>JAXQJY010000030.1:0-2766032 GCA_037042185.1 Sordariomycetes sp. S80-01Y
CTAACCCTAACCCTAACCCTAACCCTAACCCTAACCCTAACCCTAACCCTAACCCTAACCCTAACCCTAACCCTAACTATGCGTTGGGAAAGCAGATCGAAAGGAAGGAATACATCGTATACAATGGGAACAATGTAGCTATCCGCATGATTCTATAATTGACTCATGTCAGCACCTCTAATTCTATGTCACTTCACAATAAGGCATGTAAAACTCACTTGAGCTGTTCATTTGCATTGCTCAGGTGCGCTGCATGCCGAGACATAAGCGTGAAAATTACCAGGCAGGTAAGACCAGTACAGGCACCAGAGATGATCATGTTGAGGTGGTGAAAGGAAAGATCGCTGACAAAGGGTTTCGATGCATCTAGTCATGATATGTCAGTTTACTAGGTTCGAAAGGATACTGAAGTTGAAAAATTACCAGGAGCTAGGTGCGACGGCATCGGACAATGTGTACTAGCCAACCCGCTGGCGCGAGGGTTAAGGGAATCGGCTGTAGTCATTCTGAGGCTTGATGCTTTGAGCAAACGTGCTTCTCGTGAGGATTCTTAGTAGGTAAGGTCGTCGTGTACAGAAGGATTTCAATGCAAGAGTGTTGAACCCTTCCTTATATATTCGTGAACAGGAGAACTCAGCAAAAGGCGGACTAGACGTCATGGCCTCTACGTCAGGAAGACTTTTCGGGAGTATCCTTTGAAGCATGTCTATTCGATTAGGCAATGCAGGATGCTGACATGCAATATGCTCTTATTTAGGCAAAGGAGGGATCCACAATGATATCATAGTTTGCTCCCTCTAATTGCCCTGTGATCGAACAATGCAGTTACTCGAGAGTGGTCTGGTTGTTTCTCATTGACCAAACATCGCAGTTACCCAAAGAGGACTAGTGTAAGGGGGATCCGGCCACAAGGCGCCCCAAATTCTCAAGGCTAAACCGCGAAGCTGCATGACGCCAAACGGGACCAGGCAACACGCCACGGCACGGTTTAGGGTGCTCGCTCCTTGTCTAGATGTCCCAACGACTTTAGCAATGCAGCGTAGCTACCTTCGTTTGATGAGTTCAACAACAGGGAATCAGAGTTTCATAGAATTCTCGAGTCAGATCGTATGATGTAAACTAACGATAAAGAATCTATAACACTGCCTAAGAAATATTCCTTGTCTCTCGTGTCGCTACTAGCACAAACTAGCTGGGATTCTATGTTTGTGCTCAAAAAGGCAATGTAGTAGTTGCGCCATTGGCGTCAATGGATAACCTGCTAAGCCTTGCACAAAGTCACAGGGGCTAAGATGAGATGTATGTAGGGGACCGGAGTAAGAGAGAGGGATTCTGTGTTTATGCCCAAAAGGGCAATGTAGTTGTTGCGTCATTGGCGTCAATGGATAACCTGCTAAGCCTTGTATAAAGTCACAGGGGCTCAGACGAGATGCCTGCAGCGGACCGGAGTCAGACGCAGGGATAGGAAGTGCGCCACTTTCAGTGCTAGAAGAGGGGCTTTTGCATTGGAAATACAATGTGTTGCTTGGGAATCGATGTTTTCAACTGTAATACTTGGTACGAAAATTAATTACCTCGCCATTGTCACGTAAAAGTCTGTCGACGACACCCTTAGCCCGCGTTCAATATAGTCGTAGACAGGTTCATCGATGCGAATAGTGTTACCAACTATAAGGAAGTAAAAGGAACGAAGGTGGAGCAAGTGCTTCGTACTCAATGGCGGTGGCAGATGCGATCTTGAAAAGAAACGCGCGCTTGCGGCCGCCCATGGTGAGAGCTACATAAAACTAAACCCACAGCCATTCAGACGGACAAAATGGCTGCGAGAGACAGGAAGATACCGGTAACAATTCCCTCATGAGCCCATAGACCGTTGCTACCTGATGTCGGCCCTGTTGTCAAGGTTGGAGCGGCCATTGTATGACTAGCAGCACTTGTAGATGCATTTGCGGCGGCATTTGCATCCAGAGCTGACGCGGCCACAATTATTTTGTCCCAAAACTCACATTCGGTAAAGTCCAGACGACCGGCGCTCACCACATCGTTGACTATGATGCCCTGACTCCCACTGGGCGTCCAAGCCGGCCATCGATGACCGTTGTTTGGCCGCCCACTGGCCGCCATGCGTGTCCATGCCTCCATTAAGAACTCACTAATGGCCCTCTCGGCCGTGTTGAAGCTGCAGTTTCCATCTGGCTTGGGGAGGGCACGTGTCTGCCCAAAGATATAAGGAATCTCGCCGGTATGCGTTGGGCCAAGAATATCAAGCACCTCGGCCGACTGCGGCACATCGAACCCCCATGCACAGCTGGACGTATGGTTGAAGCTATAGGCCCAAGCATCGATTCCATTGTGTGCAGCAATTCTCAAGGCCCTATGGTTAGGGCACTTGTATGAAAAGTCGGTAATAATGGTGGTCATGGCGGTGAAGCCCGGATAAGGTGAAGCTGCCTTGAAAGCTCTCCATGGGTACCTTTCTTTGATAGCAGCCGCGAGAGATCCAAAGCTGGCGGAGAGGAATTCCTCGTAGTCGGCTTCGGTGATATCCACGAGTGAATCTCCATAGTGCGTAAGAACATCGAGACTGCCGTCATTGGCCATGTTGCCAAAGATGGCTGGGACGCGGCAACCCACCACCCCTGGATTCTCGGGGACGATCTTGCCATCGACCACAGCGGAGTTGGCGTTGCCGATGCCGTTGCCATGAAACATTGTGCTCACAGTAAGAACGTTTGGGCCCGCGCTGCTCTCGGCCATCCACGTTTTGTTCATGGCAGCTATGGTTGTGCCACGCAGACAGTCGACGATGGCTTCATGATCATTCAGATCGCAGCCGAGGTCCTGTATATACCTCGTGTAATATGGCTTTGTCCAAGAAATGTCTGGCGAATCGTGGCCGCCGCTGGACTCCAGTGCAACAGCGCGGAAAAGCGACGGTGCCTGAGGTAAAGAGCTGAGAACATACGCATCGAAGGCGCCGGCCGACTGCCCGAACAACAGGACCTTATCAGGATCACCGCCAAAGGATGTTATCTCCTGCTGAATCCATCTGAGAGCTAGCAGCTGGTCTTGGATACCGAAATTGCCTGTGATGCCGGCATCCTGGTACGCTAGAAACCCAAGGGGACCGAGGCGGTAGTTGATAGATACGATGATGCTGTCTTTGGCGGAGTGACACCCATCATAGAGCGGATCGGAGATGCTTCCTCCCTTGTTGCTGCCGCCGAAAAGCCAAACTTTGACTGGTAGCTTTGAAGACTTGCTTGCGGCTGCCGGTGTCCAGATGTCCATGTAGAGGCTTCAAATGACCGCAATTAGCATATAACAACGGAATTCTTCGGACAGCAATCTGCATACCAGTCTTCGGAGGATGCCCCTTGGACAAGCTCCCCGCCGGTGGTGAATTGAGGGCAGTTAGGCGCCCGAGATGTGGCTCTCAGCGCTCCATCGTAAGTCATGTTGTATGGCTCGGGAGCGGCAAAGCGAAGGATTCCCACCGGAGGCTGAGCATATGGAATTGCCAAGAAGGAGTTCACGTCTAAGCCGTCGCATTTGCCGCCTTCGATAGTCCCATTTCTAGTAGTGACAGCCTTTCCGCAGACACTCCCGACGACACAAAGGAAGGTCGCAATACTTCCAAGGAGCGAATGCGGCAGCATTTTGAGGGCATTTAATGAAAAGGTTTGAAGGAAAAGAAAAAACAAGGACAAGTAACTTCCAAAGACGTGTACAAAAGCTCGATTCCGAAGCTCTGGCTGGGAGAAAAAACAATTGACCAATGCGGGTGTGATAGCATTAAATAGTAGGAAAGAATGTTGGGTGAGCTATGCTCGAGAACGGTCCGTCATAGCTCGCCAAATTGGGTGCTCGGAATACCCAATGAGTATCGGATACGGCTGGCGCGGTCCACTCGGTCTCATTGTATTCAAGCAACGCCGCAACTGTTCTGAATGCTAGCTGCATAAGGTGTAGCGTAGTGTTTTATCTTGGCTCATGGGCCGGAGCTAGTATGTAATAAGCTACTCTCTACTGGTTTCCGTATCTGTTCCATCCCAGGGTACAAGGTTAGTACACTCATTATTGCCGTGAATGGACACACCGGGAGCCTGCTCCTTGAGCGCCGGGCAGAATGACCTAGGGTCGGGAGCCCATCCTACCCCACCTGAGTAATTTATTCGTCTCCGCTCGCCTCCACCATGAGGGACGTATGTGTACGTACAAGGATAAGCATCCTGATCTTTGAAACCATTGGCACAACATCTACATTACCATATTAGGCATGGGCCAGCCACCGTGCTCAGACCAGTTGCGATGTCGATGATCTCGGCTATCGGGAACTAGGTTCATGTAAAGGAGGAAGAAGTCTGTGAGGCACAGCACTCGGATCAGCACGGATGGTTGACACCATCTGTTGAGAAATTTGATCGTAGCCGAGGAGACTTTTCGTTCCTGCGAGCCCCATGCTCGACACGGTAACGTCGTGGCGGTGTCCTCCGTACGAGGTCATCCACTCCAGCGGCATGGACGGCGGTGCTGCCTACTTAGGCTATCCAGTTGCAGGAGTGACGCCCACGGCTTACAGGTTGCGGACGCTTGGGTTGAAATTGCTCATTGCATGTGCACGTGTCTGTATGCAAGACTGTGATGGGTTTTAGGATCACACATGTGGGCATCTTACCGCGAAAGGGTCAAAATGTGTTCTGCGCACGCGCTGGTCGTGCCCGAGCAGCCATAATTTATTCCTTGCCATTTATCTCTCAATACGTCTCAAACTGTCGAAAAGAGTTATTCGGACTCAGGTGGCTACGCTTGCGTCACTGAATTAGTCACGATGGCGCCACCGCAAGAGCAGCTCTGCATCGCCATGCGGGACAAACCTTCCCACGAGCACAGTTCGTTTCAAGCTGCCGCTGTGAGAGCTGCTTTGTATCTCATTTCAGTCTTCGCAAATAGTAGGCCTCCACTCGTTTCGATGTTTTCTTGGGGAATTCACTGATTCAACTTTAGGCAGGACTCTCTTTATCATAGATTATGGTTGCTCCCAGGGCAAGAACTCGTGAGCCTGAGCAAGATCATACACTACGTTGAAGTTCCTGACATATTCGCGTAGCATTGAGCCCCTTCACCGGATTCTCGCATCACTCCCAGCCGGCGCTACTGCTCAAATATCGTTTGTAGATACGGCTTACAACGATTACAGAACCCTCGCAACTACTATTATCGAGAATTTTACAGGATCAGCCGTGCCTAAGGGTGTCCTAGTTACCCCTCATATGATATCGACGAGCGGTTGAGAACGGAGAGGAGAATGAATTTGTCGAGTTGAACTGAGATCGACCTCCCGTGGCTGAACGTGCACCGGCAGCTCAGCGATCGATTCCGGGACGTTCAAAAGATGGCGCTCCAGTTGCGCCACAGCTCAACTTCCAATACACAACACGGCGGCGGAGACTCCAATAAACCGAACCTGCTCCAATCCGCCCCAAATATGCCGACCAATGCCACCACCCACCATCGATTGTGGTAGAGTCGCCGTCGGATGGCATGGACAAATTTGATGCTAGCGATCAACGCGTCGCTCTGTCACTCTCTGGTGTCCGATCATCTAAATGTATGGGACATAATCTTCTGCTCCTAATCTGCACTGCTTCACAATTGCCTGGGAGACGCCTTTGTTTTGCAAACTGCCTGTCTCTTCATTTGGGCTATTCCTACATGAGGTCGGCGACGTGCACCAACCCACCCACTAGTCTCGACCTAGCCTTGGATGCCAGCTAGAAACGACCAACCAAGTCACCTGGTGGGGGTCACGCGCCGAAGACTGCGAGAAAGAGCTGGCATCCGTCGGGTAAGGAGTATGCATTGAAGCCTACCAAGACCTTCAAAGCGTGACCCGGCGACGTGCAGAGTATGTGGCTCTGATTTGGAGCTTCATTGTGCTTTAGTGCTACCTCCGTAACTGTGGGTGCCCTATTCATGTTTCTCCAAAGCGGCCCACCGTACTGGAACGGTAGCGCTTTGTGAGGTTCGCAAATTATAAAGAAGTACCAAACTTCTAGTTCAGAAGCTACCGTTCGCACGCCCGGTTGGATACGTAACATCCTCATGTTTTTATCCACTGTTATTGATAGGCCAAGTGCCGCGAAGTTATTTTACGTTGTCGCCCACGTGGGCAGGACTTTCGATGGCAAAGTCAGGCTCTGCAAGCCTCTCAAGAGGCCACAGAGGCCTACCGTATACCCTTTCGAAGACATTAGCCTTTGCACCATCCACGCGAAACGAGTCGCATAAATAACGAAGGACATTTAATACGCCGGGGGATTTCAAAGCATGCGGGGAGGTCCTGGTTCAATTTTATTAGTCTTTACCTTCCGTAGTATTAATTTTATGGTCCCACTCTTCGCGGATGCTCGAAGGGCCTAGGCAATGGGCAAATAAAAAGATAGGGCGTTTAAGGCATATTATAGTCGATCAAAATAGAAGGGTTATGCACTAAAAGCTCTACAATCGGCTAAAGATTAGAATCAGGGCTTATTTCTAAACTCTACGAAAATTATATAGTACTGTTACAGGCTATGCCTACGAAGAGGCCCGCTGTGCTGGGCCTGGAATAACGACATCCGGTACCCACAGGAGACAAACAAATCTCCCCCTGAGCAGCGAACACGCATGGATTTCTCTTCTTTTTCTTCTTTATCTTGAGATACACTTAATTCAGCTACCTTCTGGTTGACAAGCCCGAGGCTAGCCCTCAACAAGTACCTATAATACCTTAAGGCGGTTATATATAGGTTAAATTGGTTAACTAATTTAAGAGAGTATAGCGGACCGCGAGGTATTAGTAGCCACGCGGACACTATATATTACTATAGATAACTAAGGTGCTAGCCGGCTGGATCGGGCTAGGTAAACGATCTACCTTGCACCTAGGTCTACGCCTCAAGGGATAACCGTAACACTGAGCTGTTAACCTAATTATTAAAGGTTAGTTACCTACTAGTTCTATAACTTTAGTACTCAACTATAACGATTACCTAGTCTTATCCCTAACCCTAACGTACTACAAATAATAAACCGATCTGTTGATCTACTCACCCCATAATCAGAGCAGGCCTGAACGTCAAAGCAAATATCTCCAAATCTCTTATTTGAATCAGTGGTCGCGAGGGGTACCGACGATTCCTATCACTGTTAGGGTAGCTAGAGCTAAATATTGATTTCTAAGGATTATCGAGTCATAGATCATGGAGAATTCCTATCTTAAGACCCCCATCACGGACTCGGAACTCGCCGCCGGGCCCCTTTCCGAGTTCCAGATCTGCGAGTTCCGGGTCGCAACTCGCTCATTGTTGGACTTAGGAGACTCGTCATGCTCTACAGCGCTGTGTAAAGGCTACTAAAGCGTTGAAAAGGAAAAGAATATCAACGTCAAAGCGCCTCACTTGTGAAATGATAATCAATGAGATTCATCTCTTACACTGAGATATTATCCGTTGTTCATCCGTCCCCCACTGAATTCGAAACAGCCATGACGCACAACACGAAAAGACCGAACTTTCTTGTCATCGTGGCCGATGATCTTGGCTTCAGCGACTGCGGCTGCTTTGGCTCTGAAATCCAAACCCCAAACATCGACGCCCTCGCTTCTGAAGGAAATGCCTTACGATACACCAACTACCACGTAGCCGCGGCCTGCTCTCCAACCCGGTCCATGCTGATGACTGGCACGGACCATCACATTGCTGGCCTTGGTCAATTACAGGAGGTCACGCGAGCTTCCCCTGCTCATGCTGGTCAACCTGGTCACGAGGGCCATCTGAATCATCGAGTTGTTGCGCTTCCTGAGCTCTTGTCTGATGGTGGCTACTTCACTTGCATGGCAGGGAAATGGCATCTCGGGTTGGAACCGGAGCATCATCCCGTCAAGAGGGGATTTAAGAAGTCCTTTGCTCTTCTCCCCGGCTGCGCCAATCACTACGCGTATGAACCAGAATACAAGGACCCGAATACAGAACCTGGCAAGTTTTTTGAAACGGCGACGAGGGCCCTTCACGCAGAAGATGACCACTTTCTCGCCAAGCTACCGGAGCAATTTTACAGCAGCGACACCTACGCTGATAAGTTGATGGAATACCTTGATAAACGAACAGATAAGGAGAAGACCCAGCCATTCTTTGCCTACCTACCATTCAGCGCGCCGCATTGGCCTCTACAAGCGCCTAAGGAGGTCTGCGACAAGTATCGCGGTGTCTACGCCGATGGACCAGAGGCATTACGACAAAAACGTCTGAACAGTCTAAAAGCCCTCGGTATGGTGGATCAAAGCGTCGAAGCCCACCCCATTCTCGAATCGAACGGCGATATTTACCACCACTCAGCTTGGCATAATGAATCCAAGCAAACACGTGAAGCCTCCAGTCGCGCAATGGAAGTCTACGCTGGCATGGTGGACCGGATGGACTGGAATATCGGGCGCGTAATCGAGCGCCTGAAGCAAACCAGTGAGTATGAAAACACTTTTATTCTATTCATGAGCGACAACGGTGCCGAAGGGGCGAGCTACGAAGCTACCCCCTTAATAGGGGGCAAGATTATGGACCATGTTAAAAAATACTACGACAATAGTCTGGACAACATCGGAAGGGCGGATAGTTTTGTTTGGTACGGATCGCATTGGGCGCAGGCTGCTACGGCCCCTTCGAGGCTATTCAAGATGCATTCTACTGAGGGGGGGTGTAGAGTGCCGTTGGTTGTCAAGCCACCAGTAGCAGTGGAAACAACCACTCCTTCAGCTGGGATTAACGGAGCGCAAGCTCCCAACTCGAATGGGACACATTCTCCTGGGTCAGCTGGAGGAACCATCACCGACGCCTTTTGCACCGTCATGGACGTCGTCCCAACTTTCCTCGAGATGGCCGGACTCACCCATCCAACCACCTACAAAGGCAACGACATAGCCCGTCTCCGCGGCCGCAGCTGGGTCAAATTCCTCTCCCTTGTGAACTCTAACGGCACCAGCACCTCGGAAATACACGGCAACGACTACGTCATGGGCTTCGAGGTCGGTGGCTCAGGGGCCCTCCGTCGTGGCTACTGGAAAATCACGTTTGTCCCAAAGCCTAGAGGCCCGCAAAAGTGGGAATTGTTCAACATTCGTGATGATCCGGGTGAAGTAAATGATTTGGCGGGAAAGGAACCGGAGATTTTGAGAGAGCTTTTGGGGTTGTGGGAGGAGTATAAGCGGGATGTGGGCGTTGTGGGTGTTGCAGGGGAGTATGAGGCAGGTGTTCAGGGGAGCGGGAGTGTGGTGGATGAGATGGAGGATCCGTATGCTTGGATCAAGTATATTGGCCGGCCCGAGATTACACCGGAGAGGTTGAAAAGTGTTGTTCCTTTGATTGCATAGAGAAAAGGGTTGGCCCCGGATGTCTACATGAGCTTAAAGTCATCGCTTGATGTATCTAAGCCTAGAATCTGGTTTATCTCAGACTTCGTGGAAAGGGTTGATTCATATCTCAAAAAAACTCATTGCGGACCTTGCCAGTGTTCATCCAATCGAAGTTCACCCATGGAAGCGCCATATCCGAAGCTACAAGCTCCGACATATCCCACGCGATATAATCCCCCATCTCCTCAGCGGCACGCGCGTAATCTTCTATCGAAGCTTCGAGCGGTTGCTGATCAGCGCCCGTCGAGCTCATGGACATGATTGGTGGTTGACCCTGCGGGTCTGAAGATATCAACGATGCTGAGCTCGCGGGGCTGGCTTGCTTGGACTGAATCTCCCTCATTGCTTTGCGGAAGGGTGCCCAGGCGGCGAGGTGGTGCATGTCCGCTGAGCCGGTTACCTCTGCTTGAGCGTCGGCGGTAGTGACGGTGCTTTGGGTCATTTCCTCGGCAATTTCGCTGAAGCCAAAAAGCAGAAACAGTGGTCTCAGTAAACGAATCTAGCAACAATCTCGGTTAGTTTCAGAAGTCTACATCGGTACGGTTCTGCTCACAAATTGATTCTCATCTCTTTTAGACATGTGCATGTACCGCAACAACCCCACATTCGTTCTCAAATTTTCCATTGTCAGCGTCACAGAATGCTCAACGCCAGCCACCGTCGCAGCGTGTATGATCTGGATTTTCGTAGCTTCTGCAACGACTTGAGCTGCCACAGGGTCATCAAACGCAACAGGCGCGTGCTGGAACCCTCTCGCAACCATCTCTGAAACGGCGTTGGCGTGAAAGCGACACCGCTCTTGACATTGAGACCGAAATGACTGTGGTGCGTCACGGAAGGCAGCTGCTAGGGGGAATGCGAACCCTGGTAGTGAGATCCTCGTCAAGTCGAAGACTGCCGCATGGTACAAGAAATGCAGGGCAAAGACAGCGCCGAGCGTGTTTTCGTCTTTGTGAATGTAGATGTTCAGATTCGCCATAGTAAACCTTTCCGGCAAATTTACGTGAAAGGTATCAAGTTGGTCCAGCATCTTCATGAATGGGGAGCGTGCATCCCAAATGTTGCCATCAGACGCCGGCGTGAGACGAATCATCTGCAAAATCTCTGAGCGGATTCTGATGAGGACTATTGTCAAAGCTGGTAAATCCAGTTGCTTTGTCAGAGCCAGATCTTCTGGTTCTCGAACCGTATGGAGGTAAAAAGTAGGTTCAGGTGAGCTAGCCAAGAAGCCTCTGTGGGAGCAAGGTAATGGCACACGTGGGATGCTGTTCTTCCATGAGGAGTTCAGAGCAACGCCTGAGGCAAGTACAGCATCCGCAGTATATGAAGCCCAGACGAGGCGGATTCCCGTCTCGTATTCGATCGTGGCTTGCGGCTGACGTGGTGTGTCAAGGCCAAGCAATCGTATTGCTCGAAAGGCACAGCCAATGAGCACGTATGCTAGGGCGTTCTGGTCCGTCTCGATAGCATAGTCACACAAAAGCAACAGCGTCTACGCAGGTGAGTCACTTATCCAAGAATGTGAGGTGTGCTTTACGAACCATGATATTTTGCAGCGTAGGTTCGTGTATCTGATGCATGATACTCTTGCGAGCTGTTTCTGCCCAAGCATGTCCCGCTGGCAAATGTGAATCAACAGCAATTTTAAGAAATGCCCCTCCAGTGCGCATGTAGTCCAGCTGTATGGCCCTGTAAGTTTTGGAATTAGTTGAGGGAGAAACAGCGTGTGTAAACCCTGAGCTCAACCTCACAGGTCTATTGGGGGCACGGACCTGGCAGCCAACGCACACATAGCGTACAACAAGTGTTCGCCATAGTCATCTATTATAGTGCCATGGTCTATTGAGAAGAGAAAGGATGGCTTGTGTATAAAAGAGCATCGTAGTGTATGTATTCGCTCGAAGAAGGTTCGCACGAGACGATGCCGTAGGGTAAGATCGTCCGACAACCGATCAGAAAACAGACTGACAATATCAACAAGGAAATCGTTGCTCATAAACAAGTTGAACATACTTTTCGATATCCAGATCAGCAGATGCCGGTTGTTGCGGAAGGCCCGTCGTTAATCGTCCCGGAGTCTCCTCGGCCACGTCAACTCGAGTTTCCTCAGGAGTCGCAGAGTTGCTTGATGCGAGGCCAGCAACCACGCTGTCACGTCTAGGCCGACGACGGCCCTGAGAGAAGTTTTGATAGACACAATCTAAACCACGTGACGAACATCGACGACAAGCAGGTCTTGTCTTGGTGCAGCGCTCCTTGGCCACTCTGCAAGCTTCACATGTCCCAAAGCGCCTCCTCTCCACACCTGACGAGGCGTAGACTTCCTCGGCTAACTTATGGAGCTGATTCCTGGAGATGGTCTCGTTCTCGTTATGGTAGCCAGGGCAACCAACACCAAGGCGTTTACAATTCTGACATGACGGCCGTAGGCGGTCACATCTCACCTGCACACAATATTTGTAAGTTCTGACGCGACCATGCCTTGGATATACATTGTGGGGAGTGCATACCTTTCTAGACCTGCACACCACGCACCCTGCAAGAGCAGCATGAGTATCTGATAGTACAGTCCACTAGTAATAGGGGATAGACCGAAGCCTACGTGTAATAACGCACCAGCAGGCCCAGATGCAGGTGCCATGGTCAAATTGAATATGGAACTCGCAGTCCCATAAAAGAGTCCGAGGACCGGGGAGAGGGGATGTTCGTTCAGGCAAGAGAAAAGTAATGAGCTTAAAATTACCGGAGGTGCTGGATTTTAACTGGCACGTAATGGTCTCGGCAGCCGGAACTCGGTAGGGAACTCGGCAGGGAACTCGGCAGGGAACTCGGCCGGAGCTTGCCAGCCCGTGACACCTGGCGCTCGGACTTCTTGTGGTAGTTTCCAACACACTGGATACTAGATCACAATCCGGAGTCCACGGTCAAAAGTTACCCCAATCTGGGGTTCTGCTTGATGGGGAGAGCACTTTAAAGTTCACCTTTCCTTACACGGGACGATCATGCACATATATATATACACATCCCCTTTGCTGACCTCACGCAAGCTCATCCTCAACATCCACCCCATCTCATAATTGTCCTGATTCGTAATATCCAGATCGTTCTAACTGTATCTCGCAAACATGGCTGCTACAGATGTAAGAACACCAGGCGGTACAAGGGGGGAACTCTCCCTAAGTGCCCGACTGAAACAGTTCAACAAGATGCTCGTCTTTATCATGGTGTTAGTGGTCACTCCTCGAATTTGAATCGTACCGAAGACTGCTTATCTCAATCCAGCTACATGGCCATGTGCGCGTTCAACTTTGGATACGACGTTGGCACCTTTGGTGGCGTCCAAGCTATGGAGAGCTTCGGACGCAAGTTTGGAAAATACGACGAAGCCGCTCGTCGGTACGCACTTCCAAGTTCTCTATCGTCTTTGATGACGGCTACGCCTTTCCTTGGGAAGGCGGTGGGCTGTGTTGTTGCTGGCTGGATCGCTGAGAAATGGGGTCGTCGCGCTGGCATTTTGGTTCTTTGCATCGTCTCTTTCGTGTGAGTCCTCGAGTTTCTTATCCACATGGATACGGAGAGAGAATATGAGTTAACCTTTTAAGGGGTGTTGTGCTTCAAGCCGCTGCTCAAAACGCAGCTATGTTCACCGTCGGTCGTGTAATTCTATTTGGCATGACCGGCATGGCCATCGTCATCGTCCCTATCTACCAAGCCGAGACAGCACCCAAGGCACTCCGCGGGATGTTTGGCTCGACTATCCAGCTTATGATCATTTTTGGTCAAGTTGTTGCCACAATCGTAACATATGGAACCAAGAACATCCACAGCAATGCGGGCTGGCTGATCCCGGTCACCCTGCAAGTTCTCATGCCGATAGGAATCTTTTTGATGCTGCCCCTACTGCCTGAGTCGCCTCGATGGTTGATTTCTCAGGATAGACGGGAGGATGCTGCCAAGAATCTTCGGAAGTTGCGCAGCACGGCTAGTGCAGAGGAAATCCAGCTCGAAATTGAGTCGTTGGCGTACGCGCATAGGAACGAGCAAAAGGGATCGTGGAACGAGGTCTTTGATCAAACTAACAGAGTAAGCTGCACCCTATAGAGCCCTAGATTGGAAGATTCACTCACCGCTTGGTCAGAAACGTACTGTTGTCGCCGTCCTCGCCATGTTCGGTCAACAGATCACAGGCCAGGCCTTCCCATCACAGTACAGCGTTATCTTCTACCAGTCGCAAGGATTTGGTGACAGGTCCTTCTTATTCAACGTTATCCAAAATATTGCTTCACTCGTCGCCATCGTCGCTACCTGGTTCTTCATTGACATTGTCGGCAGACGTCCTGCCATTTTGTTTGGAGGCACCATGATGGGTATCTTCCTCTTCATCCTCGGCGGCATGGGGTCTGTGGACCAGAGAAACTTCAACACACACGAGAAAGGTTCTATGGTGGCTTCTCTCATGCTCTTTCAAGTTTTCTTTAACTTGTCTTGGGCTCCCTGGTAAGAACCTTTGATGGGCTATGAGTGTTCCCATGATTATTGAACACCGCTAATACCTTGGGTAGTTCCTACATCATCGTGTCCGAGGCCGCCGCGCTCCGCGTGAAGGAGAAGACCAACCTTCTCGCGTGTGTTATCTCCGTGCTTACCACGTTCGTTACTTCTTTCACACTACCCTACCTCATCGGCGCCCAAGACGCCAACCTCGGTGCCAAGGTGGGGTTCATATACGGAGCCATCAACATCATGATGCTCGTCGCCGTCTTCTTCTTCATTCCCGAGCTCAAGGGCAGAACGCTAGAGGAGGTCGATCAGCTCTTCGCAAGTGGCGTTCCTCTCCGCAAATTCAATGATACCAAGACTCGTGATGCGCGGGAGATTTATCAGAGTGATGCTGCGGAAAAGTTTGAAGGCACGGAGCAGCATCATGAGACGGTCAAGATCGCTTAAGCCGAAACCAAATTCTGAGAAAGATATCATTAATAGTAGAAATATATAATCTTTCTAAGAATAACATATAGGTAGTTTATCATTACTATTTACTTTTCGCCCTCTATCTGTCAGGACCTGGGTTATTGAAGAGAGTGAGGAGGTGTAGCTATATGGGGCTCGCTGCTAGGTCGCAGCGTTTTAGCAGGATAATAGCTAGGGTGTGACTGGTGACTGTATTAATCTCTGGAGGTTCTATGTTGCTGAGGCCCATGGGCAGCCTTCTTATACATGGGCACACGTGACCCTGCCGTGGGGTCGCAGAGGGATCACTGCTAGGACCCTGCGAAGTTCCTGACAATTTTATAGGTACATATATAACAGGTATTCTATAGAATAGGGGTAATCTAGGACCTTTAGGGTTTATATAATTCCTAGTTATACCCCAGCTATTATCTTACTGCGCGGAGAGAAAATCAGACTCATAGCGACGAAGACCATTTTATCTCTGGACCAGGTCCGACCGGCAACTGTCAAATAACAGAGATGCGACGAAAAGCAACGTAAACGAACTCTCGAGAGTGATTCATTACGCTGACCTCTTACCTGTGGATGCCTGAAGGAAGACAGACCGGTGATATGACCGAGCCGGGTGTCAGATTTGATTGAATATTGGCTCTCTTGTTTCGAAAACAGGGCATACATCATTATTGACAGGGCTCTGGGTATGGCGCTCTAACCCCTGAATTAGTGGTTTGAGGCGTATCACTCGGGGAAGAAGCAAGCTGAAGCAGTATGTTCTGCTACAAGGATTTTAATGGACTTCGTGATACGTGCGATGGACTGAGTGACAACTGCTGAGTTTTCACTCCCTCGATTGAAATGACATGAGCTTTTGGAGCTTTCTATTCTTGGCGGGTCGGGTCGGAGACGTATCCTCGTCTGCCCCGGGGCCTGCCAAGGCACTGGGTCTGCAACTCTGCCGGCTTGCTTACCCGCTCACAGTCACCGCAAACAAGGGTACATTTCCGGCCTGAGCCAAGCCATAGCATTGGCCGTCACGGTGGCCTTGAAGGCGGATACCTGGGCAATAATACGGCTCCTACAGTATTGTGAATCCGTTACCAGAATACCACTTTAAGGCACACCAATCGGGACTGAAAGCCCCTACCCTAATTGCGAAGCCTGGCTGAGCATCGCTTGAGCCACTGATATAAAGCATCATCCCACATGTATTCTTGACCAATGTCAGACCTCGTCTCCCTCGCCCATGGGCACCGTCTAGTCCTCTCGACGTTCATTGCAACCTTTTACACCCTTTCAATTGTTTCCGACCAACCGCACTCGTTAGCTACGCTGCCGCATCGTTCGTTCGTTCAGACCTGCTCGTCACGACCACTCGTAAATGCAGAGCTTCAGTCCCCCGCCTGGAAAGCCGCGCAATTGGGTTCAATTGAAGCAATTCGCGCTTGATACTAGTTTCCTAGCATCACTCATTCCTCCGACACTCAAATAACTTGGACTGCACAATGCAACTCACTTCTGCCATCACATGGGCGCTGCTGCTGGCCAGTGCGGATGCTAAGCAACGCAAGCCCTACTCTGACTGCGCCCATCGCGGCACGAAGACGGTCTGGACGACCGTCTTCGAGACCGAGTTTGACACCGCATCCAGCCAACATGAACCAGCTACTACAGACTCAATCGCTGCGTCTCAGACAGCCGCATTTTCTGTCTCATTGTCCGCAACAGCGTCTGTTGATTCCGAACCAGCGCAGGTCAGGAAGTCAACCACGCCTGGTTCGAGCGTCAGGTCCATCCCCACGAGCGTTGGCTCAGCAAACTCTACCTTGACGAAGCCCATCGCATCCCTTTCAAGCGAGACCTTGTCGTCCTCGATTATTGATGCTACTACTAGTGTATCTACGAGGGCAGCGCTAAGCTCGGATATGAATCCTGAACCTACCCTTCAGGTGGATGCTACCTTATCGACCACGCCTTCACCTTCAGGTCTCTCCTCGTCTTCAACAACCAATGCTCGGACTTCACCCTCAGCTTTAGCTTCCATCTCTATGTCTGCATCTACCTTGATCTCTGCTTCTATTTCGACGTTTGCTTCAACCTCGGGCGAGACTTCCCCTACCACCAGGCCAAACTTGAAGCCAACACCACGACCTCGGGCCTACCCCGCTGATGTTGTTGATCAAATTCGTGACTCTAGCATGAACAAGCTCGAGACTCACTTGCAGCGCAATCCTGCACCTGGGTGTACCGTGGAAACGGCTGCAATCCGTCGCGAGTGGTGGGTCTCCGCACATTCGTCACCACGGACCACGAAACCGCATACTAACGCAAATTCAGGTCCGATCTGACCATTGCAGAGCGCCAAGAATATATTGACGCCATCCAATGCCTCAGGACTAAGCCAGCCAGAACCCCACTCAATGTGGCGCCCGGTGCAAAGACTCGCTATGATGATTTTGTCGTGACGCACATCGAGCAGACTGACTCCATACACAACACTGTACGTGCCTATCGTGCAGTTTCCCCTTTTCACTGCTCTGAGTAAATGCTTGCTCACACCTCAGGCCAACTTTCTCACGTGGCACCGTTATTACACATGGGCGTACGAGACAGCTCTACGTGATGAATGTGGTTATAGGGGTTTCCAGCCTGTAAGTACTCAACTTCGCTGACAATCCCGTTCGCTACTAACCCTGGTACTTAGTATTGGAATTGGGACCGCTACGCCGACGATCCAGCGAATTCACCGCTTTTCAACGGCAACGCATCTAGCATCGGAGGAAACTCTGTGAACGGGGGCTGTGCTGAAGCAGGGCCATTCGAAAAGTAAGAAGACGCCCTCGAATCACCATTCTTGATTTCCTAAAACTCGTACTAATTAATCTTACCCAGACTGACCGTCAACCTTGGCCCTGGCGCTTCCCTTCATTATAACCCCCGATGCCTTAAGCGTGATATCAGCCGCAGCAACGCCCAGCAATGCACAGCCGACAAAACCTTTAACCTTATCACGGAAAGTCGCACCATTAACGATTTTCAGGAAACAATGCAGACCCCGTGGGGGGTCCATGCCGGTGGCCACTTTACTGTTGGCGGTGACCCTGGGGGTGTAAGGCTTTCCATCTTCGCCAGGCTTTTAGTCCGTTGGGACCTATTACATCAAGCAGGGACTGACTAGTATTAGGACATATATGTTTCTCCCGGCGACCCCGCCTTCTTTCTCCACCACGCCATGATCGACCGCGTCTACTGGATCTGGCAGCTCCAGGACCTTGACATCCGCCAGTCAGCTGTCGCAGGAAACGTTGCCGGCACCGGCAGGCAAGGCTCTCTTGAAGATGACGTGAGCTTGGGCTATTCGGGCCCTGCCGTGGCTCTCGGGTCCTTGCTCAACACAATGGGTGGAAAAGACGGTGCTTTCTGCTATATTTATATGTAGAGGTATAGTTAGCCTAGGCCTGAGCTTTATAATAATCTAAGTTCTTGTAATTCTAGTATATATTACCACTTGCGTAGACTAGTACTTATAGTTAGTGTTAAGAGCTATCCTTAGGCTGATCTAACTTAAGAGTTAGCTCTATTAAGTCTATCTAGCGATCAATGAAAAGCCGAAGGCAATCGCAAGATCGCAGCGCGTGTGGGGGGGAAACGCGCCGCTCCTGGTCGGTGATTCTTTCTGGCGTAGCCAGAGTCATGACGGCCGTGGCCTGTAACAGTTAGGTTGCCTTATTTACAGACTAGATACTCCTTCGTACAATGAGGGATTTCATTCATCGGGCATGCCTGCCCTCAGGTTATCGTACACACTCTTGGGATATTTAAGCTGGTTCTGAGTGGCGTCCAGGCTGCCTAACTGCTTAGCAGCAGTGCCGATCAGGCTCTGCCCACCGATCTTGTCCATACCAGCCTCCCAATGGAAAGCACCGCCAAGTCCCTTGGTCTTCAACCAAGTCATCTTCCTTTGGACGTTGAAGGTGTTTTCGAACGTCACAAACTCTCTTTTCGCCGAATCATATGAGCTGACCGCCATGCGCGCGGCGTCAGGAGTGATGACGGCGTTCTTGAGGGGGAGATCCTTCCAGTAGAGGATACCACTGCCGGCTGCCTCGCCCTTGGATTGTGACCCAACGCCGGTGAAGGCCTTGCCGAGACCAGCAGTCTTGGCGAAGGAGCGTCCATAGAGGGGAATACCGAGGAGGAGCTTGTTGACGGGAACGCCCTTAGCGATGTAGTCGTTGACACCCTTGTGGGCCCAACCCTTGATGTTCTGAGGGTTCTTGGTGTCGCTGTTGATAGCAGCGTGGTGCCCTGTGGTCGAGTCCCAAGGGCCGGCGAAGTCGTAACTCATGAGCTGGATGTTGTCGACAATGGCGCTGATCTTCTTCAGAGGAAGAACGTTGTATTGAGCAGCGTTGGCCGAGGTCGAAATGGTAAGGATAAACTTATAGTTCAGTTTGTTGTCAGTGTTGTAGCGATCCATCGACTTGCGAGTCTCTTGGACGAGAAGGAAGAACTTCTCGCCCTCAGCAGTGTTCTTGGGATACTCCCAGTCGATGTCGATGCCGTCGAAACCCCAGTCAGCCATCAATTTAACCGCGCCGTCGGCGAAGCGTTTGATAGAAGCAGTATCTTTGATAGCAGGTTTAAATTTACCCTGCTGAGAAAACGTGTATCCACCGATGGACAGGATGGTCTTGAGCTTGCGGTTCTTCTTCTTCAGCAAATACAGCTGCTTGATGTTGCCGTAAACATTGTTGCCAGTGAAGTTCTTCTCATCGGGGGCCACCACGAACCCTGTGTCGGCCCAAGGATCATGAGAAATAGGTCTGCCGTTGCTATCGATGTTGGCGAAGGCGTAGATAACATGGGTCATGTCCTTAACGACGAGGTCCTTGGATTGGAGGCCTTTGCCATCATCACGGTACATACTCCTGTAATCGTTATCAACGAAACGTGTTGATAGCTTGGGTGGGAACTGTCATACCATGAACCGTAGTAGGCCATGTTCTTGTAGCCAGTGGCTCTGGGCTCAATGGCGGCGCTCTGGTCTATAGCAGCTCCAGTGACGGTCTGGAGCAAAAGCCCCAGACCCGCCAACGCCCTGAAGTTGAGTAGCATGTTGCTCGTAAAACCAAATGGAATAATGAGTGGCTGGAACGCAGGAGTTCCCGATAAGCGAATGTGTGCCCGGTTGAGAAGGGACGTGCGAAACAACTCGAACGCAAAGAGCGGCAAACGATGAGAAGGAACCCCAGACCCGTAAAGCAGCTGGCAAGCCCCTTTCTCATATAGTCTCCCACCTCCAAGATGGTATTGCCCACCAACCCATGCTACCAAGCCTTCGCTCAATCCAGACCCCGTCAAGGCGACCTGGCATTGTAAGCCCCCCCTCGGGCGCGCAAGACAGAACTGCTTTGGGCCAAGTCGGGGTCAGCCCATGCAGGCCTAGAACTAACACAGAGTGAGGTGGACACTTTTTTTCGGACCTGCAGCAGCATGTAACCTTCCATGTTGCGATCATTCGTGTCTGGTGGCCGAGCTTAGGTGTGGCAGGGCGGCGTCCACGGGTTCCAGAACGCCAATTGAATTCTCTGGTTCCTAGGATTTACGGCGCAGCACATGGGACTAAGGAACTATTGTCTGGGCGCATGGAGGCAGGTTCCAAAACGCGGCTGAAAATTTTAGCGGCGAATTCACGCCGACACCCCTGCGGCTTATTGATACCACAGCGCGTGCCCCGGGGCGCGCTTGTCTCCGACCACATTTTGGCTCGGCGTTTGCCCAAAACAGTCTCATGTGACCGCGTTCGTGTCTGCGACCGCGTTTGTTCCGCTACTCGCGCATCTTCTCCGGCGAAAACCCGCATAGGGCTGACTCCGCTCAGGGGTAGAATGTTCCTGCATGTGCCAAGGTCTTTCAACCCCTGTAGCGACCATGGTCTTACGGAGTAATTCCCGCCAGCCCCGTCCTCGCAGGGCTGGAATGCGCTTGTTCAAGTATTCGCATCGGCTTGAGATACCGATTGTCATCTACATGTAACTGACAACTGCCAATCTCCGCCCAGTGAGCCAATTGCTGTGTCGCTCCAATATCTACAACACCTGGTCGGCCCAATGGCACCACACCATCACAACAGCGGCTATCCTCTACCCTGTTGAATCATTCGTTTTCTTCACTTTTGATCTCACTATCGTACCTACCCTTCTACCGTTTGCGATTGAAACATTACTGGAATCAGTACTCTTTAACTCGATTGCCTACAAAAAGCCCGGTCCTGCGGCACTAATACTGAGCATGATGAATCGATCGAGATGACGGCACACTGATAACATCGGTCTCCATTTCTTCGAGCATAACCCGAGTAATTACCGGGATGATCAGGAATGTAGCTACGCAATACGCCCAGCATGGGTTGATCAGAATTGGAGAGCGCCAGGACTGAGTGAGTGCAGACGCTTTGGGAGTGGCTGGAAAGTTGGGCCAGAATCCTAGGTGAAAAGATCACTGCTGCTGAGGCGAAAGATGGGGCCGTGGAAAAGGAATCAGCACACACCGGCCCACGGTCTCATTACAGCCAGGACAGGGTCAAGTCAAACATGGGCAACGCGAGGAGCGAAGCCAAAGCCGTGTATATCAACATGTCTGAAGCCTGGGAAAGCATCCCGAGGGGGTTGACTGGTGTGTCTGTCAGCGAACAGAAGACGATTGCGAACATCTTCGAGGAATTAAAGACTCAGATCATCGAGAGGTTTGGTATCTTTACATCGCTCCAGATTGAGGAGCATCTCCAGGCAATGGTCGGTAAGCTCTTCATGGAAACAGCCAGAAATATTGTTATCCAGATGCTGAGAATTATCGAAGCCTATGTAAAGCCGTCGATGATGGGTTGAATAAATCGATCTCAGTTGCTGAGGTGCGAAGCTATATAAAATGGTTGCCGACGACGACCTTAGCATGACGGATCTCGTGTGCCTCGTTGCCGTCGTTCCTAACATTATCGTTCTTAGGGCGATGATTGGCTCTGATACTTTTCCGAACAACATCTCAATTACAAATATGTTCTTTACCGAGGCCTTTGAGTCCGCTGCCGTGCTAAAGCTTCTTCACAGCGACGAATCGGTTCATAAGACCGTGACCGTTGTCTCCGAGTTGTGGCCACGGCAGTCTCGGGTTCATATGATAACCAACCGGGGAAGGACTTAAGTGAATTAATCTAAATGAAAATTTAATGAATCCTAGGAGCAGAGACGTAGATCAAAAGAGCAGCAGCTCAAAGGAGAAACAGAAGGCCACAGAAGCAGCCCATCCGAGCAGCAGACGAGCGAAGCAAGAGGGGCACTTTACAGGAGTCACGAGGTAACTGGAAAGTGGAAGGTGCTGGTGCATGGGGTTGGATATAGATCAAGGGGTAAAATGAGGCTTGGAGTAAGCAGTTTGCACGCCCTTTGCGTCGTGTCAGGATTGGCTGTTGTTCTTTTGAGCGTTGAAGGTTGTGTTTTACTGGACAGCTGAATTGGAAGTGACTAAATCTATTTACATTCTTCGGTATCACTGGATCATTCTGTTTCAGTTATTAAGCTGAGTCTGCTTTCACTTGTGGCTGTGATGGGCAGAATACAATGTTTCTTGATACCACCACGACGTGCAGGTTAGTATAACCCGAAACTACCTGCAATGATATCTCTACGAAAAGACCTCTTATCGCGTCTCAATTTCTAAAGAGAAACGGCCAGGCCCTTAAATATTCGATAGCTGGGCATAGCGCGTCGTGAATGGACCTAGGAATCGATGATACTTCGGCTGCGTCCGTGACGGGCAACGATGGACCGGCGCAGCACAATCAAACAGTTGCATACGTAAGCACCATATGATCGATCCTGTTTCCGGTCTCAAGGCGTTATGTTGGTTGTGGTTGCCTTGGGCTAGTTTCTGCAATTCCTGCGGCGAGACGACTGGTCTCTCAGCTTCTTCACTGGTTCGGCTTGACTCAGCGGCGGCGAAGTACCTGGCCAATTGGGCACATTATACGAATTAAAAGCATCAATCAAGCAAACCTAACTGGTTAAACAATTCTTTTGCATTTTTTGGAAGAGTCAAGGAGCTTATTACACACAGTATTCGACTTAGCGCCATGATTTAATGCGACCTTTCCTCCGCCTGTCGCCCCTGGGCACGACGCGCAGCTTTCCCACAAAACCCGGACTCAGAACTCAGACACCATACGTATAGCTCACATCTGTCCTGGGCACTTCCTTGTGTGCATGATCCATCGCATTGGCAGCTGACCACCCAAAAAACACACACAGGCCCATGGCGATGATCTCTTCCAGCACGCTCATCAGCAGGTACGCCGTCGGGTTGCCGTCCATAAGAGCAAAGGTCGAGTTGTCGGTGAAGTCGCTTAGCGACGAGTAGACGATACGGACGAGCAGTAACGGGAAAGATAGGCCAATGGCGAGGAAGAACTTTTTCTGCGCGGCGCTCATGTTATGACGGACGAGGAAGAGCAGCCACAGGGCCAGCGCGTAGATGAGGACGAAGACGGCGAGGAAGATGGACATAGCGCCGACGACGTAGCCGTTGGCGTGGAAGGCGCTGGTGCTGTCGGTGATGCTGATGCCTGCGATACCGATAATGAGGCCGATGAAGGTGGCGATGGCGACGATGTTGAGTGCGCGGGGATGGAGCGTCTGATCATTGTCACTGGGAGCATGTGTGTCAGCTTTCAAGAGTCCTACTCCAGGCAGGGCAATAACATTGCAGTATAAGCACTCACATCTGTCGCAGCAGGCCAATGTAGGTCAGCAGCAGAGGAGCTATGCCAATTAGCTGGCATACTGCCTCGGCAATGAAGATATTCTTGGTGGGATGATTGATGGTCAATAGCGAGCAGATGCTACCAGCGATGCGGATGAGCGATAGCGAAACAACGCATCGCCACGTCTTAGCACCAGCTCTCCAGCCTACTCGTTTCCAGATGATGAAGGCGATGGCGAGGATGGCGGGAAAGAGGATGAGTTGGATGATGGCAATGCCATTGCGGTAGGTCACAGAGCCCATGGCGAAAGAAGATTGCGGTAGTCGGACTTGAGAAGGTTATGTACTCTGATTGGCTCGAGGGGGGATCGCGAGCTGTAAGCGATGCCAGAGATGGAGATGGCTGTGATGGCTGATGAATTTGATGAAACCTTTGCCAAGTGCACCGCGCGTCGTCTTTATATTCTCCTTCCAAAATTATTCCTCGAGCTATACGCACATGCCACTTCCCAACGACATCAGAATAATATGCATCGTCAACCGTGCCGCAAAAGACGCGGCCTTTGACTGGCAGGACATCTCGGATACCAGAAACGGCATGGCGCGCCAGTCAGGGCCACGCATCCATTGAAGAACCAGTTGTGCCTTCTGACTGGCCCAGCATCTCAGATACCGAGAGGGGAATAGCGCACAACGCAATCGTAGTGCCTATTTACAGCCCTTGCCCCAGCGGCCGAACCACGGCATGCACACTTTGGGATCGTCGCCCCGTAAGGCTGGGTCGAGCTGAGCCCTACCCCGGCTTGTGGCAGGGCAGTCGACGGTAGTGCAAAATTACCATCCGTCTACTCTTCATCGAATTTGGAAACCTGTCCAGCCGATGACGTTGTCAGGGACGCCCTTGCAGATGCCGTACATCCGGGAGACCAACTGCCATGTGGACCCCGGATAAATCGGTATATGAGAAGTTGGGCCCAAACCATCCTCTGCCTCTCCAAGGCTCACCTTTCATCTTAGCCCTACGGCTTAGCGTGGCACCCGCGTGACCTGTCATTCAGCGCAGTGATGATCTTGCTTAGCCAGCTTGTCATAAAAATGCAATTCAGAAGCCCGCTTCTGTGCTTCGAAAGTAGTTGTTCAACTCACCAGTTCTCAAAGACCGAGACCTGACACATGTCCAAGTCGCAAGCGTTGATCATCTCCCTCGCCTCCCCCCTTTTTATGGATGACATGGCAACGACCATTCTCAATGCCGCTCGTGCCAGAGCCTCCAAAAGCTGTGCGAACTGCCGAGCCGTCAAGCGTCGCGTGAATTGCTCTCGTCACCTCCCGTACACATATCCACTGAGCTAATGGAGCTATATAGTGCGACCAGCAGCGCCCTTCCTGCGGCCAATGCATCCGTCTTCGCGAAAAGTGTCCCGGCTACCGCGATGACTGGGAGCTCGTCTTCCGCAACCAAACTGACCACACCATCAAACGCTCCAAAGAAAAGACCTCCGATACTCAAGCGGCAGCGAAAGGCACCAAAGGAGGAAAGCCGCTTCCCATCATCCACAAACTGCCCTTCGGCGCCGACGAGATTGGCGTCAACTTCTTCCTCCACAGCTTCATTGCCGGCACACAGCCTGCATCGCGCGGATGTCTCAACTACGTACCCTCTGTCTTCCGCGCTGATTGCGAGCCGTCGGCCCTTGTGGCTAGTATTGCTGCCGTAGGTCTCGTCGCACTAGCCAACTCGACCCAGCAGTCAGATTTGGCCGGCCAAGCGCGCTCCAAATACTCAGAGGCCATCGGCAAGGTCAACGCCGCGTTGGAGTCGCCCACGGAGTCGACCAAGGACAGCACGCTCATGGCTGTCATCACACTGGGCGTGTTCGAACAGGTCTCGCGGCATGAATCGTGGCAGCGTCACGTGCAGGGTGCGGCAGCGCTGGTGGCAGCCCGCGGGAAGGACCAGTTCTCAAGGCCGGTGGGAATACACATGTTTAACCAGGTCCGCGCCGAGCTGCTTATCTCGTGCTTTCAATCTCGTGGCGTGAGATGGTTCCCGGAAGACATGATCAAGCTGCAGGTGGAGGCGTCCAACTACATCGACACATCAAGTCTGTTCTGGCACCTCGGCGTGTTGGGTACCCGGTGCGCCAACCTCTTGTCCAAGGTCAGGGCCTATCACGGAGACTACGTCTGGTCTGGGCTGTTGGAGGAGGCTACAATACTGGAGCGCGACTTTCAACATGCCTCCAAGACGCTCGAGATCCAGGAGCCATATACAACAACCCGCGAATTGCGCGGCGATACCGAGGTTGTCTACCGCGGCCGGATAGATCTGTACAAGGACTTCTGGGCCATCAGGCTGTGGAACAACTGCCGCACTCTCAGGATCATTCTTGGAGAAATCATCATGTTTCTCCTGAATAAGGTATTCGCGGCGGATGTTGCACAGTCCCTCCGTGAGCACCTGAGACTACGCGTCGAGGGGACATTCAAGGCTCTGGAGGAGCTGGGGAATGATTTACTAGCCACCGTCCCGCAGTCTCTAGACTTTATATCCTCCACAGCCAAGCCAATGCAGGGGAATGTTCCCGGTGGCTACTTGCTAATTTGGGGGCTCTACATGGTTGGGCAATGTGTGGTGACCAAGAGCGAGACCAGGAGGTGGGTGATGAGGCGGCTGGAGGATATCGGGAGGACGACGGGCATGTCGGTGACGACGCGGCTGATTCAGGACATCAAGAAGATAGACGACTGGGCGTCCAAGAACCTATAAATGGCAGCCTATCGGTAACAATTCACATAACGCCAAATTCCTACAGTCACGGCTGCCCCCGACCCCGACTTCTCTCGGGGCCTGCCCTATCTATAGCGGCATCCGGCACCGGTGCAGTGGACTCGGCAGCCGTGGACCGCCATAAGTGCTACGACTCGTCGTGTGGCCTTTCATGTGACTCTGAAACACCCCCATTATTTCCCTCCAATCGCCCGCTCAGAAGCAGGGCTCACTACCGAGGCTCACTACGCTCCTGCACAGGCTCACCGTGAGCCTCAGAGGATCACGACGAGCCTTACCACATAGGTCATAACGATCCTCTATATTATTAAATACTATATAGGACCCACGAGCTACCTATATTTATTAGATATAACTTAGCTATTAATGTAATTATTAACGCTTAGTTACCTACTAGTTCTATAACTTCGCTTACTAGACTATAACGACTACCTAGTCTCGCACTGATAACCTAACGTACTATAATTAGACCAGGGCCGAACGACATATATAGCTATCTAACATTATAACCCTGTATCTATGTAAATTATACCAATTATAAAGCTTATCTTATTAAAGTTATAGGCATCGTTAAAGATTGCGGAGCACTCCAGACGGACTACAGAATGTGTGGAGCAGCGAGTACGCACAGACAGGGGTATCAATGGGCCTGGCTTCACAGCTACTTACCCAGTGGAAGTCGCCCGCTAGAATATGGAGATCGGAGTACTCCGGGCACGTCTCGCGAAGCTTTCATAACCCCGTCGCCAGAGCTCCGCTCTGTATATTTGTAAGCACTCTGGGACCAGAAGAGCCATCAATTTGTCAGCGGGAAATGATTGCGTGTTTGTGAAGGTGATTTGCGATGGCAACGTCTAGCGAAACGCAGGGCTAGTTCGCAGTCTTTTCTTATAAGAATGGTTCTCGAGCCCTCAAATCGACTCAATGCTTGAAACTTCAATTGCTCTGACACATACCCTCGACATCACTCTAGCATCGATTTGCATACTTACACTACCCTTTACACGCCGTCTATTACTCTCTGTGGGTAAAGGATTACGCCACAGCGATCTACTCATCCATATGTCAAACGCCGACATATTCAACGGGGCCGAGAATCTCCGAGTGATCCAGCGGCTATACGATTCCTTCGCCCGAGGAGATGGGCCTGGAGCTCTAGCGGAGATGCATGATAACATTCACTGGAACGAGGCAGAGAATTTTGTCTACTCAGATCGGAATCCGTATCAATCGCCATCGGATGTAGCCAATGGAGTTTTCGGCCGCCTTCTTGCAGACTGGGAGGATTACGAAGCTACCGCTCACGAGCTTCTTCACGCCGGCGACACTGTCATTGCCCTTGGGAGATCGAAAGGCACGAACCGTGTCACTCGAAAGCCACTTGACGCGCAATTTGCTCATGTATGGAGGCTGAGGGAGGGCAAAATTGTTGGCTTCCAGCAATATATTGATACATTACAAGTACACAGAGTTACATCAGTAATATAGATTTGCGTATCATATATATAACTACAAACTAAATATTATACTACAGACATGTAAAGTGTGTGAGTCAACATGACAGGTGTGACGCTCGGGCCTGGTGTACTTATAGGGTAGGTGTGGATTACTACATCAAGTTGAATATAGCCCCAATTGCCGTACGGAATGGTAAACATTTCTAAATGCTAAAGCTTTGTGCCTTGGCGAACCGTTTTCAATGAAACGATGTCTCTGTGTTGACTCAAGGCTTCCACTTGTCCATGAGACCCTTCTTTGTGTTGGAACCTTGACCTTGACACCAGCAGGAGAGAACAGGAAATGAGATCTGGAGTACTAAGGGTCTCCTTTCACCAAGACAGTTCTAGGTCGTAGATAGTATTATTGTGAATCATGATTACAGCGGTTCGTGGAATGAAATGATTAGACGGGTCCCACCACAAATCGCTGGCTCGGTGGGTTTGGTGCCGGGTAGGGGAGCCAAAGAGCTTAGGTGGAGCCACGCTATGACTCGCATCATCGAATTCGGCGAAACCCTTCGGTGGCCAATCTCACATGTGTTCATCCTCACCCAACCTAAGCGTCGTGCGCCATTGTGTCCAGGAATGGTGAACAGAACCAGCGAGCGAACAACAGCCTCCGGAGTTGACACCAGTCTCGACAGCGACCGGGGCTCCGGAACTCCCCGTGTCTATCGTCTGCACAAGCGGCGTCGGCCATGCGATCAGTGTCGCGAGCGAAAGGTCCGCTGTCACTCTCAAGGCGAGAAAGCACCGTGCCACCGTTGTGCGCAGTCTGATACCACATGCACATTCCAAGGAGGGTCCTCGAGGACGAGACGGCAGACCTTGAGGCATACGCCCCAATGCCAACCATCATCCTTGGCTGGCTATGCGGCAGAAACGAGTTCCGCCCAAGAGGCAACGCATATTGATGGAGACTCCAGCACTAATGTTGGCGTCAATGTCAACTGGGAGGTGGACGAGCCGCCAGCAGGCAACGGGGGCAGTGTGGGCCAAGACCCTCTTTCCGGACCATCTTACAGCTGGGCTTCGCCGCAGTGTGCAACGACGGAGTTTGAGAGCCTGCCTGTGGCAACGCAATTCTCGCAGACAATTGAGGACTTACAAGGCCAGACGGCAATGCTACTGGGCACTTCTTCTGAGTCGGACCCCTGGCTGCTCCGGCATTGCCGATTCGACGAGTTTGGGCTTCGCCGTTTCTATGGCCTTCAGTATAGGAACCTCGGAGGTGTGCCGACGATGGATAAGATCCCGGTGCATTTCATCGTAACGCCCGATTCGGCTCGTGATGCAGTGGCGGCGGATACAAGGGTGATTGACACGACGTCGCTGCGGGTAAGATTGGAAGAGCTCGTTCCCGCCGAATGTGGCGTGCGACTGGTAAAGCTGTGAGATGATTCACCTAGGAGCAATGAACTGATGTGACTGACGGCGATTAGCTTCTACAAACATGTGTACCCGTTAATGCCGATTATATCATCGACTTACTTCGGCCAAGAGGGACTCACAGAGGCGGATCTGCCGGCCCAAGGTTCGCTCGACAACGTACCCTGCCATCTGCTCGGGGCCATCTACGGGTTGGCGCTTCCATTTTCACGGAACGACGCGCACCTGGATGTCATAGATATGCATCGTCCGCTCCCCCACGACGAAATCTGGCGCATTGTCTACGACAGCTTGCAGGAGCAGCTTCACCGGCCTCACTTATCCGTCCTCCAGGCCGGACTGTTCTATTTCCACAAAACACGGCAGAACAGGCAGACTAACGCTATTTCCCCAGACGCTTTCAAATGGTCGTGGCTAGGCAGCCTCGTCGGAATGGCGCATAATCTTGGCCTTCATCTCGAGACTCGCATGTGCGCCATGCCTGCTGAGGAGAGGCAGGTTCGCCGCCGCATGTGGTGGGCAATATACGTCGAGGACAAGTGGCTTTCGTTGCTCATGGGCCGACCGCCGTATATTCATCATAACGAATGGGACGTAAGCGAGTTAGATGATCACGACTTTCGAATACCCAGAAACGTACCTTTCTCTACTCTTCAACTAGGCAGTTTAGCGGGACCCTTCCGCGATATGGCCCGGCTTGCAATCATCGCGGACTCGGTACAGTCCTCGTTATAGTAAGTTATTCATTATCTGGACTTGGCCAGGGGGCTGATCTGGGGCAGCTCATTGAAAGCCTCGCAAACCCTATCTGAAAATCTCAACCTCTCGATTGAGACGGCGAAACCAATTCTAGATCGGCTGGATGCGTGGTGCGCTTCTATAGTGGCCCCGAAGCCCGTGTGGACCGCAGTGCACCGTAATGTGGCTGACCGCGAAGGGTACAATGCCCTCCCAACAACGGTGTACATCGCATACGCCACCCTCGTCGCCTACGTCTGGCGAGCACTGCTGCGACCCATCGTGCATTCAAATCCGCCCCCAATCATTCTCGACTCTGACGTGGAGCAAGCTGTGGAGGACTCCTGGAATATTCCTTTAGAGACCTTTCGATCGGAGGGTTTCATTCCCAACCTTCCAGATCTCTCTGAAATTTTGCTTCCTGTGGCAAACAGCGTCGACGACACCGACGCACAAGTGCGGGAGCTTCACCAGTCAGCGCTCACTTGGGCGGCAAGTCTTGTTAACCTAACTAAACAGCTGTCCCAGGTCAACTTTGGAGAATTTTGGTACTCATGTGAGTTACCAAGAAGGGCGCGTACATCTGAATGAAGAACGGAACTAACGTGTCATACTCCTAGGGTCTAACATGTGTTTCGCCGTTATGTCCAGCTTCGCTCTGGTGATTCTTATCCAGTCACCTTCAGCAGAAGCAGCTGTCAAAGCGGCTGAGATGCTCCATGGTTGGCGTTACGCTGTGTGGGATCAGAGCAAAGTTTCGCCGTTGGCAGTGTTAGCATCGGCCCGCATCAACGAGTTCTTTGTCGCCGGCCTCTCTGATGTCTTTGCGATGCCGCCACACGTCAAGGCGGCCATCCAGCGGGCAAATCCGGATTTCAAATCGAGTGTGCAACAAACTCATGATTAGGCTTTTCAAAGGCCGTGTTTGGCGGCAAATTCGAAGTCCTGCCTCTCTTGGCACAGTCTAGTGTCCAACTGCGAACCCTCACCTCAGTTGAACATGCCTGAGTCTGTAGGCACTTCCGGCATTTGGCCGAAGGTCTTTCGCCGAATATGCTGGCTTCACCAAGTTTGGAAAGCACCGACCTATAACAAGAACAAGATACTGTGGCCACCATTTCCAACCGAAGACTTTAAGCAGAATCCAGATTTTGTTCCAAGGCTCATCATTCCTCCGGATACCACTCGATTGCTTTAAAGTCAAAGAAAATACGATGGATTCATACGTCAACTATGCGGCTCCCTGGGAACGGCCTTGTGAGTGCATCGACTGCAGCATTCCATGCTGCAGCGCACCACCATACAGCGCTGCCGCTGCGATCCAGCCGCCATCCTATGATGAGGCCATGCGGTGCTCAGACATGGGGCCAAAATGGGATGATGGGGACCGCCAGTCCAGGGATATCCATCAACACGGAACAAATGCGATTACAAGATGGTTTCGTACCCACATGGCCTTGGATGGCTCTACATAAGAGTAAGGAATCTCTCCAAAAGTCTTCTTTTATGTATCGTGCTTATCACGCATCGCAAGATTCAAAATCCAGCCTATTGCACGATACAACCGACCTAGGTCACTATCTTCATGGCTATCTATTATATCTTTCGCGATACTTCGAGTTTAGTGCCGCTATCTGGCGCTATCTGGCGGCAGAACAGAGGCGGTGATGACCAAGACTCAAAGCCTTGCAAATGAAGTATCAGCTTCGAAGATGAGTAAAAGGCTCAATATATGCTCTTGAGATGGTATTGTTCCTGCTTGCTCATACCTCGTGACGCCCTTTGAGACAGGACCTCACTTGATACAACAAATCAGTTTGACCAGTACCTTGATCGTAGAATGCTATGTCAGTCGACCAGAATGTCTGACGTCCAACATAATTCGGTCTTTGGCTTTGCCCTGGCAAATACTCAGTCTGCCATCGGTGATTCGCAGTCTTTCTTTCAGGCTTTACTCTTCACTTCATTCTGATGGCAAGTGCCATTGAAAGAGACCCGTCTCGTACCTAATCGGACACCAGGGCGACTCCAACGCAGACGGCCACAAGAGCGCCAAAAGAGGATCATTTGGTCTCGACGAGGCCAATGTACAGTGTCACACCCGGAACATCACAGATGGTGTTCCACACTGTGACTGACAGAAAAAGCTCTGGTTGGGCTAAGAGCTCTTTTGTCCACCAGGCCCGCTCTGCGAGCCTCGTCATGTGAGAGGAAAATGTTCCGGCGAATTGAGTTTCATTTTTCGGCGAACGTAGCTGTGGAACACCATCTGGTCATCCCACTGTCGCCATCAACACAGAGAATTCACCTCACTTTGCATCGAACATGAAAGTAAAGGTCATCAGCATTCAGATAAAGCTAACTCCAGATTCGGATGCACCCTAAGATCGACATGTCTCTACCAAATGCTCTGTAGCAACACAGAGACGTCGAGAGACAGCATTATCTTTACTTTTTCTCAAACGGACTCGCAAGAACAGTTCTTCATAAAAGTAAAACTATATGTTATGTCATAGAAATCAATTAGTGACCTTAATTAAGTTTCACATGCTATACATTACCTTACAGTGATAACCACCATTGATAGCTGACTTCGCCGAAATTAGAAATGACATCCACAGCGAATAGTTTGCAACAGGTAGCTACCCGTGTTGTTGCTATAAAGAGACCAAAGCCGCTTGTTGTGAATTGTATATCTCTCTGAATAAGTCTTAAACCACATCAAATATTTGAAAGCATCGATCCCACGGCACAGCTCCTTAACAACAGAACAATGCATTATACACCTCGCGAGGTTTGTTTTCTTGGCTGTCCACTAGAAAAATTCGGACTGATAGAACTTTAAAAGGTTGAAAAGCTTCTTTTCACCCAGGCGGGTCGTCTCGCGCAAAGACGTTTGGCCAGCGGAGTGAGACTGAATCGTTTGGAAGCAACTGTTTGTTTACTCCCAGACATGAAACGGATTCTATGGGCAAATTAGGCTAAAACACACAGGCTTTGATTGCTACGGTTCTCCAAGAGGTCTGTGTACTCCCAGAATCCTTGACTGCAAGGCCAGTCGCTAAATTCCACCAAGGTGATTCACAACGCAAACTACTCTGTTGCCGACCTCATGATGTTGGGTAAAAATATCCTCGGACGCCGACACGTGTACCCATCCGTCGTTGGCACCCTCTCCCAGATGCAAGTAGAGGGGACCTTCGAAACAGGAACCCACCTGATCACCATTCACCGCCCGATAAGCACTGATGACGGCGACTTGAAAATGGCCCTGTATGGAAGCTTCATCCCAGTGCCAGTGCGGGATCCTTTCCCTGATATTAATGAAGCAGATTACGATCCTATTTTGATGCCCGGCGCGATCCAGACCGCAACTTCGGGCGATATTATTTTGAACTCTGGGAGGCCAAGAACGGTGCTGACTGTCACCAATAAAGGCACTCGAGCTGTCCATGTTAGTTGCATTGGTCTTCAAGTTTTCGATAGAAAAGCATCAGGCTTACGGTCTTATAGGTTGGCTCTCATTTTCACTTCATGGAGTCGAACCCCGATCTAGACTTTGACAGAGCAAAGGCTTATGGCTACCACCTCGATCTCCCATCGGGCGAAATCTTACGCTTTGAACCCAATGAACCGAAGACGGTTACCCTCGTACACATTGGAGGTCTTAAGACCATACAAGGCGGAAGTGGGTTTGCGAACGGACCGGTCGACCCCAAACGTGTCAGCCAGATACTGCAGGTCATGCAGCAAGCTGGATACAGGCATACATCTGAACAAAAGGACGAGAAGAGACAAATTGAGCCGTGCTCTATGAGCAGATCGGTTTATGCTCGAAGCTACGGCCCAAGTGTTGGAGACAAAATCCGTCTTGGGGGAACTGACCTGTGGGTCAAAATTGAGAAGGACCACACCACATACGGCGATGAGTGTACACTTGGTTGCGGCAAAAGCATTAGAGACGGAATGGGAGCAGCCAGCGGATGTCATGATGCGGAATGCCTTGATTTGGCTATCATAAACGCCGTGGTTGTTGACTGGACGGGCATTTTCAAGGCAGATATTGGCATCAAAGCCGGTCTTATCGTTGGCATTGGAAAAGCTGGGAACCCTGCTACGATGGATGGTGTCTCTAGTGGAATGACCATTGGATCAAACACAGATGTTATAGATGCTGGTGGGAAGCTCCTCACTGCAGGTGGGGTTGATACTCATGTTCATCACATCTGCCCTCAGCAAGCCGCCGAGGCCATCTCATCGGGCATCACTACGTTGTTCGGTGGAGGCACCGGTCCAAGGTACGAGAACTTCAACCTTCAAAGTCCATGCAACTCTCACTGACCTTTTCAGCACTTCGTCCACAGCCGTAAACTCCTCGACCAGCATGAGGCTCATCAAACAAATGATGCAAGCATGTGACCAACTTCCTCTCAACTACGGGATTGTTGGAAAGGGTAGTGACTCTGGAAAGCCGGGTCTCATCGACCAATGCAATGCTGGCGTCGTAGCACTAAAGCTCCACGAAGACTTTGGCTGCACGCCCTCCACCATTGACACATGTCTGAGGTTCGTAACTCTACCATTGCAGTCATGGTTGCATATGAAATGATACTGACAAGGGCGATTCAGGATATGTGAGGAGCAGGACATCCAGTGCCATATCCATACCGACGGCCTTAACGAAGCTGGTTTTCTTGAGCACACGGCTGCCGTATTCAAAGGTCGGACTCTCCACGTTTATCACGTTGAAGGTGCCGGTGGGGGCCATGCACCAGATGTGATCAAACTCGTAGAGTATTCAAACGTCCTTCCAAGTAGCACGACCCCGACTATGCCTTTCACAACAAACACAATCGACGAACACATCGACATGGCTGCTAACTGCCATCGTCTCTCCAAAGACAACCCCGATGATGCCTCTTTCCTCAAAAACCGCATCAGAGACGAGACCATCGCGGCTGAGGATATTCTACACGACATTGGAGCCATAAGCATCATGTCCTCTGATTCTCAAGCCATGGGACGTTCCGCTGAGGTTCTGTCCTGCACATGGAAAGCAGCCCACAAGAACAAGGTCCAGCGAGGTCCATTGCCGGAGGACGAAGGTACAGGAGCGGACAATTACCGCGTCAAACGCTATATCAGCAAATACACAATAAATCCCGCGATTACGCAGGGCATCAGCCATGCAGTGGGTAGTGTTGAAGTAGGAAAGTTGGCCGATTTGGTGCTTTGGGACCCTTCTGAATTTGGCACGAAGCCACTTCAAATTCTGAAAAAAGGATTCATTGCTTTTGCACAAATGGTACGCTTACCTGGTAACTAATCTGTTGATCTGTGACTAACAATACCCTCTAGGGCGATCCTAATGGAGCGTAAGACTCCCCCGGATAAGGCTTTTTGACCGAGTAATAACATTAAATAGTGTCACAAACGTGGAGCCTCTGATTGCCCGACCAATGTACGGAGTAAGTAGTTTTACACTTTATACCACGCGTGATGAGCATGCTAACTGATGAAACTCAAGGCGCTGCATCCGGAATCAAGCGTAATGTTCGTCTCCAAGGCAGGGGCCTCGAAAAATGGCTTGGTGCAGTCATACGGGCTGAGGAAGCAAATCGAGGTCGTGAAGAGCTGCCGTTCAGTCACAAAGAACGACCTTAAATATAATGATGCGACCCCGAAAGTGTCTGTGGATCCGAGGACATTGGTACGTTGATAAATACTCTTGCTCTGCGCTACACCTTCTCGGAATTACGCTAACATCGCTGGAGGTTGTTTCTTCTGATCTCACCGAGCTAAAGTCTCAGCCTGCAGACTCGCTTCCGTTAACCAGACAATCCTTCCTTTACTAGTGGCTTTGGGGGATATACGTAGTGATATAGACAATTCGCTTAATTCTTTAATAAGTTAAAGCTACATTTGGTTAAGAATTAAATTGTAGGAGTCTTCGTACGTAGTTCCCTAAGCTGCTTCATATCTAGTCCGACGTAGGCCGACGGCCCATAGTGTGACTCTTATACGAGGACATGATAATCTTGTATCTTGCTTATACAAATCCCTGCATTAAAAAAACAAGTAGTGTTGATTTACACGAACGATTAGCTCTCTTGTATCGTGTGTCTCACAGCTTGTGGAGTTCGCGCAGATTAATGTCTCCAGCTGTCACTCAAATCTACCTTTTGCAAGAATGGTTGTGATTAGGTAGGTTTCGTGATGTCGCGCGTCAATGCAAATTTCTAGCAATGAACGGGTCAATAACAAACTTAGCCTGTCTTATTTTAATACTTTCGTGCCATATGTGTATGAGATGCAGCTTTTTCAGCTGAATGACTTGACCGGATGTTGGTGGATAGCGGTTGAGATAAGTAAAAAACGAGAGCTGTTCGTCATAATCACCATATACTTCCATGCCGAAATTTGTCCGTTGGGGATGATCTTGACACGCCAGTCTCACCCTGCTCCAGCTCGCGGAGGTGAACATCAATTACGAAGAGTGTAATGTGAAGATACGATCGAGAGCTACCGAACTTCGATCTACTCTTCATGGGACAAGTACCAATCCAACTATATTATGGAGGGGTTCAGTCTATGGGATATGTCCTCAGCACATACCGTGAGACCTCACTCGAATGGATTTCGTGCTGGGTGCTTGGCCAATAACTTACTGTAGCTGAGGATATTATTCCTATGAAGCCGACGGAAACAATCCATGCTGGCGATGGTCTCTAAAACTCCGTTAGTATGACTACCGCTGGCATATGTGGCCACTGGGCATTACCCAGAGCCGTTCTCTAGGTCATCCAGTCTAGCGAGAACCGCTGAAGTAAGGGCGGAGGCTAAAATGAATGATCACTACTTGAGTCTAAGATTCGTCCCCGACAATACTTTGAATCATTACGATGCCAAGCTGGAAGTGTGGTGGTTGATACTCGAACGGGGGCAGTCGATTCATTACGGCTATTGCTAATTATGAGTGCGCCGTGATATAGCTCTCTGGGGCCTTCGCAAAGGTTACTGGGAACGAAGAATTGATACTCTAACAAAGACGCCGTCAACAATGAAGTATAATCATCAAGTCCAAGCTTCGTAACGTCTGATACTTGAGATAAGGAGCCCTCGTCCAGCGAAACTCTTACCTATCCTACGTTCCGGCTTTTTGGCGAGTAATTTGGACCGAAAAAAAAATGGGCAAGAGGATAGTGACACCACTACTATGCTTGGCACTGCCGGGAACATCTGAAGTGGAGACGCTGTTTCCCGAGAACTTACAGGAGATGGTGGATTAAGCCAAGTGATGGGGTTGGTGTAGCCAAGAACAATGATGTCAACATTTGCAATTAAGTGTCGCTGTCGCGATGAGGAGATTGAATCCTTTCCCCTTGGCTCGCAGCATCGGAGAATCCATCAACTGCCGAGAAAGGGCCGTTATTTTAACGATGAGTAAACAAATGCATAGCTCACAGATCCTAGTCGATGTCGTTGTAGAAAGCCAGGAATCGCTGGTAAACGTGTGAGAATTAAGTAGCCCAAAAAGCTAAAGCGCGATCTACAATGAGCTTTATAATAATGTTTCATTCAATGCCCATCGTGCTGTGAGGGTTACTCACATGGTGAAAAGAAACATATCATTATGGGACAGGGTACGAGTACTGCGACTATCTTAGAGGGCACGCTCACAAATTGTAAGCTTGCCATCACCCTCCGCCGGTAGCTCCAACAAACCCGGCTAGGGCCGTAGTTCGCTTTGACCATTTCATACCCATTTCTGATATGCCATCAGCAGGCGAAAGCCGCTCCAGTGCTTTGAGCCATCAGCAAATATTCGATGTTCGGATTTTTCACAGGTTTTGTTCATTCTCATCATGCTTACCGTCTTTCTTGGACTCTCTGCTTTCAGCGACGTCTGACCAGGCTCTTAAACACCAGCCGGCTACGAGGGCGTCCCGTGTGGCTTTGTCCAAGCACTTGGTTATCTTTAGTCTTGGACACTTTCCCATTTTTATATCCTCTGTAGCCACTGACTGGCCCATGTTGTCGGTCCAAATATAGCGCTTTCCCATTATCCTGGGCTTTGCGGTGAAGAGGACGATAGCTTCCTCGGCATTAAACAAGGGTTGAGTTGTCGCGTCACGTCCTTTACTGAGCGTGATTTGATACTTTGGTTTTTGAAGCTTCCTTTTCTGAATGCACAAGATCAGGTTTCCCAGGCCTTGAGGAGACATTCCGGTTGCGAAGTAACTTGGCATATTCTCTCGGTAGCTCGCATTTACTGGATGGACGAGATAGAAGAGGAGCTGGTTCTGCACGTCCTGCTGCGTGGAGTCGTCAGCAGACTTCCCTTCACCGCCAAAGGAACCCATTCTCTCCAAGTGAATTGAAGATGGTTGCTGTTGTATCGTGGTGATGACTCGACTAGTGCGGTAAAGCGGAATGTTGGCTTCTGTCTCCGCGAAGATTCGTTGACCGTCCAAGACAAGGGTCTGAGGCCTGGTTGCGTTTGAAGGAGGAGGACTGCAGTCTCCGGAGGCGAAACTAGGCAGATATTTGATAGACTCTTCGTCCATGATACCCGGAGTAAGAGACGAAGTATTAGTATAACGCGAAAGAAGGAGGTAGCTGTTGGAAGAGATGATCCAGTACGTTGTTGCTGAATTTGTGGGAAGTATGAAAGGGTGTCGAAGTTGTCCTTGCGAAAAACTTGCTATAGACATTATGCCACGTTCATTGGCCCACTCACCCCTTTAAACTCCTCGAAACCTTGACTTAGGGGATATGATCAGAGGCTGGTGCGGCCAGAGGGGATGATTGGGGCGTAGAGTGGATGGGTTATCGCCGATCGGTACTTACCAAAAGCTTGATTGCGCTTCTGGATCTGCACTGCCCACATGCAAGTCCACAGAGCACTTGTTTGCCGGAGAGACTTAACTTGCTTGAACATCTGCTAGCGTTTGACCATAAGCGTGACTATTGGATGGAGAATGCCTCCGGCGACTCCATATTATCAGGCGGCGGCAAGATCAGTAAAACGACTTCCAAAGCTAACGGTCTTGAAAATTCTGGGCCTGCAGTAATTCATGGAGGATCTGGTAACTTTTGTATTGATTCTCTTGGGCCTGTGGCTTGTGAATGATTGAAGCCCAGAAATCCTTCCGTCACAGCGCGTATCCGGGTGGCAACTCACAATGACTGACCAACCGAAGAACCCCACAAGGCTCCGAACTCGCTTGTCCTCCGAACATTTGCAGGGCTGAACATGTCTCGATCGTTCGGATGCGGGGATTCAGATCCTTTGGCCTCTCGGCAGCTTCCCGCTAATGCAAATCAGTGGGTTACATTCTAGGAGAGATCCAAGTCCTCTCCAATATTCCCGGCCAATTGTGCATACGCCACAAGATAACCTTCGACAAGGACAGTCTCGAAGCAGCTAAACCGCGCGTTCACAACCCCCACTTCCCAGGATGCCCGCTGCCTTGGCGGCCCGCGACTAACACCAGATTGTAGTCTTCGGCAGCGTATCCACGGTTGGACTCCTGCCCTGCCTGAGTACGGCCCTTGGCTGACGAAAGAGTGGACCAAATGCGCCGATCAAATGGCGAGGCCAGCTGTTCACAAATGTGTCTTCGTCTCCGGACACAAGCTAACAGACTCGTGCAATTGCGCGGTTCTTCCAGGGCTCTAGGGTCATGTAACAGAGGTCCTCAATTTCGATGATGTCCGGGACCAAAGACTTCGAACACTGGCTTGCACTCACAGCTTATCTACAATCGCATATGTTGTGTTTCACCATAGCCAGGTTGAAGAGCATGTTATGTATAGTGGTTCATTTCAAGCATTAGGTTCGTTCGGATTTCGACCTTCTTCTCTTCTCGTGAACAGATGTAACATAGAACACTCAGATTATAGAAGAAGCTGGATGATTAGATTTGAGGAACTACAGGATTTGAGTTACACGAATGTCACCTTCCCATGTCCTCAATCTCAATCACCTCTTTAGATCCTGTGCATGACCTTCCATCGCCCCATCACTAGAGCAAAGTTGCTTACAGCTGCTCACAAGGGTATATTCCTTCCAGTTGTTCCCTGAAAGCAACATTGGGGTCTCTTTAACTCAAAAGTCTTAGGCGTTGGCGAGGCGGGTGGCCTGCTCGACCATGGTGTTGTAGTCTGCACCGCTCAAGTTGTCGTAGATCAGGCAGTCAGATCCGCAGGGGACAGGAATGGGACCGCCAGATGGGTTGCCGTCGAGAACAGTGGCCAGGTTCATACAAGTGGCGGGGAGACCGCTGATGCGGACGCCGTTGTTCTGGATTGGGCCGTCGATCGTGATAACACCGCCTCGACCAGCGTCGCTGACGCAGCGGTCGAACTCAAACTGAGGGACACCGGCAGGGGCCTGAATACCGTGCTCTTGACGAGTGTTCAGAGGGACGCTGCGGCGGCCTCCAGAGTTCGAGATTGCGCTGCCGGCAACGTTAACTCCGAAGTCAGCAACCCGGCCAGCAGTGATGAGAGCGGCAGAGCTGAAGGCGACGATGGCGACAGGAGGGCACATGGCTTGCTGAGCAATGAGGGCGGCAGCGGCAGTGCCGGCAATCGTCTTGATGGCGAAAGAGACCATATTGAATGTTTTGAGGTTTTGAGGGGTATATTTTTTTCCTGAGTGTAATGGTACGTGATGATGGATTGATTTGCGTGATACTGAGGAGGAAATCAGAGCGATAGTCACCCTTTTATACCTCAAAGGTGCTATCAAAGTGTACGAACATGATGAAGTCATGAATTTCAACACCTAGCACCTGATTCCGCTTACGCCAAGCTGCTCCCATCATACTGTATGAGCCAAGTCGAAGGATCTCTTGTCTGTGGAGTCTGCTTGACTTGGCTGGCAGCTCTAAGATACACTGATGGCGACATGTACGAAGGCGAAGGATTCGGAATGTGGGCTTCGGTGTTTATTTCCCACGGAGCGTCACCCTGCTGCTTGAATGAGGCTAATAAGTGGATTTCTAAAGCGACCTCGTGGTGTTCTGGGTATTGGCACTGATGTGTTGCTTTTGGCGATCGTGAACTTTGCTAGTAGACGATTAGCTGCAAAAGCACACATAACAATGAATGAACAAACTCGAAGGCCTATTAACATTCTTCAAAAGTTCGATTCCTGCCCCAAAGGTTAATCTCGATCTAGCAAACGACTACCGATCCGGCTCCACAAAGTAAGACGTACGAAGTGCCTTCGCACAGCGTAGTGCAGCCTTGGCTACGGACGCACTACGGGCCACCTTCTGTCCCCGCCTCGCTTCACGCTTCCATCACCGTTGGTTCAGGTTGTGGGGAGCTCGCCTCACAAATTCACCTTCGGTAACTCCTGCGGATGTTCTCGGGACCGAGAAATACTCGAGATCAGTATCGGTTTGAGCGCGGCCGTGGCGCTGCCCTGTTACTTGCCTTGTTATTCGCCGAAGTCGCCACAGAAAATCGAAGTCACAAAACCGACCCTGTGCAAACAGACTCCGTAGGCCTCCCAGTGGTCCAGGCTTGGCCTACAGATCGAACGTACCCATCAGACTTTTGAATCAAGAAGCAGGCCGAGAATGACTTCAATTTGTGACATAATATTGCCTACATTCCGTCGCAGCACTTCCGCTTCTCTGTTTCTTCTTCACCGGGTCGGATAACGTCGAAATGCAGCCCGATGTTGCACACCACTCGACGGCGCACTATCAATATTCTGATCATTGCCGCAAAGACATATTGATTTCCATTTCTACAATATACTAACCTTCTCGAGGGTTAACTTTGAATCGGCTCAGAGTTAGGTCATCTGTTTGCAGCCCACTACTTCAGCTCAACGGGGCATTGAACCCCTTCTAAAGACTGATCAACGATAAACAAACCGTCTTTTATTCGCCATTGCGTCTATTATCTGTGATTCATTACCTTAACTTCAGACTATTGGGCGCAACGAAGCCTTTCTTTCTGTTCCCATACCTCTAGAGTCTTTCTCTCTTCCTTCATCGAGCCGCATAATCTCAAGAGCCTAGCAACATCGTTTCTGGAGGTCCAAGGTAGCTGGGCTTCAAGCCGTCGTGCGTGTTCAACACGATCTTCTCGAGACATATCTCAGGTGAATTAACAGACCATCGCAGAGTGTGGGTACCGGCTTCAATTGGACCCAGGTCAACTTCTAGAGTCCAAACTTGATCCATTACCTGCGTCATCCAGACAGGGGGCACGTCTCCAACATAGTCCTCAGAGATGTAATCTCCTAGCACTCGGGTCATATTGACCGCAGCGCTGTCCAAGCTCAGGGAGTACTGCATCTTGAGCTGCGGGTCTGTCTCCAGACCCGTGGTCAGATACACCGTGGCCTTGGTGCTCTCAGAGTTGGTAAAGAGGTATATATCATACTCAACCCATGCTCTTAAAGCCGTGTCGTTTTGACGTGCTTCCTTATAGGGGCGTAAGGCTAAGCAACCAGACTCAGTGCGGCTGCCTAAATAAGGGATCGTCTCGAAGTAAACGGTCTCATTGAAGGCAGAATGTCGCTGGAAGTGCGGACTCTCGATGCTGATAAAGCCCGCGGTCTCGGGGAAGCCGACATACTTCTCCGGGGCTGCCGTTTTCAAAACAGGCACATGTATCAGATCGAAATAAGGATATTCGGAAGGCGTTGCCGTGATTTCGATTTCGACCGTGTCGTTGAATCTCTCTGGAACACTGTCCCAGTCAATGGTAACGTTCAGGCGCTCAACGCTAAGATCATTGCCCAGAGTCCCTGACAATGGTTGGATAGAAATCCATGACTCGGGCATCTCGCCAAGCATCCAATTTATGGGAACTCGATGGTCTCCCCGGTGGAAAAGCTCGATATTGCGTGTCTGAGGACCGTACGGGTCCATTGCCGGCAGAAGAGCAGGGTATTCGACCGTGGGCATAGAGTGGTCCACTGACTCGGCCCATCGTGCTTGCTGCACTGGACTATCCGACTCCTCGGCGTAGATGCCTAGATTTCCTTGTGAAAATTGCATGTTTTGGCGAAGCTGGACGAACGAAATGTTTGTGAGAAGGTCACGCGAGGGGTTGGCCCAGAGCTTTGGCTCTTGAGGCACAGCGTCAAAAACGGCCTGGGACATCATCTTCGCCCACTTTCCGTTGAGCATAACATCCCATTCTTCCCTTAGATCGTAGCTCGCTTCGAAGAGATCAAGCACCTCGTAAGCGACTTGGTTGGCGAGGTTGCGGCGTTCTTGCGCATATTGATAGTTCATGCCTATCCCGATAACCACTGAGTGGAACAAGGCCCCAGTAGCCGCCGGGTAGTGCACATGTTGATAGTACGCAGGTTTGAGCTCATCCGGAAGCTGGTATAACACGGCTTCTGCCCGAGCAGCCAACTTCTTCCAGCGGCCAAGTACCCTCTCTGCCTCGTGATAGTTCAAGGTCGAGTAGGTGTCAGGTTGGAGATGCTCATACCTCCGAAGTCCTACCAGGTGGCTATATTCGAGAAGAATCTCAGTGGTCTCTGTTGCGTACTCTTGTCCGAATTCGCGTGTTGCAAAAGTCTCTACGTATGAGAAGAGCTTAGTGGCAGGAAGTCTGTCCATGTTCCAGGCCATATCCATGGCCATGTTCAATGGTAGTTCCATTGGTTTGATGTCTCCGACGTTGATCACCCAAAGACGATCTGCGCCTCGCATATACGATTGCCATAGTTCCTTATGGACTTTGGGCTAATATTTTGTAGCAAGTCAGAATCGGTAAAAAGTCATTTGTCCGGGTGGAAACACTTTGAAGACTTACCAGGCTATTCGTGTTGCTCCATTTGTAAGACCTCGGGAGGCCAACGTACTCGAGATGATAGTAAACCTTGAATTCGATGAGCTCATACATCAGTGGATTTTAGCTTCGGTACGCTTACGCCACACCCGCCTGCTCTCTCACTTTCGTTGCCAATTGGTAGACGAGCAACGTTGCCAAAATTGTCATCCGGAAAAAGCATTGTGACATCTTCTGGTGGATTCAACCCGGCCTCATAGTAGGATATGACCTCCTTATAAAGGGCCCAAACCTCTGTGGCTCTCACGTCAGCGGGTGCACTTTAGCCCATTCTGCTCTCTATCCTTCATCTTTCCTCTTCTCTCTCCCAGAGAAACGGGAATGGCCAACTTACGAGGAACGGCATGCTTGGAGCCGTGGTATTTTTCAAGAATCTCACGTTGTACCTCAAAGACTTCTGCCAGGATGGCCGCCGCGTCAGTGGCTTCCATGGCCTCATCCCCAAGCCCTCTGATTCCAATAGTGAAGTAAGACTCGTTATTTCCAGCTCGCCTGACTCCCTCGTCCATGAACGAAGTCATGTTCTCCTTGTTCTGAGACCAGTCCCAAACGCCTGTTTCGCTGGTGTTCCACTCATTCGTCGCTCTCTGCATTGGCTCGTGATGGCTAGTTCCTATGACCACTCCATAGTCATCTGCGAGCTGTTGGTTATCTGGGTCATCAGTGAAGAAGATATTGCCAGGGGCTGGCGTGGATGATGCCCACATGGCAGGCCACATGTAATTAGCCCTGAGCCGGAGTAATAGATCAAATACGTGGGCGTAGAAATCCGAGTTGAGTGGCTCACGGACCTTTCCGTTGTACTTGGCCCACCATCCAGTCAGAGCAGGCTCCTCATCGTTGATGAAGATACCCCGATACTTGACACTGGGTTCGGGTTGGACAATGGTTTTGGAGAGCGCAAAAATCTGATCATGTCTCTTTGCCGGAACGTCCGCCCAAAAATGATATCTGTAACAATACTGAATTAGGTTTTATGCCGGGGTATCGATGGGAGGCGCAACCGAGTCATTCTGGGGAAAGGAGGGAACGTACGGCGACTGCCCAGATTGTTCTGACAGCGTGTAAATTCCGAAGATAGTACCTCGCTTATCGCTGCCAACTACGACAAGAGCTTTCTTTACCGAAGGCAAGGGATCCGTAACAGTGGTTGTCATGAATGACTCCCACTTTCCGTCTAGCTTGGACGCATCAATCAAACCCTCAGAGTGGAGATGGCGAATGATTGAAGAATTTGAAGATCCAACAATAATTGCAGTAGGAGACTCCGGCGCTTCATCGGCATGAGTCAACCTGAGCACAGGTCTGTCCACTCCAGTGATGTCTTTCAGATCGGTTGCAAGACTCCTCGCCGCGATGTGGACGCCGATTTCGTCGTCTTGGGAGCACAGAATAGTCGAACGCGCGATATCGAAGTCGGAATCCAAAGCACTAAAAGATATAATAGCCTCGTCTAGTAGCGCCTCGGCACCCAGCGGCAGCCAGGAAATTACCACGAGGAGTATGCTGAACGAGTTCAACATCGTGACTAAGTAATCCGCTGCAAAAGAAGTTGTTTGAAACAGCTTATAACCATCTACGTCGGGTCGTTCCACGTATTTAACCCTTCTGATGTGAGTGAACAATTTGCCGAATTTCACAGATCCCAATTCTTTGGAGAACATTGCGGGGAACGTCAAAATAGCCGCGAGCCAAACGAGGGGGAGGTCTTTCCGGATGGTGAAGAAGACGATCGCTCACTTTGGCATGGGGAATGGTGTGTCGGCTAAATGGGAACCTGGTTAGCGCTACTCCATAAACAGGGCATGAAGAAAATTGCCGTGGAAGCAATTGAGTCCAACCTGGGTCCGAAGTCTCTCAATCCTGGGTTCTGGAGTTTTTCTGCTAGAAGCAACACGATGTCTCAGTTCCCATCGTGCAAAAGAGTTTGAACAAGATGTCTGAACATGCTATTGAAGGGAGTCATATTTATTTTTCCCACTGTCCCTTGTTCTCTTTAATCCAAGCTTCAAAGTTCATGATCCCTGGGTTTCTATGACGGCACTCGGCAACATCACCCCCATAGCCCTCTTCCTCAAACCAGCGGAACATATCGCCAACTGTTCCCTTGAGGAAGAATTTCACAGCCGACGCCACCGGACATGGAGCTAGCGGCATAGGGGAGTTGACAACTCGCCGAAAGACAACGTTCGCCTCTGGCTGGGTCAGTTCATCGCCCACCAGGGTCAGCGCAACATTGTTGTGCTGCTCGGGATGCATGAAAGCTTGAGCGGCGAACCAGCCAATGTCTTTAGTGGACACCATCTGTAGCTTCTTCCCCCCCATCTGCTCCCACATGCGCGCGAATCCGCGGCCGTGGACGTCGTTGACAAGGTTTTCGAAAAAGGTGACGGGCCGGAGTATAGTATACGTCATATGTTGTGGTGAAGACGCCGCTGCTAACGCAAGATGTTTCTCGACGTGGAACTTAGCCGCGAAGTTCTTGACGTTGGTCGGGTTCACTGCCGACTTGTCGGGGCCACCCCGATCTCCAGACGAATAGACAAAATGGCGGACACCGTGGGCAGCTGCAACGTCCACTAGCGCTTTACCCTGCAGCTCCTCCTCTTCCGTGTTCACCTGCACCGAATACAGACCCCAGACTGGCATGGCGGATGGCGGTAATTGGTTGAAGATGGCTTCCGGATCAGCCATGTCACCTTGCACCACAGACACGTTGAAGTTCGCGGCCAACTGCTGCGCTCGCCGGCTCGACGCGTCGCGAGTTACGGCAACGATATTGAAGCCTCCTGCGTCGGGTGAAGCCAGGAGAGTCTCAACGAGAGCCCCGCCCTGTTTGCCCGTTGCGCCGGTAATGATGAGCGTTTTACGTGAGGAGGACATCCTGGGATGGAATGCAGATAATAATGGGCTCGTAGTTTCGTGGTTTGAGTGAAATGTGGATGGTTTCGATATTTGACTGATGAATTACTTGTTGGTCGAAAAATGTATCGTTTTCCGAGGGGAAAACATCTAGTATATATACTGAACGCAATAACAGACTTGGTCCCTTTCGCATTGTGTTGCGAGTGCGAGCCGAAAGTCCAGTGCTTTAAATAAGTGTTACTAGTTCCTGCGCCGAACGATTGGCTGCGTTGGCTGGTGTTGTAGCAAGGTTATGACGCCCAACGTCGGTTACATACCCGGCATGAATTTCAGCCCGCCTTTGCGAATGCGAGAGCGGGGCGAGGCGGCTTATCGGGGACCATTCTCGAGTGCGAAGGCTTGACCATAGCCTTACGCCGCCCGAAACGGACACTGCCGCTAGCCCGGGAATACCGGGATTAAACCATCTCAGGTCCTTTCCTACTGAGGTCGTTTGAGTGATACTTCCCAACCCTTTGTGGCATCTTCTACCACAACACTTAGCTTACCACACAATTAGAGCACACTTTACGACTCAATGGGACTCGTGTTTTTGGTAGTCCGTTGCTGAGACCATAAACATAGTCATGCCTCAATGGAACCGGGACTGCTCCTAAGTCACTGCACTCTTGAGAAAGCTATCGCTGCTTCGCGTTTAACGGATCATTCTTTCGCGGTTCGATACATTTATGAGTGAGTACTTTATACTTTGTTTATTATACGTGTTGTAATTGCCTAGCGCTTCTCATGACGTGGCATGTTTGCTGAAGCACAACGGAGCAAACGGATCAAACAGGGACACAAAACAACGAAATACCAAGCTAATTTAGGAAGTACATAAGAACCTGACATAACCGCTTCAGATTCCTCGACCGCAGTTCCTGCCTGCAGGTGCTACCACAGATATCCGAAGGTGCTCAGTACACACTGCCTGTCCAATCCTGTGCTGCCCCGACCCCAGTCGCGCCATTCATCGGTCCAGCCAGATCTACGCCCGAGTCGTAGAAGATCCCAAATTTGTCACCAGAGTCCTGCTTCGGGTCGTATGGACAGCTCGCCACAGCCGGAGGCAGGATCTGCCAGTACATACTCGGAAGGCCGACCGAGTTCATATCGTTGACTTCTGAAACGAAGGCAGATCCTTGGTCGTAAGCGGATGCGTCAATGCCCCATTCCTCCAAATAAACCTTTTTACCATTTGACTGATCGAGCCATCCACTCAGTGCACCACTCCATTGCCCAGGGACGCTCGCATATCGGTGGACAGAAATGGCATCAACGGCATCGCACTGGGTCACAGCGGCTAAGAAAGTGCACTCGTGGGAAATATCGCCACCAAGACCGCCCGTTGAGATCAGAATGTCATTTTCAGATCCAAGCACGTTTCGCATATGCTGGGCACGGCCGCATGCCCAGCCATAGGGGTCTCCGTTGCGGCAGTTGCTGCCCGAGGGGGTCATGGGTTCGTTCTGGGATTTCTCAGTTAGCAAGTGCTTACCAGGCATCGTGGGACATGTTTCTAACCTGTAGGTTGAAGCTCACAATCGCTTCGGGCCAGTTCTTCCAGACCTTCCCAGAATACGCGCCCTGGTAGTTCAGAATGTAAGAAAGGCGAGCATCGTATGCATCGAAAGCATCCTGGCTCTCGTAAAAGTAACCAGCTCCCCAGCGATCATAGTACACATCTCTGAATGCTCAGTTAGTCCTCCGTGCCCTGAAAACATGGCACAGTGGGATGCAGAGATTTACGTACTTGCGATAGTCGCCGATCAGCGAATTCGAATCATGAGGCGAGATAATAGCTTTGATATTTTTTGCCGCAAGTTTCACCATGACCTTGTCGAGCTCATCAAGGGTCACCTTGTTGTATTGGCCAATGGTCGTTTCCAAGGCCGGGATATCACGGACGACGTTGCTTCCTTTTTGGCACCCACTGCCCTGGCTATTGACCCAAAGTCGAACCACTTTGGTGTTGTATTCAGACAGCTTTTCGATATAGGCGTCTTGAGCTGCATCGGATAGCCCTTGCAAATAGTACAGGTTGGTTCCAGCCCATGACGGTGAGCTTTGGCGGGCCTCGGGGGCTGCCCAGCTGCTCATTGGGCTGGCAACCAACAAAGTGCACAAGGTTGCTGCAAGACCTTTCATCTTGGATTAACACGGTGGGGAAGGTTCTGAATTGTGAAGATAGTGCTCATCAAGTTGCAAACGTCGGCAACCGTTGTTTTTATACTCATAGATGTAACTAGACTGGCGCAGACCCCCTATCCTTAGCTAGGCAAATGCCCAACTACATAGCTGCTCTGTACATGTTGGAGCTGCCTCGCTGGGAAGGGATCCCCGGATTGGGGGCCGCTACCCCACGTCGAAACTCCCTAGTGTGGGCGCTAGAACCGAACAAATCCACATGATCCGGATATCCCTGCGCGGAGTTTCGATCTCCGTGTGCACGCGGGAATTGAAAGCTCCGCAGGACGTGGTGGCGAGACCACAGGTGCTGGGACGAGTGGTCGAGATGACCTTGGCCGAGGCTTGTAGCTCAAGCAGTCCTCGAGTTAAATCGAACAAGGGGCGAAGTAAAGTATGGACCATGACCTGTATTTGCCGCAAAACCGAATGGCACAAGTCACAGAGAGAACGAACAAAACTAATTGAGCCTGTTTCATGTTAAATTAGGGTTATGCTAGCAACGACTATGACTCAAATCTTTGTGTTCTGGAATTTCCTGGGGGTCTGCCATCCAGGCAACAGAACTAATGCCGACGTTCTCATACGACTTCGTGACTTGCGACTAAAAATTGCGGTTGGGTATGAGACACAGGTGTTATGCCGCATTTAGTCACAGCATCGTTGCCGAAACGTCCGCTTTCTCAAGACCATAGCGCCCCGTTGAGTCGGCCAACTCCACAGCACACGCCACGGGGCCATAATTTACCGAGGCTCGTCTGAAGGTGAACAAAAAAACACTCACGCTATGCTCGCCAAACCCAAGTCGCGCGGGCTGCAAGACAGTTTACGGTGTTGATTTGAAAAACACTGGGTGATTTTTTGTATATTTTTCTTTTTTCGAGCAATGGAAGAAGAGAACCAGCATATTGATTGTATGGTTGAGGTCTCACCAAAGCCGACCCCTACTAACGGGCGTACGACTCAATCATGTGTCGAATGTCGACGTCGTCGCATTCGGTGTGACGGGAAGCAGGTGCCTTGTCTTCAGTGTTCGCACTATCAAGTCCCGCAGCGGTGCTACTATCCTCTGAGGCGGAGTCGTCAAACTCCGTCAGTCAAGTGCGTCAACAACTTCACACTTGGGATCCTACCACCGCCACACAGCTGACGGCAGCAGAGCTTACGCAGATTTATCGCTTGCGTATGAGAGGAGCCTAGGAATTCTCAAGCGACTTTTCCCCGACGAGACTGTGGACAGCATCTACAGCCTCTCCCGACAGCAACTAGTAGATCTTCTAGGAGCCAGCTTGGCGCCTCCACCAGAAGCATCACAGCTGGTTCATTCAGCAGGTGCCTCGGCAACGGCAGCGGTTCTGGATTTGGAGCCATCCCCGTACGAAGAGCATGCTTGGGATGAGACACAATCCAGCCAAGACCACAAGGCAGCATGCGAAGACGATGTGAACGGCATGTCTACATTGTTCAAGAGTGGTGGTCATTCATATCTTGGTATTTCTTCGGTTCCTGCTATACTGCGTATATTGGCCCGTACGTCTCCGCAGCTTCGACGGGCGATAAAGGAAAGGGGATCCTCCAGTGCTGTCTATCCTCCAATACCAATTGCTCATCAGCCTCCGACCGTTCCCACCTTTGATGAGCCATCATTGATCGATGCCTACTTCCGCACCGTTCATGCTGTCACGCCGATGGTGGATGAGATCGACTTCCGGCAACGCTACTCTGGAGGGGAGGCAGAACTAAGAAGCAGTTCCAAAGCACCATGGCTTGCATTGTGCAACATGGTACTGACACTGGGCTATATAGCTGCCAACGACGACACCCAGAGTGGCCATGGATTCTTCTACGGCCGCGCCGCCGAGCACCTGAAATTCACCTGTTTCGAAACAGGCCATATCTATACGCTTCAGGCATTAATTCTCTACGGTGGTTATTACCTTCATTACCTCAACAAGCCCAACGTGGCGAGTGCGGTGATGGGCGCCGCCCACCGCATGGCCCTTGCCCTGGGCCTGCATCGCCTTCCAAATCTACGAGAAGCGCCCCAAGCGGGTCGGTCTTCTATAGAATGCCGTTCCCGCACCTGGCTCTGTTTGTTCTGCCTTGACACATGGGCTGGCACAACATTGGGCCGCCCGGAGATGGGGGCTTGGAGCCTATGCAGCATGGCTATACCGGTAGCGCAGAGCGGTCGCGACCTAGTAAGTACAGGCTTTGAAGGTCTAATGACTACTAATATAGTGTCGCATAGGATTACAATGAGATCTCAATGAGGTCCAGTGCCTCTTTCTGTCGCATAGCAGCCCGGATTCAGGACAGAATGGCCCGCCTGCCGATGATTTCCCTTTCCGAGTTAGAAAAGCTCGACGAGGAGCTTCTCGAATGGCGTGGGTGCCTTGATCCTGTAATGCGTAATAGCCATCAGGCCCCTGAGCGGGTGCGCGCGGCGTGCCTGCTGTTGCATTACCGATTTCTCAACCAACGTATGACATTGTACCGTCCTTACCTGTTTATTCATTCCATTGAAGGGAATTCAAACGAAGGCAGACCTTCTGAGTCTATAACTGCTACAGCTCATACTTGCTGCGAGATTGCCCAAGACTCGATTCGATTCATTGCAGAGAGCTGGTACCCGAATCAGCTATTGGCATGGAACTCGTCATGGTTCTTATTCCAGGCATCTCTTGTGGTGCTATTGACGCTTATATCAGCGCAATCTCCCGACCGAACTTTAAGCCTGGAGTCCTCTATCATCCAGTGCCTGACACATCTTGATCGAATGCGGCGATGGCGAGGCCCAGCGGGGCAAACACATGATTTGATATCATTTATCTTCAACGCTAGGGAAAGTTCTAAGAACCCGTGGGAATCGGAGTTTTCGTTCCCGGAAGAAGCTTTCACAGATCTTCTCGACTTTGGGTCTGCCATGATAGATGGCGATTGGGCGGCATTACCTAGTACAATGGTTGACTTCTCGCCAGCGGCATATGGCCTTGACTTTCAGACATTGCTGTGATGGGACAGAAAATGGCCGAGATCTTGACAGCTGTATATGAAGAAATTCCCCTTTCGGATTCTCTGTCGAGAATCTTTTGCGTCTATCTGCACATCGTACTTGGAAAGCCTGAATTTCCTGAAGTAAGACACAGTCGGCCTAGGTTCCACCTTGAAGGTAAAATTAGAAGCTTGTGAGCTGTCATGGGCCGAGGATTGTGTTTGTATTAGTTTAGGATATCATTTGCCGCCCGAAGAGGCACATCACGAGTAGAGACTTTTTCCACGGGCTCTGAGCTGGCTGCAAGAGGTTCCGGAACCGTATTCAGGTCGTGCGAAGAGCCACAGAGCTAGTTCATATTCGCTTGCAGTGTTGAAGACGGGAAATCCGTGATTAATTTCTGCATTCCGTGGAGTAATAACCTGACTATCCGTTGCCGAACATCCGTCCAGCAGGTCCGGCGACGAGTTGCAGTCAGCTGCGCCTCGAAACCTCGAGACCGTATTCTGTGATTTGATTGTTGGCCTCCGCAGTCTTCTTGGCCAGGTTGCAGCCACGAGACACTCTGTACCACAGCCAGTGATCTGGCTTACTTGAAGGGCTCCCGATCACATCAACAGTTTCCCAAAAACCCTGCTTCTCTGTCTCCTTGTTTGGTCATCTCGGGGTTTGGTCATCTCAGAAAGAAGATCATTGCTACCTCCGCTAATTTGAGCACCCGAGCCTTGAGTCCAAGATTGGAGCCAATAGGCCGCACGAGAATCTTCAGGCGTCGTCGGTCCATCCAGTGTCTCCCAAGCGCCTCGGGAATTTATAAACCCTTGCTGTCAACTACTCAAACTACCCCGTTCTAGCCTCGTAATATTCTAGGAATATGCGGGGCCTGGGGTAGGGTGGAGAAGCGGAGCCCCAAACAATGATCTTGGAGAATTCGTGAGATTCTGTGCCTTAACCGAGCCTGGGTCTCAGTCGTCTACTTAAGGCTGCCCATGCCTCTGGTCCTTTAAGCAACTTAACCGACCACACCACTACCTGGATGAACTCATCGACATCAATCAGAAACTTACGGAAATTTCGATGATGGAAAAAAACACAAGCGTGCCGCTCGGCGAGATCCAGGAAGATGCTAAAGGTTCGTAGTATCCCGAGTCTTCAGCCTTGATTAAGCTTACAAAACATCAGATCATATCAAAGAATCCCCTTCAACAGCTCGAAATATCGATATTGTAAGCCAATTCCCGTAGCGGTTATACCTCATCATTTACTCATGACTGGATACGCAGGTTACCGAATTGGGGTCCAACAAGCCAGCTGCCTCGGGACGGGGACATCTTAGCCTGTACCGCGTCTGCTTTTTGATCTATCTATGTGCCGCCTTAGTTGGATTCGACGGCTCTCTCATGGGAAGTATAAACTCTATTAGCTACTATCAAGAGTACTATGGTGTTTCGGAAAACGAGCAGGCGTCTACAGGCATTGTTTTTGCAATCTTCAATGTCGGCCAGATGGCTGGAGCGCTATTCGCCTGGATTTGTACGTTCGAACAACTTTCGACCTTAGGTTTCACTGACGCTAATCTCTCTACTCGTCTGCAGCCGACTGGCAAGGTCGTCGAAGAACTATCTTTCTAGGCTGTGTTGGAGTGTGCGTAGGTATGTTTTGACCCACGATCCGACCAGCCCTCGGCTTCTAACTTTGCCAAGGAACGATTGTTACAAGCACAGCGCCAACTTTGAATGCTTTCATTGGTGGGAGATTTCTCCTTTCGTTCTTTTCGACATTTGCGTCGACTGCGGCACCTCTATATCTGATCGAAATCGCACCTCCCCACTTACGCGGGACAATTGCTGGTCTCTACAACACTTTTTATTACGTTGGGAGCATACTGGCAACTTTTGCAGTGTATGGTACATTGCGAAATTTGTCTGGAAACTTGACTTGGAGACTGCCTCTGTGGCTCCAAATGGTCTGCCCTGGTATTGTCTCCTTGTTCATCTTCTTCTGCCCGGAATCCCCGCGATGGCTTGTTGGTAAGCATAGGCCGCCTCCGAATTGCATTGAATTATCTCATCGTTAGTAAAGGTCAAGATCGACATGAAGAGGCCAGAAGTATCCTTCAGAAATATCACGCAAACGGTGATCCCAACCACCCCATCGTGAGCCTCGAAATGGAGGAGATTTCGCAGAGCTTAGACGGTAGCGGCATGACGACATGGAAGACGATACTCGACGTCAGGCAACTTTTCAACACTCGCGCGCGACGCTACCGATTTGCATTATGCGTAGCTTTCTCCTGGTTCGGTCAATTTTCAGGCAACAATGTTGTCTCATACGTAAGTTGACTATTCGAATGCGGAAGGAGTTGTAACATTGGTTGATCACCCCGGCAGTACCTTCCCCTTCTTGTGGAAGCCGTTGGTGTTCACGATACCGATACTAAGCTTCTACTCAACGCGATATACTCGGTGACAGGATGGATTTTCGCAACCTGTGGCGCCCGGTTCCACGACATATTTGGTCGACGTAAAATGTTGATGGGAGCTACCCTTGGCATGGTGGTATCTTTATCCATCGTTGCTGGCACCGCGGCGGGCTACGAGCAGGACGCAACGAACAATCCCATGTCCACGACGTCAATCGTCTTCATCTACATGTTCGGTTGTATCTTTGCCTTCGCATTCACCCCGATGCAACCAATATACCCAGGAGAAGTCTGTGACAACGTGCAGCGAGCCAAAGGGATGGGTGTCTTTAAGATCACTTCAGGGGCGGCGAGCTTCGTCAACACCTTCGCGGCCCCCATTGCTCTGAAGCAGATCCGCTACTGGTTTTACGTCTTCTTTGTCTTCTGGGATCTTTTTGAGTTCGCGGTAATATACCTCTTCTTCGTTGAGACAAAGGGCAGAACGCTTGAGGAGCTAGACGCAGTATTCGAGTCGAGCAACCCGCGCAAAGCGAGTACACGGCCCCGGTGATGGCCGCGGACTCTGAGCGCGAACAAACTACAATCTCCAGTATGCGGTTGACTTTATGCGTATACAAATCACTCGTTGATGAGCATTTTGAGCTCAAGAGGTAAAGAGTAGGGGATTTGCGTGGGTTAAGGTGGCCATCCTTTCCGGCGAGGCGGACATCGAGATTAAGCTGGAAACAACACCGTAGTTGTAGTGTTCATATCTAGTATTCATACATAACCTTCTTATACATGCTTAGGCTAGTGAGTCTCTTTCGTCGGATACCATCGAGTTTTGACAACGTTAGAGTCGGAAGGTCTCTTTGTGGGCTCCTTGTGTATATCTTGGGTGAGTGGCGCGGTTGCTTGACGTTGGTATGGTCGTCTAAAACAATGCGTTGAGAACTAATCAGGGACATTTTGGATGAAACCGACTTCCCGGTTGAATTACAATTTTGCGACCGTTCCAAGTATATGTACAACTGCCAATGACAGTATAGCCTGTGTAAGCGTGGTTGGATTGGAGGCCATTGCAAATAAACCGAATGCCAGGGCATGGGCTGGTATGAAACACCATTTTTTCTTTTTGCGGTTTCGTTGTAGTTACAGCGCAGTCCATATCACATGGTTGCTCATTCCAGACCTCTCCTTCGTGAATGCGAAGCTCACACCAACAAGATAACAACTAAATTTAAAGTGATCAGCAGACGATACCAAACGTGATTGTACCATTTTGACAGGTTTTATACGCCTGAAATAGGCAAAACAATTATGCGTGGTGTAGAGAAATATAAGTCCAGGAGAAATGGGTTCCTGATTTCAGCGGCTAGGAGGTCGATATGTTCCCTGGATCATTTCCGAAGCGGCCAACGACGCCGATCATAACTATGCCTAGGGATGTGCGGTTCTGTCTGAAGTTGAAATCACGGAAAATATCAAGTTGTAGGTCTCTGAAAAGACAGAAATATGGTCGGCTAAACACAGTAGCCATGGGGGCTGGGCTGGTTATCGCCATCCTCCCCTGGTGCCGAACTGCCTTTTCAGCGATAATTCCCATGATTCAGAATCCATATACTAGATAATTGGGCAGGTAATCAAAACAGCAGCTACAGGCCCTTTTTGAGTGGGTGGGGCGGATTGGTCCTGATCATAGCTCTGCATCAAATATCACCTTCTGTGCCTTCATGTTATCGAATAAATCGTATCCTTCCACAGCCTTGCTCAGTGGCATTATAGTGTCGGTCATGAAGCTAATAATCAGCAAATAGATCCGCGGTGATTGAAAGAGGAACTTACTCTAGCAAATGCTGCTTTCTCTCGAGGAGCTCTAATGCTTCGTGAAATATACCTGTTTCTGGTGTCAGCATTGCTCTGCGAACACCCGGTGTACTCACTTCGGACTGGGCATCTTCCCATTTTGACCGTCAGGTTCTTTCCATAAGCCTGGTTTCCCGTCCACGGAATTTCCCCGTTATGTACACCCACGCTCGATATCGTGCCCCAAGGTCTGAGCAGTTGAAATCCCAAGTCCAACGCTGAACTGTGCCCAACCACCTCGATCACAACATCCGCTCCGCGGTCATCCGTCAAGGCTTTCACTCGTGCAAACAACTCGTCCCGCTGCGTCTGGAAGTTCCAAGGTTCGGCTCCTAGCTTTTGAGCAAGGTCGAGGCGGGAAGGAACGGCATCGATGGCAAGAAGTGCTTTTGGCTTGTACTCAAGAGCCGCTATGAGCGCGCAAAGGCCGACAGGACCGCATCCGAACAGCACGACGACGCTTGCATTCGCTTCGCTCGCCTTTAAACTTCCAAGCCCGTTTTTTGCTGCAAAGTAGCCCGTCGGAAGAATATCTGCCATAAGGCAGAGCTTTGCGCTGTCGACTTTTGGTGGCGCCTTCACCACGGTGGACTCAGCCAAGGGGATCCTGACGTACTCAGCCTGAGCCCCATCTAAGGCTGCGGTGCCGTATAAGAGGCATTTTTCGCAGCGCGACGAGTAACCGCTCTCACAGTAGAAACACTTTCCGCAGCTAATGGTGAATGGAGACACAATCTGGTCTCCCGGTCGGAGCGATTTCACGTCCGAGCCCACCTCTGACACAGTCCCAGTGAACTCATGGCCCATGATGAAATCGGTGGCAGATTTTTGGTGACCTCGAAACACGTGAAGCTCGCTGACTTGTTAACGAGGTCCATGGGTCTGGAACGGTGCCTCACCTTCCACACAGCGCCGTGTACTTGACCTTGACGATGACATCGCCCGCATCTTGCACCGTCGGCACTGGCCGCTCCTCGATTGCCACCTTTTTTATGTCCTTGAAGATAACTGCGCGCATGGTTGTTTTGCTGTGGAGTCTGCTGAGGCTCGGGGGCGGGGCTCGCTTCATACTTAAGCCGCGTCATACCAGAAAGGACGGCATCCAGCCGAGGTTTGCATTCGGCCGTTCGTCTCCTCTGCGAATCGCCGAGGGAACCTGCAGCATCCCCGCGCAAACCTCGGTGGGTGCGGAGCACAACACGGAGCAGCGGAGTCCCCTCCCTTCTCCCCGCATTTTCGTCTTCATGATTCAAGATGAGGATGTCTTCATCTTCCTACTTCCAACACCGACGATATGTCTGAAAGAAAGCTGTTCGAATCGAGAAATCCTCCAATTTCGTGTGAGTGAGGTTCTTCTGACCGTGAGCCACGCACGCTGACTTTGCAGTCCCGAACAACATCTCTCTCTGGACGTGGCTATTTGATTCGCCACACTCCCTCAACAACCATGACGAATCGAGGGGGTTCACGAACGTTGATACCGGCGAGCATATCACCTACAATGAAACCAAGGATTTAACAACCTGTCTGTCAACCGCATTGTTGTCGAATTTCGGTTTGCAGGCTGGCGATGCGATCTTGGTCTTCTCCAAGAACTCCGTATGGTATCCCGTGGCCATGCTCTCCGCAATGAGAGTCGGCGTTGTCGCGTGTGGCGTCTCACCGGATTATAACGACGAAGAGCTCGCCTATGCCATCCAGACGAGCAAGGCTAAGCTGATCATTACAACAGAAGACAAGGCGGAGAAGGCCCGGCAGGCCGCTCGCAGGGTCGGTCTGTCGGATCATTGTGTGCTATTTATTGAAGGTAATAGCACGCGTTCCATAAAGGCTCTCGCACGCGCCTTCAAGACGCATTCACAAGCTGCTACTTTTGAGATCCCTTCAGGTAAGACCAACCATGAGGTCTGCGCCTATTACGGGTTCAGTAGTGGCACAACAGGTCTGCCAAAAGCGGTCATGATATCTCACGCCAATGTCATGGCACAATGCCTCCAAATTCAACAGATTACACCACCAGATCACGATAAGATCCTGGCCGCTTTGCCCTTCTACCACATCACGGGCGTTGTTCACCAACTGCATCTGCCAGTGCTTCTGAATGCCAATGTCTTCATCCTACCAACCTTCACCTTGGAGCGGATGCTGGACACTGTGGCCAAGCACAAGATCAAGGAGCTGTTGCTAGTACCCCCGATTTTGATCCGCATGGTCCGCGATGCCAGCATATTAAGAAAGTATGATCTGCGCCATGTCAAACGCTTTTCATCTGGCGCTGCTCCCTTGTCGCAAGAGATCCTCACATTGCTGGAGAAGATCTTTCCAGGAACCGGGTTCAAGCAGGGTTACGGTATGACTGAATCGTGCTCATGTATCACTGCCCACCCGCCGGAGAAATATGAATACAAGTATGCTGCTCGAGTTGGAACAATTGTGGCGTCCACTACCGTTCGCGTAGTTGACCCTGACACGGGCAGGGAGTGCGGCGTTGGCCAAGCTGGGGAGATCTGGGCACGAGGACCTCAGATTGCGATGGGGTATCTTAATAATGAAAAGGCGACCCGGGAGACATTTGATGAAGATGGGTTCCTACACACAGGCGACATTGGCACTTTCGATAGCGAAGGGTTGCTGTCCATCACGGATCGCTTGAAAGAGATTATCAAGGTCAAGGGCATTGGCGTGGCTCCAGCTGAGCTCGAAGATCTGCTGCTTGGTCACCCAGTGGTCGAGGATTGTGCAGTCATTGGTGTGCCGGACGACCGAGCTGGAGAGAGGCCCAAGGCTTTCGTGGTCGTGAGTCCCTCGCACCACGGTGACCCTGAGGTTGCAGCGCGAGCTTTGTTCGACTTTGCTCGGAAGAACAAGGCAAGACACAAGTGGATCCGAGAGATTGAGATTATCAATCAGGTTCCCAAGAGCCCCTCGGGCAAGATTCTTCGAAAGATCTTGCGAACTTCACATCATGGCCCAGGCAATGTGGTCGTCCGAGACAGCCAAGATTCAAAGCTTTAAGGGGTCAACTGTACATAAATCATGTTCCTTGTTGGCTTTCGTGCCTTAAAAGGGTCCACAGATTCGGGTGGGATTCCTAGACTCGTACTTGCAGTGACGCAAATGTCGTATCTTAGCTGTTTTCATCATCCAAAAGAGCAATGTACTCCCACCTCCAAGTAAACAGAATGAACCACCTATGATACAATTCATCGATTAATCGACGCAGGGTCGGACTCCCCGAGCTGGGGATCCAAGACATTCCACCCTTGATGTAAGGTTTGTACGAAGAAGAACAGTCCGCGATAGCCCGTTTGAAACAAAGTGTCCCGAGACCGTAATGATTCTCGCCACCACATTCTTCAAATCCTTCCCCGCTCCCTTACACGGACGTAATCATCCCGAGTCAAGGGAGATGTCTGATGCATAAAAAGCTCGCTTCGTCCTAGTACAACTGTGGATTACGCGACTACAAGAAACTCCCAATCTTTTCAAAATGAAGTCTAACATCATTGCCATTGCTCTCACTATGCTCCCAGCTGTTTGGGCTGCTGTCGCGGCTGACAAGGCCCTTCTTCAGAAGAGAATCACTTGCCAAGCTTGCAGCATTGGGCCCCTGAATGCTGGACCAGCCTGCTGCAGTGCCTCCGTAAGTCATCTTCGATCAAGTACTTAAGCCACTTTAGAGTTAACTGTACAAGTGTCTGGCTCAGCATGGGGACTACCATGGTGGTCACTGCGATGAGAACGAGTGAGTCCGTCCCATGCACGGAGGTAAAATCACGCCCAAGCTAACCAATACGCAACAGCTACTGTGTTTGCAACTAGAACGTCAAACAATAACAAACATTGGTCTGAGGGAAAAGGGAAACACATGGGGGCTGAGTGTTCGATCCTAAAAGCCCACACGCTCTGAGCACAGAGGACTAGGGTGCTTTGTGATCTCACTCACATAATCCTCTTGAACCAACGATATTAGGCGAGACAGCTAATAACATTTGTTGAAATATGTAATTGGCTGCTTCTTCTTATCACGATTCTCGAGACCATGCCAGCCTCCGGTGCTGTTACATTATACCCAAAGAGATGGCACGAATGAAATACGTAGGCGGTTGGGGAAGGAAGACCAATAGAAGAGCATTCATTGAGAAAGTATACACGAGCTGTATAATTATGAAGAAGTTCATCGCGGGAAAACAATAGGCAATTTGATGAGCGAGGTTCAATCCAATTTCTGGGCATGTGCTCAATGTATGCTTCTAGGTTCCGGTGTTAATTATATAGCAATCTCGCTATGCTTGCCCCTCTCATTTGTTTGTTTACTACAGGAGGCATTCCTATTCAAACCGACACATGTACGGGCGGGATGGCCCACGCGGGCCAACCTCTCAAAAGAGGTACAGTTGGTGCACTACCCATTTAGTCCTCTTATCGGAATTTGCGTATGATGGTCTTCATCAGCTAGTCTGACGACCTCAAGAAAACGAATCTTGCGAGTTCTTTCAATTTCATGATTGATTCAACATCCGTTGTTGCCGCCGCTGCCCTGACGAAAGCACGAAAGCGATATGTGTCGTGTTTATGGTCATTCTGGCTTAAGTAGAGCACTTCGAGTTTTGGGTAGGGCGATCAAGTGCCAGTGTTTATCAACTTTCTCCAGGGCTAGCCTTTTCTTCCTTCTTTGTTCTCACTTTTCGTTACACGCTGAGCAATGGCGCTACAGCTGTTACCTCTCCCAAAAAGAATTGCGGTGCAGCTTTTAGCAAACTAAGTCAAGCTCTATGACAGAGAATTCCCACGAGGCAATTTGCGCGTCCAAGTTGCGATAAAAATGCTTCCTGACTCAATGGATGTTGCTTTGATACTTAACAAGATTCAGTGGCGAGGTATGGTATTGAGCTATGGGTGGTCAAACACATGTCCTAGGTCAGCTTCATACTACAGGGTAGCTTCAAAGTCGTCTCGCCAGATTCGCAGAGGATAAACGTCTTGAGCGCCCGGCGTTTGTCAGTGGAACACAGTGCTGCTTGAGATCTTAATCAAAACAAGCCATGATTTAGCACGCTCCTGAAAAAAACTTTGAGCACGTACCTATGTCAACGAAATCGTGCTCTTGAGATGTTGTGAGCCTTGCTCACAAATATATTAGCGCAAGACGTCAAAAACGTTTCCGATTCTGGGTCCTTCGTCGCAGTGACGTCTAGGATCGTGCGCGTTACGTGGGGCAAATTCAACGCGGGGTATCTGGAAGTGCCGCAGCGGTTGGTACGTCCAAAGGACGGCATTCCTCCGTGAAAAGCTTTAGAAGACGCGTTCTTAGATACCAGCATCCTCCAATATTGTATGATACACCTTTCGCAATGGCGCCTACACTTCTATGGATTGGTCTTGGCAATATGGGCCGCGTGAGTGGGTCTTCATTTGGAGGAAGCGATCCTACTCACATTGTTACAGGGCATGTGCAAGAACATCGCTGAGAAGGCACCTCTCTCGTCGCCTCTGCTTCTGTACAACAGAACTGCCCAGCGCGCAGCGGACCTGAGCGCAAAGCTTGGCTCACACAAGACAGAAGTAGTCGAGGATCTCGCCGTCGGGGTAGAGAAAGCCGACATAGTATTTACCTGCTTATCTGACGATGCATCGGTGAACCAGATATATGAAAGAATGTTACAGGGAAGCGCAAAGGGAAAGCTGTTCATCGAATGCTCGACAGTTCACCCAGACACAACAGAAGGACTCGCCAAGGCATGCGTTGCCAAGGGCGCAGAGTTCGTTGCCGCTCCAGTCTTCGGTGCACCTGCAGCTGCTGAAGCAGGGCAACTCATCGGCGTGCTAGCTGGGCCAATGGCAAGCGTGGAGAAGGCCAGACCGTATTTCAAAGATGTTATGGCGAGGGCGGAGATTGACATGGCCGACAAGCCATACGGCCAGGCGCTCAAACTCAAGGTCCTCGGAAACACTTTCATCCTCGCCATGGTGGAGCAGCTCTCAGAAGCACACGTTGTCGCAGAGAAGTCTGGCCTTGGAACCGAATACGTGCATGAGTTCGTTCAAGCGCTTTTTGGCGGAGTATATAGCGCATACAGTTCGCGAATGCTGGACGGGACATATCATAAAATGAAGGAGCCACTATTCGGAGTTGACCTTGCACGGAAGGACGCACGGCATGCGAAGGCTTTGGCTACAGACGCGGGCGTGCAATTGGGGGCCGTGGAATTTGGTGATAGGCACCTCGCACAGGTGAAGCAACACGCTGGCAGCTCAGGCGACATTGCGGGTATCTACGGCGCCGTAAGGCAGGAAGCTGGGCTCCGATTTGAGAACGATAATCAACCTCTCAACAGTTAGTACTGTGCAAGCTTGCTACAGCTTTGGTACTCTGGATACCTTTGCGGAATGCATTCCTGAGACGCTGGGGCATTAGTTATTTCTCAATGGCAGCTCTACGTAGTTGAGCTAAGTTATGAGTCTTTTCTGCATCTCTTTCTCATTGCTTATGCCGATCTGTTGTCAAGATATAGAATACTGTCTTTCTTTATACACAGCACCGATTTCTTGTTTCCACTGCCGTCTTCCCTTTATATCAAGCCAGTAGCTGTTACGCTACAGAGACATCTAGTGCGATTTGACGTACCCACGCTCGACCCGTTTCCTCATCTGACAGGCAGTTGAACCTGTGAGGCATCAAGGCTGCCCATTCTCATACAGATCGTACGGCCCCTGAACCGACGAGACCTGGCTCCTTCGGGCGAGTCACACAGAGCAGCAGGAATAAAAAGTCCCCAACATGGGCTGCATAGTTTTTAATTGGCGTAAATACGGAGTTTGTACATTCCGCTGTTGTCCACGGCCAACTCTGCTAGTAGAGAATCCGAAAGATGTCGCTCTCGGGCTTAGGATGAACAGCAGCCTGAGCTGTCCAGATGCTCGAACTTGGAATTCGAATTGTTCACCTTTACAGGCATCCGAGAATGTCGCCTACGTCGGAGCACGTACGCCAAATGAAAGCGCTGACCTGGGGAGTAACGGATCCTTCCCAATTATCAAACAGCAACACCAAGGCAAGAGAGAGAGCGAAAGAAAGGGGGAGATCCAATGAGCGCAGAATCTTAGAATGAATACGGCGGACTCGGAGTTCGGCCCGTAGACCTTGTATGGCCAGAATTGGCATAAGAGCTGGACCGACTGGGTTCTGCCCACTCGGAAGTCTACAAGCGGTAGCCGAACGCGGTCGCCGATGTTGCTGTGGTCGAGAGACACCCTAACAACACACGTCCATGTGTTTCCATGTACGCAGAAAGCATCGTCACACTTGGGAGATTTCTCTATTGTGGAACAGATTGAATGTCTGGGAAATCTCCTTTTCACGTTGAAGAGATGCCTTTCATTTAGAACTGTTGTATAGTCCAACAGTGGGTTAGCCACGCCAGCTTAACTCTAGGCCAAGTTGTCAGAACTTCGCGTTCGATCAGTTGGGTCAATTGCTTTCTGAGGTCTACGCTGAGGGAAACCCGCATTAGAACATGTATTAGGCTTAAAATCTAGGCATGGTAGACTTTTCGACGCTCCTTCTACGATGCCTCGCACAGAAACCAATCAAAGCTTATGGCTTTTAAGAGATGTCTCGCCATTAGAGGTCAGCTGGAAACTGGCTACTAATGACTTTGAGCCTTCGGTTTTCCCTTGGAGATCGGTCGGGTGGCTTCCGCTGCGCTTAATTCGGAGGGTTCCCTAAGCGGCAAATTGTTGAGGCAGCCTCAAGTCTTGGCACTTGTCTCGGCCGGGGCTCAGAAAGGCAACGTAGAGATTATCATCGGAGTCGAGTCCGCATCTATTGGAGCTGCTGTGTGGACAGCGGACCTGTTTATGTGGAATCAAAATGAGTTTATTGGAGCAGATTGGGAGAAGTCAGTCACCAAGTCACACAGCAGAGTCAACTGATCACCATCCAGCATAGCCTCCCAGGCCCTACGAAGGACATTTGAGGAGTTAACTGTTGCTAGACCACCCTCTTCGTGCGCGCTGGGCGACCATAAGCTCAGGCTATATCTTCCCTGGAAACTGGGTGTCCTAGTTCGGTCCGAATGGCATACCAAGTCTATTGGCCACGACAAGATGACAATCCGCGCCTCAGCGTCAGCACAGTCGGCTGTGACACCAATTTTGAAGACTTCTGGCGTGAGTGGGACCGATCTCCTGAAGAGCAGAGTGTGCAAATGGGGCGTCAGCTCTCACATAGGGGGCGGGCCAAAGAAAGGTGAGGCTATGGAGTCTGCGACGGTTTTACAGAACCAACATAGATGGAGGCTGCAATCACCCCAAAACCTCGGGAAGACTCAGGAGACTGATGTTTGATCCTGATTGGCAATTGCGTCCCGTGCTGCCATGACAAGCCGCCGTCTGATCCGACGCGCCGCACTACCGATTTGGGTGCCGTGAGTGAAAGAAAAATGGGGCCGAGCCCGAGTTCTTCATTGAACCGGCTAAAGATGGTTTAGATTCCGGACATGCGGGGAGCGGGGCGGTTGGGAGGATCTCAGCCCCAGCCTTTACCCTCGACTTTATCCAGACGGTCCCGAGTGGTCCCAGGAGAGTCCTCACTACTGTTTTTGGACTGTTCACTGTGCTGATGAGGGGCGCATGCGAATTAGCCGATCATCGGATTCTGCACTGCAGCATGGGTCCTCTGGCATGGAAGCCCGACGCCATCAAAGGCACCCTGTCTATCCAGGGGGGTCCTTTTCGGAAAGTCCCAGAAATCTTATATAAGGCAACAGCTGTTGTTCGCTTTCCCTTTCGCCGTGGAAAGCAGTCTCCTCATCGTGACACACTGGCTCACTGTCGACTCACGCCAATCTCTTGCTGCCAACGCAACTACGCGCTGTACTTCCGTGTGACGAGGAAGACTTCACGATGCCTCTAGCAGTGGGGCATTCGAGCACGAAGCATGAGGTCGCTGTCGCTCAGGCTGAGGCACCTCATCTGGCGAGGGTGAAGTGGTGGAGAAATCCTGGGATGCGTGTGCTCTACTTCTACGCTTCCATTCTCTGCGTTTGTTCTGCTACTACCGGTTACGATGGGTTAGTATTTCGATCCTCGGCCAAGCGACGGACAGAGAGATTCTAACTCAAAGTATAGATCCATGTTGAACTCTTCCCAAGTCATGGATGAGTGGCAGAACTACTTTGGTCATCCCGAGGGCTCAAAGCTTGGAATCCTCAATTCCATCTACCAGATTGGAAGCATTGCCAGTTTCCCTTTCGCGTATGTGCCTGAGATACCCCTCGAGTGCCAATGAATTTTCGATTGACTAACTTTGGTCTACGTTCACAGCCCCTTCATGGCCGACCACTTCGGCCGTAAAATTCCTATTGCAGTGGGATGCCTGATCATGATTCTCGGAGCTTGCCTCTCTGCCTTTACCGACGGATATGGAAGTACGTTCCTAAAGACTCTATACGGCCGTGGTCTGATGTTTTCCTGCCGATATATGCTGACACTTTTGTCCCGCCAGTGTACCTCGGTGGCCGCTTCTTGGTCGGTTTCGGCAACTCCCTTGCCCAGCTGTCCTGCCCTGTCCTCCTCACCGAGATTTGCCACCCTCAGCACCGTGGTATTGTCACTGCCATTTACAACTGTTTATGGAACTTGGGAGCCACAAGTAAGATACCGCATGCCTAAAGCCCAAGAACTGAAGATGACTAACATTGGTGACATAGTTTGCGCCTTTATTGGTCTGGGAACAATTAACATCTCGAACGATTGGTCGTGGCGAAGTATTACACTTATCCAGGGTGTCCCGTCCCTGATCCAGCTCACGTTCCTCTGGTGGATTCCAGAGTCGCCCCGCTGGCTCATGGCCAAAGAACGCCATGATCAGGCGTTGGATATCCTTGCCAAGTATCACGCAAACGGCGACAAGGACAACGCGACAGTTCAGTTCGAGTACAAGGAGATCAAGGACACTATTGGCTTGGAGTATCAGACAAAGAAGAACGGCAGCTACCTCGACTTCATCCGAACGCCTGGCAACCGTCATCGTCTTCTGCTCCTGATATCTCTTGGTATAATCTCCCAATACTCCGGCAATGCCTTGATCAGCAACTATTCGAACCTGATCTATGAGGGTGCCGGTATTGATGACCAAGCTGCCAAGACCGGTCTCAATGCGGGAGAGAATATGTTGAAATTGTTCGTCGCCATTGGCTGCTCCTGCGGGATTGACAAATTCGGCCGTCGTCCGCTCTTCTTAACGGCTACAGTGGGTAAGTGATACAGCTGATTTTGCATCAAATTATTGTTTATGAGTCTGACATGGTCCCAGGTATGCTGCTTATGTTCCTGGCCTGGACGATCGTTGCTGCTCGTTTTGAGGCAACAGGCGAGACAAAGATCGTGCAGCTCGGGTACCCCCAGATTGCTTTGATCTGGCTGTTTGATGTCGCCTACTCTATCGCTTGGTCTGGCCTCATCGTTGCCTACGCCTTGGAGATTCTTCCTTTCAGACTTCGTGCCCGTGGTCTCATGATCATGAACTTCTTCATCCAGGTGGCCCTCACTATTGGTAACCAGACGAACCCTGTTGCTTTGAAGAACCTACCAAACAACTGGAACTTCTGGTGCTTCTATACGGTATGTAAAACCCTTACGAGTGCACACTCTAGTACAAGACTGACGCGTCTGCCATTCTAGATCTGGATCGCTGTTGAACTTGTCTTCGTCTACTTCTTTTACGTCGAAACCAAGGGTCCCACTTTGGAGGAGATTGCAAGGATCTTCGATGGCCCAGATGCCAATGTGGCCGTTGTGGAATATGGGGACCTGAAAGAGGACGCCAAGGTTGACACTGCTGAAACCGCTAGCAAGGCTTAGCTCCGAATGCGCAAGCTTGACAAGATGATACCTGTAGCCGAACCTGTTTAGACCCTGAGATTTTATTGAGAGACTGTATTGAAAGTACTCTCTCAGTAGCATTGAAGCATACTGGAAATTATCAGTTTTCTATCCGCGATCTAAATCCCATTATCGTAGTGTCATCGACTTGTGGCTGTTCTTCCAGTATCTTATCGTCAGTATTTACAGACTGGGGCTTCGAGCCGCCTTTTCATCAAAGGCTTGGTACTATGGCACCCTATTGGTGCGGCTCGATGTAGCAACAATGCAAATGCTACCGGCTGCATGGAATGGCCATGTGGATGGGAAGGTCGGGGCCCCAAAGCCATTGGAGCCGGAAGTCACCCGAGCGGAGGCTCACAGGCGTGCCGTGATCTATCCCACGCCTCCCATGTGGTTCGTTTTAATCAGGCTAAATTTGCAACATGATACCACGAGTAGACCAGCAAAAGTGACTTTTCGCCCTTGTCCCCGGGAGCCGGCACCGACGACAACACATGAAAGGCACCGTGATTACCAACAGCTCAGCTGTTGCTACTAGCCGTTGCTACTCCGCATCTTCGTCATCTTCTTCATCCTCAAAGTCCTTCAATACTTTCCTGGCAGCTTTGCGCCCGCTGACCGGAATTTTGGTTAATCCAAGATCTTTAGCACTCTGCGGGAGAAGCTTTGGGTCAAGAAGCCCGAGCTGCACCAAGACGCTGGCCTGGTCCCAGTAAACATGCTCCTGATACAGTTTGCCGCCCTTGAGAGTCACAATGCTAACCATAAGTATTTCTACCTTCTTATTGGTGCCTGGCACGCCGGGCAGCATCCATGGAACCTCCTGCGTATGCTTGAAGCGCATGTGCATCTCGTCAACCACTCGATCAGCGCCGATGGTTCGGGACAGAAGCGTCACTTTGGTCGTGGGTGGGTTGGAGAAGGTCGTTGAGTAGTAAGCTTCCAAGTCGTCTGCCCCAAAACCTCCGGTAAGGGTTGGGATATTGGTAACGTGTGGAGGCTTGTGTTTCGTATAGGTTTTGACTGCATCGTTAATGTCGTTGGTGAAGAATTTGCCTGTTCGTCAGTCCAGCTCTGGGCATTTTCCAAGGGGTGGCCATACTCTGCAAGTTACGCTCCAGCACAAGCTCCAAGTCTGGATCGATCCCAAACACCTTCCTGGCCGTAGTCAGGCTTCGGCTCCACGCAAGGTCAGCACAAATGCCGTCAAACTCCTCTACGTCGTGCTCCGCAAAGCCCGCCTCGGCCTGGTAGGTGTAGCTGGGATAAGCAAGCTGTAGCTTGCCGCCAGTACCGACCCCTGTGTCGACTCTCTTCTTTCTCGTCCTTCGCTTGCCTTGGATGCCGACCATTTGTGATTGCTTGGTCACGCCTACTTCAGCGCCAACGGGCAGATGCACTAGTGTGCTAATGGCGTTCGGGAACTTGCCGTTCGGATCCGGGATTCTGGTGGGATAATATGCCACGAGAAGGCCGAGCTTGAAGTCTGGGTTGTGATCCATAACGTGGAAGTACTCCAGGCACATGGATGCTGCAATATCGAAGGCGATGATGCCGAACTTTTCACACGGGGCCCGCTCTTCTTGTGTAAGCTGCTTGAGCTTTTGAACGTACTGATTGCCGCAGCTCGCTACCGAGAAATATTCAACTTGGAACCCTTCATCTTTCCATTCTTGAAGCGTCACTTCATCAAAGTCGTCGTCCTCGCCCGTGATATACAGCTTCGGCGCCGAGCGTGGAAAGTCCTTCGACAGAAAGCCGCCATCCCTGAAGTCAGTCTTGTTTTGTGAGAGGATGCTCACGTTGCGACCCTCTGACTCAGGCACTGCATTCTTAACAAGGTCGCTCACGTTGACGTTCATGGTGTCGGTTGTGGATGAGGAGTTGAAGGAGTGAGAGGCTGCTGAGACGTCATTGTTCGTGATGCGGGGGTTCCAAGTTTTCGGTTGCAATGCGTCCCAATCGGCGATCAGGCGAGCAATGCCAACAATGACCGGTTCTTAGCCCTGCATGATCGTAGACTCAGACATTTTGCCATCGGCTCGGATTAACAAACTCGTTAGAACGCGATATAGACTCCTTGCAGATCCCACTTCCCGTGTTGCCGAGTTAGCGTATGAGACACACAGGAAGACCACGCAAGCAGCATTCGGAGTAGTGTGCGGAGACGACACCTTCAATCCCCAAAAACAAGGGCGAAAGGAAAGACAGCCATTGTAGATTCTTGAAAATTGAAGTCTGTCCCAATTGTCACGTGGGCGATCCGGGGATAAACCTCAGGCGTGTGCGCATATGCGTTTCTATTCAGACGATGACTCTATAGCTTTTCATAATTCACTTTCGATCTTACCACAAATTCTCGGTCGTCGGAATCCTCTCCTATGGTCCATGGAGATGAAATGGTTCATAACGATCTCCAGTCTCGCCGTAGCAGGTTGGTGCCAGGTTTCTTTCATGATATGGCGCAATTCATGCTGACTGTTTCGCAATACCTCGCTACGATACCACCCTGATTTTACGTCCCAAGGCACGGCTCAGGCAAGCATTCACCTTAGTGGCACTAGTTACCCAAGTATCAACAACACATCAACTCTTTTCGCGCGCCCACAGGACTTCCATGAAGACAATATGACCGCTCTAAAACCTAACGGCCCAGTAGGCTTCGATGAGCTTCCAGAAACAACAGAGCCAAAAGATCCGCGATGTAGCCAAAACTGAGGTACGCTATTTTATTGGTAGAAGAACGACCTCGAATTTCTCCAAGTCTTTTGAGCCACTTATTATGAGACTCAATCCCGACAACGGGCAAAGTCATCCATACTGCTCTGATTAGATGAGAATGGAGACGACAGGTTTTCTGTGGACCCAGTTCACGTAAGTTCAAAACCCAGTCATACGTGTTGAGGCTAACATAAGATGGAAAGTATTGACGTCGCACTTTGGATTCGCTGGTCCAGGTGCCTTTCGACTAAGGCGCTCAAGAGTCGACAAGCTTTCTTCGCGCTGGTGTGGACCCCCGCTTGGCCAAGGCGTGAACCTATCGAGTTGCCATCCTGTACCTTTGGAATACATCAAACATACGGTCCTTTTGGCCCAATGTGAACTCGGACGTGCTTCGCGTCATTAGCGCCCGATATCTCGAAACAAACAGCTTTACTTGCCAATTATCATCAGTGTATCCCATAAAGTTGTGGATTGGGTCCAGTCCCGGCTGGTCGGGACAGCTATCGGAGCCCATTGGGCACCCGTAAATATCCGTCCGCTGAGCTGGTGTGTCGGCGACGAAGTCGCCCTGGTCTGAGCAACCCCCAACAAAAGTGTGGTTCAATCCGAACCAATGCCCAGCCTCGTGAACCGCCAGATGGCCGAGGTTCCAGAACTCCGACCCACCTTGCTCCGGCGTGAACCCAGGCATTACCATGGCGCTGAGTTGGCATGAATCCTGCCCGAGTGTTGCATTGTCACCATCGTGGTAAACGGTGGGCCAAGAGCAATAGCCAGATGCTCCCGGCGAGTAGTCGCTGAAAAAGTAAAAGTTCAGGACCTCGTAGCCACCAAGGCGCGATTCGCTCATGAACTCAATGCGCTCCTTTTCGTAGTTGACCCATCCCAGCTCCGGACCCTCGTAACGCAGAAAGGCGTGCCCGACAAGATCGTCAACCACGCGGACCGTTGAGTTCAAGTGCATAAATATGTCATATTTTGCAAAGTTCTTCCTCATCACCTCGAATTGAGTGTTTGAAATCTTGTCAGTGATCAAATTTTCGTTTTCCGGCGTGCTGCACAAGTGGAAGTTGACATCGACGGTCAAATTTTGGGGCAATTGTTCGAAGCTTGAGGGTCCTGGCTGTAATGCAATACCATCTTCGGGCACGAGGCAGCCGCCTCTAGCCTCAGTGAGGGCGGCGAAGGTAGGCAAGAATAGAGCGGTCTTCATGATAAAGTTGAATGAAAGCTCGACGGAAGATATAGATGGGTATCGGCATTCAGTTTTTATGCTTGATCATAGCGTTACATTGTTATCTCATTACCTCGTATCGACACGAGCTCATCAAACCTGGGCGCAGCAACCGCGCCTATGGAAATCGGAACTAACTCGCTGATATCCCTGGAAGACCCGCCATAACCACGTTTCTGGGCCTACTTCTGCGTGATCTGTCCTCAATTCATCCCTCCAGATCCCAGAACTAGCTCGGCAGTTGTTGGTCCCCCGTCGAAATGTAGCTATTGCGTCAAGCTATATGTTTTGGCGCTTTGGAATGGCGATGACGGTCCATATCCAACATGGGTCAGGGATGAAGATTGAGCTGGTAATTGCGGTGGAAATGCCGACGGGCTTCCTTTTTAGGTAGCGATTCCGTCTTGGCTAGATCTCGCTTCCAAGAACAGCAATATTTTACACGATGTGCTCTGTGCTGACCAAATGATAGTTGATATCATGAAGACCGCGCCAGATCATCGCTTGCGTACTGCCGACTTTGTCGCTTGTGGTACTCGCGGCAAGCTTGCTGTCTTCCATTTCTTTCTGGGATGGCAAGGCCGCCCGTTTACGAGGTCAATACGCAGCTGTGACCTAGCCCGCTCATACACATTGCAACCCCGCTAAATAATTTGACTGATCTGAGCTAAACATTCAATTAAACTACCCTATACTACTGCTAGCGTGAATGTCTCAGGACCGGGAAATCGCTACGCGTCAAGGGTGGGGACGAACTGCGGGAACTGGCCGCCAGAGGAATCGACAAGCGGGTCGACGAACTTGTTCTCGAAGTCATTCAGTTTCGGACCTACTCCTCCAGCCCAGTTGCTCAACATTGCATCGCGAAGGCCCATGTCTCTATATCTACGTTGGGACAGGGGCCGTCCGATGATTCAGAGACATTCTACAAAAGACGTAGGCCAAGGATAAGTGTTACTGCACGGGTAGATCGACACTCATTTACCTTCTCTTTGAAGCTCTAGCTTCAGAGGTTAATGGTAGCCGTCGGGCAAGACCAAATGTCGGGATGTCCCTTTCGGCGATCCAGTGCGAAAGCGTCGAGCGAATTACCCGATTTGGAACCGCTACTGTTAGCTGAATCGAAGTAGGGGCGTCGTCTGAGGTCATGACGTCCGCTCCTATGAGTCTATTTGGTGCAGCTTACTTAAGAAAAGGCTATTGTCTCAATCATTGAGGAATTTTGATTTGGTCAAGCTATTCTTGACGTCTTGTGATGGGTGCGAGTCTCCCTCTCGCTTCATGCCTACGATCGGATCGCCGTGAAGGAATTGGTGCATCCTATAGACATAAAGATTACCGATGGACAATTACCCATCCGTCTCTTTGAACGCCAAGAGTTAGTAGATGGCGATGTAGCCAGGCGGGTTCGTGACATGATGTCTTTAGTCCAAGTAAACACCATTGTGGATGCTGGCTTCTTCTTGCTTTTCCTATCATTGAAGCAATGACTCATGTTCCCCACATTCTGAATGCAAAGACTTCCAACAGAGCGAATTCATCACAAATGCATGTTGATCCTAATCGCAGTGGTCAGTTGAGGGTGGTAGCAACATAACGAGGGAAGGTTTGGATTGGCTTCATCAGGGCCACTCTGCCTGGCCAAGAAGTCCGAAGATGCGTTGAATGCTGAATGCAAAAGCTGACGAAAGTTTTTCTCGGCGCTGGAGGCATTCTTGGACAGTCATCGTGGACTTAGCCTCCTCCCGCCGACGTGTATAGGGGCACAGCGCCTGTTGGCCGCGAGAGATGCCGGTGGGACTTCCCAGGTACCAATAGAGTCTTGCTCAGTGAGACTCCGCCATGCAGAAAACTCATTACTTTTGCGGATTTAAGAGTAGCAGTAGCCGCAGTCTGTTAATAACGATGCTGGTTGGTTAGGAAACGATTCGTGGGGCTTATGACCAGCACGAAGCGCTGTGCGCTCTCAGCGAAAGGGTTCCACGCGGATCGACGAGATACATCGATCCGCTTCAGTCGGGCTTGTGCAACCTCTTGTAGACTGCTTCGCTAACTTTATCGCGGCTTATCTATAGCTCGACCTTGGTTACAATCGACACGGTAAGTTACATTTCAGTCAAAGGCCCTCCGTGTCTAGATCAAATCAGTAGGCCGCAATCGCACGAATGGGGTTGATGCCGTGTTTTGTGCGTGCAGTATTGGCTGTACAACAGATAAAGAGGGTGGTCAGCAACGGCTGCCAGCGCTTGCAGCCCGTATCCCATAATTGATTACTATCTTATCTCGACTTTTTCAACTTTAAGGTGTGCGGGTGCTGCTGACTGCCATAGCTGTGGGAGTACTTAATGAGCCCAGGCGCAAGGTGAGCTAGGGAAGAACCAAACTTTGCCTTCTCATTCACCATACCGCCAAAGATCTTAATTTTACAAATTTGAATTTAGCCTTAATCCCATCATTTGCCATGCCTTTCCTACAGTTGCGCGACGGGGCTGAACTGTTCTACAAAGACTGGGGCAACCCAGGCGGAGCAGTCGTTACGTTCTCACATGGATGGCCATTGAGCTGTGACAACTGGGAAAATCAGATGGTTTTCTTGGGCGATGCTGGCTACCGTGTCATCGGCCATGACCGTCGTGGCCACGGGCGGTCCACGCAAACTTGGCACGGCAATAACATGGAAACATTCGTGGACGACCTTCTGGAGCTTTTCGAGCATCTCGACGTTCGCGATGCCGTTATGGTCGGCCACTCACACGGTGGCGGAGAGGTTACTCGCTTCCTGGGAAAACACGGGACCTCCCGCGTCAAGAAGGCTGTGCTTGTGAGTGCGGTGCCGCCCCTGTTACTCAAATCATCAGCGAACGCAGAAGGCATCGACATATCTGTTCTCGACTCGTTTCGTCAGTCAATGATGAAAGATCGCGCCCAGTTCTTCCTTGATGTCCCCACCGGACCCTTCTTCGGCTTCAACCGACCTGGGGTGCAGAAAAGCGAGGGCCAGATCCGAAGCTGGTGGCAGCAAGGCATGAGTACGAGCTTCAAAACAGCATACGACTGCATCAAGGACTTCTCGGAGACAGACTTCACGGCCGATCTTGAGAAGATTGATATCCCTGTCCTTGTCCTCCACGGTGACGACGATCAGGTAGTTCCTTTCGAGGCGTCGGGGAAGAAGTCAGTAGAGCTTCTGCCACAAGGGAAGCTCAAGATCTATCCGGGCGGTTCTCACGCAATTCATGTCATCAGTGCTGACGAGGTGAACAAAGACTTGCTGGAGTTCATCAGGGGGTAGGGAATGCAATTGGCTCAGAGTACCGTGTGCTCTATCACCAGATGAGGACTTTCAAGTATTGAAGAAACACACCGGAACCAACCAGTTCATGGCCAGGCCCCGTTTATTGGAGCAATTGTGAGCGTTATGCCTGCATGAATAGCGGAGAGAACCACTGAGTCGCAGCGTCGCAACCAACGGCACGCCTTCCATCTGCTGTCCGTACCCGAGGCGATGATTGTGTGAGCGGACATGAACTTTCGATAGATCCAATAACGGTACAGCTGCGGAGTACATGTAATTCAACATGCAAAAACAAAGAGAGCTCCGACAACCGGCTGCCTATTGAGCTTAAGAGACCCGCACTCATCTTATCAGATTTGTGTTTTATCAATCTAATCTCTTGGCATCGCCTGATTCCCCCTCATCCGCGAATCATCTCTGTTCTTCTCCTCCACTACCCGGCCGATCCCACTGAAAGCAGAACTTTTGGCCCCCCTGGAACGACCCTCGTTTGCCAGGGCCACAGGCCGAGCGTCGGCTAAGACTTGCAGCACAATGCGCGCAATTCGCCAAACTTGTCTCGCGAGAATTTTCTCCTCTCTGGCCTCACTCACCTCATCGCCATGGCACCAGACGAGAAGAACGTCGCGTCCGGGGACGAGAAGGGCGTGCCAGCCCCCTCGCCATACGCTGAGATTCTCGAGCGACAAACCATTGTGCCCGAGTCCAAGGTCGGCTATTTTGGATTGTACCGCTATGCGACGCCAAAGGAGCTCCTAATCATCGCCTTCAGCAGCGTCTGCGCCGTGGCTGCGGGCGCCATAATTCCCACATTCCCAGTAAGTCGCAACCCTTGCTATTCAAGATACACGCTGACTTGTACAGCTTCTCTTCGGTGACATGGCAGGCCTCTTTCAGGCCATTGCCCTCGATGAAATCCCCCGCGCGCAATTCGATGCCGAGCTCGTGAGCAAGTCACTCACGCTCGTCTACCTGGGCATCGGCTCATTTGCAGCGACGTACTTCTCGACCGTTGGGTTCATGATTATGGGCGAGCGAGTCACCAGATCTATCCGTTCACATTACTTCCGCGCGCTGCTCAAGCAGAACATGGGTTTTTTCGACAACACCAGCTCTGGCATTTTGTCGTCCCGAGTTTCTGTTGACTGCGCTAGTATCCAGGACGGCGTCTCCGAGCGCGTGTCATTTCTCATCACGGCGGTGGCGACGATTGTCTCTGCATATGTCATTGGCTTCATCAAGTACTGGAAGCTCACATTGGTGGCTTCTGCTGTCATGGTCGTCATGCTCGTGGCCAGCTCAGTGAGCGCTCGGCTCATGATCCGCTGCACAAAGGAATCCATTGCCAACTATTCGCTAGCCGGCGGTCTCGCTGAGGAGACTTTCAGCTCGATTCGTACGGTCAAGACCCTAGGTGCCCGCGAGAGCTTCGCCGCCCGGTTCGAGTCTCATCTGGTCAACGTCGAGAAATGGGGCCGCAAGACGCAGTTCATCATTGCAGGCATGATCGCGACTATTCTCACTACAACATCGTTAAGCCATGCTCTGACATTCTGGACCGGGTCCATTTTCATCGCCCAGGGTGGTGCGAGCGTCTCCGATGTCATTACCGTGGCGTTTGCGATTCTGATCGGCTCTCATCAGCTCGGCCCTGTAGCGTCCCATTTCCGCATGTTCGGTGGTTCGATTGCTGCGGGCTCAAAGGTCTTTTCTGTGATTGATCGACCGTCTCCATTGGACGCCACCTCGAATGAGGGCGCTCAGCTTGAACAAGTTGTTGGAGCCGTCGAGTTCCGTGACATTACTCACGTCTACCCGTCCCGACCAAAGCAAGTCATCATGGAGGGCATGAATCTGAGCATTCCCGCCGGGAAGACAACCGCCATTGTCGGACCCTCTGGCTCTGGAAAGAGTACAATCATCGGCCTCATTGAGCGCTTCTACTCGCCTGTTGCCGGCCAGGTTTTACTAGACGGACACGACACTACGACTCTCAATTTGCGTTGGCTGCGTCAGACATTAGGTCTCGTTGGGCAAGAGCCGGTACTCTTTGGCAGCTCCATCTTTGACAACATCGCTGTCGGTCTTGTTGGAGCTGAAGGTCCCAAGTCGATCGAAGACCGCGTTTTTGAGGCAGCCAAGCAAGCGAACGCCCATTCCTTCATCATGGACCTGCCGCTCGGCTACGACACAAGGCTTGGTGAAGGAGGCTCGCAACTCTCTGGCGGCCAAAAACAACGAATTGCCATCGCCAGAGCCCTCGTTCGAAACCCCGCAGTCTTGCTTCTTGACGAAGCCACCTCAGCGCTCGATGCCGAATCCGAGCAAACCGTGCGCGAGGCGATCCGGTCCGCATCCGTCGGCAGGACCACCATAATCGTATCGCACCGACTATCTACTATAACCGACGCCGACAACATCGTCGTTCTCTCGGAAGGCAAAGTAGCTGAGCAGGGAACTCACCAAGACCTGCAGAAGATGGGCGGTGTCTATGCCAACCTCTTCCACGCGCAGAACGACGAGCTGGCTGAAGAACCAGAGACTGCTGTGCTGTCGTCCCAGATCTCGGCTAAAATCATAGAAAGGAGTAAGACAACCGTCAACAAGAAGGAAGTCGAGCAGAAACAGGCTTCGCTTTGGGCTTTGGTGAAGCTGACCATGTCCTTCAACCGCCCTGAATCGAGGCTGCTGGCTCTGGGCCTCGTGTTTTCTATTCTGGCCGGCTGTGTCGGCCCAGCACTAGCGTTCCTCCTTGCCAAAGCCATCAGTGAGCTTTCGAGGCCGCCATCAGAATACTCTGAGATGCGCGAAAGAGCCAACTTCTGGTGCTTGATGATGTTCATCGTCGGCCTGGTGCAGCTCGTCAACCTGTCGATCCAAGGTGGCGCGTTCGCGGTCTGCTCGGAACGCCTCGTCTTCAGAGCCAGGAGCCGGCTCTTCCGGGCAATTCTGAAGAAGGACGTCGAGTTCTTCGACCGCGAAGAGAACCGCACGGGTGCCCTGACCGCCCCTCTTGGCATGGAGGCCAAGAGCCTATCCGGTGTCAGCGGCTCGACCCTGGGCACAATTCTGACCAGCTGCACGGTCCTGGTCGTGTCAATTACGGTTTCGCTTGCCATAGGCTGGAAGGTCGCTCTCGTCTGCATGTCCACAGTTCCGATTCTTCTTGGTTGTGGCTTCTACCGCGTCTGGATGATCGCCAAGTTCGCGCAAATCACCCACTCCGCTCAGCATGCCTCCTCAGCTTACGCGAGTGAAGCAGTCATGTCAGTGCGGACTATCGCATCTCTCGCCTGCGAGGAGCAGACCGCCGCAGAGTACGAGAAGCAGCTGTGTGAGCATGAGAAAAAGAGTAACATCTCCATAGCCAAGTCGTCCATTATGTACGCTGCCTCTCAATCATTCTCCTTCTTTTGCGTCGCTTTGGCGTTTTGGTACGGAGGACAGCGGATTGCGGAGGGCGAGTACTCGATATTCCAGTTTTTCCTCTGTTTTGCCCAGGTCATCTTCGGTACTCAATCGGCAGCCATGATCTTCTCTTTCGCCACGGACATCGGGAAGGCAAAGAAGGCTGCGGGGACGTTTTACTCGATGCTTAGAGATGAGCCCGTGATAGACGGAACACAGGGCACCCCGCTCAAGGACATTCAAGGGAAGATCGAGTTCGACAATGTCCATTTTACGTATCCGAACAGGCCGGAGACTACGATCCTTAATGGTTTGAGCTTTTCGGTCAACCCCGGCCAGCACATCGCACTGGTAGGGCCAAGTGGATGCGGGAAAAGCACATGTTTTGGGCTGATCGAGCGCCTGTACAACACGGGGTCAGGCAAGGTGCTTCTTGACGGCAAGGACATCAGCACGCTTGACGTGGCACAGTATCGAGGAGCTTTGGCCTATGTCAGTCAGGAACCATCAATCTATAGCGGCACCATCCGAGAGAACATCATGCTGGGTTGCGCTCCAGGCCAGGAAGCATCCGAGGAGGATATCATACGCGCTTGCGAAAGCGCAAACATCTACGATTTCATAACTTCCCTGCCGTAAGGATTCTGCTCCCGGTCTAAGTTCACAGCTAACCTCTTCTAGTGATGGCCTCTCCACCGTCGTCGGTACACGCGGTGTCATGTTGTCAGGCGGCCAGAAGCAACGCGTGGCTATCGCTCGCGCTTTGATCCGCAACCCACGGGTGCTACTCCTAGACGAAGCAACATCAGCACTCGACCCGACCGCAGAGAAGCTCGTGCAAGACGCATTGGACAAGGCAGCTGAGGGCCGAACCACTATCTCCGTGGCCCATAGGCTCAGTAGCATCCAAGGCTCAGATAGGATCTATGTTGTTGACGGGGGTCGAGTGATTGAGGCAGGAACACACACCGAGCTAATGAGTGCAAAGGGGAAGTATTATAGCCTATCGAAAGCGCAAGGGCACTGATCCATGATGAGATAGTCTGGGGCGGCCAATATCGAACCAACGATTCACATCCTCGTCGTATTCATGTTCTTCCAGATGATAGCCCTGGTCTTTCCACCTCAGAGGCTTATCGTTCCAGTGGCGAGCAATGCGTGACGATCTCAGATGATATTGGGGATTCATTCTGGATCCCCTACTAGCACTAGTTTCACAAATATTGTAAGCTGCAAGATGTCAGCATTGCAGTGACGAGAAGCTGGCCGAGACAATTGAGGTGCTCGCCGCGTATGCAGCATTTCGACTAGGAACGCCCGATAAGCCGCCGCAATGATGCGGCACAGGGCCGGCAGCCTTTTCATTAGAGAATTTGGCTACGCAACACAGCAGCATGCTTGTTTTCTGTTCGCCCAGTGTCCTAAGTGACAGTGTTGATGGCGGTATATTTCAGGTAACCCTTTGCAAACCCCTCTTTCGATAGGACCAGAGTGAGATCGATTACCGTCTTATCCTATTTTAAGATCTATGCCTAAAGAATTGCTCCATTCTATGGCCAGGTCTTCGCCTGGAGGTTATCGAAATGGGATACTCGTAAACACACCTCCACCAACATGCAGACGGCAAAATAAGCGGGTGAATAGAGCCCAGATCGTGATTGGTCCTGCCTTCAGATATCATTTTCTTGTTTGACGGTCTATTCAGAACGGATGCGTCGCTTAGTAGCCAAGGCCGCGTAAGCGCGTTAGTGGCAGATCATAGCACATATAAGAGGTCAGACGCTCCTAGTCGATGTACGTCGTCCGCTGTCAATACACACTACATCTATGCCACGGGGTATACATTGCAACAGCAACCCCAGGCATTCATTTGTCTAGCCCGGATAGACTGATAGCTTCAGAAAGGTAAATTTCCACTTCCGTTTGGCTCCGGGGCGAACTACTATTCTATACCCTACACCACCTTGCCGTTGACCTCGTGGCATTGCTGCAATTGCGCCTGCGCACTTGGCGGCAGTGAACAATGGGGTAAAGTTGACGTCTTAAATAGCAGCTTGGTAGAGAAATTCCAACGAAAATATCTCGCATATTAGGTTTCAATATCTCCGACAGACCAAGAACTTTTCACGTGTTTGACTCGACTTTCAATCACGAAACCACGCAACCTCCAGCTAAGATGGGTGGCGTTTACGATCAGATTCCAAACGCACTCGATAAGGTGGATGTGATAATTGCAGGGGGTGAGGCCTGATGCCATGGCGGGCAAAAATGTGCTGACCTTTCCAGGTGGCACGACTGGCTGTGTTGTAGCTGGGAGGCTCAGCGATGCGGACCCAGAGTTATCCATTCTGGTCGTGGAAAGGGGTCCAAACAACGTGGACGATCCTGCCGTCACGAACCCGCTGTGCTTTATTGAGAACATCCTCGGTTTGGGTGCATCAAACCCGCGGATGATGGTTTATGAGGGCCAGGCAGAAGAGGCCATTGCAGGCAGGGCTATGACCGTACCAGCGGGTAGCATTTTGGGAGGTGGTTCGTCCATCAACATGTTGACTTACACGCGTCCGCAGAGAGGTGATATGGATGCCTGGAACATTCCTGGATGGTCATCGGGGGACATGATCCCATACATGAAGAAAGTGAGTTCAGCGCCAAAGGCAACTAGCCAAGTAGTGACCTTCACAGTTTGAGACCTACCATGGACCGGGAGATTCCTCAACTCACGGTACTGACGGTCCAATCCACATTTCTGCCAGCGACTATGGCCCAACTCGGTTACAAGATCAATTCATTACAGCAGCCGCCAGTGTCGGAATGCCAGAGGCCATTGACCTCCAAGACTTTGACACCAACCAGGCCGTTCAACGCAACCTTCGATACATCAGCGAGGATGGCGTCCGTCAGGATGCAGCTCACGCATACGTGCACCCGCATCTGCGCGACGGCAAGCACCCCAACCTTCATATTCTCGTGGAACACGAGGTTGTCCGTGTCACCTCGAAGGACGCAAAGGCCAATGGCGTCGTGCTTCGAGGCACTCCTGGTATCAAGAACTCCACAGAGACTTACGAGGTCGCGGCCAAAAAGCTGGTTGTCGTGTCGGCTGGTACACTTGGTACGCCCTTGTTGCTCGAGCGATCCGGTATTGGCCACCGAGACAAGCTGACCGAAGCCGGCATTGATATCGTCTCAAACGTGCCTGGAGTGGGCGAGGACTTTCAGGACCATAATACCATTCTTCTGTCGTACTATACGAGTCTGGAGCCCGGTGAGACATACGATGATCTACTCAACGACGCAACAACCTTCGAGAAGATGCTCGAGGAGGGCCACAAAATGCTCGCCTGGAACGCAGCCGAGATCACATCCAAGATTCGCCCGACTGAGGAGGAAGTCGACAATATTCTGCGAGGGGATGCTCGCTCAGTGTGGGACGACATCTTCGGTAACAATACAAACATGCCAGTGGCTACCATTTCGACCTGCAATGGGTAGGTCAGCAGCCTGCATAAAATGTCATTGCTAACATGTGAAGGTTCATCGCCCCCATTCCGGAGGAGGACAAGAACGAGCGCTTCCTCAGCACGGGTTCATTCCTCTTGCACCCTTTGGCACGAGGCCACGTCCACGTAACATCCTCTGACCCCGATGCCAAGATCGATTTGAAAACCGGCATTCTGACCGACAGGGCCGGCTTCGACCTTGCCATGGCCATGTGGCTGTACAAGAAGCAGCGGGAGGTTGTCCGTCGCCTCGACGTCTACCGAGGCGAATGGCCTGCGATACATCCTCCATTCGCCAACGACTCGGCTGCGGTGGCTAAGAAGCGGGACGGGCCTCTGCCGACGCCTATCGAAGATATAGAATACTCAGCAGAAGACGACAAGGTGCTTGAGAAGTGGATCACGGAGAACCTCGCGCAGAACTGGCACGGCATCGGCACGTGCAAGATGGCGTCACACTGCGACGGCGGTGTCGTCGACGAGAACCTTAGCGTCCACGGCGTAGAGCGCCTCAAGATCGCTGATCTGAGTATCGTCCCCCACAACCTTGCCGCTAACACAGCAATAATGGCGTTCACTATTGGCGAGAAGGCGGCCGATATCATTGCAAAGGAGCTCAACCTGCAATAGCGAGGTTCGGGTTGTTTGTGCGGGGGAGGCAGACCACCGTCGATAACGTTTGAATAGGTACAATAGATCCATGCACTTTTCTCGCCAACACCCCTATCTTTCGCTCGTGCTTGCCCTGCTTGCTTGTCGGTAACGCCGCCCATAACGCGGGATAGTTGCTCCCGACCTGTCTGCTCAGTCACCGCGAAGACGGTTCTCTCGTCTCAAATTGTCAAACAGAGCGACAACCTTGACTCGATGCCACGCCGCGGCGATCATTTCCCGCACCTGCCATAAGACGGCACAGATCTGCTGGGATGCCGACAATCTCGGCATGTCGTCGCCCTATCACATGGCCGTCTCCCGATCCTGCAGCGACGGGGCCAACCAGGCTTGGTCTTGAAACAGCGCTATTGACCCCAACTTCTGACCTTGTTCGAGCTCTCTGGCAATCCGGGTCAGGCTCCAGGCGAGAGAGGGCCAAAATGCAAAGACGAAAGGTGGTCCAGGTGGTGTGAGAGGTAGACATAGCGCCGGTTACCTCACTGCCGGTCGTTTCTGATCCGTTGCAGATTCGAGTCGCCGCCACATGGTCGATCACCTCCACAACCTCTAGAACGTGGCTTTTGGTCGCCTCCTCAGCCCATGCAAAGAGGCTTGAGAGGATCAATTGAGGCGGCCGCATCGCGCCAATGTCATCTCTTGCGCCAGGGGTCTGATAAACAGGCAGTCTGCTGTTTGGCGAGGACATCCGCTTTCCTCTGCCACATTCTCACGGCGACCCGAATGAGTATCGAACATGTCGGGAGACCTGAGCCCAGCCTACGAGACTCAATCGCAGTCGGGTCTTCTGTATGCTCTGTTTGCGATCCCCATCCCGCTTGAGGTCGGCACAACCACTTTTCGTCTTTGGGTTAAACGAAGGCGGACGACATCCCGCTGCCTCGCCTTTGATGACTACCTAATGATTTTCGCGACGGTAGGAGGTGCCACTGCACCGCTTTACACGCAACTAGCTAACGTTTGTCCAGCTTGTGTCTGTAATGACATGCGCCATTGCCATGGCGTACGGGCCATCAAATGGTCTCGGGCGGCACATTGAAGTCGTGTCGGAGGAGTCCCTCGCACGCTTCCGCAAAGGAGACTACATATTCAGTCACTTCTACAACTTCGCCATCGCGACCACGAAGCTATCCGTCCTCGCGCTGTACCACCGCATCTTCGAAACACCGCTCTTTCGAAAGCTCGTCGTCGGTACAGCGGTCTTTATCGCAGCCTGGATCCTGGTTATGGAGATTGTCTTGGCCGCTGGCTGCCGGCCCGTGGCTGTATGGTGGGGAGTAGTCGAAGGGCCTTGTATCGACAAGATTGCCTTTACGTTCTTCACGAACATCACAAACATCGTGGCCGACTTGTGGATCTTCTCCATGCCGATTCCTACCATCCTTCGCTTGCAGGCTTTGAGGAACCGAAGGCTGAGCTTGTGCCTTCTCTTTTCGATTGGTCTCGGGACGTGCGTTATTAGCGCGGCGCGCTTGGGCTTTGTCTTTGCTGTCGGGACGGGGGACATCACTTGTACGTTGCAGTATCGTGGTTGTCGGTCTGTTTGCTAACATTTCTCAGGGTGGGGTGGCCCTTTGGCAATTCTGTCATGCTGGGAGCCGTGCGGCGGTGTCCTCTGCGCCAACTTACCCATCATCTACAAGTCTTTCGTCCAGATCGTTCTGCAGATAGGCAGTACTGTCGCGGGAGGCTCAAGGTCCAAAGATGGTCATTCTAAAGCCACGTCCAATGGCGGGGTCTATAACAACGGACGTCTTCATGACTGGACCAGAATTAATAATAGTGGTACCAACGACAGTAAGCCCGCCGTCACCGCAGATGCTTCTGCAAACTCCAATACGGAAATGCACAATTTAGACCTGGCAGGTATAGTGGTTCAGAAAGACTTCACAGCAGAGGAAAGTCGGCTGAGCGTACCCAGAAGGGATGTTGAGTCTGACACAGATGCCTCGTCCACTACGGCAAAGTAGCTATTTTGCTCTCAATGTTACGTTTCTTTCACCAACTCCGAATTCTTATTCGCTGTCAGTCCGTAGGAGATATGCTAAATCACCCTCTTAGACGATTCACTCATGTTCGATGTGACAGCGCATGCTGGCAGGAGCACAACTGGGTTCGGGTGACTTGGAGCCCACAAAGGGTCATGCGAGCTTCAGACCCCCTCAATGACAATGACATCAAACAAATCTATCCCCGGTACCATAATCTGGTCCTCCTCGATCTTCAACTTTTGGCCTCCACGCAGACTATGCGCTTGAACTCCTTGGCCACCATTCATAATCGTGATGGAGCCTGCAGGGACCGGTAGGTGCTGACCAAAGTTCTGATATCTGATCCCAGACATATTGATCAGGTGCACGACTGTTCTCTCTGCGTTTCGGTTCGCCGTCACCTCAACGTGAGGGGAAAAGTTGAACTTCAATGGCTCCGCGGCGCCGACCTCTCTCAGAACGAGCTCGAAGAAGTCACGGAACGCACTCATACCAATCTCTCTGTAACCCCAGCCTAGGGGCATGGGGAACAAAACTCCTTTGCCGTCCTCATGGCTAGCAATGCCAACACCTCGCTCGTTGACCTGGACGTTTCCAAAGATATACTCTGGGGGGGCGAACGGCGCGTAGTCCAATTTTTTGTATATTCCTTTGGCGCCGTCTTTCCATTCGTAAAGACGGTACGATCCCAGCAGCGGGATGATGGGACCTTGATAGTAGTGATTCTCGGTACCGTTTTGCTCCGGGGCGATATACATGGACCAGAGCTCATCCGGGTCCGTTATGTTCTCAGCGACGCGGCTTGCTGGCAAGGACTGGAGCTGCAAAGTTCCATCTTCCTCGGCTCCTACATCTCCAGTAACAATCAACGTACCTCCAGCGGCAACCCATTCATCAATGATCTCCACGTCGGAGTCATACATCCGCCCTAAGCTGGGGAGAATTAGCACTTCGTATCGGTCGAAGCCGTCATCCTCAGCGATCTCTCCGATGTATTTCTGATCCACAACGTCGAAAGGAACATGTAGTTCTTGGAGTGTCTTGTAAAGGCCCTTGTACTCAGGTAAGGCCTCCAACTCATAGTGTGTCTCGTTCATTTGGGACTCCTGAGGAAGTACTAGCGCTGTCCTGGAAATGGGCTTGAGTCCCTGGTAGATGTTCTGGTGTTGTTTGTGAAACTGCATCAGTTGGCTCGCCCCTTCAAAGCCAGGCCAGGGAATCTTTCCGGGCACGCCGATGATGTAGGTGGAGGGATTGGCGCCGCGAGACATGGCTTGCAAGTGGTATTGAATGAAGTGATGAGGTTCCTCCATCGTGATTCGGTAAGCGTGGTCGATGAAGCTGGCGCAGTTGACGAGGACAGGGACATCGGGTCGGTGAGACTTGAAGCGACTGACAGTCTGGGATGTCTCGTGGTGCCAGATCTCACGGTCAATTGCATTGTTGGCTTCATAGAACATGATGTCTGAGCTCTCGCCAAGAATAAGACCAGCATCGGGAAGCTTCTCGGCAATTTTGTCTCGGACGCGACCAGTCCACTCATCGATAACCCCATTGCTCCAGATCTTCCAATCGCCATAATTGACATCTTCAGGTCCATCTGGTAGTTCTGTGCCATCAGAATACTCATCCCATGCCTTCTGGCAGCTCTCACAGTGACACACGCCATGGTACACACGGAAATAGTCATTCTCATTGAAGCCAGCCCAGTTGACGAAAAAGCCGTCAAGCTCGTACTTTTCCATGACTTCGTCGAGGATATCGAATATACGCTCTTGGTACCAATTGCCTGAGGGACACACCGATACGACGTTGTTGGTGTGGTTCTGCCAAGTGCCGTTTGGAGAGATGTACAGCCATTCAGGGTGAGCCTCTGCAACAGGGAGTTGGACTTTGGAAAAGTCCATGCGGGCGAGCAGGCGAATATCCCGAGATCTGGCGGCATTCAAGGTGTCTTGAACCAAGTCACCACTGGGACGATCGTTGAGGAGGGGATTGATGATTTGATAGTCGAGCTCGGTGGGATAATTGGCCAGAATGCCGCCAACACTCGTCAACCACGCAGTCGAGCCATACTCTTTTATGAAGTCAGCAGTAGCTTCGACGTCCATGTCCATGTCTATTTCTCGAAGGTTGGTTTGAAACATCCCAAAGGGAGATTCCCACCATTTTCCAGAGTCGTTGCTGGCTGCTTCCGTTGGCAAGCCTAGGAGAGTGGCAGCCGTAAGGCCGGCGAGCATAGTTCGAGTGATCATAGTGCTTGGGAGCAACAAGAGTGGAGTTTCAGCTCACGAGTTAAGAGGAGAAAAAACGAGCGATAACGTAGATACCATTCTACTTGATATACCTTATTTCGGCATGTTCTCACCCCGATGTCGTCCACGTGGATCGTTGAGCTGCCTTGATCGCCTGGAAACAAGCTTGTTATTTCCAGGGCCTCCAACATTATGCGGGCAGCGGCCAATGGTAAGGTCTGTTAGAAGCGATCTCCATTTAGCCTGAGCTAAAAGTTATCAAGCTCGTTGCTTGGCAATGCAGATATCCACTACTAAGGGTGCGATGGGTAGGGATTCGAAATAATCCAGCTGGATTTTGAATGCTTCATCCCGGGGTAGAACGCGGGGAAGGATACAAGTATCTAGGCGATGCATGTAGTCTTTATCTAGCTGAGGATTAGTAAGGACCTGAAGGAAAGACACCGTGGTGCCGACAAAGTGGAGGAAAGTGGTGCTGGTGATAGGAAGGCAAATTTTGGGAAGGGCTTCGGTACTTTATTCGATTAAGATAAGTAAATTGCCCGTCATCTCTGAGTTTGACCTTCCCTCAACCACCATGATGGGGGTTGAATCGGGCAGTAAGACTGCAATTCTTCCCCTGGGAATCCCCTCTGCGGCGGATACACCGCCGCGAGTGACTAGGATGTTCTTGGGTATGAACTGAATGATGTTCCATTCCCCCGCACTTCCTTCACGACATGATTCGACGTAGGGGAATCTCGACAAGTGGTCACTGTTCACCATGCGATCGTTCGCTCAGGCGTCGAGAAATGGCTCTCGTTTATTGCCACTGCTATGGGCGAGCTACGAGGAAGTTCGGCGACCTTGGGCGAGCTACGAGGAAGTTCGGCGACCTTGGGCGAGATGTGACAGTATACACAGTAAATAAACAAATTATTAAATGTCTAGAGTCTACTATAAACGTGGTTTGCGGGTTGCCAAAATCCTCTCAGCGCCTCTCTCCGCCGCAGCCATGACCCCGAACTGCGGGTTCACTGTCAACGGCGATACAATGCTCGCATCGATGACATGAATGTTCTGAGTACCCACAACTTTTGTGTCCTCGTTGACGCACTTCCCAATGCGACATGAGCTCGACCAATGATTGACCTGGCCAACGGCGTACGCCGATGGCGTCGTGATGTACTTTTGGATTTCGTCGACAGTCGAGTTCTGGGCGATGTTGAGAGGTGTCAGCCCACTTTTGGCCGGGTTTTCCGGGGTTGAATGGGGAAGGTGTTGGAATATTGAGTGAATGAAAGTCGCTATGCTGCGGGCGTCCCTTGAGTGAGAGTAATATAAGTCGGAGCTTGGCCCAGCAGTAAAGTTGCCGTCATTCGAGAGCACAACTCTACCCGAAGACAGTAAACCCGAGGTTCCGTAAATGTTCATCGTTATGGTGTTCTTATCTGTAAAGTCGCTGAAGCCCGCCGAGTCAATAGTCCCCTGAATACCCGTCTGCGTGTCATCGCCGTGCCGGACGTAGCCCCAGAAGACGGACGTCTGGGAAGCGAAGGTATAGGGGCCACTTCGCTCCTTGAGGAAAAGATCCCGATCAGACCCCTTTGGATCTTTGTAACTGTATGTGTACGAACTGACTTCGGGGGCAGAGAGCTCGATGAAGGTGTTGGGATTGTCGAACAGCCCTTCTCCAACATGAGAGTTGACGATCCAGTCTGAACGGCCGTAGGGGGTGTGGTTGGCTTTCGTCAGATTGGCCAGTACCTTCTCGGGGCCAATACCAGAGTACATCAGGATTTTGGGTGAGAGAAGGGCGCCAGCACTCAAGACGACACGTCCGCCGGACTTCTCGAGGTTGATCGTATGGGACTTTCCGCCGATATTAGCGACGACGCCAGAGGCCAACCCGTCTTTTTGCAGGATATGCTCGACACGTGCACCTGTCTGCAAGTGGAAGTTCTTTCGAGACAAAGCTGTCTGCAGATATGTTCGTGTCGGTCCTCCTCTCTGGCCATCGATGTAGTTGTATGCTGGCCGGCCGAAAACCCGATCTTTACTGTCAGCCTTGTTGTTGATGGAGACATCTGCGAATCCCGCACTGTCGACTATCCACTCCTTCGCAGCCTTGTATCCGGACTGCAAGTAATACTTGTCGTTTGATGAGTACGAAGTAACTGCCGGCTGTCGTTCAAGCAGTCGCTCAATTGCAGGCTGCATGTCGCTGCTATGCCAGCCCTCTGGGTGATACAGGTCCCAGTCAGAGGCTGGAGGCTGGAAGTAAAGTCCTGCATTTATGGCGCTACTTCCTCCAATCGTGCAGCCTTGGAAAGCATTGACGACCTCAGGGGCGCACTGCAGGCTGGAGCCGCCGTCGAAGATGCTTTTATCTGGAAGAGGTTAGTCGACTAGGCGACGTGCTCAGCACGCAAGACTTACATAGTCCAGGTACGTCGACTCGACTAAGCGATGTGTCCTTCAGCCACCCAGGCCGTTCGCGACCTCCTGTGATACCATAGGACGACCCGCCAAGCTCCAACAGCAACGTGTTCAGGCCCGCCTCGCTCAGCCGATCCGCCACGATGATGCCGGCTGTACCGGCACCAACGACAATCGCATCCCACTCACGAGTGAGCCAGTCGTTCGAAGTAGGTAAAGACAAGGACTGCGCTGCAAAGAGCGACACAAGAGTAAGGAAACGCATGCTGTACAAAAACTTGTTCGATTGCTCATCGTATCCAACCGGGGCTTGCGCCAGGACTTATATCAATCCTCGGCATTTTTCACTAGTGCGCAAATGATGTAAATTTGGTATCTGAACTTAGCCCACATGGAGTGGACTCGCGGCCAGGACACGGGGTTTAGCCTTCGAAAGCGTCGCTCGTATGAGGCTGGCGTTTCCACAATGACGAGCTGGTAGGGCTTAGCGCTTCCGATTATGCGGTGGCCTTGCCGGTACTGGAAATGACTGCCGCGCCTCATGGTCCGCATGCGTGGAAAAACTCGTGTTCTTCGAATAGCGTCATGGTTCCGGCGTTTGGCCGTCTTGAAGTTCCGTGGCCCGCCAGAGGCCACGCGAGGCTGTCAATTGAGCGCATATCGCCGTGCGTCCCTCAGATGGCGGCAAATCCCAGGGATCGCCATATTCATAGCCACTTGTGCAGCTGTCACTTTACACAGCCGACGCTAGCGCTGACCTTGGAGGAAGCTACCCCTACTGACATCGTGACTCCTGGCATGCACGATAATTTGCAATTTGACAGTCCGAGAAAAGTCACATCATGTTCCGATCCCGCCAATGGAGCCCCTGGATTGATGAGATCTCGAAGCGCCTCATTGATTCTTCGACCGTATGCCTCGATTGGAATGGTGGCTACGGCACCGCGGTTGAGATTGCTCACATATTCTCAGGATCTTCTCTCCGATATAATTTCGCCATCGAAAACTCAAGTTGAAATTCAACTCATTTTGAGTATGGCGACGCCATCAGTTGTTCGGTCGAGGATGATATAATGTCTTCCTCAAAAGTGGGCATGCGGTCGCAGCACCACAAGGCCGGGGCACGTGCACAGAACTAAATGATCCCGACATCCTCGGAGCAAACATTATTTTAATTCCTACTAGTAAATGTATGAAGAAACTAGGCTGGAGGCGTTCTGACGTGAGCAGGCAGGGTCCGTTTGGTCCAATCCCTCTGCCAGCGATGACAGTATGCCCTGGGCTCCCTAGAGTTTGGTAATCGTTGGTGTATTTGGATCAAGCTCTCCAAATCCACTCACGCCAGAGAGAACAGCGAAATACAGCACCAGATGACCTATATCTAGTTCATATCGAAATGATCTCTATACAGCCTTGGAGCCACTTAGGACAGATACACGGGCTTTCCCTCAATTCCATAGGTGCCAGGGCAGCCCCCTCCACCAACGATGATGGTGTAGCCTGGGTTCTTGACCACGAAGTTGAAGTAGGTATCGCCGTCGCGCGAGTTGTCCCCGTCTTCGACGCACTTCTTGTAGCCATCCTTAGCCATGCTGATGATGTTGCTACCACTCGCAACGGGACCAGCAGTCTGCTGTAGGTGAATGCAGATGCCGGGAGGGGGGCTGTCGCTTCTCTGGAAACCGATGGCGGGATCCTCGTCAAGGTTATATTCCTCGTCAGGGACGGTGTCGACGTATTCTTTGAATGTCGACTTTCGGCCATGGGGGGTGGTGTACTTGCTGAAACTGCAATCTATGGTTTGATCATCCCTAATCTCCAGCTCCACGGGGCTTGGCAGTGCGATGGCCATTCGGACCAAGGTGGCCAGAGGCAGGGCAAGCAGCTATTTCAGATTGTTAAAAAGGTCTTTTGCTACTATAGCGCCCAGGAGAGTCTCTTCCGCACCTTGAATTGCATGGTGAGAGTGCGTCGTCGTGATTTGCGTGGGACGGATTTGTTGAGCCTTTTGCGGAGTTTCGAAGAGATGTGATGAAGAAGAGTGCTTTGAGAGCATCAGGGTGGAAGAGATAGCTACTAAATACCCTTCATGTTCTGATATTGGCCTCATATGCATGAATGCGTGATCGTGATGCGCTGATGGTGACCATAGTGATCGATGTCAAAGCAATTTGAATTGTTGGAATGATCTCATAACGCGTCCCGCCCTACCATGTCCGGTCATATCTCCCGGGAAGCTCAGGCTTGTTGGCTTCTCTTTTGTTCCTGCTTGCTGAGTTCGAGGTTATTACCGATCCTGACTCGTTGTTGAGGCCCCAGTAGCCTACGGCGCAGGGCTCCCGTGATCTACGGCACAGCCTAGCCAAGAGGTTTCCATACGGCCTTGATTACGAAACCTACGTTCTAGCTCCAAAAAAGATCCAGTTCCACCTGCGCTATGACATGGTTCGTTCATTTACTGCGTCTCTCGTAGGGCCAAGCACGATCGGCCCCCAAAGCAGTCCATACTATTCCCTCGATACGTCGCACATCCACCCACCCAGTCACACTCCTTTGCTGAAATACTCACACTCGAGTAGCCTATTCCGTAGCTCAACTCCAACCAAGATCAGCAGGCAATCTCTCCCCTCATGGTGAGAGGATCGCAGCAGGGACGAGAATGCGCCAACACTGCGCCCTTGCTATTGATCTGATTTCAGAATTGCGGCACAGATCTTTGCTTTGAAGCTTTAATAGTTGGGAGAGATATTCCCTCTTCGTAACTGAAACGCACAAGCTTACTATGTAAGAATGGGCTTGGTTGTCAACATACAGAGAATAGACCTGTCCTACTAGACACGGCAACCCTGCACTGTGATGCCGAACAAGCTTGCGTACGTAATGGCCAGCCCCCATCGCAGGCACACTTGTGCCGCATTCGCCCCGGAAGGTTTTCACCAGTCATGTAATAGTTGAGCAGTTGTATGATATCCCCGAAGATGTGAAAGCATTCGCTCTCGGGTTGTACCCGCTCTCAGCCCCTGAAGCCCAGCCTTGCGGCAATCAGGATCATGGGTCTGGTCGCCATCGGTGCCTTGGACCCCAAATCAATTCTATGAAACCGAGGTTTCGATTCCAAATACACGCATAGCCAAGTAGTGGGCTCGACGCCACCCTGTCCTCAGTATTCTCGCAACACTGGCAGGCAGCCTCCGGGCTGGTTGACCATGACGGTGCCTCGGGCGTGGCATGGAAAGGTTACATACCAGCCAGTAAGCAATTAGCCTTGTGGGCAGTGCGGACCAAGAAAGATTGAAGGTCATCAACATTCATTTTTTAGGTATGTCATTCAGCGTAGTCTTCGTGGAATGTCTGATCTGGTGGAGTCACAGTTGATTGCTCCATGGCCACAGTTCTACGGCATGGAGTGACCCCGGGTCATCATCCGAGGCTCAAGGGAAGTATGAGACGGGAGGTGCGGCAAGCTGCATTAAGCATGATTCCCGACGCGGCGACGCAGGTAGCCGGTGTAGCATCCGAAGAGCCTCAAGAGGGCAGAGGTAGCTTCTTTCAGCTACCGAGGTCACTGGGCTGCAACGGGGAAAAGGGCCTGAATGGTAACTCGTAGCACGGATGTATTTTTCGTAGCCTCTGCTTTTTTAAACGAAGGTGATCGCTCACATTAAGGTGTTACATCACTCATAACAGACAAGGCACATGGATGACCAAAAGAGAGGGGTATCTCCATCGCACATCATCCCCAAACAAACTCCGACCAAAATAGCCATTATGAAGCAGCATTTTCGAAGTCAGACACCTGGGAGCTGATGACCAAACCAGCAACAGCCGCTGACGTGAGGGTCGCAAAGACACCCGAGATCAGCGCCGAGACGGCCAGGCGGGCAACGTCACCACCGCGGCTGGGAGCAAGCTGACCGAGAATACCAATCTGGATACCAAGGGAGCCAATGTTGCCGAAGCCACAAAGAGCGTACGTCGCGATGAGCTGGCCGCGAGGAGTGAGGGTGGCGTAGGTGGGGTCGCTGACGAGCATGCTGAAAGCGTTGTATTCGTTCTAACAAGGACATGTGTTAGTAAGAGATCAAACATGGATACAAGGTGTGCAAGAGGCTTACAGTGACGATCTTCTCGGAAATGAGCTTGGCGACCTTGAGGATGTTGGCATCGGGCTTCAGGTTCATGGGGGGCCCGAGGAGCTCCGGATCCGTAATGCGAGGTACTCCGATAAGGAAGGAGACCGGGTAGAACAGATACATGATGATGGTCTGCAGAGTGAGCTCCGGGTTGTTGATATCGAGGTATCGGCCCCACCAGGTCATGAGACCGTTGATGAGACCAACGACGGCCAGAATGCAGAGAATCGAAGCAACGATGGTACCCGCAATCTTGACACCGAGGTATGCTCCCTCGGCAAAGGCGTGAAGGCCGTTCTCAGCCTTGTGCTCGTCATCATCTGGGACAACAACGCGGCCGGCGGTCAGAGTCTCCTCGGTCTCGGGGTAGCGCAGCTTGGAGATGGCCAGAGACGCAGGGATGGACATGATGCACGACGAGACGAGCGCCTGGCGGTCGAGACCAAGACCAATGTAACCGATCAGCACGGAACCAGAGATCGTGGCGAAACCGCAAGTCATGATCTGGTGGATCTCGGCCTTGGTCATGTGCGGGACGAAGGGGCGGACAAGCATGGCAGACTCGCCCTGGCCGATGAAGGGCGTAGCTGCGGCCACGACGGCCTCGGCGCCGGACACCTGGAGAGCCCAGTAGACGAAAGTGGCGAACTTGCGGACGAACCACTGGATGAAACCGTAGTAGTACAAGACCTGGACAAGGGCAATGAAGAAGATGATGGCCGGAATGACACCGAAGAAGAACATGCCCAGGTTGGCAACGTCTTCGTTGGTCAAAAAGGCCACACCGTCTTTGGCGAAGCCAAGCAGGTCGCTAGCGCGGTCGGCAATGAACCTGAAGATGTCGTAGCCGACCTTGGTGCGCAACACAAAAAGGCCAATGACATACTGGGCAAGCATGCCGCCGCTGACAGTGCGCCAGTTGACGGCCTTGCGATGCCTGCTGGTGATCCAAAACCCGAAAATGATGAGGGCCATGCCCACCAAGCTAACGGCGCGGTTCTCGCGAGTGTTATCTTGGTCTTCCTCGGTGACAAAGGAGCCCACGAGGATGGCAGCGACGACGACGGTGCCACCCGCAAGGCTGCGGAATTTCGCGGGGACCAGGTCGTAGATGCGCACAGCCGTGTTATGCCACACCCAGCGGATGGGATTCGAGACGCGTCGGCTCGGGACGTAAAAGAAGATCAGGCGGAGCATGATGCCTAACCACAGCAGGAAAGGAATGACCCAGTTCTTATCATTGCGGTGCAGAATGAGCGAGGCCATCCACCAGCCAGTGAACAAGCCAAAGATGAAGAAATGGATCAGGGGCCGACGCCAGCGGTAGATGAAGCCAAACTTGCCAGTCTTCCAGCTGGGCTTGGCCTCATGGGTAGCATCATGGCTAAGAACGCCAGTCTCGCCCTTCTCGTGATCACTATACTCGGGAGGGGTGCCGTGGCGCAAACCGCCGGCCTTCTCAACATCGTCAGAAGGGTGATGTTGGGTCGGGATGGTAGAATGGTCCACGGTGGTGCCACTGGTATAGACGATGTCGTCGGGGGCCTGGGCGCTGGGCGCGTGGTTCCTGTGCGCGTGGTGGTGCTGGTGGGTGGTCTCGAGGGCAGGGTCGGCAGCGTGGGCGTGGGCGTGGGTGGCGGCCGCAGGCTCGGTGCCATTCAAGCCGTGACCGTCAGCGTGGTGGTGGGTGGCGGCAGCAGTGCCGTCGGTGCCCACGGGCTTGTCCGCGGGGTGAGTGTCGGCCATTGTGTCGCGATATGCGAGAGGAAGAGGTCGACGACGAGCTGCTCTCTGGGCGCACGAGGAAGGACAAGAAGAATCAGAATCAAAATCTTTCGGCAGGGCCACAAGGTCCTCTGATCTCTCTAGTCTCTCGGCGGATCTGGTGGTCGGTCGCGCCGAGAAGGATGGCTGGATGCGACGACTGGGCTCGGAGCGGGGACTCGGGGTACTCGGGACTGGGTCTCGCACTAGTCAGGCAGTGCCAGTATGCGTACAATGTACGAAGTGGCACTTGGGCAGATGAAGCTCTACTCGTCACTCACTCTCAATCACACGCGCTGCAATCAATTGCCTGCGTGCGACGAGGAAGACGGGCGGGTGTGAGCTTGAGGAGCTGGTGATGGAGGAAATGCACCGGTACGGGGCGAGGCACTTGGGGCAGCAAGAGACACGACACGGAAACCTTGAGGGGAGGAGAAGAGAGGGGAGGACCTACACTGGATCTGCGGGCTGCTCTTGCCAATTTGTATCTGGCAACTCCTGCGCCTATCTGCTCCTGCTCCGTACGAGCCCAGGCCTGCGAACAAGCAAGTCGCGCCCCAGACCGCATCAGACGCACCTTCCCTCTCTCAGCTACTGGCGTCCGGGTCCAGCGTGGTGCTTGGCTCCCAATCCATGTTGGAGCTGGACCTCAGCATCCCAGAGAGAATCTGCTCTTCGGTGCCGGCTGCCCGTTCCAGCGCGTCGTCCACTGGCCATAAGCTCGATTGACCACACGCGACCAACCCCAATGGCCACATCCAGAGAAAAAAAGTCCCTGTTGGAAAGGTCTTGGCGTGATCCAAGCGTCCAGTCCCAGCGGCCGGCCAGGTAGCCCGAAGTGGTTTAGTCGCCCGCCCCGAAGGAGGCCATACTGTGCGGAACGGGCCACCCGACAGTCTTTACGTGCGTGCGTCCGGCGGTGCACACGGTGTCAAGACAGCCATAGACAGACTGTGGTCTTATCGTGTGCGTGTGGGGGAGCCCATCTGCCCTGGTCCATCTGGAATTGTTCGATGCATGACCCCGATAAGACAGGCCAATGGCGGCGCTCTCAACTCTTTCTAGTCCGTCCTTGTGGCGGGAGGCGCTCGGCCTCTCTGCCCCTCCAGTCCCCTTGTAGAAGGCGCTCTAAACTCTGAAGCGCCACCCAAGCCAATCGTTCCGCGGCTGCTCCAGGGCACCTGGCAAGCCTGGCAAGCCTGCCCAGTGGGCATCGGCCTGGGCACCTACCTGGGCACCTACATGGGCACCTGGGGGAGCACATGATGGCCCGAAGCAAGCCACCCAAGAGTCTGCCATGCTGTTTTCAGGGTCCCCAACGGTGATCATTGTGAGGCCAACGCGACCGACGAGGGCACCCTTTGCCACTTTCAACTGAAATCTGCGGGACATCGTTCAGAGACAATTGGTAGAGATGCCTTGTTCCATCGAACTCTCCATAATCCCGACAAGATCTCGCCAAGCAATGGCCCCATGGATGTGGACGCTTGAGCTTGATAAGAGTGCCGCGCGCTGACCACCTTCAAGGAGATCACCAACTGCTCCGTATCTCTTCAGGGTCCTGTCCATCGGCCAACTCCGGCATGCATACACTTTCCTCAAGCTGAACCTGTTATTAGCTGGCGAACAGGAGTCCAAGGCTGCAAGAGCCTTGACCGGAAACCGCGGAAGCTATAGGCTCGATACTACGGGCTACCCGTTTGTAGCGTGCATCATCTTGACACATGGGATAGATCCTGGGTCAGGCGGAGTCTTCTTCGTGTGAAATCACGAAACCTACCATATCGAGTTCTTGTCGTCGTCTTCAAGCGACCTCCTACTCACGTGCCATGTCAAATTATCGACTGGACTATCAAACCAGCCCGGGAGGCCGCTTCGCTCTTGGAGCCCTCTCATCCCCGCCTGCCGAGATCTCGATAGCGAAAAGTCCATCTCTCCTATCCAGATCTGATGCCAGTGGATCTCTCCCAAAAAGCCACGAGCCAGCGTCGCAACGCCAAGTCCCACCAGCAAAACCCTCGTAGTCTTCTCCTCTCACGTTCGTGGTCAAAAGAGCTCGGATTTCCCCAGATCTGGGGAAGACCACCGCCATCCGTGAACCCTCAAAAAATCTTGGGGAACCCAAGTTATTCTCTCGTAACAATTACCACGAACCCCAGGTTCTGCCCCAGGGCCGAAGGTGTTACGTACATTCTTTGGAGCTCGAGCTTCGAAAGTCTTGTCGTCGGCGGGCTCCGCCTCGGCATAGGGACCAACCGGCCCGGAGTAGGTCCAGAACCTTGAGCCTGAGATAAGAACGTCTTTGGGAGGCTGGAACTTATCTGACGAGACGATGAGGATGCTGCGCCTCTGGTTGATTCTCCGAGACTATTGAACGGTTCGTACGACGAAGATCCAAAGCAATCAATTGCCGACCAAGCGACCCTGCAGTCGAGAGCGACGTCTGTTTTGGGAAGTCTATCACATGCTTCATTTCTCGTCGACGACACCTGCCGACGTGATGGAACGTCTTGGCTGAGCAGGGGACATTCTCTCCTGCCATGGACTGTCGTTCATTAGTCTCAATCTCATACGAGCGATTGAATCGGCACTGTCAGAAACGAGAGTTTCGGGAGCCAGTTACGCAAACCGTGCCTCTGCTATTTTCGATTGGCAATGATTGCATTGCTTCTCTGGGCAAAGACAACATAGGCACGCTTCGCGTAAATTGCTCCCGAAACTCCGATATCTTACTGTCTCCCAGGCACGCCCCAGCCTGCGATAGGTTCTTCAACCACAGAGACCAAGTACTTGTATAAACGCCCCGTTCTTCTGCCTCTCATAGGCTGGAGCAAGCCATTGTTTCCGCCCTATGGTTGAGATGGGGTGCAACGAGATCATGCGTAGCTAGTCAAAGAGTCGGCGAACGATTCCCACGACAAACAAGCAAGACAATGTTTGCGATATCGAAGTCACGTGTAGGCTGTAGCTTGGGAACGACAAAAGCTCAGAAAATAAGTGACACAAGCAGTTCCTGCTAATTGGGGCCCCTGAGGTACGACACCTGCGCTGACCATGCACAGCGTCATCCTTCCAAGACGGAGGAACTCGAACCCACCGTATGCGGAGTTTCGTCGAGGCAGCGGAGTTTAAGCTTGACCATGTTTCTCGATTGTGGACCTTCAGGGCCCTGGCGATCGCATTGCTACCAATCAAGTGTAGAGTTGGCAGCTCTTGTCAGCTACAAGGCTTACACCAGCGACGTTAAAATACCCACGCGACCGCCGTGGACACGGCATCGGGAAGATCAGTTCGACCATGGTTCTCTTTTTTCACTGAGCGAAAAACTCGGTCAAATGGCCGACTATACTATCACTCCTGCCTCAATACAGGAGGGGGCGAGGGGAAGTAGGGGTATAAGTACCATGAATGCTGGGCTTTGCTTTTTCAGTCTATGACCTTAGACTGAGCACATCTGATCTCAAATATCGCAAGAAGAAAAGACAAACTGGATATGATTCTCGCAATGCGACTCGTTTTGGCAGCAGCCACTTTCGCGGCTACCACCACCGCTCAACTCCCCCAAGCGGCCCCATTCTCCTCGGCATTCAATTCTTCGTTCACCCTCACTGATGCCGAGACCGAAGCCGCCAGTCTGTCTCCAGAGCTGGCGTCTAGCTTCAACGCCGTGCTCAACTTCGAACGGTCCTCTCATGCCTACGGTGGCCCGCGACAAGATGACTTCTACGTTGTCCCTAGACTCTCCGAATCCGAGGTTGCGAGCCTTAGACCAGGACAGATCTTGAAGATGCAAGAGGTCACTGACCCGTCGCAATTCGCCATCACAGCCGGCTCGTCCATGAGCAGAATCATATACGTCACAGAAAACTTCAACGGAACTCTCGTCCCAGCGAGTGCGTACATCCTGTGGCCATTCCGTCCCCGTAAAGGTGCTGAGCGGGCGCCAACGGTACTATTCGCCCATGGAACATCAGGCTTCTTTTCAGACGCCGCCCCGAGCGCTCATCGCGTCCTTCAGTATGACTACCACATGTCTCTCTCCCTTGTTCAGGCCGGCTATGCAGTCGTGGCGCCTGACTACGCTGGCCTCGGTGTCGAGAGGAGCTGGGACGGGTCCTCGATCCCGCATCAATACTTCGCGGCACCGGCGGGTGGTTATGATATGTTACATGCCATGGAGGCAGCATTGGAGAATTTTGAGGAGAGGCTGAGCGGACAATTCGCAGTTGTCGGCCACAGTCAAGGTGGTGGGATCGCATGGTCGACTGCTGAACTGCTTGCTACACGAGAGAGCGAGTACACAGCCGATACGTCTGGTCTTCCCGAGATTTCTGGAAATGCCAGCGACGACCAAGACTTCAGAGCCCTCGCGGAAGGCTATGTCGGCACCATTGCCGTAGCACCCGTTACGAAGCCGGCGACGATGTTGGCTATGACAATCATCATGTGGGCCATCACAGTAGACAGCATCTTCCCTGATTTCACCATGGACAAGTGGTTGACGCCGCTAGCCATCGCACGGGTTGAGCTGCTGAGGAAACATCAGGGAGCGGCGACGGTGGCGCAACAGCTCTTCCTAAACGATCCGCCCGAGGTTTTTCTGAAGCCCAACTGGCGAAACGCGACGTACCATGCCCAAAAGCTGTCCAGGTGGTTCGACATCGGTGGAAGGAGCTTCGCAGGACCTATGCTCGTCATCCAGGGCACGAACGACTTTTTCGTTGACGAAGCATCGACCAGCAGCACCGTTGCGCAAGTCTGCAGACACGACCCAGGGGCCCAGCTGGAGTACGTGGTTGGGGAGGGATCGGGCCATACACCCATTCTGAATGAGCTAAGAGGCACATGGATAGAGTGGCTAGAGTCGAGGTTCGACGGAAAGGAGGCACAGATCGGTTGCTCGACGGAGAGATTAAGCGGGTGGCTTGGAGAGGGAAAGCATTCCAAGGCACACAATTCGTATGCGCAATGGGTAGGGTTGCCCGAATACTCGTACCAGAACCTGGGCGCAGTCTAAAATTGGTATTTCAGACCATCTAGGAGCAGTGCACTACAGAGGATGCTCTCATGGCCTGCACGGTCCCCGAGACGACTCAGGGGGCAACAATACTTAGTTGGCAACCGTAGGAGTATGAGGCCGTAGCTCTAAAAGCAATCAAGCTATAGTGTCTCAACAATTCGCAGTTTACTTGGTTCTTTACAAAGACGATAGCTTCCTCACCTCAAACTCATGCGACTCCTTCATCCTGTTCTCTCTGAACTTGAGGCCCTGCTCGTGCTTCGTCAGAAGCCTCAAAGCGTTATCTCTAAGCACCTTGTCGTTGATCAACTGGCCTCTAGGGTTCGTCGCCACAAAGGTTTCGTACTGTGAAGACAGAGCATTGATTGCAACCTGTGAAGCATACGGGAAGTCGGTGCCAAAGAGGATCTTTTCAGGCTGCGTCCAGTCCAGTAGACCGTTCAGCTGAGCTGGGCTACTGCTGAGGGCGATGTCGAGGAAGAAACGCTGGAAGTCGCGGCTCGCCTCTGCCAGACTAAATGCCACAGTCTCAGAGACAGCGGGAATGGCGAGGCTACCGACGACCCGCGAGCCAATGTAGGGAAGAGTGCCACCCGCGTGCGAGAGGATTATGTCCACGTCGGGAACCTGTCTCATGCGACCCGTAAGCACCAAGTCTACGGCAGCACGGGTTGTGGCCAGAGGGAAGTCCAGTATGGGACTCGGCAGACCTCCTGCAAGGCGCTCGGGCTTGATTCCGTCGAGAACGGTCGGATGAAGGAACACGAGGGCCTCGTGCTCGTTTAGACGCTTCCAGATGGGCTCGAAGACAGCATCGCCGAGGAGCTTGTCACCATAGCTCGATGATACAATGACCCCGTGGGAAAGCCGCTGCGTCTCATAAAGGTAGTCTATTTCAGCGATAGTGCCTTGGACATCCCGCCAGTCGGGCAGTGCACCGAAGAAGCCCAGACGGTGGTTGCCCTTGGTGCTGTCTTTTATGGTCTCAGCGAACCAATTGTTGACTTCTCGCGCGAGGTCTCGTCCTTTCTGCCCGGTTCCTGTAACCGGGACGCCAGGGGTGGTCAAGGAGAGAATGCCTAAGGTTGTAAGCAGCTGGAAGGTTTCGACGACAGTTCATCCTACTGATGGCACTTCGCACTAAGTTCATTGACCTGACGGTGCCCTCAACTGACCAGCCGGGCGTGGGAAAGCCAGTGCCATCGCCTCCATTGGCTTCCAGGGCCTCGAGATAGGCCGGTGGAACGGCATGGTGATGAGTGTCGATTCGCCAAGCCGCTGCGCTCATAATGGCGGTGGCAAGCGGGGACTTAGACGTCAATAGCACGATGTAAGAGGGGAGACGCGGGGAGTTTTGGAGAGAGCACTGGCAGCCATGAGGGACGGCGCCAGAGTGCGACGTTGACGAGGCTGGGGCGCCTCTTCACTCCGCCACTGTCCTATACCTTGGTTACTGATCTCTTACATTAATCTCAGTACAATACGCCGCATTTGCCGAGCTTGAGGCGCAATGCTGAGATCATCCAAGAGAAGGATGCGACTCTCCGTCCTTCGGGGGGTTATGCCTGAGCACGGCCGCTTTTAGACGGATTTGTAGGCTTGGTCACGATTGAGCCACTGCACCAATTGAATCCATCTGTGCATGGAGGGTCTATCACCATAAGCACTCTTATGAATGGTTTGATCTCCCCTTTTATTTACTATCAAACACCATAGACCTTCTACTTAATTAAAACTTGCATCTTTAGATCGCGTTCTCGAGCAGTGCATTAGGTTCCCAGGAGCAAACTAAAGCACATGCTGAGTAAACACCAAGATGAGATTGATAGAGGCTTTGCACACTATATGAACAAACGTAAAGCTATCATGAGATTGAATTCAATGCAAAGGCTTCTATGGCAACCAGTCTGTGTACGCTTCATCCACCACCATCTCCTTGACCGTCGGAAGCGACGACGCGCCCTCCCCGAACAAAGCAGACATCGTCATCAGATCGCGCCACTTCTTCCCTGGTGCGATCTTGCCAGAGATCAAGTTCGGTTCCAGCGAGTCGCTGTTGATGGGCACCAGCGCGGCACGCCCGAGCACCGCTTCTACAGCCTGCTGGGCAAAGCTGACCGCCTCCTTCGCGTCAGCAGGGACACCCGTCTCATCCAGCTTGCGGATCGCGGCGTTGGGCATCTCTGCCTTGAGATACTTGATGATTTCTGGGTTGCGGGCACCTCCCCCGCACATGTAGATGTCTACGATCTGGTTGGGGTCGATCTTGTAGCTGGGCAAGAAGGTCTTGTACTGCCGGACAATATTCTGTGCTGTTATGCGCGTGATGGTGGCTAGGGTGTCGTACTTGGACAAGCCGGCGGCGAGGCACTTCTCGATTATTTCGTGGCACTCATTGTCGCCAAACACCTCTCTGCCGGTAGTCTTGGGTGGGTGTCGGTTGATGTAGTCGTTGCTGTCCAGGAACTCGTCGACAATCTCTTGGCGAACAGTGCCTTGGGCGGCCCACGCGCCATCCTTATCATACTCCATCTCTCCGTCTGTGAAGTGTCGCATCGCAGCGTCGATGAACATGTTGCCTGGCCCACAGTCCCAGTCCACCATGGCATCCACACCACCCTGGCTGTCAGGGGGGATGAGACAAAGGTTGGCAATGCCGCCGATGTTCTGGCAAAGACGCATCCTTGTGGGATGACGAAGCAACAGTCCATCGATCAGAGCCACAAGCGGCGCTCCCTGTCGGCCGACAGACTGCTCCGCCTGGCGGAAGTCCGTCACGGTGGTGATGCCAGTTCTGGCACTCATGATTGTTCCATCGCCCAGGCAAAAGGCCGATCTCGTCTCGCCTTCCTTGGGCATGCTCAGCAGCCAGATGGTTTGCCCGTGTGAGCCTATGAGATCGATCGATTCGCGGTCGACTTGGTGTTTTGCGCAGAACTCATATACAGCGTCTGAAAACATCTCACCAAGCTGTACGTTGAGCTGAGACATAAGGCTGGGTGTGGTCTTGGTCTCTCGCAGCATCTTGAGGATCGGCTTCTTCATCTTCTGGGGAACTGGGATCTCGTCATACTAGCGCGCGTTAGCCGGAGGACTGGGACTGGACAGCGCCCGCGCCTGGGGGCACGTGAACTTCACTTACCTTCAAGACCTTCATATGCAAAGGCGAGGTCGGGGACTCTTGTCTGTAGTGAACAAGGGCACAGTCAATGCCGTCCATTGCAGTGCCGCTGTTCATGCCTAGAACCGTGAGGTCCAAGGTACCAGAAACACGGCCTGCCCGTCCATTGGACTGGTGTCCATTGGAAGTTGCAGTCCCGTTCTGCATGTTGGAAGGGATAGATCCCATGGCCGACAGAGGAATATAATGTGTTCGCTATTGAGAGGCTCTGCTATACACAATGAATCGAAATCAAGCCGCTCAGGCTCAGGACTGGGCCCCCTTTGTATTTGGATGCTCGAGCGGAGACTGCCACTACCCTATAAACCGAAGCCGCCAACGCTGGCGCCTAAAGTTCCAGAGGACTCCGCACATGTTCGATTGTGTGACTGCTGCGGTAGCAAAAGTCCATTGGATCAACCCTGTGGGAAACGTGAAGGCCGTCGGCCCCGCGAAGCGTGGACTGGGGAACGTGACTTGTCCCGACGTCGTGACGACGTGGAGGCGGAGGCTGCGTGTGGAGAAGCGGTAGAGTGGCGTTTCGTGTCGCCTTCTCGTGTCGAGTTACTTGATCGAGAGATTGTAACCGGGCTAGCTTCTTCCAGAATTAACCATTTACCCACTCGCCTTGATGCCGAACACCTTCAGTCTGTGTCTTGGCCATTATCATCGACAACGAGACTGAGATCTAGTCGACGAATTCCCTCAGCACTTGCTTTGTCATGAGATATATGACATCGTCGAACCATCATTGCGATAAGCAACGACAGTTGCGTTTTCCTCTCCAATTAAGTGTCAACCCCCTCATTTCAATCGGTTGACACACGAGCACTTCTCCATCTCCGCCATGGCTTCTGCATCGAATTCCAAAACCCTCAGAGAGGTATGGACTTCTGAGGCCGGGTCTATGGCTGCTGAAACGGCAGCCACTCGTTGGCCGCGAATCGTTCAAGACATGGTCGACGCCGTGGCTCAGGCCATGCAGGATGGCTCAATCGCGCCTGAGAAGCGCAAAGAAGGCGATAATATAGTGCAAGGCCTCAAACAGCTGAAGGACGATATCACACAAGATGCACCCCTTCGGTGAGTAGTCTCAAAACCACATGAGGGCCTCAGCATGAGCATCGGTTAATCCATTCTTTGTGCAAAAAGACCATTGGCCACAGACGGTTCTCGAGACGCCGAGGAATACAACTCAAAGTTGTCATCTTTCGGGTCTACCTCTTGGCGCAACGCCCCTTGGCTGTTTGCTGAATGCTATCTTTACGGGTAAGCCAATCCGCTGCCAACCGCCTCAACACGACGTGTGCTCACAAGTCATTTAGTCGAGTCAATCAGTTGATCACCAGCAAGTCGACGTGGAAGGATTTTGATGTATTTGAGCAGCAAAAGGCCAGCGCCCTTGCGGCCTCCTCAAACGCCGTGCGAGAGCTGTCGGCTCGGTACCTGGACTTGTCCAAGTCCTCCTCCAGCCCTCTCGACCACACCAAAGCCGACTCCGACGCAGCTTACCTCCTCTTCGTTGAGATGACGGAAGTCGCCCTCTGGGGGAACGCAACTGACCTTTCACTCCTGAGTAAGCTGAGCCTAGATCAGATTCACTCACTTCAAGGTGCAAAGGCCATCCAGGAGGGCCAGGCTAGGATTGTCAGCAACGACACGCGCGCTGTGTGGGAGTATCTATGCGCTGGTAACGGGACTGGTCACATCGATATTGTCCTTGACAATTCTGGATTCGAGCTCTTTACCGACTTGGTGTACTGTCTCTATCTTCTCGATGCTGGCCTGGCTTCTGGTATCACACTTCATCCCAAGTCGATGCCTTGGTTCGTGTCGGACGTCATGCCGCCAGATGTCGATGTCCTGTTGTCCACTCTCTTAGAAAACTCGGACTTCAGAGACGAGAACGGCCAGACACAGACGCTAGCGAAGGAGATCAAGGAGCGTCTAGCGAGCGGTGTGATCAAGATCAAGGAGCACCGCTTCTGGACCACGGGATTCGACTTCCAAGACATGCCCAGGGAAGCTCCAGATCTTTTTGAGACGTTGTGCAACTCGAGGCTGGTGATCTTCAAGGGTGACCTCAATTATCGCAAGCTTGTGCAGGATAAGACTTGGCCGCATCCAACACCCTTCAAGTCTGCCATCGGATGTTTGTGCGGCAGCCATGGTGCAAGCACCGATGGAGGGAATAAGAGTGGACCAAAGATCCTAGCCTTGAGAACCAACAAGGCCGATGTATGTGTCGGGGTCCCTGAGGAGACGGTGCGACGGTTGGAGACTGAGGCGCCAGGGCAAGCTTGGGTGCGAAACGGGAAGTATGCGGTCATCAGTTTCTCAGATGGCAAATAGAATAGAATTGATATTGATTTGCACAATTCTAGCTGGTCCATTCATCCCTCAAAGAGGATATGATCCAAGAAGTCGGCCAAGCATGATCTCGCTCCAGCTCGTGCAGTAACAGAACCAATCCTTCTCTCTCACGTACATCCGTAATCAACGCGCCCCCTTTTGCCACCGCTAGGTCAGTTGAACAGAACTCGACAGGATGGCTGCTGGCACTTACAGACGAAGACAGTGTGGCAGAGGGTTATCCTCGCCGGCACGGTATTGGGTGCCCTCCAGCATGAACCGCATAACCTCCGACCGTGCTGCAGGATTTCAGACTAAAGCCGTTAGCATTGGTGGAGAGTGATCCGAGTTCGTAAGATCTATTTGGAAACATGATCCCAGGGCCTCGGAGATGGCTGATGAGACTTGCCTCGATATCTGCATCGTCCCGAGTAGCCTGGCTGGTGCTGCGGACAGCGAATCTCGGCTTCGGCTTGTGCGCGAGAAGCAACATATTTGCCAAGATGTGGAAACCATACGCGACCACTACAATCCATCATTGCGTCAGACATGTCAGATTCTGCATGCAGCAGTATGTCCCACTCACCGTGCCGATCAGTAGTGAATAGAAGAGTCGGAAAGGGGTTCCCTGCCGAGCTCTCACCAACTTCCACCCCCTCCCATATAGGATCAAAACTTGGAGGTCTGCATCTCTGCCAGTCTGCAACCGATTCTCTGAGCTGTTCCCAGTCTCTTAGTCGCCCGCCGACATCTTGGTTGAGATGAAAACTACTACGACTGCCACCACCATTAGGGGTACCAAAGCAGAACTGCACTACTAGAGCGCACAGCCATATGATCTTGTTAGCCCAGGCTGTTTCTTCTTGTGGAGATCCCTCTAGATAGAGACTGCTTCCTTGGTTTGCCGGGGGGATAGGTAGGAGTTCGAGCGAAAAGTCAACGTGGGGCGGCTGCTGGTTGATGCATGCTGTGTGTAGACACTGCCTGAGATAGATCCAGAAAGCAGCCTCGCGAAGCGTAGGCGCAGAGAGGTCCAACGTGGACCCCTGGGAAGCTCGTAGTAGTGCGTTGCAGCCGGCAAGATGCCTCTCATTGTCGCTCCCTGTGAGAACGGCTGGAAAATGTTGTCAGCCTCGTGTAGCCAGTGACTTCCGTTGCTCGAATCGAGCGGCTAAATGACCCTATACTCACCGGAGAGCTGTTCAAAGACGCGCAGGATGACAATGGCGCACAAAAGCACGTCATCATTTGCGACATTCTCCGATCCCAGGCGTGTGATTAACATTGCTATGCATTTCTCGTGGGCAGAGTCAGCCGCCTCGGTATCTCCCACGTGGCGCGCGGCGAAGGATATGATGGCCTGAAGCAAGATTGGCGACTGCCGCGACAAGGTGGGTATCTTGACGGAGAACTGCTGCAGCGCGTCTGTACAGTCCAGCCAACGACCTAGGTGGACAGCGTAGTGGTGGACCAAGAGCGCGTCTCTGCTCGTCAGGTTGTGCAGCCGAGGCGAGTCGTGGGCTGTCCAGACCTCCGATGCCCGACGAAAGGGGGATGAGGATCCGACTGCGATGCAGGGTCCTGCTGTTCTGCAAGGAGACACGACGGCGCCAGGGCTCACGCCAGACCCAAAACTGAGTTGGTCACGAGAGCCGCCTCCCGGGCTTTGGGTGAAAGGAGAGCTGGCGTCGTCCTGCTGTTGCCCTGATGCGGAATGCGGATGCGTGCGTGGGCATTGCTGCCCAGCCGCTATTCCATCCTGGATCGTGTTTTGCACAGAGACGTCTGGTTGCAAACGTGAGCTCGTTCGAGATCCCGGTCCTCGATAGCGGCGGATGGTGAGGGCCTGGCGATCCTCGTGCCGGCAAACCCGCCGAGACTTCGTGCAGTTGCCGCAAGTCGGCTGCTTCTCGTCGCCTAATTCGAAATGATGATGATCAGCAGACAATTTCTCGCCGCTGAAGCGTTGATGGCGTATGTGGTCTGAAACCTCGATGGCGCCGTGGGTCGCAGCAGGACTTACACTTGACGTGCCTAGACCGGCACGTCAGACTGAGCAGGGGTTGCGTTAGCGTTGCCTCGCATTTACCCAGATCCCCGGGTCGAGGGAATTGCTGCAACTCACCATCCACTTCGAGATCGTTGTTTACCCATGACGAGTCACAGGTCTGTGTGAGCACGTAGAAGGTGGAGCTGCGGTGGTATAGAGAAGCAGAGATCCCCCGGAGATCACGGCCACATATGTATTCTCGTGTCGAGCTCGGCTAAACGCGTTGGGATTGCCATGATCCCCACAGATGAGGAGGAGACCCGGAAGTCAGACTTGGACGTTTTCTCGTCCCACAATCCAATCACTGGGGACGGGGCTTGCTAGTGTCGCTGCTTTTGGCGCTATCGGCTCCCTAGTGGTGGGTGGCGATCTGGCTACTATTCCCCAAGAGGTATTTCGAGACGAGCACACGCGAGGCTCAGCTTGGAGTCCCGGAAACAACCCCAGACTCCATCACGAACTCACTTCTTCCCTCCCCGGCCCCCCGCACGTTGCACCATGACCCCGGATTCCCATGTCCAGAGAACGCGTCGGGTGCTACGGCAATGCGGACTAGAGCTCTAGCCAGACGAGACCAGACGCCGAGCTCCAAACCCAGACTCTCGGGAAGGGTCGCAATCTTCAGATAAAATCCCAGCCTGCCCGGACCAGAAATCCGCCCCCAGCTCAGTTGTCCTGCCACTGCTATCCTACCTTCCCGCCTTTTCTCAAGGAACTCAAGCTCTCGCCTAACGCTGCCGTCACCATGGCTCCTCGGGAGAAGTACTGGCGCAAGATGTCGGGAGACAAGCTCCTGAAGCTGATCGTCGCCGTCTCGGCCATGGCCATTGCCTACGAGGGCATGAGCCAGGGAGTGATGGGCGCAGTGAACGTCGCCCCTGAGTATGGAGTAAGTCCTAGCCCGCGAGAGCATCACTCTTCAGTTGCGAGTTCCTGACCTAACGACCTCGCTCTTATAGAAACGCATGGGCTTCGCCGATGACGAAGGAAACGTCGTCAAACCCTCTCTACAAGGTGGCATCGTCGCCACTTACTACGCCGGATCCCTCCTCGGTGCCTTCTGGGCCGGTGCCTTCTCCGATCGCTACGGCCGCATCAAGGGCTTGTGGCTCGCTATATTCTGGTGCTCGCTCGGCGTCGCCCTCCAAACCTCTGCTATCAACCTTGCGCACATGCTGGTCGCGCGGGTCTGTGCCGGCATCGGAGTCGCCTTCATCATCGTTATCGCACCAGCATGGACAGCCGAGCTCTCGCCCGCCGCCGAGCGTGGTAAGATGATCGCCCTCACGTTCCTGGCCAACTTCGGCGGCATCTCCCTCTCGGCGTGGATCGGCTTCGGAACCTCGTTTGCTGAGCATCTTGGCGGCGGTGCCTTTCGCTGGCGCTTCTGCTTCGCCTCGCAAGCCCTGCCGCTGATCTTCCTCTTGGCTGGCACGATCCTGATCCCCGAGTCCCCTCGTTGGCTCATCAAGGTCGGACGACGTGAGGAGGCCTTTGATATCATCTGCAAGATCCGTGGCAACGACGACCCGCACCACCCCATAGTTCAGAGGGAGTACGACGAGATCATCACCGTCATCGAGATGGAAAAGGAGACGCCCAGCACAAACTACTTCAAGATGTTCTTCGGCATCGGCTCGGGCGAGATCCACGTTGGTCGCCGCATCCAGCTTGCCTTCTGGCTTCAGGTCCTCATGCAGTACGGCACAGGCATCGCGGCCGTCGTCATCTACTCGGGCACCATCTTCCGCACGGCCGGCTTCGACGACGAGAAGTCCAACTGGCTCTCTGCCCTCAACATGATGGTGGGCATCCTGGGGACCGGCATTGCCGCGTTCACCATCGACCGCGTCGGCAGACGGCGAACCCTCTACTGGGGCGCCATCACTCTAAGCATCATCCTCTTCGCCATCGGCGGCCTCAACCGCGGTGCCATCGACCATCCCGAGCAGCGCGAGCAGTACGGCACCGCCGCTGCCGCCATGGTCTTCCTCTACGTGCTCGTCTTCAGCTCCAGCTGGCTCATGATCCCCTTCATCTACCCCACCGAGATCTTCCCGACCTGGCTGCGCGCCAAGGGCAACGCCTTCGGAGTGGCCGGCTGGGCCGTCGGCTTCGGCGGCGGCTCGCTGCTCGTCCCCATCATGTTTGACGGCATCGGCGAGAAGACCTTCTACGTCTTCGGCGCCGCCATGTTCTTCTACATTCCGACCGTGTACTGCTTCCTGCCCGAGACGGCGGGCAGGACCTTGGAGGCCATGGACTTCTTGTTCGCCTCGGAAAGCTGGTTCACTTGGGAGGAGGAGAGGGTTTATCGCCAAAAGATGGAGGAGCTGGAGACGCGTCTGCAATCGCGAAAGGTGGACGAGAAGGAGGTAGCCGTGGCGGGCAAGGAGCAAGCCGAGTCGGTCTAGCTGCAGAAGTAATTGAGCACAGGAGGGAGAGTCAACGGTGTAGATTACTGGTACATGTCAGATACACAGCAGCCAAGTATTGAAGCGAAGCAAGGGTAGTTTGTTCAAGACAGCGATCCTCGGTAGATTTCAGAAGTACATGAACAAAGGATATCTTGATATCAACATAAGGGATCTGCGTGCCCAGGCTGAACAGAGCACCGTCGTCTATCGAAAGCAGCGCTGGCACTAAACCCAACTAGGCTATCGACGGTCGTGCTTCGTGGGCGCACAAAGACAAGTCATTTCGTCAGAGGCGCGTTATCGTGATGCATTGGCTCTTTTGGAATTCAGTGGCAATTGAGGGCCTTGACTGTCACGCAGGAATGAATCGCAAAGGTCCATCGGTCGCATCGTGATACAAAAATGCATGAGAACAAAGTCAACGAACCATCATCAATGGAATTCCAACTCCAAAAAAAAAACAGTGTTTTGGTGTCAAGTCTCAATGAACGTTGGAGGTATATATACTTTATTACTCGTTGCCATTCCAACAATCCCTCGCTACAGCGGCCCCAGGTCGCACATCTTCCGTAGTATAGTGGTCAGTATGCGAGCTTGTCACGCTCGAGACCCGGGTTCAATTCCCGGCGGGAGAGATCCGCCAACAGTCTAACTGTTCTTTTTTTGCCATTTGTCCCTATTTCGCTTTATCCAATTACGTAGCTTGCAATTGATGATCGCTTGTCAATGGCTCCCTTTTTTTTTGTTCTTTCTAACTTCATTCGCAGTTAGTGTCCCTCTTCATGCTGAACGCCCTTTGTCATGAGCTACCCGGCAGCCATGCTCTCTTCAGGAGTATCTGAATCCTACTTCTCATCACACTTCAACTACAAAAAATAACATCCAGCGTAATTGAGACTTCCCCTACGCAGATTCAGTGTGGTTCATGGTGCGGCTAGGTTCAGTACTGGCAATTGAAATTCGACGAGACTAGGCGCACATGTATTTGTAAATTTTGGAAACAACACAATAGGGCAGGCGTCCACGCCTGAGCATGATCGTCCTTGAGGAACGCACATAACGTGTCAAAATCCATCACATGTGCAGATTCCGTTCGTAGAAGAGAAAAGATCTGCTCGCAGCAAGAGCCTTACTTGGCAGATTCAGATGGTTGAGAAGACATATGGCAGGTAAACGGCTATTAAGGGGTGTGCATCAGACTTCTCTACCTCTTGAGCAAGAAACCAATGTTGGCCTCATCAAACTCAGACCTCTCGCCCTCTCCAAAGATCTTGCCGTATGCCTCCCTTCCCTTCACCTTCTGCGCATCCTCCTCGGTTACGTAGCGCTCAAACGTCCAGATGCTGCCATTCTCCCGGTGCTGCATGGCCACAAAGGTCGAGCACCCCTTCTCCTCCGCCTCGACATCCTTGGCCAGCTGAATCGCGCTGTCGACAGTGTCCGGGACGTCCGAGTTGAGCTTGACCCTGCTCATGACGATGCGCGCGACAGGCTCCTCCTTCTGGCCGTCGCGGAGGATGAAGCCGCCCAGCGGGCTCAGCTGGTCAACATCGACGGTTGCAAGGTTCTCGGCCGCGACAATTCCGCTCTGGCGGACGAAAGGCTCGGACTTGGAGTGGACGTCGACGAGGTCCTCGACGGTGGGGTACGCTTCGAAGCCGTAGAGGGTGTGGTCGTCGGCGGCTGTGCTGGTGTAGAAGTAGTAGCTGCGGGTTTCGGGCTCATTGGCTCGGCAGTGGTCGACCAGAGTGCTGAAGATCTCGCGGAACTGCAGTCACAATCAGCATGGAGCTCGGAAGAGCCAGAGCGCAGGGCATACGCGGTTGTGCTTCTCCTTGGTGGGGGTCTTGATGGCCGCGAAGGCGATCAGGGGAGGGAGAGCCTGGGACGACATCTTGTGCTGGAACGAGTTGACACGATAGAAATGCTAAGGTACACTGCAGATCTGAGGAGGAAGAAGGTAGCGTGCAGGTGAGGGATCTCGCGATGCTTGGCGTAGTATAGGTCGGAGGTGCGGAAGAGCGTGGAAGTCACGGAATGAAGAGGCTCGGAGCGCGGCTCCACAGCAGCATGAGGGGTAGCTTCGGCGGATCTGCCGATCGCAGGCCAGGCTCGAAAACTCCTGAACTCCTTTTGTTCAGCTGCCGGTGCTTGGAAGATGGCGGCGGACTCGCGGAGCCCTCGTTGCGAGGGACGCCGTGGTCCCACCCTCGTCCCCCACTTCCAGTTGGTCGCGCCCGAGTCCGTGCCGAGTTTCGTGACGCGTGTGCGCGCAGTCTTTGGAGCAGCTCGCTGGCCGTTCTCAGGCCGGGCCAAAGTCGGAGTAGACGATGGCATCGCAGGCTCAGCTTATTGTGCTGTGCCTTGCAAAAGGGAAGTCCCTCGGAAAGGGTTGGATAGAATCCTCTTGTCCGAAGCGTAAGCCTCTCTGTAAAGCGATGCCGGATCATGAGGTTCGAATGGGTTGCCAACCGTTTCGCAACTGTAGGCGACCGGACCGGAAGAAATCGAGTCGATGGAATTCTGCTTCGAAACCTCAACCTCTCTTCAATTGTAAGGATTGGAGAGAGTGTTGTCACTAACCTGCGTCGAGCCTATTCCAATCTGAAGTGTCCCCAATCTAGACATCAGCATTGTTCCGCAACAGCAACCACTCAGTTGTTGCACATGTCTGCCAGGACTTCCTAGGCAGAAGCGAATCAGTCCGACACTGGATCTCTATCCCTTGACCATCACGGCCAAGTTCGAGAGTAACAACATGCGTCGAGCAATCCGCCGCGCGTGGAGGCGGACACGACCTCGTGGCAAGCCTGAACGTCGATCGAAAAAGCAACACCTCTCATCAACCCCATCCAAGTTGTGATCAATTAAGACGTGTCTGCTGGAGTCACTCGAATCGCATCGCAGACATTCGGGTGGGCGGTCGATCCGTGGGCTGGGCGTCGGGGTGGTGTTGACGCGCTTCGACTCTCCCAGCGCCGTGCAGATGCCCTGTGATGCCTTGATAGGAACAGCGGTCCAAGACGTCGACAAGATCATCATCGTCGGCACGTTGCGAGACACGTCGGGGGGGAAGGACGGATAGATATGCCAATGATGGCGAAGGAGCACGCGAGCGTTTCCCAGCCTGAGACGGCGTGCACCGTGACCGTCCATCCCACCTCAGTCGGCACGCCAAGCCTGTCAGCGCCACTGGCCACAGTGCTTTATTCCTGTAGTAGCCGGAGTGCGACCGTGGCTTGCGAGGGCACACGACCTGCTGCCCAACGGGGTCTAGCGTCACCCCGAGTCTGACATTACGTACTGAGACCTCTGCAGCTTCCCCCTTTCTTTCGGATGAAGAGTAAGCCTGTGAGAGAGGAAAAGCAGGAATAATCAGAGAGAGAGCGGCCGTTGAGCCGATGCTCATGTCTGGTTGAGAATCGCGCTCTTTCGTGGCGTGAAAAGGGGCGCTTTACTGGGTCTCGTGCTGACGTTACAGGGGCGATCCGCCCGTCGTGCTTCGTGTTCAGCCCTTCCAGACTGCGCTAAACTGGGAATCCGGGGGGGATTGAATGAGGTGCCCTTCAACTCCTGTGCCTCGCTTCACCTCCTCCTGCATTGCCTCCAATTAAACCAGATTCACGGCCGCGCACTTCTCTTTGGCTTCTGCATCGTCGTCTTCTTCCTCCTCTTCTTCTGTTCTTCTTGCATTAGCATCGGCATCACCACCAGCATCTTGCTCATCTGTTATTGACGACCACGACTCCCTCCAAACACACGGTACTTCGCTTCTCTGCCACCGATCCTGCCGCCCACGCACGCACACGACCACCACACCCGCCGCCCACCATGGCTCGCCTAAAGAGCCTCCTCCTCGCCGCACTCCTCGCCCCTCTGGCCCTCGCGTCGCCCGCCCCAGCAGACGCCAGAGCGCCGTCCTCGACGCGCGACTTCTCCTTCGACCCGCCCTCGCCACCGCATCTCGCCCCTCGCAAGGACGAAAAGGAAAAGAAGCCTAAGACGCCAAAGTACTTCAAGGAGCCCGGCGGCTCCCTCGAGCGCTCCCACTATGACATCCGCTTCTTCAAGGATGAGATCCCCTACGCCGAGCACCGCTTCGTCCTGCGCGACCTCATCCGCTCCTACCTGACGACGCTCAACGAGTACGGCGTCGAGACTTGGCTCGCCCACGGCACGCTGCTGGGCTGGTGGTGGAACGGCCAGATCATGCCCTGGGACTACGACCTGGACGTGCAGATCACCAACCACACCATGACCTGGCTGGGCGACAACCTCAACCGCACCGAGCACGCCTACAACGCCACCGCCGACGACGGCACCGTCACCCTCAAGCAGTACCTGCTCGACATCAACCCGCACTCGGCCGAGCTGACCCGCGGCGACGGCATGAACATCATCGACGCGCGCTGGATCGACATGGAGAACGGCATGTTCATCGACATCACGGGCGTTAGGGAGCGCGAGGCCGACAAGCCCGGCAGCTGGAGCTGCAGGAATAAGCACCGCTACGACAGCCAGGACCTCTGGCCCATGCGCACCACCGAGTTCGAGGGCGTCAAGGCCCGCATCCCCTACGGCTTCCAGAAGATCCTGAGCGACGAGTACGGCGACAAGAGCCTCGTCGCCGAGGAGTGGGCAGGGTGAGTACCTAGTATCCGTCCGCGTGAGAACCCCCTCGCTAACCGAATGTCAGTCACCGCTGGGACCGCGAAATCAAGGAATGGGTCAAGATGAGCCCCGAGGAGGAGGCGCAGGCCAAGCTGACCGCCCAGGAGCGCAAGAAGCAGGACCTCGAAGCCAAGGCGCAGGCATAGGTCGCTCGTCACTCCCCCCCAGCATACTTAGCTCTGTGTAGACTTCTTGTGTATACCCCTTACGTTTCTGTATATATCGCCGTCCGAGGCTTCATTCTCGGCGTTGGGCTTGGTCGTGGCGTTGGCTGCTTCGTTTCTGCCCGTCTTTGCTTCTTGCTGGCTGGTCCTTGGAGATTCGGGGCCGCTCATGTATGATTCTGAAAAAAATTGATGATGATACACGGTGCCTCCTACCTTTCGACTTCATGATGCTGTGAGCGTTGAAGGCGGCGGCAGTTCAACACATTCCGGACGTGCGTGGGCTAATCCCTACAATGTATTTAAAGAAAGGGGTATCTAAGCGCCTGGTACTCCCTAAACATACAAGGACAGGAAACCTCCCCGCTATCCGCCTTCCATCCAGCTGTTCCAGTCAATTCCTGTAGCCTCCGACTCTCCCGCCATTCTACCCGCTCCCAAGTCAATTAGGGGCGCCATACTCGGCCGTCCATGCGCGCACTGGAACGGAAATGCACATCCCGCTACCCTCCTCAGCATCGTCTCGCACTCATCCCTCGTAAGGACGTCGTTGAACATGACAGCGCTGCGGCATGATCGAGAATGCAGCAGTTCGAGAATGCCGAGCGGACAGTCATGAAAGTAGGATACCCAGGGATGCTGCGAGTCGTCTCGAGTGGGCGGCAGAGGGGGGCGTTCATGTCTGTAAGTTTCGTTGCGGATGAGGGCGATGAGCAGGTCTGGCTCGGTGAGGCAGCGTTGCGTTATGCTAGACGGAAGGTGGGTGACTCGTATTGTGTGCCTGGTCTCAGACCGTGAGCTGCTGTCGATGCTAAAGACAATGCCCCAAGTGCTGAGGTGCGCTTGAAACATGACCAGCAGCTCTGCATCCTGACCTTGCACTTCGTATTTCAGGGGTTGCTCGAGACACTCGGTTTCAGCAGACAGGGAGCCATCGGGCTGCAAGACGAAGTATTTGGACATCAACTCTTCCAGCCGAATCCGCTCATCCACCGCATGTTGATCCAGCACCACAAGTGCCGCAGAGTCCGCTTCCTCGACAGAATCCCTCGCGACAGACTCCAGTCGGAGCTTGACGAGAATGAACTTCAAGTCGACCTGGGATATCACCTCGGCGTCCATGAGGGCGGCCTTGGAGATCCGTCCGTTGATATTGACCGAATTCGATTCAAACATGATGCCGCAGTCCTCGGTAGCGATGTTGAAGTAGTTCGAGCGTGCATTGGCTCGAGACTCGGCAATGAGAGGTGGTGCGTCGTGGTACGTCCGCGGGACCGCGAGGGGAGCATCCTCGAAGACTGGATTGTCCCACTTCTGGAGTATCTCTTTGAGCCACCCTTGAGGCTCGACTTTTGGTCGCTTCACTAGACTAGTACGCAAAGCCGACTGATTTACAGACTCGGGTGTCTTCATAGTTGTCGTCATCTCATCTTCAGGGATGGTAGGCGTAGACGGAGCGAAATGAGGGCTACTCATCTCCAAGGCACCGCTCTCGACTACATCTTCAAAAGGCTTCCTGAGCAACACACCGCCCTTCCCAACAATTCGTTCTTTATCGGATGCAAGGGGCTTTGGTTGCTTCTTTGTCGGATAACCGACCTTGACGCGCCGCCAGCCATCGAAAGGGCTTTCGCTCCTATGGATCCTGTCGTGTACGCTGCTTCCTGGTGGGCGAGTGGGGTCGATTGCGGATAGAGGTCTTTTTAAAGGCGTCACCTTGGCATGACCTAGTGTCCTGGATGTTGAAAAGACGGATTGCTCGCTGGACAGACTTATTTTCTGTGGAAGGTGGTGATGCTTTTTCAGAAAGCCGTAACAGACAGCTCTGAGAAGATCGGTGATGGCTGCGAATTCCCTGCTTCGATCGTCCAACCTTCCGTCAAGGTCATACGAGGATGAGTTGTGTAGTTTCAGGCGGAAATAAAACATTGGCCACCGCTCAACGCCTTTGCGATTCTTGACGTCTTTGTTGGAAAGGACCCGGCTCTCCTGGTCAGGCTCTTCTTCAAAGGCCCCGAAGCTCGAGGTTGCAAAGATCTTGTTGATTTCCTCATAGATCACGTTGGTACCATGTTCATTTGACATAGGGTGTATACCTATGCTTATGAATTGGTAACGACGGGTCGCTACGGGGTTGCTCGAAATGCATCCTTTCACAGATACAGTTCCGGCTACAGCTGACAGCGGTACCCAATCGTCGGAATCAGCAAGATCAGACAACGAGGCTTTTGTTAAAAGCCTCGATGTCCGTGCCGTGATGTCAGATGTCTCCGCAGGGTTCAGTCGAACCTCACGCTGCGAGGTCTTTTCGCTCAGCGAGACGGACACGTCCGAGGGCCATGCCAGCAAGATGGCTACAATGTCAATAACAAGCTGCATCCACTCCTTTTCGAGTCGGAAGCGCTCCGAGGTCGCCGTCACCCTCTGCTTGACTCTCACAGGCATCGACCCGAAAAGATCCCTAACCATAACGCGAGTGCCGCGCCCAAAGGCTCGAATGTGGTGCTCCGTAGGTGCAGGCATATGCCTAGATAAAGTCGTAGAGTTATGAATCAGGATTGAGTTGTGAGAGGCATGGCGATGGTGTCGAGAGCAAACAGAGAGCAGTGACAGTGCAGCCACGGAGGCTAGAAAGTCTCCATTCTTCCCAAAGGTACCGGAACTCGGAGGAAACTTGGACGTGTCTGCCGTGGTGAGCTAATGTACAGACAGACTGCAAACTTACTCCTACTCACGGTGAAGCCTGCCAAACCCGCCAGTGTCTTTGAACTCTTGCGGCTCGATTCCTCGACCATTATCCTCCACAGTGCAGTTGCCACGAGTAAAGTCAACAGAGATGGTGACCTTGGTTGCCCCGGCATCGAGCGAGTTTTTGAGCAAACCAGAAGCTACGTCGTGGAGCGAGGTGACGGTAACGGAGGACTTGAGCTTGTCGACAACATCCTGCGGGAGCTGCCGAATGGACATGGCCTGCTGTGCATCGTGGTGGTTGTGATGCTTGGCTGGAAAGCTTGGGAGCTAGGGGACTAGGGAGCCAAAGCTGGGGAGGTGGAGTTTGGTGAGATTCTGTTTAGTGAAAGATGCAGGCGATGACGTTGCAGCCCCTTCCCCATTCCGGATATAACTTGAAGGTAGGGGTCCAGTCTTGGCGCTCACATCCACCTTCACGTGGGAATCCGCCAGATCAACCGTGGCGCTGCCTTGGTAGCCACGCATTGACCTGGCTGAAGCTTAGGAGACACTCCGTGGACGTGGTAAGCCGTCTGTCAAGCCTCAAGACAACACATGTGCGTTGTACAAAACACTAATGAGTTGGGCCACCGCACCGACGGCAGCGCAGTTGAGCCAGTTGCGTCACGTGATCTCTCGAATCCGGAGTCTCCCTCTGTTGTCCTCTTCATGACCCGTCCATCCTTGCACCTTCGCTCCACCATCAGCCCGCCTGCGCATGACCAATTCGGCTTCTTTGTTCTTTGGTCTGACCACAGACTCCCATTCGTACAGTGTTTTAGCTATTCCGAGCATTATTGAGTGCGCTCTGGACCCTGCTGTCTGAGCCTGCCGGGCCCCTCGCTTCTCGCTTACCGCAGCCTCCCTGCGTCCCTTGGGCGCCCAACGTCGACAGGAGACGTCGCTTCTTACGAGCGCAACCGAGCAAGTCCATCACCATGGCGGCAACAGAAGTCATGCCAGATTCGCAAGGTGCGTAGATGGACCGCCTGGCCCTCAGCCTACGGACACCGCTGACCCAGCCCAGGCCACCGCCGCCGTCCCTTCTCGTCGTGGATGAAGAAGCTCGCCAACCTCAAGTCCTCCGACGACAGATCAAAGCGCCAAGCGAAGAAGAAGCGCGGCGCCAAGGGAAACAATCCCTACCCCGAATCCGGTCATGTCGGTAACAATGGCCAAGTCGACGATGAGAGCGCCGCCTCCTTTGCGACCGCCCCGAGCCCGAGCCACCCCTCCATTGTCCAGGCAGACCATGAAGCCCCTGGAGCAACAGGAACCGAGCCGATAAGGACAGCCGGCACCGCGTCGACGGATCACGAAGCCGCCACCTCGGCGGCACCCAGTCACGGCGCCAGCTCGCTGGCAGGCACCAACAGAACCTTCGGCGGGGGGTTGGACTCGAGAAAGGGAGGTGACAGCACGTTCAGCAGCCCAGCGCCGTCGGTCCGCTCATTAACGACGACTCTTACGACGATCCAGTCAGTGTCGCCGACGGGCACGAATGGCCCCTCGGGTCAGAACCAGAACAACACGCAATCGATCCAGTTCAGCCAGCCCTTCCCGCCAGCGACGTCGCCCGCGTCCGCGATTCCCCCTCACCTCGCACCTACTGGCGTTCCGAACACGTACACAGCAGCCACGGCCAATGGCCTGCTAACCGACAACGCCTCGATCCTGACGCTGGCGTCCTCGAGCAAGAGGCGCCGCCGCCGCTCCATGGACACGGATGCTTCCGTCAGGGCTATGGCACCCTCGTCGGTCTGGGGAGGCAGCCGAGAGAGTCTGCCTTTGAGCGTGCTGAGCGCCAACATTGAGTCGTCAGGCGTGCCGAGCACCTCTGGGTTGCATGGCAGCAGCTCGCGCATCGGCGCCGAGCGGAACAGTCTTTACTCGTCTACGGGCGTGCCGCCAGCTGTGTCTGGCGACCGCAACAGCTATTACGCCAAGCAGAACGACGCGGCAAGCATTAGAAGCGCTCGACCGGGACATACTAGGACAGAGAGCGTCGGCAACGCCGGGCCGAACAGCCCTCTGGTCGGCGTCCCAGCGGAGAAGGGCGACAAGGACGAAGCGCCGCTGGCGACAAAGGAAGAATAGAGGGGAAGCAGTCATGTTTGCTTTAGCGGAACGGCATTTTTTGTTCAGGAGTATCGGTGCGCGCACATGGGAATGGAGTGAGGAGCTCCCACACATAGTCATGATACCCTACTGGCCTTGAAGCGAGGTATCCCTAGGACAGGTCTCAATTAAGATAACTGAGAGGCCCGCTCACCTTGCTGCGTCTGACGGAATCGGGAGTAAGGCTGTCTAGAGTCACGCGTATTAATTAATGATGTACATGGCAGGGATAGCTACTACTTAGTACCAGTGGGCATCTCACCCCACGCTCCTCAGTAGGACAGTTGACCCGCCTGAGCTCCCGCTGTAGCCTGTCAGGCACTTCAGTGGCACTGCACGAGCTCCGGACCCACCATCGTCATCGCTTTAGTACAGTAGCCTCGCCGCATCGCGTCACGGGCCAACCGACGTCGCCCAAACATCTCCATGACTGCCCTCGCCAGAGGTGCGCAAATGTAGCAAAATGGCCATATCGGTGAGATATCCCGTATCCTCCCCAGTTAATTATCGTGATTGTGCTGACAGACGCAGTGGAAGTCCTTCGACTTCTTCGACGTCTCGCAGGTCAGCCTCCCCTCGGACAGCGACGCCGCATCCCTCCTCGAATCCAGCACCATCTCCTCCCTCTGCACCGGCAGCGACAGCCTCTTCCTCGGCACCGGCGACGGCGCTGTCAGCATCGTCAACAAGTCATGGCACCTCCAGCGGCGCTTCCAGGCCTATGAGTCTGCCGACACGCGCATCACGCACATGCGCCAGGTCGAGGGCACCAGCTTGCTGGTGACGGTGGCCGAGGACATGAGCTCCGACCCGGTGCTCAAGGTTTGGGCCCTGGACAAGGTGGTCAAGAAGACGGGGATGCCTACCTGTCTGTGCACGGTAAGCGTAGGCAATGCGAGGAGACAGTTCCCCATCAGCGCATTCACGGCCACGGAAGATTTGAAGCAGATTGCTGTGGGCTTCGCAAATGGTTCCGTGGCGGTCATCCGGGGAGACTTGATACATGATCTGGGGACCAAGCAGCGCATAGTTTTTGAGTCGGAGGAGCCTGTCACGGGTGTTCAGCTGGCAGTCGACGAGCAGGGCACGACAACGCTTTTCGTGTCGACCACGTCAAGGATCCTCAAGGTTGGCCTCTCGAGACGAGGTCAAGGCCTCCCGCCCAAGACCGTTGAGGACACAGGCTGCGGATGGGGCTGCATGACATTGGACAGACGAAGCGGCGACATCGTCGTCGCTCGGGACGACGCCATCTACACATACACGCTCGACGGACGCGGCCCACCAAAAGCATACGAGGCCCCCAAGAAATCGATACACACGTTCCAGGACTACGTCGCGCTATCTTGCCCGCCAGCCAACAACCGGAAGGACCCAGATAGCGTGCGGCGACGGTTCGGTGGCGCGAGCGATGCGCTTTTCAATGCCGAGACCTTCGTGGTTCTGGAGATGGACCTGAGGATTGTGGCGCATACGGAGACGCTCATGTCGCCCGTGAGGCACGTGTTTGAGATCTGGGGTGGGCTGTACACGATGTGTGAAGATGGCAAGATCCACCGCTACCACGAGAAAACGCTGCAGCAGAGGCTCGAGATGCTGTACCAGAGGAACATGTTCCCGCTGGCGATTGAGCTGGCATCGCACTCGGGCATGGACGCGGGCCAGCAGAGCCTCATCTACAGGCGGTTCGCGGACCATCTTTATCAGAAAGGGGACTTTGACGGAGCGATGCTGCAGTATATACGGGCGCTGGACACGACGGAGCCGTCGCAGGTCATCCGAAAGTACCTCGACAGCCAACGGATTCACAACCTCATTCAATACCTCGAACAGCTGCACGAGCACCGGAAGGCCACCGCTGACCACACGACGCTCCTCCTCAACTGCTACGCCAAGCTCAAGGACATTGACAAACTCGAGCGCTTCATCAAGTCGCCGGGCGACCTCAAATTCGACCTGGACACGGCCATCGCCATGTGTCGGCAGGGCGGGTACTACGATCAAGCGGCGTACCTGGCCCGAAAGCACGGCGAGACGGACATGGTGGTCGACATCCTCGTCGAGGACTCCAAGAAGTACGCCGAGGCCCTCGACTTCATCTGGCACCAGGACCCCGAGGTGGCCTATCCCTCGTTGCAAAAGTACGCCCGCGTCCTCATCGAGAACTGTCCCGAAGACGCAACCAGGCTCTTCGTAGACTACTACACCGGCAAGTACAAGCCCAAGAGGACACCGCTGCCCGTCGTCGACGCGGATGTCCAGGGCGGAGGTGGCTTCGCAGCCGGCGCCGCCAACGCCGTGCAGAACCTCTCGAACCTGCTACCTTTGCCGTACATGAACCAAGCCGCCGTGTCTGGCAACGACACGCCCAGCAACGGCAGGCCGACCCTGGGCGACGGTTCCATTGTGCTCGACGAGGAGAACTTCCCTGCGCCGAAATACACCCCACCACCACCGCGGACGGCCTTCTCGTCCTTCATCGACCATCCAGACGAGTTCATCGTCTTCCTCGAGGCCTGTCTCGAGGAGAAGGAGCTCCGGCAGTCAGACCGCGTCGACCTGTACACGACCTTGTTCGAAATGTACCTCTACAAGGCCAGCCAGAAGAAGGGCCAGCACTACAAGGAGGAGTGGGAGGCCAAGGCCAGGAAGCTCATCGAGGGCGACCACGTGCCCATGGAGTCCTCCAACGTCCTGCTGCTATCCCATCTGTCGAATTTCAATGACGGCACAGTGCTCGTCAAGGAGCAAGACGGCCTGCTGATGGACATTTTCCGCTCCTACACGTCGGCAAAGGACACGCGCGGCGCCCTCCGAGCACTCAAGAAGTACGGCCCTGAAGAGCCGCAGCTGTACCCGGCGGCGCTGGCCTACCTCACGTCGGACCCGCGCGTCCTGGAAGAGGGCGGCGCCGAGGAACTGGCCGCCGTGCTCAGCAAGATCGACAAGGACGGCCTCATGGCGCCGCTGCAGGTCATCCAGACGCTCGTCGGGCAGTCAGCGTCCAGCGGCGTCGCAACGATGGGCATGATCAAGCCCTACCTCAACGAGACCATCACGCGCGAGCGCAAGGAGATCGCGGCGAACCGAGCACGCATCGCGTCGCTGCGGGACGACACGTCCAAGCGCCGCGGCGAGCTGCAGGACCTCGGCTCCAAACCGGCCGTCTTCCAGGCGACGCGGTGCTCCGACTGCGGGCAGGGCCTGGACCTGCCGGCGGTGCACTTCCTGTGCAAGCACAGCTTCCACCAGCGGTGCCTGCGCGGCGGCGAGGACGGGGGCGGCGAGTGCCCCAAGTGCGCGGGCGAGAACGACATGATCCGCAAGATGAGGGAGGGCCAGAGGGAGAGGGCGGAGAAGCACGACCTATTCAAGGGTGATCTGGAGGGGAGCGAGGACCGCTTCGCGACGGTGGCCGAGTGGTTCTCGAGGGGGGTGATGGATGTCGGGAGAGGAGGGGATTAGGCTGGCATTACTATCAGGGTTCAATCTGTCTAGTTGGCACGTTCTTTGTACCGGGTTCACAGCGCTTAGAGGAGTAGACGGCGATATAATGATCTTGAGAGCTGTTGATATACCCCTGACACACAAAGAACACAAAGACCTACCTTGCCATACATGTGCACCGTAACCTTCCTCCACACCTTCAACATTGCCTCGCCGCAGCTGCAATCAGTATCCCAGCTCTCCTCTAGTTTAATGCCCTCCTTATTCTGTACATCAATCAGCATCCATGTCATCCCACGTAAATGTGAAAAGTAGTGCCCCGTCGATCTCCCACCCACAGCCCCTCTGCCTATTCTGTCGCCTCCCGCAACCAACCTCCACCACCCTAACCACAACATCCTCATCAACATCACCACCTCAACACAGCAAACCGCCCGCCATGCCGTCCTCAGCAAACCGCAGCCTCCTCAACGCCTTTTCAGAAGCCCTCAGAGCCTTCACCTCCACATCAACCCCCTTTGCAGTCCTGCGCACCGTCCCCCCCACATCCCAGCCGCCAACACAACACCACCTCAGCCCACAGCGGCTCATCATCCTCGACTCATCCTTCAACCCGCCCACCGCCGCCCACCTGGCCATGGTGCTCTCCGCACTAAACCGACACAGCCCCTCAGTTGACCACGACAGCACCAGCAGCAGCGCAGCCAAAGTCCTCCTGCTGCTCTCCGTCGAAAATGCCGACAAGAAGCCCAAGCCGGCCTCCTTCGCGCATCGGCTGTGCATGATGGAGCGCATGGCGTCGGAGGTGCACTCGTCCTTGCAGGTCGCGGTGGACGTCGGCGTCACGACCAAGCCGTACTTCCACGACAAGTCCGCCGTCGTGGCCGCCAGCGGAAGGTATGAGAACGCGGAGCAGATCTTCCTGGCCGGGTACGACACGCTGATCCGCGTGCTCAACCCCAAGTACTACCCCTCGGGCATGCGGGCCAGCCTCGACCCCTTCTTCGAGCGGGCGAGGCTGAGGGTCGTGCTCAGGGCGGGAGGCGACTGGGGCGCCGTGGAGGAGCAGAAGAGCTGGGTGGATGGTCTGAGGGAGGGCGGGGAGGACTGGGGTGGGAGGAGGGCGTGGCTGAGGGACAGGGTGGACTTGGTGGATGGGCTTGAGGACGGGGTGAGCAGTTCGCAGGTGAGAGAGATGATAGAGGCTGGTGAGGAGGGTTGGGAGGACATGGTACCCAAGGCGGTGAGTGAGTACATACGAGACGAGGGCCTCTACGCGGACGAAGGGAGGGGAGCACATGGGTCAACATGATGTGATAATTGTTCAAGTGAGATGTATTCATTTGATGGCAGAGACTACAGCCGCACATGCCACGACCAAGCTTTTAAGATCTTAGGGCCTGAGAGGGCACTTACCCCTGCTTGCTTGAGCTTCCAAACAAGTTCTTCAGTTTGCCCTTCCCCTTTCACTTGTCGCCGCTCCGCCCGCTGCCCTGCGGCTCCAGGCCCAGCCCCGCCTTCTGGTCCATCGACATGACCTCGTCAAAGCTGGGGGGCGCCTCGAACTCCTCCACGCACAGCTTGACCTTATACGTCTTGCTCCGGCCCTGCGACGAGTCGATCTCGGTGCCCAGCAGATCCACGCTGACCCTGTGGTGCCTCAGCTCGACCACCTCCCGCAGGTCCTGCGGGGTGAAGGCCTCCTGCACGACGTCCGGCGGTGGCATGCTGGCCTTGTCGTCCAGCTCGTACGCGTCGAAGGCCAGACGCAAGGGTTCGGCCGCCCCGAAGGCCACAAGTAGCTTCTTGCCGTCCTTTCTCGAGATGACCAGCGCCGTGGTGACCAGCCCTGGCCCGCGGCGTATGAGCATCGCTCGGTTCCCGTACGTCCCCGTCGAATACGGCCCCGCAATCTCCCTCTTGGAGTATCTGGCCATCTGCGTGATCTTGTAGCTCTTGCCCTTGTCGAAGCTTGTCTCGAGCACCAGGAAGTGGTATGGGTACACCATTTCCGTCTCGAATCGCATCTTCTGGCTCGACTCTTTGACGAAGATCTGCTCCAGGGCGTGCCGCGGCCCCTCGGTGCCTCCGAGACCAACCACCGCATCGCTGTCCCGCACACGGCCCAGCCTTGAGGCGCAGACGCGAGAGTAGCGCCTGAGGTGCTTGTTGGTGCACTTGAGATAGACTGCCAGGTAGCTAGCCTCCTCAAAGTCCGGGGGCGGACAGTTGAGGGTGGCCTGGTACATGTTACTGATACCAGCATGGTGAACTGGGGTGAGGCGCAGCTCGATTAGCAGACCCTTGCTGGTCCATGAGTGCGGTACGCGGTCCGACCACTCTTCGTAAGGGAGCAGCATCTCGGTGCTCGCAAAGCACCTGGGCGAAGGGGCCAGCATGCCGCACTCGGTCTCGTCATGCGCGTCGGCGTCTGCCCAGGCGAAGAGAGTGTGGTCGCTCGAGTCCTTCATGATCTCCTCCTGCAGCCTGAAGAAGGCCTTGCGCTGGCCCTCGCCGTACAGCAGCGTCATATGAACGTCGAACATGCCCATGAGGCAGTAAGCCATGTCCTCGGGCCGGGTCGTCTCGCGGTGGGCGGCCCAGCCCATGCGGTTGGCTATGCTGGTGGTTTCGACGGGGCGCCGGCCGATGAGGATGTCGATGCTGATGTTGGTGAAGTGAAAGATGTCGGAGCTGAGCTCATCCCGGGTACCGACCTCATTCCAACCGGCAGCGTAGAAGACCAGGCGGGTGGGAGCCAGCAATTCCTGCAGCGTCCAGCCCCTAGTGAATCACCTGCTGTCACTCAAGTCACCGCAAGCGCCCTTCTCGGCCATGTAGTCCTCAAGATAGGCGTAGCAGACGGCAGAGCCCCGATACCATTCGAACATGGAGTTGATGGCTTCGCTCAGCTCGGCGCTGGATGACTTGTCGATGCAGCAGGTGTCGATCCAGAGGTACTCCAAGCCGTCAGCCAGGGTTTGCTCGCAGGCGTAGTAGCATTTCTGATAGGCAGCGCGCTGGCTCGACGTGTGGTTGAGCACATCCTCGTACAGCACCTCATCGCGCCCCCAGGTGTGTGATAGAATGGCGTAGGGGGGTGCGAAGTCGGCCACGAAACTGACGAGCTCGAGGCCGTCGGGTTCGGTGATGCTGGAAGCCTTGAGGAGTCGCATGTTAGCTGCTGGTGGTCATTGCGATGACCCAGGCCGCGTCTGAAGGGTAAACGAGGTTCCGCAGGATATCCAACGTTGTGTTGAGCAGCCCTGGATTCGGGGGTCTCGGTACAGCGACCAGCTGTATCTGCATTCGGCGTATTGATGATTCCTGCATAGAGATGGCTGCTTGATAGCGGCTCTCAAGACAGACGACACGGGCGGCAGCAGAAATGAGCGAGTCCTTGTGTTTACTAGCCAGCGCTTATGTATATATATGTGCTCTTGGAAGTGAGCGGGGCACAAGGCATCGCCTGCGCGGCGGCCGACTCGGCGGCACGTCGGAGAAGTAGATGCAAGCGAAGCTCAGGGGCGTTTGCGTCGTACGTGAGTCGAGGCCGACACGGTCGCGGTCGTTGTTGCTGTGGCCATTGTGGTCATTGTGGTCGCGATGTTGTCAGGATGTCTACGATGGTCTTCAATAGCGCAAGAGGTCACCTCAGGCAACGAGCTTGCCCCACCTTGGATGTGGTGGGTCATCTTTTCATCAGGTCGTGTACGTGTGCGACGATGGCGACGACGAACGAGTTGGGCGGTCAATTAGGCATTGGATGCAGTGGCGTGAAGAGCATGTCGTGGTTGACTGGACTGAGCCTCAAAAAGCAGCAGCAGATAGCATGCACAGTCTGGAAGCGCGCACGTGCTGCGAGCTTGTGGACACTACGAACAGCGGTCTTCACCCCGGGACCACCACACGAGCACAAAACAGAAGTAAATCCTTCTTCACAGCCAGGAACCAGCCCTGCCAGCAATGAAAGAAAACAAAAATCGACCTGTCAGACGTCCATCGACACCCACCCAGCCCATGCGCCCGAGGGCAGACCACGAACTGGGCAGAGATCATCAAGTGCGACCACAGGCGTGGCCAGAAAACCATCTCTATACAGCAAGCCGTCGCCGAAGCGAGTGGCAAGCCGGCGCCTTTGCAAGCACTGCGAGAGGACCGGGAGGTTTCACTCTAGGGTGTCGAGGATATGCACTCATCAACCAGGGCGGACTCTGTAGCTCTTTTAGGGAACTAAGAGATGGGTCGATTACTATAGAAATGATTCTCTGAAGTATTGTCGACATGAAGAAAAGAAGAAGAAAATCCCAAATGTCGCGGGCGCGCTCGAGTTTTTATACCTGCGCTGTGGAGGCCCCTGCCAGGCGGCTGATTCAGCTAATTTTGCGCCTCACCGCCAAAAAGTTGCCTGGCAGAATTTTGCGTGCCGGTTTTTGATTGGCCAGATATTTTCTGCGATTTCTTCGATCGTGAGCACCAAACTTGCTCCTGTCAAGCTCTGGAAGCCGCGAGCTTCGAAGAAATTTCGCCGTTAATGGTTGAAAAACGCCCTCTGCTGATGTTACTGACTTTGGTGGCTTCTCTGCGCGACCTCCCTTGCGGGGGAAGAAGCTGCATGCTGTTCAACCTGCAAGCCTAGCTGTGAGAAAAAGCATGTGATGATCCTGCTCTACGCTCTGTCGTTTCAACAGCATCGTTCTTAGGTCCGCACACACCAAGGCCAACTGTGAAAGTGATTTTTGGTAGCTAGTTTGATTTACGAGCGTCTTCTGGTTTATTCTGCTGATTTCGTGCCTTCGCGGGCTTGCACCTTGATCTGGCGTTTGACTCCGAACTCTGATCAGGAATTTTGCGGTTGCGTCGCAATTTTTGGCTCAAGCATTTCACGTAGACTATACACACCACACAGTCATCCAAAGTCCAACAGCAAGGAACGATGATAAAAGCCAATAATTTAGACTGATGTACCTGTCATTATCTTATCCTTCCCTCAAACCATGCTCGTCAAAATCACACAAGTCCTTAACCGAGTCAACCCTGCGATGCAGGGTAGCCCAATCACGCACCAACATATTTCATCACCTCCAATTTGAAGCTTCACACTGCAGGTTGCCCAATAATGCTACACACATTGACGATCCCCTAGATGCCATAATTCCGCTGGATCATGTCTCAGCCGCGATTAACAAAGCGAGCTCATGAAGTGTTCGATCGCAACCAGCCTGTGCCGGTGCACGCGGCTTGTGCCTTCACCTTTCACAACAACGTTGACGTGATAACCTGTGCTGTATTATTACGTAGGGCAGCCGCGCGCAAAGCCAGGATCTATCGCTGCTCTCCGTTGCCGCTGCCCTGCCCAATTTCAATGCTACGAAACCCAAGCAATGCCATCTGACGCCAAACGTCCAATGCAAGCCCAATGCACACCCTGTCCTCCTTCAAATGCCCTCAAAGCAACCCCCTTCCTATCACGGTCGCGCCTGCTTGTTGAGAAGCAGCTTAACCCTGGAACGCGTGCCCACTCCTACTGCGTCCCATCGTCTTGAACTTCTGGTAAGTTCCATCAGCTCTCATGATATCAAATCTCTCCTCGCCCATCGCATCGCTCGTGAAGCCACTGAAGTAGTATCCGATCAGAACGACAAGGTACGTCAGCACCAAGATGCTGCCCTTGAAGTAGTTACTCTTCCCTTCACCATAGACGTAGCTGAGCAGGAACACGCACAGGATAACCGTGACCATGTCCCATTGCGGGAAGAGCAAGCTGAACGTGTACAGGGCGGCGTCGGCGTCCTTCGGGATATTCGGGTAGATGGCGGAGAAGAGGACGAGGCAAGGGACCTGGAGCAGGCACACTTGGAGTGCGTAGGCAGACCCAATCTCCATGGAAAGGGCAATGTTGCCGTTCATCGCGAACGAGATGGCGTTCTGCACAAGTTAGCAAAAGTCTAGATCTTACCGGGCAAGGGAGCCTACCAGGAACTCTGTTGTGTTGGGCACCAGGGCGAACAGAGTGATACCGAGGAACTTCTGGTCAATCGCAAAGCTTTCGAGCACGACGTCGACCGTGTCCACGAGGATTTCGGCAATGATGGCATAGAGCACCGTGGCGCCGAGGAGAATAACCGTCGACTTTGTCCGGCTCCAGTTGGGCGCATCGTGGCCTCCGTGGGCCGCCTCGCCGGCCGTCACAGTCTCGGCGCCTTCGCCGTCAGGGAAAGTACCAGCCCGGGTCACTTGCGGTCGTTGGGCAATGGGCGCATCTTTCTGGGGGTTGTAAGAGGGCTTGCGCTGGCGGTGGTGATCCTTCTGAGCGACGGCTGCGGCGGTAGCAGCAATCTCGGCCACCTCGCGTACGAGCTGCTGGTTGTCGGCCTCCGTGAGTCCGGGGATGCGGAGCTTCGAGCGTGAGACGTCGCTGCCGTCCTTGGGCGGCACGACGTGGGGAGTCGTCGGAACCCCGTTCGGGTTCATGTAATCCTGCGTTGCCGTCGCCGCAGAGGCTTGGCGTGATGAGCTGTCTTCGCCGCGCGGCAGACCAGCTTGCTTCAGAGACTGGCCAAGAATGCGCTTGTAAATCTGCGTGTCACGGACGTCCGTACCGGTGCTCTCACCGCCAATAGTGGTGGGCTGCGAGGTGCGAATAGTGGACGCATGCATCTGCTCCTCGTGCCGCTTCTCGTCCACCTCGGCATTCCAGATGACAGCTGCGTGCGTGCGCAGGGTGAACCACAGACCGATCAGGTACGACAAGAACAGCATTGCGGCCGCCATGTAGCAATACGGTCGGACAGCCTCGAGGTAGAAGCGATCGTTGAGCGAGGGCTGCTGCGAGAAGTAACAGCGGCGACAGTCCCTAGCACCGCCCTGGCTCATGGGGTCGTCAGGAGCATAGTCGTCGCAGTCGAGGCAGTTGAGCTCGTGAGTGCCGTAGATCTGGTAGAAGAGGGTTGGACCGAAAGCACCCACGACGGCGAACAGCAGCATCGTTGAGGTGACACCGGCGGACTTGGCGTTGAAGCGCTGGGTCTTCCGCTTCAGGGCGCCAAAGCACATGGACAACCCGGGCAGAAATAGGATACCTGCAAAGATACTGCCGACAATGGAACCCTCGACGAGCGGCCCCTTGCCTTGAGTCAGAGCGACACAGTAGAGGAAGACCTCGACGACTGTGGCGAAGAAGGCGTTGATGGCTGCACCGAGACCCATCGAAGACTGAGCAGAGATGGAAGCCACGGCCTGTCCGATGAAGTAGGCTAGCGGGATGATGGACAGCAGACCGGTCGTGAAGAGAAAGGCTGGCGAGGTGATGAAGTTTTCGATGTGCAGCACACCCTCGAGCACCAGCCAGTCGAGGATAACAAACACGACAACAGCCATCAGGTTGATCAGGAAGATGTTGGTGCCGTCGATGGTGTACTTCCAATACTTGGAACCTACAGCCCGGTAGGTACACAGAAGGATGGATGAGTCCGGGGCGTCGTCGGGCCGCGAATAACTAATGTCGGGCTCAAAGGACATGGCCAGCGGGTGTCGTCGCAGGTGGGAGAAGAGCAGGATCGTGACCTTGCCCATCGGGATCCAGAAGACCAGGAACCAGCAGATGGCTGACACGAGCAGCAGAGCTGGGGCAATGAGGAAGTAGAAGAAGACGAAGAAGATGACTCGGCCAATGTTCCACTCACCGCGGCCAAACATGCGTCTCTTGACTCTCGGCGGGAGGTCGCCCTCTCCACGTCGTCGACGTCCTAGCAGGCTCTCCGTCTCGCTCGTCTCCGAGTCGATGCTCCTCCTGGATCGTCCCACAATGGACCTGTGGCGGTCACGGTCCGGGCCGAAGAAGAGTCGGCCGTACTCAAGGTCTCCTTGTTGCCATTGCTCGTACTCAGAGATGCTGCGGCCCTCATCCTGATCCTCATGCAGGTAGTCCTCATCCTTTTCCAGACGCACAAATTTCCCGAAAGGGTAGAAGAGATAGCCGCTGAGGCCCCAAAGAATGCGTCCGTATTCTCGCCCGCTAGGCGCGGCAGCAAACAGAAGACAGATTATGGCACCGAGGGCAGCTAGAAGGGCCATCCACCAACCAAACACGACCGTCCAGACCAGGTTGAACAGGAGTAGCCAGCTGTTGACACGACCACCTGGCGTCGAGTGAATGTCGGCTTGGGCAAACTTTTGGATCGATCGATCCTTCTTGTACAGAGCGGGCTTCCAGACTCGGATACCAAAGGGATGGGTCTCGTTGATGGCCTGCTGGCGGTCTTTGAGGGTGAAGCTTTCAGCGTCACTGATTTCGCTGCTTTCGTCGTCGTCATCATCACCCAAGCCGTCGTCTTCAGGCGACTCTTCCTCCTCAGCAGGCTCATCCTCGGGAGGCTCTTCGGGCTCCGCCTCAGCTTCCAGCTCCGGCTGCTCCTGATAAGAGTGTACGCGAGACAAGGTAGTGGGTGGCTGGGCCCTCCGACGCGTGCCGTAGGATGAAACGTCACGGTCTCGTCGGTGCGATTGGGCGTCAGCCTCGACCTCGTCCTTATCATCATCCGCAGAGAAAACCGCGCCGCGGTGGGGTGTTTGAGACGAAAGACGGCGTGTCATGGGAGGCTTTCGAAGTCGGCTGTACGACTTGCTTCGGTATGGCTGCTGCGAGCCAGGTGTAGAGGCTTCGGCTCGAGATTGCGTGCGCTCTTGGGATGTCGAGGGGACTGGGCTACGGCTTCCCGTGGCTACCGGACTCGTGATGGAGCCTGCTTATCAGTTCAGATTCCAAGAATCATGGCTAGTAGGAAGCTTACCATAGCCATCGCCAGGCCTGCGGCGGACCGTGTCAGTAGAATGGAAGCTCTCAGACAGCGGAGGGCCCCTCTGAGGATTACGGGCGTCGGTGGGCGAAGGGTTGTTCACATCGTCCGAGTCTGGGCGCTGCTGGGACGAGGACGGGTCGTCGCGACGATTGGAGTCCATGGCGGAAGATGGCTACGCGTAGCAGATCAGCGGGGAGCGAAGACGGCCAGCATGTCACGGCAATTGAGTCGTCAAGTCTGTCGTGGTGTTGCGAAGTGTCGTCAGGGAGGACGATCGAAGGGCTCGTCGGGTTGAGGGAGGCTCGAGACAGCACCAAGGTTGGGCAGCTGAGACAAACACAAACGATGCAGCTGATGCCGAGCTTCAACGACAAGAATGGAAGGCAAAAGGTATCAATAGCAGAAATTTGGGGTGCATATGTACTGGAAATCGATGAAGACGGTGGTTTCAGGAGCCTTAGGCGACGTGCGGCATGATCGGTTGGGTTGGAGAAGGAGGGGAGGTTAAAATGAGGCCGGTGGTGATGAGAGCTCAGACAGGTAATGACGAGTCGCCCAACCAACCCGAACCTGAACTTGCCGCGTTAGCCAGCTTACCCTGGACAGAAATCCACTCAAAACACCATCAGCTTGTGATATCGGTACATTGTTTGGGTGAAAGGCTTTATGATGGTCACCTGGTCAGACGTACCGCCCGTCACTTGACATGCTCGCTGGTATCTGCCGCTGCTCATCTGCTGCAGTTAAAGCTCTTGTGATTGCGTCCGTATGTCTTGGCGCGGCTGGTCGTCCCCACGCCTGTCGTCATGGGAGCGCAGGTGGGACGACAGAAAAAGACGAACAGCGGCTGGTCAGATGGTCTTCGACTAACACCATCAGTAGATCTTGAAGAACATTATTTCAAGACCCAGGCGAGCAGATTCATAACCAAGAAAAGCATTCAAATTCTCAGTTTCATCTTTTACGCCCCAGGTCGCGCGGAAGATGGAGTCGGATGATGGCTGACATCTCTCTGATACTCGCCGGAAAATGTGCCTTCCGATCGCCGGCTTGCGTAGGGGCTTTTGCCTGGTGCTGCTGCAGCCGTGGAGACACCTGCGGCCTCAAGCTCCGGCGCCGCCAACGTCAACATCGTCCACACCGTCCACATCGACCTCGACCTCAGCCTCAGCCGCAACATCAGCACCGGCCGCAAAGATCGCTGCACCTTCTGCACCATCGCGAACAGTCTCGAATTCCGGCACGGACCTTTCGATTCCCGACAACCCGTTTCTGACAGCGCCCTCTGCCGCCCGCAGCCGCCCCGCCACCATGGCGCTAGAGGAGTACTACCACAACAAGATCGAGAGCATGAAGCTCGAGATCCTCAAAGGCCAAGCGGCCCTGCGCCGACTGGAAGCTCAGCGCAACGACTACAACTCGCGCGTGCGTCTGCTGAGGGAGGAGCTGGGGTTGCTGCAACAACCGGGGTCGTACGTCGGTGAGGTCGTCAAGGTCATGAGCACCAAGAAGATTCTCGTCAAGGTGCATCCTGAGGGGAAATACGGTAAGCATTCTTGATAGATGTGGGTGTACATCCGGACTGACAGAAACAGTTGTCGACGTGAGCGACTCGGTTGACGTGGGCAAGCTTACCCCCGGTAAGCGCGTTACCCTCCTCTCCGACAGCTACAAGCTCGAGAAGCTCCTGCCCTCGTCCGTCGATCCCCTCGTCTCTCTCATGATGGTCGAAAAGGTTCCAGACAGCACATACGACATGATCGGTGGGTTGGACCAGCAGATCAAGGAAATCAAGGAGGTCATCGAGCTAGGCCTGAAGCACCCAGAGCTTTTCGAGTCGCTCGGTATCGCACAACCCAAGGGTGTACTGTTATATGGCCCTCCCGGTACTGGAAAGACGTTGCTGGCGCGAGCAGTCGCACATCACACGGCCTGTAAATTCATCAGGGTGTCGGGTTCGGAGCTGGTGCAAAAGTACATCGGTGAGGGAAGTCGCATGGTGCGTGAGCTGTTCGTCATGGCCAGAGAGCACGCGCCGTCCATCATCTTCATGGACGAAATCGACTCCATCGGTTCCTCGCGTGTTGAAGGGTCATCAGGCGGCGACTCCGAAGTCCAGCGAACGATGCTGGAGCTTCTTAACCAGCTCGACGGTTTCGAGCCCACCAAGAACATCAAGGTCATCATGGCCACCAACCGCCTCGACATTCTCGACCCGGCGCTGCTGCGACCTGGCCGTATCGACCGCAAGATTGAGTTCCCGCCACCATCCGTCGAAGCTCGAGCCGATATCCTGCGCATTCACAGCCGAAAGATGAACCTGACGCGCGGCATCAACCTGACCAAGATCGCCGAGAAGATGAATGGGTGCTCCGGTGCCGAGTTGAAGGGTGTGTGTACAGAGGCGGGTATGTACGCGCTGCGTGAGCGGAGAGTCCACGTTACGCAGGAGGACTTTGAGCTGGCGACAGCCAAGATCCTCAACAAGCACGACGACAAGGAGGTGTCGCTGGGCAAGCTCTGGAAGTAAGGGATGGTCATGATAGACGGATGGAGTTGAGGCATGTACTTTACGGGCCAAAATTAAATGCGGTTCAACTTTCGATTGGCTGGCGTCCGAACGTGTGCTAATGGCGTCTCTGGTGATGTGGGAAGCGGCGGAGTTTTTGAACCTGGTGACATAGGGAGTGACCTGTTGAGGCTGGTTCGACACCACAGGGAGCATGTCATTATGCGACGAGCAGTGGAAAGCAGCGCAGCACTCCGCCTATCCGACTCGTCTTTGACACAGATAAAAGTAAATCACCCGCCGGGGTAGCTTCTTATTCGCTGATTCCACTCCCATCTAGAGAGTCTCATGGTCGCCCAAGCTAGACACACTAAGAACACATCCATGTCGGAACGCAGAATTGCCAGACGAAACACTGACCCCGTCTTAACATCTAGCATCTCAGCGAGATACGATCTTCTCCCTTCCCTCACCTTCCAGGGGTTTGATACCGTGCATGCCCTTGTACGGCGCGGTCTGCGATGGCTTCCATCCGTTCTTCGTCAGGAAGTTTCCGTCGTCCAACTCGTATACCTGAACACGCAGGGGCCGGCAGCATTTGATCATCTCGGCCTCGTTATCACTCCCGAAGCCCCAGGCTGAGAGGTCGCCCCCCGGACAGGTGCCTGCAGCAGTCAGTTGGAATATCCAGCGAAGTATGTGCGATCGAGAGCAGGAACAAGAGAGGACGATGGACACACGAGATGATTGAGGGAGCTTGGGAAAAAGGGGTAACTCACTCAATGCCATCAAAACATCCGTCTCGGCCAGGAACTCGATGCTGTCGTTTTTCTCCGCCGGGCACTGCCCCATGCAATACCTCCCTTCCTCATCCAAGCCCGTTACCTGGAAAACGTTCAAGACATCATGTACGTCCATCTCACCCAGCCCCCACGGCATGACGCTCCTCACTAGATTGCTGTGACAGTGGAAATCATACTCCTGCCCGCCTGATAGGAGAGTGTTAATGTAAGGGTCGCAGCGGGTTCCGAGGAGATCGTGGCAGCGGAAGCCGTTAGTGTCAGTCTTGTAGGATGCGAGACTGTCCGAGAGGATGGTGAGCAGGGGACGCAGGTAGGGGAGGCAGGACCAGAGGCGATGCCCGGTAGTCAGATGAGAGGCATGGAGTTGGCGGGTTCGGGAGGCCCAGAACCGCTCCCGGGGGTTGTGAAGATTCCAGACATTCAGATCGCCTGCGGTTCGGTCAGCCCCTTTTCCGACCTCGAGAGGATGTACAGTGAACTCACCAACCTGGGGACCCTCCGGCGTGCTGATCTTGACAATGGAACCGGCGGGAGCCGACCAAGCCCTTCCAGATCGGATCGGGAGGGTGAAATCTTGGGTGAGTTTTCGGGGCGCTTGTTGGATGGCACCGTAGAGCTCGGCGTCCACGGTTAAGGGGGAGCCGGCAGTGGGGAGGTAGGCTGGTACGGGCGGGCGGACCTTGAGATCCTTGAAGCGGCCCTCGCCGGTCGACAGATCGGGTCGAGATGTCATGGCGAAGATGTAACTGGCGCGGGATATGAATGACAGGTTTGTTATGGAAAGTGAGAAGTCTGAAAGCGTGAGGGCGGGAAATCGTGGAGTGACTCCGCATGGTGGAGTGCCTAGTTGGAGATAGGTTCCGATCTCGCAGGAGTTGGGGAGCCGGAGGCACGTATTGTATTTTCGCGGGTTAACTAGTGATGCTCATGATTGATGTAGTCTATCCCTTTTCTGAAGTATCTGAAGCTGGCTCAGAGCTCTTTGGCAGCTATACAGCACAGTTTTGGGGCGGGGACACATTGCGCTGCGAGTAGAAATAGTTGCTGTTGAGGAATGAATGGAATCTATGAAACGAAGTTAGAAGACTGCTGAACCTTTAAAAAGATCTCAAGCCTAAGGATGCAGAGCCACATATTGTTGAGGATGGAGTGAAGTCTGCCGGCCAGCCTGACGAGAAGTACTCGCGTGTCCAGCGCTCACTCCTGTGACCTCCCAGCTGCTCGATACTCACTTGGAACTGGGCAGAGAAACATTCGCTAGAATTGGGGTTACGCGCTTCCATGCTGTCTTGATTATTTCGAAGAGCAATCGTTCTATGATAGTATGCGTTTGATATAAAGAGCAGGGGTTGCATCCGGATTATCACCTCCTAACTTCCAGAGACGGCTACTCGGGCCATGTAAGCAGAAGGTTGCGACGCCTTTGTGGTCTCCTGGTCTTGATCTTTGTTGGTTCCCCTTTTGCTTGGGTAGCTCATCAATTTCCTCGACGTACTCGACGCTTAGGTTTCACACCTAGTGCGTCTTGGCAGGATATGGATATAGACGTATAGAAGAATGTCCTTCGCGGAAACTACTGTTTCGCAAAGCCCACCCGCTGTCCATAAACACAGGCGATTCGCTACACGGGGCAACATTCTACGTGATACGATGAAGAAATACAGCAGTCTGAACAACGAGCCAGGCAGACAGTTCGAGACTCGCGGCGTGCAAAAAGTCCGAGGCGATGGTGTCCCACAATCATCCATCACACGACACGCCCAAGACAGGATCAACACTCGTCGAATGACTCCACGAATGAGGAAGCACGCCCACGTTCGTCGCTTTCCCAATCTTGTCGTGGATTCCGGGCGAGCAGCGGACGACAGTGTCGATCGAGAGGGGAAAGCCCTCAAGTGATGACCACACGATGTCCCGCCCCGCCAGAGGCACAGCCTGAGCTCGAACGCGCACGCGCGCACCTCGACCGCGGACGGTACGGGCGCGCGGGTTCAGGGTCCTGGGCAAAGTGGAAACACCGTATCGAAATGCCAAGTTCCGCATGGGCTTTGGCGTTGGGGCGGCAGAGTAAGGTCATGTCGTCGGCCAAGGAAGGCATGGTCAGCGGGTGGAGGGGCCGCGGCAGCAAGGCAGAGTCCCGAGGGGGTCTCGAATGGCCAGCAAACGTGAGCATGGCATGGAGGATCGCTGGAAGGAAGCTTGGCTGGTCCGAGGCGGCAGAAGTACGCTCCGTGGTCGTAGATGCGCGTGCTCGTTAGCGAAAAGGCGGAATTGCAGAACCCGATGGCGGGCTTGTCTTGGAATTTGGCAGCGGCGAGTGGGCCGCGGGTCAGCAATGGAACGGCTAGCTTAATTAGGTTCCTCTTCCACGATTCTAGCGCTCATGCAAGTCTGATTATGGCCTCGAGGCTGAAGCCGACGTTGAAAGCTCCAACGGGCGGTGAGAGGCTGGACAGGGCCTAACGACAGAAAAGAACAGTCAGCTGACCGGTCACAAAGGGGGAACGTGGGGGCTCTCTTTTCTGTCAACCGTCACCTTCCCGACCGTGTCCCAGCACGTGTTGATCTCAGAACGGCTCTACGTCATCGACCCAGTTCTTGGACACAGCCAAGCACCGCCGCATTTCAGCATCGAGCATCGCCATGGTCTCGACTCTCGACTCGGCTCAACTGGGAGAGCAAAAGGGGCGTCAGGAGCTCAACACGAGGATGGAGCTGTCGAGACAGGAGTGCAGAGTCTGGCATGAGTCGCGATAGGGAGAATTCGAGACAAGCGGATTCGCATTGTCTGATTTGAGGGAGGGGATGATCGTTTGGTCTTGTGCGTTCTCGACCCGGCGCCAACGGCGTCATCGCCCTTCCGGGAGCCACTGCAAGCGCAGTGACGTTGGGGCTAACGCCACTGGCCCTCTGATTGGTGCTGGCTGGGCGAGGATCCCACCGTCGAGGCGCGCAATGACGATTCCGGGAAAGATGGGAAATAAGAGACCGCCTGGAGCCTCGAACGGCCGGCGTTGAGCACACGACAGCCCAGCACGACTTGAGGTTCGGTTCATGCCCTTGGGATCGTTAAATCTGCATTGCTCTGTATTGCTGCTTCGACAATTGAGCAGTGTCTGCTCGTACGGCCTCGATGCGCTGAAGCCAGACTTTGAAAGCGCACCGCACCGCATAGCAGATTCAGCGCCACCAGACACTCTTTCCAGCACAGCTGTGTCGATCTTTGCCACTCTCGTCACTGCCACTCCGAGTACTGGAGTCAGTGACAGTCACTGGGCTCGCCTCTGTTGCCTCTCAGATTCAGGCTGTTCCTACGGCTGGTATTCTCTCGTCTTCCACCCGAGGGAGAATTGTCAGCCACGGCCGTCCCACGCTGCTCTTCTCAACTTTGCAATCGCCGTCCGAACCTCGATACGTAGCCATATCAAAACGACATTCCCTCGTCCTCGAAGCGTTGACGAGCCTCAAGCGTCACTCTGAAACACCCAACAACCCTGTCCTGGACCAGTTCCAGCGCTGCCCACCGATTCGCCCACCGTTCTCACCACCTGCCACTAACGCAAACCCACCCCAGCAGCCTCCCCTCCACCCATCAGCCTGGGCTCTCAGCACGAATACGCTGGACCCCTATTGTCTGCCAGCGAGGGTGAGCCGCTACGTCGCAACCGCAGACAGCCTTTAAGGTCCTCCAGGTCAAGTCCAATTGCCTGCCGCGGGCTTCGATCGAGCTTCGCAGCCGCTTCTTCGCCTACTAGCCTAACCCCACCACTTTGAGCGCCAGCCTTGGACTCTTTATCCTTCTCCCGCATCTCTCTGCTCTTCACCGCGCATTGTGGCCAAACTCAATCCACGCCTTTATCTCTTGTGACGCAGGGTCCATTCGTTCTGCCTTCGGTACCTGCCAGAGAAAGTGGTCAACATCCTTCCCGGCACCGTCATAGCACCGCATCACATCGCTTCGTCCACCCGGCCCAGCACATCACCCACATCGCCACCGACAATCATCATATACTCTTGGCTAATCGTCGCCCTCGCCTCCGTCGCCCCTGTACCCATCCGAACAATTTCTCAAACCCTTACCTTTGAAGACGTCGCCATGGCCTAACGAACTGCCCATCCCATAGACGAGAGCCGCCCTCTGCTGAAGCGCAGACGACTCCTCACTAACACAAGTCATGCATGACGCACCGCCTGCTCTGCACGGCGCAATGAAGACGGCAGCAATGCCCAACGCAACGGGTAGCTCCCACAGCTACACACATTCCGGCAGCTATCAGGCCTCAATATCGCGGTCTTCGCACTCGCACCGGTCCTCCAGGGGGCCGTCCTCGACAACTCCCCTCGCATCACCCCGCGGGCCCTTCTCTGTAGGCCAGAACCACCCTCCGAAACTATCACCAGGCCGCGGCTCCGAAAAGCGAGCGTCGAGCCCCAACTACTTTGGTCTCGTTGTCGAGTCCTCGAGCCCCGGGCAAGATTCGTCGATGGGTAGGAACAACTGGAGTCCGCCCTCTTCGTCAGTCAGGAGCTTTGGCACCGCGGTCCAGACCCAGGTCCCTCTCGATGCCAACCCCGAATTCGAGGCCTTCAAGAAGCAGGTCGACTTCAACAAATCTAGGACGTTTTCTTTGCCGCCGTCACAGCAACCTCAGTCCAAGTCCCAGTCCCAGGCTCGAACCCCTGGCCCAGCGCCAACTTCGAACCCGGCTCTCCAAAGGCCCAAGCCGCCCAGGTGGCACACGCATGCGAGCGATGCCGGCTCTGATATGTCCTTTGCACGATCGGTGAGCTCTGCGCACAGCAAGATGGACGTGGACCAAGATAGTCTACATGACTCTGCGTATGTATCGGCCGACTCGAAACGAAACTCAGAGTCGTCATTGTTCCCACTCCAGCTGCCGGGCAGCAGCGGCAGATTCGAATCCCCAGGACCGATGGATAAACCGGCGCCCCATCGCGGCAGCTTGACAAGGGCTGAGGATCGCGACCCGCGAATGTCCATCATGGAGCACAAGGCTGACCCGCCATCGCCCCCTCTGAACCAGGTATCAAGGGCGGCGACGCTGCCGACGAACCCCGACAGCACGGTACCTGCCATGATTTTGGGGGATGAACTCAAACAGATGATTAAGAGCATGGGTCAGGATCAGCTTCTGCTTCTCGATATTCGATCCTCTCAGAACTATGCCCAGTCCCGGATCAAGGGTGCCCTCAACCTCTGCATCCCGACGACCCTGCTTAAGCGCGCCAACTTCAACATCCAGAAGCTGCAGCAAACCTTCCAGGGCGGATCACAATCCCACAAATTTGCCAAGTGGAGGCAAGCGGAAGCCATCGTTGTGTATGACTCCCACTCTTCTGATCAGCGGGACGCGGTCACAGCCCAGAACATGATCAAGAAATTCACCAACGAAGGCTACTCGGGCAAGGTTTGTATTCTGAAGGGTGGTTTCACAGTCTTCAACGAGACCTACCCCAAGTTGATAGAGACCGGTCCCCCTGCTGGATCCTCACAGAAGCCTGGTGGAAAGTCCTGCGATGGCGTGGCGCCCGTCATTGGAGGCGTGTCGCTTCCTATGACTGCTGGCGCCCCAAACCCATTCTTTTCCAACATCAGGCAGAATATGGATCTTGCGGATGGTGTCGGTCAGTTCGAGGTCGGCCGACCTTCCGGTCTGCAGTCGCCGCTCCTACCGACCTGGCTGCGTAGGGCGGCTGCGAAGTCCGACCAGGGCAAACAAGTGTCAGACAAATTCCTCAAGATCGAGAAGGACGAGAAGGCGAGGATGCAGACTGCCTACGCTGCCTTCGACCCTCACACGGCTCAGCAGAAGCAGTCTGTGCAGCTTTGCGGGGTTGAAAAGGGCGGCAAAAACCGCTACAAGGATATTTTGCCCTTCGAACACGCCCGTGTCAAGTTGCAGAACAAGCCTGACGGCTCTTGCGACTATGTCAACGCGAGCCATCTGCGGTCAGCGAGAAGCAACAAGCGATATATTGCCTCGCAAGGGCCTTTGCCCGCTACATTCGAAGACTTCTGGTCCGTTGTCTGGGAGCAGGACGTGCGTGTTATCGTCATGCTTACGGCCGAGTCGGAAGGCGGCCAGCTCAAGTGCCACCCTTACTGGAAACAGAGGGATCACGGCGCCATCAAACTGCAGTTGCTATCCGAGAAGAAGGCCTCGCTTGATATTGACAAGCACCGCGCTGATTCTTCGGCAACTCCTGCGTCCAGCAGCGGCGCCGAGTCCGGCCGGCGAAGGGCGAACACAACGACCACGCTCGAGACCTCGACCCCAACACCCAAGCCCCTCAGCAGCGACAGCTCAGAAACCCCTTACGTAGTCATTCGCAAGTTCGCTCTCTCCCACGTCGCCCATCCCTTCGCACCGATGCGCGAGATCACGCACCTGCACTTCTCATCTTGGCCTGACTTTGGCACGCCCGCGCAACCATCGCACCTGTTGGCCCTGGTGGAACTTGCCAATGTCATGCAACGGAGCGCCATGCCCGTAGCTACGGAATCGATTGTTGGGAACAGGAGACTTAGCGACCTGCCAGTGAACTGGCATGACGAGCCCGAGAGCGACGCGCACTCGAGGCCGATGATGGTGCACTGCTCGGCGGGGTGCGGGAGGACAGGCACCTTTGTGGCGGTGGACAGCGTGATTGACATGTTGAAGCGACAGCGCATTGCTAAGAGCTCGAGGAGCAAGATGCAGGATGCTGAGGGGGACGTAGAGATGGGCGATGCCGACGTGTCACCGAGGTCGAATAAGTTTCCCCGGACTTCGTCTCACCAAACGTCGACACGAATCGACGAAGGTCCTGGTGCGTCCACTATCGACACCAACTTCCTTCAAGACGATTCGGTGGACCTCATTTCGGAGACGGTGGAAGACCTGCGCGAGCAGCGACTCAGCATGGTGCAGAGCTTGAGGCAGTTTGTGCTTTGCTACGAGACGATACTGGAATGGCTGCACAGAGTCAACGATAAGGGATCTGGTGTCACCAAGGGAAGGGCCAGATCAGGCAGTTTGGCGCAACAGGGTCGATAGGCTACTGGACCAATGCCATAGGAAACCGGCAAGGGTTGCAGGTGACGACAAACACGCAAGATACGCGATCACGAGATACATAAGTACGCATGGCATAGGAAACAACACGGCGGTACAGGCGCAACGGTTTGCATTTTAGGTGCCGGTCTGGTCCGGTCCGGTCTAGCCTGGTCCGGCTTGAAATTGGGCGTGAGTCTTTCATGACGGGACCGGAGTTCAGCATGGTTTTTTTGGGTCTAAGGAGAGACGTGTGTACAATTAGGGAAAAGCGGACGGGGAGGCATACCCTGGCGCAGGACAAGGAATAGATGCGTTGATGACATGGACGTGCTGTGATTGTCAGTGTGACTATCAATGCGATGCAAATGTGAATAAATGTCAACGTCTGCTTATCACTGCAAGAGTAGCAGCACGGTGTTGTGTTACAAATCAACAGTATTATCTCGAGCTGACCGAGGATGACTGACATGGCGACGACGGTGCCGGATCGGGAATGGCGAGAAGCTGCAGCCTTCCGTTCCCAGCATCTGTGACAGGGAAGGCGCGCTGCAACTCGAACCTTCCACTTGGACGACGGTCTTCCCACTTGGGCGCCCACCCCCCACATTCAGTCCTGCCAGTGCCAGTGCCAGTGCCAGTGCCAGTGCCAACTCCAAAACCTCCACAACCGCTTCGTCGTCTCTTATCTTGCTTTCACCATCCCCCCTTAAGACTTCGTTTCTGAATCAGACCTTGCGAACTCTTTCGCAGACCCTACCCGACCTGGCCTGACCTGGAATCGCAGGGCTCCCGCGCGCGCGCACCGGCACTCACGGGCTCGCAGCCGCCTGGCCTTGCCCTGGCTCAACTCGAAACGCCCTAATCCATCCACGAGTCATCCCCCATTTCCCATCATCCCTCTGCGACGGGCACAAAGGCATCTCACTTCGCTCCTTCAAGATGGAACGCCGCTCCTCTCTCGAACTGGCGTCCCCGCCACCGCACCACGACGACGACTTCGACCTGTCCATGTCCCCCGCTGCTGACGAAGCCGCCTTCGATCTCGCCATGCCACCAAACGAAGACGACGTCCTCGACGACGATGCAAACAGGATATACACGCCGCCACCACATATCGCTGCGCGCTTCTACAGACCATCGCACGCGCGCAGGCGCGAATCAGCCGCCAGTTCGCGCCGGAACTCGTTTTCCTCTGCGCACTCGCGATGTTCCTCCACGTACATGGACACACGCCGCGCGAGCGTGGGTGGCGATCAGAGCAAACACGTTGCGCAACATCTGCGGCGCGCGACTTTCCTAGAAGACCGGAAGGCAAGGCTCGCAGATCGGGCTGCGCACGCCGAGAAGGTGCGACTACGAGCCGCGACAGCCAAGGCTGCTACCAAAGACATCAGCGCTTCCGAGGAGCGAGCCCTGGCGGCACAGCAGGCTAGGGAGAAAAACCTGGCCGAGATTGTGGCGACTTGCGCTGAGGAGGTTAAGAAGGCCAAACAGGTGGCTACTTCGATGAAGGAGAAGCGTGAGATGGAGTTGGCCCAGATGAAGGTGCAGATGGAGGAGAAGCAAGCCGAGGCGGATCGACGGAGGGAGGAGCTGCGCAAACAGAATGCCAAGGGCAGAGCGAGAGGCCAGAGCGTCATGGCGAGGAAGAGCACCGAGTTTAAGAGCCCGCCTAAGCCCCGAGCCAAGATGAGCCCTGAGGTTGCGGCGGCGAGGATAACCGGCTGGTGGAGGGCCTGTTCGAAGAGAAAGGTCATGCTCGAGTTCCACAACTTGGGCTTGTCGGTCGACGGCATCAGGGATACATCCTTCGACACGGTCACCGAGCTGCTGGCGCAGGAGCAGGTCCTCACCCTGACGGCGAAGCTCTTGCGCATCTGCGGGCTTCAGGAAGCCGAGCCGGGGTCGGTTGGTGAGATGGCGGCTGTGAGAACCTTCCTCAGCGCGTTCCTCATCCTAGGACACCCCACACAAGTCCTTGCCAACAAGACCCAGGACAGCGAGGAGACGGAAGGCGAAATGGCCACTCACCGTCTCCCGGCCGCCGACCTGGAGAACCCCCAGCTCCAAGACCTCGTCAGCAAAGCCAAGGACCTGCTCATTACCTTTGAGAACACTCTCGTCCGCCTGACTCCTGCCAATCGCTACACTGTGCCCCCGGCGCTGGCCAAGACTTTGCCTGAAGCATATGCTGTGTTCCACAATGCCTTCATTGCTTGGAAATCGCGTGACTCGAACGCATTGATAGAGGTCATGCTCATGCAGTTTGTCGAGCTGGACGCCATCTTCCACACTGTCAAGGATGCCACTGACGACGCAGCCGCGCAGCTGTACCGGCAGAGCATCCAGGATAGTCAGCTCATGCTGATTGTGCGGATCAAGAAGTTGGCGGGGCAGGAGAAGGGCAAGAAGCTCATCTTTGATGCTGTGTCCGAGTCGCGGAAAGCAAGAAAGGCGAAGAAGAAGACGGGTGACACGAAACCTCGCGTCGCCGAGTCGACCACCGCATCGGAAGCTTCCGCGACGGTTTCATCAGGCTCCCAGACCATAACGCCTCCCTCTACTCCCGCGAGCAGGCGTGAAGAGAGAGCACCAGCGCCTAAGGGCGGCCTGAACGGCCTCTTACCCGACAACCGCGTCGTTGTCCACGAACTCGCCATCAACAAGGAATACCAGATCCCTACAGAAGAGTACACGGAGCAGCAAGCTGAGCTCTCGCGCCCCATGTTTGCCCAGATGCGCGCCAGCATGGACGGGTCAGACACCTACGCCAACTTTCAGTTCTTCATGCTCATGGCTCGCGACATCAAGGACAAGCTGCAACGACTGCTTAAGGAAGGCAATTCGATGTATAATCTCATCGGCGAGATCCTGGACCCGGATATGGCTGAGCGGTCGTTCACACACGGGACATTCTCGTACGAGAAGTTCTTCCAGGCCATGGCTAGTCTGCTGCCGAAGCTCTGCGCGCCGTTCCGAGATGACGAGGTGAAGGATCTCGTCGACAACAAGCTCAGTGACGGTCATCTGATCGACAGAGTCGAAGCGCTCAGCGGGTTCATCGACGTTATGCTCTGCGATTACATCAACTACCTCCTCCGGGTCGCAGCACCGGGCCTCATCGAATCATCCGCCCAGTACGAAGCCAAACGTTTCGCCGAGGATGTCGAGTCGCAGCGCATAACCTTGCAAGCAGCAGAGGATGCCTGGCGATCAGCGAGGAACAAGGTCCTCGCAGAGGTTGCCAAGCGCGACCCGGAGGGCATCAGCCACCCCAAGTCGCGACCTACGGCACCCAGATTCTACGCCCAAATGCTTGTCGACATCTTCACCCAGCCCCTCCCCATCAACGAGGCGGCCGTGCCTGAAATGATGAGGCTAGACATCAAGCGCATCACTGAAGTGTCGACCACGGTGCAGCGCATCATAACCGTGGGCGCGGTGCTGCTACAAGCGAAGAACCTCCTCAAGCGCGACGTCCGGTCGCCGTGGAAGACGGAAGCAACCCGCATCATGAGCGTCCTCGAGGCGAACCACGCCGACATCAACACTACCGTCGACGGGACCATGGCTGCCGTCGAGGGCAGGTCCATGCCCGCCGCCACCAAGACCCATCTGCGCGCGCTCGTCACAAAGATCATCACCGCCTCGGCCGACATGCGCAACGGCCAGGAGCCCCGGGAGCCCGTCCTCCGCCTGCTCCTCACCAGGCTGAGGGGCAACATCCTGACGAGGCTGGCCCCCGGCTCCGCCAGCGACAAGGTCAAGGCCGCCAACACAGCCGGCGAGAAGCTCGCGAGCCTGGGGCTGAGCGAGTTCGTCGACCGCGTGCGGCTCGTCAGCGGCCTGCTGGAGAAGGTTGGCGTCGTGGACAGGAACGCCCACGGGGCCTGGTGGGACGCCATCGCCACGAGGGTGGAGGGCGAGGAGGCTTAGATGAGAATAGACTGGGCAAGGAACAACGGAAATGCATGATACACGAGGGAACATGTTGTGCTCTGGCACCGGACGATGCACTGGGTTAATGGCTTTTGTTTTTTTCTGGGTTGGGATTTGGCATGGCGTTGGGAAGTTGTGATTTGACAGGTTTTTGGGACAATAGCGTCTGATTTCGTCAAACTGGATGCCCTGAGGGCTTTTCTTACGTTTCTTCGTCTTTGAGCGCGAGGCTCCGCATTTCCTCATGATAAGTACTGCTTCTACCAAATTGAAACACGCAATAAACGCGCGCAATCGATTGATCTTCTAGCACGAAGAGGGCTGCACTGCCCATTCACGAGAGTTCAATTTTGTGTGACCTATTCCCTTACTACTCTTACAGAATTACAAGCTGGCCCTGAGTCAGATGTACCCATTGGTGCTCAGCCACTCCTTCAGCACCGCAGCATCGCGCTGCTTGTACGCGGCCCTCCCCCTGATCTTGTCCTTGACAGTCTCCAGCGTCCTGTTGAACGCGGTAGTGTCCTTGTCCTTGAAGAAGGAGTCGATGTCGTTGATGGTGGCCTCGTCGGTGAACCTGCTCAAGCTGATGTTGACGAAGCGGTCGACGACGATGGGGTTGCCGATCTTGGAGACGATGGCGTCCCAGTTGTTCTTGACGTACTCCCACTGCAGTGGGCGGCCGACCACGTTGTTGGACAGTGAGCCGGCGAGGACGTGCATGTCCGCGCTGGGGACGGCGTTGGATGGGGGTGACGTGTTGAAGTTGAAGGGGATGACGGATGATTTGAGGATCTCGGGATCCTTGACCAGTCCGAGGACGCTGAGGCAGAAGAGCTTGCCGTCGATGGACTTGGTCTCGAACCACTCCTTCTTGAGAATCTCGACGGCACGGGCCGTATCCTTCTGAACACCCGCGCGCCAGACGGAGACACGGAGAGAGGGGTGGATGGGGTTGGCGTCGTGGTCGTCGGCCCAGGCGTTGAAACGCTTCAGGGCTTGCTCGGACACCTCAGGGTGGCCCGAGGCGACGGCGGTGCCGATGAGGGACTTGCGGAGGATGCCGACGAGGTAGTCCTCGCCCTCTGGGAAGTCCCAACCGATCTCCTTGACCTTTTGGTCGATGAGCTTGATGGTGAACTGGTCGAGGCCCTTCTTGAGGGTCTCGTCCTCGCCGAAGACGGATTTGACGAGACCGATAGTGTCGAGGATCTGACTCCAGACAAGAGAGTGGGTCTCCTTGCTGAAGCCCTGGAGGAAGGTCAGTAGGGCGGCGCTGGTGCCGTTGCCGGCAAAGGCAAGGTCGGCGGTGGAACCGATGATGGCGATCTTGTCCTCGGTAGACAGCTTGTCAAGTTGGGTGGCCAGCTTGGCCAGACGGGCGGGCGGGTAGTTGACACGGTAGAAGCCAGTGGCGCCGCTGTTAAGCTTGTAGAACTCGTCGTCGATGTCGCGGATAGTGTCCTCCTTGGTCTCGAGGGTCAAGGCCGAGATGCCCTTCTCGCCCTTCTTGCCCTCGAGTCCGAGAGGCACCCACCAGGTGGTGGTGTCGTCCTCGGGCTTGACGTCGCCTGTCGACAAGAAGCGGGACTGCTTGATGGAGATCTGGCCTGGCTCCTCGGCAATAGTCAAGACTGGGTGGCCGATCTTGGAGATCCAGGGGTGCATGATCTGGTCGACGTTCTTGCCAGAAGCCTCACTGAGGGCATCCCAGAGAGCCTTGGTCTTGGCATTGCCGTAGGCGTGGGCCTTGAGGTAGTTGCTGACACCCTTCAAGAAGGTCTCAACACCGAGGTGGTTGGCCAACATGCGGATAGCCGAGCAGCCCTTCAAGTAGCTGATGCTGTCGAAGATCTGGTTGACGTCAAGAGCATCGCGGACGGGAACGTGGATAGGGTGGCTGGCGCGGATACCATCGAGGCGGAAAGCAGCCTCCATGCCCTCGTTGACGAATTGAGACCAGACCTGCCAGTCGGGGTGCAGGTGGTCGACGGCGTACCAGCCAACCCAGGTGGCGAAACCTTCGTTGAGCCACAGCTCGTCCCACCAGTCCATGGTGACGAGGTTGCCGAACCACTGGTGAGCCAGCTCGTGAGCGACAACGTAGGCAACGGCATTCTTGAAGCGGGCATCGGAGGTCTTCTCATCGTAAAGCACTTGGGTCGTGCGGTAGGTGACGAGACCCCAGTTCTCCATGGCGCCGTGGGTGAACTCGTGGACGGCCAACAGGTCGGACTTGGGCAGAGGGTAGTCAATGTCGAAGATCTCAGAGAAGAAGTCAATGATCTTGGGAGCGTGCTCGAGAGCCCAGCGTCCCTGTTCCTTGAGGCCACGAGTGGTGTAGACGCGGACAGGAATCTGCTTGCCGTTGTAGCGTCGGTCGGTGTACTTCTCGACGTACTCAAAGTCACCCACGGCCCAGGCCAGCAGGTATGTGCTCATGACAGGTGAGGTCTCGAAGGAAACCATGTTCCATCCGTCCTTGGTGGGCTTGGTCTCCTTGACGGGCATGTTGCTGAGAGCGACTTGATCCAAGGGAATCTCGATCTCGAAGTCGAAGGTGGCCTTGAGGTTGGGCTCATCAAAGCAAGGGAACGCACGACGGGCATCGCAGGACTCGAATTGGGTGCTGAGCATGTAGTGCCACTCGTCGTCGTGGGGGACAGACTTGGATGGCTCGACAGTAGGCTTGTACTTGGAACGATAGAAGCCAGCCATCTCGTTGTTCATGATGCCCTTGAACTCAATCTCGACGCGGGCCTTCTTGGACACGGGCAGCTCCTGATCGAAGGAGATAGTCGCTCTCTGAGCCTTCTCATTGTAGACGAACTTCTTGGTCTGATAAGCCTGTTCGGACTTGGTGTGGTCGACCGAGACTTTGGTGTCGAGCAGCTCGATCTCGAGCGTGTTGAGGACGATGTCTTTGGTCGGCTTTGTGATTTCGGCGTCGATGGTGACGGTTCCCTTGTAGGACCAGTCCTTGAAGTCGAGGTCCCTCAGGGAGACGACATAGTGGCTGGGCTTGACATTGTCGGGGAGCACCTCGCGGTCCGTCATCTTTTCGGGTCGGCGGGCTCGAGCGTGGGCTGAACAATTGCGGGAGATGATCTGGCTGGGTCTGGAATAAGGTCAGACGAGATGTTACAGAAAGCAACGGATGAGACGCGAATGAAGGATGGAGGTTGAAGAATGAAGAAGCCGAGAGAAGAGCTCGGAGCTGTGGCGGGGTCGACATGAGCGCATCAACGCGGGGCAGGTGCAGCTCTCGCCGCCTTCCGCTGCAGATCTGCAGCCACACGACAGACATGCCCAGCCACAGTGAGGGCGAGGCGAGGATGGCGCTGAAGGTACATACCTGGATATTGAGGATGTGACGGGTCTCAGTGATGGCTTGACACCCGGTGAACTCGGAATGCTGCACTTCTTCTGCGTCTTCTGAGAAAGCGACGAAAATTGCTTCGTGAAGATGGAGCTCGCCTTGCCTCGGCCTACGCCCGGAACGTGGACCGCTGGTGAGCTCCACTGTGAGCTACAGCGGCCGGAGAGGCGTTGAGCCACCTGTGGCGCCCATTGCCGAATCAGGGTCTTTGACATGGCGAAGCTTTTGAGAGGACGCTGGGTCTGTTGTCCACAACGCGCTGCGGCGTGATGCGCAGCGTGAGGCGCGCCGCTGCCTCGGAGACAGATAGACAAGGAGACCCCTAACAAAGACAAGCACTTTGTCCTGTTGCTTCGTGGTACCGGTGCGCCGGCTGTTCGCCTTGTTGTCGCGTGATGAGTTGAGGCAGCGAAAATTGAGTCGCGATGAGGCGCTGGTGGTCTCAGGGGCCGTAACCTGTAGCAATGCCAAATCCGGACTAGCGCCAATCATTCCACTAATTAGGAGTTAGGAGCAGCTCATCCTTGTTTTGAGTATCTTTAGTTAGGCAATCCTCTTTAAACATTACATAGATATTTAACGCCTACTTAAGATGGACTATACTATCAAAAAAACCGTTGCTGACTCGAATTGTGTCAGGAATGTGGCCGGTACGTCGCGAGAGTTCGCCGCGAAGTCTAGGAGCAGTCACGTGCGCACCCGTACGTAACCTGCGTGGAGGGCGTGGGCGTTTCCAGATCTGCAAAGATTAATACACTTATGAGTAACCTAAGTTACTCAGACGCTAACTCTCTGGGAACTACCTACTAATTATACCACCTCACATGCAGCTGCCACAAGATCCAAGTCGGCGACAACACGTTGGATTCGAACAGGCTACGTAGGACATTGTCAGGCTTCCGAATATTAAAAGCTCTCCATCCCCGTCTTCTATATTCCTCTATTTATATATTCAGCTGAAATCTTGGATGTGTTCTAATCTTTTCTCCGTACTTCAGGGACATCCACACCATACCCATCATACCCAGAGACAGACCGGCGAGTAAAGTGTTGCCCCATCCCTGACCCAAAGTCTCGTACATCCTTGGTCCTGCTAAAGGAAGCAACGCACCTCCTACACTGCGGAAAACCGTGTTTGCTGCCGTTGCGCTAGCCGCATACTCTGGGAACGCATCGACCAGATATGTCCCTACCGGCGTGAAGACGGTAATCATACCGAAGCCGATGAGAAAGGTACCAATCACAGGTACAAACCAGAAGACACGGTACTGTGCAGTCCAGCCGTACAGAAGGAGGCCGATGGGAATCATGGCGCCGCCGGGAATCATGGGAGGTAGACGATATTCGGGCTTCATCTGTCCACCTTTGGCTTTGCGTTTGACAATGGCATCTGATACTAGCCCAAAGATGAAAAGCCCAGCAAATTGCCCACAGCCAAACCCGAGGTAGATGAGTCCAACATGGGTGGTGATTCCATATTGTGTTTTGAAGACCTCCGTGACGGTGGTGAAGAGGAGATACAGCGTGCCATAGGCGACGGCAGTAAGTAGAGACAAGCCGAGGATGATGGGCGAGAGAAATAGCATCTTGATCGGGCGTACAATACTCGTGGCGAAGATTCGGGATTTACTCTCGTCCTTATCCATTACCGGCCGGGCGTCTGGTATCGTGCCTGATTTCCTCAATTTCTCGGCCTTCCTCCTCAGTAACGTGGGGGGATGTGTCTCCCTTTGAAACACGAGGCACGCTATGAATATCAAACCGGTCTTTTGAGAGGAAAGAAGGAAAGGTTAGTTAAACTGTTGCACACCGCTTGTAATGGGCGATAGAAAGGAGACCTACCGCCATGATGAGTAACCAAAAGTTCCACCGCCAACCTAGACCTCGCGAGACGTATGCCCCAATGGCAGGGCCAATGCATGGGCCTAGAAGTACAGGCATTGTCCAAACCGCCATAGCCCGTCCTCGCTCTTCCTGCCGAAAGCAGTCTGAAACAGTACCTGGCCCAACCGTCAAAGGACACGCACCCACGAGGCCGGTCAGAAATCGGAAGACGATGAGCATTGGCATATTGACGGACAGGCCACATGCAACGTTGGCCAACATGAAAAGCGCTGTGCATACGTGATACACCACGAGGCGGCCGTAGAGCTCGCTGCAGGGCGCCAATATCAGAGGCCCAAATGCGTATCCCAGGAGATAGATAGAGACGCCAAAGGAGCCCACATCACGACTCGATGTTCCCATTTCATCCATAACCTTGTCGATGGCGGGAGCAAACATTGACGACGCAAAAGGTCTGTATAAGGCTCGTTAGTGCATCCATCGCTTCACGGGGATAGGGACAAGCCAACGTTAACAAGGTCAGGGTCGCCACTAGGAGGACGTTTCGCCATTTGACAGCTCGAGGCCAGTTGAGGGGTAACTCGGGGTCATCGGGGCCACTCCAGTCTATGGCAGTCGCCTCTGATTGATCTGTTGTCATCGAGGCTGAAGGGGTAGACGACTCGACAGGCGCATTCTTTTCGATATCGTCGCCTCGGGGGACCTGGTCGGTGGCTGATCGCGACGCGAGTTGTTCTTCTCCTGGTTGCACATAACAGCGCAATTCGCTGGTCGTACTGTGAGGATTTCCTTCCATTATGATTGCGATTTGTGCTGGCTACGTCAATGCGACGCCTGTGATGGATTATCTCAAAATGAGACTTGCTTGGGAAACGATTGCACGACTGGGCATGTTAAGAGGCTCGAGCCAAAGATGCTGATTGAGTTTGGTGCGACATAATTGCCTGTTCGTTTTATCTAGAACGATCGTTACCGACACAGGTAGTAAAATTATGTAAGGAAGATGAACAAGTCGACCCACGCCCCGTGCGAAGCGAGTGAATGTGTCGAGAATCGGGGGGAGGTGTTCATCGGGGAGCTCCCCGACACACGATCTTTGGGTGTCGGTGTCTCTCCCCGACACCCAAAGAAATCCGCAATACCGCTCATTGAAACCCGGGAACTGAAATTTCAAAACGGAGGTCTTGAACCGGGTGACCGAGGAAAATCGGCCATGATGTTCTAACGACAACATGCACACGACGTCGCTCTCTCCAGGTTGTGCCCGTGTATGCACAGCTCAGCCGGGCAGCGCAAGTTCTCCATTTCGATGCTTAGAGAGCTTGGGTTATGGGCCGGAGCAAGTCCTGTGTATCTACTACAATCGATAGTAACGTTCACAAATGGAACCGAACGCTCGAGAAGATATCGTAGTCTTCTTATTGCGGTGTAGACGCTTTGTACCTTTGGCCTCTGACCTATGACTGTTGTGATGGTCAAAAGCCTTGCTCCGTTTCCCCCTTGATTCCGATATGTAGCCATCTAATTCAGCTTGAAGTAACCTCTGTTTAATCCGTCGGCTCGAAAAACACCCCCAGCATCATTCTCCCTCTGGATCCTTCGTAATCTTTCCTGGTTGTTCTCCCCATAGCCAGCGAAAGGGTCTTGATCTTCTTTGCAGTAGTTGATATAAAGGAACCGGTTCAAAAGTCCCATCTCGTCGGCAGCGTTGGCACTACGGGCCCTCCAGTTCTCAGCAAATTGATACATGCTACTGTCATCACTCTTATTGCTCCAGCCGAAGGTCAGGAGACTTAGATAAAGAGGGCCTCCCGTAGGGGTTTCCAGGCCCAAGGCACTCCCGCCGCGCTCCCTCGCTGCCTTGAAGGCGTTTGCAGTAATGGGCTGCGTTACAATGCCGGCCGTAAAGCCAGATATTTCGGGGAGGGATTCAACTTCATCTTTGAAGATCTCCCAGGTGCGACGTTCTATTTCGGCTGAGGCGGTATACGTTAAGGTTGTGAAGAGATGGCTGCACCAGAAGTGTCAGGACATGGTGTTCATCGACGTGAAAGGAATGCGGCGGAGTATCAAAGGAAACTGACCGTTCACCAAAGACCACGGGATCGTCGATATGATTGCTCATCCAGTCAACACTCAGAGTGCTCGACTCAAACGGAATATCCATTACGTCCTTTAGAGTAGGGGGAGATGCCTCGGGCTGCAAGTACGCGAGGAAAACACTCGGGGTCATCTGGGTACTAGCTTGCTCATAGTCATATCTCGTGTAGAAAGCCACGTCTGTATCGTTTGCGTAGTCGGTGGCGAGTTTGTGAGTTTCTTGCAAGACGCGATCAATATACTGAGGAGCGTAGGTTCTTTGGCCGAAGAGCTGCGGGCCCTGAGGCACAACAACCAGCCTGAAGTTGACCACTATGCCGAAGTTGTTGGCACCTCCACGCAAGGCAAAGAAGAGTTCGGGGTGGGTTTCGTAGGTGACGTTGACAACGGTAGCGTTGGGCAGGACGAGCTGTCATTCGGTCAGACCGAAAGCTCGGGCAACAACAGCACAGAGTATACATACCTCCATTTCCAGAATATTGTCCACGGCCAAACCCAGCTTGGGCGAGAGGTTTGAGAAACCTCCGCCCATAGTGAATCCCGCGACACCCACGCTGTCCACTCGACCGCCAACAAAGCTCAGACCTTCCGCCTCTATCGCGCGAAAAGACGGAAGTAAAGTCAATCCCGCCCCCAGCCACGCGCTTTGACGGTCCGCTGATAGTTGCGTCGTGTTGATCCGGTTCATATCAATCGTGACCCCGCCGACGCTGTTACTGGCGTCAACAGCCCGCGAGTGACCGCCGCCTTTGACTGCGAAGGTGCACCACTTGTCAACTAGTATAGACAAGACTTTCGAGACATCTTGGCTATTTTCAGGCTCTACGCGGCATGCGTAAATAGTCTCAGCTTGCTTGCCATCCCAGAGACTGAAAGCAGGGTCGTTATCAGGGTAGTGTAGAAGTGAAGGACCAAACATAGCTTCCAAGGCGGTGCACTGATTTATGGTGTTAGCTCATAAATCTTTTTGGATGGTATTGCTCGTGGTTTGACTAACTGCTGCCTCACACGCTGCCGTAAAAGGGGGCGAGACGGCCAGCGACACATATTCTGGCCTGGCTAGTCCTTTCGCAAGCAACAGAGCATTCATAAGGTGCCGAAGTAAATACATCTTTGCATTCGTAGATAAAATGAACTTTTTCTGAAACTTGGGCTGTAGGAACACAAGATATAAAAAGACCGGATGTGATACAGCGAGCGATCTCGGTGTTTTGGTCTCATACTTTGCAGGCGCTGGCGGTAGCTGGCTGTATATCCTGAGGATCTACAAAATTCGAATACGTCACTTTATCATGGTAGTGACGCGTGCCAAAATCTTGGGTAGGATCGTCCCAGTATTGCCAAGATGTATCATACATACCGTTGAAGCCCATAAGCTGTATGCATTAGCTCGAGCCGCGATTGCGCGTCAGGTTGGCATTCACTTATCTGCGCGTAGATCAGATACTCCTTTACTGTTGTTGCTCAGGTTGCATTGCATATCAGGCAACTGCAGAATGGTGACGATCTTAGATGGGAGTTGAGGGAGGGCGTGTTCTTGACGGAAGTGTGGTGCATCTAGAATCCGGGTGAGAGTAACGCTGGACCCGCGCGATATGAAGACGTCCTTATTTGAGAAGCAAACTGTTGCTAGTAGTGCCAGCTTCCGGAGCATTCTTCGGCAGCCTCCCAGATCTCGGTAGATCCTCTTGTCACATTTCTGCACCGAACCGGGCGGCTACTGTCCCTACTTGCAGAGTGGGTGATCTGCTCAGCCGTTCTGCGACGTCATATTTCATTGCGTACTGCGAAACGACGGTGAGCCGGTGTTAAGGTATAAAAGCACCCCAAGCACCAGATTGAGATTTCTGATAGTCTGGCTGAACGCAACCGATAGACTCCCTCGCAATGCAGCTCAAGGAGCTATTTTTTGTTCTTTTCTCACCATACGTGGTTTTCCAAGCGGCTGCACTAAGTTGTCGTGACAGCAATCCTTGCGTTATACACCAGTTTCCCAACGGAACATTCGTTGAGAACATTGCCGTCAGGCACAATGGTCGCCTTCTGGTCACCCTCGTCAACACTCCCGAACTCTGGGAAGTTGATCCTTTCAGCTCGGCTGATCCCATCGCACGACGTATCAACCATTTCAATGGCCACGCCCAAGCCACTGGTATAGCCGAAATCCGACCAGATGTTTTCACGGTCAGTGCAGATGATTCTGTGTACGTAGTGGACATGAACACGAGTCCGCCACAAATCACGTTTCTGGTGTCCATTCAAGACACGACGCTCAATGGCATGGCATATGTTCCCGAGCCAGCCTCCAAGGTACTCACTGCTGACACAAGTGGTGGAGTGATCTGGAGCATCGACCTTGCTACGAAAGCCTACAATATCACACTCTGGGACGAAACGATGTTTCCAGTCCCCGGAGCTCGCCGCAGCTTGGTTGGAGTCAACGGTATTCGCTACAATCCCCTCTCGGGATACTTGCACTATGTCAATCTGCCCAAGGAGCTTTACTACCGAGTATTACTGGACCCAATCACCGCGAGGGCGACTGGGCCCTACGAGGAGATCGCTGAGTCTGTCATGGCTGACGACTTCGCGCTCGAGAACGAAACTTCTGTAGCGTACCTGGCAAGCTTGGACAGGAATGTGATTACGAAGATATCATTGGGCGGGCATGCAGAAATAGTAGCAGGGTCTTTGAACAGCAGTCTTCTTGCTGGACCAACCAGCGCGGCCTTTGGACGCACTGAGAGTGACCAAGACGTCCTATACATTACAACGGGAGGTGGGATCACGGCACCAGTTAATGGAACGTACACAGAAGGAGGGAAAATTGTGGCTCTCCGGGTTTAATTCATGGAAAACCCCAATCTCTAGTATAATAAATAACACAAGAAGACGGTACAGCACCTAGCATTAGGAACTACGATCAATTGATTTTCACAATTTTCATTTCTGAAAGTATACAGCACAAGAATGAATCAAGTAGCGTAGTGAGATGTTCATCCATGAAGTGCTGTTCAAAACCACAGAAGGTACAGACGAGAGTTATTTATATCTAAGAGAAACTGATAATAGCGAGCTCAAGCGAATTAAGAAACAACCACCACCATTAGTGACCGCCCCTACATACCGACAGTAGATTGTTCCATCACCTTCAAGAATACTTCTCCAACTCTAATCCTCTTCCGCACTGGCCTTAGACCTGACCCTTGCTCACGACGACCTCATTCTCTTCTTCAACCTGCTCAACTAAGACGTCCGATTCCTTTTGTAGTACCGCATCAGCATTTACGGTGATCTGCTTTCCATCAAAAAGCTCCGTGATCTGTTCGAGGGTTCTGCCTTTGGTCTCAGGAAAGAGGAACCAGATGAGGCCAAAGATCAAGGCAATGAGGCAGCAGAACAGAATGTAATACCTCCATCCAAGACTGTCAAGACCAATCGGGTTGATGAGTTGAGCAGTGATGAGACCCAAGTAGGATGAGACCAAGGTTGTGGTGAGACCACGACTCCGCGTGGTAAAGGGGAAGATCTCGACAGTGTATGCTTGCACGAGAGGTGTCCACGCAATATCGTAGAAGAAAAAGGCGATGAATATGAAGGCGACCACGGCTCTCCCTGCTGAAGCGTTTTGTGATTCCACAAAATAGGCTGTAAGAGCAGTCCAGATGATATAGCTCACCAGGAGACCACCAGTAGAGACAAGCAGCAGCCGACGTCTGCCGAATCGATCAACCATCATGGCACCTCCGAAGACGGCGGCAGCGAAGTTGAACAACTGCAATAGACCATTTATGAGGGTCTGATCACCGGCTTCAGTGATGCCAATCGAATTCAGTACCAGGGTCAAGTAGTAGGTAACAACACTGATACCGTTCCACTGACTGCCGAACCCCAGAATAAAGGCGATAAGCACTCGTCTTCTGTTGGGTGAAGTCTTGAAAAGCGTCAGCCATGAAGCTTTGCTCCCCTCCATGCGCTCAGTGTTAATAGCCTTTTGGATCTCGGTCATCTCGTAGGCAACCAAGGGTGAGCTTTCTGCTCCGGCAGCATGCCATTTGGCCAGCACGTTGCGGGCTTCTTCGTGTCGATTGTTTGCAATGAGCCAGCGAGGTGACTCCGGAACCCAATATACGCCAAGAAATTGCAAAAACGGGATAGCTGCTTGTAAAGCGGATGGAATTCGCCAAGCCCAGGGGGAGTTCATCCTGAAAGTACCGAACGTCACCTGCAACGGCATTAGCGCCCAAAAGTCTCAGCGACACGGGAATCCAACTTACCCATGCTGCGGCAATGGCACCGAAGAAGAAAAAAGTGTTATACAAAGCCGTGATTTTTCCACGATGTGATGGGTAGGCAAGCTCTGCCACGAGAATAGGGCACGGAACAGCCAAGAATACCGTCGCAACACCCAGAATTCCTCTAGACACAATGAACATCGCAAGGTTTGTCGAGGCAGCCTGAATGGCAGGACCTATGAGCATGATGACCAGACCAATCCACATAGGTACCTTCCGGCCCCATCTATCCGACATCCAAGAGACAGGGAATAGACCCAAGATCTTGCAGACCGGATATATAGAGTTGATGGCACCAAGGAGAGCAGCCGAGGGTCTGTTGAAATAGTCTCGCCACTGCGGGAGTGTCTGGAGGCCGTTCATCATGGAGCCTGAAGCCAAAGTTAGCCAGAGGTTGCAACGTAGACCGCATTTCGCATTCCCCAACAACTTACCGTCATAGCCAACAGCCGCAGAAGAAAAGAGAGGAACCAAGAGCATCATGTTCAGAAGAAGTAAATGTCTGGTGCGGTACCACGGACGCTCGAGCTGCGGCAGAACCTTGAGCAGTTCAGGTCCAACAGACTCGACCGTGGACGACTTTGCGTTGTCGCTTTTGCCAATGCCCAACATTTTGGAAGCTGATACAACATAAAGCTCTTTTGGCTCGTGTCGAAATGTTTGGACTACATTCTGAGAAGCCATAGCCTTATACTTGAGGTTTTGCAGCCTCTGCAACAGCCATCGTCCAGGAAATGCCTCCGCGCTGACCCCAGAGCCACGCACGCGGAGAACTCACTAGCGCGTGGAGTTGGCTTGGACGTAAGAACAGTCCGGAGCTAGACTACTGCCCTACTACTGCCCTACGGGAAAAAAAAAGAAACAGCCTTAAAAGCTAAAGCGGCTGGCCATCCAATGAGCAGATGTGATATTTTCGGCACAACAACAGGATCTGCCAGTAGTCAGAGACTCGTCGGGGAACCCTCCGAAGCCTGCTTTCTCCACAAGGAAAAGCCAGAGGCGCTACGCAACTGGCTGACTGCGCTAAGCCTAGCTCAACCGCCTTGGCAAGCCTAGGTAGCAGCCTCGGAACCACCATCAGCCAATCGATGACTGTGCATTTGTAGGCCCACTGTAATATGAAGGCTGGTCGTCGGGGGGCTACGCCGAGTTCTTATTAACATCGACACCCTCGAGCCATCGAGAGAGTCGTCTCTTCACTCACTCACATGCCTTCCTCAAGGTCGTCCAACATGCCTCGACGAAGATCGGCGTCCCCCGAGGCTTCAGCCCAACCTCCCAAACGCGCGAGAACAGCACCGTCCACGCGTGGACCCGCAGCGTGTCAAAGGTGTCGAGACAGGAAGACCAAATGCGACTTCCGCCACCCAGAGTGCGGTTACTGCTCGAAGCGGCAGCTTCCTTGTGTTTACCCCGACGAAAGGACCGACTCGGTGACTGGGGCAGACATCCTTGAAGCGATTGGACAGCTGTCCCAACTGGTGCAGAGCCAGCATGAACGCGCTCGCCTGAGCTCGTCACACCCCGCTCCTAGTCCTCACACGCAGCCTACCCCAGGAGCGCCACGAGCCCAGAGCAGGGGTGTGATGCCCACACAGGGTCTGGAGTCTGTTCTTCGGTGGAGCGTCTTTGAATCGTTGCGCCCTGCAGCTTGTCTTTTTGCCGAAGAATCCCAGCCAAATCCAGAAACACTACCGCCGCCTCCGCTCCAGTACAGCGAGCTGGTGCGGCTGAAGAACAAGTACGTCGCTGGGATACATGACAAGAACCCCTTCATTGATCTTGACGAATTGCAAGCCATGATCATGAACGTTGCGGAGAACGGCCCAGACTGGTCCACACAGACTTGTCTCGTGTCGTTGGTGTGCGCTCTAGGAGCGGCGACCGAACCATACACCTCACCAGGCGAGGCTTTGGATGAACCATTAAGCGAGAAAAACGACGTACACCTTTCGCGTCAGCTCTGGGCGATGGGTGTGAAGCGGCTTGGCCTCTCGTTAGGGCGGAACGATGTGGCATCAGTGCAGTGCCTTTGCCTCGCTGGTGTCTGGTACATGCACAATTTGCAACCGCTCGATGCTTGGAAGCACTTCAATATCGCCGAGTCCTCCTGGCATTGCTTGCAGCTGATAGATAGCACTCTTGGCAACATCTCGACGCCAGCTTCGGATTGCCCGAAGTCCTTCACGGTCTGGCAGTCCATGTACTTCACCATTTGGAAATCTCAGTGCGAGCTGATGCTCGAGCTACCACTTCCCTATTCCAATTTCGACTCTTCTAAACTCCCCGCGGCATTTCCAACCCCACCCACCCCGAGTTCTGACCGCATCATGGGCGCAGCAGCTGCTGAGGCCGAGCGACGTTGGTATTACTACCTAGCCGACATTGCTGCTCGGCATCTTCTCAACCGTCTCGTCCAGACCAAAGTAGAACCCGAGGGGCCATTAACAGCAGCTCAAATACAGGACCTGCTTCACAAGGCTAACCTGATGGAGGTCCAAATCCAAAATTGGCACACGTCCCTGCCAGAAATTTTCCACTTCGACGTACCAACTGGACTCTCCCTGGAGCCCCATCCGGACGACATGACTCAGATCCTGCGAAATCGATATCTTGTTATGCGTGATATCGTCGGTCGACAGTTCGTACGTGTTTGCGTGGAACAACCTTTGGAACAAATCGACCCGACGCTTCGCGAGGAAGTCATATCATTCGCGTCCCAGTCTGTCCAATTCTGCATGATCAAGCTATCCCAGGTCAAAGCGCACAGACATCAGGGCTCGTGGTTTATGCTACGAAACACAACGACCTCGTCGCTCGTACTCTGTGCTGTATATCTAGCACAGCAGATACCCTGGCGCACGGGAGCACGCGCCATCACGCTACCAAATGGGTGGATGACGCGCATTAGTGAAGCGCACGAAAAAATTGGTCCTTTTTGGAATGAACCCCATGGAGGTAGTCGGGCCATGCAGAATCTGCTACAAACATGCCTGGCTGCATGTACAGAGACGCCGACCCCAGCCTCGGGGAGCCGCTCCGATGCCTATCCCCACACAGGTCTACCCTTTCTCGGGGGCTCCTGGGGCGAAGCGTGATCATCCAAGGCGGTTCATGCTTCAGCAACTCATTATAAGACTTTCGACTTTGTTAAGTCGTCAATCATGTCTTGGTGCAGCCCTTACCTCTCTCCGTAGTTCAACAAACGCGTATTGATGACAGGATGGGCGAGTCCTCAAGCATGGTTGAAGGCGACTTCAGCGTTGACCACGTCTTGAATAACGCGACCCTTGCAGAGAAGGTATCTCTCTTGGCTGGTACGTCACTCCCTTATAAACGAGGTCTCTATACTGCGATCCAGGACTTACACTCAATTTCTAGGTCTTGATTTCTGGCATACTGTATCTCTGCCTCGCTTCAATGTCCCCTCTATCCGACTCAGCGATGGCCCCAACGGTGTGAGGGGCACAAAGTTCTTCGACGGCGTCCATGCGGCCTGTTTACCATGCGGTACCGGCCTCGCCGCGACCTGGGATCAGGATCTGCTGTACGAGGCTGGCGTCTTGATTGGCAATGAATGCAAAGCCAAAGGCGCGCACTGCTGGCTCGGTCCCACGGTGTGCATACAACGCTCACCACTAGGAGGCCGTGGGTTCGAATCCATGTCAGAAGATCCATATGTCACAGGAAAACTCGCTGCGGCGTATATCAAGGGAGCGCAGTCCACGGGCATAATCTCGACGTTGAAGCACTGGGTGGCAAACGACCAGGAGCACGAAAGGGTTGGCTACAATGCTGTCATTAGCGAACGAGCTCTGCGAGAGGTGCATATGCTGCCATTTCAGATCGCTATTGCTGATTCGAAGCCTGGTGCTGTTATGGCTTGCTACAATCGTGTAAATGGCACACACGTGTCAGAGAGTAAAAACCTCCTCGACGTACAACTGCGACAAGATTGGGGCTGGAATGGGCTTATCATGAGTGATTGGTAAGTGGTTTTGCGCCCATGGCGTTGTGAGCGGGCTGAGACTTCATCCATGGCTAATTTATACTGTCAGGTTTGGGACTTACTCTACGACAGAAAGTCTGAATGCTGGGCTAGATCTCGAAATGCCAGGGCCAGCTCGTCTGCGAGGATCCCTTGCCGACCTTGCTGTTTCCACCCGTAAAGTCTCTCGAGCGACCATAGACGAGCGGGCACGGAATGTGCTAGAGTTCGTTCAGAAAGCTTCTAAGACATCGGTCGCAGCCGTGGAAGGCACTCGTGATTTCCCAGACGACCGAAGATTAAATCGCAAACTGGCTGCAGACAGTGTCGTGCTGCTCAAGAACGACGCCGGTCTTCTACCACTCCGTGGAATCTACAAGAAGAAGATTGCCTTGGTTGGACCCAATATGAAGATGACTGCGTTCTGTGGTGGGGGGTCTGCAGCTCTCCAGCCGTACTACACCGTGTCGCCCTATGAAGGCATTATCAGCCACCTGTCGCCCGATGTCGAGGTCCGATACGAGGTCGGTGCCCATTCTCACGGCTTCATCCCTGAACTACGAGCTGGGGAACACGTTCGTACGCCAGAGGGAGATCCAGGATTGAGGATCAGATTCTACCGTGAACCGCCTTCGGTTTCGGACAGAAAGGTCGTCGACGAGATTGTGGCCCGGGACTCCATTTGGCAGCTGATGGGCTATTCGCACCCTCAGCTAGATAAGCTGTTTTACGTGGAGGTCGAGACTCGACTGACCGTTCCGGTCACGGGCGCTTTCGAATTCGGCCTGGCTGTTTACGGCTCTGGGACGCTCTACATTGACGACGAGATCGTCGTTGACAACAGCACCACACAGCGAGGTGGCACATTTCATTTTGGCAAGGGCACAGTGGAAGAAAAGGCAGTCCTCAACCTGGTTCAAGGTAAGACTTACAGAGCCAGAGTCGACTTCGCTAGTGCACCGTCCTCGAAACTGATCAAACCTGGTGTTGTCAATTTTGGAGGCGGCGCTGGCCGACTGGGCATGATCCAACAAGTCGACGACGATGTAGCCATTGCCGCCGCCGTTGAGGCTGCACAAAACGCTGACATCACCATCTTGTGTGCCGGGCTGTGTCGCGATCAGGAGTCTGAGGGCTTTGACAGGCCACACATGCGTCTCCCTCGAGCTGTCCCGCGGCTCTTCGAGGCTGTTCTTGCCAACGCACCAGATGCAATCGTCGTTACCCAGAGCGGTACGCCGTTTGATATGCTACCGTGGGCTGACACGGTCAAGACACATGTCCACGCATGGTTTGGCGGTAATGAGACAGGTAACGGGATAGCAGATGTGCTCTTTGGGGCTGTAAACCCTAGCGGGAAACTGCCCCTGTCATTTCCACGCAGAATTGAGGACACGCCAACATTCCTCAACTTTGGCAGTGAGAGGGGGCGCGTAACATATGGCGAGGGGATATATGTTGGGTACAAATACTATGAGAAGGTCTTGAGGGATGTGCTATATCCTTTTGGGTAAGTGTTGTCCCGCTGCTGTCGACGCTCATATTGCGCGTGTTTTCGTATGTATACTCACGTGCGATCCAGACACGGACTCTCATACACAACATTCCAGTATCAAGGGCTCCATGTCACAAGCTCCTCGGCTACGCTCACGGTTACTAATACCGGAAGCTTGCCCGGCGCAGAAGTTGTGCAGCTGTATATCGGCGCCGACAAGACCACTGCATCGATTGCTAGACCCGAGAAGGAGTTGAAAGGATTCAAGAAATTCTCCCTTCAACCAGGGGAGACAGCAAGTGTAGAGATTCCCTTTGACCGATTTACAACGGCTTTCTGGGACGAGGAGCTCAAATGCTGGGTGTGTGAGAAGGGTGTTTACAGCGTCCTCGTTGGATCCAGCAGCCAAGCAGTCAAGTTGAAAGGAGAGCTTTTGTTAGAAGAGACGACGACGTGGGTAGGTCTGTAGCTGCAGATTATAGCTCGAACCAAAGTCCTGCTGGTCACTATTTGGGGCTATAATTTGCTTGCTAACATCAGCTTGGGACGTACGTCCTTTAACTGATAGCCAATAAAAGTTACAGGGCTCTCTTGAAGTGTTTCCTCGATTAGGAGCCCCGGACCTGGTTCCCGGCCAGGTGTCGGACATTTGGTATCGGGGAGGCGCCGAGCGCGTGGAACCACAGCGAACCTCCTCCGAAAGTGCGTAGAGTAACTCAAATAGAGAAGTACATAAGCCCATCATTATTGGAATCAACACGTCATATAGCATTACAAGAGCGGGCCCGCAAGGGAACGTCTCAAAAAAGCTCTGCCGGGATTGACAGTGTAAGCGATCCGCTGTCAGCTGTACTAGGCCATGAGAACGGGCACCCATAAAGTATCCTCTCTTTGGAGGCCTCTTGCAACTTACCTTTAAATTCCACTAACTGATCAACCAAACTTTAAATGCTTTCCGAGTCTACGGCTTTGGCGATAACTTCTTTCATCAACCTCTCAAGCCAGCTTCAGTATGCTTTCTCGTGACATTTTCCTCTATTCATCCATGCAAGTATGCCTTGCAAAAAACAACAGCATCGTCTCTATACCGTACGAGCTCACATATCTTCTGCCAAGTCGCTTCGATGGGAATGTCCTCTACAGCTTCGTTAACGGGACCAATACATCGGACGCATCTATCGACGCGACTTTTCAGTCCGCTGCGGTAGCGCCATTCATATTATTCGACGACGAGTTTCTTGGAATCTTGGGTCAGAATCCTCCGATCGAGCTGGTAGAGGAGCGTGAAGACAACTTTGCCGGAGAAGCAGGAGTGTGGATCAGCGAGCGCAATGAGGTCTGGCTCACTACCTGGATTAATGACGGACCGACCAGTGTAGAGATCCTGGACCTGGAGACGCATAGCGTCAAAAGGCTGAACTCATCCGAGCCTCTGGAGAATCCTAATGGAGGATACTACCACGAGGGTCTTATGTACTTCACATGTCTCCGGGACGATTCTCGAAAGTGGCCTGGCGGTGTTGTATCCGTTGACCCCGAAACAGGCCACGTCGAGAGAGTGCTGAACTCATACTTCGGTCTGAAATTCGACAATGTTGATGATTTGGCCTGGGTCACACAGCCGGGTACAAACATGTCGTACATGTTTATTACCATTTTGCCATTCCCAGAAGGGGCAGCAACCACAGACCGCTTGCCCCAGGGCTTGTGGCGTTGGGACCCCCAAAGAAAGCTCCTGTTGCCGGCCATCAGTAGAACCGAGTTTCCCGTTGCAAACGGAGTCCGGCCGTCAAGAGACCAAAAAACACTCTGGCTCACAGATTTCGGCGGCGAGGAGCGCAGCAGAATTTGGGGCCTCCCTGCCGAAGTGGGAGCGCCAGCTATATACAGCTACGAATTGGATGATAACATGTGGCCTGTGAATAAGCGCATTTTTGGGGTGTCCCGGATGCAAGCCCCTGATGGCATACGAATAGACGACCAGGGGAGGTTATGGACTGCCGAAGGCGAAGGGATCGTGGTGCGCAATGCTGAAGGACGGACCATCGGCATTTTCAGCGCACAGTACTTTACACGAGATCCGGTGAACACAGCAATCGTTCAGTTCGAGCTGGCAGGTGACTTGCTGGTAATCTTGGGCCAGAACAAGCTTTGGATTGTCACACTGGCGCAAACAGTCGTCGAGGCCTAAGCCTTGAGCATCGAGAAATAGTGTTGTATATCCGATTCAAATCTCTTATGTAGTTTTTCTTTTCGAACAAGCAGTACAGCACCAAAATAGTAACCCCCCGTTTAAGCATACTAAAAGCGTGGCTGGTGGAGACTATCTCCTGTGCATCGTTCTGTTTCTCTCCTTGAAGTTTGAGCCACTGCCAGCCGCCGACAGACAGCCACGCCAATCATCTGAGCCAGCATTGAAAAGAGACTGTCTTCATGGTCCGAGAATGGCATGTCTCTCCCGGCTCCTGGTTCAAGATCGCCAGCGCCACGTTTGTTCACACCTAAGGTGAGGTGATGGCCAGGATTAAATCAAGCTTATGCTAGCTCACTCTAAAGGCGGCACTGCTTAAGTCCCTGGCAATTCAAAATATAGATGGTGATGTATGCTCGGTACTTTCAGGGGCCCGGCATAGTGTGTGATTGCAGTGCGCAATCCTCAAATGCGACTATGGCTGGTGGGCTTTATCGACGGCCGAGTTTGATACTCTTTTTCTTCTGTCCGTCTTTGTTATACCGAACCACGACGAATATATTTGCGCATCTTTGTTCAAACAGCAGATCAAGAAACTTGTTAGTTCTAATCGGAAAACCGCAATCTTGCCAATTGCTCAGTGCCTTTCCCTTTGCTCGGGCGGCTTGACCGTGCACACGCCCCTTTGTCACTGTCGCTTGGGATGGCCAGCCAGTGGACAAAGTACGCTTCGAGTTCCCATTGTCGCTTAAACAAAACAAAGAGTCTTTTCATTGTTGCTCAAACAAAACAATGATTATCTTCTGAATTTCAATATCAACAAAGGAGATAGCGGTAATTGATCGAGCACTCATATCTTAGCCCGATATCGACGTGACGAGATTTTCCCATCTTGCCTTTTCGACCTCTGCAATATTACCTGGTTCTTTCAAGGCTCAATCTTTGATTAAACAGCCAAATTGATTTCAATCGACAACTCGAAGCATTGCTAAACACCCATAGCCCGCTCAAAATGGCGTCACGGCCAAGACACAACAAAGAGCGCAACGAGCGGCATACGCGGCAGAGGCAGCTACACACGAATGCTGAATCATCTGATGATCTTTACGGAGTAACTGGTGACGAAGATGAGTACCTTGAGGTTGTAACGCCCAAAAGTGGAAAGGTAACCCTGGCTACCCAACAAGCCGGCGGACAGGAGCCCATCCATGATCAAAGGCCACCATTCCCGAACCCCCCGGCCTCATTTGCAAATCGACACGAAGCTCGCCAAAATTCAGAGAGTCTCCACGGGCAATCTACTATAGGAGGCATAGAAGTAGACGCAGTGCACGGTCGTAACTACTGGAACACTCACCAACGTCTACGATTCGATAGTACGGACTTTCCCCCTCTGGACACCGGAATACAGACCCAGAGCTTCAAACCGGCTAACCTAAAAGAACATGTCCAGAAACAATCCCAGAGAATGAGAAAGCGAATCGATGATTGGGACCCGCGGAAAAGAACGTCTAAGGCAGCCTTTCGCAAGAACTGGGATACCCCTGAAGACGGATCGCCCACCCCAAAGAAACACCCCCAGTCAAAGAAAGACCCTGTAGCTCCACCTACCGACAAATGGGCTGAGATAAAGTCAGCGGCAGGTTTAACAAACAATTTGGACGAACAGACATCAATTCTGAAGCCTGCACCGTCGAGTAAGCGCAAGGCTCGCGACACTTCATCCCCTCCTGCTGATCAAGACGATCCGTCACCCCCAAAGAAGACTCGCAAAGGGACTCCCGCACCCCACCATGAGACGGAAGACACTGTAGCATCCTCTCGTCCTAAAAGGAAGGGCCATACAGCCGCGGCAGCTCCGAACCCAGGAGGCGGTGGGGATGGTGACTCTTCTGACAATGACAGCGGCGGCAAACGACCCCGTGATGCGGGCAATGATGACGCCTCTGCTCCTAGAAGCAGCTCTTCCTCATCTGAAAGCTCAGGCAACTCTGATATTCCCAACGAGATGCATCCTCCCGCGAGGACTGCGCCAGCGTCTAGACCTCGACATGGTCTAGGCATTCCTGCTCACGCCAAACCGCACACGCATCGAAATGCCAACGACCACGGTAGCGGACGCCTGGCTCAAAGCGGCAGACCTCAGGCAATTGAAAATCTAGTGCCTCAGCAGGCTGCGCCAAAACGCAAAGCCAGCAACGCTGTCGACAAGTCACGTCCTACAAAGAGGCCGCGCCAAACCCACGCCCCCAATCACCAGGACGACGTTGCCAACCAGGCTGAAGATGAAGGAGACGGTGAGGGAGAGCAGGAGGCGCAGATGGATAAAGGGAAGAAGAGTGCGAGGTTCTGGGAATACCGACAGGACACTCCTGAGAAGACCAAGGAGGAAGAGTTCGATCAGATCAACAAGGAAGCAGCTGAAAACGCAAAATCAGGAGTTCAACCTGGTCGGAAGCTCAGAAACTTCAGAGCGCAGACCCGAGTGTCCACGCAACCAAAGCAGATGCCCGCGCCTCCCAAGAAGCCAAGTAAAACAGCGGCAAAGAAGCCTGCTGCTAACAAAGTAACGAAGAAGGCTCCGGTGGCACGCAAGGGCAAGAGTATCGCAGCTAGCAGCAAGAAAGTGGCTACGACACAGGCCGCCGTTGCCCGCTCCGCTCACACTGGTGCTGGAAGGATGGCTCCTGTTCCAGACACAAGGCCAGCCCGCAATACCAGGGCGGTTAGTCGAGCTGCAAGCCTTGCTAGATCCATTGCTGGTTCCGCTACTGGTGACATTGCCTGTGATGTCAGGGACCTTACTCGCTCGAGTCAGTCTGGAAGAAGGCAACAGACGGTGCGCCAATCTCCACTCAGGACGCAAAATGCAGGCCTAAGAAACATATTAGAAGAGCAGGAGCCTGAAGAGAGGCCTCAGCCTCGTCCACTTCCCACCGCTGCTAGGTTCGAGGCTCCACCCTCCGCTCGCAACGACCCGGCAGGTCCTATCATAGCTTCCGTTGAGCAGCCTGAGGAGATCACGGGCGAGATGCAACAAATGCACCATAACATCGTGAGCCAGTCTAGTTCCTTGAGTGAGGTCGCCACTCCTAGCGAGCTGCTGGTATTCTACGACGCCCAGGTCTATGTCGACAGAGAAGGTTCCCAGGTTGATGAGCGTGGTCGGACTGCAATCAGTAAGGATGAGCAGACCGCCCCTGTCGCACGCATGGAAACTCACGAAGCCCAGGCCGCAACAGACGAGACACCTGTGCCACAGCCCAACTCTAGGCGCCGTGCTAACTTCATTGCAGCGCCTTGTGATGTCGCTCGGGGGAGTCGTCTTAGGCAGCATGGCTTGGTCTCGACCGGCTCCCGCCAGCGAGATGTAAGTGCAGGGTCTCAGCAACAAGCACAAGGCTCGACCGGGCTTCCGACCCCCTTGCCTCCGCGCAACGAGCCAGCTACTGCGAACGCTGACCAGAATACTGACCCGCATCCTCGGCAGCTCGACGCGGTCCAGAGAAGGATGCTGAGAGAAATGGAGCGAGTGCCCTCCCAAGTCCTTAATGTAAGTACAGAGCTAGACCTGAGAGCGCCAACGTGCGAACCAAAGAAGACTGACCAGCCGCAGAAAAGACCCCCGAGACTTGAAGGTCTGAACAAGCGGCCGCAACAGCAGCTCACCATCTTTGTCTGCGGCGACAACCGCCTCGGCCAGCTTGGTCTCGGGGAGAGCGTCGTCGAGGAGCGAGAGCCCGTGGTCAACGAACAGCTCACAAAGCTGAAGGTCGTGGACTTTGACTGCGGAGCCAACCATTGCATTGCCTTGACCAAGGATGGAAAGGTGCTCACCTGGGGTCGGGCTGGTGCTGACGACGAGATCGGGGCTCGCGGTGCCCTCGGAACGAGCTGGATCAACGATCCCGATACTATCGTCTTGAGGAAGTTCGTGGGCGATACCCAGAAGGAAAGAATGATTCCGAAGACCGTCGACCTGAGGCATCTTTTAGGTGAGAGAGGAGAGTACGGCCGAATTGTCCAAGTGGTTGCCACCAACGATGGGTCTTTTGCCCTCACCGATTATGGGACCGTCCTTGGATGGGGTGCATTTATGGTAAGTAACTTTCTGTCCCCTTCGTAGTTGCTTTGAGACCGAAATCCCTCAGCCTTTCAGCATCAATCCTGTTTGAGCGAGCATTTACTGACCGAAATCTAGCGAACCGACGAACAGGGCCAGTACGCCGCTGGGCTCGAAGGGGGCGGCGCCCGAAGCAACGTACATCCGTCCACCATCGAGCAGCGCGCCATGTGGCTCGCCGACTGGAACAACATGGTCAAGATCGCCGCCGGAGGTCAACATATCCTAGCCTTGGACGCCAAGGGCGAGATGCACTCCATGGGCGACAACAGCAAGGGTCAGCTCGGACTACGACGCTACGGCGAGCGCAACCGCATATACAACAGCGCCTACATACATCGACGCAGATGTGACCGTCTTCCCACTGGGGCTCGGCCCGTTAATGTTGCCTGCGGCGAGAACCACAGCTTTGCGATTGACGATGCTGGTAGGCTTTACGCCTGGGGAGACAACGCCATGGGCCAGCTGGGGACCGGGAGCAGATCTGGCCACGAAGCCCAGCCGCAGCTTATTCCAGGGTGGCATTCACAAGATGGAGATGGAAAGAGGACGATCGAGGAAGACAAGGTCGCTGTTGACGTCTGTGGGGGGGTAAGCCACTCGCTAGCTTGCACCAAGGACGGCCAGGCCTATAGCTGGGGACAGTTCTCTGAAGGCGCTACTGGCATTCTAAGAGAAGATCTCCTCGCCTGGCACGGCAGAAGTGACTCCCTTTCATCCCCTGATCCCAGTTCTGAGGTAGGACAAAGTCGGGACGCCACCCCTGACATGGTGGAGAGGCCCAGGAGGCTCCCAGGTATGTACCGTCGATCCTTTTTCCAGAGATTTGCTAAGACAAATGCAGATTGTGAAAACATCACAAGGGTTTGCGCAGGAAACTCCCACAGCATCCTAGTGGACGGCAACGGCACGGCCTTTAGCTTTGGTCGCTCCGAACACCACCAGACCGGCCAGGGGTACAACGAGGTGGTGCAGGAGCCCGAGGAGGTCCAGGGCAGCGACATCTCGCACATGAAGGTGGTTCGCGCCGCCAGCGGTGAGAAGTTCACCATCTTCGCCTGCGTGCCGAGGCCCAAGGCTAAGCCGCAGGGCGGAAAGTCCAAGCGGAATACGAGGAGCGGGCGTCAAGCTGGCGGGGTTTAGTTCTGCGACGTTCTTGGTGTGGGCGAACGTGCCGTGTTGATGTTTCGCGGGGGGTGTGTTTTGTGGAGGTTCTAGTGCTCGGTACGGCGTTTGTGTATGTGATCTTATTACTGATAGACCTTGTCGAATCTATGGTGTGTTTTGGAACCAGTGAAGCGTCGGTGAACATGGCCTGGGTTGACAAAACACTCCAGGCAGGGTAGGCCCATTTGTACGACCCCTTCAGACGCGTCACCAAAAGGGAGGAATGTCTACGGGTATGTGTATCTACGGAAACTTCCAAAACTCAAGTAAGAAATGGCAATTCATTCAAATTCATAGACTTCGTGCCCTGATTAAGATCCCTAAATATGCAATTTTTCCACATTGTCGACAATCCACTGGTAACTGTCGTCCCTAAAGTCATCCTTGAGGTAGGAATTCCTGTTGCCCGTCTCGAACCAGAGAAGCTGCCTCTCGTTCGAATCGTATTCTGGCCAGTTGTCATACTTCTCCACGCCCTTGTTCGGGTCCTGGTTGTGCAGGAAGTTGAAGTAGTAGGTCCTGCAGCTGCGGGCAGCGTTGTTGGGCCAGATGCCGTAGAAGACCTGCAGCAGGTCCGAGGCGTGGAACGTGCCCATCACTGGCGTGCCGTAGTTGTAGCTCGCGAGGTAGGACCACGACGGCACGTCCGGGTGCGCGATGATGGTCATGTCGAGGAACGCGCGGCGCGTGAGGGTGAAGACGAGGTCGCCCAGGATGGCGGCCAGGCGCTTGTAGCCCGGGTACAGCTCGTTGAAGAAGCTGGTGCGGAAGGGCGAGCCGTTTCGCTTGGCTGGGTCGTAGGTGTCGATGAGGGCGGTGAGCTCTTCCACGGTGGCACCGGGGAAGTAAAGGTCGTTGAAGTAGACGGCCAGATCCTCGGTCGTAGACAGGTTGTTTTGGAAGAGAGAGAAGAGCGTGCCCTCGTCTTCCTGGTCTCCGATGATCATGGGCACGGCGTGGTAGCGGCCGCTCGAGGCGAGAACGTCAGGGGAGTCGGGGAGAACATCGCCGTCGGGGCGCGGCAGGTAAGACAGGGCGACCGAGTTGTACGAAAGGATGCCCGGGACCGAGTTGACGGCGTCGAGGAAGGTATCGTAGTCAACTTCGCGAAGGCAGTTGAGCGTGTCGTCGGCGCCGTCACAGCCAGCCCTGTTGACGACCTGGTCGTAGATCGCCTGACCCTTGGGGCAGTCAACAGGATCAGCTGGGACGATGCTACCGGAGTTCATGATGGCTCCCCTGAAAAGGTCCTTGCCCTTGTACTGGGCGTCACCGCCGTAGAGCGCCATCTGATCAAAGACTGAGATGCTGCCGGCACTCTCGCCCCAGATGGTCACCTTGTCAGGGTCACCACCAAAGGCAGCAATGTTGTCAGCCACCCACTCAAGACCCATGCGCTGATCCAGCAGGCCGATGTTCCCGCTACCGTCCGCGAGGATCTCGGCACCGGGCATGAAGCCAAACCCGGCGACACGGTAGTTGACAGCGACGAAGATGAACTGTTGGTCCTGACCGATAGCCTCGGCGAGCAGGCTCGAGGCGTCGTACATGTTGGAGCCACCGAGGGCGAAACCACCACCGAAGATCCAGAAGAGGACGGGCAGGTTATCGCCCTCCTTGGTGCCCTTGGGGCGTTGAACCGAGATGGTCAGGCAGTCTTCCTGGCCCGTCAGCGGCTCGAGGAAGGGGATGTCAAGCAGAAGATCCAAAGTGCTGCTCAGAAGATCCCGGGCTTCGTTAGAGACGAACAGCTGCGGACAGGCGGCCGCGATGCCAGTCGCATCAAAGTCTTCCAGCTCCTTTTCCAGGCGCACGGGGGGCTTGAGCCTCAACGGCCCAACAGGGGGCTCCGCAAAGGGGATGCCGCGGAAGGACTCAACCTGCAGCAGCGTCGTTCCCGTGATCGAGCCAGCTGGGGCGTTGACGGTGAGCTTGGGCGCGGTCTTGGCCTCAGCCTCAGCATCGAGGGCAGCCTCCTTTGCAGGGTTAATCGACGGCGCTGGGCCAGGCACGGCGGAGTCACTGGGTCCATTCTGCGGCGCGGCGAGGGCCGTGACGGCAAACAGAAGTGACGAGAACTTCATTGTGGCGGTCGCAGATAAACAAATAGAGTACCGGGGTGCAAGTGCCGCGAGTACGTGCGTCCAACTGCCGAGGAGTCGCACTGCCGGTGTCAGGTATGTCCTTTATATATGTACACCTGAAAGGACAGGAGCCTGCGATGGCCTCTCGAGTCTGGAATGCAGATTGCGCGTTGCTGCCTCGAAAAAATGGAAGTCTCGCACGGGGATCGTCGGTTTTTTATTCCCACTACTCCCTCGCAGCAGCTCATCTGGCGTCGGCCATCCGCGCGCTCGATCTCTCGACCCCAGAACTCCACCAGACCCAGGTGCTCGCAAGGTAGCATCAACAAGGGTCGCCGTCCTTGGGGCCAGCTGGCTGGCTGAGTCCGGGCTGTTCGGCCGCCTCCCAAACCCCGCCTGCTCTCCCGCCCAAGCATCCCCGGGATCTCAAAACTCAGCACATCCCGTGCTTAGCGGGGGGACCAAGACAAGACGAATGTGGGATCGAGGATGGGGCGCGATCGTCCGCGAGGCTCAGTCAGGTATCGTGGGCCGGCCTTAATGAGCGCATTGGGAAGAAACCCCGACGGGCGGGTTGGGTGAGTAATTTCTGACCTCCCAGCAGCCCGAAACCCCGTGGGGAAGCAAACGAGAAGAAAACCGAAGATTTGGATCGTCAGGAACATGTGAAAAGGCATCTGGCTAGGCAATGTGGTCTTTATGTGACAGAAACAGCGCTGGGATGCCTCGGCAGCGGCGTGGCGATCGAGGCTTGTCCCTTCTCAGTAGGTGGAGGATGCGGCATCATGTTCGTCCGCGTCAGGCGGATGCGCCCAGCAAGCCAACACCCACCGCCTTCACCCAACCCACCTCTCGTGTGCTGGTCTGATCTGGGGTTGGCGGGTTGAGGTTGCGGGGTAGGTGACAACGACCATTCGCCGCCTACCCATGGAGTACGAGGTGTGTATGCGTGTGCGTATGGGGGGTCAGGGAGGTGGTCAAATCGGGCTATGCCGGTTTCCTTGGAGACGCATCGAGAGACGTCATTTGGCATCTTCTATGCGCATGCAATACATATGCAGCAGATTCCAGCCCTTTCGTCCCAGCGGTGAGATTCGATGCCGCTGTGTGAGTGGGTGGATAGTCGCTCCCATTGCCTAATCGGGTAATCTCGTCGTCGTGTAAGCGGCTGCTTCCGTCTAGTTCTGTCTTTGCCTCGCGGGGAAGCCAAAGGAAGCAAATTTCGTGTAAGGTAGGGCCTTCAGATTCAATGCGCGAGTTAAATGTTCAATTAAGGGCATACTTGTGACAATACGAGTGGTGGGAAATAAGTACAGACAACCTGCCCTGACGGGGAGCGCTTCTAGGCTTGCTTGTTGCCGACCTTGTTGCCGACTCAAAATGTTGGTGCGCAGCCCCTGGCTATGGAATGTGTGTCTTAAAAGCAGACCTGAAAGCTAACGGATATATCGTTTCCGTGTTGTTGACCTGCAGCCTTCATTCCCTGGACTACCGTCGAGACCCTGTTTGCCATGGGAAGCCGGCCTAGACCTCGTGCGACCACCCACCCACCCCTCTCAGCGACACTAGGGCAATGCGCACCAAGTAACTAGCTGCCCATAGCTCTTCTTCGATTCAACATTCACCGTACGAGCCGCTTGATGTCCGTCTGGGGTCGTATCCGCGCCCCATGGGGAAACATCCGGATCGGCGCACGCACACAATATTGCCACCAGGCACCATCTTAGTCTATGCATTGAACTAGATTCAACGCTGATCATACGACATCACAAGCTGAAAAGGCTTGTGGCCCTCGGTATAGATTGCATGTGCGCAGACGAAAAAATCGGCGGAGTGAAGGCGGCGCGTATCGGGGGAAAGCATCTATCACTCCTGGCTAGCTGTAGTGTTACGCTTGAAGAAAAGAGCTCAAGGTCAATGTTGATACAATCCGTCGTGATCTTCTTGCGACTGCATTTCTTCATTCCCTTGTCGCAAAGGCGTCGCTGGTTACCTACGTTGGTGGAGTAGCCCCTGAATGATCGGAAGCGTCCCTCCCCATTGATTTCCCAATCCACTCCAAACGACCGTAGAGGACGACAGACAGATATCAGATAAGATGAAATGGCATCTGGATATCGAAGGAGTATTGGTGGGTTCTTTTCCTGCAACTCTCCTGGGCGGGCTGCGTCCTGCGAGTGGTCTCCAATGTTGCAGCGGTCCCCCTCTTAACCCTGGGCTCTGGTAAATGCTGGCTAGGTTGGTTGAGCGTTGTGACATTGGAGGATGTCGCTCCAGATGCCTCGGTTATAGCTTTACGATGCTCTTTCCGGGACTTCCGTGATTGCGGGTCCGCGGCGATGTCCTCGTTGCTCATCGTGTGGGCGTCTCTCCACTCAGGAGACCCCGCCGAGGGTGGCCACGGCCTACTGTTGCCAGGGCCAGGCATGTAAACGATGTGTAAGTCTCGGGCAAGCTCCGACTCGGCGGTTGACTTCAAACAATCCTTGTCAGGCCCCTTTTCCGAGAGGTAGTCCTTGAACGCGCCTGCGTCGAACGGACCAACAAGGTCCTCACCTAATGCTTTCCCCAGCCTCTCCCGAAGACCAAGAACAGGCCAGACTGACACGTGCGTGTACTCAATGCGTAGTCCCTCTTGCCTGCCATCTTTTGTGAGACACGCTGCGAACGGATCATGAAATCTCTCAAGAAACCCCCGCTTGACCGTAGCAGTGTAAACAGTGATGAACGCAGCAGCTGTTTCATACGAACCGGGCTTGGCCGTTTCATATGAGACGATGCGCAGCTTGACATCCCCGAGGGGTGGATTGATGGAGGAACGGTCGAACGGCCTGTAGGAGCATTTCGACCGGCGGTTCGAATATTGAACGATTGGCGAAGCATAGAAGTGGCGCTGAGCCATACCTAAAAAGATGCAAACAATCAAGGGATCGCGCACAGCGTCTTCCGCCTTCGTTACCTGACTCCAGGCCAGTTTGGCAAAGCGAGACGGGACCATGCGGCGCAGCATGCGAAGCTCATCCTGGGATGTAGCGCAAACCGCGTGCTTGGGTCGCCAGCCGTGCGCCCAAGGAGTCATCGTGTAGCCCTCAAGCTTTTCAGTGTTCTTTCCATCTGAAAAGAGCTTTCTGGGGATTTTGTTTCCCGGCCCGGTAAGCGGGAACATGATCTGATTCTGAACCACTCTAGGAAATACCATGCCGTCCATGATTATGTCGACATTCTCATGAACAGGCGAGGAGAAGACGTGAGGCCACAGATCCGCGAGAACCAGTTCATATGCTTTGCGACTTCGAGCCCGGTTGTAGGGCCCGTTTCGCGTCGGACGCAGCATGGCCTTCAAATTGAGGAACAGACGCTTAGCATCCCCAGGCGCGCAAGTGTTGGGATGGATGTCCTGAATGTAATCCATGCTGATAGGCTTGGGCGACGGCTTGTCTGTATTGTGCTTCCTGTGGAATGTATAGCCTAGGATGTCGGCATGTCGCTGGGTCCAATATAATGGCTCGCAGAGGGTGCGTTCGCGAGGTGTCTGCTGAAGCTCGGCGTAGAGGGAGCCTGGCTCGGGGCGATCGGTCCAAGAGCGCCTATATCTGGAAGACAAGTGTTTCCAATGCCTCCTGTAGTTCTTGGGGCTACAGCTGGTCGATGGCGCCCCCTCAGGCAAATACGCGGGCGGCGCACGGCGGTTGCTGGGCTCGTCATGGTACATTGGGAGCGCATCGACGGCAGGTCGAGCCGCACCGTTCTCGACAGTGAACGTATCCACCATCATCTAAAAAGATTAGCATCTGTGGCGTATCTCGCTTCAAAGTCATAGTAACCGACCGCCAAGTCTGGGGCGTCGCAATTGTGAGTAGAGAGGAGTGCCTCGGCTCTTATTGTTGATATTGTTGGTGACACAGTTTGAAGACCTTCAGAGCCCAGAATCTGAGGACAAATATGAGAAATAAGAGGCAGGACAGATCAAAGATATGGGAATCTCAACCCAACCTGAGGTCAGCTCCAGGTTAATGAATGCTTGGGAAGCTTTCGTAGCCAGGCATAGACCTGCGAATGAGCAGAGCGATGCTGAAGAGGATCCATCTTTGAGAGTTGCGTGGTTTCCAGGAGACGTCAAGAAGATTTCGTAGGTGCGCCCTTGCCTTTGAAAGTTCCGATCGAGAGAAGCTTCCACGATGAAGCCACGATGGGGGATCACGTGGACCATGTGATGGTTCGTGGTGTGGCTGAAGCCCTTGCGTGGCTGGTGCTGTCTGGCTGTGGCTCAAAACCATCTCAGAGAGGCCAATGGAAGTGCCGCTTCTGCCCCGCAACTGACGACAGCTTCAACGCCGGCATCAGCATCACAGCCCCGCCAATCTCCAACCTCGCGTGCGCCAACCTTCGTCATCCAACAACCACACCCCGAGCAGTCCGCCACCACTGTTCAAAATGCCGGTCAGTCTCCCTTCGCTATCCACGCACCCTCAATCCGACCCATTGCTCTGCACAGGCCCAGCCGAGAGCTCCTCATCCCGAGCTCCGTCATCATAGCTAACCTCACCAGGCCTACAACTCCATCTTCAACAACGACCCCTCTCAGCCGCGCCTGATTGGGAACTTCCCCCTGCCCCCACTGCGCACAAAGACCCGCGGCCCAGCCTACACCCTTCCCCTCGTGCCCCCCCTGCCGGCCAACGAGTCCCCCGATCCCGACTCGGAGAGCTACGACATCCTGGACGAGGTTCTCGCCCTCTTCCGCGCGAACACCTTCTTCCGCAACTTCGAGATCCAGGGCCCTGCGGACAGGGTGCTCATCTATGGAATCTGGTTCGTGAGCGACTGCCTGGGCAAGATCAAGCCTGGAGCGGACATGAGGCAAGCGACCAAGGATGTTATGAACTTGGCGTTGGACACAAACTTTGCCATCCCGGGAGATCCAGCGTGGCCGTTGAACCAGGTTAGCCGCCCGTGCGAGGATGTGGATGGAGCATTGCTGACAAGGTGACAGATGTACGAGCCCCCGAGGGACCGACAGGACGCCGAGCAGCTGAGACAATACATGAGCCAACTACGACAGGAGCTGGCCACGCGGTTACTGGCGCGGGTGTACGACGAGGACGAGACGAAGCCGAGCAAGTGGTGGTTGAGCTTCACCAAGAGAAAGTTCATGGGCAAGGCTCTGTAGGGGGGCTCACGCTCACAGGGTTTAGGGATTCGATGTGTATAGACAACCGCAAGAAATGAGAGCGCGCGCACGAGTTCTTTGGTAGATGCAAGGGGTATCTTGTGACATTGCTCTCATGCTGCCAGTGATCCAACGGCTATATTTATGACGGTGCGGCTTTCCTCTTCCTGAATTTACCCCTGGCTTCAATCTTGCCTTCGACAGGGACTGCTTTCCAAGCCGTAAAGACATACCCCTCAGCGCCGCCTCGCTCCGTCATGAGCGGATGCGTCCGTTGCGGCAAGACCTGCCATCTCCTTGCTCGGCTAGTCTGTATCCCCGCGCCTAGTAAGAGCGTGGGGTTCAGGGGAAACTCTTCATTGCCCTCCCACTGCTCCAGCTCCGCCATCGACTTGCCGATCGTCTCAGCCGGGGGGTTTGTCACCCAGGCTGCACGCCGCTGTACGCTGAAGCAGTCTGCCAACTCAGCGAGCGACTCAATGGTCTGCGCATATATCGCAACCGGCGCACCGCCCGCGAGCAAGGGCAGCGTGTGTCTCAGGATGCTGATGGGACTCATCGTAGCTGCGACGGCCAGGCCTGAGAACTCGCCCGCCCTCGTTCCGTCGACAAGGTGTTTCGTCCTCGCCCATCTTCTGCGTTTGCGATGGTAGTTGCCACGCTGATTTGTCTTCCACGTCGCCAAGGTCTCGGCGTCGACATCTGGCGGGCTGTCCTTGTACGAGGGGTCGTCTTCGGGGCTGACAAGCTGCAGCCACGATACGGGGAGGATGTTGGTGAATAGAGGGTGGTATGGAGGCGCCGGGTTGACGTCTGCGGGGTCGTGGTCGAAGTAGCGAAGCATGAAGAGGTTGGGCTGGGTGTTGTGGTGCAGGACCGTGATGGTGTTGTTGGCGGCGTAGGGGATGTCGAGGTCATCTCGCCGGCGCCTCTTAGGCCGCGGCTGTTCGCCCTCAGCTACCTCCTGCGCCTCAGAGTCCTGGGCCTGCTCCGTCTCTTCGCCTCGATGCAGGATTCCCATCCGCTCTGCTAGCGAAGCCGTCAACAGCCCCCCCGTATCATCTACGCACAACCACCGTCCCGCATGCGGCCCCTCGGCTCCCTCCAAAGGCGGCGCGCTGAAATGCACGTCGGCCCAGCATCCCACCAGCGCGATGCTCTCCTGCCTAAGTTCAAGAATCTTGCTAGCTTCTCTGTCCTGCAGCATCCAATGAGCCAGCAGCGGTACGTCGACGGGCAGCACCGTGAACCGCCTCAAGTACTTCCTTGTCTTGAGCAGCTTGTACTTTGCCAACGAATAGCCCGTCTTTTGATCGATGTGCGTATGCGACAGCAACAGCTTCGCTATGATGTCCTGTCCCGCCGATGCGCCCTTCTTCTTAAGCTCCTCGATCTCGGTCGCGCTGAGGGTTTGGCGTGCATTTTCGTCGATGACTGCGCGTTTCGAGCGCGCGATGACCTTGCCGTCGTCGTCGGTCAGGGTGAATACCTCGCCCTCCGCCGGCAGAACAGCATCTTGACCGTCCCGGCCTTCAGCTTCAGCCTCTTCAGCGGTCTCCCTCTCGTCGTTTGCGTCGGCTAGCGCATCAGCGTTGAGTTCGGAGGCGGGCACGACGCGTAGGCGCGAGAAGGACTCGTCTTGGCGCTTGTCCTGGACTTCGTAGGTGAGGTGGAAGGGTCGGTGGATGATGAGGTTCGCGGGGAAGACGCCGTATTTGCCCAGGGATATCGACCTGTGAATGCGTGAGCTGCGAAGCCTCGCCGGGTGGGAGAGGATGCGACGGACGTGTTGGGGGTGATCTGGATGACTTTGTTGCTGTCGTTGGGCAGACGCAGGGCGACCCATCCATTGGGCTGCACCAGATCGCGCGACATGGCAGAAATCCCTGCGCCAGACGATGCTGCGATTGGGGACGGTCTGTGAGGATGTGGTTTCGGTGACGGTCGCGACCAACTTTTTTCTGCTTCCCCAATTCGGGCGAAATTTGAGATCGACGCTCGGTGAGCCCCGCATTCAAGCAGTCGCTTCCGGGTCACCGAGACGTCGAGGCTCACCATACTGTACCTGAGGTCCCTACACTAGTAGTAGTAGTAGTAGTAGTAGTAGACATAGACAGGTGAGGTGTCTGTAGCTGGATTATCTATGCCTGTCTCATCCCAGTGCAGTCCGCTACAGATCTTCCTCGATGCCGAAGCGATACACGCAATTGACGCTCTACTGATAGCTGCTAACTACTGAAATGAACCCTCTCGCAGCTGCATCTGTTCGTTGATGATTAACGTTAATTATCTGACTATCTGCGCCTCGATGCGGTCGCCACCGTCAAGTGCGTTGCTGTACTGGGCTACAGCTGACAAGCATCGCATTTGCGCGCCTCGTTGCTCGTTTCACCCCATGTCACCTCAATCGGTTGCTATGAAGTTTGGCAATTTGTCTACTCGTGTACAGTTTTGACTCTCAATCCAAGTCCAAATGCAAGTACGCCTCAAATTCATGTCCTCCAACGACACCGGGGTTCCAATACGACATCTCACCCATGAACCATGAGCCACTGCAGCAAACTAATCATCTTGCCCTTTAGATGTCGCTGTCTCCATGATTGGCCTTCTCTCGAGCCCCTCCTCCTTCTTCTGAAATGACCGACCGACCTTCTTGAACGGCCAAATCAAGGCGTCCAGACCATGCAAGAGGCAGCTCAGCGCCCCAAAGCAGACAAAGGGAGCGATGGTGTAGCTGAAGAGATACACAAAGCCTCCGCTCCTCTTGACCACGTCGTAAAGCTCAGTACGCATCACCTCGGCGGCATTAGTGTCCGACTTCCACGGGCCGACGAGACGGAACTTGGGGTTGAAGTTGCTGCCCATCGCCCACGCAAACAGCACCTTCCAGCCTTTGGTCATGACATACGAGATGGTCGGAGCAGCACCCATATCGAGGGCGAGCTGGTACGCGTAGGCTTCGTGGTCGACGGCGCGCTTCGTGACAAAGAGATCGTATCCAGCGCGGGCGTGGATCTTCCAGTCCATTTCGTAGCTGGGGACTCGCTCCCAGCTTGGATATGTGGGAATCTGGCTGGGAAACTTGTTCTGGATGAGCTTGAAGACCCAGAACTGTGCTTGCAGCTCTGCCAGGGGAGGGATGGCGCCGATGGAAGGACGCACAAAGCCGATGAAGCCAACCGAGACATCGTTGCTGTTGTAGACGCAGCGGATGTTGGTGTCGGAAACGTTCGGGTAGTCGTCATCGAGGAAGAGGAACTTGGTTTGATATCCCGTGGCAAGGACGACAACATCTGGCTTGATGCGGTGGATCTTTCCAGCATCGTCGTGTAGAGTCATGAAGCCCTCCTCGTCAACCTTCTGCGGCCAAGAAAGAACGTCAATCTTTCGACCCTGGGTGTCCTTGATGGGAACATTGAGAAGCTTGGACCGCTTCTCATTCCACCAGCTCTGAGAGCGATGGCCTGTTGAAATGTATGGTAGGGCGCGGTCGGACTTGCAGAGGAAGATGGCATCGACATGCTTGCGCTCCTTGCTCATGTGGCCAACCCACTGATCAGGACCCTCCTCCGTGCCCGAGATGAGGGTGTGCATCTTCTTGATCCACTGGTCGTAGGCAAGCCAAAGAAGAGGGCTGCGCTGGAGCAGTGGATGGACGTAGGCGGTGTCGAACAGGCTGGCGACCGAGGTGTCAACGGGCTTGTTCTTGCGGGCTTCTTCGTAGCTGTTGCAGCGAGGAAGAGGAATGATCTTAGGGGCGCAGAAGAAGCCACCGCTGTGGCAGATGGCGGTGGACTTGGTGGCAGAGGTTACGGCAAGGTGAGCCATGTCCATTCCTGTCTCGCCAGCACCTAGGACAACAACGTTGGTGTCATGGCCGAATTGCTGTCGAGTCTTGAGCTGCGAAGAGTGCAAGACGAGCGGAACCCTGTCGAGGCCCTCAATATCAGGGATCGAAGGGTTCATGTGGAGGCCGGAACAGATTGCAACCGCGTCACACTCCCACTTCTCGACTACACCGCCCTGTTCAATCTCAACTACATGTCCATTCTTGTTCTTTTGAATCCTGATGACCTTCGTACCCAGCTCAATCTTGTCCCAGAGGCGGAACTCCGTGGTGTAGTCGTTGAGATACTTGACGTACATCTCTGGCGTGACGAAGTCAGGGGCGTCGCGCGGCAGACGGAAGTCGGAAAAGGCAGTCAAGTACTTGCTCGAGACCAGCTCGGCATCTTCGTACACGCGCTGCACGAATGTGCCGCCGATGCGGATGTCGACTTCGAAGAGGCGCGGCGTGATGGGCTCGACGGGGAAGTACTCGTGGGTGTGGCTCAGGAATTTGAGCGTGGCGAGGCCGGAAGGGCCGCCGCCGATGATGGCAACCTTCATGGTTATGGGACCAGAAGGTGGTTCCTGATTCTGGAGATGCTGGATATGGCTACGGGTGCAGTAGCGTGTGTTGTTGGTTGTGTTGGGTGAGTTGTTGGCGATGCCTGAGATGAGAAGGAAGGAAAGCCAACAACGGTCAATGATCATACAGCTTATAGTACGGCAGCTACATTCACAGCTAAGGAGTAGGTTGAAACGGCAGCAGCGGCGTGAGCAGCAGCTTCCAGGCCTTAAAAAGGGGCAGGGGTCTTGAAAGGGGCTGTTCGCCCGTCGGTTCCTGAACGTACGCTGAACGGGCAAAATCAGACGGAATCGGGGCGGTAAGCGAACGAATGACGAGCTACGTCACCAGAGATCATAACGTATTGGCTTCAAGTACTGGTAAACAGCGGCAGTACTGTTGCAGGGCTTGTGGTGACTGAATCAGACCGCAGGGATGTGAAAAGGGGCAAGGAGTCTGCCTCACCACGAAAACCGCGAAAGGCCGCCAGTGGACTGAACAACACAAGCAATCACTACAGAAAGAAGATATAACGCAAAAGGTCTTTTACGATATGCAATTACTCATATCAGATTACTGGACAGCTTGACTTGGTAGCAACTTGCGGGCTCATCGAGGAGCTGACCGCAGGCTACACCGTGCACCGAAGCAGAGTCACAGACCGCCCGCGAACACCTCACATTTCGTGCATCACATTCAGTTCTAATCACAGACCACATCAACAGACGTTTATTCCATTTTTCGCGGTGTGCTTCGTTCAAAGCTCCCCGTCGCATGTCCTGCAGCTGCCCAACTTCGAGTATCCGCAACCTACACCAATCCGAGACCCAATGGTCTTGACAAGGGGCAGCCTACAGAAAAGCGCTGGATCTGCGGTCGTGCGAGATCATGCGAGTCGCCACGTCAAAGTGCAACGGTTCTGTGTCACCTTGTCCACTCGTCCAGATGGCCTTTCCAGAAAGGCATCTGAGACATGAGCAAACATGCCCGGCAATAGTCAGGGCTGCAAAAGGGCCGATATCTGTGTATTCATCGTTGCTCTCGTGGTTCGAGAGCAATCGAGCTCTTCCCGGGCTCGACTGACGTCGACACAACCTCGAAGATCTTTTGACGACCCACCGGCAGTTCTACGATTGCAATCCTGCGTCAGCGGTCCAAGACGGAAGTGTACTTCCGGAGCCTCTAGAAGCCAAACGCCCGGGCTACTCGGGAAGGCTACGAGCAAGGGCATCTAGAGTTCAAACTCCGCGACTGCCGGAGCCTTGCCCGTCATAAGACCTTTAGCTCTTTTGCTCCAGGTTGAGCCAAATCATGATTCCGCCGTTGCAACACCGAAACAGTGCACCTTGATGGTTTTTGAACATACTAAGCCAGTGCTGGCGCTTGTAGGTAGCTCGGAAGCGGTCAGCTCAAGAGGTTCGAACTATACGGAACTAAGTTTCGCTGGGCGATGATGATGGACCGGGCCGCGCCGCTTGGACTTTTCATACGGAAGACTTTACTCGCTACTTACTCGAACATGCCTTGACGAGGGATGCCGGTTCGAAAAGTCATCGTGACAGCTTCAGGTAGCAATTACTTATACTTCAGCCCTGCGCCTTGTGGCGCGTCTTCCTAGACTTTCCTCGAACTCGGTTGGGCCGGCTTCTGGCGGCTCGTACGGCCTCCAAACCTCTGCCAACTATCAGTCATCTCGTCCAAAATCTCTGAAGTTCTGGGCGTTCTTCAACGTCAAGATTCTAGTCTTCGCCACTGGTCATCCTCTAGCGACACTGAGGCTGGCCGGCAACCCGGGCAATCACCATAATCGAGGGGCTAGACCTACGTCCAGTTCATTTTCGGCTCTTCTATCAAGATTACAACCCCTCACGACTCCCTTGTTGACTTTTTGACGAGAGCTTTACGGGGGACTCGGCCTACATGGGCCCGCTCAGGCAAAGGATCAAGCCTTGGACCTGGAGAATACTCGGCTTCTCCATTCCAAGATGAAAGCTTGTTGAGAACCGACTCCAAGGGGAGCTGGCTATAAAGGAGCAAACGAACGCTCGTCTCAAAGTCTTAGAACTCAAGCTTGTCTAACGACCTCAACCACATTCCTTGACAGCCACCCCCTCTTTAGACACTTTCGTTACAAGAACCCAGCGACAATGCGCGCTGGTGTCTTCTCCGCCCTCGTAGGCGCGGCTGCGGCCTCCTACGACAAGTTCGTGCCCCACCCCTGCGGCGAGTACAAACACAACCCCTGCGAGGAGTTCAAGGGCTGCGACAAGTACCACAACGGCCACTACCTGCCCGAGAAGAGCTCCATCTTCTTTCCCGGGCATGAGGAGCACAAGGGCCGCCACTTCGACCTCTGCCGCGAGCAGGAGTGCCGCGAGGAGGACATCTTCGCCAAGGTCGACTTCGAGTTCTTCGAGGAGGACATCGTCTTCGACTTCTCCCGCCGCGAGGAGCGCGAGGAGTTCCTCTTCGAGGAGGTCGAGATCTTGCTGAACGTCGGCGAGGCCAGCTTCGACGACCACCACCGCTACGGCAGCCACCACGGCCAGTGCAAGTACGACGACGACAAGCACTACCGCTGCCATCTCCCCTACGAGCACCTCGTCGACGGCGGCTACCAGGGCCTCTGCCCCCACGAGAACCGCGACGCGTACATCTTCTACGTCAAGATCCGCACCGTCATCAAGATCAAGGAGGAGCGCGTCGAGCTCTTCAACCGCGGCTACCACAACCAGCACCACGGCGGCCACCACTACCCGCGCAGCTACTACGCCAAGGAGAACGACTTCCAGCGCCACCAGCAGCTCGCCAACCAGGATCACTTCGCCATCGGCTACGCCTGTAACGAGTGCAAGTCCGAGCAGTACCACAAGGAGTGCAAGGCCTACCAGCACCAGAACCACAACCAACACTACAACGACAAGCAGCAGTGCTACGAGAAGGAGCAGTACTGCCCCGAGAAGCCTCACTGCCCGTGCTACCAGAAGCCCCAGCCGCACCCTCACCCTCACCCTCATCCTCCTATGCATCCCCACCCTCCGATGCACCACGAGCCTCACCCTCACCCGCACCCTCCCATGCATCACCAGCCTCATCCTTACCCTCACCCTCACCCTCACCATGACGACGGCAAGTGGCACCCCGGCAAGTACGAGCCCGCCCAGCACCACAAGCCCGAGCTCTGCGGCCACTGCCCCAGCCACAAGTGCTACCAGAAGCCTCACCACCCTCACTACGCGCGCTCGTACGGCGCCCAGGAGGACTTTGAGTGCGAGGGCGCCTTCGTGAAGGCCTACGGCGACGGCGAGCGCAGCCACCACTTCAAGGAGCTGCGCCCCCACGGCTACGAGGACACGTGCATCGACGACGGCTACTACCACCGCTACCCCAAGTCCGACCTCGAGGTGGCCGTCAGGGGCCCCATCACCTACGACGGCTACGAGTTCGGCTACTTCGCCATCGCCCTCGAGAAGCGCGACGACGTGGCCCTGCTGGCCGTCAAGGTCAAGGTCGAGGACATCGACTACTTCGTCGCCGAGATCGCGGTCTTCGTCGAGTGCGACGGCGGCTGCAACGAGGGCTACGACCAGTGCGACCGCGAGAACCCCAGCGTCTGCAAGCCCGAGTCCTACCCGCACCGCCACCACGACGAGCAGGGCATCGAGGAGTTCAAGTTTGAGTTCCTCGACGAGTTCCGCTGCGAGGGCGACTACTTCATCGCCATCTACCTGCTCGTCTGCATCAAGGAGGGCGACGACGACTGCCACTACCGCAAGGAGTTCCTCTGAGCGCCGCTCGCATCGCTGCCCGCCCCGTAGCGGCGGCACGACGAGTGACACGTTTTGGAACTCGATGAAGCACGCATGTGCAATGGGATTGCGGTCGCTCCGCGCCGTGGACGACCGGCGGACACTCGTTTTAGGAGGGACGTAATGATGTACTAGACAGACAAGCCACTCTTTTGAATAACAAAGTCACTCATTCTCAAGCACACACCAGGGAGTCTCAGAAGAAAACCAAAGCCGTGACACTCGCAGTATTCACATGCGCATGTCGATCGACACCTTGATCGTCTCCAACAGCCTCTCGCCAGCCTCGCGTCGTGCTCCCGTTCAAGCCACTTCCGCTGTTTCCGCATCCGGCTGCCACCACCACCCACCACAAGCCGAAGACACTAGCGAATAAGCACGCCGCTAGATGCTGTGTCGGGAAGTAATTGGATTTGAACGCCTGCTCTCTCACTAAGCCGCCATTGGAGAAAAGGCCCGAGTGCGGGGGGCCGCCTGCTGTCAGTGTGTACGTCGTCGCCGTCAACTACCAATCGCAGTCGAGAACTGCTGAGACAAGCGAGAGCGAAGTCATCACACGCGGAGCGGTGAATGAGGATAAGGTCATTAACTACCATGAAAGGGGTATATAGTCTATGGGTTATATTCCACCAGCCTCCTCAAACGCAACGTCATCATGCAAAGCAATCGATCGTTCCATCCCGTAGACGCGCTGGCAAAAGGCAATATCGAACATGAAATGGCCCACCGAGGTGGCCGACGGAAGCTTAATTCCAGTTGGGGGCGTAGGTAACAGCACCCATCAGGCAGCCGGAAATGATGGCAGCGACGGGGACGGTGATGATCCAACCGGAGTAGATCCAAGCAACCATGCGCCAGTTGATAGCACGCCAGTCACCGTTGCAAAGACCGACACCGACGATGGCACCGGTGATGCACTGAGTGGTAGAGACGGGAAGAGCTGTGACGTGGAGTTAGCGCAAGTGCCAATAGAAGAATATTATGTGACTTACCGAGCTGGGTGGCGACAACAACAGCGACGACGGCGCCAAGCTCCATGGAGAAACCACGGGAGGGCGACATAAGGGTGAGCTTGTTACCGAGGTTGGCCATGATGTGGTAACCGTAAGTCCAGCAGCCAATACCAATACCAATACCACCAAAGCAGAGAACCCAGATGGGGACGGGGGAACCATCCTCAGGGACGACAGCGGTGCGCCAGATCTGGTAGATGGTTGCGTAGGGGCCGATAGCGTTGGCAACATCGTTGGCACCGTGGACGAAAGAGGCGGCGGAAGCGGTCATGATCTGGAGGAAAGTGTAGAGGAACTCGGTCTTGTTGTCGAAGTGGGTGGCACGGGCGTGGACTTCAGCAAGGTCGCCAGCGAGAACACCGTCGCGCTTCTGGGCAGCAATAATGTCCAGGTCGACACCGCGGAAGATGGCCCACTTGACGCGCCACCAGAGCATGGGACCAGTGAACCACTTGCCCTCGGGCTTGGGGCCAATAATACCGTTCTCGCGGATGAAGGTACCGGCCTGCTTGAAGCCAGGACCAGAGGAGCTCTGCTGAGCGGGTACGGCCACGTCGCTGTCGCTGCCGTTGTTATCGACGACCTTCTTCTCGTGCTGGGCCTCGACGTCGCCCTCGGGGTTGTGGGCAGCGGCAGCCTCAGCGCGGCGGGCATCAAGCTCCTCACGGGTAAGGTGACCGTCGTAGAAGTTGCGGACAGGGCCCTGGAAGTCCTCGGGAGGCGGGGGGACATCGCCGCGCTTAAGCAGAAGAGGACCCTGGATGGCCATCCAAGGCTTAAGCTGCCAATCCTCCTTGATGACGAGGCGATAGACGTAAGGGACGAAGAAGAAGGTGACGATGAGGGCGAAGAGAGCGCCAGCGCCAACAATGACACCAGGGATCTCGTCCTCGGTAAGGTTGATTTCGTAGTCACCGCCCTTCCAGAGAAGCAACATGGTGATGAGAGAGCCGGTGAGCCAGAAGAAGAGGGGAATGGCAATGAGGCCCTTCATGGTCGGGTTGGAGCGGAGCATGACACCGTACTTGGTGATGGTGAAGATGATGGCACCGGCAACACCAGACAGGACAGGGGCGATGATCCAGGCGAGGAAGACCTGGATAACACCAGCCTTGATTTCGACGTTGCCATTGTCGTCGTAGCCAACCCACTTAACACCGTTGGGACCGAGGGCGCCGAAACCGAAACCTAGAACACCACCAAGGATGGAGTGGGTGGTGGAAACAGGCATTCCAATGCGAGTAGCGAGGGTAAGGTAGAGAGACGAGGCGAGAACAGCGCAGACCATACCGAGCATGAGCAGACCAGGCGAGTTCTCGAAGGCAGCAACGTCGACAACCTCGGTTCGGATGGTATCAGCCACACGGCCACCGACACCGACGGCACCGGCAAACTCGAGGACCACGGCACCGCACATGGCTTGGAGGTAGGTCAGGGACCTGGAGGAGACGGACGAGGCCCACGAGTTGGCGACATCGTTGGCACCGATGTTGAAGGCGTCGAGGAAGGCGAAGATGGTGCCGATGGCAAGGAGGTAGTCGTACTGGTGCATAGGCATGTTGGCGACTTGGTAGCGATATCGATATCGATATCGCGTGCTGCTATGTGTGTGGTGTTAAAAAAGAAGGGGTCCGACCTCGTGTGCCACAGCGGACGTGTGACAGGCGGAAGCGAAGAAGAAGAGCCAGGCAAGAGCCTTTGGGGTTGAAGAATTGGGAAAGTGAGATTCGACCTGCAGAGGAGAGAGAGCAGGAGGAGGAAGCAGGAAGAGTTGGAGATATATATGAGCAGAGCAGAGGAGAGGAGCAGTGCAGCAACAGCAGCAGCAGCCAGAGCAGACCACAAGAGAAACAGGAACTGCAAGCGTGCAAGCGGGATGGGCGAATGGGTCCTGGCCAGAGATCCCTGCTTCGAGACGGGCCCAGGGTGTGGATAGCGAAGTCTTGCGTGTGGAGAAGCGCGAGGGCCACCACTCCGCCAGAGACTCCCAAGACTCGGAAAGCACAGATGCTCTGGCTTGAAGAATTGGAGCCTTCAATGGGGAAGAGGTCCGAGTGACTGCGGCGTGCGGTGCATCTTTGCGGCTGCAGACAGGTCGCGGTTACACCGGCTGCGTTGCGCACCACCTGCTAAGAAGGGCATCGACGACTTGCCTCAGGACTTCATACTAAGGTATGCTCTAAGCACAGCCAACATGGAGACTTGAAAACTCGTCAGTTGCAATATTCCCCTCTGGCATCCACAGTAACGGTGGCCCTCGAAGCACCACAGCGGCCGCGGCCAAGACTCGTCAAGCAAGAGACATTGCCCATGTGCTCGCGCCGTAGATGCGAGTTCGAGCCCAGCACGATGGGGTGAGACGCCCTGGGGGGAGAAGGTTTGACTGACTCTTTGTGGTGGTGGGGAGTCGGGTCCAGGGGGGGAGGGGTGCAGATCAAAAGCTCTCCAGGGGTGGAGGGGTGGCCGAGGCCAGCCGGTCCTTTTTGCCTCATCACGTTTTGGTTCTCTTCAGTGCGAGGCAGTCTTTCGACCGTTCAACTGTTGTGGGCCAACAATGTTTGATACTGTAGCATTGAAGAGTCTTGCTGGACAAACGAGCCGTCGCGGAACATTTCGCTGCATCCAGGGCCGCGTTTCAGTCGCGGGGGAAGAGGTCTAAAATTGAACTGCGATGACGAAGCTCGCGCTGATCAGAACACTAGAGCCAGAGCAACTCGACTGCCGTAAGACGCTGCATCACGACGGTGACGTTGAATGCGACGAGAAAAGCTCAGCCTTCCGTCTGCTAGCTCTGCCGCCACATTCAGGGCCCGACACTAACGTCTGTCGAGGAGCGAGGGCTGCTTCGATCACTTCCTTCAGAGATCCTGAGCGAGGCCAAACGGAAGTGTCTTGGCAAGGGTCCTGTCAGAATCGGCCTGTGCTGCACTCTGAGCTCTGCGCCAGCAGCCAGCAGCGCCAGCGAGTTGTCTGTGCGCTCGGCGATGATGAAGCCTCATCCACTGATCGCTGCTTGTGCACATCAATTGCGCGTCGGTCCTGCTGGACGTGCAAATTGGCCGACGATGGACCAGTCGCCATCGGTGTCCTCCGCTAATGGGTTGGAATTTGCCTCGCTGCCAGTGCCAATCCAATTCAATCCAACCAGCTTACCGTACCCGACCTGAGCAAAAAGAGCATGATGAGGGCGCGAAACAATCAAACAGCGAATCAGAAACATTGAAATCGCCTGTGGCTTCCAACGGGTCTCTGTATTTTCGACCGTCGCAGCGCTGGCGGGTGCCGTTTGACCACTGTCGGGGCCCGAGTAGGCACAGTTTAAGCTTAGCAGCTCCCTAAACGCAAAAATCAACTCTAAACCCAAGCTTCTTTCTCCTTCCCTGCACACCCTACAGCCAAGACGCGAGCGCCCCGAGCAGGAGCAATGACAGCTCGAGGAAGGCGCAGGGGGGGTCCCGCATCAGGTACGGCAGATCTGAGATTCTCAGTGGGTGGCGCAGCCAATGACGTCTCCTGAAATCTACACGTGCGGCAGTCGTTGGCCCTCCCACTTCGCTTGCTCCTGGCTTCTAGAATGCTTCCGAGGTGGGGGACCGACGATATTAAGGCTTTAACAGATGCACCCCGTCAAGCTCCCCCCCGCCTGTTAGTCTCCGACCCTGCCCCCAGCCAACCACGATCCCCAGACCGAGCACGTTGTCCTTCCTCCAACGCCCAGCCTTTCCCGCAGAACGTCTCCCCCCCCCCAACTCTCGAGCCGCAAGCCAATCCCGTCCTCAGCTCGACCACATGAATTGTCAAATTGCTCTGAACCTTCACGCCGTCAATTGGGACTCTCCAGCCGTCGATTGAATCGATAATGTTGACCAGCAGCGATTCGAGAGGACTCCTATCGTGGGCGGCCTCCAACCGTGGCTACGTGCTGCGACACTGACGACGCCGGCAATGACGATATACGCCTCTCCTTTTCGCCAATTCTCGCCGCATGACGCTGCTAGGTGCTCCCGTAAGCCCGTGCACAGATACAAGACTCGACGCCAGTGGCCGCTCACGACGTCTGATCGTCTCTGCCGTTGCGACGCTCTGCCGGCTGGTGCGACAAGGATTCGCCCACCCCGAGGTCTTGCTTGGTCGTCACGTGGAGGGGTAGCAATAGCCTGCATCCCGGGCAGGGCAGCGGCACTGGACATACCCTTCTTCCTCGCAGAAGAGGACGGCGATTTTCGATCAGATGGGAAAAGAAATGCAGGTCACTTATACAGGGCATCACTGCACCCCTACGGCTTGGCCTGTTCAATCTTTGAGCTTGTCCTAAGAAGCTGGCAGTTGGTGGTGTGAGACCCCATACCGGGAGGCTGCACGTGTCTCCGCGGTTGGTGCTTATAGGCAGTCTAAGAGTCACGAAACTGGAACATGCTGGCTGTTCCAGCAACATCGTAAAGTCGTGTCCCAGCTAATAGAAAGCCTCAGGCGCGCGGCACGCCAACGCCAAGAAATATAGAAAACCTCCGGACCAGACGGGGCACTTGTTCACCGGGGCACCCACCCTCACGGGCCACGCTTCACGGAGCTCGTGGGTCATCAATCTACCCGGGCGGCCTGGGAGGCGCTCCAATTCCAAGCACAACGGCATGATCCAGCACGGCGGGCTCGTTCGGGCTCGGCCGTTTGGCTAGTCTTGCTGCGCGAGTCCGCCCGTAACCCGTTCGAGAGCCCATGCCGCTGCGCCGGGGTCCTGGTCCGGCCATGAGAGACATGGAGAGGTGCACGTGGGCTGGCTAGGCGCTGTGAATCGACGACAGCCCTCTGTCAGCCACCAACACCAGCAAGGCTCGCAGTTGGAGGCAGCACCTCGTGTGCGCCTTTTACAAATCGCCGTGGGGTCACTTTTTAGTCTGGCACTTTTTGGCAAGATTCGAGGCTCAAGCCATCGTGGATAGCTCGGCTTTGCCCTCAGCGTTTGCACTACTCCCGGTGATGCTCAATTCTCGACGACGGGTCGCGTAGTACCTTGCTCGCTGCTTCGAGGTTCCACGTTCGAGGCTCTTCTGACACAGAGAGGCCATCATAGCGTTCATTCCGACCACCTGGCCGTAAGGTCGTCGAGTGACAGCATGGTTTCCGGCCACATGGTGTAGGTCCACCGAGTGCGCCGTCGATCAAGACCGGTTGGGATTGTTGCATAGAAACGGATGGGAAACGCATTCTGGAAGGCTTCCAAGACTTCGTTACAGCTCCATGGTCCATATTCGGCCGAGTGACATACAGACGGACTCTGATCCACCACTAGACGGCGGATGCGAGATCACGATACCCGAATTAACTCTCATTGTACGCTTCTTTTTAGCATGCGGTCTTATGCAACCTTGTCCTGAGTCTTTCTTCCCTGCGTGGTCAAGGACGTTGGTCTGGCTGGAGCCGTAGTTGAGGCTGATGCCAATGCTACGGCTGTCCGGCACCTCTCAATGCACTACCGGACTCCCTTGCGTCGGCCTTATCCGTGTCCTGCCCTTTACGCAGCCAGAACATGTGCAAGGTACCTGAGGACTGCTCAAGCCTGTGCCTTGGTGCTTCTAGGGCAACAAGTCAAGTTCAGCTTTGAGCATCCGGGACTACAGGCAACTATGACTGTTCAGATGACTTGACCATAGCCAATAGCCTCGCCTGGGACATAAAGCCTCCAGGGAAGCCCTTTCAGCTGAAGGTCTCCGTCGTCGAATCATATCCTGCCGATGCCGTCGTCTAGTGACAACTTCCCAAATTGGGTCCAGCCCGATACACGGACCGGATCCTCCCCATCATGCTCACTCCCTGAGCGTGGCCGTAACACACAGCAAGCACAAGGGCTAGTCGCCTGCATTGCATGTTCTCCATGGATTCAATCTCGGCCGCCAAGCTGGCGGCTCTCTAATGTCTACTTGGACCCCCGGCCTGAGCACGTGGGGTCTCTCATAGGCCGATAGCCATAGGACCCCCATGCGCCTGCACGAACCATCTTTCCTTCTCGAAGCCTTCGAAAGCTTGACGAGGTTTCTTGTGGACTCACGCAAGATGAAGTGTGGATGATCCTTGCTGCAGCCCACCCAGAAAAAGTCGCCTTAGTCCCTGCTTACCTTTCACGTGCGGTCTCGAGGTCGGGTGAGCGCCCATCTTGGCGGACCCCTTTCTAGGACAGATCCCTGATGTCTGAGATCGGACATGCCCGGTCGCTATGAACAAGGCGTTCTCCGGTTCCGAGGTCAGCAGTCTGGACTTCTGACCTGGCGGATGGTCTGCTAAAGCAACGTGATTCGTGAGTAAAGTCTGAAGACCTGTCTTGGCGGTCGAGTCGACGCCTGGTTCGCCTCCAAGGCTGGCTTCGCTCTCTCCGTGAGGAAAGGTTTCCTTGTTGTTGCCCGAATTCTACAAGCAACCACAGCCTCTTGGATGTTCGTACGATATCTCCCCTCGAGGAACAGCGCCACCTCAACGAGCATTGCCCGACAGTTCCGATCGATGCCATCAGCTCCCGCCAGTCACTGAAGTCTCTTCTCTGTGCGTCGCGAGCCTGCGCTCCAGTCACACAATGGAGTGTCACTGACGATTGTCGGTGTTCTACTAGGGAAGCATGCCGGGCATCTTCAGATATCTCAATGCTTGCTGTTGCAGAGCTAATGGTGGTGTCTTTCCCCCTCGACCCCGAAAGCATGATATACGAACACCCTCGACCGAACTGGCTCGCCTCCCAAGGCAGTTGAACTTTGCTAAGCACCATGTCCAGGTCCTTTCCGCGTCGCACAGATCGGGGTTTTGCACCTGCTCTTACTTGCCCCCTATAGAAATACACGCTCTAGTTGTTGTTCGCTTAGAGAATCCCTCCCACACAATCCATATGTTGACAGGCTCAGATGATGCGGCTTCTAATCAATCTGCCGGCAGCGTCAAGCAGTCTTGCTTGTTATAAAAAGTCCGAGCATCCGACTGCCGTTTATTCATTGACTCACGGATGGCCGGACGGAACCAGAACGTTGAGAGGTCTGCCGATAGGATACGTGATTCGAGTTGTTTGATCACAACAGGTCCTATAAGTGCACTGCGAACAATTGCGCGGAATCTATTGCAAGATTCGTTGTCGAAAAACATCGAATCTCATATATACGGTCCTTGCATCTGCAGTAGTCTGTGGCCGTGGATTCTCCTTCGTCGCTCTCCCGCATCGTGGCGATCTTGAGCTGCACCAGGACAACATTTGCGTATGTTAGGAGCAGTTTCATCGCTCTCTGGTGATGACCGTGATAATCACTCGGGTTTGAGGCTTGATTCGGCGTCCACCTTCCATCAAGGGGCTGTCTTTGATGCCAAATCCAGAACGTACCACGTCGGTACGACGTCCTAACCCGACGCCAATCCCATCCGACTCTGAAGGCTGGACCTACAAAATATGCAAGATTGCCAATTTGTACAGAAGATAACTACACGCAAAATCGAATATGCGCTTACCTAGGGAGGAGATCCTATGGTTCTGGTGCTTCTAGCAGGGGCAACTTGGGTGATGGGGACATGGGTATGTCACATTTTCAAGGCTGCCCATAGTGTCTTCGCAACAGAACTTCTCTTGTTTAGAAGCCTTTCAGTGTTTTAGATATCGTTTATTGTTGTCCGCGGCGGTGAATATGATTAGACCAAGCCTGACGTGGGCGTCCAATGTTAAGGGAGCGACCACGCCCTACCGTTGCACGTCGCCCGAGGCTTTAACGTCCCTGTGAAGGAGGCTGTGATCTAAGTATCTTCTTCAGGGTAGATGACGTAGGGATAATGTGGCTAAAACGTATTCGTGGTTCTACGTGTTTTCGTAGCTGGTGGTGATCTGCTAAAGGCAGAACGGCCGCGCAAGGACAACAACACTCAGTCGGTTTTTGTACATTGCGGTTATGATTATTGCGTGCAAAATCACTTGAAGTAATTTCTCTCGTGATTCTCGGTCATTTTTCCAAGTTTTATCTACGATTGATATCTCTCGGGCCTTGGTCATTTCCAAATGGAACGTCCAAGACCGCACAAACCTTCACCCCAAGCATACAGCATGCTTCACGTATACACTCCCGGGCGTTCATATTTATAATTTGTAGAGAATAGGCATATCAAAACAGTTGAGTTGCAATTTTCCAAGATGTTGGGGCTCTTGAGGGTTGGCTACCCAAGTGTTATTTTTGTTGACATTACAACTAGGTAGAATCATAATTGCAACCAACCCGCATTATGTTTCCAAGAAGGCCAAATAGCTGCGCGTGACATTTATTTCATTAAGAATTGCATGGAACTATCAGAGCAGCTGCGGTAGACAGTTCATTTAGAAGCTGGGCGCGTTACGCTCGAACGAAACTCGCGGATGTGAGCGTAGGGTAGCCACCGAGCCCACAGCAAGGTGATGTCCTGGCAAGTGTGGTCACCGACGAATGCGCCAAACGTTGAATTTAAATCTTATTGTGGTAGAATGCACCATTTAGAATATCGGCATATATAACAGCTTCGCTCATTATCAATTGACTCATTTTGGGTATCAAGAAGCACCAAAACACCCAACTCAAGCCGATACACTACCTGACAGCCGCGTCAGCCCCAACAGCCGGCGCAACAGCAGCCTGCTCCTGGATGCTACCCCTGTGGCCGTCCATGCCAGCCTCGGCCATCTTGGATTCCGGGTCGACGTCCCGTCCCTCTAAGCCGATTTCGGTCGAGGCCAGGGAGTCGATGACCTTGGTGTAGGAGGGGATGAAGTTGACGGCAAAGGCGTAGGTGGACGCGCCGATGAAGAAGCACAGCGGCACCACCATGCCGACGCCGTTGCCGTGCCTGTCGTTGGCGACACCCGTCAGGGGTGGAACGCAGGCACCGCCGCACACGCCGGCGACGATCCATCCGGAGCCTCGCTTCGTGTGGCGACCCAGACCGCGCATGCCCAGACCAACAATGGTGGGGAAGCAGATGGATTCGAAGAACAAAACCATGAAGAGCATGGCGACGGGGGAGTTGCTAGGCCCCGAGGTCTCGGGCAGGATGATGGCAGGGAGTATGAAGATGATGCATCCGGCCATGAAGAACAGGAAGACGATTCTCGGTCTGACGTACTTCATGAGGACCACACCGGCGAAGCGGCCGACGGTAAAAGTGGCCTGCGCACCTGCAAACAGCTTGGAGCTGGTGGGATCGTCAGTGTTGGGACGGGTGACGCTCGTGTAGTTGATGAAGTAGGCGGCGACGGCGACCTGAGCGCCCGTGTAGCAGAACTGGGCGAAGGCGGCGTGGAAGAGCTTGTACTGCTTGATGAAGGGCTTCTCGTCGGCGTCGGCGTGGGTCTCGCGGACCTGGTAAGCCATATCTGGATAGAGGTTAGTATCGGTGTTCTCAATTGCGAGGTTCATTCAGTTGGGTAACGTACCGGCATCCGTGATCTCAGGAATGTTGGAGAAGAAGAAGGCGCACGCGAGGAGCAGAACGAAGATGGCAATGGCCAGATAGACCCATTGCACATTGTCGAGGGCAGCCTGGTCGTCGAGGCCGTTGAAGAAGACGTAGGCGGCCATGACCGGGGCGACGACCGTACCAATGCCATTGAAGGCCTGGGACAGGTTGATACGGATCTCAGAGTAGCGGGGAGGACCGCACACGGTGATGAAGGGGTTTGCAGCAGTCTCGAGCGAGCCCAGACCGTTGCCAATGATGAAGATGGACGCGCAGAAGCCGCCGAAACTCTCGGCCTTGATGCACGGGATGGCAATCAAGGCGCCCACTGCGTACAGGCAGAGGCCCCAGATGAAGACGGCGCGGTAGCCGAAATGGCGCAGGATCCAGGCGGCATGGCCGATGGAAGCGAGGGGATAGGCGCCGAAGTAGGCGGCCTGCAGACCGGCGGAACGAGCCTGGTTGATGTTGAGGATGTTCTGGAAGTGCTTGTTCAACGTGTCCAGAAGGCCGTAGGAGAAGCCCCAGAGGAAGAAGAGCACGGTGACGAGACAGATGGGGACGATGGACTCGCGCAGGGTCAGCTCGGCGGCCCTAGTGACGGCGCCATCGGGCTGCCTGAGCGAGCGCTTCTTGAAGAATTCCTTTGCGCCCATGATGGGTGGGATGATGGCCTCGAGGCAGCAGCTCAAAGTAGAGAAACGCGATGGGTTGCAATGGGGTCTTGGGGATCGTGGGAGGGCGGGCTCAGGCTGGACACGTCTTCAACTTCTCCGCACGGGGGAGCTTCTGGAATGGGGGGGAGACGGCGATGACGGGGTCTTTATAAAGGAAGCATCCAAGGTCACATCGAGCCAAACGCAGACGCGTGGGGCCCTCAATATACAACAAGGTTGGTGGGAATGATGCCAGGCTTCGCTGTGACTGGGCGTCCAAGTGCTCTAACGAGCTTCCAAGCTTCGGCCTGGGAGCTTGGCAGACGACGAAGAAGGCTTTTGCGGGGAGCAGAGAGGAGGCAATTGGGCGCAGATGACCCAGATCCCCCATGGGGGCCCTTGGAGGTGTCAATCTCGGGTGGAGAGACGCCCGTGGAGGTCGCGTCGCTTGCGGCTGTGATTTGCTGGAGGGCCAGGGATGGAGCTCCCACCCTCGAGTTAATGATGGCCCGAGCACGGATGTCCTGCGGGTGGCTGTTTGTCCATGACGAGAAGCTGCCGTCGGCTGTATTCGATGGAAGCGAGGGGCCTCGTCTTCTGGAAGGACGGCCTGAGGTCTACGATCTGCTTCTTCGCGTGGCCCGTCTGCCATGTGATGCCCGCGATGAGATGGGGCCAGCGTGCAGAGTTTCCACCAGCAATGCAGTGCGACGCGATCGATGGTTATCGAGCCTCGCCGCTAGAAAACACTTGGAAGCTTCGATGCAAGTCGTGGTTTGCTTCTGCCCCTGTCGCGCCGACAACCGTTCCCACCGAATCGGTCCGTTGTTACAGGTCGTGAGAAGTGGCAATCACCGCCGACGGCTGGAGCGCGAGGCTGCTGGTTCCCTCCGGTTTACGTACTAGCCCTGCTTCTACCCCAGGTTCTGCGGGAGAAGCGCGAGCGGCCGACTTGGCGGATGGAGACGACCCCATTGTGGCTATCTACATAGCAGTCTACCATAAGTTGTTGCGAGCGATCCAGATGCTTTCTGTACGGGACTCGTCGTGCAGCACAATGGACAGATGGGCAGTGGCTGACCCGGAGTCGCGACCTGGGCTGTTCCAGGCGCACGCTCGAAAAGAGCCGAGGGCAAATGCCGGGGGGCGATGCGGTAAGTGCCGGCGGACAAGGCGATTAACACCTCGGCCTCTCACCCCACCGACACACGGGGTAGATACCGTGGAGAGTCTAGTCTGGGGGGATCGCATACAAGTAAGATGAGTCTCGCAGCTGCTTGCGCGTTGAAGCGAGGCGTATGTACGTGCTCAGATAGTTTGACAATAGCTCCAGCTGCGAAGGCCCAGATGCCTTGTGCCCGCAGCTGCGCTATTACCCTATCAGCAGACGGGTAATTGTTTAGGTTTGAGCCAAATGATGGCGCTTCGGCCGACGATGGTGCCGCTCCGAGAGCTGAACGCGACGCATCGATCCCTTGTTCATATGGGTTCCCTGTCCCTCGTGGTCTGGAAATTCTTTCTATATGGGGTCGGAACACTACACTCCCGTTGTGGAAGGCCCGTGTGTACCTAGGCCGATCTGTGAACGACAGACCACTCGAAGGGGACGCGTCATTTACCCAAACCGATGGAGCTGTGACGGCCAATGGCAGACATGGACAATTCGATGTACAACGAGATGCGCTTTGGCTACGCGAGCGCAAAGACGCACTAGACACTGATTACCCTAACAGTTACACCCAAGCGAGGAACGCAGCGCAGTTCCGCTTCCTAGGCCAGGCTCATGACCGGCCAGGACTCGTCTGAAACTTCAGAAGAATAGAGTGTCGACTGCGCTTGACGGCCAATCGCGCTCAATGCTTCACACTCCGTGAGGCTACGATCCGCACAAGACTTGACTCCTTGTGCACAACATGCTGCACTCCTTTGGTCCGCTGAGCTTGGTCAACAGCGAGCCACCCTTGCTATTTCATCTCCAGGCTTGATAATATTGTCCTCTTGCTGTAGCTGGGACGGCGAAGCCTAGCACGTGTTTGCGACGCTGATAGTATCGGGCGGTTATCGAACACAATCGATCTGCAACTAGTTTCACGGGCATGTCTCATACCGTCAGAAGACCAGCCACTGCTGCTTTTCGGGCACAGCTCTAGAGCACTCCCGAGAACTCCTCACGCGCGGCGATCTCATCCAGCAGCCCCTTCATCTCCTCGTCTCCCTCGTGCGCCAACCTCTCAAACTCCGCCTTGTGCTCCCTCAGCCAGGCGACCTCCTCCCCGGCCGCCGGCCGCTGCATGCCCATCTCCACCGCCGTCGTCAGGGCGCCCATCACCCACACCGTCCTGAGCTCAGCATCGCCGTCGTCGCCCACGATCTCGGCCCACGCGCTGATCAGGTCCTTGCAGTGGCGCCCGTACGTCTCGCGCGAGCGGTCCTCGCTCGTCCGCGTCCTGAGGACGGCGCGGTTGTAGCGCTTCAGAACGCCGCCGCGGTAGACCTTCTGGCTCGAGGCATCGGTGAAGCGCACGTTGATGAAGAAGGAGGGCGTCTTGAAGCGCTCGGCGTGGATCTTGGTGAAGGCCTGGGCGAGACGGGACTGTTGGTCGTCTGTCAGGGGTGTTACGTGCTCAATGTCGTATAGCGGCATTGTGCTTCATGAAACTGGGATATTGTCTGACTGCGTGTCAAAACGGCTTTGAGCGAGTGCGTGTTTTGATGAGATATAGCTGATGGCATATGGAGGAGGAGCCGATAAGTGGATAGGCGGAGATACGGAGACGGAGATGATGATGAGATGAGTAATCGGTAATGATCGCCTCAAAATTGACGTTCAGCGTCGATATCTTGAGCCAAGCGATTTGAGATGAGTTTGGAACGTGATACCTATGGACGATGCAGTCTGGCTGCGCTAGTTTCGCGGGGGAGGGGCCATAAAGGGGCCACGTTGAGAGGGGCACCTGTCAGTCGTCACCCTACATCAGAGCACAGCGTGGAGTCGGTACCACTGCTATGGGACACTCAAGAAACATGAGTGAACAGAATGAGCCATAGTAGAGCGCTGCTGTCATGCGTTTTGTGTTTGCCGTGGATGTGGTTTGGTAGCGGCTCGGCTGATACTGGCTTGGTCGACATTAGAGCAAGCCAATAGGTTGACTGCTTTGACGTCGAGACCACGTAGGTACATGGTATCTTTCCTCTGGATGTATCTCGAAAAGCTATACGGTGATACTGCCCATTCGCAACGAAGAGGGCGCTTGGTCAAGGTTTTCAACCCTGTCTGCCGGACGCCAAGAGCAGAGGTGGACAGCGAGCAAGTCGCGTGAGATTGAGAGCACAAAGGGTTTATTGTCAAGTTCCGAGGTGGGAAAGGTCAAACACAAGATGTGCGTGACAGGTGCCTCGCCAGCAGCATGAAGCCGACGGCGATGCCTTTTTACGTGCGGGGAGTCGCGAGGCAGGAGGTTAGCAGGGCGGACATCTGCGGCGCCGAATGCCCGCTAAAGCCGAACCGGTCCGTGGGCCAATCAGCGGGCCGGCATTTCCGAGATCGAGGGCCGAACGGGAGACGCAGACGCAGACGCAGCCCAGCCGCCGGAAGAAAAGACTGGCTCAGTTTGGATCTACCGGTAGACGAGAGTGACGGCAGCGGCGCCAATGGCTGATCCGACAGCTTTTCGCCCTGATTTGGGCTCGTCGTGGGCCAGAAGCTGCGGCATCCATCCGCCCGGCAACAGGGGGCCCATCACGTTGATAAAGCCGGGCAGGTGAATGGTGGGGCCAGCCGCGTCAATCCGTCAATCCGCATGACAACCGGAGCGAGCGAACGTCGAGGTGCGTGCCAGCCAGCCAGCGCGGTGAGAGAGCAGCGCAGCCCACTGAGGGCGATGGAGAGCCCAGATGGCGAGAATTGAACAGCAATGAGCCGAGCAGAGGCTGATTGATTACCAGCCTGCTGAACCCTTCTGCCCGTGCTCAGGAAGCGCTGCACCAACCTCAGCATCGCTGCCGGTGGCCGTCGTCAGGGGACACGAAGATGTACGTCCGACTGTTCCCGACGCCACAGGCTGGTCGAATTTTCTGCCGGGCGGACAGGAGGTCTTGGCTGCCATCAGCGTGCTTCCAGCGGATTGCAGCGGGTCTGCGCGGCCATTGGCGCCCCGTGAGTGGCTGGTGCGCCCCCCGAGCCAGGCGAGACAGGGAAAGGGAAGGCTGGCCGGTGCGAAAAGACCTCAATTTCAGCGATCCGGCGCCTGGCCGCTCACATTTTTTTCTCTCCTCCATCTCCCATCCCTCGATCAACCTCCTTTGACCGTTGTTCGCCTTCCACCAGGACACCCTCTCCGCTCTAGTCTCTTGTCGCTGCTCCTCGCAAACTCCGTCATCATGTCTGGCGTCAACACCGGTTCGACCAAGGTCGACGCTGTCGTCGAGAAGGCCCGCGCTGCCACCCCCGAGAAGAAGTCCGGCCTCGCCCTGTACTCGCGCTTCGCCCTCGCCGGTGCCGTCTGCTGCTCCGTCACCCACGGAGGTCTCACCCCCGTCGATGTGTACGTTCGATCTCAACTCACGACTGCTGGCGACGCGCGCGCCCCGGGCCCTTGAGGCTTCGCTTGAGCGCGCCGCTGGCGGTGGGCGCATCCCCTCGGCCGCGAACACCGTTGCTAACCCTCTCCCCCAGCGTCAAGACCCGTATCCAGCTCGACCCCAAGACCTACAACCGCGGCATGATCGGTGGTTTCCGTCAGGTCATCCAGAACGAGGGTGTCGGTGCTCTGGCCACCGGTGCCGGCCCTACCTTCGCCGGTTACTTCCTCCAGGGCGCCCTCAAGTTCGGTGGTTACGAGTTCTTCAAGCAGCAGTGGATCAACACCATTGGCTACGAGTCTGCTTCCAACAACCGCACCGCCGTCTACCTCGCCTCGTCCGCCACCGCTGAGTTCTTCGCCGACATTGCCCTCTGCCCCCTCGAGGCCACCCGTATCCGTCTCGTCTCTGAGCCCACCTACGCCTCCGGTCTCATCTCTGGTTTCGGCAAGATGCTGAAGAACGAGGGCTTCGCCTCCTTCTACGCTGGTTTCGGTCCCATCCTCTTCAAGCAGTAAGTTGACAGTTTGTGCATTCAACCATTATCAGATCGCTGACCCGCGCAGGATCCCCTACACCATGGCCAAGTTCGTCGTCTACGAGAAGGTCTCCGAGGCTGTCTTCCGTCAGTACCCCAAGGAGTCCCTCTCCGACGGCATGCAGACCGTCGCCAACCTCGGTTCCGGTCTCATGGCCGGTTTCGCCGCCGCCATCGTCTCCCAGCCCGCCGACACCATGCTCTCCAAGATCAACAAGACCAAGGGTGAGCCTGGTGAGGGTACCGTCTCTCGTCTCGTCAAGATTGGCAAGGAGCTCGGCCTCCGCGGCTCCTTCGGTGGTATCGGTGCCCGTCTCTTCATGGTCGGTACCCTGACTGCTGGTCAGTTCGCCATCTACGGTGATCTCAAGAAGGCCCTGGGTGCCACTGGTGGTGTCGAGATCTCGAAATAAGCAGCGCGTCCGTTGTTGTACTATAAAATCCTAGAGCAGAGTTTTAGATCTTCCATCATAATCCAGGCGTTATCGTTTCCGAGGTCCCGCATGCGCCCAGTTTGGGGATGGAGAAGTCGCGTTCCTGCAACAGATGAAAAGTCACGGCAGTGCCTGCCTGTGTACGCTCACAATTCACTGACCTCAGAATTGTCATTTCTCTCACATCACTCACATCAAATGTGACTTCGACATTCAGGTCAACACCCAATTATCAATTATATGAACACTAACGTCAACACCCATTCAGCATTCGCATCGACACTCAAACAACAGCCACGGTACTGCTCAGGTTACTACTCAAATCGATATCGAGGTCGACACTCACCAATCACATCAACACCCATCCAACAACCGCATCAACACTCCATCAACGTAGTACAGCATGTAACGCAACCGCAGAGCCTGCGAAAGACCCTCTCGTCGAGTCTGTCGAATCGCTCTCCCTAGGCCTTCGGATTAAGTGTCCGTGCCCTCATCCCCGTCGCGTCTTCGGCCATCTGCTGATCTCGACGAATTGATCTTGCTAATCATGACCAACGATGACAGCTAGCGGAAACATTGGCAAGATGTCGAGGTCTTTGTTCCGAATCGGTGTACGAGGGATTTGCCTTGTACAATAAAGAGGCTCTGTTGCCTTTGTTCAAAGAGGGCCTGATGGGCTTTGTTTGGTCTCAAAGTGTCAACATGTTCTTTGTCCTCCAGTGGACATTGTTTCGATATGGGGCCATCGAAATCCTACCCGTTACTGTGTATAGTTCTCTGTCCGAGGCGCATCTTAGACCTGATGTGACAAATGCCTCGAGTCGGATGCTTATGAGTCCTCGAACATTATATAAAGAAGCCTCGGCATGACCTTTGTCGTCGCGTTCACCAATTCAGACGATTTCCGATAACATCCAAAGTGTTGACAATCATACAGAATCACAACATTACAGATGTCACAACCACGTTATTTACTCGCGCTGCAGGGTCGGGTCTTTTTGGACCGGCCCAACATCAACGGTCACCTATGCGACCACGAGACAGATTTTTGGACGAAGCGCCAATGCCCCCAGTTCCTCCCTCGTATCTACTGGCCGCAGCCGCCGTACACCTTCGAGTCGCGATACCACCTCGGCAGATATGACACCAACTACAAAGATCCGGCTGCGAGCAACCCGGAGCTGGGCTTAGAGCCTGACCTAAAGAGGGAGGAGGAAATTTCGCGCGCTTCTCATGATTACAGGAGTCAAGGGAAAGCCCCCTACTTGAAAGAGCACGGCTACTTTGCGGACCAGTTCAACGGCAACTCCGTATACAGGGGAATGCGCTGGCACGAGCATGTTACTCACTGCCACAACATGCTCCTGACACTGCACGAAGCTCAATATGGCCAGAGCACTGGTGCACCGAACCCCCGAGGTAGATGGCTCACTAACGTGCAGATGCAAAGCCTTCTGTCCATCGTCTCATACGGTTTGAGCGCTAACGTCTACTTTATGCAGACAGAATTTCTCCTCCGCGGAGCTCAGAACGGCTGGCTCCTCGAGACGGAAGCAGTTGAGGAGTTTGGCTACCAGCGCCTTGCTCGCGGAGATGTCATGAGCGAGACGGAGTTCATGGTCAACGACCGGGTGCGCGACGAGGTTCGGAAGGACCTGGACAAGAGACGATGGGTCATCGTGCCCGTCATGGCCGAGTTCAACCACTGGTGCATGACCTTCTTCGACCGGAAGGAGAGCGAGCTTTACATACTCGACACCGCAGGACGAGGGCGGGAAAAGCGCGTCGAGGGAATCTGCCATCTGTGGGCGCGCTTCTGGAACAGGATCGGACTGCCCTATCACTTTCGCTACTACGCGCCGCCGACGCGGGAGCAGTTGGGCTCTTGGGAGTGCGGGTATCTGGGCGTGGCGTGGATCATGCGGAACCTCCGCGACGGCGTACATGATTTCTTCGTCAACCCATGGGCCGAAGGACGTTCCCTCCAGACGCGTAGGCATGACATTCACATCGGAGATGACGATCCTCTGTTCCCTGAGAAGCAGTCCCAAGGCCTCTCGGACTGGCAGCCTCGAGGCTACCCGAGCCGCGTTGTCCAGGAGGGCATGATGACCACCATGCTTGCACTTCTCTGCAACGAGCTCGGTATATCCGACCACCCTTCCATGCTGGCACCCCCGCCGTCAAAAATGCTTGAGGGATTCGCAGCCGACGGTCTCGGCGCTTACGACCGCATCCTCAAGACAGGCTGGTTCATGAGACGCCAGATGGAAGACTATCCGGACTACAGACACGAGCCCCAGATACCATGGAGACATTTCTGGACCGTAAGCGGCGGTCCGCAGTTCGCCTGGGGAACGGCGTTAGATACAATCAGCCCGCATCCGACGCATTCAGTGGATAGTTACTACAGGGCCAGTCATCCAACGCCAACTGCGTTTCAGAAGTGCGATTCCGCCACGCTCTATCAAAGACAACATCCCGGGCCTGAACTTGAGAAGTGGCGGGATTGCGTGAAGAGCTTCACGAAGGAGAATCCGCTGACACACAAAAACAGCACCAAGGTCCACAGCGAGGCGGATGCCAGCTCACTCGCACGGCGTCGGAAGTCCGTCTGTCAGAGGCTGAAGCCTCAGCCCCCGGATCGCCCGACACTGACGGATCCTTGGAATAACACTGCTGGAAACCTTGGACCTCGTCCCAGGACCGCTGCCGGGGGCCCTTCATACCCAAGCTCCAGGCCGCGCGAGACCGCACCACAGCCTGTCCTCAAACTAAGAATGGACCAGGCTGACCAAACTGGATCGCAAAAACCGCCAGTGGGCAGCAACACATCACGCATGACGGGATCACATGCACACAATGACAACCGCTCCTATGCGACAGGCTCGGCAGTGAACAAGGGCAGCGCACCTGATGTCGTCCCTTCAGAACAGCAGCCATCTGGGAGGCCAGTCGCAGGCGCAAACTTGGCTCTACCTGCGAACCCCTTGCCAGTCCCTCCTGTAACACGAATTGCATCTCCTGTGCAAGTTCCCCCCAAGCCAGCCCCTCCTCCTCCTCAGCCACCCTCCCAGCGACCAAGGCGAGAGAGGCGCAAACCTACTCCATTTGGCGGCTCGCTGACGTGGGAGGAGTTTGACGAGGCCAAGAGCGCCTCTCGGGATAGAAGCCAACAGAAGTCCGGTAAGAGAAAGCGTACAAAGGACGACGAAGCCGACGAAGTGGCACATGATCCGCAGAAACCGGCTCCCAAGGCGCAACGCGTGGAGGAGGTCAAGACTCAGGCGGTGCAAACAGCCTCACGCACCGTGATTGTCAAAAGAAAGCCCCCGCCGAGTCCTAAACCAAAGAGGAAGCGTACTGCCCGGAATAAGCAAAAGAAATGAGTTCTCAGAACCAGGATCTGTAAGGTAAATGATATCACAAGCATTTTTATTGGCGTTTTTGGACAGGTAAAGACGGTACAGGCGTTGGGTGAATAGGGTTCGCAAGTGCGAAGGCCCATTTCACGGTCTTATTGGAATTAGTTTCGCGCATACATATTGTTTCATAGTGTAAATTCTTTGTGTAGAGTTTCTTAAATTATCGTAACCACTGGCTTTCCCCGCGAGAACGGCGTTGTGATGCCAGCTGTGCGTCGCAACACCCCTCGCCTTCTACTGCTGCACCGGCATACTGACTTGTTTCTCAGCCAGAGGCGCATCCTCTGATCTCCACAAGCTCGTGACCGTCTTCCACTGCGTGTAGAACCTGATGCCGTCCTTTCCGTAGAAGTTGGCCAGGCCCGTCCCTGCAACGCTGGCCTTGTTGCCCGTGAAGGAGAACATGGGCAGCGGGACGGGGATGGGCACGTTGACGCCGACCTGGCCGGCTTCCACGCCCTTCTGGAAGGCTGATGCTGCAGAGCCGGACTGTGTGAAGATCGTGGCGCCGTTTCCGAAGGGGTTGTTGTTGATGACGTCGATGGCCTCGGCCATGGTGTCAACTTCGACGCAGATCAGCACTGGCGCGAAGATTTCCTCCTGGTAGCACCTCATGTGAGGCTTGACGCCGGTGATTACTGTCGGGGAGACCTAACTCATGGTTAGCAGGAGGAATCATGTGTCGAGTAAGTACTACACATACCCAGTTGCCGTCGGGGAAGCCCTCGGGTTTCTTCCCTCGCCCATCCAAAGCAACAGTAGCGCCGTCTGCCTCTGCACTGGCAATGATGTCCTCGCACCTCTGACGGCTCGCAGGGCTGATGACAGGTCCGAGATCAGAGTCCTTGCCGAAACCAGGTCCCAGGGTCAACTCCGAAGCCGCCTTGACCAGGTCACCCACCCACTCCTTGGCTGCACCCACGAGAATGACTGCGCTCAGAGCCATGCAGCGCTGACCAGCGGCTCCGAAGGCTGCGCCTGCGATGGCACTCATAGCCTGCGCCTTGTTCGCATCAGGCAAAAGCGCAGCGTGGTTCTTGGCCCCCAGGTTTGCTTGCACCCTCTTGCCCTTGGCTGATGCGCGGCCGTGGATGTACTCTCCCGCCTTGTTCGACCCCACAAAGGAGATGGCCTTGATGGAAGGCTCATCGATGAGGTAATTGACAGTGTCGTGCGCTCCGTGGATAACGTTGACAACACCGTCCGGCACCCCTGCGATCTGGCACAGCTCTGCGATGAGCATGGAAGCGCCAGGGGTCCTCTCCGAGGGCTTCAAGATGAAAACGTTTCCGGTCGCGATGGCAATCGGGAGACTCCAGAGAGGAATCATGGCAGGGAAGTTGAACGGGCAGATGGCCGCAACAACACCCAGAGGCTCGCGGTATGATCTCGTCTCCATGTCCTTGGCTACCTCGAGCACTTCACCCTGCAGCTGGGTGGTGATGCCGCAAGCAGTCTCGCAGACCTGAAGGCCGCGGAGGACATCACCCTTGGCGTCTGCAAAGGTCTTTCCCTGCTCAGTCGTGATGGACGTGGCCAGGTCATCCATGTGCTCCCTGATGAGGCTGGTCAGCTTGAAGAGGATCTGCTGCCTCCTCATGATGCTGGTCGCCTTCCATTTCGGAAAAGCTGCCTTCGCAGATGCCACCACGGCTTCGAGCTCTTGAGGTGTCGACTTGGGGACAAGTGTGACCACCTTGTTGGTTGCGGGGTCGTGGACCTCTAGCCACTCCGAGGCGGAAGAGGCCACGAACTTGTTGTCGATGAAGTTCTCCGTCTTGTGCGGCGATGGTATCTCATCGTGGTTGCCCGGGTACTTTAGACTCTTCAATGGTGCCATTTTGGTGGTTTGGTGACGATGTAGTGAATGTCGTGAGTAGTAGGGAGCGCTGAGTTGCCCCTCCATCTACTCCAACCCAGCTATCGGCGACCTCCGCATCGCCTTATATGCAAATATGCAGCATCTGAGGTCGCTAGGCCGGTCCGATGCTTGCAAGCTGCCGGACCCTCACATGTTTCAATAAGTTCCATAGTGAGGGTACAGCGTGCTTCCGCAGATGATATCTGCCTTCCTCGATGAGGTCTTTACTTTACATCGAACTACTGACTGGTTGGTCGCTCACCAGGCTGCTTCCGAGCCCCTGGTCTCTCTGTCGGATACATCCGTACCCCCAGTAACCCCACCTCGGCGAGGATGCAGTCCGGTCTCGCTGAATCGTGAGTACCATCTCCATTAGCCGTGGTCCCACGCCGTGCTTTGGAGAATTGCGTGGCGATCTGCTTCGAAGAAAAGAGTCATGGAGCACTTGGTCCGACATTCGGACCCTCCCGCCAATGGGTCATTGCGTGCAACCGAGTCTGTCGGCAGTCAAGTTGACATTTATTTGAGCCCTTCTCTTCGGTGTCTAGTCTTTCTCGGGGAAGATAAGCCAAAATACAACCACAGCTGTCCTTCAACGTTCGGAACCCCATTGCTCATTGACTCTGCTACACTTTCCACCAGAGTACTTGTTTAAACCTTCCAGCACACTTCTCACAATGGCTGCTCCGAAGGGCCTCGTCACCATCGACGCTTCAGAGCCAATTGGCAAGATCAACGAGATCATCGCTCGAGATGGCGGTGTCATCGTTTCCAACTTTCTCTCTTCAGAGCTCATGCAAGAGTGCCTGCAAGCGAGTATGTACGGATCTCTGTGCCGGCACGTCAGTCACTGACCAAAAGGGCAGTCGAGCCACACTTTGATGGGCGCGGTCTGTACACTTCGACAGCCACGCACAAGGAGCTGGGAAAGGAATTCTTCTCACCAGGCTCGAAGCGTGTATACGTAGGTGAATGGGTCGATTGTAGATAGACCATCAAGCACTAATGCCAGCCAGGGCCTCCTGGGCAAGATACCGAACCAGATGGTCCAAATACTCCGTTCACCGATATGGAATGGCGTCATGGAAGAATTCCTCAGGTAGGTGTTGGATACCAAATCATAAGCTAGCTGGTTGACAGCCCCAGCGACGAATATTCATCCTATACCGGAGACACCTTGGTGGAGCAGAAGAGCGGCTACATGCTCAACACAAGCACGGCCATCCGTCTAGTACCTGGTGCTAAGGAGCAGCCGCTGCACAGAGACCACATGGCCTTCCAGATTCGCCCTGACCCTAACAACCCGCTGTTCAACGTCATGGTGGGCTGCCTTATTGCTGCGACAAAGACCACCGTCAAGAACGGCGCCACGAGAGTGATTCCCGGTAGCCATCTGTGGGGACGCGACCGTGCGCCGAAGCTGGAAGAGGCTGTCTATGCTGAGATGGAGCCCGGCTCTGCACTCTTCACGCTTGGCTGTAAGTGTTCACGCCCACCGTGAAGGTGATGTTGCTGACGAAAGCAGCGACGTACCACGCTGGATCAGCCAACAAGTGCGAAGAAGACGATCCATTGGCTCTTCGTACACTTTTCGCCGTCTTTGGGTGAGTGCAAGATTCACACAAGTGGTAGTCTTAGCTCACAAATGCGTTGCAGACAACGAGACTACTTCCGCCAACATCAGGATGAAGTTCACTCGACACCTATCGAGGTAGCCCGCCAATTGCCTGATGACATTTTGAGGATTACCGGTTACTGTAAGTCGCAATCGAAAGGTCCATCATGTATTTCTGGCTGACATCCGCGAACAGATAAGGCTGTTGGTGGTGTGGGTTACGTTGAGGACCACCAGGCTCCCGTTGATTATTTGTATGAAGACGGACGCGGTTTTGGTCAAATGGGTCCAAAGAAGACCAATGGGGGCCTGAATGGACACAAGAATGGCATCGGTAACGGCGTCATGTAATACGATATGCTTCGGGAGCCTTTTAGCACAATGAAACAAGGAGCAAAGAATACTCGTGTCCCACAGAGTGTTCGTCATCTAGCTTCGCTACTCCGTCAGCCGAACATCTTCGCAAAAGCGCAGTCACATCCTCTAGAAATAGACACCTTCAGATCTCATAGTAGTGGATCATCCCAAGTACTAACGCAGATGTGTTCGATGGCTACTTGCCGTGCACTCCGTCTTCGATTTTCTCTGTTGGTCGGCAGCTTAAGAAGGCTTCATTGTACAAGACGAGCTGAGACTGAGATAAATACACCGTAGACACACATCTTCCGACATCATCTTGAATAAAGTGTGTAGAAGTTTCATAGCACTCCCAGCATTTCACAGAGGAACGCAAGAAATCTGACAAATCTAACACTGGCAATCTTCACGACGTCCCCTCGTCACACAATGAACGCATCTCAGACCTTCCCAGCTCCTTGAGGACCCGCGCTCACCTCACCGCGGTCCTTGACGCCGGCATCTTCAAATATGTACAGCTCCCGTTCAGCCTTGGTAGAGTACTTTGGCAGGTGACGGAAGATAACCGGGATCAACGATGCCGTAATAATCGAAATTCCGAGGAACCCAATCACGCATCCAAATCCAGTTGTGTATCTTGGGGCGTCGCTCGAGGGCCAAATGTAGCTCGAGTACAGCGCAGAACAAACGCCGATGCTGTTGGTGATTGCAATAGAAACGGCCCGCTTCTCGGCTGGCAGTGCAAGGGTCTCCGAGGTCCAACTGAGAATCAAGGGTGCCGTGGGATATAGACCACCGATGTACAGGCACATGAACGCATATCGTGCCTTGTCGTGCGTGACGGTGAGGCCAACAACAGCGCTGATCCATGCAACAACCAAGCCGCCAACAATGTGCCATCGCCGTTCGCGGTACTTGTCGGAAGTGTATGGCAGGACGAGAAGTACCACGGTGCCAACCTGGGGTCTGTCAGCCAAAGCCTCAACAATTATCATCCCGATGACTTACACCCCACACGGGAACCGTCATCCACTGAACCTCCACACCACTGTAACCCATGCTTTTCAGGACAGTCGGGATGAAATACGAGATGCTCGTCGAAGAGTTCTGAGTGATGTAGACAATAATGAAGAAGTACATTCTCACATCGACGAGAGAGGCCTTGAACGCCTGCCAGCTCGTCAACTTCTTGCCGTTCGTGCCCGCGTCTTTCTTGTCAAGGATGATGCGCGCCACAGCCACCGCTCGCTCTTCCGTCGTGAGCTTGGCAGTTTTGTCGTGCGGGTAGTCCAGGACGAGAAACTTGGCGATGAAAGCTATCCCAACGGTCATGACACCCTCAATGATGAAGAGCCACCGCCACCCTTCCATGCCATTAGCGCCCTCTAGGCTGGAGATGACGGCGCCGGCGATCAGGCCAGAGGCTGCTCCAGCGAAACAGATAGCGGTGTAGAAGAGACTAAAGCGCTTGCCTGGGGGTGTTATTTAGAACACAGCAACCCGTGGAGTATTATATAGAGGACTCACCCATCTCATTGCTTTTGTACCAGCAAGACATGATATACAACACGCCGGGGAAGAAGCCTGCTTCAAGCACCCCGAGGAAGAAGCGACACACGATGATGTCTCGGCTGTTGCGGACCTGCGACATGGCACAGCAAAGCGCCCCCCAAGCCTGTTGGTTTCATCAGTCCTCTGCTCACGCTATTAAAATTGGAGACTCGGGCTGAGCATACTCCCATTAAGCAAGAAAGGTACCAGGAAGGCGAAATTCGATACAAGATCATGTTGGATGGGACCTCCCAAAGGAGATAGCCCAGAAAGAAGATTGCAATCAAGGTCGCATAGTCTGGCAGCAATCAGATTCTGTATAGTCTTGCTTCGGATTTGGTCCATCCTTACCAGTATCAGAGAGCCCAATGTCTTCGCTCATGCCAGCTGCATTGGCATTGCCCTTTCACATGTCAGTCCAGCCGCCTTGAATGTCAGGTACCTCAAAGTGAACACGGATCACTCACGATGTTATTGCGGTCCACGTAGGCCATGACGCACATGAACCATAAGATGGGAATCTGGTAAAGGTCCACCTTACGGAGCATCTTTTTCTCTACAGCCGTGCCGGGCGTGTAGTTCTGGATTGCTTGCGCAACTTCGTCTCCCGCGAAGCCATACTTCCCATTATACTCGGCATGATGGTCGACGATATGTGAACGGCCGATATCTTGACTGACGACTTGGTCGATTTCGGGATTCTTTACGTCAGTTGAGGTTTTGCGTGCTTTGGTCATTTTGGTGATGATGCAGTTATGTTGGATTGAGGAAGACCAGTGGTGTTGTATCCTCGCAGCGAGGCTAACGAGGGGGTACCATTTATCCAAGTCCCTTATCCCAGTCAAGCGACAACCTCTCAGCTCAGTTGATAAGAGCTAGGTAGACCACCGGTATATCCTCATCCGCTGATGATTGCCGCAACACATCCACTTGATGTTGAGGAGTCGTGTCTGGGGTGTCGGAAGCATCCGACCACCTCTACGCCTCGCGGGTCCATCCGGCGTACTAATAACTCATCGCTGACCTGCTTATCACATCTCCAACTGTCCCCAAGCAGATAACAAGACTAATGCGGCTAGGGTCGGATTCCCTTTCCCCAGAATTTCTCCAGTTCGCCCCAAATCAGATGATATATCAGGCATAGCTGATTGGGGAGTGTCGGGTCCGCCCCGATTATTCCAATCAGAGCGTCCTTGGAAGCTGCATCACACGACGGATATTGATAGGCATGGACCGCGAGAGGCCGCGAGCTGTATATATAGCGATACGTAACATTGGCTTCCCGAGAGGTCGGATGTTTCCGTCTTCCCCCATTCTGCCCCTTTCGCGCCGCTACACCCAGCACCACCCGGCCCGGTCCTGGGAAGCTGTATGATCGATTGAATGCAATGTCGGCTTCAGAATTCACAAGTCACCAGTCATCGGCGGCGCGGACAAGAATATCGCGCGCATGCGTTGCGTGTCAACAGAAGAAGCAAAAGGTATCATAGAATCTCTCAATTGAATAGGACATCGACTTATCGTAAACAGTGTGATGGGCGCACTCCATCTTGTAGAAACTGCCTGAGGGCGGACAGAGGTGAGACCGGGCCGGTGCGGCTCGGAGTTGTAGCTGAGTGACGCCAGTCTGTATCATACGCGACCCGTCCACGAAGCGACAACATCCTCGGGGCTACCTCGAAGGACTAGAACAAGATAATGCATCACTCAAAAGCCTCGTCGATGTGCTCGAGCACAAGCTCAAAGAGCTTCAGACAAACGCTGGGGTCTCTTTGAGCAGTGGCAGCCGCGGCGATTCACATGATAAGTCAGTTGACTGTGTTTGACATTTGGCAACAGAGAACTGACGCACATAAAATCAGTCGCGTCGCAAACACGATGGGTTTTGCAGACAGTACGAACACGCTAGAGACCAACAGCACGTCAGCAGGTGTCTTCGGCGAGACTCCCACATCTTTGAACACGCAGGATCATGATCAAATCAACGACCCAAAGGCCGCCGAGGATGGCACAAACCTCGAGATGCTGTGTCTACGGTCAGCCGGGGCGGACCCTCATTACTTCGGATCCTCCTCAGCATACTCCTTCACCAAGATCTTCTCAGCTTCCCTGCGAGCTGTGCGATCAAAGGCGCCGGGGATGAGCTTGTCCGGCGTTGCAGATAGCTTCACACAATCTCGACCGACACCAAGTCCTGCTCCCTTGCCGGACAGATCACTGACTACGATGCTCACTTCAGCATACTTCGAGCAGATACACCCTCAGTTTCCGTTTCTGCATCGACCGACGTATTTACAGTGGGAGGAAGAAGTCTTGCGGGCTTGCGAGCAGGGCTACGCGCCTGAGCCGACCAAAGCGTTCTTTGTGTACGCCGTAAGTGCCCTGACACTCCAGCTGAATTCCTCCTTCACCGCAAATATCATCGTTGATATTTCTAGCTCTCTGCTATTGGGGCCTTGACAGGTCCACTTGCCGGTGGCTCCTTGCCTGAAGGTCTATATGCATCAGCTGAAAATCTCTTCGAGCATGTGGTGAAGCTCAACACACTTGAGTCTATCCAAGCCATTCTTTGCTGCGCCATGTATTCGATACGCTCACCCGTTGGGGTCTCGGTGTGGCTGCTATCGGGGCTTGCCCTTCGACAGTGCACCGAGTTGGGCCTGCATCGAAAGCTGTCCTGGAGCAAGTTCGATGCAAACCCTCTCAAGACTCAGCTGCGAAGACGCATCTTTTGGTGTTGCTACAACCTGGACCGAGCTATATCGGTGACATTGGGCAGGCCTCAGGGTATCACGGACGGAGACATAAATGTTGAGGTAAGCGAAGCTCCCTACGACCGCGTTGCAGGCTGGCTGACCTTCATCAGTTTCCTCTTGACATTGACGACGAAGATCTCACGCTGAACGGCACACGCTGCGATCCGAGAACCAGTACTACCGCCCCGAGCACAACAATGTCGGCAGCCATACACACTATTCGTCTAAGGGCCATATGGGCAAAGATACAAAGCTCCGTATATCCCCAGGTCAACATCAGCAACCATCCCACCTCAAGCTTTCTAATCGATAAACTCAAACAGGAGCTTGACGAATGGCTGGAAGTCTCGCCTCCGCAGCTACGCTCAAATGAAGAGCACAACAATGCCTTTGGATCACGGGAGTGGTTCGAGCTGATGTACCATCACTCCATACTTCTCCTGTACCGGTACTCTCTCGGCAACCCACGGGAGGCCCCATGTCCCGCAACGTACTTGGCGTGTGCTCAGTCAGGCGCTCGTCTCTGCACCGGCTATCGACAGCTCTACGTGAGCAACCGCCTCACTGACACCTGGGCCAGCCTGCACAACCTATTCCTGGGTGGCGTGACTTTCATCTACTGTCTCTGGTCAAGCTCGGAGACAAGGGCACATTTCAGGCTCGACACTGTCTCGAATATCTGCACGGCCTGCACTGTGGTCTTGTCCATCACAGCGGAACGGTGGCAATCGGCCGCTTCGTACCGGAATGCATTCGACATGCTCACCAGCGCTACTCTCTCGATGCTCGTGGAAACGAAGGCGTCGGCTACGGAGCCCAGCTTCCCTATATTGCCTTCCTCGGAGCACGACGACTTCTCTGGGTGGTTCGCGGACATGGCTGACATTGGAATCTGCACCTCCGTCGAAGACTTGTTGTCAACAATGTTGGAGCCTCAATGAAGACACATACCAAAATATATGACCTCCGAAGGCTTTCATCTTGACTTTCATGGTCGGCGATCACCCGCACGGCATTCAGCTCAGTGGCTTCTGCGGGCGCAGAAATGCCAATGCTGAAACTAGAACATCATGCACATTCACAGTGACTAACATGGGAAGTCTTGCGATGGATTTCGGGAGAATGTCGCTGACCACGGGAAGCATGAGCTCTCTTTGCGTCTCACATATTCGGGCCGCCCCTACTTCCCCAGCCGTGGCCTCGTAAAGGGTATCTCGATCCATCAAGTGCAAATCCGCCTTGTCGACTCTTCCGCGAGCCGCCCAGTGGCTGTCATCGTACGGCCAGGGCGTTGTGTGGTCCCTTGTCCTGGAACAGGTGATTGCTATTAAATATTTGCTACGTGCGATCACATCAAGGTACGTGGTAGCTCGGGTCGAGTACAAAACCGCCGTCAAAAGCTTTACGGCGAGGTCAGTGAGACTCTGTCCCCGCATGCCTGCCTGACTCGAGAGGAAACAAAGTGTCTTAGATTCAAACTGGCGCCTATTACGCAAGACTGTGTCCCCGGCTGTTGTCTCAATGTGCCTTACGGCCGCATGTAGCCTTGAGCTAGCCTGCATAAGCTCCGCCGTCAACCAGTCCCCTGGGTGCGTCTCTTGCATACCATGCAGCGCGGATCAAAAAATGACGAACTAGCGATGATTAAACGTAAATTACCCTAGCCAGTGTGAGTGAACGCAGCTGAATCGAGCCACCTGTGCAAACCGCAGTAAGCCCATGCAGCAGCAGAACCGGTTGACGTACTACGGATACCCTTCGTGAAGGAACCGAGCAGGGAAGAAATATAAAGAGCCTTCGCTGGGCTGCTCTTCTCCTACTAGCAGAGCTCGTACTATCTCAGCAGCATATCCTTCCAAGCATTGGCCCGCCTTCATCACCGAAATGTCACACATGAGTATGGTGTAAGTCGCAAAGTTCACTTGAACAACCCTCGGTCCCGGTCAAGATTCGATGCTCATCCCATCGACAGCTCCTGCAACTCTTGCTATACTGGCGGAGTTGCATCAGGGACCCAACAGCCCAGCATCACAATGGACCGGTGGATGGATGAGACGAACCATTACCTCGCCTTTCTCGTGAACGGAGCCTCGAGTTTGCCGCAGCGCACGGCTGCGCTTCAGAACACGATAGCAGGTAGTCATGAATATGTACAAGCAAGGAAGATCAGAAAATACTTTGGAATTGAGTTGACGAGAGCGTGATGTCGTTCTCTTTGACGGCATCAGTTGGACAAGTTGGGGTTCGGGTCACAATGGCTTCAAGTACGAGGACAAGGAATCGGAACAAATACTCCGCAATTATCACTTGGAACTCCAAACGCCCTTTTCGCTTACGTCGCGCTGATGCATTAGTGCCAAAAGGGAGGCAGCATTGATTACATGGAGAAGCTCGTGCAGGAGGACGGACGTGGCGGCAAGGAAGACAAAAAGAAAAAAAGAAAACAGCCCCGGTACGCGGACCGTAGAGTCTAGGGTCCGAGAAAGTTCGGGGAAGAAAATTCAAAAAGGTATGACAAGGAAGGGATTCGAACCCTTGCTCTTTCGAACTGCGACCTGAACACAGCGCCTTAACCACTCGGCCACCTTGCCTTGGATGCAAATTGTACACGCTAAGCTGTACAAGAACATGCCAGCACGCAGCCTCTGACACCGCCCAATTGCGGTCCATCTCCTGGTGCTGATTACAGGGCATTGCCATTCTGCTCAGCCAAGATTGTGAGTCCGTGGGCTTGAGACTAAGTGCTACAGTCCAAGATGGGAGGCGGGTTTCTTCTCGACGAAGAAATCGATGGCATGACGCTGAAAAGATGTCGGATTTTGGAAACGTTACCCACTGTCTCGTACTTCCAAGCATTGTCTGAGCCATCAAAGGCGGCGAGAAAAGCAAAACACATCATAGTTCGCAACACAGAGTACAGGACGCTATATTCATATCTCTTCCTGGTCACTCCAGATAGAAAACGCAAGTAAGCCACGGCCCTCGTCGACGAATATTTTCGTGTGCTCCCGTAGGCCCGTAGGGTAGCCTCCTGGACGCGATGCGCGCAAAAGCCTTCAGATCCCGGCCAACACACAGGCAATCGATAACGCCGCGGGCAGCGTCTGCACAAAAAGGATCTTAGTACTAGCCGTGAGACCTCCAAAAATACCCGCGACAGACACGCAGCCGAGGAAGAAGAGCTGGATCTGAGTCGCGAACTCAGGGACGGGGTGGAGGAGCCCCCAGCCCAGCCCAGCCGCGAGGAAGCCGTTGTACAGGCCCTGGTTGGCGCCGAGGGTCTTTGTCTGTTCCGCGAAGGCCGGGGAGAGATTGAAAGCTTTGCGGCCTTGGGGCTTGGTCCACAGGGCCATCTCGAGGACGGTGATGTAGACGTGGGTGAGGCCGACGAAGGCAGTCCCGGCGAGGGCGAGGGTAGGCATGGCGACGGTGTGATATCAAGCTCGGTTCTGTTCGAATGGAGGCGCGCGTAGTGACAGCTCAGGGGAGCAGGACGGATGCAATGGTGATTCAATTGATGGATGTAGGAGTCAAGACACGATGGCTGAGACTGTTTCCTCCTCAGACTCTCCTAGAGCCCGTGCGTGGGAATGCCGGGTGGCTTCCTATTTGGGCCTGTCAGTGCTGACTCGAAGCCACAGCGGGATGCTCCAGGTGTTTCAGTGGCCTAGAGTCGAGACGAGCTCTTGCGATTGATAAGGCTCAATCGTGAAGCACCTGCGTGTCATGTCAATGCGATCACCATTGCTATTTATAGGCTGGAAATAATCATGGACAGCTGCTTCTGGAGTACGGCAGTACTAGTAACAGGCCCGTACAAGTTGTAGTAACAGATGTCAGCAGGTGGTGCGACCCTGAGGTGCGCCGAGCAAATTCCTTATCTTATCAGCTCCTCCAAAATTTCCAAAAAAGTTTCCTCCCCGCGGTGCCTCCAACCACCTCGCCTGGTCTTGACCAGCCAAACCTCTCCCCATCAACCAATTTCTCAAGAGTCTCATCTCGTCGCTCGCCACAATGCCAAAACGCAAAGTCGCAGCGCTCGAGAAGCTCGATGCTGATTTCGCCAGTCTGCAGTACAAGATCCGCCGCGATCCCAAGTCCTACATCGACGACTTCCAGCGGCAATGGGACCACTACGAGGCGCAGAAGGACATATTCCTCGTCGACCCGTCGGGCGCATCCGTCGAAGCAAACGAGAACTTTCACAACCTCATTGACTTGATCGCACACGTCGCCGACTGCTACCCTGAGCAAACGAGGACGTTTCCCGAAGATCTGAAGACGGTTTTGACGGAGCACCATGCTACCCTCGCGCCCGAGTTACGAGAGAAGATCGTGGGTAGCCTGGTGCTGTTGCGGAGGAAAGAGCTTATCGACTCGACGAATGTCCTGACGTGCCTGTTCCCGATCCTCGTTTCGTCGCCGAGCAAGACCTTCCGCGGCGAGCTCTTCGGCAAGATCCTCAGCGACATGCGAAACTCCAACACCAAGACCATCAACCACCCCCTCAACCGAACGATACAGACCGTCCTCTACAACCTCGTCACCGGCGACCGGTCCTCCCCACGCGCCATCTGGGCCATCAAGCTGACCCGAGAGCTGTGGAAACGCCAAATATGGACCGACGCAAAGCCCGTCGACGTCATGAAGGAGGCGTGCCTGGCGGACAACGAGAAGGTGGTTGTTGGAGCGGTGCGCTTCTTCCTCGGCGGAGACAAGGAGCGTGAGGAGCTCGAGGACGAGAGCTCAGATGAAGAGGTGGATCTGTCAAAGGTGCGGCATCACATTGCAATCAACAAAAAGAGCAAGAAGAGCAAGAAGGCGTACGACAAGGCTGTCAGCAAGGTACACAGACAGGAGAGGCAGAAGAACAAGCCCCATCCGCTCAACTTCTCGGCATTGCACCTGTTGCATGATCCTCAAGATTTTGCGGAGCAGCTGTTCCAGAAACATTTGCGGAATACCAAGACGAAGCTGTCGCAGGATACAAAACTCCTGGTGTTGCAGCTTGTCACACGTCTAGTTGGTCTGCATAAGTTGACGATTGTTGCGCTTTACTCGTGGTTCATCAAGTACTTGACGCCCCGGCAGTCGAATGTCACGTCTTTCCTGGCGTGTCTGGCGCAGGGAACACATAACCTGGTACCGCCAGATGTACTCGAGCCACTGCTTCAGAAGATCGCCAACGAGTTTGTGTCAGAAGCCGCTGCGAACGAGGTGGCATCCGCTGGTATCAACTCCATCCGCGAGATTTGCGCAAGGCAGCCTCTGGCGATGACAGATACGCTGCTCCAGGACTTGGTGCAGTACAGGAAGAGCAAAGACAAAGGTGTCATGATGGCAGCAAAGGGTCTGCTATCGCTGTACCGGGAGGCGAACCCGGAGTTGCTGAAGAGGAAGGATCGCGGCAAGGATGCCACCATAGGACTCAGCGCAGGCACGCTGGCCACCACCAAGTTCGGAGAGGAGATCACAGGCCAGATCGAAGGCTTGGATCTGCTCGAGAAGTGGAAGGAGGACGAGAAGAAGAGGAAACGCGCCGAGAAGGGCCTGCCGGAGGATGCCGCGACGGACGAGGAGAACGAGGAAGAGTCCGATGGCTGGGAGGTCGACTCGGACGACAGCTCCGACTCTGGCGGCTGGATCAACGTTTCAGACTCGGAAGATGACGAGCCCGCCTCGAAAAAGGCCAAGACCGAAGAGGAAGAGGAGGCGAACAAGGAGAACGAAGCCGAGATGAAGCGGATATCCGACTTGGCCACCACCACCATCCTCACCCCCGCCGACCTCGCCAAGCTCCAGGAGCTACGCGCCGCAGCCTCCATCAACAAGGCCATGGGCGCCCGTCGCTCCCGCAAGCAGGACACCAACACGAGCCGGCACCAGGACGACGAGCTCACCGCCGAGAACATCGAGGCGCCCGCGCGCCTGAGGAAGCTCACCAAGGAGGAGAAGGTCGCGCTCGCCAAGGAGGGCAAGCCGGCCAGGGAGGAGCACAAGAGCACGACGGCCATCAACAAGAGCAAGAAGGAGGCCGCGGGCAAGAGCACGAGCAACAAGGAGAAGGCGAGGAAGAAGAACTTCCTGATGACGCTGGGCAAGGCGCGGAGCAAACACAAGCGGAGTCTGACGGAGACGAGCAAGGTGCTGAGAGGGCACGTTAACAGGAGCTCGAGGGGTGGGAGGAGACGGAACGGAGTTTAGGGGTTCTTTGCAGTCTACCTGTGTCTATGGGTATTAGCGTCAAAATGTCGGAAAACACTCGAACTCCTGCTGATAGGAGAGCTGATTCCCTTGAAGGACTAGCATTCGCATGCGAAACGTGATGCCATGACACAACCATCTTTTGACACGGCGGGGATCAAACTCATTGGACTTGAAGGACCTAGAAGAACGTCTTCAGTTGGTTCACCCACACCAGCAAAGACTCGACATCCATACCAACAATCCTATTTATACTTCCGCAATCAATCATTAATTGCCCAGAGTACATCCATTGACACTTAGATCAACACGTACGTCAATAAGTATCCCAATACGCACATTAACACTGACTCGAAAGTCATATCATCACTCATACCAACCTTCAACCAACATCCATATAAACATTCATATCGCCACACATATCAACACATGCGCTAGCAGTCACTCATTGCTCATGGAATACTCACATCAACTGTTAGGTTAACACCTTCATCAACACCCACATCATTACTTAAGCCAACACTTATCCAGTACTCATAACAGCACTCATGTCAACGTTCATATCAATACTTAAGCTAACACTTACCCCATGCTCATAAAATACTCGTAAATGCTCCCATCAATCCACGATCAACATGGTAATAGTCGGCCAACACAAGTATAAACCTTCACATAACACACGATAACCACTTGCATCAACACTGGCGTACGGTGGAATCGGGCGCCTGCTTCTTCATTGAGTCTTTGTATGACGGTCAGGCTGTTTAGGTTGCTTGACCCGTGAAAAAGTGCTGTTCACCTTATGCGCTTCGCGAAACTCAGGGCGTCCTTCAAAAAGGGTTTTATCTTTCAAAGCAGCGTTAATATAGTCAAGGTGTTGCTAGAGAAGATGGACTTCTACCTTTGGAGTTCTCTTGCGAGGGCCGAAGTAGTCGGATGGGATCGATTGCAAGAGGTCTACGGGACTTAAATCCCTGATGTGTCCGCAGACTTTTTCAGCCCACAAGCCTGAAACCACGTGCTCCAAAGGCTGAGGAATCGCAACAACGTTGTGGGAATCGGTAGGCTCGACGTTGTTACCAAAGGTTGGGTACAGACCCTCTGAGCGACGAGAGGAGTCAGGCCTTTCTGCGATTTTGAGTGGTGGATGTTGACCGTACCAAGAGCCGAATTTCTAAGGTCTGTCACGCGAGATGGCGTTTGAGGGCGGTGCTGATGGTGGACGGGTTGAATTCAGGAGGTTGATGTCGAGCAAGGGTATGGCTTGAAACTTTTAAGGCTTTGCGGTGTTCGAGGAATAATAGCTCAGATTGGATGCCAATGACATGGGGTGTCTCGGTGTAGTTCTCGTCCGACTTTGGCAGAGCGCCATTCCCAAGACATGGCTCCGAGCTTGATGGAGGACCCCTTGACACGCTGGACTGATTGAACCCACGAGTTGACATGCGAGACAAGACTTCAACAGGGCCGAGTAGGGACGAAAAGCGCCCTGAGGCACCAATGCACTGAATCATCCCAACTTTAACGTATAAATATGCACCACGTCTCTCAAGTTCTCCTCGAACCCTTCTCCCCCGCAACATTCGACCATCAAGCTCGTTCCGGCTTCTGCTTGTTCGTTTGCCAGGCTTCAGCGACGGCATCGCCGCGCGTGTGTTGAGAGAATTTGGCAACTTTCAGTCTGATCACAGTCTCACCAACCACAACGTAACGAAGAAGCTCTTTCCAACGAGCGCTTTCAAGATCAATGGAGATGTCTGGAGCCATGGATGAGGTGAAATGCCCCCCCTACCCTCTGAGTTTCAGCGACTAACATCGCCTTTAGACGCTGCTTGCACAAGACCTTTCAGTCAGAGAAATCATGAGAAAGATTCAAGGATGATTGCCCATCGATGTCGAGGCTCGAATTTGGCGCTACATCTCCGCCGATATTGGCGTACCAAGCTCGAATAAAGGCGCAATTACTGGCCTCGACGATGAATACTGCATGATACCTGCTAAAAACTCGACGAGGCGCAGAGTCCTCGTTGACGCTAATGGTTGGAACTCTCTATTTGGTCGACTGTGCGCTTTCAAAGGCCATCCACTCCTCTTCGGTGAGGATCGACGTTTTATTGAAGTAATGTTTCAAGGCGGAACATGCGATATCAGGCCCATCGGCGTCGCTGAAAAGCGACAGGAAGCAGTTTGGCGATCTTGGTTCTTTTCCTACACCGGGAAGGGGTATCAACGCTGTCAGAACCAGGGAGGAAGGTTCGAGATATCTGGTGTAATGGTTTCCGGCCACTACCATAGCGAGACTGCTTGGGTCAGACATCACTTCTCTCTGCGTCGAAAGAACCCGAACACCATTCCCTGGACTTCCCGACTGGAGCTAGAACTGGTGAATTGTGTTCGCGAGGCTTGTATCATCAAGCCCAGCACTTCCCTTGCTCCTCTTGCGGGGATGCAACTAAACCTTCTTTAGCTTGATCCCATGATTGTGAGACAAATCCCAACGAATATCCTTGCCAGTAGTTCTTCTTTGGACTTTGCACATGGCCGGATAGCAGAAGTAATGAAATCTATTTACTTCTCCAATCTGGTTGGAATAAGTCTCGATATGTTTTCGTAGCTCCCAGAGCGTGTCATGTGTGAATGCCCGTCTGCCTAGTTCGAGATCTTCATCACGTAGGCAAAACGGGCATAATTGAGGGACAGCAATACGACCAGCTGAAACCCCAATGTACCCAGCCTTGCACATGGCGTGTTCTTGGCTATGAGCCGTCCATTCGTTCGGCTGGACGAGCCATACACCACAGAACCTAGAAGGACAAATTCATCCCATTGATTACCGCTGTTGACACTCATACCAACACAGACGCTGAAACATACTCAACACTCGCAGAGCAAGCACGCTTACCATCCTCGTCGCTTATATCAAAACTCGAATTGCCCAACACACACTGTTTAGTGGAGTCAACACCCATATCAGCACTCGCATCAACAATCAAAGTGCACACATGCATCATTCACAGAACATCTACAGGGCACCCACAGAGCACTCACGTCAGCACTCGCCTAGCAAACCGCCAAAGCCCGCGCTTGGGAGCCAACATCAGACGAGCTAACGTTTACCTTGGTTGAGATGGGACGGCAAGTCAGGCTATTTAAGGAGCCTCGATCGCACTCAGGAACCCTTCCCCCTGCTGTTTTCTTGTTAAGTCTTAATTTGCGGATCCGACACTGCAGCGGCACACTCGACGAAGGCCCTCATTTCCTCCTCTCTACCCAACACTCGCTGAATGCGACGCAATTGTTGAAGAGCTTCTTTCAGAAGTCGATTCTCCTGTCGCGTCCAAGGCGGCCGCCATGAGAGTCATCTGGGGGAACTCGCTGAAGAAATTGAGGTCTGCGCAAGACAAGTTGGTCCTCGAACAGCACGAACTGAAAAGTGAAACGGCTGCACTGGAAAGTCTCTTTGGCGCTTTGGAGACGTCGTGTCAACACTCGGACAAGCTCATTGAGAACATATCCAAAGACACGAAGCTGGACGTCCAAGGTGTCAATATCGACATCAAGGAGTTGAAGAACGATGTTAGGTCCATGTCGGTTGATATCAAGGAGCTTCGAACTAGGCTCTCGGCCGTCGAGGGTTGCAACAGTGGTGAGCCAGCAGTATCAACTTCGGCGGCATCGAATCAACCTGCCTCTTCAAAGCCTTCAAAGAAGCGCAAAATTGATACCCAGGAGCAGAAGTCTCTAACCCCGGAGCCACAGGCGACGGACGAGGATGGGGAGGCGCCCCGCGGAAGGCGATGGGAACTCTTGTGGTGATGGACGCCGATTTCTCGCTTTGAACCCCTTGCTCCCTTCTTTTTTCTTTTCTTTAGTCCAGTCGTTCAGTGAAACGCCTTGCTGGAAGGGTCCGACAGCCGAACTTGATCTCGCTGTGGCAGATGAGGCGCTCGCACGGCTAAGGGTTGAGATGACAACGCCGCTGCATTATGCAGCCTAGATAGAAGAATGAAGACTTCTCTTGATACGCAGACTACTGGCACATAATGGTTCTTAGAAACTTATGCTGAAAGAAGCTCTTCCGCGGCCTAGCAACCAACACAGGGAGTCATATTATTGCAGCACGTGGTAATTCTCCGCGACTTCATCAAATTCGGCGCTTGCGGAAGATTTCCTCAGGAACCGCTCTTCAACAGAACATTCTTGAAACCGTAGACTCTCGTCGCTATGTGCTTGATGGTCGGATCTAACTGGGCCAGCCGGGGGCACCAGCCACTGACTCGGGTGTGGCTTGAGAGGTCCAACCAGCCACGGACCACAGCAGCACGTGATACAACCACCCAGCTGAAATGGCGGGCCGTCACTGTTCTCGTTGAAGCCCCGTCATCACGGCACCGAAGTCACAACCACGGCTCGCAAAGATCATCTATTGGATCATACTGGCATTATTCTATCCAGGAAGTCATTTCAAGCCCTTGGGGACCCTTTGAGCCCGTGACTTCTGGTCAAAAACACCGTCACTGGAGAACAGCAGCTCCTAAGGTGAGTATCCCCTTTGGCATTACCCCCCCCAAGAAGTCTTGGTGGTCAAGACTAGAATGACCGCATCGGTACCTCCCTTTCAGACGTTTACGGTCTCGTCAGAAGCCTGCGAGACCCATGGGAGGTCACTGTGCCTGGTCGCCCTGGTCTCTTGTCAACCTGATGCCTCGTCTCACGGCATCCCGCACTTACCTAAGCAGAACCGGCAAAGCCTCGGCGGAACCGTCACCGGAATGGCGAAATTTTCAGCGGGAAGCAGCGGAAGGAGGCCTGCAGTGCAGCCTGCAGCGAAGGCAGCTGCGACCCCGACAGCTGGGGGGCAGACGGCAGGCGCAGCTCAGCAGGTTCCCCAAAACGGCCAGAACAACAACAAACCGGTGGTGGTGTCCGCCTGCTGCTAAATTTCTCCCATTCCACCGCGGCCGACACTAACATCTCACCGTCAACATCAACACCCACCCCAGCACCGCATCTTTTCCAACAGCATCACCGCCTCGAATCCGCGTTTTTATTTCACGCGGACGATCCCGACATTTTCGCGACTCGAATCTAATAACTTTCGATCCCCGATCCAACAATCACGATGCCTGGCGGCAAGGGAAAGTCCTCTGGCGGGAAGAGCTCCGGCGGCAAGACCAGCGCCGGCGCTGAGGCCCAGAAGAAGCAGATGAGCCATTCGGAGCGCGCTGGATTGCAGGTAAGATGTTTGCACCGGTGCTCTGTTGTTTGCGACGGCAGTGCAATGGTTTCTCGTCGACTGCGCATCCTCGGACCACCCCAGCCTCCCAGCCCCGCGATGGCCGACTTCGACGCGTTTTCTCACCTACCACGACGATTGATAGCGACGACACGTGCAGATGACTTGGCCAAGAGCTTTCATGCATGCTTGGACGACGCGCAAGCTATTATGGCACCGACGGGCTGGTTGGCGATGGACGCGCACTGTCACGCGACGGAACCGTGAAGGGCTGCATCCGACCAAACAACAGAGCATCATCACCTTTCGCGCATGAACACTAACCCCTTCCCAGTTCCCCTGCGGTCGTGTCAAGCGTTTCCTCAAGCAGAACACCCAGCAGAAGATGCGCGTCGGCGCCAAGGCTGCCGTGTACGTGACCGCCGTGCTTGAGTACCTCACAGCCGAAGTCCTCGAGCTTGCAGGCGTAAGTTGCCTCCCCATGACTCATCACTCGGTGCAAGCTAACGCCATGTTCAGAACGCCGCCAAGGATCTCAAGGTCAAGCGTATCACGCCGCGCCACCTGCAGCTCGCCATCCGCGGTGACGAGGAGCTCGACACCCTGATCCGTGCCACCATCGCCTTCGGTGGTGTGCTGCCACACATCAACCGCGCGCTGCTCCTCAAGGTCGAGCAGAAGAAGAAGGCCAAGGCCCTTGAGGGTTAGGAGTCCCGCCCCTAATTGCGTCTGCTATTTCTGTCTGTTCTTCTGGTCTTGGGTCGGATGTCGCGCGTCTTGGAATCGTTTTGCTCTGGGTAGTTTTGATTTTCACTAGAGGGCCTGGTCCTCGGCACGATGTAAGTAGCTCGCTGCACGACGTGTCAAGGAAAAGAGAGCGAGGCTGAGCGTTCCGGGGGTTAGGTGTAGGGGCCGTATGAATGGTGCTTGATGGTGGCGCCACGCTGTTTAGGTCGATGAATACTATGTTATGCTCTGCTACCGCTTCAAATTTGGACATGAATGCTCAGACGGTAGCCAGCGCTTCATTGACGCCTGTTGGTGGGCGCTGATCTCACGTGTAAATGTCTACGGTAGGTAGCCCAGCCGCTGCTGGCCACTGTCGATCCGCGACAATTTTGAGTCGATCAAATTTTATCACCTTCAACTTCTCGCAGGTGTATTCGACACAGATATTCATGACCCTATCTACGGAAACAACCAGAGTGGTGGACGTGTTTGATCATCTTGCTTACACGCTGTGGTAGCACAGATGAAGGACAATACGCTTTGCCGTGTCAATCCCTTCTCATCACGTAGAAGCCGTGAACATAGCGGTCCAGCACATACACTGCAAAATATTCCCATTTTTATTTCATCGGGCTTCCTTCTTAAAGGTCTGTGTCTAAAACCAACGCTAATCCACCTTATCACCAACACCCAGCATCACGAAGCGGCTCATCGCCTGGCGCATTCCCTCGTTCTCTTCATCACCCATCCAGCCTCTTCAAACTGACAAAGCACTGCTTCGGCTTGTGCGTCAACGACTCAACCGCCGCATAGCCCGACAAGTTCTCCGGACACTTGCCCAAATCGAACCGCCAGATCAGCAAGGTGAAGACGATCCTCAGCTCCAGCAACGCGAGCTTCCGGCCATAGCAGCCGCGCTGGCCGAGGCCAAAGGGGAGAGAAGGACCGCACGAGGATTCTGGCGCGAGGGAGATGGTTTCGCGGATCGAGGCGCTGATGCCGTTCGAGCCTCTCGAGTCCTCTGTCTGCGATCCTCGGGAGTGCCGATTATGACTTCCGGAGGCTGTTCGGCTGTCCTCACACCAGCGGTCGGGCAGAAAGACACTTTCGTTACCGCGCGGCCACTCCCTCTTCCTTGAAGAAGCAGCCTGGCACGACGCACTGCGCATGCTCTCGTTGATGGGCAGCGCCGGTTCGGTAAATGAAGGGCCGCGGTTCAGCATCATGACTATCGTCCCCTTGGGGATGTGGTGACCCAAGAGCTCTGTGTCACAGGTCGCCTGTCGATCGAGAACGGCAATTGAGCTGGAGAGGCGGAGTATCTCTTTTATGGTCGCGTCGAGGTACGGCGTGTTCTTTTTGGTGATTTCTTCTACCGTGGGCATGCGCTTGTGCTCGAACGCCTCGGCGTGGGCGTGATGGAGATCTTGCCTCAGCTTTTCCTGAGCGTGAGGATTGTCCGCGAGGAACTTGAGGCCCCATAGGATGGTGGTGCTCAGGGTGTCGTGGCCTCCAATGACGAAGCCGAATACCTCGTCGCGCATCGCGGGCGACCAATACGTTGGCGCCCGACCTTCCTTCTCAGCGAGCTGCTGCTCCTTTCGCATCATGAGGTCGACGGCTGACTTCACCCAGGCATCGTCCGTGCCGACCTTCTCGGACTCGAGCCTGTCGACGGCGCGCAAGATCTGCTCCTTCACGTATGCGTGGCGGGTGCGGACGTGCTTTGCCTCCGACGGGAGGCAGCTCTTGAGCCACCAGCTGAGACGTGGGAAAGGCGCGTCGACCAGTTCGCCGACAACCTCGGAGGCGCGCAGCGTGGACTGGATGGTCTTGTGGACGGTCTGATCCGGGAACTCGACGGCGCCGTCCAGGCTGGAGCCAAGGTCGGCCGGGGTGAGGCCCTCGATGCAGCTTCGTTGCGGTGGGATGGCGCGGTGAGGGAAGCTGGCGCCGAAGCTGAACTCGAGGACGGCGTCGAGCGAGGCATAAAAGACGTCCTGCTCCGCCGAGAAGGGGCGCCCTCCAGCCAAACGCGCCTTTGCGACCCAGAGATGGACGAGATCGAGTGTGCTGGAGTAAATGTTGGGGGCAGCGACGTTGTTGAGAAAGTCAGGCATCATGAGATCCTGGATCAGCCGGCGATGGGCCTTCCACACTGGCCCCGTCTTCTGGTTGATGTGATGATAAGGGGCCTGCCCGGCCAGCAGGTCGATGGAGTAGTCGGATCGATCCCATTCCCTGCGGCGCATCATGATGTCCTCGGCCTCTCGGAAGTCGGACAGCAGGACGTAGGGCTTGCTGAAGGGCCGGAGGAAGACTTGACAGACGGGCCCTTGATGCCGACGACTCTGCTCGAGGAGCCAGTCCATCGCACCGCCTTCGTCGCGCATCAAGTCCGGCACATCGCCGAGGATCGAGGTCAGGGCCTCGGGGTTGAAAGGGATGCCGGGGATGGGTTGCGGTAGAAGGTACTGGTAGAACTTCCAGAGGGCAAACAGAAAGGCGATGATGAAGGCCAGAGCTCCGAGGCTGTAGCTGTACGGTGGATTATCCAAAGAGGATGCCATGATGGGAAGATCTAGTGGTACAGTCCGATCGGTAGCCTCGTCATACGAAGATGGTATTGCGGAAGAAAAGGAGAAGACAAGGCTGAAGGCGAGTCGAGTCGCGGTGCTCGAGCAGATGATCTACGAGTGAATCGTTGCACGAGAGGGCAGAGTCGAACATCTAGAGCGTGTTTGCACAGCTGTTTGCCACCGCGGATGACAAGCAGACGGGTGTTGACAGGTGCTGCCAGCTGTCGAGCATCGCCTGGCAGCGAGTCTCACGTCGAGGATGAGGCAACCCGTCGTGTCGCAACGCACAACCGCCCGTCATTGCCGACTTTGACGGTTGCTGACGGACTACTCGCAGTTGTCGTCCGGCATGGCATCCGTCGACATCGCACAGCGTCACCCCAAGCCGCGGTCCTCGACCCCGTGTCGACGGTGAAGCGCGTTTGCCATGCGCGTAGCCCCGAAGTGAAGTGAGCCGCGGCGCTTTTACAAGAAACAAGGGGCAGATAAGAAGGGCTCCCGCTTCCCGTTCTTCGCCGTCGCGGATCGTGCAGCGACGGCGTCCTACCTCCCTAGTACTAAGTACCTGTAGTGGCTGCACTATCCAGTAGGAGCAGTACCGAAGGTGCGGGTCTGGAACGATGTACTTGTCAGGCTAGTTTCCCTGTATATGTTGGAGAGAACCGATTTGTGCACCACAGATCTGAGGTGACACCCCAACAAAGACATCTTTGTATAGCCAACAGCGTGATCCTTCCAACGGGAACTGGGACCGGCGTTTCCCAAGTCTGGAGCTATGGAGCCCTTGATGCCACCAGCCAACCAGAGGCCATAAAACCCGAGCAAGCTAATCAACGTCGTCGACCCTCGTCAGCATCATCCACAGCTATGAAGTTGCCTGCAAATGTCGAGTCGTACTTTGCGAGATGAGTTTCTTCTTCTGCTATTGCTCTCGCACAGGGCTGCAGCAGCTCGAGGTTTGCCCACGCAGCAGCTGAAGATCGCTTAGCGCGTGAACGCGGCTGTACCCCCTTCGCACGCCTAGGCACCCAACCGCCCAGGCATGAACGGCAGCTCGCAGCATGGTCCTCCTGGGAGGCCATCGGGAAAAGGAGCCAAGGGCCGGTCTAAAGTCAAGACTGGCTGTCGAACATGCAAGTTAGTCAAACCCTGCAGCACTGTCTACCCCTGCTGACGGACCCTAGGGTTCGCAAGGTCAAGTGCGATGAAGGACGTCCAGCGTGCCAAAGATGCGTCTCCACGGGCCGTAAGTGTGACGGCTACGGCATCTGGGGTGGTGGTGGCAGCGCTCATACTCACCATACGGACGGTCGACTGGCCCTGAAGCACAATCCTTTCCCGCTGTTTGTCAACGCCCCTGGGGATGACGAGCACTGCTACTTTGAGTGGTTTCGCCTTCGGACTTCCAGGAAGCTCCCGGGTCCCTTTGAGTCTACTTTCTGGGAGTCGCTTGTCCTTCGCGCCTCTTACAGCGAGCCTGCTGTGCTCCACGCCGTCCTCGCACTGGGCTCAGCGCATAAGCGAGACAGCCTCGAGGGCACCTGTGAAGGACCACCCAACGTGGCCCCCGACGAGGAAGAACGCTTCATTCTTCGTCACTACAGCAGATCTATCTGTCAATTGCAGCCTCACTTCAGAAGTAGGAAGAAGGAGTCCGTGCGCATAGCGCTCATCGCTTGCATGCTCTTCGTTTGTCTCGAGTTCATCCGCGGTCGGTATCAGACCGGGAATGAACACCTCGTCAACGGCATGCGGCTTATCTGCGATCTGGGCGGCCGCAACGAGGACGGGTCGGTAAAAGCGATTGATTTGCGATATTTGGAACCTCAGGACCTCTGGTTGATGGAGACGTTTGCCAAGCTGAATCTTCAAGCCAACTTCTTGGGACAAGGTGATCGCTCACTGGTTCAGGTCGTCCAGAATGCAGAGTTGGGGCATTTCCCAGTCATCTTCGCCGACATGCAGCAAGCGCGCAAGCGGCTCGACTGGCAGCAATACGAACTTGGCCAGATGAAGTCTGAGTGGGAAGGCCGTGACATACTCTCGACGCCCGTGCCGACGAAACAGTTGCTCGACCGACAGCGGAATGTTCTTGAAGCACTAAAGGCCTGGGAGCGGGTGTACACTGTTTCGAGAGCTAAGCTGCTCGGCTCCATGGGCCAGGTTGGCCCGTGCGGCTATCTCATGCTGAAGCTCTACCACAAGATGGCGCTAGTCATGGCACACACATGCTTCAAAGAACAGGGTGAAAGCTCCTTTGACGCGCATACTCATGTGTTTCTGTCCTTGATCAACGATAGCATAGATCTGTGCAAGGAAGCCATCGGGTTGAAAGCAACAGAGTACTTTGAAGACAGTCCTTACGCACACAGACCAGACTGCTCACCTTTCACCTCGGACAAAGGCTGGATCCCGCCTTTGTACTTTACAGCGGTTCATTGCAGGGTGCATCGCATCCGCTCGCAAGCAATCCGGCTCCTGAGGACGACACTCAGTAAGGAGGGGGTGTGGGATTCGGAGCTCGCGGCTGCTGTTGCAAGTGAGGTTATGCGCATGGAGGAGCAGGACATACATATGTTCACTTCATGTGATGATAGCTTCGCGTGGGATGATAAGCCTACGATGGATCAACTTGGTCCCATCATGATCCCTGAACATCAAAGAATGGTGGATGTGCAGGTAACGCTACCCAACGGGCCACAAGAGGCCATGGCGATCACTTGCAAGCGGTCAGTGGAGGGTGCCGAGACCATCGCCAGAATATACGATCCAGCGACAAAAGAATGGGATTAGCTAATGCTCAATCGCACTCAGCTCGGCTCGAGCCCTACATTGACATGGCCAGCATCTATTCTAGTGGCCCTCAAGCTCCTTCTGAGTCCAATGCCATAGTTCGTTCGCCAGATCCGTATCAACAGCGCCCTTCTCCGCCCTGCCTGCCTCCCCAACAGGCTCATAGTACTCCCCACTCACGATCCTTGCATCATCGGCGGTCCCGGCCCAAAGCTGGTTCTTGACACCCTCCTCAACCCCGAACCAACGCGTCGGCGCGACGTCCTTCTGGAGGTACTTTACGAAATCATCTCCCGGGTCGCGGGCGTACAGCTCCGTTTGAACCTCACCTGGGTGGACCGACACAATTGTCAAGCTGGGATGGGCCTTGGCGAAGGACCGAGCGTAGAGGATGTTGGCGAGCTTGCTTTGCATGTAACGCTGCATGCTCTGGAGGCCGCTGTCGGGGGTCTTAAGGTCGGCGAAGCGGATGGTCGAGGGATCGAGAAACTTGTAACCGATTGAGGCGAGATTGACGATGCGAGGCTTCGTCCCCGTCGTAGTTGCAGTACTTTCGAGGGTGGGAGTCAACAATTTCAGCAACAGGGCGTGTCCCACGTGGTTGACACCTATGTGCATCTCGTAGCCCTCTTTGGTGAAGCCAGCCGGATGCCCCAGGACGCCGGCGTTCAAGTACAGGATATCAAGCCTCTTCTCCGCCGCGAGGAAGGTCTTGGCTGCAGCCTCGATGGACTCGAAGCTGGCGAGGTCAAGCCGGAGGAAAGATACCTTGGTGCCGGGGGACGCGACGGCACGGACTTCACTTGCTGCGGCTTCGCCCTTTTCGGGGTCGCGAGCGGCCATGTACACGTGAGCCGGAGAGTGCTGAGCAAGGTTTTGGGCTGTCGCTTTGCCGAGACCGATGTTTGCGCCAGTGATGAGGATGACCTTGTCTGAGAGGGAAGGGATGTCGGTTGAGGGGTTGTAGGGGAACTTCGTGTCGGACATGCTGGGCAGATGTTTTACCGTAATAATGGCTATTCTTTGAAGTGAAGTTCAGGATTGAGACTTTGATGTTCTTGTTGTTTTCGTCGTGACGAAGATTCCACGGCTTTCTTATAAGTGAACCCGCTTCGGTGTCCCGGCCTAGTTCTTCACTTCCTAGAACCCGGACATAGCAATCTTTCAAGCCCGACCTACAGCTACTACCTCATCGCCTCGCAATTCCTGCTGCCCCATTGGAAGCCTTGCGATACCGCAGCCCCAGCAGTCCCTGTTGATAGCCCTGTTCCCAGACTGGGGTCTCGCTGGCCAATCAGGTGTTACACATTCCGAACAGGCAAATCGGATACATCGGCGAGGCACACGAATGTCAGCCGAGATACCGAGGCGGCCCTCAGAGGGTCACTATTGAAAATATCTCTTCTCTTCATACGGGACGGATACTCGCCGGGTTGGTGATCGAGTCGTGGTCCAGCCAGGGTGAAGCGCGACAAAGCGGCTTTGTGCGGCAAGGATTTGGGAAACAATGGCACATGAAGACCGACGAAACCTTGTATGGTGACGGCTCATATTGAGACCTAAAATGCACTGCAGTTACCTAAATAACTTTCTGGTAAGAATCAAGCAGAGCAAACGCATAGATTAAAGTCGCTGGTCTGGCAACTGTCGTATCTTACTTGGCTTCTGTGCGGACGCCGTGCTGGTCCCAGTGGAGATGGTCCGCACCACTTAAGACCCGTACATTGGAGAGTTCTTTGTTCTCAATTTTTGTTTTGTACAAAAGAAAGCCGCTTGGAACATAACATCAGATGAACGCGTCTTTGTGCGGTTCTGCGGGCTTAACAGCTGGGTGAGATCAGACGGCATTGTTTGTAGAATCAATTGGCAATCAAAGGAAGCAATGTACCAGGATCTTCTTTTCAAAAAAGCTGTGCTCGTTATTTGAAATGCTTAGTCTATACACTTTGGTCCCTGGGCCTTGAAAACTAGCTAGCAACAAAACTTCCCTTGCTAACAGCGCCGTCAAACCCACCGTCAGGTAGCCTTATCAACAGCACCTACACAATCACGGCAGTACAACCGTCAAAATACGCGAGTAATATCGTTCGAGTCCCAAACTAGAACAAATCTCATAATGCAACTCAATATACCCGATCCCCCGCCCGAACCGAGCCCATGGATATGGTCCTGCCCATGCGGCTACTCACCTAACCCAATCTTCCTCAGCCGCTGCCTCCGCTGCGGTCGCACCATTCGGTTTCGCCCAGAGACTCGATGCGAGCGGAGACGAAGGGCCGCAGCTCTGTGTGCAACCTGGGATCGAAGAAAGAGAATTTTGGATGCGCAACCCGAGATGAGGGAGAAAGTGCAGTTTGGGCTCCTTGAAGCCAAAATAAAGAAGCTGAAGCCAGTTCCCGTTTCGAGAGAAACATTCGACAGCAAGGGCTGGATGAGCTGGCGCACCTGGAAGGACACTTGCGAAGTCTACGAGGAGATAAATCAGCAGGAGGAGAACGGGACCTCAGGAACTCTCACCCGGTCGGCAAGGATCGAAAGGAAGAGGACGATAAAGGGAGAGATCGCCCGGCTGAGGACATGGAAGAAGCAAGATAGGAGAGAGAGGCTGAGGGCCGGGGCTGGAGATTGCTGGGAGGACTGCATTATTCCAGGTTTGTGCACCGGCGTTCTGGCGCAAGCTATGAAAGAGGAAAAGGAGATGGAGGAAAGGGAGGCAGAGAAGGTGGTTAAGACCCAAAATGGACGGGGGGGTCTAGAGGCGGTCAACACCGAGGAGGGATCTGGATCAGATCAAGACTGTGGTCAGAGTGGGCTTGAGAAGAACTCCAAAGACATCGAGGCTAACAAAATCGCCAAAGAAGACCAAGCCGGGCCAGACACCGGAGAAAGTGAGCGACCCGCCAAAAGGAGAAGCCTTGGCATGATGAAGGCTGATTCATTTCTCAGAACTAGCCCAAGATCATCCCCTTCGCGGCGTACGACTGGCACGCACAGCTTCAACCTCAGCGCCCGCACCAGGGCTTCCGTTGCAACCGAACCAGAGCAGCGAGAACTGGTATCCGCAGGGTGCCAATAGGAGCGATAGCAGTGACGTGAACGTCCTGACGGAGGAGGACAAAGAAGCGAAGTCTCTCACTCAACTGATGAGCTTTAAAGGGAACGACGTTCCAGTTTCAGAATAGCAAAGTCATCCGTTTGCCAATAATGGCTATATTGATGATGATGTTTATGTCAATGTTAGACTACCACGGCTGCACCTTGTCGTCCCTCAGAATCACCTTTCCAACATCCGCGTCCCGCTTTCCCTCAACCACATCCTTGATAAACTGCCCTCCAAGCGCAGGATCGGCAGCGCCATTCTTTTTGTTCGCTTCGGCATTGCCTCCCAAGCCCGTCGCCAAAAAGCCCGGCGAGATGCCCCAGATCTTGACCCCGTCCTTGGTCAGCAGCCTATGCCACTCCCTCATCATCATGTTCATGCCCGTCTTGGCGCTCCTGTAGGCTGGGATGTTGGTGAACATGACATCGTCGGTCTTCGGCCAGCCCGCCTCAGGGACCTTGTTGAGGGGTATGGCGGGGTTGTCCGTGGTGGTGAGGCAGGCGGTGCCCGAGGCCAGGAAGATGAGACGAGGGTCCGAGGAGGCTAGCAGAAGGGGGACAAAAGTATGGGTCATGACTTGGGTGCCGACTACGTTGACGGTCCAGGAGGCTGTCCAGGCTTGGCGCATGGTCATCTTCCCTGAGAGGTACTGCTGGTCGAACGAGGCGCCTATGGCAGACTGTCAGTATTGAATTAACTAGGAAAAGAAGCCAGCATACCGGCGTTGTTGACCAAGGTGTCAAGGCGGCCGTAGGTCTTCTTAACATGATCGAATAAGGCGTTGATGGAGGCATCGTCCTCGATATCGATCTGCACAGCATTAAGGGCAGACTTCGACTGAGGGAACTCCGACTTGGCGCTCTCAACAGCTGCCTTTGCTTTGCCGATATCACGCCCGCCGAGAAGGATCTCATGGACGCGATCCGAAGCACAGAGCGCGCGGACGGCTTCGTAGCCCAGGCCGGTGTTGGCGCCGGTGATGAGGACGATGTTCTTGTCAGACATGGTTGTGAGTTTTACTGGGATTGCGAGTACTATCCATCCTCCCGAAGAAATCAATGGACGTCACCGGACTATTTATACTAAAGGTCGATGAGGTCAACAAACCCTCCCTGGACGGACCTCCACGGAGCAGAGCAACTGCCGTGGACCCACTTCTCGGCCGACATCTCCGTTGCCAACGGGCCGGACTTTACGGAGAGAGGCGGGGATCGGATTTCATGAGGGCTTGACGGCTAAGGTGGCAGGCATGAGACGAATGGGATGAGGTCTTCGGGCAACGGCAGATGGGCCAGCGTTTCATGTTGGTATTGGTGGGTGGGAGGTCTATTCAAGCAGTAGAGCGGCAGGGCCACGGACTATGGGTCAGAACAGGACGAACGATGGTCCGCACATTAGGCCCATCCTTTCACTCGACATGACATGACATGATCACGAATCCAAGAGCATATCAAGATTCAAGTACTGCCCCATGTACTCATCCCACAGAGCGTCCTCCATTGGCTCGGGTATGCTGTTGATCCAGCCTTCCCGCGGGGCTTCGGCAGAGCCACTATCCACGCCGACGATGCCGTTCACGGGCGATCCTACCCCTTCGCCGCTTCTGAGGCGTGCCATTGTAGCTTCCGCAATCTGACGAACCCGCTTGGTCTCAGGGCCTCTCGTGTCTCCCTGCTCGGCGCAGACCGCTGATATCTGCGACAGCAATTGAGAAGTGGCTTCCGTGTCCACGACGCCGACCGATGCGCTGCGGCCGACCAACGCGCTCAAGCATAAAGCAACGGTGCCGAGAAGGAAGTCATGCCACGTCAGGCTCGCTTTAAACCATGGTTGGGAATTGACCTGACCGCCAGGCCGGAATTCGTAATACGCGTCGCAGATCCCCCAAGTGAGCGTCGTGGCGGCGTGATAGCACGCGATGATGCTTTCGAGTCTGCGCAGGAGGACATACGGTCGATGCAGTACGCACAGGGACTTTGTGTAGATGAACATGATGCACAGACGGGTGACGATGAGGCCCGCCGAGTCAAAGACCGAGTCGCACATCGGGCGCGCTTTGAGACGTTCCGGCGTGGAACGGTAGACTAACTCGACTTCGTCGTGGAGTTGTTGCAGCTTGTCTATTGAAACCATACTCTGCTGCGAGACGAGAGCCGCACGTAATACCTTGTCGAACACATCTATAAGTTGCTGCTTGGCGACGGCAAACTGGATGTTCGTGGGCTCTTCGAGCGGCTTGGGCGGCGGCAGCTCCGAGCAGTCCTCATCGTAGTCGGAGTCGTTGATGTTGCGAGGCGGATCTACAACGTCCATCGGCAGAGGCGTGGAGCGGGGGAGCCCCAGATGAAAAGAAGTCAGGAGATCGAGTTGCGTGAGCAGCGACCACGTCCGCCTGCGCATCTCGGCGACAAAGGGCGTAAGGGCGAGGGTTTCGGGTCTCTGATGATAGCCCATGGCCATTGCAACCCTGACTGCTACGCTAAAGACAGAAACCACATCCGTGGGAAGCACCGCGCTACTCAAGCATCGGGCTTGCACAAAGATCAGCAGCGCTTCCGGACCCCACGGCTGCGGTCTGAAGTAGTTTCCCAGCACCAGACAATGAGCTGCAGCTTGCGGAAAGCTCGCGTTCCCATCATTCCCTGGGCCCCCTCCGCTCGCTGCATTGCGTGCGACGTCGCACAGAGAAAACAGTATAGATACCCACAGGGGCGAAGCACTCAACGGGTCCTGCCAGAAGTCCCGATATAGTCTCTGAAATTGGCCAACGTGGAGGTTTGTTGCGGCAATCACATGGTCCCTGAAGGAAGCAGAGACGTGGCGGTCGAGCTCCTTTCTTGATGGCAGATATCGTGCGAGGATTTGCTTCATGTCCATCGGCTCCGACTTGCCAAACAGGATCTCTATACAGGACGGCGTGGCGTTGGCGCTGCTGGCAGGCTTGAGGTCGCTGTCGATCGCAACAGCTAGACGGAGATCTTGGATGTCTCTCCACACAGAGGACCAATGCATTGCGCTATTGATAACATCACTGTCGAGAGGATTGTGCTGAGACGTGAGCACTGGACCTGAGTTTACGGACCCTGAAGCGGTGGCGGGTGAGATGGGCAAGGCATCCTGAGGCGCAACCTCACGAACCACTTGTTCCAAGTACGATAGCCGGCTCTCCAGCTGCATTTGTCGTTCATGGCCTTCGGTGGGCGGCTCTCGAGGAAAACGTCTGTAGCAGCAATTCTGGCCATCTTTCCTCCGGGCACATGCGCCACAGGGGTCCTGACGGTCACACTTGAGCTTGCGACGGTGGCATTCAGAACAGACCAGCCGTTCGCGGTTTCTCGTCAGGCCCTGCCGCTGACTCTTGACTGGTGACGAGGTCATGGCGACTAGGTCATGGCGACTCGCTCAGTCGGTGAGCCATTGAGAACGGTGGTGATGGAAGTTGAGGTCTCGGGCATCCGTCGCGTCCGAACATGCGAGATAGGCGAAGCTAGGCCGCACTAAACCCCGCCTAGGGAGCTGACGCCACACGCCGATCTCTGGGCACCAGCACCGCCACTTGGGGGCTGAGGATCATTGCGTCAGGCTCGGATTTCGCAGCCAAGAACGACCTGCGTACGCGCGCTGAGTGACGACGTCCCCACCTTCTGCTTCCTACCTTGAATTCCAAACTGCTTCACGAGGCACCTCGATAAGACTGGGAGGCTTTAGCGACCTCTGACGATACCCTCTCCACGGGCTCGTCATTCACCATTCATCTCTTTCGTTTCTTGTTTCTTCCTAGCTGCTTGCTGTGACTCAACGTACGTCCCTTACCACCTAACGGAATCTGTGCTGAGCTTACAGCTGACGACAGGCAAATTAGGGAAGCGATCAGTTGGGTCGCGCCGTCGACTACCACTTGACCACGTCGAAGCTCACGCGATAACCCAGAGTGTGCATTGAATCCTTCTAGGATCCAACACCACCGCACTGGCTCGAAAACTAGCCCCTCGTCACATCACCTGCTGTCATGGTCATCTCGAGGAAGCCGGTGGGCTACTCGCCCAACGCACCTGGCGACGGACCGCCAGCACCCGGTCAGCTTCGCAGGCAGGAATCTTGGGAAATCTACTCCTCCGACGAAGACGAGCCCATAGTACCAAAACCTCCTTCGAACCAGACCTACCTTCCATACCGGCCGCCAGGCAGCGACCAACCCGCCCCGCTACAGCCCCAAGCGACGGCTTCGAACGAACTCCCAGCCCAAACAGACGAGACGAGCAGCGCGGACCAGATTCCGGATAGTCTCCGGCCTGGAGGCAATCGATCCCAGACAAACCCTTTCCTGCGTAAGAAGGTCCCAGACTCCGCGTCGCAACCGCCGGCGCAGCAGCTCGAGCAGCTCAGCATTCAGAACACGGGCACGAATCCTTTCCAGCCGCAGCAGCCGCAGAAACAGGGCACAACCAGCTCCTCCAACTATGATACCCCTCCGCAAACCATCACATCCGAGACCAACCCTTGGAAGACGAATCAGCTCGACCCCGAGCGTACGTACTCTCCGGCGGCAGTGTTGACCGACCCGAACGACGAAGCATCACAGCCCACGTTTCTACAGTCACCGGCCGACATGGTAAATCCCTGGTCGAATGCTCCCAGCAATCCTCCCCAGGGTCCAACGCCGCCACTGCACGCACCTCCTCAGATCCCATCTCAGCCCTTGCAACCAGACGCTGAGAGGAACCCTTGGACAACAGGAGCGAACGTACCCGCGCCGCCGTTACCACCATCTCCTGCGGCCCCTGGTTCGTCAGATCATGCGCCTACGGAACCACTAGCACCTCGTCAGCCTCCCTCGCCGCAACCACCACCCAAAGTAGGACCGGTTCAATCACCGACACCGCCAACGCTTCTTGTACCACAAGACACGCCATCACACCCTTCAACTCCCGCGTATTCAGACACAAATCCCTTTGCACATAATGGGGCCTCACAGCCTCCTAGATCGCAATCCCGCTCACCCGCAATGATGTCTTTGCCTTCTGACGAGGGCTCGGCATTTGTGGAGGTCGGTCAGGAAAGTGGCAAAACACCCCAGCTGCCTCCAGTTGCTGGCCTATCGACTGGATTGAGTTCCAATCAGGATGCATGGTCAGGGCTTGAGACGTTGGATCGCCAACAGACTGGACAGAGCAAGGCTGCGGACTCGCAGATCGAGGAGTGGAAATTGGTGGACGTGGATGGCCCGACATCCAGCACGGCACCGGCAGGCGACTCATCAGCAGAGCCGCCACTGCCACCCCGACGAGCATCCGGAGAGAGAGCGGGATTCGTGTCGTCGAGATCGAACGTTGACCCAAAAGCAGAGACTTATCAGGTTAAGAACATCAAATGGCACGACCCTGCATCGGCGCGGAACCCGCGTGTCTCTCCTATCCTGGTCCAGAATGAGAACGGGCCTTGTCCTCTGGTGGCACTTGTCAACGCACTGACGTTGACCACACCCTCTGATGCAGACGACACATCCTTAGTGGAAGTTCTACGGTCAAGGGAGCAGATCAGTTTGAATCTTCTGCTAGATGCCGTGTTCGAGGAGCTGATGTCGCCTCGGCGATCCAACGAGGACGCGATATTGCCGGATGTTGGCGAGCTGTACGCCTTTCTGATGAGCCTACACACGGGCATGAACGTCAATCCCCGTTTCATGCCAACGGAGGCGATGCGAGAAGCCTTCGGCCGCACATCCTTGACGCATCTGGACGCCGCCGAACGAAACGACTTGATACCAGGAACATTCGAAAACACGCACGAGATGGGCTTATACGCCACCTTCAAGATCCCTTTGATCCACGGCTGGCTGCCGTCAACAGGCGACCCTGCATACTCGGCCTTGGAGCGCCAGGCACAATCTTACGAAGATGCACAGAATATTCTATTCCGCGAGGAGGAGCTTGAGCACAAGCTGTCCAGTCCGCCAGGGCTGACGGGCGACGAGCAACAGCTGTACCAGGACATCATGACCATCAAGGGCTTCCTGGACGGCTCTGCGACACAGCTCACAGCGTGGGGCATCCAGGTCATTTCGCGGGCAATCCGACCAGGCACATTTGCCATTCTGTTTCGTAATGACCACTTCAGCACCCTCTACTGCCATCCGCAGTCAAAGGAGCTTGTTACACTAGTGACGGATGAAGGCTACCGGTCGAACGACGAAGTTGTCTGGGAGAGTCTAGTCGACATCCAAGGCGCGCGCACGCAGTACTTGTCGGGAGATTTCCGCGTGGTGGGCCAGGGCGCATCTTCAACATCCGGCGGGATGTCAGACCCTCATGCAGGCGAATGGCAGACGGTGGGCAGTCGTCGTGGCGGGTCTCAGCAGCAAAGCTCTTCGGACGAGCCACCCCTGACGCCGGCCGAGCAGGAAGATCGCGATCTGGCCTTGGCCATGCAGCTGCAGGAGGAAGAAGACCAGAGGCACCGAGAGGAGCAGGACCGCCGTCAACGCGAGCAGAACATGTCTAATCAGTACATCGAACAGCAAGGCCGTAGTCCTCAGCCGCGGGCGTCCTCGTCTCAGTACCCCGGGGCGTCCCCATCCCGCGCTCAGTATCTGCGACCCGAGCCCCAGGGCATTGCACCAAACCGCCGCAGCTCAGCTTCGTCGAGCCTGCACACAGGGAGTTCCCTCAGCGAGCCCCGTGCAAACGTGCCCCGACAACCTTCGCAGAACATCCGCCCGATGGTCCCGCCCCGTCGACACGTGCCGAACACGCATCGTCCGGAGGCTGCTGGAGCGGATGCGCCTCCCCCTTATGAGCAGGCAGCGCATGACGAGCCGTTTGAACCTCCGATCGGGCACCCGGCGCATGCAACAAGCACGAACGCCAGCCAGCAGTCGACGAATGCACCTGCTCCTGGGATCGGCGGCGGGCCCCCACGGATGGGGAGGCAGAGACCGGTTGGACAGAACGTACCAGCCGCATTTCAGGGGAGACCAGGTGCAGTGGGAAGAGACAGCCGGGACCGTGACTGCGTGGTGATGTGAGGCGTTGAGGCATGACGGGCAACTGTTTGAGCATCTACCCGCCATTTGCATGTATATATATTTATAGCGTTGAAGCCTGACGATCCAGGCGCTGGGAGTCCTACGATCATTGTCGGAAGCTGACATCAACAACCATAGAGATGAATAACGAGAGATGATGCGGAGTTGACATCCATCGTGAGCGAAGACGACACGACTGTGATTTGAACACTAGTACTAAGTGGTAACAGGGTTAATTTACAGGGGGATTGCGGGGGATTGGCGGTGGTTCTTGGAGGTGCCGTAGTGTAGGTACCATAGCTGGAGCTCCCCACTGTTCCCGGCACTTACCCACTGGCCGTCCCGGGAACGGGGACCCCTGTGGACCTCGACTTCGTCATCGAAATTTCTCATCCCCTTTCCCATCATCAGCCCATCATCGACGGCACTCTTCGTGCAGATAGTCTGTAGGATCACGGTCTTTTTCTCCTTCTTTTCCTCATACACCTCACTGCATACTATTTGGGGCCTCAAGCACCATGTTCGACATCAACATCGACCCGGCCGCGCTCAGGATGGACAGTCTGAGCTCCATCGTCGAGAGCTACCCTCCCACGCGTGAGAGCTGGGAGGCTGTCCTCAGGTTCTGGCAGTGGTCGTTCCCGATTGTGAGTGTCCCATGCTAGATTTGTCACTGGTCCTGACTCTAAAACCTCCAGTTCGGCTCCTTTCAATGGATCATCAAGTGGTACGGCATGGGCAAAACCTCGACCAACTCTGCCCTCAACCTCCCTGGCCGCTTTGCCTGGATGAGCATGGAATGCCCCGGCTTCCTCACCCTCACTTACATCATGCTCACCCTCCCGCGCCTCAGTGGTAGCTCCTTTGGCAGCCTTCCCTGGCAGAACCAGCTGCTCGCCGGGCTCTTCGTCCTGCACTATCTCTACCGCGCGATCGCCTTTCCCCTGATGCAGCCCAGCATGAGTCCCATCCACCCCTTGGTCTGGATCGCCGCCATGGTCTTCCAGCTGTTCAACGCCACCGTGCTGGGAAGCTGGCTCGCCGCCTACGGGCCCGTGTCCGCCTCCTCGTGGGACGCGCAGACGCCCACCCCGCAGTTCGTCCTCGGCGTCGCCGTCTTCTACCTCGGCCTGACGGGCAACTTCTACCACGACGAGGTGCTGCGCGAGATTCGCCGCAAGGAGGCGCGCCGTCAAGCTGCGGCGTCGGAAAAGGGCGTCAAGGTCGACAAGGTGTACAGGATCCCGCAGGCGGGGCTGTTCAGGTACGTGCTCTTCCCGCACTACCTGTGCGAGTGGATCGAGTGGACCGGCTTTTGGATGGCGTGCGGATGGAGCTGCGAGCCCGCCATGGCGTTTGTGGTGAATGAGGTGGCTGTCATGTTGCCGAGGGCGAGGAATGGCTATGATTGGTACGTTGACACCTTTGGAAAGGACAAGATTCAGGGGAAGTGGGTGGTCGTCCCGTTCATCTATTAAGCCGGCCTTACGGCCAGTACGTGGATGAAACATGGCGCTGGGACGAATAAAGCATTCAAAAAGATTACGCTATTCGGGTATCGTCATGATTCGAGCGCTTCAAACTGTAAATGTCGTTCCTTGCATGGCTGTTCATACATACAGCCTCTGCGTGTCCCCGCCGCTGTCGGCTCTTGTCCTCGCACTCCACCCCTCATCATCCATTCCCTCATCAACTATGTCCCTATCACCCATGGCACTCCTGGTATCAAAGTTCTTGTGGACCTGAATCTCGATGCCCCCGGAGCTGTTCGACGTAAGCGTCGCATCCGTATCCAAATCCCCCTTCCTGGCACCAAGGCCCCTCTCCCGCTCAAAGCTGCGCAGGTGGATGTTCCCATCCGCCCCTCGGCCGGAGCGCTTCGACGAGTCGGAGAAGGACGTGATGAGGCGCGGGAAGACCTTGACGAACAGCGGCTTGAGGGCCGGAACGCAGGCGCACACGATGGCGACGTTGATCTCGAGGCCCGACCAGATCGCAATGTCAACGCCTTTGACGGGCTGCTCATCAATGGGCGCCGAATTGTTCACGTAGAGGGAGTGGAGGCGGATAATGGCCACGATGCAGGCACTACGGCTGTCAGTGAGACGCGGACAAAGGGGACAACGAGCGGAACTCACAAGCCACCGCATGCAAACACCCCCATGAGCACGAACTTGGCCCGTCTTGCGATCTGGATGCTTCTGAGAAACGGCATGGGTGATATCAACAGCGCAATGTCGTTCAGGATGTTGATCCCCGCAAAGGCGTAGTGCTGCACGGAGCGGTCGATGCAGCTCCCCGGGATGCTGTCGTCCCAGTACTTCTGGACGGGCACGCACGTGATGATTGTCGAGAAGACGCAGAACAGGCCGTAGATGGTGAGGTAGATTATGAGGCCCAGGAAGAGCCGCTGCGCCGTGCGCTGGTGGAAGATGCGCTTGCACTGGAAGCAGATGCTGAACTTGACGCTGAAGTGCGTGATGGTGTAGGCCGTGATGGTCGCGAGCAGGGACTGGAGGAAGTTGGGGAGCACGGCGTAGTCGACTGCATCGCCAAGGCCGTATCGGATCTCTGAGAAGTGTGTCAGCTTATATCCTTGAGGGAGGTCGAGGGGCATACTGACGCTCCATGACTGAGATTAGAAACCCTAGGGTCCCAAATGCGGCAATGGTGATGAAGATGTCGTCGGTCCCGATGGCTCGTACGAGCATCAGGCGGGTGAAGAGCCTCATCACCACCGCCACGACTGCTAGGGTGGTGAAAACGAAGAGCGATATCACCAGCCCATGGTTCCGTTCAACGATGTCGATGTCGGCGACGTACATCCTGTCGAGTTGTCGTGGACTCGAAGGTCACCGACAGCTACCGCCGCTACCATGTACCGCTGCCCATCAACGGCGTGAGAGGCAAGTCTCGCGTAAGTATTGTGATTGTAGGCGTTGCGGATGTTTCCGTGTAGGCGACCAGCTCCCGTCGGCAACTTCGGTAGTTGGTCTTCTTGGTGTCTGACGTCGATTCCCTCGGATCACGGTGCCTTTCCTTTAATGATGAAATTCGTTACTCGGTGGAAACAAGTCGTTGTTGGGTTTGAGTGTTCTTTGGCCTTGAGCTCCTCATCCGAGACGCCCGCATGAGTGAGGTTGTCGTCCTCACTTACATGGACAGCGGATGCGACGCTCTTTCATTAACTCTGGCCCAGGACCTCGCTTACGGCGCGAGTCTGAATGTCTCGGTTCAAGGACCTGGAGCGGTGCAGCCTCCGCGGGGTTTTTTTTCGAGGGATGTCTTGCTTTTTCCTGTCTGTCAATGGTGAGGCCGTCTGCATTCCGTGTCTTGGGGCTAGGTCGGCATTTCTGAACGGTGGGAAATGAGACTGCATTCCAAAGGGTCTCAGACCTGTCTGCCGAACTTCCACTCGAGATGGTCTTGGTTCATTCATTCATATATTCATACGGCTTGCCCTCTCCGACGGCGCGGCCGCCCTGTCTAAGATTTCCTCCTCGTTCTGCTCGCGACGGGCGAGGCTGAGGTGGTCGCAGGGCTTAGCTGAAGTGAAGCTCTGGTGGCTGCGGAACTTCGCGATCGATTTAGCTTTGGCCTCGGCTTGCGTCACTCAATCCAGAGCTCTAGGCCCTCCTCATTGTCTTTCCTCTCTCCAAGCTGAATCGGAAAGGGAATAGCTGAATACGGCCTCCAAGCTTCAATCAAGCCCAGCCAACACGTCCCCCTGCCCCAGCCAAACGTTCCTCATCCAGCATGTCCCGTCCTATCTCCAGAGGCCGGGGTCCGGGTGTAAGAATCTCGCGTGACTACCAAATGCCTTTCCATACCTTTCGTCCCACCGTTCCCGATGCGACTTTGCCTTTTCCGGATTTGTGTAATGGACGGTCCAGGGATGCGAGGCAATCTGGTAGACCGTCATGCGTCCCTGGGCGTCTTTCACTAGAATCTGGTAACTTTGTCAGCATGTCATCATTGTGAGGTTTAAGGTTGGAATATACTACTTACACTGCGGATGAGATGTTCTGACGCTCTGCTGATGGTCTCTGGAATATAGAGTGTTCCTGTTAGCCTACTGGAGGCTTCATTGTCATCTCTCCCGTAGAAGGACGGCAGGCAGCCAAGCAGCATCTCGTACATGATGACGCCCAGCGACCATATATCAACCGTGTGATCGTAGCGGAAACTCCGACGCGGCCTCTTGATTACCGTTTCTGGAGCACTGTACTCCACGGTCCCAAAGCCCGACGTGCTCTCTTGCTTGCTCCCGCGCGGTGCAGACGTTCGAATTGCGAAGCCAAAGTCGCAGATCTTGAGCTGCCCGCCCTCCAAAATGAGGATGTTGTCCGGCTTCAGGTCCCGGTGCCAGATGCATCTGCTGTGGATATAGTCCAGGGCCGAGGCAATGTCGTAGACGTACCGCGCCGCGCACCTCTCGTTGAGTGCCCGATACGGCACGCTGTCCAGCATGTCGCCGAGAGTACCGCGGCCAGCGAACTCGAGCACGAGGACCACAGAATGGTGCGTCTGCCACAAGCCGTAGAGCTTTATGATGTTGTCGTGCACGAGCCGGTGGTGGATGTCCACCTCGCGCTTGAGCCACTCAAGGCTCGCCTTGTGCTTGGCCTTCGTGATGACCTTTGTGGCGACGGGGAAGTTGGTCTCCTTGTCCGTCGACTTCCACACGCAACCGTAGGAACCACTTCCCAGTTCTTGCCTGGTTGTGAACAATTCAGGGCGAAATGTGCCGGGGGCCTGGCCAAAATTCGCTGCGGCGAAGACGTTGAGGGGTGTGTGCTGCTGAAGGAACTTGACTTGCTCCATGGGTCGTCTCATTTTGAACTTCAAGCGTAGAGGATCTTCAGGTGTTTCTTTTCCGACTGTAATGATCTGCTTAGACTCATGAGAAATGATAGTGTTGGTTTCCGATGATCCTGCTGGAGACGATTTTGCTGACTGAAGGTGTTCGTGACGGTGCGCGCTCGACCTCATTGGCCTCGACGACGGGGCTTTTCTCTGTGTCAAGATCTCGAGAAGCTTCTTCTCCCAAAATCGAGCTGGCTTCTTCATATCCTTTGCTTCTCGGCTTAGAGACTTATCGGGGGGCGCGTTTCGAAGTTTGGCGGGAGAGGGCCTCGCCGAACCTGACCTTCCATTGGCTTCTTCATGCTCGCCCGGTCGTGTATTCTTCTCCTCTTTCGTCCCCTTTATGGCCACTTGGTCCGTAGATCTATATTCCTGTGAGCCTTGATGAGCCTCTGTCGAGTTTTTCCGTGAACGGGCGAGTTGATTGATCTTTAGAGTAGGCTTGAGCCGGTCTGCGCTGAGGAGCTTATCCCTCGGTGTGACAAGTCTAGCATCAACCAAAGGTGCAAGATGCTGACTCTTGTGGCCATAAATCGCGACCAGCTCTGAACGATGGGTTGGAATAAGAAATTCGTCTCTCATATTCCGTTCGGTTGGCCTGTGCTTATGCATGGCCCTTGTTGCTGAAGGTGAGTGTCGATGGTCTGGCCTACGTGCGATTGACAAATATCAGAGCCTGCCAACGATGTCCAAGCGCCACCGCTATAATTTATACCAACTGTTGGAAATACAAAAGTTAGAGTCTGGGATCCTCAAAGAGTTTATTATCGGGTTTTCTCTACCAACGCCCCGTGGTTGGCTATTGCTTCATACATCCGTAGCCCTCAGGCGGTCTAGAAGGGCCCCCTATGCCACGATATCAATGGTAAAATAAGATACTAGCCAGTCCATTAAAAAATCCCATTCTTTCCAAGTTCGCTCGTTAGTGATGTACCGTGAAGATCCCTTTTCCCATGTTTGTCGTGGTGTACTTGCGCCTCAGCTGTCAGATCTCGTGATGGCGGCGGTGACTGCACATCGCACGCCACAAATGTCGCTAGCACGCAAGAGTAATCTTAGCGGTTACACTTCAGCGACAGGTAAGACCATATTTTGTGGCTTCAATATAGCCGCAGATAGGAATCAAGCACGCGCATGTGTGAACCTTGATCAATTCACAGCGTAGAATCTGAAAGGTGCGCCGGCGGCTCGACAAAGGCTAAGTTGGCCAATTTCCTTCCATACGTGAATCTAGCTCAAGTACACTCGACAGGAACACTCAGGAGTTGGTTGCATCTAAGTCTCATTGGTGACATTATAGACCATTTTATTTCCTAAGGGCATCTTTGCTCTGGCTCAACGATCGAAGCCGATGGCCTTCACAGAGTTTAAGAGCAGGGCGTCTCGCAAGGGCTCAACCCGCAGGGAAGGGGATGTATTGATTCGAAATGGAGAAAAAAATGCATTAAATCATTAATCGGATTCATCCGTCTGGCCAGTCCTCTCAACCGTCGCATCTACTCTCATCGTAAACTCTCTTGTCGGGTCGTACAAGAACGCCGCAGCAACAGTAGCCAACACGACGAAGCAACCACCAGAAATCCACACATGTCTGAATGCCAACGCGTAAGTATCCTTATACGCCTCGTCTCCCGCGGTGATGATGCCTTTGGTGATCCCCGGAATCATGTCCAGCGCAGTGTTGTTGTGCGCTGTCAGAGCCGTGATGAAATCCGGGACGAACTCTGCCTCCAAACCCTTGTCGACTGCTGCCTCTCCGACTTTGACAGGCAGGTGTGTCATCTGATCTTGGAACAGCGCGTTGTAAATGGCGATGCCGATGGTACCTCCCAGTGAGCGGACGCTGATGATGAGACCGCTGGCAATTGCGATGAGTTCTGGAGGAGTGGACAGCTGGCCTACGGTGATGAGCGTCGTCAAAGTCATGCCAAGAGCCACTCCCAAGAGCACAGGGTACCCCCACACAGGTGTGTCTGTGTGACGATTCGTCGTGGCCATGGCGGCGAAGAAGGCAATGAAGATTGCGAAGGCGAAGACGGTGACCCATCGTACCTTGCTTGTCGCGGCGCAGTAGAAGCCGGTGACAGCTGCGCCGACCATCGAAGCAATCAGCATGATCGAGTATCGGGTGCCCACGAGAAGCGCATCCGTCTCGTACAAGACGCCGACCTGGAACGCAAAGTAGGTGTTTGCCGCGAAGAACGCAACGCCTTCGGCGAAAACACAGAAGAGCGCGATTGAGAAGTTGCGGTTGCCAGTGAACAGGCCGTGGTGGAACATGCCATCCTTCTTGAACCACCCGGCGTAGACAATCAGAGCGATAGCCAAGGCCAGTCCAACGGCGAATGTTGCGGAGACGTGCGGGTTGCTCCAGGGGTAAGGAGCCCGTGACCACGAGAGTCCGAGGCAGAAAAGGACCAGACCCGAGGCGAGCAGGAAGTAGGCGATCCAATCCAACTTTCGGAGCTTCTCGACATTTCTTCCGCTGTACTCTCTTTGCTTGCCGGTCGGGGGCGGGTTGTATGCCACCACGCAGAGGATCGTTGCCAGGAGGAACCAGCCCATGGCCATGTAGAAGTAGTTCCTGAAGCCGTCCGCAGCCGGATCGTTGGTCCTGTTCAAGGCACCACCAACAATAAGCCCGGTGATGCTTCCAAGTCCGTTGGAGATCATGTTAAGAGCCTGTCCGTGGGCTCTCCACTTGCGAGGGAGAACCTCCGAGGTGACAGTGTGAAGCAACGGTTGCGCCCCAAAGGACACTCCAATGACGCAGAATCCGCCGATGGCCATGTTCATTGTGCTAGCTTGAGCCACGATGAGAGACCCTGCGGCGCCAAATGCTGTTAAAACGACGAGAAACCATTTTCGTCCCCAGTAGTCGGCTGCCTGGGACACGATGGGCCCGAGCACGACGGTGAGGATGGTGATTGGGGCCGAAAACCAAGATACCCGAGTCCTATCGTGGAAATGACCAGCGATAGTCTGGCCTTGCTATGTTCTGTCAGAATAAAATATATGGGCAGGTCGTGTATTGACTCACAGCGCCGGCCCCTACAAGCGACACAAGTTGCGCAAAGTATATCAAGCAAACCGCAAGAACAGCCAAAGACGTCCTCAGCGTCAACCGGGGCTGCTCAACTTCGGATTTCGTATCTTCGCTGCTACTTGAGCCTCTGTCCCTTGAATCGTCTTGCGAGACAAAGTCATTCTTCCTGCTATCGGCAGAGCCAACGCTGTCGTTCTTTTCGGATGTCATTGTCGATGCTGATCTGTCTGTGCAGCGTGACGGACGGATGAAGAGGGGAAGAACGAGGGAGCGAGTAAGGTGCGTCTCAAATGACTACATGTATCAGACACTCGATTAAGCACATTTTGAAGCAGGGTTGTAAAGGGATACCGCACGTGTCAAGGGGGGGTTGAAAGGGGGCTATGTCCGCAAGGCCAACGCGCGTTATACTCGGGCCCGAGCCTTCTCGATTTACCCTATCCAGCTCAGATCTGAAATATGTTTGAGCACGATGCAGCATCTGCAGGTGACAGAAGCGCGCCAGGTTCGCCCACGCTTCCTTGGAATCCCGCCGCACGTTGGCTTATGTCACTGTCTCACTCTGAGTCGGGGCCGAGACCATGCAGCGGACACGCGGTAGTCAGGTCCGCCGGAAACCTTGATGTCTCAGACGAGCCCCTGAAAAGCCCTCGCTAGATATTTGTCTTGCTTGGCCAAGCTCCTGTGATGCTTCTGGCGAGAGATTGACGCTACGGGAGTTTGCTACTGCGGCGGACATGGCAGATTGCTGGCTGCTAGCACTAGGGCTGCGCTTCACCCGAAACATAAAGTCGTATATGCCGGTGGCCGTCTCTCCGAGATCTAGAGCCCTGCGCGGGGAACTATACCCCTGACGCTCTGATAAACGTCTGAGAAAACGTCGTCCCGACAGAGCGGTGATCTGCAGCGCCAGCGAAGCCGACATCAGGCGTGGCCAACCAACAACAGCCTTATGGCGAACTGATGCATACTTCTGTGACAACATCTCCGCGACTCCTCGTGGTGCGTTCACTTCTTACAGAAGCACTGGAATTCGCGCAGTCGCATCTGAGTCAGTGAAGGGATGGGTTGCGCGTTGGTTGTGGCGCCACCGGTCAGAATGTAGCACCTGAATGAAACCCAATGCATGATTTTGCAGTGTGGGTGGTACCGAGTCGCACCTTTACTTTTCGTCTGAAAGACAAGAGAGGGGACATCGCTATCTTTACGACAGTGTGCCTGATTCATAATCCGGACAAAACGGTGATTCGAATTAGTCAATCGATGCTAGCAATCAGCATGAGATCGATGAGCGTTCCGGCCGTTCGGCTCCCTCAAGTGAGATATGTGAGATATGAGAGCAATGCCTTTGACCCATCGCTCGTTTTTCTATCTTCTCAGCAATCACATCTCACATTGTGACTGAATTATCGCCATGCTCAATGTCCTTGTAGTGGGAGCGGGCATCGCCGGCCTCACCACCGCCATATCCCTGCGCCGAGCTGGCCATCTCGTCCACGTCTTCGAAAGGTCATGTATGAACAATGAAGTCGGCGCGGCAATCTACGTGCCGCCAAACGCCACCAGATTCCTCACAGCTTGGGGCCTTGATCCTTTGAGATGGCGATTCGTCAAATCCAGGAGGGTGACTTTCAACGACCCGGCCACGATGGAGCCGAAAATGACCATGTCGGATGAGCAGACGGCTCCGGGAATTGGGGGAGCGAATCTGTACTATTCACATCGGGTTGACTTGCACAACGCGTTGAAGTGGTTGGCTACGAAGCCAGATGGACCAGGCATCCCGGCGACGATTCATCTTGGTGCCCCGGTGCACAACTATGTAAGCGATGATTTTTCTTCGGTAGTCTTCATATCTGATCTTTTAAGGGTATCTCCGAACCATCGATCACTCTAGAAGATGGCCGAAGGTTCACAGGTGATGTGGTCATTGGAGCGGACGGCGTCCACTCCAAAGCCTCGACGGCAGTGCTTGGACAAAAGAACGAACCGGTCTCGCCCAAACCATACAACTACGCTTATCGCTTCCTGATTAACTCTGAGGATCTCGAGAAAGATCCCGAAACGAGGTTCTGGAACGAAAATCGCAATGGATGGACGAGGATATTCACTCACGCTGACAAGCGCTTGGTGGCCTACCCCTGTCGAGAGTAAGTAGCAGCTAGCATGGAGGTCTAGATCCGAGGATTGCTGACTAGGTAGAAACACTGTTTACAACATGGTTGGGATCTTCTACGAGGAGAAGAACGATGACGCCGTCGAAGGTGAGCTGATTGTCGACCACTGTTGATACAAGGCTCACACAAGGTCAGATTGGAAAAACAGCGTCCCAGTCACAGAGGTTCTGGACAGATATTCTGATTTCAGTCCGCAACTTCTCAAAGTAGTCAGGTAAGCTTGAGCGGCATAATTGACCTATAAACTTTCTTACAATCAGCAGCAAAACCACCAGTGTCAAGAAGTGGCCACTCCTCTATCGACATCCAATCCCAACATGGCACAAGGGATGTATGGCTTTAGCAGGAGATGCAGCGCATCCGATGCTACCACGTATGTACTTTTCTTTTCAACAGTGGTAAAGGCTAATGTGGAGAAGACCAGGGCCAGGGCGGTGCCCAAGGAATGGAAGACGGCTTCGTTCTTGGCGTCGTTCTCCATGGAGCAACCACACCAGAGGAGATCGAGCAGCGGCTCGTCATCTACGAGAACATCAGACGTAACAGAGCCAGCGTGATTCAGATCCTCAGCAACGTGGGTGCTGACGAGACGCACCTTGTTCGTGACGAGCTCTCACAATACATGAGGATGGAGGATATCCCTAGTAAGCAGTCTCGCAGCCGCCGACAACACCTCAGCTAATCTTTGCGCAGCCGGGCCCCGCGGGATTCTCCACCACAACTTCGGCTATGATGTCGTTAAGGAGACTCTTCAAGCGATGAAACGACATGACCCTGCGTATTCGTTGCCCGAAGGCTTTTTCGAGGGTGAGGTGATCGGGGTCCCGCCAAGAAGCTCAGGGGTAAAGGGGCAGTCGCCCGAACATGTGGCACCGCATGCGGCACCGCTCATGAGCGTTGAAGCCAACTGAGTTTCTAGTATTTTCAATAGACGTACACATTCAGTACTCCTTTCTGAGTAGTTTGGTTGTCGCTACAGTGCTTAGGTTTGTCGCGGCTGGCTACAAAACGTGCGCTTTCCATCGTGATGTCGGGAACCGGCATACGACAGAAGTCGGCAATATCCCGACAAACTGCAACACAGTGCTACATTCATGTTCCCCCCGGCAATCGCTAATTGACATGGGCTGATATCCGCGTCAGTCGGCGGAATCTCCGACATGCACAAATCCACGTCCTCGCCACAAAGCCCATCCATGCTCCGAAATCGCACCCGTCAAAGTGCCGCCTCTTATCTGAGCGGGCCGTGTCCGGAGCTTTGATCGACCGAGACGGATTCATGTAACCTCACAACCCTGCGATATCCTAGCGGGCGAGGGAGAAGCCAAGTCCGATCCAATCCCTATCCCGGAGCCGACTCCACGCCACAGAGTTCCCCGCAAACCGGCACGCCGGGTTCCGGTGGGGGGAGTCGGCATCCAAACCCCTATCGGGGCCTTAACGTTGCTTCAAGGCGGAGTCGAAATGAGGAGAGGGCTGGGGAATGTCCTCGTGGTATAAGTAAGATGAATTCTCCTCCAGGCGATATTCTCAATCGCACTGCGTGTCTTCTTAACACCTGCTGCTCAAAAGCGACGCCAGTTCGGCATCGACGACAAGATGGCAGAAACAAAGAACGATCCGGTCGAGGGCAATCCTCAGGATGTCCAACCCGCCCGAGACGAGAAGCGCGATTCCATGCTTGAAGATGTCAAGCTCCAGCAGCCGAGCGCGGAAACCTACGCGGCCATTATGGCCCACCACAAGCCCGACATGCGAGGATCCGGCTACATCAGACTGTACCTCGTCGCCGGAGCAGTCTTTCTGTGCTCAACAATGAGTGGTTAGTGACCTCGCTTCGAGAGAGCACACTGAACAAAGCTGACATGATCAGGTTTCGACGGATCTCTGATGGGTTCCATCAACGCTCTGCCCAACTATACTTCGTACTTTGGCCTCCCCGAGGAGGGCAACGCCAGCACCGGCATCATCTTCGCCATCTTCCAGGTTGGCAACATGTGCGGCGCCTTCTTCGTGTGGATGGCAGATTGGTACGGACGGAAGCGCCACATGTTCTTCGGCTGCGTGGGCGTGTGCGTTGGAACCATCGTCAACGCCCTCTCGACCAGCGTGCCGATGTTTATCGCCAGTCGCTGGCTTATGGCCTTCTTCGTTACGTGGTCTGTCACAGCGGCCCCATTGTATCTGGTTGAGATTGCGCCAGCGGCGTACCGAGGTACCATTGCTGGGCTGTACAACACATTCTACTATGTGGTAAGTCAATGAAGTCCATCACGCTGTGGTTGAAACCCCAGTGCTTATGATGCAATCAGGGCTCAATCTTGGCAACCTCGTCGGTGTACGCGTGCCACAAGTACCTCGAAAACCAGGGCAACGCCGACTGGAGGATCCCGCTCTGGCTGCAGATGGTCTGCCCCGGCATTTTTGCGTTGTGTGCCTGGTTCATCCCCGAGTCCCCCCGATGGCTCATCGCAAATGATCGCCACGAAGACGCCAAGAAATTCTTCGCGACCTACCACGCCAACGGCGACGAAGACCATCCTCTCGTGACGCTGCAGATGACGGAAGCCCTGGATGCTCTCCGCCATGAGCCCGTCGCGGCATCGTGGACGGATCTTTTTGACCTGCGTGTGCTCGTCGAGACCAAGTCCAATCGGTACAGACTCATGCTAAACATGACCTTTGCGTGGTTCGGCCAGTTCAGCGGCAACAACATCATCTCGTACTACCTCCCCATCATGCTCCTCAACATTGGCGTCACGAACACCAATCTTCAACTGATCCTCAACATCATCTATTCCATCACCGGCTGGGTGTTCTCGACGGCTGGTTCCCGCTTGCACGACAAGGTCGGACGACGCAAGATGCTCATTGGCGCCACAATCGGCATGATCGTCTGCCTTACAGTCGTCGCGGCCAGCGCAGCCGGGTACGTCGAATACGACAATCCCGTCTCCCCGACGGTCAGCATCGTCTTCATCTTTATCTTCGGAGCCATCTTCGCGGCAGGATACACGCCGATGCAGCCCATCTACCCGGCCGAAGTCGTCAGCACGAGAATGAGAGCCAAGGCTATGGGGACCTACAAGATCACCAACGGCGCGGCCGGGTTCTTAAACACCTTTGTCGGACCCATTGCGCTTTCCAACGTGAGTAAACGAATGACATCGCCATGATTATCATACTGAACATTTCTAGATCGGGTACTGGTTCTACGTCTTCTTCGTCTTCTGGGACACGTTTGAAGCAACATTTATGTACTTCTACTTCGTGGAGACAAAAGGGCTGACGCTCGAGGAGCTGGACGCTGTCTTTGAGGCGGATAACCCCAGGAAGGAGAGCGTTGCTGTCAAGAAACGCCAGCTGCAAGTCGCTAAGGGAGAGATGTCGGTCTCGGGTGCTTAGGTGGGAATGCAAAGACAGGCCGACCTGGCCGCAACCGCCCCAGGGCAACGTCATTTACGAATTATAATCGTTGGTAGCGCAGTCAACTTCAGTTCAAGATACCCATCCACGAAGTTCAATCACAGATGCTGCCTCGCCCAATTCTTCATTCGCGACGTAGCATCGAACCCAGTCCCCAAGATGCCCTCTAGCAGAATATAGTCATGCGCCTCACGCTCAGCAACCTCCACATGTAGGTCTAAGCCGGGACATTCTCGGCGGAGAAGCTCAGTGAAAGCCAATATGTCATCGACGAAGCACTCCTGCTTGCCGGCGGTGATGTACATGGCCTTTGCAACCGAGTTGGCTTCTTTCATCCACGCCGCATCGCCTTCCATGGGCAGAGCAAGCGCGCGCATTTCAGCAACGCTCATGCCCCCAGCTTTTTGCTGGAACATCTCGTCTCCCGTTTGGAGAGCAAGTGGTTTGCAGATCATGTCGACGGCGTTGTTGTCGTCGTAGGATCGCGCATCGACTCGGCCATCAACCAGGGGTGAGACCATGAACACACCTGCTACCGGACCTGGCAGGTTGATAGGTTCGATTCCAGGGTGAGGTTCAACCAGATGCCTCAAGACTTGAACAGTCAGGTTTCCCCCGGCGGAATCCCCTCCGAACAACAGGTCTGCCGACGCGATGCCCCTCTTGAGCAGCATGTCCAGCGCGGCGCAACATTGAGTCAGCTGCAAAGGATACCTTCCCGGCGGACAAAGAGTATACTGGACAATCGCGACGGCGACTTCCTGCTTCTCGCCCGGCCCGGCGTCCACGTACGAGTTCCAAGCCCACTCGAAGTGGCCCTTTGTGGCGGGTGCGATGTAGCCCCCGCCGTGGAAGAGGAGCACAAACTTGGCCGCTTTGCTACGATCCCCAAGCCAGCAGATGGACGCGTCGGTTCCTGCCACGGGCTCGACGTCCTCCCTGAGTTTCCGCAGAACGGCCTCGCCACGCGACGCGACTGCTCGCTGCTTGGTGGCTAGCCATCGCACATACCTCGCTTTTGTGGGCGGCGCAATGCTCTGCAAGTAGCGCGGATTCGTCGACGCGAGGACGAGACGCAGCAACAGACTCAAGGCGACGAACCTGAGACCCATGCCCCGGCTCCTGGCCTGGGGCAGGCCGCGCGCGAGACAGAAGGCATAGGCGGCGGGTACTGCCGATGTCAGTGTGCCAGAATCCGTGAGCGGGTGATTGGTTCTTACGGATGAAGAGTGCTCGAAGCGTGAAGTCAATTTTCTCCCATAGCGAGAGCTGTGTGCTGTACGGCGCCATGGCGGCCCTGGTGACGACTCACAACTTCTTGCTAAGCGTGTCGCGCCTGGAATGAAAGCGGGGAACAGCCGCACCGAAGGCCTCGCGGCAACACGTGTGGTGCAAATTAGGCTGTTGATTTCAGCTTCTGCAAACAACGTCAATAGGTTGTCAAGAACGGGAAGTTCTTAGTCGAATGCTACCGCGCACCTTAACATAAACTGGGAATTCAAGTCAGCCGTCCTCCTACCCGACGAGATCTCATCACGGCTTGGAGTATTGCTCTGGAACACGATAACTTTTGTGTGGCGTGGTTGTACTGCCTACTGCCAACCTTACCTTGTGACACAACACGATCGCAACGACAGTGCAAATCTAAAATTCCCATCCGAAAAAAAGCCAGAAGTGCCCGAGACACCCCTTTCTTTTTGGAGTCTCGAAAACCTGCAAGTGTAGCCTTTGAAATGCCATGTTTACTTGGCCCCAGCGCTGTCTAGGGTAGCCCAGTGGGTCAGGTCAGACAGGGGCGGTGTCTCGTCTCGAAAAGTGAGTCGGGAACCCCCGTGAAACCGTGATAAGGTTGTGTAAACATTGGTGCTGCGGACCTGACCTGGTGGATCATGACGGACTTCTCGCGTTGATCCATCTTTGAAAAGACCGAGATAAAAAATCTGCGAGCCCTCACAGTCGATGCGGCTCAAGGGTTGTCGGGATTTAATTTGTTAAGTGCCGGACAAGTCTAGTATCTCCGAGATCCACCTGCCAAAAGCATGCAGCCTAACGTATACGTCATGATTGTGAAAGAGAAAAGAACAGCCCAGCAACAATGGGCGATCATGGCGGACGCACAAGGTTATCAGATCGCGCGCTCAGTGACCATCATTCGTGGCCTCAGGGCCTAGACCAGGGGCTGCCAGCGACTAGCTCCTGGCATTGACTCATGATAGGTAGCTTGACGAGCACGTAGGCGAGTGAAGCCGGGAGAAGGAAAGCAAAACGTCGCGCAGGGGGTTGTGGCAGTTCCGAAGACCGACACATCGATCGGTGCACGGAAGCGCGAGCGGCTTGGAGACCCCAGTGTCTTCCAATAAGGTTGCTCGTGCGAGCCCATTCCGGACAGTCGCCAGGTTCAATGCGTCCAGGCTAGCGCTGAGTTTGAGCGTCATAGACTTCTCATCGCGTCTGCCGTCGTCGCGTGTCGGACTCTTGCGTTGTCCGAGAGAAGAAACTGCAAGCTGATATATTGCTGGCACGACCGGTTTGGGTTGTCTGCTCTGCAGAAGGGTAAGCGAACACCTGCTGCCGTTGGTTGTCGAGAAACGTTGCGCTGACCGCAGCCATGGAGCTTCCCACGCCCAACGACACCGACGTGCCTGGAGGCTATCCCGAAACCCCAAGCTCCTATTCTTTGGACAACGGAGCTGCGACGCCAACGCCAAACCAGGAAAATGTAGCTCCGCCGCTTGCTGATGCTGGGGCTTCGGCTCCAACCCGGCAACAAACTGTTTACGCGCCTGTTGTCACAGGCCAGGCTGGATATCCCGAACCTCCTTCGAGCAGCAGCACCCTGCAACAGCCCGGTGAGCACCGCGTTGAGACACCACTGGCTGCCTCTTCGGACGATACCGATACGTCTCCAGTGCGCGAAGCCGAGCCGGAAAAGCCTAAGCTGGAGAGGCGACGAACGATCCAGTCCGAGGACGAGTTGTTCCGGATCCTATCACGGCGCCGGACGACCAACACGCAGGGAACATCTGCTTCCGCAGACAGCGACAATGACGAGGAAAATGCAGAGATCAACCGTCTCATGTCCCGCATGTTCGGCACTGCTCGTCAGGAACAGAGCGAAGAGGAAAATACCAGACATAGCGGTGTCATCTTCCGCGACTTGACCGTCAAAGGCGTCGGCCTGGGAGCCAGCCTACAACCCACCGTGGGCGACATCTTCCTCGGCCTTCCGCGCAAGATCGGCAATCTCTTCACAAAGGGTCCCAAAGCTGCTTTCGCTAAGCCTCCCGTGCGCGAGCTCATCAGCCACTTCGACGGCTGCGTCCGACCCGGGGAGCTGCTCCTCGTGCTCGGTCGGCCCGGGTCCGGCTGCACGACCTTTCTCAAGACCTTTTGTAACCAGCGCTCTGGGTTTGAGGCCGTGGAAGGAGACGTCACCTACGGAGGCACGGGTGCCGACGAGATGGCCAAGCGATTCCGCGGCGAGGTCATCTACAACCCCGAAGACGACTTGCACTACGCAACCCTGAGCGTCAAGCGCACCCTCTCCTTCGCTTTGCAGACTCGAACGCCCGGAAAAGAATCGCGTCTCGAGGGTGAGTCTCGCGCCGACTACGTGAAGGAGTTCCTTCGCGTCGTGACGAAGCTCTTCTGGATCGAGCACACCCTCGGCACCAAGGTCGGCAACGAATTCATTCGCGGCGTGTCCGGCGGAGAGCGCAAGCGTGTTAGTATCGCCGAGGCCATGATCACACGCGCTTCGGTCCAGGGCTGGGACAATTCTTCCAAGGGCCTCGACGCCAGCACGGCTCTGGAATACGTTCGGTCCATCCGCGCCATGACGAACATGGCGGATGTGTCCACCGCTGTTTCACTCTACCAGGCCGGAGAATCACTGTACAACCTGGCCGACAAGGTTTTGCTGATCGATGAAGGGAAGTGCCTCTACTTCGGCCCCGCCGAGAACGCAAAGAGGTACTTCCTCGACCTGGGCTTCGACTGCCCTGAGCGGTGGACGACACCTGATTTCCTGACATCCGTCAGCGACCAGCACGAGCGTAGTGTGCGCAAGGGTTGGGAGAACCGCATCCCCCGAAACCCTGAAGAGTTCGCACAGGCCTACCGTAAGAGCCAAGCCTACCAGAACAACATTGCCGATGTGGAGGACTTCGAGGACAAAGTCCAGCAGCAGGTCGCCGAGCGCGAGCGGAACCAGTCCAAGCGGACGGCGGAGAAGAACTACACCCTACCCTTCCATAAGCAAGTCATTGCCTGCACCAAGCGCCAGTTTTTGGTCATGACTGGCGATCGCGCTTCGCTCTTTGGAAAATGGGGTGGCCTCTTGTTCCAGGGTCTCATTGTCGGTTCGCTCTTCTACAACCTAGCTCCCACAGCCGCCGGTGCTTTCCCTCGTGGCGGTACCCTGTTCTTCCTGCTCCTCTTCAACGCCCTCCTTGCCCTTGCTGAGCAGACCTCTGCCTTTGAGTCGAAGCCCATCCTGCTGAAGCACAAGTCCTTCTCGTTCTACCGCCCTGCTGCCTACGCCATCGCGCAGACTGTCGTCGACGTGCCGCTCGTCTTCATACAAGTGGTCATCTTCAACGTTATCATCTACTTCATGGCCAATCTATCGCGCACGGCGAGTCAGTTCTTCATCGCCACGCTCATCCTGTGGCTCGTCACCATGGTCACGTATGCCTTCTTCCGAGCCATCTCCGCCTGGTGCAAGACCCTCGACACAGCCACGCGCTTCACCGGCGTTGCCATCCAGATCCTGATCGTGTACACCGGCTACCTGATCCCGCCGGACTCGATGCATCCTTGGTTTAGCTGGCTGCGTTGGATCAACTGGATCCAGTACGGTTTCGAATGTCTCATGGCCAATGAATTTGCCTTCCTCGACCTCCAATGCGTGCCACCCTACCTCGTCCCTCAAGGCCCTCAAGCCTCGCCTCAATACCAGTCCTGCGCTCTCAAGGGCTCCGTTCCTGGTGAAACTAGTGTCAGCGGCGCTGCGTACATAGACGAAGCCTTCACATACAAGCGATCCCATCTCTGGCGTAACTTCGGCTTCCTCTGGGCCTTCTTCATCTTCTTCGTCTTCCTGACGGCCCTCGGCATGGAGCTCATGAAACCCAATGCCGGCGGTGGCGCCATCACCATCTTCAAGCGTGGCCAGGTTCCCAAGAAGGTAGAGAAGTCGATCGAGACCGGTGGCCGGGAGGCTAAGGATGAAGAGACGGGGCCTACTTCGCATGTCACGCCCGACATGGCGGATGAAGGTGGTCACGAGCGTAAGGAGAACACCATGCAGGAGGTGGCGAAGAACGAGACCGTGTTTACTTTCAGGGACGTCAACTACACCATTCCCTATGAGAAGGGCGAGCGTAAACTGCTGCAGGATGTGCAAGGATATGTTCGACCTGGCAAGCTCACTGCCCTTATGGGAGCATCAGGTAAGACGATCTTAACCAAGACTATTGTACATGCTAACATTCAATCTAGGTGCTGGAAAGACCACGCTTCTCAACTCTCTGGCCCAGCGCATCAACTTTGGCACCATCACCGGCGACTTCCTCGTCGACGGACGTCCTCTTCCCAAATCCTTCCAGCGTGCCACAGGTTTCGCCGAGCAGATGGATGTTCACGAACCCACAGCCACCATCCGCGAAGCGCTGCAATTCTCCGCGCTGCTCCGTCAGCCCAAGGAGGTGCCCCGTCAGGAGAAGCTGGACTACTGTGAGACCATCATCGACCTGCTCGAAATGCACGACATCGCTGGTGCTACCATCGGAAAGGTCGGAGAGGGCCTCAACCAGGAGCAGCGCAAGCGACTCACCATCGGCGTTGAGTTGGCCTCTAAGCCCGAGCTGCTCATGTTCCTCGACGAGCCTACCTCGGGACTTGACTCCGGCGCTGCCTTCAACATCGTCCGCTTCTTACGCAAGCTCGCTGATGCTGGACAGGCTGTTCTCTGCACCATCCATCAGCCATCCGCCGTGCTTTTTGAGCACTTCGACGAGTTGCTCCTCCTCAAGTCGGGTGGCCGTGTTGTCTACCACGGTCCTCTCGGCCATGACTCCCAGGACCTGATTCAGTATTTTGAGTCCAACGGCGCTCCTAAGTGTCCCACCAACGCCAACCCTGCCGAATATATGCTCGAGGCCATTGGTGCAGGTAACCCCGACTACGACGGCCAGGACTGGGGTGATGTTTGGGCTCGGTCAAAGCAGCATGACGAGCGCTCTCGCGAGATCGCCGAGATGATTGAGCGTCGCCAGAATGTCGAGCCAACCCGCTCCCTCAAGGACGACCGCGAATACGCCGCCCCTCTGTCGCAGCAAACTCTGACCGTCGTCAAGCGGGCCTTTGTCTCCTACTGGCGCACGCCGAACTACATCCTCGGCAAGTTCATGCTGCACATCCTCACCGGTCTCTTCAACTGCTTCACCTTCTGGAAGTTGGGCTACAGCAGCATCGACTACCAGAACCGACTCTTCTCCATTTTCATGACGCTCACCATCTCGCCGCCTCTCATTCAGCAGCTGCAGCCCGTCTTCCTGAACTCGAGAAACATCTTCGAGTCGCGGGAGAACAACGCCAAGATCTACTCGTGGTTCGCATGGGTCACCGCTGCCGTGGTCGTCGAGATCCCTTACGCTGTCGTCGCTGGAGGCGTGTACTTTTGCTGTTGGTGGTGGGGAATCTTCGGTGTCAACGTCTCGAGCTTCACCTCGGGCTTTGCCTTCCTCCTGGTAGTGCTGTTTGAGCTGTACTACGTCTCCTTCGGCCAGGCCATTGCTGCTTTTGCACCCAACGAGCTGCTCGCCTCCCTACTCGTGCCCATCTTCTTCCTCTTCGTTGTTTCCTTCTGCGGTGTTGTCGTCCCGCCCATGCAGCTGCCCACCTTCTGGCGAGAATGGATGTACTGGCTCTCACCCTTCCACTACCTCCTCGAGGCCTTCCTAGGTGCCGCCATCCACGACCAGCCCGTCCGCTGCAAGGAGAATGAGTTTGCAAAGTTCGAAGCACCGCCCGGCCTCTCATGCGACGAGTACGTCCAGCCTACCATCCAGCAAGCGGGCGGCTACGTCCAGACCGGCGCGAACGGCATCTGCGAGTTCTGTCAATACGCCACTGGTGATGAGTTTGGGAGGAGCTTTAGCGTGTACTACAGCCACATCTGGCGTGACTTTGGCATTTTCTGCGGCTTCATTGCCTTCAACTACGGTGTCATCTTCGTCGCCACGTGGTTGAGGTTCAAGGGCAAGAACCCGATTAAGAGTATCAAGGCAAAGAAGCAGATGGCCAAGCATTGAGCAGAGTGACATGTGTCACTCGTTGAAGTTTAGTGTGGATAGTATCAGTTTCTGGATGCATAATAAAGCTAGTTTATCGTGTATGTGGCACGATGAAGTACGGACATGCCTTTTTGAGGTCACTGTGTCACCAGCCTTCGGGTAGATTGTGCGCCTCGGTGTAGTACAACGTGTGTCGAGACGCTGTGTTACGCTGGAGGGTCAAGTGATTGTTGCATAAGATCAACGTCGACATCACATCACGGCTGGTGGTAGAATAACGTCAATAAATCGACATGGCAAATAATCATCATGACATTAGAATATACAAATGGCTTTTCATGATACACCATGCTGAGCTTTGAATCCAAACGGAAGAGTCCTCCCAAACGCCATTCCCTCCCTAGCACGCGGTCCCACGAATAGTCTAGCTATCCTCACTGTTACATTTCACTGTCGTTAACGATCAGATATCCTCTCTAAACGGGGGTCTTAGTGTCCACGGTCGGACATAAAACGAGAAGGGGCACGTTACTTACAGCAAAGCCAAGGTAAGGTCGCCGTGGATTCTCGCCTTCAGCTCAATCTCGACCTCGAGGTTCAGGTCTAGCCTCAGCTTGAGGGGGTCCTTACCACCACCGCCGCCGGACTCTTCCTTCTTTTGCATCTGCTGCTGCTGCTTCTTCTGTTGCTGCATCTGTTGCTGGCGCTGGCGTTGCGTGAGCTGGTTCTGGGGCGTGGAGGGCTCATCCTCGTCGGATTCGGTCTCTTCGTCGGAGTCTTCTTCCTCGTCAGAGTCCTCTTCTTCGTCGCCGGACTCTTCGTCACCGGAGCGCTCGTCGGACTCTGACTGGGCGTCTTGGAATTCGCCCTCAGAGTTGTAGTCGGCCTTGTCCTCTTCGGTCTTCTCGACGTCAGGCTTCTCCTCGCTTGTCTTCTGGTCGACCTTCTGGTCGGTCTCTTTCTTGGATTCTTCGGTCTTCTCCTTCTGGGGCTCTTCTTGCTGCTCCTGTTCCTGCTGACCCTTGTTGATCTTGTCGTTCAGGTCATTCTGCTTCTGCGACTTGGTGTCGTCCTTGGTAGCCTAGCAGCGTTAGTACATGGCAGCAAAGACTGCATGATCGTTAAACGTACTGTATCGGCCATGATGAATGATGCTTAAGTGATTATTTGCTATGGTGTTCGAGCAAGGCAATGCAGATAATTAGTGGTAGTGTGGATAGCGCCAACGTAGTGTCCAGGAGCCGCTTATAGAGGTCTCAGAGCCTCCAGCCTCACGACTTTACAGGGAAGCCAGCGTTCATACCACAGTGACGCAACCGCTGTCAACATCGCTCGATCCCAGTACGGTCATGGCGTTCAAAACCGGTATGATCCAGCACCTTGACGTGTCCCCACGACGCCACGTTATGACGTTAGGCCTTCTGCGACAGAGGCAGGGATGTGAAGGGGGTGGATGCGGGTCAAACGGGGCGGATACCCTTGCCGGGTGCGTGCGCAGCATGCATAGAGAATGTCAAAAGAACGTCATTTCCCGTGAGAAAGTTGGACAGGCTTCAGTCTGTAAGTTGACCAGAGTTGCCAGCCATGCGCCGTGGCTTTCACCGACAGCAGCGAAGATGGTGATCGGCTTGCTGGCTCTTACGTCGATTCCCACGGTCATTGGGGTCGGACAGGCCGTGGGTGCGCAGAACAGACAGCAGGCTGCCTGCAAGGAGCAGCAGAAGTTCAACCTGACCGCCATGATGCCCATGGATGGGGAATTGCGAGAAGCGGCCTTCTGCGTTCTGGTCGACAACAAGGTAAGCTTTCGCCCAGATTCTCCACACCTTGGCTGCGCACGATTGACAGTACGGCGCATCAGATCTATCTCAAGTTCCCCGACAAACCCATTGAAGGGCATTTATTCAACGGGTACTACTTCAACTACCCCAGTGAGGAGCAGCACCAAGGCCTCGTCAGCACCATCTCGGACGACCCGCCCATGCTGAACTGGATTTACGTGGAAAAGGACACCCACGAACTCAAGTACGGGGGAAAGAAAGACACCCTCGAACATGTCATCGGACCCTGGGGCTGGAGCGCTGACGAGCACTTCCTGGTTCTGAAAGGGGATCCGAAGCCGTTCGTGGCTCGCAGGGAAGACGATGGGCGGTGGGCCGTGTATTACGACCCCAAAGGCGAAATGGAGGATACCCTCACACTGAGGCTCAGAAGGAGGTTGCAGCAGCAGGGGGTCGAAAGCCGCTATGTCAGAGACTGAGCACCGCGCGTCAAGGCCTGGAATGCTGGGGCCAGCGCCGCCTGAGGCTCCGCCGGGAAGGGTGGGTTGGAAAGACGGACGTTGAAACGTTAGAAAAGTTGGCAGTAGTGGAGAAGCTATGGACCGGGGCTACTGCGTGTCATGGGGGGGTGGAGGGGCGGATCACCAGCCATGTCTAGCGACGACAGGACAGGGATAGACAAAGGCGGCCAGGGTGTCGATGGACACGAAGTGTCGGAGGCAGTGATATGACCTCATGCTGCGAATAGCCAAAACAGGTTGTGGAGAGACAGACAGAGCAGGTATATCATTACATAGTTATTGCAGTCGTCAGGTTCCTTAAGGACACAGGTAAACCCACCACATCATCGTACCATCTCAGTTCGCGACTTCTCAACTTTCAGCACAAATTTCTCCAAGAAGAACACAAACAACCTAGCTCTCAAATCAACCAAGATGGCCCCCCCAACAATGGAGAAGCCCCAGCAGGCCCAGCAGTCCGATCAAGAGGAGACCGGCAGCAACAATTCTGTTGAGGAGGTGCCTCGCAAGGAGAAGAAGACCAAGAAGAAGAGCAAGAAGTCCAAGAAGAGCTCTGCCCTTGACCAGCTTCCCACCGACGGCGTGACCGACGGCGTTGGTGAGACGGCCGACAACGCTCTCAGCAGCGTCTCAAACACCCTCGGATCCGTTGGCGGCCAGGCCCTCAACAAGCAACAAGGAGGCGACGAGGAGGAGGAGTCTGGCGGCGGCGGCAAGAGCGACACCCTCCGCCTGCGCTTAGATCTTAACCTTGACGTCGAGATCCAGCTCAAGGCGAGGATTCACGGTGATTTGGAGTTGGCTCTGCTGTAAGTGACCTCCCATTTAACCCCCTTCGACCCTACGTTCCCATTCTTACGTGATACCCCTCCAGCACTGGATAAATCGTGGTGTCTCTTCTTTGAATCAATTAAGAGGCCATTTGGCTGACGATGCATGTTCTCAGGAACTAAAAGGCCATGCTTTTTCCTATTTCGTTGCTCGGAGTTGCAGGACATTGGGATCCGGGACTGTACTTCTAATCATTTGAGAATCAAATCATTTGTCTTGATAATAGACACTGTCAATCCTGCTCGCTGCGCGGTAATTTGGCGACGGAACGTGAGGTTGCTTCATCGTGATCGCCAATGTCCTAGTGCACCCAGTCCATGGGTCCAGCATTCCAGTCTTGCGCAACCACACAAGCTTTCTGGGCATTGATCGGTTAGACGCCGCGCTTGATCGGGCGCTAGAGCTCGGTCTCTTGGCCATTTCCAGCTTCCCCACCCACCCGTGTCTGATCCAGTTTCACGCCAGCCCACCACACACAACCCCTGTTCCTGGGTTTTTCTCCCATGATGTGGATGACGGAGTTCAGCTGTGGCTGATGCATCTCCTCTTCTCTCCATCCCACCATCCAACCAACCCCCTCCTCGGTGAGCAAGCATCAGTGTGAGGGAGGGCTGTTTTCGTCACTCTGCCGTGTCCATGATCTCTTCGAGCGCCCTGCCGCACGTACCGCTGCTTCTGCGTCTGCCGCTGCTGTGCTGAAAGAAGGCTGTAGGTAGGGACTCGAGTCGCACACATCGTCGAGTCCACGGCCGCGTGCATGAGGAAGTGACCGGGGCAACTCCATCTGCGCTCCCTCTTTGAACCCTTGTTGCTTGACCTCGGGTCTGGCTCCTGTCCTGCAATTCGACTCCCCCTCCCTCCCCCATATCTTTTCCCTCAGCATGGGCGATCACGCGGCGCAGGGTCCTGAGCGCGACACCCACAGCACGCATACCTTTGACATCCCGTACCGCCCAAAGGCTGGCTTCACGCCGAGGGAGCCCCCGAAGGAGAAGCCCAAAATTACACCCATTCCAAGGATCAACATGTCTGGATCAAATTCACGAGCGCAGTCGCCCAGACCAAGCTCACTACGACAAAGGCCAGAATCACCAAAACCGGAACCCAGGCCAACATCGTCGGATCAGTCACCAGCTTCGCTCGCTAAGGGGCTCGAGGGCAAGTACGTTGACGAGTTTGGCAACATTCTCGACTGGAACGGTACCGTTCTCGGCAGAGTTGAGGGCGACCTGCCGTCTATGGTCGGCCGCCCCGTGTCAGAGTCCGGCCAGATCCACGATGCGGACGGTGAGGCTGTTGGCTATGTGTCCGAGAATTACGCAAAACCTCCGCTCAAGGAGCTGGATGGGGGTTTGAGAGTCGATGATGACGGCAACATCTTCAACGCCGATGGCGTCGCAATCGGGAAGCTCAACGAACCCCCCAAGAAAGAAGCAGCCGAGGAGGCGCCCAAAAAGGAGTGCTCGTGCGGCACCCCGAAGAACCCTGCGGTGCCAAACCCATCAGAAATCTACCTGGACGTCAAGTCGACGTTCGACGGAATCCAGATCGTTCTCAAAATCCCCACCATCTTCAACCAGGACCACCACAACCCAAGGCGAGACTCAGAGGGAAGGATCGTGGAGTCCACGGAGAGCAGGAGTGGCGAGGAAACGGACTAGAGAAACTGTCAAAAGTTAGAATCCAGGAACGGCGTATGGAGTGGTTGGAACAGTTGGCAAAATCGGGGCCGGGCATGATGCTTTGTGGGGTTCGTCAACGTTTCGCTGCGTGGAAACCTGTTTTTAGCCCAGCTTGATGTAATAAGTGAAAGAGGCGCAATCTCGATGTGTGGCTTACGCACGACCAAGATACGACCAAGATCGACGTGAGAACCGGGAAGTCCCTAGAAGTCCATTGGAGCATAGGCACAGCAAACCCTGATTTCGGTTCCCGGCAAGCGGCCGCTGTAACGGCCTTGATATCATGCCCTAGTCGCAGCCCCACCCTCCATGCTAAGCTCCTCCAACCTGCAAGATCAACCTGGAAGATCAAGCCACCCTTCCAAGGCCAGTGGCGCTGAGGGGCGTCATTCACGCCCTCAGAGCTGGGACGCTCAGGTTTCAATGTCATCCTCATGACGTGTGGCGTCGCGACTCGGTCGAACCCTTCTTCTGCCTTGCTGCTAGATGGGAGACGTGACGTTGGCGTTGCTGGAGGGAGCCTGTTCTAGGCTGTCGGGAAGATGTATAAAGGTGGCCAAGGTAGCTGTAAACCCGAAAACGAATATGAAGCGCAAGTTCTCTTTCTACAAAGGTCCAGTGCAATTACCAACAAGAAAAAAAGTCAACACCATGGCCGCAAACCCGCAATCCATCCCTGAGGGATGGGACAAAGACACCCCCACCACTGAAAGTCAGCACTCAGGTGAGCTTCCATATTTCCGCTCAGTCGATGAGGTTTCTGACTTTTTAGCCGAGGGCACTGCCCAGGATGCTGCGCAGGACGTTCCCCGTTCCGCCACCGGCGTCGTCAATGAGGCCGGCGAGATTGTTGATGACTCGGGCAACACAGTCGGCAAGCTCGCCGAGTCGCAAGATCCCAAGGAGCTTGTAGGCAACACAGTCAACGAGACCGGAGACGTCGTCAGCTCAGCAGGCGACGTGCTCGGAAAGGCCAGCCTGGACAATGTCACTGGCGGCGATTATACCACCGAGGCTCAAGACGACCAAGAAGGTCAGCAGAAGCAAGGGTGGTTCGGCAAGGCCGCCAAGGGTGTCTCTAGCACCCTAGGATCTTTCGGTGGCCGCTCGAACGCCGGTAGTCAAAAGGCCGAGAGCAACGCTGGTGTTGAAGACACTCCCGGGACCGACAACGTTCAGGGAGCTGCAGACCAAGCCAAGTCTGGAGCCGAGGAGACTGCAGATGACGCCCAAAAGCAGGGCGACGAGGCCACCGACGAGGCCAAGGACAAGGCCGACGACGCCCAGAAGAAGGCCGACGAAACCACAGATGAGGCCAAAGCCGGCGCGGAAGAGACTGCCGACGACGCCCAGCAGAAGGCCGACGAAACCACAGAAGGTGCCAAGGACGGTGCTGAAGAGACCGCCGAAGATGCCCAAAACAAGGGCGAGGAGACTGGCGAGGACGCCCAAAAGCAGGGTGAGGAAGCCACAGATGAGGCCAAGGCCCAATGTCAGGACGCCCAACAACAAGGCGAAGACGCGGCTGCAGAGGGCCAAGAAAAGGCCGAAGATGCCACCGACGAGGCAAAGGACAAGACCGAGGAGGGTGGCATCGCTCTCGAAGACAAGGAGGGTGAGCAAGCCGAAGGCGAAGATGCTGAGAAGAAGGAAGCTGAGGAGGGAGAGGAGGGTGAGCAAGTAGACTACACTGTCCTCGAAAATGGCACGGTCAACAAGGCTGGAAACATCGTCAGCGAAGCAGGCAAGGTTGTTGGTCGCCTAGTTGAGGGCGATGCCAAGCAACTCCAGGGCAAGAAAGTTGACAAGGACGGAAATGTCTGGAACGAGTCCGGCAAGATTGTCGGAAAGGGTGAGCCCCTATCCGAATCCGAGCGCGGCTCCAGCAAAGACTACGCCCCCTTCGAGAACTTCCCTGATGCTATTGTCGAGGCTGATGGAAGTGTCACTTATGACGGCAAGCGCGTTGGCACTGTTGTCGACGGTGATGCCAAGCGTCTCAAGGGCAGCAAGGTTGACGAGGATGGTGACATCCTTGACCGCAACGGCAATGTTGTCGGGAAGGCCGAAGCCTGGGACGAGCCCGAAGAGGTGCAAGAAGAGGAGCCTGACCGATCCATCCTGGCTGGCAAGCGTGTCAACAAGGCTGGTAATGTCGTCGACCAGAACGGTGCTATCTTCGGCAAGGTCGTCGAGGGCAACGTCTCTTCCATGAATGGCCGCATGTGTGACAAGAACGGCAACATCATGAGCGAGTCTGGAGATATTCTCGGCAAGGCTGAAGTCGTTCCCGAGGGTGAGCGCGAAGGTTCCAAAGAGGGTCCGTTCGCCGACCTCGAGGGTCTGACTGTTGCCAAGGATGGCAAGGTCGTTACCGCATCCGGCGACGTTGTTGGACGTCTCACCTCTGGCGACCCCAAGACTTTGTTCGGCCGCTCTGTTGACCAGGATGGCGATGTTGTTGACAAGAACGGCAACGTCCTCGCCAAGGCTGAGCGTTGGGAAGAGCCTGAGGAGGAGAAGAAGCAGGGCCCCATGGCTGGCCGCAAGGTCAACCGCGAGGGTAATGTTGTCGATGAGGATGGTAACATCATCGGCAAGCTCACCAGCGGCGACATTACGACCTGCGCTGGCAAAGAGATTGATGATGATGGTGATGTTATCAACTCCAAGGGCAACACTGTTGGCCACGTCGCCCTCCTCGAGGATATTCCTGCTGAGCCTGAACCAGAGGAGACTGAGGAGCAGAAGAAGGAGCGCGAGCAGGCTGAGAGCGACAAGAAGCTTGCTGCCCAGCTCGGCTACTCCATCGAGCAGTCCCTCGACAAGATCAAGCCCATCATGAAGATGATCACGGACAAGATCGACAGCGCTGAGCGCAAGCCCAAGGAAGAGCTTGACGAGGAGCAACTCGTCAAGGAGGTGAAGCCTCTCATCGAGGAGGGAGGAAAGATCCTCACGGAGACCAATGGTATTATCCGTGGCATGGATCCCGACGGCCGCATCCAGCGCAACGCGAAGCACAAGTCCTCAACAAAGGAGGCCTCGCCTGAAGAGCACCACCTCGCCGAGCAGCTCAAGGAGGTAAGATACATTGATACATTTGGTTTGATTCATAAGCTAACTTTACCAGCTCACTGGCGGTGTTACTGAGACGATTGATAACGCCAAGCGTAAGATTGAGGGCATGCCCCACGCCAAGAAGGAGCTCAACCCTCTCTGGGGTCTCCTCATGGAGCCTCTGGGACAGATCATCGCTGCCGTCGGTCTCTTGCTCAACGGTGTTCTCGGCCTTGTAGGCAGATTGTTGAGTGGCCTTGGCTTGGGCGGTCTCGTTGATGGTCTGCTGGGTGGGCTCGGACTGGATAAGGTCCTTGGTGGTCTTGGACTTGGTAGTGCCTACGACTCATTGGTAGGCAAGGACAAGAAATAAGCGAACGGCGTTGGGAAAAGTCCCCTGTAACTATAGCTAGTACGACTCTTTAATAATTTAATGCAAGCGACGTTAGATAGGTATCCAATTCATTGCTTCCACAAATTGTGCAAAAACGTTTCAAAATCTTGACTTAAGTAACATTGTTTACCATCACAATTCAAGGTTCGTGTAAAACGAAGAAATTTCTTGTAAGTAAACCTGAAAATTGAAGAGTAAAGCAATTTATTACCGGGTACCGCAAGAATCTTGTCACTGCTACGCATCATGGCTCCAGGTTAGCTATTTAGTGCACTCGCCTACTACTCACCTTAGTGGATCCGTGGCACCTATGCATGTAGCCGGATATGCAACAATGAAAGCGCGTCCACATTAAATTTGAAAATCCCAACGCAAACTTTTGATGATCTTTCATCTTCACCAACAGACACCAGCATGCCTCTGCTCGCGTCAATGCGACCACCCTGAGGTCGTCGCGCGAGGTGCAATGCGTCTCTTCCTCATCCGTCACGGCGAGACCGTTGACAATGTCGCTCAGGTGTTCGCCGGCTTACGCGACTCTCCCCTCACCACCCACGGTGTTCTCCAAGCCAGACGACTTGCTTCGCATATAGCCAAGCAGATCTCGACGGCCGCCAGTGTCAGCATCTTTACATCGACTCTCCAGCGTGCTTTCAAGACGGCGGAAGCTGTGAGAGATGCGCGCGGGAAGACGGACGATGTTCAGAGGCTACCACAGCTGCTCGAGAAGGACTTTGGAACAGGGGAGGGCACGAAGTACGGCGCAAGCAAAACCCAGCCTCACCAGGGATCGGAGTCTGCCGAGAAGATGGCCTCTCGCGCTGACTCTTTCCTCGATGAGTACCTGCAGCCAGCGATTGGCACTGCTGACGCCGTTGTCGTCGTCGCCCATGGCATTATTCTGAGTGTCTTGTTTCGAAGGCTCTGTGAGAAACTGTCCAAGGGCACCATGACTGTTTCTCCAGAAGCTCAAAGGGCGACCAACCCCTACTCATCAGGAAGCACACCCGTGTTACCGTCCTGGAGCAACACCGGCTATCTGGAAGCAACCTTGACGGTGCCAGAGTCGAGTACCTGGACCGCTGTTCGCATGCACATTGACCGCGTCAACTGCGTCGACCATCTCGAAGGGTTGCGCAAGACCCGCGGTGGCATCGGCAGCGCCGCTTTTGACGAGAAGCAGAAGACGATGACGTCCTTCTTCGCTCCCAAAAAGCGAAAGCTGGCCGATGCTGTCAAGGAATGGTACGTTTGCAATTTTCTTCCTTACCCCTCGATCTTGTGATGAGAAAGCAATTTATTCACAGACCTGTTCTGAAAATACTTTGTGGAAACAACTTGTCCAACCGCTGTCTGACAAAGATCATCCTCAACACCTCTTTTCTAGTCTGATTGAGATTCAAGCGCTAACTGGTGCTAAAGACAGATTTCGTACTTTCCCTCGCGTACCGATCCGGACGGTGCATATGGCTTGAGATGATAGTTATGTGGCAAGCGGGCTTGGTCAATATATATTAATACGGCTTTGGCAATACAGTCATTCTACTCTACTTCGAGTCCATTTGACGTATCAAAGGTTTGCCTCTGCGCAACCCATTTCTCATGCGTTATAGACTTAACCCTATCGCGCAAATGAAGTAAGCTGTGTGATGTCTCCTGGCTAAAACGGACACGCACCAAGCAATTTGGTCCCCCCGTCGCCTCTCAAGTGCGCGTATGATAAGAGGGCTAGAGGACTGTCATGGCACGGACTGCGACCTAACTTCTGGAGTGGCACGAAATCGACCGAAAATTGTGTATTGAACTAAACGAGTGTTGAAGAGTAGAAAGCGAGCCGCGAGCCGAACCAAAGCAAAGAGGGTACCGATGCCAACGGGCGGCACTCGAAAGCCTAACAAGCAACGTGATCCTCCTAGAAGCTCTCTTGAACATGTTCGAGCCAGACCTCGGGCCTCATGGATGTGTCCTTGTACTTGTGGAAGAGGTCGCGACCGGCCGGCGACATGAGCTCCTGGTCCAGATGTCCGAGTCTGTGGACATGGCGTACCAAGCGGGCAATGTCAGATTCGAGTGAAAAAACCAGGCTATTATGAGCCCCTTTGCGTAGAGCCTCAGCCAAGACCCTGTAGTAAGACTCCAATAAGATGTCTGGTCTGGGAACCAAGACCGGATGTTGGCCGGCAGCGTGGATACCTGGCAGCGTCGTTGAGTTGGAAGACAGGAGGTACTCTGGGGCCACAGCTTTCGCAAAATCAGAGTTTCCCCGGCCGGATGGTTGAGGCGCAAGGAGGGTGGCGTCCATACGGGGAAGTGCCGGCAGGACTTTACTCTGCGCGAAGAAGTCAACGGAGAAGATAGGGTTCCGAACATTGATCACTCCCGGGCTTTGAGAATGCAGATGCTGCGTAGGAACTAGTCCCTCTCGCTTGTCCTCGCAGCTATCCTCATCATCACACTCTTGTAATGCAAAAGGCAGCTGTGGACCTGCATTGAGCAAGGCTTTCATACCCTTCTCAATCATCTCATCGGGCACGACGAATGCCATGTTCTTGGGGCCATTAGTACACGCCGCTAAGCTCGAACACCTCAAGACTAACCTTCCTGCGGACATCTTCATAACTGCCACAGACGATTTGTGCATAGTAACCCCACAGAGCGCAAGGTACGCCGGCTTCGTTAAGAGACGAGGCAATTTGGATACACAAACTCTCGTCAGTGAACCACATGTTTGCGTTATTCATTTTGAGACTGGGGAATTGAATTGAAGCTCCGCGATGTTCAATGAGAACAGTAACCGAGTGCAGAGAGGGCGCATGGCCATTCTTTATAGTTTTTCCTCGAGAATCAGATCAGATCACGCGGAGCTTCGAGGAGCACAGACGCGGATGTTGGCTTTGTTCTAAGACGAGGGGGAAGTTCCGTGTTGGCTCCAGCCTCCGACTCGCCGCCCCTGTGAGGGGCGCATGTATAATACATCGAGGGACGGGCGCAGCTCAACGTAGGTATCACACTCTATTGGAGGGAAAAAGGTGTGGGTTCCTTTGTCTTGCACGGAAACCGGTGGTGGCTGGTGTTCCCGCACCTACCATACCATCAAGGAACGGGTCCAAGAGAGGTCAATTCACTCTGCTTGAATATGACCCCATTTACTTGGCACAGGGCCAAAAGCCGAATTCTCCTCCCCTTTGAACGCCGCAGAGGCAATTTTGCCCATTGTCGCTTCGAGTTGAACTAACCCTACTGCCACTACGGCGCCACATGCATATTCGTCCGGCGAAGACACACTTGATCCGAGGAGAGCACTTAGTGGCATTCCACTGTAAACCTTTTACCCCCTGCTCGAAGACACATCCTGCGTGCGGGACTCGACGCTTATAGTGTTGAAAAATTGGATAAGCCCGGTGAGTGGAGGACATGGGAAAGAGGTAAGGGTTCGGCCACGCACTCGTTGAGGACGCTGATTAGCCGAAATATAGGACAAGGCCTGCAAGGATTTATTCAATGTAATTGACGAAACTAAGGATTTCTAGCACCATGCCCTCCGACGTTCCACACTTGAGCAATTTCAACTAGCCATCCAGCGTAAACAAAGAGCAAGGAAACGTGTGAAAAGAGAAAATGAGAAGCACGAAAAATCAACCACCTTTCAGCCTAGCAATCCGCTGGTGTGCACGCCTCATCTCCTTAATTTGAATTTATCCATGCGGGAAGGAGGGAAATCGGAAGGCGATGGCACCTTAGGGGACCCTTGCGGCCAAACCAACACTTCAGGTTCCTCTCCGAGAGCCTCGGCCAGTAGTGCATCAAAATCTTCGTCATCCTTGAAGGTGCCGTCTCTCAGCCTAACGAAGAGGTCGCGCAGAACAGGATCGTTCATAAGATCGGGGTTCACGAAGCTCTTTCTCTCAAGCCCGAGTGTACACAAGTTTGTATCCCAGTTGTCTTTCCATGCCGTGTTAACATATCGAGCGTAAAGTCGCATCTCTGCTTCCACAATGACGTGCGGCATGGGTGCGACGACCGGATGGCGACCTGCTGCGTAAACACCAGTGTGACGGAACATATCCGGAGAAGCTAAGCGAGACTCGTCCGACGCCAAAAGGTAGTGAGGCTCAAGTGCCTTTGCAAAAGCTTCTGTGTCGCTGTAGTCAGAGGGCAGTTTGTCCATTGGCGGCAAAAACAGCATGTCGCTTCGACCGAAGATTTGGAATCGGTGTCTGACAGAGTCTGTAGCCTTCGAATAGTGGAGGTGTCTCTTGCTTGGGAAATTCTCATTGCCTAAGTCCCTCGCAACCGGGTCACCGTAGTTCCAGTCGTGGCAGTACGACGGCTCCGGACAATCCACGACACGGTACGGGAATCGCGGGACGTCACGCAGCACCTCAAAAGCCTTGTCGACCATGTCATCAGGGACCACGAAGTCGATCGTCTATGAAGAGTTGTGTCAGTGACTCATGATCCCGAGCCCCTTTTGGCTTGTGAAACTCACATCTTTCAAGACTTCGGTGCCCCAGAGGCTGATGGAGCAATCGCCCCAGAGAATGCAGGGAATGCCAGCTCCGTTAAGAGCCTCAGCAGTCATCACAACGATTGACTCTACATGGTGCCACACCAGCTCCGGAAACTCTTGTAGCTCCATATGTTCCATGTTGATTCTCAATGTATCTCTTAAATGTTATTTCTTAATGTTGCTCTTTGGTGTTGGTCGGTAGTTGTAGAGAGAGAACGAGTCGAGATGAGTCGATGGGGTTGAGGCTATACGAGCCGTACTTTTAAGCTCGAAAGAGATCTGTGTCCGATACGAGAATAGAAAAGAAGAGGCCGGTGGGCAGACATTGAACTTTCAACCTCTCCCTATTCAGGTGCCAGCACTAGCCGCACCAGGGCTCGAGCTGCAACTAATCTACGCACCTACCCCCACCTTCGGAAATTGGAGTGAGGTCGAGGTATAGGGGAGTCAAATCGGACTTCAGATTCGAACTTTCCTCTTTGTTCAGGACCAGGACCGTGCGATCAAGGGAGCTGTGCATGTGGTTTGGTGTAGCGGCCTTGGAGGGTTGGCGAAGTAGTCCGCCGGGACTCGGGTTCAATGTACGCTCCTGGCCCCTCAATAGAGCGGGAATGACCAAATTGAATTACATTGATAGGGAGTGCCTCTTCGTTCAGCTTAGTGTTTTCGGATGGACGTGATCAACAGCCCGATGAGAACGAACAACAGCAATACCCGAGAACATGCAGCCACTTCTACGAGTCCCTCATAATCGGAGACAGATGTTATTAGTACTTCGCTTCTTTGCCCCAACGACAACAAAAAAAATCGAGCCCACAGCGTCTGGTACGCTGTTGCGCGCTACGCATGGTTGGCGATGGGTCTGCTGAGACGTTCCTGATCGGCATCAAGGACTTTCGGAGTGAACACAATTCTTGCATTTACCTTGGTGTTATAAGTGCTACATACAGGCAGGCCTTTTTTATTTTGCCCACTTTCATTTTTCTCTGTAACGGTATGCGGAGATGGAACAGCTCTGTGGACATTGACGATTGAACACTTGGTGGGATCTAGGGAAAGCTCGAGAGGAGGCTGAGCAAATGAATGCTTATAGCGCGGAACCCGTCGGCCAAAGACGTGTGTCTCTCGGCATGACCAACGGCCTCGAGGCGAGGAACGAGCTCCGGAAGAAAAGAACCCCTTAGCGTATCTTGTAATTTGCGTAGAGCAGAACGTGCTTGATCATTTGTGCGATAGCTAGGCTGGTCATTGCAAATTTGTGCCACATGGCTTTGTGCTCGAAGTGACAATATCTAAAGGAGCCCTGGAGGGCTTTGACGTCGATGGCGCCAAAGCGTTATTCCATGGTCGTTCGCCCAAGGCCAATAAATCGTGAACATATTTTTGGACACAATATCTTTGTCTCTTGTTTCAAGTTACGGCGACTACTAGCTTTCCAAAGGGCCGCAGCCCGGAATCGTCAGCCTTGGCGTTGGTGTTCGTTGTTGACCTTTAACGTCCCGTCCCCATCAGGCTGAGAAACAAGTTGTTTCAGTCCAACGTCCCCATACTTTCGGAAAAAGGTTCTGCGGCATGATAGATAGCTTTCAGGGACTCAAGCGTCAGCTGGGGGATTCGGCGTTTTGACTGACCTAATGTTCTGTCATGTCACCGTTTACAACAGCTGGTCTCGGGGCCCCCAAATGTATAAAGTGAATTGTCATTCCCCCTCACGGCTATTGCATATCTAATAAGAAGCCTCCAAAAACAGCAATATCAACGATCTCTCGATTGACTCCTCGAGAAACGCCAAACAACGAACGTCGGGATCATGGCAGACACGGAAGGGATACTGCAGCCCGGATGCAGGTACAGAGCAGCGTGTTGCATATTCAAAAAGCTTCGGGATCTTCCTGACTACAGCAATGCGAAAATTGCGCTTATTAGCGGGTTCGCGATTGATGATTATCCGTACTCACAGAGGGCTGAGGTTCGTAATTCCCTAGGGCCAACCGTCTGGTCCAAGAAGGCTCACGAACAGTAACTTCACAGAAAATCGAGCTCATGATCCAAATTGAGGATACCGCGCAAGCTGTCAAGTCGAAACTGTTGGCTTTGTACCCTCACGTTTTCACTCAAGTCGCCGAAATCTTTTCGTACCGCGAGGCTGGCAAACCATGTGTCCAGATCGACCTGATTCCGGCGAGATTTGTAGGATCTATCTGTGGGAAAATGCACTCTTGAAGGGAAACTGCTGACTCCTCTAGTGTCCCTTCATCCCACAAGGAGCGACAGCGATCCGAGACGTCCAGGACGACAAATGGCCCTGCTTGTCCGTGACAGACCTTATCGTCTTCAAAGTCTGGTCATGCAGTCTTCGACCGACACAAATGGAAAGAAATATACAACGATTTTCAGCGAAAGCGTTGCTTAGAAAGCTTGAACAGCCCCTCAATTTGCTGCCCGAACAAAGGGCGGCTCTAGAGGAAGGGTTGCCCTACTTGCTTCGCACAGGTAAGAAACAGAACGAACATTGGTGGAGAAAGTCACTTAGTTTGGCACCGCAAGCTAGAAGCTGAGACAGAGACTCCGTTCTCCTCTTCCAGTCTTTAATTCCTTTTTGGTGAAGGAACGGAATGTTGTGGGTGCTTGATTAATAAGTCACGGTGGTGAGATCAGAAGGCAGCTCGATTGTATCTATAAAGACGCATAAAATATCCATAATCCTGGTTCTAGGTAGCCATGTGCCGATCGCCGTCTATAGGTCGGCCAAATCTCTCAGCAGCAACCTGTTATTCTCCGCGGACACGTCCAACGTCCCCCAGCCTGTATTTGTATTGTGATTAGTTTCATTTGTGATGAGGATGTCAAATGAAAAACGGGTGCAGGCTGCGTGTGAAGGAAAAGACAGCACTGGATGTGACCGGGACAAGTTATGATGGATCGACTCCTTGGAAGCCTGGATAGTTGTGTAACTACGGCGCGGAAGTTGCAGAGACGAGCATCCATGTTCTGTTCTCTCTACATACAGAGAAAGGGAAAAAGGTATCAAAATATCTTGAGGCGCCCGTTGACGAGAAGCACTTCTTTGAGACGTCGTCAACGTCGGAACAAATGCGGCCGAGGGATGCAGCGACAGGTACGAGTAATAGCCGGAGAAACCCGGCCAGTTGCGATGAACGCAGTGCATTGTCATCTTGTGATAATAATGAGCATATGGCTGAAAGCTAGATTGTTTTAGTGGTGTTGGGAGAAGACGTGTAGAGTATTGTGGCGGTCTGATATTCACTTTGGCGGCGTTGGACAGCGCGTCTAGGAGTTCTTTCCGGTGCCGAGTCAAAACGCCATAGCGTAGATCGCAAAGAAACCACACATACTCGCATTGAATGCAGGTACTAAATCAGAGTCAACGAGACCGTCATCTACCAAGGTAGCTGGCCACTGGTCAGGCCAAAAATGAAACCCGCTCAACCTGACAGGGGTAGATCGCGGAGGCACCACTACCGAACCTCGAAACGAAACACGCTCAAACCGATCCCGAAACGATCTCCTCCGCAAAAACTTCCAACTCGCCAGTTCCTAGGCGCGAGTTTCTCCAGTTCTTGGCATCGGCATGTTAGCCGGCGTTTGCTCATTGATCGGCTGATGCCTCCATGCATCTGCAACGGAGGGCTCTGCCGAGGACGGAGGGTCTCACCCCTTTTGTCACGATGTCTGCGTATATAAGACCTGAGAAGCGACCCTGAGGCAGTTTTTCCTCTCCTCCAGAAGTCAAGTCAAGTCACCAACATGCGATCTACACAATCTCTCGTTGCTGCTGCCCTGGCGGCTGGTGCTTCCGCCCAGGAGTTCATGTGGACGGGCACGAATCAAGCCGGCGCTGAGTTCGGCGAGGACACCCTGCCTGGCCGCCTTGGGAAGGAATACATCTGGCCTGAGACCGGCTCCATTGATGTATGTTTCTAGAATGCGAACCGTTGTCGAGTAAGCTAACGTAGAGGACAGACTCTTGGTGCTGCGGGCATGAACACCTTCCGCGTGAACACCAAGATGGAGCGCCTCGTCCCCGACGACATCACCGGCCCCATCAACGAGACTTACTTCGAGGGTCTGCAATCCACCGTCGACCACATCACGGGCAAAGGCTACTACGCCGTCATCGACCCTCACAACTACGGTCGCTACTACGGCGAAATCATCACCGACCTCGACGGCTTCGGCGAGTGGTGGACTAAGATCGCCACTCGCTTCGTAGACAACGAACTCGTCGTTTTCGACACCAACAACGAGTACCACGACATGGAGAACTCCCTCGTTCGCGACCTTAACCAGGCTGCCATCGATGCCATCCGGGCTGCTGGCGCTACAAGCCAGTGGATCTTTGTCGAAGGCAACGCCTGGAGTGGCGCGTGGTCGTGGGTTTCAAGCGGAAACGCGGAATCCATGGTCGACCTCACCGACCCCGAGGACAAGATCATCTACGAGATGCATCAGTACCTGGATGAAGACTCCTCTGGCACCCACGAGGAGTGCGTCTCGGCCCAGATCGGTGTCGAGCGCGTCACTGAAGCTACGCAATGGTTGAGGGACAACGGCAAACGCGGTATCCTGGGCGAGACCGCGGGAGCGAACAACCAGGTGTGCACCGAGGCGGTGGTGAATGAGCTGCAGTATCTGCTCGACAACTCTGACGTCTGGACTGGGTGGCTCTGGTGGGCTGCTGGGCCGTGGTGGGCTGACTACATGTTCAGCATTGAGCCGCCGAGCGGTATTGCATACCAGGAGCTGCTGGATGACATCCAGCCCTTCATTGGTGCGTAGACTCGGGTCTAGGCTGCGGCAAATGAAGCGTAAGAAGCGCGTGAGTCTGTATATATCTGAGAGATCGAAGCAATGAAACGCGATTTTGACATGTTGCCGGTACTAAAGTGTGTCTATTGTGGTCCAAGTAAGAACAAAACTCAACTTGTAGATGTCTTGGCCATCACGTGGCGCCAAGACAACCCAGACCGTTAACGGGCGCCACAGTCCCGCACCCGCCACGCCACGACCCATCAGCCACCAACCGCGCCCACCGTTTCCCAACAAGCGGGACCCTTCACTGTCCGTCTATCTCCAGTCCAAAAGTCAAGCGACATCTGTCCTTGTGACGCTCCTCCGTCACTGTCATTCCACTCTGTCAACTGCGAGGAAATCCCCCTAAATTGCGACGGCCGACTGCGCGCCGCGACGAGCATCCCTTACCCACGACCTTCCGCGACTTTCGCTTTGCTGGCTCGCGCCACCATCCGACCCGGAACCCTGGCAATCGCTGTCCACTCTCCCACCACCACGAGCTGCTCCTCCGACATACCTTCAATCACCAGATCCTTGATGCGATTTGCTTCGTAATACCCCTCGATGCCCAGCGCAACAGCTTCCGGCGCCGACGCCGGCGGCTCCTCTGCCCGCAATCGCGACCACAAACAAGGCAACCAAGGTCGCACCTTCACTCCCGACCAAGAAGCCGCCGTCATTCGCATACGAAAATGCTCCCCCACCGCCTTCTACGATATTCTTGCCCTAGAGTCTGTTAAGACTTCGTGCTCAGATGCGGACATCAAGAAGGCATATCGCAAGCAGTCCCTGCTGACGCACCCGGACAAGAACGGCCATCAACACGCCGACGAGGCCTTCAAGATGGTGAGCAGGGCATTTGGAGTGCTCGGTGACAAGGAAAAGAGAGAGAAGTACGATCGGTTTGGAGGGGATCCGGATTCAAGGTTTGGGGGTCAACAACCGCAAAATCCCTTCTCAGGGTTTGGTGGTGGGCGGCCAGCCGGCGGTTTTGCGCAGAGAAGGGGAGGCGTGTACGATGATGATATCAGTCCAGAGGAGATGTTTGCGCGATTCTTTGGCGGTGGCTTCGGCGGCGGAGGGTTCGGCGGTGGCGGTGGTCCGTTTGGTGGTAAGTCATCACGCAACACTACCTGATCAGTGCACAGGAACCGTTGCTAACGTCGTAGCGTTCGACACAGGCCCGGAATTTGTCTTCAACATGGGCGGTGGCCCTGGCATCCGTGTGCACCAGTTTGGCGGCGCTCGACCCCGGAGACGCCCCGCGCAAGCTGGCGGCCAACAAGAACAACAGGGCAACCCCCTTCAAAACCTGCTCGGTCTTCTCCCGATCCTCATCTTCTTCATTTTACCGATGATCACCTCCCTCTTCTCCTTCGGCGACTCGTCAACCCCGACACCTCAGATGCGCTTCGACAACCCCGCTGGGCGATTCACGCAAATGCGTGCTACGCCGAACCACAAGGTCAACTACTTCGTCGACCCCATTGACATCGGCAAGTACACGCCGAGCAAGCTCAACCAGCTGGACCACACGGCCGAGGTACAGTTCATACGTACACTGAGGCACGAGTGCGAGAACGAGATCATGTATAAGCGAAGGTTGAGGGAGAATGCGATGGGGTGGTTCTACCAGGATGTCGACAAGATGGCGGCAGCGGATGCGTACAAGATGCCTTCCTGTGACCGCCTGGGGACCATGGGCATTAGGAGGTGATAAGAAGCTGGACCGCGGACTTTCTTGTATCATGACTTGGCGTTGGCTGGTTTGTGGCTGTGATTAGCGCGCATGTTTGCGACGGGCGGAGCTGCAGATAATAGAAGAGATTATCGTTGTTAATAGAATTGTGGAACATAGCCTGATAAGCTCAAACTTGACGAGGTGCAGCTGTGAGCCACAAAATGAATGTATCACCAGGAATCGTGCGGCCATTATCTGAGGGTATCCCTGGCTATGGTGTTGACCCCTTTAGCTGGGGGCGAGTAGTGAAGGGTTAATTCGCAATCTGCACCCGAGCAGCGTCCTCCCAAGATCACACCGCCCGTCAAAAGACTAACAAGTAGAAGACAAAAGGGTATGAAGCATAGTTTCCCAAAGTCCCCGTGATTAGTTCCACTACCAAAACTAGATTTCCCAAGCCCGCGGCGAGCTTCCGTACGCTGCTCAACTGTCAAGCCTGGTCTTCTCGTCGACAAGAAGTCCATCAAGCCAGTGTAAGGAGCTCTCCATATTTGTTTCCGGAACTTTCCCATCCGGGATTCCTTCATCCTCTGGGGTTTCTTCTCCAACGGCAAGCCTGTCATCCATCAAGACACCCAGCAACCTGGCCCTTTTGATGATTCTGATAGTATCATCGTCCAGCTCTTTGATTTCATCCTTCAGGAAGACCCATAAGACTTTCGCTTCGGCCTTAAAACCCTGCGAGTCTTCATAGTCGCCCTCAAGCTTAGGAGGAATATTGAACGCTTCCACCGTATGCAGATTCATGCCAAAGGGCAGGACCGTCGCATCCGTCCAGCCGATGACACCGGTCAACTTGCCCGTGACATCATCGACGAAGATATTGGCATCGTTAAGGTCTCGGTGCTGCAGTACCCAGGGCAGGGCTATAATAGCGTCGAGGTAGGCGGCGCAAGTTTCGATACTGGGTCGGAAACGATTTGGAAGAGTGGCTCGGAGGGTTTGAAGGCGATTTGTACACTCTGACTTGAGGTTCTGACGCTTCTGCATGCTAGCGGTCTGAGGTGTCCTCCAAGCGAGTGCGAGGAAACTATCCGCAGGTCAGCGTGGGTACGTACACCAACGGGTGCCCTCACCGAGCCAAGTGTTGTCCGAAGATAGCGTTAGCTTTTCCGACCGCTGCTTCTACGATTTCAGAACTTTGGTCTGTTGTTTCGTACGGCAATCTTTTCATGAACTCCCGTCTTGTGATGCCCCGGACTCTGGTCGTGACATAAACGCATTGCGGCTCCAACCCCTTCTCCCAGTCATCCTCACCCATCTCCCCCTCGAAGCTCACCCTCGGCACTAAATCCCCATGTATACCAGTTGCAAGCTCCAGAAGATCCAATGGGATGAAGTGACTTGCAAATCGAAACTGCACTACCGTGTCCTGGGAGGGTGTAGTGTACATTGTGTAGCTACGTCGGCCCTGGGTTGGCAGGGGTTCGACTGGCCCAGAAGTCAAGGATTTTGCCCGAGCATGGATTTGACTGATGGTCAGGGAAGATGATGGGCGATCCACATCTCCACGGACGAAGGAGCGCGGCATCTTGGAAGTGCTTGCTGCTCTGGCATGACGAGGAAGCTGAATCTCGGCTGCAACAGTGTCAGTATAAATAATTGTTGTTGACCTGCAGAACGATATTATTATTTGTAAATTGTTTGTTTACTTTTCTAGAACAAGTAGACAAGACTGGATATGTTGGGCCCCCTGGTGGTGGGTAGTAGTTCGTGACGACGGCCATCAGGTCGTCTCATTGGATGCCCTACTCGATGTCACCAACACCACCAGTGTCTGTCTGCGCGTCGCTCGCTCTGAGCGCTTCTTAAGATATTTGAATCGATCGGGTAACAAGAAATCCCAATTTCTGGCTCCAGTCATTGGTCCGATGTGATGCAAGGAATGCGCAAGAACGTGGTGTGAGGTTTGTATTTACAACTGCCTATGGTCCATCCCATTGTGTATCAATGTTACCAGCGTAGGGGTTGTCCCGAATTTGTGCAGGGTCTATTTATCGGCATGTAGGCTCACGACTTGCGTTCGACTGTCTCCGCCTCAGTGGTCACAACGCCCTCTTCGCCCTCCTTTCCCATCGCGTGATGTCGGCTAACATCCGCCTCCTCGCCATCAAAGATGACAGCAATTTCTTCTAGAGCCTTGCCCTTAGTCTCCAAGAACCAGCCATACGCAATGGCACTCTCCACAGCCAGAACCACAACGTAGACAATGTAGAACTTCCAGCCAATGTTTTCCAAGCCGATGGGGTTGACGTATTGGTTGACGAAAACGGCACACTTGGTGGCCAGGACGTAGGTAGCCATCCCCTTAGCGCGGATGGAATAAGGCAGGACCTCGACAGAGTAAGCCACGGGCAGAGGGGAGAAGGCGATGCAGTAGAAGATCTGGTAGACAAAGATAAGTGCCATGACAGCCATGCCCGCTGACTTAGCTCCGGTTACCTCAGACCGCTCCGAAGCAATGGTCCAAGCCGCGAAGACGCAAAGCATGCCAATGGTGGAAATGCGGAACAAGGGGCGGCGGCCGACGCGCTCGACGAAGAAGGCAGTCGTGAGGGCGATCGCCCAGTTCCAGATGTTGATGATGCCGTTCACGAGGGCTTGGGTGTCTTTGTTGGTAATGCCGACAGAGTCCATGACGCGAGACAGGTAGTATGAGATCAATCCGTTGCCACTCCATTGAGAGAAGAGGCCCATGCAACAGACAAGGAATACACGGTACCTTGTTCAATGTGTTAGTACAGTGCTTGGGATCATGCGGGTCAGAGAAAGCTCACCTGTTGCCGCTTGTGCTGACCATAGACTTCCATGAGGTACGTCCCGACTTCTTCTCGTGTTCAATAGCGGCGCAAATCTCGGCATACTCCAGCTTGACCATCTCTGTTTCCTCGCCATCGCCATGGTATTTGGTCAAAGCCGCCATGGCTTCCTCACCACGGTCGTTCGCAATGAGCCATCGAGGGGACTCAGGAAGGAACCAGATAGTCGATAGCTGGACGACGCTAGGGGCCATCTGAAGAAGCGACGGGAGGCGCCAGGACCATGTAGACTCGATCTCGCGGGAACCGAAGGTGATCCATGCTGCCGCAATGGAGCCAATGTACCAACTTGACGCAGTCAGTGCATGTTCTGATTCAGGAAACTTATTGAGAGTAATATAGAATAAAGAGAAAAATGTAAAGGCAGATGGATCTTACCAAGTGTTGCAGATAGCTGAGATGGTCACGCGGTCCTTGGGGTGAGACAGCTCACTGACCATACTGGGCGAGGCTGTGGTAGCGAAGCTCAGGCCAAACCCAAGGATGAACCTGCTAACAACGAACATGGCAAAATTCTGACTCTCGCATTGCAAGATGGCGCCAATGATCATAATAGTGCTGCCGACAGTGATTCCCCAGCGTCGTCCAAAGCGGTCGGCCACCCACGGGGCAATCGGTGTTGAGCAGACGCTACCAAGCGACATGATGGCACTCATGAGACCCAGCTGGGCACCGCGAGGTCTTCCGAAGAATTCGTCCCAGTAGGAGACTGTCTGCAGAGAGTTCATCATGGATCCATCGTAGCCACTGGTCGCGTACGAAACCACACAGGCTGGAAAGAGGAGGAAGTAGAGACTTCGACGAGCTGAAGAAGAGTACCAGGCGGCAGAAGAAGAGGCGAGCTCGCTAATCCGCGACTTTTCGTAGATGGGCGAGGTGCCGCTGGCCTGACCGGCTTCGATATGCTGCTTCTTTGCGTTGCGGGCAGCCTGGTCCTGACGGGGCGCCGGGAGGCGATTGCGGAGAGTAGTAAGAACCATGTTTTCCAGCTGATGAAGACAAGAAAGAGATTTTGAAGAGGAGTTGCGCTGGTAACGAAGGCTGTCCGATGCAACCCAGGCTCTGATCTTATACTCCTGGCTTGCCAGAACGCCGAGCCAGGCCAGTCTCGACTCAGTCCTCCGGGTGAATCAAGATGGAAAAAGTCGTCCCAGTCAACACCATCTTTTAGCCAGGGAACGACCGCCCCACGACCCCAATGACCGATAGACCGGGACCATGTGGGCGAGCACAACCTTGCGGGGGACGAGATGGGGAGACTTCTGCGCGATGTCTGGGGTCGAAAACGGCGTCTCGCACATGGCAGAGACTGGCAGAGCCGACAATGCGGTGCCACCATCAGTGGGAATACGGGGTACTGGGCAAATCAGAGACCATCGGGGCAGCTAAAACGCTGCCCCTTCTAAGAGGAGACCCTAGTCCACTGCTGCCAAGACTTGGTTAGGGGGAGCTAAAATGCTGCCCCGATAGTGGATCCTTTTCTACTTGACCGGGAAGTTCATCGAGTTACTTCTCGATCTTTGGAACTCGTGGAATTGAATGACTATTGGTGAATTCATGTGTCCCATGACTCGTAGACCACTCTCAGGCTCTTCTTGGCTGTCGGGGCATTCACCTACCAGCCCCGATACCCCTCACTCATCCACTCTTGATGGAGGAGAATCTCCTCGGTTGGGGGAAGTTCTCGTGGGGCAGCAGCTAGGGTCGGTGTCTACTTTCGCGAGCAGACCGTGTCGGTCCTCTAACGCGTCTCCCTTATAAGAAATGTGAAATCCGGATAGCTTTTGTAAACCACACCATAACTTGCCTTCTTCCACCACCAGCACCCATCATGTCTTCCGGAATCTTGAGAACGGATGGCGCTCGCATCGTCGACGGAAACGGCGAGGCTGTCCTGCTTCGAGGAGTAAGTCCCCGCAGACGTCTTTCCACGGCTATTGCTGAAGATTTCAGACTTCGCTCGGAGGGTGGATGCTCATGGAGAACTTCATGAACGGCTTCCCTGGCCGCGAGCACCAGATCCGCGCCGCGTTGCTCAAGGTCCTCGGCAAGGAGAAGTGCGAGTTCTTCTTCGATAAGTTTCTAGAGTACTTCTTCACCGAAAAGGATGCCGAGTTCCTCGCCTCCCTAGGCTTCAACTGCCTGCGCCTGCCGCTGAACTACCACCACTTCGAGGATGACATGAAGCCTTTCCAGATCAAGGAGGAGGGCTTCAAGCACGTGGACCGAGTTGTTGAGCTCGTGAGTTGAAAACCAGAAAATTTACTTGGGACTATCCTAATGAGCTCAGTGTGCCAGGTACAACATCTACACCATCCTCGATATCCACGCCCTGCCCGGCGGTCAGAACCAAGATTGGCACTGCGATAACCCAACTGGCTATGCAGCCTTCTGGGACCATATCCACTTTCAAGACAGAGCAGTCAACCTATGGGAGCATATCGCGAAACGTTATCGCGGAAACCCATGGGTTGCTGGATACAATCCGATGAACGAGCCCGCCGATTCGGAATGGACTCGTCTACTTGCGTTCTACGACCGCGTCGTACCCGCTATTCGAGCTGCTGACCCGGAACACATACTCTTCATGGAGGGAAACACCTTCAGCATGGACTTCACCGGCTTCGACAAGGTGTATCCCAACTCGGTATACGCTATCCACGACTACTGTGGATTTGGCTTCCCCAACCGCATCGGTAGATTCCAGGGCGAGAAGGAGCAGGAGCAATACATCCGAAGAATGTACGAGCGAAAAGCTGCCTTTATGAAGAAACACAACGTCCCAATCTGGAATGGTATGTATCATTGCGGTCCACTTTGATGCCTGGCTGACTATGTTAGGCGAGTTCGGTCCCATCTACGAGCGCGAAGAGTACAATTCGGACTTCAAGGTGCAGAACGATGAACGTTATGACATGCTGGAGCGCCAGTTAGCAATCTACTCGGCCGAGTCTATAGGTCAGTACCATTAACCCCAAGACCAATGCGTATGGGCTAACATTTGTAGCTTGGTCGATCTGGTCATACAAGGACATCAACGTGATGGGAATGACATACCTGAAGCCCGACACAGCATGGATCAAACTGCTTGGACCCATCATCAAGAAGAAGCGCGATGTCGCTGTGGACTCTTGGGCGTACGACGACGCGCACCTCCAAGAAGGTCTCTTTGGTCCTCTTCACAAGTGGTTCGAGGAGATTACCCCGGCCGAGCACTCTAAGAAGTATCCCTGGCAGTGGCGCATGCACATGCACGTCTTCCGTGGTATTCGGGGCATCACCCTGGCAGAGTATATGATCCCTGAGTGGGCGGAGTATTTCCGCGGCAAGACATTCGAGGAGCTCGACGAGCTTGCCGCAAGCTGGAAGTACGAGAACTGCAACCAGCGCGAGAGGCTCAATGAGCTTCTGAGTCTCTACAGCCCCATGCAAGCCGGTGATGAGCGACTGGAGGGCAAGGTGATCGAAGCAGAGCCTGAGGAGCAACAGGCCGTGGTGAGCAAGGACAAGTCGGTTTCGGGTGTTGGCGTGTTTGAGCTTGCCCCTGGAGAAAAGAAGCAAACCGTGGTGAAAGAGACGCCGATTGCAGTCGCCGCTTAGAAATCTCAATAAGTAAAGTAACACAAAGCATAGACATCCGTACCATTCCTTAGTCTTTTGTCATGGGGAGTGGCCCTATCATGTTCTGCCGTTTTTTTTTCTTGTCCTTGACCCAGGCTGGTGTTTCGGACTTCTCAGCTTGTTTGTAAGTTTTTTATCCTCTTGACTGATCAGCGGTTGCATTTTGAACGCTATGGTTATATCCATACAACGAGGCCCTTCTATGTTGTTCCGCGTCCCGGTGATTGCACCCTCCGGCGTCTCGCTCTCTCCATAAGCTCAAGAACCTCCAGGTGCCATGTGAACTCTTTGACACTGTTTTTGAATCTTCGTAGATTCTTCACACCGATGAGAATCGCCTCTTCAACGTCGTGCGGAAGCATATCAGCGAACAGTGGGCTGACAGTGGCCACCATAAGGATAATTGTCATCGTGAACGTGCTATTGACGATAAGCTGACGCAGCCACTTCAGTCCAAAGGAGAACTTACACCATACCAGTAGCGAACAAACACGAAATGCTGTTCGCCGGATCTGAATCGAAGACCCGAATGAACCCCATGCAGCCGCTGAAGCAAGTCGCACAGTTGCTCAGGATTGCTGGCTTGTGCGGATGCGCCTCAAAGCGTTCGGCGTTGAGTAGGGTGTACTCAACGAACGGACGATGGATGATGTACTGACCAGCGTAGTATCGTCCCTTTAGGCGCAGGACATTCCAGGGGTCGTTACCTAGCGGCATCAAACCTTCTATCCGCGCAGTCGGTGATTCGGTCATCGGTGAGGTCGTCGGTCCACTGTTGCTCCTGAGCAGGAATTCTGGTAAGCTGCGATAGACAGCGGCATGGTGAGCCCATAGATCTTCGGAGACGTTCAACAGCCAGGAGATATGATCGGTCCCCTGATCACTCTGTTGCCGCTGTTGTTCCTTGGCGTTGTAGACAGCGCTATTCACGCGGTTGAGAAACCGTCGAATCGAGGCATTGGTGGTGATTTGGAAAGCCACGATTTCTTCCTGCTGAGCGGAGGATGGGCTCGACTCATTGCGAGAGGTAAAGGTCGGATAAGGGATGAGGTCCTCGTAGCGTGCAATGCCGGAGGGCAGATTCACCGATATTTCCGAGACAAAGTCACCCTCGAAGATGAATGCGATCCAGAATAAGCGACAGAATTCATCAGGTATATTCGAGGTCTCGGCATCCCGCGTGTAGCTTCTGGCCAAGACCTCGCACTTTACCGCTGCCACATGAGACCAATGAAAGGACTCCGCAACATGGCCTCGAGCTCCCTGGTAAAGACTGTAATTTCCTGTCAGCACGTTCTTCTATCTCGATTCTCTACGTACCTGGCGAGCATCGCACATTGAGCCGACATCATTGAGACATCGGCGGAGATGAAGCCAAGCAGGAGCTTCGCCTTTGCCCACAGAAGACTTTCGAGCAGGGCATACCGGCTATAAGATGCTGTCTCTCCAACGTGGATGATATTTCCGGAACCTCTCACGAGAGCTCCAAGGCATAGTACGAGAAGTAGCAGGGCGTGGTCTGTGGGGTTGTGCTGACTTAAGTTGTGTTTGTTGCCCTTCTGGTCTTTCTCTGCAATTGCCGTATCGACTATGGCAAGCAGTCTTGGTTTAGAAAGCAGAGGGAAGAAGACGTTGACATCGGAGAAGAAATAGTCGATCAATTCGCGCCATTCCGCTGAGGATATCTGCGGGTCCGTGATGTCGAAAAGCGACCAGGACGTAGGTGCTTCATGTAGATCCGAATTAGTCTTGTCGAAAAATACATCCGTAGCGTCACCTTTTGGGCGATTCTCTGGAAAGGTAGCCTCAGATATTAGCTGCTGCACCAATGGCCACGTGTAGACGTGGTTGGCGTTGGCTGTGTGTGACAGCGCAATCTGGACATCCAGCTCGGCCACCGGACCATCGCCCTTCTGCGCGGGTGGGTTAGCCGGGGCGACTGGAGGTTGGGAGTGACTCTGGCCAGTTAAGCGGTCTTCGAGGAGTTGGATGCGCTCAAGCAAGACCTGCGTGTTGTAGTCTATCCTGGGCTGCTGTGCGTCGCGGTAGACGCAGTCGATGTTGTGCAGGTCACAGAAGCCACAGCGCGGTTGGGCGGCGTCACAGCGCGTCTTGCGCATCCGACAAGCGACGCATGCTTGAGCCGCTCGACGTCGGTTTGGGAAGCGTGAAGTCACTGAGTCTGGGAGCATCCTCAAAGTGACGAAGATGATGAGGTGTGGTGCAAGGCGGAGGGATGCTGTCTGGGGTACGCTAAAGGGCAAAGGCTTGCTCATGGCGTACCCGCTACTAAGCTGCCCAGACCCGTCTTCTTCTTGATATTCGTCGCTCGTTTTACGACAATCCTTCAGCTTCATTCCGCTGCTTCAATATAGGATCCTCGGAGACTCCAATACGAATAAATGCATGTGCTGAAAGCAGAAGTTCATGTCAATGGGGTGGCTAAGATGATGAAGTTGAATGACGCGATTGTCCCTCAGCGGCTCGTTGCGTGTAAATGATTATGCTTTCCTTGGCCACTTAGAAATTCATACTCACAATCTATCATTATTTTAATCCCTTTTGGAAAATGTGTTATCCCCTGGTCGATAGAGAGTCAGCGCTGTGCCTGCGCCGTGATCTGTGTGAGAATCGCCTCGAGTTAGGCCTAGTCGATTGTACTGGGGTACAACGCCTGTCCAAAGTACTCTGCCTCAGGTAGTTGATAATACGCCCGTTATACACTTATAAGCTGAGTCATTTTGAAGGTCAGAAACGCGTTGCTGCCTTTTGCTACTGCGCGTGTTATCGGATTTGACCAGCATTGGAAACGATCCGTCCCATGCGGTTCTATGGCGTTTCCAACGCTTTCTTGAAGTCGTAAGGTCGATTTTGTTGGCCTCGATTATGCCCCCGATTAAATCTATATTGTTTGTCCTTGAAACGAGAGAATCTACCGCCAGGCTATTGAATACTCAAATCTGGATCCAGAGACCCCTGCAGCCAGGTTATAGGTGAGATTGTGTGCCTCAGCCCCGCGTCTCCAACTCGAAGCCAACAGCGTGACTTTCCGTGGGCTTCAGCTGCGTCGGAGTTACCAGCATGCAGCTGAACACCGCCAAGTGTTGCGACCTCTCGTCGAGTTCCGTTTGTGACCTCAACGACCCCAAGCCCCTATCTTTTCAGCAAGCGCCCAGTGTCGCAGCAATGGGTCATCCATCGGACGATGGGACCGTCGATCTGAGAGACTCGGGAGATGCATGGGAAGAGATCATCGATGAGCCTCTACAGACCTATGTGGGATGCGGTAAGCATCAGCCCTATGTAATCTCGAGACGGATCGCTAACAAGGAGACAGCGAGGAATTACTATTACAGAGGCTCTGGACAAATCAATTTGGCTCGACCATTGTCCGCCTGGCTCCAACAAGATCAAGCGGACTTGGCTCTGCTACCGAGCCCGACGTGCCGCACAACGGGCTTTGAACCCCCTCCAGAGTACACCTTCGAAAGCCCACCAACAGACTACAGCCAGCTTCTGGGTCCAGACTGGACTAGATTCCTGGAAGTTCTTCCTGGCCGCGAAGGCATAGTGGAATGCCGTCTGCATGCTGCCCCTGTGCGTGCCTTAGAGGACCAGTACGAGGCATTGTCGTACGCGTCGCGAAAGGCAAGATGCCTGCCTGATCTCGAGCTCGTGGATCTTCCCACCGAGAAAGTCTCGCTAAATGGCTCAGTGACCGATTGCCGACAGGATCTCGCTCAGTTGCTACGCAAGTTGCGTCTTGCCGAGAGACGTCGACTTTTATGGTGCCCTCATCTGTGTATCAACCTCGATAGCATCAGGGAGCGCAACGAACATACTAGGTTGTCGCCCACCATATATGGCTCAGCGCGTCGTGTCATTGCGTGGCTTGGAGAAGATTCATTCAAAGATCCTGGCCAATCCTTCGGTAGTATGTGCACAGTCCTCAACATCTGGAGAAGACAGAGCGGTCTCCTCGAGCGTGTTGACGAGGCTGATTATCTCTTCAAACCCGAGCCGAGTCCCTTTGGAGGCCCACCACTTCAGAAGCCCTCGGAACCGAATCTGACTGATGCATGGTCTACTCTGATAGCTTTCTATCGCAATGTCTGGTTTTGCAGCATTTGGTCCCTATCGGAGGTAGCCACGGCCAAGGATGCGGTAGTCATGCTTGAAGACAACACCATCCGTTGGGACTGGGTTGCCCTTTGCGCTTGCATTCTTCACGAGAACTACGGCAGGATTCGCGGCTTCTGGCATCCAACATGGCCAAGAGGACGGCAGCCGGAAGTGACCCAGGCTATCGTCCATGCAGCTTTCATGTATCGCGTGTCTAAGGCACAGTCGTACTGTTCGCCAGCCACTCTGCGCCTCGACCAGCTCCTCTCACTGTCAGCGCGATTCGATTCTCGAGTCGAGGCTGACAGGATCTACGCTTTGAGAGGGATTTCATCAGGCGACAAACATTTGGTAACAAGCATTACGGTCGATTACAATGATTCCAGCGCCAAACGTCGGCACGATATGGCGAAGGTGCTTCTAGACGCTGGCCAAACCGATCTGCTCGCTCGAGTACAACAAAGCCACGGCTACACCCATATGAAGCCCGGCGGCTACAATCCGGCTGAAATAAGGCTTGATGGGCCTTCTTGGTGTCCGCAGAAAGCCATGGCCTTACACGAGCCGATCCTACCGATCCATCCGCATCCCAGCTTTTGTGCTGGTATACTTCAGTCAGACCATTGGCGGATGCAGCACCCCAAGACAAGTGACGATGGACAAGCTCTTGGCATTTCCACTATAATCATTGATGACATCAAAACCGTGACTCGACTTCATCGTTTTGACGACTTCTGGAGAGGGTCCCAGCCAGACACGCGTTTTAGCGGCGGCAATGAGCTTCCGCCTCCTCCTCGGGCGCCGGGGGCTTTTGGATCCCTCATGACACAGCACGAATTCGAAGTTCTGGAAGAGAAATTGCGTCCTGGGATCACTGAGATTGATCTTCAAAGAATGGCAACTACATTCACGTGCGGAAAAGGCTGGGATGGCAGCCCATTACAGGACATCAAGAGACATACAGCTGATTATGCCCGGTGCATACTACGTCAAGGGGCGAAATGGTCGCCAAATAACGCTGCCAGGAAGGCACAAGGTCCATCTCCTGGCCCACGGCAGTCTTTCCTTACAATGGACGGTCTGTGGCGGCTATCTGAGGGCGGACATGCGGACAGGTTTCTCGATGCTGCTATTTCCGTGGGCTGGGAGAGATCGTACTTCAAAACCCAGAAAGGTCTTTGGGGCGTTGGGCCGGGTGTCTTGAAAGAGGGTGATAAGTTGTGTGCCTTCATCGGCGTCGGGGTGCCTTTCACCATTCGCCCAACAGTTATGAAGGGTCGCTACCAGCTTGTGGGTGAATGTTACGTCCTCGACGTGATGCATGGCGAGGTGCTGCAAAGCTTAGAAACAGGAGCAGATGGTCTCGAGCAGGAGAGAATTTTGTTGGTTTGAGTCTACGTCTAGATCTAGCCGTACATGGTCTTGTGCAAGGCCTCGCAGAAGAGGGTGATTGCTCTCGATCCGGCCTCGAGGGCCTCGTCCATCGCAATGAAGGGATGGGGCTGGCCCTCCATGATGTTCACATCCGCCGCGACGCCAGCATCCTTGAGCTTTTTGGCGAACTGCTCGCCCTCGGTCCGCAAGACGTCAAGCTCGCCCAGGACAAAAACTGCATGGGGCAGCTTCGTCCAGTCACCCTTCCAGAACAACGGGCTGGCCTCGGGGTGCGTCCAGTCCTCCTTCTTTGGGAGGTAGTGATTGCGGTACCACAGCATCTTGGGCGCGGGGAGCGCAGGCGAGTGCTGGTTCTCGGTCCAGGATGCGTTGGTTCCCACGTCAGCGCTGTTGTCCATGACAGGCACCGAGAGGAGCTGCAGCGAGAACTTGGTGGTTCCTCGGTCCACGGCGCGCTGACACATGATGGCAGCCAGATTGCCTCCAGCTGATGAGCCGCCGGTAGCCATCTTGGTCGTGTCGAGACCCAGCTTCTCCTTGCCTTCGGCGAGCGTCCAGAGAACGCCCTCCCACGAGTCCTCTACCGCTGCAGGGAAAGGATTCTCAGGGGCCAGTCTACACACCGTTATTCGACGTTTCCCTGACTGTCGGCTGGGGGGGGGGCTCACCTGTAGTCGACGCTGACAACAACACACTTCCCCCTGGACGCCAAATGCGAGGCAATGACATTTTCGGTGTCGATGTTACCCAACACCCAACCACCACCGTGGAAGTACACGCAGACTGGCCATCCCGCAGCTGGTTTCTCTCCTTCAGGCGTGAAGCATCGCACCCTCACATCCGGGCCCTGGCTTTCTTTTCGCGGGAAGGAAAAGTCCTCGGTCTTTGCCACCTTTTGCAGCGGGCCAGCACCGGGGATGAGAACACCACTCGAGCGAGATGCCTCTACAGGCTGGAGATGCACCTGCTGCTTGTCAAAGACATGCTTGTTGTAGAAGGCCTTGTACTGAGGGTTGATTCGGTCGACAACGCTCTCGTGGAGCGGATAGGGAGGTTGGTTGCTCATGTTGGTGTGGTGAGGCTATTCGAAAGAGGCTCAATTGGAGTCTAAATGACATTGCTGCCTCGCGTGGAATTTCCATGATCCCATGCGGAGACGTGCTGAGGCTCGCTGAACTTCCGAAATCGGGCATCCGGGCTTCTGGCCGAAGGTGGTATTCCCCATCCGTGTCCACCTCTTCTCCGCACTTCATTTCGTACCAGCAAGTACAACGTGCCGGCAGCCGCCATGTAACACCGTAATCCTTCATATCGCTACACCGTGCCGACACGCTCGCCCTGCACGAGTCCGAGCGCTGGTCAGCGTCCCGAATCGTGGGCCGTCACTGGACAGCAGGGGCTGGGGTGCGATATGCCGACTGATAGTGTTGCGGGGTTGGAGCCGCCCAGGTTGGAGGAATGGACTTGGCTCGAGATATCTCCATGCGTACAAAACGATCGGCGTTGCTCGGGGTCTGTGTGTTGACATTCCTTCGCCTTTCCCTCTCTTCACCTTTGAACCATCTCACATTGGACGCTTTTTCGCCCACAGATCGGAAAAGATGAAAGACGACGCTATGGACGTCCAGCAGGCGCAGCAAGCGCGCGAGAAGGAGGAGGCCCTCGAGGACACTCGCGACTGGGAGGAGCAGCGCAACGATGAGGACACGGCGCGCGTGGTTGACCACATTGCCGAGCGAGCCCTCTGCCGCAAGTTCGACGTGCGCTTGATGCCGGTCCTGGCCATCATGTGTAAGTCGAGCCGTCGACTTTCTAATGGACTCGCAACTCATACGTTCAGACTTCTTCAATGCCATCGACAAGGGCAACTTGGGTCACGCGCAGACCGCTGGTCTCAGTGACGACCTCAACTTCAAGGACAACCGTAGGTGTTCCCCGAGACTGCACCGTTGTAAATGAACCGCCCTAACAAGATCCAGAGTACAACCTGCTGGTCATGATCTTCTTCGTGCCCTACGTGATCTTCGCGCCGCCCGTAGCCATCCTCGGAAAGCGCTTCGGTCCGGCTCGCGTCCTGCCCATCCTCATGTTCATTTTCGGTTCAATGACCCTGCTTGCGGCCGCAGCGCACAACTTTGGTGGGATGTTCGCTCTGCGCTTCTTCCTCGGCATGGCCGAGTCCGGATTCTTCCCCCTGGTCATCTACTATCTGACTACATTCTACCGTCGTGGTGAGCTGGCGCGACGTCTGGCCGTTTTCTACGCCGCCTCCAACATCGCGAACGCTTTCGTGAGTATCACGTCCACGCTTCGAGTCTACTCTCGCTGACATGTGTAGTCCGGCCTGCTGTCCTTCGCTGTCTTCCGCATCCGCTCCAGCCTCTACGAATGGCGCTACCTCTTCATCATCGAAGGCGCGGCCTCGGTCCTGTTCGCCATCTTCGCATACTGGTACCTTCCCCTCTCGGCCTCTGAAGCGCGCTTCCTCAACCCCGACGAGAAGTCGCTCGCCTTCCATCGTATGCAGGTCGATTCGTCGTCGATCGTCTCGGAGAAGTTCAACTTCAAGGACTCCATCAAGATCTTCAAGTACCCCACCACGTACTGCTTCCTGATGATCGAAATCTGCCTGGGTGTGCCGATTCAGTCCGTGGCCCTGTTCATGCCGCAAATTATCTCGAGGTTGGGATACGGTGTGATCAAGACGAATCTGTACACCGTTGCGCCGAACGCTTGCGGCGCGGTCATGCTGCTCATCCTGGCCTTCAGCTCTGATTTGCTCAGGATCCGTTTCCCCTTCATCATGCTGGGCTTCGCCTTCACCTTCACCGGGTTCATCATCTACGCGGCGATCTCGGATGTCCAGGCTCAGCTGCAGCTTGCCTACTTCGCCTGCTTCATGATGGTCTGGGGCACATCCGCGCCATCGGTTCTGCTATCGACCTGGTACAACAACAACATCGCCCACGAAGGTCGTCGCGTTGTCCTGACCTCGGTCGGCGTGCCCCTTGCCAACCTCATGGGCTTGGTCTCGAGCAACATCTTCCGCGAGAATGAGGAGCCCAAGTACGAGACTGCGCTCATCACGACCGCCATCTTTGGCGCTTGCGGATGCCTCATCGCGGGATGCCTGGGTGGCTACATGGTGTTTGACAACTACAGGAGGAACAAGAAGGCTGGAAAGAAGACTACTGCTAAGGATGTGCCGACCAAGAAGCTACGGGACGGCCCCAGCGTGCCTGAGTTTAGGTGGTTCCTGTGAGGGATGGCTTGGCTTGGCTAGTGCTTTGAATGTGCGCTATTGCCATGGTTTGTCTCTAGTTTGAATATACGGAAGTGCGATACCCGATATGCGGATGCGGGAAATTCCACCGTTGCCTATCTTTGTTCCCGTCGGCTATTTGACTTGTTACCGATCTTCTACGGCCCTCAACTCTAGATGGTGGCCGACAATAGCTTACACCCCAAAACGGCATGCCGGCGCAGCCACACCATTTACCGACCCCAGACAGCATCATACCAACCGCCACGGTTAACTTGACACATCGCGACCCTGGACGTTGCACCGAGTCAGCATCTCGCACCTCGCCTCCCTTCCTATCACCGACGACATGGATATCCAGGAAGTGGATTCTCACCACATGGTAGTGCCCTCGGCGCCCTTTACGCTGACGCACTGTGCAATCTGTTACGTTACCTCCGACTTCCCGTCAATGCGGAACCCAGAACAGACTCCCGGCCCCTTCTCCTCACTCCCCACTTGGATGAGCGGAGACTCCGTCTTCGGAGTGAGGGGCGAAGTGGCTCGTAATGCTGAATTGTAGACGTGAGGCTCCGGGTTCAAAAAAAACTACCAATTGAGCCTCCTTATCTCGTCAGCTTTCCTCAGTATTGGTATCTGCAGCGGCTGAAGTAAACTGAGCATCACAGAGCCGCCACCATGTCCGTCTACGCCCCCAAGGTCGGTGACAGCATCGCCACCCTCGATACCCCTTCCATGATTGTCAACCTCCCCCTTATGCACAAAAACATCAAGAACCTTTTCGACACTTTGCTTCCCACTGGTCTCAACATTCGTCCTCATCTCAAGACCACCAAGTCTGCCATCCTTGCGAAGAAGCTTCAAGAGGCCGGTGCAAAGGGAGGGTGCGTGGCCAAGCTGTCAGAGGCGGAAGCCATCACCGCCGCCGGTTTCACAGATCTTTTGATCACTTGTGAGATCGTGGGAGATGTGAAGGTGAGGCGGTTGGTGGAGCTTTTCCGAAAGCACCGAGGAATCAGAATTGTAGTGGACAGCAAGCACGGAATAGAAGGGATCGAAAAGGGTCTGGCTGCCAGTGATATCGACGACCAGATCAGCGTGCTCCTGGACCTCGATGTCGGCCTCGGTCGGACGGGGTGCAAGCCTGACCAAGCAGTCGAGCTGGCCGCCCTCGTCCGCTCAAGCCCACACCTCAACCTCATCGGCGTCCAAGGCTACGAGGGCCACCTCCAGCACCTACACGACTACTCAGACCGCAAGGCGCAATGTCTCGCGTCGATGAAGACCCTGACCTCCACAGCGGAGGCCCTGAAGAAGGAGGGACACGACATCAAGGTGGTCACCACTGGAGGCACTGGCACGGCTGAGTTCTGCGCGACGGTGCCAGGGGTGACGGAGCTGCAGCCGGGAAGCTTCATCTTTATGGACACGGACTACAGGAACGCCGTGGGCGACTTCTACAAGAACTCCCTGACCATCCTCGCCACGGTCGTGAGCCCGCAGTTCGAGCGCCAGGTCACCATCGACACGGGCCTGAAGAGCCTGACGACCGACTCCGGTCTGGCCGAGTGCAAGGACCGGCGGTACGAGTACGGCTGCCTGGGTGATGAACACGGCTTTTTGAAGTGGGAGGCCGGTACGCCCGACTTGAAAGTCGGGGATAGGGTCGAGATGGTGCCGAGCCACATCGACCCGACGATCAACCTGCACGAGGTATACTACGCATACGATGACCAGGGCATCATCCAGGAGATCTGGCCGGTGGATTCTAGGGGGAGGGTGCAATAGCACAACTCAAGCCGCAAAAGGGACAGGAATAGTATAAGTCGATGTTGTAATGTTGCAAATATTACAAAACAAGAGGCTGCAAGGCCTCCCGGGGGTATCTGATCATCCAAAAACCTCGATCATGAAGTGGTACTCAATCTTCGTCCCATCGTGCCGGCCCCTCGTCGTCAACTCGCTGCACTTGTCCGCCAGGATCTCGCCCACCACCGGCGCGCCGCAGTAGAAGATGCCAACCTTGAGCTCCTCATCCCACTCCTGCCCTTCGCTGGAGCTGCTGCTCGCGCTGCTCATCTCCGCGTCCCCGCGTCCCCTGCGCTTGCTCTGTCTGAACTCCACCATTTCATCGTAGTGCTCGTCAAGGATCTTGTCAAAGTCCGGCCGGCCGAAGTGGGTGGGGTTGAGCAGGCCCGTAAGGGGGGAGGCGGGGTGTTCCTCCGTGCGGTGCATCTCGAGCAACCAGCGGTAGACGTGCGTGACTATGCCCTTCCGCTTGGCCGTGACATGGGTGTTGATGCGGATGTCCAGATGAGGCTGGTCTTCGTGTTCGCGATGCCATTCTTGACTTAGCGACACCTCGTTCAACAGATCGGACAGCCACATGAGGTAGTTCCTGTCGCGAACCATCCAGTGGAAGTCGACGCGGCGGTAGTCGTCGGCAAAGGTGTCGGCTTTCGTAGGCTGCGGGTTGCGCGCTTTGCTGATGAGGTCGGAGTTCGTCTCGTGTCCATTCGCAGGTGCAAGAAGACCACCGGCCTGAGAACCGACCTTTGCCTCCTCGTCGTTGGGTCCATTTGTCTTCTCGTCGTTGGCGCTCTGATGAATATCCGTCAAAGCCTTCTTGAGCCCGACTTGGGGAATAGGAGCCTTGTGTTCCGGGCCGCCATGATCCAAGTCGTCATTGTACTGCAAGTCCGCAAGAATGCCAGAGAAGGGCGTAACTCCGATCCCGGCACCAATGATGACGGAGTGGTTGAAGTCGTAGAACCTCTGGGCTGGCGCACCGAAAGGCCCGTTGATTCCCACATAGGTCTCCGACTCTCCCTTCTCACCACCCAGCTTCCTCAACCGACCGGTCCAGTTACCGTCCGTCTTGATGTGCACCATCATCTTGCTTCCTCTGCAGAACGAGACGGTGAAGGGGTGCCACTGCCAGAAGCTGATGCCGGGGACCTGTAGGAAGATGTACTGGCCCGCCTTGTACTTCCACATCCTCTCGCTGGGGATTTCAGTCGAGATCTCCACCGTTTCGCCGTCCAGGACCTTCAACGTGGCTTTGATGCGGTGGAAGCCCAGAAATACACGCACCACGCGCTCGATCAGAACTAGCAGCGTCGGGAAGGCCAGGAAGTAGCCGAACATGGGCCATTGGAACAGGCCAGCCGTGCCGTGTGCCATCATGAGACCGATGATGGGGTACATGAGGACGTGGCCGAGCTGAAAGACTTCATAATTCCAGCGACGCACTTGCGGTATGCTGAGGATGGAGAGAAGATACATCAGTCCCAAACCCGTAATTCCTGTAACGCCTGGCAGGGTGCGGACGAAGTCGACGTAGCGCATCGGCGTCGCAGACTCCCCCAGAACCACAGCGACATGATCTTGATTCGCTGGGTCGCTTCCTGACCTGAAAGACCCCGTCAAGTGCCCGATCGCATGTAATGTGGCCAGCAGAATGGCCACGCAGGATATGCGGATGTGGAACTCCTGCGACAGATCCCAGTTGAAGAACCGCGACATGTAGTAGGATCTCCTCCACCACGTCGAAAAGTACCTGCTCATGCTCAAGATGAGGAAGAAGAAGGTCGGATACAGGGCTCCGGCGCACGTCTTGGCCATGACGACTCCCCAGCCGAAGCCAGCGCGGTACTTTTCGGTGGTGAGGTACTTGACCAGCTGCCACACGCCAAAGGCCAACTGCATGGCGACGACAAGCCCGATGAATCCAATCTCGGGCCCGTGAACAGCCCAGTACGCGCGGATCTTCCTCCAGCCGGGCAGCTTCTTGAAATAGCCCCTCTCATCCTCCTCCTCCTTCTTGGCCTGCTTCAAGCTCGGGATCTTCCACTCCTTGACCAGTTCCGCGAATTCCTGCCGCGGTATCCTCTCCACGTTGCGACCTCCCATCATCCTCTGCAGGAATGCGTGCCGCACCTTGTCGTCCTGGCTGTTGTGCTCCACGCCGTTGACGGGCTGCTTGCTGCTGAAGATGTGGTGCGCATCCGGCTTGGGGACCAGCTCATCATGGGCCTGATCTAGCTTCTGCTCGATCTCGGCATAGTTGATGTAGCCGTCATTGTTGTTGTCGAGATCATCGATGAATTGGTTGATTTCCTCGTCGGAAAGGTACTGGATGTTGTCGGCCGAGCGGATGGGATGCTCGGCCATGAAGGACGGCCGCGGCTGGACGTCTGCCATGGCGGATGAGGGCGCAAGTGACACTGAGCAGTCAATTGACGATGCTGCGAGTCCTCCGGACAGAGCAGTGACGGACAGAGGCAGACATGCGCGTCCCTTATCAAGTCCTGCAACCGAGCAAGGTCGAAAAATCCAAGACCAAGACGCGGGTACGTCAGCTCCTCGATGCCAAGCACCGCGGGCGCTCTCCACAGCGGCTGGTCTTATTTTCCAGCGCGCTGGTTGGCTCTTTCACCCCCCTGGCCGGCCTGGCCCTCGCTGCAACTCGCCCTGAATGATCTCATTTTCCATGTACAGGCGGGTCTCTGCCTGGATTCGACAACCTTAATTATGAGCTTATTAGGCGAACACGTGCATTCGCAGGAAAAGCTGCTGCTTCCCTGCACGCGTCGCTGCGTCGCCGGCAGCTGTACGGCAACAGACTCGTCATCCGATCGACGCTATTAAATGCCGTGGACGGTAGTGAAGAAATAGAGTTTGAAGCGCCCTTCCGCGTGCTTCTTAGCGGCCGATTCTCGTCAAGTCACTGCTGTGCGGCTCGAGCCACCCTGCACCATGGGTCGAAGGTTTCCTCTCCAATTGTCTCCAACTATAAACAAAGAGAGCGCTAGCATCTCGATCCCCTGGAGTTGATGGCAATAATGAGGCTTTCTGCCGCTGCTCAATGCGTTTGCGAAGCTTGAGACGCTTGATTCCTTGAAGATCTATCAAAGCAGCTGGCTTACCGCTGGATCTTTATTTGCAAAAGATCAGAGGGCGTCAGTACGGATAGTGCCCACAACGAGGGGTTGTCGTCATGAATTATGGCAGACCCCATGTTGTCGTAAAAGAAATTGGCAGCAGCTTACGAAGCTTCTTAATCATGAATTTGATACAGAGTCCAAAGTTCATTAGAGCATCGTTTTGCAATGGCACAGTTAAACCGTGTGCGATTTCAATTGCATCCCATACGTGCCACATGTCGATACAAGGTTCCTCTCATAACTCCCCTACATGACCTCAGATAGACTCTTTATCACGAGCCCATACGTCCTCTCCCTTTCGGCCTCGTTGAATATCCTAATCTTGAGCGTCTTGTCGTATCCGTGAGCGCAGTCCTTGGCCTCCTCAACCTTCACATCCACGCCGGAATCTTGCAGCTTCTGCCCGAGCGCCTTGGCCTCGGGCGCGAAAATGTCGCCAGAAGCCGGGATCAGCATAATCTGGGTGCCCAGGTACTTGGTCGGATCTGCGCGGCCGGGCGACGCCTTTGGGTTCTCGCGGTCCTCTGGGTTCGGGACGTAGACGTCGGCAAACATGTGCTGCGCGAAGAGGGGCAAAGGATCGATGGGCTCTTCAACCGTCTTGGACTCGGGAGGGATGGTCCAGTCGACGCCGGGGTAGAAGATGTACGCCGCCCTGATGGTCAGGTTCTGGAGGCCGGCCTTGAGCTCCGACGCTGCGACGAGGGCGAGGTTGGCTCCGGCGCTGAAGCCCGACAGCGCGACGCGACTCAGGTCGAATTGGCTTCCCTGTGTCTCGACCCAGCGCAGTGCATCCTCAACATCCTCCACGGCCGCAGGAAACGGATTCTCTGGGCTCTTGCGGTAGTCCGCGTCCAGCACGAGCATGTTGCTCTTCCTCGCGATGGTCTCGCAGAAGTACGAGTCCAGGCCCAGATTGGGGATCATCATACCGCTGCCGTGCCAGTTGACGACAAGCGGTGACGGTGTGCTCCCATCGTAGTTGTCGGGGTAGTATAACCAAGCGTCGATGGAGCGCCCTTGTTCGCGCGACGGGATCTTGATGGCCTTGCGGACGCAGGATGCCGATGGGAGCTGAGGGGCCTTGAGCGTGCCGAGGTAGTTGAGGCAGCGTATGATTGTGACCAAGAGCTTGAGTCGCAAATACTGCATGAATCCGTGACCAGCCATGTTGTCGTGTTGGCTTTAACAAGATGGAGCTGAGGTGTAAGACGTCGTCTGGTGGCGTCGAGAGTACTTATTCTGCAGCCGCCGACTGTTTACACCGGTAGGCTAATGATAAGAATGAGGCGCAGCCACGGTGAGCTCGCTTCGGCCAGTCCAATGGCAAAATTATTATAGACACTCAGCCCTGAAACTCAGGGACCGGATGCTCGCCTCGAAGGATATATCTATAAGCGAGGTAGATGAGAAATTAGACGAGCGTCGATAGCTGTGCCTCTCCTCGTGGCCGGTTGACTCATCGGCGATAGAGAGGATTCGCGTAACTGCAAGATGCAGCTGTAGTGGCCGTAGCTCCGGGTATATCGGCATTAGATGCAGCTGCATTCCACATATCGCAGGTGACAATGCTCTGCCCAGCGACTGCAAAATCTCGCGCGCTATCATAATCAGGTTTGCTCGAAAAGGCCTGGTGCTGTCCGCTAGATAACCAGTTGAAGAGTCGCGACAGGGAATTGACATGTCAGCATGGCGCACGAGCTTCTAGGAAATAAGGACGAATCCCCTACAGACGGTGGCGCACAGTCGTTGCGCTCGCTTGGAAAATACGCGGATCTACTAGGATGATCCAAATGTCACTGCACGTCAACACAGCGTTGTAATTCATACAGTCAACTCCTAAGAAGTGCCACAGCGGTAGTCATATTGGTCACTCCTTGCATCACACTATCTCTACTCAACGGTAAACGAAGCCACATCGATGCTTCCACCTAATCCCTTGGTAGCAAAGTTGAAGATGCCAAATCTGTATGCGATGAAAAACGCCCACCCGTCGTACAGCTGGTACGTGGGACCGAACTGCTCAAACGCCTCCCCGTCGAGGCTGTAGAAGAAGCTGGCGTCCCGCGTCCCCTGCGGCCGGGCATCGAGCTCGGCCCTGAACCAGATCTTGCTCGTGCCCGCGGGGAGGGTCAGCTCCTCCTCGACCGTTCCGGGATCGACGGGCGTGCCGGACCACTCGTCAATGGTCAGGTTGTGCTTGGCCGTGAGCACGTGCTCGTCCCCGTTGACGTGGATGCCAATGTAAGCCGACCGGTCGCGGAACGCTGCGAGGCCAAAGATGTCGCCGTCTTGGGCGTTGGTAAAGTCGACTTCGACGGTTCCAGCGGGATACTCGCCGTGGATGCGATGGGTCAAGGTATTGCGCGCTTGGTAGATGTCCTCCGTCACGCTGGAAGTGGATAGAGTAAGGCCGTTGTTGGCGGACCAGGCGTCGTTGTCGGGGTTGTGGTTCCACTCAAACTCTGGCAGTAGTTCCGGTCCCTCAAAGGTGTAGGTGCGAAGCCAGCTTGGGGTTAGGACCTCCGGAAGGGGGAGGGGATACGAGTGCCCCCAGCCGCCCTCTTCACCTTCGACAAAGACGGGGAATCCGTCATCGCCCCATGTTACGGGTGCGAGGACCGGCATGCGACCGGCAGGGTAGGCCCAGGTGAAGGACATGAAGTACCAGTCACCTTCGGAGGTCTCGATGAGACTGCCCTGATGGGGCGAGTTGCCTCCCTCAAGTGGCGGACCGATGCTATCAACGAGAACCTTGGGTTCGTAGGGACCCCATGGGCTGTCGGACTTCCAGATGTAAGTAGTCGATCCGGGCCTGTCGTTGAGGACGTAGTATGTGCCGTTGATCTGGTACATTCGGTTGCCCTCCATGGAGTCGGCCCCGGCATCGGCTGCAGTGAAGACAACCTCGTTGCGAACGACCTCAAGACCATCGGCAGAAAGCTGCGCGACGCTGACGTTCCCGGACCCGTAGACAACATACATCGTGTCCTCATCGTCGATCAGCAGACCGTTGTCGTAGAAGCAAAGTCCACCCTCAAGCTGCGCCGACTGCTCCCAAGGCCCGGTAACATCCTCGGCGGTGAAGATCCAGGTCACCCAGAAGTTGGTGCAGCCGATCCAGTACCAAAGGCCGTTGCTCTCACGGTACCGCAGAGTCGACGCCCAGGTTCCGCCACGGTAGGAGCGCTCGCCGTCGTCGGGCAGGTCGTAGCCGTTGCCGAACGTCAGGCGGGGGAGTGAGTGGCCGATCAGGTCCCAGTTGACGAGGTCCTCGGAGCGAAGAATGGGCGCGCCGGGACTGTAGTGAAAGTTGGAGGCGGAGAAGTAGTACGCCCCATCGGGACCAACGGAGACATCGTTGTCGGGGAAGTCCTCGTAGATGACGGGGTTCTCAAACGAGCCTTCTTGTCGTGGCGAAACAGCAGCTGCCGACGCTGTCGACAGCAGGCCGAGCCAGAACGCCAACTTGAAGTTCATCTTGACGCATTGAACAGTTGTAGTCTTGCGATACTTGAGAATCCTTTGATCGCGGGTCCCATTTAATATATTTCCCCAGCGTTGCATTGACGGGCGGAGGTTTAGCCGAGTCCCTGGAATTCGGTACTTGAGCGTCCGTTGTCCGGATCGGAGACGATGTCAAGGATATGGAAGACCCGAAACCTCGATTTGGGCGTTTCCGCCGTGTTATTAAGTGTAGTCGCAGGCTTAGTAACTCGGCATATCGAGGCAATTGCTACGTCGGTATGGGGTCGTAGGCGGGTGGTTCGTCATTCGTTGGTGATTTAACATCATCCGCCGAACTGTCCAAGGTCCTGCACGTTGAAGGGAGTGTCGACTAGGAATTGTTCCAGGTCAAACTCCTTCAATCCGGGTACCGTGGTGAAGAGGTCATCCAACCACGCGTCCTCGCCACTTGCGGGTACCTGCGTGTTTTCAACCGGTGGCGCGTGGGTGTCGAGCACGCTGCGCAGCTCCCGGGCATCCTCCTCCTTTCGTCTCTGGTGAAGCAGGACCAGTAGATACGCCGTGTCGTAGGCCTCACGCAGGCTCGGACTGTCCCATTTGTCCCTTACCGCGCGCAGGACCGACAATCCCTCGCGCAGCAATCCTAGCGATGCGCGGTTGTCGAGTGCCAGCAGTGCGCAAATGATCTGGAATGGCATGTTGGCGGCGTGATGCCATGGTAGGTAGGTGGTGACCATTGAGCGAGCCGCTTGCAGGCCATGCTTCGCCATCTGGAGAAGTCCTTCGATGTGTGGCTGGATCAGCCCCGGCTTGAGAGCGTAGAGCCTGCGAAAGATGCATAGAGCAAGATTTGTGTTCGCCATAGTCATGGGCGGCTCGTCAAACTGCCGGCTCAGCAGAAACGACAAATCGGCCTCAAGGTCTTCGGCAGACCGTGATTGATTCGGGTCCAGGCGCTCCGTCAGCGGAAGAAGCGCGAGCAGCTGAGAGGTGTAGTCCCCAGGTATGGCCTCTACTGGTTTGGTAGTGGCATTTGGCAGCGTGACCTTCGTCCGACCCAAGTCAAAGGACGTCCAGATGTTGAAGTGCAGAGCATGTCCCCACATGCGGCGTCGAATGTCGGTTCCTATGGTGTCCGAGGGCGTTTGCTCGAAAACGGTCTGGGCCTGCGCTTCTTGATGTATTCCCGCGGCTTCTGCGACGTGCATCAAAGAGCAGGTCGCGAGCCAGCAAATGTGAGGCGTGGATGTCATCCTCAGATAGGCCACGCGCAATATCCATCCGGTCACCGTGTCCGTGGATGGCGGCGACACGAGCGAGCCCTGCTCCAGGATGGTCCTCGCAGTTTCGACCAGGTCCGGTTCGAAGTATGGTGGGCTCGTCTGGGTGAAGTGAAGCCCAAGAGCTGCAATGCCGCACAGCACTTGATCAAAGGGGTCGGACTCAGCCCCGTTGTGAAACCTCCGATCAAGGCGCTCGAAGAAGTTGCAGTGATCCAAGAAGTCGTACACCACGGCAACCTTTGTGAAGAAGGTGTGCGCCAGGGTGTTCATCTCGGCATGTGAGAGCATGCTTGGCAGCGGACGAACGGTGCCTGGGCGCGACCCTGCCAGGCGCTCTCCCACGTTCCAAGCGAACAGCCGCAAGCGAGGAGCATTCTTCGCATCGATGTTCAAGCCCAGGTTCCGAACGAAGGCTGCACCTGAATTGGCCTCCATGGACTGGATCTGAGCTCTCTCCGTGTTGGGGCCGACGATGGTGCGGCTGTCATCCGCGAACCCATCGCGCGACGTGGAGAAGTAGGGCGCCCTGGCAGCATCTCTGGGGGACGTAGTTCGCGACTCCAGGATACTGTTGTTTTCCGAGCGGGCTTGACGCGCAGTCGACGGTCCGTAGCCACATTCGTACTCAAACTCAAGGCACTGGCCGCAGGGATGGCCGCCGTCGCATTTACGCTTCCGCTCGCGACACGAATTGCAGGCGACCTTTGCCCGACGTCTCTTGCGCGGCGTCTCATCGTCTGGGGCTGCGACCGGCGGGTCCATTGCGGCGCATTGCCGTTGGCGTTGGTGAGGAAGAAGCCGCAGCGAGACCGGGAAGTGCTATTGCGGGATCAGTTGAGTGAGGGCAGCCGTCGTGTCATGGACTGGAGTGAGTCGCGCCTTACGCGCATCTTCCCATGACTTTTCCGGCCGTTCGGCTCCGAGGTCACTTAGGGCCCACTTTAACCTTGCCAGGCGGTGCCCGGACAGCAACGTCAATAAGTCAAAAACCAGGACATTTTGTGATGATCATAGGCCCTTATTTGTGCTATAAAGTACGAGAAGTAGCTCAGGTACAACATTGCCTACTGACTTCCTGGCTGATTTGGCCTCTGGGTGAGACGTCGCCCATCCTCTCGCGTGATGTAGACAGCCATTGGAACAAGCCACTTACAACAAGATAGCTCTGATTTCGTTAATAAAACAAGAAACTAGGCATTCGAGAACTATATCGAGAGCCGCAGTATATTAATTGACTCATCTGCGTCAATCTAAGAGTCGGTGGACCCCCTCAAGTCAGGTGCGTGGTGCTCGCGGGATTGGCATACACACCCAGACAGCCATATGCAGGGTTCCATGATCGACGTACCCGAGCAGCTTGCATCAGCCGCGGACGACTGATGTTTATACCTTATACCGACGGTGATGTCTGTGGGATTCCTCGCTTCCCCGGCGGAAAGGCCCACTCCGAACACCTCAGCTGGCCGCGCAGCTGCGGCATACACTCCGCGATAGCCACCGAAGGGCGTAGGCTTAGTCGGATAGACGGCTGCTTTCATCGGGAAATGATGCGAACTCGGAGCTGACCTGCAGATGATTCTGAGTATACTTGCTGTAGATGACGCCTAATCACGTTTCTGGACCAATTCTGAAGGGTGCTTCCAGCATTGTGCTGTTCTCCAGCGCAGTGTGGTGGGCTTCCCTCTCACATTGTAACTAAACTGATCAGGCCAGGTCCAGCCACAAACCAGGAAACCTTGTTAGAATATATACTCTGGCTTCTCTTAATCATTCCAAAATTTCAAGTAGACCTTATTTGGTTTATGGTGCCCTTCCCTTGGATTTCCACCACAGCACAACAACGGCAACCTCTTCTTTGTGCGTCCATGGTCAGCATTCTCGATATTTCAACAAAGCTTCCTAAAAACCTGTGTCCATTACGCCGTGGTGCATGATTTACTCGACGCACGTCGGAACGTCGTCGGAGCCCCAGAATTGCGCTGCGACGACCCGCACGTCGAGTCACAAATCTCTTCCGCAACTCCCGCAATGCCCGAGCGTTCACGACTACATCAATCACGGTCACCACTTAGCAATTAAACACCCCTTAATCCTCTCAAGATACTCAATTTGCTTTCAATGTGTCTTTTGATCAAAAATCTCAAATGATCAAGAAAAGTACCATGGCATTGGACATGAACAACCTCAGCGGCAACGACGCCTCGGACCAGGAGACCGCTCCGCCGAAGCAGGAGGTCCAGATGCCCGCGGCGCCAGACGGCGGTGCGAGGGCCTGGTTTCACGCATTTCTCGGGCACATGCTCTTCTTCAACACGTGGGGCATCACCAACAGCTACGGCGTCTTCCAGCAGTACTACACAGCGCATCTGGAGACCGGCCCGAGCGCGATATCCTGGATCGGCGCCGTGCCGGTCTTTCTCCTGTTCCTCCTCGGAATCTTCTCGGGGCGGGCTAGCGACGCTGGGTATTTCCGACACGTCTTCTATACTGGGGTTGCGCTCCAGGTGCTCGGCATGGTGGCGGCGAGCTTTTGCACGAAGTACTACCAGATCCTTCTCGCCCAGGGGGTGTGCGTCGGCATAGGGAATGGGTTGATCTTCACCCCTGGGCTTTCCGTCACGAGCTCCTACTTCAAGGAGAAGCGCTCTGTGGCAGTCGGCATCGCTGCCTCCGGAGCTGGGACCGGCGGCATGGTCTACCCGGCAATCGTCAACCAGCTCATCAACACCCGCCTCGGATACTCCTGGACGATGCGAGTCCTCGCTTTGGTCATCCTTGTCACCCACATCCCCGCCATGGTCGGCTACCGGCCTTATCTACCAAAGCGGTCAGCTGGTCCGTTGGTCGATACCGCAGCCCTCAAGCAGAAGTCCTTCGTCTTCTTCACCGTGGGCTTCTTCCTCCATTTCTGGGGACTGTACCTGCCCTTCTTCTTCCTGGGAATATTTGCTCGCGAGGAGCTGCACATGTCCAACTCCAACAACTTGCTTCTCGTGCTCAACGGCGTCGGGGTCATTGGTCGTATATTGCCCAACCTCATTGGCCAGACGTTCACGGGAGTGATGAACATCACCATCCTCTTCTCCTTCATCTCCGCCCTGTTGCTCTACTGCTGGGCCGCAATTACATCCGTGAGCGGCGTGTATGTCTGGGTGGTGTTCAACGGCATCTTCGCAGGCGGCATGCAGGCGTTGTTCCCAACCTTAGCCACCCAGCAAGCCCCTGAGGCGAACAAGGTGGGCACCTGGACGGGGATGGTGCTGACGGTCGTGAGCTTTGCTTGCTTGACTAGCGCGCCTATCCAGGGAGCCTTGATCCAGGCGCTGGGAGGGAGATACATAGGGGCGCAGATGTTTTCGGCGAGCTCCATCATTGTGGGGGGCGTTTTGCTGGTGGTGGCGAGGCAGAGCAAGACTGGCGGGAAGATACGGGTCAAGATTTGATAAGGATAAAATTAATACATCTTGTGATTAGTCTCTGCGTATCTCATGATTGTCCTGAATTCTTGCACCTTGACTTAAGTCGGCTTGCTGCTATATCCCTGCAGCCTCGAGAGACCTCAGCGGCACGGCTCGCTCTGAACTCTCCGTGACAGGCTGAGCAATGGCGCAAGAGGCACCAAGTGGAAACTGAAAAGCAGCCCCCAAAATAGCTATGTTCAGCCCCCAAGGCTTTCAGCTCAATTACCACTAACGGACGTATGCGTGCGCCGCAGTGTGTTCTAATAGGCAGCCTCGGGGTTTTCTCGCGCGGCGCTCGCCCAACGCGCATGGAGGTCGGCGAGGCATTGCACAACATGCAACTCAGCATCTCTGAGAGTTACGTAGAGTCTTCCGGCACATTCTTTTAACATGAATTTTCAAGGTTATAAAAGAGCGACCAGAACGTCGTGGTTGTGTGTTCTCTCCCATAAACCAGCACAGCAACAAGATCCACTGAACTCTCAACCAAGACATTTGCACAGGAAGACTTCAACTCGTCAACATGAATCTGAAATCCATTCTTGCTGCTTCAGCTCTCGCTGTCTCTCATTTCACCCTCCCGGCCTTAGCCTGCGATCCCCGCAGCGTACAAAACGAGACCTCAGGCGACGGACCACCGATAGCCTGGGGCCCTGATACTCCCGCCGATCCCGCAACAACGGGCTACTTCATCAACCACTTCTCGCTCAACGTGCACAATCTCACCGCATCCATCGACTTCTACGCCAGAGTCTTCGGCATGCGTCACATCTTCACGGTGCAAGCCTCGGAGCACCTTTCCGTCGCGTACCTCGGGCACAGCCAGGGCGGCCGCAACGGCACGGGATACCAATCCACCGAGGAGATCAACAGAGAGAAGAACAACAACCAGGGCCTGATCGAGCTCATCTATCTGGACGTGCCCGAGAGGGACATGCCGGCCAGCACCGAGAAGAGCAACACGTTTGGTCACGTCGGTGTTGTCGTTCCCGATGTCGAGGCAGTACAAGCACGGCTGGACGAGATGGGCTGCGTTGAGATTCTGAAGAGGGTCGGGGAGGACACCCCCAGCGAGGGCAAGGTTGCCGAGTCGAACGGCTTTCCCGACAGCGCATGGGCTCAGATTGACGACGAGGAGAGGAAAACCATTGAAACGGTCTTGAGTGCTATAAACCGGAAGTTCATCTTTATTGTTGATCCAGACGGCAACCTCGTCGAGATCCAGCCCCAGGACGGTTGAAGTTGAATACTGAATTTGGGCTTGCCATAGTTATTGAGGTGTGAATTTAGAGCTATAGAGAGTAGAGTAGCGGTCAATGACATGCCTTTCCGAACCTTCTCAGTCGGTGGTAGTTGTACGGCAGCGGCGTCAAGAAGCCGGCAGCGACGGAGAGGACAGCCGCTGCCCAGAACTGCGGCGACTGCAGCTGGATGATGCCCCCCGTGAGATGGTAATCGACCAAATTTTCGGCCAGCTCCATCGAGATCATGGATATCAAACTCATGCCGGCCGCCGTCTTCGCGGCAACCATCCATCGCAGGCGATCCTTGCCATACCGTAGAAGGACCGTCTCGAGCAGGAGAGAGGTCGAGATTCCGCTCGCCACTGCATTCGTCAGCTGACCATTTGTGACACCAGGCCCTTCTAGTCAAAGTCGGAATACTAACTTGATATTCCCATGATTGCGCCGGTTCCCAGATCAGGATGGAACGCCTGGAGGTACCACATGGCGGAGAAGTCGCCCAGCGTGCAGCCGACGAGGCATCGCAGGGTGTTGACGCCCGCCCGTTGCCACGTCGATCTCGACGACCAGAAATCAGCCGAAGTGATACTGAGCGGCTTCGGTGCCGTCCCGGCCTGACTGCAGCTCCCGCTTGGCTTGCTCGAGTTGCACGCTTGTCGCGCGGTGGTGGTGGTTGCGAACGATGTCCGCAGCTCAATCGCGGGCGGGAAGGCATTGAACCTTGATCCGTGAGGCAAGCTGCGACGTGCTATGCTTCGACACAGGGTTGAGTGCATCTTTGAAGTGATGGCCATGGTGGTTTGGTGATACGGCGAAACATTGGAAGAACAAGTGATGATGATGACCGTGTCTTCGTTTTCATTTCTTATGGGTAAGGCTCCACCAGCTCGGCTCCGAGTCACCAATGGCACAAAACCCGCAGCGAGGCGCAACAAGTGTACGGCAACAGGCTCACAGAGTACTCTACGAGAAAATGCGAAGACAGTCACGGATTAATTGGCATCCCAATCAGATCATCCACTTTCCCAGTTGACTTACATCGGAGCCAATACCGGACGGGTGGGGCCGAACGCCCGAGACCGGGCGGGGCTCTCCGGACGCCCACCGGCATCACCACACCGACACGGCGCAGAAAGAATGATTTACGAGCTCACCGAAACCTTCCAAAATGCCTCCCGCCACCAGCCATCTGGGATCTCCAGCCAAGACACATGGCGTGGTGCAGTCAGCACCTCGATACCAACCGTTGTGCTCCACAGCCGTTCCACAAAGTCGCGCACGATGTGATCCTACTCATGCTCGAAGGGTAGCGACCCGCTCTAAGCCTGTCACTGCTACATTACCCCGTGGGGAAGGCGAGTCAACGTCGTCTGAAGTCTCTCAAATGCAGGTTCTGGGTCGTAAAAATGCGAAACCTCGACATGTGCGGTTCCCGCGAGGATAGGGGTGGTTTTCGGTGGTGGTGCTGCCGTCCGACGAGCCAGATCTGCGATGGATCGCGGGCTGGTGTGTGGACGCGCGGCAAGCGGTGTGTGCGCCGACGGCTCAAAGACGGATTTTCAGGCTCTCGGGGGGAACAAAGCAGGACAGCGCGTTAGTAACGCTCCCGTCGATCCACGGCAACGCTGCCACCGTCCAGCTTCTTGAGCCCCCCCGCGGATGCGGCCGATGGTCCCGGCCGAACAGCGTATTCCGTGGACGTCTGCCTGCCTGCGGGACTCGCATCCAAGCCTTCTGAATGCGGGAAACTAAACCTTAACCCGCCGCGCCATCAGCCCGAAGAGGGCAGGGCAAAGGGGGGAGGAGGGGCGCCATGGGGGTCAAAGAGGAGCTCTGCTGGAATTTTGTTGAATGCAGATCCGACACCGGCATTCAAATCCCACTCTTCTGCCGCCGTTCCAGCGTCCAGCTGGCCAGAAAAAAATTGCTGGCGGTCAGTTGACCCTCTGGCAGCAAATTGCTGCGGACTCTGTCCGTGGGCTGTTCCAGACCAGACCCGTTTCGGGCGCGCCGCTCCCAAGACTCCCACTGCAACGCAACGCAGCGCTTCTGCGCCTCGACCTGCAGCTCGTCAATTCGAAAGAAAAAAGAACATGCGATTGACACGAGGAAAGATGCGCCCTCAATTCTGGGCAGTGACAGGCGATCGAGCGAAATCTAGATGACCGGACTGGCTGCTCCGCCTCTGGTTGGGGGCTGATCGAGAGGATCGAGACAACTTGCGATGAATGCACCCTTCAAAGCAAGAATGCAGTGTGGAGGCGAGTGGAGCTGCTGTCCGGCAGCCCGGGTGAGATACCAGCGATGATGGGTCGCAGCCTGCAGACATGGCATGGCATGGCATGGCATGGCAAACAGCGAAATCGCATCCAGCTTCTCCTGTCGTCTCCTCTCTGCGCGCTCACATGGACAGCAGAACCACTTCAGGCGCGGCTCAGGGCAGAGGCGAGCCCACACAAGCGGAGCCCGGCCCATCTTTATACAAATCTATTCTCAGTCACCGACCCCCCGTCCCCGTTCGCGGACAGGAGACAACAGAGCTAGCAGGCAGAGCTAACACAGACCGGGGCGAGGCTGCCACCAGCAAAACGGAGGACCCTGAACGCTCTCGAACAGTCTCCCCCGCAAAACGGATCCCAGGCACCGCATCTCGTGATCGATTTCCGCCTCCCCCTTCCCCCACGCCCTGCCCAACCCGGTATCCCAGGCCTTGAGCCCGCTAGTCCTCGACGGGCAATCCGGACGACACGTCCCTTCATCAGGTGTGCTCGTTAGCATTTGCTAGCTGTTGGCGCCCAAGGCGAAGGCTCCTCTGATTCGGATCGTTCTGAGAGGGGAAGCCGATCATGTTGGCTGCGGACGGTGCTGCATCACACCACGACCGAGCGAATATGAAAGGGCACGTTGCCTGCTCATCGTGGGAGGGTGTTCTCATCTATCCATCCGTCCATCCATCCATCCCGTCCATCCTTCCCATCCTACCAGGCTCTCTCTCCTGTGCCACTCGAGCAGTACTTGAGTCTCCCGCCTAGCTCTCCCCTCCCCCTCCTCACATCCTTCACAATGGGCTCCGTACCTTTCACCATGAAGGCCATCCGCTACCACGGCCAGCGAGACGTCCGTCTCGAGAACATCCCCATCCCCCCTCTGCGCCCTGGCGATGTCCGCATCGCGCCCAAGTTCTGCGGCATCTGCGGCACCGACGTCCACGAGTTCCTCGGCGGCAACAACCTGATCCCCAAGCCCGGGAAGCCTCACCCCATCACCGGCGAGACCTCGCCCCTGACCCTGGGCCACGAGTTCTCCGGCATCGTCGAGGAGGTCGGCGCCGGCGTCACCAGGATCAAGAAGGGCGACCGCGTCTGCGTCCAGCCCACCATCTACGACAACGACTGCCGCTCCTGCAAGCGCGGCCTGCCCAACTGCTGCGACAAGAACGGCTTCGTCGGCCTGAGCGGCTGGGGCGGCGGTCTCTGCGAGTCCACCTGCGTCCCCGAGTCCTGCGTCAAGCTCCTCCCGGACAACGTCTCGCTCGAGATCGGCGCCCTCATCGAGCCCCTGTCCGTCGGCTGGCACGCCATCAAGGCCTCGCCGTGGCAGGAGGGTGACTCGGCCTTCATCGTCGGCGGCGGGCCCATCGGCTTGGCCGTCGTCCAGGCCCTGCTCGGCCGCGGCTGCACCAACATCATCGTCAGCGAGCCCAGCGTCAAGCGCAGGGAGTTTGCCTCCAAGTTCGGCGCCCACCACGTCCTGGACCCCATGAAGCAGAACGTCGTCGAGGAGGTCAAGAAGCTGACGGGCGGCCTCGGCGCCGACGTCGGCTTCGACGCCGCCGGATCGCAGTACGCCATCGACACGGCCTTTGAGTCCCTGAGGGCGCGCGGTACGCTCGTCAACATCGCCGTCTGGGAGAAGCGCGCGCAGATCAACATGAACGAGATTGTCTTCCGCGAGAAGTCGTACATGGGAGTGTAAGTCAACCACAACCGCCACAGGTTCAGAGATGCGGAAGCTAACAATATCTGCAGTGCAACTTTCAGCCACGGCGACTTTGAGGAGGTCATCGATGTCATCTCCAAGGGCAAGATGTCGCCCAAGAGCATGATCACGAAGACCATCAAGATGGGCGAGATTGTCGACGAGGGCTTCATGACGCTCGTCAACGACAAGGACAGCCACGTCAAGATCCTCGTCGACGTGCAAGCCAGCTTGTCTGGACTGTAATGCTTCACACTAATGTCCATTGGATTTTCGGAGTTCTTGGCTTCAGCGAGCGAGCGTTTCCTGCATTTTGGGTTGCTTACGACTTGGGGGTTCCAAAACATACTACACCATAATTACCATACTTACAGAATGTCTTATTGAATAATACAACCTCTCAAAACCACAATCTCCATAAATTTTCTGCTGGTCCTCCCGTGAAGCCATCACCACATGTCCGTAGCACCGCTTGCGGGGTAGCTTTTGGAGCACTCGAACCTTATTCCCCCAATGACGAAACCTCCTCCCCTTCTCCTCTTCTCAGCTGCTGATTTCAAATCTCGCCCGGTACCCATTCCAAACATCGCACTCCCATCGCGATAAATCTCCTGTAATCCCGTCACGATGCCCTCAATCCGCCTCGGCACCGCCTCCCCATCCACGCAATCCTCAACATCCCAGACTTTGGCCCTCCTCTCCACGCTCGCCCACCGCGCCGCCTCACATTCTGTTGACCTCCTGCTGCTACCGGAGGCTTTCATCGGCGGGTATCCAAGAGGCAGCTCTTTTGGCTCCGCGGTGGGAAGCCGCTCGGCTGAGGGGAGGGATGAGTTTGCTGAGTACTTCGAGGCGGCGGTTGATCTCGGTGACACCGTCAACGGAGGAGCCGGCGCGGGGGACAAGTGGATCAAGCGGGAACTGAGCTTGCCTGACGGGCAGGAGTACAGGGGTGACGGGACGAGGGAGGAGCTGGAGAAGATCGCAAGGGAAAGCGGTGTATTCATCGTCACGGGCCTGGTTGAGCGGGCGGGCGGGAGTCTGTACTGCGCTGCAGTCTACGTCGATCCCAACCAAGGCATCATCGGAAAGCGTCGCAAGGTTCTTCCCGTGAGTTATCCCTCTTCTTGTAGTGAACATTCATTGATACTCTCAGACTGGCACCGAGCGTCTCATCTGGGCCCAGGGGTGCCCTTCGACCCTGCGCGCCGTGAGCACCACCATCCGAGGCACGCGAATCAACCTCGCCGCCGCCATCTGCTGGGAGTCATACATGCCGCTGCTGCGCCAGTCCCTGTACGCTCAAAACATCAATCTCTACCTCGCGCCGACGGCCGACGCGAGGGATGCATGGCTGAGCCTCATGCGCACCGTGGGCGTGGAGGGACGGTGCTTCGTGATGAGCAGCAACATGTGCGTCGAGAGCAAAGATGCGCAGACGAACGGAGACAGCCTCCCCGTCAGAGGGAGTGCGCGCCGGGTGAGCGCTACTGAGGACGGCGACATGGAGATTGCTCTCCCCGCCCAGGGCCCTCCGACTTCGCCCAGCAGACGCAGGAGGAGGAAGAGCGTCTTTGACGAGGACGGTAATGAGATTGTGCTGTGCTGTCCGGCCGATGAGAAGAACGGAACTGCGAAAGGCGGCCAGGCGGCCGCCGCTTCTCACGATGGCCAAACCAAGAAGTCGTGGTCCTGTCGTGGCGGTTCCAGCATCGTCGACCCCTTTGGCGAGGTCCTTGCAGGCCCCCAGTGGGAGGATGACCAGAACATGATCTTCGCCGATGTCGACTTCAGGGATTGTATCAAGGGTAGACTGGATCTTGACGCAGCGGGAAGCTACTCAAGGAATGACTCGTTTCAGCTCTCGGTCAAGGGACTGGATATGGACCCATTGCCTTATTGAAAGGCCTCTTTAAATTGAAATCATGAGTAGTGCTAGGGATATCAAAATGCACGCTTGCTTTCCAACGCCTGTTTAATGCAACCCATCCACTAAATCCTGTGTCATTGAGTCGTCTCCTCGTCATCACCGGAACCCCTTTGTGGCCTCTTCTGGCAGGGTCGCCACCCACAATCCGCCGCCTGCTCGCTCCTGTCGTCCTTCCTCTGTCGTTCCGTCGCAGCCTTGGCTAAGATTTCCCTGCGGCTCATGCCCTGCCCGCCGTCCCTGACACCGCCAAGAACGAACTCGCCGCCGGTCCAGCCGCCGTCGTCTGCGTGGTCGTCAACCTCCTCATCGTGACCAGATCTGTGGTAGGCCGAGGTCTCGCCGACGGTGTGGCCGCCTGACTTCCAGTCTGCCTGATCGACCTCGCGCTCGATCTGACGGCAGAGATCCCAGAACTTGCGGTCGTGTTCGCTGTGCACGTTGTGCGTAAGCTCGTGGCAGAGGGTCTTGCGGATTGTCTTGTAGTCACGGTAGCCGTCGTATGCGTCAGTGCGGAGACGCAGCTCGATGACCTCGCCCTTGTTGCGGTTGAGCCCGAGGATCCGAGATGTACCCTCGTGGTTCGACTGCGTATGGCTTAGGGGTTCCATCTCCGTCAACAATCCCACTTGGAACTCGTGCTTCCGCATCGTCGCCACGATACCTGGGTCCCGCTTGAGCCGCTCTAGCAGGTTCAAACTGCGCTCGGGTCGCGGTAAGTTGTTGAGCGGACGGACCTGGTGGAAGGTGTACTTGGTCTCATGCGTCGTCGGACGGTGTTGCTGTCTTCGCATGTACTGCTTTTGCTTTGCCATTGCGTTCAAGCGCCTCTCGTCTCGCTCTTGCACCGATTTCGACATGTCCTGCACAGCCTTGGTCTCTTGGCCCATGGCGCCCATGAGCATGAGCTTCTTTCCCGCGAAGTCGCGTATCGACTGGTGGGGATCCTTGAGAGGCCACTTGAGCATGCCACCCTTGGGCACCATGAACTTCTGGTTCTCAACAGGGATGCTTGTAAGATCAGCGACTTTGGTGAAGAGGTCCATGGCTTCTTCGCTGGGCTCGAATTCGAGGTCCGTGACGTTATTGCGGTGGCTGATCTTGATCGAGACGGGCTCGCTTCCGCCCATGTTTGTGTCGTTCATTGCGAAAAGCTCCCAAGTAGGTCGAGAATTAATTGTATTAAGTGATGAAATGAATAGGTTACAGGTGGAAAGGATATGATAGTCAACCTGTATGATGACACTAAAGGAAAGTTGATGACTGTGGTTTGATGATCGGCAGTCAAGGGCTATTCCCCAGAAAGTGGGCGCGAGTTGATATATATATGGTGCGGAAAGAGAGGCGCAGACCGAAGGCAGAGGCGACACGCACCCGTCTAACGGTGTAAATGACGAGATTCGGGCAGTTTCGCTCTGCTTTGTAATGTGTCACCGGATTTAAAGAGGGTCGGCACCAGCCGCAGCTGGACTTGGCACCGCCACAAATCTGATTAATGCTGCTGATTCATCTGGGTCAATGAGGCTTGTGTACATAGTACACCTCGGTTGTCCTTCAGGATGAGTATTCGTCAACAAGCCGATGAGATGCTGATGTCGATTCTTGTCAGACGGTATGTGATATGAGTGTCGGGCTGTAGTGAGCCTGGGGTTCGATCTGACGCTCAAAGAAGGGCAACCATGACGAGCAGCAGCTGCATTTGGAAGGTGAAACGGACAGCGACTTGGGGAAGTACTTCGCAGTACACGGAGCCTCCGAGGCTGAAGAACAACTACAATTCTCATCGTGGTCGTCCTCTCACTAAGATTTACGTGCTTCTTCGCGAGCAGAGGCTGACGTCACCAAATCACGTGAGCCAAGGCCGTTCCCGTCAATCGCGCACAGCCGCAGACCCACCAATGAGCGAGCAATCGCGTCGTGTCATCTTTGAGCCAAGCTCCCTGGCGATCTCGAACTCGAAGCTCCATCATCCCGACGACAACCCGAACACGCGAGCAACGGCACCAATTGCCTCGACCACGGCTGCAGCGATCCGATCGAGCTTTCAACGTCGTTGACGCGTTAAGAGAGTAACCTCTGGCAGAGGCCAACCAACGTCACAATGCCCAACATCTTCCGAGTCGCAGGTACGATAGATACGGAACGAAGGCGGGAGACAATTGCTGATGTTGAGCAGCGGATTTCTCCCATCTGGGGAGTATCCTTATCTTGCTGCACAAGATGGTCCAGATGAACGTGAGTTGCTCCATGGTAGAGCTACTCCATCGAATCGCGCTAACAGAGACAGAGCTGTTCCGGCATCTCCTTCAAGTCACAAGCTCTATACTTTATCGTCTACATAACGAGATACCTTGGTCCGTCTGCCTCGACTTCCGTACGAGTCTCACGCTAACTCCCTCCAAGATATCTTCTCGACGCAAAGCATCTACAACCTCCTCTTCAAGATCCTCTTCATCGGCTCCCAGGGCTACATCATCTACCTCATGACCAACGCCTACAAGCCCACCAACGACCCCAACGTCGACACCTTCAAAGTCCAGTACCTCTTCGCTGGAGCCGCAGTCCTTGCTATCGTCTTCCCGTACAAGTACACGCTCTCCGAGATCCTCTGGGCTTTCTCCATCTGGCTCGAGTCCGTCGCCATCCTACCTCAGCTGTTCATGCTGCAGCGTACCGGCGAGGCTGAGACCATCACCACCCACTATCTGTTTGCGCTCGGCAGCTACCGCGCTCTGTACATTCCCAACTGGATCTACCGCTACTTCACCGAGCCCAAGCACAGCCCGGACTGGATCGCGATCATTGCGGGGCTGATCCAGACCGTGCTGTACAGCGACTTCTTCTACGTGTACTACACCCGAGTGCTCAAGGGCAAGAAGTTCAAGCTGCCTGTCTAAGGGTCGGCTGAGAGCACGGGTGGCATACGGTCCGTCGACGATTGCGAGGATTCTTCGAAGGATACCGGGAACGATTGAGACAGAGGTCTCCCAAAACGAGGGCTCAAAAGCGTAGCTTAGGCAAGCGCTGAGTTCCGCCTCGACAACTCCAGCTTCCGGGGTTGCATTGTACGGCGTTCGGGGGAAGATTGAAGGCAGCGGCGTTGTACGCTCAGGCTAGGCAAGGTCAAAAGACATTTACGATGTGTAGTGAATAGATGGCGATGCTTTTCGAAGATGATAATAAGAATGGCTTCTGTATGAGATGACAGTGATCCACTCCGTACTCAGGTACTCTGTACGCAGTGGCCATGATGGTCCTGGCGCCGTGAAAGCACTCAGTGTTGGGCAACGCTAAAGGGCAAGAGAATTTATCTAGCTGTGTCTTCTATTCTTTCCTACGTGTACTCTTACTGGGCGCACAGCGACTCAAAAGAGGTTAAGGAGGTGAGGCACCATGCCAGTTCGCTATCACGTGATGCTTCCGCGACCGCATCGGACCTCGAACGCCGAACTGACTTCCAACACCGACCACCATCACCACATCGGCCAACCATCATAATGTCGACCGACGCACCAGAAACGAACGGCCAGGGACCTCCTCCCACGCAAGATACGGCCGAAACCCAGCCCACGCAAGATGCGCCCGTCGCCGAGGAGGAGGACCCCGTCGCGCCCGGGCCCGAGCCTCGCATGCCCACGCGCAAGGACGTTTCCCTACGCGAACTCCTCAACAAGATCGACGACTATGCGCCTATTGTAAGAAAATGTCCCCTTCACAGCCCAGGCCAAGCGCTGATGACTCCCAGATCCCCGACGCCGTTACAAACTACTACATGACCAAAGCCGGCCTCCCCCCACCACCCCAGACCGACCCTCGCCTGGCGCGCCTACTCGCGCTCGCGACCCAGAAGTTCATCGCCGACGTCGCGGCGGACGCCTACCAGTACTCGCGCATCCGCGCCAGCAACACGAACCAGAACAACCCGATGGGCAACCTGGGAGCGGCGGCTGGCTTCCCCATCCCGGGACAGCAGGCCGGTGCGCAGCCGGGCGCTGCTGGAGCCGCGGGCGGAAAGGATGCGAAGGGCGCGGCGGCTAACAACGCTGCTTTGGGAATTCAGCGGCCGGGCTATGGCGGTGGTGGCCAGGGTGGAAGCCAGAACCGGACGGTGCTGACGATGGAGGATCTGGGAATGGCGGTGGGAGAGTACGGAGTCAATGTTAAGAGGAGCGAGTTTTACCGCTGAGAGCCTCAGGGCGGGACGTGTCGACAGGGTATGGGAATGGTTGACTTGTGGTTCTGCAGTTCTGCGGTTTGCAGTTCGTTTAATGGAGTTAGGGAACTAGGGGCGTTTCGGGACCGCTAGATATCACGACACCAAAGTTGTCAGTAAAGAGAATGATTCCGTGTATGCATCAGCTCGCGCAAATGGTATTGAAACAATGTTATTACAATCAAGCTCCCTCTCACGACCTCCACCGTTCCCTCTGCGAGATACCGCGCCTCGTCCTGCAAACTGTCAGCATCCCAGCCCAGCTTAGAAATCCAATGTTTCAAAGAAACGTACTGCGAGAACTCGCCCAGCTTGTGCCCGACCATGTCCTCCGTGATCTTGACGCTGTTGTAGATCTTCCCGTTGTGGATCTCGAAGCGCAGCCCGACAAAGCTCGGCAGGATCGTAGCGGAGCGAGCCTTCGTTCGCACGGGCGGGACCTTCTCATCTGCTGTCTTGGGCCACACGATGGGCAGGCTGGGAGGGATGGGTGTCAGTCTAGTTCGCGTTTCGGGGGGGTGGCTGTCGTCGGTGTTGGTGGGTTCTTACGGCACGAGGTTGGGCCCTGGGATGCGTTAGCTAGGGTTCGAAAAGTGATTGGGAAAGGAACACTGACCCTTCCATGTTGAGCGCTTTAGCAGTGCTTGTGTGGCGCGCATTTTGGCGGATGGCGCATGTCGTCTGGAGATTTCGAGGTTGTCGCGGATCTGAAGCCGCAGTCATGGTTTTGGGCTGCGGCCGGGTGTTTATCCGCTCCGTTTGGGCGGTATCTTGCGTGAACAAAGGAAGCTGTGGTTGACCGTCGCAATCCGTCTCAAAGGTGCTTAATTTCCTCGTCAGCTTCATAAAATCTTGAAAGTCGGCCAATGATTTTCAACTGATGGAATGTGATTTTGTCACGCCCACAGGCTTAAAATGCTGTCACCAGAAATTCGGAAGGGCAGAATGCGCCCTCACCCCATATTCAAAGTCACGAACAGGAAGACGAGCAGGCACGGAACCAACACCTTTTTAGGAAGAATTCGACACGCGTAGACGGCTCTGACCGCTGTGCGAACTTTACAATCTGATAGAGAGGATTGAATGTTTTGGCCCGATCAAAGCTCGACCTTGACGACCCGCCCTCCACCGGTAACGATGTACAGCACCTCCTCACCCTCACTCAGCGCTAGGGCGGTTGGGCTCTCCAACTTCACATCCCCCTTATCCGGGCTCAAGAGGGCCTCCATCTCTCCATTCAATTTAATCCGCAGCAGTGAGTCCCTCTGCAGCGTCACGTAACCAACCCCATTCCTGGTCATGTCGAAGTCGTCCGGCGCACCCGTTGATCCCTCTAGCCTGTGCCAGATCTCCTCAAAGTCGCCGTCGAGGTCGCCGTTCTCCGCAATCTTGACACGACCGTAGAAGCCGCGCTCAGAGTTGGTGAAGTACAGGTGTCCCTCGAAGATGTCCAGTCCGTTCGCTCCCAGAGGGACAATCTGCGGATCAGGACCAGGCCCGAGCTGTTCATCTGACCAAGCGACTTCTGCATGGCCGGACTTGGTGTCGATGCGGAACATTCGACCGCCAATGGAGTCCACGCTAAGAATAACATGAGGTTGGGAAGGTAGAGCCACCATGCCGTTCAGCATCAGTGAGTCGACGTTTGCAATGATTCTGACACTGGCACCCTCACTCCCGCAGGTGTTTAGGCTCACGATGGCGGCTCTGGCTGATCCGTTCTTGAATGCGAAGCCCTCATCTCCTTGGACACCACCAGTGACGACGTAGACATCAGGAGCCACTTCGGCGATGCCTGTCAATTGCTCGACCTCTGGCACCTTGACAAGAACCTTGGCTTCAACATGTTCGTCACTGGGGCTAAGGGTGTAGATGCGGCCGCTGTCGAAGCTGTTGATTAGAAGGTCGCCGTTCGACCGTATGGCGATGTTCTCGAGGTGGAAGCTGCCGTTGGCAATGCGGGTAAGCTCCGTAGCTTTGAAAGCGTAAGCCAGATCACACAGGATCGGCAGGATGAGCGTTTCGTAGAAACGCATGCTGAATAAGTGTTTCGAGATGAAGGGATTTGATCTCTCGGTAGAAGTTGATCCAACGCTCGAGGTTCAGTCGTAGCACTGGGAATGACGGCTGTTGCAATGCATTATAACCTTTTATGCGGCGAGGAACTCCATACTCCGTGCTTAAATATCCCCGCAATTTGAGAGTCGATGCTACTCTGTAGCAGCCTCAGATAGAGGAGCGAGCTGCGACTCTTCTTAGCCGCTCGCTCCGCGGTTCAAGTCCTCTTAACTCCTCATATCTCCGTGCATGTCTCCCCCGACCCCGGTACAACTTTGCTGCCTTGATGTCTTCCGTCCCCGCTGCAATCCAGGATGTTCAGTCCGCACCTTTCTCTTTTAGGGTTGGACAGAGCCATGTCCAAGGGATCGGTCCTCAGTGCGATTAGCTGCCTGGGCGAAATAGCCTTTGCGGTCAGATATGGCATGACAAAGACGGCGCTTTCCATAAAGCAACCCTCAACATGGGGAAAAGGGAATCCTTGAACAAGGAGAACCAACTCGGTACCTAGAGGTTCGAATATCTGAGGCTAAGCCAAGGCACGCGGTTGCTCGAAACGACCAATTAGTGAACGCAGCAATCGATATAACGCATGATTCACTGTATTTCTTGTTATTCTGGAGAGATCTCGTGCTGATACTAAACATTATATTGAGACTGACATAGAAAATTGCAGCAGGCCTTTCGAGATGGTGTTCATAGAAACCTTGAATTGTATATGAATGCTTTCAACGCTTTTCCTTAAGGAGTGCTTCCAATTCCGTTCGTAAGCATGCCGCAAAGTGGCCCGGTAACGAGGCTCGGCTTTCCAACTTTGTATGGATTTGGAACAATATTTGGCGTTGGATTTTAGTCTTCGCTGCTACCACTCTCCCCAATCCAGTATGCTCAGATATTAGCAACGTCCACGGTTCCCTGAGAGAATCACCCATTTTGAAGTATTGATATCAGCAGGAGAAGGGCGGAAAGATTTCTTGTCCCAGAGTCGCATTCGCAACCTACTATGCCAATTCTAGAAGCTAATCGTGACTATCTCCAACGTCCACGGTGTCGACCGTGTAGATAACGGCTTCCATACGTGATACTAGTCTGCACATAGGTTCATTATCTCCAGGCCATTTCTTGACGATATTTTTCACATCTGAAAAGCTGAGTTTGGTGTATCTTAACATATCGTTGGGTATCTCAAATCATAATCAATCACTAATCGTCTTGTACCATCTCTCACTCTCCACCCCCATCGCCACCACAATCACCTCCAGCGTCACCTCCTTCACCACCTCCGGCAGAACCCCCTCCAGGGCCTCTCATACCATCACCCGGGCCAAAAGCCCCACGGGACCTTGCGCTGCCAGACTTCCCGTCGAAGCTCCTCCAGTCCCTCCGCTCCTCTTTGGGCAGGATGATCTTGTTCTTGATCCTGCTCATCTTCTTCTCCGACTCCGTCATGTTTGCTTCCTTTTCGAGCCTCTCTGCTTTTTCCCGCTCGACCTGCTCCTTTGGCTTTGGCGGAGGCTGCGTGGGTTGGGTTTCTGGCGAGATGACGGAGTTTAAGACGTTGAGGAAGCCCCGTGCTTTGCCCATGGTGGATTTCGCAGTGGGGTTGTGGTTTGGTTTTCTTTGGAAAGTGTGTTTGTTAAAATTGTGGTTTTTTATTCGAATCACAAACATCAGTAGGACCTAGACAATCTGGGGTAGATATAGTCACAATTGCCGGTGATGCTTAGCGCTACTACGTGTGGCGATGCACCGCCTCGCTGGGCTGAATGAAGGCATACGTCGATCTCAGAAATAAGGATGCCCGCCAAGGTCCAAATGAGGTTACTGCGACGCTACGACGAGCACTGCGCGCCTGCAGCGTCATTTGATCCTCGTTGTAATTGATTTAATTGCCTGCGCAGCGACTACGATCCCCCACTGCTGGATACAGAGTGCACTGCGGATCGGAAACCCTGACGACGTTGCTGTGAGGCGGATGGAACCGTTCGCCCATTTGCATTGGCATAACGCTGGTCGTAGTCAAACAGCCGATGGGGCTTCGATCTGTACCGTAGGGCAGGCGGTCATAACATCGTTATCGCTCAGTCTAACCGGTAGCCGTAACAGTGGACGTGGTCTAGTCCGCGAACGAGGAAACACTGCCAACACCGCAACACCTCGAGTCGTCTTTTTTTCGGAGAACACTCGGCTGTGTCAAGGATCCTAAGCCTACCGACGTAGGCTCGTGGACCCAGTGTCAGACATCCGTGCTTCCTTCGTCTCTACCAGTGAACACCTTGTGTATTCTCTTACTGACCGCCTGGCCAATCTTCTTGTCGCCAAGCGCTCCCTCCCTGTTGATGGTTTTTTTCACATCAATGAGCCTCGTCGGGCCCCCCTCCCCCAAGCCGTTCACCAGCTTCGTCACGCTGGGGAATTCGATGCTGATCCCGTAGGCAATCGGCTGCGTGACCCGTGCGATTTCCTGCAGCAGCTTCACGTAGGTGTCCTTGTTGTCTTCGCCCGTCTTGACTTGCCCAGACTCCATGCAGAAGCCCGCGCCCTGGGCAGAGGCTTTTTGTTGCTTGTAGGGGATGGTCGAAATATGCTGAGTGAGGATGGTAATCCATTGGGCAGTCTCGAGAGGCATCGCCGTGTGGTGTATGAGGACCTCGTGCATGACTTGCAGTTCCAGCAAGGCATCCTCGATCAAGTCTTCAGAGACGTACTCCGGAGCAGCGGCTCTTCGACGTCCGCTACTACTTGCTTCTGAGCGAACGCCGGCTGTGTATTGGCGATTTCGTAAGTTTCGATTCTTCCGCATCCAAGGCGTCATTCCTTCCAGGATGTAGATGATATGGCTGTTAGCAAATTTCTCCTCCATGGACATGATGTGGCTCCTAATTCCCCTTTCAGGATCCAGAGTAAGATCGACAAACTCTTGTGCCGTCATGATCACAGCCACGTGCTTTTCGTGCATGATGCGCTTCGGTATTGGCTCCCAGTGCCCAAATTCTTCGTTCCACTTGCTTGTGACTTTGCGCCTCCATTTGATAACAGCATCCGACGTATCCCAAGTAGTGTAATCTGCCTCGACGGCTTTCAGAAGAGTTTCGAGCTGAGTCTTTGTCCCCTCATTAAGAGACGAAGGCACGTCGACAATCATCTCTGGTGTTGACGTTTTCTTGTCGGTTTTCAGCTTGTTGACCTCCGCAAGCGCAGCACTGCGCTCCTTTTCTCGGAGCTTTGCCTCTTTTGCTCGCTCTCGCTCTTCCTTCTTGCGCTCCTTCTCCCTCTCCTTGTCAGCTTCCTTCCGAATTCTGTCCCGGGCTTTTTCATCAGCCGTTCTTCCAGGCCCTCTCGCCTTTGAGGCATTTGACGCAGCATACGCCTTTGGCAGAATGTTACTTCTGGATCGACATAGCTGGCTCCGTGGCTTTTGACTAGCGTTTCGAACAACATTGTCGAGGTCGGGGAAGTCCTCCGACTCGTTGCCGACGTCAGACTCAGATGCTATGCTGATAACGTTGATCTCTGGTGCCGAGCTTGAGATAGGGTCCCACTGCTGCCGGCGTGCTGGCTTTGTGGTCTTTGGCGATGGCGGAGGACTGCTGAAAATGTCGACAGCGGTCATTTTGGAGCTTGATTTGGTTGCCGGTTGCGGTGAGCTTGCGAATGGATCTGGTGAAGAGCGTTGAGTGTCTATTTTTACGGGCCCTGGCTTGCTGGGCGACAAGCTTCGCCTCACAGGTCTCTGGCTCCTGTGGAAGTCATCTTCAGGCTGCTTTGTCTCCTGCCGAGGTGGAGACGAGGCAAAGGGGTCCGGTGAGACTTCCCTGCCAAGCACGGATCGCAATCCAAACGTCGAAGGCCTCTTCCCTTTCGCTTCTGACGTTGACCTCACGCCTTGTGCGCTGATCACGAAGTCCTGGGAGCTCTTGAACGGGTCTTCGCATGGCTGGCGCGCAATGGTGCCATCCTGGTTCGATCCTTCTCCAGGTGATCCAAGGGGCCTTATGTTCTGCTCTAGCTCGGCACATGGTGATGAAGCTTCAGCGGCAGACGAGATGGTCTTCTGGATGTTGAGCGAGTTCAAAGAGCTTGGCCCTGTGGTTGAAGCACTCAGGCTTCGCAGGGATGGACCAGTGCCGTTCAGAATCTTATTCGTTGACGGCGGCGGTGAACTGGCAAAGGGGTCCGGAAATTCATCCAGGATCTCCGGAGCTGTCTGTCTCGGTATCTTATGGGAAGAGGTCGACAGCAGAGGGGAGGGTGATATCCTCCTCCTCTTGTTCCCACTTTCTCTACTCTTCAGCAGTATGGGTTCAGCCAGATCGCCTGTAGATTGGAAATCGTCTGACAAGATCTCCACCCCAGATACACCAGACTGTCTCAACGCACTTTGCCAGTCAGTGGCACATCTTTGTGAAGCTGAAGCCGTGCCGTCAATATCACCAGTGGTATCGAATTCATCTTCGAAGCCATCCAGGTCCCCTCCGGCGTGGGGTGCCGGTCGCGTCGCAGTCAAAGGTTTCGCGGTTTTTGTCTTCTCCTTGGATCTTGGCTCCGGCCGTGGACTTGAAGATATCAGGTCTATGACCTCGCCGGCCATGTTGAGTGTATCCCGCGTCGTGTCGATGGTTGCGAGGAAACAAACTGCCGGATCGAGTGGGATGCATCAACGCGTCACTACAGGTCCTCTACGCGAAGTCACGTGGCACCGGCACCATCCGCACTACCCTACACCTCGCACGCCGGCCTCAGATCTCGCCAAATTAACGGCAAGCACAGAACTCCATTCTAGAACATCAGCAAATTGCCACAAACTAAGCTCTCCTGATATTTGAGTCAATATCTGCAGGACTGGGCAGCCAAAATGCGTTGCATAGCTTGCTGTGCCATCCGTGCCGTTCCGTCCCGTGTTTGCCGCATTTCCGTCGCACACAAGCTTAGCCATGCAAATCGTTGAAGCTTATTATCGTGCTCAAGGTCAACGTATGGATCAACGCGCGGCCTGTTGCGTATCCAACCCGTGTGCCACCTGTGCTCACAAGTTGCTTGTAGAGCACAGGCTGGGCATCTACGGGATCTAGGCTTTGAGACGATGACAACACGAATGGCGCGAAGCTTCGACCCCACGGAAACTAATATAAATAGGCCTTATACAGCTGTTCGATATCTTATACTCGAGACCTACTCGAGACCGACTCGAGACCTTAAGACCCAACAAACCCGTCTTTTGGAGCTCAGCATCAAGACGAAAACGCCCCCAACATCGCCATGTTCGGATTTGGTATGCCTGAGAAACGGGTATCTTTGTCAAAGCTGACAATGAGCAGACGACGCAAGAGACCATCGTGACGCCGTGTACGGCGAGCACCAGTCTCACTTGAGCCATGAGGTGATCGCCGGAGGTGTTGGCTTCGAGGCCATGAAGAAGTGGGAAGACCACCAGAGGAGCAAAGGTGCGAAATTGCTTGCGGATCTGAATGACCTTTCTCACATTCGAGCAGGTGAAACAGTCAATCATAGCTTTGCTAAGGAGCTCCTCGTCGGGTTTGCTGGGGCTGAGATGGACAAACTTGCCGAGACTAGGGGCATGGACATGGTCGACCGCGAGAGAGCCAAACACGATGCCAAAAAGCAAGCGCAGCATCTGTACGACCAGCAATACAGTGACATGGACAACTACGACCCGTGAGTAATCGTGACTCGCATTTGAAACCCAGACTTACACTGATCAGTGAACGCTCGCGCCGCCATCATACCATGGACTACTAGCTGGAGTCAAGCGCGGTAGCCGCATCTTTACTCTTTCAATAAGAATGCATCGATCTCTGAGTGCTTGCATCTCAGATCCTGCCAAATATTGAAGCTCTGACTGAGACACGTAGTGACACAAGACGCCACATGACAGTAAGACAGGCCGTCAAGCGTAGCACAGCGCAGTGACACCCGCTCAGTTGCACAGCGCAGATCCAGCAGGCCGTCAACATCTGCCATGCTGTGCTCGTCCCGAGAGATCTCCTAAATTAGCAATGACTAAGCGTGCAGCAACTTTAGAGATATCCGTCAAAGGCTCGCCTTTCGTCCCAGGTCATGCCGGAAGGCCGGGCGAGGACAGCCGGGGATGTGAGAATAAGGGGCCAAAGCGGGGCCGGGGACCAAGCGGCCGGTGAAAGGTGAAACGGCGATTGTCGATTCGAAGTCGTTTGAGGCATGATTTGGCGGGTTTTGAGGGCGTCTCTCCCAAGCCCGTTGCGCTTGTGTCTCAGTCTTTGGCATTTTGAGGTCGAGGACAGAGCAACTGCCGGGCCATGATGGGTCGTGCGGACGAACATGGCCTGCACGCTGGCGTTGTCAAGCGAGCTACCCGAGGATTCCGATTCCGCCATGTCGGTGCCTGATGCCAGCAGCGAGTCAGTGACTTGAGGGGGGTCATGTCTCTCATCTTGCACAGGACGCGAGACACGTCGCAGACCCTGATGGCTTTCATGCTGAGCGCCACCCATCATTCAACCATGAGGAGAAGGTCGCGTCGGGTGGCCGGTGGCTGGGTAGTTGTTTAGCGCCCGAGCCCAAATCTCGTGGCTTCAAGGCTGATGATCCATCATTGGACTGGGCGACCCCTGAGCGCCGACATGTCACCCCCACTCCCCGGTGGATTCTGCTTGGCTCGTGGGAAGCTTCACACCATCTTGAGTCGCGGAAGCACCAACAGGCGCGTTCCTGGACGCGCCCTGAATCCTCGCGAGTGAGGGCGGACGTGTAGGTTCTATGCGAGGATCTGTGACTGACGAGATTTGCCGTGATGATTCGGTGCTGATGGTCGTGATCAGGACTGTTACTTCGTAGGTGCGGCTGTCTCCCGTCTTGGATCCAGCTGAGGGTAGAAGAAGTCCTGTGCTATGATTGGACGCTGTTTTCTTTTTTCGGCATGGCCTGGACGTTAGCAGAGGGCGGATCCCCTGAGATCCCCTGAGATCCCCTGAGGTCCCCTGAGCGCACACCCGCAGCCCCTAAAGGCGGCCCCTGAAGTCGACAGACCCCTGTCACTTTGGATGCCATCCGCCATTTTCCCCTTTTCTTTTTTTTTCCCACGAACGGTTTGTCCATCTCCCTCTTGTCTCCTCTTTTCCCTCCAGCAGCCTTCGCTGTCAGATAAGAGTCGCGAGAAGCAGTCCTCCTCCTTTTCTTCTTTCCTCCGACGATTTCTCGCTGTTTGACGCGTCTCGTCGCCTGCATCTGACCGTGGGCAACGTCCGCTGCGGCTCGACGCGTGTTTAATTAAAACCTCCCCACCACACCTCCCGTTACCTACTGACGAAACGACACCCTCGCTCCCTTTTTTCTCCATAAACACCCTTCGCTTCGGATTGTCTCGCGCAGGCCACCCCTTCGAGACTTCCATCATCGCCATCACCACACCTCGAGAGGCTGCGCCGACGCGAAGAGGAGGAACATCTGGACTACAGCCTATGCAGGCCTGACGACCGTCGACTCCCCCCGGCAGGGCGACACTGCGGTTCGATTCGATACGTGCAATTCATTGATCGACACCGTTCGATAACCGGACAATATGGCTTCATCACCGCCAGCCTCGCCCAGCCCGCATCAGCGGCCACCCAGCCAAATCGCGAGGCCTGGGGCGAGGAGTAGCAGCCGTCTCAGCATGACCGGTGCGCCTACCAAGACTGCCGCCGGCAGTGGGAGCAGGGCCTCGGACGACGACAGCCGCACCGCGGTCAAAGTTGGTATGTTGTTCCCTTTCGCGCCCTCTCGTGCGGTTGACTGACTTTCGCAGCCGTTCGTGTGCGCCCGTCTCTAAAGCCAACCGACCCTGGCTACGAATTGATCCCCCAGCGATTCCAGCGATCCATGGTCCAAACGACATCGAACACGAGCCTCGCCATCGACTCGCCGCAAGGCCGCAAGTTGTTTGTCTTCGATCGTGTCTTCGACCCGGATGTGATGCAAGATGGCATCTGGGAATACCTGAGCGATTCTGTCAATGCCTTCACCCAGGGGTACAATGTGTCGCTTCTGGCATATGGCCAGTCCGGTGCCGGAAAATCTTACACGATGGGTACTTCTGGTCCGAGCGAGCAACAGGACGAAGAGTTGATGGGTGTCGTGCCTCGTGCTGCTCGAGCGCTTTTCGAGACCCTCGAGGTTCCCCGTGGATCAGCACCCAAGGCGTCGAACCGAAACTCGCTGTCGCATCTCAAGACCCCGCGAGGTTATGGCCAACAAAATGCGCTTGGCGACCGCAACTGGTCGCTCAAGGCGACATACGTTGAGATCTACAATGAGCAGCTGCGCGATCTTCTGGTATCGGATACAACACCTCTCGGTGAGCGCAGCAATGTTGCGATTCGAGAGGATGTTAAAGGCAACATCATTCTGACGGGTCTTCGTCAAGTCGACGTAACCTCGGTCGAGGACCTCATGAACGCTCTGAACTTTGGTTCTTCCATCCGCCAGACCGACGCCACAGCAATCAACGCCAAGTCCTCCCGATCTCACGCTGTCTTCTCCCTCAACCTGGTTCAACGGCGTAGCAAGCCTACTTCCACTGCCGAGAAGCGTTTTAGTGTACCGCTGGAAGCCATGTCTGGCCACGAGGCCATGGTGACGACGGACAGCAAGTTGCACTTCGTCGATCTCGCTGGCAGTGAACGTCTCAAGAACACCGGTGCCCACGGCGAAAGGGCAAAAGAGGGTATCTCCATCAACGCCGGCTTGGCCTCGCTTGGAAAGGTCATCAGCCAGCTGTCCTCACGCCAGTCCGGCTCCCACGTGTCGTACCGCGACTCCAAGTTGACCCGTCTACTTCAAGACTCTCTGGGCGGCAACGCCATCACATACATGATTGCTTGTGTAACACCAGCCGAGTTCCACCTGAGTGAAACGCTCAACACAGTCCAGTACGCGCAGCGTGCGCGCGCGATCCAGTCGAAGCCCCGGATACAAGAGCTTGAGGAGGGCGACAAGCAGGCTGTCATCGACCGACTCAAGGCCGAGGTTTCCTTCCTCCGTGAACAGATCAGACAGAACGCAAACCGTGGGGAATCAAGTCCCCGCCGCGCCACCGCTTTGAACGAAAAGTCTGATCGCCAGAGCGAGCGCGAGTCGGAGCTCCAGAACCAGCTGCTTGACACGCAGGAGAACTACACCGCTCTCAGTCAGCGTCACGCGAAGTTAATAGCAGAGCTGGCCAAGGCCCGCGAGGATGAATCCGGACAGCACATGGATGGCGACGCGACAGACAGCGCTGACGATCGCATCAACCGATCCAACTCCTTCGCTCAAGCCGTTGAGCAAGTTGTCATGGAATACGAAAAGACCATTCAATCTCTCGAGCAGTCCTTGTCCAGCACTCGCGGCACTTTGTCTTCCACAGAAGCTAATCTGCTCGAGAAAGAGACCAAGTGTGCCTACACCGAGACGATCAACGCCCAGCTTCAGGCTCGTTTGAGCAAACTCATGGACCGCGAGACGAACACCGAGAACTACCTACACGATCTCGAGGCCAAGCTCGACGGCCACACCAGCGGCGAGGAGAAGAATGCGACCATCATCATGGAGCTGCGCAAGGAGATTGCGCGTGTGCGCGAGAACGAAGCGTCCTGCGAAGACTACATCTCCACTTTGGAGGAGCGCTTGGCTGAGTCTGATCAAGATGCTGAGTTGATGCAGCGCGAGATCGACCGCCTTGAGCAGGTCGTAGAGCGTCAACGATCTCTTGGTAAGCTCGACACCCTCCTGCACGACCTGGACAACGTCCAGGAAGCGAAGCAACCTGAACCTGAAGTGCAACCTGCAAGCAACGGAACCCGCCGACGTAGTAGTACCGCTGGACACTCCCGAGCTCAATCACATGTCAGCCGCCACAGCCAGGTGGAAGACCCTATACCCGAAGAGGGCGAGGACGGCGAAGGTGCGCCTCAGATCGCCACAGTCAAGGAGGAGACCGAAGACAGCACTGTCGAGCCCGAGGACCAGGTTCAGCCCGAGAACAACGCTCAGGCACGGTACGTCCAAGACAAGCTTGAGAATGTCACACAGGAGCTGCTCGACCTCCGCGTCGACCATGAGACGACCGTCAACCAATATGACATGCTGCACGCCAAATACGAAGAGGCCATGGCCAAGGTGGCGGAGCTCCAGGACACAATCGACGAAGCCAAGCACAGCAAGCAGCGTGCTCGCGATTCCGTTATTTCCGAGGCTCCAGAACGCCCGGAGTCTTTTTTATCGGAGGAGAAGGGGAGCGACTCGAAGACTGGCGTGCGTTCTTCTGTTTCGCGATCGCTCTCCTCGGAGCTATCATCAGCTATGGACTCGCCTGCTACCATGGACACCTCCGCGAATGGTGATGTAGACTCAGAGGACGAGACCGCCACGACCAAGCCTGGTGCCTCGACCGAGGACCTAACACGTGCTCAATCACCCGCGTTCCACGAGGCGACGGACAAATCTCAGTTTGACGAGGAGTTGCTCCGCCTGAGGGCGCTCGCTGAGGAGCGTGAGATCTCCGAGAAGGAGCTCGCAAACCGCTATGCCGAGCTCGAGAGCAAACACGCACACACCCTGGACATGGTAGAGGAGCTCAAGTCTGAAGTTGAGAGGGCCAGGGAAGCCAGCTCACCCAGCCCCAGCACACCCATCATTCGTCGCAAGTCAAGCCAGAATCTGCTCATCGACCGCGCTCACCGGTCCTTCGCGTCTCTTCGAAACATCGCAGCCGAAAACTTCGAGGGTAAGCCCGACACCATGCAAAATTTCGAAGTCAACATCAACGCTGCCATGCACGAGCTGCACTCCCGCAGTGAGCGCATTCAGGAGCTCGAAGCCGATGTCGAGAGCGCCAGAAAGGAAATGGAGACTAAGATGACCATCATTTCCGGCCTTACTCGCGAGCGGTCCAGCTTGAAGTCCAGCCCGATGGACATGTCTATGCTGGCGAACCTGCGCGATCAGCTTGAGCAGAGCGAGAGGCAGATGAACGCTATGCGCGAGGCTCATGCCACCCGCGAGTCGGAACTTGTTGCCGAATTAGAGACTCTGCGCAACGCCGTTGTTGCTGAGCCTGAAGTTAATGGCGCTGCGGACAAGGACCTTAGCGGTGAGAAGATTGCCCAGCTTGAGGGTGAGCTTGCCGACTGGGAGGGCAAGCACAAGGCTGCCCTTGCCTTGATGGAGGGCAAGGAGACTGAGCTGCGCGCTACGATTGACCAGCTTGAGACCGAGGTTGAGTCTGCAAACAGCAAGCTCGCCGAGGCCCAAGCCGCTTCTCCCGTTGAGAAGGACGAGGCCACCAGGGAAGCAGAGGAGAAGCAAAACAACCTGCTTAAGTTCCTTCGCAACGAGATCGACGAGTACAAGGCCATCATTAACAGCAACGCGACCAAGGTCGCTGAGCTGGAGAAGGCCCACGCCGATGTCAAGGCCGAACTTACCGAGGCTACCCAAGCCCACGCTGCTGCCACCGCTGAGCTCGACAGCTTGAAGAAGGCTCGTGATTCTGAGCTGGCGGAGGCCGACAAAGCTCGCGAGGCGTCTGCTGGCGACAACCAAGTGTTTGTCTCCAAGCTCGAGGACCAAATTGCTTCGCATGAGCAAGCAGCCAAGGCTCACGAGGAGGCCATGGAGCAGCTCAAGAACTCGCACTCGCAGGAGCTGACTGAGCTGAAGACACGTGAGCAGAAGGGCTACGAGGAGCAGATGGAGGTTTTGCTGAACGAGCATTCCGAGTCCATCCAAAAGCTGGAGTCGGAGCTTCAAGGAGCACGCGACGAGCTGATGAGCGTTGCCACCATGGTCGCCAGCGCGATCGGTGTCGAAGCCAGCACCGAGAAACTCAACGAGCACATCGAGGCATTGGTCGCCAACCAGAAGGACCTGGCTGATGAGCGCAAGAAGACGGGTGAGATGGAGTCACACCTCTCCGAGCTGACTACGATCAACGAGACCATCATGAAGGATCTCGAGGCTGCGAAGCAGGCCCTGTCCGAGGTGGTACCTGAGAGTGGATCGACGGTGGTCGCCCAGGTCACGGCTGTCAAGACCAAGCTCACTGATCTCGAAGGCCGCAACAAGAAGAACAGCCGCCTTGTTGAAGAGCTCGAGGAGCAGCTGCAGAACAACTTCGACGAAGCCCAGATGACCAACAACCGCCTCAGCACTCTGCAGAGCGAGCGCAACTCGCAGATCGAGGAGTCGTCGGCGGTGCGCGGTCGCATCCAAGCTGAGCTGGACACCATCCGCGAGGAGTACGCTTCGCTTCAGGCCAAGTACGAGGAAGTCGCCGAGGTCAAGCGCTCGAACTCCAACTCGACGGTCCGCAAGAGTGCCTCGCACGCTTCTCTCCCCTCGCCTCCTCCGGCCATCCCTCTGCCACCGCTGCCCAACGGCGCTCAATCGCCACCTCCCGGCATGAACGGCATGCCGCCCAGCTCACCCACCTCCAGCTCCCGCCCACCGAGCAAGGACATCAACAGCATCTCCCAAATTACGGAAGACCAGGAAGCCCGCATCCGCACCATCGAGAAGCACCTCTACGCGGAGCGCCAGCTGACGCAAACCCTCGAGGAAGCGCTGACCGACCTGGAGAAGCAGTCCAACAAGGTCAAGGCCGACTGCGACGCCTGGAAGAAGAAGGCGTCGGAGCTCGAGCAGGAGCTCAAGGACGCCCGGGACCGGCCCACGCCCGACAACCACCACGACAACCGCTGGAGCCTGCAGGCTGTCGAGGAGGAGCGTAAGAAGCGCCAGGCGGCCGAGGCTGCGCGCAAGCAGCTCGAAGAGCGCATGAACGCCATCAACAAGGGCAAGAAGAAGAAGGGCAGCCTGAACTGCTTCTAGATGGGGCTGCGCTGCTTCTGAAGAGGCCACACTTAATCCCATGACGACCCTGGCGATTCGTTTCAACCACTTTTATCTGCTACTTTACCCGCATTGGCTGTTTTGGCCGACGCCTGATTTGGCACTATTCGATTTTGGCCGGAGTTTGGAATGGACGGTCTTTTGTTTTGCTTGCGCGGAAGAAAAAGTATACCACACTACACACACGCCTGCTCGACGCACAATGAGAGATGTACCTATTCCCCCCTTCACCTCTATACTTTTTTTGTTTTCCTTCATACTACTACCATCACTACATATTCACGACTGTCCTTTGCTCACTGCCTGTTATGCCCGGTCCTCTTACGCTTTTCTTGAGAAGGAGGGGGCTTTATGTAATTCCCTTGTTGCTGCGGTGCGAATGAGAGGCACGCCGTGGAGGAGGAGGAAGAAGAAGATGGATGATTCTCACGATATATCCCGCGCCCAGCCCCAACGCTGACTGGGCGGCTGTGACGGATAGATAGATGAGCTGCTGCTGTATCTGTACCCCCTCGAGGGCCAATTTGACATATCTTACTTTATCGATCCTCTGCTGCTGCTGCTGCTGCTGCTGCCGCTGCTCGTCGCGTGTCATGACCCCTCCTCAGCCGCAATGGAGGGGAGATCCTCCGGGAACCAGCCAAAGTCCTTGAAGTCCACGCTCAGCTCACCCATTGCGTTCTCGGTGACGGTCACGCCCTCTGCCCTGAGCGCCTCTGCCTGGTTCTGAGCGCCCGACGGCTGCGACCTGAAGCTGTTAGTCTCTAAAAAAGGGGGCGTGAGGCCGGGCTGGCGCACCGCGGCGATATGATGCCCTTTGCGTTGATGACGCGCTGCCACGGCACGTTCTGGTTGTGGTAGCGGTGCTCGGGGTCCGAGGAGAGGTGCTTCAAACAGACTCCCACCTGGCGCGGCCGCTGAGCTGGCGGGAGTCGTCAGCCGCGTATCCTTTGACCGACATCGCGGTGCTCAACTCACGGGTTCCGACGAGGTAGGCAATGTGTCCGTAGGTCGTCACCCTGCCGTAGGGGATCTCCTGGATGGCGGCGTAGACGCCGTAGAAGAAGGCTTCTGCTTCGTCCGAGCGCGGCATGACGGGAGACGGAGTGGCATGTGGATGCCTTTTGATCTTGGGGTGAAGGTGGTGGTGACATGGGCAGGGCGTATGTGCCGTGGTGCTGTTTTCGATAGGTGCATACTTTCTTCCGACGCATAGTCTGAGATATCCCCCACCCGCCCCCTTTTTGCAAGATTGAGAACAACCTTCTGCATCTTTACCCCTTAGGATTGATCTCTTTTCGAAACTTTCTTGAATTGCGCGATAGATTCTGACAACTCTTGATTGGGAGATGTATCTCGCCGGAAAGGACCCTCCTCATCCGCGGCCGGCGCCAACGTGTGGCGAGCGTACGACTCCATCCATTCAACACCCTACTCAGACTTCTACTACTATTGGCCTAGAGCAGAAGCATGGAAAACATTGCAGTGATTGCAGTCATCGTAGCTTCCGTGATCACTCATTCATCTTAGAAGTGCGTCGGCTTTTACCCCTAGAGAACGCTTGTAGAACAAAAAGATGTACGCTAGGCTAGAAGAGCGTTGCCTCATGCCAAGGCCACGGCAACTTCAGTCATAGCACAGAAACAAAGCAACGCACAACGATAAGCTCACACAATCTCGATGCCTGCAACCCTCACAAAATGAGATCGGTGGCGAGCGACATCACTCCCATCCCAGACGATAAGACCCCCCCGTGCTGACTGAGAACCAGGATTAGGCACCAGCTTCTTCCCCGGGCTCCGGAGCCGGACTCCACCCCGGACGCGGGGGACGCCCTTCCAATCCTGGAATATGACAATCTGACTGGATTTGATTTCGCTCTGCTCAACTCTCTTTCTCTTCTCTACACCTCCTGCTCTGCTCACATTTTGCCTCTGGTTTGGCTGCAACACACAGCAAACACCCGCGACCAAAATGCCATCCGCAAAGCCCTTCTCAAACTATGTCTCCGCCTCCATCGCTCTCTCCTTCGCCGGCTTCCTCAATGGCTACGACACGGGCTCCATAGGCGCCATCGCCCAGATGGACCAGTTCCGCGACACGGTGGGCCACCTGTCCGCCACGATGCTCGGTATCACCGTCTCCATGGTGATGCTCACGGCCGCCGTGCCCTCGCTCGTCGCCGGTCAGCTGGCGGACAAGCACGGCCGTCTGAAGATCATCGGGCCCGGAGCCGCCATGTTCGGCATCGGCGCCGTGCTGCAAGCTTCGTCCTTTGGGCTGGGCCAGTTCATCACCGGGCGGGCCATCAGCGGCGCCGGGATGGGCATGTTCCTCGCCAACGTGTCCGTCTACATCACCGAGATCGCGCCCCTGCGGAGAAGAGGTCGTCTGGCGGCCATGCCGCAGTTCATGGCCGCCGCGGGCATCTGCGTCGGCTACTTCTGCTGCTTCGGCACCGCGGGCCTCAAGTCGAGCTTTGCCTGGCGGCTGCCCTTTGTAGTCATGATTGCCGTGTCCTTCATGCTGGCCCTGGTGTGTCTGGCCCTGCCCGAGTCGCCGCGCTGGCTGCTGCTGCACGGCAGGACGGACGAGGCCAGGGCTGCCGTCGCCTTGCTGGATTTCGACATGGACGAGGCCCGGAGGGACTTTTTGGACACTCCGCAGGAGGTGACGAGCCTGTCGACGAGGCAGAGCTATGCTCTGCTTTTCAGGGCCGCTTACAGGCAGAGGACGTTGCTGGCGCTCTTCATCTTGAGCATGACGCAGCTTTCTGGCATCGACGCAATCACATATGTAAGAGCTCTCGGCTGTTTATGAAGCATATTGCTAACAGTAAAACAGTATGCGCCTGCGCTCTTCGCGCAGGCCGGTATCTCCTCCGGCTCGTCGACCTTAGTAGCGTCGGGCGTCTCCTCCATCACCATGCTGCTCATCTCCATCCCCGCCTTCATGCTCGCCGACAGATGGGGGCGTCGCACCTCCATCATCAGCGGCGGCTTCGGTCTGTGCAGCATCATGATCCTCATGGGCAGCCTCTACGCTTCGGGCGCCGTCCAGCCCAACGGCATCGCACGCTGGGTCGTCGTGGTCTGCGTCTTCCTGTTCGGAATGATCTTCTGCGCGACCTGGGGCATCGCCGCCAAGATCTACGCCAGCGAGATCCAGCCTGGCAACACACGCGCCGCCGCCAACTCGGTCGGCATGGCCTTCAGCTTCTTCACCAACTGGATCGTCACGCTCATCACGCCCATCCTGCTCGACGCCTCGGCCTACGGCGCCTACTTCCTCTTTGGCGGCATCGCCCTGTTCAATGTCATCTTCCTGATGTATGCTATGCCTGAGACCAGGGGTCGCTCGCTGGAGAACATACAGACCGACTTCAGACGCCCCGGCTTCTCGAACGTCGCGAGCATGCTGCGTCCGTTTGGGCTTCGACGCCGCGGTGCTGGCGCTCAACAGCAGCAGCCGGCGCCCATCCTGCAGGGCATCGAGCTGCAGAATCGAGGGGATCCTGCTGCTGCCAGTGCCATCAGTCTGGAGAGCGCTGCGAGGAGCATCAGGATGGAGGTTGCTCCGTGAAGGGGTTTCTACCGAGCAATAGCTGGCTGGTAGAATGGGCATTCTTGAACATAAGATGAGGTATATGAGTTCTATGTTGATACACTGTGAGGGAGGATGGTTCAAATTGTTGATCTCTCAATTTCGCTTCTTTAGAAAGGGATAGATTAGACGGTCATTCTCACGGGCGTAGGGTCGGACCACGAACGATGACGGCTCTTACGAAAAGGAGGATTCATTAAACTATGAGAAAAGAGCGAATTCGAAGATAATGCTATCTCACTCGGCGTCTACCAGGTCTCGTCAGACCGGGCGCTCGTCCCCAGCGCCGCGCCGCCACTAATTGTTGCCCTTGGTCGGGTCGTACGAGTCCCCAGAAGGGCAGTCCGAGTACGAGGCCATGCTGCCAAAGCACCTCAGCTGCCCGCTAAAGTTGTGGATGAAGTCGTTGAGGTTGACCTCGTTGGAGTAGACCTGCGGCGACCTGGCGTGGTCCGGGTAGCAGAAGCAGTGCATCTTCCTGCCCCCGTCCGTCAGCCGGCAGTACGAGCAGGACCTGTGAAAGGCGCCGCCCTCGGCCGGCTTGAGGATCCCGCCCCTGTTCATCAGGCAGTCCCCCAGCTCCAGGCTCGAGCACTTCTCGTTCCCGACCAGGTCCCAGCACCGGGCCGTGAGGAGCGGCGACTCGAGGTACGGCTCGATGGTGTTCTTCTTTTCGTCCTTGTCGTTGTCGGCCTCGGAGAGCGTGTAGGTGATGTCGTAGCATTTGTTGTCGAAGAAGCCGCCCCAGGTGTCTGCGCGGGCGTCTAGCGCGGAGGGCGGCAGGGCGGTGGTGAGGTTGGTGATGGAGGCGAAGGCGGGAGGGGGAGGCGTGGCGGCCGTCAGGACGGGGCCGGCGATGATGATGGAAGTAAGTGTTCTGAACAGCATGGTGCTTCTGTCTTGCGGGTTTGTGAATTTTGCGTTTTCGTGTTTTGGGGTTCTCACTGTGACCGTAACGTAACTGATGAAGCGTCTTGATGTATTTGAGAAAAAGGGGTGAGCTACTGCTGGCGATATCGACCATCTTATGCTCACCCAACCTGCCTCTCCTCTAGCCTTGTTCTCATAACTCTGCTAATAAAAAGAAAAACCCTCGCGGCGAAATATTCTTGGCATTCTGACTTTTCGCATGCATCGACTGCCTTTTCCGAGTGAACAACGTCTCCTCGCAGGACCAGCCATCGATTCGGACCCGAGCTGCTTCGAGTCTTGGTATTATACTCCCAAGGCATAATATCAAGCCCATAGGAAAACACCCTCGTCGTTCAGTGCTTGTTCTGCCTTACGTCTGCAGTGTCCTTCTTCCACCGCCCAACCTCGACGTCAGGGGGCGCCGCACGAGCCAGCGCCCAGCCCAACCACCAACACAACAAAGGCGCACGGCACGAAATTTCAAACACGCTGCTAAATACGTGAAGTTCCTTTTTTTGATTCATTAATTTTTTTAATTATTTTTTAATTTTCACTTGGCCTTCGCTTTCAAGCGCTTATTGGACCTTCAGGACAGCCTTGCCGAAGTTCTTGCCCTGCAGCTGGCCCACGAAGCCCTCGGCGGCATTGTCGATGCCCTCGGTGACGTGCAGCTTGGCCTTGATGCTGCCGTCCTTGAACCACTGCTGCATGTTCTGCTGGTGCTCCTGGGCGTAGGCCGGACCGAACTCGGGCATGCCAACCAGGAAGCCCTCCAGCATGATGTTGGAGCGGATCGTGGCCATGAGGTTCCGGATGCCGATCTGCTTGTCCTTGGGGGTGTTGTAGGCGTCAATCTGCACGAACAGTCAGTCACAGTTCCAATTACAAGAGCGCGGCTGGCAGCAGTGGGTAACTTACCATTCCGCAGATGGGGATGCGGCCGCCCTTCTTCATGTTCTCCAGGGCAGCCTCCAGGTGCTCGCCGCCCACGTTCTCAAAGTAGATGTCGATGCCGTCGGGCGCGAGCCTCTTGAGCGCGTCGTGGGGGCTCTCCTTCTTGTAGACGAAGCCCGAGTCGTAGCCCAGCTCCTTGATGAACTCCAGTTTCTCGTCGGAGCCGACACTGCCGATGACGTGCAGACCCTCCCTCTTGGCGATCTGGCCGACGATCTGGCCGACAGCGCCCGCGGCGGAGGAGACGAAGATGGTCTCGCCCTTCTTGGGCTTGCCGATCTTGTGCAGGCCGCTCCAGGCGGTGAGGCCGGGCATGCCCAGGGGTCCCAGGAACAGGGCGAGGTCCAGGTTGTGCGGGTTGTTGATCTTCCTCACCATGTTGGCCTTGGGGTCCTCGACCCTGGCCCACTGGCCGATGCCGACAAAGGCGAGGACGATCTCGCCCTCGGGGAACTCTGAGTTGTCCGACTTGTGCACCTTTGCGATGACGGAGTTGGCCATGGGCTTGTTGAGCTCAAACGCCGGCGCGTAGGACTTGATGGAGGGGTCGCGCATCTTGCCGCGCATGTAGGGGTCGTAGGAGGCGTAGAGGATGGAGAGGACAAGGCCACCCTTGGGAGCGGTGTCAATGTCGATGGGGACATCCTCGACGGCCAGGTGCTCGCCAGCGACGGGCATGCCCGTGGGGATCTTCTTGTAGACGAGGGACTTGTTGGGCGCCATGATGGATGATCTTTACCGAGGGTCTCTACGAATTGTGTGGAATGAGACGAGTGAGAGATGAGAGTGTTGAGGCTGAAGTGTAGCTCGAGTTATGATATAGCTTGGGAGGTAGATAGACTTCACAAAGGACGTCAGCCAAGCGTTATATAAAGAATGCCAGAGTTCCGAGACTCCGCCGCATGCAGCGTGTCCATGGTGGAAACGTGCGTCTAGCAGCTTCGACGAGAGCAAAGTTTCAGTCCACAGGAAGCTTGAGAAGCTGGAGGAGAATTCCTCCGATTACAAATGGGGAGGGTCGATGCCGAGGCACGAAAGCACGCTCGAGCCCGCGACTCCGTCCCACCCGGAAATTTTGTGACATCATGACTCGTGGGTATGTCATTGTGAACGAATGCGGGCAGAGCTCCGCGGCGGGCACAGGGGGGAGTCTGAAAGGATGTCACTGAGTTGATGAGGCTCTTGGTGATGCTGGTTTTGACGGTCGGGGGGGTCTAGTCGTGGTGGTTTGGTTATTGTAGATTCTAGTGGTGGTATTTGCTGACTGACAGCATGCACCGCGTCAGCACTAGACCGACCCCCTACCTAACAACGTTCTTGTGTAAGGTGTGCATTGCATCGCCCACAGGTGAAGTGCAGGACAAGACACGCAGCCTGGTATAGTAGCATTGACTGCAGATCAGTTTTGTTTGTAGTGTGAGAAGGGGAGAGGCTGATGTTCTGTGAAGGATATTGGTGAGATGGCTGAGCAGAGCTGGTGTCGCTTCCAGCATTGGCCGCACCAGAACACCAGAACTTGAAGGCAGACGGCTCATATTGCAGTGGCCCAGGGCGCTGGGGCTGGTGCAGCGGGGCTGGTGCAGTGGTGACCGGGGCCGCCTGTGGCTGCTTATTACGTTGTCAGTGGCCCAACCCAGGGCGCTGCAGGTCAACCGTGGCTTGAACGCGGCGCTGCCAGTGGGCATCCATACTTGAGGTAGACGGCGTGGGGGAAGCCGAGCCCGGGAACGTGGAACGGGAGTGGCCACTGGCAGCGACGCAACCCCTCCCCCGCTCTGGACCCTGAGTTCACTTCGCCTTCAGCCACCACGTTCCAGTCGTGCGAAGAGGGCAAACCGTCGAGTCCAGCACCCGCAACCGCCCAGGACACATTCAAACGTCCTCTGGAAGCGACTGCCTTCCTTCACTAGAGCACCACGAGCTATCCTGGACGTGGTTGGCTGCTATCCTGCGCCGTCTACCAGAGTCGCACGAAGCCGTCGAGATGACGCGCCACGGGAAACGGATGGCGTGCTGCTCGGCAACCCCACACTCTGCCTTAGCCCTCCCAATCGACGCGCCTTGATGCCATTGCCTTTCACGTAAACGCAATTGCGAGACGGAGGGGCAGCAGCCGGACCGGAGGAGGGGGCGCGTATAAGGAGCTGAGCGCCCCTCGTCTGCTGCCCTGCCTCTGCCTCCCTCCAAACCCTGACCTGTCCTCGGGTTTGTAAGAATTGAGCCAGAACCCGTGCCTGAAAACACCGTCCGTCATCATGTCTGACCTTAGCAAGAACTTCGAGACGCTGCAGCTGCACGCCGGGTGAGTCGCGAACGAGCTGGTGATGGCTTCGTCCATAACTGACACCCCTCCAGCCAAGAGCCGGACCCGACTACCAAGTCTCGCGCCGTGCCCATCTATGCCACAACTGTAGGCAATCCACGTTCTTGTCTCCTTGCTGTCACCTTGCTGACCCAGCCAGTCCTTCAACTTCGACGACAGCGCCCATGGCGCCCGTCTCTTCGGCCTCAAGGAGTTCGGCAACATCTACTCGCGCCTCATGAACCCCACCGTCGACGTCTTTGAGAAGCGCATGGCAGCTCTTGAGGGCGGCGTCGCAGCATTGGCCTCCTCTTCGGGTCAAGGCGCCCAGTTCATCGCCATTGCCACCCTCGCTCACGCCGGCGACAACATTGTGTCCACCTCCAACCTGTACGGCGGCACCTACAACCAGTTCAAGGTCTTCTTCCCCAGGCTGGGCATCAAGACCAAGTTCGTCGACGGCGACAACGTCGAGGACATCGGCAACGCCATCGACGAGAAGACCAAGGCCGTGTACATTGAGAGCATCGGAAACCCCAGGTACAACGTGCCGGACATCGCCGCCATTGCCAAGGTGGCGCATGAGAAGGGAGTCCCGCTGGTTGTCGACAACACCTTTGGAGCCGGAGGCTACTTCATCAAGCCCATCGAGCACGGTGCCGACATTGTCGTGCACTCTGCCACCAAGTGGATTGGCGGCCACGGCACCACCATCGGAGGCGTCGTCATTGACTCGGGTAAGTTTGACTGGGGCAAGCACGGCGCCCGCTTCCCGCAGTTCGTTGAGCCGTCCGAGGGCTACCACGGCTTGAAGTTCTGGGAGACGTTCGGCAACATCAGCTTCATCATCCGTGCGCGCGTGGAGATTCTGCGTGACCTCGGCGCGACCCTCAACCCCTTCGCCGCCCAGCAGCTCCTCCTCGGCATCGAGACGCTGAGCTTGAGAGCCGAGAGGCACGCCCAGAACGCGCTGGCCCTGGCGCGGTACCTGGAGAAGAGCCCGTACGTCAGCTGGGTATCATACCCCGGCCTCGAGAGCCACCCCTACCACGCCCAGGCGAAGAAGGTGCTGACCAAGGGCGCCGGTGGTGTGCTGAGCTTCGGAGTCAAGGGGGGCGTCAAGGCCGGCAGTCAAGTCGTTGATGGCTTCAAGCTCATCTCGAACTTGGCCAACGTCGGTGACGCCAAGACCCTGGCGATTCAGTAAGTTTGTTCCTCGCGACCATCTCGGCTTTTATTGACACGCGCAGCCCCTGGTCAACCACCCACGAGCAGCTCTCGGACAAGGAGAAGGCCAGCTCTGGCGTCACCGAGGTAAGGTCCCGAAATCCACGCTCGCAGCGAATGCTAACCACCTTGTCAAGGATCTCATCCGCATCTCGGTCGGAATCGAGCACCTCGACGACATCATTGCCGATTTCGAGCAGTCCTTCAAGGCTGCTTCGGCTTCGACCACGGACGGCGGTGGCAACGCACCCGATGCGACAGCAGCTAAGGGCGCGGATGCACCAGTCGCCCCGTAGGACAGAAGTGATGAGTTATATACCCCAAAATGACGATGCTTTTCAAGAAAGAGTTAAATCGTAAGATCAATTTTTGATCAATGCCATTTTTCGAACCGATTCAAGGGCACCGTCAAGGGCACCGTGACCTCAGGAGCTTGGGAACAAAAGTCCAAGCTGAAACCCACGCCATGCACTGCAACCACAATAGCTGTTCTGCGACATGCCCAGTGTCTAAAGAACCCAAAACTAGATACAAGCTCAAAGTTCTACTTCCGCACCCTTCATCGGCGAAGATATTATACGTTTTTGTAAATCGTGTGCGAGCGATGCTGCTTCGGGCTACGTTCGACTCAAATACCTACGCGCGACACTGGATCCTCCACTTCGCTCACCATTACCAGCTTCACGTATCTCAAGCCTTTGAACTATAACTATAAACAGCCAATGATTCGTTCCCTTTCGCTTGTTTTGCTCCGTCCCCCTCCTGGCTCCTCTGGTTGGGGCTCGTGCAGCCAGCAACACTCTGTCGTAAACGTGACGTGCTGCGCGCAGGGGACTGGCATCACATCGCCGTGCTGGGATCGTAGACGAAATGGTTGCATCACCTCCCCAGTCTGGGGTCCTCCAGATTCTATCAAAGGTTTGACTGACTTTAGATGTCCTGTTCTTGTCGCCCTTGACATTCCGAAGCATCTTGCAGCCATGTCCGCTCGAATATTTGGGGTGACCGCGCCGCGGCTACGTATGTACTGGCGTCTCCTGGTGCTCGAGACGCACATTTACTGATAGCACTCCAACAGTAACGTTTGGGCTATGTGGCAGGCCCGCGAGCTGCAGCCGTCACGTTCGCGAGTTATTGCCTATCAGTCGTTCACGTTCTTCGACCAAGTACCATGTCGCTCCAACAGAACCCACCACCAACGGCCCGAGCAGCAGCCTGCGATCTCCCAAGAGCATCCCCGTATCAGCAGAAAAGGGCCATGAGATCCTAACGAACCAGCGGCTCAACAGGCCCGTCGCACCCCATCTCGGGGTCTACAAGCTCCAGCAAACGTGGTTCGGGTCGTCGGCCTGGATGCGAATCACGGGCTGCACGCTCTCAGGCGCCGTGTACGCGTGCTTCATCTCCTACCTCGCCGCGCCGGCGTTCGTAACAGGTGGCTTTGACAGCTCCGCGCTCGTGTCCGCCTTTGCTGGGCTGCCGAAGCTGGCGCAGGACGGCGTCAAGTTCGGCCTGGCCTTCCCCTTTGTGTTCCACTTCTTCAATGGCGTGAAGCAGCTGGCGTACGACGCTGGCTTCGGCTACAAGAAGGGGACTATCAAGAGGAATGACTTTTATCTCTGGGGTGTGGCGCTCTTTGTGACCCCGTGGATTGTCTTTTGGTTGTAGGGTCATATTTGTTCATTCCTTTTTATTACACTACTCGCTTCCACCGAGAATTTCGTGGCGTGTGGTAGCTCTTGTCAACATTGGAAAAAGAAAAGGCCGCACGTTGATTGTATATGTATCTACACCTATAGGCGGCGCAGACCAAAGCTTGAGCACACTAGGCCATTTTGCGCATGTTCGTCTGGCCTATGTGGACTTTCATGTGCTGGTAACTGTGTTGTAAACCAGACCGCGCATTCTATATATCGCCCCTACTTCCTCACCGTGAAGGCATACTTCTCCCCACGATCCAGATATACAACCTTGCCGTCCGCTCCCGCGTCCGTCACCTCCTTCTTGAAGTCATCCAGCGGGGACATGAACACGTCGTAGTCGTCGTAGTGAACGGGCACCGTCACGTCAGGGTCCATGAGGCGCATCATCTTCAGCCCCTGGGTGGCATCCATCGTGACCATGACCAGAGGGGCCGAAGGGCCGGGAATCGAAGTGCCGCCCAGGTGGATGATCATGAGGTCGATCTTCTCCCCATCCAGCCATTTCGGGATCTGCTTCAGCTCGTCGACGAAGAGCGTGTCGCCCGATATGTAGATGCGGTAGCCCACATCTAAGCCTGCTTCTGTCTCCGATTGTGCGTGCTGCTTGTAACCTAGCTCGAGCATCCATCCGTTGGTGGGAGGGACAGCCCCGAGCAAGTCGTTGGCGACAGATAGGGGACCAGGCGGCACATGCTTGCCAGGCATGCCCGTAACGCGGATCAGCGGCTGAGATTTGTCCTGTTCCCTCTGTTCAGGCTCAAGGAAAACCTTTTCAAAGAAGTCTATAGCTTGGACGTTACGAAACGGATCGTCCAGCGCCGCCAAACATTGCTTGGCGTGTGGCGTAGTGACTATCAAGAAGTCCCTATTGAGAGCCTTCTGAACGTCTTGATCAAAGTGGTCGGCGTGGTAGTGCGACAGCAGAATCCCATCAAGCGAGGGGAGCTCTTCCAGCTCGACTGCTGGGTTCGTGCGCCTCTCGGCCGTGACGCCAGGGCCCAGGTGAACGTGGTCCCCGCTGTGAAGGAAGTTGGGGTCCGTCATGAGCCGTATGCCCTCCCACTCAAGCAGGGTCGTAGCGGTACCGATGAAATACAAGCTGGCATTCTCAGGTCCCCCGGCACTTTTACCAGAGGGATGTGTCTTGGTTTGGCCCGGGTCCAGTGGCGTTGTCCTCTGTTGGTGGGACTTGAGCAGCGGTGCTCTGTGGGAGGGCGTTAGTCCGATGGTGCCGTGAGAGGTCATAGTCGCTGTTTTCTTTAGAGACGTTGAATATAGTCTTTCGTTCACCGAGTTGCTACGGCGGATTGAAAATTGTCGGGGTATATGTGACCCCAGAATGTAGCGGATCACGATGACGTTGTCGTGAGACCATCGCTTGCATGAAGGACTCCATCTGAAGATCGAATTTAGATATGTTGAGCAGTATTTGGCTCACTTTAAGCAATTCGGTTTAATGTCTACGTGATCCGAAAAGAATGTTGGCGAGACTTCGAATGCGGTCGTGTGTAGTAATAATTGACGATCTGGATCACTGTAGCTGCGCAGAAATATGCCAGTGCCAGGACCTGGGTTGCTGAAGAGAGTGAAGAGGTGTAACTAGATGAGAGCTCTCTGCTGGGTCGCAGCTTAGATACAGAAGGGCAGCTAGGTTGTAATTGGTGACTATTAATCTCTGAAGGTTCTAGGTTACCCGAACTCTCTAGCGAGCCTCTTACACGTGTGCCCACATGACCCTCCCTTGAGGGTAGCAGGAACCTCGTTGCTAGGTTTCCGCGGGGTTTCCGGCACTCTACGAGGTCCCTAACAACTGGGTTGTTACGAAGTGCCTGCCCTGATCGTAGTGGTATTTAGTTCACGCTTCTACACCTAGAACCGCTGAAGCTATCGAATTCACTCACTTCACCACTTTGCCATAGCACCCACCATAATCTACTAGACTTCGTTATACGGCAACGGAGTCGGACCGTATATTAACTGGTCTATATCCTAGACTGCCGTCTAGCCGGTAATTAGACTATGTAGTAATCAATCTATGTATTAATTACTAGTCTATTTGGTAATTAGTCCGCAAAACCTCTTTTCTTCTGTATTCCGCGGTCTATCATCTAGCTTTTATCGCTTATTCAATAAATCGCACTTAGGACGATAGTGACTTCCTGCCGGGGAACCGGACTACGGTACCCGTCAGATGCGGTTCCGACCCATCAAGAGAGCCAGACGGGCTTCCGCATAACACCTTAGGCGTCGATAGACGGTTCGCTCTGCAGATTAGCCGAACCGTGTCCTCTAGTTAGAACGTGCATGGATAGTAACTATTTCTCCCTATCTATTAGGCAGGAATAGATACCCTTGTAGAAAGCTTAGAGCGTCGGCCTCGGTAGCACATTGGCTGACATGTAGCTGAAGCTGACGCTGAAACCATGATATGTCTTCTGGGGGCCCGTGTGCACAGCTGCCGAGGAATATACACCACAGTCTCAGATTTTCGGAAGCGATGTATGTCCAAATAGCCGTACCTTCTTCAAGCACAAGGCGGAGAGCTTGAGCTAGGTATCGGGCTCCTAATTGAGGCCCGTGTGAAGGGGTGCTTCCGCAGGCAAAGACGAGCGCAGCTAGGGATATGCACCGGTCGAGGTAACTGGAAGCCCCATCGTGATATTGAAAGATTAGGCGATATTGAATGGCTTGAAATCGTCGAAAGAGCCAAGATTCGAGTTCTGCAGTAACCGCATCGGATCGAGACCATATGTCATGGGCAACACGGCAGTGTGCAACGAGGTCTTTCAAGACCTCAAGAAGCCTAGAGCTGAGTGGCTCTTCCAGTAACTGTTTTCCGAGGCAAGGGTATGCCAGCTCAGTGATGTTGAGCTCGGCGCGGATGGTATCCGTCAACGGGCCTGGATCCCATGTCGCTGATAGCATGGTTGGCTTCATGGTTGCGATGGCAAGGTACTTGTCGGCCAGAATAGTGCTGTCGAGAATGTATGGGTTGACCGAGCGCCACCCGCCAGCGTTGGCGACAAGGTACATCAACGCTTTCAAGTGCGTCCGGGAGGCTTCTAAAGACTCCGCCGCAGTCCTCAAAATCATGTCGTTCCGCCCGGGGTGCCTTGACCAAATTACAGGCAAGCCATTCCAGAATTCAGTTATGGCTAGCGAGTACAAAGACAGTAGGAGCCAGTCATCCGCCAAACAAACCCTTTGCCCAAGTCGGAAGCGGAGATCGGGTAGGGCTTTCGCGATGAAGAATTCCGGTGGTTTCTTATGCCTGAAACGCCCTGTCGTCCACCCCAGTATACTGGAGCTATAAGCAAGTGTGGCGTACATGAGAAGCTTGTCATCAACGCAACGCTGCATTCTCCTTGTTATAATTGCTGCGTGCCGTGATGTAGCTTCTTGCATGCGTTCACTTTGCTCATGCGGATTCGGGGCGAACGCCTCGGCGACGAAATTGCCTCGGGCGACATTGAAGAATGTGCGCAAGAGAAGAGCATGTGTTTCCGCGTCGGTTCCGACGATGGTACAATGAAAAGGGTCGTAGCCGTTGGCAGACGGGTACGTCGTTGGCATATGGCTTGGAGACGAGAGCGGTCCATGTGGGTCGGCGAAGACCAAAGAGACCGTTTCTGCATGTTCCGAACGCTGCTCAGATCTAGGCGTATTCATGGGCTGTAGGACGGAGCTCATGTTTAGCCAAGGCTTGTTGCGATTCCGTCCCTCTGCCTTGCGCCTGTTTCTTTGAACGTGGCTCAGCACAGTCGCAGCCTCAGCATGCGAACTTTTGGACAGACTACCGGAGGATCCTGTTTTGTTGATGAAAATTACTTCCTCCATGATGAGTTGGTTGACAGGTGCCCCCTTGAGGAATATTGCAGACGCAAGGCAATTGAGACGTGTAGTCGTGTTTGTGTCGTGGATCTAGCCTCGTTGGTACTTACATTACCCTTTTAATACTCTTGAACACCGCCACATCGTATTCAGGGAGGATACATCTCCATAATTGAGGAAGCTCAAGTACCAATTTGCTGACAACACGAAGACTCTGCAGCGTCACGCCACGCCAGCGGCACAGTGGCCGGTTTCGGTAATACACTACTGCTTTGGGAGCAACAAGATCCTTTAGCTGGTGCAGCGCTTTTTGTTCCCCCTCTGACACGGCCTTGAGTTGCGCCGCCATTCAATATTCAGGAAAATTATCCACCCATGGTTGCGACTTTGCCGCCGGCCTGGGAGCAACTACTTCCGACTCATAAGCGCTAGGCGAGGCACATGCTGTGCACTTTACCTCAAGAGACTACACATTGCCCGATGGGTATGCGATAATTTATGAGATGGACTCCATGATGAACATGCCAATGATATATATAATAGCTGGGGAAGATCATCAATATTTTGGGAAGTCTTGGTCAAGCAACAGAATAACCGAACTTCACACTTGTCAAACAGAATCAACAATAAACTAAAATATCACAATGCGCGCAGCGGCATACTTGTTCTCGATGGGCATTGTCTCAGGTTTGACAGCCATGGCAGTCCCAACGTCTCCCACCAGTTCAAATTGCCTCCCTGTCGTGGATCTAGGTTACGTGAGTCAACGTGCTCAATGCCCATGTGGTTTCAGTGGAAAGGGCGGTAGTCACTGATGTTCTCGCCTTAGGAACTACATAGAGCCCTCTGGTACAACAATGAGACCGACATCTACAAGTTTCAGAACATTCGCTACGCCCGAGAGCCATCGGGTGATCTTAGATTCCGAGCGCCAGAAGCCCCGTTGAACGATCGAAGCACCATTCAAATCAGAGGGGACACGCGGATCTGCCCTCAGGGCCGACCCGATTGGATGAGCAAAAATTTCGGTGCAATTGCAAAGTACTCGAATCCAACCGTGCCGTTCACCCTGAATGCCTGGGTTGAGGATATAAAAAATGGGGTCGTACCGCCCGGTAACATAAATGCGAATGCTACCGAGGACTGCTTGCTGCTTGACGTTCATGTCCCGAGGAAACTTCTCCACGGAGCACAAACGATGAAAGAAGGGGCCCCGGTGCTTGTTTTCGTGAGTCGATGGCCCTCTTTTTGCCGTGTTGATTTAACCTGTGGTTCTGAACAGATTCATGGAGGCGGTGGTGTCTTCGGTTCCAAGGACATCTCTGGGCGCACCCTCTTCGAACCCTCCGGTATCCTAAAGCAGTCGCGCGATAATTTCGGCGAAGACTTTGTATTTGTTACTATCAACTACCGTCTCGGGGGTCTAGGCTATCTCGGTGGCTCCGAAGTCCTGCGAGATGGCGATGCTAATGCAGCATTGCTTGACCAGCGCTTCGCCCTGAGATGGGTTCAGGACAACATTCATCTTTTCGGAGGATCTAAGGACCGAGTCACTGTCATGGGCGAATCTGGTGGTGCAGGCTCTGTTCTTCAACACATCATTGCCCCTGCGCAGGGAGTCAGTGGTGAACAAGAGTCGATGCTATTCCACCGGGCCATCGTGCAAAGCCCAGCGTCGTATCCCACTTCGCGCGACCCTGAAGAGATATACGAAGAGTTTCTGTCTTACATGAAGGTCCGAAGTCTGGATGAAGTGAGGGAACTGGACTCAGCTGCCGTCATTGCCGGCAACTCTGCCCAGATTACAGCATTCTCGCCGACAGACTACACCTACGGCCCTACTGTGGATAACAAATATGTCACCGGTCCTTTGTTGAAAAAGCTACGAGAAGGCGATTTCGATAGATCTATCAGGATCTTAGCTGCACACAACGTCTTTGAAGGCGCTTTCTTCTTCGATCCAACTCTTAAGACCGAGGAGGATTTCAAAGATTGGATGAAGACCTCGTTCGCTGGACTCAAGGACGAAGAGTATGATAACCTCGCGGAAAATATTTATCCAGCTATCTACGATGGATCCTATGGCTATGTCGACCTTAATACCAGGCAGATGAGCATGTGGGGGGAAGCGGTCGTTGATTGCACCTACAACGCCATCAGCGAGGCTACCAAGAATGAAAGCTACGCTTGTAAGTGCCAAAGTCAATCTTATGCAGAATTTGTGTCACTAATAGCGGTTCTTTAGATGAATTTGGCGTCTCCCCAGGTTTCCATATCCAAGACCTGGGCTACACCTTTGGAAGCAAGGCGCTGCCAGCCCCCATCCCCTCCGCACAGAGTTCGCTTCAACTAGCCATTGCCAGCTTCCTTCTCAACGGAGAGCCTATTCTGGAAGACGGGAAGCCATTCCCTTTATATACAGATGACAGTCTGACTGTCAATATCACGTCTGCCGGTACATTCTCCTCAGTTCAGAGCGCCGTCAATCAGACTAGATGCGACTGGTGGACTTCCATCGCTCGATGATCAGCAAGCGAGAAATTGCTACGGACTTGGTTCGTTCTCCAGCAAAGTTGCGAATTTGGCTTTATTTTATAGAGATTGACTATAGTCGCTTTGTCATGAAGTCACTGGAGAAGAGTGGAATGCGTTATGATTTATATAACCCAAGAATGTAGCGGATCACTATAACGTTATCGTGAGACAATCGCACGCATGAGGACTCCATTTGCAGATCGAGTCTAGATAATTTTAAGCAGTACTTGGCTCACTTTGATCAATTCGTGACAATTTCTGTGTATCTTAAACATGATCTAGACGAAACGCTGGATGTACTTCCTGCATAGTCATGACCGAGGAACTAGAATCACTGTGGCTGCGCAGAAATATGCCAGCCCCTTTCACGACAATTCGACGAATTAACAAGGGATGCTCTTAATATACAATGTATAGCTTTAAATTACCTTTTCCACATATAATTCTCGCTCTTGTTTTGCACTTTCCAGAAGAGCAGAAGTTTTCGTCTCGTTTTGTCTCCGCGGACTCATTTGTGTCAGGGGGTTGTTTGACCTACGCCCGTGTACAAATTATAGTGTTTCATTTCAACCATCTTTATTGATTGGAATAGATGCTGGAGGGTAAGTACCTGCGAAGTAATATGGATGTCTCAGTAGGCTTGACACTTCCAGCCTTCTTTTAAGGATCTCCCAACCTTGTGGTTGATTATATCGCAGCCATAGTCCCGTTCCCTATTCTGTGATATATGTTACAGTATCACTTATAGATTCTTCAAGATATTGCAGTTATTCTGTAGTTCTCTGGCTACTAGCCTAGACTGAGACTAGAGTTATTTTCGGCTCCATCTTTGTTTGGTCCAAATAGTTATGTATTTGGGTATAAATGTTGTAGCGACCCCTAGCATAGTCTGTCGTCTCGAATCAAATGTAGTCCTCTGGAAGAACTCTACTTGAGTAACATGCTCTCCGGCGGGCCTAGGTAGCTCGGCCTTTGACCCCCAAAGTTCAACATGATCTTGGTCAACACCGTACCGGGCTGAAGCAGCCAAACTTTGAGCGTATGCTTGCCGGGTCCCAACTCATTCTCCCACATAGTAGTATTCACCCAGGCGGCGTCAAAGACGCTCGCGTCCCATCCGTCTGGCCGAGCTCCCCGCCCTGGCGGTGCCTCACCAATGTAACTGATTTCAACCGGCTCGTCACTATCGTCGAACTGCACGGCATACGTGAGCGGGCTGCCGGGATAGTTGTTGAGACCTGTACCCATGATCATCGAGACATTGAAGACCCCGGACTCGTTGGAGAATTTAAAAAAGTCGTACTCAAGTGTCGGGGCTGTCTCGGTCGTCAGACGCTCCTGCGTGTGGTTCGATAGGGAGACCGCACTAAGGGTGCGGCCATAGCCAGGAAGCAGCGTGTACTCTTGTCCACCGGTACCTTTAACCTGCCTGGTGAAGTGTTCTGCCTCCATCGAGATGTGACCCTGGGACTCGACAAAGCCGGCAGTGAAGTTACTCGGCAAGAACGTGTGGTTGTAGAAAACCTCAATCATTGGCGGGTCCGAATGCTGACTGGGCTCCCCACCGCTGTGGTTCACGGTAAAGTTCACCAGTGTCGAGCCATGTCCCGTAGGAGCAAGGTCCCAGTCGATCGAAATATAGACGCGCTGGTCCCCGGTATCCTGGCAGCTGGGGCAGAGAGCCCCTTCGGTAGTGTTGATGGTAATGAAGGGCTCCATTGCGAGCTCCCAGGTGGTATTCTCCCTACCCGTGCAGAAGACTTCAAAGTAGGTCCCGGGGCCGTACGGGTCCAATGGGACAGTAGGCAGGCCAACAGTGTTGAAATCAGAATATTCGTTGTCGCCAGGAGATCGAGCCTTGGATCCCTCCACAGAAACCCCCAGGCCACCGAAAAGAGCTGTCTGGCGAGGATGCACGAATTGCAATGGTGGCGTGAACTGGCGCATTGGTTGTTGCCTGCGTTGCAGTCAGTACGAGTGAGGTTATGAGAAACATCGCTGTCTGCAAGTTTTGGAGACCTAAGACTCACCAGTATGTGTATCCAAGATGCGTCTGGTCCATCATGCCATTCCACTTCCAGTTGAGAAGTGAATTGTAGCTCTCCATCAACTCGTCGTCCTTGTCAAACATCTTCCGAACACAGTCCGCCATGTCGTTGGCGGCGTTTCTGCCCTGCTCGGCATAGAGTCGGTTGAGGTCAGCGCCGATGTGGATCTCATATACTGTAGAGCCTGCTAGGATGGGATGCAGGACCATCTGATAAAATGCCGGCCTTGCCTTCTCTGGCAGAGTATCATGGAGCGCCTGAGCACGTTCACCGAGCTGCCTCCATTCGGAGAGGACACGGTCCGCTTCCTCGTAGTCCGTGATGCTGTAGATACCGCCCTCCATAGCCTCGTATACTCTCCTGTGGGCGAGTCGACTGTACCCATGTGCAATCTCTGCGGCCTGCGCGGCATGTTTGACACCAAACTCTCGCGCCGCCCACTCGGCGAGCCATTTGGGTGTAGAATCTGGGGCCCTCCACGCGTCCATATCATAAGCGAGATCGAAGAAATGAGAGATCGGGATTTCCTGTCGAGAGATCGAGTCAGTCTATCGGCGGGATACTAAAGCGATGGGGGCTACAAACCAAGGGCTTGATATCTCCCACGTTGACAACCCATAGTTCTCGAGCGTGGCGGTCGTACGCCTGCACCATCTGCTCGAGCGTTCGCTCGAGTTGAATCGTATTGATCTGAATTCCGTCAGTTGTCGACTCTTGGGGCACCCCGTGGCTATGTTTGAAGATACGTACCCATTTGTGTGCTCTCGGAGCCCCCACCAGATCGAAGTGGTAATAGATGCCTGATCCTCCGCTTCTATCTGTCTCGTTGGCCATCGGAAGACGTCGAATGTTGCCCCAATTGTCATCTGCCCATATCGTGATGATATCGTCTGACACTTTCATACCTTGCGTATAGTAGTCCATGACTTCTTCGTACAAAGTCCATCCCTGGGGGACTAGTTTGCCGTCGTTGACGTCTGCAAGAATCCCTCTGGGCTGAGACGATCTCCTCTAGGAGATCGATCTCCGTATTTGGACTCAATGCCGTGTCGTCGTACCCGCGCATTCCCATTGTGTACAGCGTCTCGTAAGGCTTGGCACGCTCGGCACACTCCTCAAGGAAGGGTCGGACGTTTTCTTCGTTGGTCTTCCAGTCCCAAGATCCGTTCCCAAAATTGCCCCATTCTTTTGTCGCACATGCCAGTGGTTCCGTGTGGCTCGTCCCCATGACGATGCCGTACTCGTCAGCCAGAGGCTGGTTCAGGGGGTCGTCGTAGTTGAACATGGAACCCCACATTGCGGGCCACATGTAGTTGGCGCGTAGACGTAAAAGCAGCTCGAAAACGGATGAGTAGAAGATGTGGTTGAAGCCCAACCCGTACTCGACGTCCTCAAAATTGTTGCTGATGTAGTTGCTCAGTGCTGGGGCCTCGTCATTGATGAAGAAGCCACGATATTTCACCGATGGTGACTTCTGTATCTTGGGCTCTGGGAGCATCCAAATCTCCTCGTGCTGGTGGGGTGCAACATCGGCCCAAAAGTACCAGGGTGAGACGCCAATCTGCTCCGACACATCGTAGATACCGTAGATTGTGCCACGTTTGTCGCTACCTGGAGACTGGCTGTAAGTGATGACAATTCCAGTCCAAATTCTGGGGGAAACCAATACCTGAGATTACCAGAGCATCGTTCGTTGTCCCATTGCTACGTTTATCGTGAGAGATGACCGTGGAAGTGAAAGCCTCCCACTCTCCCTCAATCTGCTCGACGTCGATTCTTCCATCTTCGACAAGTGCTTGAATGATATGGGACTTCTCAACGGAGCCAACAATGATGTTGCAGGTTTGAAGGCCTTCTGATGACCCGGAGCTGCTCTCGTTGCGCCTCACAAGGGTTCCGTTCGTGCCTGTGACTCGGCCGAAGTCATCTGCCAAATCCTGCGCAGCCCGCACGACACCTTTCCAGTCCTTGCCATCGACGCAGATGACGACCGAGGACCCAGCCTTAGCTAGTAACTTCGCTCCAGTGGAGCTCTCGGAGGATACGATGGGGGTCTGCCCGAGGGCTCTGACTCCCACTGAAAGCAAGAGCCCACCCAAAAGGAGGGGCGCAACCATTATCAGCCAAGCTTTCTGATCTTAACAAAGACGCAAAACGCTAGTGTTACTTTTCCTGTTTGCTCACAGGATTAGATTATCTCTACGAAGGGGGAACGTATGTCCACACTACCAAGAGCCTTCCTCTTATACTCGCTTACAGCAATTCAAGCATGATTGGGAACGGAGTTAGGCACGTAAGTATCTCTAGGAAATTATTTCGCAGTCGCCGCTTGCGAAAATACCAGTACTACTTTATCCGGCGCCCTGGAAGGGTTCGTCGAAAGATTCTGTATTAAGTCGGAACCCCAACTTACAAAACGCCAATTACCGGCGTCGGAAAGATACCGCCTTGGCAACGCGCGGGGAAGGCTCAGTGACATCCTCATTGGCGTCATTCAGCTGTTACTGTCTTGTTGGTTTCCCCGCACGCTCTCGTCAAAGGAATCACCCCGGGTGCGGGGGCCACCGATTCAGCAGTTTTAACCGGTACAGGATCGCCTGAAGGTAGCCACTGTGCGTGAGTCGTTCCTCAATTATCCTCTTTGGTATTACAGGATACGCGGATCTACTTTCTTGAACGCCACTAAGCTCCAGCATCCCGGGTCCAAGTGACTGGCTGGCTTGGCTATGTTCTTAGACCCCAGTACAGCAGACAAGCTGGATGGCCTTATATTTCCCTACAATTTCAAATGTCCGGCGGTTTGATTTCCATGTCTCACGGCTTTTGCGACTACCGGGACATTCTGTTGCCGCTGCTGGTGCGTTGAAAGGCTGTATAAGGATGCAGTTTCGTCTTCTCGAAGATCCAATTAGGTGACATGACTCCCAGGAAACATCTGCAGCAAGACTCATAGTAACTGAAGGGGGTTGTGGTAGTAGTAGTAGATGTGGGGTATTGTTCCTAAATGGCATGCGCTAAAATATGACTTGTGGATAGCAGTGATGAAGATCTCGCTTAAAACGCCAGCTCTAGTACCGGCTAAATAGCATGGCTCCCTGACAAAGTTTGGAAAATGATTTACCCTAATGCCCAATATACGGACCTTAGTAGCCATCGGTCGCAATTCGTTTCTGGGCTGACTAGGGTGTCGCCATCAAATTGGGATTTAACCGCGACCATGCAGCCGCTCCAATGGGCTGGTTCTGACGGATTTACGCTAAGGGACCAAAAGTGCTACAGTTCGGTTATGTTACTTCGAGTCTCTGCTATAAAGTAACGCTGATCAAATACGCATAGCGATGTCGTGGCAGTACATACCTTGAAGCGGCACCTATTAATTGGCAGAAAACATGCTATCCCAGCTGCTGAAGCGTCAACGTGCCCTGACGACGTTAGTTGTCACCGGCATTCTCTCAACGAATTTTGTTCAAAGCGTTGCTGCCTCCCCGGTCAGCATACTAGACGACATTGTATTACCACATGCAGACGATGTTCGTGGCTATCTCACACTACCATCGGAACACCCCGAACACGAAGGCGTTCGTATCCAATGGAAGTCTTCTCATCCGCATGTCATTTCAGACAGGCCTCAAGGAAAGATCGCCGCTGGCGTTGTGCACAGGCCTCCCGTTGGATCAGATCCTGTCACGGTAACCTTGACTGCATGCACTCAAGGGGGTCATTGCCGATCATGCCGCGAAATTCCCGTGACAGTTGCACCTGCTGTTGATCTCGCCGAGTTCTCTCGATATGCCATGGCCAATTTTGCGAGGTCCAACTCGCAAACCGGGCAGCAAGTGTATTTTGCAACAAGCGATGGAAATGAGGCCACAACCTGGACGGCTACAAACCATGGAGAAGCAGTGCTCAACTCTACGAAGGGCATGCACGCGACGCGAGATCCTGTGATTGTTCGATCCCCAGAAGGAGACAGATTCTTCCTGATTGCGACCGATCTCAATGTCGACGGCACGGAATACGGCTGGAAGGACTGGGACTGGGCTCAGAGTGGCGCAAGTCGCTACATCGAAGTCTGGGAATCCGACGACCTGCGCAACTGGTCCGAACAGCGCCATGTGCTTGTCTCTCCTGAAGAAGCCGGGATGACATATGCTCCAGAGGCGATCTGGGACCCTGATATTGGGGCTTACGTGGTATACTGGACGTCGAGCATGTATCCAGAGGGGACCTACTATACCCCTGACAAGGAAGATCCCAACGGGAGATATCCTTTGACGCGAGGCCAGACGCTCTACGCCACCACCCGCGATTTCATCACTTTCAGCCCTGCTAAGGTCATGTCTGGGCGCCCCGGACACGGGGTGCTCGATCCTGTGATTTACCCGGGTGAGGACGGATATTACCAACGCATCGTCTCCGATCGCAACTCCACGGGCGTGAACCTGACATGGTACGGCCAGCCCTGCGATTCGGAGGATCTCTACCAAGAAAGGGCAAAGTCTATTCTCGCCCCGGCAGATGACTGGGAGCTTGTTGCCACGTGCATCACCCATAACGAGATGAACACCACCTATGCTGAAGGCCCATTAATCGCAAAGGCGAATCCAGGAGACCCACGCGGGAAAGGCTACTACATGTATGCTGATCAGAAATGGGCTGGCTCACCATCTGGCGAGCCCATGGAGGAGCAGTACCATCCATACTGGACTCAAGACATTGACAAGCCTGATTGGAAGCCTATCAACTGGACCAAGAAGCCCGCGTACAACCAGGCACTCGGTGTCATCCGTCATGGTCATATCTGGTCTGTCACCACCGCGGAGCATGCAGCGCTGCGCGGGGCGGATCTGCGGTCAATTGAACTAACTCCCCCGAAGAAGAAGACCTACCGTCTGGGAGAGGACCTTGATCTCGAGGGTCTCGTTGTTTCTGCGCAGTATTCAGATGGCGTTGAGGACGATAAGATCTTCGAGGGCTACGGTGGCTTCCAAGTGTCAGGATATGATAAATCCACCCCTGGGCAACAAAAGATCAAGATATCTTACACTGTACTTGACGTTACCAAAAGTGCTACCTTTATGGTAAAAGTGCAGGGTCATCGGTGAAGAACGCAGCGTCTGGAAGAGCGGATAGCAGTAGAGTAGACAGTCCGCGCCGCTAAGTACTCTAATTCCAGCTCACTATCTCAAAGCTGAATGATGTTACTTTAAAATTTTGGCACGTCTCTAAACAAGACTTGATATACGCATCTACTTGTTCTCCCTGTGCTTACTTCTGATCCAGATCTTTACAAGATCCCCACATGGCCAATTACCAGCAACTGTCTTCGACGGCGTAAAGACCTTACGTGCGCTGGGAAGAACGTATCCCAGGTGTTGTAATTCGACGAGAAAGCTCGCCAGCATTAAAAATTGAAGATGTTTACCATACTTATATCTCTGAGGTGTGGTTCTTAAACATATAGGGACCTTCCAGTAAAGGTATTGCATATTTCCATGTAAGTTGGATTTATATTTCACAGTGTATACATACACATCGGTTAAATCCCTAAGCGGAGTCATGGACATATGCTGATGAAAGTCGTCGCATTACAGGACAGTGGGAAGCTGCAGCTCGTACGAAGCAACTGCTCATTAGTCCTTCATTCGCATGATGAGATCTATTTCCAGCCTGCGACTGCTGCAAGAAAGAAAGATAATTCTCAGGTGTCGGGTCTAAACTGTGCGAAACCACTAGCCTCATCCTTCTTTTGAATCTACTGTTTGTTGCAATGTATTGCCTGTTTTAGGCCAAGTGGGGTTCACTTGCTGCTCCACCTTCCATGTGTGGCAGGTCCAGAATCTGTCAACGCTCTACAAAAACATGGCAATCCGCACGATACACATACGCAAAGAAAACGACGAACTAGCCAAGACTGTTTTGCTCTGAACTGCTCGTCATGGCGCGTTTCGAGCCTTATGAGCCACCTAAGTCACTCCGGATCTTTAACCCACAACCAGGCGTGTTCGCTTACTATGACGGTCGCACCGGAGAGCGATTATATTCCCCTCAACCGAACTGGTTAGATGACGGAGCCTTTGTTCTTGGAGTTGCTTCATACTCCATCGTCAGCGGCGCCGAAGCTCTCATTTACGACGCCCACATCACCCCGGGCCATGCCAAGGCGGTGCAGTCACATTTACGGAGTCTAGGCGTCACCAAAATGATGGTAGTGTATAGTCACCATCACAAAGACCACATCGCTGGGGCGGAGGGATATGAGGACTGCGATTTCATCGCCCATCGAGACACAGCGCGTGTGTTGGAGGGCAGCCAGGACAGGTTAGCATCTGAAAGTCCACCGGTTCATCTGGTCATGCCAACAAAACTCTACGATTCGCAACTCACGATTCGGGTAGGCGAGATCAACGCTGAATTACATCATTTCAACATACACACTTCAGATGGCACGGTCTTATGGCTGCCCCATCAACAGCTACTGCTCGTTGGCGATGCCTTGGAAGACACAGTGTCCTACATCTCGGAGCCCGCATCCTCGTCGACTCATGAACAGGAGCTTCAGCGTCTCGCTTTATTTCCGATCAAGAAGATTCTACCCGCTCACGGAAGTCCCGACCTCATAGGCTCCGGGGGCTATAGCCCGAAGCTTATTCAAGCAACTTTGGATTACCTCGCCGCTGTCAATGAGCAGGTTGATTCTCCTATCGCGTGGGCACAAACGCTTGAAGAGCTTGTTGCCCCAGATGTTACGTCGGGAACGCTGGTCTATCATCAACCCTACGACGAGGTCCACAAAGCCAACATCAAGCTTATAAAGGAATTTCGGAGTTCAAGCGCCAAACTAGCTGTAACTCCATAGATCAAGTTGCACTTAGCCTAAATACCACGAACAATGTCTGGATTTTAATTTCAGCCTTTATGTGACTGGAACAAGCCGCTGCACAGTAAGACGTATCGAGCGGGAACGACCTGGTTGGTCGGCGTCTATCACTGAACTGGTTGATTGTGCCAAAAGGGTAGATCCCTCAGTGTATCACTTGTGGTCGCTTCCAGGTGAGTGTGGTTAGTGATGGGACATGGAGGATGTTGTACGAGCGCTCTGCCGCTCCGCCCAGTCGCGCGACACGGGTGAGCTGGATGAGCCTTCGGCCGTACCAAACTGCCTTCATTCTCAGTCACGGCGAGCGAGACATCCATCTGTCGATTCGCAAGGTGGATAAGCCACGTGGGCTCTTACTGGTTCGACAGAAAGTGCGGACGCATGTAGTTGGAAATGAGCCACTTAAACGGAACAGACGTTTCGGTCGTCGAACGCTACGTGTGTGGTAGATACGCAATGTCTTTCTCTACTTGGGTTGCTGCTATTTCTGCTCCACGATCTTACAAAATCCACCAAGTTCAACGTATACATATTCTCTTTGTTAAGTACCAACATTGTCTGTAAAGAATCCAGGGCCACCACCGTCAATGCTCGGGCGCCAGTTTGCTAGTGTCTTCCAGCACTCCAAAATCGAGATCCAGGTTCTTTTGGGCCGACGAGCTGAACCGTGGCCGTCTTTTAAGTAGGGGATAGCTTTGCGAAGAAGTTCCATCGCTTCGTAAGGCTTACCCAAACACCAGCAAGCGACTGCGACATTGCACTTCGCTTGCGCAGTATCAGGGTGCGCACTACCTAAACCGCTCTCTCTGCTAGCAAGCAACTGTCGATACAACTTCTCCGACTCTTCATGGTTGTCACGGTTTCGTATCGTATGTGCTAGCGCAGCAAGGGTTTCGAGAGTGGTTGTATGCTCAACGCCCAAGGTTTTCTCATGACCCGCAAGTGCCTGCCGATACAATCGCTCCGCCTCTTCGAACTCACCCCGACAGGAAAGGATCCCTGCCAGATTACTAAGGCTCTGAAGTGTGTGTGGATGCTCATCACCCAGGGATCTTTTCCTACCCATCAGCACTCGGCGGCCAATGATCTCTCCCTCTTCGTATCTGCCAATATCAAGTAGGACTCCCATACGGTGGTTGAACACGTTGAGCCGATTCGGATGGTCATCGTCCCACAACTTTCCAGATTCCGCGAGTACCTGTAGGGTTATTCTTTCCGCTTCTTCATACTTCCGCTGCTGCTGGAGCACCATCGATAAATTACAGGCGCAGCGAAGAACCAAAGACTTTCCATGATCCAGAAGCATATCGGTGTTCGCGAGTATCTGTCGATAGATCTTCTCGGCCTCTTCAAACTCTCCCTGGTCATACAAGACCAGCGCTAGGTTGTTCATATCTGAGATATCGACAATATGCTTGTTGCCTGTCGCCTTCTGGAAACCAGCAATTGCCCGGCGATGCATTTTCTCGGCCTCTGGAAGGTTTCCTAGGTGTCGTAGAGTTATCCCCAAATTAGAGTAAAGCGCGCAAGTAGTAATATCCTCTCTACCAAGAACCTTTTCGCTGGCATCGATTGCCTTGCGGTGCAGATTGTCAGCCTCTTTGTATAGCCCATTGGCCGAGCGATATACAGCTGCGTTGTTCAACAGTGCCACCCAGTATTTGATATCACTATCGGCTGTTGGTTGGGTTGCAATCGCACTTGAAAGGTGCGGGTCTAGCCTTTGACATGTAGCCCTGACCTCGTACGTATAAAAAGGGTACCGCAATGCCATGCGATGCAGAAACTTCAGCCTCCACCTCTCCTTATCATCGAAAGTCGACAGCCAAACCTGCGTCGATAGTTGAATAAGTGCATGCATCTCGAAATCTTCCTCTCCGATTGTGGTTAATACCAGCGAGTAATCCTCCAACACATTGATATCTTCTTCAAGATCCTCGTCTCCATTCTGCTCCGAATAGGCTTCAAGCATAGACTTTGGTATACCCCCAGCATTGAAGAAGCTCATGAAAGAAAGCAAGTCTGCAGCGGATGCACGGTCGTGACGCACCTGGTCGAAAGTGATCAGTGACGTCGTCAGGATGGCGCTCGATGCACTCGGATCACGGAGGAGGCCCCTCGCTTCGAACTTCAAGAGCTTCGTCCTCTTCTCCGTGCTCTCCAGGAAATCTTTCAAATAAGTCTCCATAGTCATGCCCCTGTGGCTCCGGCGTTTGATATACGACGCTGCCTGGATTATGGCAAGTGGTATGTGGTTGAGAGCAGCGAGCAGTTCGCTGGCTGTTTGGCCTTCCTGAAATAGGGGCTCGCCAAGTCTGCTCCGTAGAAGTTGAATGGCCTCGTGTTTTTCCATGACTGGCACTGTATGTGTAGCGTCTTCACCGGCAAGTCTCTCACCCGCCTCCGAACTTCTTGAAGTCACGAGGACTTTTCCTGGGCCTATCTTCGGGATGTAGGACGCAAGTGGTCGCTCTCCTTCACCGGGCGGTATCGAAAAGAAAGTGCCGCTGGAATCCGCATTGTCGACGATCATAAGCCATGGTCCCTTGTTCTCGTCTGTCAGCCAGCGGTATACGAGCTGTAGTACGTTTTGGCGAGGATCTTCTCGTCCCGGAAGCTTGAGACGCTCCGCAATATCTTGATATGCTTCTTTGAAGCGCGATATCGAGCTGGCATGTACCCAGAAGACCCACGTCCCTGGAGCTTTCCGTCGAACACTACGCGCGTAGTGCATTGCAATTTGTGATTTCCTATCAATGTTAGCACGCATTTGCACTACGGACTAAAATTCTCACCCAAAGCCGCCGAAGCCTACGAGCGCGGCGCAAGGCTTTGGCCCAGTGAGTATGGCTTCCACCCATTCCGAGATCTCGGGCCGCTCGACAAAGTTGGGATTCGGAAGAAAGGGAACTGTTGACAATGGTTCAGGTGGCGGGGCAGCAGAGGCGAAGTGAAAGTTGTTCGTGCCCCCTGTTGATGCATGGACACCGGCCACGACTTGATAGCCGGACAGCGGGCCTTCGAACGTCGTTTCTTGCATTCTGGCTTATGGAGTAACAAGGAATGACCACTGGAAAAAATTGATGGAACGAACGTCTCGATTTGCTGGGTTTGTCAGATGATCAGAGATGCATCAGGCAGCGAATCAAATCGAGACTCGCCCAACGGCACTGCATGGCGCTCGCAGGTCTGTTGGTCGGCTGCAAGGAAATTTCAGCCGCAACACAGCAGTATCCAGATAGAAACTCCAGCGCTATGCCTCCTGTTCAGCCAAAAAGACGTGAAGAGTTCGAAATTGCCATTGTCTGCGCGCTACCGCTCGAATACGATGCTGTATGTCACACCTTCGACGTGTTTTGGGACGATGAAGGTGACCAATACGGTCGCGCTGATAGAGATCCAAACACCTACACGACAGGTGCTATTGCGAATCACAATGTCGTCCTGGTATTGCTGCCAGCCACAGGCAATCTACGCTCCGCTAGCGTTGCTTCCAGCCTGCGATCAAGCTATTCGAACATACGCCTCACCTTGCTCGTAGGCATTTGCGGCGGGGTCCCCTGCTATGAAAGCAGCGATGTCTTTCTAGGCGATGTGGTGATCAGTAACATGGTACTTCATACCGATTTTGGACGCCAATTTCCAGATAAATTCGTGCGCAAGGAATCAGCTCGGGACAGCCGTGGCCAACCGAGCAGAGATGTTCGCAGCATGCTGGCGATACTCCAGACAGAACGCGGCCAAAATAGGTTACAAGAACGAGCCGTCTGTTTTCTTCAGCAACTTCAGATCAAAGTTGCTGGTACCAAGAATCCTAGGAAGTACGTATATCCCGGAGCGCAGAAGGATGAGCTTCTAGCACCGTCGCGCCGACATAAGCACTACACGCTGCCGAAATGTGTCTGTCAACATTGCGTCAGCTCCTCAGATCCTGTTTGTCACGAAGCTCTGAAGATTTCGTGCGCAGATTTGGGGTGTAATGACGGCAGTGTATTGAACTTGGCAAGGACTCGATCACAATCTGGTCTGACCGATTCAGCTCCGCAACCGCAGATACACGTGGGCATTGTCGCATCCAGTGACAAAGTCATGAGATCTGCTGAGCACAGGGATGATGTTCACAAGGAAACGGGGGCCATTGCCTTCGAGATGGAAGGGGCTGGTGTGTCGGATGAGGGGTCTTGTGTTGTGATCAAAGGGGTATGCGATTATGCGGACTGCCACAAGCACAAAGGATGGCAGATGTATGCAGCAGCGACGGCTGCTGCTGTTTCCAAAGCCCTTCTTGAGCGTTACACTAAAACCAAAGAGACTGTTACGAAGCAGGAGCGGGGAAATGAGGTCGATAGGTCTGTCTTTCGGGCCCCGATATCAGGACACAACGTTGTTGCGGGCATCACAACTACGTCGGGCGGAACAGTCAACATTAACTTTCGTTCGTAGTAGAATAGTGTTGTAAAGCCTGGTTCATTCCGTTGAGTACACCTATTATCTGTGCAACAAGACAGCATTGCTCCGCAGGCTTCGGATCTATTACTACGTCTATGAGTAGTCTCTTCCGTAGCTGAACCTTTTTTGTGCCAACTTACATGGTGTATAACGCAGCTTTCGCTCAATTACTACATATATAGATGTTGAAACCATCAGAGCCAAATTGGGTTCGCTGCGAGGCTATTCAAGTATTGTAGTGGCCATAGCAGTAATTACTCTTAGTTATAAGGCTCGGTGAGCGTAAATCCTATGACAGGACGTGGCGGAAGATACCTATAGGTGCAAAAACCCCTTAATCGACGTATTCTTTACTGTGCAGAATGGAGGCTCTTTGCAACCTCTACATGTATGCTCGTGGCGCACTGCCTTGATCAGTGTAACACACACCTTACTGTGACCAAGCTTGGTACCTTTTGCTCCACCTGCCCCGTGTATTGAAACTCTGGCTCTCTAGTCAATCCCGCTTAGAGCTTATGATTCCCCTTTCAACTTTTCGAAGATGTATTAACTAGTTATTAAAAATACGTTTCTATAAGTCGCGCGACATTTCGAGGAGGGCTCGCCAGGCATTAATACGTTGCTCAGTCGGCACAGGCCAAATTCCGAGGTCCACTCCACCATTTCCTCCAAGTCACTACCTAAGGTAGCTTCTCCGTTAGTCAGCTGGGGTAGCGACATTAAATCCCCAATTTTGTCATGCACATCGAACCTCTGCATCGGGCCGGGTCCAGCTCCAACACCACCTCGACCTCGACCTCTTATCGTCGAAGAAGCGCTGAGAAACTACCAACCGACCGACACCCTCGACAACCGCCGCCATGAAGCTCCTCGCAGCGCTGTCGCTGCTGCCCCTGGCCCTCGCCCTCGACCTGACGCTCTACCTGCCCGCCAAACCCAACCCCTTCACCCTCCCCTCCACGACCCACGCAACGCTGTCCTCGCTCAGCCAGCACCACACCGCCCCCCTCTCGACGCTCAACACCTTCGTCTTCCACAACGTCTCCCACTCCGAGTCCTACCTGGTCGACATCCACTGCCCCACGACCGCATTCCAGCCGCTGCGCGTCGACGTGGCGGCCGACGGCGCCGTCCAGGCCTGGGAGACCTTCCGGGGCAACGAGTGGGACAACAAGGGCGAGGCGCTCGAGGTCAAGGAGGGCATGGGCGGCAAGGGCGTGGAGCTCAAGGCGCTGGGCGTCAAGAACTACTTTGCGGAGCGCCCCAAGTTCAGCGTGCTGACCATCCTGAAGAACCCGATGATCCTCATGGGTCTCGTTTCCATGGTCATGGTCTTCGGCATGCCGTACCTCATGGACAACAGTAAGCGAATCTAGCTCTATTCTCGGAAGGAAAGTTCAGTGGCTAACAGATGGCAGTGGACCCGGAGATGAAGGCTGAGTTCGAGCAAAGACAGCGTCAGGGACCGATGAGCATGATGAGCGGCGGCGGCGGCCAGCAGGAGAACCCCCTGGGTAACTTTGATATGGCCGGATATCTGGCGGGTTCGTCCAAGAAGGATGGCAATGGCGGTAGCAAGAACCAGGGCGTCAAGAGGTGAGAGTGGGAAGGGGATGGAATCCGCGGCAGCGTGTGGCAATGAGCGGTATCTACATCTAAGCACTGGCGGAATACACGACATGAATCAGCCGATGTGGAATCTAATCGAACAGAGTAAGGTATCATGCATGACCGTGAACAATTGAAGGGCCATAGTCAGGTCACAACCATCGGCCGGTTACAGAACAGCGACAAATTCCAGCATTCGCTCACAGCATTGCCCCTGTTCACAGTGTCATCACATTATCAACTCGTCCAGAGTAGTGACAACAAAACAATTTTGAGCGGTTTGCTCAAACAGTAAGTAAATAAGCCCTATCCAAGATGTGCTGCGCGTAAACCGATGTCCCACGCTCTAAACAATCTATCCGAATGAACTCCTAAACAAATGTGCTCACAGTAGGTATGCGACTGATGTACAATACACCACGCTACGCGAAGCCGACATGTCCGCCGCGTCGCTCCCCGAAGAGATAAGCGGCCTCGAGACAGAATCGCCCGTGACCCCTGTCCATCCTCCTCTCACTTCCGTAGCACACCAGAACCGCATCCACGATGCCGCTCAACACACCCTCCATGGCGCCCATGACTGAGTATCCGATGAAGCTGGCCATCAGCCCCACAACGTAGGCGTACGCAGAGCCGCGCATGCCCATGCCCTCTGGGAGTTGGATGCGTAGCTGCTTCGCAGTGATGACCCAGCCTGCGAAGCCCAACGCTGTGGCCATGATGAGACGGGTCGCAACGAGGAGGAGCTTGGCGAGACGGTAAGGGAGCAAACCGTTGGCTTGGCCGCGGACGTGCAGGGTGCGGGGTGTGAGAGTTGTGGTTGGAATAGCGGGAGAGATGACCTCCATCTGCTCCAATCCACGAGCCGACTTGGACAAGTTGTGGGAGTGGATGGCTGCGTAGGTGACGGTCAGGGGGTTGGTGAGGCCGATAATCGGGGTTGGAATCCAGAAAGAAGCGAGGTTCGTCACCATAGCCCCAAATCGTCGTGGGAGGAAGATGAGGGGCGCTCGAATCAGGAGCGACAGAAGCGTCGACTCGCAGATGCTGCCAAAGATAGTTGTAACGGCGTGGTTAAGCGCCGCAGCAACGATCTCGCGGGACGGGGTTGCTGGCCCGGCATTGCGATGGAAGTACCACTGTGATACTGTAGCCGCGGTGGTCGCCCGGTGCACGGCGTTGACGACGGCGATCGTCCACATGTACATGAAGATGAACGCTGCTCCGAGCCACCAGCTCGAAAAGCGGATGACGAAGCGCACCAAGCTCTTGGAGAAATAGCCGCCCATGAAGACCCGTGTGAACATGGCCATCCAAGCCCACGTCCAGAGAACGATCAACGCCAAACACCCGAAACCGATAATGAAAAGACCCGAATTCTGCGCCAAAATCTTGCTCGAAAAATTCAAAATCTCGATGGCTTGCTGAATTGCCTGCCGCCCCTTGATAACCATCCAAAGCCAGAAGACGCAGCAGAAAGCTGGAACGACCGAGAGCCAGCGCATTACTGTGTCCTGGAAGCTGTGTCCATGCGTCCGTCCCTTGAACGATGAGGCGAAGGCATATATCGAAAACGAAAACATGATGACCGGCACAGCAATTAGGATAACGTTGACAAGAGGTCTGACAAAAGATCGCAGTGCTGCCAGCCAGATGAATGAAACGAATATCGCCACCACTGTGTCCACTGCTAGCATGTTGAAGGATCGTTGCAGAGTGGTGTAAATAGTGTCTCCAACGGGGCTCTTCTTGGGTGATGTATTCAGCCATACGAGGACGAAAGTCGACAGCATGCCGGCAAAGGTAATGAGGAAGATCCACGCGAAGAACGGGTCATGGTGGAAGATCTCCCCTTCTGGTGCTGCTAATGCCGGCTGCATTGGCTCCGGCTCCTCATCGACAGACGTCCGTGGTACGCTGCTCTGCGTCTCGTTCGTCTCGGTTCGCTGTAAGAAAGGCTGCCGCTCGGATTTGAAGTGCTGGAAAGCAGGTGGACTGCTATCCCGAGGGGCTTCGAACAACGATTCGGGGGGGTCCTCGTCCTCGTCTACCTGTGATTCGAGTGCAACGTCAACCATCTTACGTTTGCCATCCTGACTCTCCCCGCTGCTCCTGTCCCTTGCCTCGTCTTCCGCTTCTTCCTCCAGCACATCCTTCTTCCCCGGCCTGGGTTGGTGCGTGCTCCGAGTGCCGGTCCAGCTGCTCTTGATGCCGCGTCCTCGATTTGAATATGGTTCCTGGTTTGTGCTCTCCTCAAGGGAAGCTCGGCTGTCGCCTCCCGAGTCGGTGCTCTCGGCGAGCTTACTAGCTGCCGCCACTCGCCGTGACCGTTGCAGAGCAAATAGATCCGCTTGCTCCCGATCGCGTTCCTGCTCATCGTCCTCTTCCCTAAACTCGTCGAGCGTGGAGTGAAACAGCGGCGCATCCTGCGCAGCCGATATCCTGCTCGCGAAGGCTAGGTTACCAAACCTCGAACCACTGCCATCCTGCCGATAAGGATTCCCACGTGCCAGAAATGATCGATGCGGCGCCTGTGATCTTCGATCTCGGTTTGCTTGATGATTCGAAGGCCGCTGTGAGATTTCGTCGGGGCCGTCGGGCTGCTGTCCGCCGAAGTTGGAGAAGCGAGACTGGGACTGGGCCAGGAAACGTGACGCATCTGTGCGAGCGTGAGTCGAGGACTCGAAGCTGGGAATGGGCATAACGAATGACAGGATGAGGACTTACACTCGGAGAACATGGTGCTGCTTCACCAGCCGCCTCCCCGCGTCACACTAGACTGAGGATATGACGATGCTCGGTGTTTGTGGCTGTTGATAAGCTCGATGATCAAAGTGGGATGGCGAGCCGGCCTCGGAGGGTATGGGAGCAGATGGGCGTTTGCCTGTGCGAACTATGGCAATGTCGAGCTTGGTGATGGAGGATGGCGATGCCGGATGGATGAAGCGGTGTCTACGAGGCTGGTGCTCGGTCATGCGACCGGGGAAAGGATAAGCTGGAAGCAATGGTCAGGCAGATGGTCGAGGACGCAAGGCGGCCGGCGTGACTGGTTCGGGATGACGCTCTTGCGCTTTGTGGGGCCAGCCTGAGGCGGTCAAGTGCCAGAAACCCAGAATGCCCCGGATTCAGCAGCGACTCGTAGGCGCTAATGCAGCGGCGATAAGACGCCATCTTGACGATACTTTCTTCAAGCCACCTTGATGACCATTGAAGAGAGGGGATTTAATTTCTGTAAAGCTTATCAAAAGTCATCAGGCGTTTGTTTGGCGCCTGGCTCTTCTTTAAGTACCAGGCCTGGTCCTGCGAGCTTGGGTACTACCTTACACAGAGTGCATCCCCCGTACGGAGGAGTGCTTGAAGCGTGATGTGCTTGCTGTACCAGCGAAGTGCTTGTGGCAGAGGCGCAACATGCTGGTCGTTGTCTGCATATTTCATAACTAAAGAGTACTATAAGTAATGAAACTCCAGAATCCCTAGCACGTAATGGTTTGTGCAGGAAATGGGTCAATCTTCCAAAGTCCTGAGTGTCCTTTGATTCAACCCCAAGGCAGACTCGTCGTGACGGTCTTGACGTTTGATGCAAGGACAACAATGATAACTCTCACCACACAATCCTCCTCTTTCATGAACTATGGAGACCGTTATTTGCTGCGACCCGTCAGCTATCATGTTGCATGCCGAGGCAAACAAATATAGAGCACAGCTTTGGGCTTCGCAGCAACCGACACCAGACACACTCCCGGGTAGCACGCGACACCCACACGGTTTTGTCCCCGTTATCGCAGCCAGTGACGCAACTCCACACGCGATAAGGCCCCGATCACCACCATCGTGCATCATCCCCTGATCACCGACTTCTGACCTCCGCCGCGCTCGTGACTGGCGCACCGACGTCCCCATCGTGGCCGCATATCTCACCTCTTGATTCACCTGCGACTTTGTTCTATCTCTGTTATTGCGCTTTCGGAGGCGAATGTCTGAAGTTGGCTACACCTAGAGACGACTTAACGACACGGCGACTGTGGACAACTCTGAGATTCGGCGATCAACAAACTCCGACCCATTACGACCTATATAGCACGACGCATCCTCGCACAAGCCGATCACGTGTGATTGTTTCCTCCTCGTTGCCTTCTCTCCTATCTGGACCGTCCGTTCCCTCAAGCCGCCGTGACACGGCGCCTTCCTATCCGCCACCATGTCCTCCCCGTGGGACTACATCGCCAAGTTAGTCTGCATCGGCGACTCAGGCTGCGGCAAATCCTCCCTCACAATCCGACTCTGCGAAGGCCGCTTCTCTCCGCATCACGATGTCACCATCGGCGTCGAGTTCGGCAGCCGCATCGTCCCCGTCGGCCCGCCGCACACCCAGCCGCCCCGCCCCGGGTCCTCAGGCTCGGCAGAGGGCCTGCCGGCCCCGCGACTGGACGTTCCGCAGAAGCACATGAAGCTGAGTTTGTGGGATACGGCGGGCCAGGAAACGTACAAATCCGTGACGAGGAGTTACTTCCGCGGAGCGAGCGGGGCGTTGCTGGTGTTCGATCTAAGCCGGAGAGCTACGTTCCAACACGTCACGGACTGGCTTAACGACCTGAGACAGATCGCCGAGCCGGACATCGTGGTGGTCTTGGTAGGAAACAAAGCCGACCTGACACAAACGAGTGAGAATAAACGGGAGGTGACGAAGCAGGAAGCCGAGGAGTGGGCCAAGAAGAACGGCGTCTTGGAGTACGTCGAAACCAGCGCAAAAAGCGGCGAGGGTGTGGAAAATGCCTTCATGAGGGTCGCCGAGAGGATACATCAGAATATTCAGGCGGGAAAATACGATCTCAACGATAGGAGATCAGGAGTCAAGGGCCCGGCGGCGGGGAACAAAGGCCAGGTCAAGTTATCAGGCCAAGGGAACAAGTCGTCGGGAGGGTACTGTTGTTGAGGCTGACCATTCTCTACATCACTTGGTCTACTGGGATTAGAAACGGTACCAGTTGTACAATAATGCATAATATTACACGTTGGCTGACGAAGGCCGGGCTATCTGATAAACAATGAGATGTATCATGTTGCATTACGGCTAGCATCGCGATGAATCATCTCTGCTGCTTTTCCTGTGTGTCCGTCCTTGACATCCTGAACCCAGTCGTAAAACCCCGTGACCTCCCCTCACTATAGCTTACATTTCGTGACAGCACTTTGTATTGTCAAAGTGCCTCTGTGGTCATTACATCTTCCCCTTAGATCAATAGTAGACCAGGCACAGATCATATGCGCAGCTCATCACGCTCAAGCATCGCTGACCCTCCAGTTGTCGAACCACTTCAAGTAGCTGTACTGCTTGTTGTTTCCAGTCATTCCCCAGCAGATGGGGATGAACAGAATGTATAGGCCGACGATAACGGTGTATAGTAGACCGTACACAACGCCCTGGATGGTAGCGTTGCGGTTTCTCAAGAACCAATCGGCCAGGAAGCCAAAGGTGAGGATAGCAAAGTAGAGAGCAGGGTAGTAGTGGTGCACATAAGTCACACGCGCCATGATGACGAATGGCAGGTAGTGAAGGAACCAGCCAGCGGCAGGGTAAAGACCAGCGTAGTGGATGTGGTCAACCTCGCTGTCCTTGAGCTCCCTGTAGCCTCGCTGCCAGCGGATCAGGTACCAGGCAACGACCAAGCCGATGACACCCAGACCGGCAGTCGAGCCCCAGTAAACGAAGGGGTTGCCGAGCAGGAAGTACTTGACGATGTTGTCGTCCCAGCCGCACATACGCAGGCCGACGTGCAGAATTGGCCACTGCCACCACTGAGAGGCGAGGTCATCCTGCTTATCGGGGTCAGGAACCAGAGCATTGTTTGAAGTCATCATGGCGACGTTGAGGTGGACGAAATCGTGGAAGAAGGGAGACTTGTAGACGCCCGGGTCACTGGGAGGTACTTTACACTGTTAGTTTTGACTTCAACGGTCGGAAAAGAGGCAACTTACGCTTGTCGTTCCAGTGAGCCTCGACGTTCCAGTGCGTGTAGGTGTCGCGAGGGTTGTTCTCCTTGGTGCAGGTAACCTCAATCTGCTTGAAACCCCACTGAGGCAGGTTCTGGTTACCCGCGCGCAAGTAGCATCCCATGACGGGGTGCTTGAGACGGAACGCAGTTGTTAGGGTGCGGACCTTGCTGCGGTCCCACGAAGCCGCATCCCGGATGACCTCAACCTTCCAGTGGTCCTTGCTGTCACCAACGGTCAGGTTGCCGTAGGTGGAGACTTCGTTGTCCTTCTTCCTCATGGGCGCTGCAATAGCGTGCGAGTGCAGGTTGCGACCAGTCTGAGCGTGAATGAGGCGGATCACGGAACCGTCACTGATGTAGCGCATCTCGTCAGACTCCGCGTCGTAGTCGGGCTCATCACGGTTGGGATAGAAGAACCAGTCGTTGTTGGAGTCTTTGTGGTGGTAGCAGGTAACCTGCTGCTGCTGCGAGCCCTCGGGGTAGGTTTGGACGTGGGAGTGGAGGAGACCACCACCGTAGCCCATGTTCTTGATGGTTGCGCGCGAGCCGTAGGCGATCTCGAGGGGGCTGTTCTTGCCGACGTTGGTACCCTTGAGGTTGGCTTGGAAGAGTGAGGACATCTGGGCGTCACCGGGACCGCTGCGGTCAAGGATGGCGAAGTGCAGCGCGAAAGAGAGCAGGTAGATCAGGAAGGGGACAATGATGAGACCGACGATACGAGTGGCCAAGTGCGCGGACAGGGTAGCCTAGCAACGTTAGCATGAGTTGGACCTCAGGGTTCAGCAGTACTCACGATAGGCATCCTGGTGTCGCCAAACTTGTTCCAGAGGTCCTCAATAGTGTAGAGGCCAACCAGCGCAGTGACGAACAGACCAACAAGCTTGACGCTGCAGACGCAGCCGATGCTGAGACCAGTCAGGAACAGCCACAAGAACCACTCGGGCTCAAAGGCGTTGTGGCGCTGATTGTGGAACTTGGCCCAGCAGAATACGGTCAGGACAGTTCCAAACAACAGCATCGAGTCTAGAAGGATGAACCGAGAGATGGTCGTGTAGGAATTCTCGCAGAGCACCATCAGGGTCACAAGCCAGACAGCAGGACGGCGCAGCTTGAGCTCCTTGGCGGTGTAGTAGGCGAGCGGGATACACAGAATGCCGAAGAGCGCGTTGAAGGCGCGCATAAAAGCGTAGTTGACCTCCTCGGGGTACTTCTCGCCGGACTTGAATTCGAAGGAACCGTTGTAGCCGGCCAAGACTCCGGAGAGTCCGACCAGCATCTTGCCGAGGGGAGGGTGAACATCGAAGTAGTACTCGTGCTTAATGTAGTAGCTGCCGAACTTGCCAAAGTGGGCTTCGTCCCAGGTCACAATATTGCTGAGGCCGATCTTCCATAATCGGGTCGCAAAGGCGGCGATGGTGAAGAGAATGGGGGCGAAAATGGGCTCCCATTCTTGGAATGTCTGGATGAATCCATCTTCCTAATTGAGCGTCAGCCACCAATTCCATACGTCTCGATCGTTCCGCTCACCTTTTTCTGCAACTTCTTGTTGTCCTCAGGCTGGGCGATTCGCGGGGCGGTCTGGGAGCTCGGGACACGTTGACGGAGACCATCGCCTCGGTCAGCGCCGGAAGCGACAGCGGCCTTTTCGGAGGCCATATTGAAATTGCGTATCACGGGATACTCGTCGATCGATATGGCAAAGGTGTCGTGGCGGAAAAAAGATAACCGCTGTGCGGCTGACGAAAGTTGTAGGAGAAAAAAGGGGACCTGAGCTGATGCAGGTGGAGGGGCCAAGGGGCCGATCGTAAAGGACTGGACGAGCTTCAACACTCAAAGGGCCCAGCAATGACCTCTGTCGGGGGGACAGGATCAATTAAAGGCAAAGGCTGATGCAGAAGAGAAAGGATGCTTGAAGATGCGAGATGGAGGAGGCGTGGCAGTCCAAGAAACGGATACGAAGCCCCTGCATTCAGGGTCAAGAGTTGAAGCCACTTGTTAGCCATTAACAGCTCGACCACCGCGCCGCGCTAGCAAACACGTTCCAGCCCTGCGCGTTGGAAATGAGGCTGACCAGCAGCCACAGATCCACAGACCCCTCAGCCACATCCGATCTGGGCCGATCACAGGGGGTGACAAAATCAAGGACGAGCGGGTTCGCGTCAAGCGCCGTAAGTACAAGGCCGTGGTTTTTATCTTGGAAGCAAAGAAAAAAAGATTGGATGCCTCGAGGACCTTTCTATTTTCCAGAGGAAGAAAAGTTCACCTTTGAGAACAGTAAAGCGACTCCATGTTGTCAGACTAAGACCGAGAGTCTCTTGACTGGGCCTTCTTCCCAACTAAACTTTGTGTCATCCAGGTCATCACATGCTCCAGAGATGCTCCCGACAGGGATGCCACTTTGGCCGCTTCTGCCCGCCAACGACGTGTCCCCGTCCGCCCTCCTTCGTTATGTCATCTCACGAGCCAGCTATTCCTCCGAAGAACGCACCTCTCATTGTTGGGCAAGGACGATACGCAGCCCACCATTACGACCTGACACTGTAGAATTCGGAGCCAACCTCGGAACAAACCTTGAACTACCGATAACAGCGACCCAGCACCCAGCACCCAGCACCCACCCAGCCTTCCTCCACGTCGTCCCGCCGCGGCCGGCACCTCAACAGTGCCAGGGTCTCCACCCCTATTCAGCTAGGGAAACGCCGTCCTACAGATGTCCAACCTCGTCAATGAGTTCATCATCAATCCTGTTCTCCGACAAGCCCGCCGTTTCTCTGAGGCCTCTCGAACCACCCTCATAGGGCCAGGGGATGGCTCAGAGTACTTAAACGCCAACGCAACACCCGAGGCGGTCACCGAAAGCAACGACACATCCGAAAATGCACCTGCCACCCGTTCCTCGATAGCCTGCCCTATAGCTTCGGAATCGAGACCGCTGAGCGCTTCGACACAAGAGACAAGGGTAGAGGAGCCAATGACAAGCCCCATGATGCCGACCGTTGAAGACGGCACTCCCAGAGACCATCTGGGCTTCCCGCTGAGTCCTAGAAGAGGAAGTAAGATACCAGAAGATGATGGAATGAGTGCGCTGAGAGCGCGAATACAAGAGATACATGCCCGGGATGTCTCGCCCATGGAAAAGGCCAAGCTCATGCACCAGCTCATGCTGGAGGGACATCGTGCTTCTAGGATTGTCTTGCCGACCAGTAGCAACGAGGGGTTCGCGGTGTCCGTGGCACAGACTCGAGAGGAAGCCACGTCGCAAGGGCCCTTGGAGTCGCTCATGTTTTGGCAGAGCCCGGACGGCGAGTCAAGACCAGAGAAATTTGTCCTGACGCAGAACGACCTGACGCCCTGCTACGCTCCGATGCGCCGGAACAAGAGCCAGTCTGGGCTGAATACGCCGAGCGCTCAAGCAGACCCGAACGCTGGCATGCTGCACCCACCGCTCGGCTGCCAGCATTATCAGCGAAACGTCAAGCTTCAATGTTTCGATTGCAACAAGTGGTACCCATGCCGATTCTGCCACGATGAAGCCCCAGGGCAGGATCATAAGCTGCCTCGGTTTCAGACAAGATACATGCTGTGTATGCTGTGCTGGACACCCCAGCGGGCATCGGACTGCTGCGCCGCATGTCAACAGCCATCAGCGTACTACTATTGTGACATATGTAAGCTGTGGGAGAATCGCCAGTCCAAGCCCATATATCATTGCTACGACTGCGGCATATGTCGAAAAGGGCTAGGGCTTGGGAAGGACTTTTTCCATTGCCAGGTAATTTGCATTGTCCACGAATACCGTCGGCCGAGCACATGACTAACTTGTCACAGAAATGCAGTGCCTGTATCCCGACATCCATCGAAACCTCGCACCGCTGCATTGAGCGCTCAACAGACTGCGACTGTCCCATCTGCGGCGAGTACATGTTCACTTCTCCTAAACCGGTCGTGTTCATGGTCTGTGGTCATAGTATCCACAAGAAGTGTTACGATCAGCATATGATGGTGTCCTACAAATGTCCCATCTGCAGCAAAAGTCTGGCCAATATGGAGACGCAATTCCGCAACCTGGATCTAGCGATTCAGAGCCAGCCGATGCCCGAGGAATACAATGGCACAATGGCAATTATATCTTGTAACGACTGTTCTGGAAGAAGCATGGTGCCCTACCATTACCTTGGAACGAAGTGCAATACATGTCGGTCGTACAACACCCGGCAGCTCAGGTTGCTGGGGAACAACAGTCAGGAGCTTCAAGCTGCCTTGGACGAGCAGAATGCGCAGGGTGCAAACGGGCAAGCTGCGGCTCCCTTAGCGTCGCGGTCCCGAGAAGGTTCAATAGCAGGTCGAAGACGACACTCCTCACAGGGCGTCGAAATTCAACGACGCGCCTCGGACATCATAGCTGGGTCCTATCCACCGCTAAACATGCGGTACGGGCCGGGTCCAGGTATGGAGCAAATCGACTCAGAAGATGAAGAGCCCAACGACGGCATCTTTGGCTTTTGGAGTCGAAGCAGAGGTAGCAACGATGAGGACGACTATGTTTCTGACGACGAATCGAGTGATGCAGACGAAGACGACGATGACGACGAGGACGAAAATGGAATAGTCTTGATCGGCCACCGGTAGTTGTTTGTGGCTCATCCAGGACTAGGAGTTTTGACGGGCCTCAGGATGGTTGAAATGGCGGATCATGACATACGGACAGCACTCAAATACTGGGCACGACGGCATTCTTGGACACAGCGAGCATTGTTTCATGATATTGAACGGAGTTGGGACGTGAACGGCGTATATAACGAGCAGATAATGCCAGAAAAGATGATATGAATAAGACTTATCTTAATCGCATTTTAATCGAATTCGAGTAGCAAACGACTGCATGATGATTCTCCCGCAAACGCCCCGACGCCTCCGCCCCAGAACACAGATAGAGCTGGTCATTGCTCGACGCGTAGCTCATGCCCGCGCATTCTGCTCAACCGCCTGCGCCTCCTGCCTCAACTCCTTAATAACTTGCTACGGAGGTCAATTATTGGTTCTTCCCAATCCCAAACGACGCTGAACTTACCGCCAGCGCTTCTGGGTTGACGCCGCGCTCAATCATGGAGATGCATATCGACAGCGTGCGGCGGTCGAGGTGGCAGTTCTGTAAGCGTCAGTCGCGCAACCCGGCCCCTGGAGCGATATAACGCACGAGAATGGTTGATATTTCGTGGAGGATGTCGACCGCCTGTTGCGCCGCGACGTGTTTGTCTTGTTCGGGCATTGTGGTTGATGTAGGACGGTGTGGTGGGATGTTGGGATGAGGCGCGTTGGACGACGTGTAGAGTGGTAGTGGGGTTGAGATTGGGCGACTTTGAAGATCAGGATGGGAACTTATTGAACGTAACATCACGAATCTGCAGGCTTGATGGAGCATCGTGAAGCAATGTTCTTCTGGTGAGAAGCTTTAGCCGCATTCATTCCTTTCATATAAACATTTGCAGGTTCGTGTCGTCACGATGGTATCTCAAACAGGCCCTGCCCAACGCCAACGCCCAGTTAAATATGCCATCCATCCTATACGCCTCAGGACCGCATCGTTTCAACAAACAACTCCCTCATCCCTTTCAACAGCACTACCAATTCCCTACTCTCATTAACCTTCTCCAGGACCTTTTCCACCTTCTCCCGCTCGAGCTTCGGCCTACAATGCTTAACATCGTAGTCGCGCGAGGCCGTTACAAGCTCAAACCATGCTTCCCGCTCCCAGTTCCTTTCGTCAATATGGGTAAACACAAACTTCAGTCGATCGTCCTGCCCGGCGCCCTCGATGCGCATACATAGATTCGTAATCCAGAAGTCCAGCTCGGGCACGTTGAACCTGCTCTGCGCCTCCTGTCTCTCGGCATACGCCCTCTGTGCGGCGATGCGCGAGTCAATCTCGGCTTGCGTCTGCGCTATTTGCTTTTTGAGTGCTTCTCGTGTCGAGAGGTGGGTGTCACGTTGGAGGGAGAGCTGGGCGATGGCTGATTCCATCTCGCGGGTTTCGGCAAGTTCCTTTTCGATGGTTTGTTGGTGGGTTGAAGTTTTGACTTGGACGATTTCGATATCGCGCTTCTTCATACGCTGATCCTCTGTTGGCTGTCAGTACTTATTCCGATCTCTTTGGGGGAACGGATGCGCACCTTGAAGCTCTGCGACGTTCATCCGGAACTGGTTCCTCTCCTCCAACACGCGCTTCCGTCCCTGTTCAATGAAAGCGTCGAAACGCGCCGTGAACTTGCTCATTCGGTCCCTCAGCTCGTCAAACCCAAAGTCGGTACTCGGCAGCGTATCTGCAACGGAGGGGCCAACGGGCGTGATCGTTTGCCGATGTTGGCTGCTGCTCAGCGAGGGCTCGAATGCGGTCGACATGGCGTTAACAGACGAAGCGCGGGGAAGTCTCTTAGGCAGTTCTTCGCGATCTTCAGTGTCGAGCGAGTGCTTGTTCCGCGGCATCGTGTCGGACGGGAATGTGGTGGTGCAGTGTTTACGGTGGTGCGAGACGCGTTGCTGCGCCAACTTTGTTGGAGAGGCGCGCGTGTGGCGCACATCGACGGTTTAGCGGCATCAGCCACGTGGGGCAGAGGCATCTCTCTACCTGAGGTAACTCAACTCAAAGAAGTCTGCACTCGTCCAACCGACATCCTCGTGAACTTTACTTGCTTTCTTCCACATCTTATTTCGCTACCTTGCCTTGTCGCAAAATTCATACGGGTTCTCGTCTTATCACGGGCACCGACTCGCTATTCACACTTGCGCTTGGGGAAACGACGATGAAGCAGATTTTGACCATACCATCGAGTTGGAAATCTTTACTTCGGCCAAATGGCTGAAGCGCGGCGGTTTGCGGACCTGAAGTACGGTCACGCAGGGACTCTCACGTATCGATTGAAAGAAGGGGACAGCCAGAATAGTGGAAATCCTGGCATACTTCACTCGAGCCACTCTCATCATGAGCGTATGTTGCGCCCGGGCTTCGTCACTCGCTGATAGCTAAGCTGTGAATAGGACCTCACTTCCAGTGCCTGGGGTCACCGGGACAGATCTACGGTCCGTCTTGCTCAAAGCCACCTGAGCTGACTCATTCTCACCTCTGGGCTGAACGACAGCTTCAAAAACGATGGCTACAGAAATCCCATCCTGAGGCGTTTGACGGCATCTCTGAATCGCCAAAGCTTCTCGCTGAGGAGTTACAACGACTCAAAAAAGTGGATGAAGGCGTGTCACCGCGGTCGATCATTGCTGTTGGTGAAGTGACTGATCTCACACACCCGTCGAAACCGGAGTCACTACCCGTGCTTGCGACAGCCACCGGGGAAGCTGGGGAACTTCTAAGACTTACCCGTTTGGAAGAATCGAGTTGGTCATGGGATGGTAGGCAAGAGTGCACTTTGCAGCTGCCGGTGGTCGACCATGATGTTGAAGTCGACGAGGTAGTCTGGAGCAGCGACGGACTACCCATCACTCAAGTACAGTTTGTAACAAGCACCACCGCCGGTAGTACGACTAGGTGGCTTCTGGTACAGAAACAGACCTCAACGATGATGTTTCGGCCCCAGTTCAGCAGGGTGCCGAAGACCAAGAGCGCCTCTTATCAGTCTGCCGGATCGACACTATCCCGAATCGATCCGAATCATATCTTGACGCTCAGTCATCGACAGACAGGAGGCAATGCGCATGTCGATATGGCCTTTAATCCACCCGTGGACGATCGACCGCCCCAGCTCTGTGTCGTAGATGAATGCGGTTACTGGACCCTGTGGAACTTGTCAAGTCTCCGTATGGGTAGGAACCCCGGTCTCGCCCTCATTAGAGGCGGCCACATCTGGGAAGGCCCATTGTCTGCGATACCCAAGGACCCTTCTTTTCCAGCCGAGACTCATGGCGTACTTTTCGTGGGCACAGAACATGATAACATGCTGAGCATGTCCCAGGGAGCCCTTCCAGGAAAGGCTGAGCGCTCAAAGCACATCTTGCTATGGAACAGCGATTTCCTCAAAATCATCGACACCGAGACCAACATCATGCTGCCTGATGTTCCCGGATTGACAACAGCCAAGAAACACCACGACCGCATTGTCAATGTGCAGCTCAGCCCCATCAACCAGGACCACATCTACGTCCTCACTGTCCGATATCTGATTCTGATCGAGCTTGGAAACACGAAAGGTGACAAGGGGCAATTCTTAAAGCCCAGGATTCGTCTCAGCTGTCCCCATCTACTCCCCGGTGGAGTGCACCTTAAGCTCGCGCTTGTGCCATTCTCGACGGCCGAAGGTGACACTCCACTCGTCTGTGTCTACTCTTCGAGTCATGATCAGATCAGCGCTCACTGGATCCACCTCGCGCAAGATATCGAACTCCCACAGTGGCACTCGCAGCTCCTGACAATGCGAACTCGGCAAGCGCAAGCAGAACCTGGATATTCAACGTTCCGAGATTTCGTCCTGCTTCCGCTGAATGTTAACGTCCTCCCAGGAGCTACAGGTCCTGGACCGCGTTATATGCAGCAAGGCATTCACTTCTTTCAAAGCTGGATGATTGGCCACGACTTCGGCGTGCATAATTGTATGTGCATCGCGTCAACGAAGCCAGAGATTGACGTCCTCTTGCCGCACAAAAGGTTGAGATGGGAGGACAGGGACAAGAGTAGGAAAGCCCAGCTCCGGCGGAAGAACCTCCTTAGGTTTTTGGACAGCGCGTCGGTGGTACCCGATGAGATGACAGATGAAGCGATCATGTCGTTGCTGCCGCGAGGGCAGATCTTGGATAGCGACGAGGTAGCCTCCGACGACGAGAAGATTGACAAGTCTGCGAAGCCGATCAAGCTGGACCTAGACCGGCTGATACGAGCCCTGAATGGGTCGCTGAACTGGACCTCGAGACCCGAAGGCATGTCGACCGCATTACTTGAAGCAGTGCAGGGTGTGATTCAACAGGGGTTCGCATCAGAGAGACATCCGTTCATGACGTGGAAAGAGCTTGCCTTGGATCACGAAGTGGACTCGAGCGCAGCTAGCGAGCCAATGCCACCTGGGGTCATCGAAGAAGCGGTGGAGGAATTTCTGACCGGCGCTGGCGACGAAGCTGTGGTTGTCAGGCTGACGAGAAGCCAAGAGAAGGAACCAGAGCAGTCGGTCGGCAGCCTGTCGCTTCTGGAAGAGCAGCTTTCATCTATCTGGGTTGACCCTCTGAAAGGACGCGGTACAACAACAGCTATGCAGAAGCGATCAGCATGGGTATCCGAGTTGGCTCGGGACCTTTTCTTGTCAACTCATGGTGTTGCGGTGCAGGACGTGCCTCTCTTTGGTCGAGCGCCCACTACGATCGCGGCCGAGTACAGCCAACACAGCCTACCTAGTACCGACCGTGCCCAGTCGTCACAGCCTAGCTCAAGCATACCCTCGCCGCCACCCAGCACCTCTGGCTCGACTGCATCGTCTGACGAAGCCCTGCAACGGCTTTCCCTCCTCGCATCAAACATACAGCCTAGCTCGAATGGATCGTCCAAGCCCGCCGCGGTCCTCGATTTCTGGCCCTCGCAACGCGGCGTGGATACAGAAGGCTATGTCTCCAGTGTTGCTATTGCCAGTGACAGGAAATTCGACCACGCAAGGGAAAAGCTGCGACAAGCTGAACTGAGTCGACAGAAGAAGAGGGCTGCTGCGGAGAAGCTCAAGCGTCCGGTCTTCAAGAGGAGAGGCTTCCCCGACAGTGAACCCGATGGCCTGCCCTCAAGCCCAGCTATTCGGTCATCTCAAGCACTTCCAGTCATAAAATCCTCCCAAGCACCGCAAATCAGGACGTCCGAGACCCAGCCAGCACCGAGCCAGGGACCAGTGCCGGCCATCATGTCGAGTCAAGGACCGGTTCTGGAAAGTTCGCAGAATCAGCCGAGGGGTGGAACGACGATGAGTCAGGTTGTGCCGGGAGCATTTGGCGGGGATAGAAAGAAGGCGAAAAAGAATAAGAAAAAGAGCGGCTTCCGCTGATGGACTCGGGCTTGTCGATATCCAATCACACACGTTAGATGAATGTCTCTACAAGGCTGGCAATGAAGCGCTGGATTGTGTAGCGCAACTTCTCATCCACTAATTACCAACCATAACATATACTACTACATACCCTAATTTCTCTTCCCTGTCCTATTCTTCGATTGCTCATTCTCGACGAAGTTAATGCGTGCTCGCAAGTATAAAATAAAAACAAGGGTTCCAGATCTCCATTGAGCTTTTTGCCCCCTTTCGCCCCTATGTCTAGGCGGCAGCGGAGCCCACTATGCCAGCTATAGTAATTGCGGGTAGCCGCGGGGCCGCTCAAACTCACTCTCAACATGAACCTCATAAATCTCACCCAACCCACCACGACAACTGAAACGCACCCTCAACCACAGTAACAGCTGTTATCTCATAAAACGGCTTCAAAATGTCACACTGCCATGATGAACACGCCGGCCACGGCCACGGCGATCACGACCACGAACACGACCACTCAGATGACATCACACCCGCCATCCAGTTCTCCCTGTACGAGCAAGTCAACTTTGACGAGATCACGACCCTCAACGAATCCGTGCGTGATTCAGGCAAGAAGGTCGTCAAGAAGACTTGGGCCGAGAGGCTGGACGTCGAGCCGGAGCTGGAGAGCGACGCCGACGAGCAGCTGCTCATGACGGTGCCGTAAGCCGCCCGCCCCCTTTAACCCCCCTTTTTCTCTGCCTTATGACCGGCCTGCTGACGCGCTGAGAAGGTTCACGGCCCAGGTCAAGCTCCACTCCATTCTCATCCGCACATCCCCCTCGGACAGCGCCCCGCGCACTTTGCATCTGCACATCAACCGCGACGACCTGGACTTCGACGCCGCCACCGAGACCAAGCCCGTGCAGACGCTCGAGCTGAGCCAGACGTCGGACGTGCAGGAGATACCCGTCAAGCGAGCGCTCTTCGGCAAGGTGCACAGGCTGGTGCTGTTCTTTGAGGATAACTTTGGCGAGGACGTGAGTCGGGTGAGCTACATCGGGTTCAAGGGGGAGTGGACCAAGCTGGGCAAGGCGCCGGCGAATATCCTGTACGAGGCGGCGCCGCAGCCAGGGGATCATAGTCTGAAGGGCACGAGTGTGAATAAGATGGGCAGTAATATTGGGGGAGGAGGGTCAGGGCAATGAGGATATTAGTTTAAGTCTCTCCATGGCTAGGGTTAATCCTGTGGGGTTGTATCTATGCAGTGTACTAGACTTTGGCTGATGCCAGTCTCAATAGGTACGTGTATCCTTGATCGCGATGTCAGTCGTGCATGCCATGATAAGACGGCTTAGGAAGACAAGTGAAAAGGCACAAAAGCATTTATGAACTTGCGCGTGCGCTCGTGTTGCCTCGTATGAGTCAGGAAGCCTCCGTCCGCAAACATTGGCTTGCGGCTTGGTAAGGCAATCCGCTGAGAAGTATTTACGTGTTATCGGATAAAGCAGAGCGCTCGTGTGCTTGATCTTTGAGTTGAGCGCGCAAATCAACCCCTGGCGTGCCTAGCTGTGTACTGTTCGATTGCTGGCCTCCAGACGACAAGGCACATCTGAAAACTAGGGATCTGAGACAACTGTTTGGCCTCAATTGGTTGCCTCAACTGGGTCCATGGTTCTATTGGGCTAAATAGCGAGAGGGGAAGCACACATTCACAGGTGTTCGGTCTAACATGGACTAACACCTTCTCTCATGTCTCAGCATCCCATGCTGCAGCAAAATGGCACCGGACCAACAAGCTCTAGGTATCCAAAGTAGTCTCAAGCAGGTTCTGCGCGGCACTGGCACCTGCGGCCATGCACCAACGGCAACGAATCATAGGGTCGCCTCCTGACCGGTCTGCACCTCACTGGATTTGGCCTAGAACGTTCTGAGTACGTATGTTGGTAGTACACGTTGCGGATGATCACAAACTGAAGTCTAGTCCCTTGTCATTCTGGATTTCCTTGCTTCTTTCCCCTCTCGCGTATTTTTATGCAGCCTTCTTCTCTCGCATTACCTTGCTCTAAGCACCCATCAATGAGGACGGCGGCCTACGAACGGCTTGTGAGACCCAAAAAGGACACAATTTGCATAAAAAGTCCCTCGAAATGGAAGGTGATTCGGTAAACCGTTCATCTGCCCTCGACACGTCTAGTAAGGCCGCGCCGGCGCCCTACAGCTCGTTAGTGCTCCCCTAAGTGCCAGGTTTCTTGAGCCTCCAGGGCTAACTGATCACCCAGATACGCCTCTTCTGAAAGTTTCACCTTCTTCGTCGGCCCGGAGAGGGAAAGATTTGTTCTCCCTGCTGATCTAGTTGCGCAGCTTTCACCGAAGCTACATGCGCTTGTACACAACGGCCTCAAGGAGTCAAAAGAGAAGGCCGTAGACTGGGGACACGAAGATCGAGAGGTTTTCTTCCGGTTTGGCGATTTTGCCTTCAAAGGCCACTATGCAGTGCCTCCAATGCCGTCCGAGTCTCAGGCCATGGATATCTCTCCCCTGAAAGATGACTTGGCGGCGTTTCCGACGAGGAAGAAGAAAAGAAATAGAGGCAGACTGCTGCCGGCGGATGTTTCGCTTCCGACTCGACCTATCTCGGACGCTGAGGATCGAAAAGAACAGAATCTGTGCGAAACGGTGGAGAAGGCCGCTTCTACTGAACCTTACGACTTCGGAATCATTCACGCCCAGGTGTATATATTTGCGGATTACCACGGAATTGAGGGCCTGAAGAGCTTGAGTTTGGGCCACTTGAGTGACCAGCTGCGGATCGCTAACATGTCCGATCGCGCCCGAGGAGGGTTCGTTGAGCTTGTGAGATACACCCTCAACAACATCAGCGATAGCGAGAAGCAAGCTGACCCGATCAAAACGCTGATGATCACCCACTGTGTGCGTTGGTACGACCACCTTATCAATGATGCGGACTTTCAGGAGCTCCTGACGCCAGAACTCTCCGTGGGCTTGCTGAAAATGATACGCCCTGCAAATCCGGTCATGGACGGAGTCTACTCCCCAGCGGATAGTCTCTACTAGATGAATGAACGGGTATCTGATTCAGAGGATTGCAGCTAAAGCCGTTGAGCTGTCGAGAGATCAGTGGTTGAGTGGTTGGAAGAGTGGGGGGAGTTCGGGGCCCCTTTGTAAGCCCGTCCGCACAAGCATTCAAGTCGAAGATACGTCCTTTTGCTCGAACATCCAAGATTAGAAGAAATTTCCTCTTCTCCATGCTAGATTCCGGTCCCTGCCTCTATTTAGATGATGCCGTCGACAGTCAGAGTCCCCGACTTCGTGGTCATGTACTCGCTCACGGCAATGTCCTTTCCAGCCTCCTTGCCGTACCCCGACTCCTTGATTCCTCCAAACGGCGTTTCAGCGGCCGAGGAGTTTCCTGGCCTGGTGTGAGCACTCGGAACGAACGCGCCGGGGACGGGTAACAACTCACCTGTGTTGAGCCCAATCATGCCTGCCTCCAGGTTCTCAAACATGCGCCAGATGCGATCGACGTTCTTTGTGAAGGCGTAGCTCGCGAGGCCCATCGGGGTGTCGTTGGCCATCTTGACGGCCTCGTCCTCGGTCTCGAACTTGTAAAAGGCCGTGATGGGCGCAAAGCACTCCTCGCAGGACACCAACGTCTCGGGGGTCATGTCGGCAAGGATCGTCGGCTCGAAGAAATAACCCCCCTCTCCTCCTTTGGGAGAAAGACGGCGTCCGCCGGTGACGACTCGAGCGCCGCGGGCCACGGCGTCCTTGACGAGACGCTCGGCGCGGTCGACACTCTCGGGCTTGGTGACGGGGCCGAGAGTAGTTCCCTCTGCCGCGCCATGTCCGACGACGAGCTTGGCGGACTCTTCGGCAAACCGCTGGATGAACTTGTCGTAGATTCCAGCCTGCACGATGAAGCGGTTGACGGTGATGCAGGCCTGCCCGGCGTGGCGCCACTTAAGCCCGACTAGTTCTTTGAGCGCGGCTTCAATATCGGCATCGTCAAAGATCAAACAGGGGCAGTTTCCTCCAAGCTCGAGCACCACCTTCTTCAACCCCCCACTGCAATGGTTCGCGACTAGCTTGCCGACTCGAGTCGAGCCGGTAAAGGTCACCTTCTTGACAAGCTCATGCTTGCAGAGGGTCTCACTGAGCGAAGGCGTGTTCTCCAGGCTCGTGGGCAAGATATTGAGGACACCATCCGGGAAACCGGCCTCGGTCGCCAGTTTTGCCAGTGCCATGGCCGTGACGGGGGTCTCGGGCGACGGCTTGATGACCATAGTACATCCCGCCGCCAACGCCGCGCCAGCCTTGCGCAGAACCATGGCTACGGGAAAGTTCCACGGCACAAGCGCAACAGCCACACCTAGGGGCTGCTTGAGAGTGAAGACGCGGCGATTCGGTGCCGAGGGCTGGAAGCAGGCTCCTTGGATGCGCTCCGCCTCGCCGGCAAACCACGAGACGAAGGTCAAGGCATAGTCCATCTCGCCAATGGCCTCATTGTAGGGCTTTCCGGTTTCGTAGACGAGGAGGGTGGCGAGGTCGGCCTTGTGCTCCTTGATCAAGGCGTCCCATTTGAGAAGCCATTGCGCGCGGGCCCGCGGCGAGGTTTTGCGGAAGGATTGAAAGGCATTGTGGGCGGTCTGGACGGCGACCTCAACATCTTCGGGCGCGTTGTCGGTGACCTTAGCCCAAAGCTTGCCGTTCCCAGGATCTGGAAGTGTGAGCGAATGCCGACGTCGGTGTTCATGTGGACATCTGGAGAGCCTCACCTAGAACATCGAAGGTTTTGCCAGAGCCAGCTCTGACTTTCTTGGCACCGATGTAGGAGTCGGTGATGAACAGGTCAGGTCGAGAGAGCTAACGACGTGTCATCAGCATAGACTACAGCATAGTGGTGTAGGGCCTGCTCACCTTGAAAGGCAGCGTCTCCGTCATTTTGAAGGGACTTTCACTTGATGCTCAGAACGGTTGCCAACCAGGTAGAAAGTCAAATTACAAGGCAGATGGCACTTTGTCAGAATGACGCTGCGGTGATCCGATACCTCGGCTGAGCAGAGGTTCCCTGCGGTGCGGACTCGGACCTGTCATTTCGGCTACTTGAATCTGTCGTGGTGGACAGCGGAGGCAGATAAGAGGATCAGAGGTGGCTGCCGTGACGTTGATTGCGGGGGGGTTAAAGACAGCGGGGTATCCGTTACAGGGGGATGAGGGGGGGCAGATGCACGTCGTTCCACTTCAGTTGGCACCACTGGCGGACAGTCGCAGTAGCCTTTGCGGCATGACGGGGGGTCCTGAAGTGCCCCTCAGCGCTGAGTGTGAAGTGGCTTCAGGACGTGGCCTGTGGTGTCGTCGATCACGGACGGGTGCCCGTCACTCGGGGCTCTTCTGCATCTGCTGCGACGTGCATCTGCTCAGCCTGGCGAGCAGTTTGGTTTCTTGAGTGTTCCAAAGGCTTCTGCAAGTCCGAGCTGCCTAAGAAGCAGTGTTCTGGCCCAACGGTAACGCCTCTGTTTGATTTCGCACCACCCACAGCAGGACTCATCTGATAGCAAGACATCCATCCACCAACCTTCTTACCGGTGAACTCAAACATCTACGATGGCACGACTAGAGGGCAAAGTCGCCATAGTAACAGGTGTGTTGTCTGTGTAAGAGAGTTGCGGTCACGAGTAAAGCTAAGCGAGCACCTCTAGGCGCTGCCGCTGGCTTCGGTGAGGGCATCGCGAAGCACTTCGCTCAGGAGGGTGCCAAGGTCCTCGTGTGTGATGTCAGCGTTGAAGCTGGAGAAAAGGTCGCCGCGACATCGGAGGCCCTTGCCTTCCAGGAGATGAATGTCACGCGCGGGGACGACTGGCAGAAAGCCATCGACAAGGCCGTTCAGCTCTGGGGCAAGGTCGACATTCTGGTGAACAATGCCGGCACCACGTATCCCAACAAGGCGAGTCACTTCTTTCTCAGCTGTGAGCTGCACTGACTCTGGGACCAGAGCACCAACGACGTGACCGAGGCTGAGTTCGACAAAGTCATGGCTGTCAACATCAAGAGCGTCTACTTTGGGAGCAACGCCTTCACCGCACAGGTCAAGAAGCAAGGCACCGGCGGCGCCATGGTCAACATTGCCTCCGTCGGAGCGCACCGTCCGCGGCCTGGCCTCGTCTGGTACAACGCCTCCAAGGCCGCCATCGCCAACGTGAGTAGAAAAAAAAAATTTACACCTGCCGTTGATCGTCGCGGCGCCGTTTCTTCACCAACCACCGCTAATGCAACGGACCCCTAGGCCACCATGGGGCTCGCCGCAGAGTATGGCCCAGACAGGATCCGCGTCAACTCCATCTGCCCCCTGGCCACCATGACGGGGCTGCTACCTAGCTTCATCGGCAAGGAGATCACGCCAGAAGTGCAAAAGGCCCTCGGGAACGTGCCACTCGGACGCATGGGCGAGATCCAGGACGTGACCCGTGCGGCCGTCTTCCTTGCAAGCGAGGAGGCCTCGTTCATTACGGGCGTCAACCTGGACGTCGACGGCGGACGGGCCATTTAGAGTTTAGTCGCTTGCATATCTTCATCACCTTCATGTGCCAGGAATGGCTGCGCACCGCCCGCGTGTCGGCTGCGCTTGTCTCGGATCGTGTGCAGGAGCTTGCTTAGGATGTTGGTACGCTTCCGTACATTAATATTCAAGTTGGGCATTGACTTGACGGTTTCGGATTGCCAGTTTTGGAATTACTTTCTCTTTTAGTACGCGGAACGCTGCTTGGCTGCGGGAGGGTAAATCCACTCTCCAGGCAATTTTCTTCCTGACAGCTGTGGCGGCTCGGCGAGACATTGGTTGGCCATCGGCTTTTCGATACCTGACAGAACCCCGTGGTCGGCCCTCGCTAGCAAGCTGCGTCTTCATAAATTCCCTCGACCTCGGATCTTCGTTCGCGGGACCGGGGTTGCGCTGCCGGGACCCAGACACGATCCTGGTCCGTAGCGCAGGGAATCCTATGGCTTCGCCCGGCGCGCGCCCAATCGCATGGGCAAATCGCGAAACGGGCCTTTCAAGCATGCGAGCATCTCGTCGACCTGATACGATTCTGAAGTGTATGGTTTACGTATTCCGAGCTGGACGACCGGAGCCGGCTGGTGCGGTGGTGCGGGCCATCCCAAACCTCCCTGTCGGTCTATGGCTTGCAGGATGCAACCCGTCACGCCTGTGCTTTGGAACCGAGGGGGGATTTGGAGTAAACTCCATTTTGCCTGCATTTCTTCACGGCTCAGTGGAAAGTAGGTTTGGAGCTGCCCTGGGCGCCAGGACTTGCTTGTCAGATCAGGTGAATTACGCAACTTGGCCAAGTGTATCGATATTGGTATTGTCTTCTTCATCAAGCTCTACTCTACAAAGTTCGTGACAGAATGTTAACATATTATGACTATTTAATATTCGATGCGAAAGTCCCGGTTCATCAGAGACCATTGTCCGCGTCGCACCATCACCCCAACATGCCGCTGTTCCGGGTCTACTCCTTGGTCTCGCCCTTGCTGGTGTCGCTGGGCTCAATCTCGCGAGGCGAGCTGGCTGCCGTAGTATCCTTAGTGGCTTCGCCCTGAACCAGCTGGCGGTCCAGAGCGGCCTTCTCTTCGTCGGTCGCGTCGTTGACGTGCACGGCGACTTCATCGCCAAACTGCTTGCCAATCTCCTCCAGAGACAGCCGCGCAGTCTCGGGCCAGTAGAAGTAGATCGCGACCACAAAGAAGACGCTCCAGCAGATGACGACCAAGAAGTACTTCCAACCGACAGCCGCGAATCCGATCGGCGCCGTCTGGAGAAGAATGAGGGTCGCTGCCCAGCGTCAGTAAATTGAAATCAATCTACAGTCCCAGTCCAGCAACTTACACGCATACTGTCCGAACAGGGAGAAGCTCATGCCAATCGACCGGATCTCCGTCGGGAAGATCTCGGAAACGTAGAGATACATTGTCGTGTTGCAGAAGGTGCCCTGGAAGCTGAGATAGAGGAACATGAACAGCACGCCGATGGCGTTGCCAGCTTGGTTGCTGGTGCCGGCGTACTGGGCGATCATGGCCGACATGATCGAGGTGGTGATTATGATGCCGATGAATCCCGTCATGTACATCTTGCGTCGAGAGTTGACCTTGTCGTGCAGCCACGCTCCGAGGGGGTTGTAGATGACACCCGCGGTGGTGAGCCAGAGAGCAGCGAGAAGAAGCGGCATGTATCCGGTCTGGCCAAGACTGGTGTACAGAATGACGGCGTAGTTGTTCTGCGAGTGTCAGCATTTTCAGTCAGGTTCGCAATGTGCTTGAGCTTACGATGATGAGCGGGCCGCCGAACTCGGCTCCCCATTGCGTGAGGAAGCCAATGATCATGCGCTTGCGATAACTCTTCTTCTGGAACACGGCCTTCCAGGCCTTGCCACCAAAGGTCGACAGCTTGTCGGCGTCAAGCTGCAGCTGCTTCTCGATCTGGTAGAATTCCTCCTTGGCAACCAAGTTGTCGGGATCGTCGGTCGCCCTTCGAAGACGCTCAATGACAGTCCAGGCTTCCTCTTTGAAGCCCTTGGACATCAGCCATCTCGGCGAGCGCGGCACCCAGGGCGATCCAAGAAGCAGGATGACGGGCGGGAAGACTTGGAACGCCAGAGGGAAGCGCCAGCCGAACTCCAGGTTCTCTGAGAAGTAGACCGCGAAGCCTATCCAGGACGAGAGCATGTATCCGAACACGAGGAAGATGGCGTGGTGACCGACGAGCCAGCCGCGGGCGAGGGGGCTGGAGATTTCAGACAGATACATGGGAGTGACGGTGGACATGAGGCCGATGCACATGCCCATGATCCATCGACCTGCCTGGAACATGCTGAAGGCATTGTCAGTGTTACGCTGTTTACCTTCCGCGTGAGGACTTACGCGAGGTTCTGGGCAGCAGCCTGGAGCGTGCCGCCGAGGATACCAAGGCAGCATCCGATCTGAATGTTGCGAACACGGCCGAAGTAGTCGCAAGACCACATCAGCAAGAGACAGGCGACAGCGCCGCCAGCCGAGAACAAGCCATTTGCCGTCGCAATGGCTGGAGTCGTTATGGTATCGTAGCCCTCCTCGCCGCTGGGAGGGAGGTTGAAGTACTGATACCAGCCCGGCTGGCCGATGGTGCTGCCGATGATGGACGCACCATATCCGTAGGTCTGTCGTTCCTTGTCAGAGACCGGCGAGGACGCTATGGGCAGACCCTTCAAGAGGACTCACCGTGCCGCCGAGGGCAACAAAAGCAATAACTAGTCTGTTATACAGACTAGTCTGGTTTCCCGTTTTGGGCATGACGGCTGCCGCGAGCTGCTACCAGGCTCAATGTTACGACGTGTTCGGAAGGACTGTCAACAACGGGAAAAGAAAGAGAAAACAGAGGTTGGATCAAAATTTCAGAGGCCCAAAGCGGTCGAGCAGAGACGCGTCCCTGGATACCGACGGGGGGAAATAGCTTGCAGGACCCGGCGCAACTGATGCAGATTGTCGCTCTTCGATGTAACACCGCGCATCTACCGAATGAGACACCCCTCAGCGGCAAAGCAGGGTGATGGGAAGTATCGGCGTATTTTGGTCGCATTGGCAGATGAATGTCGCGGTCGAAGCGATGATCGCTCGGGTGTAATGCCTCCCCGGTCTCCAAACCTCCACCCTGTCGTTAGACGTCAACCTGGAGTTCCGCAGGGGAGAAAAGCTTGGCCAACGGCAAGTGGTCGAGGTGCCATTGCGGTGGGTCGAAGAGTGCGCCGCGCCGTACGGTCCGCATGGATCTAACAAGGGGCCCCTGCTATGTAGGACTGACGATCCTGACCTCGAGGGGAGACGGGGACTGAGAGAAGAGACAACATGCGAGTCCGGAAGGGGGGATCTCCCACCGGACGGGAACTCAGAGCTCTCTCACATTAGCATCCGGTCACCTGTGCAGCAGCTTTGTTGCAGGTACGCCCAACTTTATTCGACACAATGGCTGACCCGTCGATTATGGAAAAGAGCTGGGACGAGCTCCCGGACCCCAAACGCGTCTGGATCGGAGAGCCAGGTAGCCGCGAAGAGGGGCTGGGCAGGCTCGTGCTTCTCACCGAGGAAAGGGTCCTCGAAGCTGCCAAAACTCAGATCAATACTGGCATCAGGGTCAATCTCGGCTGGGACCTGAACAAGCTGGAGTACGCTTGTTTCAACCGGCAGCCATGTGAGCTCAAGATGGTGCCGCTGCTCGATGGCTTCGCCTTCGACGACATCTACACCATGAACCCTCGTGCGCACACCCAACAATGAAACCGCAAAAGCATCATTGCTGATATGGCACGACAGAGCAGAGCAGTCAGTGGGATGGTCTTCGACATTTTTCGGTGCCCAAAGAAGAGGGCAGCAGTGAGCGTGTCTTCTACGGCGGGACCACTAAAGAGGAAATCTTGGACAGGTCCAATGATAGAATTGGCATCCAGCATTGGGCGCAAGAAGGCATCACAGGTCAGGCACTCTAACCAACGGAGTGTTTTCGATCTTATTTTTTAACATGAACGTAACAGGTCGCGGTGTCCTCATTGACTACGCTTCGTGGGCCGAGAAGAAGGGCATCAAGTACACCACCTTTTCGCAGCATCAGATCAAGCTCAGCGACATCCACGAAATTGCCCAGGAGTGCAACATCACCTTCAAGAAAGGTGATATCCTGCTCGTGCGGATCGGAGTCATCAAAGAGTGGGAGAAGGAGATGGATGTTGAGGCGAAGAAGGCGTATGCCTGCAGCAAGAGCCCAAAGCACGCCGGAGTGGAGGGCAGTCTGGACGTTCTGAAATGGGTGTGGAACACGGGCTTTGCGGCCGTCGCCGGCGACGCTATTAGCTGGGAGGTAAGTCGTTTTTGCGCTGTAAATTGCATCCTGGACACTTCTGACACTGCTAGGTTTACCCACCTGTTGAGGGCGGCATTCTCATGCACGAATATATGCTGGGCGGTTGGGGAATGCCTATAGGTAAGTCTCAGATGCCAATGATCTGAAATCGGTGCAAGTCCCATTGCTAACCCATCAGGCGAACTGTTCGACCTGGAAAGGCTGGCGGAGACCTGCAAAAAATTGAACAGGTGGACGTTCTTCATCTCGTCAACCCCGTTCAACATGCCAGGCGGCATCTCCTCGCCACCTAATGCGCAGGCAATCTTTTAAGTCCGAGGTCGATGATCTAGTCTAGTCCATAGCTTCAAGTACTTAGTAACGGATCTCATCCCTGATGAGACATTCAACCCAGCTCCATCGCGAGAGTGACCCTAAATGTGCGCGTATTCGTAGACAAGCGAGTTCCAAGAGCGGCACGCACAGGACTCGTACGAGGAATTTAGCCCAGAATGAGCCCTAGACAGTTAGAGCGGTTATCTCGGCTCTCATTGGTGGCGACATCCTACTAAGTGCATCGGCCGCCGGTGGCACGGGCTCTTACGACGACGGGTCAAAAGGAACGACAGCGGGTGAGATACTTTGCTAGGGTTCAGGTTCCGGGGTGGTGACTCGGCCCATGCATAATTTTCTTCAACATTGCAGAGAGCTTTAATAGACGCCACATCTGCCGACACTTGACAGTTGACGACAAGGCCTCTGCGAAGGCCGAATACTCTATCCCCGATGATCAAGGTTCATGAGGTCACATTCGGCTATCCCAGTATCCGGAACCTTGACATTCGCTCCCAGACAAGTTGCGAAGGACATGATCACCGAAGCATATTCACAGGGAATCCTTCGGCATATAAGCAGAAGTTGCATTTGCGGCCAAATCGTCCAGGGGTTCGAGACTTTCCGGGACCTCCCCGGTACCAAAACGCCACCCCCAGCTGAAGCGAGGTGACAGGAAGGGGCAGCTTCGCTCCCATGAAAGTGACAGAACGCTCTGAATGGCTTTCCATCGTAGCATCAACACGGTTCTTTTGCAACAGGCTCGCACTTTCAATGAGCACACTTTTGCCCGGGCGGGCGGAGGAGGTTTTAGAGTCAGCAGCGCCGTCGCAGCCTGCGCGAGGATCGGCGCTGCCGCCCCTGACTAGCCCATCCGCATTGTAGCTGTAGTTCTGTGAAACACTCAGGCGCAATTCAACGGCCGAATGAGCCTCCACATCGCAACGGCGGCCAAAGGCCTCGTGGGATGCGGGCCGTGGCGGTTGCCCCTTATGACGGATGACCGATTGGTTTATGTGCTCCATAAAGGCCTTCCCCATCTCGAACCATCTTAGCGCCCTGGGCTCGGCGTATTCAGCTTCGCACTCCCCCTCCAAGCGTTTCGACCAAGTCTTCTGCTCTGCCAAACGTTGTTCGCCATTAGCTTCGAGTTCCAGGAAGACCGCCACGATGTCGGTAGAGCCTGGCATGGAGCCGCCTCCGGGCAAGGTGTCCAACTTCGACGACCCTGACCGCGAGATGTACTACATCTGCATTGTCTCCAATGCTATCGCCATTCCGGTGTGCACAGCCTTCATGGCCCTGCGAATCTACGCTCGCTACAGGCTGCGCATGAAGCCGCAAGCAGATGATGGTATGTACAGAGTGCGAGGGACAGGTGCTGGACAATGCTAATCACGGCTTGCAGTGGCTTGTGTCATTGGATACGTATGTGTTGATTCTTGGTTCGGGGTATCTCTTGCTCACCAGCTGCTCTAGATTGGTTTCATGGGCTACTGCGCTATCTGTCTTCTCAGTGAGTGAATCAACACCGCAAACGCCTCGCATGGGCTGACTGGGTACAGTGTTGAGATACGGAGGCGGTCTGCATCAATGGGATGTTCCAGCAGAGCTAGTCCCAAGCTACAGTAAGGTATGTGACATCCATCACTCTCTTCCAGACCATATCAGTCGCTGATGCGAGATTTAGACGGTGTACGCCACCATGATCAACTATGGCCCCACAGTCTTTGCGACCAAGGCAGCCATCCTGCTTTTCCTCACGAGGATGTTCTCCCCCTACAGAACATACGTGATGTGGATCTATGGATTCATGGGCGTGATGGCCATTTACTACGTGGTCATGCTTGTTCTCAAGATCATCATTTGCCGACCTATTTCCATGTTCTGGGGGGCGACAGACGACGGAGAGTGCCTGGACCAGCGCCTGCTGATACTTGTCGACAACGTTATCAGCCTTGTCAGCGATCTTGTCGTCCTCCTTCTCCCATGTCCCTTGACGAAGAAGCTTCAGGTTGGTCTCAAGGCGAAGCTCAAGATCGGTGTCGTGTTTGGGGTTGGAGGCATTGCTTGCATCTTCAGTCTGATTCGACTCGTCTTCATCATCAACAATGGCGAGAGCCCCGACCAGACGTACGCATTCGTCCAGATTAACCTTACCGGGTAAGAGCTACTTGCATTGAGACATTTCGTCAGGGCTAACCAGAGACCAGCATTGCCGAGGTTGGCATCGGGCTCGTGTGCGCCTGCTTCCCACTGATGCCGGCTCTCTGGAAGTCCATCCTCCACAAGGACAAGCCAAGCTACGGATACTCGTCGAATTCGAAATCGCAGTTCGAGATGATGAACACGTCGCAGAAGGGGACGAGGGCTACAACGATCAGGAAGGGCACGGTCAACTACAAGGACGAGGCCGAGGACAGCGACGAGAACAACCTGCTCCCGGACGGCAGACCACACGTCACGACAAGCATTCGCGGAGGCAACGGTGCCTCGGCCAGCGCCGGCACCAACAGCGGGAGCAAGCCAAGCTTTGACGACTCTCATATCGTTCGCACGGTCGAGGTACGGCAGTACCACGAGGGTTGAAGCGCTTGGGTTGCCTTCGGCTTGGATTTAAATCTGTTTAGAAATTCGGGGAAGCGTCGGTCCTTGGAGAGAAGGGCGAACGATCGGCTGCCCTGAATGGTTGTTATGATACCATGAGACATTATGTGGACAGCTTGGCCTGGCTACGCTAGTTCCCGCACATGCAGGATGCTGTTAGTGTCGAACTAGGCGACTACATCCGGTCCCTACACGAGCTATTAGAACACGATATACCCCTTAATTGGCCCCACACAGGGACTTCAATACTTCAGCCCTGATTACTTCCCCTACCTGATAGTCCGCAGGCTTTTTCGATATGCGTCTCATGGACTTCACTTCAGCATGAATCAGTTTCTTCGTCACGTACTGAAGTCGTCCGTGATAGTTGAACAGTACTAATCTAAAGCACCCGTCACTGTGACTTCTCGCTTTCTTGTGGTATCAAGTTGAGTCTAAGGCGCCACCTCAAATTTGCCGTCAAGCTCCTCCATCTTCGCGACACTCTTCTTGTAGCCTTCCTCGGCCTCCAGGGTAGCTGTGTACGTAGCCAGACGCGGGAACTCCTTCTTCCAGTCCCCATCCTTCCAAGGCCCAATCTCGTTCAGCCGCCCATGCTTCGACGCAATCACGGGGAAGCTCATGAGGATGTCTGCCGCCGTCAGGTGGTTGCCACACAGGTACTTGCCCCCATCCGGTGTTGTGGAAAGCTGCTGTTCCAGCATGGTGAAGTGCTTGTGTACGTTGGGGAAGATGAAGGTGGAGAAGATGCGATCAGCCACGATGGAGGTGATGGGCCGGACGAAGAATGGCACATCGCTGGTTTTGAGGCCTGTCAGAGTGTCAGCACAACGGTTCCACCCGACGGACGCGTGATACTTACGCTCGATCACGAGGCACATGACAAGGAAAGGCATCAGACTACCTTCGCAGTAGTGAAGGTAGTATTGATGCCGCATCCATCCCTCGGTTTCCCCTCCGACCTCCCCTTCCATGCCATCTTTCCAGCGCTGGGGTGTCAGCCTCTTGCCCTCGGGCAGGTGCTCGGTCAAATATTGCACCATGTGGCCGCTCTCTGCCAGAATGATGGGCTCGCCTCCGCGGGCGGGCGTCACGGAGATCACGGGAGATTTGCCCAGCGGATGGATCTTCTGCAGCTCAGGCGGCGCAAGCATCTGCTTGTCGCGGTGGAAGACCTGGATCTCATAGGGCACCTTTAGCTCCTCGAGGAGCCATATGATTCTTTGTGAGCGGGATTGGTTGAGCCTGAAGGTTGTGAGCTTCCTGGATCATCATGGGAAAATGGTGGTCTGGTTTACCAGTACAGCTTCACCTTGGGAAGCTCTGGTTGGTTGGTGGCCATTTTTACTGAATGAGAGGCGATGTGTAGTGGAAGCTACTAGACGGGATAAACAGAAGCCGACGGCACTTTATAAGGTCCATGTAGCCCAGCCCACTTAGCGTGGCCCTGCCACGAGGTACTTGGGACATTTGCCGCGGTAACGACGCCGTAGACCGGGAGGGCCCAACGAAAGTCGGTCGAGATGAGCAAATGCTCTTCTCCAAAGTCTTCTCCGAGCTCCATGGCATTACAGTAAGATTGCACCCCAACCGCTGGCAAGATCAAGATGCATCAGCAAAGAGGCACGCACAGATTCCATCAAGGGGGAAAAAGGGGGATTTGTTGACTTATACCCCGCATTCACATGCCCGATCGGGGACTCCCCACCACCCGCCTGTCCTCCGCACAGCCGCACAGCCCCACCGTCCAGCGTCCTTCCACCTCACTGGGTCGCTGTAAGTGGTGCTCGCAATGACGGTACCAAAACGGGCTCGCGCGTCCATTTCTTTCTTCGAAGCCGCCCCGAGAGTTGGGTTTGTGGGACGTCAGCCACCGAGATGATGCCTCGGCTGCAACAGAGGCTCGCGGGTTGAGTCAGCGCTGTCATTCGTCTGCTCGGAAGCTAAGCCACATCTATTGACTGCCCTTCGCAGCTTCGCAAACCGATTGCGACTACGCTTTAGCGATGGCCTCGTTGGAGTCGTGGAAGCGACGGGCTACGTCATCGCTCGCCCACCTTCGCACCTCTTAGCGGTCCTCCTAGCGGTCCCCTTAGCAGATGCCCCCCAAAGGCCACATTTTGTTGGGTTGAATTGATCGCGACGCGCCGTCGACTGAGCTGTCGCAAACCTATACCCGATTTAGCAACATCGCGGAAGCACTTGCCATCACGTCCTTTCTCTGTTCTGCTGCAGTGCAGTTGTATGTCGTTGCCCAGCGAAGGCTTCCAAGGACAGAATCGTCTTCTGATCTGTCGAACAAGAGATTCGACTCTTGAAACTCTGCTTCGACTTCCTGGGTCGAGATCGAGGTTGAACGCTCGGCACTCATGATCTACAGGTGAATCGGATGGCGGGTGGCGGTGGACCCACCCCGAGCTGCGTCAACAGGGGTCTGAAAGGCTGAAGGCGAACCACATGGAAGGAAATGATGAATAGATGAGTGCCTGCGTGACCCTTTCATTCTTCACATGTGCAACTACATCTCCTCATGCTTTTATATAAGGGCCAGGCCTGATCTCGAGTTGCCGGTGTCAGCTTGACGGTTCAGTGAATCCTCCTTCGTTGACGATACTCCAACTACTGGCAACATGAGTACACAACCAAATCCCAAGGACTCCATGAAGTCCACCTGGCGGTCGTCAGACCGCTCGGAGTGGAAACTCGAGCACTGGTTCTTCGAGTTGCTCGGCATCCACCCCTCCAACCTCGACGAGAAGACGCCCGTGCACGAGAAGTCAGACAAGGTTCCCTACCTGTCCGAGTGGTATCAGCATCGTTGGGTCCTCGTCCACGCCTTCATACCCATCGCCATCCAGCACATGATCGTCACCTACTCCGGCCACAACTTCACGCCGCTGCAAGCCTTCATCTTCTACAGCTTGGCCTTCAAGGGCATCGCCATCCGCGAGCTGCAGGTCCTCCGCCGCACCGGTCACCAGGTCGGTTTCCTCGACGGCGACCAACACGAGCGCGATGCCGTCCCCGACGTCGGCGTCAAGAAGACCGTCATCTCCCTGCTTTCGACCTCGACCTTCCGACCCATCTTCACCGTCCTGCTCAGCTACAGGACCAGCCAGACCCCTGCCAGCCTGAACTGGTACTGGCTCCCTCTCGAGATCGGACTCTACGGCATCATCCTCGACTTCTGGTTCTACTGGTACCACCGTCTCATGCACGAGGTCGATTTCCTCTGGAAGTACCACCGAACTCACCACCTGACCAAGCACCCGAACCCGCTCTTGACTCTGTATGCCGACCCCGAGCAGGAGTTCTTCGACATCGCAGGCATCCCGCTGCTCACGTACTTCACCATGAAGCTGATGGGCATGCCCATGGGCTTCTACGAGTGGTGGATCTGCCACCAATACGTCATGTTCGCAGAGGTTGCCGGACACAGCGGACTGCGCTTGTATGCCGTCCCGCCAAACACCCTCAGCTGGCTCTTGCGACTGTTCAACTCGGAGCTCATCATCGAGGACCACGACTTGCATCACCGCAAGGGTTACAAGGTTTCCGCCAACTATGGAAAGCAGACTCGCTTGTGGGATCGCATCTTTGGGACGTGCCGCGACCGTATTGAGTGTGAGGAGGGCAAGATGGATTGGGGGGAGTCAGTTACGATGCCTCTTCTCTGAGGTGGATTAGTCAGGAGTTTGTGATGCCCTATGATGAGATTAACGAAGTTATAGAGTAGAAATTAGCACGAAGCAATCACCCTTTACATACTTTTTACTCTGTTTCGCGGCGAATGACATGCCTTGAATCTCACAGTCGAACTCATTTGCAGTTGCCCATCATAGATTCGACGTCACTTCGAAGAGCGGATTTCTTCTATCATAAAGAAGGAGTGGGGACGTGAGCTAGCTCGGTGAATATTCATAATGACCTCAGCCTGACTATCACCCGAAGTGGAGAGGGACCTCAGTACGAAATATATATGACCTGAAGAAAGGTGTTTTGATCGGGCGAGACATACGCGTGTCCCCGAACATCTTGTTGATTTATGCACTGGTTACCGTACAACATAAACTGCTGCGCCCTTCTCAGCCATTGTCATTCGTGTATCACGTGTCCACCTCAAATAGCGAAGGCCACACAGACGACACTCGTCAAGAGACTACGCTAAGAACAAGGGCGTTTCGAAGAAGGGCTATGCATCGACGATGCAGCTCCTGCGAACAGGTCTGCACATCAAGTATCGATTACTTGAAGAGTTGATTCACCCATTTGCAGGACTATGAGTTAAGCCTTTGGGCTCGTGCACGGGGTTTGTTCTATAACTTCTGTTGCTTCCCTTATGTGAAATCCTGTGGGCAGTTTCTGGGTTTCCGACTTGCTGGTAGATATTCTGCACTTGTAGGCCATGTGGTGCCACATTTTCTCTTTCGGTAGGGTCAGCAACAGCAGCTATGACTTCCAGTCTTCCGGTGTTCTCGCGAGTACGAATACGTCGTGAATCGCGGCGAACCGTCGCGCGCAGTAAGCAGCCACGCTCGCTTTGTAGACTGCGCGCGCATAGTGTGGCGTTTCATCCTTGTGTTCTACCTTCCAAAAGCAGTATCTCTCAACCACTGTTGGGTGATTCCATGCCCATTGGCTTTTCAAAGTTATCTTCAAAGTTATCTTTGAGCTGCAGCCGTTGTCTGGGCCGACGCCGCCAAGGAGGGCATGCAACTCGGCCCTGATTTATTTATTTTTGATTTGAGCTGCGGGCGTTTTTAAAGCCGACGCCACCAATGAAAGTATGCAACTGAACCCTGGCAACCCGTTTTTTCTTGCAGGATTTCCATGTGGCACGCGCCGGATGAGAGCCTCGCCGCAAGGCGACAAATCGACTGGAAGGGCGGAAAGGTCACACAGAAGTTTCAGCTCGTATTGACCTGTGACTTATCCTCCCAACCGTCAAAAACATGTAATCCGGGTCACGTGGAGTTTATTTCTAACTTAGGCATTACCAGGGGCTTTCGACATCCAGCTCATTGAAACGCCTCCCGTCTTCAATCGCCACTCCAAGAGCTCTCCTGGTTTTAGGATGGCCGTTGGCAATGAGGTGATCAACTTCGTCAAAGATCCTAAAGACACGGCACTGTACATACAAAAGTCTAACAATCTCGAGAAGGCCTGCTCATGGGACTCGGAGCCGCCTTGCCACTTCACGACGGTCTTGGAGAAGACGATCGAGGCACCATACTCCGTATTCTTGGAGAAGTCGGTCAGTGAATGGACCTCGGCTGACCCGGTGATACTTTACAGCCCCTGCAATGCAGACACGAAAAATGGCTGCGAAGGAATTGACATGAAAAGATGCGACGACAAATCGGTGCTATTCGACTCGTGGAGGACGTTATGGAATTGCCTAAGCCTCGCCAGCACGACACTGGCTTATCGTAGGTGGCCGGAACTTTTCTCCAATAATCACCCGGTGGTGGACAACGTGAAGGATGCTTTGAGCCCACTGGGCATGGATATCAGTGCGTTGGACGACATGGACGCCATGCGCATCTTCAACTTGACTTTTGAATGCGCGAAAGCAAGCTGCGACGGTTGGTCTATGGACGGAGGCTGCGCGGTAGACTATCCTCAGGGTACAAATTTCACACTCGTCGACGATGGTCGCGACGTTGGGCCAAATACCTCCTGGGGTCCTGTCATGGTTGAAGCCTTGGGCCGGACGTGTGACGATCTGCCTACACTCAATGTGGACATTGCAGGGCAAGGGGTAAGTGCACACTTATTCGATATCGTTGCTTTGCGAGCTCTGATTCTTCAATTGAACAAAATGCTGAACATCACAAGGTGCTCATACCGTACACGATACAATCTGTGTCCGTTGTTGGGATTGTCTTCATCCTCACCGTTGTTTTCGCGGACTCGATTATCAACCTCTGGGCAATGCCGTTCCAACGTATGAGAAGAAGCCTAAAAGGCCCCTTCACTCACCGGTTTCCTCGCGTGCAAAGATTCTTCAGTCGAATTCAGGACAACAGGGTGACACATTCCGCGATGACGCTACTCGTGGACTTCCAAGAAGCACAGTGTTTCTTCTTGATGGGCGTCCAGGTTGCCGTTCTGATTGCCACGTCTCAGAAAGCCGACTTCCACGGAACATTCACCATTTTTAGCCTCAGAAACAACCGCAGAGCGAACCGCGGGCTGGCGAACCTGGGTCTAATGGCAGTCTGTCTGATCCAAATGACCCTTCGTCGGTTTGAACTCGACTCTGCCTACACCTTGTTTCTCTCCCTTTGCGCTCTCCTGGTAGCGTCAGTGGCGAGAGAAATCGGATTCGATCGAAATAATATGGATGCTACCATGAACTCCATCAACGAGATTATGCCCGTCGAGGAATGTGGAAAGTTGGGTTCATTGAGGGTTCAATGTCTCGGCCAGACGCGTTTCGCTGCCTTGGACGACGGATTCATGGTCATCGGGCAACAAGCTGTCTACTATGCTGCCTTCTTCATGCTCTCCTGCGCCAAGCTGAGCCGAGAGCTCAGTCAGGAGAAATATAGCCACTTTCTTCGCCAGTGGACTCCCACATGGCTTCGCCGTGGCTGGGTGCGTACTACATTGAAAAACACCGTGACCGCCATCCTCGGTCTTTCCGAGTTCTTTATCGGCTTGAGTCTCTGTCAAAATGCTACTGGACTTTTCTATAACATCAAGGGGTTGGACACGGACGCCACGTCAGACTCTGGAATGCTTGATAGCAGTATTCCACCAACCTGGAACATAGGACAGGTGCTTGCAGTCTTGGTATGGGCGCCTGTACTGTTCAAGTTTATCTATCTCCTTATCCGTAAGTCACTGAGTATTGGCTTGCAACCGCAGCTCTTACTGACAAGACTTGTTCCAGGAGGCATCGAGGATGGTTTCCGAATGCGTCTTTCTAACTCATATACCGTCAGAAGAGTGCTCGCAGATAACGATGCGCTATTTCTGGGGAGGGACAGTCTCGAGTTGGACGACGGGGAGGAACAGGAAGCGGACGACGGCCAGGCGACTGGTGATGCTCATTTTAGCTCAACTGTTGAGCTGGTGGCTCAATCCAAGCACAGCCGCCGCTTGCCAGGAGTCTGAGTATCGAGATGGAATTTTCTCTCTCTGTGCTGTATCAGCGGCTCTTTGACGGGCCTGTGACTCCGGTGCATATAGGTCATCCGAAGGCCAACATAGAAGCGGTCAGTAGATTGGACTATTTCCAACTAGGAAAAGATGTGTATTGGTTGGTCCTGGCTGCTTTTACAGAAGTCAAACGTGCACTTGGAGCGGTCAAAGTCGCTCTTGGCATGCTACGTAGGTTCTCGAGTCCGCTTCAGATGCAGAGTGGCATATGCATCCACACGGCACAGACGCACAGGCGCTCCATGTTGAGAACAGTCAACAATCGAGATCAAGATGTTTAGAGTATCGTGGCGCAGCATGGAACCCCACGCGGTGGAAATAGTTAAATTCATTTACTCCACGACTACTTTCCCCATTTACATTGAGAGGACGACCTAAAGGTTGTCTCAAGATGCGCTTCAAGTCAAGTCAGCAGGCCACTCGTCAAGATGGGACTGTCAACTCACTCTTCCAACTTCAACAACTGGGTGAACCTGGTTGACAGTGTTCATGATATCCCTTTCGAAGCTCCTGGGTCAGAATACCCACGGGAATCCTACGACTTCATTTCGTGGGAGCTCGAACCACCTTGCGATATTTTGGCAGCAATCAAGCACTCGCTCGTCGGACCGTTCGAGCTCTTTGGCAACTCGTCAGATCACGATAGCATAGAATTTCGGACGGCACCACTGCTGCTGTTCGACTTGGGCTGCTCGGCTGGCAGCGACGACTGCAACTTCAACGAGACTTGCAGCGACCCGGCGACGCTTTTCGCGTCATGGCAGACACTGTGGAACTGTCTCACGCTCTCGGGCATGTCGCTGGCCTCCCGCGGATTTCCCTGGTATTTCGAACCCGATTCTAGCGCGAACGCGAGCGACGACTATGCGTATGACGACGTTCGCAATGCGTTGCAGCCTCTGGGGCTGGACTTGGACTCCATCTCCTCATTCGACGCTGCTCGGGTTTTCAATCTCACCTTCAAGTGTGCTGAGGCGAGTTGTGAGGGATGGTCGGGGGAAGGGGCCTGTCAACTTGAGTATCCAAGGGACATCAGTTCCCGTCTAGCAAATGAATCCGGCGAGATAGACTACGTCCAGCTTGGACGCGACATGTACTGGACTTTACGTCCACTCTGCGATGACCTGCAGACTCTGGATATGGATATCGCTGGGCCGGGAGTAAGTCGATGTCGTTTCCCACTTTATCGCTTTCCCACTCTGTCGTATCTGGTACGCCCTTCCTGCGTCCAATGCTAACTACGCTTAGGTAAAAATCTCGTACTACGTTCAATCAATCCTAGTCCTCGCGCTGTGGGGTATCCTCCGCCTTGTAGTGGTCGAGGGCGCTATCAACTTCGTCATGGCGCCGGCAATATGGTTCAAGCCGGGGATGAAACGAACCAGAGGGACGTTTACCGACCTCTTTCCTCGTTCACAAGGGCTGTTGAGGCGTGTGGAGAAGAGCAATGCCGTTCAATCAACTGTCACCATGTTAATCGACTTCCAGGAGGCCCAATGTTTCTTTCTCATCGCCGTGCAGATTGCCGTCATATTCGCCACCCACCAGGGCTTCAGATTCCACGCTGGGTCGACAATGTTTAGCCCAGACCAGAACAGAAGCTCGGCCTATGAACTGGCAACGCTGGGCATGTATCTCGTCTGCCTCGTCCAGATAACCCTTCGCCGGCTGAGAGTGGATTCGACCTACACCTTGCTGTTGTCCACGCTGGTCACCGGGCTTGCCACAGCGACTTTAGCGAATGGTCTCAGCAGGGCCCTGATGAAGGACACTCTCGCATCTCTTCAGGAGCATAATGCAGTTGAAGAGTGCGGGGCTTATGGCTCGCTGAGGTTCCAATGTGTAGGCGAGACTGTTGACGGTGCGGCTGACACCTATTCGTCGACTGGTGAACAATTACAGACCTCACTCTCGTCATATATCAGCTTGGCTCTAGTCTGGGGCATCAAGTTGTCGAGGGAAGTTGCTAGACGAGGTATAGGCCGCAGGATTAGATCGTCACACGCCTGGTTCAGGTCGGCCGGCTGTCATCGTACTTTGATCTACCTTCGAGCGCTGGTTGACGTTGGCATGTTGGCTCTGGAAATCTGGCTGACTCTCTCGATCGCGATAACTGCGTCTATCATGTTTGGGTCCATGACTGATTCGGTGGCGAGCGGGTCGCAGGACGGGATCAGTGACAATCCTGGGACTAGGGATTCCTGGAACACCGGTCAAGTCCTCGCGGTATTGGTCTGGGCTCCCGTGCTGTTGAGATATGCTTATGCTCTCATACGTAAGTAGATCCCCGTGGTTACGTGCCAATAATCGTCAGCGTCGATGCCAAATTCTAACCATGTGCTTAGGCGGAATCGAGGAAGGTCTCCGAATACGGGTTTCCAGCATGTTCGAGGTCCGCAGAAGAACGCATCAACTGGGTCAGGAACAGTTGGAGCCAAGCTCTCCTAGGGTTGTGAGTCTAGGCGAGCCGGCACAAAGTTCCGGGCACCTTGGAAAGCAGACCGAGATTGGACATGTGGAGGCTAGGTTTCTCCATGTTGAACCGGAGGCCATAGAAGCCAATCCGGCCTTACCTCGAAGACGTCGTCGGGCCGGAACTCATTGAGTTCTGCATGCCTTACGGATCAAGCGTGCGCAAGAAGTCAACCATTTTGTCGAGATACTATCCAGGCTATGCTCTCAGCTAGACCTGAACTGATCTGACGATGCATAAGAGCCCTTTCGGCATTGAGCCATAGTTTTGGCACCTACTATAGATGAACCTTATACATCTATATGCTCTGAACACGTCTTTGCTCCCCACTTTGTTTGTCTGGTGGTTGCAGGATGGACAGATTCCCGCCAGTAACGCAGTGGTTGCCCGTGGTATGCGCCTCCAACCCAGAAAGTGTATGCATGGATCCATGCTTGAAAGCAGAACTATAAAGAAAGAAAAGAAAGAAATTCTTGGAGCAAATTATCTACGGCAATTCTTGTAGCGCACATAGATTTGTTCGAGTACAACTTACCTGTTCAGCGCATCCGCGACAGCTACCAAAGTATCGCGACGCGCCCCGTTCCGAAGATGATCCGAGCCGGACCTCACCTCCCAAAATTTCGCGACTCGCCCATCACCACCGCCAGCCGCCAGTCTCAAACCACGACCCCGAGCCTCCAGCCCATCGCCAAAATGCCGCCGCGGCTACCAATTCGAGTCGCCCTCCCACGGCTGACGGCCCGGCCGACGATTGCCCCCCGCCTCCCGCAATCGTCAACGATCCGCCTCATCCACCAGAACCCGGGCTGGGTCACCCGCCCCCGAACCCAGAAACACACCCGCTTCAACCAGGTGACCGAGGGCATCCCCGCGCTCACCACCGGCCCCGCCGCCGCCCTCAAGCGTCGCGAGAAGACCACGCCATGGCGCACCGGCGCGCTGGTCACCAAGAAGGGCATGACGGCCATGTACGACAAGAAGGGCAACCGCATCGCCTGCACCGTCCTGCAGCTCGACCAGGTGCAGGTCGTGAACAACAAGACGAGGGAGAAGAACGGGTACTGGGCCGTGCAGATCGGACGGGGGGGCAAGGACCCGAAGAACCTCGCCAGCCCGCAGCTGGGATACTACGAGAACAAGGGGATTCCGCCCAAGGCCGAGCTGGCTGAGTTCTATGTCAAGGACGAGAGCGGACTGCTGCCTGTGGGCGTGCAGTTGCTGCCGGATTGGTTCCAGGTCGGACAGTACGTCGACGTCAAGGGCAACTCGCGCGGCATGGGCTTCGCCGGTGGTATGAAGCGTCACGGCTTCTCCGGTCAGGAGGCCTCGCACGGTAACTCCAAGAACCACCGCACCATCGGCTCGGCGGGTCCGTCGCAGGGTGGCGGCTCTCGTGTCTACCCGGGCAAGAAGATGCCGGGTCGCATGGGCAACGAGTCCGTCACGGTGCAGAACCTGAAGGTGCTGGCCGTGGACAACGAGATGGGCACGGTGATTGTCAGCGGGCCGGTGCCGGGCCCCAAGGGACTGACGTTGAAGCTGCAGGACTCCAAGAAGAGGAAGCCCCCCGGTGCGCCGTTCAGGGAGAACGCGAGGAAGCAGCTGGAAGAGAGGCACCCTGATTGGGAGGAGCAACTGCACTACGCCAGGATTGCGCATAGTCAGATGAAGATGCAGCGCCAACCGCATCTGGAGCCGCGTGAGCTGTAGCTGGGTTAGACTGTAAGATGGGATGGAGTCATGGCTTGTTGTATTATACATGGATCTACTGTACAAGATTTTCTTGCTGTCATCAAAGCATACCGTTCAAGCTCTCTGCCTGCTCCTCCGTCTGCATCACTTTCAGAAAGTGACGCCGTCCCAAGTGTGCCGTATCAGCCCTAATAATTGACGTGCTGAGTCTTGCGATGCCCTGTTCACTTCACAACCTCCCACAGAACCACGCGCATCCCTGACTAAGGCCTCAGCTACCTGTTCAAGGGCGGCTGCTGTCTGAACCCCCTCGTGTCCAGCTCATCGTCCTCCAGCACAACGGGGAGCACGTTGCCCTCATCCATCACCAGCCTGAAGGGGTCTCCACCCTCCAGCAAATCAATCCAAACCCCGTCCTCGCCCTTCAAGCTCCACTCCGTCGTCTCGAACATGCCCCTCGCCGTCTTCCTGTTGCTGGCGAACCTCATCGTGGCGGTGCCCTTGGTTCCCTTCACGGTGAACCACACGTCGATCTTGCCCTGGAGCTGGTTCATCGTGCCGTGGATCCAGGGGATCTGGTGCTTGAAGTAGATATCGTCTCCGAGAATCGAACGGGCCTGCGGCGACGTTCGCAGCGCGTACAGTGTCGAGGCGATGACGGGCGAGGACATCTTTTGGTAGTTGAAGATGGCCACGGAAGAAGCGGCGACGATGGCGAGGAAGATGGGGAGGGTGCGGCCCCAGCGGAAGGAAACCTGCTCGATAGCTATCCCATGTCAGCGTCCTGTACGTCTCTGGCATCCCAGCAGGAGGAGAGTTGACTTACACGGCAGCTCGCGGTCTGCGCGTCGATTCATGAGCGGCCCGTCACCAGGCTTCGGGGCAGGGGTGATCCATCTCTTCTGCTGTCTGCCGGCAGTCTGTCTGCCCTTGAGCGCAGACGCTAGCCTTCGTCTTATCATGCGCGACAGCATTGTGCCTTCTGTCGCAACTTGTGAAGGTCGCAATGGCAGAGGTGGGATGATGTTCAGGTTGGTTGCTCGCAGGGTCGGACCAAATTTTGCCGCGTGCCGAGTCTCCGAGCCCAGGCCACCACCAGCCGCAGCCCACATCGTCATCCCAGCACCACTGGCACCACCACGCAGCGGTGACACACCAACCACGCCTGGAGCAGTGCTGAGAAGCCCCATAACCTTATTTGTGCCACGTCCCCTAATCCCCTTATAAGCGGCGCGCGCTCTGGTGCCGAGCTCCCACCGCCTGGGATGGCAGCCTCCCACTCAGCAGCACGGAGCTACATGATGGACAACCTACGCGATCAAACAGCGCGCATGCGCAAGACGTTTCGCTACCCGGCCGACGAGGAGACGGAGAGCGTCGACAGTCAACCGGAGGCCATGGACGAGGAGGGTACGTCTCTTGACGCCCTGCGCGGGTTGCCGCATGGCGGGGGGCAGAGCCCAGTTGCTGACGTCGCGAAACAGAGCAGGAAGAATTCATCAAGCGCCTCGCCGCAGAGAATACGGCCCGCAACGCATCCTTCGCCAAGGCACTGATCGCGCTGCCGACCGTCACGACCCTGCCCTACTTTCCGGCTCTGCTGCGGGCCGACACGCGCCTCTTCGCGCTGCTGAGCATCACGAGCCTGCTGTCGACCGCGTTCCTGCTGTACCAGCTCCCGCACACCGACACCGGCATCGATGCGGTTGATAGATGGATCAAGGGCGGCCAGAACGTGAGGAAGCAAGTCATGGACAGCAGCCGGTCGCCCTTGGAGAAGTTTCTTCCCCTGCTGAATGCGCTTCTGGTGGGGGTGCTGGTGCTCATGGGCTTGGTCACCAAGTCTGACTCCGTGAGCTTTGCGTGGATTGGCATGGGGAACTTGCCTGCTATTGTGTATGGCGTGGTGCTTCTGTCAAAGGTCGTGATGGCGAGTGTCGACCCTGAAGGCGAGTTGTCGGGGCTCAAGTACGAGTACAAGGGTGCTTAGCATGGTCCGCTTTCAGCCTTCAGAGAGCTATGCATCACGAATGAGGATACGAAGTTACGACATCATGATTCTTTCTATTACAGACAAAAAAGTCTACATGTCTATCGAGTCGTTAAACCGCAGTACACCGTGACTTTTCAGCACGCCGTCCACTCCCTGCGGTGGGCGGTCGAACGCATCTGTCTGCGCCGGTGCGTCCGTTTCGGCGGTCTTGTCCATTACCAGAGCGAGTCCATGGGATTTGATGGCATCGACGAGGGCGGGGACCATGTCCTGAAGGAGTATCAGTAACTGTTGCTAAGAAACACGACTGCAGAGGTGTGACTTACCAGGAGTCGGGAGAAGCATATCAAGCCCATGAAGTTGTTGCTCTGCGCTATCCGTACGACTTCCTTTATCGACGCGCTCCTCCTACCACTGCTCCGCACGACGCCGGTCGAGGGTGCCGTCTCCTCCCTGCCGAGGTCGTTGCACAGGAAGACGGGGAAGTTGGGTTGTTTCCAGTTCAGCGCTGTGCACAGCTGAGGATTGTAGCTGCTAAACACGATCGACCGGACAGCGTCTGGAGACTGAGCTCGTTGCGCCCGAGCATGGTCAAAGACCACGTTCAGGATGGCGTCGACGAAGATGTTAACGTCCAGCGCAGGGCCGAGGGCAAGAGACTTCTCCTCTTCTGGTGTTGGGTAGAGGATCTGTAGGTTGACGTGGATGCCTTTCGGCAGGATAGAAAGAGCTTCGACGAGCGTGATGCCAGCAGTGGCCAGGATCTGGTAGACCTGCGCTATGCTCTCTGGTGATCTCGTTGAGAGACTCGGTAGTTGCGCGCGGCTGCCGCTCTGCGCTGTTGTAGCGGCAAATTGCTCCAGCGACAGGCGACAGACAGGTATCTCGATCCCCCCGCAGGGTACTGTCCACGTAGGCCAGATGACTGGGATACCATCGCTGGTGTATTGAACGAACATTCGTACATAGTCACCCGACAGACTTGAACCTGTGACCACTGCACTGGTGGGCTGGTTGAACTGGCTCGTTGCCTTCCAGTACGTCTCAAAATCCGTAATCTCGAGCGGTTGTCCTTGGAAAGGCTTGATCACTTGCGTGTTGAAGCTGATCTGGCCGATCGCCCGTAGCCGAGGGTCGAAGAGCGGTAGACAACATCTGGAATTACCTTGCAGCGCTTTGAAAGTGCTTGGCAATACCACCGTCTTTGCGATTACCTTGGCGCCGTAGGCAGGGAACACGTCAAAGTCGAGGGAAAAAGATTCCAGATTATCGATCTGGAAGGAAACCATGCGGGTATCTTCTTGGAAAGGGAGGATGATGTTTTTGGGGATAAGGTCAGAAACCTTGGATGAGATCGTGAGGCGCGCGGCCGGGTACTTGCCATCTTGGAAGAAAACGAGCGGTTGCTCACCTGTTTCCTCGAAGCTGAGCTGCACCACCGTCTTAGTATCGAGGAAGTTATGTCCATAACGTCGGAGGGGAATTATTGGAGGGGGCAGCTCGAGGACAGGGATGGCGTCCGGGTCCAGCGACATAGGCATAGGCGCGCTGCTGCTGTCCATTGCACCCAGCATTGGTTGCGTGATGAGAGGACTGGTGCGCTGGCGTGTATTGAAGGGTGTGAGAAGCTTCATGCAGGCAAGATGACCTTCCCAAGCCGCGTAGTACATGGCTGGGAGATCTTTCTCGTCGAGAACGTTGGGGTTGACGCCAGCGTTGATGAGTGCTTTGAGGCAGTCGACGTTGCCCTCGCCGGCGGCGTGTACGAGCGGCGTCCAGCCGTAGAGCTTATCGACCTGGTCCAGATCTGCGCCATATTGCTTCAAGAGAAGCAGCAACTCCGATGTCTGCCCTGACCTCGCGACCAAATGTTGAGGGTATAGGCCTTCAGCGTCTGGAAGTATGTTTGCTCCATGCTTCAGCAGAAGCTCAACAATTGCAACCGAACCATGCTCGCACGCCAGATTCAGAGGGACGTGATCTGAGTCTGAGACTGGATCGATGCGTGCCGATTTCGCCAAGAGACGCTCGACGCATCTAAGGTGGCCATGTATTATAGCGTGGATCAGAGGAGTGAAATTGTCGTGGTCGATGAGATTAATAGTCCCCTGGCTCGCTACCGTTCTGTCAGTTTCACTCGTCCCATAGGTTTGGCGCAAGGTCTCTCACCTTCCAGCAGAGCTTCGAGGAAAGCTAACCGCCCGTGCAAGCTGGCATAGTGAAGCGGCACCCGGCCATATACATCCGTGCGGTCAACAGCGACGCCCGCTGCCAGACCCCATTCCAGAACATGGTATTTGCCGTAGATAGCTGCTTGATGCAAGCAGTTCCTCTCGTTAATGTCGTCATATGAGTGCAAATCCACCAGCTTGGTCTCAAGGAGGACCTGCAGTGTCTCAACTGGCGCGTCATAAATAGCCGCAAGAAACGTCCTAGTAATGCGCTCCATCAATGAGCTGTCCTCATCTCCAGACTCACTTGATGACTTCATCTTGGCCAACAAGTCTCGCAACGTCGCGATGTTGCCCGTAATGACCGTATCGAGCAGAAGCGTGTCGGCATCGCCCTCATCGGTCCCGATGAAATGTTGACTGGTGACGACATGCCCAGATGATCTGAAGTCGACCTGAATGCCATCCGACCAAGCTCCCAGCTCCTGCAGGCTCGTCGTTGCCTGGTCTGAAAGCTCGCTGATGACCGTTGCGTTGAAGAACGGCTGGACCTCAACCGCCCTGGACAAGTAGAGCTCCTTCGTCTTCGATTTCGATGTCTTGTCCCACTTCTTCAATATCTTCGAGAAGGCAGTGCCGTTAATCTCGACAAACTGCTGCAATTTGTTCAAGTCCGTCGCAAATTGCTGAAATCCCTCCTCGAGTGTCGTGAACTTTGCCGATCGTCTCGATATGCCATGTCTTGACTGGAGCACCTTCTTCTTATCCAGCAAAGTCTTGAGACGAATCTTGAGCTACATTCAAATTACTCATCAGTCTCTGTATAGCAGATGTCTTGCAGGAACGGCAACTCACCTCAGCTTCTTTTTGTAGGTAGAAAGCATTGACCTTGTCCAGTTCCCGCTCTAACTGGAAGAAAAACGTTGCTTTGTTTGCCTGCAGGGCAGCTTGCGAATCGGCTGGGGCGGCAGCGGTTCGGTCGAGTCCATTCTGGGCAGCGAGGAGGGGGGTCGCGGAGAGCTTCTTGATGAGCTACACAGAGCAGGTGTTAGTGGTGCATGTCTTCAAGAAGCGTTCAAGCCATGCAAGAACCCCGTAAAGACTAGTCTTTTGAGACCGTGCATGCATATACACGTATCGCTGCTACCGTATGGTCTCAACTTGCTTCGGGATGCAATGCTAATGCGAGATGCTGCTGGGTGGCATAGGACATGGGAGGCCTCACCTTCTTTAGAGCCTTGTAATTGACGAAACTGGCGGCGTATTCGGGAACCTCGAGCTGGCGCTTTTGAATTTGCTTGCCGAACTTCCTGCGCACACGTCAGCTTCATGTAGACATGGGCGACGGGGGAGGCATGCCAGCCACTTACATCGTGACGGCGTGCAGAGGTGGCTGTTGGAAGAGTAACTCTAGGGCCTATCAGACGGAGGCAGGCAGTCAGCCGAGATTGGGGTTGGCCGATCTGTGGCTCGCAGATCCTCCTCTTCTCACGCGGGTGTATGAGAGGTTGTTTCGAGACGGAACCTCATGACAGTGAAGAGTGAAACGGATAAGGATGAGTCGTTGAGGCACAAGGCGCACGCGTAGGGTTTCTGTGATGTCTCCAAAGCGCAAAAGGTGCGCAGCTTTCCGAAAAGGTAGACCCGTACAGTGAGCTGATGCGTCAGGGTCGTCGTCGTTCAATATCGATGATCTGGCGTCCTGCCTCGATGCCGTTGTCGCTTCGGCTGATAACGTATCTCGGTTGCTCCCTGCAACACTGTGACCGCCGTTCGATGATGGTCGTGGTATCACAAACCCCGTCGCCTTGACCCAATCCAGACGTGGCAGAATCGACCAGCGTTATTCGAACACTGTAGGTCTCAAACGGTCGTTGACCCGAGGACAGGAGCGACGTCGGACGATGACAAACTTTGTTTCGACTCGGCTCAGGAATGAAGATCAGATGGACGAACAGCAGGAGAGAAAAGGTGACCACGACTCGGCTGCCCCTCAGCGGGGTGAAGGAGGCTCTTCACAGCAACAAAATAGACAAGAGCAGTCTACGTAATAAGCCTCAATTCGCTTCATCACTTGCTCGCTTTCTCGCCTTCTGACTTGCTGATTTCATATGTCATTCGCGCCGAAAGCCCAGCAGGGGACTGAATTCCGATACCTGCACCTCCGGGCGTGACCCTGCATTCCCGGTGATCCCCACCATGTGTTAGCCGGGACCACCTCTTCCCACCATGTTTCTTAACAGATTTCTGACTGTGGGGTAGATTCTCGGCCCCGGGTACGGTCCAATCGCAAGAGACCTAGCCACCTCGTGCGGACTTGATAGGGGTTCAGGTGCTCGAGGTGAGCATGAGCAGTGTGGTGGATGGAGGGGCAGAGGGGAGCTCAGGGGGGGGGAGGGGGCAGCACGTTGGCACGATGCGGCTGCTTCATGAGCTGTGGACAGCCAGCCGTTGAAAGGCGTCATTGTGCTTGAGCTGTGTGGCTCTGAGCTGCACCTACGGAAACCTCCCAACCTCGACAGCCACATGTGCGTCAGGCTTTGTTACTGTGAGTTGCGCTTAGAGAGCATGTGTTCATGTGCTACCTCTAGCCAAAGCCATAGGGATATTCTTTAACGCTAGGTGTTGACAAAACAATCTGCCCCTCCCTGTTCAACCTTCAAGTGCCGTGCTACTTCTTGGACGCATCACCTTTCCCTGGCTCGGCGAGACTGTCCTCCATGGCCTCCGCTGTAGCCTTCTTCAATCGCTCACTGTCCTCGTCTGAAGGCTTGTCCTTGGAGGTCTTGTCGGAGCTATCTTTTGTCTCCTTGTTATCCTTCTCGTCTTCGCTGTCTCCTAGGCTAAAGGGGTCGTTGTCGCCGATAGGGCTGGGCTCAACAGTAGAGAGTGGCTGCCACTTAGACGCCTTAGCGGCCGGTGGGGTGTCTTTGGGAGGTACCTCAGGCGATCGCTCGTACATGTTGATCTCCTCTGTCTCCTCCTTGAAGCCAACCCTACGGCCGTCGTTCGGCCGAGGAGAGTGCGAGGGCGGGCGGTAGACGCCCGTTTGTGTCCCTGAGCGCTGGTGGGGGGCTGCGCCGAAGTCAGTACGCGTTGTTTGACGACATGGCTGCCAACTTACTGCCATCCGAGCTGAAGCGCATCCCAGCAAAGTCATCACTCAGCACCTGAGGATCCGCATCATAATCACCACTCCTCCTACTCGGCCCACCATGGTTCTGGCTCTGATGATGAGGGTCATCGCTCTCATCAAAGTTCTCTTCGATGCGCTTCTTCAACGTATTGATCCACGAGTTCACCTTTGTCTGCGTTTCCTGGAATCCCTGGCGTAGATTGTCCCGGATGACGGGTAAATCGTCCTCCATGAAGCTGTACTCGCGCTCCTCGGCCTCGTCGGCGCGGCGGCGGGGCTGTTGGCGGTTCGAAGTTCGATTTTCGTAGGCCCCCACGTTGTCGTAGTGCTCTGCGAGTTGGCGCGCGTATAGCTCGTCGGCTTCCAGCTGGGACATCTGCCTTTGGCCTTGGGGACGGGGGGGTTGAGGTGGAGCAGGCTCCTCAGCGGGCTCAGCCTTCGCGGCATCGGGGTCGGTCATTTCTATGTGCTATTAGTATGTTATTGCTATCACGGCCAATTCACCGCTGTGCGGCTTACCCAGAAGAGCGTTGAAGGCGGGCTCGACCTGTCCCCGGCTGGCAGACAGTACCGCCTTGATAACCCCCGGGTCAACGCTAGGAAACGCCTCCTTGAGGATCTGCTCGTTCTTCTGCGCCTCGGTCATTGGCCTGGGCGGCTTCTGGGGAGCTGTCTCCTCTGTCTTTGGCTCAGTAGCAGGCGGCGCATCGGACGCCTCAGGCTTGTTCGGAGTGGTGGGCGCAGTGCCTTGGTTGGTGTTATCCGTTAACACGGGACCATCCTGCACATCGTCGTCGTCCATGTCAAGCGGTCGGACAGTCGTGGGTGATTCGGCGCCGCTGTCTCCTGTGCCTTTTGTCGGCTGGGGAAGGGGGAAGAATGACGTTAGTTGGTGATCTCCGGGCAGTAGCGTGTAGGATCGAGGTGGGTTAAGCTCACCGTCTCAGTTGGGCCAGCCATAGTCTGTATATGTTCGCGATATCTGTGTTCGAGCTGGATCTGGGGGCAGGTCTAGGTGGAGACAAATGCGATGATCAGAGAAAACTGTTAGGCTTCGCAGATGGAACGGGCACCGGCTGTTGGGAAGCTTGATTCCAGACAGGTCATCTTCTGCGCGAGGGGTTCAGCCGGCCACGACGCTGATGACATGCCCCACATTCATGCGAACCGTCGCCGCCACACAGTACAACGTCACCGCCACATGTCCACCAACTCCCTTGGGTACAGGGTAGCTGGAGCCTTGAGAACAGTAACCCAACCAACCCTACAGCCAGTCGACCAATACAACATCTGTCGCTTCCTCCATAAACAATGACGAATGATAAAGGGCCATGAGAAGACCTCATTCAGGTCTAGTTCTGGACACGGTCTTTTTCCAACACCATCACTCCAGCACAGTTCGCCTTGTAGCCTGTTAGGCTTCACTCTCAATCACCATGGCTGAATTTGACCTGAGCTCGTCGTTCATACCAGCACTACACAAACCTTCAACTCTACTGCCCATCGCCAAACATAGGGACAGTCTTCTCTATGTCATCGAGAACCACCCTGTGACTATAGTCATCGGCCAGACTGGATCCGGAAAGACAACTCAAATACCTCAGTTCCTCGAAAGCGCCGGCTGGTGCTCAGACGGGAAACTCATTGGCATCACGCAGGTATGTTGTCCTCTTAGCGCCTGTAACATCCAGCTAATTCGGTGCAGCCTCGTCGGGTAGCAGCCACAACAGTCGCGGTCCGTGTCGCCGAAGAATTGGGTTGCGAAGTTGGCAAAGAAGTCGGATATTCCATCCGCTTTGAAGATGTCACGTCCTCGTCAACGCGTATCAAGTTCCTCACGGATGGTCTGCTTGTTAGGGAAGCCTTAGTTGATCCTTTGCTGACGCGGTACTCGGTCATAATGGTCGATGAAGCACACGAACGATCCATCAGCACGGATGTTTTGCTGGGCTTGTTGAAGAAGATCCGAAGGAAGAGGCCAGACTTGAGGATCATCATCAGCAGTGCGACGTTACAGGCTGAGCAGTTCTTAAGGTTCTTTACGGATGTCAGCGACGAGAAGAAGGACGGATCTAACGACGAGGCGAAAGAAGAGACTGGTAAGATTGTGAGTTTGGAGGGGAGGACGTATCCAATCGACCTACTCTACCTCGAGTCGCCGGCAGAAGACTATGTCGAGAAGGCCATCGACACTGTGTTCAACATCCACAGTCAAGAAGGCGAAGGCGACATTCTAGTTTTCTTGACGGGTCGCGAAGAAATCGACTATTGCGTCCAAGCAGTCACGGAACGAGCACTCGATCTCGACAGCGGCCGTGCCGGCAAAATCATGCCTCTGCCGCTCTACGCTGGTCTGTCGACTGAGCAGCAGATGTATGTATTTGAAAAGCCATCCGAAAACACGAGAAAAGTTGTCTTTTCGACAAACATCGCCGAAGCGTCGGTTACAATCGAGGGGATCGTGTTTGTTATCGACACTGGCTTCGTCAAGCAGCGAGCCTACAGCCCTGTGACAGGGATAGAGACTCTCACAGCGGTACCGGTTTCCAAGGCATCCGCATCTCAACGAGCCGGAAGAGCAGGACGGACAAAACCAGGAAAGTGCTTTCGGCTGTACACGGAGGACGATTTCAAGGCTTTGCCAGAAGCCAATGTTCCAGAGATCCAGAGGTCAAACCTTGCGCCGGTTGTTCTACAACTCAAAGCGTTAGGTATTGATAACGTCGTACGCTTCGATTTCTTCTCACCTCCACCCGCAGAGCTCATGTCGAAAGCACTAGAGCTGCTCTATTCTCTAGGAGCACTCGATGAGTACGCCAAGCTCACGAGACCGCTCGGCTTCAGAATGGCCGAACTTGCAGTCGAACCTATGATGGCTAAAACAATACTCTCGGCACCAAGCTTCGGCTGCACCAGCGAAGTCTTGACCATTGCTGCCATGACTAGCCTTAATGGCAGTGTCTGGTTCCACCACGATGGCGAGCGCAAGAAGATGGAGACCTCCCGCCGCAAGTTCGCTGTTGAAGAAGGCGATCATCTTACCCTGCTCAATGCTTACCAGGCCTTCATCACAAAGGGCAGGAAAGAAGCTAAATTCTGTCACGACAACAACCTCAACTTCAAGTCGATGACTCGGGCCGTCAGCATCCGTGCCCAACTGAAGCGCTACCTCGAACGCTTCAACATCCCCGTCGATGAGTCGCTTACACAGCGGCCTGATCCGGCCAAACAGACCGAAGCAATACGGCGCTGCTTGACTTCGGGTTACTTTGCCCACGCAGCACGGATGCAGCCTGATGGGACTTACACGAACGTTGGCGGCGGCACGGTTCTGCATGCCCATCCAAGTTCGCTCATGTTCAACCGCAAGGCTGACTGGGTCATATTCCATGAGCTCATGGAGACGGGCGACAAGACATATATTCGTGACATCTGCAAGATTGAGAAGGGGTGGCTACTGGAATATGCCCCCGAATTTTACCAGGTTTCTGGCTGAGAGCGATGAGATCGCGGGACAATCGACACAGTCGGACTAAGCACGGGGCAGGGTTGCCACAAAGAGGAGAGGTTCGGCTGGAAGTGCCCTGTTGATATCATGTGAACTATGCGGGTTTATGCAAGACATTCAGGTTTTCGGCATGAAGGACGGGATATTGGCGGCGCGTGTGTAATGACGATGCTGCCCCCTGGGACATGGCGGCATAATCACTCGTAGCATGAGAGGTTTTCGGAATCAAGATCAAGACCTCCATCAATCAAGATGCCTATCAATGCCTCCATCGTCATCGACAACATATTTCGGGACTTGGTTCATGATCGCGACTCAACGGCGCGTCCCTGACCTGGCACGACTCAGCGCCCCAGTCCCGCCCCGTCCTTCATCTCGGCAACTCCATCACCGCCTTCCGCCGTCACCGACAGACCGTCTTGACCTGGCTTGTCTCACATATTATGTACTTTGAGCTAGGGGGTCAAGGCACTGGGCGCACAAGCGACAGACTTAGCAGCGGGAGCAGCGCTGGGTTCCCTACCGGTGGGTGGATTCGTGAAGAGCACAAAAAACAGGGCAGAAGTAATGCATCTACTTCCTGAGGTAGGTTCTTTATCGCGTTCTGGATGCTTGAATCGCCCGCTAGTACACATTCCGGCTAGCGTCAGGGGTAAGCACCGTGCGAGCCGCTCCTGTGGGCGCCGCACCGGAGTGCGGATTAGGTATGGTGATTCGCGGAGAACCCCCTTGGACTCGATGTCAAGATGTTACGGCGCACTGTATGGTGGGGCGTTGAAACGCTTGGTTGAGCCGCGTTCCTGCGTCAAGATCCATCCAACCGCAGCCGCCCAACGCATCAACTCTTGGGCAGGCGCTTGGCTCACGGATTGAAGAATCAGTAGGACTGCAATGAGTCTTCCAAAGTCGAAACCCTCACTATCTGAAAATGCTGCATAACGCGGTCGTCATCAGATCGACCTGGAAGAAGGAAGGCAGAGGCAAAAACTGCACGCGACAGAGACAAAAGCACAACCCCTTGCAAATTAAACGATCCCAACCGACATCACTGTACTGCACGGCGACTTCTGGGGACACCCCTGACGGCACGACAGTCTCATTCGTCGGACGGCTGTCGCGGACTTGCAGATACTTCTGCGCCCGCGCAATCTGGGCGCAGGTCTAGGTACCCCTGAAGTCATCTTTTATGCAGCTTGGCAGCCTCCTCCTGTTCCACACTTCATCAATCAGCAGCAGGCCCAGCGCCCTCCCCCAGGCTGAATCCGCTGGGCTGCCTGCCAGTGCGCTCTGCCCGCCTGACCCTCCTTACACTGATCTTCCCCTTCTCCTCCCCTTCGCTTCTCGACTCCCACATCGTCAATCCTTCACCCTTTCGCACGGCCGGTTGTTGTTTTGAAGCCCTTTCGGCTTGTTTGTCTTTCGTTGTCCTTCAAGGGATCCTGCCAGCAGGTCTCTAGTCGCTCCTTTCAGCACACGCTCAAGTCAAAGACTCGTGGTGTCTACTATTGACCACTGTCATTCTTTTCACATTCCAACGACGACAATAGCCACGGCTTCAATCAGCATCACGAAGACTTCGCCTTCTGCCATTCGAAAGACTCGCTTCGACAATTGTGAATAGTTTGGTTATTCCGGGTCCATCTGTTGCCATTCGAACGTCGACGTCCCTGTTGTTAACTATCACCGACCGACTGGTTCGCGATCACGTACTACGCCAACCGATTCGAAAAAAAAACAACAGTCCCAGCAAATCACTTTTCCGACAGAAATCTACCCACACGGCCATGACGACGTTGTTCTTCTCCTACTGAAACGATTTTTTTGCAACTACAACGTCATCTACAGTCGCGCTTCCAATATCGAGCTAGTTCGTCAAACACAGCCTGAGTTCACACAGCATGGCTGTCTATGGGCAACGCGATGCCGCTGGGTATCGTATGGCACCCCGTGTCAACCTGGGAAGGGCTGGATTGGTTGCGAGGGCTGAGGATGATAAGCCAAACACGGTCAGCTCCATGGCTGTGCCCATTGCTGTCTGCATCGCGTAAGTTTTAGGTTAAACCTCTCGTTGTCAACGCGTGGCTGACAAGATGATAGTGTTCCGATTGCGATTGCGGTTGGTGTTCTCCTCTGGCTGCATAGACGAAACGTCAAGCGACAGAGAGCAGAGGATGCGAACGACCCCCATGCTCACCTCGATTTCGGCACGGGCGACGCTCCCATCGGCGGCGGCAAGAAGAAGTTGGGACGCAAAAGTATCCTAATGATGGGTGGTGAGAAGGGACAACACAAGACAAATCAGCTCTCCATGGACATGAACCTGGAGTCGCCGTACCTTCTTCCTCCTCAAGCCCAGAATTCGCACGACTCGGTTCACAGCTTGACACGCAACTACCCTCAAGAATACGACCCTTACCGCATGGTTTCGAGCGAATGTGGAAATTCAATTCGCTCCTACAACAAGGAAACCGGCGGTTCGATATATGGCAGCAAGCGCAACTCTGTTGTCACTGCCAGGTCGCTCAAGATGCCCCCGCCTCGCCAGGGCTCGTTCCCCAGGGTTCCCTACTCTCCTTCTGACAATGCCTCAACACCCGTTGAAAAGGAGACTCTCGCCAAGGATCCTTTTGCAACTCCCCCGCCGGCGCCCGAGCCCACCCACCAAGGTCCAGCTCAACCTCAACTGCAAGACCCTATCTTGCCCGTCCAACCTGTCGTGCCAGAGATCGATACTGTTCCCTACCCTGACGAGAAGGAGGCTATGCCTCGTGTTCCTAGCATCCAAGAACCACCTCCTGCGATGGCTAAGAGTCCGGAGGATAGGAGATACAGTCCGCCTCGGGATGGGCCGCATCAATTCGAGCTTCCTGGGATGGCCCAGTCTGACAACATCGGCATGGCGTCGGGTGGTGACATCTCGCCTCCCCCACGCCACCCAAACAATCAGCCTGACGGATTAGGTCTCAATCTCGACCTTCCTCAGCCAATGTCTCCTCTCAAGGATGACATGTTCGGAAATCAACAGCACATCCAGCCTCAGTCCGCCCAGATCGTGAGTGCCGACAGCCGCCTGTCAAAAGAAAGCGATTACGGCTATCAAGACGCCTACCAGCCCCAGATCCAGACCAGTGAGTATTACGATCAATATGAAGACGACGGCCGGGGTAGGTCAAGACAGTCCCGCATGGACCTCGACATGCAACAGCAGCAGCAATCGCAAGGTCTCCGAGTTCCCCAGCAGGATAACAAGCGCTTGTCAGTCGGATTCCGCCCCTTGCCCCCAGATGAGGCTCTGGAGTCTGAAGATCCCGAGTATCGCGCCAACCGCATTCGATCTTTCTACAAGGAGTATTTCGATGACTCGAAGGATGCCGCCCCGCCTATGCCCAACGTCCCCGCTGAGTACTACGGTGGCGCCGAGTACTATGAGGATTACGATCAGGGTTACGCAGAAGCAGCCTACTTCGACCCAGAGACGAACGCCTTCGTCATGCCGTACGCTCAGCCTGTGCAGCGCCGTGCAATGACACCTCCACCAGGTGGGCGCAGAGGAGGACCCGGGCCTCGTGGTCCTCCTGGACCCAACCGCCGCGGCCCTCGTGGGCCTCACGGACCTCACGGCTCCCTCGGTGGAATGAGTCTCCCCGGTGGCCCAGGCCGCCCGAGAGCTGGCTCCGCTTGGGGATCCCGCGCCCCGTCATCACTAGGTCCCCGTCCTGACTCTTCCGCTTCGGCCAGGGCTGGCCGCGCGACTCCAAGAAAGAACTTGCCACCTCCCAGTGCTCTGAACACTCTGCCGACACCATCCAAGCTCAAGGACGATTCATTCGCTCTCATCAACGCCGCGGACTTCGCACCCCCAGAGTCCTTCCAAAGTAGGGCCCGCGGTCGCTCGCAAAGTCCCTTGGGTGAGAGGCGAGCCTACTCACCAGCGGTTCCTGCTGCTTCGCCACTCGTCACGACGTACGACGAGCTTGGTGTCATGCCCAGCCCGTAAGTTGCATTCCCACCTTGGCTCACATCGGATACTAACATAGCTCAGACACGACCTTCGCAAGTCATCAACCTTTACGGGCCTGGACTTCCTCCCTCCCAAGAAGTTCAAGGACAGCGACACCATGAGCGACGCAGGCAGCATCCGCTCCAACCGCAGTGCCATCTCCCGCCAAGCCGAAAGTGCCATCCGCTCTGGCGCAGGCCGTGTCAGCAGGCTCCCCGGCGACCAGGTCTTCACGACCCACGCGTTGGAAGGCCAGCTGAAGCCACAATGGGGCATGCGTCAGTAGAGCACGACCCTTGCCCTTGTGAGCGTTTTCCTCGTGTCTAAGCGTTGTTTGGGAGTTCAGCATCAAGACCGTAATCATCGGCGTCGGCTATCAGCATGAGGAAAGTTGGCGGGTCCTAGACCCGGGCGACTCTACGATTTGCTTGTTTTCGATTCATAGGTTCTGGAGTAATATCACATCACCATCTGGTCATGATCTGTGGCTATAGGGACTATTTGCATATAGACGGATTGGATTTGTTTTGGAGAGAAGGGTCAGCGGAGCGAACTTGTGGTGGAAGCTCATAGTTAGCAGTTGGATGCTGGCAGCGGGTCAGTGTGAGCAGCTCTGGCTGGGTGCTGGCAGTGTGTGTCTCCACATATATATGCATACTGCAGTTGAATCAAATGAAGTGGACATCAAAGGAAATCAAACCATGTTTGTGAGGTGTTACCATTGACAGTGCCTAGTAGTCGCAGGTTTGACGTCTTGCAACACGTGACACCGTACGCAGACGTCAAGAAGCCGCACCTGTCAATCTACACGAGGTATTGACAATGGTCTGAATGCGACGTGCTGGCTGCTAGCCCGAGTGGATTAAGCACATACTATCATTGTCTTTAGTAGCTTCTAGGGTGGCTTGCACGATGTTCAGGCAGCTCACCAATATGAGTTTTCGGCAGCAACTCTGGCTTATGTCCAAGCACCTTTGTACAGCTCAGCTTCAACAGTTTCAAGTACAGTGACTAAGGTAAGCATTAAGGTTGTACCGCATCCCATGCGACCGGATTATCTCCGGCGCGATGAAAGGTTATTTTTATGCTCTGTGGCCGGTTGATGGCGCAGTCGAGGGCGACTGTGCGCGATCTCCTGCGATCTTACTGGTGTAATTGGGTCGCCCCTGGCGGTGGCGATCCTGCACAGCCATCGCGGATCTTCTGGGACTCGGCGATGGCGATGTGCGATACGAGGGATTGGCGCGCTGGGGCTCCGCATCGAAGACGGCATCACAAGCCTGCGCAGCTATGGCTGAAGAGCTAGCTTTTGGTGCTATTGCAGCGCAGGATTGGGCGATTCGAGGGTGATGCTGACACCTGGCTTGGCTGCCGGCTGAGCATTGCATTCCTCAGCAGTTGAGGAATTTGGGCGAGATGAGGGCCATTCTCGTATCTGAGACGGACCAAGACACACAATCGGGAAGAAACATGTCGATTCAAGGCTCCATTGTGTCCTGCCAAGGCTGTCTGATGCTCGTACAGTGCAGCCGAGCGCCAAAAGTTTCTCGCGTTAGCAGCGCCATGCGCCGGAGGCCGCTGCGTTTAGGCCTGGAGACGCTGAAGACGCTGAAGACACTGCCACGAGCCTCACGGCTTGGCACACCTCACCAGCCACAAACGGGGCCGACACCATTGGATCTCGACAACCTAATCGAATACCACCATCTCCTCACTTGTCTTCTTGGTCTGAAACAGCATCTCTAACAACTTCCCCCGTCACCGTAACCGTCACGCTCCTTTGCTCCTCTCTGCCTTCCTTAGCCTCCCGCTGTTGAAGACTGGAGACCGACAGCCCAGATCCAAGGCAGTCAGTCCATCGGCCGTCATCTCAATTTCGCCTGGGTCCCGGCCACCACCCTTGTCACCCTCCTCGGCTGAATTGCCTCACACGCCTCGCCTTACCAGCCGCACCCGGCATCTCACGCCTCCTGGCTGGGGACAACAATCCTGACAAAAACACCGCCAACTGCCATCACGCACCGGCGAATTCGACGCCAGCACCACGCCAGCGTCATCTGGACACTTTGGCTTGGCTCGTCTCGCGCATCACTCAAGCTCCCTCTCGCCGAAGCTTGTCCAATTGACACAGTAAGTAGCACTTGCTCCGATCATCCATTAGTCTACGCCTGGCAACGCCGTCGGGAGTCTGTCGTGGCATCCCCTCCGTATCCTGGCCCAGCATCGACTCGACACTGTCCCCCAAGACCGAGGCGACACCAAGTTTCTCTCCCATCTGCCACTCGTCGTCGCACTCTGCCTCTGCCTCGCCCGTCTCCGTCTCCGTCTCCGTCTCCGTCTCCGTCTTTCCCGTCAATCCCTTCGTGCTGACGCATCCCCCTCCCAGCCCGTCAGCTTGATCGCGTGAGCCAAGCTTCACGATGTCGACCAGCCCCGGCAGCATCCCGGAGGTCCCTACCGACCAGCCCTCAGATCCGGGGGAGTCGCCGTCGCCTCTGCCTCCTTCCTCGACAGACGGCGGCGACGATGGCGGCGACGATACTCCAACCCCAACTAGCGTGCCAACGCAACCGCCTGAGGAGACCTCAACGCCTCCTGAGGTGCCAACAACCTCAAGTCTACCGCCTGAGGAGCCCACGACGAGTAGCGCGCCTCCACCCGAGACTACAACGAGCGAGCCTCCACCAGAAACCACCACGACGCCGCCCGAGGAGCCTACGACTTCAAGCCAGCCACCCGAGACAACATCCATACCCGAAGAAACCACTTCTGAAGTGGTAGTCCCATCTACGACCGAGGTTGTCGAGTCTACCGTCGCTGACTCTACTGCAACCAGCATCGTCACCATCACAACTACACGAGGCGCACCAGAAGCCGATCCGACCACCACCGGCCAAACGGGCGAGCCTACTCCTATCAACCCGGGCAGCGGGGGAGGTGGCGGAGGCCTCGACTCAGGCGCCAAGATTGCCATCGGCGTCGTCGTCCCCATCGTGTCCATCGCCATCATTGCGCTTGTTGGCTTGTTCTTTTGGAAGAAGCGTCGCGCAAGACGCGCAGCCGAGGAGGAACGCCGGAAGGAGGTCGAAGATTACTCTTATAACCCCAATGCCGACCCCACGATTCCCAACGTCATGGGCGGCGGCAGCGGCGACGCTGGCTATGAGATGAGGGAAGATTCCTCGGGGTACCGTGGCTGGGGCACCACCGCCGCCGGCTCAACAGGTCGCAAGGCTTCGACAACAATGTCAGGCGGTGGACTGGCCTACTCAGATGCCCAATCTCCAACGCAGGCCCACGCCTCTTTGGCTCGCTCCGACGAAGTCTACTCTCCCGAGGGCGAAATCCTCGGCGCTATGGGTCCCGCCGCAGCCAACAATCGCGGCACTGGAGTCAACCGTGGCCCCTCCAACGCTTCTTCTTCATACAGCGCGGCTAACCGCTCTGATAACTCAGACGGAGCCATATCATATGGCAACGGGGCGACGTACTACGACCAGCAGGCACATAATCCCTATGCTGACAATTACGCTGGTGGAGGCGGGGGACCTCAGGAGCTGTCTGCTGCGCCGGTCATCAGGGACAACCCCGCGAGGCGGAACACCCGCATCGAGAACCCGAGTCATTATCCCCAGCAAAGCGCCGGAATCTCGCAGAACTTTTAGTCTGCTTTCTTCGAGCTTTCTGGTCAAGATAAGGGGAGGAGGAAAGATACCCGCGCTGTTTGGGGAAGGAGTCTCTGTCGAGGGACACTGGCGTTTACTTTGGAGACATGTTTTCGTTTCACCCTGATCTTATTTGCCACGTACACCTTTGTTTACGACGGATCGCCTACATAATACTCACGCTCCCTCATCGATGCCATCAGTACATCAAACCAACGCGCTGTCACGCACAGCGCAACACTTTGCGCCAGTCTTTACTTGTCCGGAGATGGAAGAGCTACAAAAAATGGACCAGTTGCAACCAGGGGAATGGCGGGAGCAGTGTAAGAGTGAGGGGGAAAAGTTAGGAGGAGCGATCTAAGGGGGACGAGGCAACTGAGGATGCTTACATGAGTGCCTACGTCGCTCGAACCTACTTGAGTAGGTCGTACTTGCACGTTTGTATATACACGGACATTGCATAGCGTTTCTAATAGTCACTTAGTGGACATGGCATCCTTACTCCCCTATATTACATGTGAACAACAGCCATACAAGAGCGCGAACAATGATTTATCCGATCTCAGAAATGTAATCCTTCCTTCCCAGACCTCACGCCTCAATGCATGGTTCTCTTAAAGGTGACTCGTCCTGAACCAGTCTGCTCATCCAACTCAGTCAGCCTGAGTCGATCAGCAACCCCGCTTGTCCCCCATCCCCTGGCTCAGCTCCATGTATTTCCACCAAAACTCGCAAACCCTCTTCTCCCTCTCGCTCAGCCTCCTCACCCCGACAGCCGTCCCCTCCTCCCTGCCTCCGGCAGCCTCGTCGTTGCCCTCGCCGAAAACCAACACCTCACCCGCCCCTGTTGCATCCTCGCCGAACGGCGTCTCGAAGACAGGCCACTCGGCGCCCATCCGTCCAGCGGCGAAGGCCTCCCATCGCTGCTTCATCTCCGCGCCCACCCTGCGCAGGCCGGGCTTTTGGGGGTTCCCCCGGACGACGCCGCCGTGGCTGCAGTGTCCGCTCGTGCCCCGCGTGCCGTCCTGCCCGGCGTACTCGTAGAGGTAGGCCCTCCCGCCCTTCGAGCGGACCATGTGCGCCGTGTGCACGACCGGGCACTTGTAGGCGTAGTCCCCGTACGCCACGTACAGCCTCTCCCTCTCGTCGCCGCCGAACATGGACGCCGGGTACACGCGCTCCAGCTCGTCCAGGGGTAAGTTCGGGATGAGCGCCGCCCAGAACTCGCCAAAGGGAGGGTGGTTGGGCTGGATGAAGCTGCGGCCCTCGGTTCGGCAGAAGCCCGTGAGCACGTCCGGCACGTCTGCTGCCTGCTGCCAGAGCTTCAAGGGCGGCTCGGGGATGGGCTCTGCGACGACGGGCTGCCACGGCCATGTCATGCTGCGCGTGCTCTCGCCGAAGACCTTTATGCTGGCGTCTAGGACCTTGTCGAGGGGGGCTGAAGCTGCCCCCGGGAGGAGGGATTGCAACCTCGTGCGTTGGGCTTGGACCCGGGGGTGCTGCGGAGAGAGGACCGAGCGTGATGTCGGCGACGCGGACTCGAGGATTGCTCTCCTCAGAGGCGGTACGTTCGGTAGAGGGTTCAGCATGTAGTGACCGACCTGCTCTGAGATTAGCTCAGGAAAAGGGGGGGTGGGAACCAGGATCACGCACAGAGTGCCCTCCAGCACTGACGCCCAACATAACCACATCCTCCCGGTTGCCTCCAAAGCGCCCAATATACCTGTCCACCCACTCCCTCGAGACCCTCTGATCTATCAAACCCAGATTATGCTCTTCGCCCCCAAAGCCCAACGCCCCGATCCTGTACGCCACAGCAACGACAATCACGTCCAGCGCGCTTCTGCCCACCCAGCCTCTCGAGTCCGCATCCGCCGGGGACCCAAAGTTGAAGCCGCCGCCGTGCAGATACAGGACCACCGGCAGCCTGGCTTCGGGAGGGGTGTTGGCAGGCCGGGTGATGTTCAGGGTGAGAGTGTCCTCGGGGATTTCCACCCTCCCCGGCATCATGGGGTTGGGAAAGACTGCCGACTTGGGAGTGGAGGCGTCGATCGTGTCCTCCGGTGTAAGGATGGTTGGTCGTTTGAAGCGAGGGGCCTTGGCGTAGGGAACGCGTTTGAATGTTTCTACTGGCTTTGGAAGAGTAGGGGTCGCTGGGTGGGTGAGTCCGATGATGGTGGCGCTGCCGACCAGGACAGCTGGTTTTGAAACCATCTTGGCATGCCTTTGGAAACAATAGCAATTGAATCGGTAATGTGAGGTCGGTTTCTGTGGGAATTAATGGTTGGCAGTCAGTCTCAGTCATCTAGATGCACGAAGCTGTGGATGTAAGTGGTGAGTAAATTGAGTGTCGTAGCGGGGTTATTGCGGATGCGAGCTGCAGCCACTGCATTTAGGACACTAGTACTTAGTCCCTACTGAAGTATATCCAATGCGTGGAAAAGGGGCTGCCCAGGCTGTCTCCATACTCGTAAATTCCACAAACTACGAGAACCTAAGAACCTAACGCCTAATGCTATCCTAGGGCTGCAGTGATCCAACAGTAGTAAGCCCGAACAAGAAAATGCAGCCACGCACGAACGCTAATCTTACGATGACGCCTGCCAGCACCGTAACTCCGTGCTCTACCCGAACGATAAGGAAACATTTGTCGTCTAGACATATTCAGGGGACAACAGCTTTCAAGTCCTGATAATAAAACCCAGTTCTGACAGCGCGCCTAGTCTGTGCAGATCTGCCGCCAACTCACGGCTTGGTCCCGCCGCGATCGTGTGCTCGCAAGCTCTGCCTCCTCGAAAGTTCCCGCTGCCTTTGCTTTTCTGCCCATTCACGGCTCGCTGCTCTAGAGCGCTCAGCAGCCTGCTCGCGGGCCAGCCTAGTAGCTGCCTCCCGTTCTCGCTTTTCCTTTTCGCGGTCAAGTGAATAGCTGTTGTCACGGGCGTAAATCTCCCGACCTCGCAGGCGCTGTTGTGAGATATCCTCGACAGACACGGAGCTTCGCTTCTCGCTGAGACTTGTCGACGCAGAGGTGGCGCGACTGCCATCATCGGATGGGCCCGCTACAGAGTTGCGTCCACGTCCCTGAGGTGACTGAGCCGCCGCAACCGATGCAAGTCGACTCAGCGAGTTCGAAGTAGAGAGGCGCTTTATGCGGGCGCTGTCTCGCGTGGGAGAGTCCTCTGAGTCAGTCTTGCCCTGCCGAGCGCGACTCGCGATGGTCTCGCGGGGTAAAGCATTGACTGTGTTCGATTTGAAAGGGCGAGCCTTGAACTCCCGCCTCCTGCGTTCCTCTTCTTCCTGGGCTTTTAGCTTCGCCTCTCGCTCTTCGCGCTTGCGGCGAGAGATGGCCTCTCCCGGAAGCTCGAAATTGGGCTTGGTCAAAGGTCTGCTAGACTTCGTCCTTGTTGGGGCAGCAGCAGCTTTCTGGGCCTCGGCCTGTTGAGCCTGGCGCGCCTCGCGCTGTTGCTTTAGCCTCCTCGACACTGCCTCTCCTGGAAGTTCAAAATGCGGCACTGTTACTGGTTTGGTCGACTTGATGGCAACTTTGGGCTCTGGAGTATGCAAATGGACGGCCTTCGGTCGAGAAATAAACCGAGCCGCCTTCTGCTCTGGCACCGCATCAGACCTCTGTGGTTGATTCTCTCGCAAATCCATCGAGTTTGATCGTCGAAGCGCTGGCCGCATCTTCTCACTAGGCTTGACCCGGAGAGTGGCTGACTGACCTGGCGCGATGGTGACTCGCTTACCAGCCTTGCCGGTGCTGGCAGGAGTGCCAGAAATACACTTGACCGGCCTGCGCTCTGAAGCAGCCATTCGAGGGGAGTTGGTGTAGTTGTTGACTGCTTCAATCTCATCCTCGAGTCTGTCGATTTCTTCCAGGGAGTCTTCGATGCGAGGCCCCGAGAAAGAGCCTGCTGGGGACGCAAAGCTACCGACCTCGCTCACATGGGTGAGAGAGGGCGAAACCGCCTGGTCCATGGCCTCGATCGACTCCTTGATCTTTAGTGTATTTCGTGTGTTGGGATGGCTGGATAGCACTGAGGTGATTTGATCTTCCAGCTCACGACGTCCTTCAGACGGGGGCTTCGTATCATCGTCGGTGTCTAGGCGAGTCGCGAGGAAGGTGAAATTGTCGGCAGCCTGGTCTTGACCTCCGCAATTTTCCTTGCGACGCACCAAGTTGCAACCATATGTGGCGACTTTCGACGAGTCGATATTGCCGTCATGGACCAAGGGAGTTTGGCCGTTTGTAGGAGGTGGGTAGGTCATGACCCAGTCAAACTGATAACTCAGCTGCTTGTTGACTTGTTCGTCGATGGGCCGGTCAACCGTGGCGTGTGTCAGGGGATGGTTCTCGTCGTGTAGGACTAGCAAACGTCAGCTGGAGTTAAGCATACCCCATGATAGGACGAACTGCAGGGTGCTTGGGCGGAGCAATCGGAAGCAAAGTCAAAGGTTGCGGTGCCACAAGCCGTCTTCTTTCCCGCCTCGCGGGCGTTGCTGTCCTTAGTCTGGAACAATGGCCTGAAGGTTTGAGTTCCAATAGGCGGCCGGCGTTGTTGATTCGTCTGCTTGAGCTCTGGCAAGACTGGCAAAGGTCGAGGACCGAGGGGACGCCTCCGTGTCAGCGCCTGGTTATCGATCGGAAGCTCTATCAGAGGCTGCGCACCAGCAGGCCTCTGCGGGGAGCCGGAGACGACGGGATACTGCTGCCCAAGGAATGGCTCCGCATCCGAGTGAATGTCAAAAGTGTGATGCGACGAAGCGTCGCGGACTCTGTCTCCCGCCAACATCCCGTCGAGAACCAGAACCCTGGAAGGATCCAAGCGAGGAAACAATTTCGTTGATCGGCAGGGGTCCCTGTGAACGGCGCGGAGCGGGGCCGGGTTTGATTGACTTGGGCCAAGAGACTGGGGATTGACCTCAGGGGACGGCCGGGGTGATTAAGTTTCTGCTGAGACGGACCGGCGAAGCAGTGACGCCAATGAATGCTATTAGCAATGATGTTTGGACAGAAGACGTGGGCGATGAAACGTGGGGGAAGAAGAGGAGAACAACAAGAGGTGAGGTGAAGTCATATATTGACTGGCTGTTCCTTCTGCTGTCCGTTCCCTGCTACAAGCATCTCAACCCCTCCTGCTCCTTGGGCCGGAGCCTGCCCCAAGCAACATTGGGTGGGTGCATTGGACTGGCAACCTTGGCCATGTTTACTTCGTGCCGGAGTCACGGCCTCGACGCGTGCGGCGCGTCAGCCAATGATGCAATGGCATCCGATGACTAAGACACGCGTCGCTGTCGTCGACGTCTTTGTCCTCAGTAGTGACAGCGAGGCATGCAGTGATACCTTACTTGAAGATATCGGAGCTGGCCTTGTCCTGCGCTGCATTTGCATGCGGCCGTGCATTCTGATGATGTCTCTGCGGACGTTCGCATCGCGCTGGTCGTACAGTAGTTCTTCATGCTTTCCAGGTCGACTGGTGGTATTGGCCGGTTGTATAGGTCCAGGTTGCAATACTCAAATGCTCATGACGGTATCTCCTTCAGCTTCTGCGGCCTCGGCCTGAGCATGTACGACCGGCGCATGTTCGGTCGGGATGCGAACCAGGGTTTGGGGGAGCGCATGTGCTTCGGATTCGGTCGAACCTTCTTCTCCCTCGTTTTGGCCAGGGGGCTTTGCTAGTCTGGCTTCATATATATCAGCCATAGTTCTTGTTTGTTTGAGAGGACGAAGAAACTCACTGGATGCCATGTTAATAGCTCGTAGCACATTATGCCAGTTTCCCATCACGGCTGCGATCACTACACCGCCAGTCAGCATTCCCGGCCTATACTCGAAAGCACAACGGCTCACCTTCTGTGCCCTCTGACAATGTCGAAAGCTTCGTTTCTAGAGCCTCCATCTGGTTGGCAACAGCGCCGCTGAGTTCCTGAAGCTCCTTGAGATGTTCCAACTCGGCCTTCTTCTCCTGGATTCGGGCGGCTAGCGCAGGCGATTGTGCAGACGATCCTGTACTGCGCATGTGTGTTGAGAGAGATCGGGTAGGATACGACATCGTGGGCGGCTTGGGTCGCTCGGAGTAGAGTTTGTCGCGTCTTCAACGTCTCGAACACTCACGAACTTAACTTGGGGTTCAAGTCAACTGAATCAGGAATGGTGGGGTTGAATCGTTAATCGCAAGCACGACTGACGTGCCAAATGAGGGGCGCTGCTACGGCAACGGATGCCAGACCGGCAGGCCGGCGCTATTCCGCATCAGGGCACCTGTCAATACTACAACCACAACACCCGAAAGATTCCCACTAGCTCCCCTCCGATCCATCGTGAACGCGCCGCCGACCTACTTCAACACCTCGGATTTCGTGCTCTTCTCGCTTCACGCCGCATCTTGAGTCCCGTCATTCAGGCTGCATCTCCAGCGCGATCGTTGTCGCTGCTTGGCGAGACATGGCGCGCCTCAATGAGCCTCCAGTGTCGACCGACAGCGCCGACATAAGTACGTTACCGACGACAATTATTGAGCAGCACCATGCTGATGTTGCTATAGTTCGCAAAAAGCTTCTTCGACAGAATCGCGACCTTGCAAAGACCAACAATCTCCGAGCCCTCAAGATTCGCGAGTTAGAGAACGAATGCGCATGCATGCTTTCGGAAAACGTTCAACTGCGAGGACGCATCATTGAGCTAGAAAAACAGGTCGACAACAACGAAACACGAAGGATAGCAGACCACGCTCTAGCGATTAAGGCCAAGCTGGAAGCACAGTTGACGGAATGGGGGAGCATGATTGGGGAGCTGGGGCTGGAGCCGCCGCCAAAGAGACATTCACCATACATTCGACGAAGCTCCAAGAGCCGGCCTAGCTTCAGCAAAAGCAGAACCAGCCCCTCTCAGCGACGACTTCGCGACGTAGCAAAGGATATCGAAGAACTTGGTCAGATCTCAGAGCACAAGTCGTTCCCCCGCAGATCGATGAAGTACGTTGGCACCTGGAGATGGGGATGAACATCGCTGACATGCTACAGTCCCGAGCAAATCATGGCCCTTCGAACCGAAGCCGACACTGTCGACACCGAGATATCACCGGCCGCTTCGCCAGACCTCGGACCGCCGCCCATGTCCAAGTTCATCCAGTACGATTCTCACGACGCGCCAGCCCAATTGACCCCTTCCAAGGCGACACCGAAGAGAGCAACGCCAAGCCCAAAGGGGATCCTTCAGCCGCCAGAGCTGCTCCCATCTCCAAAGCCAGACAGGATTGACGCATCGCCGTCCCCCCAGAAGAAGTCGAACCCACTGCCGCCAACGAAGGGTCTTTCCAAGGCCGAAATCAAGACTGCCTCGGAGCCAAAGAAGCAAGCAGACTCTCAGCCTAAGCCTGCAGAAATTTCCCCGACGAAATCACTTAAGCGCAAGCTTTCCACACGAGATGAAACCCCACAGACTCGACCCATCTCCAGAACGAATGAAAACCAAACACCCCGGACCATGGCTGGCAAACCTCTGGACAGGTCCGAGAGGAAGCCTTTGAAGGATCTGGCTACGAGGAAGGAAGAGCGTGCCGCCCTAGCTGCGAGTCGCAAGCCACTCTCATCAAAGAGTACGAACGATGATGTGGCGTCACCGAAGAAGAAGTCCAGGCCTGCGGGGACAGATGAAGTCGCATCAGCCAAGGCAGCTCATAACAAGCTGAAGCCTGGCGAGGACCGGTCGAAGCCTTCGATCAAGAGGAAACCTGGACGACCACCGCTCGCCCAAATCAAGCCCGAACCTGAGCAAGAGCCTGCTATTGCAGCTGTTGAGGCCGATCTCGGGACACCACTAGCAGAGCCTGACCTCCTCGCGCCGAATTCGCCCATGTCAGCCCCTCCAGCGGATGCTGCTCGAGGAGACACTCCCCCACCTGCCGATATCAGCGCACAGGGAGAGACTGCTCGAGGTAGCAGGCGCAACAGAGCTGTAGTGAGCTATGCTGAACCATCCTTGAACACGAAGATGCGCAGACCTGGAAAGGAGCTGGTGGATGCCGTGACGGACTCCAGACGCTCGAGCGTGATGAGCCTTCTTGTGCAAGATTCCGCCAAGGATCCAGACAAGGTCGTTAAAAGGAGCGCCGATAAGATTAAGAAGGAGCCGGTGGAAAATCCTGCTGCGGACGTCGCCCCGGCCCCTGAACCAGGGAGCATACCAGCTAGTCCACTGGCGAAGAAGTCGGCACCATCACCCCCGTCGCCAGAAGTTCTTCCCCCATCAGTCACAACCCAACGCAAGAAGCGTGTGTCCTCAGCTATGTTCAAGGACCTGCTGAATGATGACGACGACGATGACGAAGTGAAGGAGGAGAGCAAGGAGAGCATCACAGTGAGCGATGTTGATGTGTATGACTTCACGCCTACTTCTCCAAAGGCCGCAAAAGATAGCAAGAAGAGAGGGTCCAGGGCGAAGACTTCCAGGCGGTATTCGACGGCGCTGGAGGGTGAGGACGACGATTTTGAACCAGCTCCACGACCTGCGTCCAGGCGGAGGAGCATGATGGTATAATGACATTCGCAACAGCGCAAGGCGTTTGGGACCTTTGGAGCATCCTTTGGCGGCGTTGATGATCATGAACATACCAGGATACCAAGCGGCTCAATTTTTATAGTAGTGTATTTGCAGCTCTGCCGCCTGTGCCACATCATCATATCATGGCTAGGCAATTCAACTTGTTTGGATATTCCACACATCGTCCCGCTTCTCATTAACATGGTATCGACCCTGATTAAACGTGATCTTTCCCTCGTCGTCATGACGCGCCGCCAGCAGGCTCGACTGGCTTCGTATACGTGACCTTCTCCACCGCAACATTCTCATTCCCCTTATCATCCCTCTTCAACTGGTAAACATATAGCGTCAGACTTATCCCCTGCACATCCATCAAGCAAAAGCTCGGCGTCACGCCCTCCCCCTCCAGCCCCGTCCCCAAATCCATCGCCCCCGTGGCGCTTCCGGGATTTACGAAGAACTTGTCCTGGTACTCGAAGGCGTCGAATCTGTGGGTTCCTCCCCAGCACAGCACGTCCACGTCCAGCCTGTTCGCTTCGGCGAGAAGCAGGTCCGGCTCCGGCGAGACCAGGGTGAAGCCCTCCAGGAAGCCAACTCGGAGGGAGCCGTGCTGCACGATGGAGGTTATAGGCAGGGAGGTGGCCTCGACATCGTGCCGGCCCTTGACGATCTTGAGGTCCGGGGAGATGGAGCGGAGGTACTCGTAGGTCGTCTTGTCGGTCAGATTGCCGAGGCAGAGGGTCTGGGAGATCTTGCCGGGGGCGAGGAGCTTCTTAAACTGCGAAGGGGTTAGCTGGGCTTAGTTTCGAGCTGCGGCGCGCGCTGGCGCAATTGGGGTGGTGGGAGGTTACCGTACCTTTGCTGGTATGTCGAGAGCTCGGTCGGGGATATGCAGGTCCCCGATGACGAGGATGAGGAACGCCATGCTGTCGGAATCGTGTGGTCAGGCCTGCGCGACGTCCTAGGGAGCAATTGACGAGGCAAGTCGAGGGTTGGGCGGCGGGTGGAGGGGTAGTCGGTGATGTTGGAGGTTGGAGTTGACGTTGAGGCTTAGCTCTAGGCTGGAGATATCGTCATATCGGGGCAATGCCGGAGCTACCCCAGACCACGTATCTGAGACTTGTGTTGGACAGTCAGTACCAACAAGCAGGAGCTGGCTTGAGCAATTAATTGACAGTGCTACACACTCTGCTGGTATTTCTTTGCTGACGCAAATATATTGTTCGAGCGATCCAATCAAGTAACTCCAGCGAAAGATGGCCACGCGTGTCCGCAACTGCCTAGAGAAGCAGTTCCAGGCTTACACCAAGTTCGAACCCCGCCAACTAACACCTGCTCTCATGGACATTACACGTCTTCTCGAACCTTTTCGACTTTGATCAACGACACGCAGCAAGAATCTATCATCATGCCTACTGAAGGAGTCTGGATCACGCCCGAGGGCAAGAAGGTCCTCATCCCCCTCGAAAACAATCCTGAAGTCTTCACCTCGCTCGTGCACGACCTCGGCCTCTCGCCCCTCATGGGCTTCTACGACGTCTACTCTATTGATGAGCAGTCCCTGCTTTCCATGGTCCCCCGACCTGCCCATGCACTCATCTTCATAACCCCAGCTCCAATGTACTACGCCGTTCGCGACGAAGACGGCATTCCACAGGCAGACGACAAGTTCACCTACGACAAGAGTGGCAAGGATGAACCCGTTCTGTGGTTCAGACAGACGATCGGCAATGCTTGTGGCCTGTATTCGCTGATCCATGCCGTGGCCAACGGTGAGGGGAGGAAGTTCGTCAAGGAGGACAGTTTGTTGGGGAGGATCTTCCACGACGCGGTTGACCTCAAGCCGGAGCCGAGGGCGAGGCTGCTGTACGACAGCGAGGAGCTGGAGAAGGCTCACATGAAGAATGCTGTGACGGGGGATTCCGCAGCACCGCAAGCTGAGGATCCCTGCGGTCTGCACTTCATCACTTTCACAAAGGGTCAGGATGGACATCTGTGGGAGTTGGAGGGAGGTTGTGACGGACCTATTGATCGGGGTGTGCTGCCTGAGGATGCGGACATGCTGAGTGAAGTGGCGCTGGAGAAGGGCATTCGCAGGTTCCTGAAGCATGCTGATGGGAACTTGGAGTTCAGCATCGTCGCACTTTGCAACAAGGAAGACTAAGCTTGACGAGCGCAGTCAGCCCGGAATGTAGGAGCTTGCTGTCGACAGAAGGACAGTCAACTCACATCTAACACGTCCAACAAGACTATCCAAGTCGACAAATACACATCATGCTTCATGTAACTCACAGACTAATTGATACAGATCATGAAGTTGAAGGAAAATAAATAATTCAAACTCGCTGATTAATTATATTCATCGAATTATATCAGCGGTAACCAGCAAGCATCAGCTTTTGGCCACCCGCCTACTACTACTACCCGAAACAGACTCATGCTCATAAGGTATATCCTCCGCTGGCCTGAACGCCTCTCCGAATGTGCAATCGACTACTAAAACATCGACCGCTTAGGGGCCAGCAATGCCGGCGACGAGGGCGACGAGAGGGGTCAGGATGGGGGCAAGGAGACCGTTGCCGAGACCAGCCAGGAGAGGGCTCAGGCCGGCGACGAGGCCAGGCAGGAGACCGGCCAGGAGGCCGTCAACGAGGGTGAGGAGGTTGGCGACCAGGGAGAAGACGGAGTGCAGCAGGGAGACCAGCTGGACACGGAGACCCAAGACGGTAACGAGGGCGTTGACGGTGGCGAGGAGCTCAGCAACGAGGACGTTGAGGAGCTCGAGGACGCGGTCAACCTGGCCGGGCATGACGGGGATGCCGGCGTCGCGGGTGATGGAGGAGACGATCTCGGTGAGGTCGAGCTGGATGCCCTGGACCTGGTCGATGACCTGGGTGTTGGCCTCCTTCTTGCTGAGCTTGGTGCTCTCAACCTTCTCGATGGTGGCGTTGATGACCTTGGTGTGCTCCTTGACGCTGACGATGAGCTTCTCCATCTTCTCGACAATGTTCAGCTGCTCGACGGCACGCTTCTCCTCGGAGCGCTTGACGGGGAGAGCCTTGACGATGTCGTTGACGGGAAGGTGGGAGACGAGGCCATCGATGGGGAGCTGGTCAACGATGTCCTGGACGGGGAGGCGCTGGACAACACCGTCGAGGAGACCGTCGACGGGAAGGCGGTCGAGGAGGGCGCTGACGAGGGGAACCTCGTTGACGATATCGCCGACAACGCGCTTGGAGTTGGTGTTGACGTTAGCGTCAGCCTTGATGTTGAGCTGGTCGACGATGGAGCCGAGAGGGAGACGGTTCAGGATGTCCTGGACGGGGAGACGCTCGATGATCTCCTGAGCGGGCAGGCGCTCAACGAGGCCAGAGGTGGGGAGCTTGTTGAGGACGCCGTCGAGGATGTCAGTGACGGCGACCTGGTCGAGCAGGCCACCGACCAGGGGCAGGCTGTCGACGATGTCGCCGGCACCACGCTTGACGGGGAGGTTCTCAGTGACACCGTTGACAACGGGGATGTTGTCGGTGATCTCGGAGATGGAGAGGCCGTCGACGATGGACTTGACGGGCAGGTTGTTGACGATGTCGGTGATGGGGAGGCGGTCGACAAGGCCGTCGACGGGGATACGGGCAAAGATGCCGTCGAGGAGGTCGTTGGCGGCGACCTGGTCGAGGAGGTCGCCAACGATGGGCAGACCGCCAACGAGGCCCTCAACGGTGTCGATGACGCCGTCGAGGAGAGGGGCAGCAGAGGCCGCGGTGGCCAGAGTGGCCACGGAGAAGATGCCGGAGGCCTTCATTGTGGTTGATTAAAGAGTGACTGTGGTATTAAAACCGTAAGGAATGACTGGATCGAGTTGGTCCGTAAAGGAAAATGAACGACTGAGCTGAGGCTTGATCTGGATGAGAGGGATGAAGAGGAGAGGAAAGACAGTAGCAGCAGGCGCACGCGTTGCTGTTAAATCCCAGCGTGGCCGTCGACGGGATCCATCGTCGTCGAAAGGAGAGTCAGGGGGGCCAAATGAAGGATGAGGTCACTTCCATGGCGGCGTGATCAGTCAACCAGTCTGATGGGAGCCGTGAGAGTCGACCCCATCAAGATCCTTGCGCCCCTGGTGGTTAGGTCTGCTAGCAATGGGTGCCGGCAGATCGTAATCAGATGTCCCGACGTGGGGTGAGGGCGGGTCATGATTGCTTAGGAGGTTACCGTTTTCGACGACGAACAACAAGGAGTCAACAAGGGGCCAACAAGGGCCCAACAAGGAGCTGCTCTCCATCGCCGATGGATTGAGGGCCTGGCATTGCCATTTTGGTGGCTGTTCTTCCCACTGCTTGACAAGCCACCAGGCACCACTTGCTGCCACAGCTTACATCTCCCATAGGGCGTTGCGTGGTTCCTCATGCCGAGACGCTTGCTCAAACCGTTGGTCCCGTCCGTCCGGACCCGGTATCCAGAAGTCGACCAAAGCCTTCAGCCGCCGAGTCATCGCCCCAGGGGGATCGTCAGCCAAGCCCTGTCACCCAATCTCTCTCCTCACCGACGACATCTGCCGTCAGCACAGACGGGCACTGGAGAGCACAGACAACAAACACTGACGGAGCCCCAACCCATGCCCTACGGGAGATGAAGTGAAGTGCCACGCTGCAGCCTCCCCCGTTCGCCCTGCCCAATCACCATTTTCGTGCTACCCCGGCATTGGGCCCCGCCCTATCCTGTCCCGGAGAGTTCCACCAGACACTGCGCAGACCTGACGATCACTGCTGGTTCGAGGAGAGCCGCGCCCTCTAAGTAACGACCTAAACGACGCCGTGCGAGAGCACTTTGGGGACGATCAAGCCTCCGCTGATCCAGTGGTCTCGTCCAGCCGGCGGCCCTGAAGCTTGAAAGCTGGAGAGCAAAAGAACGTTAAAAACAGACTTGTTCTTCCTCGGGTTGCCTCGCAGCTGCCTGCAGCGGAACGGACGGGCGAGCTGCTTGCTCAAAGAAACTGAGGCGCTGTTCGCCGCCGAACATCCAGCACCCTTGAATTTGCCCACCCTATTGTTCTCGAATCTCGGAAGATATGGGAATTGATACATTTTTTTTTCCCTCCAGGGCTCTGGGATCTGTCCGCAGATTTGCGTGCGAGTGGACAGTCCTCGCGAAGAGCCGCAAGACCCCCCTTGAAGACCTCGCGTGGTGCCTTATCGCCGAATGAAAAATCAATCTCACAATCCCACGAGTCACTTCTCAGAAGCAGCCAGGTGGGCACCGGCAGGGTCCTGATACCAAAATCTCAACCAGCTCGCATGCATCCTAGGTTTTCAGAACCCCGGACGTTGGGATCCGGAATTGGGCTATTTTGCCTACATTTCGACTGCTCGATGCGATGAATTTGTCGAGGTTAGAGCGGCTGCGCGGGAGATTGGCCTGTCCCCACGTGCTTCGAGCCATGTCGCGATGACATTTCCGTGTGAATTCCTCATCATCAAAACCTGCAGAAGGTATTTGATGAAGATGGACCAGCCATTAATTCGCCTTCGGGGTCTGCCTGCCCTGGGCGGCAGATTCGCCGGCTGGCGACGCTAGCTATGGCGGCTTGGCCGTACAAGTTCCCGGGGCTAAGTGGTTTTCGGGAGGCTAGTCGGAACTCTGAAGACCTAGTTGATGCCAATGCCACCGAGGACGGGTGTAGAAGCGTCATGTCTCAGTTGGCTGTCAACATCGTGTGCGCCTTGGCGTTGGGGAAGAGCCCAGGACGGCGTCACCGATGCATCGCGCTGAGACATGTCGAAGACTATGCTACATGGCTTGTCGCGGAACCTCCCACATCGGTGACGGCCCTCTCCGCAATTTCCACGCCCGATGGCAATGACTCTTGTTAGGCAGCAAGATGGCCGCTGCTGCGCGCGTGCTGTGGGCGATCCAATCTTCCAACCAGCCTCACAAATTTGGATGTAGGGAGCTAATATCTCAAATCAGGGCAGACGGTGGGTTTACAGGCTGTGAGGTGGCCATGGGAGTCGAGCCTTGTTTAAAATGAAATCAATGTACTTGCTGTGAGAGTCTGCAAGTGGTGCGGCGTAATGGTATATTGCATCGGCATTCGAAGACGTGCCGTTTACAGGCTACAGCAGACAGCATCATCTTAGCCTTCCCTCCTTGGCGCCCGGAGAGAACACACTGAAATGCAAGCATTACCAGAAGGACATTGGCAGACATAAGGGTGGAAAGACTCAATTCGAACTCTGCTTTGTTCTCCCTGTCCATTGGCCTGTGCGTGCAAGACGGACTAGTTTGAGGAATAGGTGCAGAGCTTCCCCTTGCCTTTAAGCCTTCCGTAGCTGAGACTCACCCTTTAAGCCAAAGGTGATTGTGCGACCCGCTCAATTAAATAAGACAAAAGGACGAGTATTGTACACGTGAGTGTGAATAAATATGTCCAAGCTCTTTTCCACAAGTTCTCAACCCGTTGATGCGGCAGACGATGTACGTAGGACGGCGGTACAGGCAGCCCCCTTGCAACACAGAAGAATACAGTTGCGTGCACAAATAATAGTTTATAAAGTGTTTGTACAGTACAGTATATTACAGAGCCTAATAGTTTCCAAGACTTCCATTTGCGGTTGGCTGCTGTCGAGACAAGAAGCCCGGAGGTGCACCGGACGACTTACAGGAATCACGGCCCCACCATTACCGCGAAGCTCCCCAAACCGCCCTGACGCAACTCGTACAGAGTGATGATCCGTCGTGTGCAAAGGTGTAATTCTTGGCGGAAGAGCAGCTCAGCATGCATTTGGCGTGCTCGGTCAGTGTGAGTCTATATCAGAAACAGCGTTTTGGTGGCAAGCCCGCCACTGGGCTGGCTCGTGGTAGCCTGACTGACTTAATAACCACCGCAGGGTAGCGCGGAGTCTCAGGCGGCATCTTTCTGTCAAGCAGACCACGGCCAAAATCCTTATCGCACACCCCGCCGCCCGATAAGGATTTTTCGCCAGAATTTTTGGTTTTTGCCATGTCCGACCTCACCGACTTGGACTGGGTTGACGGATGCATCCCAGCCTTTTCGATCCAACGCCCAGCACCATGGCTACGCCCACGTTAGCCGAGAAGCTGGATAAGATCAGATCCCCAGGCTTGCAAAGTCAACAAAGGGTAACCCTCCCCTCTGCCCTGCTCTCCTTGACCCAGCGGCGCTGACAGATCCCAGAGCGCCGTCGTGCTCCAATCCATCGAGGCGACCCTCAAAGACCAGAACCAAACCCCCACACCGACAGGCTACTTCGCCGCTCTCCTCGCGCTTCTCCAGCAGGCCTGCCAGGACGACAATGTCAACGCCGAACGCGCGACTCCGGTCGTCTACCTCCTCGATGTCGTGACACCCTTCGCGCCGCAGCCTCTGCTGCGGTCCAAGTTCACGACCATCTTCGGATTGCTGGCGCCCGTGCTGCTGTTGCAGGATGTTGAGGCTATTCTTCTGAGGAGCTCGATTGGGTGTCTGGAGAATCTGCTGATTGCGCAGGATACTGCCAGTTGGGAACAGTCCGTTGCGCAGATAGCACCTCGTCGCGCCGTCGCCGGGCTGCTGAATCTCTGTCTCGACCCTCGTCCCAAGGTGCGCAAGAGGGCTTTGGAAGCCATAAAGAAGGTCCTGCGAAATCCGCCCCCGAGCCCGTCTCTCGATCACCCCGCCGCAGAGATGTGCGCCCAGACAGCGGCCAAGAACCTCGAGGACCTGGCCAAGGAGCGCAAGGGCAAGAAGGCCGACGCCAACGACCCGCCGCTACTTCATGCGCTTCAGCTGGCGAAGACGGTGGCCACCGCCAGTGGAGGTTGGCCGAGCAAGAACATCGAGAGCCTCTGCGAGCTGTTGCTGGGCATCGCCAAGACGGGCAACGAGTACATGACCATGGCTATCTTCGACATCTTCGAGGTCATCTTTGAGGGAATGACGGATGAGGTTTCTTCGGCGAAGCTTCCGAGGCTCATGGAAATCATCTCGGAGCTGCGCCCTGCCGCAAACGACACGCAACTCGTACCTCCGTGGTTGGCCATTATTTCGCGAGGCTACGACGTGTCTGCCCAGGTCGACGCCGACGAGACCTTCCAGAAGCTACCCGAGCTCTTCGAAATGGTTGCTCGCTTCCTCGAGTCCTCATCGGAGAACATTCGAATCTCCGCCTCAGAGTGTCTGGTATCTTTCATGGCCAACTGCGTTCCTCAGCAAGTCATCCTCGACCCCTCAATCTACGACGAAAAGACCCTCGAAAAGATTGCCAAGTCCGCGGAATCCCTCCTCAGCGTCCAATATCAGGCGGCCTGGCTGCAAACCTTCAACGTCCTCGGCGCCATGTTTGAGTCCCTGCGATGGCGCGCCAACCCCATCCTTCTCAACGTTACGAAGACCATCGGCGAGATCCGCGAGAACTCCGCATTCAGGAACAAGAAGGAGGCAGACGAGGTGCTCGGAAAGGCCATCCGCGCCATGGGCCCTGATACCGTCCTCACTGTGCTCCCCCTCAACATCGCCAGGCCGGTCAAGGGCCAGAACGGCCGTGCCTGGATGTTCCCCATCCTCCGCGACTTCATCAGCAACACCCGCCTCGAGCACTTCAAGACGGAGATGCTGCCCCTGATCGACCTTCTCGTTAAGAAGGTCGCCGAGCACGGTGCTGCGGAGAAGACGATGGAGGTCAAGATCTACGAGACCCTCGTGCAACAGGTCTGGTCCACCCTCCCCGGGTACTGCGACCTGCCCCTCGACCTGACCGAGGCCTTCTCGCAGTCCTTCGCAGAGCGTCTCGCCAATGTGCTCTACGAGTCCGTTGAGCTCCGTCTCGACGTCTGTCGCGCGCTGAAGACTCTCATCGAGTCCAACCGCGTCATCGCCGACATCCCCGCCGACGAAGAGGAAGACCTCATCCTGCAAAGCCGCGTCTCCCGCCAGCAAGCCAAGGACAACCTCACCTTCCTCGGCACCATGGCCGGGAACATGCTCCTGGTCCTCCTGAACGTATACACACAGACTCTCCCCCAGAGCCGCGGCCCCATCCTGCAGACCATCAACGCGTTCCTCAGCATCACGCCCGAAGCCGAAATCACCGAGACGTTCGATCGCATCAGCACCATGCTCGCCTCTGAGCTGCAGTCCGCCGAGAACGCGGAGAAGCCGGCCAAGAAGGACAAGGACATGCCATCCACCGCGCAGACGCTGATGGATCTCGTCATCACGATGGGCGTCTACCTCCCGAGGACGAGCTTCACAACGCTCTTCAACATCGCGTCCATCGTCATCGTCAAGAAAGACGAGCCGCAGCTGCAGAAGAAGGCGTACAAGCTCATCCCTCGCCTCGTCGAGTCCGACACCGGAAAGGAGGCTCTGCAGCAGCGATCTGCAGAGCTCCAGGGTCTCATCCTTTCCGCTACCGAGAACGTCTCCGCCCCCGCGCGAAAGGATCGTTTGGTGGCCATCTCGGCGCTGCTGCACTTCATCCCCGACACCTCCCTCCACTTCATCCCGAGCGTGCTGTCCGAGGTGGTCATCTGCTGCAAGGAGAACAATGAGCGCGCGCGCGAAGCGGCCTACGACCTGCTCGTCCAGATGGGTCACCGCATGATCGCGGCCAACGGCGCCACGATCGACAACTCCCAGGTCCCCCACATGCCTGACGACGCAGCGCCGGGCAAGGCCAACATCGAGGAGTACCTGACCATGGTCTCGGCTGGTCTGGCGGGCAGCACGCCGCACATGATCTCCGCCTCCATCACCGCGCTTTCCCGGCTCTTATTCGAGTTCCGGTCGGAGCTCAGCGAGCAGACGCTCTCGGATCTCGTCCAGACCATGGACCTGTTCCTGACGTCCAACAACAGGGAAATTGTGAAGTCGTGCCTCGGCTTCGTCAAGGTCTGCATCATCTCCCTCCCCATCGAGCTCATGACGCCCCGCCTGTCGACCCTGGTCCCCAACCTCATCGTCTGGTCGCACGAGCACAAGGGTCACTTCAAGGCCAAGGTGAAGCACATCTTCGAGCGCATGGTCCGCCGCTTCGGCTACGACGACATCTACAAGCACACGCCCGACTCCGACAAGAAGCTCCTCGTCAACATCCGCAAGAGCAAGGAGCGGGCGAAGAAGCAGAAGGAGGCGAACAAGGCCGCCAACGAGGACGGCGACGAGGACGAGGAGGAAGAGGGCAAGCGGACGTACGAGAATGAGTACGACCAGGCGCTGTACTCTTCCGAGTCCGAGGATGAGGAGGATTCAGACGACGAGCCATCCGCGCCCAAGAAGAAGTCAAAGGGCGCGAAGCAGTACATCCTCGAAGACGAGTCCGAGCCCCTCGATCTGCTATCAAGCTCGGCCCTCGCCAAGATCTCCAGCACCAAGCCCCTCAAATCCAGGAAACCCACCAAGTCCAAGGTGAAGGTCGACCTGGACGGGAAGCTCATCCTGGACGGCAAGGACGCCGACGCCATGGACCTCGACGAGGGCGGCGAGGGCGCCCATGAGGAGAACAGCGGCGTCGGCGCGTACGTCGCCGCCCTCAAGGGCAAGGAAGCCGGGCGGCGCGGCCGCGGCGGCAAGATCAAGTTCTCCAACAGGAGGGGCAGGGACGACGACGACGAGATGGAGATGGGCGACGACGACGTCCAGGCCGTCAAGAACAAGATCAGCCCCAGGGGCAAGGGAAACTTCAGAGGAGGAGGCAGAGGCGGCCGTGGTGGTGGTGGAGGTCGCGGTCGGCCGCCGAGTGGCAAGGGCGGCATCGCGGCCGGACGGAGAGGGCTGGGCGTCGACAAGCGCAAAGGCCAGAGCGTAGGAATCGGAAAGGGCCGAGGCAAGCGGTGAAATGAGAGTGCCTGTCAGAGCAACGACGGAGTTTTGGGTCCATAGATAAAAGTGCGGGTTTCACGAGGTAGATATACCCAACAACATGTTCTTTCTTAACGTGCTTGTACTCTTCTGCACCTCGTTCCTATCGTCGATTCTTAAGGCCCTTAACAGTGGTCGTTCCAAAGGGGGGTATCATATTCTATCTCGGTGCTTGACAAAAATTCCAACAAAATGCTGTCAACGCCACAGCTCCGACCGGCAACGCCTCAAAATACAGTGTCCTTCAATGCTAGCGTCCCGTCTAGCCCGTTGTTCATCAAGTCATCGTGTATACACGGTTTTTGTTGTGTGCCGGGTTTCGGCACAGGCAGTTAGTTCATGGTGGAGAGTGCGACGCGCGTATCCAATCCTACTTAAGGACAATGATATTGCTGTCCGGAGGGGGATGCACGGAGTGTCCGTGCTGGTCCTGAGGATGCCGCTGCTGGTAGAGCGGCCGACCGGTCTGTTGGTAGGTTGGAGCTGGAGCATGCGGCGGCTGCCGATGACCGTGCAGCCTATTCCATCGAGGTCAGTAAATGTGCGGCAAGCACAAGCCTGACAACTCAGCAAGAGGTTGAATTCTTACGCTTCCGGCCCACCTGGCGGTCCGGTTGGCCTGTGGTGATAGGGCTGCCCATACGCGCTGGAATTCGGAGGCCACTCCTGGCGGTCCCGAGGCTCAGGCACGGGAATGATCTCGATGTCGCGGTCATTCTGGGCTTGCCGCATGTACCTCGAGCCCTCCTCCCAAGAGACGACCCTGGCAGGCACACGGCTTTCGTCCTGGTGCCAACGACCTGTAGCATGGTGAGCAGCAGTGGGAGGCTGTGTGTGCACGCGCTCATAGAAACCACCTCGATCCTCCATTAGGATCGGGTTTGATGAGCCACCGGGCCGACCGACGCCTACAGCAACCCGCTGGGCGGGAGCCGAAGTGCCGTACGTAGCTTGTTGCCCACGATTGTCAACTGGCAGCGTGGATGGAAGCAGAGACCTTTCCACAGGGAATGGACTTCTACCATAAGGTTTAGACTCCTCATACATCCTCTCACCAATGGACTCAGCAGGACGATTGTTGCCAACATAGAAAGGTCTGGCTCTGTTATCTCCTTCGTGAGGGGCTGGGGGATACTGAACGGAGCGTCGGACAGGTGAGAGCGGAGTTCGGGGCGGCAAAGATCGCACAAAAGCAGGTGGCTGGACACTGTTTGGAGACGCAGGCTCTATGCTGCGGACCAACATGTCTTGCAACCGCGGTTCTGCAGGAGATTGACGAGCCGGTTCAAAGGGTGGTTGTGATTGACCATAGGGCACCGGGGTTGCCTGTGGGCGGGGCCTCATTGAGTCCGCTGATGGGTACGGTGCTGGAGCGGCCTGGGCTCGGAGAGCAACGAAGCCGTTGTACATTGGCGTTGGACCAGGCATTCCCGACATGCCGGGCGGAGCATCGGCATACACATGCTGAGGTCCGCGGCCGGCAGTCGGCCCCTGTTGCAAGCTGAGCTGCGGAACCTCTCCACGACTGCGCTCAACAGCGTCATCCCAGGCCTGTTGGTACCTTTTGAAACCGCTCTGTTTCTTCCTGCGACGTCCAGGCGCGGGCTGAGGAGCAGATTGCGCGGGTACAGGTTCGGTCCGTGCCTCAAAGCCAGTGGAATAGGTGTTAGTCATACCATAGTTCTCGCGGGACAGGCCCGGAATAACAGGCTGAGCCTGGGAAGCTTGGATTGCCGGGGGCAGATGGTCTCTTTTGGGCGAGGAATCTTCCGAGTCTTCGACTTCACCATCAGATTCGTCCGAGTCCGAATCGGATATCACAACAACCTCGCGAAGAATCTCGTCGAGCTGGTCTTGGCCGTTCTCATCATCTCCTCGCCACTTGACGAGGACATCTAGGCAGACCTGCTCGGTGATCTTACGGGAATTGCCCCAGCCGACCTCCTTCAGGAGCTCGTCGTATCTTGTGTGCATGTGGCGAATGTGTGCAAGAACAGCCTTCTGCACCCGCTTGTGCAGCGGTATAGCTGGGTTCAGGCCTACCTTGTCGTTGTCACGATCACCCTGCGCTAGGTCAGCTAAAGCCTTGGTTCACGCGACAACATCGGGCCGTACCAGGTTGAATCCATGTACAATGATAGCCTCTCGATCCGTGTTGGGAATGTTTGGGAACAAGGCCTTGATTGCGCTGTTGACTTGTCTCGTATATTGCTCTTGCGATTTCGGGATCGGTTCGGGGAGCCCATCTGACAGAGGATCGGGCATGTCTGCTATCATCGTCTTTGCCTCCTCGACGATATTCCATCGAATGTGGTAGCCGGTGCGGTTTATTTGATGCGATAACCCCTTGGACTTGTCGGCGCCGGTTTGCTGACTTTGTGAGCGTTCACCTTGGGCTGGGGTTGGCGTCGAGGCATACCGATACTATCCAAATCATGGCATCCTTCTCTCGAGAGAGCTCTTTGCAGGCGTTGGCCAAGTTGACACTGGTAATGGGGACAAATATGAAGCCCGGCGGGGGTTCTTCATCTGACGTAGTCTGGAACAGGTAAGCTATGCCAGGTCTCCCACCAGAACTCAAGGAACTACCTCGAACTCGAGCTTCTTCTTCTTGTGCTTCTTGTTCTCGACAAATTCAAAGTACGAATGGTGCTTGGACTTGACGGCGGGGGCCGCTGGTCTGGCGGTGGCCAGTAGACTGGGGGGCGGAGGAGCCTTAGGATCAAGCCTATCTTGCTGCTTGCGTTTGTGCTTTTCCTTAGGCCCGCCCGTGACGGCCTTGGGCACCCTCTTCTTTCCTTTGCCCATACTGCTACGCGGGAAGAAGCATATTTAAATCCTTCTTGAGAGGGAAGAACGTCTTGGCGGGCTGAAAAGAAGCACAAAAGCAACGAAACCCAGTGCGCGACGGGTTTAAGTCGAGAGGAGGGGAGAGATGAGAAGAAGTGCGCAGCCAAGGTATCTTGAATGAAGAGGCCGCTGGATTGAGAGTGAGGCGAGTACGCAGTTTGTAGATCCTTTCTAGGTCGCGCGTGCCTGAACGCCGACAGTCGGTGTCGGATGGTGATGATGAGGTTGAGCTTGAAGTGCTAAGGTAAGGTAAGGTTAGGTTAGGTTAGGTAGGGTGTCAAGGATCGGCGCCTAACTTGGAAAGCGCACCCAAATTGAAGATGACGGTGCTGATGACATAAGCCGTAGCCTCGCCAAGAAGGCCGAGGGAGTGGGCCAATCAGAGACCACCGGCCTCATGATGATTATACCGTCCCCTTCGTTTCTTCAATGAATGAGGATCACCTTGCTTGCTCACACTCGTTCAGCCATCCTTGGATGAGAATCAGATACGCTTGTTAAAATGCTATGTTGTTGCAACCCTGGTTGCTTGGCTGAGCCCACTTCCAGATCGTAATAATTTTACGGCCATTGGAGCCACAAAACCTCGGGTATCAAGCCCAAACTGTCCCCAATAGTACGCCCAGACGCCTTTTCGCGGGGATATCCGCATCAGATCATGATACCCCGCGCTATATATACAAAAGCTCGAGCCCGTTGGGTATCGCCCTGTGTTGCCCCATATGCCTGAGCTTCAGAATCGCAGCTCTCTGAAGATTACATCTAAACAGACCCCGCGGTCTGCATCAAGAATTCGAATCCCTGCCGTGAGCTACTTCTGATCTCACCGCACGAGACCTTGACGATCAAGCATGAAGTTGACCTCGAGCGGAATGTCGACTTGTGTGAGATTGCCGCTTGTAGTCTCCATGAGGTCGGTGCTGCCAAGCAGCTTGCCGTCCGCGTCGAGACCGGCAACTCGAACGAAGGGATGCTGATGCGGAATCTTCATCTTAGTCTCGAACCCGCCGCGGTAGACAATGTACTGGGGCTCGAGTGAATCCATCGTTTCACCCGAGAACTATACGGCGTCAGTCATCGGAATCCTCAGCGAAAAAAGAGCGGACTTACCATTGCCCAGTATGCAAGTTCTGTAGCACCGTTCCAGCTCACATACGCATTGTACTCAAAAAGAGCGATCGAGGGGTTCCACGGAGGGTACGCCTTCCAGTCCATGCTGTAAATACGGTAGACATGGGCAACACCCTCGGTAGCCGTACTCCATGGGCCGGTCTGTACGTCCAGCAGCACCTCGCCGTCCCTCGAATACTCTGTGAAACCAGGAACCTTGCCCCAGCCGATCAGCATATTGCCGTTTCCTTGCCTCTGGGCGGATCCCTCGGCGCGAGCTTGAACGCTGTAGGGGTGCCAGTATGACTTGATAACTTCGGCAGTCTTGGCGGTGTGATCCAAGCGGATCGCAAGACCGCGAGAGCACTGCTCCTTGCAACCAGGCACAGGCTGCGTGGGCGCAAGCTGAGCGTTGTCGAACATGACAATCTCTGTCTGCTCCTCGTTATCGAAGCGAGCGTGATGCTGGTATCCGAAGTTGGTAGCCCATCCATCCGACAGGTCCCTGTACTGGTTGTTGTTGCCGCCGACCTGCCAGATGGGACGCCCCGAGGTACCGTTGACGAGGGTGATGACCTTGTGCCGACGGCCAACGACGAGGTAGTTGCCATCCTTGGTCTTCTCCAAACTGTTGATGTGAAAGAAGTCCCAGCCATCGCCGTGAGTAGGGTGGCCATAGTCTGACTCATCGTTGTAAGGCACAGCAGTGTCGACAATGGAGAACCAGTCCGATGCGCGCCACTTGAACCTTGTCTCGCCCGTCTCAATATCGACCTCCTCAAAGCACGAGTCCTGGAGCACACCGTCCCGCGGTCCGCCAACAGGGGTCATGTCGAAGTTGCGAACGGTCTCGTAGACTGAGAACATGGCGCCGCCATCGTGGGTAAGCTGGAACTCGTGCGAGTCGGCGCGCGAGTTGAAGGCATTGATAGAAATGTTGTAGGCCAGCTCATACTTGTCATCGAAGAGAACGCCTTGGCCGAGACCGTGACCAGGAGCTGGCTCGCCTTGCCAGAAGGTCAGGTACTGCTTGCCGTTATATTCTTGCATGCGGAAGTTGTTGGTGGAGTGGTAGCCGGTCTGGGCGTAGACGAGGGAAAGGTCCTTGCGGGAGAAGATCTGAACACCCGACTTTTGGTCCTTAACAGAAGGCGTGGCGAAGAAGTATGGACTCCCTTCCGTTGCTCTAGGCTTGAAGGTGTTGACCTGGAACAAGGGCGTCTTGATGTCGGAAGAGTGGAATGTCTGCTGTGGGCGCTTTCCGAACTTTTCCTCCTCGTTGTAGATGTGCGAGTTCCAGTGGAGGTTGCTGCTCGAGTCTGGCTGGCTGACCGTCATGACAATCGGCTCTGGCTCAGGTTCAGGTTCAGGCTCCTCGGCAGGCTCCTCGACCATGGGAGGATCGGCGGGATCTGGACCATCGTGGTGGTCGTGACCGTGTGCAGCTTCGGCGACATTGTTGGCATCGCTAGGGTCGAGATGTCCGAAGAAGATGTAGGCGAGGCTGTAAAAGAGAAAAATACAAGCAGCGAGTCCAGCAAGAATGATGAAGAAGCTCGAGCGTTTGCGACGCTTCTCACCCGACAGGCCGGCGAGCCAAGGCGGCGTCGACATGGCGCGATCGGGGTTTGCAGGTAAAGACGGTATGGGATGCGAGAGAGGTCAAGTAAGACGCAACTTGACACTGAATTAGAAGTGAAGTTAGACAGGCCGACACATGAAAAGAGAGGGGCAGGCTGAGGCGACGATGCAGACCACGAGCCGTGAGGTTTGCCAAGCTGTCAAACGCAACGAGATGGAGAGGGAAGAAGAAGGAGAGACAACAGGAGAGGAGGCAAGTTGTGATCACGGAGAGGAGTACAAAACAGGCTGAAGTTGAAGGGCAGGCAGCTCCCACTCGGCATTCTGCCACCGTGACCTGCCAGTACCAGTACCAGTACCAGCACCGGTTCCTCGCTCGTGGAATGCTCCTGCCCAGTGGCAGCAAAAGCCACTGACTGGCAGTGACAGCCTCCACTGAGCCAGCCAGGGGTCTCCAAGGCTCTGCAGCAGCTGCAGTACCCCCGGATTAGTGCATGATGGACAGATTGACGTCTCATCAGCTGCGGCAGGGCACAGGTCAAGCTGGATGGCCGGATGGATACCACTCAAACAGAGCCACACCTCCGTTGCAGATCAGTAGGACCAGAGACACGCAGCCCACTTGGCTGCCTCCGAATCTCTCCTTCGGGCCATCGGTTGCTCCCACGTTGATCAACGTCGGACAAGGCGAGAATGCGACTACTTGACGAGGCATTCCCGTTCTGCTGTTCTCGCCCTCGAACCTGGGTGGTTGTGCTCGGACTTTTGTTTGCGTGTCGTCGGACGACTGCGGTTGGGAATTAGTCTAATATTCCGCGCAGCTGCAGTCAGCGCACAGCGGACAGCCACCCCCACCGTTGGATTGTAGCTGTCTCCCATTTCGGCACTTAGGTCCAAAGTCCCAATTGTTTCGCCTGCCCTTAACCCACGCAAGATCAACATGCCTGCCTCGCTATTACCAGCCGCAAGCTCGCCCGAGTGAGACACGAGGGCATTTGTGGTCCTCGTCATGTCCTCGTCAGCCGTGCCTGACTTGACGCTTCACGGTAACAGCCGTCTCGGCGATACTTGAGTGGCCCCTTTGTTGGCGCTGGGCTGATTAAACTCGAAGACTGCCTGAACAAGCTTAACCGCCAAGAGTGTGGTGCACCGTTGAGCGGCCCGCTAAGCCATCTTTGGCAGCCTGGGGCTTCCGTGCGCCACTGTGGGGAACCGGCCTGTCGGCATTCCACTGTTCTGTTGGCTTTTCAGGGGGTTTCATATTGGACAGGCTAGTTGATTGGCCCCCATCCATCCTCGTTCCTGGCCGCCAGCCCTCGGGCTGTCGCTGCACGGCCTGTCGCTCGTCGCCGCCTTCGACTCCTGGTTTCATTGGTTTCATTGGGAGGCTCGCTCAGAATTGCTCGACAAATGTCGTCGCAGGACTTCAACAGAACTGCCCCTTCTCTGCGATGATCATACCGAGTCAGTTCCCTTATCGCCCTCGCTCTCACTTTGATTGACTCGAGTGTTGAAGGTGCAAGGAACACCTGGACCAAGAAAGGTACTTCAAGTTACTCCTCATATTCCCAGTGCTCGAGCCGCCGAACTGCTGATGACACCCAAAATAAGGCAGCCCCGAAGCACCTCCTGAAACCGCCAGCGGACCAAACCCGCCCACGTCCCGTCCACCTAACTCCGTCGAACCACATGAAAATCTTACCGTGGGCCGTCTCCAAGCACATGCTTCCTCAAGGGTTTGGGCGTTAATTAGTGGTGCCCTCCCTCCTCCGTCTCTGCCACCCTCGCTTCGAACCCTTATCTAACTGGATGGGACGCCACCCTCTGAGTGTGAATGCACGGTGGAATGGCCTTCAGACAATTGAGCCTCCTTGTGCCATCGGACAAGAAGGATCGCCGCTCAGCACATTGACGTCGTGCCGCAGCCCTATCGGAAAGGCCACTGCAAATCCACGGGAGGATCACTCGCTGATGGATACTCGTTGCCTCGTACGAAATACTCATGCTCTGATCTCTGGGGTGCTGGGGTGACATCCCCAGGCAGCCGAGAATTGGAAGACAGAGGCACGCCTCCCTGCAAGGTTTTGTGTAATTGAGTGAAATTTCGGCCGGTTGGTAGATTACCCCAGAGACAGCCGTCTTGCAGAGAACCAGCCGTGGCTCCGGGAAAAAGACAGTCTCACCGTCGAGGATGGATCCTCATTGGTATTGCTACTGCAACCTTGGCCTCTCGCATCCCGCTGCCAAAACAGGAAGCCTACATTGACGACGCCCGAAGAGATCGCCGCAATGGTCCGACTGATCCGAAAAACCTCTGGCGGCCGGACTTTTCCTCTGGTCGCTGCAAGAAGCCTTGTATCCGCTGACACATTTGTCGTCTTTGCGGAGCTACTGCCAGACTTCATTAGAAGGCTGAGCTCAGAGAACAGCTTGGTTCCAAGAGAATGCTGACACCCAGGTCGAAATGCCTGCGTTGGCCGCAAGGCGCTACGGATGCCTGTCAGCGTGGGGCTTGTGGATGCGACGCAAAGGGACCATCAAAGCGACAGGACTTGCAATCACCGACGCTCCAGAAGATCACAGAATCTAGGTCGAAATGGCTGGATGTAACAACACCGCCGCTCTTTAGAGGAGCCCCCTAGAGGAAAGGGGGCGTCCCCCGCGGCAAAGAATGAAGGGCCCGCTGTCAAGGCACCGTGACTCCGAGGACAGGATCCGCGTAATTAGCACCCGCAACTACGGAGAACGCCAATATTATCCACAAGATAGAGATCTGCAGCTAAGCTTTCTTTAGACTTTGCATTTGTGTCGGCCTACTACATGAAAATACTCTTCGTATCCCGCCTCGAGCGTTGACGAGACGTATTCCATCTGCAGCTGGGTCGTTACATTTCGAGTATTTCATGGACCGAGACGTGGAAGTCTGGTGGTGCCCAGATTAAGAAGTTTACTACACCCGCTTCTAGTAACAAGATCGTCTTCACGCTGCCTTCCTTAAGCCATCCCCTGAAGGAACCGCCTTGCCGATCCAGAAAGATCATGCAAGCGAACAACGGCTCCTGTTCGTCAAAGGCGTCTAACTACAGACGCCGGTCTTTCCAAACCAGCTCAGCCTTGTTGACTCGGACCAAAGAAAATCCAATAGTGATAGACCAGGCCGTGGTTTTCGGACTGACTGGGCGGCACTCCATCCTCGAGACACTTCAAGATTGATTGATGACCATGAAACATCTGCACTCAAGTCTAGGTATCTCTGTTGAAGTCGCAGATATATCGCAGGTGACTCACGCCATCATGCATGCTGGCTCAGCTTAAGGTCCGTGTTCTAAGAACAAGAGTCTAGACGCCAATCATGCTTTAAGGAAAACCCGAAGCCAAGGGCCGAATGAAGCTGCTGTTTGATCAGCTTGTGACGGTCGTCTTGAATAATTCATTATACTTGATGGTGCGTTGCTCTTGTAGACTAGGCGGCAGAGGACTCCGAGAGTTCAGTGACTTATGGCCTAAATGAAGCGGTATGTGCATCTACTACTTATAATTACCATTATCGGCGTCTTCTACGGAGCCTCATGCAATGTACGGTGCGTTTCTCTTTTGATATAGGTATCCCTTCCTCTTCAACCATTTCGTCAAACATTGTCCGATCGGCTACCCTGTCCGCATCAGCGTTCACATCGCTCGATTTCTCGAAGAAGATGTGTGGATCTGTCCTCGACGAGCCGAATTCCACCAATTTGGAGTCCCTGAAGTTATCTAGTCGAATGTCCATGTTGTAGACACCCCGATAATTGAGCATCATGATGTCGTGGAGAACACTATTGATGGTTTTGCCGTTGACCCCAGGCTCGCCAGATGCAAGGCTTTTCACGAGTGCCCGAGCACGGCAGCCACCCAAAGTACCTTGTTGATATTCCCAGGGAACTTCACCCAGTTGAAGGTCCATGCCACGATCTTCTAAGATGCGTTGATCGTTTTTTGACAAGTACATGTACCCGTAGCATGGAATCACGATATTAGGTTTCAGCTTCTTCTTCTTTATATCGTCGTTAATACGGCCATACGCTCGACACTCGTTATAGAACGGATCAGAGTAGTACGCCGTCGTCTCCAGCGAAACATGGCTGCCAACAAGCGGCTTCCATAGCCGCTTTACGCGGGTTGGATCGTAAAACTTGAACTTGAAAGACGTACAGTTGTCAGACGATGGATAGTGACGAGGCTCTGCCATCCAGGGCACTCTTACAATCTTGATTGCGTAGTCTCTTCCCTTGATCCTAGCCCGAAATACGAAGCCTTGTGCCGGCGAACTCCGATCATCGTCACCATCCAACCTCTGGAGCCAGCGAATCTTCGCGCTGCGGTGCTCAAAGGGACACAATTTTGGACCCTCACATGGGGGGAGCTCTTCCGGAGCTGACTTGGAAGGCTGGCGTCTCGGCATGTCAGGTGGTGCTGGGCTGGCATTGATGGTGTGTCGCTTGTTGCTAAGTATGACCGCGGCGCACTTTATATATGTTAAAAAAGAACATTATCTGAAGAATGTGCGCTTTTCGGGCAGGAGCGCATTTGTGCAACACGGAAATGCAGCGTTCCGGTCCGTATTCAGAGACAAGATGGTGTAGCTATGCTACTCTGTGGCCAGTAAGATGCGTCCTTGGTAAGATCGCGCAACCAACAAACATATGCAACTCCATCGCAGGATACTCCGAGCTGAAAGTTGTCAGTGGTTTACTAAGCCTTGTCCTGCTATCTCAGACCTTATAACACCTCATGATCTGTGAATAAATTCCTGTACGCGGCTTGTCTAAGACACGCGCACTAGAGCTCAACCCTCTCCGCCGAAGTTAGTGCTTTCGAGATTCATTGATCATGGCCACAAGGAACTTTGCCACCACTATACTCGAGTTTCTAACTCATCAGAACCCGGAGGTGCGCCATCTTAGCCCAAATAGCTCCACAACTACTCGAAACGATAGCTTCTACTGGCCCAAAGAAACCAAACCTTGGGACCAATTCGAAAACTTCGATGTCTTCAAGTCTGCCTTCAGGGGCCGTCTGTACAAAGCAGCAATCAGAAAGTCAGAACGAAAATTTCACTATCCTTATTACAAAGGCGAAGTTGATCTAAACATTCGAGACGAGAAGAAGACGAGGAGTTTGGTGGACAAGTGGAACCACACAATCGTCACGCAAGCTTTGGAGGAGGTTGACGAATTCAAACCCAGTTATTGGGCTAATGACGACCCTAATAAGAGCACAAAGAAGCCAGAGATGTCCTCCTCTCCAGCTTCGGGTGGTGATTCATCGTCACGACACCGGCGAGTACCAGACGCTGGATCAATAATGTTGTACGGGGACACTGATCAATCGCCTGATGCTGAGTCTCGAGAGAGATTTCCCAAGGAGTACAAGCCTGCTGGAAAATGGTCCAGCACTCAGTCAATCCAGCAGAACTTGCTCGGTCGCCATCGTAGACCTCACAAATGGGGAAGAGATCTTATCAGAAAGAAGCAAGCGTGGCCCATCAGGCAGGCTTTCACATACTGCATCGACACCATGTGCCGTTACGGCTGTATCCTGACTTGCAAAGAGGCCTTCATATTCCGGGTAAAGCCAATTGATCCAGAGCCGGATTTCAGTACGTTAGCCACGTGGCAAACCCTCCCCCCCTCTATATTCTGATAATTGGCAACGTTCACATGCTGACGGCACCCTCCAAGAAGAGCCTCAAGACCCAGAGCAATTGAAGCAAGCGCTAATTGATAACGGAATGATAGAGTACGTTATCGTCCCGTGGGCAAACCATACTCAAGGCGGGGCCAATAGCACCTGGACGGTGAACTTAGCCTTGTGGTTTGTCCACGTGCTGGCCGGGCATCGTTTTGAAGTGGCTTGGGAATATGATGCACACGAGTACGAGGGCCTAGGCGGGGCATTTCTTCCCATCTCAGCTGGCGGAATTGACAATGGAAAAACGGACATTCCCGGCGCTGAGAAGGTTGCGGTCCTGGTAGCTACAGAGGAGGGCAAAAACGGCGAAGGAGAGACACAAACAAAGACTTCAAGTGAGGTTTCAAAGGAAGACAAAATCCGACGTTCAGAAGGAAACCCGTTCACCCCATTGAAGAAGCGGAAACGAGAGTCAAAATCACCGGATGTTGATGATAGCCCTAGCCTCCCCTACTCAAAACGTCGCCTCTGAGGCGACCAGCTAGCCAGGCGAGGAGACAGATCTCGCGACTGTGGTCGAGCCTGTGCCCAGCTTACTCGTCCCGAGGCTTGGGAGTTTCTGTATGTTATTTCTAGTCGCTTGTAGAGGCTAGCGCTGGAGAGAATACAAACAAAACCATCAATGTCCCAAGTTTTGAGAACTCAACGCCGTCACTCCGGCAAAAAATCAGAAGCAACTTAATTACGTGAAGTAGGACCACCAAGAACGCTCGGAGCACTAACGAGCTGACAAACCAATCGGTATTTGCCATAATTCAAGTCGGGTTCAGCGCATACTAGGAGCGAAAGAAGGGTTAAGTTGGTACTAAACGGATTGTGACGACGTGAAAGTGAACAAGATCGTGGCTACGATTCCTGTAAAGCAGCCATTTTTCAGGCGGCGGTCTGTCGCAGAAAATGCTTGCCGAGAAGTCTGAGGCATCGGAGTCCAGTTCAGCAAAGGCAATAAGTGCATTATACTCTTGAACTATGACGTGCTTTCCAACAGGTTGACATCGAACGCACTGATGCTAGTCGCGAAGCGTGGCGTCGTTGTAGAAGACTCGTGGCTTCAGCACACATCCGTGGAAGCACTAGCTCCCCATGGCCCGCCCAATTATACCAAGTGTTATTGGCAGCTTTTCCAAACGATAGACGAGGGTCATGTCCCATCATTACTTGGGGCTGTGGCGGCGAAGGTATACGATGGTTCGTTGATTCCGCATCGAAACCGCCAAATGGGCTGGAGACTGCGACATACTCCCCTCAGAGAAGCACACTGCTCAACGTGTGAACTATGAATAGATTCGTGCGGCAGTTCTCACGGTATCCTAGCTGCGGAAGGTGGAGGTACAACATACGAAGCTCAAGCCTCGTGGCAATTACGACTTCTCGCAACGGTAAGGCACTCTACAGAGCTCAGGCGTGCGGGCTGGCATATCGAGGAGGCTCAGATCTATGAAACTGCCGGATTGGGGGACTCGGTCAAATTCGAGAGCCAAATTGAAGAGTGTCCGAGGATCCCGTGCCAGTTATGGCAAGATAGCGGCATGTCAAAAGCTCGGAAAGTTCACGACCTATTTTTGGGAACCAGAGACCCATCCGAGATTGAGTTGAGGCGCTGTCAAACGGTGCCCAATCATGAGTGTGATTCAGATGCAAGTTGCGCAGCACTGCCACCTCCGTGATGCGAGAAAGTCATATCTCACGTGACCTATCTCACGATGTGAACTGCACAGCCGCAAAGGTCGGGTTTCAACCAATTTGCCCACTTTCGGGACGACAACACTGTGTTTACGCAGCCCGGATACTGTATTGTGCACTGAAGTTTCTCGGTGTTGTCGCCCACAACTCGCATCGGACTCGGCGTGAGCGGGCGTGAGCGCGAGTCGTGCACAGTGAGGAGATCGACAAGTTGCTTCTCGGAATCTTTCGCCGTCATGCTTCGGTGGCCGCGGGAGACGTCCAGGCACGAAAGTCTTAACTCATTAACTGGAAGCCTAATGGGCACCGACAACGGCGTCGTCTTCTGCTGTGAGACTGTGCTTCTGCGGCTGTGACCTCGCCAACTGTGGCTCTGGAAACAGGTCGGGTTCTGGTGAGAGGCTTGACCGATCTGGTCGAGGCGTCGTGGCGGCGTCGCGTCCCTTTTTGTGAAATTCGTCAGCCTGGCAGGACAGCTCAGTGAAAAGAGCGCCAAGGAGCCATCGAAGGCCGTAAAATCAAGTCTGGCTCGAAGTGGTCGTCGTCATCCTCTGGCTGCTGCGGCACCGACGGCATCAGGGCAGTGCTAAGTCAGCGTTTTCAACCAATCGACGCTCGAGTCGGGTGCAGCTTACAGCGCCTTCAGTGGGATGAGCCAGTGAACAGCCCATTGAAACGCTCTGGAAGTGAGGGAGAGCGGGTTTCCATTGGTCGTAAACGGGGCATCGAGGCTTACGCGTCCTCTGCCACCTTCCCCCGCTCATCCCTGCTCGCTTCGGCCAGGGGACTCCGGATCGCCAAGGCATCCACACCCAGTCGGCGCTGATACAGGCCGTTTCGCCCTCTCACAGCCTCTTTGGCCCGCGTCAGATGCCTCAGGTCTCTTCATCCACTTCCCTCCCCTTCTGCTTCCACCTTTACCATCAACACCAGCATCACCACTTACTTCGCTTCATCAACGACCATCACGACGACGATACCCACGCTCGACACTCCGATCCGAGAAGTCGAGAACGCAATTTGCATCCGCCAAAGCCAATCCGCTGCGATCGTTGAATTGCCCGATCGCTGCCGGAAAACCATCCTAATCGCCTCGAGCGAGACATTCTAGACCACATTATAAGATGTCAGCCCCTGGGCAGAACAACGTCGATATCGACGCTCTGCTTGATCTCACCGAGTACGATGGCATGACCAACCAGAGCCTTTCCCCGTCGCCTTCGTCGACGTCAAAGAACAACTTCGCCAGTCCTGTATCGGCAGCGGTCACAACGCCGGCGATGCCGTCGACCAACACACAGACCTTGAGCGGTCCCAGCCACAACTATGACATGTATCGCCAACAGACCGGCTTTGTCCCTGGCGCCCTTGCTACGACCATGGCTGTCAACCAGTCAAACAACACTGGCTATCAGGACTTCGGTAGCCTCGACTATCTGTCCAACTTGAGCCCCGAGAACGACATCTTCGACTTCAATACGACTCCTTCGCAACCCAACATGGGTGATTCTCAAATCGAGATGGACTTCGAGTCACCCAACGAGACCCAGAACTTCTTTTCCACCATCAACCCTAGCAACATTGAGCAGGAGGCCAACCTGTCGCCGCCGACGACTGGCAGCGTTGGCCGTCTCTGGCCCGGCGCGCATTCGCAGGCCGCCATGGCTAAGGCCAACCAGCAGCGCCAGCAGCAGCAGCAGCAGCAGATGATGCAGCAACAACAGCAACAGCAGGCCCGTCAGAGCCAGCAGCCAAAGTCGCGCGGCAAGGCTCCCCAGCCGACCGATCCTCTCGTCGAGCAGAAGATCACGCAACTCCTCAACTCCATGCGAGCCAAGCCCCCTTCGCCTGATTCTCAGAAGAACTTCGCCGTTGCCAACCTGCCCAGGTCTAAGAAGGAAGAGGAGGAGATGGATGAGGACGAACGTCTATTGGCGAGTGAGGAGGGCAAGAAACTAAGCAGCAAGGAGCGTCGCCAGCTGCGCAACAAGGTGTCAGCACGTGCCTTCCGCTCGAGGAGAAAGGGTAAGCTCACCGAATGCCATTGTCCCTACTAGACTAACTTTTGCAGAATACATCACTCAGCTGGAGGCTGAGATTGCCGGCAAGGTCAATGAGAACGGTGACCTCCGTGCCCAGAACCGCGCTCTTCTTGAGGAGAACAAGCGTCTGTCTGACTTGACCCGCATGCTCCTGTCCTCGCCTTCTTTTTCAAACTTTCTCGACCACCTGAGTGCGAACCCTGCGCAGATTCCCGGGGGGATGGTCAAGCCTGAGCACCAACAGCAGCAGCAGCAACAACAACAGCAGCAGCAGCAGCCACCCAAGGATGTCAGCCCCTACGGTAACCAGCCATCGCAGCAGCAGATTGGCATGGCCATGATTCCTGAGCAGACCATGGACTTTTCCATGTTGTCTCTTGACGGCAATGCCTACGCGTACCAGCCTCAGGTTTTTGTTGTCGACACCCCTGACATGCCTGCTCCCATTGATACTGCTGTCCTCTCTGGCAAGTCCTCCAACTTTGTCGAGCCCGAATCCGACGACGACAAGATTGAGGTGCCCGCCATCGAGCGCCCAATTGAGCGTGAGGAGCCCACAGCGGCAATCTCCGCTCCCGTCGACGAGGACTTTGAGAACGATCCCGAATTCGCCCTGTACCACTCCGAACCTACCACCGCCTGTGAGCCTGCCAAGGAAATCGACACCGACAGCTTCTCGCATGTTGATATCTTTGGCGGCCTTGAGACTGAGAAGGTTCTTGCTCGCTACGATCTCATCGATGCCACCGAAGAGGAAGCATCAGCCACACTATCAATGGCCCGTGTGCAACGCATCAGTGATACAATCGAAGGCGTAACTTCGAGGTTGGAACTGCTGACGATGGGCTTATAAGCGGCGCTCGCTTCTCAGCCATCGCGGCTGATCCAAACTACCTCGTGATGAACGCTTTCGAGGGAAACTTGATGACATGAGCTTTCCTTTGTAGGCCAGTGTGTGCATATTAGGATCTATTTTCTCAGGAACCATAGGCGTTTGGCAAAGACATGGCGGTCATCTCAATGGCTCTAGGCAGGGTCACGACGACTGCATTTTTATCCTTTTCCCATCTTAGGGATTCTTCGAGCGCGACGCGTATGAGCATGATGTGGGTTGTATAGATAGACGGATTGGCTGAGGCCACCCCTCGGATCGAACAGATCAAGAAGTCAAGTTCTCATACTCTGCTGCTGATAACCATGTGAAACCATGTGACTGCCCATCCGCGACGTAACATTTAGAGCATGCCAAGCTTCCCATCCCCGACTATTTCGAGCGAGGCTTTCTTGGCTTCGATAGTGCAAACTCTAAATCAGCTTCGCCTAGAGGTGACGTGCACTGACTCTAGTTGTGCGCTGACTCTAGTTTGGTGGCCTACCACGATCCAGACAGCTCGAAAGGCTTCCCCTTTTCCAGCCAGACCTTCGTTTCCCCGTGTCCTGCGTGTAGCTTATGCGGATCAATCCTGATCGTCCTCTCCTGATCAAGGCTTGAGGTAAACCTCGCAGACGTCAGCTTGCCATCCTGCCACTCCATGTCGACCTCAACAGAGCCCCTGGCCTTCAACCCTCGCACCCGTCCGCCCTTGGCCCAGCCATCCAGTAAGCATGGTAACAGCTCAATAACGTTGCCCTCGTAACTCTGAAGCAACATCTCCGCCAGCGCCGCCGTCAGCCCGAAATTCCCGTCGATCTGGAAGGGCGGATGGTTGTCGAACAGGTTATCAAGGATGCTATGCTGCAGCATCTTCTGCACAGTCTCCCCCGCTTTTTGACTCTCGCGCAGGCGAGCGTACAGGCAGAGGATCCAGGCTATGCTCCAGCCCGTGTGTCCGCCCCCCGCAGCTAGGCGTCGCTCCAGCGTGACCTTTGCAGCCGAGTGGAGGGCGGCGGACTGGATGGATGTGCCAGGGAAGAGACCCCATAGATGAGAGACGTGGCGGTGACCGGGGTCTGCTTCTTCGTACTCCTCCCGCCATTCCAGAATCTGCCCCTGCGAGCCAACTTGCGGTTCTTGGAGCTTGGGAAGCAGAGAGGATATGTCGGAAACGTCCTCGCCGAGTGTTGAGCCGGCGTCGACGAGGGCGGAGAAGAGCTCGCGCAGAATCTGGGAGTCCCAGGCCGGCCCGGCACACAGGGAGGCTACTTTACGTGTGTTTGGGACGTAGTACGAGTTTTCAGCTGAGACGCTCGGAGTGGTGATGAGGTAGCCATCCTTTTCGACCAGGAACTCAGTGAAAAAGTCCGCCGCGCCCTTCATAACGGGGAATGCTCTTCGCAGGAAAGACTCGTCGCGGTTGAAGAGGTAGTGCTCCCACAGGTGCAGACTCAGCCACGCACCGCTCAGGTTCCAGTATGTTGCCGGCACCCATCGGTCCTGCGGCGCCGTGTCTGCCCAGATGTCCGTGTTGTGGTGACACACCCAGCCCTTATGGATGCCGTACATTTCCCTCGCTGTCTGCTCGCCCCTCTTCTGCAAGCGCTCGATGTGCTGGAACAAGGGCTCGTGACACTCAGAGAGGTTGGTGACTTCGGCAGGCCAGTAGTTCATCTGGATGTTAATGTTAATGGTATACTTTGAGCCCCATATCGGCATGGCATCCTTGTTCCAGATGCCCTGGAGGTTGGCGGGAAGGCCTGTGAGGGACGAGGAGAGGAGGAGATAGCGGCCGTAGTGAAAGAGAAGGACTGCGAGGCCGCTGTCGATGGCGCCTTCGCGAACGGCCTGAAGGCGTTGGTCGGTGGGGATGTTGGTCCTGGGGCTGTCCTGATGGATTTGGAGGGACGATCGGTTATATAGGGAGGAGAAACGGTTCGTGTGAGCGGATAGAAGGTTGCTCCAAGTCTTTGAACTGGCGGTACGGAGACGGTCTATGACTGCCTGTCCTTCGTCTTTGTTGCGATATGTGGTTTCACCAGCAATGTAGATTACGACAGTGTCTGCGTCCGAGATCAGGACGTCAATGCCTTCCTCGCACAACTTGCCAGATCCTTGAATTTGGACAACAGCTCCCATGCTCAAGTCAATACCACCCTTCCCCATAGATGCGAAGAGCTGCAACCCCTGAGGGATATGCACTAGACTGTCGAAAGTCTTGTTCAGCTTCCGGTTCACATCGTCGTCATCTCCACGGTTGATACTCAGGGCGAAACCCACAGCTCCTTTCCTGTCACTGCTGATTCGAACACAAATCACATCGTCAACTGCGCTGGCGAAGTACTCCCGCTTGAAGTGCACACCCTTAAAGTCATACTCCGTCGTCGCCATCCCGCTTCTCAGGTCGAGACGACGTCTGTAGTTCCTCGGACTCTCATCGTCATCTGGCTTCAAAGCTTCCTTGCTAACCTCGGGCAGCCCCGCCGTCATCTTCTCGTCTCCCTCTGGGTCGAGTCCGTGGTCAAATTTCAAGAAGACGTCGCCCAGAGGCTCGTAGTGTCTCTGACTCTCCGGCATGCCTGTGAAGGTTCGGCTGATCAGCCTCTCCGCCTCGTTGACTTTGTTCTCGTCAATGAGCTGTCGTATCCTGGGAAGAGACGCTTTGGCTGAAGGGTTGACGCGGTTCTGGGGACCGCCGTACCAGACGCTGTCTTCGTTGAGCCAGAGACGGTCGGTATTGGTGGTGCCGCGGATCATGGCACCCAGACGACCATTTCCTATTGGGAGAGCCTGGGTCCAGAGGGACGCAGGCTGGTTGTAGAGGAGAGTGTGTTCGTCCATGGTGGCGGTGGTGAAGCCTGACGAGTATGGCGTTTGTGATGGCTTGTTGGTGTTCGTGTTGGAGATGCAGAGTGTCTATGCTGCGTTGATGCTTGATTAAGATGACAAGGAGTCTCTGAAACCCCAGCCTTATTCCTCTCGGACTTGGTCATGATGGTGAGGCTCCATTGTACATCAAAGCCGACGGGTGAAAGTCGAAGGCCGCCGACTGTGGAGATGATCGTGGGTCGACTCGGCTTGACGGTTCCAAAGCGGCCACAGTCGAAGACATCGCCTCATGGGGAGATACACTATGGAGCCCCTGGTTTCAGGCTGAATGGAAAACAACCGATCATAAGATTTGTTTGAATAGTTAGAAGTGCAACTTCGAGCCGTTGAAGTTGGAAAAGGACACTGTGCTGGGGAAGATTGGTTTTGTGCGGAACCCATGCACAATCGGCCGTGCACCATTAAGCTTAATTTTGCTGTTAGTACATACGATCCTCGATGATGGGACTCAAACGTCGTGTACTCTAGGCTGTGCTTCATGCAGCGAGAAGATATTTGAGGAAAGACACCAAACTCTCACGAGTGTATCACTTGGACCATAACGCTCCTTCGTTCCAACACCTCAACACCTCAGTGGCCTTGACATCGGAGCGCTATCGCGCCAAGCCTGTTAGGATCTTCAATCTCGGAGCTTCGACGACACCACTTCACAACCGCAAGATTGGTAACCACTCACAGTGGTAAAGTCCCTTCAGGCTGAATAGACTCAAAAATAAGGCCATACTCTTCCTCCATCCCCGCAGGATTCTGACCCTCCCCCGTGGATATGGACCTGCCACGAGGTCGATTGCTGACTCGTGTCTACCTGAGGCCAAATACCCGTCGGCACCTGGGATATACCCGCACGTGGGCGCCCTCTCCCTCTTCCTGGTCACTCGACACCAGACCCTGGGTTAAGCTCGTCTTGGCCGCGCTATTGGAACGACGGCCTCCTTGACGCCGCTTTTCAACCACGAGGCAATCACATTTGACAACACGAAACGGCGGAGTCTTACCCCGGAACCCCAGGCCGCTTGAGCTCACTCCTCATTCTGGGGAGTATAAAGTACCAGTGCGTCCCCGAAGTGACTTTGACTTTGCTGTGCATTGGAAAAGAACCAACACACATCGCAAATATGGCTGGAGGAGATATCGAGCGTCGCCCCTCGGTCGAGGACGCTCTGCATCACGAGGCCCCTGAGAAGGGCTGGTGGTACAAGCCTCATGTTCTCAAACTGAACTTCCTCATGGTGAGCACAAGATCTTGTGAGCCTGTGGGATTCCTCCACTAATGACTCCAGCTTGCACCCTTCGTCACGATGGCGGCATGGGGCTTCGACATTTCCATGACCAATTCCCTCCAATCCCTCACAGCCTTCAACGAACGCTTCGATCACCCCAGCGGCGCCCGTCTCGGCTTCTATGGCGCTTCGACCCAACTTGGCGGCGCCTTCACCATCTTTGTCGCGCCCTTCATCATCCAGAAACTTGGCCGTCGCGCCATGTGCCTCATGGGGTCCACCATCATCATCGGCATGGCCATCATGCAAACCTTTGCTCTCAACTTCAACATGTTTGTTGCGGCGAAGCTGCTGCTGGGATTCGGCAGCACGGGCGTTCAGATCGCGGCTCCCGTCTTGATCACCGAGCTGGCGCACCCGAGACAGCGCGCGAGGATCACGGCCATGTACAACACGACTATCTACGTTGGTCTCATTGCCGGCGCCTGGATTGCGTTTGGAACGCAGGATATCCCGGGGGATCGGTCATGGCAGATCCCCACGATCTTGCAGATTGTCCTGCCTGCGTACCAGGTCTTGACTATTTTCCTGTGCCCCGAGTCGCCTCGCTGGCTCGTGTCGAGGGGCCAGGAAGAAAAGGCACGCAAAATCTTGATCAAGTACCACGGAGGCGGCGAGGAGACACCCCTCGTCCGCGCTGAGATGGAGGAGATCATGGCTGGTATCGAGGCTGACGCATCTCGCATTCGCTTCAACAAGACCGACATCTCTGCTTTGCTGTCTCACAAGGGTAACTTGCACCGCATCCTGATCGCTACGGTCGTCGCTGTGGGCTCTCAGTGCACCGGCAGTGGTCTGATCAGCGCGTATTTGCCTCAGATTCTCGACAACGTCGGCTTGACATCGACCCGTGAGAAGACCCTGATCAATGGCATTATCAACATCTGGACCTGGATCATCGGTCTTGCCGCTGGCTACGTTATTCCCAACTTGAGCAAGAGATTCCTCTTCCTGTTCAGCACCAGCGGCATGATCTTGACTTTTGTCGTCTGGACCGCCCTGAGCGCCATGTACACCCAACAGGGCGGCTACTCGTACGGCATCGGCGTTGTCGCCATGATGTTCATCTACAATGCTTTCTACGGCGTAAGTCTCTTCATTCCTACCGTTTCCCCATTCCTGACTAACGCTTTCGACAGATGTGCTGGCTCCCTCTTGTCGTAGCCTACCCTCTCGAACTCGCCACCACCAAACAGCGCGGCATCCTATTTTCCTGGATGTTCTTCTGTCTTTCCATGTCCACCTTTGCCGTCAACTACATCAACCCCATCGGTCTCGAGAACATTGGCTGGAGGTACTACATCATCACCATCATCTTTACCCTGCTCGTCCTGGTCATCATCTACTTCTTTTTCGTGGAGACCAAGGGCTTGTCGCTGGAGGAGGTTGCTACGATTTTCGACGGTAGGGAGAACTATGAGGCTGCGGTCACCGCGGTCCATGCCGTCGAGGTCAAGCATGCTGGTGAGACGGAGTTGCAGGAGGTGGAGAGGCGGGAGGACAGATAAACCGCGGTCTTGATATTGGCTCTCTCCAGACAGGAGATCTGTAGAATAGGCATTGAAGGGATACAGTGTTGCCTGGTGTAATTTATCGAATGGAGAACGTCTCGTCCTCTACATCCCCCACCATTCCTTCCCCTTTCATCATTCCGTGAACATAGCACTCCCCAATAACATTCCACCCATCATCGTCCTTCCTCCTTCTTAACAAGAACGGGGTTCTCCCACCGTACAATAGGACAACCGCATCACCTTCGAGCATGCTGTCCGGGCCTACCAGGTAGTACCCGATGGCTGTCGTCCCAAACCTCCTGTACCTCGTCACGAGCGTTGCTTCATGGCTCCATTTGAATGCGTCGCCTTTCTTTGCAATCTCGCGAAGTTCAGGAGATATGGAATCTTCAGGGTCGCTAGCCTTCGCCCGGACGATGTAGGCCGCCCCGTTGGCCAGGTGCTCATCCTCGTGTATAGTGTCGTACTTGCGCAGGCGGTCAATGCCGGAGCCACCGTTACTGAGGGTTTGTATAAGAGCAAAGAATGCAGAGTCCTTGCCGTCAACGTATGGTTTGTCCAGGGAGAACGGGATGCCCCGGTTGCCCGTGATGTCCTCCCACAAGGCTTGCGGCGGGGTCTTTGATCCCTTCTCATTCAACCTAAAAGCGGTGCCGAACATTGCCCACCACGTCCGCTTCACAACGCCAATACGCTTCCCCCTTATGTGTAGGATATTGCGTGTCTCATCGATTTCGAGGTCTGGTGTCGTGTCGCCGGCAGCCCGATGAGGCGTTTCTGGCGACCCGAGGAGATGGACCGGCAAAGTTCTCCAATCAGGGACCCATGTCGGCAGACGTATCTTTTCCTGACGCCGCCACGTCCTTGAGGACCCTTTTCCGGCCTGGACCGTGTGAACAGCACTCAACAAGATCAGAGTCTTGGCCCCCTTGAGTGCCCGCACAGCCACATCGGTGTAGACTTCCGCCAGGCCTTTGCTGTAATCCGGTCGAAGGTCTTGAAGCTCCTGCCCACCTTGCTTCAGGGAGAAGTGACCCAAGAATGCGTAGACGTGATCTCTTGGATCTTTCGTGTGCATGTGCCGGGCTCGGTGCAGTTCGTAGATGAAGTTCCCACGGTTGTAGTCTTCGTCCCAGCTACAATCTGGCTCCACGAAGCGCTGGTGGAGATATCGAATGTTTGGCGTAAAGACATGAAAGCGCTGTCGTAAAAGGTGGAAGTTGGTGTTCAGAATACCCGTGACGTGCGATAAAAGTGACCAGTCCAAAGTACTGCTGCCCCAATGCAAGGTCGCTGGTGTTGCAGTACCAATCTCCTGGGCGATCCATATTCTGGTGAACTGTTCAATCAGTCAACGACTGAGCTCAATTCAAACAAGGGTCACTCCATCTTCTGGTTCAAGTGGAAAGTAATAAGCAAGGAGAGGAGCAAGATCGAACTCACCCAGGTCAGCTTCGTCAGCTTAGAAAGTGGCACCCAGAAGTCTCCATCCTGGCTCCCAAGCTCTTCGCTATACTTCTGCCTGAAGTTGCTTTTCTTTTTCTCATCGTTGAATATCTCTGCCAACCAATGCACTACCCAGACAGCGTCTTCGGCCACATTGGCTTCATCGTGGCCCAACCATACACGAACGTGGGAGGCCGTTTTGTAGATAGAATTCATCAGGCGGACCTGTGAAGACCGTTCGGACACAGAAAGCTGATTTATACAAATTTGGTCTGCCCACAGGCGGATCTGCTCGCTCGGCGAGCGGATCGTCAGCAGGGCATCGTGTATGGATGGTGTGAGCGGGAGGATCGCTTCCAAGGTACCATCACTCTGGGATGGTGAGTCGAGGAGTAGTTCGTGGCAACGTGGCCCTTTGCCCCATACATACGATATCGCTTCGTACGGTTCTGCGTCAGTTAGCCTTTCAACACTCAGGCTTCCCCGCAATGGTGCTCCATCGATCCCAGGCTCCAGCGTCAGTATCCGAATAGCGTCTTCTGAGCCCAAGGAGGCGTAGCTGTACGTGTCGCGCGCCGTCGTTGCAGGTAGGTGGTGAGCCATAAGAGTTCGATGAGAATAACGCCGATTGCACAGCGCTTGCGAGGAGGTCCTGAATTAGGAGCTGTATCTTCACTCCATGCGAAGGTTGACTGAGGACTTCGATTATCGCGGGATGACCTGCCACTGCATTAATCGAGGTATTGATGCAGTGAATGATTAGGGTGAGACGAAAACCATCGTGAAGAGCAGCGATGGCTCGTAAGCATCCGTCTCGCAAAAGGGGGAAGGGCCAGCTGAACGAGTCTGACCAGACCAATCAAGAGTATCCGAACGCTACCTATTAGCATAATCGTATAATATTTTAATTAATGAATACATATGTTTTGCAGTTGTGCCTGCTTGTAAAGATCTGGGTGCAGGGTAGTTGGCCCAGCTGCAGCCTGACTCGCGCAGTCACGTGTGTTGGCCATGGGCGTTGGTCAACCGTCTTGTGGCCATCTACGTACACGCTCTAAAATTGATCAACCAATTCAACCCATCTGAAACCAACTCAAATGTTACATTGGAACCGGCTCTCTGCATTTACAACTCCGTAGTCCTCTTCAGGCACCCGCGCCGCGCCTGGAACATCCTGGAACTTTGCTTAATGAGAGGGACAAAGTCGTACTCAAAAAGAACTGAGGCCTTTTCCCCTAACGCATTTCTAATAATGAGTAAATGCTGTGTCGTTATGCTATATTGAAGTCAGCCGGAGACAGGGTATTTCGGAGTTCAATACCTCACCACACCTTAGCCATGCCTTTTTCGAGCGAGTCCAGAGATGCCTTCAACTCTCCTTTGAGGATCTGGTGTGGCTATTCCACCATTGGCTTCACAGCGTCCCCATTGCCGACCCACGCTAGAAGAATGTAGTGTTTAGTTCCGCCGACACAATTGATGCGTCCACGGGGGCAGATGCGGGCAATCGCGCCCCCTCGAGGCCTGCCAAATCGTTCAGTGCCCACTCACTACTTTGGTTTCGGGGTCAAAAGACTCCGGTGACTTTTGAGATTCTCTGCGGTACCTTGACTCGCCTCCTCATTCGCCCAAAGTGCTGTCCTCCGTCGGGGTTCGGCAGTTGTGAGATCTGCGTGCTGGCGGCATTGGAGGGCCGGAGCTGCTACTCTGAGCCCCGACGCGGCAATGCAATCTCAGGCTAATGTACCCGTAGAAAGACGACACTGTAATATACGCGTATTGTCAATCCATCCCGACCATAGCGGACAATTACGGTGATACATTGCCTTCCCGCCTCGGGGAAACGTGACTTTACAAACCCCGAGACCGTCGTATTTTACAGACTCGGAAAACAACACCACGTTTCTATGGTAGCAAAGCGCAATACAACGTACAGACGGCTCTGGATATTGACAGGTCACCGAAACTAACTGATTGCTCCCACTGAGGCGCCCTCCACCATAAATGCTGCGTAAAAGAGCAGAGGAAAAAAAGGGGGGGAGGGGGGGGGGAAGGGGGAATCGCCGAGAAATAAAGGTATTGTGAATAATAATGATGCGGATTAGCGAGAGGACGGAGGATGTGCCTGCTCGGTGCAAACAACCTTCTCAGCCGCCGAATAAGATTTTTCTGGTCTACAGAGAAGCTTCTATCGTATCTCGGAATTTAGTGGCGCAGGAATTGGATCAAGGATTGTTCTTTCAAAATTAGCACGTTTGCACTCTTTCCAGCAGCTCACCTCCCGGTTCTGTTTGGGTTGGTACTGGAGCTTAACCTTACATGCCAGACAGGAACCCAGAGACAACCGCTTCGACAATGTCCATCAAATCGAGCACATTTCTAATTACTCTCCGTCTAAGTAATTCAACCCGATTCTGTGACTCTGTAGTCTAGAAGGTTGACCGCTGACGATCTGAGAGCTATCAATTTGACTTTCACCGTTGGAAATCTTCCGGCTCTAACACACGATCGACTGAACGAGATTTGTATGGGGTGTATAGATATGCCTAGATATGTGAAATCGATATTTTAGCCCTTCGGAAAGTTCATTTGTCCGAATTCCTGGGGGCTTTTCTGCTTTCTTAACTATAAGATGCCCTATTTAGCGACTAACGAGGCAATGACTAGTGGAAGCGGGGCGTTTATACTGAAAACATGGAAAGGACTGCCGTTGCATTTCGCCATGATATCCAAGTTTGGGACAAAACAGGGCTAATAAAAGGGCAGCAATGGTCTCGCTGGGTTGTTGAGTTATCTACAAGACGACAAGGCGAGATGCGACTGCCACGATCAATGGTAGATTGTATCTTGCCTGAGTTCTCGGACTCTCGGGGTCGGGCTCTCGGACTCTAGGACTCTTGGTCTCTCCGCACTTAGCCTGTGCGACCCAATCCCGGCGGCGGTTGGGCCGAATCTTACCTACCGCATCGCCAAAGAGGTTGCGTGTTAATGCCAAACACGGGACAACTGAACAGGGTTCGAGAACTTCGTCTCTGCTTCGAGATTGATATTCGCAGATGCTGTGACCTCATCGGCCCTATAAATAGCTGTTATAGACCCCCAAGTATTCTGCGAGAATGTCCAGCAGACCATTTTCCTCCCATTAGTGCCATTGTTGCAACCCTTTCACCTCCAAGCCGGCACGCTACGACTATATCATCTAGAATGTTCTCGTCTATTGACCTCATCGCATCTTGGAGGGACACGGTAGATGAGATATTTGGCAATGTGTTCTCCTATCCAGCGAGATTGATAGCCACGTCAATCTTACTTATGGTGCCGATAGCCATACAACTCCTCAAAAAGAAGAGCAACATCCCGGTAGTCAACTCCCCATCCTGGTGGCAGTTTCGCGCACAGAAAAAGGTCGAATGGATCCGAAGAGGCAAGGAAATTCTATCGGAAGGCAGAGAACGGTTTCCGAGGAAGCCGTTTAAGGTTTTGACAGAACTTGGTGAAGTCGTCATTCTCCCTCCTCAGTACGCGGAGATCATAAAAAACGACACAAGGTTGAATTTTCGCCAAGCTATTGTAAAGGTCAGTACCGGAATAGAACAAGATCTTATGTCGATCTAACATCGGCCAGGACTTCCACGCTCAATATCCTGGCTTGGAGCCCTTCTCATTCCTCACCCATGAATCACTAGTTTTGCAAAAGGTGGTCCGGAAACAGTTGACTAAACAACTCAGTATGTAAAGGCCTGTGCAGTAAACCACATACCTGCTAACAACTATCACTCTACAGACTTCATTACTGAGCCCTTATCATCCGAGGCGACTCATGCGATCGATGTGATATTCGGTAACTCGTCTGGTACTAAGACGCGCGTTTCTCTGCAAGGGGCCATGCTGACTCTTCCCAGAATGGAAAGAAATCCTACTTCAGGATGACAGCTTGGATTTGATTGCCCGAATGTCTTCTCGCGTCTTCTTAGGCGAGGAGCTTTGTCGTGATGAACAATGGCTTCGAATCACCAAGACATACACCATCACGTGCTTCAAAGCTGCGGCGAAGCTCGATATGATCCCGTCCCTCTTCCACCCATTCTTCTTACTCTTCGATTATGACTGCCGACAGGCCAGGAAAGCTATCAAGGATTCTCAACGGATCATAGGCGATTTGATCGAGCGACGGCGTCAAGTTCAGAAACAAGCTCAGGACGAAGGTCGATCTCCGCCCCTGTTTGATGATGCAATCACTTGGGCTGAGACTGAGAGCAACGGTCAAGCTTACGATCCAACTATGTTCCAGCTAACCATGGGATTTGCTGCCATTCACACTACCACAGATCTTCTGTCTCAAACCATATTATGCCTAGCAAACCAGCCTGAGCTCATTGAGCCTCTCCGCGCGGAGATTATCGAGGTATTGAAAGTTCAGGGCTGGAAGAAAAGCGCGCTGTACAACATGAAGCTTCTAGATAGCGCGGTGAAGGAGGCACAAAGAGTAAAGCCACTCAACTTAAGTAAGTCCTCACTAAACCATTTCATTGAGTGTCAAGGTTGATAATCTGTCAAAGTGTCGATGCGTCGCATAGCGATGGAGGATGTCACCTTCCAAGATGATTCCCGCATCCTCAAAGGAGAAAGAACGGCTGTGTATGGGTCTAGTCTGATGAACCCGGACTTGAATCAAAACGTCGAGAAGTACGACATTTACCGTTGGAAGCGGATCCGCGAGGGAGAGGGTGGCGAGAGCAAGGGCCAGCTGGTGGCAACGAGCCCGGAGCAGCTCTCCTTTGGCCACGGTTACTACTCATGCCCAGGTCGATTCTTCGCAGCGAACGAGGTTAAGCTGGCATTGTGCCACCTGCTCATGAAATATGACTGGAAGCTAGCGCCTGACAGCAGTTTGAAGCCGATGATTGCCGGTGCAAACCAGAACGTAGATCCTGCTGTCAGGGTCATGTTGAAACGTCGCAAGGAAGAAATCGACCTGAGTTCTTTGGAGGTTTAGCTGGAAGTATGTGTTGGCATAACCGCAATATTACAACGGTAAATATTCTTCGCGAAGAGAGTGTCACGGACTGAGACTCGGTGGGGCAGACTTGGCGAAGCCGTGTCCTGAGCTCGGATTCCCAGACCGAAGGCGTCCATCAGTTCGACTACCACACAGGATTTTCAACCCATGAATTGTGGGCATCACTGATTGAATTGTCTGGGTTAGAATTAGCCTGATTCAATATAATAAAATCATGTGCCAGCCCTCTCACTGTTGAAAAACTCTAGCATTTCTAAAGTCTGATCACGAAGACTCTGCCGTTATAGGCTCATGATAAGTTTCGCTTTGCTAAACACAAGCTCGCGTTAGACTGATGTGAAAGCTATAAAGACCCAAAATATGTCGAGTTTCTAATATTCATACACAGGGGTTATTTCGACGAGGCGAGAGGGCCGGGCATGGGAGCTCAATGTCAGGGACCTCGTAAAGCGTGAGCTTTCACTTTCTCATTGTCTCTGTCGTCTCCTCTACAGCTCTTTTTTGCTGCAGGGAGGCATGACCACAGTATGACAACCTTGAAATGCTATAAATAATTGTAGAGCGATTAGTTAAAACGTCATGTGGCTATTCTAAGGTCACGTAAAGGCCACACAACGAGTCGTAACACCCCTATGTCTTGGCAAAATGCCGCTCTTCCAACTAGGCAAGCCTCTCTTGGGGTGCGCCTGATCACGTCCCGGGAGCTGGCCGTACCGTCTTGATTGAAGGGACCGGCGGTGTTAGCATGCTGGCGTTGCAGGTATGTGACTTGCTGTTGTGTACACGACCGAGGTTTCTCCTAACGGGGCCTAGTTCGCCAAGATGGCTGGAAGTAAGGTCATAGCTATAACCTCATCAGACGAGAAGGTCGCGACACTGAGGGATCTCAGGGCTGACTACGTAGTCAACCGCAAGACTCAGCGAGACTGGCCAGACAAGGTTCGCGAATGGACAAACGGCCGAGGTCTGGACCTTGTGGTCGAGGTTGCGGGAGGCAGCACTATGAAAGAGGTATGTGACAATTCCACGACTCATCAGTCCTGATCCTCGGGAACCTACTCTTCAGGGCTGATACTTTTATTCCAGGCTTTAAACCTTTTGAAGGCATCTGGACTGATGGCCATGGTTGGTATGCTCAGCCCATTGTCTGGAAGTACCGATATGGATCCAACTGCCATGGATATCTATTTTGCTTGTACTAGCCTCCGTGGAATTCAGTGCGGTGGTACTCATGACGCGGAGCGTATGGTCAGCGCCATCGAGTATCACAACATGAAACCCTGTGTAGGGAAGGTCTTCAACTTTGAAGAAGCTCTACTTGCGTACGATTGCTTACAAGGACAAAGCTTCGTGGGAAAGGTATGCATAGTCAAGGAATGAATGTCACAGAGAAGATGAGCATCAAGATGCCTTGTTCCTATCGCAAGTTGTCTTCGGTCTACAGTAGACTGCCTTTTAGACCCTCCATAGCTTCTTTGAAAGAGACGATCTTCTGAGCAACGCCAAGCTCATCAAGACTGAGTACACGCTCAGTGGAAAAGGCGTTCTAGTCTGAATAGTGCTCGCCCCATCGTAAGTGGCATGCTAATTCCGCGCCAAACGGCCCCCAGACCCTGCTGAAATCTTCGTCCGACACTTCGAGATAGATTGCCGACTTGCCAGTTACGTTTTCAAATTCCGAGGCAATTTCTTTGAAAGGTACGTAATCTGTGACGAGAACGACAACCTTCCCGAGGGCTTTCGACCCTGCTTCGATGATTGCCTTCACTACGATGCCGCAGTTGATTTGCATGTCGCCGGCGAGCGGGAAAGCTGACGACGGCGATGCTGGAGCCAATAAGACATAACTTCCAGAGTCCAGCTTCAGATTTATTTTTGTCAGCTCGAACATACAAGGGAATGCGCTTACTCACAATAGGGACGAACTTTGATATCGGATAGAAGGCCAGATTTGACGTATGGGCCCCTGCCCAAAGCTCTGTCGTCTTCGCCCATAGCTCGGGCGTATGCGTAGCCATCCACTCAACGCCTTTTGCTTTGTAGTCAAAGTGAGGGACGGGGTATTTGCCCTGGGAGATTTTGCTGGCAGAAGGCAAGGAGCTGACGACGTAGTGTTGGAGAGTAGGCGTAGCCGATGCTGCCGTGGCCATGTTGATGAATTGCTGAAGCTCCAGCTCTCCGGCCCCGTCGCGGCCTAGCTCAGGGATGAATTCCCAAAAGCTTGTCAATGCAAAAATTGCGGTGGCACCTTTGAATGCCTGGACCAAGCTCGATTCATCGCCAATGTTGGCAGCTACCATTTCGATTCCCTGAACATTTAGTACGAGGGCTTTAAGGACAACTAGTAGTTTACCTGTTGCGACAAGGCAATGGCCTTGTCTCCTTTGACATTTCGAGTGATTCCCCGGACCTTCCAATGTAAACTTTCCTTGAATTGATTGATCACAGAGCCTCCCTGGGCTCCCGTGGCCCCTACTACCACGATGAGAGACATAGTGGTGATCGGTTCAGAAGAGAAAGAAAAAGATACAAAGTGGACGATTTGAGATAGCTAGAATCAGGCAACGGATAAGCCGTCAACATCATAGTTGGCAATCTAAGTGGTGGTCCTGGAGCGTATTTAACTGTATTCCTTTTCACCGGCGGGCTCGAGTATCGTTCTGAGGCGTATCGTTTAACTACGCGGATTCATAAGCACTCGAGCTGCACGCACTCCATTTCTGCGGAGCTAGACTTCTGCTGAAGCCGTCCTTTAGTGAAATAAGTTCATTGGGCAGTGTCTGTAAGGGTCATGCTAAGCTGTCTGGTCGCTTCTCTCTACGTTCTCACATCCCATTGGAGACCGATCGTCCAAGTGCGTATGGTGGGGTCGTTTCGGGGAGCCTTTACCGTCTTGGTACAATTTTCAAGGATCTGCTTGAGAACAACTCCGCTCATTCTGTCAATTTGCCGGAGTCGGGGTCGGCGGAAAACCCCGAAGTGCGAGAGGGATTACACATCTCAAGCCGGGGGTTACACACAAGCGGTCCGTGGAATAGTGATTGTAACTGACTGAGGCTGCCACAGGTGGTGATGGAACGCCGTGGCCAAGATTCAATGGGTGTGGGTGATGCAACACTTCTGGCATACCTAGTTCTCCATATTGGGCTATAGCTCTGTGGAAATAGCGTCAATTGCGCCATGACCACGTTGTACGCGCTTCTTGGCCTGCTTGGACGACTTGGGCCTATAACCAGCTAGTGGCTTTCACCTCCCTAGGCGGACTTGGAAACTTACTCATATTCCTCGACGTGGACAAGGCTATTGCTCTCTGCAAAGACAGCTGTAGCCAATTTCCAGCAACAATATCTGATGTATCTGATGCCAGGTGAATGCTACTGGAGCTTCCCTGAAGCCCGCTGGAGAATGGGGCCAGTAACGAGCGCCTCTGAGATAATCGCGGAACGTAGCTGGCGCTATATGTCATTTAAGTATAGGTAGTACACGGGGCCGTCTCCGAAGTGTCGTCTGGAAAGGTCTACTGGAAAACGCCTTTTGAATGCGAAACCGTGGCCACGATTAAATGCCGTCCCTCCTCATTGGACACGCCAAGCCAGATGTAAAAACCGCCATTTTGTGCCCCTCACCTGCGCTATGTGCCGCTATCACGGCGAGATGCCCCGCCTTGCTCCAGCTTATCGGTGCACATGTGTGAGCAAAAGCAGGGAAACTTGAAGTGCAAGGCACCTTTGCTTTTGGGGGTTTCGGGCGGTGCAGGCCGGAAAGTGTCAAGGACCTTGAGTGACGCAAGGGACGATCAAGTGCTTATGAAGTCGATGACTTGGCGAGGCTTGCTTTTGCACATGCACATGCATGAGGGCAGCTTCGCCAAGATACTAAAGCTACGAGTCGTGGGAGCTCCCCGCTTATTAGAAAGTCTTCGCGCCTCCTTCACGTCTTTTCATCTCCTCATCACCTTCATTGCGCCAGCCTGGGTTTCTTTGAACCCTGATTGCCGCCAGAGTTGGGTTGAGGCTCATACCGTCGCCATGGCGCTTCTTCCCTATCTGTCACTCTTCCTCTTGTATGCGCCTCTTTCCATCGCCCAAGAGGACGACAGGAAGGTCTGGGCCGCCGTAGCTTACATTAACCACGGAGAAAAGACACCTAGCCTAGGCTCCTTGAATGAAGCACTGACGCCCCTCGGCGCGCAGCAGCTGTACCGTCAAGGTACCGCCTTTCGCACCCGCTACCTCAACACCACAGCAAACGAGCCCTCTAGGGCGCAGATAGCCGGCCTAGAGACAGAATGGATCGATAATCGCCAGATTGATGCCTTGGTGGCAGAGGACGAGTGGGTCGTTGCTGGCGCGCTGGCGTTCTTCCAGGGCTTATACCCCCCGGCGGAGGGGTATTCTGATGCCGTCGGCGGCAATGACTTCGGGAGGAACTTGATGAATGAGAACCAGAGCAGTGAGGAGTGGACATTGTTTCCCATGGATGGGTACCAGTACCCCCAGTTGCAGACTTTGAGCAGCCTCGACAGCGAAAGTCCGGTTGTGCAGGGCACTGTAGGGTGTGATGCTTGGATGGAGGAGGTCAATATTCCCTTAAGGGGTCGAAAAGACATGCAGGAGCTGCATGATGATACTCTGAACTTTTATGCGGATTTGACCAACGGACCTCTGAAGGGCACGGCGGACGAGGGCTTTTGGAACTTCTGGAACGCGTGGGAGATCTACGAGTTTGTCAACTACATGTACAGCCACAACCAAACCGTACATGACGGACTCGAAAACGCAAACGACACGATCGCCAAGCTGGGGGAGAACGCCTTGAAGCTACAAGAGGCCAAAAATCAGGAGCCCGACAATGGAAGCGATAAGAAGGATGAGCTGTACACCATCGCCGGACGCACTCTGGCCATGAGGATAGCAGACCAGTTGCAACGAAATCTCGACTGGGACGGCCAACGCGACAAGTTGAGTGTCATCTTTGGCTCACACGAACCAATATTATCCTTCCTGTCAGTGGGGGATCTTCTCACTCGAGAGAACGTCCGCTCTGGACCTTTCACCAGGCTGCCTCAGCCGGGAGCCAGCTTGATTTTTGAACTAATTGGTGAGCCGACGGACTCGCAAACACCTCCCGATGCCAACGAGCTGAGCATTCGCTTCCTCTACCGAGCTAGTGCGGATGAAGGTGAAGAGTTCGAAGGATACTCCCTCTTCAATTCGGGTTATGGCGGGAAGAGCATCCCATACTCTGCATTCTATGATGAAATGACCGAAGCTGGAGTCACGTCGGACGATTGGTGCGGAGTCTGCTCTCCGACGAATGCCCCATGGTGCCACGATTCGACCAAGGACAAGGACGGGGACAAGAGTGATGGAGATGGGGACGGAAGTGGTGATGGCATCTTGACGTCCAGCAGCCGCCTGCACCCCGCCCTTGCAGGACTCATCGGGGCTCTTGTGATGGGATTCGTCGTCTCCCTCGCGGCACTAGCTCTCTTCCTCTTGGGAGGCTTCCGCATCGCGCGCAAATCCCCGGAGGAACGTCGCAGCACAGGAGGTTTCAGAGAGAGGAAAGGCGACGACCCAGATGTCGCGGTCGGGGCGGATGGCGAGAGACAGGAGAGGGTTGGCAGCTGGGAGATGAGAGATGGTGAGGCAGACAATGTGGGGTTCGCGAAAGGACTGGGCATCTCGGATGTTGGTGTCAGGGATGTGAATGGTGATAGAGCGGGAGATGGGGAGAGCGTCTTTGGAGCGCAGGTTGTGAGGCCCAGAGAAAGTGTTTAGGAATGCCTTGTGGTTCTTTGGCACGCAAAGGAGACCCTTTACATTTGGAATTTGGAATGAAGATACCCTCTGTACGACTTGGTAGCAATGGTACTTAGCAGCAACATGAGACGGCAGTGCCTTTCGGCGCCATCAGATCTTATCAATCAGCGGCCCCTGCTGCACCCAGATCCAATCATCCAATCACTGCTCACCAAAAGTGGCTGCCTTAGGCATCAAAGTGGACAAATCAGCTGCCCGATCGGATCTGGGCTGGCGTCAAACTCAAAGCTGCGTTTTCCTCGAGTCGTTTGCCCAGAAGACAAACGGCGCAATGGTAAATCGCCGATGAAAGCAACCGTCATGCACTCGTTCCGGGCGTGTGAGATACCTCGCATCAAGGTTTAAAGGAGACGAAATGGGCGAGGCAGTTAAAGTGGCCGCATTCATGGCTGCAAAAATACCATGCATCGAGCCCCTGTCGCTAACACTTCTCCACTACGCACAGTTGGGGCCAATCGTGCAGAACTGTGACTCAGGCGCACCTGCAGTGGGCTAATCGCCTCTCACAGCAGGCAACTGCACAGTGCGTCGTACGAGTTCCTGCGGCGCTCTGCTTTCACTGGTCTGATCCCACCTCCAACATCCAACCATCATCCTCCCTCGAAACGACATCGAAGCCGACGCTCTTCCATCACACAATATACCGCCACACTGCGAATTGGCCGATTGAATCCAACGCCTGCGACAACTCACATGTCGCTGCGAGCCGCCGTGCCGGCACTACCTCCCCATACAGTCGGTCGCATGTAGCGCACAGAATCGCCCACCATGTCGACCGAAGCCATCGGCGTCGGAGCCGCAGCGCCAGCGCACGACCCAGTCGCCGGCGCAGCCTCCGTCGCTGCTGCGCAAGAAAGCCTCTCGACCGACAAGAAGCAGCCCGAGCCGTCCTTCTTACACTCGCCGCCCGATAGCAACAACGCGGCCAAGTCCGATGGCAGCGACTCGGAACTCAGCGACCTCGACGAGGAGCCCATCCTGGACGATGCGACGCTGTTTGCACAGGGAGCGCACGCTTTTCAGGCTGAGAAGAGTGAAGCTCCCGGAGAAGGGACGGCAGAGAAGCAGGATGCGCCGCCGCAACCCGGACAGCAGCCCGAGGAAGAGGACGACATTGGCGAGGTTCTTCCTGATCACTGGTCTGGAAAGGTTGCCGTATTCAAGCCTACGATGCACCAGTTCAAGGACTTTAAGAAATTTGTAAGTCACTTGCATCTAGGCAGACTCATCGTTACTCACAATCGCAGATGGACAAGGTCAATCCCTACGGCATGAAGTCAGGCATCGTCAAGATTATCCCACCCGAAGAGTGGAAATCGCAACAACCACCCCTCGATGAAATGATCAAAACTCTCCGAGTCCGTGAACCGATCAAGCAGGATATCATGGGATCTAACGGAACATATCGTCAAGTCAACATCCTTCACGGCCGATCATACAACGTCCCGCAGTGGCGCCAACTTTGCGAACAGAGCGAACACCAACCCCCCGCCCGTCGAGGAGAGCGCCGCGCGAACGCTGCGAAACCGAAGCCGAAGCCCGCGGCACCCAAGCCGGCCGACGCTGACACACCTGCCCCCAAAAAGCAAGCAAGGGGGAAGCCGGCGAAGAAGGGTCGCGGGGGAAGACGTTCGGTGAAGGAAGAGGAGCGGCCCATGACCCCGGTCTCCCCTAAACCTGAAGCTTCGGACGATAAGGATGATGTGGTCGCTTCTGTTGAGCTTGGCGAGGAGGTCGATCCCGATGAACCGTCCGCGCCGGGTCGCATGGGTGCCGTGAAAGGTAGCAAGTCCAAGACACAGTCGGTATCGGCTCGTCGGAAGTATCAACGTCGAGAGGGTTCCGCCGTCATTGATGAGGCGGCGTTCAAAGACTTTGACTACAGGATGGACTTGACAGACTACACCCCTGAACGCTGCGAGGAGCTTGAGCGAGCATACTGGAAGACTCTCACCTACGCCGCACCTCTGTACGGCGCCGACATGATGGGAACACTGTTCGACGACCGGACCGAAACTTGGAACCTGAACAAACTCCCCAATCTGTTGGATGTGCTCGGTACCAAGATTCCCGGTGTCAACACGGCTTACCTTTACTTCGGCATGTGGAAGGCAACCTTTGCCTGGCATCTGGAGGATGTTGATCTTTACAGCATCAACTACGTTCACTTCGGCGCGCCTAAGCAATGGTACAGCATCTCGCAAGCCGATGCGCGCCGATTCGAGGCTGCTATGAAGAACATCTGGCCCGCAGACGCGAAAGCTTGCTCTCAATTCTTGAGACACAAAGGGTTCCTCATCTCGCCACAGCACCTTTTGAACCACTATAACATCCAAGTCAACAAGGTCGTTTCGTATCCGGGAGAATTTGTTGTTACTTTCCCCTACGGCTATCATTCTGGGTACAACCTGGGTTACAACTGCGCCGAGGCCGTCAACTTCGCTCTTGAGCCCTGGCTCGAAATGGGCAAGATCGCCAAGAGGTGTGAATGTGCACAGGCTCAAGACAGTGTGTGGATCAACGTATATGAGATTGAGCGCAAGCTGCGTGGCGAAGAAACCGAGTACGAGGAAACCGACGAAGAGGAAGACGAGGACGAGTCGGAAGACGATGAATCCGGCCTCCCTACTCCGCCCAACAGCCACAGAGTCAAGATCAAGCTGCCCAGCAAGAAGAGAAAGCGCGCTCCTGGCGAGGCCGGCAAGCCCAAGGTCAAGAGGATCAAGTTGCGCCTCAAGACCAAAGCTGAGCCGCCATGCTGCCTCTGTCCTAACGACCATCCTGCATTGGAACTTCTACCTACCGACGACGGCCGGAAAGTACACCGAATGTGTGCCCTGTATCTCCCCGAGACGTACATTGACGCCGAAGACGATAAGGAAGTTGTCTTCAACGTCAACAGGATCCATAAGGACCGTGCCGGCCTCAAGTGTCTGTACTGTCGTCAAAAACGCGGAGCTTGCTTCCAGTGCTCTCAAGGGAAGTGTGCTCGCTCTTATCATGCGACGTGCGCTGCTGCGGCCGGTGTCTTTGTCGAAGAACAGGAAGTACCGATCTTTGACGAAAATAAGGTTGAGTGGAAGGAACAGGCGTTCGAATTCAGCTGTCGCTTCCATCGCTTGAAGAGGGACAAGAAACTTGAAGGTCATGTGTTGGAGGAGGATCAACGCATCTTGTCTACAGCGCAGGGGCTCAAGAGTGGAAACGTCTGCCAATTCCAGTACTGGAAAGGCGATATCTTTGCTGGCATTGTGGTCGAGAACCGTACGGATGAGCAGACATTACTAGTGGACGTTTTGCCGGGTGGTGACCGCCTAGAGGTTGAGTGGAAGTGGCTACTCCTCGCAGACCCCTCGGATTATCATCTACCCAAGGCTTCAGCTAACGCCATCCCGATGCCCACTTCACGCTCAGCAAAGGATAAAATCAACGGCAAACGAGTCGACGAGGATCATCCTCGAAAGGATGATTCATTCACCGCCGGCTGCACTTGGGCCGAGTTCAACTATCATGAGCTCGAGCGCAACAAGGATCAGGTCAAGGTCGACTTGGACAAACCCGACCAGTTGTGGCACTACATTGGTGGCAAAGGCTCGACCGATACCAAGGCACAGTACACGGAAGACCCTAAAAAGAGGCGTGTCAACGTCAAGGCAAACTTCCTTGACACCGTGCCGAAACCGATCAAACCAGCCAAGATTTCGAAACCCAAGCCTCCGGCCTCACGTCCAGCTCACTTCCAGAGTTACGCCAACCCTACTTCCCACCACGCTCCCGCCACCTTCAACCGCTTCGAAAAGCCTTACGTTTACAAACCTAAGCAGCCTTTGATTCCTACGAACGCGCCGGCCTACACTGCGCAGCGATTCGCTCTCACGCCACAGCAACAAGCGCAACCGCAGTACCAGAACAGCAACTACTATTACGCGTCGAACCAAGCTTACAGCCAAAGTCAGACTCAGAACGACTCCCACTCGAGCCAGACCTTTGAACTCAAGCCACCGCAACCTACGTACCAGCCTATGCACTATACGCGCCCTACAGGACCAACACCGCAGGCCACGAGCGGCTTCTGGAGTTATCCGCCTCAACCATCCCAACAAGGTTACGGGCAGACCTCATCGCCTCAGGAGAACCACGGGCAGTACCAGCCGCCGCAGCAACACAGTTTCGCCCACAACCCCGAGGTGCAACAAATCCAGCACAACCCGGTGCCCGCAGCTCCGAACCAGAGCTATCAGCAAAGCCCCGGGGCTGATCCGAATTATACGCAGAATCACAATAGTCAATCACAGTCGTCTCAGCCGCAGGGTTCGCTACACGCGTATTCAGAAGGTCTCCGACCCCCTTCAACGCAGGCCCAGTGCTATTCACACACACCAGCTCAGGGTTCAGTCGACGTGCAAACACCGCCAGCTCCTCAACGGGGCGGGTCTCACGCACCGATGACAAGGCCAACCTCCTCTACAGCCACGAAGTCTTCAACCCCTATCCGCAAGCCTTCAGCTAATAAGCTGCCCAGCTGGACTGTAACACCGAAGGTGTATCAGGATTATGCGTTCTACCAGGCCCATCACAACAGGGACAGTTCAAAGTACCGTACACCGTACGCTCCTCAAGGCGGCTTCGTAAATGGGTTCGAAGGCGATTTGAAGGCACACCTTACCGCAAATCCTGCGGCGCTCATGCAGACGCCAAATCATGAGGTGCCTCCAAGACCCGCGCCTCTTCGTCACACAAACTCTCAAGGCAACGCGCAGTTGAAGAATGTGACAGCGGCATCTGCTACCTTCCCTCAGACCCTACCGCCATTTTCACCTGGCCCGGGCCGGAAGCCTGCCACACCCAAGAAGGGTAGTCAAAAAGCTGGGCAGAGGAAGAGTGAGCCAGCGGTCAAAGTAGAGGATTCTCGTCAGGGTTCTGCCCATCAACCTATCGCTCCTCAGCAACCCGGCTTTGCTCTCAAGCCCGCGGTCAAGGTAAGATAGATCTCTTCCCACGCGTGGTACTTGGCTAACATATCCAGGCACTTGTTCAGGCCCCGCCAAAGGAGTCTCCAGTTCCTCTCCCCGCAAACTTCCTGGCCGCCATGGGCCCTTCTGGTCCGTCTACGTCAGCCCCCGTACCACCACCGAGCAAGACTGCAAAGAAGACGACATCGCAGCGCAAGAGCATCACAAGTATGTCGCCAGGGACACCTGCAGCGACACCGGCAGCTCCAACCCTCCAAGCCAGCCCTTCCGCAAATGGAGTGAATACTCCATCAGCGACGAGCACCGCGCCCGCTCCAAATGGAAAGATATCAACGACTCCGGTGCCACTGCCGTCTTTCCCTGGTATGACACCGCACCAAGCAGCCGCACAAGCCGTCAAGCAAACACCTATTTCGATCCCACCCGTGTCGGCGAGGGAAGCATCGACGCCGGGGACCTTGTCGCCGACCACGGCGACGTCTGTGTCTGAACCGACACCTGCTCCTGAAATGCCGGTGGCTGCTAAGGTCGCGGTGGCGCCTGAAGGACCGGACGTCATCATGCTCGACGCGATGGTTGAATCAGTCGGGACGCAGGACTTTCCAGATGTGCCAGGCAGTGAATCTATGGAGTTCATGGAGAAGATGATGGCGAATCTGCGGAAGTTGTCTAGTAACTAGCAGCTCTAGGGGCTTTCGCCTTTCAATGTTTGAAGGACATGACGCGGGATGGACATATGGCATGGCATGATGGATGAATCAGGCGTGGGTAGAATATATCATGGTCGCAGGCGTTGGTGGTTATTTGCTATCCCTACTGTCCTCGAGCAGAGGGAAATGAAATTCCAGATCAGGAGTTCAGGCGGTTCTCGGTACACCTAGGGGAACGACGGGGATGATCAAGACTTAGTGTATGTATATTAATACCCAATGTTTTATGCGAAGAGATTATCCTTGAGCAAGCAGTGATCTTGTATACGTTGATAATCCGCACATACTCCTCCCATCGGCTTTGAGTGAAGTGCGCAACGGCTGCGATACCTTGGCCGCTGCGCGCAGCTGGGAGCTATGCCTGTACAGAGTTGTTACCACTGCCCACGAAAGTTAAAGGGGCACCGCGGCCACCGGAGCTGCAACTGCCGCCTCGCCCTGCCGGCACCCTTTTTTTCACCTGCTTTTGCTCCTCGGACTGCGCTGGATCACCGTCCTAGAGCATAGCTCATCTAAAACGCCTTGACGGCTGCTTCTCGCCATGACCTCGTTTATACGCGCCCCTGCGCCCGAGGAAGGACCCGTGGCGGATGACTTCTGGTCCGCTAAGCTGGACGATACCTCACAACCGACAACAGCATCCGACTGGAATACCGACCGGCATCGTCATGTCGACCCATCTTCGAGCCCTTTCGCGACTGAGTTCCCCGGCGCATTCACTTGGACCTCCAAAGACGAAGGCTCCCTCAGAAGATGCAGTGAAGGTCCCATCACCTACCTGCGAGGCGCAGAACTGGGTGTTGGGGGCTATGCCAGGGTATACAAGACCATCCGACAAACAGACAACAAGTTGTTCGCTGGAAAGACGAGCAGCGTGACCCGGAAGCTCGTCGACGAGGTTCGGGTGTTGCGCAGATATTCGCATGAGCACCTTCTCAAGTACGAAGGATGGTATGAGGGGGGCGGACCCGAAACCACCATGCTGCTCACGGAGCTTTGCGCCGGCGGGAACCTACACGAGCACATCAACGAGATATGCAAAGCCATGGAACCGGACTCGATATTGAGGGTCGTGGCGCAGACGGCCAGCGCTCTCCACTATCTCCACGAAAAAGGGATGTACCATTCGGACGTCAAGCCGAAGAACATCTTCATCCGCTCCTTCAGCCCTGTCAACGTCGTCCTGGGCGACTGCGCGGACATCAAGCTCACGAGCTACCGCGGCGAGCTCCTGGGTACGCCGGGATACTACGCCCCCGAGGTTGTCTCTGCGAAGAAGCATAGCGGATCGGCGGACGACATCTGGGCGCTCGGGGTCACGGTGCTGGGGATGATGGATCAGTGGCCCAAGGTCATGTACACGCACGAGGTGGGGAGCAGGAAGGACAAGAGACGCATCGACATGTATCCGAAGCAGTGCTGGGAGCATGTGAAGGACCTAGGAGGTCTGAACCGGAGCAACGGGGTCGTAAGTCTGCTGGTTAGGATGTTTGGATGGGCTGCGCAGGAGCGTATCGAGGCTGGTGAGCTTAAAGAAGGGGCTGAGTCGTTGATGTGGAAATGGGCCGGCAAGAGGACTCTTAACCTCGTCGTCCCGGATGATTTCGAGCAGATCCAATTTTGGTGATCCCTTTGAAGCTTAGCCAGGCCTGAGTAGTCGAAACTATGGGCGAGCGACAGCGGTAAGATTCATTACCAGAAGGGGGCGAGTTGGGGAGGAGGAATCCCATGTCGTCGACGTGGTGGGATCAGGCCCATTCAGGGGTTCACGTTCCGGATATCTGATCTCGAGAGTGGCAGTATAAGTGGAAGACTCGGGGGGGATCAAGGCTGCATAGTCTCCAGAAACTCAAGAACTAGATCAAGACGCTGCGGACCCATGTCCAATGAGTGACAATAGTCTTGTGCGGCAGCAGAAGAAGGCCTCGTGGTGTATTTTGATCTTTATCCATATTGCGTATCACCTCCCCTTGATATGCTCCTGGAAACCTGACTGAAGTTATGTTGTTGTATTGATCAAAGGATTCTCTATGTGTACTCTAACATCATGCACCTGGCTTGAGTACCTATGGAACGATGCCTGCTACTTTCGGTCCATAGCCAGTTCCTCGTCCTCTGCCTCGGACAACCTCTTACAACTTCGGTACTCCGCCTTGGTGACATGACGAGAGCTAAGAAGGCTTTGGACGAGAGAACACAGCAGAGGGATGGTAATCTCTGATGGGTATTGGCTTTTTGGACACAGCTCAACAGATTCTGAATGACAGGCCGTCGGGCGTAGTGTGAAACCTGGTAAACAAATCTAATCCCACCTGCGTCGTACATTCCATCTTGGCGCAACATGTGGCGCCGAAACGCCGTGAGAGAACCGGATGGAGCTCCCACCGTGGGAGGCGGCACCGAACCAGTGTTGTCCCCGAATGATCGGGAACGTGGCCCTAAATCCGCCAGCGGAACCAATGTGCTGGATATGCAAGTTATGATGATGACGCGGCAGCAACTTGGCCCTTAACCCAGGCCTCAAGTCCTCCCGCCGCAATGATCGCTTGGACATTCGCGGGTAGCTGGCCAACCTGCTCCGTCCACGTCTCGCCGCCCTCGCCCTCGGATACCTCGACAACGCTACGCTTCACATCCCACGTCAGCGTCCATCCGGTGCGCCGCGTCGGCGCCTTGCTGTTCTGGTCCGCGTCGCCAGTAGAGAAGCGCGCGCGCAGACGCTCCACGAGCTTCGGCACTTCCAGACCCATCAGTGCATTGTTGATGCTGTTGCGCGCAAAGATGTTGCCGAAGCTCCCCGCAACCACCAGCGGGATCTGGCGCGCCAGAAGCGCCGTCGCGGCCTGCTCGCGCGAGGAGCCGCACCCAAAGTTGAAGCCTGCCACGAGGATGTCGTTGGGCCGAGCGCTGGCGCCGAAGTCCGGGTCGTAGTTCTCCATGCACGCGGCCGCCATGTCCGCCTGCGACACCTGGTCCAGGTACGTCATGCGGCCCGGGTAGATAGCGTCGGTGTCGAGGTTGTCGGCGTCGCAGAAGAGGATTTCACCGCTGATACGCTCGGGGAACCCGGGCAGGATCTGCGTGGCCGCTGAGTCGGACTCCGAGGCTTCGGGGGCGGCGGATTCGATTCGGTCGATGAGGGACTCCAGCTGCTCGACCATGTTGCCGAGATCGTTCAGAGGGCTGGCTGGCGCACCATTGCCGAAGCCGTGCACCACGCCCGACCAGCCCTCCGGCACCTCATGGGAGCCAGGTCCGGAAATGACGCCGCTGAGCGCACTGGCGGCAACGACCTCGGGACTGGCCAGGTAGGCCTTAGCGGAGCGTGCTCCAAGACGTCCCTTGAAATTGCGGTTACTGGCACTTATGCCGACCTCATTCGGCTCCAGCAAGCCCTTGCCGAGGCCGATACACATGGCACAACCTGATGGCAGCGCCTCGGCGCCCGCTTCTTGGAGAATCTGCCAGTCGCCGGCCTCCTCAGCCGCCTCCTGCTCTGGCAACGAGGCCGCGGCGATGTAGAGTTGGACGCCGTCCGCCACCTTGGGGACGACGCCGCCATTCGCCTCAGCGGCGTCTCTGATAACTTTAGCTGCAGCTGCCAAATCCGACGCGCGGCTGTTGGTGCAGCTCACGATGTACGCGCGGTTGACCTTGATGTTCTGCGGGGCCAGCTCGTTGAGCGGCGTGGCTATTTTAACCGAGTTGGGCCCTGAGACGTAAGGCGACAGGGTAGAGAGATCGAGGTAAAGCTGCTTAGCGTACTGGGCGCCCTCGTCCGCCATGAGGGGGTTGGCGAACAGCTCATCTACTCTCTCGTGTGTGATGCGTTGTCGCGTCGTCCGATCGTCGAGCATGGCGGCCTCGGTGGCCTTACCTCGTAGCCAGCGTTCCAGGGTGCCATCGATGGGGAACAAACCCGTTAGCGCTCCCCACTCACAGCTCATGTTTGCTATGGTCATCCTGCTGTCTACCGATAGGCTCTCCATGGTCTCCTCGGAACCGGTAAACTCAAGGGCGTGGTTGAGCACGTCGCTCTTAAAAAGCCCGCATAGCGCGACGATAACGTCCTTGCCCGTCACGCCCTTCGGCAGGGTCCCCTTCAGCGTGACGCGCGCAATGGGCGGGATTTGCCACCACGTCCGTCCTGTCGCCAGGATGCTCGCGGCATCCGTGCGGACGATGGGCGTTCCGAGGCAGCCCACAGCGCCGTAGTGGGTGCTGTGCGAGTCCGAGGCCACGGCCATGGTCCCTGGCCATGCATATCCTTCCTCAACCATGATCTGATGGCCGATACCTCGGCCCGCGGGGTACCGATCAATGCCGTGCTCCTTAGCAAACTCTTCGATGTCTGCATAGCGCTTCAGGTTGGCCGGGCTGGTGTCCTGTACGTTGTGATCGATTGTGAAGACGATCTGCCCAGGGCGCTTCACCTGCGTAGCCCCCATGGATTTGAACTTGGAAATGATGGCGTGAGAGTTATCGTGAGACATGGCTCGTTCGGGCTCGAGGCTGATGTAGTCGCCGCTCCTCACGAGCTTGCCCTCAGGGAGGCCGACAGCATAGCGCTGGACGATCTTCTCCGTCAACGTCTGCGGCGTTTGCTTCTGAGGAACTTCGGAAGGGAACAGACTCTCTCCATGCGAGGAGAACGGCGGTGGTTTGACCGAGGTGGACGTATTCGGGGAAGTGCTAGCGGAGCGGTAATGGGGGGTTGTCGAGAGCGATCGCAACTGGTGAGGCATCCGGCTCGACACTCGGCCGACAAACGGAGTCCGCCAGGACCGACACTTGAAGAGTTAGTTGGGATGGCTGCTTGAGAAGTACCTTTCGCGGGTACTCACTGGTCTGCATTTCATCGTATGAAAGCAATTGGGCAGCGGGGCCACACTTTTGAGGTACATGGTGATGTTGTTTTGTCGACCATGACAAAAGCTGGTAAAGTTGCCGTACCCGAGGGACAGGAAAACTTTGGGGCTTCTTGCGAAAATCGGGGATTATGTCAGCGAAAGTCTTAGCTCGCTTACGCTCTATCCTATCCCACGTGTGCTAATTGGTCATCAATGAATCTTTGTCGGCGGCCACAGTACGTACCCTACGGGGGAATGCGGGTTGATGGACCCGTAGCTGTTGGTGCCTGAGGCAAGATCTTAGGGAAGAGGGCCCAGATCCCTGCTTGGTTACCCTGGACCTCCCAAGTAATTTATTTATTGGACCTGCTCTGTGGGGTGCTGGTGGTGATTGGGGTCGCATCTTGGTTTAACGATAGGCGGCCGTCTAGTCCTAGCGGCCAAGGTACTTGAAAGTAAGCCTGGATCTGGTCAAAAGCAAAGTTCCCATAATGTAGCTATCGTGAACCCTAGTAAGCGACTTCGAAGTTTGCTTAACATGATCCAAAGAGGAGCCAGCGAGAAAGAACTCCCTCGCGGAATGCCCAACCACGGCCAGTCATGTCCTAACCAGACATAAGCATGGTCACACTCAGCATCCTTATCTATCGGCAGTGATAGCAAACTACTGGGAAACCAGATTGGCAGAATCAGTTCTTAGTTATGAACAGCTGTACGTTCAAAACCACATGATCCTATCACACAACAAGAATATTGGTTGAGTTTTACAAAACGCAAGATTTCCTTACTTGTTTTGGGAAGGCCCATTTTCTACCCATCAGATGAACTCCGAATTGAACGGGTTCAATTATTTGTAGTCTTGTTTGACTTACAGAATGCGGCTACCAAATGGTGTTGTGTCTTCTGCATCGCCATTTGGACGCGTATTTTGGCGAGTTATCGATGTCTGGAACGGCAACGAGATGCTTCATTTCCAGCACCACCTGGACAGGATGCGATGGTCGTGCTCCGTTGCGCACATAATGGCTGCGCTGGAGGGATGAAGAGCTGCATCACCCGGAATCATGCTTCACGCATACCTTTCGAGCCGACAAGCTGGACGGCCGTCCACAATTTGGACAGATGTCTGAGCCGGCCAAGCCGGATAGAGTCCGCCGAAACCTCATTTGGACACGGTCAATACGAGTAAAGAGCGGAATGGCCACGGAGTAATTCAAATACCACAGTCAACCACATGTCTGACGTGTATTGCCGACAACACTGACCCCGCATCACAGGGCTGGAATGAAGTAACGGCTGTGTGCTATAGCTTACCATGGAGTAATGTTCAGGGGAAAGCCGTGTCTCACTACCATGACAGCGCGGGAGCCGAGTGACCGGTAGCGAAACAATTTTCTGGAGACTGGTTGAGTGAGCCCATAAATGTACCGAGACATCAATCTCAAGTGAATACCTCGAGGCTTAGTACACAGTGATCTAGGAGGGATCTCGTAAGTATTTCCGCGTTCCACAAGAGATAGCGAATGCAAAATGGCAGAAGATGGAATCAGGAATGTAGCGCGTCCGTAGAGAACCATCAGCGTAGCTTGAAGTATAAAGGCCTGTGGGAATTGCGGTCGAGCGTGGCAGCACATGTCGCGGCGGAACTAGACGCTCCACGTCTTGAAACGCCTCTCTGTCTATTCAAGGCACCGAAACTATGAGGTTTCAAGGGATATGCATGAGCTTGGTAGCCTTGCTACCAGGTCTCATCAGTGCCAACGATTACCTCGCTTATACTGTCACCGAGACCAGCATTACATACGTCGGCCTTGGCCAATGTGATGCTCTCTGCGCGGAACCGACTCCTTTCCCCAACCCTCCCGAGCAGCAACACAACTGTGCCGACTGTGAGCAAGGTCACGGCACTTACGAGCATGGCGGCCACGGCGGTACGTCGGGCCAAGGGGTTCGTCACAAATGTCCCAACCAAGGGAAATGCAAGCCAGTGCCGTGGACACACCACAAGTACCCGTGCAAGGATGAATGCAAGGCCTACGAGTTGGTCGAGACTTGCAACGCAAGCATCTGCTATATCGAGATCCCTGGCTTGGAACGTGGCTGCGAATCCGATGCCGACTGCAACGAAGGCCAGGCCTGTGGCTCCAACCGCCTATGTGAACTGCTCAGCGGCCCTGCCTGTCAGGTCAACAATGACTGCCAAGAAGGCACAATTTGCAACACACACGACCATTGCGAGCCGTTCCTTGGTCCCGAGTGTAACGGGGATCAAGACTGCAGAAACAGACAGGTCTGCAGTCCGCAGGGGATCTGCGAGAACAGCTCTGGCCCCCGATGCGAGTCTTCGGATGATTGCCCACTGAACGAAGTCTGCAACCCTCTGGGCTTCTGCCAAGGTCCCATTCTGCCTCGCGAAGGCTGCCAGCACACTGCGGACTGTCCGATCGGAGAGTTCTGCACACAAGAAGGCCTGTGCGAGACCTCGCCGGGTGATGGATGCACTTCAAGCGCAGACTGCGATAGCGGCGAAACCTGCAACGAACAAGGTCTTTGCCAACGAGCGACCTTGCCCCGCTGCACGTCAGACTCTGACTGTGGTCGGGATGAAGTTTGTCAGGGCAGTGAATGCCGTAAGGTCAACCCTCCGCAGTGTTCAGCGGATTCGGATTGCGGCGAAGCCGAGCGCTGCTTGAACGGGTCGTGCCAGCCCATTGAACTTCCGCAATGCTCCGTCAATGAGGACTGCGAACAGGGAGAGGTTTGCGACGCCGATGGGACATGCCAAATCGCTCCTGGGTGCCAGGTAGATGCCGACTGCGAGCAAGGGGAGTTCTGCAATGGGAACAATGCTTGTGAGACCAGTCCACAAGGGTGTCGCCAGGATTCAGACTGCCCTGAAGGACAGGCGTGTGCTGAGACCGGCGTTTGTTTCGCTGCTCGTCGAGGATGTAAGGACGATTCCCAGTGCCCGGACAACCAAGTATGCAATAGCGGCGTGTGCGAAGACTCCGAGAACTGTCGTTCCGACTCAGACTGCTCAGGCAACCAGATTTGCAACGCCGGGGTCTGTGAAGTCCCAGAAGGCTGCCAGGCAGACTCGGACTGCCCCGACAACGAAATCTGCAGTGGAGGTGTTTGCCGCGCAGAAGATGAATGCCAAAGCGACTCGGATTGCGCCGGGAGCGAGGTCTGTACAGATGGAACCTGCCAGCCTGGAGAAGAATGCACCAGCGACTCAGACTGCTCAGGGGACGAGATATGTAACGCCGGTGTTTGTGAAGTCCCAGAGGGTTGTCAGTCCGACTCGGACTGCTCAGGGGACGAAGTATGCAACGCCGGTGTTTGTGAAGTCCCAGAGGGCTGCCAGGTAGACTCGGACTGCCCCGACAACGAAATCTGCAGTGGAGGTGTTTGCCGCGCAGAAGATGAATGCCAAAGCGACTCGGATTGCGCCGGGAGCGAGGTCTGTACAGATGGAACCTGCCAGCCTGGAGAAGAATGCGCCAGCGACTCAGACTGCTCAGGGGATGAGATATGCAACGCCGGTGTTTGTGAAGTCCCAGAGGGCTGTCAGGAAGACGCAGACTGCCCAGGGAACGAGATCTGCAACGCCGGAGTTTGTGAAACCTCAGAGGGCTGCCAGGTAGACTCGGACTGCCCCGACAACGAAATCTGCAGTGGAGGTGTTTGCCGCGCAGAAGATGAATGCCAAAGCGACTCGGATTGCGCCGAGAGCGAGGTCTGTACAGATGGAACCTGCCAGCCTGGAGGAGAATGCACCAGCGATGGCGATTGCGAGGACAACCAGACGTGTGAGGACGGCGTCTGTGTGGATGTGCCCGAGCCGGATTGTACAACCAACGCCGACTGCACAGGTGGCCTCGTCTGCAAGGATAATGTCTGTGCCGAGTGTACAGCAGATTCTGATTGCGACGCGAACCAGTCATGTGGCGATGGGGTCTGTCTCGATCCTCCCAACTGTACACCAGGAACGCAGTGGGAGTTCTTCAAGCTGGCTCAATCGTCATCCGACACCCAGAGCGAGCCGGGCAGAATTCCTCAGTATTCTGCAGCGAACCCCACGGACTGGGCGACAACATACGTCAACGTGCAGACTATACTTGAAGGCCAGACGCCTGACTTGACTGGGTCGGCTCGGACGTTCGGAATCACTCAATTCTGCTCAGCCCAGGACGCCACCATCTACGGACAACAGGCGAACTCGAACGTGGAATACAGCGTCATTCAGCATATCGGATATTTCCACCCGACGAAGGCGGGCACCTACTCATTCAGACCCAACAATGCTGATGAGGTCGTCTATTTGTGGCTAGGCGACAACGCCAAGTCCGGCTTCACTGTTGGCAATGCCGATGTCGTTGCTGTTGCAGATAACAATGGCCTCGGCGATCAGACACTTGCGTACAATGTTCAAGACGCCGATGTTGGTGGATATGTTCCTTTCCGGTTACTCTGGATCAACACGCAAACATGTGGTCAATTCTCTTTGGTCGTCGACGATCCTGACGGGAATCAGATTGTGTCCCGAGGACTGCAATCGACTGATGATGCGTTTGGGTATGATTGCGGCGCCAATACGGTTGCGCCGCCTTTTGACTTCTAGCTTAGGATGAGGTAGCTTTCGGGAGGAGGTGGCTTTCATCGAGGCCTCACGAACAGAGTGTCTTGTCTTACGCCAACCTAGGCCTAAGGCCGCATGTAGGGCAGGGCCTGTGCGAAGCCAAGGGCGGATGTTGACGGAAAGTGAACAGAGAATTTTACGAAGCATTGATTGACCCTGTCTTGTGCAACACCCAGTAGCTATGGAGACAGCCTCAGGCTACCTACCCGTGACCAAGATGCTTCATTTTCAAGAGCAGCGACTGGCATCATGGCTGCCTCTCCGTAGTACGTGCTGCTAGCTTTGTCCCCCATGAACCATTCCCTTCACCCCTCACCCTCGCCTTTAGTCCTCATTGCGACGCATCAGGAGTTATGGTGAAAATCCAAGCTATGATCCCGGCGACATCACCCGGGGTTCGGCGCTTGCAGAGGCGATTCGCAACAAAACAGACAGAAATGGCGACTAGCACGTGTAGCCTTATAAAGTGGATGAGGATGGGGTTCCGCTACTCAAACGCATGAAGGCAGACTTTCGATTATGCATTTCCCTCAAGACCAGGTTAACACACGATGTAATCATCCAAGTTCCCACGGAGCCGCTGTACCTCATTTTATCTGGAACAAACATGAATCTGGCCCGTCTTGCTGTCCCCTCTACGTTATAGCTCGAGATTTAGATGGGCTCGCTCGTCGTGAGTCAGCATGTGGGGAGGACATGGCCATTGCCCGCGGAGGCTTCCCCAGCCCACCCGTGTCGCGCGATTGGCTGGGGCAGGAGAGCAGTTGGCGTATTTTCCCCCGGGGGCCCACGGCGATGTCGCAATTGAGCTCACCGGCTCCTGAGTGAAATAGCCTCGACATCCTCTCATTTGTCCATTGTCCACGACCTGAATGTCTAGATCTGCGTGATCTGGACTGTCTGTATCGGGGGAATTCATGTCGCTCCTCGCCACAACCGCAGCACCCATCAGAAGCGCTCTCCGTCCAGGTCCAGCAGCCGTAACCCTCAAGGCCTCCCGCGCCCTTCACTCATCCCCAACCGCAACCATGGCCTCTCTCCCTCCACTGTCTTCCAAAATCTCCCCGGCAGCTCGTGTCAGCGGCCAGCGCAAGGATGTCTGGTCCATCATCAACGAGGCCGCCGAGTCGTCCCCCAACCAACCCATCGTCAACATGGGTCAAGGGTTCTTCGGATACAACCCGCCGCCCTTCATCCTCAATGCCGCCAAAGCTGCTCTGGATCAGGTGGCGTGCAACCAGTACTCGCCGACCAAGGGCAGGCCGAGGCTGAGGAAGGCGATCGCGGATGCATACAGCCCGAAATGGGGAAGGCAGCTGGATCCGGAGAAGGAGGTCACCATCACAACGGGGGCGAACGAGGGCATGCTGAGTGCCTTCATGGCGTTTGTGGAGGAGGGAGATGAAGTCATTGTGTTTGAGCCCTTCTTCGATCAGTGAGTCTTTGTCTGCGGAAGGGAGCGAATGGGGTAGCTGACAGGGCAAAGATACATCAGCAACATCGAGATGCCGGGTGGCAAGATCGTCTATGTGCCCATGCACCCGCCCGAGACTGGGGCTACGAAGACGTCCTCGGCAGCGGATTGGACCATTGACTTTGATGAGCTGGAGGCGGCCATCACGCCCAAGACCAAGATGATCGTCCTCAACACTCCCCACAACCCTGTTGGCAAGGTCTACTCGAAAGCTGAGCTCCAGAAGATCGGCGACCTCTGCGTCAAGAACGAGATCATCATCCTCTCGGACGAAGTCTACGACCGGCTGTACTACGTACCCTTCACACGCATCGCGACCCTGTCGCCCGAGATCGAGCGTTTGACTCTGACCGTCGGCTCCGCGGGCAAGAACTTCTACGCTACCGGCTGGCGCGTGGGCTGGCTCATGGGGCCGGAGCACCTGATTAAGCACGTCTCCGCCGCCCACACGCGCATCTGCTTCTCCTCCGTCTCGCCCCTCCAGGAAGCGTGCGCCGTGGGCTTCGAGCAGGCAGACCAGGAGGGGTTCTGGGACGAGACCATCAAGGACATGAAGGCCAAGATGGCGCGCTTCAACGAGGTGTGGGACGAGCTAGGCATGCCGTACTCGGACCCTGAGGGCGGCTACTTCGTCCTCGTGAACATGAGCAAGGTCAAGGTGCCCGAGGACTATCCCTTCCCAGAGCACGTCGCCAGCAGGCCGAGGGACTTCAAGCTGGCGTGGTTCCTGATTCAGGAGGTGGGTGTGGCGGCCATCCCGCCGACGGAGTTCTACACGGACAAGAACCAGCACCTCGCCGAGGATTACATCCGATTTGCGGTTTGCAAGGAGGACAAGGTCCTTGAGGAGGCGAAGGAGAGGCTCAGGGGCCTGAAGAAGTACATTCAGCAGTAGAGGAGAGTAGGAGTAGGCCGAGGATGTCTAGAACTAGATCATTTCCAGACCAATGTGCATCTGGTTGGTCACTCGATTTGGTCAGATCGGCTGCAGATGACTCGATAGAATGACATGAAAAGTTGCACAAAATCCAGAGGCTCTCAGCTTCTTGCCATCCCGCGCATCTTCATCATTAAAGGGGTTAGAAACGGCCCGCCCGTGAGTGGTGGAAGCCACCGACGACAGAAACGCGGAGCCGGCCGACGAGATCTGAGCGGGGAACGGTGGTGGGGGGAGACCCTGATAACGGGCGGGTGTCAATGTCCCGCACGGACGAGATTGACACGTCCGGTCCTCCGCATCATCGATTTTGCAAGCGCAAATTGATATAATTGGCACGTACATGCCCGATTTGAGCACGCATAGCTGCCCTATCGGGCATCGCAGAATGGCCTGGACCGCACGCTCTTCGCCACGACGATACAAACATGCGATGGGCTCCAGCCTTTTCGTCTCTCATCTCACTCATCTTTCTTCTTCTACGGGTCTTTCATCACGGTCAGCCTCTCTTCTTGCTCGTGGACCCGCTTAGCTCATTTGCTGGTTGAAGAGACGGGAGTCTGATTGCATGTGATATCTTGGTCGTCAGCTCCTCGTTGATCGTGCTGGTTCGTGAGACCTCACCTTGATCATGGCGCCCATTGCCATCTCCCCTGAGCGGGATCCTCATCCAGAGCCTCTGGCAACCCTCACAGCCAAGTTCGACGATACCATCCGCTTCTACCTTAACGGCACAAAGGTCGTCCTCGACGAAATCGACCCAGAAGTCACGGTTCTCGAGTACCTGCGCGGCATCGGCCTCACAGGCACGAAACTGTCAGTCTGATCCTATCTCGGCTTATCTCTTTGTACTGACGAACTCAGGGGCTGCGGAGAAGGCGGCTGCGGTGCCTGCACGATCGTCGTCTCCCAATACAACCCAACCACAAAGCGTATCTACCATGCCTCAGTGAACGCATGTCTAGCGCCCCTCGCCTCCCTCGATGGGAAGCACGTCATCACAATCGAAGGTATCGGCAACACCAAGCGTCCCCATCCTACGCAAGAGCGCATTGCAAAGAGTAATGGCTCCCAATGCGGGTTCTGCACACCGGGTATTGTCATGAGCTTGTACGCCCTGCTGAGGAACAACGAAGGGCCGAGCAAGGAGGAGGTGGAGGAGGCTTTCGATGGGAACCTGTGTCGTTGCACGGGTTACAGGCCGATTCTGGATGCGGCGCAGACGTTTTCCGTCGAAAGGGGTTGTGCCAAAGTTAAGAGCAACGGCGGCTCGGGATGCTGCATGGAGAAGAATGGAAACGGGGCCGGCGGTGGCGGGTGCTGCATGGACCAAAAGAAGGACGATCAGCCCATCAAGAGATTCACACCTCCAGGGTTCATCGAATACAACCCCGACACGGAGCTAATTTTCCCGCCAGCGCTGAAGAAGCACGAGATGAGACCACTAGCTTTTGGAAACAAGAGAAAGAGGTGGTACCGGCCGGTGACTCTCGACCAGCTTCTTCAGATTAAGAGCGTGCATCCGCAAGCCAAGATCATTGGTGGAAGCACGGAGACGCAGATTGAGATCAAGTTCAAGGCCTTGCAGTACCCTGTGTCGGTTTTCGTTGGCGACATTGCCGAGTTGCGGCAGTATGAGTTCAAGGACGACTGCCTTGAGATTGGCGGAAATGTCATTTTGACTGATTTGGAAGGCTTGTGCGAGGAGGCCATTGAGCATTACGGGAAAACCAGGGGTCAAGTCTTTGAAGGCATGCTGAAGCAGCTCAAATACTTTGCTGGAAGGCAGATTCGCAATGTCGGCACACCGGCAGGCAACCTGGTCACGGCATCACCCATCTCAGATCTGAACCCCGTCTTCTGGGGAGCAAACGCCGTTCTGGTGGCCAAGTCAGCAACAGAGGAGAAGGAAATCCCCATGTCGAGTTTCTTCACTGGCTACCGCAAAACAGCACTGCCACAAGATGCCATCATCGCATCCATCCGCATTCCTGTCACGGCAGAGAAGGGGGAGTTCTTCAGAGCCTACAAGCAGGCCAAGCGGAAAGACGACGACATTGCCATTGTCACTGGCGCGTTGCGTGTCAAGATGGACGACGACGGTATTGTCACGGAGAACAACCTCATCTACGGCGGTATGGCTGCCATGACGACCTCGGCGAAGGGAACGATGGAATATCTTATCGGCAAGAAGTTCGCCGATCTGGAAACGCTAGAGGGCGCAATGTCCGCCTTGGAGAAAGACTTCGACATGCAATTCGGCGTTCCTGGAGGCATGGCTTCCTATCGCAAGGCGTTGGCCCTTGGCTTCTTCTATCGATTCTACCACGACGTGCTGGCGGCTCTGGACAAGCAAAGTAAGCACATTGACGATCAAGCCGTAGAGGAGATCGAGCGCGAGCTGTCGAAGGGCGCGGTCGACGAGCAGACCGCCGAGAAGTACGAAAAGGAGGTGACGGGCAAGTCCAACAACCACTTGGCTGCTTTGAAGCAGACTACCGGCGAGGCACAGTACACGGACGATATGCCAGCCATGAAGAACGAGCTTCACGGCTGCTACGTCTTGTCCTCGAAAGCACATGCCAAGATTATCTCGATCGACTACTCCGAAGCGTTGGACATCCCCGGCGTGGTGGACAAGATTGACAAAGACGACATGCCGACTCCGGAAGCCAACAAATTCGGCGCCCCGCACTTCGACGAGGTCTTCTTTGCCGAGGGTGAGGTTCACACCGCGGGTCAGCCGATTGCTATGATTCTGGCCACCTCTGCGTTGAAGGCTCAGGAAGCGGCACGGGCCGTCAAGGTAGAGTATGAAGAACTGCCCTCCATCCTGACGATCGAGGAGGCCATCGAAAAGGAAAGCTTCCATAAGCTCTACCGGGAGATTAAGAACGGCGACGTCGAGGAAGCCTTCAAGAATTGCGACTATGTCTTCACCGGCACGGCGAGGATGGGCGGGCAGGAGCACTTCTACCTGGAGACCAACGCGGCCTTGGTGGTGCCCAAACCCGAAGATGGGGAGATGGAGATCTTTTGCAGCACGCAAAACGCCAACGAGACGCAGGTTTTCGCCTCCCGGGTCTGCGAGGTCCAGTCGAACAAGATCAACGTGCGGGTGAAGCGCCTCGGAGGCGGCTTCGGTGGCAAAGAGACGCGATCCGTGCTGCTGTCCTCCGCGCTGGCGCTCGCAGCCAAAAAGACGGGCAGACCCGTCCGTTGCATGCTCACTCGCGAGGAGGACATGGTACTCATGGGTCAACGCCATCCCTTCTTGGGACGGTACAAGATCGGCGTCAACAAGGACGGCAAGATCCAGGCTTTGGACTGCGACATCTTCAACAACGCAGGGTGGACCTTTGATCTCAGCCCTGCGGTGGTCGAGCGGTCCATGTCACATGTTGATGGATGTTACAAGATCCCCAACGTTTGGGTTCGAGGACGCATCTGCCGGACCAACACCATGTCGAACACGGCCTTCCGAGGCTTCGGCGGTCCGCAGGGCATGTTCATCTGCGAGACGTACATGGAGGAGACGGCCGACAGACTGGGCATTCCCGTGGAGAAGTTCCGCGAGATCAACTTCTACAAGTACGGCGAAACGACGCACTTCAACCAGGAGATCCGGGACTGGCACGTCCCGCTGATGTACAAGCAAGTTCAGGACGAAGCGCAGTACGCATCTCGGCAGGAAGCCATCGCCAAATTCAACGACGGCAACAAGTGGCGTCGCAGAGGCCTGGCGCTCATCCCCACAAAGTTCGGCATCTCCTTCACAGCTCTGTTCCTCAATCAAGCTGGCGCATTGGTGCACATCTACCACGACGGCAGCATCCTCGTCGCCCACGGCGGCACGGAAATGGGCCAGGGCCTACACACCAAAATGACCCAAATTGCCGCGCAGGCCCTCCAGGTTCCACTTGACAACGTCTTCATATCGGAAACGGCCACCAACACGGTTGCCAACGCCTCCGCCACCGCAGCTTCGGCATCTTCCGACCTGAACGGCTTCGCAATCTACAATGCCTGCGAGCAGCTCAACGCCCGCCTGGCTCCGTACCGCGAAAAGCTCGGCCCGAACGCCACGATGAAGGAGCTGGCGCACGCGGCGTACTTTGACCGCGTGAATCTCTCGGCGCAGGGCTTCTACAAGACTCCCGAGATCGGCTACGTCTGGGGCGAGAACAAGGGCAAGATGTTCTTCTACTTCACGCAGGGAGTGGCCGCGGCGGAGGTCGAGGTGGATCTGCTCACGGGGACGTGGACGTGCCTCAGGGCCGACGTTAAGATGGACGTCGGGCAGAGCATCAACCCCAGCATCGACTACGGGCAGATCCAGGGGGCCTTTGTGCAGGGGATGGGACTGTTCACGATGGAGGAGAGCCTCTGGCTGCGCAACGGGCCCAACGCGGGCAACTTATTCACGCGGGGTCCAGGTGCCTACAAGATCCCGGGCTTCAGGGACATACCGCAGGACTTCAACGTGTCCCTCCTCAAGGATGTGGAGTGGAAAGAACTGCGGACGATCCAGCGCAGTCGCGGCGTGGGCGAGCCACCTCTGTTCATGGGAAGCGCCGTCTTCTTCGCAATCAGGGACGCGCTCCGATCGACTCGCAAGGCGAACGGCGTGGAATGCAAGGCAGGCGACGCAGAAGGGGAGGGCCTGCTAAGGCTGGAGAGCCCGGCGACGAGCGAGAGGATCAGACTGAGCTGCGAAGATGATATTATGAGGAGGGCGAGGGTGTCACCGAAAGAGGGGGAGAAGAGCTTCTTCGTGGCAATCTAGGAACCAAGCATGGTATTTTTAGTAATGTGGCGTTTAATGGCACGTCTTGTTGACTCTGATATTCGACTTTGATATCTGACGTGGAAAAGGGGGCGAAAGGAGGCTTGGATACAACTTGGCCGTGACTGGCCAATTGCTCGCGTGATCGTCACCGCAGATAGCCGAGGCTCGGCTCAGCCCTCTCTGTCCCCGGATTCTGCACGAAAACGTCCATGTTGCCCTCCCAGAATCAATGTGATGTGTGATTTCACCCCTGCAGTGCGTGGCAGACTGAGCGGCCAAGGCTCGGGCAGAAGCCGTCGTCTGCAGCCCCGGATCCGGACTTCGGCGCAGCGGTCGCCAATGTCAATCACTGACGGCGGCCCATCGGCTCCGGGAGGCCCCGCCATTCGTCCTGTCCAGCGCCAGTGCTATTGGTAGTGCCGACCAATGCTGTTCGCTTTTGCTGGGGTTTCCAGGTTCCCATCCCGGGCAACGGCTGAGCAACTGTTGGTGCAAACTTGAAGACGGTAAACGTAAACCTTGGCCCCCACCAGCCAAGAAGGACCGTCACCGTGACTGTGACTCGGGACAGCTTCGCTTCAGCTTGGCTCCAGCTTCACCACAACTCCTCCCCGCTCCCCTCTCGAGGCCAATGGCAATTGCGCCATCATCACCCATCGACTCGGAGCCACCAGCCGAGCCTCGACCTCGTTGCGACAGCCCACGACGCCTCGCCCCAACCCTTGCGTAACCCCGACCCCGAAATCGCTCGCGCTCGCCCTCGCCCATTTCCCCCCCCGCGGCGCAGAAGACGCGCTCTCCCACCGCGGCCGCGTCCACGGTCCATGGACAGTCGCAGCCATGGGTGATGGCAAGGCGTCGGACGGCAAGGCCAGGAAACCCGCCGACGTGAGGCGCGATCACGGCGGCGCCAAGGATGACAAGAGCCCCAAGAAGAGGCGCAAGGTCAACCACGCGTGCGTCTACTGTCGGCGATCGCACATGACCTGCGACCTGGTACGTTGACAGCTGCCTCCAATTTTTCTCTCTCCATTTCTGGTCCTGACGCCGTTTCCAGGAGAGGCCGTGCACCCGCTGCATCAAGCGCAACATCGGCCACCTCTGCCACGATGAGCCCCGCGACGCAGACACCAAGAAGACCAAGCCTCAGGCCCAACAGGCGCAGCAGACCGCCGACGACCCTTCCCAGCAAGGCAACTCCAGCAACGGCAATGCGCCTGAGACCCCGTCGGACATGGGCCGCAGCTCCATCTCCAGCATGGGTCCTCCGACCTTCGACGGGAACAGACCGCGCGCTGGCAGCGGCTTCAGCATGATGGCCCAGAGAAATGCCCTGCCGCAGAGTCTTGTGCAACCTGGGATGCAGCAGCAGCAGCAGCAACAGCAGCAGAGTGGGCTGGGTGGTGGGAATAATGCAAATCAATGTAGGTCAAGCCCCTGTTCTGGTCACAGACGTGGGAACCTCCGTCTGTGTTGCTGAGCCCCTCCTACAGCGCTGTCCCAGCCCGCGCAGACTTGGCGAGCAAAAAAATAAAATAAAACAAACAAAAAATGTTGAGGGCGACTAGCTGACCAGACCAGTTGCAGGCTTCTCCGACGCCTGGATGACAGCCCAGAACTTCGAGGGCATGAACAGCTTCAACCCGAACTACATGATCACCCCCGAGGTCTCGCACGAGTTCAACCTGCTCAACGATTTCCTGCACACGAGCCTCCTCGACGACAACGGCGTACCGGCCGACGACTCGGGCCAGCAGCAGCAACAGACCCCGCCGTTCGGACAGCAGAGGCAGCCCAAGCACGAGGTGGCGGACATGCTGAGTTTCGGTGCCGGGGGCTCGATGCCGCAAGGCCAGCCCGGGGCCGGCAATGCTGGGACCATGCTGCCGCCGCCCAACGTGGCCGAAGGGAAGAATCTGTCACGTCCAGGCAGTGCGTTGCCTGGCGACCTGAGCAAGACCCGCGAGTACTACCTCCAAGCCGCCGACCCGTCCGGCTCAGACAACCCAGAAGAGCGAATGGGTCGCGTCCTGCGCGCCAAGTACGACGCCGGTCTCCTCAAACCCTTCAACTACATCAACGGCTACGCGCGGCTGGGCAAATACCTAGACGGCCACATCGCGGCCTCGTCGAAGCAGAAGATCCTGAGGACCATCAATCAGTTCCGGCCAAAGTTCAGGGAGAAGGCACAGGGCCTGACGGACATGCAGCTCGTCTTTGTTGAGATGTGGTTCGAGAGGCAGCTGATGGACTACGACCGTGTCTTTGCGAGCATGGCTGTGCCGGCCTGTTGCTGGAGGCGGACGGGGGAGATTTTCAGGGGAAATAAGGAGATGGCGGAGTTGATCGATGTACCGGTCGACAAGCTGCGAGATGTGAGTTTTCTCCATGCCTTTATTCTCCCCGCTCGTTGACGGCATCCTGGGATATGGGTCGAGGAGAAGAAGAAGAAAAGCTAACGATTACAGGGCAAAATCGCACTCCACGAGATATTGACAGAAGAGTCCATGGTGCGCTACTGGGAAGAGTTTGGCACCATCGCATTCGACCCCGCGCACGAGACGCTCCTGACGGCGTGCTCGTTGAAGAACCCTAGCGACGAGAGCACGAACCCAGTCGTCAAGTGCTGCTTCTCCTTTACGATCCGGAGGGACGAGCATAAGCTGTAAGTTCCAGAAGAACCCGCAGAAATCGCGGCAGGGGAGTGGAGAACTGACGAGGTCTAGTCCGGCTCTGATCGTGGGTAACTTCCTGCCCCACGACCCTCCTACGCAAGGATAGACTGAGGGCGAAAATATATTGAAAATACACCTGAGGGACGCTCATGTTACAATGCTACGGAGACGGCGCTTGAGCGGCCTCGTCGAGACGGCGAATACGTCGCAGTCTGATTCCCTTTAAAGACAGATGGCACCGGGGCTTGTCAGAGCATATACATAGAGCACGCCCGCACGCGTGGGTTCACTGACCCCCTACCACAACACTCGCCTCCTCGGGGAGTGCGATGTGCAACTTGAGAATATCAGGACGGGACTTGGCGAGGTTGAGCCAGAGCATGCGCTGAGATAGAGCAGCCAGCGCGCGTCGTTGCCGGCCAAGTAGATATCAGAGGCGGCGCGGTCGGCCGCAAGGCTTCGCGGGACAAGGCTCTGTTGGTATGGGATGGGAAAATATCACTGAATGAATGCTGCTTGCTCTTGCGCTTTCCGGTGAATGCAGCTGATGTGTCACTTCTGAACCTGATTGTCGGGGTTATTGGGCAGGGGTGAATATGTTGCGATCCTCGAACATGATGGGTATGCGGCTGTTTGCCGTCCGTCGTTTGTGCTTGCCTCCAGACACCTGGCCCATCTTCCCAGCCATTCTCACCCCAAACTTCAGCTGGAGGGCCTACCTCCTTTCGAATTAAAAAAACCATTAAGTTGAGTCGGCCATTTCGCTTTTGCTTCAACTTTACCGTTCCTTTGTGGCATCTGAGCGGACGTGCTGCCTAGTACTAGTTCATTACCCCTTTAATCACCGGGTTCTTGGACCAAGGAGAGTGGGGTTTGGAAACGTTGAAGCTCACCGACCACTACAGCATGACAGAGCAGTCTGCTTCCATGCTAGAACCATTCCTAGTGAGACCTCTTTTTGCAGAGTTGAGAAAAGCTCAATGTATTCAGCTCTGTGCAGTGCTCAAGAGACTGGGCGTGCTGGTGCCTTCCCCAACATATAGTCGAGTTCCATCGTCCTTTCCTACATGGCACAAATGATTGGGCCTCACGTGCCTTACGCGAGGCCACCTCATGCTGTACTCTTGCTTCTATCCTCTCTTTGATTTAAGTCCTTGCCATCGCAATCTCAATCCTCCATATTTGCAAGAGACGACCCTCTCGGTGGCTCCATGCCTTCTCCTATGGCGCACCCTGACGCCAATGCCCTTGCGTTCGAGAAGAAAGCCAACGCTATCCTCGGTACGGCATCACTGATTCCCTGCAAACCTGCCTTTGAGGCTGTCAAGCTGACGATGGGTGGCCGCAGACTTCGCAACTGAGCTGCAAACCAAGTTGTCGAGCCCTCAGCTTGCTTTTGTCGACCTTCTCAACGCCGAGATCGGTGCCCAGACGGCCATCATCAAGAACTTCACACAGAATTCAACACCTCAGCCTCAGTCGAGGCTTTCCAGATCACTCGAAAAATTAGGCCGGGATCTTTGGAACCTCTGCATCCGACTCAGGCGTGACGCGGGTGGCGACCCTCAGCTTGACTCTCGCACCCGCTTCTTTGCTCTTCATATGATCGAAGCGGGTCGTCTTCTCAGGCAATCTAAGGAAAAAGATAAACAGAACGACTGTGTGTATATTTTGGGGCTGTCGGCGACTGTTGGGCGAATATGTCTGCATGATGGTGACGTGGAGTTGAGCAGGATGGCATTGCAGAAAGCTGCCGAGCTTCTGGACCGATTAAAAGCCATGGAGAAAGATTGTCCCGAAGGGACACCCTCGCACCTCATGTTACTGGAAGCTGACTATTTGACGCTGAGGATAGCTTTGGCGGGTTCACCATCCCCTTAGATTCACGTTCTTCTGCTAATGGAACCTAGTCGTACAAAGAGGACCGCCTGGACGTCGCGGAACACATGTTTATCAAAGTCCAAAGGTCAATAAACCATATCGACGCACCGTCAGCAGAAAACATGGCGGGTACTTTTCTGGCCATAGGCTCAGGGTTGATTAAGAAGAATGACCACGTGCTGGCGGCCAAATGGCTTCGGCGCGCACGCAACACTATCAACTGCCAGCCCATGGACCGGCTCTCAGTCGAAGGCGTGAATTCGAGACTCGAAATAGTTCAAGGACTTGTCCAGTCACTTCTAGGCATGAACGAAGACGCTGCGATATCAGAGGCCAGCGACTTGGTCGCGTACGTGGAGGCAGAAATAGGGGACAAACCCATCGTTTTGCATTGGAAGTTGGAGATACTTCAGAAAACAGCAGACGATTCATCGAGTCCCGAGACATACTCGAGTATACTACGTCGTATGGTCCGCACATTCGACTCGACGGATCAGTCATTCCGGTTCCTGCTGCATCACATTGAAGGACTCAGGACCAGGGACGCACAGCTCGCAGGAAGCCTTTTGCGCGAATACCTAACGGAGCGAGTTTTACCTTCTGGGAACGTTGACTGGCTTAATAAGCTCATTGTACGCATTGTACGGCTAGCTAGTATGGGATCGGACTCGAGTGGATGTCAGAACGCGCAGGACTTGTTTGAACTTCTGAGCACGGTCCATGAGAGAACTGGCGAACGACTCAGGCCAGAGGTCATTGGTGCCGCTCAGTCTGTGGGTGTTCTGGATTTCAAAATTGGTCTTCTACTGACTTCTGCAGTTAATCTGGAAGAAAGTCGAGTCTACAACGTCAATGAAGGCTCTACAGACAGCCGACAAGTGGTGCTGCGTAGCACTACACGATATATTTTCAAATTGCGGGGATTCTAACAAAGCCAAGTTCGCTCGGAAACGAATCCTCTACGCTCTAAATCTCAACAGTCCCGAAGAAGCCCGTACCATATTCAACGCCATGGCCCCTTGTGCCCAGAATGACGTTCTTACGCGATACCTCATGTTCAAAGTCGCCCTCAAGACCTGGGACACTCAGCTCGGCATCGAGTGCATACAGCATCTATCCGAGGCTACAGAAACCCAGAGAAGCCAGGATATGATGTATGCGTGCATCCGAGAAGCACAGCAGGCCTCGCATCAGCTGTGTACAATCGCGGCACTGAAGGCTGTGGCGCAGACATGGCATGCAGGGAGACCTGGCGCTTCTTGTTTGACAAGCATTCTGAGATGTGGAATACGCCTGGCCCTGACAATGCTTGATAAATTAGAGCAAGGAAAGCAAGATGAGGTCTTGCAACGTGCGCTTGTGGAAGACACCTGCAAGCTTTTCAAAATCGGCAAGTACTACTTCACCGCAATGATGTTGGCTAACCTTGGAAGCCGCTCAAAGGACCAAAAAGAACGTGAAAGACCAGAACGACAACAAGATCTTCACCGTGCTGGAGCTTGACTGGTTTCGTAAGAATGCTTACAATATCGGGCTCACGAGATGTACATCCGCGTCGTGGGGGCTGAACGACATCGTATGCATACTCGCAGCCTGTCTGGTCTTCGTCGACTGCTATCCTTCAGATATACCGGAGCCTGAGCAACACAAGATAGCGCTCATGGCGATGCGTTGCCACTTCGTCATAGTAGCGGCGCTAGTATCGTTGGCGAGAACAGAGACCAAGGTCGACCAGAAGCTGCAGAGATACTTGGAGCTGAGGCAACACGCCGCCTCATTCCATTTACTCATGGAGTTCACTTACGATCAGCTTGCAGATGAAGTGGCCAAAGATTTGAATGACAAGCTAGCAACCTTGTCAGTCTTCAACTTCGAAGGGGCAGTCGCCCTCAAAGCCTGGGACGACCTGGCAGAAATTGTCCGCAGGGCTGAACTTTGTAAAGATGAAGCAGCTCTCAAGGCAATGGGTGACTGTCTGCTCCGCAGCGAAGCCCCTGGCCGCGGCAAGTGTCCATTCACATCTTTTTCCAGCTGAGGCTAAACTTAATCCAGTTCTCTTCACAACGCTTCGCCTAATTATCAATCATATCCACGCCCTGACCTCCTTCAACGCCTGGACACTTTGCAAATACATTCGAACCCTCCTCCAGGCCATCCTCCCACTCGATCCGGCCCTAGCCTTGCAACTCATCGACGAGGCCATAAAAATCGCCCGTGACGGATGTGAGGTTGGTGCTCCGCTGCCGAGGGTGGAGATGGAGTGGCTCGTCAGCACGGCTTTCAACCATGGGATTGAACATTACGCCAGGGGCGAGGAGAAGGAGTGTGTGGATTGGACGTTGAAGGCCATTGAGCTGGCGGTGTGGATGGGCGATGAGGGAGAGATGAAAGGGCTTTTGGAAGGGAAGCTCGCCAAGTTGAGGTTTAAGGAATGACACAGATCTGCAAGGGGAGCTTGATCTGGGTCGACCGGTTCAAGTGAGCATGTTGCAGCATTTCACCTAGCTCATGGCGTTGAAATGTGTAGCCCGGGACATGGGGAGTTTGTGTAGCTAGGCAGCCTGTGAACCGCGCTACTGTATTCACCTTCGCCCTTGGGGATGGAATCGAAGTTGGCACTTCGATGTCATGGATTGCAAAGGAGGTCACTAGACGCCAGTGCATAGTACCGTCAAGATTAAACGTGCCCCTTTTGGGCCTCTGAGCACCGTATGTTGTACCACCGACAGCGCAGCCGACGTAATCTGCGACAATGCGGATCCGTCCCACCACCGAAGCCGACTTAGGGCATCGTGGAATGCTTCAATTTGCCCGGCCATCAGTTCTCGCGTGCCGTCGAGCCGTTGGAAAAGGCCCGAGGGAAGGGTCCGTTGAGCTTTGGCTTCGGAAGAGCCGAGACGCTTGGATCAAGCTGAATCACGCTCGAGAGACTGAAATGCAGAGAACTGCGCTGGTGCCTGACGACTGCCTTGATGACTGGTCATGCCCCCTTCCTACGCATCATCTTGCTTCACGATGGAGCCTGTCACAATCAGTCTCGCGAGGCTGATTATCGCGAGGCAGCAGCTCGTTTACCTATCAAAGGACAACGCACCGGTTCGAGCGGAGACATGCGTCAGCACAGGCCATTCGATGCGGCGGCACAAGGCTTCTGATTCTTCAATGAAGGCGTCAACAATCTGCGGCAAGGCGGCTCTGCTATGCGACGCATACGAAGATTCATACGTTGACAGAGAACGTCCCGACCTCTCACGGCCATTGCTGATAACGCAGTCCGCTGAACCCTGGGCATGCTGTATTCCCGAGGACGTTGCTTACCCCAGTTGGAATGCCGCTCTCGTCTGCCAGGTTTTCATCACGGAGCCCTCTCCGTCAGCAAACGTGCCGCGGCTGATAGTTGTTCTTGCTGGGAATCCCACGATCCCCCCAGCCAGAGCGTTAGGTTGAGTCGGGACATACATGAAGGGCTTCGCCGCCGAGCTTATTTCCAGGCCAAACCCGCTTTCGGGGCCGGAAGGATCTGAAGTCGCAATGTCGGCGATTGCGCGGCGGCCGGTACCTCATGGGTGTCATCCGAGACGGGGGCGGCTTCAATCCGGGACCCCAGACCTGGTCGAGCCAATTTGGACCAGGAAGCCGCAGACGAGGGCATCAGCGACTCAGCGTAATTTTAAGTTTAGCATTTACGCGGAACGTTGATTGCGAGCTGTAACTCCAGCTTTCAGTGGGCGCATTATGGAAAGATAGGCCCAGGCTAGAGCTGACAAACGCGACCAATGGACGAGTTGACGTTGACGGAAGGTCTTGGCAGCCAGGTCAAGAAACCAAGATGCAGGTTGCTCAGTCGGGAATCTCGGGATGCCACGTTGGCGTCTCGGAGAGGTGAACTGTTGAGCTGGGACGGAGAAGCTGGTACATAAGCGCGTCGCGGCGACGTCAGGTGTCACTGGCAAAGACAGGATGCCCATCCATCCCTCCAGCTATCATCATGCGGATTCGGAACCCTGACCGACAGCCCGTATGCCGTGACCTGGTCCTAACGTCCAACATGACTCGTCCGAGCGAGGGTTTCGTGCGGTGCGGTGCTGACCGCAATTTGGCCTGTCGAAGGGCGAGCGACTCCTCACAGGCTTGGGAAAGGAGGTGCCACCCTCCTGGAACCCCGCTTCGAGTGGGACTGGGCTGGACAGATCCGCTAGGAGGCCCGGGATCCAAGCATCCCGTGCCCTTCGGCAAGCGTTGCGGAGCCGTAGCTCACTCGAAACAGCCACGCACCGCGCGGTCGGCGACTAGCTCAGCTAGAGGATGCCCACTCGAGAAGAGTCTTGGAAGGTCCCAGTGAATAGGCGTATTCCGTATTATTACATGCTCCATAGCCACAAAGGAACAAGCGTGCGCGCGCAGGATCCGAACAAGGCTGCTGTCTTGGCTTTTCCCGCCATTCTTCTCGGTACACGTTGCGATCTTCGCTTGTCTCGGATTTGCCCCGGTGGCTGCGCTCGGTGCCGTGGCCCTGGGTTTTCGTCATTCCCAAGAGCTGGGACCTGCCTGCTGTAGCTGGGGGCCGGGTCATCCTTCGACAGGCAAAGCGGTGTGCCATCAGCTTGGAGATCTGCGTTTTGGTGAGACTTCATAGGTGCTGGGCGGACAGCGCTGACGTGCCAACTGTGCTTCATGATCCTGTCTCGCGCGTCCTCGGCCAACCGCCGCTTCGGATGGCCTATATGCCGCGTCGCCAACGAGGAGCCCCTCCCTCCCTCCTGCAACTGCTCGGAGGCGAAACTCCAACATGGCAATAGATGTCGGGACGTGACGGACTGCAGGCGGATTTGCATACGTCGGCCGGGAGGCCTGACACTTTCCGTCTTGTTGGACAGCCTTTCCCCCGGATGCCACCCTCTTCAGCCGTGGCGGCTTCTCTAATTCGGCCAACCCATCACAGGCTTCGCCCAAAAGGAGGTGGCAAGTCTCGGCATCCGTTCCCGCTTTGGGGCGTCCCGTCGACAGATGCTAATCTTGTGCTTTGCCTTTCCGACCCGAGCCTGGCCAACATTGCCATGTTCTGCTGCAAGCCCATAACCCTTGCTTCGGGGTCCCCCCACAAAGGATCACCAAGGTTCGGCGCCTGGTCTAATTGAGGCTGCCACACAGTTCACGATTTTTCCACGCACCGAGATCCGTAGAGCTGAGGACGGTGCGAACATGACGCGCAAGGTCCGGAGAAGAGGTCATCACAGGCCAGAAGGCCAGTGTCTTGCATGATACAATACAGCGTAAAGCCGAGCCGGGAGGGCTGGCGTCAAGCGGGCGGGTGCCCGATCCATCGGGTGAACCCTGGGTCCCGGTGTGTGGTTCGGACCACAGATTAAGCTGGGGCTTGGCTGGTGCCTCGCCCATGGCTCACTGGAAGAGGAATAAAGTACGGTTGAAATCGACGCCCAGAGGCTTGCGGCAGTTTCAAAGCTCATCTCGCACTGATGGAATCGCCCTACGTCAAGCGTACATAGCGCATGTCTGTGCGTGGTCTTGACTTTTCCCTGCACATATCTGGAGGTTGCGTCCGCACGGCAAATATGCGAAACGGGAAGGAGGGCCATTCGCGCGTCCTGTGCTTGCAAAGCGGTGTGTCCGAGGCTCGCGCTCTGGTCACGGATATGTCCCAGCAGCCTCGAGGGCTTGCAGACATCGTGGGTTCCCATATCTTTGCGTCTTTTACGTGCTTCCATTGTGCCGTGTGATCGTACACTTAAGCTGAGGCAACTGCAACCGTGTAAGCTGAACCCTTAACAGTCCAGGACTCAACCTGCTCAGAAACCAAGGTGACTGGACAGAGTCGCCTGAGGGGCGAAGAGCTCTACTGCGGGCAATCTTTGACGGATCTCTGTGCCTCAAGCAGGGTCTACATTTGCCCTTTAGTCGTCTGTGGATGTACAAGGTAATCGGTTCGGCAACTCAATGTGGCGGGAAAAAGGAGCTCGTCTCCGAATTTTGGAGACTAGGTTAGCGTCCCAACAGTCCGAGCCCACGAGGCAATTTGCGATTCGCATTTGGACAAGATCCAGTGCTTCACGTCCATGCTCCATCTTCATTCCAGCGTTGCGGAACCTGTGTAGCCACGCAATCAATGAAATTCATGAATTGACAATGGCCATGCACCCCCGAAGCCCCACTCCTTCGGCCGCGCCCCGACCGGCACAGGAAGATGTGCCTGTAATTCGGCGAGATGAGGAAGCCGGTCAATCGGTCCATCTTGTGCGTAGTGTGTGGGACGGGTCAGATGCAGATGGACCGAGTCCACGGACGACTCATGTCCAACGACAGGCGATGGGCGATGGGCGATGGGCAATGGCGAAGCGCCATGTGACCAATGATGAGATATTCAGTTGGAAGCCAACACACGCCCCGGCCGGGTCACGGGCGGAGGAAGCCGACTGCGCAGTCTGCAGCGGTTTGTTGCAAGGGGGGCCGAAAGGCTTGTCTCATTGCCCAGGATCGATCCGAATTGGCAAAGGGGGTGAAGATCGTTGTTAAAAGGACGGATGGAAGATGGCTTGCCGCCCAAGCAGCCATCCGCCATTCGACATACTGTACCTGCCTGGCAAGCCTGGTGACCCTCACCGCCAAGGGGGAAAGCGAAGCGACCATGGGCGTCCCGATGATCTGGAATCCACGCCAAAAATGACTTCTGGACCAGGCGTGGAAGTCGTCACTGGCTCGGGACCGGGGCCGCGCGCTTGGTCGCGAGTTGCGATCAGCATGGTGCTTTACAGGCCGAGTCGCAGTCGAGCTGGAGCTGGGAGTGATGAGGGTGAAACAAGCCCCTCAAGATCCCAATCCGGGTGGCCATGGCGCAAGTATGCGCCCACTCCCGCATGCTTAGCATGCACGTCTGATGACCATGTGCCCTTGTAGCTTCGGCGCTGGGCTTGCCCTTGGCTCTGCCCCCTCAAGTTACTCTGTACTTGGGCGGAAAGCTCCACCTCAGCCGCAGCCTGAGTGACGGCGTCGTGGAGAGGCCGCACAGTGCAGAATCTAGCTTCAGATCGGATGCGGCCAGACGGAGTAGTGTCCGATAGGATCTTGGCCTGTTCGCTGGCAACCTTTTCCCACGAATCTATGATAGCCCATGGCGACCGGATGTGCCTTAGATTGAACTGTCGATGATGCGCTTCGGGCCTGAACTGAGTTCGATAGCATCACCCGACGGGTCGCGTGGTAGGGAGTACGGAGCGCGCAGCCTGGAGTCCTAGCGACGGCATCAAACGTTGAGCTTGTACCACACCGTTGCTAGTCTTTCCGACTTACCCTGGGGCACCAGGACAGTGTACTGCCAATAGAGGCGTACTATTTACTGCACGACCAGCCAACGGTAGTCGGGTTTGATTTGAGCAAGCCCTTATTTGCCGACCTTTGGTTCATTTTTGTCGCTTTGGCAGGTTGCTGGTGGTCGGGGCGGAAAAGTAGGAGGCAAGTTATCCACGCCGTCAGTCGTCAACATCCCACAATTCATCATTGGACGTCACGGGACCCGGAATAAAGCGTCCGGGGCTGCTCTTGCTCTTGCCACAACTAACAAAGGTAGGCAAGTCAATAAATTCCTTAATTATATGGGGATATTGCATCCAATGTTGGCGCCTGCTCCTTCCCATATCACGTTTGAGACGTGACCGTCACATCGCCTAGACCTAACGTGGCACTACCTGGTACCCAGGGAAGGAGCCATGAATATCTCAGGTACCGCAGGTACTGTGAATCTGATGCGTTCACGAGTCAAGTCAAAGTTCGACGGACCCTCAAACCTCACCAAACCTTCTGGCTCAACTCCCGGCTTCCAGCAACTCTCAATGCATCAGGGGAAAAACGCCGCGAGGGCTTCTTCTGTTGTGCCCGCTATCAGTACTGCGGACCTCAAATAACACCTCCAAACCGTTTGGATTTCTCGTCTGACACTGTGATGGCAGGCTGCTCCAAGTACAGTCCGAAAAACCAGCGGCTCTCTCGGCTCCCGGCCGAATCTCCACCAACTCACTTTGCTGCCCGCACCACCCTCGGCGTCCCATTGGCGAAACTACGGCGGATAGGGTGTGGCACCCCAGACGCGGCAAGGCCAGGACAGGTCATCGGTGCAATGGCCAGTAGCTCCAGCTGACGGCACACCTGGCCAACCAACGAGCAACGGCAGCTCGCAGCGTCCCGTTCGCCTCGTCTAGGTGATGCCGCCTGCTTGGGATGCCCTCCATACGCACCCAATGTTGAGCGACGCTGGCTTCACAAAGGGCATTATGAAGACAATCGAGGACCCATTGAACACACGTGAACGGTTGCTTATGCGCTGCTACAGAGAAGCTGCAAATTCTGGAAGCATGCGGCACAGCTTGCGTAAGGTGGCCAGTGGCGGATAGGGGTGGCTTCTGTGTACTCCGTATCTGCCTCGCTCTGGAGCCCGCTCACCAAAGAGTCTGCAGAGCCAACCGGCGGCCACATATTCTTTGGACCAGCCTCTTGGTGAGCGTCCAGTCACACCTGCTGAGGCAAAATGCAATCTCGACCCTTTCGCGAAGGCAGCAGTAATCTTGTCTGTCAACTTGTCTGCATGAGAGGACGATCATCGGTGGGGTTGACCCGAAGCTGCCCTGACCTCAGCTGGTGGCTTCGGTCTAGCAGAGCCATGACCCGCTAGGCTCTCTGTGCTGGCTACGGAAGAAGCCTGGCGTAAGACGAATTGGGGAGGGGGGTTGAGTCGAGCGAAGAAGTCAATTGAACGACTTCCGAATATCATATCAGGAACAGTCGCCGCGGGTCGGCAAGATGTGGACAACGGTTGTAGCGTTGCGCAACCGCTCGCAGCAAGTTGCGGGACCCCCAGCCAGACGCATCTGCCGAGCAAAAGCTTGACAGGGAGCTGGCATGGGCATGCTGGCCGGCGAACTCGCTTGGCGTGGTGCCTTGCTCCTTGGCTATCAGAGTTGCGCGTGCTAAAGCGGATCTGGGATGGATTGACCAACGTCAGAGCCCACCCAAACTGGGGACCACCAGTTGTCCGCATACGTGCCGGACCAGTCAACGTTGTTGTCGCCTCGCCCCAAGATGGAGAAACCTCGATCGGGTCCTGGTGTAATGGACGAATCGAAGTGGAAGAGGCGAACTCGATTTTCTCTTTGGCTTCTCGCAAACCGTTAGGCCCGCACTGCATCACCCATCACCTCAAGTTCGCTCGACGCCGGCTAATAATAAGAGTGGCAGGGATTTGCCCCTGGTGCCATTTTCTGAGGACCCATACTCCGCTCGAAACACATTAGTGGCTCACAGTGGCTCTGTCTGATCTCGAGGACTTGACGACTTAGACCAGGGTTGTTTTGCCCCGTACCATGCTCGGATGCTCCATTCCCATGCCTGCAGCTGGTCCAGATATTATTTCCGATTCTGCTTTAAGGCGCGGAGAGCCCCGGACCACGGAGACCCAAGCGCTACCACTCCGTGCCACCACTCCTGTCACTCGTTCTGGAGGAGGGTCGACTGTTGACGATACCACAGAGCTTGCCGGACGAGCATCCCTAGTCATTCAGGTTTGCCTCACTTGAGCCTCAGGCGCACACGACTCATCGGTTGCTTTCCCATTGGCTTCAACTTCTGCGTATGATCTTTGACAGCTTGCGACAACTTGCGCGCGCCTTTCCCATCAAGTCGCATTTACACGCAGCGTCACCCAGTCTAGTCGCCAAGTCCTGCTTGCGCCGCTGCCAACACCAACCTCTTTCAATCCGGATTTCGCAACAGGGCAATGTCAGCTTGCTTGGTCGATTGCGCACCGCTTTTTCGAACTGCGCTGTCACCGCTTCGGCCTTGGTCGGCTGGATCGCAAACACTGGGCGTGGATTCAAGATACCTACACTACCGGCCGGGGGGGATCCTTTGAGTTACACGAGGCTGCAGCACCACAACATACGACGGTTGTCGACCTGAAGCCTCCTGGCACTGTCTCTTGAGGCGGAGGAGGTCTCGGTGCTAGTTCTGCGACTGTCTCGTGTACCGAGCACTATTGCAAAAATTAAAGCCGGCAAGTCGCGGTGCCTGTTCGGCCTCGTTACATTAGGAGCACGCCCGGCGACAGATTGGAAAGCCTGCGCATGCTCTTTCGTCAACTTCTGGCTCCTCTGTACCCGTCCACATCGGCATCTTTGGTTGTAGCCCAGAGACCGTCGCGCCATGGCCGGACCGTCACACAACCCCTATCCCAGATCACCAAATCTTTCAACTCGATCATTTGACTCGTCCTCTGTCTCTTCAGCAACGTCGCCAAAGCCGCCGACATATCTGGGAGGAATCATGGGCACAAGTCAGAGACCTGGAGGGGGCCTTCCCCCCGCCTCGCTAGGTGTGCCACCCCTACCGCCTGTCAGCTCTAGCCCAAGCTATCCTCCGTACAACCCAATGGCTGGGTCTTCTGGTTACGGCCGGGAGTCACTTCCTTCTGCCGATTCCTTTGGTACTCCGGGCTCGTCTCACGGACTATTGGGTGGACCACCTGGGTCGCAGAAGAGGGCATACAGACAAAGGAGGAAAGATCCGAGTTGCGATGCCTGCCGCGAGCGAAAAGTAAAATGTGACGCTACCGAAACCACGAGCTGCTCTGAGTGCTCGAGTCGCAATGTCAAGTGCCAGTTCACGAAAGAGACAAATCGGCGCATGTCGTCGATCAAGCAGGTTCAGGATTTGGAGAAGCAGATGAACCAGGTCAGGCAAGAAAATACCCACCTGCGGCGCCAACTTGAAGGCAGGGAAGGGTCGATAGACGTCGAGATGGAACCTATCGACGAAACGCCAATACAGCTACCACAAATAGGCGCCGAGCCCAAGCGGATACCTCCATCGGCACCGATACCTGAGCTGGCTAGGGTTAGGGCGAACCTATCAAGCTTTTCGAAGGGAGTCTACAAGCTTCCAGCGCAATACCGGCAGAAAGGAGCCCCTGTGTTTGACCCGCCTAAGCCAGAATTGCCCCAACGCCAGACCGCCGAGCACCTGATGCTGTCTTACCACAGACTAGCGCATACGATGTTTCCGATCCTGCACTGGCCGACCTTCCAGAGTATGGTTGAAGATTTCTATACCGGCCGAAATATTGTGGCAGCGCGCCCGAGCTCTGTTGCTCTCTTCTTCGCTGTCCTCGCCACTGGAAGCCTCTTCGCGGCCGAGGCGCCAACAAGTACCTCGTTTTATAGGCCAGCTGAGCTGTTGGAATCCTCAAGAAAGATGGTGGACCCTTGGAACAATGATTTCGATCTCGACGACGTGCGAACAGCCATCTTGACGACACTTTGCCTGAACGAGATGAATCTGAAGACGGCAGCTTGGAATACCCTCGGCAACGCCGTACGCATGGGACAGACTCTGGGTCTATACACAGAAGGCCCCTGGCCATTTGTTGAGGGCGAGATGAGACGTCGGACGTGGTGGGCAATCTACATCATGGATCAGATGTTGGCAACTGAGCTGGGACATCCCCCGCTCATCCAAGATGAAGATTGCGATGTGTCCCTACCCGCCGGGGTAGATGATCATTTCATTCAGCCAACTGGCTCGATGGTGCCCAGCGGAGCTCAACCGCTGACACATTCTTTGCTGGCTGTCATCCATGTTGTCAGATGCTATCCTGCCCTCCGGACGGCGCTAGTAGCTCCGGTCATCTCTCAGCCTCGCCTGCAGACTTTCGAAGCTCACTTTCGGCAATGTCTCGAATCCTCATTCCCGCAACAATGCTACCCTTCGAGCAATCTGCCACTAGCACCCCATTTCCTGGGGCCTCTTGCGTACTTGTTCCATGCCCGTATGCTGTTGCATCGCCACAATTTGTCACCGCACTGCTCGCCTCATACCCGACTGAATGCCGTCGAGCAATGCAGTGTTGTCGCTCTCGATACTGCTAGCCTAATACAACGCGCCAGCTCGTCCCTAGACGAAGGAGCGACAACGCTGTTGGCCATGCACATATTCCGCTGCACGCTGTTCTTGTTGTTGACAGGGTACTTCGAACAGGCCATTACATGCATTCGAGCGCTCGCCTCGATCAATACGCGAAGAGATGTCGCAGTTTCGTGTGGGCGTTACTTGTCGTTCTTCATCTCGATCCTCGGACCTAGGCGCGCCGAGCACGCTGACTACGTGCAACGTCGACCCCCGCCTCTCCCACGTTCAGCTCAAGACCCATACTTTCTTCTCTTGCAGTCACTCGCCGCAGACGAAGAGCTAATAGCGTATGCAAGCGCTGACCTCCAAGCATCCACCAAGGACAACTGGCTTTGGGCGGGGCTGGAGCAGGAGGTCAACCTGGAGCGACCGCCGCCGCCGGCAACCGGTAACCAGAGCTCCAACAACAGCCTCTACAGCTCCGAAGCGAGAACGGGTCTCACAAGTGACGAGACCCGGGAATGGGGCGGCTGGGCCCGTCTGGAGTCAGCGGCCCAGAATCTAAAGACCTCGACATCGCACGTTGGCAGATCTACCGCAACTTCACCTCCCACAAGCGGCGCCAAGTGGCCAACACTCCCTCCTCCGCAAGTAAAAGCGGAAGCGTCGCCCGCCACCGGTGGCATCGACATCCCCCGTCTCTCGGACGCTCCACGGTACGCATCCGAAACGGCCAGGGCTGCGCGGGAAGGCAGCGGGACAAGCTCTCCCGCAGCAGGCGAGAGTTCCAGAAAAGGCACCGACCGCCTGAGTATCGCCAACATTATCTGAACCCAGAAATGGCTACATATCGGACGGTTGACATATCACGTTGCACCGACGATACCTTACACATAGCAAGTCCAGACTATGGGATTGGACATGCGCAAGGCTACATCCACATTACACAGACATGTCTCGCGGCTGGATGCGTCGGACCCCCTGGGCTCACATCACCGCATCGTGCCACCGAGGCCTCTGCCTTGAAACCCTCCAGAGGCAGGCTGTTGTGGGATTGTGGTCTGTAGGGGGTGTGGCGAGGCATCGCTCTTGTCAGACCCCGCGGATACACAGGAGGGCTGCAGGGAATCGGCGCGATTGCTTCGCGAAGAAAGTTTCACGCATGTTGTACGACGCTGGTGCCACGTGATCTACTCTTGCATCCGAACATGGTTGTTCGACTTTTCGGAGATTCGGCTCTGTTTCTTCCATCTCGTTGGCATGGATTTTCTGCGACTGCGTCGCACCACTGCCTTTGTCGTATAGGCCCTTATACCAAATTTCACTTCGTCACCCAATTTCCAATTCGAAGATTATCCCAGGCGCGAACGGGAACTACAGATACACGACGCGGGGGATATACCCCTGACCGAACGGTGTTTCGTTCTTCAAAACTACTTTTTCCTTCTTCGGGGAGCATTGCATACCAGCATGGAGTTTTTGGGAGGTGGGACGGATGCGCAGCCGGTGATGCTTTGTTGAGCACTGTCGATCTTGTTCGCGTGGTCCTACTGCATGGTGCGGCGGAATGGCATACGACACTACGATGTTGGTCGTCTGTGACCTTGAAAGCGACTGGTGGGACTTTTGTTTGTTGACGTTGATGATGGATGATGATATTTACATGATTCTCCCCCGATTCCCTGCTCTCGATGGGAGCGGTTTAAACTCATTGTGAGCACATTATGATCTTCGAAGCCCTTGCGAATCAGACTTAGATGGCTTCCGCTGTGTGGCTCACCCATGATCTGGCTGACTGAACGCCTTGGGATGTGATTACGGCAGATTATCGTAAACATGGGACGTTCATTCTTCGTAATCTATCTATGAACAGGACTCCTGCCATGCGACCGACCAGGGGAAAATAAAGCAGCCCTGTGGTTTTCAAGCAGAGCAATTACACCAATGCTCTGAGCTCTGCCGCCGTGCACCATCTCTGGTGTGGCACTTCCCCCCATCCGTCACCTCTTCACTACATCTACATAGCGCCTCTTCCGTTTGACGGCTGCTGTCTAACCCTCCGTCGTGTCCATGGCCTCTCCTCCCACCTTGACCTGGGCCTTCGCAGCCTGGACCTTCTCAGTCCTCCACTCCTCGATCCTGCCCTTGAGGTCGTCCTGCGGGACCACGTCCTCCATGGTCATGGCCTGGCGGGTGAATGGGTCCTTGGGGTCGCTCAGCAGGTGCTGCGCGATGGTGCTCCTATCCACGATGTGCTGGCTCGGCAGCAGAACAGGATCTGTCATCAGGATGCCCATGATGGGATCTTCGAACTCGGCGGGGATGTCGCCCAGGTCCAGCTCTGCCTGATCGAGCTCCTCCTTCGCGGCGAGGAACTTGCTCTTGAGCTTGTCCCACCTTGCAATGTCAGCGGGGTCCATCTGGTGCTTTGAGCTGAGAATTCTCGAAACGCGGTCGAGGACTTCGGGCTTGTAGGATCGTCCGTCTGCGGCGACGGCGTCGATGAAGACTTTGGAGTTGCCGAGGTTGAGATAGATCTCGACGAAATCCGATATCAGCTGGATAGGCTTGAAGTGGTACTTCGCCTTGTCGCTCACGCTCAGCTCCGCAGCAGCCTTCCTGCCGGCTAGTGTTTCAAGGTTGTAGTTCAACATGCTCGCCAGACGAATGACGATCTCAGGCATCGTGAAGGAGTCCCCGAGAGCTTCGGTAAAGAGCTTCATCATCTCCAGCGTTTCGTTGGCGAGCTGCATGTACGACGTTGCCTGGTTGCCTAGGGTTTGCAGCTCCTCCTCCTTCTTCTGCCGGGCTTCGCCCGAGATGGAGGCGTCATTCTTGAGCTCGATTTCCAGCGCGCGCATCTTGGGGAATTTCGTGAAGGCTTCGTCGAGGACGTACGTTGCGTCGTTGAGAAGCATGTTCACGAAGCGAACGAAGAAGGCCTTGTTGACCCTGTCCATGTGTTAGTATCATGCTGAAGAGGGACCGCGGATGGGGAGGATTCGTACTTAGACTCGCGCTTCAGCTGCTGTCGGTAGACGTCGTTGACCCAGACACACTTAATGACCTGGAAGATCTCATATCGAATGTTGAACTTGTCGTAGAAGGCCGAGTTGGCACCTGTTGACTCGCACTCGATGTAGAACTTCATCAAGGCATGCAGAAGATACTCATTGGCGAAGGGGAGAGATACCAGTTGATCACCCAAAACGCCCTTCTTTAGGTGCATGAACGGCCAAGTCCCCGAGAAGAGCAGTGTGACCAACGATGACTTAACGTATGGATTGCGCACGTACTCTGATGAACGCAGTAGCGTGATGCAGAGGGCGATGAGCTCCTCCCCTACCGCGCTCAGGAGAATCTTGGGGAGCCATCTGAAGACGAACTTGAAATTGTCCACGATGTTCTGGAGGACGTACTCTGGCAGACATGAGAAAGCAGTATTGCTCTCTATCGTAAGTGGTAGCTTGATCTCCTTCTCGTTGCCAGGCTTGTAGTTTGACCCGGTCGCCAGTCGTAGTAGCCAGACAGCGACGTAACGCATGAACCGGAGTGATGTGCTCTGCATGCGCTCATCCAGCAGTGCGCCTTCCAATGCGTACTTCAAGGAGATGGCCTTTTCCAGAACGGTGGTGTGACGCTTGAGGCTCTCCTCGAACATCCTCAGTTGGTGTGGCGAATTGAGCAACTTTGGCCGCTCCGCCTCCATGGTCCGGATATGCTTCTCCAGGTACTTGATTTCGCGATCTATGTTCTTGAGCTGCGAGTTTGCTGCCTCGCTGCCGTAGTGGTGTGCTGCGAGGGTAAGGAAGAAGGCTTCTGAGATGAAGTTCGACTCGCCTTCCTCCTTGTGGGAGTAGAACTCATCGGCTGCAGCTTGGTCTGCGTTGATCTTGGTCTCATCCTTGATATCAACTCTTGGGTTGCGCTTGAAGTACTTGACGTCGATTTTGTCCACTTTGCTGAAGTCGTTGTCCATGAAGGGCTCGCAGAAACGATCCAGAATCGTAGTGACGTTCATCATGAAACCATCCGAAGCCACGGTCCGAGGATCCACCTGCATTGCCCGCCTCTTGTGGTTTGTGTTCATGATATAGGCGAACCAATCCAGGGTTCTGCCTCGCGTGGCAGTCCCTGCTCGAATGAAGCTATTGGCTATTGTGAAGAGGTCGTCTTGGTGGGTTCGAAGAACGATCCGCAATGAATCCTGGGCGTTGGCAATCCGTGCCTTGTCGAGAGTCCGGGGGCCGGGGAAGTAGCTCTTGATGACCTCGTTCTGCAGTGGTGATATCCGGAAGAAGGGGCCGAGAAAGGTATGTTTCTCGATGCCTGGTGCAGATTGCGCCATAACGAAAGTTGGGTGTTGCGCTAAGTTGTTGAGGAGAACTGGGAATTTGGCGTACGTTTGTAGTGCCTGGATGATTAGTATCCAACACCAAATCTGGGAAGTAACATGAAGGGGAGCTCACGCTGATGTAGGGCTTGTAGTCATCCTCCATCGACATTTTCGAAAGCCTTGTGCTGATCTGCACCATGACATCCGTAAACAGCGCCGGGATGTTCTCGTCGTCGTCGAAGCGCTTGATAGCTTCCTTGTAGAACTCCAGGTCCAGTCCATTCTCATCGAAGACACCACGCAGCACGTACGGTACCAGCGACTCAACCTTGTCCGCCTCACGACTAGAGCCCTTGTCAGCATCATGTTTTCTCCCCACCGCACGGTACATACTCGAACAGATCCGGGAGAGTGAAGCCGAAAAGACAGTAACTGAGACTCAGCCGCTTCGCCTCCTCCAGCACATCCCTCCTCGGCCCTTCTGTAACCTTGGAGCTCGCCGCAGCTTTAGAAGCGCGCTTCCAGCACTGAAGCATGTACTCGATGAGCGGCGTATCCCTCGGCCAGCAGTTTCTTCCTGCCTCCATGATGACTTGGTCGAGATCCTCGATCGTGAAATTTAAACTCGTGCGTCCATCCTTGTTCATCTCCTCGTTCAGGTCGGGTAGCAACTTGAGCTTGTGTCCTGCCGAGTTGACCATCGCATGTGGATTCGCCGTCACGCGGAAGATCTGGGTAATAACCCTATTCACGTAATCCTCATCGCTTTCGCTCGCCTGCGGGTTCGTCTTGCGCTGCGCCGGCGGCGCGGGACTTGATTCCGAGCCTCCAGCATCGTCAACATCGGCGGCTGGCCGCTTGCGGGGATGGCGCGGGAGCGTACCTGTGTTGGGCTTTGCTTGGTCTGCACCGTTGCCGTTGCGCGCGACGCCCAGCTGTGAGAAGGGGTTAGGACTGGATGACGTCGACGGCGACGGCTTTGAAGGTTCCGGTTCGGAGGGTTGAGGCTTGGGCGTCGAGGAGGATGAGGTTGGTTTTGAGGGTTCGGAAGAGGAAGGCTTGTTCTCGTCGGACTTGGGTGCGCTGGATCCCAGCATGGCGAGTCGTCGTGCGCGGATCTGGGGATCACCATCAGCTTCTACTCTTTACCAAGCGCCGGATGGCTACTACCTGCTCCATCTTCTCCTTGTCGGGCGCATCGCCGCCCGTCCAGCTCGGTTGCGGCTGCTGCTGCTGTTGCTGCTGCTCGTTCGGATCCATGATGGCGGGTCTCCACGTGCAGCTGCGGCGGTGGTGGTGAGAGAAGAGAAGAAGAAGAAAGTGGTGGTGGAAGGTTCGCGATGGACGGGATGTGAAGTCACCGTCCCGGGGTCGAAGTCAGCTAGGCCCCGAGGCTACAGGGGCTGCTTAGTGGTGGTGGGGGGTGTCGATGCGGGGCGATGAGGCTGCAGCTGGTTGAGTTGTGGCGCGGTGCCGTGAAGGTACGTGAATCTGGATCGCCTGTGAGACGGCCTTCGCGGAGGGCGCAGAAATGGAAGTGGACAAAGGCAACGCCTTCGACTGCTGCAGGTCGAGGAATGGAGACTTCATTTGTTCTGTTCAGTGGAGTTTGGCTAAATTGCAGCAGCTTCCAAAGTCCGACAGAGCCACTGTCAAAGTCCGCACGAGCGCAATTGCCACATCTGGGTTCACACCGCGCGATGAGGTGATGGCAGCGTTGAACACTGTTACGCATACTGACTGATGCTCGGATATGGCACTTGGGGCAAAGGACTCACACACTTCCAACCCATCCAGGCAATTTGTTTCAACGACATCCTCCATCCACGACCCTAGCCCTTCCTGAGTCTTGTGCGTGGCCGCGGTTGTTGACAAAAGGGGCCAGCAGGTCAAAGAATTTTAAGCTATTTGCTATGGTATAGTATACTACGCACCCCATTAGTCCTACAATACATCAATGACGTGTTCTCGTGTCCCCAAGGCAGATATCCCATTAACTCCATCTTCGTGAACCCAGACCTCGCTGTACACATGCACCTGGGTATTCCCTTTGCAGTCCTGAAACGCCGTGACCAGGTATTAAATCAGCAACACCAACCACGCCTCAAGTGTTAGAAGCCCTTTCAAAGCCTTGGAAGATCAGTTTCCGTACCGGAAGACCGCCTGCGCTCCGGTAGCATCGTCATCCCCGGCGCCCCCTCAGAACTCTCCCTCCTAAGCGTCCCCGACGATCCCGAGTTGTTCGCCGCCCTGATCCGAGTGTCCTCTCGACTCCTATTGAGAAGCCAGTTGACGTGCATGCGAATCATATTGATGTTATTCCTAAGCTCCGTGACCTCTTCCCTGATGGGCATGACCTGGTTGAGCGTCCACATGCTTTGCCTGGCTTCGAGGTGAGTGAGATTCTGGTGGACTTCCTCGAAGCCAGCGTCGAGGTCTTGCATTGTACGGTTGTCGCTGCTGATGGGATCGCCATTGGGTTGGCGGTTGACGGCGGCTGAGATCTCTCGAAGCCGTTCGTTGTTGCCCTCCTGCTGGCTGCGGCATTCGCGAATCTGTTCGGTGAGGTCGGCGTAGGATTGAATGAGGTCTCTTTGGGATCTGATGACAATTCCCGAGGCTGTTTCGGGGTGGAAGGGGCACTCAGACAGATGTTCTGCCAGCTCGCCTCTTTCAATGCGCACCGGACAACCCAGGTCCTGGTACGTGCACCCAATTTCGATGCCGTCGCAGTCCAGGTCGTGATGAGCCGACATATTGGTCCTGAAGACCATCTGCCAGCAGGCTTCGCATCTTGTCTTGGACTTTGGACAGGAAATCAGATGCAGCTCACGATCCGGCTCCAGGATTTCCTGCTCGCAGTACCGACAATCCGCCATCACATGCTCGCACTCTTCACCGGTCGGCTTGCGACGCAGCTTCTTATCGCACGCCTTGTCGGCGCAGCTGTACTCTCTGAAGCGGCATTCAGTGGTGGCGTGTGATTCGACATTCTCCCGGCGCATTTCTTGGTTGCAGCCCCTTTGTCGAAACGGGCACTTGACCATCAGGCTGTTCAGCTGTGTGCGAATCAGCCTCCCACTGCTGAAGCAGTCACTCCACGAGAGTGGCTCTCGATCGACAGGGCAAGCGGTCCCCGCTGGACTAGAAGCAATACTCCTCCTCAAGCAGCGGTAGCAAAAGGTATGATCGCAAGGCGTTGTGACAGGATCCACCAAAGGGTCATGGCAGATAGGACACAGCAGCGCCTCATTTGGCTCAGACACGTAGTTAAGTGCGTACATGTCAAAAATCGCATCACCACCGAACTTGGCCGGGATGTCCAAGCTCGACTGATGTGGTGATATCTGAGGCCCAGCCCTGCGTGCAGCCGGTCCGCTCAGGGCTCGTCCACCTGGCATACGCGCACGGTAACCACTGCTGCCCGCTCTGCCCACCGATGATGCCCTGCGGTGATGAGCGCGCCCTGCATTATAGTACAACTCCGGCGATGGTGGCCGGACTAGGCTGGTGACGAGGTCAGGCGTGGGTGACGTTCGACGCATGTTTCTTCTGGCGAAGGCTCGGGCAGCGGCGGGGCTCATTCGGTACCCATCATCGCTTGAAGACTCGGACGTCCTCGAGTTCCTTCTCGGGTCGATGTGAAGCGTAACCCTGTTGGTGCCACCCGTGGCCGGGTTTGAAGGCTGGCCAGCCGAGGCCATGTTGGGGTCTGCAGGTTTGGTGAAGCCGAACTAGCGCAGTCGTTCGGATGGCGAGGGGTGCGGCGCACGAGGATGCCGGTGAAGCATGAGGTGGGCCGAGGGGCAAGGGATGATTTGCGATGAGGGCCTGAGGGCCTGGGTAGCCTGGGTTCGCGGGTCGAAGGCAATGGAGACGGAGATGCGCAACGTCGCAGAATGTGCGTGAGGGAGGATCGGAGGATTTGAATTGTGGGCACCGAGGAAAATGGACAGAGGTGAGGGATGATCGTCGTTGCAGAGAGGAGAGAAGCCGTGACGGAGAATGACGGTACCTCGACGGCAATTGGGCAACGGTGGCTGGACCCTGAATGTGGGAGGGTTGGGGTGACTAATTGAAGCGGTCATTTGCCTGAGTAGCGCACTAAAGACTGTCAGTGCTTTAGCCACTCCTGCTCGTTCTTTTTTTCAGCCCCGCAATTGATGCAACTTACTGAACCAAGACAGCGGCCTTAGCTCTCCCTCCCAGTTCTTCCGCCCTAGTCTGCCAAGTCTAAGTTTGACTCGCAACATTGCAAAAGCCCGGCGCTGATCGTTATGGTTGGTATATTTCCATTCAGAAAACAGTTGTGATGCATCTGGGGCTGTTGCTGGAAGGAGACTTTCGTGACGCGTGTCGCACCCCGTCGGACGCGCGCCCAAGCACCTCGCTGACCATGAAGACCTACGAATCAGTTCGAATGCAGCGCTGAGGGCCGCATCATCACTGGCCGAGGTCGTCGCACTTCAAGCGAGTGAGTTCCTGTGACGTCAGGCGATTCGCTTTGACATTTTGAAGACGCGATAGTAGCGCTAAAACTGAGGTGAAGAAGTCAACCTCACAGGTGGTGGTCAGATGCTCCGCCTTGGGTGCAACGCGAACCGCTCCGAGCCGCAACAGCCCGGTCGCCACTCGACTTGCGCAGAACGCCTGACTCACTCAGATGGACTGCAGGTGCTCGGCAATGGAGAGCATCGTGAGTGCTGCCTACGAGGCGAGGGGCGGCGCCTACTGACAGGCTGGCGACAACCAAACGTGCAGCAATCCCGGATCAGCTGGATGCGCCTTCAGTCCGCCTTATGCAAGTGGCATTGGTTGCTGCTTTACCACGACCGACCCCGTCACCGTCCATCTGCCTAGATGGATTTCTTACATGGGCGCCTGGCAATAATCCTTATTCACGTTTCGTAGGGCTGAGCGCTGATCGTGTGCTTCAAGGCCTAACACATGACCCGGGATCGCGAGTTCCAAGTAGCAAATCTTTTCTTCAGGTGACCTCGCTTACCAATTTTGCAGGATATTGTGGTAGACTACTCGCATTAGACTGCTTGTGCAAGTGTTTCCTGTAATCTCACTAGGAGACCGCCAGTGGCGGACCTCAGTGGTGCGGCCCATTGTCTAGCCATTTGCCTTACAGCTTGCATGGCCGACTCACCGGGCAACTCCAACGATTGGTAGATTGCGGACACACTTTGATTCGGAGAATCTTAGAATACTCAACAATACCCAACAATACCCCGTGCCGGAGGTACCCAAAAGCAGCAACGAGCGGTTGCAGTTCACGCGCGACATTGAGCCGCACTCCGTCAGACGCGCGTAGAGACACAAGTGTGCCTTCGGGGTCGCCCGTCACACCAACTGCGTCTGGCATATAATGTTTCGGCTCTCCCGGGCTCTTGGAGAGCCTCACGGCTCCTAAAAAGGTTCTACTTGGATATCAGTGAAATGGCCCTACCACCTCCAGCTCCGCACCCCATGCTCGCTCGGGCGCCGGGGAGGAGGAAGACGAGGCTGCACCCCCAAGCGAAGATCTCTCGCTTCTGGTCGAAATTCAACTCCCGCAAGCCCGGCAAGGTAACATCGATCTTCCCGCGGAAGCTCTACAGAGGACTCGCGCCTTCTGTTGACATACCGAGAGGCGGGACTTGCAACGCTGTTCAGAGTTACGAAGCAGCTCGGGCGGAATGCGAAGCCATGGTCAGCAGAGCCGTCGCAAGGTGCGAGCAGACGAATAACAAATTTACCGACTTCGATTTCGACATTGAGACAGACCACTGGCTTGGCGAGCGGAACTGTCTCTATGGGCTGGAGCGTCCCATCGAGGATGACAGCGACTCGGACGACGATGAGCCCAGTCCTGATCGTGTCAGCAGGTCCTGGAGAACCATTATCAAAAGCGGCATCCTATCCTCAACAGTCCAGTTCAATGTCTATCAGATGCAGAAGTATTTTGGCGTCTCAAACCCCCATCCTGACATCTTCGCGAGTCGACGCAGGCCCATGGCACCAATGTCTGTCCATCGCGTCGACTGGATCTTTGAGAATCCGCAGTTTACCATAAACGGGTACTCCAGCTCTGACATCAAGCAAGGTGCTTGCGGGGACTGCTGGTGGCTTGCAGCTGTCAGTAACATTGCTCACCGACGTGATCTGATGGAGAAGATCTGCGTTGCCAGAGATGAGGAATGCGGTGTCTATGGCTTCGTCTTCCACAGAGACGGCGAGTGGATCCCCACAGTGGTGGACGACAACCTCTATTTGAGAAACCTTGACTTTGGACTCGATAACGAGGTCTACGATTCAAGGGGCAAAAAGGCTCGGCAGTGGAAGAAGCAGAAGCAGACAGGCTCTGAAGCGTTATACTTCTCTAAGTGTGAAGAGGAAGACGAAACTTGGCTGCCTCTGCTTGAAAAAGCCGTAAGTTCCCTCCGGCAATCTCGGCCGATAACGCTGACTTGGTTCTCAGTACGCCAAAGTCCACGGCGACTATGACGCGATCCACGGCGGTTGGGCCGGTTCAGGCGTCGAGGATCTGACAGGCGGTGTCAACAACATGATCCTCGCGAGCCGGGTCCTCCGAAAAGATCGGCTTTGGCGCGAAATGTTGACGATTGACCAAGACAAAGGCGAGTTTGTGTTTGGTCTGTCTGCGACTTCTGACTTCAGGGATCTGGCCGGGAGGAAGAATGGCCTCGTGCAATCGCATGCCTATTCAGTTCTCAGAGCGACAGAGGTTGAGGACGAGGAGGGTAAGAAGCATAGGTTGATCAAGATGCGTAATCCCTGGGGTCAGCGTGCCGACAATGGCATGGGGGAATGGCATGGGCCCTGGTCTGATGGTTCCAAGGAGTGGACGCCTCATATGATCAAGCAGTTGCAGCACGAGCCCGCCGACGATGGCGTATTCTGGATGTCCTATGAAGATGTCCTGAACAATTTCAAATGGATTCATCGAACTCGTCTCTTTGACGAAACATGGACCGTCGCTCAGCAGTGGACCAGCGAGAACGTCGCTTGGGTGCCTGGATACCTCAGAAGCAAATTTGTGGTTGAAGTCAGGAAGGCGGGCCTCCACATTATTGTTCTGTCGAAGGTATGTTACTCATCCGTTATCCCTCTAGAAGAATGCAGCTAACGAGTAATCATAGCTTGACAACCGCTATTTCAAGGGCTTGGAAGGCCGGTACTGGCACTATCTCGAGTTCGTGATCCGCAAAGCTTCATCAGCGGAGAATCTTGCCGAGGCCAGGGGATTTCCGCACTCAGATCGTCGTTCGGTAAATGTGGAAATCTACCTCGAGCCCGGCGTATACGACATCTTCCCAAAGGTGACCTCCGAGAGCATGCCTTGGACAGAATCCGTGGAAGCTGTTGTCAAAAGAGAAGCGGTTAAAAATCCGAAGAAGCTGAGACAGGTGGGAATGCAGTACGACATTGCACATGCGAAGGCTGGCGTTCTGGATGAGGATGCTGAGCAGGAACGGCAGGGAGAACGGATGAAGCGGAAGCTCAGACAGAAGAAAAGAAAGGAGGAGAAGCTTAGGGAGATGAGGGGCGCCATGGCTACGATGCAGGCTGTGTTGACTAACATGACAAGTCGGGCGGAGATGAAGGATCAGAAAAAAGACAAGGACAAAGGCAAGGACAACGAGGTGGAATCTGAGCAAGATCGTCCAGATAGTGGGGAGACTGCTCAAGTCAACAATGAGCTGGTCCCTGAAGATGCAAAGCAACCACCGGGGTTCTGGCCTGATGACTCGTTTAGATCGAGCCAAAGTGCGGGCCAAGGAGATTCTGCCACAAAAGAGGACAAAAGGGGCGAAGATGGCAACAAGCAGTCTAGGTCTACACAGACTCGAGACGCACCTCAGCAACCAGGGCTCGAGCCGGCAGAGCCCCACCCAGCACCAAAGACTCATCCGGAGCCGAAGAAAAATCAACGTGTTTCCGATTCAAGCTCAGACGCAGAGTCTGACACAGATTCCGAATCCAACTCTGACACGGACTCGGATACGTCCTCGGATACAGACTCGGTCACTTCAATTCAGGAATCCCAAGACGGAGACACGCCCTGGAATCCTGTATGTGTGATGTGTTTGAGGGTGTACTCGAAGGATAAGGAAGTATCGGTCAAGCTGGTTCGACCGGATTTCAAAGAGGGAACCGACGTTGACGCGGAAACTGGGAAGGACATACAACCGCCACCAACTGGGAGCATCGTTCAGAAAGGAAAGAGAAAGAAGAGTAAGTTGCTTAAGCAACCAGCAGATCCAGATGCTGTGAATGAGAGGACAGGGGACGAAGGGCAATCGCTCATTGAGACCAACCCCGGCGCCGGAAAAGAGGACAAAGACGATGATAAGATTGGGGACACGAAAGGGCAGAACGATGAGAAGAACATCGAAGCCGACGAGAATGAGAACAGGAAGCTGAAAGAGGACGAGGAGGATAAGGGGGATCTAAAGGAATGCAACGACGGAAAGCCAGTCGAGCTCGAGAAGGTCGACCAGCAGCAGAAGCAACCCCCGACGATTAATGAGGATGAAGATGGCGGCCGGGAACCCGAAATTGAAGAACAGGTGACAAAGGATGAGAAGGGTACTTTTGATAAGAAAGAGCTTCTTCAAGAGATAAAAGAGGCCCAACAGAAGTTAATGAAGCTCTTGGTGGCAGCTGGAGCCGCCTAAGGGGCACAGATCTGGGATTGGAGGCACAGAAAGAAATATGTATTCCACACGCCCCTCAACTAATCCATCAAATATAGCAATTTCCATATCACTGGAACATAGCACAATCTACTCGATGTACAAGTCTTTTGCCCCTTTTTCTCGGAGTCAACAGCCCCTTTGCAGTGTAAGCAGGCGGCGAGGGAGCGTGGCCGACGTCATTTAGGGGGCCTTCACGTGCCAGCCCGTGCCGCACCCCCGACTGACTGTCACATGTCAGTGCATCAGCCTCCGCCGCCAAACAGTCAACTGACATCGACCCGAATCGCGAATCAGGATGGCCCGGCAGCGGAGCGTCACGAGTCGCGAGGTCGCGGACTTTTCTCGACCAACCTTTAGAATGGTGCTTCTATTTTCTGCGCTGCTCCCTTGATTGCATTTAGCTCGTCGTCACAGGTTCACGCACACGGCCTCCCGAGACATCGAACGCCTCCGAAACAACAACACCGACACCTGCGCTTCCACGCCGTGGTACTTCGACGACTGCCTCTACAACACAATGGGCTATGTGTAGTGACGTTCGCGGTAGTCCTAGAATATACACACCAATTCGAGCCCGGAAACAGCGCACGATCGAGGCACGGCAGTCATGATAGACCACGTCTTCGGACGCCCGTCGTCCAAGTCGCGACGACTCCAAGTCCTCGCCGTCATATCCTTCTGGACGGCTTATCTCTACCGGTAAATCCTCCTAGCTCGTCTTCCTCCCAGCTCCGCTAACCCGACCCAGCGGCAACAGACACGGCCCTCCCGGCGCGCAACTCCTCTCCCGCCTCTCCTCCAAGCGCTTGACAACATGGCAAACCGTCGTCCTGACCATGCTCTCCCTCTACGCAGCACGGAACTTCTCCGCCCTCGTCGGTCTCGCCTCCCCGGAACCCATGGCCAACATGTATGATCCGACGTACTTTCGCGCGACCTGGGTGTTGACCGCGCTCGACGCTGGATTCTGGACCGCGATGCGGATCAAGAGGCCGAAGTGGCTGAGGGATCTGGCGAGCATCGTCTTTAGCCTGTTTTATCTGGTGGCTGCCGAGAGGGCGGACGAGAAGGTAAGGAAGGTGAGGGGCATGTTGACGGTGGAGCACTTGAGGGTCGCGTGGAACAAGGGGACGACACCGTACTTAAGCTTCTTCCAAGGGATCATGAGGCCGAGATTCACGAGGTGGCCGCCTCGACAGGTGCGGATTGCGAGGCCGGGGTGCAGTGACTACAAGGAGCCCGTCGTGGCGTGGCTGTACTATGACGGCCCGTTGGCGGATCTGGAGCACCACCGCAAGCTTATCCTTGACATCCCCGGGGGCGGCTTCGTGGCTATGGATCCCAGATGCAATGACGACAAGCTGTTCGCCTGGGCTGCCAAGAGCGGCTTGCCGATTCTGAGCCTGGACTATCGGAAGGCGCCTGAGTATCCGTACCCTTATGCTCTCAACGAATGCTTTGATGTTTACACAGCCTTGATCCAGTCCAAGGGACGATGCATCGGCATGGCAGGCAAAGATGTTCCCAGGATCATCATGACAGGAGATAGTGCGGGTGGCAACTTAGCCGTTGCAACGACGCTCATGATCCTGGAAAACAGCACGCCACATTTCAGGAGGTTTACTGGCCGGGGCGAGATACCGGCACCGGATGGGCTGGTGTGTTTCTACCCAGCATTGGATATGAACATCGGAAATTGGATGACGGACGAGCAAATGTCTCTGATTCGAGACCGCAAGATGCGCAACACCAACAAGTCCATCGTGCGACGGAAAAGCCGGCAGTACAACGACCTGGTCGGAACGCCTCATCACTCGGACGACGAGGACGAAAGCACGCCCTCGAAAATACCAGCAGAGTCAGCAGTCGTTGATGATGACGAGTCTGACGGCAGGACTCGAGAGCCGACCCCAGAGTACTCTCACTCAGGCCCTCGAACGCTCAGCAGCCCAGGTCTTCCCAGTCACCGCAGGAGCAACAGTGCCTCGCACCATGCCGAGCCGATGAAGACTCGCCTGGCAACGTCTTCAATGATTTCATACTTCAATGACAGGGTCCTGACCCCTGAGATGATGCGAGCCATGATCATCCTCTACATCGGACCGCACAACCGACCCGACTTCACGTCCGATTACCTCCTCAGCCCTGTTCTTGCACCAGAGGCACTCCTCACCAAGTTCCCAAAAACGTACTTCATGACTGGCGAACGGGACCCCCTCGTCGACGACACTGTTGTCTTTGCTGGAAGACTTCGACGGGCCAAGGAGACAGCTGCGCGTTACAAAACGTCGCCCGTCACGCCAGACGAGGATTACGCTGAGCAGCTGAGGGATCTAGGCACTGCAGAGGTTGTGCTCATTCCCGGGACATCGCATGGCTTCATGCAATTCCCGTCCGTGTACCCTCCTGCCTGGAAACACTTCAACCGCTGCGTTGAGTGGTTCGACCAAATCTTCGCGCAAGCGGATAGGACCCGGGCGCGCCAGGACAGACCACTTGCCTCCCCGGTGCAGCCGCGCGCATCGAATGGCAAGGTTGGGAAACATGCACCAGGGGCGGAGTCGAGTGGTGAGGAGGACAAACCACTGGAAATGACCAAGATCAGCCGTGGACGCAGCTCGACGCTCACACAGACCAAGGCCCCCAAACACGAAGAGGCGCCCAAAGCGGGATCACAGTCCCCGCCCAAGCCGAACGGAAAGAAACCCAGACGGTTGAACAAGAATAAGAGCTTGGTCAAGTTGGACAGCGAGGAAGATCTGCTGAGCAGGAGGATGCAGGGGTTAACAAGTGGACTGACCGGAAATGTGGATGATGACTAGACGTTCATGATGCACATGCAACACCAGAGTTGAAGAGACTGACCCATTCGCTTAGAACAACAGATAGACAACCCATTCAGCGTTTCATGCCAACAGGAAAAGTGCCCGAATTTCCATTTCGCGTCTCAATGACGGCGCCAGACGCCACCCAAACCTTGTCCCTCGTGCTCGTGGGGCGCTGGTACGGCGTTACCTCTGGCACCACACACCACACGGGAACGCCTTGCCGAAAAGTGAGGTGACCTGCATATGACGGCACAAGCGGAACGTCCCCCAGCGCACCGTGTAGCTGCAAGCGTGCGATGGACGCGTCGACAAAAGCAAAGTCATCGTCATGACGTGCGATCTGATTTGTCTGGAACGGTGCCGACCCGGCCTAGTCAGCCAGCGCGCACCTGAGGGGAAACCTGGAGCTTGAGCTACACGAGCTGCCTCCCGGACTCCCGACAGGTACTTGAGCTATAGCTTCAGTTCTAGATTTATCAATTCCCTCCTCTTCACTTTCTCGTAGGGGCTTTCGAGACGTTGACTGCAACTGTGATCAATTCAATTCTCCACCCCAAACCGCTACGATGGTGCACCTCTCGTCTGTCTCGAAGAAGCCCGAAAAGGGCGGGTCGTCTCATCAGAAGCAGAAGGCCCCAGTTGAGCTCACCTCTGCCCAGGATGTGAGCGCTACGAGCGTCTACGGTTCCAAGTTTGCGGATGAGGATCTCCCGAAGCATGAGATGCCCGAAAATGAGATGCCGCGGGACATCGCCTACAGACTGATCAGGGACGACCTGAGCCTCGACGGCAATCCGAAGCTCAAGTGAGTCCCGTGCAAGAGCTTCCTCGCCCGCAAACCAGCTGCTGATAACGCATGTGCGATAGTCTGGCTTCGTTCGTCACCACTTACATGGTAATCCCCAAGTCATTGACCCCTCCCGTAACAAGCAGCGCCTGACGCGCCATCAGGAAGACGAGGCCGAGAAGCTCATGACGGAGTGCTTCGCCAAGAACTTCATCGACTACGAGGAGTACCCGCAGTGCGCCGACATCCAGAACCGCTGCGTCAACATGATCGGCTCCATCTTCCACGCCCCCACTGACGGCAACCCCGTGGGCACCTCGACCGTCGGCTCCAGCGAGGCTATCATGCTCGCCGTCCTCGCCATGAAGAAGCGCTGGAAGCAGAAGCGCGAGGCGCAGGGCAAGTCCACCGACAAGCCCAACCTGGTAATGAGCTCCGCCGTGCAGGTCTGCTGGGAGAAGGCGGTGCGGTACTTCGAGGTGGAGGACAGGCTGGTGTACTGCACGCCGGACAGGTTCGTCATAGATCCCGAGGAGACGGTGGGGCTGTGCGATGAGAACACGATTGGAATCTGCGCCATCCTGGGTACGACGTATACGGGTGAGTATGAGGATGTAAAGGGGGTGAATGATTTGCTGGTTAGCAAGGGGATGGATGTGCCGATCCACGTTGATGCGGCCAGCGGTGGATTCGTAGCACCATTTGTAGTGCCTGATCTGGAGTGGGATTTCAGGTGCGAAAAGGTCGTGAGCATCAATGTATCTGGCCACAAGGTGAGCCGACCCCTTTCTGATCTTTGAAGATCATGCTGACTCCTGACAGTACGGGCTGGTGTATCCTGGTGTTGGCTGGGTGGTCTGGCGCGCACCCGAGTACCTCCCCCAAGAGTTGGTCTTCAACATCAACTACCTGGGCGCGGACCAGGCGTCATTCACGCTGAACTTCTCAAAGGGCGCAAGCCACGTCGTCGGCCAGTACTACCAGCTCATCCGCCTCGGCAAGCATGGCTACCGCGCCATCATGAGCAACCTCACCCGCACGGCCGACTACCTCTCAACCTCGCTCGAGCATGAGGGCTTCATCATCATGTCCAAGCCGTCGGGAGAGGGTCTCCCGCTCGTGGCGTTCCGCTTCCCCGACGCCGGCGCCGACGAGCGCTACTACAACGAGTTCTCCCTGGCGCGCACTCTGCGGAGCAGGGGCTGGGTCGTCCCGGCGTACACGATGGCGCCCAAGACCAACAACCTCAAGATGCTGAGGGTGGTGGTCAGGGAGGACTTCAGCCGGAGCAAGTGCGACATGCTCATCAGCGACATCAAGCTCTGCCTGGGGCTGCTCAAGGAGATGGACAAGGAGACGCTAAAGCAGCAGGAGGAGTTTGTCCAGAAGCACGTCACGGCGCATGGGAAGAGACAGCACGGAACTCAAGCTTACAAGGTGAGTTCTGCCTCTAGAACTTGTGGACGAGCAGGTTCTGACCATAGGCAGGATGAGAAGCACTCGCTTCAGGGGAAGACTGGGAAGACGCACGCGGTCTGCTAAGCTCCCAAAAATACGACAACTAGGCCAGTGTTCGACCCAAGGAGTTGCGCTCCTTTCAATTGATTTCGTCTACTCCATAGTAGCTCGTTTCCGATCGTGAGTGGCGAAACCTTTATATTTCGCAATCCGGTAGCCAAACTTATGTACCTCTAAAGTTGGGAAATAACGCCTTCCAATGCATACCCAGATTTCTCGTGCAAATGTTAAGAAGAAAACAAAACGACAAGCAGTGTATAACATCCACTTCCATATCCAGGTGTCTAGACAAGGTGACTTGTAGAGTCCCGATCATATGTCCAGGACAGCTGTTGAGAGCTGACCCTTAGTGCAGGTTGCTCTCAGTCGGTAATAGAAGGCGCTCCATTGCTCGATCTATCAGTGTATCGAGTGCACCTCTGTCTCCGCGATGGTCTTCTTGTGGAAGAGCTTCTGCCGCGGCATGGTGGTGTCCTCGCGCACGAGGCGTCGGGCAATGAACGTCACGAAGCATCCGCCGATGAGTGAAAAGACGGCCACTTCTCATGTCAGTCGCTTAGAAACCACCTCCAAGTCAGGGGGACCTACGGATTGTGAATGTCCAGCCAACGCCGATGGTGTCGATTAGCGGGATTGCTCCTCCAACACCAGCCGCACCGAGTGCATATTGTACGACATACTTGCCACTGATGGCTGCAGCTTTGTACTGGGGATGCACTTCTGCTCCAGATTAGCTTTCCGGATCACACGTGGCCAACATGAAAGCTTACCGGCTGCATAAGTGTTGAGCCCGTTAAAGGCAGCCATCAACCCGAACCCCTCAATGAAACTACTCGAGATGGGAAGTCCCATCCCGCCGACCTCTTGGTCAACACTCCAACCATATAACAAAGTTCCAAACGGCAGTACGACGAAGAACCAGGGAAGGGTGCTATTCAATCTGTCCTCGGCAAATCGAACGCCGTCGCGGCGCGCCTTGTACCGCACGACGCAGCGGTCAGACAGGTGGCCGGACACGACACTGCCGGCGAGAAAGCCCACGCCGGGCGCAAGGAAGAAGAGACCGGAGTACATGGGCGATGTGAGGTCGAAGAGGGGATTGATGATGTGACGCACGGAGGACAGGAGGGAGTATTGGTTGACGGCGAGGAGACCGCATGTTACGTCCTTCGGAACTGTCAGCGCTTAGGTTAAGACATGATAAAGAGACGGTGCTCACAGCAAGCAAGATGCTAGGGAACTTGAACAATCTGAAGACGTGAATGGGGTTGAACGCCGCCAGGATGGCCTCCTTTGACCTGTGCTTTGGCTTCTCGTCGTATTGCAGATTCGAGAGCTCGCTCTTCTTGGGGACGAGGAAGAAGGCGAGGACCAGGCCGATGAGAGCCATGCCGCCCTGAACGCCGAAAATGACTCTCCACGTGGTGAAGGTAGCAATGATACTCGCGATCATGGGCGCTGGAAACTGTCAGGGGCGTGTAAATCTCACAGGGGAAGGCTACCAACTAATGGACTGCGCGCTGACGGTGCTGCCGAGGAAGAAGCCGACGGCGGTTCCACGTACAGCCTACGTTTCTTAGCCACATCTACAACACGTCCGCAGTGACGTCTGCTTACAGGTTCGAAGATGTCAGACAGGATGGTCTGACCAGCTACTAGAAAAAAGGGGCCCATTGTGCCGCTGAACACCCACAAGGCTGTGAACAGGGGGAAGCTGTTGCTCAGAGCACAGCCCAGCGAGCAGAGCACAAAGAGCACCGACGCAACGAGATAGCTCGACCGTCTTCCGATGATGGTCGTGATGGGCAGCCATATCAGAGCAGACATGGCCATGCCGACCAGCACGCCGGCATTGGCAGTGGAGATGCTCGTCGTCTGGACGCCAAAGGTCGCCGCAATTTCGGGGTTGACGGTCATGATGGAGGTGCTCATAAACGTGACAGGCAGGGCCATCCAGCAGACAACAAAGAGGATGACCCAGCGGCGCAGACCAGACATCTTGGCCGCCACATCGTCCGAGTAGGGCATGGGAGTCATGGCCGGGGGTAGCCCCGGGTCAGGCCCAGCGTCTCGGAGGACGGACCCGGGGGTGGTTGCTTCAGGGGTGCTGCTCGCGGCGGGGATGTCCATGCTGAGAAGTCGACCATGCAGCAGATGTCTGCTACAGCTGTTCAACGAAAAAAGGGGGCGTTGACACGCGCGTGGGTTGAAGAGAGCGAGGAGTGAAATTTTCCGATGTGAGAAGGACGGGGATATGGGGAAGCCATTATAACCGAGCCGGTGGAAGCCGGCCATTTGTGGGGGATGCCGAGGACCGGAGCTCCGTGCGTGGTCCGGTTCCGGTTCGGCGGCCGGAGTGCTCCGTTTAAGTGGTGAGGCCGGGCGTGAGAAGCACCGAAAATGTTAGGAAGCGGTCAAGGCGAACAAATGTGTACTCATTCCCACCCTGTATGAAGATCAACATCAAACGAAAGGAGAGCGGAAGGCTTTGATTTGGGTGGATTCTCCGGGAGGAAGTTGACAATTTTCTTCTCTCTCCGGCTGGATGACATCTTGTTGCAGGAGGATTCTCTTTCGATGATTGCAGGTTGGCTTCTTGTAGTATCGTCACATTGATGGCGTAGTCTACGAATCGTGCTGCCTGTGTGCAGCAGGTTTAATACTGAAAGGACATCTATAAACTATCAGCCGCTTCGCTTTTCCGCTCTTCCACAACCGCCAGCATGTCATGACCGCGTCGACACAATAGCATCCTCAAGAATATCCAAGCCGATGTTAATCTCCTCCTCCGAAACATTGAGACTCGGCACAAACCGCAGCGTGTTCGTCCCTGCAGTGATGACCAGCAAGCCCCGCTCCCTCGCGGCCTTTACGATGGGCGAAGGATCCTGCGTCAACTGGAGACCCAGAATCAACCCTCGGCCACGGACCTCTTTCACAAGGTCGGGGTACTTCTGCTGCCAGTGCTCGAAGCGCTTGCGGAACATACCGCCTTTGGCTACGACAGCCTCCTGGAGCTTGGGTTCGGAGAGACGCGAGACCATGCTGTGCGCAACGCGGCAGGCCATGGGGTTGCCGCCGAATGTTGTGCCGTGGTCTCCGACCTTGATCTTCTCTGCTACTGAGCCGGTGACGATGACGGCACCGATGGGGAACCCGTTTCCGAGAGCTTTGGCCGAGGTGAGGATGTCAGGGTGGGCCTCTTTGGGAAGGTTGCCGTGCGCCCAGAACGTTCCCGTCCTGGACATGCCGCATTGGATTTCATCGTGAATCAGCGTTGCGCCGACCTCGCGGCACCTCTTCGCAAGCGCGACGAGGAACTCCTCCGACGCAACTTGCACGCCACCCTCGCCTTGGATAGGCTCGACGATGACACCGCATGTTTTCTCCGTGACGGCGTCGTTGATGGCGGCGATGTCGTTGAACTTGCCCTGGTTGAACCCCGGAACCATGGGTGCGAAGGGTTCTTGGTACTTGGGGTTGTGCGTCGCCGATAGCGCGCCCATCGTCCTTCCGTGGAAACAGCCGTTGAAGGAGACAAACTCCGTCTTCTGCCCTGACGGGTCGACAATCTTACCGGCCTTGCGGGCAAACTTGATGGCCGCCTCGTTGGCCTCCGAGCCGGAGTTGCAGACGAACACGCGTTCGGCGTCGTGCATGCATCCTGACTCAAGGGTCTTTTCAATCAAAAGCTTTGACAAGGCGCCGGTCCAGGGGTTATAGTACAAGTTGGAAGCATGCATAAGAGTGTTGGCCTTCCACATGTTAGTCAGTGTCGCCAGCTTTTGAGTCACACCTGCATACCTGATCGGCGACGATCCTCGACACCTCGGGGTCGCAGTGTCCCAGAGAGTTGACGGCAATACCAGCAGTAAAGTCGAGGTATTTCCTGTTCTCGATGTCCCATATCCACGACCCCTCGCCTTGAGTAAATACAGGCGGGGGCCTGGCGTAGGTTGCTACCATGTACGGGGCGTGTTCATTCACGAGGGCGGCGCTGGGGGAGTCGGTTGCGGGGTCAGGGTTCGGCAGCGAGGCTTCCTTCTGCGACGGTGTGAGCTATGTGTGTGCATCATGGTTACTTGGCAACAACTGACGTTGATTGTCTGCTTGACGCTCTCGGAGAGGTTCGAAGCACCACTGGCGGAGGCAAATGATCGCTGGGTGATGCGCGAGCTGCCCGACGCCGCCAGGCCGGCCAATTGACGGCGCGCCACAAGTCGTAAAGCCATGATGCCTGGATGAATCACGGAGAGGCTCTCTGGGTATGTGACTGGCAATGGAGGGGCTGAAGTTCGAGTGTCACGGTCGTTTAAGAAATTATCTCGGTCGTTATCGATAAGACAGCTGAGCTCCGGTGTCGGTCTGCGTCATTGCAGCAGTGGCCATTGCAGATCACCAAGGGGCGCAATGACCGATGCGTGCCTCAAGAAGCTGATACTAGTGTTGTTTCATCCTGGCGCCCTTTCTTCGATCATTAATGATTACGATTGTGCAACCTACGTTGCTGGTTGCTATCACAGGACGGGTGGTCGAGGTTGAAGCGGCCCGGCTACCCTAGGGTCGCCGCGACCAGCTTCTCAATGGGTAACGCTCAACCTAGATACTACATCACATCCTAATCAAGAGAATGATACGCCTCATTAAGTTGATGAATCAACGAGGCCTTGCAAGTCGCACACCCTTTAAGCTGTGTCATGATGCCTAGAGCGCTGGACTTCCGTATGACAAGTGCACACGTGAACGCTTGGTGGATCGTCGCGACGAAAGGCATGAGGTGCCGGCAGAACGACTTAGAACAGACATTAAAACTTGATTTGGTGCCGGTTCTATAACTTCAGAAGGACGCCACGAGATCCAGTTAATTGCGTGAACTGCGCAACTTCGGGCGATCCGCCCTCCGTCAACGCGGCCGGCGAGAAGGGGCCCATCTCGAGATTCACATCAACAACAAGGCATGGCCTGAAAGCCCCAGCGCAGCGCCGAGTCCCTTAGTGAGGATACTCCGGCCCTCCAGGCGGCACACTACTTGGTCCTTCGGGGCTGTCCAGTTTCTCACTATACCAATCCTCGTTGGGGATGACGCCATTTCTCCCTTTGTAGACCGGCCCGTCCCAACTGTACCCCTGATTCATGTTCTTCCTCGCCTCAGCACTGGACACAGTCGTGCCGTTTACCTCGGCCTTCTGGCCCAGAAAATCTGCCATGCCGTCGCAGATTTTCTCCGAGGGCCTCGTCCTCCACGTTGGACTGCGTTTGGTGTTGGATAACGATTTCATGGTTCGGGACAGAAGGCCAAGTCCGTCGCGCTGGGTTGAGGACTCATTGTCGTCCTTAGCCGCGCCCCCCTCGATGGAGCGCTTCAAGTTCGGTGGCCAAATTGGAACTCGGGGCATGGTGTGGTCAACGGCCTCCTGGGTCAGGTTGCTGCTTGGACCCATATCTTCAGTCTTGGATTTGCCCTTCTTCTTGGATTTGTTCTTCTTCTTGGCTTTGCCCTTGTTCTTCCGGTTGTCCCTCTTCTCAGACCGGTTCGTACCCTTGAGTGCGCCAGGTAGGCAACTCAGCCCTCGCTTAGGGTGCAGATGCTGCTCCGGAATGGGTGCCTCATCTAGACCTTTGGGTGCGTTAGAAAGGCAGGTCAGACCTCGCTCAAGGCACGGATGCTCCGTTGGCACGGGTGCCGAAGCCCCAAGGGCCACAAAGGCGACAAGAATGCTCGCAGGACGCATGATGTAGGCGAGTTGATCGCTGCTGTTCTAGAGGAGCAATAAGCGAATTCGAAAGGTTCGATGCTGGCAGGGGTGCTTGTAATTGGCATGTAGGCCTTGAAAGAGAATGTGCCTGTTTCAGTGTGTTAGCGACGAAGAGCGTGTGCTCTTACGTGGGAGGAGAGGGAGGGGCTTTGAGGGCCAAGCGGCTCCGAAGCCTAAGAAGAACAGGTAAATCAGATTCTAACTGCAGTACAAGCTACACTAGCTCCTTGGATGACAACATTCTTCACGGTGTGGCCAAAGAGTCCGCGAAATTATCGCCCGTGTATACAATAACCCAAAAACGCCGTGGTCGCTCGGGCACAGCTAGTGCCTCGCCTGAAGAAATGTACAAGCGTTCAAAGCCACATTGCGAAATCTGCTGCGAGCAATCAGAGATGCTCACACAGCGCTGTAGCCACCGCGGCTTCCCGTGCCTTGGACTGTGTTGAGCACGGAGCGTGTCCAGTCCTTGAGGAGGTAGGGAACGTCGCGGATAGTATCGCCATGGGGCACGAGGTCCCATCCACGCGCGCCGTATCGGGTGTAGTTCAGCCAGGAGCCGAAGATCAGGTAAGCGGCGATAGCGAGGAAAGCGCTGCGTTAAAATATTAGCGGTGCCCAACAGAAGTTATACTTTCTCAGCCCAAACTTACATGAGGATGAACCAGGTGAAGAAGCCCCAGTGCGAGCTGCTGTCCGAGCCGCCCTCATCGTCGCCACTATCGTCGCGATTCTCGCACGCGTACTTAGTGTGCCAAGTCAACCGCAGGATATCCTTGTCATTGCCCTCGCTCCCGTAGCTCTCCCAAATCAAAGCAGCATCATCCTTGACCAGCTGGTGCTCAACACCGCTCTCCACGCCATCGTCCTCATCCTCCTCATCCTCCTCTTCCTCACCGCGCTTCCGTAGCTTCTTATCGTCACCGTCGTATCGGTCCTCGGATTCCCACTCGCCTTCCAAGCCAGTCTTCTCCTTGTCGCAAAGGAATTCGATGACAGCTTGCTGCTCGCGACGCTCCTTCGTCGGCCCGTTGAGCGGGTGCTTGCCGCCCTTGAGAACGAGACGTAAGCCCTCCTTCTTGGAGTCGTCGTGGGAGTCGCTGGTTTTGAGTCGAGTGGCTTCGTATTCGAAGCTAGAGCCGCCGGTGTTCTCAAGATTGCCTGCAATGGCGACAACCTTGGAAACCACATCCGTGTCATCCTTAATGGTCCGCTCGATGGCGCATGCTGCACTCGTTAGCATCTAATTCTACTCGTCCCCGTGTTCTCCAAACGTACCCCGTGTCCCATTCGGGCACTCCTCGCCCTTCTTCGACTTGCCGCTTTTCTTCAGCGGCTGGCATACGTCCACGGTGTATGTAGTGTTAAAATGCGTCTGTGCAAGGTCTTCCCACTTAGACGTGACAACGCTGTGCGGTCCCCCAAGCTTGGAGAGATCGAACTTCTGTCCTTCTATCACTATTTTCTTGCAGTCCAGCATCGCTGAAGCTGGGGAAGCGGCCAGAAGTAAGGGCACCAGCAGCCCCGAAGCTTGCGGCAGCTGCATCGCGGTCTGGTTGAATGTGTCCGAATGGCGGAAAACGGCGGGTTCGGAGTTGGGAAGGCGTTCGGCGGCGGGTGTGACGTTTGTCGAAGGGATAGCCGACTGAATAGTCTTCTTTAAGCTTCCTTCGAGCTTTCGACGGTGAGCGAAAGTGATTTGAGTCGCTGGACTCAGGTTGAGGTTGATGGTCAGTTGAGAATTCAGCGCATGTGCTGCTCCCTGATGGCTCCGCGACGTGACCACCGGCAGCTTCCACTCTTGGCGGTTGTGTCATCTCCCAGCTCCACGACAGTGTTCCTGAGGTCACGTGCCTCCTTGTCAACACCGTCGGACAGTTATGACATCAGGTACCTTGAGCACACATCAAACACCGATCGTGGCAATGAGCAGATGTAAACTTGCGACGCTGGGCAATTGTAAATGTTGAGTGTGAGAGGCCATTGCCCCATATATAAGCAAGGGCTCTAATTTACAAGCCATCTGTCCGCACCCCTTTGTCCGCACCCCTTCCATTAGACGCGTTAAACACCGATGCTGTGGTCCATCCAACCGACCATCCCTTGGTCAAAACAATTCCAAAATTCCAAGAACCCCTGAATGCTGAGAAAGAGACGCTTCCGAGGGTATACAACAAAGGGAACTGATGAACTCCCGACTCCTGCCTTCATCCTCAGCGTAACGTCCTTCGTTAAACCATGTATTCCCACCACCCGTTGATTATTCCCCCCACGCATTGTACATACTCGGCGCCTATACATTGCAACCAGTAGACGTTGTGACCTCGACGTAACCTTCAGGTCAGATCCTACATCCCCTGATGACCCATCATCCCACCCATGTTCTGCATGGCCTGCTGCTGCTGGTGCTGCTGGTGTTGTTGGTGTTGAAGCTGCTGGTGCTGCTGTTGCTGCTGCTGCATAGCTTGAGCATGCGCCTGCCTTTGACGCTGAACATTGGCATGCCACATAGAGTTGGCTCGGGCGAGCGCCTGGCTCTTGTATGTCTCTCTCGCTTCGGCTGGGATGTTGTCAGGGCTGCCAAACTTCACAGCAGCATCGTTCAGCATTTGGCTAAACAACTGCTTAGCTACCCCTTGGATTTGGGGGTTGATCTGTTGCTGGGGCCGTTGCTGCTGCTGCTGCTGCATTTGTTGCTGCTGTTGTTGCTGTTGCTGCAGCTGTTGCATTTGCTGCATTGTGAAGGCATTCATGTTGGGATTCTGGCCATTCATCATCTGGTTGCTGACTTGTCGTTGCATTCCATTCGCAGCCATCGGGTTCATCCTAGCCATTTGCTGCTGCATCTGAGCCATTTGTGGCGATATTTGACGCATGTTGTTGCCGCCCTGCATGTTCTGCAGTGCCTGTGTATATTGCTGGATGACATGTGGTGATGATATCATGCCGTTGGGTTGCTGCTGAGGATGTCCTTGATGCTGCTGTTGTTGTTGTTGTTGTTGTTGCTGCTGCTGCATCATCATTTGGTTCCGCATCATTTGCATCATTTGCATCTGCTGGGGCGTCATCTGTCCCTGGCCTTGCATCTGTCCATTCATGCCTTGCATGCCCTGTAGAGCCTGCTGGTGCTGCTGTTGTTGTTGCTGAGCAAGCATGGCGCGCTGCTGGGCCTGCATCTGCTGGAAGGCCTGCGGATTCTGCATCATTTGCTGTTGCATCTGAGGATTGTTCATCATCATATTCTGGCCCATCTGCGAATTCTGTGCCATCATGTTGGGAGGTGGGCTGGCCTGGGTCATGCGCGGAGTAGCCTGGATATTCGGGCGATTGACGGGCGTGCCGTGGGCCATGTTTGGCGTTCCATGTGGCATACGCGGTGTGTTGGAAGGATGACTCTGCTGACTTCCCCTGGCTGACATGTTATGACCCATGGGAACGGACATGGGTGCATTCTGAACAACGGATGCTGGTCGTGAGGGACTGGCTGCCATGGTAGAGCTCGTCTGCTGCATAGGCACAGAGTTGTTGGGAACCATGGGCGAGGAATGGTTTTGAGGCGTCCCATGCCGAACGACTGGCGAGGAGCCTTGGGCTTGGGCCTGGGCAATCTGCGCCTGGAGCCTTGCCTGTGCTTGATTCGTAGCTTGAGGCTGCCCTCCGTTGTTTGGCATTCCGTTCTGCATGACAACATTCTGTTGTGGGTGGCCATGCTGCGCGCCATTCTGCTGGTTGTTCTGCTGTTGGTTGTTTTGGTTGGCAGCCTGCTGGGCAGCCATCCGCTGTCTTTGAGCTTCAGCTTGCTGTGCTTGACGTTCCCTGAGCGCGGCAGCTTCGCGCCTGGCCTTCTCCGCTTCGTTCTGTTGCTTTTGGGCTTGCGCTTCTGCTGTCTGCTGCGTCTGTCGTTGAAGCTGGAGTTTGCGGTCGTTCTCCTGCTGCTTGATCTTCTCCTGCTCCCTCTTCTCTGCATGCTCTTGCTTAATTTGCTCAATGACCTTGAAGCGCTCGAACGTTGGTTCGAAGGCTGAGGCGCCAGTTTGAGTGTCCCCGTCCGTCCCACTTGCAGCCTGAGCTCCAGCAGCGCCAGGTCGCTCGTCGAGGAACAGCATGTAGCGTTCTTGTTCGGCAGCAGCGGCCTCATCAGCTGCCATCTCCGCCACGGTCCTTTTCCTGGTCTTCGGCGCTGGAGGTGGCTCTGCATGCTTCGGGTGTGAAAGTATTTCCAAGGCGGCGATTTGCGTTGCCACGTTGGACGCTTTGGGCGTCAGGACCAGCGGGGCTTCCGTGGCTACAAGAATCTGTCCCTCTGCGGCGCGGAGCTGACTGGGATCCATTTCCATCTTCTCTCGCTTCTGACGTTTTGCTGGAGGGGGCATGCTGGATGCTGTCGGTGTCGGTGGAACCAAAGCCGACGGAGTTTGGGGGAGATTTGTTTGACCATCCAATTGTGAGACCGGCGTTGTTGCGGAAAGCAGAAGATCCCGGGAGAAACTCTCTGAAGTCGGGACGAGGACCACAGTGAAGACTTTGGACTTCGAAGACGTTTGACCGTCTGCTGGATGGTCTCTACTGGCAGGTTCATCTGCCTCCTCTTGCTTCGCCACTTTGCCGTCTTCGTCCGTTTTCTTATTCTCATCTTGATTACTTGACTCGTCCTTCGCAAACGGCGCATATGATGAGGGCGTCACGTAAGGATTGTGTTTGTGTATCGAGGGGATCTTCGGGATCTTAGATTTGGCAGCCGGCTTCGCAGCGTCCTTGACTTGGGCCACAGACTTGTGGTCATGGACTTGAACGATGAGGCAGCCGTCATAGAAAGGCACTCCACTCTGCGTCAAGATCTCAAGGAGGTCGTGGGGCACGGTTCGGGTTTTGAGGTGCTCGAGGAATATGGCCATTGGTGACCGATATGAAAACATGCCATCCTGATTGTCGAATCGGAAGTGCTGAGGATGTAAATGCACTATCAACGAAGGGGGTCGTCCTCTGAACTTCTTCAGAATATATGCCGGTGTGAGAACTGGTATGGTCAGTAGAGCTCCGTGGGCGCACCAAGCGTCAGTCATACCGTGAGGCCGTGCAGTAGTGTTGGCGGCATTTGGGTCTTCGTTCAGCGGGCCCGATCGCAGGCCAGCACTATTTCGCGAATTCCTCCCAGCCTGGTTTGCAGTATCCCGCCGTATCCTGTTTGATGGCCGCACTGACGATGCAATGGGTCGTTCGGACACCAAGTTGGCCGAAGCTTTCGCAGTTGCCGGTGTCTTAGACTTGGATGCCGAAGGCATCGACGAGGCGCTCATCGCGGTCGCTCCGTTGGTCTGGATATCTGTAGGAGCAGACCGCTTCAGCTTGTTCGCGCCGTTAGTCTGCACAGCAACAGGTGCCATGGTCGCGGCTCCCGCTGCGGCAGGCAGCAATGTTGCGGCACCGGCAAGTTTCGCACCGTGTGTCGATGATACGTGCTATATCGCAATTGTAGACATTGATAGATTGATTCGCCGCGTTCGTAGACACTCGGTTCGATGATGCGGGGGATTCGCGTGGATTCGCAACGATGATGATATCGAGGTCAGCCGCCCACTGGAGTCGAGTACGGGATCGCAACCGAGGCGCGGAAGAGATCGGGTTTACCGGGCGCTCAAACCACGGAAGGGCGCAGAAAGGCTTTTGGGGACCGACCAGCTCGCGGCCGTCGCTGAATTCGTGGGAATGTTTGTGATGTTGATGGTGATGCGTCGCTTCGTGTCTGCCGCCGCATCACGAATGCGGTCGGCTGAGGCTCCACGCCCGCGACTAGGAGCGAGATGCCAAGTCACGTGATATCCTTTGGCTTCGAATTGCAGTCCACATAATCAACTTTATGAACAGCAATAAACGTTGGTGAGCAGGTCTGAGAACTTTCAATAGAGCTGGTCTGTTCCTAGGATTTGCGCCGCATTTTAGTAATCAACAATGATTGCGATCCCATTTGAACAATGGACGACCTAGGACACGTGAGCGACGCGATAGGCGGAGTGAAACATGACGACAATGACGATCCTGACCGCCCCGAACAATGGTGTTAATCAACTAGCGTTGCTAGTCATGTACACTCGTAGTTATCTTCAGTGATATTTCCTATACTAGTATGTCCACAATGCGCTTATACCAAAATTGCTCATTACTCGATGCCTTGCACACGTCGTTGCCAATCGTCGTTGACACGCATGCCATCAACAACAACGACGCCGCGCCCTCTCCCTACCCTCTCGGGGCGTTGCCACCACTTCTCGTCTTTTCCACTCTTCTCAGCCTCCGACTCACTGTCGGCGAGACCACCAGCACCGCCTTCTGCACCGACGACAAGAATGACGTCGTGCCGCAGCCAAGAGTGCAGGGTAGTGATGAGATTGCCATTGTCACCAGCCATTGATTCTTGAAGGTAGATGACTTCAGGCTGCAGATGACGCAGGATATGGGTGTGGCCATTGAATGTAGTAAAAGGCAAAACCATGCTGTCCTTCTCCACAATGGCTAGAGCCTGTGAATAAACAGCGTTGAATGCTGCACTTGCTGCAGGAGAGCTTGCGCTGTGATATCGTCAGAGTGGGATCTTGCCCCAGGACATGTAGACTTACATGGCGGCCTTGGAATCGGCTCCTGGTTGGGCTTGGTCGTGTCCAATGTTAGAGTATGAGGAGCTTAGCGAAGGAGGCGGAAGATTACTGGTAGTAGTCTCTAACGAAGTCTCCTTGAGGTCCGGCGCATATATCAGAACGAACAACTTGACCTTCGAGAAGTCGTTGTGTCGAGGAATGTGAGAGAGAATCGACTGCCGTCATTAGCAATACTTCTTGGTACATTTCTGGGTCCAACGTACGGCATGCTCGATGTAGCCATTGCTGTCTGCCTCTGCCAATGGGGAATCCGCCGAGACGACAATGGCAACTGTCTTGCGACCCCGAGCATTCCCTAATGGCGCACGATCCGCCTTCGCATCTGCTTCCTCTGACCAGGGATTGTTGCCCTCATCTTCCCGAATCGAGGAGAGCGCTTTGCCCATCGCAGCACCTGCCGCCGCGAAGCCTGCAGCTACGTTCTTTCCAGTTGCGTCAAAGAACTGCTGAGGGCTCGGCGTCCTTCGCAGTGCGCCTGACATACGAGCACCCCATCCAGACACATCGCTGGGGGCCGTAGCTACCCCGACACTCTCGTGATCCGTCGGGGGCCCTTGCGGTCGCGGGGGTTGTTGCGGTGGGCGACCGTCTCTCGAAGCGCCGTACGCGGGGTTATCGCCGTAGTCTGCATTGTCGTAGTCCAAGCCCGGCTCGTGATCCTCCTCGCTCGAGTCTTTGCGCTGACTCCATGCCCAAGCCGCAACTCCCGCGGTTGCAACCGTGAGGGTCACAGCCAGCGGTACCCAATGACTCCAGACACCGTGCCGACGGGAGTCGTTTCGATTTGGTGACATTTAGTCGGATAGCTGTCGCATCGCTCGTTGGAGACTGGCGTGGAGATGCCCCCGTGGGTGGAGCTTGGATCTCGCGATTGTTTTGATTTGACTTTAATCGGTCAAGCAATGGCACACGGCGCGGGTAGGTTGACAGCCACCAGATATGAGGATTTTATCTCACGCAGGCTTTGTGCAATGGCCGCTCGTCGAAGTTCGTCTGTCGCAAAGTTGGTGGCTGGGGGCCGACGATCCCATGGCTGGCATCAACAATCAGGAAGCTCGGGTGGAGCTGCCCAGCAACGGCGTCAGCATCCGAGGTTCGGGCAGCAGTCTGCATCATTGGCTGCTGCGGGGCAGGCGAATATCCGAGCCGAGCATTTGGCAACACGTGCGTAATGGTTGTGGCGGTGCGCTAGACGAAAATCACTTGCCCGGTTCACCAGCCACAATTCACCCCACGTTCGTGATACCATCCCACCATAATCTTTTACCTGTGACTCGAACGAACAATCGAAGACAGGCCATCACGCTTTCTCAGCACCACTTCACGTGCCAAATAGCAGCACATTTGAGATCTCGGAAGAAGGACTAAACGCTCCATTGATCTCACCTGGTTCAAATCGAGGCTGCAGCCTCTCACACCATGCCCCACGCTCTGTCCATGGCCTCGACTGGGCTGCAAGCACTCATCCTGTGCGGTCCGGGTTCTTCCTTTCCGACGTTCACCTCGAATCCTGATGAGAGCCCAAAGGCCCTACTTCCCATCGCGAACAGGCCGATGGTCTGGTATCCCATTGACTTTTGCTATCGATCAGGAATCACCAGTGAGTCATGACCCTAGGGAAACATGGCTAAACCTTAACGCGGCAAATGGGCAATTCCAAAGAGAAAGTGCTGAAATATAGTTGCAGACATCACCTTAATATGCCCTCCTTCAGCCTCGGCAGCCATCACGACGGGCCTCAACACCAACCTCTACCTTACAGGCCTGCCCCTCCCTAGGCCAGATGTACTAGCCCCAGCTGATCTGGACTACAACATGGGCACAGCTGATATACTTCGGCTGCCCGAAGTCAAGGAACTGATTACTTCCGACTTTGTTGTCCTACCGTGTGACCTGGTGTGTGAGGTTGGTGGTGCCAAGCTCGTAGAGGCCTGGCAGCTGAAATCAGCAAGCTTGCCACAATCGGTGGAAGTGGAAAGCTTGCTGGATGAAACCGCTTCCAAACATTTCAGCGGCGGCATGGGTGTGTGGTACAATACGAAGGTTGATACGCCGATCAAGAAGGAGGAGACGGACTTCATTGCGACAACACCTCTCCCACCGACGACCACCAAGGCTCAGAAGGGTTCACTCATCACAAGCATTTCGAAACTCGTCTACTCAATGCCAAAGGATACATTCAAGGAATCTATGGAGGAGAAACACGGGTTATCAATTCGCCATGGGTTGATTAGGTCGCATCCTCGCGTGCGCATGCTCACAACACATCGTGACGCTCACATATACATTTTCCCGCGATGGATACTGGACTTTATCGAGAAGAACGATCGCATGGAGACTATCAGCGAGGATGTAGTTGGATGGTGGGCCAAAGCTGGATGGCAAAATGGTTTGGCAGAGAAGCTGCACATCAAGGAAATTTGCAGAAAGCGAGAGACCGAGGACGATAGTCAAAACTCGTCACCAACGAGCGAGACTTCTCCTGAACGTGGAGACGGCCTCACGCAGAAGCATTCCTCAACATCCACCGCAGATCAACGAGATAACGGGGAAACAGGCATCGCGCAAGAGGAGGTACCGCAGATGCTCGCCTATGTCCACCCCGGAGCAAGCCAAAAGCTAGGCTCATTGATCAGGAGAGTAGACACGGCACAGCTCCTGCTTGCCATTTCCCTGCAGTTGGCGAAGCTGCCATCTCTTGAGGAAGACCACACTGAGTCTGCTTCTCCTTATGCTCATAGCAAGAAAGTGGCGTATCCTGAAGGTGTCAAGTCCAGAACAACCATCACGAAAGCAGATTCTCTGGTCGGCGAGAATGTCTCTGTGGAGGAGAAGGTGGCGATCAAGGAGTCCGTCGTCGGCGCTGGATGTCAGCTCAACGAGGGCGCGAAGCTCGCTGGATGTCTCCTGATGGAAGGAGTTGTGGTGGGAAAGAATTGCAAGCTGACCAAGTGCATCCTCGGCAAGCGATGTGTCATCGGCGATGGATCAGTCCTGGAGAATTGCGAGGTTCAAGAAAACCTTATGGTAGAGGCAAACAGTAAGCATGGTACTTTATATGTGTTGTTTCTACTGCTGACAATTCCCAGCCGAGGATAAGGACAACAAGTTAATGAGCTCCGAGGGTCTCGAAGCAACCGAGGCTGAGATGGACGAGGTTCTACAGGAGCAAGAGGATCAAGCAGCAGCGGACGAGGAAGCCATGGTCGACTGATAACGATCCGGGTGGAAATAAAACGTCATAAGGCCAATCGCCATATTTCATGAGCAGTTGAGTGTGATGGGCGCCGATGTGACTAACGACATGAGATCGTGCTGCAGGTCTTTGAACTGCCACCTCTGATCATATCACAGACAACCCGATCCTGGAGTTTCTTCAACAAGCAGATATAGCTTTTCTCGTAATGCCTGCGAGCAATCGACTACACCCGTCACAGCCAACTGCCTTGGTGATGACGACGACGCACTTCAAACCCTTGCCAAACTGAGTGGCGGGGGGCTGCTGAGATCCAGAGCTGCACGATCGATGCGTTCGCTGCACCTGTTACGGCAGAGCCAGCGATCATCGCAAAATCCCTCAGCAGTGGAAGGAAGCCGATTTGGATCGGTGCGCAGTGGCTGCTGCATGATTCGCAAAGTTTTCTCCGCGCTCAGGCTTAAGAGCTGCAAACACTAGGCCCTTCCCGCTCCCGCAATGAATGCACCTCATGCAGTCCGTCCCCGCATTCAGGTCAAAACCCTGAGCAGCTCGGTGGAGGGGCTGGCAAAAGCATTCACCGAGAGGCTAGAGCTTCGCGGCCGGCAATGCAGTCGCTTTTTCTCTCTGTTGAGTGCGGGGTCACATCTGGTTAGCTCGTTCTTGCGGCCTCAGCTACGTACTACACCCGCCAGAAGCCAGCGGAACACGGATGTTAGTCGAACCGAAAGATACGACGCAGCAACGGCTTATTCAAACCCCTGGGCCGAGCTAATGCGAAGAGAACCCCTTCGAGAGGGGGACGGGTTCCGATTGAAGCTATCGACGATCGTGGATGTGCAGCGCTGCTTGTCGAGGGAGGAGTATTGATTTGCGCTAATTAGACTTGGGAATTCTTGAAGAACTATCGTCAGAGGGAGGCAGATCTCACCTAGACGCCGGAGATGACCTTGACGTTTGCCCTCGTGGCATCGTATGATGGGATTCTCTCGAGATTCGCATGTCTTTTCGCTACCCGACCAGGTTCGTCTGGCGTACCCGTACCTTAGACATTGAAGGGAAAAAGCAATATGAGGGCGTGGGTGGAGCCAAGTCACTGGGGCGCCTGTCTGATTACTGAAATCAGTGACTTATTGCGGTTTTCACTTTTTTGACAGATCACTCGCATTAGCCCGAGAACCAGCGGTTTGGCCAACGCTCATCGTCTTGGAGATGGCAGTTCGTGCGCAGCGTGGCCGGCGGGCGAGACTTGTTAAGCCTTGAGTCGAAGACGTGGAAGATCTTCCAGGCGAGGTCGGCCAGCAGTTGGCCCGTGTCCTCAGGACCATTGTGGCTCGTGGCACAGCCTGCTCTGGGGGGCATGGAAATAGCATCGCCGCCCATTCATGTCGAGGTCATGGCAGGTGGCACAGGCCAGCCTCGAGTCCGAGCCTCGAGGACCGTGACAGGCGAAACCGTGGTGTCCATCAAGTCGGGATTTTTGCTCTCCTGCCACAAATCTACTCTCGAAACTTTCCGAGCGACTCGACCCATCACGGAGATTGATCGCTCCAACGGGAGGTCTGGCCGTCGTTGGAGTGATTGATCATATCCAATAATGGACCTGTCGTGGCGTCAAATAAGTTCCGCAAACCTGACGGCCGGTACCTGGAGGTCCTTGCAGCAAACTTGCCTCTCGCGGAGTGCCCGCTTGCCTTCTCTGAAGAGTCCAGCCGTCGACTTGCTCGAGGCGTGCCTGAGCGCACTGTTGTTGGCACCTTTGCGTGCGCCATTGGATCCAAGGAGGACCTCGCGTTAGCGCATCGCCGCCAGGAAAAATCAATCAAACACTATTCGGCCAGGCGTTTGAGACGTCCTGAGGTCGCACTGGATCTGAGGGCGGCGATCGAGCCTCCCCCTCTCCACAATCGTACATATGCATCCGCATTGCATGGCATCGCGGGAGCACCAAGCAGCCGTTCGTGGAGCAACTCAACCGGCAAGCTAGAAAGGTTACCTCGTACTCCCACTACCGCCGAATCCCAGTTTCCAGCCTCCAAATATCGTTATCGGCGGTTGACGGCCGGCAAATGGCACGGTGGGTATGCTCGAGCGCGAGCGTTCTAGTCCCCGTCTGGGGCGCAGTGGCCTATTGAGCCAACACCACCCGACGAGGTGAATAAGGTATTGTTCTCCAGGTTCTGGTAGCCAACTTGGATTTAGTGCGGATCACAGGGCCACGGGTTCCGATCTACGCCCAGCCGAGAGCTGTCGGATGGCCACACCATCTCGTCGACTGGAATCGACGAAGCACCTGTGGATGATGTCAGGTACAGGACGCACTGTCTCAGGCGATGAGTCTCTTCCCACCATCAGATGGATCAGACCTGGGTTCCTGCGGCCAGCAATGCATGGGCTTCGTCAGAAGCATGCGGCTTCACCTTGCTTAACGGGCGGCCCCCTCGGAAACTCCCCATCGTGGGGCACGGCTGCAGAGAGATGAGTTATCCTCAGGCGTGAGACTCGCAGCGCGGACTGTTTCTTTTCCCCTGATACGAGACGACTCTTGTACCTGGCAGATTCGCGTTCCCGCACTCCCCCCCACTTCTTCACGGGCGTTGCGAGGGCAATGATCTGATTCTGGTGAGCTTGGGGGGAGACAGCTAAGGTACGACAGCCCCAGCTCTCGGTTGAGTGCTCGGCGAGATAGCAACGACATGTGTCTCAGCCGTGACGATGTTCGAGATGTCAATATGGCGCCGGATAGCCTCTACCGTAGGCAGCTCCATTCCATCCAGAGGTCTGCCGTGGATGACTGCACAGAACCAAGTGGCACAACGGGACCACTTGCGCCGCTCGCTGAGTTGCAACGCCATCTATGATGTACCTCGCGTCAAGGACCCTAGGAGCTGCAGCGTGCATTATGCAGGTCAGAGCCGCCACAAGTCCCAATGGGGTGTTTGTCCGGCATGCGGGTCAGGTGTCAGCGAGGGGTACTAGTGGCGTGGCTTGCCTTGGACACACCCTCCCAACCAAGCCAACCCCATCTAAACGTAGAAACATGCAAGCGCACGCCCGGTCCTCTCGAGCTTTGGTCTTTGCCTTTGTTCTTTTTTGGCCGCCGGCTCATGCACACAGGCTCCAGTGCTGCATATCGGATGGGGCCATGGTGGGCTGGGTACCATAGGCACTTTGTGATGTGCCCAGGAGTCTTGTCTCGACGTTGAGGCACCTCTATAACTAACTCGGCTCGGATCTCCATCTTCTGAATGTTCATAAAGCTGATCTCAGCCTGCATCGAGGGAACTGAGAAACACGGCGTCTATTACTTCAAAACACCAAATTCTACATCTGCAATAATTTACCTCCTCTCCTCGAACACCCCCATGACGATCTACCCGAAACACCCACTATCAAATCGCCCATTCCATCCTCGAGCTGGACCAAAGTACTTGTCTCTCGGCATCTTCATCGCAGTACCTCCCTCTCAACAATCCCTCTGGGGGTGTCTGATCATCGCTTTGGGTGTTTCAGGCTCATCGGCACTGCTCATCCGCCTGTTCTCATTCCACCTCATTGATATATCTTCAAGGGGCGTCCTTCCTCTTTGAAAAAGCATTCCCGACAAGAGTCAGTCACACGAGCCCTCCATCTCGAAGCCCAACACACTTCGACACACACACACACACACAACACTATCCTTCACTTGTCAAGGAGTCTTTTTGGATTCTTGACCGGTCAAGATGCAGTTCGAGTCAGACTTCAGGTTCGACATGGACGATGGCTTCAGCATGTGCAGCCAGTCCATGTCGTGTCCCTCGACAACTACCAGCTTCTCCTCCGCGTCGTCGGCATACGAGGTCTTCACACCCAACACTTCAAGACGTTCTACTCCCAACGAGTTGGCTTTCGACCTAGATGGCGCCTTCGCTGCCAACCAGAGCCTGGACATCACTCCTCCCTCGAACTCGATGCAAAAATACTTCCCAGGACCTGCCAAGCAGGAGCCTGAATACTTCAACCCTTCCATCAAGTCGGAGTCGGAGCAGATGGGGTTCGACCCGTTACCACTCACACCCATGAAGAAGAGCTTCGACGGTCTACCAAGCGAGTACGACATGTTCCCCATGAACATGCCTGGGCAAACGCCCATGGGTACCATCACTCCCTCTCGGTCCTTCGGCATGACGACCATCTCGCCAGAAGCTGCTATGGGACCCCAATCATACATGATGACGCCCACGCGAAGCCTCTCTGGGGGCAGCGACATGGCTGACTCCTCGGCATCGTGGTCTATTCCTGCGGAGAGCCCCATGTCCTTCTTCCAGCAGCCGCGCGAGCTCTCTTTTGACGAAATGGCCACCCTGGAAATGGAGCGCCACTCGCAGTCGCCCATGGGACACTATTCCATGCAACAACAAGGCCCCCCTTCTCCAAACAGCTATCGCATGCAGCGCAAAATGATGCTTCATGAAGCGCAACGCAAAACCAGCGAGCTGCAGCGCGCCCAGATCCGGGCCTCGCAACGAAAGCGCGCAGCCGCCGTCGCTTCTGGCAAGCCTGAGCCCAGCGTGGACGTCGTTCGTCGTTCCATGTGCAAGTGTGATTACCCCGGCTGCACAAAGGCTTTCCGCCGAAACGAGCACCTGAAACGCCACAAGCAGACGTAAGTACATGGCAGACACTGCACTCTCCGGCAATATCAACTAACACTATCATAGTTTCCACGGCGAAGGCCCCAACAGGTTCTGCTGCGAGTTCTGCGGCAAGGATCAGTTCAACCGCCAGGATAACCTGAACAACCACCGCAAGCTCCACGCTCGGCCCAACAGCCGCAACAGGGGCGTGGAGTACATGCCCGAGGCCGTTCCCGTCATCGAGCATGAGGAGCGCAGCCGCAAGAAGCGGGCACCTCCCAAATCCAAGTCTGTCAAGACAGAGGCGGATTACGGGCTGTGAAGCGTCTGGTCTTCGAGTATAAGCCTTGAGACAAGCAGGTCGAACCTGCATCAGGCGAGCGTGGCGGCTACTGCAGGGGACGTTTTGCTTTGCCTCTGCCTCTCGGCTGGGGCGAAGTAATTTACTACTGGGTCGCTATCTTTGACTTTTGGGCGCTGTTGGTGTTATGATGTTTGTTACATTTCTTGCATTTTTCACGACATCCTTACCTTTGGATACCACTTTTTGCCGAGAACACTCTACGGAGGGAATTGGAGGAGATACCTTTCTGAATGACTGGGAAGACACGCACATTCACACTTCATCATTACATTCGCTTCATGCCATAGACCTGGGGCTGGTGACGGAAAACGGGGGCAAGGGTGGCAACCACCAAAAAGCGGGGGGGAACTTCTTGTATCAAACAATCTTTGTAATCTAGCATTTTCGAAATACTTGGGGGTGGACGGTGGAGAGATCCGGGGCCTCTTGGATGGGACGAGGTAGTGCGGAACTCAGCAGAGTGGCAAGGGGAGGAAAGGGGCGAGTGGCAGAGTAGTATGGGTCCAATACGAGACGTCGAGCCTTCCTCTGCGAAAACTTTTTGCATTAGCTCTCCACAGTGGTGACTTCATTCGTAATGGCTGAGTTGGAAGAGACGGAAGTATGTCTAAGGTACGGATGGGGAGGTTTCAGATGCCAGGTACGTGACGCACGGAGGGTTGGGCCTCCTGCGGCGCTCGCGGAGAAGGGGAAGAGGCCTGAGCGAGCACTCCGCCGGCTTCGGGGGGAAAGTTCCTCGACGAAGCTTGATTCATGCAGGACCTCATGCAGGACTCAGTTATGCCAGGTACGACTCTCCATGGAGAGGAAGACGACGGCTCGCGAGGGTCTCGGATACCGTGCATTGCATAGGGGAAGTACGTCGGGTCGAGGTGAGGGAGTCACACTCCGCGGTTTTGGTCGCCGAAGTGACGGCACGGGGTGGCGAGACGTGCAAGACTCTGCTGAACGTGCCGAACGTGCTATTGGCGGTATAATCTGCGGCATGGTGCAAGCGTAGTCGAACAGCTGGTAGACTACGTTGAGGCTGCCTTGAGAGCACGGCTCAGACGAGAGTGGCACGCGCACGTACTCCCACAGACTGAGCATTTATGGACCAAAAACTACTCATAGAACAATGATTGATCTATTTTCAACAGCAAGATACTTGAATTATCCCCATATGCTTGTAAAGTGGTCAACGACATCAGGCTGGGCGTCGTGTAAGTGGTTAGCGGTACGTACCTCTGTCAAGTGGCAGCGGCAGTGGCAGCGGCCTCGAAAAGCCCGAGCGCGCACACGCGGCGGGGTCTCAGCCCACGCTCACCTGGACATTGAGGTCAAGACGCCGTCGACATCACCACAAGCCAGCTCCAGCCCCAGCTCCAGCTCTCGTGCCGCGACAATCATGGCTTGATTCATCACTTTGTTCCTCGTTACGCTCGTGCAGCATCGCAAACCATCGAGTCTCCGATGATCTGCAAACGGCTGCAGCGACTGAGACCAGCCACCCCTCCCCTCCCCTCCCCTCCCCAGGACAGCCCCAGCCCCAGCCTCAGCGACGGCGTCAGCGTCAGCACGCTGCGCATGGCCGGCGTTCGTTAGGGCCTGCACCTCGTTCGATCTGGTTCTGTCCGCACCGGGGACAAAGCGCACCGACAAAAGCAACGATATCACTGATGCTTCTGCGCTTCGTCCTGGAGTCTTTGCATTGCTCTCGAGATCCGGTGCAGCCGACAATAGCAGCCACCTGGTCGAGTCTGGTTATTGGTCTTCCGGGCCGGCTGAATGACTGCGCCTGAGCCCACGGACCTACCCCAACAACTAATTCAAGTCCACAACCAGCAGCCCGCTAGTCCGATAGGACCTGGTCGTGGCCTGTGTCCTGCGATATGAGTGGTCTACCCTCTTACGATGAAGCTACGGCTCGGCCTGACTGGGCCAACATCGTGGCTCCGTACGTTGCCTTCAAGGATTACCATGCTCTTTGTCTCGTCAGTCGCAGTTTCTGGCACGTGTTTGCGCCAAGGCTTTGGGGCAACTTGTTCCGCTCGGTTAGACAGGCTGGTCTGGACCCTAGTGATGGTGGGTAACCGCTCTGTCTTGGCCTGCTGTTGTGGTGCTGAACCGCTGACACCATCTCTGCACAGATCTGGCCTGGTGGTTTGACTTTGTGTTCAACAAGCTGAAGCCTGGCCGTATTAGGCTGCAGACGAGGGAGCTCATCCGTGTACTGGACGGGCGCAGTTTCGTAAAGGATGCTTATGACTTCTCATCTGACCAGAATGAGCGGACTCTCCAGCAGAGCTTCAGACAGGCTCTCACATGGCTTCCCAACGTTGACTCACTGTTGTTCGACGAACATGCGGACTTGGATCCAAACTTCCTCGCTGGATTGGATGAAGACCTGAACCAGGACATTGTATGTCCCTCCCTGTTGAGCGTCGCTCACTGTCCGTACGCGCTGCCGAACAACTTCTTCGCTTCGCCATACTTGCAGGGGCTGGTGTACTTGGACATCTCAGGCGTCCCGGGCTCCATCACCTCTTTGTGCCGGCAGCCATCTAACACGCTGCCGGACTTGCGTGTGCTCAAACTTCGTGGAAGGGAGCTTGGGGGAGTCGACTTCCAATTTCTGGTGCACAGATTCAGGCTTAAGCTTTGGAGCCTGGATATCACTGACAACAATGTCAAAGACCCAGCCATCCGTGATCTCGTCCAGAAGTGCTTTCCGTCTACAACACTGCGGTCCTCAGCTCATTTTGCACGAGAAGGCAAGCTTGAGATTGACCAAGAAAGGGGCAGCACCCTCTCCGGACCGTTCGTCCGCATCGAGGAGTCTGAGCGTAGCGGGAGCTTCAGCCATCCTGAGCGCTACTTGCCAGATTCCCCCATGTACCACGCCAATCCGGATGACGGACCACAGGAGTATCACGTTTTCCGCTCCGACGGCTTGCAGTCTATCCGTCAAGACTCAGCCGACGCGGGCAGTGCGGTGCTCTCAGAGACAGACAACTTCGCCGTGATCGAGGACTACCGCTCCGCTCGGGGTCTGACGCACCTCCACCTATCCAACAACCAGATATCGGCCGAGGGCGTTGCCGAGCTCGTCCAGACATCTAATGGTCATCTAGAGAACCTGTCATGCGATGACATGCCACTTCTACCGCCCGGCGATTACCAAAGCCGATGGCCACCATCCGCCAGCCTCAGGGGCATCATCGGGAATGCTCACATCTTCCGACCTGTCATCTCATCCAACCTCTCTGTACTTCGCATACACCACTCGCTAGTCACTCACATACCCACCCTCCAGCACGAAGGTTTCTCGACTCTTGCACGCCTGCACGTTTCTGAGAACACCATCTACCCACGCATCCAAGCCGCCTTCCCACAATCCTACGTCCCAGACATGAACCCACGTCTGACGTCCTTGACCCTCACCAAGATTCCCCGGCGCTCTTCAGGTCCTCTCATCGCTCGGCTCGTCACTTTTCTCAAACTGCTCTCCGAACAAGAACGCGCAATCCAGGACTCCAGGCCCGCTGCGTCATCATGGCGGGGCCCACGTCTCTTGAAGGGTCTGAGACACCTCAGGCTCGAGTTCGAGCCCGACCCAATGCAGGAAGGATTTTCCGCGTCTGAGGACCTCGACGCGGAGGAACTGATGAACAGCGGGGAGAAGAGCTTTTCTTTCTTCGGGAATGAGTGGACGGGTGCCGCTGCGGTGCGGGCGCCTGCCGCTGCGGAGGCGGAAGAGAAGCTTGATGTGAGACAGGAGGAGAATTCCAGCGCCGACGGCGACAATGCTGTACCGCCATATTCGGACCGAAACGATGAGGAGTTTATGACATATCACGGGGAGTGGAAAGGCAAGACGTTTGAAGTGCCGGTGTGGATTGGGAAATCCCTGGCAAGTAAAGAGGCGATCCATGACTACAGGTCGCTGGTGGACAAGCATGGTCTCACAGATAGGGTCGGACCCGTCACACCGGCACAGGCCCTAGCTGGAGCTCCGGCAAGCTCGTTCGTCGATCACAAAGCTTGGATGTTATCTGTCATGCCCAAGAAGCTGGAAGCACCGGCGGCCAAAGAGCTCCTCGGAATGCGGGATGTCCTCGCCGAGCTCAAGGCGTATCGGCACCAAGGCCGGACCAAGTTCACCGACTTGAAACAGCAGAATGGATCTCGGCCGACATTACTTGGCGAGCCGCACTTCTTCTGGACGGGAAAGCTGGAGGTCTCCATAGAGGAACCGGCGACTCATTCACGGCCGTCGCAGTACTGGCGATGAGATAGTAACGCGCTTGTATGTACATGTTAGATTGACTACGGAGGCGGCTATATACGGCCTGCCCATCGTCTAACCGAGGTCTACCCAGCTTAAGCAACAGTCGCAGAGTAGCTGGTGGTAGTGAATGTAACGTCGGTACCGACAAACGGCTCCGTTCCAGCTCCCACGCTCTGCACGACCTTGGTCGCATCCACCCCTTGCTCAGCGACGAGGTAGCTCGTGAAGTCCACCAGGTCACCGCTGAAGTTCTCAACGTTGCCGCTGCTGGCGACGAAGCTGTACACCTCCATCTGGCTGTGGCTGCCGTAGAACAGATCCCAGCTCTGCCCGTTGACGTCGACGGTGGCGATGGGCGAGCCGGTGCTCGAGATGGGCCCGGCGCCGCCGAAGGCGCCCAGCCAGATCATGAACTCGTAGGCCGGGGCGGAGTCGGCCGTGTCTCCGGTGAAGATGTCGAAGGCGACGTTGGTGGTGAAGTCGCCGGCGCCGGAGTAGCTGGTTCGCGTTAACACCTTGTCCCTTCTCTGGTTGCCCCAAGGCCTTGAAGACGTGAGGCGAGAAAAAAGGGAAAACTTGCCTCCAAGCCCACTCGGCCTGAATGCTGCTGACCTCGCTCAGAGGCTTCGGGTCCGCCTCGACGACCACGTTGGGGTAGCTCTTGACGCTGCTCGGGCCGCCAACCCAGGTCCAGTCGACAGACCAGCTCAGGGTGCCGTCGGCGGAGAGGCCATTGTTGGTGGTGCACTGCTCGCCCGAATCCGCCGAGTCCTGGCCCCAGAGGTTGTTGTAGACGGTGTAGGGGCCGGAGACCTCGGAGTCCCACTGGCCGCAGAAGGTGTCGCGCTTGGAGAGGAGGGGGGAGGCGGTGGTGAGGGTCGCGAGGGTGGTGGCGAAGACGACGGACTTCATAGCGGCGATTTTGAGATACGGTCTTTCGGGGTGGGTAGAGCTTCTCAGTCGGGACCGGACTTAGGCTGCTTCGCATGAACGGGGAGAGCTTATAAGTGACTTCTGGCTAGGGATCTACATTGCTCCTATATCACAAATGGCGAACCCGAAAAGGAGACGCTCCGTCTCGAGACCTATGCGCTCCAATAGTCAAACAGCAGGACGCCTTGACATCCGTAAAACCCGTCGGCATCGCCATTTCCAACCAATGACACCCGCACCGTCCAGGCTATTCGCTCTCCCGCACCCCGGGGCCACCTCCGAGTCCGCGATCGATACCCGGAGCAGAATGTGGGGAACCCCGGAGGTTGGACCACCGATTGGCGGGAAAACCGGCCGGCAGTTGGGGCGCGCGTTTCACCGGGCGGGATCCGGGGAAGCTGGTCGCGAAAAAAACAAAACACACGCTGGTGCTGGTGATTTTCAGTTACTGCGGGCTCACGGGACGTGGTTTATAGTGTGCAAGCTGATCAAGTCGCATCCGTGGACGCTGTTTGTCATGTCGCAGGTAAGTAAGCCTCGACGTCATCGCCGGACGGAGTCGCGTCTATGGCGAAATGTATGTAAATGTTGTTCAAGAGTCCACTGCTGTTACGCACTGAAAGTCGATTAAAGTCTAAAGCTGAATATGCCCTTCCTCATGGTTGAATGATGTAACAAAATTTTAATGACACGGTAAATGAAGCTCGAAACACGTTGTGTGTCCTTCGACCGCATCAGTTTCATTAACGCGGCTTGCTCATAGCGTTGCCGCGTGGCGTACGCCGCGTGTTTAGATCTGAGGCTCAGTCCTGGCTTCAATATTCTCATAAGATTGTCGATGTTCAAATCACCAAGCTCGAAACATTTCGCCCACCTGGACGTAGCTTTGCCCGATATTGCTGTCAGTTCCGGTTCACGTCTTAAAGGTGAGGGGACGGTTAGAGCGCGACCGCAGATCGCGTCTCTTTCTGGAGTTCGTCGCAATCAGCTTGAACTGCCGATGGTTTCTGCGCTAAATTGCCCCAACCACCTCATGCGCTCACTCTCAGGCTAGTTCTACCTCCATCTTGGACCAGTTGATCGGCACGGGCTGAATTGAACGCATGGTCTCTGAGCTTCACCGGGCTTGGCACCGCCCAATCAGCAGCCCCGCGGAGTCCACGGACTTACAAGACACACACAGCTGCCATCGCCTGTCCAGCATGCCCCGAGGGCTTGGGTACCTGATCAGTGCGGCCGATAAGAAACACGCGGGCCGATTAGATGTCTGACCTCCGTGAGACGGGGGCGTGCGGTGTAGCCTCGCTGTCTTAGAACGGCAAGCCGTTTTGGCTGCTTGCTAGATCAGGAAATAGCTTTGAGACTGTTCCAAAATCTCGAGCTGGAGCTGCACTAAGTGCTTGGGAGCATTAAGTGAGGCGACAGCTGGCAAGACCGGGATGCCCGGCGGCTTGGTTAGGATCGGTAGTTGATGAGGATGACACTGCTTGGTGACCACGCCGCCGATCACAGCGCATCACCAAATGAACGTACTTGGATAATGCGAGTTTACTCCTCTTCATATTAAATGCTCTAGTTTAGTATTGTTTTTCAATTTCGGGCATCTTTATGCATTAGCTCGGGCGATGCAATTGCCTTGTAGACTGCGTGCGCGTGATATTCTCGTAAGTGTTGAAAAGCAACCTACACGGTTGAAGCAACGGTTGTTTTAGTGGTAACAACCCATAATGTATGTTGCAAGTAAACATCAACAATAGCAGCACTGAACTTGTTCTTCAAAACTCGCGAAATTTAGAAGTGACATGAAGGGACTTATACGCTGAGGCGTAGTGCCACCCACAATCAACGTATTCTTGAACCCTTTCGCATAGGGTAGCTCATACGGACGTCCTATCTAGGAAGCGCCCATCACCTCCGTTCCTCAAGAAAGTTGCTGTTGTTTTAAACCTGCCATCAGAAGGCTTAGGTTGATTTTGATATTATATTATGAGAAGGTGCCTCGGGTACGTGTATTTCGAGTATGCCCCTACTCCCAGAAGAAAACAGCCACTAGACTATGAATATTCAACACCACAAGCTTGAAGGCAGGCGCCTGGCGTATTAAGGTGATGCTCAAAGAGTGCCAATGCGCTTTCTCCATACTTAGAGATCTTCTGTTCGTGTAAAGTAGCTGCATATCCTGATCTTTCAAGCCAAGCAGCCCAGAGCTCTTGTTGAGGGCTGGAGGTCAGGATGATGCCCCATACGACAGCCGACGACCCAAACCAGCCCCTGTTCCCTATCACCACCTGTGCTTCGTTCCCTTCTCTGGATATAGTACCTGCTCGAGGAGAATGAAAGGCGAGAGAGGTCATTCACCGAAGCTGAACATGACCCATAATCACATTCTTAAAATGGCGGTTTACTGACGGCGTGACCTATATAGAGGTCTTGGAAAGCTCTGAAGACAGTGCTGAATCTTTCAGTGATCTGTATTGTCTTTTCTCTTCTTTTGCTCTCTAGGACAGTGGTGTAGGCTCGCTGCTGCCGGAAGAACTGATAGTCGTATACGCTATCTCAACATCTGAAGAATCGCCTCGCAGTACGGTGCCCAGCTCTTTGGCTGCTTCGAGCAGCCCTTCGTCAGACAAAGGCTCCAGGGCGTCTAGAATAAACAACACCCGGCTGGAGGAATCAGTGAGCGCCGTGCGCGGGCCCTGCCTCCAGTTCCAGCGCCGACAGGTGATGCCCGCCCCATCGCACCAAATCGGCTCTCCCGGCGCGGCATTCTCGACCACGCTCTCACCACCGGAGAAGGATTCAAAGCGCTCTTCACCCGTGGCCCGGATTAGGAAGGGCGAACCATCGTATCTGTCCAGATCCTCTCCGCCCACCGGCACCTGATGCTTGACCGAGATGGCGTTGTAAATATCCGTGAGCCTGTTGACGCGGGGAAGACCGCCCTGGGCACGGCGAGTCAGCGCCTCGATGCTGCTGCGGACCTTGCCGGGCTTGGCGCCAAATGCCTTGTACGTCTGGCGCCACGCTGAGATGTGCGGCAGCTCCGTCACAGGGGTGGCGGACAGCAGGTCGGTAGCCTTTTTCTCTGCTTCGACAAGGAGCGCCTCGCTGGCGGCGTCGCTGGCGGCCGGGGTGATGCCCTCGATCACCATCAGCAGGGCCCGGTAGTCAGGCCGGAGCTGAAAGATTTCGGGGGCGATGCGCGCCTCGCGAAGGATGTTGAGAGCGGTAGATTTGGGGGCCATGTTTGAAAGTTGCTTGGGTAAGTTCGGATGAGGAGGGATTGAAGCTCTTATACTCGACATTGAATGCAACAAAGGAAAAAAATCGAGAAACTTCGGGATGTGGCATAGACGGCACATACCCATATCGGAGATCTAGCCATAATAGCCCCGGACTCGGGATCGGGGCGCGCCCTTCGGGTGGGCCTGATGTCAGAGTATCCAGTCTTGTTTAGCGGGAAGTTTCCAATTTTTAGGTAAGTTTGAGCACATCAAACTCTGATACTTACTCCCATCTCAGCAGCTTCTCAGAACAGGGGAAAGAAAAAAAAAAGCTTGTCGACCAATCAGGTAACAGGGTCGGGATACATTATTGAATCATCACAAATGGTCTGCTGCTCTGAAAGACATGTAAAGCGGGGACCGTTGCTAACGCGATTCATTGGAGCTAACTAAGACTCATGAAGGTTCGGAGGCGCTCTGTGTGGAAAATACAGTCTGCGAGATTCAATCTCCCGGCCTCGGCGGTGCCTCGCATCGAGGAACCCAGTGCACCTGGCCCTGTCCGCAGAACGCCTCGAGTACGCTCCTCCTACAACGCCTTTCTAGCTTCCAGAAGATGAGGTAGCCAGTCCTGACAAGGAGAACTCAGGTAGCATAGCGCCAGCTGTTGACAACACCAGTCTCCTCCTGCTCCTTGTCAAGCTTCTTGTTCTTGTGGATACTCAACCAACGAGTGACAATGCATGCAATGATGCTGGCGCCGCAGCCGAAAATGATGATACCACCGCCAGTCTCGTAGCGAGGCTCCTGGTTGCGAAGGAAGAAGTAAGGAGAGAACCAGTGAGAGACTGACGAAACACAATTGGCGATGGCAATGAGAGCGGCACGCTTGGTGCGGGGACGAGGCACGACCGTTGTTTCCCAAGGAATTTGAATCTTTGAACCAAATCAGCTTACAGAAATCAAGCATTTAATGTAGGTAACTCACGTTCAGTGCGATGAATGGTCCAGTGCAGAGCAGGAACAGACTGAAGTAGCGAGCCGCTACGTTGAGGGTGCTGATCATGATGACCGTGCCAACGAGGGCTGCGAACATGGCACCGCAAATATGCCAGCAGTGCTCCAGCATGCGACCTGATGACCACGAAACTAGAAGAGTCACGGCATAGGCGAAGATGTATGGTGGCGCTTGAATGAGGTATGTGATGGTCTCGTTGAAGCCAAGAGTGTTGACAATCTGGAAGTCATTAGTAAGAGCCCCTGAAAGGATAATAATTCGGGCTTACCGAGGGGAAGAAATCTTTGAAAGACTGCGCAATGATGAAGAAGAAATGCATGGCCGCGAAGCACCACGTGTAAGGCTCCTTGACAGCCATCCAGAACCCGCCCCAGTAACCGCCCTCGTCGTCTTCTGCGATACCGCCAGCATTGACAAGCTGGCGATACTGAGCCATCTGCGTCTCCTCCTCAGTGAAGTAGCCGCCACCGGTGTTGTCTGGAAAGTTGGGAAGAGCCCAGAAACCGAGGAGAGCAACGAGAATACTGACGATGCCCTCAAGTAGCAGAAACCACTGCCACGCCGAGAGGTTGGCGATGCCGTCCATGTTCGTGAGAACGCCAGCGGCGAGGAGGCCAGAGAATGCATTGGAGATGATATTACCGGCGTGCCAGATGGCCATGCGGTAGGGCGTCTCCTTCTTGACATACCATGACGAAGACATCAGAGCCACACCGGGTAGAAAGGGGCCTTCGGTCACGCCAACTAGGAAGCGGCACAGCATAAAGCCCCACGCAGACTTGACCGCGGGCATGCAGATGGTGACGAATGACCAGCCTAACATGACGCAGGGAAGGATTATGCGAGGTCGACCTTTGGCGATGATGATATTGGCGGGAATCTGGGTGATGATGTAGCCGACGTAGAAGAGCGAGATGCCGGCGGACCATTCGACGTCAGTCATGTGAAGGTCTGATTGCATGCCGGCGAGACGGGCGTTGGCTACATTGATGCGGTCAAGGTAGCTGAAAAGATGTTAGAAAAGGATATTCGACCACCTGACCAAATCGAACCTACTTCATCAGAAGCATGAGAGTGATGACTACGAGGAACCGCCAGTCCAGCTTCTTCAAAACGGCCTTGTTCAACGCATAGAGCTTCTCGGGAGAGGCCTCAGCCAGAAGGGAGTATCGCTGACGGAGGTTCCAAAGTTCCTCTTCCGTGAGGCCGCCACCGATGTCAGCGTGGACCGGCATGAGCTCTCGCTCCTCGACCATGCCATCGTGCTTCTTGGTTGAGTCCAGGCTCTGACGGGGAGCATCCTTCTTGGACTCGGAGGAGGCACGCGGTGCCTGAGGGGCAGTCATGGTAAGATCTGAAAGTATGATTGCCGGGTTTGAGGAGAACTCGGTTGTCTGTTGAGAGCGAGGGACCAGCTTTGAACCTCGAGGCCTGAGCTCTCCTTTATCCTAGAACTTCGACAAGCGTGGAGCCCCACAAACTACCCCGGACAAGAATGCCTGCGCATGGTCCTCGTCCGAATAAGTTTGGCTATGTCGGGAGATCAATTGGGGTTGGAGTCCTCACGGTCCTTGGCCCGATGAAAACTCGCCTGAACATAAGCGTCGAAAGAGAGGGTTGTCCGGGGTGTGGAGTCAGTCATAGTCTGGCCGGAGGTGGCCCGCAGGTCATCCGCGAGGGTTTCGGTGGTCGTCCGTTGCAGCCTTTGTCATTCTTGGCACCACAAGCCCGGCATTTATGGGGCGCAGCTGAAAAAAAGAGAGACCCAAAAGACAGGGTTAGACTTGGCAATGCTTTCTCCCCACGATGCTGGGGAGTTGCAGCGTGCGGGGAGACGCTGGGGACGGAGTGAGAGCGGGCGAACCCTGCGATTCGAAGGGTCAGGTCCGATGGGTGGGAGCTTGTGCAAAGTTCGCTTCAGCTGTGGTTAGCATGACGACTTTACGAGTCAAGAATGGGATGCTTTTAGTATGCAACGTGATCGTAACAGATGTGTGGGCTTTAGCGTCGGTTGTCTCGCTCATGGCTTCGAGGAACGCCTTCACCCAAGGCACACCAGGCAGAGAGACAAGTGTCGTAGAGACGCCATACAGGCTAGAAATGAGTTAGTGAAAGAGATTGAGAAATGGGAGGCCTGAGATTGGTTTTCTCGTTGCGTGTCAAGTGGACAGCTGATGTTTTCGTTGCGTTGTCCTGTGGCTTCAAGTTTCAAGGTTGCTGACCCGCCCACAGTCGTGACTTCCACTTCCCATCATCAACGTCGACCTCAAACTCAACAGGACACGTGAGCGCGCCAAATCTTTTCAACGTTCCAGCACTGCGTCCAAAAGCCACTAAAATGCTTCCCATGGTTCCCACTGATTGTGCATCATGACACCCGACCCCGACCCCGACGCCGAACGAGGGAGGCTGCTGCCCGCCTGTCAACGCTGCCGCACGCGCAAGATCAAATGCGACCGCGGAGCCCCCAAATGCGCACGATGCGCCAGAGCCAAGGCCACCTGCTTGGTGGTCGATCCAGTTACTTCGGAGACCTACTCGAGGGATTTTATCAGCCGACTCGAGGGGAAAGAAAGGGAGTTGCGCGCCGCAATCGAAGCTTCAGCGACTCCAAATCTCACTGAGGGCGAAATCAACGGGAGCCATATTGAGAGCCTCACATCACCCGCTTCCATCTCCAGGGTCAATGCCTTCGTTGGAGACGGCAGTGGTCTCGGCCTCATGCGTGCCATTTTCTCAGACCAGAGATGGCAAGCCTACGAGCCGCAGCTGCTCGAGCAACTGGCTGAAAGGCCCCAAATCCCCGAGATGGAGGTGGTGCAAAACCAGCAGCCGTCCGTTGCCGAAGCTTCAAGCCTCTTGGATAACTAGTGATAACCCCCTTCAGCTTTTATGATTCTTCTTTGAAGCTAATCTATAGATAGTTTTGGACGATTCCATATCAACCATACGTTTCTTTTGCGCCGCGACATCATGGGCACATTCAACCGCGTCTATCAGCCAGGCGGATTCTCGCCTACTGCGCAGGACTACTTTCGACTCTTCATGGTATTCGCGGTCAGTAGCGTGACCCGTTACCGGGCTTCGGAGAGCGGCGAACATCCGTATGGATACTATTTAGCGGCACAAAACCATCTTTCTCGTACACCTCTTGTTGGGAGTCTGGACGCGATCCAGAACCTTCTTTTAGTGGCTCGATTCGGGATGTATCATCACATCGGTAAGGAGAAGTTCCCAGGAGGAGTTAAGGTGGCTAATCTGCGTCACAGGCATGTCCCTTTGGGATATTTCTCGCTTTTGCATGCGCCAGTGCATTGAGCAAGGCCTGCACCTCCCAAACCACGGTGGCGATGACTTTCTTCAACAGCAGCACAAAAGGAGGATCTTCTGGGAATGCTACATATTGGACCGCTACAGCTCCGGCGTTCTCGGTCGACCTTTCGCTATTGCCGACGAAGATATAAGGACCGGGCTGCCTATCAGTGCGTCGGACGAGATGATCGAGTCCGAGCATCAGGCAAGCTCTATTGACGACATTATGGTCACCGGTCCTTCCACGGAGATGGCGGTCTTCATCTTCGTCATCGAACTTCGGCGCATCACTTCTAGAATACACACAGACTTTTACGACATACGAGACTTGGGGTCATCGGCCAGCGGCAGCAACACACCGCATCAGAGGCTCTCCTCCGGCGACGTGTATGTCAAGTTACATCGGATGATGGATGAATTGGATGACTGGCGTCGACGAGCGCCGATTTTCGCCGAACAAACATCGCTTTACGAGAAGCCTGAGTGGTATGACTTTATGCTAGCCAAAGACAAGTTGCTGCTGGTCAGGGCTGCAATGCATCTCGCTCCTCGCCGCAATGGCCATCCTCCCGTAGATCTTTTGCAGCTGTCTCTGAGACACGCAGTCGAGATCGTCCTTCTGTACGACAGCATGCTCCAAAGCAAGAGTATTACCTGGACGCGCAGCTACTTCCAGGTCATATTCACCGCAGGTCTATCAATCATTCACTGTGTGTCTCTTGGGGTCCTCCGCGACGTCGAGAGCTCGACGAATGCTGGCTCGAATACTGGTATCCCACCTAGTTCGGCACTAGAGACGTGCAGTCGGATACTGCAAATATTCAAAAAGGAAATGCCTGATGCGGGGCGCTTTGCCATCGTCTTTGAAATGCTCAAAAGTAACGTCAACAGAGACTTGAGCATGGGGCCAATATCTACTTACGGCCATCGGGAGACTATCAACTCCCATCTTGAGGAGGAGACTATCGGCGCCATGGATCGTCTACAAGAGCACTCTGCGGTTGAGAAAGGCATGAGTGGCATAGACCTGCTCGCAGATGTTGCTAACTGGCCGGGTGGAATGGATGCATTGGCAGCAATGAACCAACAAGCCCCCAACCAGATGATCCTGCAGCATACATACCTCGGAGGCATGCCAGAAATGAACCAAGCATCACTGAACAGTGACTCCTCAATGCTGGATTGGCCGGCTTTGACCGATGAGATGATGGTCCAGCTAGAGACTGACTTGGGCGAATACGCTTGGGACACAATCGGCCATGCTTCCAATCCTTGGGATGCCATGGGGTGGGGCTCTTCATGAGAGCTGCGCTACGGTCATTGGAGAAATCGCGTATCTTCAATTCGACGTCAATGCTAAGAGTGAATTGTAGCGCGACTACGCCTTACTACAGCTGCGTGGCGAATTCATGGAGCCTTTGGACCGCTGCGATCGCCGTTTCCTTCTGCGTCTGCGCAGTAGCAGCCCCAACATGGGGCGTGCTCACTACTCTCTGCGACCAAAGCGCTTCATACCTCGCCTTGCTCGGTGGCTCCTCCTCATGGCAGTCTAACCCTGCGCCCCATATCAAGCCTTCTGCTAAGGCTCTGCACAGATCCTCCTCATTTACGATCCCTCCGCGAGCTGCGTTGATAACGATAGCCGTAGGCTTCATCAGAGACAGCTCCCGGTAGGACAACATGTTCCTAGTCTCGGGCGTCAACGGAACGTGGACACTCAGAACATCAGACGCCTCCAAAACCTCATCAACGGTCGTGACCCGGCGGTGAGGGATGTCTGACCATGCGTCCAAAGGCATGAAAGGATCGTATGCAATCACTTCTGCTTGGAAAGCGCCGCGGAAAATACGAGCCACTGCTTGCCCAATATTCCCCATCCCGAGAAGACCAATAGTTTTCTTGTTCATGATGAGCCCAGAGCAGCTTTCCTTGGGCACGAGGTTCCCCTGCATCTGCCTTGTGTGGATTTGCGGTATCTCGCGAGCTAAGCTCATTGTCAAGGCGAGCACGATCTCTGCCACCGCTTGTGCGTTGACCCCCGGGGTGTTGAAGATTTTGATGTCCCTGTCGGCGCACGCTTTGGCGTCAATCTTATCGATCCCAACACCCTGCTTTCCGATAGCCCTCAGCCTAGGACATGCCGCCACGTCCTCGGCTGTGAGGTAGGAGGACCGTATGAGTAGATATTCTGCATTCTGGCGCCAGCTCGAGTGTCCCTTATCTCCAGGAAGGATCGTCCGAAATCGCTCTTGACAATATGTGATTGCATCGGGATGAAACTTGTCGAGGACGTATACAGTTGGAAGAGCGTCGGCAACGGGGCTAGTCTCGCGACTGTCCTCGAGTCTGGAAGGCGCCATGATGGAACAACGAACAATCTGTTGAGGATTATGTGTATGTTCAAGATGTGGGCATTTCCTTCAGAAGTACAAGACTGTGTTTACATATCGAACTTTAGCCATTATCCGACTACTCCACCTAACTCGGCTGATGTCTCACGACCGTGTTATCTTTCGGCGGACTGCCGACGTCCTGTGACCGAGAAGCATTCGCCTAAACTTTCAGGGGATAGGAAACGGATCGAAAAAGGCTAGGATTTGAGAAGCCCATGGAAGTGGTATCCGGTTTGACCTTGGACGGAAACGACGGGGAGGGTCCGATGACCCACGTGGGTAAGCTCAGATCACATCTCCTCCTCACCATGAAAATGGAAGTCAATAACTAATGAAGCGCTGATCTTCTCCAAGACCCACTGGTATATCAAGAAACACAATATGGCTAACCGACTCCGGTTCCAATCATCTCCGTGATGCACGAGGTACGTCAGGGGCAGAGTCCGATGCTCGGGAAGTAGATTCTACCAAGACCTTCGGACATCCTCCGCGGAGCATTGCACAAAGAACCGCCTGCAGACTTAGGAAAGTCTTACTGTGATCTCGCCAGGCCATTGGGCAATGCTCCGAGGTCGTGTCAAATATAGCTGAGCGGAACAAGACATGACGAGCAACAGTCAGCTGCCAATGGTATTTTATTTACAAATCTTTAAATCATGCTTAACTACTGCCGTTTACGGTCGACGAAACACGCTTGTTTAGCTCAGCCATCTCTGCTCCCCTCTTAGAGGCACTTCCCACCAAGAGAGGTCCGTCGGTTGCTGCCATGACCCAACGGGCCCCCATTCCGCAGAACTTCTCTACGAGATCAAGGCGTGAATGAAGACCACCCACGCCAACCCACTTGCCCACCTTGTTGCAAGCGTTGATTGTTCTTTGGTACGCCTCGGTGACCTTGGGGTTCTCGTAGTCTCCTGGGATTCCTAGCTCTGCGCACAGGTCGTTGGTGCCTATGAGGAGGGAGTCAACTCCGTCAACGGCAGCAATTTCATCCACAAGCTCTAGCGCCTCCACAGTCTCGATCATAGGGATTACCAGAGTTCCTTCGTTGCAGACGGGGTTGGCCACCTTGGCGGGGTGAGATCGGAATTGAAAGTGCGGCAGACCGTTCGTCGATGAGCGGCAACCGATGGGTTGGAACTTGGAAGCAGCAACGACGTCGCGTGCGTCCTGGACGCTGCGGATATGGGGCACGATGACCCCCAACGCTCCGCCGTCCAGGATGCGGGAGACGAAGAAAGGGTCCTTGCTGGGAGCCCGCACGATGGGGGCAATGCCCGCGTACAAAGCCGACATGCAGATCTGGCCGGTCGTGTCGAGGTCGAAGGAGGAGTGTTCCATGTCGATGAGAATGCCGTCGAAGCCGGCTGTTTTGGCAATCATGGAGATCTCGACGGAGCGCACGAGCTTGACGCTGAGGGTGTAGGCCACTTCATCGCGGACGAGCTTCTCCTTGATGGAGTTGTGAAGGGTGAGAGCCATTGTGTAGGATCAAAGGCAATCACACTTTTGCGATACAGTTGAGAGCGAAGGACGGATAGATGTTGCGCGCAAGTGAGAGCTGTTTCCGCCACAAAAGAGGCAGCCCTCTTAATTAAGTCCCATCATCCAATTCCGAACAACAGCTTCTGTGCCGAGTATCGGATTTGCAACCTCCTCAATCCAGCCTCCGAGGGCTCCAAAGGTTCTCACGAGCCCACAAAAGTATCGCGAATTCACAAGGAGGGTGTTAGCCGCGGCGGAGGTCCGACGAGAGACGCCGCGCGAGTCATGCCAGGGGCGGCATCCGAAGCGGGGTGTGTCTTGGTACCCCAAGATTCCCCACGCGTGATCGACAGTCCATCCTCCTCGCATCGACGGGCCCAGTCCGAAGACCTGCCAATGCTGTCTGGGAGGTGTATATGCACCCGGATAGTGTGTAAAGACAACACAGGGTTGTTGGTACCCGAGCCTCGCCGCCAATATGCCCAGCCGAAAGCGAAGTATGGATGACTTGATGCCTCAGGCCTGTGAGCGCTGCTGGATGAGGAAACAGAAGGCAAGTGAGGACGGTTTGGCGGGCGGCAACACCAGGTTCTGAGCTTCATGGGAAATTTCCAAGCAATTGAGAGTGCTGACTCTGGTATTTAGTGTGATCGTGTCAAGCCTAGCTGCCAACAGTGCCGGTCAGCGTCGGCAGAATGCATTGAAAGACTGCACGGCACTGTGTTGAACCCAGATGATCCCGAGGCGCATCATAGGTACGAGAATGCAAAATGTCTTCTGAATCCGACTATTCTTCATTTTCTGACCCGGCTGCAGCTATATAGAAGCTCTGAAACGCAGGGTCGCAAACTTGGAAGCTCGAGTGAAGTCCTCTCCAGCAGGCGATACATCAAGAACCAGCCATGTGGGAACGGCCCCAACTTACACACCAGCGTCAACTGCACAGTCCCAGCCTGGTCTGCCTCAGAGGGACAATCTTCAAGCCGAAATGGGATATCTCTCGCTAAGTGCCATGGCTGAGCTCTCGGGGGACCTGCCATCCCAGAGTCCCGCCGTGTCTTTCCCGTCCTTGGTTCAAGCTACCACCTGCGTGTCAGGCGCGAGCCCTCTTGAATCAATAGGAGAGAATGAAGGCATAACTGGATCTTTGGGCGAGGTTCATCGAGCCATGTTGAAGCAGGGAAATACATTCAATATTGCCGTCAAGTCAAAGCCGTTCGACAACTTCATCATGCTCAATGAGGCCAGCCTTGGCTTCATGGACACGAGCCAGCTCTCGGCCGAGAATGACGCGGCGGCTCAATTACACGAGATAGGGTCGGTCGATAGCCATGCCACGCAGTCTTTGTGCAAAATGATGAGGGTTTATATCGGCGTGGCAACTGGGCTCTTGCTGGGAAACGATTATCGGTACACGGAAACTTACTCAACAGCTCTCGCACTTCAAGCTTTCCAAGTCATGCCGCGGGCCTTCGCCTGTGCCAGTGACATTGATGCCGTCCAGTCTTTGACGGCCATGACCATCTTCTCTACGCTCAGTCCCTTCGGCGGCTCGCCTTGGCAGATGTTAGGCTTGGCTATCACAAGGTGTATATCCGGCGGGATGCACACCGCGAGGATGTCGGACCCGGTCTCGGACGACGCCGACAAAAGGAGAAACAGTTTGGCATTTTGGTCGCTCTATACCCTCGATGCGTAAGTTACCACCATGTCACATGGGCGCAGATTGGCTGACAGTCTCAGCATCTTCAGCGTGGTCCTTGGCAGGCCGTTCTGCTTGAGGAAACAAGATATCAGCGTCTTGTCCCCATCGAGAACATGCACACTGGGCGACCTCGTCGGCGAATTTCGCGCGTGGAACGTCCAGCACGCCATGCTTCTTCATGACATACGCGACCACCCGGCCAAAGGTATGCTCTTTCACTGGAGCAACTATAAGCATTGGCGAGAAACAGCGCCCCTGGTCCCGGGAGACAATAACTCCAGCGCTAGGTGGTTCAAGGAACACCAGTATCCGCGATCCTGCTGTCGCGGACTGCTGGCGATGCTTCAAATCCCCGCGAATTCACAGAACGCGAGCGAGCTATCGATGATCTTAGAGCCAGCAGTATCCATAATCTCGTCCTACTTTGCCGCCCTAGATAGGCAGTCCAAGTCCCAGAAAGGAGCCTTCTCGAGCTTAGACGGGGTGGAAATCTTGTCGGCAGCAGTTGGGCTCATCTATGTTACGCAGCTCCGCGTTTCTTCACAGCCAGTCCCGTCAGACGCGTCGTGGCATTTCTTTGCGTCGGTGCAGAGGCCGCTTCAGCTGCTGACGCAGATATCGGACCGTTTCAAGGCGCTCCGTGGGCTCAGCGACGTGCTCCAGAGCTTTGTGTTGACAATGTGCAACGGGTCCACGTCCAGTTCCCCTTCCTCGAATCTGAGTTCCATTTTGACCTCAGCTGAAGTCGAGATTCCGCAGTATATCTCATCTCTCATGCTCCAGTGTCTGGAGGCCCGCTGCCAACGAGGACCCTGAGCACACTGACGAGGATGTCGGGAGTATACGTCGACCGGTGCTCGCTTCTGCCAAATACTTGGACGTGTTTTCTGAGACCAGCCTAACCCGGCGGTGAAGTACAATCTACACTGGTTAGAATTCACTGCGAGCGACCCCGGGGTTCGTATAAAGCAATTGAAAGCTCGAGTTCAACTCCTACTCAGGCCTTCGAGGAGCGACTCCCAGAACCAGAACCGGCTCAGCGTCTCAAATTCAGCAATCAAGCATGACGGCTCCGCCTCAGGCTAGAACCTTAGCGGCGCAAATAGCCAACGCGGGGCTGCGCTGAGCTGACCCAAACCGTGCGAAACACAAGCTCTAGACGTTTTGGTGGTTTCGCACGGACGTTCCTGGGGCTGTGCTCAAACTCTATATGGTTTTGCCGCCTTTCCGTGCCCCCGCGGCTGAACTGCAGTGGGGAACCCTCATCCGGCCTGGCGTTTAGTAGGCAATGGCATAAAAGACTACGCGCGTCTCTACGCAACAGCAAAAGAATGCACAGCATTGACTGTGAGTCACGAAACATCTGCTGCCGACCGTCTCAAAGACTCCGTTCCAGCTGTGATCATATATAGGGCCCGTATATGGGCGTAAACACTGAACAGATTCAGAGACCACCGAAGCCTCCTCTTTCTCTTCCACTTTTGTTTTCATCCACGAAACGTTTTTCTCTCCGTATCTGACCCCGAGATCTGGTCTTCATGCGATCGTCATTCCCCTTACGCATCATCATGGCCTTGTTAGCACTGGAGCCCAAAACCACTTTCGGTTCTTGTGCGCGGCCCAAGGCGGTTGTGTATCGCGGTCCAGCGTCTTCCCCTGGCTGTCCGGAGTCCGTGGCGGAACTGCTCGAGTCCTCGCCGTATCATTTCGAAGTCGTTTTTGCTGGGCCCGACGAAGCTCTTGAAATACCGGAAGCCCTCCGCGACGCAAAGCTGTACGCTCATGGCGGGGGGCCGGACTTGGATGAGGCCTACAGGCTGACAAAGAAGTACAAGAATGCCATTAGAAAATTCGTGGACTCTGGAGGTCATTATTTAGGCTTCTGCCTGGGAGCGTATCTTGCCGGCCCCGAACACGGGTACGGGCTGCTGCCCGAAGGCGCAGACACAAGCCAGGAGATCGAGCAGGATGGGGCGCAAGTCAAGACAGAGGCTGACACCGTCATTCAAGTCGACTGGACGTTCAAATCGGGTCGTACCGAGAAGAATCGCTGGGCTTACTTCCAGGACGGAGTTGTGGTCCAGGGACTCAGCGCGGGCGGTCCTGGCCGTATTATCGGGCGCTACTCTGCGAATGGTGATGTCGCTGCTTCGATTACCCCCTACGGTAAAGGCTGGGTCGGACTCGTCGGCCCTCACCCTGAAGCGGATGAGGAGTGGTGTTTGTTCCCCTTTTCTATCCTTTTAGGTCCACTTGGCTAACACCACTTGATATCCAGACTCAGATGAGAACATCACAAATCCAGAGGGGATTCGATTTGATATTGGGCATGACTTTATTGAAGCAACATTGAACGGCGGTGTGTTGGATAATTAAATTGAAGGGCCCTAACGATTTGTGACGGGAGGTTGCAAACAAGTGAGCTTTCACGGCTATGGTCTGATACCCCAGCAGTGGCTATTTTGTATTCCATTCAATTTTAGCCTTCATTCCAACGGTCGTATTCGCATGACAGTGTGTGTTACAGGTCAAGCTTTGATGTAACATGGAAGACGAACATTCTTCATCAACATTTACCATATATCTGAGCATGTCTCCTCACAGCTTGTGATGAATGGAAAGTCTTCTCGTGCTCTCTGCTCGATGTCTGTAGCAAGCCTACCCCAGGATTGAAATTGATGGCCCAGGTACTAGTGATACAGTACTGGTGAGATCCTTCCGTGTCGAGACAGTAGAGGTAAACCTCGTGGGTGAGGTTGACAAACAGCGCTGCATGGACGAGAACCCAGATAAGGGTCGCGTTGATGTTGAATAGGGTCCCAAACACTGACATACAATTACCTCTGGTTTGCATGTGATCTAAGCTCTTCACATTGGTTTCACGTCCAGAAAATTCCGGGACCTGCAAGCGTCCAATGCTGTTTTGGAGCAGGGATATACGAGCTGGCACCCAGTGGCTCGAGCTTTTTACCATCAGGCTTGCAACAGGTGTTCAAATGTCGTTACAAAGGGGAGACATCACCACAACCTCATTGCGTAGCCAGGGTAGCATGTGTGACATCTTCACACGTGTAGTAGAGAGCCTTGATACTGTGGCTCGCCTGAAAGAGCACCGCTTAGTGACCCCTTTGTGAGTCAAGCATGCGAATTGAATCCCAACTCTGACCGCTTCTTTGCGAACATCACTTCTCAGGAAGTTGAGACGACAGCCGTATATCAAGTTGACATCCGGGTGCACTGCAGCAAGGTCATCTGGTCTGACCAATGGCAGGCTTCAAGCCGATGACAGCGCATCGCGGCCGGCCTCCCGCAGATGCAAGGCGCCCAACCACAGCTACTACACAGCTGATGAGGGGACAGATGCATCAATTGTATGCGTATCTGCACCCTTCAGAACACAGCCCGGCTCTGGTTTTCGAGCTTGTTTCGCATGTGATGTGCTGTGCCTCGTTTAACGACAAACACCCTGACCCCTTTTCTTCTTTCCGTCACCTCGACCATCATGAAAGACCTGGCATCATCTTACGATCTCAAAAAAGCACAACAGTATTTTAATTTGATCATTTTATCAGGTCATTATCCTTGGTTTAGGTCGATCAGCTGAACGGCTTTGCACCGGTCTGTACAAGCGCACTGACTTAGCCTCTGCAACTTCTCCTCCACACGATGGAAGTATTTCTCCATAATGTGCCCCAAGATCTGTCTGATCAGAGCTTGCGGAAAGAGCTGGAGCCTTTCATGCGCGCTCTGAAGATCATCGACTGGCAATGTGACAAGCCACGGCGAAAGACCCAGGCTTGGGTTGCCTTCCTCAACGCCGAGGAGGGTGTTAAATTCTTACAGAAGCACGGGACCATAACCAGAACGACTCCTCGCCAATTTTCTGCTTCTGTCCTTGCTGTATCATCCACAGCCAGTACCATGCCACATACGAGGCTGCGGGACAGAGACGTTGGTCAGTCGGGCGTGCAAGATTCAGTGCCCAAGCCACGGAACATTGATCGGCTTCGCATTGCCAACAAGCCGGTTTCCGCTAAGAAGAGCACTCGCACGCTTAAAGACCACATGTTGGGCCATCTTAAGCACGAGCAACAGGAGCGGCTTCGTGTACCTCGGAGGAACCCAATGGCGCCAACTATCGAGGTTGCTGCAACAGCTGTCTTCTGCGGCGGCAACACGTTCAGTCAAGAGGACGAACAGCTGGTCTTCACCAGGCAGACCTCACATCGTACACATATGACTATAAGTCTGACTGAGCGATCGATGAGCATTGTTGCAGAGAACAAGTTCCGCATGGACGTCAGGTCGGAATCGATCGTGGATTTCATCGCTCACAGCGCAAGCTGGACCCTTGTCCTCAGCGAGCCGCCCCGCTTCTTTGGTTTCATTAATCAAGGTATTGATAACTACACCAAGTGGGAGCGGCGCGGATCCTGCCCTTTGTGGGCAAACCATGAGAAATACGCCGGGGGGTGTCTCGTCTACCAATTCTGGATTCAGCATAAGGACATGGGTAAACTGATGCAAACAATCAAAGATCGAGACCTCATCTCTGTTACGCAGGATCAACTACGGGTCGACCGAAGTCCCAAGCCAAACGTTGATGACTACTCGACTAGCATGGACGCTTTCGAGGCCAAGATTCACGCCAACCAGAAGATTGGCTTCCAACTGCCTTTCCCCACACTTTTCCAGATCCAAGCCTTAGTATGGAACAACTACATCCAGCCGTCGAAGGCGATGATGATGATCGATCTGATGAGATTGGTAGCGAAAGAGCTGAAGAACAAGGGGGATCCTTTCCCCTTTACGGTTGATGCGATGAAGAAGCTCTTTCAGGAAATCCCCTATCCGTTACCAGAAACTGTTCCTGTCAGCCTCGATCTGCGCACATTGGTGGAGAGAGTCATAAATGTAGACCGAACCCTTCGTCGAGAGGATCCTACTCGCGACAAGCTGTACGGCGCGCCTCTTCCCGGTCACCAGGCGTGGGTGATGAAGGCCAACGTGACGCCCACCCGGATCACGCTTAGCGGTCCGGAAGCTGAGAGCAAAAACCGCATCTTGCGAATGTTTCCAGGACACACTGACTACTTCCTGCGCGTGCTCTTCTGCGACGATGACGGACAAGACCTGCCCCTCAACCCAAAGATATCGAATGAGAGGGTGTACGAACGATATAGACAGGTCTTAAGGGACGGGATCAAGGTCGCGGGCAGGCAATTCTCTTTTCTGGGCTTCTCGCACTCCTCCCTCCGATCACATTCAGCGTGGTTCATGGCGCCCTTCACCGATCACAACTACGAAAAGCAGAACTACGACACCATCATACGATCACTAGGTGACTTTGCGCACATCAGGATCCCGGCAAAGTGCGCGGCGAGGATCGGCCAGGCTTTCAGCGAAACAGCGTACGCGGTTCCAATCTTCGCCAGGGACGTCCGCCACCGCTACATCCCCGACGTGAAGAGTGCTGACAGCGAACGCGTGTTCAGTGACGGCTGCGGCACGCTGTCCCTCGAAGCCATGAAGGAATTTTGGAGCCATCTGCCGGAGAGGTACAAGGCTGCCACATGCTTCCAGATCCGATGGGGCGGGACGAAGGGCATGCTGTCTCTTGACACCAGACTCAGAGGCAAAGAATTCTGCGTCCGCAAAGGATCGATGCTCAAGTTTCAGAGCGATGACTTGAAGGAGATTGGCATCTGCGACGGGGCATCGCAGCCTCTGCGATTGATGCTGAACCGACAAATGATCAAGATTCTAGAGGACATGGGAACCACTGATGGGTGGTTCTTCAAGCTGCAGAATCGGGAGCTGGATATCTTGCGTGCAGTGACGGATCAGGCCATCAACACGAGCACTTTTATGCGACACCAGCTGATCGGCGCAAGCATGGGGTTTCCGCAATTCATCAAGCAGGTTTACCGCATGGGGATTGACTATCGTCGGGATACCTTCCTCAAGACCGTGGTCGAGCATGTTGTGTTGAGGGAGGTACGGCTGCTCAAGCACAAAGCCCGGATTCCTGTCTACAAAGGCGTAACACTGTTCGGCATCATGGACGAAACCGGTTTCATCGGCGAAGATGAGATATACATTACCTTTGACAAGTCTAACAGGCAAATTAACCAGCCACCGCAGGAAGGGCCTGCAATCATCACCCGATCACCCGCCCTCCACCCGGGAGACATCAGGGTCGTCAAAATGGTGTCGCCACCAGCGGATAGCCCGCTACGGCATTTGACAAACTGTGTGGTGTTCAGCCAGAAAGGGGACCGCGACCTCCCAAGTCAGCTCAGTGGAGGTGATCTAGATGGCGACCTATATAACATCATTTGGGATACCGAGGCCTTGCCCTCAAGGATGTTCCAGCCAGCAGACTATCCCAGAGTTTCACCTCGGCCTCTAAGCAGAGAAGTAACTCGAGAGGATATTGCCGACTTCTTCATCAACTTCATGAAGACGGACGTCCTCGGGATGATCGCCACTCGGCACGTCATCCTGTCCGACGAACGAAAGGCTGGTACGTGCGATCCGGATTGCATTCGCCTGGCAAGCTTGCACTCAACAGCCGTCGATTCGTCCAAGACTGGCATCCCTGTGAACATCCGCGACTTGCCTAGAGCACCCTTCACGCGTCCCGACTTGTAAGTTTCAAGTCTGATCTTCCCGCGTCGCACTTTTGACACCATTCTAGCCTGGCTCCTGTGCCGCCATTGAAGACCTATGACACCGGTCAGATCGCGCATCTTGAGAGCCCAGAGCAGCACGACGAGGAAGACGCTTTCGCACCCGCCAAACACCGGTATCATCGCTCCAAGAAGATTCTCGGGAAGCTGTACCGCGCCGTGGACGAGAAGGAGATCTGGACGAAGCATATCTTCAAGACGGTGGACACCACCGGTCCCTCTATTTGGGACCAGCTCCTCGACCTGGTGCAACGCGAGATCTCCGACCTTGGCTTCGCCCTGCGTCCCGAGACCAGACACGAGAAAGCCTGGCACATCCGCAGCCTCTACGACACAACCGTCGCCGATAAGATGTGGGACTTCTCCGACAACCCGCGCAAGCCCCTGCGAGAGGTTGAAGTGTTCTGCGGCTTCGTCTTAAATAACCGCGGCAGCCAAACACGCCGCCAGCGTGACACCTCGGCCAAGCTCAAGGACGAGACGGATCGAATCATGGCATGGATTGTTGGCATGATTCGCGAAGGGGGCGAGTCTGGGGGTAAGGAAGATGCCGTCGAGCTCTGCCTTGCCTGCGTGCAAGTAGGCTGTGTTGAGAACACAGAGGGCGTGGAAGCGTATTTTGGGTCTGGAGGCGTGCGCAGCTTCAAGGTTCTGGCCGCATGCTGTTTGCTAAAGGAGATGATGGGGCTGGCGAGTGCTACAGGGGGGGATAGTGGTGGAGGCTACGTCGGCGTGGGTGGCAGGGCTCAGAGGAAGAGCTATTCGCTGCCGCTCCGAACACACTGAGGCAAAGCCTAGGAAGAGAATCGTGATCCTCTTCGAGCAGACCATCGCGGCTTGAGTGTTTTCCCAACAGAAGTCCGAATCGCAATGGTCACGGTAAAAAGAAATCCAAGGATGGGCTTGCGAGGTTGAGGGCCTGAAGGTGAATTTGAAACCGTGGCTTCCATGTCATGTAGTTCTAGTGAGGGCTGAAGGTGTGCAACCTTTGGTGCTGAGTATCTCCTTTCAACACAAATTGCAATTCAACTTTGTAACTATGACGAACGTTTCTGTTTCTTCAAAGACTCGAGTCGATGACGAGTAGTAAGATAACAGTCGGCGTAGCATGGGCTCATCCGTCTCCTGACGTGTTTCTTTTTCAATTTGCTGTATGTGGTTCAACAGCAATCGGCAATTAAGGCACAATCACGAGCCCAACAAACTATGCAACTGATGTTCACCAGCAAATAGGGCCAAGCATTTTCTCGAGACAGGTTGTGAGAATGATGTATTAAAACAGAAGAAATTGTGCGATATCAAAACAGTGCTGAGCAGGTAACTTTTAGCTCTGATCCGCCAATGCTTTTGCCCCTCCATAAGCTCCCCCACAGGCACCTAGGAATCGCTCCTCATCTGATGCCTCTTAGTCGGCGTGTCAGCATGGTTGCTGTGAATCCTCGTATCGCCAAACTTCTTCTCCTCGTTGGCCACCTGCCCACTTGCTTTCCCGCCCTGTCCAAACGCCCCTTGCAGTCGCTGGCTCAAGCTCGTTCCCTGCGTAGCCGTGGTGTCGCTGTTGGGACGGTAGTCATCCTGCGAGGTAGGATAGGTTCGGCTGCGGACTTTGTAGTCGCTGGATTCGAAGCCAGGAGATTCTTTGCTGGTCGATCCGCTCGAGCGGGATGGAGAGTCGGCAGATGCAGACGAAGACGAGGCACCGTTCGGATTCTCGCCAGCAGCCGATGAGGATCCTGAGTCAGACTTTGCGGAAAGCTTGTCAGATCCGCCCGAGCCAGCTGAGCTCATTGCGCCGTTGACATCACCCTTCGTCTCCTGCTTCGCCGACATATCCACCGCCCTGACGTTGGAGTTACCGCCGCCATATCCTCCTCCAACACCGCCAGCGGGCAGCTTGTCCTTGGGAGCAGTGGTCTGAGTGTCGCGCTCAACATCGCCGGTGCCGGGCTGGATACCAGAACCGGGCTGGCCCGTTTCGTGGCCGCCGGACATGGCATTGCCACCGACGCCGGCGCCGCTGAGGGCTTCCTTGTCGCGCTTCTGACGAGTGCGCTCTGCTTGACCTCCTTTCGAAGGGTTCGCGGAGGGCTCGCGGTAGTAGAAGTAGCCTCCTACGAGGCTGGTGGCTGCAATCGTAGGGATGGTGAGTCGGGCGAACGACTTGTTGGCGTATCTGGGCTTGAACATGATGGCGGTAGTCCTGGTGTGTTGTGCTGTGTTGTGCTGTCTGGTGCTCTTGCTTTCTGTGTAATTATTGTAAGGTGGTTCAGATGCAGAAAGCCAACATTATCTTGAGCAAAAGCAAATGACCGATATGAGCCCCTGGCGATTTTGTTCGCCGTGCATCGATGATGGCCGACTGGTCTCTCATCATGACATGTCGATGATGACATTGACTCTGACAGCGGTCCACAAGTTACCCCTACGGAAGCTATTTTCAGGGGACGAGACCAATTGACGCCTGTAGCATGCGCCACGGGCTCTGGAATAAGAAGAGTGCCCCCAGATATTGAGTATCGATGATGGCATTCTGTCGATAGGGTCTGCGTCTAGCGTTGATGCGGTGCCGCTCATCGTTCGCCGCGATCGAGACACGGGTGGTTGGTGGACGTTCGATCGCCGCCTTCTGAGACAGCCTGGCAGGTTCCTGGATTGGAAGACAAAGGAATTCGAGAAGTTGATAGATGCCTCGACTTGTTTGGAAATCCTCCCAATTTCTGTTGTCCTGCAGATGGGTGGTCGAGGCACCCTGATCATCTCGGCCATGCGGATGCGGCTCGCGCTGTCAACCGCCGCAACGGAAGTATGCGAGGGCGATGCCCAACTTTGCGGAGTTTAGCGCCAACTTCAGAAGACCCTTGCATCTTCGCATCTTGAGTCGCGGATCACGTTTCCTTACCGTCATCCCGCTTAGAGTCCTTGTAAGGTCCCGGTTGTCGGACGTTGGCGGCGCCAGCGGGGTCGCGATGCCACTAACAAACGCGGGCAATGAGAATAGTAGCGTCGCCAAACCGCTGTCGCGTGACTTGAGCTCACGTATGGCACGACTCTTCGGCTCTAGTTCCGGGAATAATGACATGCTGCGCTGTCAGTGTTGTCTCGCTAGAGTGACGAGCCAATACATTCGGCTGGTCCTACATCCGCGAATCATGTTGTTATGTCCGGGGTAACCCTCAATCCAGAGCCATCGGGGCATGCAACGCACCTCCGGCACTTGTTGCATTAATCCCAATTCAGACTCCCGCGTGCCTAGCTAGCAGCCATATTTTCTTAGTGGTTCGGTCTGATGGAGGGCTCCGGGCTTCGGGGTGCTGCGTCTCGCCGTGCCCACGGAGTCGAGACCTCAGTCTCGTGAGACAAAACGCGGGGAAGCTCTCAAAGCTGAACAAAGTAAGGCGCAGAGCCATTGGGCTGTTCGATTGGGCGATCTATCGACGGCTCGTCGTAGATCCGGCTAGCGTTGACAATAGAAATCGGATATACGGGAGATGATCCTCTCATCAAGCCTCGGATGCTGTTCACAGCGTAGCATCCCCAAGCATGATGGTGTTGTCCCGCCTTCTAGTCGAGCGCGTCCGGACCAAGGGATGGAGAGGTTGCTCTTTTGAAAGACCGGTTCAAGCGGAACTGGACTGGTCCGCGCGGTCAGGTTATAATGAGGTTACCCCCGTTCGCATGGGAGGCGGTGTCTCTCTTCCATAGGTCTAGGTGAAAGTCCTCTCATACCAACACTGATCGTTCAAAAACCAAAAATGGCGACCTACGAACCAACCCACAACCACTCAGCTGAGAAGATGGAGGAAGCCCACAGCTCAGGTACCAATGGCGTTAATGGAGCCTACAACCCGGGCCGCGCGGGCTCGGGTCTGGGCTCAGAAGACGAGGCATTGGCGACCATGAACCGGCTCCGTTCGGCGCAAAGCGTGTCGATGAGCCCCGAAATGTTCGAAAAGCTGTACCTGTCTCCTCCCAGTAACGTCAAGGGGCAGCTGCGCAAGACCTTTGGTAATCCAACCCCAATGTAAGAGTCCAATGCCCCCGAGGTGTGGGAGCTCGTGCTAATCAGGGTGTAGTGCACTCGTCGGTTTCCTCCTGGCCTTGACGCCGTTGTCTTGCGATTTAATGGGGTGGCGAGGATCCGGCGGAACCGGTGCTGCTACTGTGTAGGTCTATAACGTTCCCGAAACTTCCTAGTTGCTGGGCTGACAGTGTGGAAGGGGCACATACTTCTTCATGGGTGGCTTGCTTATGTTTACTGGCGGTGTCCTCGAATGGGTTCTCGGCAACACTTTTGCATCCGTGGTATTCTCAACTTTCGGTAGCTTCTGGCTTTCATTCGGTGGGACACTTGTCCCTTCTTTCAATGCTTACGGGGCATATGCGTCGCCAAACGAGGCCGCCGCCACTGGTCTGGCCGCCCAGGGGTTCAATGCCAGTCTTGGTAGGTACAATCATGACTCGATCGCGACCGACGAGGGCTAACAGTCTAAGGCTTCTGGTTGCTTTTCATGGGCCTCATCTGCCTCATCTTCCTCGTCTGCGCCACCAGGACGAACGCAGTCTTCGTACTCATCTTCTTCAGTCTCGTGCTCACCTTCTCCCTGCTCACGGGTACGTACTGGGCTCTGGCCGATGACTATGTGGGCAACGCAGCTATTGCCAAACGTTGCCGAGTGGTGAGCATTATTATCTTTCTGGCACGTCTATCTCGCTGACCACAATAGGGCGCGGGTGCATGCGCCTTCGTAACGTCCATGGCGGGCTGGTACCTTCTGACGTCCATCATGCTCGCCGTCGTCGACTTTCCTATCCAGCTTCCCGTCGGCGACTTGACTGGAATTGTCAAGGGTCACAGCGAGAGGGCCGCGGCCCGTAAATAGAACAAGGTGTAATACGGCTCATTGTGGGGTAACGTTGGCACTGGTGACGGAGAGGGGCTGAATTGCCTATGGCGGTTGCCAAATGATAATATTGCGAAAGAATTCGAAATAGGTTGATGCCCTTTTACAATAATAGTATTATCTGTTTTCAATGCTCAACTAGACTCTGGTTGCCGAAATGGGCATTTGGCTCAGAGCAATTGCATATACGTCGGGCTAATTGGTTCTTATCCAAAGATAGCTGCGCATCCAGACTAAGGAATGTCGAACTATAATAGCTGGTTATCTGGGGAAAAAGCCAAGCTGTGCCCAAGTCGAGTTCTGTCAGAGTTAATCTCGCTTGAGTTGCATCTTCGATGTCATGACGACATTGAATCAATAGTTTTCGAAGGATCCGAAGACTTTCATGGTGCCCTGACAGCCAAGCGACCCCAGCACGCTTTCAGCTTGAATCGTGGGAGAACCAGGGTGCTGGAACAGGCACCGCCCGTGCGCCTGTGCTGAACCAGAGCCACGGTCGTGGAATTCAACCTTGCCAATTATCTTGGCTGTTGACGTTGAACATTTTCCAACAGACTTCGCTGTAGTTCTGTTCCTCCCAGGCGACGATCGTGGATTCAGTCTAGCAACAATGGGATGCGGCGACACCGTGGACACCACGAGGTTTCTCGAGGAAACTCGGTAAATACCTCGCCACAGTTGCAGACCCTTTACAGGTCATTGAGCCCCAGCCGTGGCTGATCAGCATCGAAAGCTTAGCCCTGTTAGAGATGGTGAAGTCGACGAGTATCTCGGGCTACCCCCGCTTCCCGTACTTCACAGCCGTTGCTAAGCCGCCATCTTGCCTTCTTCATTGGGGATCTTCACCCGCTCTCGTGAGATGCCGCATTTTGCGCTGCAACTGCGAGAGACCATACCAAAAATGCTCCTCGCGGTCTTCTAGCGGATGGCAAAGATCAGCGGGGTCGGAGGAGTCGACGGCGTGCTTTGCCACCGGCAAAGGATTCCGCCTCGCTGGTCTCACCGAAGCGCGTAGGATCCCTCGGTTGTCCAAACCATAATGACCTGTAAATGACAAGGAACAGAAGTCTCTTTTCGTAGACGTTGGCATGTTTTTTTGCGTCTGCCGGAACGTGATTCATGCATCATCGGCAATGGGTGTAAGGCTATTGGGGGCGCTTCGGAACGGAAGCTTGAGATCTAACCCTGCGAATAATCAGCCACCGGCAGAGTGAGCCGTGATAGGGGGGGGAAAGGGGGCGACGTGGGCGTTTTCAGGCGCTGGCCGGCCAATGGCTCGTGGCTTCGAGTTCGGCGCCGAGGGGACGGATGACAGGGGTTGCAACGGCCGAGATGCCCGGCCCTTGGTGGACTTGGCGTGTCCTCGGCTCAAAACGCTGCTGTTGTAGCTTTGAATTCGATCTTTAAGGGACAAAGGAACACAGGCGCGATAGACATGTGGCAGCAGCTCAAGTTTGGGGCGGAGTGGTGGACATGGAACGGCTGCTCAAGCTGCTGTAAGTGCCAGTGATACTTGGCCCAGGAACTCCCATGCGCTGCGTCATCAAACAAATCTAGGGCCTTGAAACCTTGAAAAGGAAACATCGTCGTCATTGTTCCGCTCGACTGCCGCCAGCACAGATCATTTCGAGTTCTGTACGGCCGCAACGTCGAAAGGGCTGCGTAACTCGACACGCAAAGCTCGATGCTGCGACTCATTCGCAGCCTAGGATCGGCGCTGTCCCTTTGCAGGTGCACCACCCGCCAGAGCCAGAGCCGGCGCAAGACCCCGCGTTGCCCAGCAGATCTCTTGCTATTTGGGAGACGTTATCGCTCGGTCGGACAAGCACCCGCTTCGCCTCGACAATTGACGTGTTGATGCGCCAGATCTTCGACCGACCCCTCAGGCAATGCATCGCACTGTGATACCAGCTTGCAAATGGTCCAGAGACTGGATGATGGGAGCCATAACCCTCTCCTTCGCGGTTGCCCTCAATGATCGGGAGCAGGAATCTCAAAGTTGAAGAGAACGCCCAGGCAAGAAACAAGCTCTGTGGATGGGACCCTCGTGCCGCAAACCCCTGCAACTCCATCGATAGGGCCGCCCCCCTGGTCCGCTTGGCTGTGCCGCTTGGGACGCGACAGGGGCACTCGTCCGGGAATTGGTCAGTTCTAAAGATGGAGGCGAACGAGGAACTTCCTCCTTCGCGGTTCCTGGCATAAATATCATGGCATCCCCCTAAATAAACGTTTGCCCCGAGAGAAGTCAGTGGCGACTGTAACTTTTCCTTCCTTGCATCTGACTTTTCTCAACATCATCTGCTAGCGAGGCCCTACAGGATGAAGCTGGGTCTCTTGTCAGCTGGGTTGGCTTTTGCCACCTCGGCTGCTGGGTTGGCACCTAGCCAGCTTCAGCATCTTGGACGCGTGTCGAGGAATCTTGACAGGCGACAGCTTGATGGCGGTGCTACTGATGAGTCCCTGAGCACTTTTGAGAAGCTCGAGCAGAAGGCTCTTGCTGGCGAAGGTGTCTTCCAGCAGCTCATTGACCACAGTGACCCTGACAGGGGCACCTTTGGCATGCGTTACTGGTGGAATGCCGAGCATTGGTCTGAGGGCGGTCCTGTCGTCATCTTCACTCCGGGAGAGCAGCATGCCGATGGCTTTAACGCCTGGTTGAGCAACGCTACGATCATCGGGTTGTTGGCCGAAGCGGTCGGCGGTGCCTCCATCGTCTACGAGCACCGCTACTACGGAGAGTCTTCTCCCTACGAAAACCAGACCATCGAAAATCTCATGCCTCTTACCATCGAGAACGTTCTCAAAGATGGTACGCACTTCGCCAAAGAGGTTGAGCTCCCCTTCGACCCCAAGGACACTTCCGATCCCAGCAAAGCCCCCTGGGTCTACAGCGGCGGCTCCTACTCCGGTGCCATCGTATCGTGGACTGCCACTGTTGAGCCGGGTACCTTCTGGGCTTACCACGCCTCAAGTGCCATTGTCGAGGCCATCGAGAACTTCTGGTTCTACTGGAAACCCACCGCCGCGGGACTGCAGCCCAACTGCACCACCGACATCGAGAAGACCATTGCCTACATGGACAACATTCTGTTCAATGGCTCTGACGAAGAGAAGCTTGAGCTCAAGACACGGTTCGGTCTGGAGGACGTCAAGCGCGACGATGACTTCATGATCGCCCTCTACCTTGGTCCCGTCCTCTGGTTGACGCACACTTTCTACTCCGGCTACGCCCCCGTCTTTGAGTTCTGTGATTTTGTCGAGGTAAGCATCGTCTCCTGCACGACCCATGTTGTCTTGCTCCCGGGCTACTTCGGCCTTGACCTTTCAGTGCTAACAAACGTCCCCGCAGAACCGCTGGCCTAACGCCACTGAGCCTCAGCCCGGAGCCGAAGGTGTCGGCACCGAGAAGGCTGTTGCTGGCTATGCGAAGTGGGTCAGGGAGCGCGCTACTCCCGGATGTAAGTCTATGCCTTCAAACTATTATCTTCATACAATACTGACCACGGGCAGATTGTGCCTCTTTCGGGTACCCTGAGTGGAGCGCGCTCAATGAGACAGCCTGCTTCCGCAGCGACCTCCCCGATTCTCCTCACTGGCAGGATACTTCCGTCCGCAACCCCTCGCTCCGTCAGTACATGTGGTCGCTCTGCCGCGAGCCCCTGAAGTGGTGGTTCGCCGGGCCTCCGGAGGGGGAAGAGCCCCTCCTCATCTCGCGCAAGGTCGGCTGGGACACCTACTGGGAGAACCAATGCTCGCTCTTCTTCCCAGATGAGCCAGGCTTCACCATCATGACCAACAAGACCGTCGAAGACTTCAACGAGTGGACGGGCGGCTGGTCGACCACCGATACGCCCCGCATTGTCCGCTCGGATGGTGAATTCGACCCCTGGCGCCAGGCCTCTCTCGCGAGCACCCATCGCCCTGGTGGTCCGTGGGAAGGCACGGATGAGCTGCCGCACTACATCATCAAGGATGGTATTCACACAAATGACTTCATCGTTGCGAACGCAAGGGCCAGCGAGGACGTCAAGAGAGTCATGGATGCCGAGATCAAGAAGCTCAGCGAGTGGGTCGAGGAGTTCTATGATCAGAATGGCGGCAGGCCCAAGGTTTAGGATTGCGGAGCCGGCTGGCTGGCTATGGCGTTGTAGGCGTTCTGGTAGAAGCTGTCGTTGATTATGGTCTATTTTACTACCTCGTCCGTAAACCCATTATGACACCACTCTTTATGACACCATATAATGCACTTCCTATTAACCCATGAGTGTGGCGCCTGCGGCCTCGAAGACCGAGCCGCTTGAGGGGCATGATGTGAGAAAGTCATTCCTCTTTTGTCCTACTGCCGTCCACAACGTTGTCACATGTCGATCGCTGCCCCCTAATGCTTTCCCATCTGATTCTCATTTTCAGCCAACGCAGTCCGCATGGTACTTGGCATGTGTTATCACAGGCCGTCAATCCAATGCCTCTAGATCCTGCAATTTCAAACCACACAAGCATGATTCAATTCCCATTCGCGGTACCGTATCCAGGCTGTTCACCGTCCCTCAGCGGCTGCTCCTCAAGCTCCTCCTTCTCTTGGACGAACGCCCGGCCCTTGACCGACACGAAACCTGTGAGGATGATGCCGATCACGGCGCCGAGGGTCCCCAGGAATATGTTAACGGGCAGCGAGTTGCCGTGGAATTCATGGTAGACTAGAGAGTCCAGGCCTGTCTGGGCGAGGTTGGTGATTCCGGAAATGCAGACCACTGTCCCGTAGATGCGTCCAAAGGTCGCGAACCCAAAGACCTTAGCGGCGTAGTCGCTATCTAGGTTAGCCTAGCGCAGGAGAATATAGAGAACTAGAAGGGTTACTCACGAGATGGCGGAGTAGTAGAGGGGCCGGAAGAGCACAAAGACGAGGACCGTCGCATAACCAGCCCACAAAGCGGGAATGCAGTTCAGCACACCAATAGTGATAATGAACAATGTCAGCAAGCCGGCAATCATGGCCACGCTAAGATTGTTCAGAAGAAGCCCAATGAATGGTGTAGCGATGATGCCGCCGATTGGCAATGCAGCGTCGAAGAAGTGGTTGATGTCCTCTGCTTGGTCCTCCGATCCAAGCATGTACTTGTACTGGGACCTAATGGTCGCAATGAAGTAATTCATCCTGAACATCTGGGTGGCCGTCAGGGCCAGGATTAGGATATACCAAGGCGTACGCATCTGTTTGTGGAACGGCATGCCGTGAAGAACGCCCCAGACACCACTGGCCTGCTGGATTCCTTCTTCGGCCTTGACTCGCTCTTCCCGCTGCTCAGCATCGCCGAAGAATTCCTCGATCTGCTCCAATCTTTCTTGCCGCCTCCCGGCGCGAGCGCTCTGGACACGCGCCAGCTCTTCGTCGTCGGATATCTCGTGGTCCGATGAATGGACATCTCCGGAAGGATCCTGTGCTATTTCGATCTTCTTCTCCAGCTCAGGGACTGTGTCGTAGGCGTTCGTGGGCATGAGCAGCAGCTCCGTGGTGAGGATGAAGAACGGCACGATCAGATACAGGAAGAAAAAGCGTGCCGGCGAGAAGCTTCCCTCGGACTTTTCGTATGCCACCCGATAGAACAAGAAGACAGCTGCCGATGCATCGAAGGCGCCGGTGACAAGAGCGACGATGAGACCAGAATGCTTCGGAAATGAGTTGGCCAGCTCAAAACTCGGCACAAACAGGTATGTACCGCCCAAGGCAAATAGGATGTTGCCAGCAATCAAGCCTGGGAAATCGGGAATCGTGAATGAAAGTGCCATGAGGAGCGTCGCTATGGCCAGGAGGCCGCTGGAGATGATCCAGCAGAACCGTCGCCCATATCGGTCGAGAGTGGCCCCAGCGAGTAGGGAACCCATGTTCGCAGTTATGGAAGCCACGACGAAGAACAGATTAAGGCGTATATTCTGCGCTTCACATGGCTCGGTTGCGTCGTACCTGGAAAAGGCGGACCCGACTCGCGAAGTTTCCTCGCATAGATCCTGATACACGCCCTCTGCTATTAAAACTGGCTTCAATGCAGCGAAGCCAAAAACAATACCCGAGGCTAGCCAATTGGCTACGATAGCAGCAAAGACCTGCGCTGCGAATCAGTCAGTGGATTGCCTGCGACGTTAGGACGTATTCCCTGTCTTACCTGCTCGCTTCAGGTTGGAAACCTTGTAGCCAGCATCGCGCTGCTGGGGTTCATCCGTCAGTAGATCGACGGGAGCATAATTCAACCGTCGCCATTCGGAAAGCTTGTTGTCTTCTGGGACTTCGTTCGTGCTTTGCTGCGGTGACCACAGCAGGGAAGCGCGCTCCTCATCGCCCTGGGGATCCTTCACTCCGGCAGGACCCTCATAATCATGGCCATCGGTCTGCGTCACATGCTGTGCGAGAGACATCAAGGCCACGAGTCAAAGACGCCGCTGGACGTCTTCAATGCCGATGAGTATTCAACAGGACTCGCCCAACGACTCGACGGCAGGCTTGGCGATTGGGGTGACCACAGCTTGCCCACACAATAAATAATCGAGAGCGGGAGAAAAGAGCTGGCCGAGACGAAAGCAAGAGAACTTCAAGGAAGAGGCACGATAAGACTCTTATCAAGGCTCCGGAGACAGCACCATGAACACGCAGTCGTGTGACCGAGGGAGCTGCAAAAGCTGCATCAGGTTGCATTGGTCGTGCTTCTGTCGACGCAGTTTTGGCAGGAAAATCGGAACATCACATGATATTGACAGCGACTATGATGTAAATGAAGCATCACAGAGTCTGGACCTGGATATTGTGGGTACTTGCGCGCGTTAACAAGCTGCCAACGCAGTGCCTCTCTGTACCAATGCAGCGCATTTGGCTGTGGAGAAAACATCGGTGAAGGAGGTGGGAATCTTCGAGAAGGGTCGAAGTTGACTCCATCACCACCACACACGTAGACTTGCATTTCAATTCCAACGGCCAAGCAAAACATGCGCGAGCACCAAGCTTTTATCTTGGCCAACGACAGAAACATAGTCCCGCGCTAGTGGCTTGACTGCTTTGCTTCGCCCCGCACGCATCGTGATGTCCCGAGATTGGCTATCGCGGGGAAACGGACTCCCGTTGACAGGACCGAGTCGCGGTCGTCAAGTCGTCCTCCTCGGTGCTTCCACTACCGAACTCTGGACCCCAACCATGCACCACCTCCGCTTCTTCTCCAAATGTCGCGAGCCTAAAGTCAATTGATGTTCCTTATTGGAGGGGCTATACAACCCCCGAGCTTCCAAGACTCTGGATCAGGGTCAGGTCCACGTTGTCGTGGGCGTGGCAGGGCCGGGATGTGGATTAAATAGATCGTTATCCGTTCTCCTGGACGGTTGGTTCGCCTTGTACCACCGTCTTTGAGTTTTCAAGCAGAGAAAATGCGCTTCTCCAAGTCTGTGCTGGCCGCCGCCAGCCTGGTGTCCTTGGCTGCTCCAGTAGCTGCGCAAGGGGACGACGGCGAGTGGCCTGTCCTCGACAATGGTCTTACCGACATTGTCCAATGGTATGAGAGAGATGCCGCGAGTGTCGAGAAAGGCTGACGATGATGCCCAGGGACCACTACAGTTATTATGTCAATGGCGAGCGTCTCTTCATCTTCTCTGGCGAGGTATGCGGTATGCTATTTGGGCCCCCACGATGCTAATAAGTGCTAGTTCCATCCTTGGAGGTATCCTGTGCCTGAGCTGTGGAGAGACTTGCTCGAGAAGGTCAAGGCTGCGGGGTGAGTGACTAGTCCCAGGATATTTGGCCATCCTAACCTGCCTAGCTTCAACACTTTCTCCATTTACAACTCATGGGGTTACCACAGTGCATCTCCCGATGCCCTTGACTTCGAGAATGGAGGCCACGACTTCTCCTCGATCTTGACGCTGGCTAAGGAGCTTGGCATGTATGTCATCATACGTCCTGGCCCGTACGTCAATGCCGAAGCGAATGCTGGTGGTTTCCCACTGTGGCTCACGACCGGCGAGTACGGCTCGCTTCGAAACGATGACGAACGCTACACCGAGGCTTGGACTCCGTACTGGGAGAAGATATCCAGCATCGTCGAGCCTCACCTCATCACCAACGGGGGCAACGTCTTGATGTTCCAGATCGAGAACGAGCTTAACGGCCAGTGGAAGGACATTGAAGATCGCGTGCTCAACCCCACCATCGCCAATTACATGCAACTTCTTCAGGACAGTGCGCGCGAAAGCGGCATTGACGTGCCCCTGGCTCACAACGCACCCAACATGAACGGATTTTCCTGGTCGAGGGACTTCTCCAATGCTACTGGAAACGTCGATGTTGTCGGTCTCGACAGCTACCCGTCCTGCTGGAGTTGCAATCTCAGCGAGTGTACGGGCACAAACGGCGAATATGTGCCGTACCAGACCATCGAGTACTTTACGTACTTCACAATCCAGTCCCCTTCGCAACCCAACTTCATGCCCGAGTTCCAAGGAGGGTCTTACAATCCTTGGGGCGGACCTCAGGGTGGCTGCCCGACGGACATCGGCGCAGACTTCGCTAATCTCTTCTACCGCGACCTGATCTACCAGCAAGTCACCGCGATATCACTTTACATGCTGTTTGGTGGTACCAACTGGGGCCACTCAGCCTGCCCGGTCGTTGCCACCAGCTACGACTACTCTTCACCCGTGTCGGAGAACCGCCAGCTGTGGAGCAAGTTCTACGAGACCAAGCTTATCGTCCTCTTCACCAAGGTGGCGCACGATCTGGCCTACACCGAGCGTGTCGGCAACGGCACCATGTACACGGACAACAAGAAGATCAGGACGGCCGAACTTCGCAACCCCGACACGGACTCCGCATTCTACGTCGTGTTGCACGCGACGTCCAGCTCTGGCTCGACCGAGCGTTTCAAGCTTGATGTTACTACGTCAGAGGGCAATATGACGATTCCTCAATTCGGCAACGCAATCACCATAGATGGCCATCAGTCCAAGATTCTCGTCACAGACTTCAAATTTGGCGACAAGAAGCTGATCTATTCGACCGCCGAGGTGCTCAGCTACGCTATCATTGACGGCAAGGAGGTGCTGGCGCTCTGGCTCCCCGAGGGTGAGGCCGGTGAGTTCAAGGTCAAGGCGGATACCGCCGCCGAGCTCTTCAGTGCTGCGGAGGAAGATACCGTCGCTCTGTACGAAGATGATACCGGCTTCACTGTCTCCTATGTTCAATCGAAGGGCACAAACATTGTCGAGCTAGATGATGGCGCTCGCATCCTCATGCTCGATCGCGAGGCTGCTTACCGCTTCTGGGCTCCGAACCTGGACATTCAGGATCCGTTTGCTCCAGTCGACAACAACAGTAATTAAACCCGCATGTTGGCTTGGATAGCCGTGCTAATCATGACAGTCTTTGTTCAGGGGCCATACCTCGTCCGCTCTGCCAAGTACGAGAAGGAGAAGAAGGCACTCCATCTCACTGGTGATGAAGAAAAGGCCAGGGAGATCACAATTTTCGCTCCCAAGCACCTATGTTCGATCACCTGGAATGGCGACAAGGTCCCTATCGAGTCCCACAACGGCAATATGTACACTGTGTCGATCAAGGGTCCGTCCGACTTCGAACTCCCAGCCCTCGGTGGCTGGAAATGGACCGACAGCCTTCCAGAGCTTGCGCCTAATTACACCACAAGCAAGGATGTCTGGGTAGTTGCGGATAACGACGAGACTCCTAACCCCGTGAAGCCGGCTGACAATAACCCCGTCCTCTATGTGGACGACTACAAGATCCACTACGGCAACCACCTTTACCACGCCACCTTCCCCTCCACCAACGAGGCACCGACTGGTGTGTTCTTGAACCTGACGGGTGGGTTTGCCTTTGGGTACTCTGTATGGGTAAACTCGGACTACATCGGCTCATACTACGGTCTTTCGTACGAAAAGTCCCACTGGGGCACCTTCTCCTTCGACAACGCCACGCTAAAGGAGGACGGCGACAACATTCTCCTTGTGCTGATGGATCAGTCTGGTCACGAGCTCCGTGAGGCGGCTACTGAGCCCCGTGGCATCAGCAACGCGACTCTTGTTGGTCCTGGCAGCGAGTACAGCTTCAAGGAGTGGAAGATTGCCGGCAACGCTGGACGTGAGGAGAACATAGACCCCATGCGCGGTCCTATGAATGAGGGCGGCCTCTACGCCGAGCGTGTCGGCATGCACCTCCCAGGCTACCCCGATGAGAACTGGGATGAGCTGGACTCCGAGACTCTCATCGTGCCCTCCTCCGGCGTCCGAGCTTTCCGCACCACGGTGGATCTGGACGTCCCTTCAGACCTCGACGTGTCGATCTCGTTCCGCCTCACTTCCACGGCCGACGACTCCTTCGAGCCCACAGACCCAGCCTACAGCAACCAGCTCCGCGCCCTTCTATTCGTCAACGGATACCAATATGGTCGCTTCAGTCCCTACATTGGTCACCAGATTGACTTCCCCGTGCCCCCTGGGATTCTTGACTACCACGGCGAGAACACCATTGCCGTCACGGTCTGGAGTCAGTCGAACGAGGGCGTGGAGATGAAGGTTGAGTGGAACCTGGATTATGTTCACACAAGTAGCTTCGACATGGGCTTTGACAGTGCCGAGCTAAGGCCAGGGTGGACTGAGGAGCGATTGAAGTATGCGTAGAGTTTGAGCGTTAGCAGGGCGCCAAAAGAAAAGTTTCCGCAGAGCCGTTTCCAAAACAAAGTCCAATCCGTGCCTGCTACAAATTTTTGACAAATCTGCCCGATTTTTAAGCCGAAGATGATGGATCCTTTCAGGGCATTAAAAGTGACGAGCGAGGCATGTACCTAGAACACGCCAATTTATAGAAGTCTGATGTAGGGTAGCAGGAGGAGAGGGATAAAGATTTAAACACTTGCCGAAACTGCGCTCCGAACTTCTCCTCACCATCGACAGCAACGGACTCCACCCGCCATGACGTGAAGCAGCTTTCATCCGGCGGGCTTTCGCCGCGGGGCTTCCATCGCAAAGTGTCTTTTTACAACCTCTTCAAACCGACAGGGCGATTCTCCTGCAATCTGACTCAGGCGCGCGCACACGACGACCGCGAAAATGTCCACCCCCGGCATCCTCTACGTCTCAATGCAGCCCAAGCCCGGGCTGTCCATCGACCAGTTCCACGAGTGGTACAACAACGAGCACGGACCGACCCGCCTGCGCCTCCCGGACATCTTCGGCAACGGCCTGCGATACCGCGCGATTGACGGCGAGAAGCCCGAGTACATGGCCGTCTACGACGTGAAGTCTATGCACGATCTGGAGACGGAGCGCTACTTGTCGCTGAGAGCCAATCGATCTGACAGGGAGGCCCGCACCATTGCCGAAGTTGACGTTGTGAGATACTTCTGGGATCTGGTACATACCAAGGCCGTTGAGGGCTTTAAGGGTCCTGAAGAACTGTCGGATGCTGAAACGCTGGGGCGCACCTGTGTTGCAGTGACAATTACGCCCACCGAAGCCGAGGGCGCGAGTGAGGAATACCAGAAGTGGTACGTCGAGGAACACGCTGAGATGCTGTCCAAGGTGCCCGGCTGGCTGCGGTCACGCCTCTTCGTGACATCCAAGGTCGAGAGCGGCCAGACAAAGAGAACGTACTTTGCTCTGCACGATTACGCCAAGCAGAATGGACTGGGAGGCCCTGAACACAAAGCTTCCATGGACACGCCCTGGAGGACGAAGGTGTTCGATAAATGCGTCGCGTCAAAGGGGCGCAGAACCTTTGCCCTGTTCTACGTCTTTGGACCCGCGCCTAGAGACTTGTCACACTTGGCGCAACTGCCTGCCTCGGCTGACTTCAGGCCTCCGGACAGGAAGACGCACACCCAGCCAGGCGTCATCCCATGTATCGACTCCTACATCACCACACCTGATGGCTTGTCGATACCGTACCGTTTGGAGGGCAACCCATCGGATGATGCGCCAACGGTGGCTCTCTGCAACTCCTTGCTCACATCTCTTGACATGTGGGACCCCTTCGTTGCGATCTTGAAGAAGCAGCGGTCCGATCTGCGAATCCTGCGATACGACCACCGCGGGCGGAATGAGATTCCGCAACCACCAGTGGCAGCAACGTTGAGTGCCGTGACAGCCGACGTCGCCACGATCCTGGACGCGTTGAGAATCCCGAAGCTTGAGGCGCTGATTGGCGTTTCGATGGGCGGCGCGACAACGCTAAACTTTGCTCTTCAGCATCCAGACCGTTTGAAGAAGTTCATCGCTTGCGACTTCAACACCTCGTCCAGCGACGCCAACACGCAGACCTGGAAGGACCGGATCGCGGTTGCGGAAGGGGACGGCGGCAAAGGCATCGGCAAGCTTGCAGAGCAGACCGTGTCGCGCTGGTTCCATCCCTCATCGATGGAAGACCCGCAGGTCGTGGAGTGGATGACGGATATGGTTGCGGCGAACAACGTTCAGGGCTTTGCCAACGGTTGCACCGTGCTTTGGAACTACGACCTCAAGCCCCAGATGGGCAGCTGCAAAGTGCCTGGGCTCTTCGTAGTAGGGGAGGGAGACGGAAAGGGGGCCCTCGTCAAGGCTATGGACGGGTTCAAGGACAAGCTCGGCGAGGGAGGGGCTGAGCTGAAGATTGTCCCTAATGCTGGGCATCTTCCAATGTGTGAGGAGCCTCAGGGCTTTTGGGAAGCTATCAAGGGCTTTTTGTGATTACCCAGGAACAGATAGATAATTAAATATCGAAACAAGCTTATCAAAGACACCTCTAGCACGCTCTGTTCACTTCGCAAGCGGACTAAGACCTCAGTGCCGGAGCGGGATCCGGAGTTGCAGACTGAACGGCCCCGCTTTTGCGGGCTTCAGTGTGGAATCTGCCCAAGCTGACTCTCCCACCCCTATGTAACCTCTATTACCTGCTCCAAGTCTTCAAGGTTATCTGTAAAAAAGCTCAGCATCTTTCATTCCTCCCGCCTGCAGGAGTGGAAAGGTCGCCCGGACCTTTGCCAACGAACAAGCCACCCCCCCGGCTCCGGAGTAAGCTTACACAAAGCCTCCGACCGAAAGCCTCCGGTCTTCCCTCAACAGAAACCTCTCGTCTCACTTTCGCTCGCCTCCCTTATCCCCTCATGATCAGAAGCAGCCAGAATGCCTCCGACCGCGCGTCTGCACCCTTCCCAGGTGCGCTCATCGTGCGAGCGCTGCCGGCGACACAAGCTGCGCTGTAAACGCGAGCCGGCCACCGCGGTCCAGTGCAGCACCTGTCTGCGCCTCGGCCACGAGTGCGTCTCGGGCCAGCAGCGCAAGGTCGGGAGGCCGATGAAGAGAGGCAAGGATCTGGTGGCGGTGCGAGGCTCTTCGCTCGCGCAGCTGGATCGAGAGATACAGCTGCTGGTGCCCCAGACGGAGCCGCAGCACTTCGACTGGATGTTCGACGAGGGCGCGCATCTCTTCCCTAACCCGACCTGGGACCAGGCGCTGGCCTCTTTCAATGACGCTTCCCTGCTGCCGGAGCTCTCACTGCCCGGAAAGGATGACTTCCTTACGATTCGGACGCCGGATGTGCATTTTGCGACTTTGTCGAGGCTGAACTGCCGACTTAACGCTGCATCCAACGTCTTCGACAAAGCCTCTGCCAACGGTGTCACCCTGGACGGCCTTGTCTGGGGGATGTGCATCGACGAGGGAGACATGAAAACACCGCTTGGGAGACATGGCCTCAAGGTTCTTCTCGAAACAGCCCAGGAGTTCTTGAAAGCCATCCGTGCTATCCACCAGAAGGTCGGCATCCACCTGCGCCCGTCCACCTCCGAGGACCCCTTCGCCGACCCGAGCCCTTCCGTGGAGTTGCAGAAGGTCGACTCACCGACGGCCTTTCTCGTCATATCGTGCTTCTCGCAGGTTCTCAAGATCCTTGAGCTAGTCTACGTGATCATAACGACGCGCTTCTACCAACCCTCGGTGCTCAACCCGGGTCCGCCGCAGTATGTCATCCCCTCAACCATCTCCTTCGCCGACGTCAACATCCCGGACTTCACTACGCAGATGTCCGTGTTCAGTGAGATGAGCCGCCACCTGTTGGTTCAGATGATGCTGGTGCTCGGTCTCCCTGGGACGAGGTGGCCCGGTGGCACGGCCTGGAACGGGCTGCTGCAAGATGACAAGTACAGAAATATGCTCAACGACGAGCTCGGCTGTGCTTCTGATGGCTTGTGGACGAGACGACCGGCGAACGTGTTGGCCATGATGAACACAGCACGAGAGATGATCTTGGTACAATCTATGTCAGGCTACACCTTTCCACCCGTCTAGTGAGGGATGCCATTCTCTTCGCAGACGTAATTTCCTCCTCTCAACCCCTGGGTACCACCATTCCTACATTTAGTGCCTGAAAGTCACATTACCCGGCCCGGATGGGAAAACCTCGTCGAACCTCTCCTCCTGCGCGTCCAGCAAGCTCCAGCTCCAGAAGCCGAACAGATCGTGGATCATCACCGGGCTGGCCTCATCATCCGGCGTGGTCGGCGGCTCGCTCGAGTACGCAAACGCAAACGGCACCGACTCGGCAGCGGGATCGAGGGCGACTTCCGTGCCCCCCTTGACCCAGGTGCTGCAGCCTTCGCAAACCGTGGTGGTCTTCCAGTGGGTTTCGTTGGCCACGGTTCCAGAAAGGATGGGCGTAAAGGTTGCGTCGGGGTTTTCCAAGGGGGATGCGTATTCCCTGTTTCGCTCCGAGTCAGCATGGAATTCCTACACCATCTGAAAGAGAAGCAGAAGAACAAGATCATGATGGAGACGTGCTCTGTAATCCTGGAAGATGCGATGACCTCCCCGGCGTTCTGCCACGTAACAGCGAGCGGCACCTCGATCATGTTGCCGCCGTAGGAGAAGCCAGCCCATCCGATCTCGACGGGGGCGACGACCTGCAAGGCGGTGCGAAAGCCCTCCTCAGCGCCCGCGGGGATGGCGAGCCGGTATACAATGCCTGACTCTTCCTCTACGTGCTCGACGAAGCAGATGTCAGACACGTCTGGGTCGCAGTATTTGGCCGCCTGACCGGCCACCAGGGGCGCGAGGGTGAGGGCAAGAGCTGAAGTGCGCATCACGACGGTAATTCTGAAGATGTGGATATTTGGTAGGAAGTTAGAGCTTGCCAGCTAGTAGTGTATAGAGGGAGGCTTGTTCGGACTTTATACGTTTAAACACAGTCACTCGATGGTGCAAGATGTTACTGGAACGAGCTACGATCTGCCCTCGGCATCAGCCCTTTGGCTTCGGAAGACGACCATCCTTCGCTTACCATTAATATGACCCCTGACTGTGGGGTGGAATATCGAAAACAAGCTCACTGGGACTCAAGGATCATCGTCATTGAACTCGATAGCACTCTAACGGCACAGAGCTCCGCCGCGCTGAGTGGTCCTACGACTTTGTTAAGTAATGTTTGAGGTCGTGTCGGTGTGAAGGATTGGTGCACCCAGCTCCTGCTTTGGACCTCGCCAGTATGGGCCTTTCACGCATACTGACACATATAGTCAACAAAGCTCGCCGGCCACCAAACCAGGTATCAAACCGCTTCAGAAGCTCGCTGATCGACATCACGATGGACTCGGAGCTCTGTCCTTCCTCGGCGCTACTTTCATGATGCTTGGTTTGAATTATACTACGTGCGTTAATAGGGTACTCCGTCATCTATGCCCGTCGTCGTCGATCTGATGACGATCCCTTTGATCCCATGGCCTCGCAAACCAATGGCGTGCGCTGTATTGTAAATTGACAGCAGTCTACGGCCAGCCGTCCCGTCGCCTCCGTGTTCCTGGATTGAACTCCCCCACAGCGGCGGCTTATTTCTCCCCTGATCTCGTCTCCACGCGGCGTGACGATCCCTACCCAAACTACCGACGGAAGCAAGATGCTAGTCACCCAGCGTGAGCTTGCCTATTTCGAAGCCAAACTTGAATCCGCTCAACGTGCCACTTCCAAAGATGTGCATCTGCTCGGGGGAGGACTCCGGATTCTCGTAGGCGTGGTTGAAGGAGAAGATGCTCTGGTCGGCGCTCAAAGAGAGCTTCCGTCTCGTCTTGCGCATAGTCGCAGGGTCCGCGTCTGCTTCTCGCTTCTTCATCCGAATGCGTTTCGCTGTCATTTCAGCTGTCGTACGTGTCGTCTGATCGTGTCGGCAACCCAGGATGCCGAACTTGACCTTCTCCGGGCTCTTGTGGCAGGCGTACATGCTGTGTCTGGAGTAGCGCAGATAGGCATCCTGCAGCCAATCTCGAAGCGATGTGACGCGCTCTTTGACGAACCAGGACCGATCTGTTGCTTCACAGAACGTTCGATCGATCGCTCGAAAGTACTGCGGGTGTTTTGTCATCGCGGATGTTGACAATGCACCTGAGCCGATCTTCGTTTCGACAGTGAGGTGTTGTCTGGCATGACAAGACTTCCCGCGCCAGTAGCTACGGTCGTAGGTGTGGTCAGCTTTTGGGCCTATTTGCTTTTCCACCATCATGTAGTCAACGAGCCATACAGTCTCGAGGTTCGGAAAAGTCCTCGCGAGGAAGTGGTAGAGGTGCCGTGGAGTGACAGCGCGAGTTGATCCGTGAAAGCGCCCGCACTGGGAGCAAACTGCCGCGGGATCGAGGTTGACCTGCCAATCCACGTGGTACCGCACAGCCACATTCCGGAACTTGGCGAGGCATTCGGTGTCAAATAGAACGTTGAGACTGCAGTCGGAGGCATATAGATGGGCCGGTAGGTATTCGATGAAGGCGAGATCCCGAGAACCGTCGAGCATGACAAAATGACGCGAACCGTGATGTTGTCTCCAGCTGAAAGCTTCAATGTCGGCCTTTCTAATCATCCTGACGGCATGATTCTGGGAACGCTGCGTTGTAGCCATCAATGTAGCCATTTGCTTTTCGACGTAGACGTGCCATGATTTGTCGGCAAGGGGGTTTTCCGGGTGCGAGATGTGTGCTCTGGTGCTGAGAGGGGTGCTCTCAAACCGGCACTCGAGCTTGATGGGATCCTCTTCTGTCTCTTGGAGGGACTTCACACTGTCGTTGTGCGTTAGTGGTGGAGCGGACAGGCCATGAACGCCCCAGATGTTCCGCCCGGATGGATGGTCTAGCCTTAGCCATTGAACTCCTGGATCGTCGACCGTAGCCTCCCATATTTGGTCTTGTAGCTCTAGAGGGAGACGAGAAAAGTAGGTGAATTGTCTCAATGCGGGGGGTATTTCGAACTTGATGCCAGCACCTGGGTCAGGCTCAGGCGGGCCGCGGGAAGGTGATGATGATGCTGCCATCGTTATATTTGCACCAGAGCTTGAGGCGTAGGAGGATACTGCTATACGGACAGGAGAGGAAGCTGAAGAGATTGTGGAATGGTGCGCAGTAACCAATAGATAGATACTGGTACAGGACGTGAAAGTCGAAAGGCAAAGAGCCACAATGGTGGGAGTCAATCTCGAAACGAATGTGACACGGTCGCCGTGGTCAGCGCTGGCTAGAGCGCCGCAATGCTTGGTTAGGCGTAGAGAGAACAAATTCCAATGAGCATGCAGAGAGGTGGTTGAGATTGGCAGATGTGTAGCGGTCAAGAAGGGGTCTTTGTTTACTTCTCCGAGAAGGTTGCTGGCAGCTGCTCCTTACCCTCGCCGGCTCATTGCCCAGCGTGGAAGGCGCGCAGCCTGGATTCACACGCTCTCCGCAAGCCAGTTGTTCGCGTAGCTTCCCTGATGCTCTGACTATGAAAGCTCTAGAAAGATCATTAAGTAGGAAGACTGAACATGCGAAATGGCGACTTGAGCAGTTTCATTGCCACATACAGGTTGTCACTCAGCTCCCAACACCACATCAACGGGCGGCAAGGTTCTAATTTGCTTCCACAGATATAATTGTAGATACATCTAATTCAGGGGAGCTCTTTTGCTTCTTGAAGGTCGTAGGTGACTGGTACTGGATGTGGAAGCCCACGACATCGTCCAGGCTTTATAAACGACCGCCAACGACAGTCAGAACCCAGCGGAAAGGAACCCTCTACGTTCTTTGCTTTTCGCTTTTTAAAGATTTCCGTAACCTAGTTGAATGTTATTATCTTTGTACAGGCTTGATGTAGATCACCGTGTGTCTGGTACCCGTCGTAGAGGAGCAAGACTCCCGTTTCCCGCTGTAAACCCATGGCATTTCCGATCTCCACGATGCTGAGACAATCAAACTCACGAAACACACGCTTCATGATCTTAGGTTCATGTAAATCCTGGCAAAATCTTATGTATAGCCGTGGCTTGGTCCAGCCAGAAACCGGAGCCTGTTCGACGCGCGTTCAAGCAGGCGTTAAAGAGACACTAGGCGAACAGATACAGACACGTCCCATCAGTGCGGATCACCCAGGCTCGCTCAGCATTTGTGACTGTTTGCCCAAGTGAATAGGGGCTGGACATTTTACCCCTGAACAACAACGCTGCCTGTCCAAGCAAGACCTGCCATCCTTTTTTCTTCCATCCAATTCTCAGACGTCTCCTCACCCCCTGATTCTCTACGAAACAACATTCAGCCTGCCATCATCAACATGCTTGCCGCAATGAGCACCTTCGATGCCCGCGACTCCGAGTCCGACGACATCTACAACCCCGATAAACCCTTCGGAATCGGCCTGATCGTCATCTTCGTTGTTCTCTGCATAGTCCCCTCCGTCATGATCCTCGGCGCAGTTGCCAAGCGCATCCTCCTCCACCTCGAGCGCGGCTATCCTCAGCTTCAGGAGCCACTCCACCGCTACACGATCCACGCGCTTCTCCTCATGCATATGGAAACGGAGTGTCCTCGCTGCACCATCTGGCGTCTTCGCAACGCTAAGGGCGAGCACGAAGAACCCGACAGCGGCTCCGAACCCAGCATCGACCACGGCCCCGTCCAGGAGCCAGCCTACGAGGGGCAGAATGACATCGAGATGCCACGTCTCCCGCCCCGTGAGCCCGACCAGGCGCATGTTCGCAACTGAACTTGATACCACGCAAGTATTGGTCGGTCAATCTGCTTGAGACGCGAGCACGACCGATGCTTGTAGGCCCGACAAACCCAGGGCGCTCTTCTAGCTATGGGGCTTTTGTACGACACCGGATTTGGATACGGAAGAGCAAGCATGGCGTTCTCTGATCTTCAGGACCGATTTTGTGAGATTGGGTTAGTTTGTACTGGCGCGTGTCGAGTGAGATGAATGTTAGAAGGTAGTCGCCTTGGCAAGATGACAGAGGCTGTGATGGGAATGCGCGAGCAGAGATGGGTTTCCTCAATATATTGCCTCAATCAGTGTGTTCCCATAGCCTATGTCCAACTGATTTTCACTTCCTTGCTTACTGCTGACAGTTTGCGACAAGCTCAATAAGGCTTTTGACCGCTTGCAAACCTTAAGCCAGCCCCAGCTCCCTTATAAAGATGTCCGCTGCCTTCTCGCCCACAGCCAGAGCCGCGTTGTTCGTATTCGCACCAATGTTCCCAGGCGTGATGCTCAAATCAGCCACTTTGAGGCCCTCCACACCGTACACGCCCAAACTGGCATCGACGACGCCCCCCTTCTCACGCGCCATCATCTTGCAGGTCCCCTGCGAGTGCCAACAGGTATCGGCCTTGTTCCTGGCGTGCTCTTCGATGACAGCATCATCTTCCGCCGTGTACTGGATGTCTTGCACATCATCGGGCAGCGGTTTATCGAGTGTCGTAGCGGCCGCCGCAGAATTGGCGGGAAACGGCGGGTGCCAGTTCGGTACCTCGCCGCGGTAGCAAGGCATCCGCCTCATGAGCTCGCGCTGCTTCTTGTACGCCCAGAGATGCTTCTTCACATCGAGTCCACTGGGATCAGCCAGGAATCCCGTTTCGAAGTCGACCGGGTCGTCCACGCTGGGACCCGTGATGTTAACGTGGCCGCGCGAGTAAGGGTAGAGGGTAAATGCCGTGATGCCGAGGTAGCCTGCGGGGGGATTGCCTTCTCCAGGTATACCGGGGATGCTAGTAGAGTCAGCCAGTGTTCCTTGTGGGCTCATATCCGATGTGCTCCTACCCCGAGAGTAAAGACATCTGTAACAGAGCTTTGTTTGGCTCGTTCTTGTAGTGCTTGTCCCATGACGCCTTAAACTCAGGTCCCAGCGCTTCAGCCTCCTCGTCCGTAGGTCTCACTTTCGCCGAAGCATCCTGCGCATTGTAACCCAATTTGGGATCTTTGTTAGCTAACATCTCCTCTGGGGTTTCCGGAGACTGCTGGAAGATGTGACGGTTGAATGTGTCCTCAATATTGAGGTTGGTCTTGTACGCATAGCTGAGCAGGCCGTGGTCCTCGTAGCCCAGCCCGACGCCCTTGTTCTCTACCAGAACCGGGACGTTCGCGGCAGTCAAAACGCTCTGGGGACCAACGCCCGATCGCTGGAGTACAGGGGGCGTACCCAAAGCACCACAAGAAACAACAACCATCTTCTTGGCGCGCACGGTTCGCTCGGTCGTGTCGCCATCCTTGAACTTCGGGTTCGCCCTGAAAGTTACACCTGTTGCTCTCCCGTCTTCAATGATGACCTTGACGACTTGTGACTCGCAGACGACATGAAGCTCCGGGTGCTTGCCATCCGCAAGGCGTGGGTGCAGATACATGTGAGCGGTGTCCTGCCGCTGTCCATCTGGTGAGACATAGCGATTGGATCTAGACACCACATTGACACTGTCAAAGTTCTGGAGATCGTCGACTTCCCCCAGGCCAATTCTTTTGGCCCCAGCGATGAAGTTGTCCTGAGCGGGCTCGCTCTTCCAGGTGCCCTCGGACACATGAATGGGGCCATCGTATCCATGCACGCTCTTGTCGCCCTTGCCGTGATACGTCTCGAACTTCTTCATGTAGGGGATCATGTCCTCCGTAGACCATCCCTTCACGCCCCAAGCATCAAAGTCGCATCTCTGGGCTCGACTGTACATACCCATGTTGATAGACGAGCCGCCGCCGAGCGTGCCACCGGAGGGCACGGCCGGAGCACGGCCGTTGATGTGCTTTGATGCATTGGCCTGGTAGAAGAGGGTGTGCCGACTTGTTGGGAAGATGAAGCCGAAAAAGAGTCCGGGATGAAGGACTAAAGGATCGTTGTAGTTGTTGGGACCGCCCTCAATGACGAGGACGCTGAGGGAGGGGTCAGCCGAAGAGAGGCGCGAGGCGACAATGCAGCCAGCGGTGCCACCTGGGGTGGTTAGTGAGCGCGATTTGGCTGGAGTTTGTTGAGCTTACCACCGGCAATTATAACGTCGAACTCATCAAGGTCGTCTGGCAGCTTCTCGTGTAATGGCATGGCGGGCAAATGATGATGAAATGGACTTAGATAGTTAAACAGGAGAGAGGCGTAAGCACATCGCGCTCACAGGGTGAGAAAGTGGTGTATATACGTTGCCAGACATTGCGGGGCTTGTGCGCGCGCTTGAGATGCTATCAGTGAGCGAAGACGCAGTACGAACGGTCCAATCGAGTCGTCCCAAGCAAAGGTGATTTTTGGGGGCTACCTCCCCAGTGAGGCACAGCTCGAGGCTCGCAGCTCATAAGCACTGAGTGGGCTACAACTTCACGGCGCCAAATATGAGCCGCCTGTGTCTTGGCACCACCTAGAAGTTGTGCGTCGTAAAGTTGATATCCAGACTCTGATCAGTGGGAACACTCAAATGTCGTCTTAAGAGGCGCCATTTGATTCCCAGCTACATTCCTCTGGACATTTCCTGGAACTAATCCCTGACAACGGCATTCAGCATCAACCCCGTTGCTCCAGAGCGAGCTTCAGGATGCTCAACCCCAGCCCAATGAAAAGACTCCCCCGCGACTCACATCTAGTGGCCTCGAGGTACGATGTGCGTCAAGTTGACTCGCTTGCTAGCGAGTCGGCCCCACGCCTTTGACGTATGCACCTCCCCGTAAGCGAGGTGTGAGGAGCTTAGCGAGGGGGATAAAATCATAGCATCACATTCTTGGCCAAGCTAATCGCAGCAGAACACCAATCAAGCGTCACTCCATTCGCTTGTATAAGCTGTGCTGTTGTCGTTGTGCGCAGGCGTCTGCCACAGTGAGGCAGCCCACCCCTACCTTACTTCCCACGCGGTCAAACAAAATGGCCACCTAGACGTCTGCTTTGATTGTCTTACGGCTGAAGCCTCGCGCGTGAATTACACACTCGGGTGAAAAGATCCCTGTCGCTTTCCGAGGCACGATATTCAAGAACCTAGTAAAGGCGCATCGTCCGGCAAGGGCCCGAGTTCTCAAACCCGCGGACCATGGCTGACGCCAGCCAACACCACCAATAGAAGCACACGGTTCGACGTCGAGGTCCACTGTACACTGCCAGGCTGACGTTTCGGTTGCTTTATGTCTTCAAAATGTTGACTTCAAAGTTCCTCCGGCTTAAAGATGCTCGAAGGCGGTGGATATCGACACTGGACTCCTACCGGACTTCAAGAAGGCTAGAATCCGGCGGAGGATCTTCGACGATGTATAAAGAGAGCAGTGTGACGGACGGTAAAGAGCGCCATTCAGAAGGACATCATCCCCAGTCTACCAAGAATACCACAATCACGAATTGATTCTACAACTTCCGCGAGATTTCGCAAGAACTCACCGTCCCGACACCATGCTCACCTTCGCCCCAGAGACGGATGCCTCAGAGGTCATCTCCCACTACACATCCAGTGTCGTCGGCAAGACCATCCTCGCTACGGGCGTCACTTCTGGGTCCATCGGCGCAGGCTACGTTGAGGCCGTGGCCAGAGGCTCGCCCGCCTGCCTGATTCTCGCCGGACGGAGCGTAGACAAGCTTGCGGCCGAAGCTAAGACACTGACAGAGATCGATGCCAGCATCAACATCAAGCATCTCTTGGTGGACTTGAGCGACCTCGCCAGTGTTCGGAAGGCCGCTGAGCAGGTCATTTCCTGGGAGGACGTCCCCAACGTGGATGTCGTGATGAACTGTGCTGGCATCATGGCCTGGCCCTTTGAACTGACCAAGGACGGCCATGAGATGCACTTTGCCGCGAACCATCTTGGTCACTTCCTTCTGACCAACCTGATCATGGACAAGATCTTGAAAAGTGCCGATCCGAGGGTTCTCAATGTGACGAGCGCCGGTCATCGCCTGGGCTACGTCCGCTGGGGCGATCTCACCTTCGAGGTAAGTTTCCGACTTGCTCCAGCAAGCCCGAACCGTGATTGACCGAGAGCAGAGCGGCAAGACTTACAAGAAGTGGGCGGCCTACGGCCAGTCCAAGTCTGCCAACATGCTGATGGCCGTATCTCTGGCTCGGAAGCTCGGGAAGAAGGGTCTGCATGCCTTCAGCATCCACCCAGGTCTTGTCCTCGGAAGCGGACTGGTCAGCCATCTCGACATGACGGACCCTACCGCCGGAGACTTCTCCGGTCTGAGTACGTTCATCTCCAAAATCTCACCGCTCTTCAATACGAAAGACTGACCTGTTTAGCCCAGGCTTGGAGGGATGCGGGAGACCCGATTGGCTTCGCTGATGCCTTCGCGAGCGGCAAGCTCCTGGCCAAAACCCCCAGTCAGGGTGCTGCGACCGCTGTCTGGGCTAGCTTTGCACCCGAGGTCAGGGAGCACAATGGAGGCTACCTACAGGACTGCCATGTTACCGACCCGATGGAGGACATTGTTCGTCCTTGGGCTACGGACCCGGTTGAGGCAGAGCGCCTCTGGCAATTGTCCCAGGAGTTGGTGGGACAGAAGTTCGAGTACTAAGTATATATTCTGGAAGTAACTCGGTGGAAGATAGGACCTGTAGAATTAAAAGTCTACGTGTCGCGTCCACTAGACTCAGAATAGTCCTGAATGCGGTTATCACGGCTCGAGGTCTATGTCAGGCGGCGGCGCTGATACGCAAGTGCTAGATAGTCTAGCGCAGAAATACTACTGCGGAGATAACAGTAAATGCTCACCTATTAGAATACGCCAAATATGCCACGCAGCTTATCTCAAAACTCATGCCTACAGCTTACAGAGCGAGTGCTGCCACGGAGCGAGGCGCTTGGACCACGCCTCCGAAAGTCCGCCCTTGGACATCGCCACGAATGCCGTTCCACGGCGACGGCAGCTTAATAACCTTTGACAGCTCTTCTAAACCCCGAAATCTTCCAAGGCCGAAATCTCATCGGAGTTAGAGAATCTGAAAACGCTCCCAGATTGCCGGAACGGGCAACGAGCTCCACGGGGATGACGTCTTGCAGACCCTCGAATTGAAACTTGTGGAGCCCTGACATCAACCATTTGAGCTCCCGAGGCTTCAAATTTTCCTCTGAGCTGCGAGACATTCTGGACGGCCCGGGACTGCTGTCTGCGTCTCCACGAAACCCGTCGGCAGGCCGAATTATTTCGCTCTGTCTGGGCTTTGTCATTCGCCCACTGCGCCCGGCTCCAGCGCGACTCCGTGAAACAATGGGCCGCTCCGACACTCCGGAAGGTCTGCCAGGCAGCTAGGGGTTCGATAGCTCGCGGACGGAGAAGCTTGAGGAATGTGAGCCCAAGAGGCTATGATGCCATCATGAGGTCCCAGGTAGACGAGGTATAAGAAAGGGTTATCCTCGTCTCCATCGGCCTGATATCCATAGTTCCTCACGATACCCAAATTATCAACCCACTACCACCACACACTTACACCAACCTTACATCCTACAAATCGGTCCATAATGTCGAACGACTACAAATTTGAGGGCTGGGTCGGCGAGGACGCCTCCGCCGCCGATGGCAAGATGCAATGGAAGGAGTACACCCCCAAGCCCTGGGAGGAGACCGACGTCGACATCAAGATCACCCACTCCGGCATCTGCGGCTCAGACATCCACACCCTGCGCGCCGGCTGGGGCCCTACAAACTACCCTTGCGTCGTCGGCCACGAGATTGTCGGCACCGCCGTGCGTGTTGGCTCCAAGGCTGAGGGCGGCATCAAGGTCGGCGACGTCGTTGGCGTAGGCGCCCAGGGAGACTCGTGCCAGAGCCGGGACGGACCCTGCAGCGCTTGTGAGAACGGCGAGGAGCAGTACTGCGGTCACGTCGTCAACACCTACGCCTCGGTTCACCGCAATGGAGGAAAGGGCTTCGGTGGATATGCGCTCTACCATCGCGCGCCGTCTCACTTCGTCATCAAGATCCCCGACGGTCTTGCTCCGGAAGCTGCGGCCCCTATGCTATGTGGCGGTGTCACCACCTACTCGCCCTTGAAGCACTTCGGCGCCGGACCTGGCAAGAAGGTTGGCGTTGTCGGCGTCGGCGGTCTAGGACACTTCGCGGTCCTCTTCGCGAAGGCGCTCGGCGTCGAGGAGGTTGTCGGCATCTCGCGGAAGGCGGACAAGCGCAAGGACGCTTTGGCCATCGGCTGCGATGACTACATCGCTACCGACGACGACAAGGACTGGGACAAGAAGAACGCCGGACGCTTCGACATCATCATCTCGACCGTCTCCTCGCAGAAGGCGCCCTTCCAGGGCTACATCGGCATGTTGAACTTCAACGGCACCATGGTGCAGGTCGGCGCCCCCGAGGAGCCCATTGCCTTGCACTGCTTCGCCCTCATCCCCAAGCGGAAGAGCCTTGCAGGCTCCCTGATCGGCAGCCCCTCTGACATCAGGGAAATGTTCAAGCTCGCCGTGGAGAAGAATGTCAAGCCCTGGGTTGAGCAGCGTCCGATGAAGGATGCCAACCAGGCTATCATCGACTTCCAGGACGGCAAGCCCAGGTTCCGCTACGTGTTGGTTAACTAGAGGGGATGTATAGAGCGGCGTTTTTTTTTTTGGATTATTGGATAGATAATGAATGACAATACGATGTTTACGACGACTAGTGTCTGACTATGCATGAAGTACGAGAGTGTGAGTTTGCAAACGATGCGCGTGTGCTGGCCACGAGACCGCAACTCGGGCTCCCTTGACTGGTGCGAAGTTGAGTGATTTCAGAATTAACTGCCCCTCATACACGCCCCTCTCCTCAACGATTGATCGTATTGCTCCCATGACGTTGAGTCAATTCTTCCAACACGAGGCATCCACCACAATGCTGTAGGGTATCTGCACGCTGGCCAAGAGGTTGGACACTTGCACGGGCGGAAGCCGGGTCAGCGACAACCAATGTGCAAGCTCAGTAGAATGCCGCAGATCTCCAGAGCTAATAATATCCTGGCAGTGGACTTCGTCTAGGTGGGCATGTCGCCGCTGCCATGGTAGAACTACCGCGTCACTTCTCAACTACGGTCCATCGGCACGGTGCTCTGGGGATAACAGTACGCAGAAGCCGAGTAAACGAGCCCTGAATGAACATCGCCAAGCCATCTCGAAGCTTCTGAACGCCGCACGCTCGGCGCCGTGAAATGACCAATCTCCTCCAGATTGCACCCTCCCGGTCACACATCACTCCATCGGCTCGCGGCCAGATCCCCACCGCACGAACGCTGAAGTTGATGATATTCGCACAGCAAGACAACTCACGGGCACATTTACGAAGTCTTGATCGTGCATGAAAATGCATCATTTTCCGCTTCATTGGTCGCAGAGACCGTCCGGTCGGGCCAATCGAGCGCTGCCGAGCCAACACTGCCAACGTACTCCCGGCAACGCACATGTACGGATCCTTGGGCCTACCTCGTATTTCCGCACAGGAGCCCACCCTTATTGCAGCGCGTTAAGACGGGCAGGCTCGAATGCTCCAACGGTCCCCGTTGCGCAAACCTGATTTCCGTAGTGGAAATTGAATTCGGGCTGCTGCAGCACAGCGACGGCCGTTGAGAATGATGCGGGCGGCGTGCGTGGGTGGCTGTCGTGAGACCTCGTCCGAATTCTCTTAGGAAACGGACTGAAGTTTGTTTGTACGACGTCGTACGCACTTGGACCCCTGACAGGCGATTCACCGACTGGAATGCGGGAAGCTCCAGATCTAAGCACCGTGTAAGTGACCCCAATTTGTGGCCCGCCGAGGTGGATTCCGGCTGGATTTCTAGAAGACAAAACAAAGATAGACATTCCCAGACGTGAGAAGTTTAACAGGAAGCATGTCTGGATCTGACACTCGGCAGGGCGAACCGGATCGTCATCGTTTCCCATCGCGGAGAAGCATCCCCGACACTAAACACGCGATTCAAGACGCCCAGATCCGTTGGGCCTTCATCCCTGCGTGCACCCACCTCTGCAGAGCACCAGAGTTTCACAAACCTGCTTCATCCCAGATCTTCCCTCCATCCACCACGCTCGGGCTGCGTGCGCGAGACGTAATTGCTTCTCATCCTTCGATCGATCCTGGGAACCTTTTTTGCATCCATCCGAGGGCCGCGCAGGAGGGAGAGGCCACAGCTCGATTCGATTCTTGAGGCTCTCCCGCGCGCATGCAACGTCCCACCACCCCTGCGCTGCGGTGCGGTGCACATGTTAGCCCTGCCTGTGCTGCGATACACAAGGGGGCAGAGATGAGTGCAACACGAGGCGGTGCATGATCAGGTCCAGCCCGTCGCCTCGGCGATGCCAGCCCCGTCGCGCTTCTTTGTCGGCCTGCAAGGGAGCTGAAGCCCTCGAACGTCGGTGACGATGATCAGGCACGCGCGCTTCGAGCTCCAGCCGCCGAGAGAGCAAAGTTCCCTCTAGTGGCGGCTGTCTGCGCAGGCAGAAAATAGCAATGCCAGCGCCCAGGACTGCCGAAAGAGGAACGTGCCCTGAACATCAATACCTTAGTATTGGCCGCGGTGCGACAGACAATACCGCCGCCCCGTCCACGCGGGTATCCGAGCGGACCTGTCAACCACTCAGCCACGCAGAGGGAGGAAAAGCCTCAACCGCTGCGCGCCCAAAGAAACCCCCGCGGGCGCCAATCGCCCTCGTCGTCTGATGCCAGCGTCGAACTCGGGACGATCAACGACAGCGCGTGGCGCGATTGGATTTGCAACGGAGAGTTAAGTCTATTCGTCTCGCCGGGGGCGCGTGTTAGTAACTGTAAACGCCACAGGGGTGCGGTCAATTTCCATCCAGGGGTGCCGAGCCGCCAACGCTCCCCAGCCAATGGCCGCCCGCATCCACCGCCTGAGCGAAACGCCGGGGCCTATTTACGGCCGCGGTGGTCGTATCAGAGAAACTGCGACTGGGGGTGACCGCCGAGCGAAGACTGGGGGTCCGATGGGGTCGTCGGGCGCTTGGCTGCGTGGAACGAGTGAGTGAATGTACCGGCAAGACTGGGCAGCGTCAAGGATGGATGCATCAATGGATGGATGGGTGGCCCGTGGAGCGGCGGGTGGTTACGCGCGGAAAGCAAGGAGGGAAGGTCGCTCGCTCTTTGGCTCTTTGGCTCTTTGGCTCTTTGTTCGGCCAGACGAGCATCGAGGACCAGAGTTATAAAGACGATGGCCGGCCGAGCAACCGACCCTCGTGCGACTTGTTGCGTTTTACAAACTGTTCCTTTTCTTGGTCTTTGACATTCGCTCGAAACACTTTCGCTTCTCCTAGACAGAACCTTGTTTCCTTCTTTGCTTGTATACTTACACTTCATACCTTTGAGTGTCACCACAATCGTTAGCTTCGAATCCCCGGACGTTTCACACCATGAAGTCCTTCGTCGTCCTCGCCGCGGCGGCAGGCCTGGCCACGGCTACCGAATGGCCTGACTGCGAGCAAAAGTATGTGTCCTCCCCCTTGAAAGACTTCTTCCCGGGGCTTTTCACTGACAAGCCATCAGCAACTGCTACCGCAACCTCATCGACGACCGCTTTGCCGAGCTGGGCGTCGAGTTCTGCTTCGACTTCCTCTCCGGCACCACCACTGCCCCTGCTGCCGTCCCTACCGAGTTCGAGAACTGTGGTGAGGGCGAGCACAAGGTCTCCGCCGTCTCCTCTGCCTGCTCGTGCATCACCTACACGGCCACCCAGGAGCCTGAGCCCACCACCTCGCCTTGCACCACCGAGGAGGAGCAGACTCCTACCCCTACCAGCGAGCCTTGCACCACCGAGGAGGAGCAAACTCCCACCCCTACCAGCGAGCCTTGCACCACCGAGGAGGAGCAAACTCCCACCCCTACCAGCAGCCCTTGCACTACTTCAGAGGAGGAGGAGTGCACCACTTGCACTCCCACCGAGACCCCCACCGAGACTCCCACCATCACCACCTCTGAGCAGCACACTCCTACCGGGCCTCCTGAATGCACCGACTGCACCGAGACCGAGTACACGACCATCACCGAGACGGACTGCACCGAGTACGAGTGCACCAAGACTCACCCTACGGAGACTCCTACCACCACTGCTGAGTGCACCACTTGCACTGAGGAGTGCACCACCTGCTCCCCCACCGAGACTCCCACCGAGACTCCCACCACCACCCCTGAGGAGACTCCTACCAGCAAGACTCACACTCCTCCCCCGGAGACGCCTACCAGCGAGACTCACACTCCTCCCCCAGAGACTCCCACTACCACTCCCGAGGAGACTCCTACCAGCAAGACTCACACTCCTCCTCCCGAGACGCCTACCAGCGAGACTCACACTCCTCCCCCGGAGACTCCCACCACCACTCCTTCCTCCACCATCACCGTCACTCCTCCTCCGGAGACCGACACTGATGTCCTCCCCACCACCACTGCTCCTCCTGACACCACTGAGTGGACGACCTCCACCATCTACACCACAACCTGCATCACGCAGACCGAGTGCCCTCCCGACACTCCTGACTGCCCCAACGGCGGCACCACCACCATCACTTCCACCATTCCTGTGACCACCACTGTCTGCCCGGTGACCTCTACCGAGGACTGCACCGACTGCGAGCCCACCAGCACCAAGACCAAGAACACCTCTGAGGAGCTGCCCACCGAGGAGCCTGAGCCATCCACCACCGCTCCTCCCGAGGCGACGACCACCGAGTGGACTACCTCGACCATCTACACCACCACTTGCATCACGCAGACCGAGTGCCCTCCTGACACTCCCGACTGCCCCAATGGCGGCACCACGACCATCACCAAGTCCATTCCTTTGACCACCACGGTCTGCCCTGTTACCCCCACCGAGGATGTCCCTACCCCGCCTGAGGAGACGCACCCGGTTCCTCCCCCTGAGGAGACCCCTGAGGTCCCCGAAGAGCCTGAGACCCCCGAGGAACCTGAGCAGCCAGAGACTCCCGAGAACCCTGAAGAGCCTGAGCAGCCAGAGACTCCCGAGAACCCGGAAGAGCCTGAGCAGCCAGAGACCCCCGAGACTCCCGAAGAGCCTGAGACTCCTGAGACCCCCGAAGAGCCCGAGCAGCCTGAGGAGCCTTGCACCCCTGGCGAGCCTGGCTGCCCCGAGGAGCCTGAGACTCCTGAGCAGCCCGAGACTCCTGAGGAGCCTGACACACCCGAGCCGGTCGAGCCTCCCACTCCCACTGGTGAGGTTCCCGAGACTCCCGAGGAGCCCTGCACCCCGGGCGAGCCAGGCTGCCCCGGCGAGGACACTCCCCCTCCTGCCTCTCCTTCCACCTGGACCACCTCCATCCACGTCCCTCAGCCTACTCCCACAGGTACTGGAGGCCTTCCCATCCCCACCAACACAGACGTTCCTCCTGTGCCCACGGCTGGCGCTGGACGTGTTGGCGGTGCTGGCGTTGCTGTCGCTGCCGGTGCCTTCGCAGCTTTCCTTCTCTAAACTCGCTGACGACGGGGCTTCCCTTCTTTCAAAAAAAACTGGGCAACGGTTATAAATGGAATTGTGATTCGCGTTTGGAGTTCTTATGATTGGGTTGGCCATGTCTAAGGACTGGCATAGTTAATATTTAGTATTGCATGTTGATAGAAGAAAACAATCCTTCATCACTACCTGTTGCTCTTGCTAAATGTCTTCGTCATGTGTACCTTTGATGCTTGATGAACGGACCTCAGACCGTGAGCAACGACGCACCGCAGGATCGATTGACAGAATGAGATAAAAAGAGGCAACACATACCACCAAGACCCGGATGTGTAGCCGCTTGGCTACCTTTCAAAAGTCCATCGCTCAATCTAACATGGACATCAGAAGCACAAGCGCGTCTCAACTGCCGAGGGACAGCCAGTCTGGCGCTTCAATGTTGCCGCCATGATGGGGTCGGCGGCTATTCCCAAGCGCTGTTGCGACGTTAATGGCGGAGGCCTCAATCCTTCTCTGGTGCACCTCTCCTCTGACAACAGGTAAGCGCAAGCGAAGTATTGAGAGAATCCGCCTTCCGGCAAAGAAAAAATAGGACAAAGACGCCGCCAAGCACAGACTTCGGGCTCGCCGACGAAGCGGTCATGATGATGGGAAGGGAGAGCTTCTTGGAGTTGTGGCGGGTTCCGGACGGTTTATTGGGGACAAAGCTGGAGGGGCGGAGCAGCTTGTGGCTGATCCCAGCGAGAAAGGGGGCGGTGCTGGAGGGTGAGACAGTGAGACAGGGGAGCTTGCTGACGGGGACAGGCCCAAGACGCAATGCAAGAGCAGAGCCGCTTGGGACGGTGATGTCAATATGCAGAAGCGAGCTTGGTTACGTACGTGATCAGGATGGAAGTTTTGACAAAGCCATGTTTGGCGTGGTTGTACGTAGTTCGGAGTCGAGTCAACGGCGAAGAAGGCCAACAACAGGTAGCCGTGGCTGATCACGGGCGAGTCTGAAGAGGAAAAAGGCACATCTCGAGGCAGTCAAACGAATGACGCGTGACCCATCGTCGTATGGAAGCAATTGCCTATTTTGCATCGTAACGACCGCTTCCAAGGCCAAGGACCCGTTCAACTCTCCCCTTTCCTCGCTTTTCCCAGAGCAAGCGACCTGTCCGGCGCACTGAACATGAATTGAAGCTCTTCCGTTTCGGGGTCAGCTCTGTGAGGCTGTGGTGGCGATGCCCCACACCTACTGTCGCAACGCCACACCGCCGGTTGGACCCTGAATATCCGGTGACGGGAGTTGGCGAGAGCTTCGTTGTTGGCTTTCGGGAGCCGGATTTTACGGACAACTGTTTTGTTGGGACCAAATCATGTTGTGGCGTGTTTGGTCGCTGTGTTGCGTGTTGGAAGTCAAGGCTTCGGAGTGGGAGTAGGTACGCTGTGATTGCAGCGATGTTAGTGGAGTGCAGTGCCCCGCTGACGGACTTTCAGTTGGGTCCTCCTGGCCTGGCCGTTGATGCTCGCGCAAGCTTCAACCCAATTCTTCAACATCACCACCGACCACAAACCTCCCGCATCTCCAAATACGCGGGTCTGCAATCCGGCATCACTTGCATTCTCTCGTACAGAAAAGGGTTTTCTTGGCATCCGCAGCTCAGGCCTCCTGCTGCCCCCAACCAAGAAATCTCCCGATCGCAGACGTGGGATGTCGTGGCGCAGTGCTGCTAATCCGGCCACAATTGGACAGCCTCGACAGGGCACTCAGGAACCCTGGCATGAGGCGCACTCGCGCTGTGCTGTCGCTGCCCCGCGCCAACTATAGCGTCATGCCGGGCCGCAGTGGGTGAGGGTCGCTAGTTCAGGGCCTGGTCACCAATCTGAGCCTCCTCCTAACCCCGGTCCGCAGCGTCCCTCCAACATCATCGTCGGCCAGCGCCGAACTGTCGTCACGATTGTTCCAAACACCACCAGAGTATATATCTCGATACCTTTGCGCCTTGACCATGGAGGTTCTCGGGATTTTGGTTCCACATCATCAGTTGGTGCTGGGGCCTCGAGCTCAAGATACCAGTACAAGAAGCAACTCGCGATACCCTCGTCACCTACTACCGATTACGACTCCGAGAACGATCCAACACCAACTCGCGCGACCTTCTCGACACTTGGGCCGATTCTTGCGCTGAGCGACTACAATGAACCAACCTTCGCCTTCGCGACTGGTAATCCCAACGAACCATTCGTCGCCTGGCTCCGTCAACAACATGCAAACCGGCCGACCGCCGCTATGGACCAATTCGACACAGCGTAAGATGTGCAGGCTCTACCTGTACACGACGCTTCAGATCAATAAGATCCTCGAGGTCGTCCATCACCCTATGCCTCACGAGTCTATGCCTGGGTGAGTACCTGCGGTCATTTCAGCTGCAACGGGTGCTGACGGCTTCTAGCAAGGACTCGGCGAACAAGAAGCTCAATGCGCTCCTCGACAAGGAGCCGCGATGGCTGAAGCCGAAGAACGAGGAAGACATGTTTCGGCGCTGTGCTCAGCTTGACCGATCCTCGATACGCCGGAGTCCGATTTCGCATTGGGCTTATTCGCCATTTACCCGCACACACTCGTCTTCGGCGCCGCCGCCCTTTTCGCACGACAATACGACCCCGATCAAGCAGGAACAAGAAATTGCGTCTGCGACCCTCGAGGTGCCGCCGTGGAAACATTCGCCCGTTGGAAAATACCCTTCAGCGCCTTACGGTCATCTTCAGGTGGAGCACAGGCGCTCCGTATCCGACGATGTGACCAATGGCCTGGCTCGCGTCAACACGGGCTGGTCAACATCGACCGACCAGACCACTGGCTCTTTCCACCGCATCCTCCAAGGCTACTCGGATGACTATGTTCGGTCGGTCAAGAGACTCGTCAAACGCTACACGGCGCCAATGGCAGATGGCGGCAAGATGGGAATGTCCCCCGTGTCAGATACTCTGTCTTTGGGCGACACCTGGTATAATGACGCGGATGCGGCGCCCAAGTTCAACAACAACCGGCCGTTCCCTCTGGCTGGCGACTTCTTAAGCACTGATCTCCACCTACGAAGTCAATATTCTTGCTTTGCCAACTCTGTCGAGCATCAGAAGAGGTGGTGCATGTGCCACGCCCAGAACGAAGCTCTTCAGAATGGCAGCCATCCCGGAGGTTTCCAGACCATATGGAACACAGCGGAGGGCCTCACTGCATATGCGAACCAGATCATGGCGACCGGCCCCGTCTTTACGCAGATTGAGAACCGCGACGACTTCGGCAATACCATTCTACACCTTCTGGCCGCTCGCGGCCCTGAGGATATGCTGATCGGGGTCCTGTCATCAGAATGGTGCTCGGCCATTCTCAATGATCGTAACAGTTCTGGACAGACCTTCCTCCATGTTCTTGGAGACTTTTGGTACTACAACGTCGACTCCCTCTTCCAGCTCCTTGACTTGTCTATCCATCTGGATCATCAGAGGCGCTTCGACCTTGCTGCCCGCGACTGTTACGGACGAACCTTCTTCCACGTCATCATGTCCGCCAATGTACCAGCGCCCGTCATGCCTCAAATTTGGCAGCGCTACGGTGGCTTGTTTCCCGACAAGACTGACGCCTTTGGGTTCAACCCAAATCCACGCGACACTAGCAACGACATGGAGATTGACGAAGACGAGCAAAAGCTCCCACCTTCCCCAGAACCCGACGCGGACCCGTCGGTAATCAAGGATCGCTTCTTCCTCCGCACCGCGCGTCGTGCCTCAACGAAGCCCCGGATCGAGGATGACGAAGGTCGCAACGGTCTGCACTGTCTGGCCATGGCCTCTCTCAGCGTCAAGTCTGTCCGCGCCAAGTCCAACACCGACCTCCCGGCCCTGCAGAAGGGCAGGAAACGCGGCAAGAGCGCAGAGGAACTTCTCGACTCGTCAGAAGACCGTCTCCAATTCCGCAAGTCACTTGCGGAGGGCTTGTTGAAGGCAGGCGTTGACCCTAACCACTATGACAGCTACGGTAACACGCCCCTCATGGCGTTCTGCGCCGAACTCCCGGAAGACGACGACTACAAAACCGGTCCCAGCATTATCAAGCTTCTCCTCGACCACGGAGCGGACATCAATGCCCGCAACCGCTGCGGCGAGACTGCACTGCACATTGCTGTTCGCTGCGGTCGCAAGCTAGCTGTTAAAACCCTCATCGAGCGGGATGCCAATGTCCACGCGAGGGACGCTGCAGGGAGGAGTGCGTTGTCTGTTATTGACGCTAAGATGAGGACGTGCCGGGACGATGTTCCAGTCGAGTACTGTCATCTTGAGGCTTGCAGGGCACACTTGAGTGGCAAGGGGATGGCGGTACAGGAGCCGACCGTGCTCCAGGAATGGGGAGTGTCCCAGCTCTGATGGACTCGATGACTTATGAAGAAGTGGGAAGATTTGTTGGATGATTATATGCCCTTTATGGTAGCAGCATAGCATTTGGAGTTGCCGGAGTTTGCATTTTAGGAGGCGTTTCATCGATACCCGGAGTTTGTGTTTTTTGTAATGGTTCAATTGCTGGGCAACGGAAGGGCGCATCGGAGCGAGGGACTCTGCGTGGAATTCTGCATGTGGGAAGCGAGTCACAATTTTATACCGAATGCTTTCCATACCGAATTCTTTCCAGACATAATGAACACATCCCTGTTTGAACAAGAAACATAGCGTCTGTCTCGCTCTCATGTTCTTAAGGTGAGTACTGGAGGCCCCGAACGTCCATGCCGATTTAGAGATTGAACGGCCCCACATCGGCAGAGGCACGGAGTCGGAGCACCCCGAAAAGCCGCCACCCGTGAGTCAAGCTGTGCATGACGCAAAGTCCATCGACTATAACTCATGTCACGATCGAGCCTCATACACAGTTCAAGTTTAGATGCATATGCTTGTTGTGCCTCTTTTGGGCTAATATATACCCTTCTAGTCTAGTGATGGTTCTTCAAACTTTGCATCAGCGAAACCCATCGACGCTTTGACACGACACTCTGCCTAGGTTTGCGCGCCGCAGTTGCAGCCTTCTGACTTGTAATAGTCGACAGGGTTTGCACCTCCCGGCACCTCGGCGTTCTGGTAGCAGCAGAAGTTACCTGTTGCAACGTGTTAGATCATATCACAAAGCCGGCGGGGTTCAAACCCCTCCGGGGAGAGTCTGTGGTCACGTACCGTTGACACACCAGCACGGGGCGTTTCCGGGGTAGTCCTCGTTGATGGGGCCTCCGGCGGTGCAGTAGGACCCGGTGCCGACGATGCTCTTGCAGTTGTCGCGCACGAGGGGGTTAACGTCGTCAGAGCCACAGATGCGGTCCGCGACGCCGGGAGAGGGGCACCAGAGGACGTCGGTGTGCGCCTCGCCGTTGGAGCCGGCGCAGACTGCTTGCGGGATGCCTATGGGGCCTGGGCCTTCGAAGTAGCAGAGGTCGTCGCGCTTGTCGAGGTTTTCGCTCCCGCCCGATGGAGCGGATAGGGAGAGGCCTGTGAAGGCGAGCGTATAGAGTGCTGTGAACTTCATTGTGAACTGGTTGGAAGTTGCTTTAGGGTGTCTTGGTGATTTGATGTACAGTTCCAAACAGATATTGAGCAGAGAGATCGGCTACTCTATATACCTCCCAGATGATCATTAACACCATCAACCGTATCCTAGAATGCTCCGGTACTCCGCCGAGAGCGATGATCTCATGAATAGCAACCGCCAACGCTAGATCCTTTGAGCGCAACGGGAGCGCGCAAGGCAGGATGCCATGCAGAAAAGTCCGAGCTATAGCGCAGAGCCTCAGCCCTGGGTTTGGTGGGCCAGGGCCTTAGGTATGGCATTTGATCGGCACTGGGCTGAACGGGTATGCCGCTTTAGGCAGGTATCGGGGCGACTAGTGCCTGTGGGAGCCGTCGTTTGACGTTTCAGCCTCTCAGGGTGTTCCAGGGCTCGGAACTAGACCGATTTGAGATGGACCTCATGCCACGATGGATGCATCAATGGAAGACGACGTAGAAGGGGTACTGTGCCTCAGATGCGTGGGTCACTCGGACGTTGTGATCAGGGCGATTCGCAGCTGCGCATACTCGTTGGGAAAAGGAATGTTGTGTCTGCCGTCGTAGTCGATACTACAGAGCCACCAACAAAGCTAGCTTTATGTAACCTCATATAGTGACCTCAACTCGAATTCTTTGATGCTTATTCCAACGCGAACTAAGTCGCTCGATGTCCTGCGGACCAGCTTCCGCGAGCCCTATCCTCACATCCACGACTGGCGTCCAATCAAAGAATGCGGGGACGCAGGAATCCTCCGGCTATATCGGCGCCTCGGCATGACGACTCTGACGTTGCGAGCAGCCCTACAACGCACCGGACAACGATTGATGCCCTTCCATTCCATACTTGCCTTCTTGAGCCGCATCGAGACCCTGCGTGGAGACGGATTGTTCCATGGCAGTTGGAACGTTGTAGCCGGTGCCTAATCCTGGCTCTCAAAAAGGCCGAGGACTTGATTTGAGTTTCAGCTTGCCACATGGAAGTAAGGTACCTACCTTAGGCGCATTGAACGGATGTTTGAAGATGTCGAGCGTTCACTGAAGACTGAAATGGGGGCTATGATGCGGGAAATCTCGAGTGCCCCTCCCACTTGGAGAGCCAGTCAACATTGCGAGTGGCCAATTCTCTCAGAGTAGTCAGCGATCAATTGCGCTCAAGCTGAGCACACGGACGGCGTTGCCATGACGGTCCTCCTCCTTCTCGAAGCTCAATGATTCGGGCCCGTTGGGAGCTAAATATAGCAGCCACGGAGGATCGCCAACTCAGATGAAGGAATTTAACTATCTGCGATAGACGGCCCGGATCCGTTTCTGAGTTCTCGTTCAGTATGTGCCAGCGTGCCGCCATTGAAGTGCCCGCACATAGATGGTCTTCTGCAAACATCGTCAAGTTTTGATTTAACGAATAGGAAATCAGCAAAGGTAAATCGACCAGCTAACTCTCCGTGCGCCAGGCTCCTCGACGGCTTCTTCTGATGGACAAGAAGCGCAGATCGCTAAACGTCCGCGGGTGGCTCGAGAATGAAACACGTTGACGGATTGAGCATCGAACGTAACCCTTGGTGGAGGTCTCCCGTTAGGTTATACTTCTTGGCTCTGGGAGTCCTCGGACCCTGAGTTGTTTGGACGCTACATTGTGATGTGACGCGGCTTGATGCCAGCAACGACTCCCGCGCCGGCTCTCTTGTAGGCCAAGGATTTGGATATGGCAGTAGGTCCACGGGTGCCGAAGAGCACATGCAGAATATCGACCTTTTACGATGGGAGACTTACGTTCCCACAAAGAAGGGACTAAATGGTGTTACATACTGCGGCTGATAACTTGTTGGACGGAGTCTGAGGATGTATCAGGCACTCAGTGATGAATAGTAATCTCGCAGCGTAGTACTCTGCCGTGGAGAAACAGCTTGAGTATGCTTGGGGAGACGTTGGCATTTTTGCACCATCTGCTCAACACGCCAGCCCGGACTGAAGGTACTTCTTTAGTCACATACCGGATCGAGGAAGCTGCTCGCGCTAGCCATGTCGAATTATCCAAAAGGGGTCACGTTGCCCTGTGACAGCCGGCTTTTCGCAAAAACAACTTAACGCGAGCTTCGAGAGTGACACGGATGCAATGAGATCTCGGTAAAAGTAGTCCGTAGGTTCTAGGAATTAGAACCTCCCCGAGAGCTGGTCTGGTCGGAAATCTACTCTATGACTCCTAACGCCCTTGAGCCCTGGTTCCTCTGCCTTTGCCTGCCGGCTTTGACCGGTCATTTAGTCCTTTTGCAACGCGGTTTCAGACTTTGACAAACCGGACATTGTGATCTGAGCTGGATTCGCGCGCTGTGTCTCAGACCAGCTCTCAGTTCGTTGCCGGGCGGATTAGTGTACTTTAAGCCGCAACTGCTGATCCGATAAGGTTTCAAGCTAGTAGCAGACAGCACAGTACCCTGCAGTGGCTCGGCCGCTTGGAAAGCTATCCCACCGCTCCTCAGTGTATTATGGGTGGTGCCGGGTAGCTCGAGAGAGGCGCCAAATGTCGATCGCCATGTTCTCAACGGGGCCGAGGCTTACGACAACAATGGTTCTCAAGTCTGGCTCTGATTCATCCCAGTGGTGACCGAATACGCTCGTATGACATAGTCGCGGTCCGGGAGCAGTGCCTGGCGAAGGTCTTGTGAGCAACGACGTATTGATGAGGTGGTGTTGAGGGTTCGTCTCGTGATCAGCATCGGCAGCTCGTGATCCCTGCTTACGAGCCACGCGCGCCACATGCCGTCCAGAGGTCCCGATTGGCTCGCTGTTGGACCCTAGCGAGGATGGCTATGCACGTTCTCGCAGCTCGACGAGTAGTCAAAACAGCACAGGAGTCGACTCGAACATGAGTCTGAGGGCAGGGCCAAATCGTAACACCCGGGCTCCTGCACTAGACCTAGCGCAGCAGCCTTTCTGGGGCAAGGAGACCGCCGCAAGAATGATTGGGTTTCAGCACGTGACCCACGTTGGGCGACGGCGCCGATCTTGGTGTCGGTAGCCCAAGGACCAGGCCGTCGTAGCCCGAGGCCGGCCCGCCGCCTGGCGCTGGAGCGACCGCGGCTAGAAGGGAACGTGAGCTTAATTAAAGGATCTGGTTCCCTACCAGGGATTAGAAATTTGCGAAGTGAATTGTCAACCTCAAAAGGGTCAAAAGAAATAAGAGGCTTCGGGCAAAGCACCGACACTTTTGGCGTTACGACGCAGGGAAAGCTTTGGACCAGAAAATGGCAAGATGACCTCTACGACCAGTCGCAGCCTTGATTCATGTTTCGGACTAATGTCATGGCAAGCACCACAAACTCCTAGACCCTGGATCCCGAAGCCTATCATGATGTCCCTGACGTCTTTTGATCTCCTGTTGGCTCGGGACGTGTAGCTTCCAGCTCAGGGGTCAGGGACACTTCGGGGCGAAACTCTTCTATTTGCCACGGCAATACGGACACCCGGACTTCGAGTCAGGCAAACGAGACTCTATCGGCTCCATGACCAGCCGGAAAATAAGTTCTTCTACCCTTGTTCGTGGATGAAGAAATCTGTGCCTACGAGGTAGTGAGAGAGGCTGATGATCGACCCAGCGACAGCAACTCTTGTGGCCAAAGAGGCCTAGCCTCGCCGTCGAGGCGCAAGACGCCAAGGAGACCACACTCGGAGGGATCCTCCGCTGGTGTTGGTTGGCCAGAGGCGAATTTCCGCGGATTAGCAAAAGTGCTCATCGTCACTTTTGGGGACGAGTTTGTTGCTCGCTTGGCCACTTCATCACCATGCTGGTCCTAGTTCAGGCGGGTAAGCGGTTCCAGGACCAGCTCCCGGGGAAGCTGGCCGTGATCGTCCCTGGCCCCCACAGGATGTGCATACCGTTGATCGTTCATTATGAAGCTTCGCACCTTTTCTAGAAAGCACGATGCCAACTGGAGCGCTTCTTCTAATTTGTGAGGAAGACGGCCTCAAAGGCCTCTCTCGCCCGTGGATAGTACCCACGGGTGAGGAAGCGAGGTTGCACCCAGCTCGTGTGAGGTCTCACTTTATGCCTGCGGGGCGGGCAAGCAATCTTGGATATTGTTCCAATGTCTTGGCTGTGGCTCCGAGACACAGACAGACGATGCGAGATGCATAACGCCGAACTGCGAAGGACGATGAACGTTAACCTACCTGGAACTCGACAGACCTGGTACAAAGGGACTCGTCGACCGGGTCCCTGACGAGATGACGACTTAGCTTCAGGGCTGTCCGTGTCGGAATCAGGACAGCCGCACTGTAGTCCCTCTCCCGCCCATCGCCCCGTCCTGCCCCTCGACCCTGAAAAATTGTGACGCATGGCGGCAGCATCGGGTAGAGAACGTCGAGCAGTGGTCAAATGCAGTTGCTCCGAGAAGGCAGACGCGTCTGTGTGATCTGACGAGATGGAACTGAGATCGCGGATCCCCTGCGGCCCTTATGCGGCCGGGTCTCATGAGATCAAGTGCTTCACACCCCCAAGCCCCCAAGCTGGCACAGATGGGGGGCACCAAACCAGTTGGCGGACACGACGGGACATGGCGGGGAGGGAGACAAGCGTGGCCGAAATACGGTATCTGCCTTCAGCTTTGTACTGTATTTGGCCCACTCAAAAAAGCATCGCGGAAATCTGAAGCACCAAAGCCCAGTAACACCAGGGTAGCTCAGGCTGCAACTGACGCGACCCTCGTTTGCACAAATGCTGATCAAATTGGCTGCGACGAGTCTTGATGGCCTATTGCAGAGCTTGGTAGCCGGTTATTGGAGTCTGGACGCCCAAAGATCAAAGAGGAGGCCACAGCCATGAATGTTCAGAAACACGGTGGTACGCCATTGCTAGTACGCAGGCGTGGGCAGGCGCGACCCCCGGTACCCCCCAACCACCCGGCCGGGTGCACCTGTCGCTGCCACTGAATTTTGCGCCCAGCAGGCAAGACCGTCCCACTGAGATCCAGGGCAGTAATTAGCAGCTGCGGAGTCGCACCTGCACCACTCACAGACAGCAACTCCTTTTCGCTCCATGCCAATCCCGTCCAATCTTCTTCCTCCTCTTCTCTCCAACCCAGCCAACCTCCGCTAGGCTGTTCGTCTTCTTCACTCCTTTCCGTCCCCCTTTTCACGACTTCACATCCCGTCGCCCTCCCCATCATCCTTACCTCCGACCCCCGCGCCACCCGGGTCGATACGAAGACGACGACTTGGACGTGACGACGACTGCTTGACCGACGCCGCACCGCCTCAGGCCCTGACTCAACCCTCCGTACCCGAGCTCAGCAACACCAAGCCTGCGGCCTGAGCTTCGAACGACCCGTCAATATATTTCCATATCCACCCACTTGCAAGCCTGACGTTCCGCCGCCGAAGCTCGACGGCTGGATAGACATTGTCGTTGCTTGCCGCGACGCTTTGCTTTGCTCGAGATTTCTGGTGGAGCTCCACTCGACACCTGGTTTCGACTTAGGTACCAGTGGACCTCAACGCCGACGCCACCTTACAACCTAGACGACACCCTCGTCTAGTATCGCCTGGCACCTGAATATTGTGTGGACGACAAGTTCGCTACCGCTGAGCATCACACCGCAGCCTCTTGATTGACGGCTGCTCCTTCAGTCCCTACTCCCCGCTCACCGCTTCACGAATCGTGGTGGTCGATGTGGCGTTGTGACTCGACACTCTAGACCCTGCTTTATTCTTAGGCATCAACACCCTTGACGATAGGACCGTCGGCGACCAGCATATATACTCGTGCCGTCGACCCCTCGCTGCACCTCCAAGCATCATCGACCCTCCGACATCATGGCCCAACAACCTCAAGACATGGGCTACCTAGACTACGGTACGCCTCCGAACCGATCGCCCGGCACTAGGCAGAATTACGGAGGCCAGTTCGGTCTCTCTCTTCCTCGACAGAGTCAACGCCATTTTGAAGCACCCCTAGGCTCCGCGGCCCTCTACGGCGGCGCCGACCGACCTGGGCACGGCGGCTTCGCTCGCGGCATGGACACCATGGCTGGCGGGATGCCCAGCTATCTTCTGGATAGTGCTCAGCAGTCTTGGAACTTCAACAACAGTGGCGTTGCGACGGTGAATGGTGCAGTCAACGGGCCCAGTCGGCAACGTAGCGTGAACCGAAGGGCTGCTTTGCCACAGGTAAAATCCCCGACCCCTTGGACCTGATCTCTCTAACCTCTTTTAGACCTGGACTGACCAAAACATGGGTCTCGGTGGCGGCCTGCAAGGGTTCCCCGGAGGCATGAACGGGGGACACATGGGCAACGGCGGCCTTCGAGTTGACCACCCCGGCACACACGCTTCACCCGACATGCGCTCGACGCACTCGGATGGCGAGCAGCTCATCCCCACCGCGATTGTGATCAAGAACATACCTTTTGCGGTCCGCAAGGAGCAGCTTGCCTCACTCATGTTGGAGATGCAGCTGCCCCAGCCTTACGCCTTCAACTACCACTTCGACAACGGCGTTTTCCGCGGCCTCGCCTTTGCCAACTTCCAGTCAGCAGAGGATACCCGCATCGTCATCGAGGCTATGAACGGCATGGACGTGCATGGGCGGAAGCTGCGCGTTGAGTACAAGAAGATGCTTCCCGAAGCCGAAAGGGAGCGCATCGAGCGCGAGAAGCGCGAGAGACGAGGTCAGCTCGAGGAACAGCACCGCGCGCCCATGCTGCACCAGCAGAGCTCCATGCAGTCTCTTGGGGGCATGTCTCAAACTCAGAGTCAGCGCGGCGGTCAGGGACAGCATTTGGGTACGCAAATCTACAACGTAGACCAGCCAAACATGCTGACGGATCCAGGAGATATCGACCTCAACGACCCGCAAACTCTCGATTTCTACACCGAGCTCACCATCTTCAAGCGCGACGACTCTCGCGAGATCCTCGTATTCCCACCCGGAATCGCCCCAGAGCATCGCCGCATGATTCACGTGCTCGCGCACCACATGGGCTTGGAGCACCAGTCAATGGGCGAGGCGGATGCCCGACAGCTTACGGTACTGAAACGTCAACCTTCGCCCACCATCAATGCTCCGCCTCCGGCTAGCACTTTGGACATGCACAAGCGTGGACTGAGCCGCGCCGCCACCTTCGATTTCGCTGCCGACCGCGACCCGCGCAGTGCCAGCAACAACTATGCTCATGTCATGCGAGGGCAGAACCCCACTCTGGAGATTCCTGGAAGCCCGGACGGGAACAACATCCCCAACAACCTACGCGCTGCCAAGAGTTTCGCAGACTTGAGGTCCTTCACTCCTAGTCCATCTCAGGCCTCCTCGAGCTATCTTGCCCCTGGTGGAGGCATGGGTGGTGTCTCGACAGCTCGGTTCGGCGAGTACATGTCAGCTGGCCATCCCGGCAGCTCTGGCACTCCTGGCCCGCGCGAGAACTCTCTTGTTAGCGGACTGAGCAGCCTGAACCTTGGAGCTTTTGACGCCAACGCACTGCAAGCCCAAGCTCGCCAGACCCCTGGTGCCATCGGCAGTCAGCGACCTGGCGCCGGCGGAAGGGATGCCAAGGGTGCTCCTGAGAGGCAGCCCCGTGGTCCCGAATGGGAGAACTCTTCCGGCTTTGGCGGCCGCCGCACCAACGGACACGTCACTCGTGGGAGCGGTTAGTCCTTCCGCAAAGGCCAGCGAGCATCAGCTAACGAGCTGCAGACTCCTCAGATAACGGAGCTCGCGTCTCGACAAACTCGACTGGAGCCTCGAGATACCACTGAACGCGCCACATCGCATTTGAGGCTTTTCGAAGCGCGCGATGCGTGTTCTTGTTTTACGCAATTGTACAGTGCTTTTTTTACTGTTGAAGAGATGGATTGCAGGCGCGATCGGTGCAGCGCGGCCCCCATCTCTCAACGTGTTTTACGATGATGATGACGCCACTGGATGAGAACCGAAGGACCCAAGACTGGAGATGCGGACCTCGTGCAGTGGATGCTCACGGCGATGCTCGGCACTCCAGGCCTCAGACCTGTTGATCTGCTTGGGCACCTTTTAAACTGGACGATACTCCACGGAATGTCTCCAAATTGACGACGAATGACGCTTTCACGACTTTACGTCTAGACAGCAGCTACACCGGCTTTTCAATGTACTCACCCACGATGGTCGCGGAGCACGTCAGACGGATTAAGACAAGACTGTATCGGCAACGACAACATGCAGTCTTCTGAGCATATTTATTCCCCAGGCGTGCGGAGACGACCTTGACGAATTTCCCAAGAGTCCCGATTTGTTAATAGCGGCGAGGCGGGAACGATGCGATGCGGCTGAGCGAGATCCCGCAGCGGAAGTGGAAAGAGAGAACATTGGGGTAACACCGGGGAAGGGTTCGAAAAAAAAGGTGCACTTTGAAGATATGTTTTGGATGCACAATGAGTTTCATTTTGTTCTACCCTTCAGCCTTTCCCCTCGTCTGGGCTGGATTCCGGGACTTTCTTGTCTTTACCCATTTTGGGGAAGGGGAAAGGGGTCTCTAGGCTGTGGAAGGGTCGACATCTCCATCCCAGCTGGAGACTGGGACGGCGTTGCGGATAGCATTGGTTTTAGTGCTTTGGATATTTGAAATTGCGACTTCGTCTTGTTGGGAGGTTCTTGCATATCTGGCAGGTAGAGTGAAGAGAGGCTGAACCGATGAGGTGAGCTACAAGTAATCGAGTTGTGTTTTGCTGTTCAAGCCCGTGGAGTCCACCCGAGGCCCTGAGTGCATGTCCGTGACGAGAGACCATGTCGGTCGAGTCAGTGATCGATGTCTATAGGCCAGGCAAAACTAAGGGGCCGACTCGTTGCTGATTAATGACTGGTTGGGGGCGCAAATCGGGACTTCTCTCCCGAAAAACACGTGGGCCCTGTGGAGAGTCCGGTCCGCGTTATCAACGTCACTCCGAATCTCCATACCTCCCCACCCGGCAACTATAAGACGAATTCATGCTTTCGTCACATTCCGCCCACGATGCGCATTCTCTCATCACTAAACCCCTTTGGCTCGTCCAAGACAGAGACGGTCGACATGACGGGCAAGAACTTCAAGCAGTGGACCACGGCGCAGGATGGCGTCGATAAGCTTAAAATGGAGGAGGTGGGGGTGCCGGAGGTGAAGGACGGCGAGGTGCTGGTCAAGATTGCGGCTGTCAGCCTCAACTACAGGGATACCGAAGGTATGGTGGTCTAACCCCCCCTCAAATGCCTCCGGCCGAGAGCAGATGCGCTGACGGTGGCGGCTCAACAGTTGTCAAGGGCGACTACGGCCATCACAAGTCCCTCACGCAGGCCGCCTCGCTGGTGCCCTGCTCAGACATGGTCGGGACGATTGTCACGTCCAAGTCGGATCGGTTCAAGGAAGGCGCACGCGTTCTGTCCATCTTCAACCAGTCTCACATCTCCGGCCAGATCAAGGAGTCAGATCTCGCCACCGGGCTGGGCCTCCCGCTGCCGGGAGTCCTCGCCGAGTACCGCGTCTTCCCCGCTGAGGGTCTCGTCGCCTGCCCCGAGTACCTGGCTGACGAGGAGGCCTGCACCCTGCCCATCGCCGCGGTCACGGCCTGGACGTCCATCAACGGCTTCCGCACCGTGGGCGAGTACCTGGACGTCTCGTCGCAGAAGGACGGCAAGAAGCCCACGCTGCTCGTGCAGGGCACGGGCGGCGTCAGCGTTGCGGGTCTGCAGATCGCGTCGGCGGCGGGCCTCAACACCATCGTCACGTCCAGCTCCGACGACAAGCTGGAGCGGGCCAAGAAGGACCTCGGCGCGGGCGGCGCCATCAACTACCGCACGCACTGGGAGTGGCAGGACGAGGTGCTCAAGTCGACGAGCGGCGCCGGGGCCGACATCATATTCGAGACGGGGGGCAGCAAGACGCTGCGCAAGTCCTTCGACTGCGTCGCCTTTGGCGGCCTCATCAGCTGCATCGGCTACCTCAGCGGCAAGGAGGACGAGCACGAGCCGGAGCTGAACCGGCTCAACGTGAACGTGCTGGCCCTGAGGAGGAACGTCACCCTCAAGGGCATCCTGAACGGCAGCCGCGAGCGGTTCGAGGAGATGCTGGGCTTTTACGAGAAGAAGAAGATCAAGCCCATCGTGGGCAAGACGTTCAAGTTCGGCGACGCCAAGGATGCCTTCAAGTATCTGGAGGAGGGCAAGCACTTTGGAAAGGTTGTGATCAAGGTCTCTGGATAGACGAGTGAAGCCTGGGATGAGCGTCCAAAATAGAATATGAGTCCTGCATTTCAAATTTCCCGAGTTTGAGCTATGACTGCAGTGTCAGATAAAGGTGTGCCCAGCAGCTATTCTTTCATTCGCACCGCAGCGGCCGTTGATCGCCCAACGAGGCCGGCAGCCGTCGTACCAACCAATCGCCGAGTATGCGCGAGACTTGTCTGTTTTTGTCCACAATTATGAAGACGAGCTTTCAGAGGAAGCGGCCCACATAACAGACAGCAATTACAGACTTTGCGGACCCTTCGTCTAGCCTGTAGTCCTGCAGGGGTGTGCTGGCAGGGCAGACATCCATCCCCACGTAGCAACAGCCTCCTGTACCCACCCTCGAGGTTGTCTCTGATCAGCTGAAGTTTAAAAGTCTATTTTCGAGTCAAATAGTCTATGTAACAGCCGTCCCGATCTGCCCAGTAACGCAAGCGGGTGCGGCTCCAAGACAGCGAGCCTGATCGCGGCCGCCTGCAGGAGGCCAAGGGGGGGCGCTTAAACACCACGGATGCCCGACCCTATCCGCGGCGAGCGTCGGATCTTCGCCCACTCACTGACTTCTAGCCGACTGACCGACCACTTCCCAACGTGCATAGATGAAGGAGCATTGTGGCGTTTTTTTCCTCCCTCACGCTGCACCCGAGTGCGGAAATCCCATCCCACTCGCCATGGACCGGGGTCCGGGGTTGGGTCACGCGGCTGTTTGGCAGATATTCAGAAATAGGTGCCGCGGCCATACTAAGAGCGCCACAGCGGCAATTCGATAGCCTTCTGGTGGTACAGACGCGATGAGGGGGGATGGGTTCCTGCATTGCTGCTTGTCAACCCTTTTCCTACCGATTATCGCAGATGGTCTGTTTATTGGGAAGTGCCGTGTCGGTCAGTGAGTGACCTGGACAACCCTAACCAGCTCACACAGCGTCGGCAGTTACCAGGGGCGTCAGAGTGCGGAATGACACCGCAGTTCCTGGTCTGGTCACCCGTCACTGGAAACCCTAGCAAGCAGCTATATACCGCGGAGCGTAGCATTCTTCCCTTCTACATGCCGCGCTTGCAAACCCCTGGCCGACTACCCTTGTCCCCCAAGGTGCGGCTGAGCCCGTCCCACCCCCTTTGGGCTAACATAGCGCTTTCATTGTATCGTGGGAAAGATGCCCCCTTGAATACCATGCAGTTTGGGAAGCAGGCCTTGCTTTTCAGCTGGGATCGAGGCTGCCGCCGCTGATTGGACTCCATTAAGCCACCGGCGGAAAAGGATAGCAGGGGAACCGCGAGGCGCTTAGCACGGCGTTCTACGCGTAGGAAGGGGAGAGAACAAGGGGCCGCTTGTAAGTGAGAGAGAGCGATATATAGGTACTCAGGTCGGATACTGCCCGACATCTGTTTCTCTTACAGACTGACACACTCTTCTGCCTCGATTCACACTCTCGCAAAAGCTGCCGCCGTCAACAGTCGTCAACATGGCCACCAAGCTCCTCCCTCTCCTGCTGCTCGCGCACCCCTCGCTCGGGCAGACCGTGACCATCACGCAGGACATCCCCTTCACGGGCCACGACTGCGTGGAGGACTGCCTCTACCGGCCCTACGCCGCCCCGATCGACCTGGGCGACGCCCTCGAGTGCGGACCACCCTACGAGGAGGACTGCTACTGCGTGACGGCCGCGCCGCAGGCCACCATCGTGTCGCGCCACATCAACGACTGCGCCTCGGAGAGCTGCAGCCGCGGCGACCTGACCAAGGACATCGAGAGCATGAAGTACTACTACGCCGGCTACTGCGTCGAGAACGGCTACACGGCCGACCTCATCGAGGAGTGGTACAGCAGCGCCGAGGTCGCCGAGACGGACAGCGTCACCGACGAAGACGCCGCCACGACCCAGACCAGCGAAGGTGAGACGACGGCCACGACGGCCACCTCGACGACGGAGGAGGAGGAGGAGAGCACCAGCACAGAGGAGGCCAGCTCTACCGAGGAGACGGAGACGGTTGCTGCCAGCACCAGGACCAGCGTTGTAACTCAGACTGCCGGTAGTGACGAGGATGAGGGTGGAAGGGGCCTCCCCGATTTTGACTTCGAGGGCGATGACGAGGATGGTGCGAGCATGTCGAGGGGCGAGATGGCGTTGCTGGGCCTGGTTCCTGTCGTTGCGCTGTTGCAGTGGGCATAGATGATGTCGGATCGCGCAGATAGCCTCCCAACTTTTCTTTCCTCTGGGGATCAATGCTGATTTTTCTTCCGTCTCCGTAGATGGCGTCGTCGATGTCACTTCCACCGTATGGATCAATTCTGAAGGCTCGCAAGTCGTCAACCCGCCCGGCGGCTCAGGCAGCGACGACGGCGGCTCAGGGGTCAACGTCGTCGCCCTGGGCGTCGGCCTCGGCGTGGGGATACCGCTCGTCCTCGCTGGCCTCGGCGTAGGGATCTGGCTGTGTCTGCGCCAGCGAAGGAGAAGCCAACAGGCTCTCGTCCACGACCCTGCGGCTCCGTCACCGCATCACCCTCAGTCGCCGCCGCCAGAGCATCCCTCGCCGCCGTACGCGGCCGTGTCCCCCGTCCTCCAGACCGAGAAGCAGGAGCTCCATGGGGTCAACGTCACCCGTGAGATCTACGGGACCGAGATCCACCCCCTGCCGGACAACTCGCCGAGTCCCCCCGTCGCGCTGGAAGGCCGGTATGAGATGCCGGGAGAGAGCCGGCCGCAGGAGATGGACGCATCGAGATATAAGTCGCCGTATAATCCCTCGGGTAACTGGACATAGATCGGAGCGGAGATTTTGCAGTTGATTAAGATTAAGTTTGTTGTCGGCCCTCATTCGCGTCGGCTCAGGATCCTTAGAGACCCGGTGTGCCAAAGTGTTACCCCTGATCTCCGTATGTGACAGCTCTTCTTTTCGTCTCCCCAAGGCCAAAAAAAAACACCAAACTAATCCTCTCTTTTCCAGTAATCTTCTTCCTCGTCACCAATGCTCAATGGGTCCACGGTCCTGATATCCATCCTCGTCCAAAACGGCCTGAAAGCCTTCAGCTCATACTTGTGCAGCTTGCCCATCCAATGCGCCAACCTCCAGCCCAGCGCCGGGATGCACGCCCCGACGACGGCGTCCATCACGAAGTGGTTCGCGGTCGCGACAATGGTCACCAGCATGGCAGCGGGCCACAGCAGACCCAGCCACCTCACCAGCCGATGGGGCGCAAACCTGAAGAGGCAGACGGCGAAGAACAGCGCCGTGCCGAAGTGCAGGCTGGGCATGGCGGCGATGGTCAGCTGGAAGCGGTTGTTGGTCCACGCGTTGTCGTGCGTGCTGAGCTTCTTGTGCAGGACGTCGACGAAGCCGTACTCGGTCGGCAGCAGCCTCGGGGGCGAGCAGCGCCAGGCGGTCACAACGATAAAGGCGATGGCGTTGTCCATGGCTATGGTCCTGCGGATGCGGTAGAAGACGGAGCGCGGCATGCATGTGTAGCAGTAGACGATGAAGGCCACGCCGACGCAGATGTGCGAGTAGTAGATGCGCGCGAGAAGCAGCATCCAGTCGGGGTAGTAGGTTAGCATGTGCCGCTGAAAGGAGAGCTCGATGTCAATGCCGAGGTGCGACTCGAGTGAGAGGATCTGGATGGCGTGCGTGCGTGCGAGATCGAAGACGGACTGGTTGCCGGCGATGAGACGTGCTGACGAGGCGCGCAGCAGTTGATAGACCCTGCGTTACCAATCAGCCATGCCATTCGTCCTATCATACCAGGTGTCTTACCAGTACGTCAAGTTCCAGTACCAGATCTCAGGCAGGAAGGGGTACTTATTCCAAAACCGACTCAGCAAATCCCAGACCAGGGGTAGTTGCCTTCGCCCGGGATCGCTGACTTCTCTGAACCTGGCATCGAGGACCGGCTTCAGGGGAGGTGAGCCAGACGAAGACGAAGACGAGTTGCCAGAGGTCGACTGGCCGTCATATTGGTAGAAGTCAGCGCGCTCGTCCTCGACAGTAAGAGATCGGCTCTCAAGGTCCCGACGGAAAACACGATCGCCGGAAGAAGCGCGCCGACGATTGATGAGGCAGCCGAGGGTGAAGATGCCCACGATCACTAGGGGGCCATGGTCAGCAAGAGGAAGTCGTCCCAGCACGCTCAGGCATTGGACACGTACCGACTGGCTCTACCACAGCCTTGGGAATAGAAGCCATCGTTGGGGGTGAAGTCAATCTCTAAGGAACAAGACAAACAAGGAAATGGAAGTAAATGAAAATGAAGGAAAGCAGCGTCTCGCAATTGGGGAATTAATTCCAATTCTATCGACAAGCCGGCGATCCGAAGCGTCTAAGAAAAAGCGAAGGGCAGCAGTGCGCAAGCAGACAAGGAATGAAGGTCCACGATGGGACCAGGAACCAGGAAGTTGAAAAGATGAATACGACGCTCTTTAAGGTTTTCCCACAGACCCTAATGATTCCAAGGTTTCTCCGCGTCGTGCGACCGTCTGTCTGACTGGGTGGCTGCCTCCCTTAAAGTTCCAGCTCAACGTGTCGTCTCACTTTGGCCTTAAGCTGTGCTGCCCTACCCTACCTTACCTTACCTTACCTCACCTTAGCTGAGATAACCCCCTCACAATAACAACATGCGTCTCCTCAGCTGACGTCCGCCCGCCCAGCTTTGCCCAGCTCTGCGGTTCCTCGCACGGAATACTTCAGGGAGGTGGGCAATTAGGCCCGTGCTTCTTGGCTATCCGAACGATCCGATCCAATTGCTCCCAGTGCCGCGCCAGGGACCACATCGACCACATCGGCCTTGACCCAACCCCGGATGCCCCGAGCCCTTGACGCCCTCAAGTTCCCTTGTGCCCCTCGACACCACCGGCACAGCCCCTGTTGTGTCACCTCGGCTCACTATCGATAGGGGACACGCTATCGCTGTGTCAGGAAGCGCGTCGCGTGTCCACCCCACATCGTGTGGATCGTGTGAGGTGCGAGCACCTACAGTACAACACGCTCGGTATGTCGTACGCATACCGATTAGTACTGACTTCTGCCCAAGTCTGGCCAAGTGGCTTGCTCTTAGCGGGACCGCGCGGCACTGTCCAGAAGCTATCTAGGCTTGGGGGCTTGGGGTCGTGGCGGGTGCCGCGCTTCCGAAACTACGCATTCGATGTGCACACGACGAGCTTGGCTGGCTGAGGAGAACATTGATGGGGGGGGGGGGGATGACGACGTGGGCGGGAAAATCAAAACTCCATCCAGACACGAGTATCTACACTAGACGCACAACATACAACCCCTCGACTGCCTTATATGCAGCCCTTCCATGACCTGGGGCTCCCTCTCATGCACGTCAGCTCGGTAAGCCAACGCAAGAAAGGGGCACAGCAGAGCCTCCTCGGAAACATCATTATGTACTCGTCGTCCAATGCCCAAAAGCCAAGCCAACGCGAAACCAAACACGCCATGCAATGTCCCTTGATATGATGTACATCATTCAGTCATCAACCGAGGGCCTCTGCGACCCTTGGTGTTCCATGCTCTCGGGCTACCGTGGCCCCAGTGCAGTCCAAAGATAGATAGACAGACACCGCAGTATATCGCCAGACTCCGGATGCAACAATGCTGCAAGCAAATAACGTCGGCCTTACTGCTCATACTGCGCAGTGAGGCTTAGAATCTCCTCCGACGTGTGGATGATCCACGAGATTTTACCCTTGTCAATCTTCTGAAGGAAGGGGTCCAGGGGACGACCGTTGGCTTCGTGGAACAACCTCAGAATGTTGTTCATCTGCTGAATCAGAAGATGCATCGTCTGCGTAGTGCTTGTAGACACTTGCTTCTCCCATTCCTGCAACTAGTTAGAATCCATCTTGCTTCAAGGTCGGTGATGTACTTACGTGATTGGGCATCTCCTTGCGGAAGGAGTGGACAGCCATCTCGAGCCAGTCGATCTCCTCACGGAGCTTCTCTTTGGGCTTGACGTTCTTCGATATCGTCGCTATCACAACGAGGAGCATCAGGGGAGGAAGAGATTCGAACCGACCAGGCGGATAGCGGCTGAGGCACCTCTTGAAAATTGCCTCCTCCTTGCCGCTCTGAATCCACGCGATGATGGCCTCAGAAGCACGGTTCTCACTAATAGCCTTCTCGATGAGAAGAATGCGCTGATCCAGGTCATGATCGCGCTCGGCCTCGCTCTTGCTCATCTGGTTGGTGTAGGCGTTCGCAAGAGCGTTGACACTGCTGGTGAGCTGCGAATTCTCGGATCCAGGAGGGCTTCCCAAGTGTTGCGACCCACGATGACTGAATTGAGTGTTGTAGTGCGGCTGGCTGGGCGCGTAGCTACCTCCATGGCTTTGAGGCGGCTGAGGCGCACCTTGCGAGCGATAGCCTTGGTGGGAGGAATGCGACGCGGGACCTCCGTGGGACTGAGGGCCAGGAAGACCAACCTGCCCAGGCAGCTCATGGACCGGGCTCTTCTTAAGCTTCAGGATCTCAGCCTGCAGAGACTCCTGGGAGGCAGCCATTGTCGAGATCATGTTGGTCAACTGCTGAACAGTGCCCTGCAGCTGGTCGATCTTGTGCGAGTCGGCGGTGCGCTGAGCCTTGAGATGCTCGTACTGCTCATGCTGCTGTTGGCGGAGATCGGCCAGATTCTGCTGCGAGTTGCGGTTGGCGACCTCCGTAAAGGTGCTCGTGAGGCGCTGGGTTAGCGCATTCAACAACTCTTGCTGGACATTGGAAGCAACAGAGGCGCTGACGCGGTCTGCTACGGCGTGGAGGAAGTCGTTCGATCGGAGCGAACGGCTCAGGGAGACAGGTAACGCATCCTGAATCTCTTTGTGAATGGCTTTGTTGATGTTGGGCTGCAGCTTGTGGTTCAGCAGGTCTTGCACTGCCTTGCCAGCCTTTTCGCCGATAGCAGGGACAACAAGCTCAGTGAACTGGTGGTGGATGAGCGCTTCCAAAACCTTTTGGGTGTTCTCGTTGAGAACTTCCGACACCATGTCAAGCAGCCTCATTTGGTTTTGGTTGAAGCTCTCCTCGCGAGCCTTGGAGCCCTCGTCAAGTTTACCCTGCAGGTTCTTGAGCGATGACCTGAGTGTATCGGCAAGGTTGGAGCCAAGGCGAGTTTCCATGCCAGACATAGCACTGTTAAGCGCTTCAGAGGACATGGCACCCGCGTTCGAGACCTTCTCCGCTTTCTGACCTTGAGGATTACCGTTGGTCTGGGCATCGTTTGTCTGATTAGCGGCAGCGTTCTTCTTCTTACGCGACTTGCGCTCGGGCTTCTCAGACTGGTTCTCCTTGGCGGACTGAGCAGGGGTCTCGGACTCCTTGGGCTCGGCCTTTGCCTTCGCAGGGGTGACGGGGTCGGCGGCCGTCTCGAGGGGCTGCGTGGTCTCTTTCGTAGACCTCACACCACTGCGGGTTTGGGAAGCTTCGGCGCCAACTTCAGAAGGCTGAGGCGTCTTCAGCTTAGCGACAGTCACAACACCCTCACTGACAGCATCGACTGCAGAGATGACCTTGTTATCCTTGGACCATCCAAGCTCGCGCTGCTTGATCAAGAGACAAGCAACGCCTTTGGAGTGCATCGCGTACAGCTCAAAGAGCGTGGGCTCGTCGGTCTCCTGCGCCATGGCGGGGCTGGAAAGGATGTCCAAGCTGCGAAGAATACCTCTGTTCTCGAAAGAATACTCGCGGACTCCACTAATAACAGCGGTACTATCCGGCTGCGGTATGGAGGAGTCTTGGTTGACGAGGCGTTGGATGTATTCGGCTTGGCTGACGCTCTTGAGATTGTACTTGGGAGCCGAGAGGTGCGCAAAATATACAGAATTGCGAGTGGGGTGGCCAATGATGATCATACCAGAGGCCGCGTGGTACATGACGCTGCAGACGGCGTCCGACTCTTTGCTGTGCGGCAGATTGAACTCCTGCACGGGCTTGCCCAAGGCAAGATCCCAAAGCTGCAAGGTGTGGTTTTGCTTCATACCAACAATCATGTACCGAAGCGCACAACGCTTCTGGTAGGGTCGCTGCTTGTCGAGAAGAATGACCGAGGTTGGCCAGGCCTTCTCGCCCTCTGGCGTGCTAGCCAGCGTCATGAGAGGCTCCTTGACCTCAAACGAATCGTGCTCGGGCACTGGGTTGCGCGAATCGCAGCCTTCCTTAGGGGCAGTGAGGTCACGGACGTCCCAGAACTTGACCCTGCCCGACTTGTCCAGGGAAACAACGACTGAGTCGTCCTGACTGAAAGTGAAATCCTTGCCAGCCTTCCCGGTATTGATCTTGAGGGAGCACTGCTGCAGAAGCCTCTCAGTGTCAACCACGCGGTCGTGGCCAGGTTTGAAGAGGTTGTTCTGAAGTATGTACGAGGGCCAGACGAAGTTGATGGTCTTGCCACGGCCAACAGCGAAGAACTCTGGGTGGCTAGTGGAGGAGCGGGCGCGGGTCTTGAGAACGCCGCCGGGAGTGTCACCTTCCGACGAAGTCATCGGTGGCAGAGCAAAACCGTACTGCTCGAGATGAGTGTCCTCGATGTGGTCCTTCTCGCCGTCCCTGATCTGCACCCAATAGACGGTGCCGCTGATGCCGGTGCCAATGATGGCTTCCTTGTAGATGCCTTCGTGGTCGGCAGGAGTGACAGACATGGCGACGTTGAAGATGCGATCCTTAGTGTCGGTGAACACCTTGGCGTCCTTGCCATCGTCCTGGCGGATGACACGAAGACCGCCTTGTTTCGACATGCCGTAAGTCATGTAGTTGGGAGAGGCAGTGTAAAGATTGCGGTCGATCTGATCGAATTCCTTCTTGAGGCGCGCGATGTCCATAATAGCTTCGTCACGGAACTCAGGGCGGGGGTCCGTGGTGCCCTCCTGTAAGTTGATGGAGATCCAGGGCTTCATCGGAAAGTTGAAGACCTTCACAGCAGGACCCTCCTTTTCCTCGATCACGACAATCTCATCTTGGTCGGCACTCTCCCAACTGTCGGCAACGCCTTGGGCGGCGGTCTCATCGACAATGTCTTGAACAGCCTCAGCGACCTCAGTCGGTAGTGACTCAAGAGCACCCTCATTGTCGCTCCTGTCAAGCTCCTTTCGGATATCTTGAGCAGCGGCACGGGCGCTTGAATGGAACTCGCGGTCGGAATCGGCATTGAGCATCTGATCGAGCTCATCGGCAATTTCAGCCTGAGTCTTCTCGTGCTCAGCGCGATCCAATGCTTCGCGAGCATCCTGGTCAGCCTTGCTAGCAATATCAGAGACAGCCTCGGAGACGGGCTCCCGGTGCTCCGACATGTTGTAGCGGTCGTACTCGGTCGATGTCGGCGTAGGCTTAGACACGGACGGGTGCGACGCAGACTGGTGGGAGTGGAGCGACGAAGTGCGGTTAGCCTTGTGCCGGTGCAAGTCTTGGGGGCTGCGAATTGGGCTGTGGTGGCTGCGCTGCGATCCGTGATACTGCGAACCAGCTGGCGATGGGTGATCCTTCTTAAGGATGTGGAACTGGCTTTGAGAGGCAGAGTGGGTGTGGCTGCCCTGAGGTGACGACTGCTGGGCCAGGTTCCCAATAAGTTGCTGGTACAAAGCATTGACGTCCGTAGTGTTCTCCTGCGGTTGACCACCGGCATAGTCATAGGACTCGGTGTTTTCCGACCGGTGACCATCGACGAAAGCCTTGGCCTGGTACTGCTTCGCAGCAGTGTAGGCATCAAGCGGCTGGTCATACTGTGAATAAGGATGCCTAGTATGATCGGCCACCTCAGGCGACTGCGGAGTATCATTGTTCGATCGGGAGGTCTGGGTCATCAGAGACTCTTCGTTCTGGCTCGGTTTCGGGCGGTTGAGCAGGTTGAGGAGGTAGGATCGGGTGTCAGGAGGCGGCGAGCCATTGCCAAAGGGGTTCGGCTGCGGAGCCGGCTGAGGAGCAGGCTGCTGAGCTTGTCCTTGCTGCTCAGGCCGAGGCGCGGGCGATTCAGAGTCGTGAGCACCACGCATCAGAGCAGCTAACAAGCCCGAAGGATCCTGAGCCGCAGGGGCAGGCTGATGGATCTGTGTTGGGTATTGAGTCTGGCTAGCATCAGGCTGTTGCTGATGGTACTGCTGCTGCTGCTGAAACTGCTGCTGATGCTGCGGCTCAGGCTGGTGGTGGTAGCTCTGGTCCTGGCCGTGCGGCGGTGAGAGCTGGTGCTGCGGCAGTTGGTGCTGCTGCCGCGGCGACTCGTGCTGACTCGTAGGCTGCGAAGACGGAAGCTGCGTCTGCTGGGGCGGCAGAGCTTGCTGGCGCTGATCGCGGGCTCCCGCGCTGCTGAACTTGAGGAGGTTCAGCAGATTGGAAGTCCGGTCAGATCCAGAAGCCATGTTGCTGCTGTTGCCGTTGTTGACTGGCGGCGTTGGAGCCGGCGGCAGATGGTCCATTGCAGCGACCGCCGCTCAGGCTGGGAGGATGTGAGGATTGAGGGGGGGAAGGGTGATTGCCTTGCAGACAAACTGACGCAAAACGATGATGCTAAATGTGAGGAATTCAGAAATCAGGTGGCGGCGGAGAGAGAGGTTTGGGGAGCTAGCTATCAAGAAGGCGCAAATCGGAGTCAGAAAGTCAAAAAAGGCGTGGCTGCCCAAACAACTCCACTGCCAGCAAACGGCAGGAACCTCTCCAAGTGGGTCGGACCTGCCAATGCGGTGTGAAGTGGCGCACTGGCAGCCAGTCGTGACGCCCACATTGCCAGCGAGCTTCACTTTCCCAGCGGGCGCCGCAGCGCCGTCGACCGCCCCGAGTGATTATCCGGAGGTTATCAACCGTTGTCGATCAACGCCTGCGCTTCCAGAGCGGCAGGCGGTGAACGTCGCATTCGACTCACTTCGAGTAACCGTCATCTTCGGCTTCGTCGAGGGTCACGAACGGTCGGCGCAATCACTTTAAGACCCCTGTCGCTCTTTGGCGAGGCTTTTGCTAGCTGTCGCGTCCTTTGCTAAATCCATCCGATTTGATACCGTGCACGAACCTGTTCTGGCTCGTCGATCGACTCAAGGAACCCTCGAGTTAGGATAGGAAACCGTACCATCGAGGGCGGAGCTACAGCCATGTTCTGCCTCAGGAGGTCAGTCGAACTCCCACCTAGTCTCAAGTATTTTGCTGATGAATGCAGCTGGCTCCCACTCTTGTTCATCCCGACCAACGCGTCCCCGGCCTTCATCCTCGCCTTCTTCATCTGCACCTACTTCCTCAACCGGCCGTGCGTGTACTGCTCGCTCCTCCTCCTGATCCTCTTCTTCACGTCGTGCAACTGGAGCGACAACTGCTTCCTGGACACGAACACCAGCACGTGGTTCGATCCGCGGCCATCCATCTACGCCCCCGCGGACACGCCCGAGCCGCGGGCGTGGAACGGCAGCTTTCCGGAAGGGGGCGACTACTGGAAAACCATCGTGGATGCCGTGGATGGCGACGAAGATAGGATACGGGAGGTTGCCGAGGATAGAAGCATTGAGGAGGCTGCTGAGATTGCCAGCGCGAGGGCTCGGGCTGCGTGGACTGGCTTAGGCGCAGGATGGTTGCGGAACGCTCTCGGGAAGACGGAATGGACCGTCGAGTGTTTGGATCTAAAAATCAAGTTATAGCCTTTGGGTGATTTATCACGAGCATACGGCGGTTGAATTATGACCAACTCAAACATCAGCGTTTGCTGCATTTTACCTCGGTGACCATCCCGCCATGTCTAGATGCCTCCCCAACAGAGCCTACGGACTAGTTGACCTTTCACGTGAAATCGATCAGATGCGTTAAGTCATGATATCCCAATTGTGTCATATTGTTCATTGCAATCTAATTACAGGCTCCCATAAAGCATCGTATCCATATCCTGTCCGTGGCGCTCATCATATGTTCAGGTACCCAAGTAAAATCATAACTCTTCCTGTCCCTCATCCTCCTCGACAGCGGCCATGGTAGGCTCGACATCCTCAATCACAGCTCCCGCCGACCCAAGCAGATCTTCGCCTACGGGAGTAGTCTGCTCGTCTTCACCCGCATCTTCCTCAGGAACAGTCTCCTGGGGAGCGACTGCTTGAGTCACAGTGGCGGTCTCATAGCTCGTCTCCGTCAAGGTTTCGACAACAGTGACTATCTTCTCTGAGACGACAGTCTCCTGCTCAGCAATCGCCTGCTGATAAACCTGCGAGGAAGCCGTAGAACAAGGATCCACGCCTCCCGACGGCGAGTGTACATCTTCTGCTACCGGGGTAGAGGAAGAGACAATACTCTGCATCACCACATCTGCGATGCTCTGTGTAGCCTCCGGAAACCTTTCCGTGACAGTTACGCGGCTTGGTTGCTCCCTGACAATAGGCTGGTACTCATGCGCACTTTGCGGGCTGGTGGCGCTCCTCATTGCCAGAGCAAGTACCAAAACGCTCATCAGGGCGATGACAACGTTCTTCCTATCTTGGAGCGCCAATTTCACCGCCTCAAGGATGAGCTCGGGCAGAGAGTCATTCCTGACACCAGACTGACGGCGCTCCTCCCGTCTAGCATGTGCCTCTGCAGAAGGTGACGGAGGGCTCTTCTGATAGACGTACTCCGGAGAGGGTTGCTGGTCGGCAGCTGTAGGTTCTGAAGCTGCGGCGGGAGTATCTCCGTAGATTTCACGAAGGCGTGCTTCATCTCGTAGTCTCCGTTCTTCATCTGTGACAGAAGAAGCAGACTCAGAGGTGACCCTGATCTCCGGAGGCGAGGAGGGGGGAGCGTCACCATGTACCTGAGTGGGCTCATCCTCAACCGCGAACTCCTCTTCAGGATATTGCTGTTGACGATCGTACTCCTCTCTCTCAGTTTCCTCCTGATGTAGCTCCATGGCCTTCTGCTGCTCATTGTCCAACCTCACAAGCTCCTCGTGAGTCTCAGTTTCAACAATCGGCTCAATCTCCACATCGACCCTTTCCATCTCCTTCCAGCAGGCCTCCCAGGCTCCCGCTTTGATAAGTCCATTGCTAGCGTAGACCTTCACGCGGAAGACTTTGCCCAGGCCGAGAGAGTCGTAGCGGATCTCAGAGTGACAAGTACTGCACCAGTGTGTATCCTTGTGCGCAAGGCTTTGCGAGCGACGGGGCGAGGACGGGTAGTAATCCTCATCTTCAGAATCAGAGTCGGAGAGGAGGGTGAGATCGTTGGAGGGACCGAGATAGTGGCCACACTCGAGGATGCGGGCTCGTCGGCGGAGAGGGAGCTCCAGAGCTTCAAGCAGTCGCTCTTCCAGGATCTCGAAGTCGTTCTGTGGATGAGGCAGGAGAATCCCTCTCTCGCAAGTTGTGTCACCCATGCGCTCCTGGAGCTGCCTCCAAGCCTCTTTCAAACCCCTGCCACTCTCACTTAACTCGTCCGTCTGCGCCACATCCAACACATCTCCCCAGGGCCACCTCAGCGGCAACAGCGTGACATGCAACAGCACCAACGGGGGCGTGTTTCTCTTGAACCTAGGTGGAGTCTTCTTTGGCGAGTACTGCGCGCTCGGGCTGCCCAGTCTCGACACCGTAGGCAACGGCGTCCGCCTGCTCGACCGGGAAGAACCAATAACACTCGCCGGCGGTGAAGACATCTGCATAGCCTTGACAGAAGAAGGTGACCTGAACGGTGGGCGGGGCGTCCCCCTAACCGTTGGCACAAATTGCTCTTCTTGGTCATCGGTATCGTAGTGGGAGAAGTCAGACACGCGAGGTGCCGAGCGGATAGAAGTTCGTTGGGTGATGTTGTCGGAGAGTTTGCGGTGAGCGTGGTCTTCCCCAGAGAGAGATCCGACGGAGCTGCGAGGCGAGTGGTCGCTAAACACGTCGTCGTCGTTTTCATTGTGCGAGCTGGTGCCGGCTTCTTCTTCTGAGTGATGGATGGGTTCATCCTGTTCGATGGACTGTATCACTGACCCTTCGTTTTCCGATTCGTGAGATAGGGAAGGGCGGGCGCTTGTCTGCTTCGAGCGTAACTCGTGTACTTCTGAATGACGGGCGCTTGCAGGTTTAGAGCCAATGTCCTCCTCCAGTACAACTGCGGGCTCGTCGGTCTCCGGGGGCTGAGCATCCGCAGTTTGGGGTTCAGTCTCGTCGTCAACAGCGACTGTCTGGTGGGCCTCGGAAGAACGGCTGCCCGACGGGTCCAAAGCCGCTTCAGGGACTTCAGAGGATTGAGGCTCGGGTACCGCCGACTCAGTTTCCTCCTCCAGGGTGACGGATTCGTGAGCCGCAGAAGAGCGAGCGCTCTTGTCTTCCATGACAGGAGGTTCCGCACCTGACAGCCGGGCACTGCTTTGTGCGGTTCCTTCATCAGCCCTGTTGCCGGTTCTTGAAGATTGTGCACTTCGGTTGATCTGGTCGACGATGCCTTGAGCGGCAGCCTTGATCAGGGCTTCAGTTCTCTCGCTCGCACGCCTATTGGGTTGTTCTTGTGACGCAATTGACTCCCGACGAGAAGCAGTGTCCTCTGTGCACTCGTCCTCCAGTAGACTTCTCTCATAATCTTCGTATGTTGACGCATGGGAGCCCTCGTCTAGAGCACTTGGATCGTGGACACTTCCGTCGACAAGACTATGATCTTCTTCGAAGCTCTCATCATGTGTGCTCGCGGGCTCGTGCGAAAGCATCGAGTCATCCGCCGTTTCTTCGTCGATAGATGTGCGTCGGCGGTCGGATTGCCAGCTTGCGTCTGAGAGAGCCGACTCCCGTCGAGAAAAAGTCCCCTCGGTGTGATTGTCGTGCGTAGCAGCGGATAGTGTTGACTCTCGCCTCGAGGCCGACTCCTCGGTATGGGCGTCTTGCGACCCTATCGATAGGCGACTCTGGGCAGCATCGTCACCTACATCCCAACTGTCGACCGACGCCCGCCGGGTATCTTCTTCCTCTCCGACGTCTGGGTGGTCTTCGTGCTCAATACTCTTCTCAACCAACCGCTCTGCTCCTCGAATCTCGCCCTTCAGCTCCTCAAGCATATTATCCAGCCTCTCCTCCAAGCCACCTTTGTCTCCAGCTTCTCCTCCTTCGCCATCTCCTAGGCTCTTTCGTGATTCATCGCCTGGTGTCGCAACGTCCTCGTTGACGAGGGTACTAGCCTTGGTCATGTTCGAGTCGGTCGCTATATTTTGGACTTCGGAGCTGGGAGTTTCGATGGGTGTCTCGGGCTCTGGAATGCTAGACTCGTGGGCGAAGTCCCTCGTGTCGGTGTCCGAGTCCATTCCAGCGGCGGGTGGATCTTCGTGAATCTCAAATTCAAGGTTTCTCCTAGTCAACTTCTGTCGTCGAGGCATTGGATCGACAGAAAGAGGGTAAACAAAAACAGACTTTAAAGCAGAGCAGAGGGTATAGCATGAACGTTAATGTGGCAGCCAGGCAGTAGAGGTGCGGTGTGATTTGCCAATGTGGCGACGAGTGGTTGGTTGCGATGACGATGTGGATCGCCGGCTTTGTTTACGTCCGGGGTTGCGTCGCTCCGGCGCGTTGCCAGGGTGATGCATTGAGCGATCGGCGTATTTCAGGGGTATCGAGGGTTTGAGTCAGACAGCGCCACGTTGTGAGCCGAGACTGGTGATGAATCAGTCGACTCAAATCAAAAACAACAGTTGAAGGTTTGCAACTCGAGAGATCAACTTCGGCCCCTCATCCTAAGTCTGTGTGCGCGTAGGGGATTGTTGGCCTGTGCGTTCGGCTGCTCTGATCGTCCTGTGCTACCCGAGACCATCCAAACATTTCGACCCATTACCGATGCCATGTAAATAACTTCTGCAGGTAATCGTAGGGTATGAAACAGAAGTTGATTACGATCTCTTAGACTCATTGCTTGTAAACGTCCTGTGGTTTGCAGTGACGTATCTGCGATGGCGGTTTTAATAGTCGTCTGGTCATCGCCGAGCAAGAGTACGGTCGCGCCATTGGCTCAAAATGCTCAATATGTAGACTAAGATACGGGCGAGACTTAATTTGAACAGAATTTGACACGACCAATCAAACATAACAGTAGAAAATAACTCCGCCCCAATGTTGTTGCTTGGATATCGTCCTTCGTATGTGAACCAAACGCCAAAAACCCGCTGCTGATGCCAAAACTCGCTGGAAGGGACCAACCCAAAGCAGTCGCCCGCACGAAATGGGAGTGCCTCACACATCTCTTTGAAAGATTATTGGTCGTCGCCAGCTTTCCATGATCCTCTAGATCCCGGTCTCTCAGTCTTGCCCGCCATCCGATCGGTCGGTCCATGGAAACCATGCATTTCTTCAGTCACAACGTCCAAGTCACCGCCCTTAGCAGTGCCGCTCCTCATTCTTTGGTGCGCTGTGCCGGAAGAGCTCAAAACATTGGAGATGGATGGACCACTGCCGGATCTTCTTCGGTAGTCTTCTGTGGGCGAGCCAACATTTGTGTCTGTGGGTGAGCCAGGCAGCTCCGGCACGACGGATTTCGCTTCAAGCTCGGTGAGCAGGACTGGCGGCGCGGGGGCGACAGGGTTGTGAAGGGAAGGATCGGAATGATTGTGGCCATCATGCGACTCTTCCGATGCGTTCGACCAGTGCCGCACATGCATATAGGTTCCTGATGAATCGCCGCTCACACGCGATGGGTTCTGCACCGCTGACTGCACGCTGAACCGGGCCTGTTTGCCAGGAACTGTGTCAAAATAGCTGCTAACCTGTCCAGCCGAGTCCCAGCTTTGATGTCTGCTGTTACTCTGCACAGTGCTTACGGCCTGATAGGCGCCGGCGAAGCTGCTCGGCGTGACGTCTGATGAGCTGGCTCCGTCGAGAGTGGACGAACCCATCCTAACAGCTGAAGGGCGCGGCGACATCATCAGAGGGTCGACGCTAAGACCATCGATCTCAGAGTCGGTAGGCCTGAATTGCTTCATTGCGGGTCGGGTCCGTGATGATGATGTGCCGGATTGATCCGAGTGACCAACGGCGGCGACAACCTTGTTAAGATGACGGATGATGATAAAGGCGGCGACGATGACGAGGATGAGAAACGCGACGGCGCCAGCGACGATTCCAGCGAGCGTTCCCGACGATAGGCCGCTACCGCCACCGTCATCATCGTCGGGGGAGGCTGTGGGCGACTCCTTTGGAATGGCTGAAGGGAAATATTTCAAGCGAAACTGCTCATCCTCCTCGCCCGAATCGACTTCTGGTAAGTCAGTTGGAATGTCGGGCTCAGATACCGAGGTTGACCTCGTGGTATACGTGGTTCGCTCGCCGTCCTCAGTGGTGGTGATGGTCATCGTCTCAACCACAGTTACAGCTTCTGTGGAATAGCACTGATTGACAGCGCAACCCATGCCATCCGGACAACAGCCGTAGCTGAGAGACGACGGGCATAGGTAATGACTCGATGGGCAGCCGAACGTGTATGCTGATCCCGACGGCGGCACGCAAGCATCCGCCGTTTCACAAATATAGCCGTCTGGGCAGCAGCCACCTGTTGATCATGTAAGTACCCGTGCGTTTGTGCATGGCCATCGACGAAGTCAACTCACCTCCGTATATCGCAGCACAAGCATGATAACCGACTCTCGTTCCGCAAGTCGAAGGGCCTCTCGTTGTCGCATAGCAGCTGGACACACCGCAGTCGTAGTTATCTGGGCAGCAACCCCCCTCCAGACTCGAGGGGCAAAGCTTCATCTTCGTCCCACAAAGGCCGTTGTTTTCATCCTGGCGCTTGTCAAGCACCGCGCGCTCCGTGACTTCTGCCTTCTTTCCAATCCTGTGCACACCGTCGAGATGCTTGAACTCTGCTGCCTCGGCGACAGCCCAGAGTAGGAGCGGGACGGACGCCGCTGGCGAAACGCGCCAGAGCCCCATCCTGTCGCCTTCGGCAGTATAGACCAACGCAGCTCTACTTGGTTCGTCACGCCACTAATCGTGTTTAATATGGCTCTGGGAAAGAGGATTGAATCTCGCAGCTTGACGAAATGTCGGAAACCAGACTCAGTCGCAAAGAGGGGTCGGTTGTAACGAGCTGCAGGGCCCTGCGGGAGCTCCGAGTTCGAGGTCTGGCCTGCAGCCTGATATCGCGATGGTTGCGGCGCTGCTCTTGGTCAAAACGCGGTGGCAGGAGGTGGTCGTTGGACTATCGCACGACGGACGCGATGAGATGTCTTGAATCAAAGATGCCACAGCAGAACAGCAGCGAAGATGCAGTAAGCACCAGCAGGGCCTCGTCTCTGCTGGGTCCTCAAAGTGCAGCGCATGTCGAGCACGACTGCACGCCCTGTCCAGCTTGGCGGGGCGCAGCACCACTCACAGAACGTCGCAGGCGGCTCGACCAGGGCAACCACCGCAGTATGAGGCTGAAATGGGAATCTCGGGCCTCGGTGTCAGAGCGTCAGCGGGTTATTGAAATGAAATGGAACAAGTGAAGTCGTCGCAAGACGGGACCAGCCTCGTCTTAGCAAACACTGAGCACTGACTCCGCTTGGAGTTCCAAGTTTGAACCAAAGTCGAAGCTCTGATGAAGAGCACGGCCCGCGATGTTGGACTCCCAGCGCCGCTCAGACAGAGTCCGGAATCGAGATGGGAAACGACTATCGCATCTTCGATCGCAGAGAGTCCCAAGCGCGCGTGTCGCTGCCATTGGCCCGTTCGCTCCAGGAGGGTGCCATTGTCCTCCAGTCTCTGGACCCCAAAAAGTGCATGCATGCAGCTCCGGGGCGGTCGGTCGAATCATCTGCCTCTCGAGGGCAAAGGTCCCTCCCGTCCTCCGTGCTCAGTCCGTCGCGTTGCTCGCATCAGTGGCTCGCGAAATGAGGCGCAGGTCAGAGATACGTGGCGGAACGGCTTGATGGTAACGTTGAGTGGGTTGAGGGTCCTGGCGATGCTGGTTTGGGGTCACGGCCGGCGGTAACAGATGTTGGTGGCCTGGTGGCCTCAGGCAGCATTATTTATCTGGACATGCACTTGAGTCCCATTCCCAAACGGGCAAGACACACGGGCTCTGAGGCCTCACTAGACACCATACTCTATACTCTGTAGTACCATAGTACTGTACTGGCAGCAGCAGCTCCCTTGGTCGCAAAAGCCCTGATGGATGATCCTCGATGCATTCTCATTCTCTACAACGTTAATACAGGTCGGGATTTTGCTTCATCGAGAACTTCAAGCTCCAATGGGCTCTTGCATCGATCCGTACTCATTCACACAATCTTTGCGGTGTGTCGCACAGTCCAATCGCTGCCAGCGGTGATGCGTTTCACTCCTTGTTCGCCCATCAGCGGGCTGCACCGCGAGCTGAGCACACAGATTTGTCGCATCGTCAACTAAGGTTCTGATCTCCGAAGCCCTCTTTGTCAAAGCACCAAGGGCTCCTCGACTCGGTGCGACCCAAAACTACCCGTTGAAGCAAGTGGGTTCGATTCCCGAATTTTATCTTGTCGATCCGGCCGTCCCCGATCTGAAGATGAGACAAGTCGTGAACCCTTAATCTGGGGTTCCATTCCAGTGTTCCACAACGGCAGATTCGCTCCCGTTGTAGAAGTTAGACTCTGCCGTCTGCCTTAATAAGTGAACCGAACTACGATTTCCTGAGCTTACTGGCCTAGACTGTAGGGCTCTTACTTCCGAATGAGCACCGAGACACCACGAGGTCTTGAGATGGTAAGGTCGGTCAACAAACACAGCCCGCAATTGAGTCTCATTGGCAAATATTGTTTCACGACGAACGTACAATATTACTTTCGCAAACAGAGAATGCCGCGACCCTGAGCATGTCGCTCCACGACTCGAGAAGCCGGGCCTCATTTGTCCGGCTGGGTCGCAACTGGCCCTTGACATCTGCCGGAGGTCTGATCAATTCCCCCAGCGGCAGATAAGCGTTCTTCCTCCGGTGGGAAACCTCCTCAGCCCGTGGCAATAGCCTTTCTTCCCCACGGGGAGCATAACCGACGGCTGAGTCCCGGTTTGCAATCACCCGAGACACTGACGAGCGAGGCGCCGGGTGAGTTCGAGCGCTTGCGGGGAAGTGAGGGGAAAGCAAGGAAGCAAGCTTTAAGCGCAGCGCATGTTCCTGGATAAATGCGACTCTGCAGCATATGGCCTCGCCCCGGCGCTTCAAATTCCCTGCAGCGTCATCACCTCGTCCTTTCTTCCAGCGGACCGAGCTCGCCTGCCACGGTTTGTCCGTGCGGTAAATCCGTCTCCGTGTCGGTTAGTCAACCAAGCCAAGCCGTTCGCTGTGCATAGACAAGCGTCGTTGAGGAGCTCATTGCTCGAATCCAGAGGGGGCAGGCTGGCTTTTGGCTGTCGCTGAGTCGGTAGTCGGATAGCGATGTGGTTCGCTCGCTTCACCTCACTCGGCCGGGAATAGGACGATAGCTCCAAAGATCAGCGCTCGGCGACGAGCCGAGATGCCGCCCACTAGCGAGGAAATTCCCGTGAAGATCAGCTCGACGAGGAATCCTGGGGTGGCGAGAAAGCAATGATCAAAGCAGAAGATCAATGAAAGCGAAGATTCAGGGCGAGCTTCACCTTCAATAACGAGCGGGCGATTGACAGGACAAAGTTCCAGCTACCCAGATGGGAAAGGCAGTCAAAGAGCATCGGCTCTCTCCAGAGCAACAATCGTCCCCAAACCCACGTGGCGGGCCATCCATCGCCCTCTGCAAGCAAGCAAATAGTCGCGAGGACAAGCGCCCGAACAAGCAGGTCCGGCCCGCCTGGCAAAGAACCTTTTTTTCTCTCCCCCTCGCCCCTCGCACACGTTTATCGGATAACACAGGGTCGGTCCTCGACTTGAGGTACCAAAGGCGCCCTCTCCCGCCGCACAACACGTGCGCTTACTTAAAGGATACGGGCTGCTGGGCCAAGCCGGAGACTGACTTACCAGCCTGCCCGATTGGGAGAGGCGGCCCTGCGGTGGAGTCGGTGGGCGGTGTTCTGGACTCGTGGGTCGTGCAGATACTTTAAACGTCCTCCCAGTGTTGTTTTTGAAGGGAACGAGGACATTCTGGACAGCAGACTGAAGCTTGTCGTGATCTTCTGGAAAGGGGTCGAAGCATTCCAGTTGGACGGCTGTGGCGCAATGGCTCCGTGGGTATCAAAGGCTCGTTCCGGTGGCAACAACTTATCTCCAGCCAAGCCGCCCTAACTCACAAATTTCCCTAGCCAAGCAGCCAATGCGGCCAAGAAAGAGGAGCAATGATCCGGGCGGTGCGCCGGGAGCTCGGCCCCCTTTCGATTTGTTCGCGTCTGTACTTGTTCCCTGCTGGCTGATCTCTGAGTTCCTTGTCGTTGGCACAGGGCAGCCCAGCAACAAGCAGCAGCACATCAGCCGAGATCTGGTGCTGAGTGACCTGTACGAATCTCGTCGGGAGGGTGACTGGCTTATCCCCCGCCTTCTCGATTTGAGATTCGAGCAGGTCCCCGATGCGTCGGCTGCGAGGAAGCTTGAGCTGCGGTCGTGCCGATGCCGTTGCCTCTTGAGAACCCTCGTGGTCATCAGCCAAGCTCCGTGCCATGGGTAGTCATGCCTCTCAACGAGCTTCAATCTCTCCTCGACCCCATCGCCATGCCCTTCCAAGGATGCTGTCCAGGTCCGAGAACAACAGCAGCTCCTCAATCGCGCACGTTTTTTCGGAATCCGCCCACTCCAGCCTGAATTCCATCCATCCTCGCAGGGGGTCCGGGGCCCGCTCACGGTCTCCGCTTCCGATAGACAGGGGTTACAATCGTCCCTCGCTCTCTTCGCCTCCCCCCGTCGCTCACTCACCTTGCCTCCGCTCACTTTTGCACCCGTCTGCTATTGAGGATCTTGGCTCAGAGGGAGAGGACCCTTGGCCTGCCTCATGCGGCAGTCTGTCGCTCTGATAGGTGGAGGGTCGCCGGGAACCGTAGCGCTAACCCCGTCGATGGATATATCGGTTTGCGCTGTATAAGTGCTTCTCCTTCGCCCCATCCCATCCTGAATCCTGACCTTCTTGCTCTTCGTCCTTCACTGTCAATTCATACACCGCAGACCACATCTACCTTACTTCCCCAAAGTAAACTATACTCTGTCACAATGAAGGCCGCTGTTGTCCTCTCCTTCGTCGCCGCCGCCATGGCTGGCCTCGTCGAGCGTCAAGGCCGCTGCGGCGGTGACAACTGCGCCCGTCAGGTCACCGGTACCCGCGCTGGTCTCACCCCCATTGAGTCCCGCAAGGCCGACTGCTCCAGCTTCATGACCGCCACCGTCATCCCCGATGCTACGTGCGTACGCCCCAATGCTCTCATCTCGCCCGGGAGCCAGCCTTACCAGAGACCCTCACTGACATGAAGCAGCACCACCACCGTCACCGTCACCGTCGACGCCGACGAGCCCGCCAAGTTCAAGCGTGGCAACGGCCTCGAGTTCCGCGCTGAGACTGAGCTCCCCACCGACATCCCCGCCTACGCTTCTTCTTGCGACGACACCATGGAGTACTCCTCTGCTTGCTCGTGCTGGGGTATCACCTCTGCCGTCACCACCGGCCCTGCTCCCACCGAGACCGTCACCGTCACCACCACCGTCGACTACTGCGAGGACCTGTAGAGGGTTGACGCGGTTGTGTTTGAATAGACATGGTGTAAACGGGATACGAGGGAATGAATTACATAAAATCGTCCATGGGTAGCACGCTCTGGATGGAATAAATGACCTTTAATCCTCAACGCTTTTTGTCTTGAATCTACCAAAGCTTCTCAGTAGTCTTCCCAAGTCCCTTCAACACCCGCTCCAATGTTGCTATGTCATCGCTGTTGTTCGGCTCCCCGAACCCAATCCCTAATTATCCTGTGACCCCTTAGTGACCTCGCCTTGAACCGGGTTCGGAGGCTCGCCGCCCAAGACCATAACCCCCAGAGCCCATGTAGCCACAAAGTAGCAAAACCCATGACTGAAGTTGAGTCCATGTCCGACGTATTGGGGAAACTAATCCACGCCTTCGATGTCGACGCTCCTCAACTCGTCCCTGCCGGAATCCAGCCAAGCGAGAATCTGACGGGTCGAATCGCGTTCGTCCAGGAAGTAGACGAGGACTTTAAGACAGTCGCCGTTCGAGAACTCGGCCTTGTAGCAGCGGGTTTGACCTTGGTTTGCGCGTCCCTGCTCGCTTATCCATCGGAGGGTGTTCTGCGGATTGCTTTCTTGTACGTAGTTGAGGATCCTTTGCAAGTCTTGGTACCAGCCCGTCCCAGCCCGCGGTGAGCGTTCTTGAGGCGTCGTAGACAACGTCGAGGGGGAGAACCGACGCGGCCTAACAGAGCTCAAGGCGAATGGGTGGTTGGTCCACGAACCGGAAGTCATAGTGAGATATTTCGTGACAATTTGGAAATTATAATTGTTTTATAGGATACGTGTATTGCCCAGGATAAGCTTTTGTGCTGGTACTAAGTACTAGTAGTAGTAGTAGTAGAAGTTCAAGAAGGAACAGCCACGACGGTGCCTCCTCCAAGTCAATCTCCTGCCATAGCAGATCAACTCAAGTTCCTCTCAGAGCTGCCTCTGGAAAGCCGAGCCACTCTTGGAAGGAAGCATGTACTTCCATCCCCACTTCCACGGCAGCGCACTTCAATCGTACCAGAGGCGGCAGCCACGCAAGTGAGGCGGAGGCAGGCATGTATGAGCCTCTGTCTCAAAGTGATGACTTATGGCTAACATCGCCCGTCTGAAGTCCAAGTTAACCTTCATTGGTAGCTCAGAGGAAACAGATTGTTTTCTACGCGCCCCCTTTGCGTTTCCAGCCGCACCTAGTTACCCGGGACGTCGCCCACCCTTTCCCGTTACCCTTTCATCATTTTAATAATCTTAACGTCACAATTTTACTCTTAAACAGTGGCCTCTAAGTACTGCTGAGCTTCCACGTTTCTCAAATGTGAACATACTGAGCCGTATGGGGCATCCCAGTTGCACATACGACCAGTTGAGTTACATCACGGAATACGTCGAGCTCAACTTCAAGACTGATAATCAGCTCACGAGGTTGTCAAGCTTTGGTTCACACCCGGCACTTGTGTGATGAAACTTGCACATAATACAGGTTGGATAGTACTAGAGGCGTCTGAAGGTGACCGGAGAAGAATCACCACTCGGGCCGCAAGTGCTCACTATTGATTGCCACTCGCAGCTTCCGAGGGCGATCTCATCTTCCCGCCTTAAGATTTGAACAATAAGGCACTATGTATCTAAAATGGCTAGATTCCACAAGTTCATAGCTCCTGTTGAGCTGCAAGTCTCGGTGTTCGTAACCAGGCTAAGGCTGGGTCATGTGGTGACCGTAGCTTCGGGGCCTCGTTTGAACGGTGGGCTTCCTGAGACCGACACTGTACTCTGAAGACATATAACCGTCTAATTTTTCATCTCAAGGTGGATTGGAAAATAAGTGGTGTCTGGTCGTGCGAGAGCAGCCCCCCTCGCCTCATAACATCAACCGTCCGTAAAATCAATTATTCGAGCCCTCGAAAGGTCACCAGTGCAACATCAGTCAGCGATGTCCAGGCTCCAATCAACAATGTAGATCTCGACAGATTGAGCGCCGCGAGATCACTTGTAGGACGACTTTACGAAAGTCAAGAACACCTGCCACTACATCCCTAAGCTCCGCCAACTGATCACATCGGATCAAGGCCGTTACCGATCGCTTGCTCAAAGACATCATTTTCACATACATCAATCAAAACATATACAATAACTGGAATAATATTGACATGCGTCGGTAGTCTTGATACGGTCGGGAGCGTCGAGGAGCTCGTCACTGTCGAGAATGGGTGGACGTTTCGATGTGCTAGGCATTAGCTGATCTCGAACTATGGATCTCCTTTATCAAGTTGTGGCGAATGAGAATAGAGTACAGTAAAGAAACTCTTCTAGATTGGAAAACAGACCGCAATGTAGATTAGAGAGGGCCATCGTTCGGGGAATTCGCCCATTGGGCGGTAATAAGGTTAAGAAGAGTGTTATGAAACTACCATCTCAGATCTCAGAAAACGTGCAATATACCTCATGGGAGGTCCGAGCATGCTAGTACTCTTCAATGCTTAGTTTAATCCTCATCTTGTGAGTCATAGTCCTTCAACCAACTCGAAAAAGGCTTACATCTGCTCTTGTAGTGCTGGCGACGGGCATCCAGGTGCTGAGCAGCGAATTCTTTCCTCGAGCAAGCATTTATTTGTTCTTGCGCTGCGTCAACCTCATTCCTCGCCTGATGGGAAACAATCTAGCCATGTCCGCTTCAAGTATAGAGAGGCTTTCTTTAGGGGTGTCCAAGCGAGCTTGCAGGGCCGCGGCTGGGCCTGTCCAGGGCCAAGGCAGCCAGCAGCGATGAAGGGCGTATCCTTCCTGTCGCTCAAAAAGGGGGTCCCTGAGAAGATTGAAATTTCTGTCAGATCACATTTCCAATACCTGTGTCGACAGCTCGAAAGCCGGAACCATGGGCAAAATCAGATCCCTTCATGGGCGTCCGCGAGTTCCCCGATGCCATGGATCGACAGTTTCGAGTCCTGCTTGATCTTGTGAAGACAATATGAAGGATCAGTAAAGTGTCAGAAAATTTGACTTGTCGGAACATAGCAAAGCCTAATCTACCAAGTGCCCCTTGACTTCGGATGTCGGCGAGTGGGTCAAAGAGTCCTCGGCTTCAGGGCCTCGACAGGGGCTCAGTTGTTGACATTAAGCTTGGCGGCCCCCGATCTTGCAACTCTCAGGCGTGTGTGCCTACTACCAACAATATCTACTCAAGTAGCTGTGATTGGGTTCGTGAGATTTTCAGCGTCTTGATAGTCCTTTTTTGATGATGTGAGTTGTGGGCTGATCGCCGGTGAGACAAATTTTCGGTGTGAGTCCTGCGTGTTGTCCTACGCTAGCGGTGGGAACAATCATCAAATAGAGTCATCCCGGCTGGAAACATCGTCAGCAACAGTACTTTCGAGAAAGCACCTTTTGTATTCGCCCCTTCAATACTTTCCAACCCAACGCCAACATCAATTTGCCTAGCTGCTATACTGGACATCATCCAGAGGAGCCTGGGCACCTCGAAAATGGACAATCTCATCCGCCGCGTCACGGACTATTTCCAGCCAGCCACCTCGCCCGCCGTCCAGGTACTATCGGACCTACACCTCGAGCTTTGCACACAATACACAACCTACAGCTTCCCCTGCACAGCACCCTTCCTCCTCCTAGCCGGCGACATCGGTCGACTCGTCGACTACGAGCACTTCCTCACCTTTCTCGCTGCGCAGACCAGCCGGTTCGAGCGCGTATTCCTGGTGCTAGGGAACCATGAGTTCTATGAGATGTCGTATGAAAAGGCGATTGCTGAGGCTGAAAGATTGCAAAAAGAGGAGAAGTTAGCTGGGAAGTTGACGATTTTGAACCGAACGAGGTGGGACGATGAAGGGAGCGAGTTGACGATAGTGGGATGTACCCTCTGGAGTTGGATCACGGAGGAGAGCAGGGAGGCGGTGACGCTAAGAGTCAATGATTATAACAAGATCCAAGAGTGGACTGTTGAAAAATGTAATAAGCTGCATGAGCAGGAGGCGAAGTGGTTGAGGGGACAGGTTGCTGCTCTGCGGGAGGAGGCAACACATGCGTCGGCGCCAGGGGCTGATGACTTAAGCTCCAGACGCAAAAGGCGCGTTCTGGTGGTAACGCATCATGCACCAGTCGTTCAGGGCACCTCGAAACCAGAGCATCTTTCCAATCCGTGGGCGCCCGCCTTCGCGACGGACTTACTTCTGCAGAAGAAAGACTGGGAGGGAGTATCATCGTGGGTGTTTGGCCACACTCATTTCACAACCGACTTCCTGAAGAATGGGATACGCGTGGTGGCCAATCAACGAGGCTACGTCTTCCCGAATGAGAAAAAGAGGAAGCCAAGGAAGGGGGAGAAGCAATACAGGGAGTTTGACGACTCGTTTGCCATCAGCGTGTAAGTCAAGAGTGCGCTGGGGGAACGCGCCGTCAGCTTAGTTCGAGAATGCTTCGCGATGGATTCTGGAAAATTGCACAAATCTACAAGCAAGACATACATGGATGCCTGCATGGTTGGGTGACAACGTCTCAAGGAGCGTGCCGTTGATGGGGGTGGTGGTGTTTCTCCAACTTCTTGACGAGTGAGTGACGAAGGCATCACATGCGCCTCTGCCAGTCGGTACCTAGAGGAAGCTGCGGGAGGGCAACTCCAGCGACGGGCGCGCTGACGTCTGCCGTGACGGGTGGACGATCGAACATGGCGTGGGTGATCGTAGAGGTAGCGGTCTGGGCGAGTCTGGAGACGCAGGCCAAGGCCAAGGCCGCAGGAACACAGCTGTCCTGGCAGGGAGACGCTCGCAGGCGGTCAAGCGCACCTGTTCCCCGCGTTCTGCAGTCTCGCTAGCCGGTCAGACTAGGGCAATAGTTCGTATGCTGTGCCGGGTTGGTGCCGTCCCAGGAAAGGAAGCCCGGGGAAAGGGAAGTCGTAAGATGACCCTGCGGTTAATTGGGTTGCGAACTTGCGTCCTACGCGCTGACGGGCGTGAGACAGCGCCATCGCACATCCCAAACACAAACCAGCCGAAGGCAAATTGCCTCGGGATGCACGCATGATGGGGAGGATCCTCGGCGTGGCAGGAAAGGATGGTTTGCATCTGGCGTTCCTCGATTGTTCCCCCGCATTACCACCCAACCTTCTCCAGGCTCAGCAGCAAATCAGGGCGCTCGCGTACCGCGCACCGCTCTGGGCACGGCAGGTTCTAGCGCTTCCTCCGCAATGCGAGTTCGAGTCAAGACGTTCGTCCGGAGGCACATCTATTGGGCCGCCCGTCCTCTTCTCGGCACTGTTCCAGACGTCAGGCCAGAGTGTGGGGACGGCCAGGCTCGGGTTGCCTTGAGCTCCAATACCAAGGCCAGTCAGACACGAGCGTTTCGGCTGGCTGTCGCAATGTAGAAAAGCTTGGTACGGGATCTCGTGCATAACTATTGAATGGGGCCGCGCACCACAGTCAGTCAGATGACGATGCGGCGCCTACATTAGGGGGAAGGCGAAGGAGGCGAGGAAACAAAGTTTTGCTCGCGTGGGCGCTTGCGTGAGAAACAAATTTCTTGACACGAGTTGCGGTGATGGCAGGACCCCTTCTTGCCGATCGTGGCTGAAGCAGGACAAGGCTTCAAACCGGTCTCCCAGGTCGAGAACTGATCTTCTGGAGAGCGACTCCGAATTCCCCATCCACGGAGTGCTGCAGGGACAGTAGGCAGCGCCGTGGCACGATTTTGATGTCATGAGCCGAGCCCTCATTGGTGCGCTTCTAAGGTCAAGCCCCAAACGTGCCGCGGCGGGGGAACGTCCGGAGAAGGGCCCAAGGGGGGTTTCGGGGCGTCTTCATTGCTGCGCTTTCCGGAATATGCGGGGTCTGGCGTCGTTGGAAGGCCACAGGAACTTGCTTGGATTGTTCGATTCGCAAGGGCGGGCAGTCCGGGGTAAGTCGATCTGTCTGTTTCGAGGATAGCTGGCATAGAAGGGGCGTCGCGGCGTGTCTGAAAAAGGCTCCCAAAGGAGTTTGTTGCGACGGCCCAGGCCAGTACGAGGCCTAATGCCCGTTGGGTGGAGCCGAGGGTCGAGGGTCGCGGGTCACGATGGTTCAAGATGGAGGTGCCAGAGCCGGCGCTGGCTCTGGCACTGGCTCTGGCACCCGCACTGGCACTCGCAGCGGTCGACGAAGCATGGCGCCCCCGGGAGATGTACCAGGAGCGGAAGACTTTCAAGACGGTCTTTCTTCCGCGCCTCTTTCAACCTTTTCTTCAACCATCATCAATCGCCTACGTCAACTCTTCCCGACGACCACTTTCTTCAACCATACTCAACCGCTGAAGCCTTCCACTGCCCACACCAGCCACGGCCCCGGGGTCCTGTAAGCATCACCACTGCGCAAATCGTACGACGCTCTGAGATTGGCATGGGCCTTTGAAACGCCACTCAGGCAATCGCGCCTCCAACTCCGCCGACCACTGCATTCGAACCGCGTTGCTTTACCCCGAGAAAGACACGCCACGAGAGCTCTGAGACATCAAGATGCTCCTCTACACGAGGCTTGCGCCACCCAAAGTGCCCAAGAAGCGCTCTAGGGCAGGTACGTGACGGACACGGACATGGACCCTGCAACATCGATCCTTCCCTCCCGTTCAGAAACAGATCCGAGTCGTCATCCATCGAGCTTCGCTCCACAGCGTGCCTCTGGTCAGACTCGGTCCTCGACTTTTTCTCATTCTTCTGTTCCTTTACCTTGCCCCAGCACCGCTTCTGCCGAGGTCAATGCTAACGTGGGTCCTCCCCCGCAGGCTGCAATCACTGCAAGGAGAAGAAGAAGAAATGTGACGAAACCCGTCCCCAGTGCGCTCGCTGCCAGGAACGCGGCGAGGACTGCGTCTACGAACCCATCAGGCCTCGCCAACGCCGCAAGCGCGAGCATCTCTCCCTCGACACCACATCGCAGTCTGGCGGTCTCACGCTCGATCAGTGGCAGCAGCGTCAGCAGCAAGAATGGGCAGATGACGGACACACGGACGATGGGCTGTCCGTCATAGACGATCACGTTTCGAATCAGCCGCTTTCAGCCGTGAGTGATATGGAGATGTTCCCTTGGACGCCGGCTGAGACGACCGTCTACTCGCCTGTGACACCCATAACAACCGCGAACTTCGATCTGAACAGCGTTGATGGACACTCGACGGCGCCTGACGACGAGGATGTAGAGGAGATTGTGCGACGCGATTCTTTCGCTTCAAACGCCAGCGCGCAGGCCGCGCTTGTGCGACGTAACTCGGAGCCCTCGCCCTATTTCGAGTTCAATGTTCCCTTCTCCGACTTTACGCAGCGCAAGAACAGACGACACCTGGTGGACCACTTCTGCAATGTGCTTTCGCACTTGATCGTCTTTCGAGAGGAAAACGGAAATCCGTTCCAACAGCTCGTTCTGCCGTTGAGCCATCGTAGTCCCGCCGTGATGGACTCGATTTACGCCTTGGCAAGCGCTCATCTCGAGTTCAGAGGCGTCGACAACGTGGAAAAGAGCGATTACTTCCACGGCAAAGCCATAAAGGAATTGGCAAGACTTATCGAGAAAGGCGGTGGCGAGGACCAGAACGAACTGTTAGCAGCCATCATGCTCTTGGTGTATTATGAGGTCCTTGTGCAAAGGGGGCGGTCAAACATCGTCGACGGACATCTCAAGGGCGCCATGTCCATCATGAGCAACCGTGAGCCAAGCACTGACCCAACAGGCGTCTTCCTTGAACGGGTATGTCCCTGAGAGCCCATCTTAATCGAGTCTCAGCTGACCATTTTTAGGCCTTCCGCTTCTATGATGTTATCGCGGCACTATCTTTTGGAACTGTGCCCCTTTCCTCAGCCCCCGGACGAGGCTCCTTGACCCCCTTATCTCCCCTGGACGAGCGCGGTGCAGCCTCACCCGTCGGAAGCGTAGACACGCTCCTTGGTATGGCCACCACGCTTTGGCCCATCATCCATCGCCTCTCAAACCTGGTGGGCGTCAAAGACGAACTCGATGCCGCCACAGCTGAGGGTCAATTCTCCAAGTGTGTTGTGCTGCGAACCGAACTTGAGGCCACCGCGTCAGCAATCCAGGTCGCATTGAAGCAATGGCAGCCGGTTCTACCGCCAGAAGTCAATACGCCCTCTGAACGAGCCAGACTGCAAAGCATCCTCAACAATGCCCTTGCCTACCGCCACTCGGCCTTTGTGTACCTCTACCGCACAATCTACGGCCACCCCCGCGGCCACCCTCTCGTCCAACATCATACCCACATCAGCCTAACCCACTGCATTGGCACCGCTTCTGGTGGCGGTCCAATGTCAGCTCTCCTCTGGCCGCTCTTCGTCGCGGCTTGTGAGGCGGTCACCGCCGAGGACCGCGACCTGGCACGGCAGAGCTTTATGGCTATTGACAGGGTGCAAGGCATGGCCAACATTGAGAGGGGATGGTGCATCGTGCAGGAAGTATGGCGTAGGGCAGATGAGGTCGAGGGGCAGGTCTTGATGCATGAGCAAGTCCTGCAGGAAGCAGAGAAGGTGAAGGGTGGAGGTGACCTTTGGAGGAGAGTGAGTCGGGAGATGGGTGTTACCATCGTCTTTGGATGAAGGAGCCTACATTTCTGAGATGATTGATCTTCGAGGGCGAGCGAAACTACAGCCTTCTGAACGGATGATTCAGGAGATGATCGACCTGACAAATGATTTCCCATCCGGGCATGGTGGTCATGGTGCTCAATCAGACGAGACCAGCTGCCTCCTGACGGAGCCTGGAATCGGTCAATGCCCTACTGTCTGGTAGCCTCGAAACTTTGCACGGACTTCTATGGCCAGTACTCGCTAGCCATGTCAGTGTCAATGTCGGCATAGATACTCAGCCCCAGTCACGTCTCAACCGGTCAAGACAACGGAGCCTAATATCGAACAACTGCGAACAGCTGTCACGAGCCACTTTCATGCTGGGCTTGGTACGATGCTCAGGAAAAGTTCGAGGCCTGAAACGCGGAAGGACAGGGTTATGGCGAAAACGAGCACAATCTGAGAGCTAACGCGATGCTCGCAACGCCCTGCTGCGTATCGTCCGTCTCAAAGTAAGTTACAACTTACGGAACCCAGCATCTCAAGGCCCTGCAACCTCTGTTCATCGAGTCGTGGTGGTTTGGGACGGCGATGAACGGTGCGATGAACGGTCACAGCAGCGATCGTGTGGGTTTCATCCCCACGGCATTCACTGAGGTATGCTTGCGAAGCTATGCTCTCGCGACTAGGCCCAAAAGCTTGAAGTCAAATAGACACAAGAAGGGTCTTTGTGTCGCCAGTCGACTTTAAAGACACGCGGTTGGCAGACTAGGTATGCAGGTGTGGTTGTATGCGGTGGAGTTGATCTGCCTCTGGGCGCTTCCGAGATCAATGGTTTGATGCCTTTCAAGGGGGACAGTGGACAGCTTGTAAAGCGGGTCTGGCCTCCATCGCCAAAGCTCGGGGCGTCCTGGGCGGTAATGATGTTTTCAAATGCTGTTCAAGACATCAGAGCTCTAGCTGGAACTATAGTCTACATCAAATCCTTGCGGCGCTGAACGCTACCATCAACCAACGTATACCTCTACATGGTGATTCCTCGAGACACAATGTTTATACTGGGCACAGCTATCCGGTGACGAGCTTCAAGTTTACTCTCGTTAAGACAACATACTTCCGCACGTCTTCCGTGCATCTTTTACGCCCCATCGTGCCGACGGGAGGTTGTAAGCCCTAGGCGAATATTCTTGATGAGACCACGAGCGGGTTCGTCACAGATCCGAGTCAATAGTGCAGTGGGCCCACCTGTTTCTGACTCAGACCCATCAGCCTGGACAATCACCCAGTTCGTCGTCCCTAACATGAGTTCCTGCAAGTTGACTTGCGGTACGCTATATTACTTGCTGCACGGTCTGATTGAAAGACCCTTAAGATTCCAACGGGCTCGATTGTGCAGAATTAAGGTCGGCGACAGCCGCCTGTGACCCATCTCCAATGCAACGATGTTGGGGATCTACTGCCCTCTAGCGTGTTAGTGGGTGCGCGCTGATCTGCCAGAGACTACGCTTCGAACCCCTCGGCCACCCCGAAGCCGGCAGCGTAGCCAGGAGGCCATTGGGCTCTGAGCTTGCAACAGTGGTGTTCTATAATCTCACGCAAGTAAGCTATTGGCTTTCGTTCCTTCTAGCCCGTTTTGCTAGTGTACTGTAGTTGCAACGAGTACAGGGAGGCAGGATGATCAGCAAAGCGCATCGCCAACAGGAAGAATCTCAAACCAATGACATCTTCCCCAGACTCAAGCGACACCGGAGCAGGGCCTTGGTATCTGGGGATCCTGCGGCACTCTTACTGATACGGTAGGGCTGACGACGACTGCCAAGTTCTGGTCGTTGTCATCCGCGGCTTCTGGAAGGATGGGTGTAAATGGTGGCTTGCATGTTGGGCGACAGGGGTGCTTTCGCTGTCGAGGTCCTGTCAGCCCCATCCTCTTTTGTCGGTCTTGCGAGAGCGCGAGTTTCTGAGGTGAGACGTGTGTTGGTGGTGTAATGAATTGGTACTTTTAGTGCTACAGTCTGGGGTACAGAATGATTTATTGGGCGGGTGGGTGGTACCATTGCAGGCTACTGGCTTCGCATATGTGGCTGCCAGATCTATTACACATTTACACATCACCCAACATGGCCCGTCACCTGGGCATAGAGAGAGTACACCTAGACATGCACGTAGTAGCCAAAGTGGCAAAGAGCGTCATTCCGCGACGGGGGGACTTCCGTGGCTCTGCTCACTCCCCAAATCCCCTACGTACATGCGGACCAGGGCGACTTCGGGATCTGCAGCGGTCAGCTTCAAAGCCGAAATCCTTCCGGTCTGCCCAAGATGAAGGACGGCAGAAGAGTGCCTGCGCCAGCTAAGAAGGCTAGGAAGGGTTTAAGGTGGTACTTACGCAATAGAAAAGACCATGCCATGCCATGCCAGGTAGAAGGGAGTCAGGATCCTTGGTACTTGGAGGGTAATCTTGTTTGACGCTTGCCACCATGCAAGGATCGTAGATGTGCTGATGGGAACGGGGCATGTCGACAGCTGTCAAAGGTAACAGCCCAGACTGAAATGCGACTCGGCGTGTCTAGCCCGATGTGGCGCTGGGAGCTGACTGATGATGGCCTCACCCGGGGAGGCGGGTTGGCGGGCCACCTCAGGCGGGAGACGCCAGGATCGCAGCGATCCACCCCGCCGGGCGGGAGAAGTTCTTCCCCAGCCTGCGCAAGCTGGCAAGCAAGCCAGACGAGGGTACCTTGGGATTGCGGGCGAAGCTGCAAGCATCAGAGGTACCTTATTTCGAGAAAGTGAGGCCCTGTATCAACTGGTGTGGGGCAGCACGAGCTGCCAGGGAGTCGGGCGCTATGGCCACATGTGGGGAGTTGCGCTAAAGGTAGCTTCGTACCCGATGCCCGGCGCCCCGTGACCTCCACCTTAACGGCGACCACTGCGGCCCCGTGGAGACGGAGACGCAGTGCTGGAAGTCGCTGGCCCTCCCTTTTTGGCTTTCGGCCTTTTGTGCCATCCACCTATTCCAGCTCAGGCTCTGCCCTCTGTCTCTGCCACTGCCTCTGCTTCTTCCTCGCCTCTGCTTCTCCCGTCTTCGCCTGGCAAAACAGCGACGCCTCCCTGCCCTCTGTCCATCGCCATGTCGGCCGACGTTATTCTCCAGCATTTGTAACGCACACGCCAGAGATATAATATTGCCATTGTCTGCGCATCGAAGCACCATCCCTGCATCTGTGCAACCCCACCTCGACTCGACCGCTTCAACCATCGCCCTCTGCGCCATGGGAAGCTAAATCATGGCCACGGCACTTCTCAACAACCAAAAGCCCGCCGATGCTGTCTCCTCCACCGTTCCCCAACCTCCTCGCCAGATCCGCTTTGTCAACAATCAGGGCCACCCGCCCTCGAAGCGTCGTCGGATCAACGCCGCGTAAGTTCTTCCATTCCTCGGGGCGCTCTCCTCCGGTCGCGGAACAGTGAAGCTGACAGCCGCCCAAGGTGCCTAACCTGCCGCCGACGAAAGACACGCTGCGCCGGCGAGCGACCCCTCTGCTCGACATGCACCAAGAACGGCCATCGATGCCTCGGCTACCCCGAGGACAAGAAAGACAGCAACGACGGGGGCGACGTCAAGGCTGACGTCCCGTCGAGCGACGAAGACCACCACCCCGAAGAATACCATGACCAACCACAACAAGATGAAAAGCCCAGCAAGAGGCAACGTCCTGTCTCGAATGCTCCTGCAAGCAATACCGGTTCTGCCGCCGACACGAGCTCGACTGGGACATCCAAGTCAGCGCCTAAGGCGCAACCCAGGCGACAGCCTCCGAGTCACGCCGAGTTCAACGAACCGTTGTCGCCTACTATTGCTCATGCAAGAACGACGATGTCTCCTCAGGTTGCCCACGCCCATACCGTCGGCTCCCATACCTCTCACCCCGAAGACCCCGAGTCACCAACCATGCGTCGTGCGTTGCAACCTACCAACAACCACCGAGTCCCATACTTTAGATACTTCGGTCCCACCGCCATCGTTCCTGGATTTAAGCAGATGGTTGTCTCGGTAAAGGATCGCCGTCGCTCTACCAACGGCTCGCAGCCGTGCATGTCGCCCATGTCCCAACCAAGTGGCGTTGTTGGCAGTTGCGCAGCTGAGAGCGACGTGGTCGTCGAGGATCCGCCCGTTTACGATCCCAATGACCCAGCGCCGGTGCACCCTTTGATCATCAGCCTGGCGAAGATCTTCTTCGTACATCTTGGATGCAACTATCCCTTCCTAAAGCAGCAGAAGTTCATGAATTTGGTCAAGGAGAAGAAGGCTGAACCTATCCTGGTGGATGCTGTATGCTCCTTGTCAGCTCGCTTCTCGGATTCTCCTATTCTCACTGGCGGCAACGACAAGATGCCGCGGACTGAGAGAGGGTCGGTTTTTGCGCAGAGAGCTAAACAAGCAACTGTTGACACCTTCCCGTGCCCTTCTGTTGCTGCGGTCCAGGCTTGCCTGCTCATGGCTTACGAAGGCTTCGGCGCCAACCAGGATTCAGCACTCTGGATGTACCTGGGTCTGGCTATTCGAATGGCTGTCGACTTAGGTCTGCAGAAGCGTATTGGTATCCAGTACCAAGGTGAGAATGATCCATACAACACCCAACGTCGCAACCCAGATTCAGCAAGCCCAGAGCTTTCGAAGACCCAGCCGGATACTCCATCCTATCAGGAGCAAAAGGAGCTGGAGCAAGAGCGAGTTGATACATTTTGGGCTGTGTTTGTGTTGGATCGCGTCATCTCATCCGGCACTGGGCGTCCAGTCACCCTCCGCGATGAGGACTTTGAGCTCACGTTCCCAAAGGCTCTGATGCATCCAGACGCCCAGTGGCCCAACCCTTTTCCGGTTCTCCTGGAAATTGTCCACATGTATGGGCGCGTCTCTGATGTCTTGAACAACATTCACGACATCTCAGACCTGACTCAGGAGAAGTGGCAGAAGCTAATGGCCATGGAAAATCACCTCACCAAAGTTTACAAGAAATGGGACTCCCGGCTTCAGTTCAACGTCATCAACTTCAAAGCTTACCTGAGCATCGGACAAGGCACCAACTTCATCTTGCTGCACTTCTGGTTTCATGCGCTGCTCATTATCTTGCATCAACCAACTCTGTTGACGCCGTTTGGTGCGCTGAAGAGCGAGCTGCAGCTTCTGTCCGACAGTCGCGAAATCAGCATGAGCAGTGCTAAAACAATATGCGACATCCTGTCCTTTGCAGATCTCATCGACCCGAAGAGCTTCATCGGTAACCCGTTTACGAGTCAGCCCATGTACATCGCCGCATGCGCGTTCCTCATGGAATCTACCGCGTCTGCTTCAGATCCACCATCGCGCGAGACGTCTCCGCCGCCTAAGCCGAAGGAGGGTTCGAAGAAGTCGCGCCATTCGCTGCTCGCATCTGCCGCGAACCAGAGCTATCAACGCTGCTACCAGTCGCTTGAAAACCTCCACACGTACTGGGGAGGCGTCAAGTACATCCTGACTGCTCTCGACCAGAAGGCGAAGGGCATTTGGGATTGTGAGACGTACACGACTGAGGAGTACGAAAGCACCAAGGTCCCTCCGGAGAGCCTGAACGGGACATTTGGCCTCGAAAATCAAACCTCGCCCAAGATGAACGGACCACCTATTGGCTGGACGCTCGCCGGCACGGCCAACTCCCCGAACTCTAGCCTGACCTTGATGTACCAGAACATCAGTGCGCCCATGGGTCCGCCCGATTCACTTCCTCGCTCGGGCAGTACGCCACCCAGCAACATAATGGACGACCCCCGGCATACTCATAACAGGAGCACGATGTACATGCCTTCGTTTCCCCAGGCCAACACGTCTTCCGTACGGGCATCTCCCCGCAACCAAACGTCGACCCTTCAAAATGTTCGTCAGCCGATGATGAAGGTCGATGGGCTCTCGGAGGAAACACCAGACTCGACAACTCAGGGCATGTATGTCAATCCGCCTGGGTTTACGCCGTCGAGCGGTCATTCTGGCAATGGCGGCACCTTTGAGTACAGTGCGTCCCCATCGAGCAACCTGGACGGCTCGCGTAACGGCACGACGAGTGGTTACTACCAAGGGGTGCCTTACCAGACCAACTGGGGCCCTGGTTCCGGAAGCATGGACGCTTTTACCTTCGACAGCCAGGACGTCGACATCGGCGCCTTGGGTTTGCAGCAGCCCGACCTCATGGGACCTTGGCTGGACTACATCCCTGGCGACGTGCTCAACCTTTTTGAGCAGCAGGACATGAACCAGCACCAGCAACATCAATAACGCAATCACCATAATCATAATCTACTTCACAGGACCCGCGTGTCTCGCAACATACAGCCTTGAATAATGTCTGTTTGGGTACATACATGCACTTATCACGGAGCACGGCGTCATCTTTGGGGTAGCAACACGGGTATGATCTTATGCTGGACCGGACGGGGCTTTGGAAATGGGAAAAAAGAAATTGGATTGTCGGGCTTCAAGTAACGTTCATCGGCTATGTCTGAATTTGCCCTGGTTGTACTAGTATTCTGGGTGTATCTGCCTTAGCGAGCATCTGTCAGCCAAGCGTTTTGTTTTTTGGCACCATAGATCCGTCCCGCGTTTATGTTAGGTTAAGTTCTCCACGACGTGACGCTTCGCCCTTCGCTAGGTCTGTGTACCGACGGCACCTGTGGCAACTTGGCGTGGAAGTGCAGTCGAATATCCTTGCCGTGGTAACCCCGAGAGGACTCTGACTCGGCCTTGGATACCAAGTCTTCCTAAGAGATGATCAAGCCTCAACTTGCTGTACCATGCCGCGATGGGGGTCGAGATCACGACCGATACAGTCTTGCCGGGCTCGTCCTCCTTCCTGCACTTTCGGGGCCGGAGGCGATCGCAGTGAAGGAGGACGGTGCGCATCAGAAGCGAATATATCATATGACTGTGTGCTTTCATGGATAGCAGTAAGTTTGTGTCATCTTGTGAGGGAGTCTGGGTAGCCGCTTCGTACCATACCCTGGAGCCCCATTTTCTGGACAAAGGTCAGAAGGAAGCCTCGGACAGACCTTTTATCTCATTCCAGACGCCAAGTATTGGTGCTTTCCTTTGTAAAACAATACTGTAGCTTACATTTTTGGTCTCTTTTTTCTGTTACCGATTCTTCTATCCCGACACCCGTTGTCGACCTACTCATGCGAGATCGGGGCCGTTAGCCGCCCAACTCGCCACGGTGTATTCGGGTTCAGCACACCTTCACTGCTTGGTATAGAGGATTCAAATGTTGGCTCATGTTCTTATCTATTTTCATGTCCAGCGCCGAGAAAGTTCACTCTTCCCCTCAGTCTATGTCCTTCACTTCTTGGCCGCCTCTCCCATCCTCATGCCCATCTGCCTGCTGTGCTGTGCCATGACAGCATCCATCACCGCCAGCGCAGCCATGCCCTCGACGATCGGAACGGCCCTAGGCACCACACAGGGGTCGTGCCTTCCCTTCGCCGCCAGGACACCCTCGCCCTGGCCGTCGTAGCGCGCCGTGGTCTGGTCCTGGCTGATGGTGGCCGGGGGCTTGAAGGCTGTCCTGAAGAAGATGGGCATGCCGTTCGTGATGCCTCCCTGGATGCCGCCGGAGTGGTTCGTCTTGGTCTGCAGCTTGGATTTGGGAATCCCGTAGTCGGAGGCTTGCTCCTCGGTCAGGCGCGGGACGAAGGGGTCGTTGTGCTTTGAGCCCTGCATGCTCGCTCCGGCGAAGCCACTGCCGATCTCGAAGCCTTTCACGGCGGGAATGGACATCATGGCGTGCGCGATGAGAGCCTCCATCTTGTCGAAGCAGGGCTCGCCCAGACCTGAAGGGACACCGCGAACGATGCAGGTCACGGTTCCGCCAGTGGAATCGTGGGCATCCCTCAGCCTGGCAATCTCGTCCTCCATCTGCTTTGCCGTCTCGGCATGCGGGCAGCGCACCGGCAAGAACTCGTCGACACGCTCGCGCGTGAGGTTGTCGCTCAGGCCGAGGAAGACGGGGTCGTTGGACAGGGCTTCCGCCGAGCTGTTGAAGAGGTTGATGTGGCCCACGGAGCTCACGAAGGCGACGATCTCGATACCGTAAGCCTGCTTCAACCACTTCTCCGCCACGGCGCCCGCAGCCACCCTTGCAATGGTCTCTCGCGCACTGCTCCTGCCTCCGCCGCTGGACGCCTTGATGCCGTACTTCTCGAGGTACGTCCAATCCGCATGGCTGGGCCGGGGGTAGAGGTCAATGGTCTTGTCGCCGTAGTCCTTCGGCCGCTGGTCCTCGTTGGGAACGGTCAAGAGGATGGGGGTGCCGAGGGTGATGCCGTTCTCGGTGCCGGAATGGATGGTGACGAGATCCTTCTCATCGCGGGGGGTGGTGATGGCGGATTGCCCGGGGCGGCGGCGGTTGAGCTGGGGCTGGATATCGGACTCGCGGAGGGGTAGGTTCGGGGGGCAGTTTTCGAGGATGCAGGAGACAGATTTGCCGTGGGACTCGCCGGCGCTGGCTGCGTGTTAGCTTCTTGTGCACGGCTGGTTCGGTGGGATGAGGGATGGAGCAGCAGAAGGGCGAAGGGCAGATCAATGTTGGGTGTGAGGGCTGGGAACCCAGTGAGACTGAGACACGAGGCCGACTTACGTTGTCACCCGGAAGTAGTGCCCGAATTGCGACATGATTGCGGGTTTTCAGCGCACAGACTGGTGAGGTTGGCGAGGAGAGAAGCAGAGGCGGCGCCGATGTCGCGCTGGAAGTTTTTCCCTTGACGTGGGGGAGGGGCAGCGACAGAGGTGAATCACGGCCAATTCAGCTTACCCTAGGCTTCTGCTGGAGTATGAACTGGATGGAGTCAAGGCTGGATGGTCTGCTTGAGTGAGAGAAAGACGAAAAAGGGAAGATCTCACGCCGGCTGTAGTATTACATGGACAACAGACTGAGTCGATGAGTCAATTGACGTCCGATGCTAAATGCGTTACTTACATATTCACAGAGCTCCGTCTCCGTCATGAGAAGGGTCCCCTGTTAACACGGCTCCAGAGAATAAAAGTGGAACCGTCGACTTCGATCCCTGAATTGCGATCCCAGTGAAAGGCGAGGCTGAGATTTGTCGAGCAAATCTTTCCATTGTACCTGAACCAGCAGCTCAACGTCGACTCACCGCGCACTACTGTATACCTATTGCTTCACCATGTACTCATAGCACTAAACCGTCCGTCATCATGCCCTGTTTCCGGCCTCTCTCGCGCCAATTCCGCCGCGGCCTCACCACGGCTTCGATCTCATCCCCTTCGAACAATCTACAGATCTACACGTCGAAGTCGAACTGTCCCATTACTAACCTCTCACTGGAGCATCATCTCCTCACACGCACACCACCCTCATCGACGATTCTGCTTCTCTACGTCAACTCACCGTCTGTAATCTTTGGGCGGAATCAGAATCCATGGCTTGAGACGAATCTGGCCGCGCTGAAGGGTTCGTCAGCATCAGCGGGTGGGGATGGGCTGAGCGACATCCAGCTTGTGCGGCGGAGAAGTGGCGGAGGCACTGTCTTTCACGACGAGGGCAACGTCAACTTCAGCGTGATATGTCCGCCAGAGGCGTTCGACAGGGATAAACATGCAGAGATGGTGGTTCGAGCTCTGGGCAAGCTGGGGAAGCAGGCTCGTGTCAACGAACGACACGACATTGTCGTTGATCGACCTCATGGGACATTCAAGATCAGCGGCTCGGCATACAAGCTCACTCGTTTACGGTCCCTGCACCACGGGACCTGCCTGCTGAGCTCGCCGAACCTGAAGCTCATCTCGCCCTTGCTGGCATCACCAGCCGAGCCCTTTCTCAAGGCTCGCGGCGTGGACTCCGTCCGGAGCCCTGTTGCCAACGTCGACGTTGGCGTAGACGAGTTCAAGGATGCAGTTGTCGACGAGTTCAGGGCAATGTACGGGGACGCGGATGTGCGGGAAGAGGTCGGGGAGGAGGTCACCGAGCTGCACGAGGTCGGTAAGGGCATGGAGGAGCTGAAAACGAGGGAGTGGGTGTTCGGTCAGACGCCTAGATTCACATTCTCGACCGCGAGGAGCGAAGAGGACGATCGGGAGCGGCCGGCGCTGCCCTTCAAGGTGAGCAAGCCATGCGCCACGTGCGAATCAACGAGCTGACCCATGGTCAGACAACCCTTGCCTTCGAGGCAAGACGGGGAATCGTTGAGTCATTTTCCGTCGCTGGGAAGCCAACAGAGAGCCCAGAACTGATAGGCAGAAATATCCACGACATCATCGACTGGACAGCGCCGCTTCGGGAGGCTGGCGTCGACAGCGATGAGGTCGCACAGACCGGAAAGTGGTTGAACGGCATCATGGGCGTCGAATTCACCAATCTAAGGTGAGGGTCCTGCCTACGGAGGTTTCGACAAAAGAAGGGGCTTGCAGATCACGTACCACAGGATCCGGGTCCGATAGAGATGCATTTGAGATACCCAATAACAAGCACACCATGAGCTCCCCTTGGGCCACAGCTGACAGCCGTCTCGAACTGGAAGACCCTCTTCGGGGCTCCATGGCGCGTCTTGACGCGCCTCCCACCCACACTTACCCCTATGTATCCTGCGCAGCACCCGATCTATCGAATCTAAGGGCCAGCCTCGCAGGTGAGACAAGGCGTCACATGGCCCTCGCACCCAGAACCGGAATGCAGATACTGCCAGTGAGTGGTCGGCCGGTATCAGCGTGTGTCTACCGAGACAGGGCTGCCTTGGTCAACCCGACCATCCATCTCATCCGGGTGACGAGGCTGTGCTCGTGGTTATCGCCAGCGCTGTGGGTGGCGTTGCGTTGCCACAGGGTAGCAGTCGAGGTAACGGAGCCGGCTCTTGATTGTGGCTCGAGTTGCACCGGAGAGCGACTATGCCGAGACCTTGCTGCGTGCGCGATGGCAATTTGAATTCTTGATAGCATCATCGGATTTGACACCTGCTGCTGCCAGATGATGGGCTCTTCGGTTTGGAGTGCATGCTATACCTGTGGTGGACGCTGGTGCCCACCACCAAGGCGCTTCGGAGCGTCAGAAGCACTCACTCCGAGACGACGCATGACCCCGCCGGGATGAATCGAGTCCAGAAAGGGGGCTGAAGGAAAGCAGCAATGCCAACATCTTGTTTTCGCTACGGTAGAGCAGTCTTCAAAGCGCCCCCGAAGAAAAGTCCTAACCTTGTACGTGAGGTCCATCAAGATGTCGCGATGTAGTTCAGCGCAGCTCGAAGGCGACGCGGACTGAGGCCAAATCGGTTGGCCTGCCGAATCCACCGAGCCCACCGAGTCAGTGATCACGATGCAGGCCCGCCCTTCTCCGCACTTTGCGGCCCCAATCCCCAGATTATGCACGCTTCCTTCTCGTCTCGTCGATTCTCGCTACATCCTTCGTACATGATATTGCACGGTTCGCGGCAGCGTCATTGTGCGTGTCCGCCCGTGGCGTGAAGGGGAAAGCTGGCGTGCTCGAGCGTGATTCGGCCGACGTTGGTCTCACAGATTACCTAACGCCCACCCTCCAGGAACTGGGATTAAGCACACCGGCAACCCAGACCTCGTAGAAGAGTTGCGGCGAGGCCTCTCCCCCAAGCCCCCCCCCAGCTGGCGGGACGGAGGGGGAGCAACATCTCCGGGCAGAGCCACGCCAAGTACGGTCAGCTCAGCCTCTTATTACGACTTGGTGCTAGGGTTTCGTCAAGTTCGCCCCTACCGTGATGGCTCGCGCGACCCGAAGGGGAATGGCCTTCTCACGAACCCTCCCTAGTCACCCAATACCTGGGGGCAATGTACCGCGCGTACAGTGCGCTGGGTGTGATTCCACGGCACGGGTGCTCGTTGATGATGATTGATGATCAGAGCCCGACGATGTGGTCGTCTCGCGGGCCGCCCGGCAGCTTGTCACTCATTTCTCGCGAAGATATGTAGGAGCCGCGACGGGCCTGGACTCCAAGTTGATTTCGAAATGCCTCAATACCCAAGATTGGGTTCAACGGCGTGCCTAACTTAATGCGCAGCGGGCGGGCTGATGCAACTTGGCCGGCTTGCTGGTCCTTGGATAGGGATTTGTTTTAGTCGGACCGCCTGCCGGATATGCACAGCGGGCCCAGGATCCCATGTTGACTTCGACCGCAGAAGCCCTGGAAAGCCGGACCATCTGCCATTCGCGGGTGGCCCGAGCACGATTGCAAGCTGCTGGTCTCAGAGCAGAGGCTGAGAGACCGAGCGAGCGAGTTGAGAGTCCCGAGAGGCCTTGATGCACTTCACAAGCCAGCGCCCGCAGCAGCACCGCGCTAACCGCGCCTACGACTGGCAAGCACCCGGCCACCGAGTCGAACCTTTACGTGCAAGATCGTCCGTAGGGGTACCTCACGCGCAGCTCGACGCAGGAACTACGAGACGGCGCCGCGGGCCATGTACAGAGCTTGAGTTAAGCTAGGCGGGCCGCGCGAACGCTGTTGCGCCCCTCACGCAACCCTGACCAGATGAATCAGGACAGGAAAGCCCGGCATTTGCAAGCTGAAGGCAAAATACCACAATCCTGCGCTGAAAGGCTTCGCAAAGAGTTCAAGGCCGGCTATGGTTATGTGATGGCGGTGCGTCAGACGCTGACTCTGGGGGACGATCAGAATGGGTCAGTCTGGGGTTGGTTGCTGAGTTAGCTCGGGCAGTGATGCTGCTGCATCTGTACTGTATGTATGTGTGATCTGGTAGCACCGCGCACTGGAATTTCGTGCCGTGATAGGTCACGCCACGTGCCGACAATTGTCCATCAACTGTCTACTTTTACCCTTTATCCCAAGAAACCTTGATTCGTTCCCTGATACGTAGATGCCTTTCACATGCCGCGCGCTCTACCTAGCTTTAGCAACGCGAAGTCGACCTCGCCGGGCAGTTGCTTGGGCATACGTACCGCTGTCCAGGAATGCCCTGCCTTGCCTGCCTCTGTTCGGCATTCAGAAACAAGGGTCAGAAATAGTCTCTTCAATTCGTTTGGCGTACAAAGTACGTACTGACACGCAGCACTGGCTGACACCCCTCCAGCCATCGTAACCCATGTTGCAAGGGACCGTGCTCCCGTTCCGGCCCGTTGTCGTCGAGGGGAACCCTTACGAGCAGTCCGTGCAGGTCGATGGATGAACTGCCATGCCAACCCAGGCTGCAACTAGCTGCATCGAGAACTACGCCGCGCGAGATACGGAGATGGGAGAGACATGGCGCAAAGCTGCAGCGATGGAATTAAATCAGCTCATGTCAAACTGTTTTGGACCCTTGATGCGCACTCCGTCCCTGATATCGAAAGTCGTGTGTCGCTGTCATCGCCAGGGGGCGTGCGCGGCAGCGGGCGTTGGCCTCTGCGCCCGCACATGCTCTCTGAGTGCCTGGAGTAAGGTACCTGGGCTGTTCAACCTGGCGCAGCGTGCCGTGCATTTGGGCTGGCTGAAAAGTCCAAAAGGGTCTGCACTTTATCAGGCCACGCATTCTTTGACAGCTCCTCATAACGTGCCGACATGGGAAAACAAGCCTAGGCCAGCACCGGTCGTGGCGCGCGGCAGGCCGAGACGAGACCGGACGCAGCTCTTGTGCATTTGCAGCAATGAATTGAAGCCGGGTGATCTCCAAGCAGCAACGAGCACGGGCCTCTCAATTGGGACGGACAGGCGCTGGGCTAGACCAATGCAATGGAACCTCGACCATCGGCCTCAAGGGCAGCGCTAGGTGCACCTTCGGCTGTACTCGCTCTTGTTGTAAAGCTGTCCTTTGTTGTTGTTGGCACCTCGTGTCTGTCCAGCTGGGGATAGCCAGTTCTCACCAGGTTCAACAAATATTCTTCATCACCACGTACGCATATTACTCGTTAGGTCATATCAGCCTGGGAGGACTAGACTAGCAGCCGATAGAGGTGATAAGATACCGTGACGATCACTGTGGTTCGTCATGGTGAAGCAATAGCCCCCCTGCTAGCCCGCCCCGAACCCACCCCGAGGACGGCCCAACGTCTCGCCCCGACCACCGCAAAGTGGCCGCTGTCGGTTGGCGGGCTTCGGGGCGGGAGTCTGTCGTGACCTGGGCCAGACGGCGGATGCAGGCTGCGGATCGCGTGAGTTGTTCGCGCTCAAAGGCTGAATTTTTTTTCTTCCTTCTAGATTTGAGAACCGACATCGGGCGTCGGTGCGCTTGGAGGCGAATTGATGGGCGCAGACTTAGCTGCTTGGTGAGTGTGCGCCAATTGGGCCGCCTGGTCTTTTGTTGAGAGGCACCCTTCTCTGCTCAGAATCAGCTCGGAAGGTAGCTGTTGATCTCTGTCCGTCTCTTAGAACTGGTCTCTCTGTCTCACAATGTCTCCGTTGCTTGGAAGCTACTGCGCTCGGAGGCGTCCCTCCTCTTGGCCATGCCGCCAGCCAATCAGCGCCGCCCAGCGATAAGGTCCCCCCTGCGCCGCTCCAGCGTCAGAGCAGGTACGTACCGATACTGAGCCGTGCGCTGACCCGCAGCTCTTGGCGGCGCCGTCTACAGCTCCACCGTCGCCCCGCTCTTTTGCAGACGACGTCAGGAAGCCGCAGCACTTTGGGGCCGATGATTGGCCAGATTGCTGCTCGACCAGCGACTTGACATTACAGTGCCGATGCGCTTTCGAAACAGTACGATCTTTCCGCACCTGGGCGATGAATCACGCAGTCAGTGGCAGCCAAGGGCTGGCCAGAAAGCACCGTGCGCATGTCTCTTGGGCATCGACTGGACGGTACCAGGCAGTGGAGTCTCTCGCTCGCACCCCCGAGGCATCGAGATCGGTACTCTCTGGTCCTGTTCACTGCCAAAAGATACTTCTGCGCAGCGCCCACCCCACCGGCTGCTGGGATGCCACCGTAGTCGCTCAGTGGACGAACGCTCTGTGACCCGTCGAGTCCATCCATGTCCTTCACTTCCAATCTGCTCCACCCACTTGCACCACCAAGAACCGACACCACCACCATCAACCCCAACGCTGATCCAACATTCCCTCCGCCCGCCTCAGCACTTTTCGGCTTGACCATTACACTCTCAACCACCTATTCTTCTGACCAGCAACGACGACAACCTCAAGTGCTCGGCGGATTCGACCATCAGTCACAATGGTGGCCTGAAACTTTCTGCCGTGACTCCCCAGTCCTCTCCGGTCCGCCGCACGAGTCCGCTCTCCCACCACAGGATGTCGAGTTGCACCTCGACCCCGAACGAATCTCACATCACCTCGTTATGGAACCACCACAGCATCGTCGACGGACGTCGTCGCCGCCGCCGGCGACGTCTCAGTACATACCGCTGCAGCAGCAGCCCGCCCCGCTGGCTCAACGTCCCCTCCACGCCCATATCCCGCCCTCAGCAACGATGCCCTTGAGGACGAACCAGAGCACGCCTGCCTCCTCGCCTGGTCTCTTCAGCCCAACAGCTTCTCGCATGAACCTGCCTCCTCCCGTATCTCTGTCCGAATCGAACTCGCCTGCGCCCGACATCACGCCTTACCTGCACCCTTTGCAGACTTATAAAGTTAGGGAGTGAGTGCTCTCGGGAACACTTCTAGATTGGACGAGTACTAACCTTCTGTTAGGACGCACAAGGCGCTCATCGAGAACGACCAGGCTACCGGCCGTAAGACCATCAACCAGTACGAAGTCATTGAAGAGATCGGTCGTGGCATGCATGGCAAGGTCAAGCTGGCTCGCAATGTCGAAACGGGCGAGAATGTCGCCATCAAGATTATCCCCCGTTTCTCCAAGAAACGACGACTCGGAAAAGTAACCGCCATGTCGCCCCAGGACAAGACGAAGAAGGAGATTGCCATCCTGAAAAAGATCCGGCATCCCAACGTTGTCGCCCTGCTCGAGGTTATCGATGACCCCGAACTTAAGAAGATCTACATGGTCCTTGAGCACGCAGAACTTGGCGAAATTATTTGGCGGAAGAAGGGCTTGCCCCATATCTGCCAGTACGAGCGCCGAAGAGCAGAGCGAGAGATGCGCGGGGAGCCGCTGTCGAGCGAGGAAGAGAAGTACGACCAGTTGCTCGAGCAGCGCCAGCTCCTCAAAGAGTGGAAGCGTGCCCGCATGGCTCAGAACTTTGGTGGTGCATCGGATTACTGGAGTGTCGAACATGGCGCTGCCGACGAACCCAGCAGCTATGGACAGCAGTCACGCATCACCTCTAGGGAAGACTTTGCTGTCAGCGATGGTCCCTCGTCTAGGCCGGGGTCTCGTCATCAGTCCCGTGGTCCCTCTCGTTCGCACTCGATTGCATCTCTTGGTTTCCCTTCAGAATATGACGAGGACATCGACTGGGAAGAGGACATGGAGACACCGGGGCCCCTGCGCTCCAACCCTAACTCTGCCACGGCTCTTGATGGAACCATGTACGGTCCATACATCGAGGAAGGTGCTATGCGTGGGCGCACCCCTAGTATGGCCGACTCTATCATCTCACACATGTCGTCTGTCGACTACTACCAGAACACGCATGATCCTTTCGCGGATGACTTCTCCTACGTTCCCTGCTTTACCATGGAACACGCCAGAGCAACGTTCCGCGACACCCTGCTTGGGCTTGAATACTTGCACTACCATGGCGTCGTGCATCGAGACATCAAGCCTGCCAACCTGCTCTGGAGCAGAGACCACCGGGTCAAGATTTCAGACTTCGGTGTGTCGTACTTCGGCCGTCCCATTCGTGACGGTGAGCCTGATGAGCCCGTATCCGAGTCGGAAGCTAAGGACTTCGACGATGATGTTGAGCTTTCCAAGACTGTCGGCACGCCTGCCTTCTTCGCTCCCGAGCTGTGCTACACAGACACAGACAGAGTCAAGGAGCAGCCGAGGGTTTCGGAGCAGATCGACGTCTGGTCCCTTGGCATCACTCTCTACTGTCTCATCTTTGCTCGCATCCCCTTCCTGGCAGAGGACGAGTTTCAACTCTTCCGTAAGATCGCCACCGAGGAAGTCCATATCCCCCGCAGGCGACTCAAGCCGGTGGACCCCTCCACTTCACCTATCACCACCTCTCTCTACAAGCGGCACAATTCCGCCCCTTACCGCAACGACAACGATCTCGAGTACGAGGCTGTTGATCCTACCCTCATTGATCTCTTCCGTCAGATGCTCAACAAGAACCCGGAACAACGGATCAAGCTGCGCGATATCAAGCGTCACCCATGGGTTATCCAGGGCGTGTCGAACCCAATAGGGTGGCTCGACGACACGGATCCTGGGCGGCCGTCCTACGGCAAGAAGATCGAAGTTGATGACAATGATGTCTCGGATGCCGTCGTCCCTCTCACTTTCCTTGAACGTGCCCGTTCCGCTGTCCGCAAGGCTGTCGGCAAGGTCATTCATCCGCTCGTGGAGGCGAGAAGCGACAGCAAATCGCGCCGTCGAGCTACGAGCAGCGTAGCCAGTTCAGCCGGAGACAGCATGCTCAATGGACCGCCCACAGCTCACCCCGCTGCTGGAGACCGCCGTCGCAGCATGCTGCCTGATGACTACTTTATCAACTTGCTGGCAAGAGAAACCCAGGGTGGGCGCTCTTCTGATAGCCTTGCCTACGATCCAATGGCTACAGTTTTGCCCCCTCCTGAGGTTGCCAAGGATGTTCTGGATCACGGCCAACAGTTCCCGACACAATCAGGCCCTTCCCACGGGTCCGTAAGATCGACTTTGCGCCACGCCCGTTCTCTGAGCAAGCCAAACAGCCAGTCCATCTTGAAACAGAAGTCCCGCCATTTTGAGTCTCAAACGACGCCTAGTACACCTATGCGCGAGGACAAGGAGAGTCAGCTTGGCTATCTGGGCCAGGAGGTTCGACAAGCGCGTTTAGCTGATCTTGCGGATGACGATAGCTCACGTTCTCGTTCAGTCGACCGCGGCCTCTTTGGTGCTACCGACAAGCGTGCGTCTGCTTGTGTCGGCGTCAATACCGCTGCTGTTGCAGGCATGACCACCGGCGCAGCCGCCCCAGCTCACCCAAGACCGATGCGATCCGTCGATCTTGGGAAAGCACGAAACCGCTACAGCATCGCTTCCCCTCTGTCAACGGCTGTGCATCAAGATGAGAGACCTCAGTCTGTTCACATCGACCAGCGACTTGGCGAGCCGATGCAGTCGAGATCTCTGTCAAAGTCGCCGCTTCCTCGGAAGCATACGAACTCTAACCCTGAATCTTTCGTCAATGCCCAGGAGGCCGCTGCCCGGCAACAGGAGCATGAGCTGGAGAGATCAACGGGCACTCTCAAATATGTGGCCGACCCTGTTAGCTCTTCCAACTCCCCGCCGTCGCCAACTTACAAGTCCTGGCCGGAATACCCAGCGGGTCCGTCCCGCGGCAACACCCTTGCCACCCTCAAGTCGTCCAGTACCGATTCGATGGAGGCTATGGGCATGGGAACGCCGCTCACCAGCCCCAGTGAGATCACCAGTCCAGTGTCGACTCATGCACCGACTAAGAGTTCTTCAGAGCAAAACTTCCAGTCCGACCCGTCTCTGCCAGCCCTGTTAAGCGGTGCTAGCTCTGTGTCGATGGACCTTGATGCCGAGCATCTGAACCGCCCTGGGGTGTTCAGCTCGCGACCGTCGTTGCTCGAGACCACGGACTCTCTAACGCCGCCTGCAGACATGAAGGAGCACGCAGAGTTTCCACTAGGCCAGGCCCTCTACGACTCTGCTCCTGTCGACGATGGCTCTGTCAGGCTTCATCTTCATCCCGCTCCACAAATGGCTCCGTTGCACCGTTCACCGAGCAATGACGGCGCTAATGACGACGATGACAGCAGTGATGACGGTCTCCTGCTCATGGCCAAATCGAAGAGGAAGACGGCTGTCGCCACGGCCTCGCGCCGGTCCATCGAGCCGAAAAGACGTGACACAAACATCAGCACCACCAGTATTGAGACGGCAAAGCCCGCTCAGCCTACAGAGTCGGAGGCGCTGCCTCAAGACTCAGCCTGATTGGGCCACTACACATTGATGCATGGGACATCACCTACGGTCTATGTCTAGACATGACCGTTGCAGCATTGATTGCAAGACAATTTTTTTGTCTTGAAACACGTGAAAGGCATTCACGTACACACCACACTACTCAACCTTTTGGATAACAACGACGGAACGAGAGTTAGACGACTTACGAGACGAGGGCTTTGCATTAGTATATACCAGTTTCAACGTTACGCAAAGCGCTCCCCCCTCCTGCTTCATATCACCATCCGAAATGGAAGCACTCTTACAACGACGTCAGCCCGTGGAGTATCGTCGACGGCGTTCTTCCCGACCCCTTGGGGGTCTTCACTGTACCTATTCGTACCGGGACAGGCGGCAAATCTGAATTTGAAGCACAGCATAGCATGGACGTTGGTGTTGGCAACGGCAGGGGCGCCGGAAGGCCAGGAATATTTTGCATTGGCAGAGGCTGTTTGTCCTTTTATCCTTGTGTTGTTTTATCACTCGGCTTTTTCAACTTGTCTTGTTCGGGGTTAGGTGTAATGGGAGCCAGCTACTCGCCACCGGCACAGAAGACCGGAATGTTAGAACGTCAACACTCGAAATGATCTCTCCTGGCTTGTGACTCATGTGTGAATTAATTTATTTGCTATGTGGCCCCTAGAACAGCGGCGATTCCTGCCAGGCCCGTATCACCCTCTCCTTAGCAGTGTAGAAGCCCTTGGCAAGCAAGACACTCATCACAAAGGCCGAGCCCATGATGGTCGCGCTGATAACGGTGTTCATGGCGAAGCTCCCCTTCGGCTTTCCCCTCTTCATCTCCTCGACGATGTCGTCCAGCCTCTCGGCCATCTTCTCCCTGCCGAACACCTCCTTCACCCTGTGAACACCGGCCTCGCCCATCGCCTTGATCTCGTTGTCGGTCATCTTGAGCGCCTGGACGATGACGTCGGTCCACTGGGAGGTCTGGGTGGTGTCGCGCAGCCAGCCAGTCTTGCCGTCGACGACGGATTCGACAGGTCCGCCGGTGGTGGCTGCCAGGACGGGCACGCGTGCGCGCATGGCCTCGAGGGGGACGATGCCGAAGTGCTCAGCCGCGGGGGTGTAGATCAGCAGGCGGGAGGCGCGGAGGAGGGAGGCCTTGATCGGGGTCGGGACGGAGGGGAGGAAGAGGACTGGTGACTGGGAGACCGGGGGCGCGTCGTGGATGGATTCGCTCGACGTGATGGTGGTGTTCGCGAGGCCGAGCGACGTTGCGAGGGATTGCAGGTGGGCGAGATAACTGACGTTTTCCTCGATTCTCGGATCGTGGCCGCCTGTTCCTGTTAGCATCTCGTCAAGGGCGTGCAAAGGTGAGAGCGACGAACCGGCAATTACAAGCCTGACATTCTTCCTGCCCTCCTCGGGAACAGCCGCAAAAGCCCTGATCGCGAGGTCGACGTCCTTCTTCCTCTCGAAGCGGTTGATGCTCAGCAACACCTTCTCGCCGTCCAGGACCTTTTCGGCATTCTTCCTCAGCTCCTTCTCCTTGCCGCCGACGTCGACGCAGGGGTAGACGACCTTCATGCTGGTCGCGCCCTTCAGCTTGGGCCACGTGCGCGCCACGACGCCCTTGGTGAACTCGGAGTTGACGGCGACGGAGGCGGCGAAGCCCATGCTCCACTCCTCGAGGCGGTCGAAGGGCACGCGGTACAGCCTCTTGAGGGGCGAGGTGTCGCGGCCCTGGGCGAGCAGCAGGTCGGGGAAGTGGCAGTAGAAGAGAATGGGGCTGCCGGGGCACATGTAGGTCAGGAAGGGCAGGCCGGCGGAGAGCTGGTCGACGATGAGGGCGCGGGGTCGCAGCGCGGCGAGCTCGCCGGTGATGTAGAGGAGGAGCAGCATCTGGAGATGGCGCAGGATGGCGCAGAGGATGGTGAGGCGGTTGAATATGCTCATGGGTATGGGTGAGGTGGCGCGGACGCGGACGTCGAGCGTGCCTGGACATCTGGTCAGCACGGCACTGCTCTGGACGTCCTGGTCTGGCTGGCATCGCAGCGCAGCGCAGCGCAGCGCACGTGGCAGGGTTTAGAACGTACCGTCGCGACATTCGTCGAAGCAGTGACCCGGGTCGCAGTGGTTGGTGAAGACGACGACCTTGTGACCCCGGTTCTGCAAGCCCACGGCCGCGTCGACGACCAGCCTCTCGGCACCTCCAATGCCCAGGTCGGGGTGGAAGAAGACGATGCAGTCGTCCTCCCGGATGGGCACCGCATCCGCCGCTGCAGCAGGCGTCGCGGCAGCTCTGGGCGCGCGACCCCTCTGAGCCGCCTTACGGGCCATTGCGGGTTGCGGGCGCGTAGAGCGGAGAGCGGAGAGCGGAGGGGGGGGTTGTTGAGGGCGAAGGTGAAGGTGAGGGTGAAGGTGAGGGTGAGGGTGGTGGAGATAGGTGTTTGCGTGCGTGGTCGTTATCTTTTTTGGAGTACTAAATAAGGTACTGTGTAGCGTAGCTGCCACTGCACTGGAAGCACCGTAGTGGGGCTGCCGCCTTGGTGGTACCTTAGTGGCACCTGGGTCACTGCGGTTCATTCGTGGGGGGCACAACCCAACGTGGAGGCGCTTCACATGCTACTTCTGTAAGCTGCTAAGCTGCTAAGCTGCTAAGCTACTCCCCTGCCCGGGCGGCTCTGCTGCGGCCAGCATCGGCAAAGACGGGCTGCTCTCGACTGTAACTAAGCGCAGAAGACATAGATTGTCGCAGACGGCTGATGTCCACTGGAGCTGCATGAGTGGAAAGAGTATTCGATTCACCTCGAGATAGCCATAAATACTTACCATGATCGCTACCACATTGCCAGTCCTAATATTGATAGAACTACAGTCACTCGCTGCGTCGCGCTTCACACGCTGACGTCGGTCTCGCGGCCCCACAAGCCTCGGTCTCACGCTCACTTACAACTCACTTGCAGCACCGCCGGCAACCCTTTTATATCATCCTCAGCCTCAGCCTCGCGACAACCTCGCTCCTCCATCCAACGCCAGCTTCACCAAACTGCCCAGAAGCAAGGACAAACACGGCACGATGGCGGCAGATCCCCTCTTCACCATCCCCATCGCGCCCCTCGAGGCCCACGTCGGCGGCGCCATCACCTGCACCTCGCCCGCGCCCAAGGTCTACGTCCTCAGCTTCAGCTCCCCGCCGGACAACCGCCTGACGACGCCCTTCCTGACGGCGCTGCTCTCGGCCCTCGACGTCCTCGAGTTCGGCGGCCACGAGCCCGGCGTCGTCGTCACCACCTCGTCCATCCAGAAGTTCTACTCCAACGGCCTCGACCTCGGCCACGCCGTCGGCACCGACGGCTTCTGGCCGCTGCTGTACTCGGTCTGGGCCCGCTTCCTGACCTTCCCCATGCCCACCGTCGCCTGGATGAACGGCCACGCCTTCGCCGGCGGCCTGATGCTGGCCATGAGCCACGACTACCGCCTGGCCCCCAGCCCCAGGGGCCACATGTGCCTGAACGAGCTCGTCTTCGGCGCGCCCCTCAAGCCCGCCATGGCCGCGCTCTTCCGCCACAAGCTGCCCGCCGCCTCCTACCGGACCCTGGTGCTGGAGGCGAAGCGCTTCAACGCCGAGGAGGCCATCGCCGCCGGCATCGCCGACGGCGTCGCGGACCGGGGGCTGGAGAGCGTGCTGGGCTTCGTCGAGGCCAGGGCCCTGGTCGACAAGCCCAAGAGCGGCGTCTACGGCACGCTCAAGGGCGAGATGTACAAGGACCTGATCGCCTTCCTCAAGAGCCCCACCATGGAGGTCGAGGAGGCGAGGTTCGAGGCTGAGCAGGCTGCCCAGGGCGAGCGGAGGGAGTTTGGCAAGGTCTGGGTCGAGCAGTGGAAGAAGGAGAACAAGGCGAGGCTGTGATGGGCCGAGGGACGGGCTTTGCGGAATTAAGAGCTGGATATGCTGTCAAAGAAGCAGCGACCGCTTTTAATGTAGTCATGAAGGCGTATAATAAATCTGTGGTATCTTTCTCTAAGGATCGTGATGCTGCTGCTGCTTCGAAACGCCTCGCCTATGATATGGTCCAATCTGATCCGTGCCTGTCCTGAACATAAAAAGGAAAAAAGGGGGTATCACACTTGTCCTCCAGATCTATCCCAAGAAAACACATCTTCAACAAAGGAAATGGCAACCCGGGACTGTAACCCTGTCTTCAGCTTCGTATCCACAGTCAGCCTGTTCACTCGTCCATCGGCCTCGGCTCTGCCTGCGTCAACTCCCTCTCTTCCCTCGGCATCATCGCCTCCCGCTCCGCCTGCAAGACCGCGCTTCTCTTCCCCTCCACATCCTCCCGTCTCACCAGCTTCCTCAGACCCTCGCTGGCCTGCATCAAGCCGTCGATGCTGATCGCATGCTCCGTCATGTGATGTCCTATGTATGTGTATGCCGCCGCCGGGCTCGTGCACTGCATCAGGTTCCCTTCGTTGAGCTTTAACAGAGCGAGCGCAACCTGGAACAGGAACGTGCTGCCGTCTTGCGTGCACAAGACCACATCCCACACGCGGAAGAGAGCCTCCGCGCAGAGGCAGTCTGTGAAGACGCTCAAAAACCATTGGAACGTCATGGTTTCCAGCTCGACGCCGAGGCTGTCGAGGTGGGCAGAGAGCTTCGGTAGGACAGTGGACACGTATTGGCGGAGAACTTGCTGATCAGCCCGCGAGGACTGGAGTGAGTGGTCGTAGTAGCCCTGGGGCAGGATGTTCTCAACGATGGAGGCGAGGACCCAGAAGGCCTCTTCGGCGGAAGGCATGATGAGCAGCAGGTTAGCGGTAATGAGGTTCATGCCCTGGCAGTACCCAACATCCTTGTTACGTCGGGCGTAAGCGACCAAGACCTCCTTGAGCTTCTGCACGCCCGGCCCTGCGCGGAAGAAGATGTTGTCCGTGAGGGTACGATGGATGTCCATGCCGATCTGGCTGATCACTGTGGCATCGTCCTCCTTGGGATTCTGCGCAACCAGATCTTCGTAGTAGCCTGGGATCCGGAGTACGTTGGCTCCAGAGCATTCGGACCAGATCTTGGCACGGTAGGCGACGGGAATGCCACCCAGGACCAAGTTCTTGAACTCATTCCACTTGTTGCGCCCGACTTTGCCCTTGTTGCCCAAGCCCGAGATACCAATCATCTCACCGTCGGCCACGCGGGTCTCGGGCAGGATGACTGCTGGCCGTTCGTACCGGGCCTCGGCTGCCGCGTTGGCTGCGGCGATGGCCGCTTCACCTTCTCGTCGCCTCTCCGCGCGGACCTTGCGCAGGAAGTCGTTCCACTGGGGCGTTTTCTTCTGCTGTGTCGTGTCGTGGACTTCGTTGAGTTGCTGGAGGAGGATGCGGACGGGTTCACGGTCCTCCTTGACTGACTCGGCCGAGGCTATGGGATCCGTCTCAGAGGGGATGGAGACCTGGCTGTCAACTGCGGTGGTCGTGCTTGCAGATGGCACTAGCCCGGACTCCGTGGGCGTTATGGCTGGTGTTCGCGCCCCTTCCGGCTGGCTCTCCCTGTCAGAGATCGTCTCGGCGGCCTCGAGAACTTCAAGTGAGGGTGCCCCCATGCTCGGCGTGTGGCTGAGCAGCTCAGTGGGAAACGTTGCAATTTTCAAGTAGTCCTGCCACCTCTTCGGCTTCTCCTCTGCGGTCTTGTCCTTGTCCTTATCCTTGTCCTCTAGGCTATGGACACTTCCAGGCCGGCCCTCACTGGAAACGCTCCACTTGGGACTCGGCACATCCTCAAGCATGTTCGGCGAGATTCCCGTCCGGCCATTGATCAGCATCTCAGTGCGGCTACCCTTCCTAATATGACGAGCCATCTGTGCTGCTTCCCTCTGACGCTTTTTCCGCCTTTGATCGTAGATGAAACCAAATCGATCCGTCAAGAACTCGCTGTTGTTGTAGTTGCTGTAGACGTGCGCTAGAGCCGGAGGTTGAGAGTCAGGATCCTGAATGGAATCCATCTCCACGGGTCCATAGCTCTCCTGCCGATTTGCATTGGGCGGGCTTCCAACCATAGTTTCCCACATCTCCTGTGCCTGGCTCTTCGTCGTAGCTTGAGCCTGCGCTGTCGGCGCAGGTGTTGCGCGTCGCATGGCCATCAGCGCCTTGGGCCCGCCCGCAACCGATGCTGATCTTGGAGTTCCACCGCGCGTTTGAGTAGCCGACCTTGGGGCGCCCCTCATGGAGCCGCCGCTGCTGGCTGCGCGTCCTCTTGATTCCGCTTCCTTGACAGCGCCACCTGCAACGAGCCTCAGTGCGAGACTAGCGAGTGACCCTGATGCCTTCCGATCCGGGAGATTGGCTGAGTGAATACTTGACGGTCTCGAAGCCCTCGAACTGGTGCTCGGCTGATCAGGTGGGTTGAACAAATCATCTTGCAGCCCCGGCCGTCTCTCCAGACTTGAGTGTGATCGCATGGCACCAACGGTGTCCTCGTTGATACTGCTTCCCTGGCTCGTCTTCTTCGCCGTCCCGGTGCCCCAAAAGTAGTCCTTCCACCCCCTCCCAGTTCCTCTCCCGCTGTCCTTGCTTGCCCTAATAGTCGTCGATCCATTGACTCCTAGGGAACTAGGCGTGTGGCTTCCCATGGTGTCTTGCATAGCATCGTTCATCAACCCACTCAGATCGCTGTCCATCCTCTTCCTCGTCCGATCGCCATCTCGCAGCTCATCCTCAACTGCGCGCAACCTGGTTTCAAGCTCCATATTCGACAGCCCGCACTCTCGAATGATGCGCCGCAATGCTCGTTCTCGTTCGTCAGTTCGTCGTCGCAACGTCGAGATCTGCGCATCCCGCTGCGCCAAATCCTCTGCTATTTGCCTGACCAGACCGACAGCGCCTTGCCTCGCGATCAGACGCTCGATGTGCTTGTCATCAGCCTGGTGCAGCGCACCTGGAACTTTGGTGACAGGTGCATCTTCGAACAGATCTCTCCTGCTCTCCGTGACCCGACTCACACCTGTCAAACTGTCCACGATACTCTCGCTTCTGCCGCCTCGGCTCGTGAGGTCCTTCTGCGTAGCCGTCTTCAACCGATCTGCAGCGCTTCCCGGCTCCTGCTGAATGTGCCCCGTGCTGGTCTGACTAGTCCCCAGCGCTGTGTCATCGTGGCTCCCAAAGCGCTCCGCGGTGGGGCTCTCTGGTGAAAAGCTCGGGAAGCTCGTCAAGGACTTGTCGGAGGGTGCAATGCTTGATGCAGAGGAGGATGGTTGTCGTTGGGAGGCGAGACGGCCGCGTTGTATGGGTCGTCCTGGACGCACGGTTGCTGAGCGGCGGGAGCGGAGGGAGGTGGTGCTGTGCGTGGACTCTGACCGCTCAAGAGAGGCGGCGGAGTCCATCTTCTCGTCGCCCAAAGGTCTTCTGCAAAGTTTCCCTGGGTCGAGATGCGTTAAAGATGAGGGAAAGGGAGAGGTGGTGGTTAGAGGGAGGATGGCATAGTGTGGCTGTAGCTGTTGTTGGTGATGACGAGATGTGGCGTCGAGCTGTCCCGGTACCTATTGGGCACCGTCACCGTCACAGCGCCCGACGCGAAGTCTGCAAACCGTGGCGCAGCAACCAGACGCGTTGGACTTGACCTCGGCACTAGACACGAACAAAATCATAAACAAACGTTGAAAAGTCGACTGGCTGAGCTTTGGTGAAGGTTAGGAAAAGGCCCAGGTCTGAGGATGTTTGGGATACTTGCGTCAGGCTGGGACCATTGGCTGGGATGCCACGGGAATAATGTACCTAATCGCGGTGCTGGTTAATGCGCCATCATTATGCGGTGGGTTTTGGTAGGGATGCGCTGTCGTCGTCCGGCAGCTGTCATCCTACCTTACCTTATGCACGCTAAGGGTCCAGTTATGCAAGCGTGGAGGAATGTGCAGGGCAACTTGGGTCGCTGAGCTTGCACGCTAGGGCTCAAACAGTCAGCCCACATCACATCCCTTGCCTATGTGCTCTGACTACCTTACCTGATGAAGAGACAAGCGTGTTACCATGTGTACGCATAGGACGGGTAAAGTGCTGCAGAACCATCTTGCGCAGACTGCTCCCACCTTAGCGGGGCTCGCATATGCATCTGCATGCAAAGCGCATCTTGCATCACCGCGTGACCATTTCCAGCATCCCACATCCCCACGCGATGATCGCTTTTGCTCGTCATAGCAAGCCAGGACTGACCAGATAGTGTAAGTCGAAATCGTATCAATTCATTCATCAATGCTCAGACAATCATATATCCGGTTTACTCCTGTGCCCAAAAGTCCCATGCCCAGCCATGTCTGTGGCTCGTCCGTAATGCAACCTCCTCTAAGCAAACCCTCAATTCCAATCCGTGAACTCCTACCATTACATTGCTTCTAATCGTCGTAATCGTCATGCAAAGCTATCCTCCGCGTTCCACCGACTACTGCGAAGAGAATCGGCCTGGAACTTCTTCTCAAGACCTAGGTTGGGTTGCTGATCAACCTTGGCTTGCCGGCGAGCCTCCTTCCCCCCTTCGTCTCCGTTGGGCAGGAGACCCTCACCGATGAGAGCCTCCAACATGGCGTCCTTGGCCAACACGTCCTTCCTCTTGACGGCCAGACCGTCCAAAATTCGCAATCGTTTGCAACTAGCAACGAAGACAATCTGATGCAATCGCCGCCTCTGCTTCGTCGTTTCGTCCAATCTCTTTGAGTAAGTCTCGTCTCTCTCAGCGTCTGCCTCGGGCAGCACGAATGGATCGGCCACCCCATCTTCCCTCTGAGAGACCAGCGCCTGCAATGGAGCATAAAACCCGAGCGTAACTGGGTTATCCCGGAGATCAAGCTCTGTGAGATGTGGGAAATCCGTCAGGAGCTCCGTCACCGAGGTCGAGTCGCCGAGTCTGTTGCCAGCAGCAAGCAGCTTCTTGAGCCGCGGGATATATCGGAGAGGCGATAGGTTTGCGATGGCGTTGAAGTTGACATTCAGGACACGAAGGTTAGGCATCAGCTGGCCTAGGTCCTCCGGCAACGCTTGCAAGCCGCAATTGGCCAGCTCCAGCAGCTGCAAGTTGAGGAAATCAACTCGGGGCTCGAACGTACCGAGGTAGTTGCCCGACAAAAACAACTTGCGGACCTCGTATGCCTCTGACAAGAAGTCTAGGTTGAGTTGGGTATCACCGCGCTGTTCCCTCAAGGACAGACTGTCCAATCTTCGAGCACGGCTGAAGCCGCGCAGCTCGACAAAGTAGTTGCGATCAGCGTGTAGCGAGTGCAACCCGGGCAAATTGCTGATATCAAGGGCATGCAGCCTGTTGTCGCTGAGATCGAGCAGTCGAAGTCCTTTGACGGCGTTCTCGACACTGAACGTTTCCAGCTGGTTGCGGGAGAGCCTGAGGCGTGACAACTCGGGTGCTAGGTCAAGATTGCGAACAGACTTGATCTGGTTGCCAGCAACGTCGAGGTCAGTCAACCGTGGCAGATTCAATGCGGCGAAGTCCAGGTACTCGATCTGATTGCCTCGAGCCCTCAATGTTAGCAGGCCATCGTGGCAATCCAGCCCTTCCAAGCTAGTCAACTGGTTGTTGTCTGCTTTGATGCTCCTGAGATGGACTAGGTTCTTTAAAGCTGACAAACTCTTGATCTCATTCGCGGAGACATCCACGTACTGTAGGTTCATCAGGTGATCCCAGGACGTCAGCTCAGTAAGCAAATTGTTCGACGCCTTGAGGTGGCGCACCCCCATTGGAACGCCATCCAAATGGCCGAGGGCATTCTTTGACGCATCCAATGTGACAATCTTGTTGCAGAATTCGTCCAGCATATGCAGACTGCTCAATCGCTTCTCCGATAGATCAAGTTCGACCAGGTCCTCCCAATATGGCTCATATGGCTCAACCTCGCTAAGCTTGTCGACAAGCTCCCGTATTGTCATGGACATGACCTTTCTAGAGCCGTCGCCTGTCTCCATGCGTCGGTGGCCCATCACGTAGCTGACTTCGAAACCGAAAGACTCTTCCGACTTGTTGACCGTGAACTCGGACAGTGGGCTGAGTGAGAGCTTGCCAACGTTCTGTCCGATCAGAACATTCTCGTCTCCGCGAAGAGAAAGAGCGCCAGCACCAGGAGTACGCTGGAGCATGAAACTGAGGCTGCTCGCTCGTCGGCTGTTGGGTGTTTTGTGGCTCACCACGCTGTGATCGCCGATGGCACTAAGTTGTGTGTCGTGATGAGGCAGCTCCACGGTGCTGTCCTCGTCCTGTTCATCGATGCGTGACACGGGTCTCGGGAAGAACTCTTGACGTGAATTCCCACGCCCATGGCCATTTTTCTTGAGGGCTGACTTGCCAGCTGTTGCTGTTCGCGAAGGGGAAGCCGGTGCCAGAGGCTTGTCAAGCTCTGGTGACGGTTCATCATCCTCCAGGCTGTCAATATCGCTCGGCAGCACGTCCTGGATGAACGAAGCAACTGGAGACGAGAAGGAAATGGTAATGTTGCGACGCTTTGCCTGCGCTACTGGGTCCTTGTCATTGTGGGTGACTGGCGGAAGGTCAGGCTCCTCAGATCCGTCGGCATCGCTGCCAAGTTCGCTGTCTTGCAACTTCTCGATCTCATCCCTCGCAGGTGAGGTCATTGCACGGATGGCTGAGCCATTCGGCGACAGGGTGACAAACCCCCTTCTCGGATGCCTGGCAGCAGAAGGGCTTGCGGGTTGCTCTTTCTGTTCGGGAGAGAACTTGGCGTTCTCCTTCTTAGCTGCTGTAAGCCTGAGGTTCTGCATCTCCTTGGTCAGATCAACAGAGAGATCCGGAATACTAGCAAACGGGTCGTCTTCGCTGTCAGACGGCAGGTAGCTGTTGGAGGGTATCCTTTCGTCTTTATTTTTGACCCATATATTGTTGTTCTTGTCCAGTTGCATGCTGCCAACACGCTCTGGGATAAGGTGAGAGACGCTGTCGGGCATGATAACTCTTTTCGAGTCAGATCCTCTAGACGACCCAGTGGGATATGATCGGGCCGTCGAGCTGTGAGAAGGGAAGTCGCGCGACGGGCTCTCGGGCGGTCCGTTCGAAAGTGGGTTTGTGGTGATACGGACGTTTGGAATATCGCTGATCATCTCTCCCTCGTCGGCAGCGAAAGGACCACCAAGGCTTCCTCGCCCTTGGTCGAATTCCTCTTGAGAAGCTTCCTCAGCTGCACGGATGGCACTTCTTGCTAGACCCAGTGAGCGCATTGACGACGAGATTACGTCGCCCACCTCACTAGACTCCTGGTATTTCCTGAGACGATCGAGAAGCTCGGGGTCTTCCTGCTGATGTGGAACGCGGGACAGTGCCGGCCTGCCTTCCCGGCTTGGAGGTCGAGATAAGGGCTCGTTGGTAGATTCGGAGCCTAAGCCATCTGAGTATTGCGGGCTGGGTTGTTCGCTTGCCACACGTGATTCATCAACACTGTCTAAGCCCGTTGGTCGAACCTGGTTGCGAATCATGGCCATGATGTGCGCAGCCTGGTCAACAAAGTCTTGAGTTCGAATCGACGGTTTTCTCTCCACCTCTACGGGGAGACCATCAGAGTATGCTGAATCATCGCCTCCATCGCGTAAAGGCGACCTTCTTGCCGCGGTGCGACGGTGGTCTTCGAGCTGCTCACGATATTGCTGCAGCTTTTCACTCGGCGTCCGAGGACGAAGGACTGCTCTTTGCGCCAGAATATTCGGACTAGCCAGCTCGAAGCCGCTAGGTTGCCTACTTTGCGGCCTGGAAAGAGATTGGACTTGTTGAGCAGCAAGGGCGACACCAGCCAGGCTTTCGCGCCCAAACGCGATATCGGAGCGATGGAGAGTCCTCCTTCGCTTCGGTGTTGGGTCCTTCGAAGGCGATGTCCTTGGTCGCTTGCCCTCCGATCCACTATCACGTTTTGGTGTGCTGATCCCGGCGGGTGATGTGAACGCTGGACCGTAAGACTTGCGCAAAGAGTGTGAGCTAGAGACAGTGCGCGTATGCTTGTGAGTTGAGGACGAGAGCGTCTTATCACGTTTGCGGCGCCCTATAGCCACCGGCTCCACCTCCGGAGAGCCTTCGCGGTCTAGCCAATCGTTACCAGGAGGTCGCAAGTACGGAATAGGCGGTCTGTTCTCCTTGCCATGAGAAGACGGCAGCCCCCTGTCTGTTTCGTATGAGAGATTGGCATTGAACTGGTAGCCTTCGAACTCAGCGCTGCCAAACTCGCTCGGGCTACGCGAAAAGTCTTGAGACTTGGGCCTCGAGACTTGCCGGTGTCGCAGAGGACTGCCGGGAAACATGGCCTTGTGTCCATCTGCAGTTCCATCGAGGTAGTCCTCCCCAGACTGCCGAGATGTGTTCCCGGATGTGCCTTCCTCGAACTGACTGATCCGGCGCAAGAGCGTTTGATTTGTGAATGTGTCGTACGGTCCAAACAGCTTGAGTGGGCTTCCTCCCGACAGTTCATCTCGTATTTGTCGCTTTTCCGGACTGGGAAAAGGGGCTCGAGGCAGAGAGGGACTGGGTGGCTCCTCCATGTTTCGGTATGTGTTCGCCATACCTGTTGTCACGGATGGGAATTGCTTGGGAGTGCTTGCCTGTAGGGATTCCTCCGGCAACATCTCGGAGGAGTCAACGTTGAAACTTGGTGGGCTCAAGGCGCGATGACGGAACGAGCCATCAGCGGATCGCCCGCCACGACGGAAGTTGATGTACCCTCCATTGCACGCGTACTCCTCGCTTGGCTCCATGTTACGGGAGACATCGTGCTCTTCTGGAATGGGACTGGGAAGCACGCCATCTGTGTTCCACATTACCTGGTTTTGCCGGAGCATCTCCAGCTTCTGCTTCAATTTGTCTGCTGGAAGCTCGAGAGGGGCGAAGTCCACTTTGCCGGACTCGTCGCTGTGCTTGCCGATAATTATAGGACTGAAATCCTCGTTGCGGGTATCACTCTGCCCACTGGTCTTCCTGGTCTGGTCGACCGCCGCGGACACGGCTGACAAACAGCTCTCGTCACGATAGATCTCGACGTCTCCAGGACGACTGGAAGCTTGGCGCTGGGCTGGAATATTTGAAGGCGTATCCATGATGGACGTATCTTCGACATTGAGTCGGAAGCCGACATCCCGATCGAACCTTCGCGGACTTGGACTAGGCGTCACATCGTTGTGATACGCGGGATCATCGTCTTCATCTTCCAGCTGGTCGACCTCTGCGGCAAGCTCAATGCTAGGTCTTCTCTGCCCAAATACTGGCGGACTCGAAGGCATAGAAGATGGCAAATGTGGTTCCTGTTCGTCGGCTACCCAGTCTTCCTCTGGAGCAGGTGCAGGTGGTTGGAACATGCCAGTTAAGCCTTCGGCAGCCGAGTGAAACAAGTCGCGCTGCTCTCCGTATTGCATGTCTCCCTGCAGAAGCCGTCGTTTCCATTCTGGCGTGTCTGCTTGATCCTCCACTAGTTGCGACTTGTGCATTGTGTTGTGAACCACCGATCCCTCTGTCTCCCCCGATACTGTCCTGCTAAGCGCGTCTTCGTGTTTGACCTCTTGCGACAACCTGGACGGAAGGCGGTTCATCGACATATTGATATCGTTGGCACTGCGCTCGCTGAGTACACTCGGATCGTTGCTGGGTGGCAAAGATGATCTGCCAGGCGTCCTACGCGGTATTCGACTGAGCATGCTGAGCTGCTTGGGTTTCGGGGAAGCTTCATCCGACTTTGTTAGAGGAAGCTGAGGATCTGAGTTGTCGGAAGCGGGCTGTGAGACCCAATCCTCAGATAGTGAGTCTAACCACGCGTGATCCATGACTGAAATTGGGTGTAAGGCGTGGGAAAACCGTCAATGTCTAGATCTTGGCCATTGAAGTCATATGTTGGTGGTGGGGTCGGCGACGGTTTGTTTTGACGGTGTGTTTGGCAAATGCTGGATGAGGAAGTGAAACAAACGCAAAAGAGTAATGTAAAAAGACCGCTGTTGGATCGCCGAACGGAGAATTTCGTATGAATTGTTCACAGAATCGAACCTCAAGAACATGCAACAAGTGCAAAGGCCTTCGAGACGCGCTTGATCCTGCGACGAGGTGCACATCAGTTGAGGAAAACATTGCAGGGGTCATGATTGGGCGCGTTTGTCGTTGTCTGGCCAACGGCTGTCTATCCTAGACCACGTGACTCTTCACACGTCCTCTGAGGGACAGCTGCGAGATTGTGAGCCCGTAAAATATGAAGAAGAAAAGGTAACGGGTAACTATGGCGAGCTTTCACATCTCTGACAGGATTCGATGGCGTCCTCACGACGTTCTCTGGACATCTGATTCTGTTGGTGGGTTGGTGATGTACGGAGTACAGTGCGTACCTTGGCGGGATGACCTCGGACCGACACCCGGGTGCTTTACGCGTGAGCACATGAAAGCGCGTCAGAGCGCGTCGCGAAACCCTCCACTTCGCGGATTACTCTCCAGCCACCTTGAATCAACCCCAGCGAGAACTCTCTGGCGAGACACTTGACAAATGCACCTCGATCCTTTGGTAGCTGAACCTCGACACTATCTTCCCTCATCAACTTCTTCAAATACCATGCTCAAGTAGGCGCACGCATATATTTTCGCCGTATCCGCCATGTCCTTCAGGTTGGCACCCTCACACGAGGAGGCGGTCTACAGCGAGGCTCTCTGTCAACCCGAAGACACCTTCTATTACGGCTCAGACGACGAGTACTACGAAAGTCCCGATCAACGAAGGGAGCGCTACGAAGCTGCGGCTCAACGATTCCTTGCCGGGGAGCAACGCTCGATATTATCAAGCACTCTCCGAGGACCGTTCGAACGCAATCAAGGATGGCTGAACCCCTGGAGATCACGGAAAATGGTCAGCCGCTCCGAAATCCCGCCTCACTCGACGACAGGAGCGATAAAGCGCCGATCGCAGCGCGATGTGCCAGCCAATACCCAGGACAGCTTCGAAAGCCACCTTCCCAGCCCCGAAAGCCTTAAGAAGGTGGAAATAGAGCCACACCCATTCCTTGAGGATGCGGATGTTGATCGGGTTCAGAAATGGCAACGAACGGTGAAGCACTCGGAAGACGATGATGAGTTGGCAAGCACTCCTTCACACCGCCACGGCTCCTCGACCCAGCGAAAGCGCCGAGCTAGGGGCTCAGACTGGCTGAGGCAGCCCTCAAACAAGAAGCGAAGAATGGAGGGCCTGGATGCAGGATCTGTTGGGACCCCAACTCGCCGATCGCGAAAGGAAATTGGATCACAACCATCCCCTCAACCAACATCGTCCTTTAAAGCGTCTTTTCGGAGCAGTCAGCTATACCACGATGATGAAAGCGACAATGACGAATTGTCGGGCGCTGTTGAACTCGCCCAAGCTTCAGATTTCTATCTTGCTAGCAGCCATAGGCGGTCAGCGTGCGCCAAGCACTCCTCGCCGAAACGAGCAATGAGACAAATGCATGGCTCTGATCCGACTGAATCCGCGGACGAACTATCACAGGAGACCACCAAGGATGCTCAAGCTGCGGCAACACTATCATCGCCGGTATCGAACAAGGACATACCGAGGGCTTGTCCGCCGAATACATCAAAATCACTTTCGACGACCGCAAAGGCTTCCGCAAAGGCTTCCGCAAAGGCTTCCGCAGGGCCTCTCCCGATAAACACAGGATCGCCAATTAAGAAACGCAATACCAATAGGAAAAAGAAGCTTGCAGCGTCGAGACCAGTGACGGCTGCCCCTCCGGTCCACAAGCTTCGGACTCCGCGTATGAGGAAAAGCCGGATGAAACACAAAATCGAAGCTCTCAGGGCGCCACTACCTCGGTTGGAGAAGAGACCAGTTGCAAATGCTGGGAAAACAAGCGAGGGACTCATTGTGGCGAACGCCGCACCGGACGTAGAGCGAGCGTCAACGCCAACGCGAGGAGGTCAAGAAGACACCCTGAAGGCCGATACTTCTCTTTCCAGAACTTGCGAGAGCCTACACCTGCACGACGAACCAGCGAGGTCTTCGTCTCCATTGAGTGACATCTCTTCCTCTTATGGATCTGTGAGCTGGCAGGGGCTGTCGTCTCCAGCGAGTGCTGAACCTGGAGCTACAACGTGCGCCACGCCTACCCCGTTGTTTGAATTAACGGGTACCGAGCAAGAGCGAGCCGTGGGGAAAACTGGCGAGAACAATCGTGTCCTACGAGCTCCCAAGCGTATTTTCGGATACGACGAAGCAGACACTTCTGAATCGGAACGCGAAGATGACGAGGAATCAGATACGTTTTCGCAGCTCTCACAATTGGAGACGAGAGATGTGTGTCTAAGATCATCGAGTGTGATGAGAATGGACGAACTACCTCCGTTTGAGAAAGCGCGTCTTGATGCAGAGCTTGATTCAGAGATCGAAGATGAATTTCTCTCGACACAAGAAGACCTAGTAACCGACAACGATGCTTCAGGCTACGAGACCGCAAGTTCAGGGAACAGCGAAAGTTGCCAGGCTACACCTTCCGTTGGTGTGGCTACTCATGTGATGGAAGACGCTCAACATGTAACCACGATTGAGGACACTACGGCCGAGGCCACATACTACTCTGATGTTGGAACATGGACCAAGGAGGCCTTGGAAGAGCGGGAATCACTCGTCGGCTTCTGCGGATTCTCTGAGGGTGCGACGGGTATTGCAGAGCAAAATACTACAGGGACATCGCCCACAACTATTGTCAGGTCAGCTGATGGTTCCAAGACAGTGCCGCTGTCTGGCATACGAGAATCTGATGAGACCGACCCTGTATCTCATGGAGGGGCTACTTCTTCTCCGTCATCCGCAAACACCGATACCACGGACATGGGCTCGCCTACTGCCGAGACGGGTACCAACATTAGAGGAGAGACGGTCGACGACGAGATCGCTTTGAAAACGCCCATTGAAGCACAGACGATGTTGACCGGCGGTGACACGGACGAAGCAGTCAATGGCAGCGCTGGTGGTAGGGACCCTGCGGCGATCCAGGATGTGGCGCTTCCCCAGTCATCGTTCGACTCTGTTGTGTTGTCTCAAGCCTTAGAATCCTTGCCTATGGCTGATTATGCATTGGTGTCACCACGACCTTCAACTCCTGAGCATGCGTTTCGACCTTTTGCGGCTTTCATCTCACCATCTCCCGAGCACAAAGCACGACAACGCCAGAGAGCGAAGACGCGAGACTCATTGCGTCGCATCTCGAGCATGGAAAGTGGCTCAACACCATCCATCTTGAAGCACCCTTGGACCCAGTCGAAGCCAACGAAGAGGGTCTCATGGGCAACTTTGCCATCGGAGGAAGAGCCCTCCGAGTTCATGGGTGCATTAGAGCGGGCAGGCAAGGAGCGCCCAACTTCTCCACCACCAGATGCGCCGGTCGAAGACTTGCCCACTTCCTCTGAAGCCGAATTCTCGACTCACTTCAACGCCATGGCAAGGCGTACCGGGAGATCTACTACTCAAAGAGCTTCCCCTACATGTCCTGACTCAAGCCAGGGGAACCAAGACGCCTCCGCCCCTCCCGCCACGCTGGTTGTCGGTGAATCGAGAGAGGGTCCAAGCTCAGAGGCAGGTTCTCCCAAGAAATCTTTTTTTGGCGCGTTTGACTGCGAGAATCAGGCACCTGCTTCGAAGGAAGACGATTTGGATGACGTGTTCGATGAAATGTCCGCTATGTTGAAGCCATATGATTTGGATGCTGAACTCGAGGAGGCGAGAGAAGGAACCAGTGGCCTTGACTTCATGGAGGGCATCAGTTTTGGTGGCTGGTGAGCGTTGTGCCAGCGAAATTTTGCTTTGCTGGATTGTGTCTATGGTGCGGTTTTGGGCAGACCTACGTGCTTGTGTGATGACACAGTGGAGGAGTATGGCGACACAGTCGTCGGGGCTGGAGTAGGGAGATAAGTGATATGATACCCTGTAACACCTTTGACCATAGTATAATGGCATCATGAAACAAGGATTTTGTGGTTTAACAATTAGCTCATTGTGGTTGTGATGACTCGGTCCTGGAGGTCTCTGAGATGTTCGATTCTCATTTATTGCCAACTTGGTGTTGGTTCACAGCCCTGCTTTGTTCAGGCCTTTCGCAAGGTCCTACCTGGTTCATTCCAACATATTCGATGATTTAATGAACTTGTGAAGCCTGCGATGAAATCGAGCACTCTGCTAACTGGTTGGGGCAGGCGAAGTAGGATGCATTGATATTGTCCACCCGAATGGTTTGCACGGCGCAGACCGCCTCGATGCATTTATCCAAAGGTGTAACCCTACCCTTTCGCAGCTACCTCGCAGCGTCATAGCTTCGTGCAGCTGCATAATGGGGCCTGAAAGACGCTTCCCAGGGGATGGACACGTGAAACTCACCTCAATCGCTTGTCGCCTTCTTCAATCATGGCCCCTGGTCGCTAGTAGCCTCCTCAACAACTTCTCCCCAGAAGACTCAACTCCTCACGGAACTGACAGCCGCATTTTGCAGCACAATATCTCAATGGGCTTGTGAGCTTGATCAAGGCCCAGGGCTGCGCGGAGATCCGGGATGCATCTCGTCGTGTCCATGATGCTCCAATGAAGATCCAGAACGGTGCAACGTGCCCCCGACACTGCATGCTCAAGGAGGGAATTCAAACTTTCGTATGATTCACCCGCCCAGGGTATGAGCAGACACGGCAGACCGGAATGTACCCGGGGGACGGGTGTGTGAATGGATTCTAGGAGATGGTCTCTGACACGGTTCAACGAGTGTTTGTAATACTGCCGGCGGTGTTGGATGTGTCACCAAGCTGCAGTGCGAAGCCGACCATCCACCGAGGACCAAAATTGCACACTGCCGCAAGCTTGTCCTTGCAATAATGCGTTTGCCAGGCTGCGACTCATAGGACTGCCAGAACAACCAGAGTGTAGAAACAAAGGGTTGACAACAGCGTCAAGACTGGAAGCCATCGACAGGGGGATCAGCAGCGCAGCGATCTGAGAGCGCCACAAAAAATTGCTTCAGGCTCCAGCCTGCAGTCAACTCAAGGCGGTCACAGACCGAGCATCGGCAACCGTGGTTCGGGGAGAGGCGCGAGGGGTGAATGGTCGATGAAGCGTCGATCAGACGTTGTTGAGGTTGGATCTAGGGGTGGAACTAGCGTTGCGAACAGACACCCCTAATAGCCCCAGCCAGCCAGCCATTAGAACCCCGCAAACCGGCCGTGTGGTCGTCGCAGTGGATCTCAAGGGAGCTGTTAAGTACACCACCCCCTGTGCACGCAATTCTTAGCAGTGACTCGCTCATAACATCACCACCAGCAATCTTCGGCAGGCCACCAAAATACTCCCACTTGCACCTGCATCCCTCGCCGCGAATCAATCCTCCCACGCCCATCAGACGGTCCCTCCAACACCCAATGTTCACCTCATGTCCAGCCCGAGTATCGAGTCCGAAAATGCCGCATCCACAGCACCGTTGAGCCAGAGCCCGCCGCCACGTTCTGAAAATCCCAGCGATATCGCCGACGATCCTCCTGGTGGTGGTGGTGGCGCCCAACATGGAGGCCAACGTGCTGCAGAACAGCTACCCCTGCCCTTTGTCGACGATGCGACACCGCCTCCTGACGCCCAAGGGTCGGGGTCGATTGGTCCAGGACTTACAAACGATAAGACCCTCCCTACCTCGTCGACTATAGCCCAACGTCCCCCAGGCCCATCGCTGTTGACACAGGCTTTGGCAACTGCTCGTGGTATTCCCAGGCAGACCCAACCGCCCCAGTCTTCAAACACGGCGCAGGAAGTTGCTGGAAGCAGCGCCAGAACGAGTGCGCAACAGGACGAGACGCAATTGGAGCGCGGACCCCCAAACAAAGCGACCGCTAGTACCACTTCCGATAAGGCGCGAGATACAGACACGCCAACACAACATGGCGATAAGAACTCCCTAGAACCCCACCCTGCGCTGCCGATATCGTCCAACATGGCCGCCTCGACTGCGACGCCGCCAAATGTTTCAATCCCTGGTCGCGATGCAGCCAGTGTACCCTCCTCGTTCAACAACTCGGCCTTGACAGATGTGAGGGACATGCTATTTGAGCAACGAGGGACGTCGGGTCGCTTGATGCGACGGTCGTCTATCTCCCTAGACATCGATCGGACGGTTTCGGCCTTTGATAAGACGAAGGCATGCACTTATTCCACGAGCCCCGAACAATCGACGACGCCGACGAAGACGAGTTATCTGACAGGGGATATTCCATTTACGGCTCCTCAGGCATTAGAGACGCCACGCAATGACATGATACCACGATACCGACCACCACCCCCCGATCATCGTTACACACTTGGACCGGAGAAGACTGAGAAGATATGGTCCATCGGGTCGGGCGAGGGCGCTGAAGAGGATGGCCTGGTAGAAAAGTCAGTGGCCGAGGCCATGGCAGGTGTAGAGCACAATACTCGAAGTCGAAAGGCCAGTTACAGCCTGCGGTTCTTCAAGGAGGGTCTCCCGCCCGACGACAAGGTGCGCCGTCGCGGCGACGCCAAGAGCAGCAACAAGGAGAAGCTCCCGTCGACGTTGGAGGAGGGTCAACAACAGGGCCAAGCAGATGAACAGGCCCGGCCGGGCACACCCAAACACATCGAACAGCCTCCCTCCAGCCATGGGGAGTCAACCTTTCTCCCTTCCGGCGCGTCGTCTTCGAAAGATCTTGCCAAAGACCAGGCTGATTACTTCAGTATAGACAAGACTGACGCCACCAATCAAAAAGCACCATCCTCATCGCGAACGCCTCCTCTAGCACTAGCCGAACACGAGCACACCAAACCGCCTGAGTCGTTGTCATCAGTGCCTCGAGTGGGGCCAGCTCAAGCACCGATCACCGAACCCAAGAGTGTGGAGGGGCGGCGAGAGTCAGGTGACAGCACCGAGGTGGGTGAGTCTCACGATGATGCTGACGCCGATGAATCTGGGGAAGAGAAAATCTCTTCGGCCATTTTCGTACCTCATCAGGAGGCCGGCGAGTCGCGGGCGCACAAGCGCGAGCCTATCGACATTGTCGGTGGCACTGGGCAAAGGCCACGGTCCTTGTCGCAAGACGAGGCTCACCCATGGCTTGTCAAGGCTGATGAGCCTGAGCCAGAACTTGACGAAAGGGAAGAGCCCGCTGGCCGGTTGTCACGATATCGTTCTCGTGAAAGCCTAGTATCCAGTCGTGGCGAGCTGGCCTCGGAGATCTCTGAGGACCTGGTTATCGAAGGCGAGCATGAGATTAACAATCAGCTGGTCCAGGCGCTTGCGAGAAGCGGCATCCAAACATTCGATGATTCACAAGAACCCCATCATACTCACCAGCCCCTTGAGGCCATTGAGCTTATCCCGTACAAACACCAGGTTGGCGGTCACACTACGCTGTGGCGCTTCTCTCGTAGAGCCGTTTGCAAACAACTCAACAATAGGGAGAACGAGTTTTACGAAATCATTGAGAGATACCATCGTGACTTGTTATCCTTCCTTCCTCGGTATGTCACCTGCGTCTCTTTGGCACGGCCCTCATGTCGTTCTTAGCTAACATGCGTCATCTAGGTACATCGGGGTCCTCAATGTGACTTTCCAGAAACAGCCTAGGCGCAAAAGTACGACTAAGAAGGACGACTCCGCTGTCGCAGAGCGAAAGAGGATCAAGGAGATATTGGCCGAGGAAACTGACCAGAAACCTCCTGGTCCAGCGCAGGGCGACAAGAGACCTGAAGCTCCGTCTCGTGTGATCAGCCACTCCCTCGCCAATAACAATGGCAACTTTCAGATCCCAACAGTCACCTTCGAAAACAACAGGCACATTCTACCTCGAAATTTGCTGCAGCCGACACCGCCACCTGATGCACATCGCCGAAGGAGCATGTCTAATGCGAGAGCTGCGAGCGCATCGGCAGCTGTGTCTCACATGCGACCACCTCTGGATGAGCGACCGAACAGCTGGGGCGCGACAACAATCAACAAGCGATTGCGCAATGAGGTCTTCAATGATGCTTTTCTCAAGGAGCCCGTTGCGGTCCACAAGCATCGGCCGCCTCACCAACGGTCGATACCACGCCCGACGTTGCAAAGGCTCTTGCGCTCGACCAACTCAGAGTCTAATCTAGCCCAGGGGATGGGATCCACGGTGCAAGTCGAGGATTCTGGTGAAATGTCTGAGCCCGTACACACTCCGCCAACGCTACACGGCCACACACAGAGTGATCTCGGGCCAGCCATCGAATTCTTGCGCTCTGAATCAGCATCTGGAGGTGAGGTTAAGGACTTGAGTGGCACCAGTGCACCTGAGCCCGAGACCTTCAAAAATAGCCCGGTGGCCCAGAAAAAGAAGCGCAGATACTCAGCTGGAGGTCTGAGGCGCAAACCGCAAGATGTCCAGGAGTCCCGTGGCGATCTCAAGTACTTCGAGGAGGCAGATGACGCGGGCTACAAGGGCGACAGCGAAAGTATGTCTTGGGCTGAACTCAACAAAAAGAGTGAAGAGAACGGGGACATCATTGCGAAAACTACTAATGGTGCGGCTGAGCATGGGGAAGTCGAATTCAACGAAGTGGCTCCTCTGCCGATGGATGTTCCTACGGAAGCGGAGTTTAACAAGATTCCTCGACCCGTGAATCCCAAGGAAGCGAAGTCGCATCGTGATCGAATCGAGTACTTCCTGCTCCTAGAGGACTTGACAGCTGGAATGAAGCGACCTTGTATGATGGATCTCAAGATGGGCACGCGGCAGTATGGTGCTGATGCTTCGCCGAAGAAGCAGCAGTCTCAACGAAACAAGTGCCAAACTACAACCTCAGCAGAGCTCGGTGTACGCATTTGCGGCCTGCAGGTGTGGAACGCGAAGACGGAATCATACGAATTCCAGGACAAGTACTTCGGCCGACAAGTCAAAGCAGGCGCGGAATTCCAAGCCGCGCTGCAAAAATTTCTGTACAACGGCGTAGAGCTCCAGAGTGTGCTACGACATATTCCGGTCGTTCTGCGAAAGCTTACCCGTCTAGAACAGATTGCCCGGCAGCTGCATGGATATCGCTTCTACGCGGCCAGCCTGTTGATGTTCTATGACGGGGACACGTCCGAAGAGCCAACGGATTACGACACAGCCTACGACTCCATGACTGATGCCCCCACTGACACTGAGGAGAGCACACGATACAAAAAGCGCAATCGACGAGAGATCGACTTCAAAATGGCAGACTTTGCGAACAGTCTCACCCCACTCGACCGTATCAAGGACCACAAGTGCCCGCCGCAGCATCCTGATGCCCCAGACATGGGTTTCTTGAAAGGACTGAGGAGTTTGAAAAAATACTTTCTGCAGATTCAGAAAGACGTTAGAGCCGAGCTTGGATTGGGCATATTGAGGAGGACCGGCTCCGGCTTCGAGGAAATGGTTGGAGAGGAGTACGACGAAGGCATGATCAGCTTTTGAGCTGGCATGTTTCGAATGGGAGGATGTGCGTTCCACTGTTAAGCAAAAACGACACGATTTTGAATACCCACATAGGCTGGCGCATTAAGGGGCGAATATGGCTTCTCGACGGCTTATACCGACGGTTTTGGTGTTCCAGCTCACTTTCTACTATACCGGTGTTCAGGGCCTGTGTTATCGGCGTTTCCTGTCAGTTGTGCAAGGTCTGCAGTTGCTTTCTCGGGGCTGTTTAACAAAATGGGCTTTTCAGTGTACTTACCCTCGAGACCGACACGAGGATCTTTCTAGCAAACAGGTTTTGGGCGGATGGTTGGGCGGGTTTAGAGATTAGATAAAATATATAGAAGGTCTATCCTTAGTTTTCTTTACATTGTTCCTTGACTGCCAGTAGTGAACAGCATGCATGGGGTGAAAGATGTGTGCTGCAGCTACTTAAGTTAGCCCCCTTTCGCCCACTGGAAGCAAGTTTTGGTCACAACACCCTGAGATGAGACGAAGCGCTTCCAGGTGTTTTGGGAGCTCACCCGATTGAATCTCACCTTGAACAAACTCTCACCTTCGTTTCCTCAAACTAGGTGAAGTACCCCTCTGCTCAGTGCCAAGGTCGAGTAACCCCATTCGCTATGATGGACGACGACTCAACCCCCCGGATCTCCTACGAGCGGAGCGCCTCGATCGACACTTGGCGCTCCTTTATCCCCTCACGTCTCGAGCGCGAAGATCCTTTCAGCGATGTGCCGTCTCTATCTCCTTCGCCTTCGCCGTACTTGACCAGCCGGCCGGCCACCCGCCTTGTGCGTCTGCCCCTTGCTCGAGCAGCCCTATGGATCGCGACAAAAGGTCATACTAACGAGATCCCAGGCAGATAGTAAAATGGACTCAGACTCTCAACCGGAGCGTCCTTCCACGCGCATGAGCATCCTACGGGCCGCAACACCCCTCTTCAACCGCGCCACTGTAGCCCTCGGCCGCGCAGCGACAGCACTAGGTTCCTACCACTCGCCTCCAGAGGACAGCAGACGCGCGCGTCTGCTCCGTCGTCTGAACATATACACCACGTCTCTGAAGCGTGAACGTTCACCCTCTCCTGCGCCGTCCCTTCCACGACAGATGCAGCCCCCAGGGCTTCGCCTGAACTTCCTGTTCGTCGGCGCACACTCGTCTGGCCAGACCTCGCTGCTGTTCCGCGCCAGGTACGGCTACTTTCCCGAGGCTTCGGCAATCACGCGCACCTGCTACGAGGTGTACAACCTGGAGACGGAACTTCATCAGAGACAGTGCAGCCTGGAGATGTAGGACAGTTCTGGCGCACCCGACCTGGGGACGGTATGTCGGTTGCATTACGTGGCCTGGGATGCAGTTTTCCTGTGCTTCGACGTGGGGGATAAGATCGGGATGTATGCCATCATCTCATGGGTGAGTCTTCCTTCCGTGTCGTAGGAGACGGGGTGTTGCGAGGGAGTGTTGCGAGGGACGCTTTCGAACGCCCTTTAGTGAGTATTTCAAAAGACAGCTAACAGAGACAGTGGCGCCGTGCTATTGAGAATGGCTTTGTGAGCCAAAGCTCATTCACACCGCTCGTTCATCTCGTCGGCATGAAAAAAGACCGAAGGGGGGAAGACTTCAGGGGCTCGCAGCCTAAACCTGCAACTTCAACCTCTAGTCTCAACGCGTTCCCAACTTGCTGTGTCGGAGCAGAAGAGGTAGGAACATCGCCACTGTTACCAGTCTGATTTCGTCGGTCCTTGAAAGTTGACATTTCCCCAGGCTCTATGGCAAGCCAAACGCATTGGCGCTCAGCGCTACCTGGAGTGTTCTGCGCTCACTGGCGAAGGCATGGAGGGCATCTTTGGAGATGTCGGCCGGGAGGCTGCGAAGAGGGCTATCGTGAGAGAGCAAGAAGCTACCACGATTATCCAGGGCAGCGTGAGTGAGAGGCCGAAGAAGAGGTTGAAGCTCGGGGCTCTCCGAGGTTAAATTGAGGTCGTGGTGTTCCTGTCACTTACCCTGCATCCGAGCTTGGATCCGTAATTGCTAGCAATTGCAGAAGTTGAATCAGTCCTCTATCGAAGCGAACAAAGTGGCTCTAGTTGAAAGGTTTAAGGATTGGAACCAAAAGCGAGTTGGCCACAGACAAATTTGTGTAGGGGCTATGGCCTGGCTCCAGCTGCCGGCAGGCGCTGCACGCACAATTCGATATCGTGGCATCACCTCGACGTCGTTTTTGGCCGCCCTTTGTCCTCACTTTTAGTCGGCCTTGCTTTACTGCGATAGTTGCTCACAGCATCCTTTACGAAAATTATGGCACCGGAAAAGCCCGAGCTGGGCAAAGCTCGTACTCTGCAAACCATCATCTTCGCATTCGGCGGTGTCAGCATCGCCTTCGCGGTCATCGCACCGCGCATATCAATCTACCATGCCATCGCGCTCTACGCGGTCCTCAACCTCATTGTCACGAACTCCATTGTCGTTTTTCTCTTGGTGAGTCTCATAGAAAAAAAGTTCAAGGGGGAAGGGCAAAGGCTAAGCTGCGAAACAGACGCGTCACTTCAAGCTGGTCAACGCCAGAAAGCAACGCCCCTTCTCATGGCGCCGGCAGGCACCGGGGGCATCTGGGGGCGAGGGATATCATGCTGAAGTGGAAGGCGAGGACTACTACCTTTTCGTCCTCGGTTCTGGCGGGCATACGAAGGAGATGCTCATGATGATGGATGACGGACGCTGCGACTTCAAGAACCTGCACCGCCGTTACGTTGTGTCCAGCGGGGACAAGATGTCTATGAACCACCTAACGGATTACGAGGAGGGGTTGAACGAGATGTGTACGAAGGAGGGAACCGAAGCTGGCAGCTATGATGTGCGACACGTCACCAGAGCGAGGAGGGTTCATCAGTCTCTACTCACGACACCATTGACGGCCCTGCTCAGCCTGGTCGAAATCATCTTCACCGTGCTCCTCACGCCACCGACCCATCTCGGCAAGGGAAAGTCCGAATATCCCCGAATGGTCTTTTCCAACGGCCCAGCAACAGGCTTCTTCGTCGGCCTTGCCGTCCACCTCCTGAAGATGGTCTACATCATCCCCGAAGACCGCTGCAACTTCGTCTACATTGAGTCCTGGGCGCGCATTTCCACGCTCAGCTTAACCGGCAAGCTGTTCTACTATACTGGCATCGCTGACGCCTTTGCCGTCCAGCACAAGGAAGTCGCCAATCTGTACAAGGTCGACTACGCCGGCCCTATCGTTTTCAACTCGCGCCGTGAGGTGGACACGAAGAAATGATGTAAAGAAGGGACGTTTGCCCTGCATTGGTTTGTACATAGTGTTACATCTGTATGTATACAACAAGTTCTACACCCTGACGCCCACAGGCTCAGCCTGCTTCTGCTGCTGCAACCTTGATTGTGCCACCTCTGCGTCAGCCCTCGCCTCTTCCACGCCCTCAACCCCCTGGTCGCTCCGGTCCACAGCCGCACTGTCCTCATCGTAGCTGTCTTGAGCACTCTCCTGACTCAGCTTCATCTGCGCTTCCTGGTTCATCTTGCCCGCCCAGATCTTCCAGTTCTCGAACTCGTTGTCCTCGAGCTGCATGCCGATCTCGTTGCGCGTCTTGCCGAAGTAGGCGCCGACGTAACGCGCTTCCTCCTCGGCGATGCGACGCTCGATTTGCTCTTGTTGACGGAGACGATAGAACTCGCGGCGGGTGATGTCGTATGCCTGAGAGACGGTCGTGTTTGTGTTTTCTAAAAGCCAGAGCTGGCGCTGGACGACGCTGTCCAATACTGTTAGCCACCTCTCTAAGCGTCAACTGTTGGGCGACAATACCTCTCTCCTGTCAAGGGTACGGCAGTCTGTCTCAATCCCTTGCTCCAATCCAGCAATTGGTAGTCTTTGCCGTCCTGCTCCACTAGGTTTCTCGGCCTCGCCAACTCCCACGGGTGATCCATAAAGAAGGTCCTCCGTAACCTATCCTCCGGATACGAAATCCTCTGCGGCTTGTAGATGGCCTTTGGCTTCCTGTGCTTCTTGCCCTTGGGAATGTGAACGTGCTGCTGCGGAATCGGCCTGACGAGCGTCTCGCCAGGCGGGCAGGAGGCCAGCACGTCAAACCATGGTGGGCGCTCGATGGGGTGGTCCTTCAGAATGACGGAATTGAGCTGGAGGTTCTTGGTTTTCCAAATAGTCGCTGGACGGATCTGACGGCCACCCATGGCTGCGACTGTCCCTTCTATGGGATTTGGTTGTCGCGGAACTGATTGCCGGTCGGAGAGGTGGTGGTGATGTTGATGCTGCTGGAGCACAAAATTTGGGGTCGGCGAATCTTATGGCCGGGATTGGGACGCGGTATGAGCGCGACTCCGAGTTTCCAACCTACCTAGGCCCGCCGAAAATCCAGCACCCCATCATTACCAACAACGACTACCCCAGATAACGATCCATTTCCTTCGACACGAGCTGCTTTAGAACTATCAAAGTGGCGGAAACATCATGAAGACGCCCTCATGAAATTTTCCCGTCGAGTAGATGGCTCCGTCTGCAGCACGGTGCTATCAAACTACCCGCCGGCGACTGGGCTTAAATTTCGAGCTCCCAAAGGTTCACGGGCAGTCTGCACCTCCAAGGTTAAGACAGCCACGAAGCACTTGGGAGGTGGATTCTTCTGTCCGAAGTCAAGTCATTGGCTGTATTCTACCTTTGTAACGCCAGACGCAACGCACCCGCAGCGGCGCAATGTGTCGCAACAGTACAGCACCGCTGCCGCCGTCGCACCGAAACCAGAGAGCCCGCTCGAACCGCCGCAACAGAGCAAGGAGGAATTGCATGCATACGTACGCCCAGATCCAGAGGACGAGGACAGTGCAGATGAACACTTTCGATATTACCGGGACCCCTACCGACGAGGCTATGCGCAGCCTGCAGGTCAGGAAGTTGAGGTTTCCGAGAATCATCACGATGTAAAATACCCGACCAAGGACGAGGTCTGGAGCGGAGGCGATGAAACTCAAAAACTGGTACAACAGCTATACTCGGCCATAAGGACCCGATCCCGCTATCCGCACCGAATTCGCCTCGAATCCATACACAAACTCTATCGCAAACTCCCCGAGCCACGAATGCTCAATCTCGTTGGTCCAGCGCGGCATCGTCTTTTGAGGATAATGGGACTTCCACATAAGCGCTCTCTGGATGCTATGTTACGATACTTCAGTTTAGTTTCGGATGTCAAAAGCGCGGGCTTGACGTTGAGAAGAGTGCAGTGGAATTACGCACTGGCTTTTGCGGCCAAGTATACCTCGCATGTTGGGACGCAAGAATTGGAAGCTGTGTTGAAGATGTGGAGGGACATGGAGGTTGGGGCTGGCGAGAAGGCCAACCATGTCACTTTCAACATACTCTTCGACACAGCTTGCAAAGCGGGGAACTCTGAATTGGCGGAGCTCCTGTACAACGAGATGGAGCATAGGGGAATCCCGTTCAACCGGTATCATCATGTCAGCTTGATACACTTCTTTGGTCTACGGCTGGATTCAGGGGGCATACGCGCCGCCTACCGCGAAATGGTGGAATCCAACGAAATTGTCGACCAGATTGCCCTCAATTGCGTCATTCAGGGTTTCCTACGTTGCGGGGAGGAGACGGCAGCCGAAGACGTCTACCAACGGATGAAGGACAACAACGTCTCGCCTCATCTCTTCGTGCCGTCGACGAACTATGCAGCCAACAAGGTCGTGAACAAAGTGCTTCTCATGTTCACGAAAATAGGCAAGCAGCACCCGGAACTCAAATCCACTCTGGAGAAGGGGGTCAATCTTGCCCCAGGTTTGCGGACCTACCGACACTTCATCGAGCATTATGGCCTCAAAGTCGGGAATTTGAACAAGGTCGCCGAGTTTCTGAACGAAATGAGAGCAACGCGCATCCCCGTCGACGCGACCATCTTTCTTGCGCTGTTCAAGAGCTTCTACGTTCATGGCGGCTACAGCGGCTCCGCATGGAGCAGGACCCGGCTCGACCGGATTCTGCAGGCTATGTATGATACGCGGGACGAAAATGCGAAGGGGTTCAAGATCGATACTTGGCTGGTGATCTGGGCCTTGCGTGCGGTCAAGAAGGTTGGCACAGCCGAGGACCTCGAGTTATGTTTCCAGCGGTTGCAGCAGAGATGGGATGTTCATCATGACAGGGTGCGGCATCTCCACCAGATTCACGATGTTATCATGAAGGGGCGGGACATGAGAGTCCAGGACCCATATGCCAATGGCACGATGTTGCGGAATCGCAGAATGAGCGGGTTCTGAACTTGCGAACCTCACAGGTCGGATTGTTGTACGACCACACCACAATATACCCGTATATAGCACCACGTCGCTTACAGCGCAATCCGTACATCTTGTAAATCAGAATGACTGCAAGGCAGTCCACATATTTCAGCTTTCTTCGTTCGTGTCACTGACAAATGGAAGTTCATTCGAGGTATCGTGCTGATATCTATGCGGCATTGTACACAGCATTTCCCCATGTGAGCCTTACGGCCATCCCAAACCTCTTGTATCCATGTCCACCGTTAGGTAACTCTCTAAGCAGACTTGTTCTCCTGGTAGACTGTTCCCATCGTTAGCACATCCATTCTATCATCTTGCTCCGGCTGGGCGGGATGTCCAATCGCATTGTTCGGAGGATGAGCCGCCAGAGCCGGATCCCAAAGCACTCACCAGCAATGCCGAACGGCGCGAAGAAGCCGGTGGCCATGAAGCTCCAGTAGCAAACACCGAAGAGCTTGCTCTTGGGGTTGAACGGGATGTTGGAGTAGGGACCCTCGGGGTAGTGGTAGGGCGAGGAGAGACGGGCGCGCGTGGCGTGGAAGCCACGCTTGGTGACCATTGAGGTCGCGGTGCGGGTGGCGGTGCGGGAGAGCATCTGGTGAGATCAATTAGTTGTCTGGCGTTGATTTCAGAGGATCGGGTGATTTGCGTACTTTGTCGGCGAGTGGAGAGTTGTTTGGGTGGTGGATTGGAGCTGATGGCTTATGAGGGAAGTGGTGACGGCTTCAGCCGATTTCTCGGATGAGGTTGTTTCGAAAGCTTGGCGAGGATGCTGCACGTGTGAAGTCACGTGTGCAGAGTTAACGGCAGCCTTCCGCTGACAAAAATATGAGGATGGACGGTCACTGTTGGCTTTAGTTATTCTTTGTTGGAAAAAACTGACATGAACGAGGGGAGCTCAATCTCTTTTACTTTCAATTCCGATAATATGTAAAGACTTGGAGTTCTCTGCTCAGTTGGCCTCACATTTGCCCCAACTCAACGTATTCGCAACAGTATACCGAGTGTGAAATGAACCTTCGTTATTTCTGTCTGCCCTTAGCCTAGAGCTGGCACCGTGACGTCGGCAGCTGCCGGTGGATCTCGATGCCGAACTCACCGCTTACTGAGCTTGGCACCTGTTTTTTTTTCTGCCGCCTCGCCCACTTTGCTCTGCTCTCTTGCGACCATCTGCGGGTTTGTGCGCCACAGATCGATCGGAACTGGGCTCATCCTTCACCAACCTCTATCCTGTCTGTCTTTTTTGTCCCAAGGGCACTATATCGGACCTTGATACACGTGAGGGACGAATCCTGCATCTAGTGCCGCCAATCGAGTCTTAATCTTGCAGCAAAATCCCTTCTTGGTTTTTGATGAGCCGTGTCTGCAGATCGAGCGAACACCGAGCGAACCAAGATTGAGAACGTTCCTTGCTTCCTCGTGGAACGAAGCGCGTATAAATAGCGCCGCGAGTTGTAGAAACCGAATTCTCAACACCTCTCATTCATCTGGCCGCACGAAGCACCGCCAACATGGATGAGATGTTCGATGTCTTCGAGGGGAAGGGCGACCCCCAAAGCGCGAGCGAAGACGAGACCCCTGCCCAGAATCAGAAGAACCGCAATGAGCGCGGAGGCAGCAAAAAGAGAAAGGTCGACGAAGCGATGAACGGCGAAGCCGAGAACAACACCAACACCAAATCCGCCAAGGAGAGCACCGATGTCGACATGGCGGACGGAGCAGAATCTTCAGACGACGAAGAGGATGAGTCTTCCGAGGACGAATCGGATACCCCCAGCCAGCAGGACAACAAGAGGCGCAAGAAGGAGGATGGCCAAGCGCCTGTCATGACGGACACTTTCAACACCGCTGAGTCGAGAGAGGTCGCAGGCGCAGCAACCTTTGTGCCTCAGGATTCGAGCTTGGTATTATCACACAACATTCAGCACCAAGTCGCGCTGCCGCCAGATCTGGACTATGAGTACGTGCCACTTTCAGAGCACAAGTCTCCAGAGCAGCCCGCCAGGACGTGGAACTTCAAGCTAGATCCCTTCCAGAGCTTGTCCGTCGCTTCGATCGAACGAGACGAGAGTGTACTGGTCTCGGCCCATACTTCTGCTGGAAAGACGGTTGTTGCTGAGTATGCCGTTGCGCAGTGTCTGAAGCGCAACCAAAGGGTCATATACACCAGTCCTATCAAGGCGTTGAGTAACCAGAAATACCGAGACTTCGAAGCCATCTTCGGCGACGTTGGCCTGATGACGGGCGATGTCACTATCAACCCCACGGCGAGTTGCCTGGTCATGACGACAGAGATTTTGCGATCGATGTTGTATCGCGGTTCAGAGATCATGCGGGAAGTTGCCTGGGTGGTTTTCGACGAGATTCACTACATGCGCGACAAGACTCGCGGCGTCGTGTGGGAAGAGACGATCATCATGTTGCCTGACAAGGTCCGGTATGTCTTCTTGTCCGCCACCATTCCAAATGCTTTCCAGTTCGCCGAATGGATCGCGAAGATTCATCATCAAGCATGTCACGTCGTCTATACCGATTTCCGGCCAACGCCTCTACAAAACTACTTCTTCCCAGCGGGTGGTAAAGGAGCACGCATCGTGGTGGACGAGAAGGGAAATTTCAACGAAGCCAACTTCAACTCTGTCATGCAAGAAGTGGAAGCTTCGAAGGGTGCCGATCCCAACGACCCCGACGCCCGACTGAAAGGCAAGGGCAAGAACAAGAAAATCGACAAGGGAGGCAAAAACGACAAAGAGAAGCCAAACGACATGTCTAGGCTGATCAAGATGACAATTCGCAAGAAGATGAACCCTGTCATTGTTTTCAACTTCTCGAAGCGGGAGTGTGAGAACATGGCCCTTACCATCTCAAGAATGAATTTCAATGAGGAGTCAGAAAAGGCGATGGTGCGGAAAGTGTTCAGCAGTGCTGTGGACAGTCTTTCCGAGAGCGACAGGGACTTGCCACAGATCTCAAATCTGCTTCCGTTGCTAGAGAAGGGCATTGGTGTGCATCACGGTGGGTTGCTACCAATCTTGAAGGAGACGATCGAGATTCTGTTCCAGGAGTCCCTTATCAAGGTTCTCTTCGCCACCGAGACATTCTCAATTGGCCTGAACATGCCAGCCAAGACTGTGGTCTTTACACAAGTCACAAAGTGGGATGGTGTGAAAAGGAGGCCGATTACGTGCTCCGAGTACATTCAGATGGCCGGTCGTGCTGGACGGCGTGGTCTCGATGCTCGAGGCTTGGTGATTATGATGATTGATGACAAGCTGGAACCTGAGACCGCCAAGGAGATTGTCACCGGGCAGCAAGACAGGCTGAACTCGGCCTTCTATCTTGGATACAACATGATCCTCAACTTGCTCAGGATCGAAGCCATCTCTCCCGAATTCATGCTGGAGAGGTGTTTCCACCAGTTCCAGAATGCCGCTAGTGTTCCCTCTCTTGAGAAGGACTTGATAGCATTGCAACAGGAGCGCGATGGCATGTCGATACCCGACGAAGCCACCGTCAAGGACTACTATCAGATCCGCAACCAGCTCAACTCATTCACGAAGGACTACGAGCACGTTGTGCAACATCCTACCTACTGCAAGGACTTCCTCCAGCCTGGTCGTCTGGTACACATAGTTGACCCCAGCAAATCCCAAGGCGGCGTCACCTCCGGGGTCGACTTTGGATGGGGTGTCATTGTGCAGGCAAACCAACGCAAGAAGAAGCCCGGTGAGCCGGAATTCCCACCTCAAGAGAGTATCGTCATGGACGTACTCATCGGCGTTTCCAAGACCAGTGCGCAGTTCGCGCCCGTCACCATTGGCGAGTACGACAGAGTCGTCACATCCGACATGCCGCCGGACCAGGTTCCTGCCGCCAGCGAAGAAGATATGGTCTTCGCCATTGTGCCATGCCTCCTGACGTGCCTGAAAGCCATCTCACAGATCCGCATCTTCATGCCCAGGAACATCGACAACGAGTCGGATCGCGTCGCAGCTCGCAAGTCTCTCCAGGAAGTTCGTCGCCGCTTCCCCGATGGTCTTCCTATCCTTGACCCCATCGAGAATATGGAGATCACGGACGAGTCCTTCAAGAAGCTGTTGCGCAAGATCGAGGTCCTTGAGTCCAGGCTGTTGGCAAACCCTCTTCATCTGTCACCTCTCCTACCATCGCTCTGGGATCAGTATGCTCAGAAGACGAAGCTCAGCGAGAAGGTGAAGGAAAAGAAGAAAGAAATCTCCAAAGCCCACTCTATTTCCCAGATGGACGAGCTCAAGTCGCGGAAGCGCGTCCTCCGACGTCTCGGTTTCATCAACGATGCCGAGGTCGTCCAGCTAAAAGCCCGAGTCGCCTGCGAGATTTCCTCCACCGAGGGCCACGAACTGCTGCTCTCGGAACTGCTCTTCGACCGCTTCTTCAACGAGCTCAGCCCCGAGTTGATTGCTTCAACACTATCCTGCTTCATCTTTGACGAGAAGACGGACGCCAAGGAGATGAGAGAGGAGTTGGATAAGCCGTATAGGGAGATCAAGGCCAAGGCCAGGATCATTGCCAAGGTGGGGCAGGAGTGTAAGCTGGCTGTGAACGAGGAGGATTATGCGAACAGCTTGAAGGGAGAGTTGATGGAGACGGTGTATTCGTGGGCTCAGGGACGGCCATTTTCAGAGATCTGGTAAGTCATCCCTTTTTGGAGACCGCATCCGAATCCCTCAAGCGAACAAAAGAACAATTACTAACCAGTCCTAGTAAAATGACCAACACCTACGAAGGCTCGCTGATCCGCCTCTTCCGCCGTCTCGAAGAGCTGCTTCGCCAAATGGGTCAAGCAGCCAAGGTGATGGGCAACGACGACCTGACCAAGAAGTTCGAGGAGTCCCTCTCCAAGATCAGGAGGGATATCGTCGCCGCGCAGAGTCTCTACCTCTAAGCGTCCCGGCGACGTTTCCTGCCAACTACGCATTTTATTCTTCTTGAAATACCTCGAGGCATCTTCTCGCGAACAGACACAAATGTTGTCTTCAATTTTATGTACGGTCATAGCATCAGGGGTGTTTACGGAGTATAAGGATACATAGGCATAGCAAAAGTTTCATTGCTGATAATAATACGCCTCATTGAGGTTGCAGTGATATTCAGAAAGCCTGCGATTCGCCTAACCCTTCGTCCTCACTGCCTATGTAACTGATGCCAGAGATCTCATGGGCGGGGTCCGCAACCGGCCCTGTGGATGCACCAGCGTCGACAAAATTCCACTGCCGCTCGATATCAGCTCCCAGCACGAGCGTGACGTACGCAAACCAAATTGCAATCGAGAGGATGAAGGGTATAGACAAGACACCGAACGCCTCTAGGGATACCCAATCCAACTCCATGAACTCCTCGCTCCCATCGATCTCGTCCCGTAATCCTACAAGCCAAGCTGCCGAGGCATAGACGCCCGACAGCGAATCCCCGAATATTCGTTGTAGAATAGACTATATCCTTGCCTCATCACCCGATAAACTCATTATTATCCCCGTCGTGAGACTTAAGACCGCGCCCGAGGCAACGAAGGTCTTCCAGCGGTCACCCCACATCGACTCCTGGCCTTCGAGACGCAGACCCCAGAAGAGGCAGCCCAATGGCCAGAAGAACCCAATCGCCATGCCTCGTATCAAAGTATCGAGGCCTTGCGCTAGACCGCTGGGGTCGGCGTCGTCGGGATTGGGCAGCACGGCGTCGTTGCCGGTGTTGTTGTCCAGCCAGTCATCCTCCATCCTTCGCAACGTATCCGGACTTGGGGGCTCGTCGCTCTGGAAGCGATGCGCTTGGGAGCTCGCAAATTGAGTGCGCAGAGTAGCCACTTCTTGGGCGGTGAAGCCAGTGCTCAGGAACCGATCAAAGCCCCTCGGTTGGGGCCTCGTGCTCGGGGTCGGGGTGCTGCCGTCGTCGCCTCCCACGGTCTCGGCAGGCGGTTTGCCAGCCTCTCTGGCCTCGTCCTCGAGCTCCTTGGCTGAGAGCTCGTCGCCCAGCGAGCAATTTACGTACACGCGCACCACGGGCTTCGCACCTACGACGCCCTTCCCCTTGCCGTTTGGATCCCCATCCTTTGGGTCCCTGTCGCTCTGCTCATCGTCGGAAGGCGGCGGCGGTTTGAGCACCGAGGACAGAGCGCTGGCGTCGGGGAGGAGGCGACCTTGGTAGATGAGCCTCAGGCGCGAGCGGGAGCGCAGGCGCGTGCGCAGGGTGTGCTTCAAAGTGAGGACAGTGGTGGTGCTGGGGTGGGTGACGTCGAGGTCGAGATCGGGGATGGAGGAGGAAAAGCGGATGGTGAGGTGGAGGGGAGGGCGCGGGTTCGTCATTGTGGCATCGTGCGACGGCGAGGCGAAGTTTGAGTTGACAACAAGTGTCATGCGTGGGAGTTCTGGGACTGATGCTGAAGTTGGAGAAAGCGGTCGCGCGAGGTGACGTCGCGGAGTTTACTGTCCCTGGACCCTGAAGGTGTCTACACAGATCCACACCAGCGCTGTCACGGCTAAGGTTGATATGGCATTTGATATCGCACGCAATTCCATAGCTTTTCCAGATTACCTTAGACCATTACACTTCTCCAGGTAATCGTGGTGGATTCATTTCCTGTGATTCCAAACTTGGAGGCGACAACGACCTACTGTCAACGTGAATTACAGGTAGTCTGCATTGTGCAGCCCGCTAAGCATAACTCCTTCCCTTATGCACGCTTGTAAAATGTATTTATGCAATGCGGCGGTCGCGTAACCAGACCCCGGATTTTTGAAAACCATCGTCATCCTGAGTTGTTGATGCTCGCATCCCAAACCCGACGTGCCTCGTCAATTTTCTCCTTTTGTCTGGTTTTGGGCTCATATAGCCTGTGCGCGTCATGCTGCGGACGCGTAAACCGCTGAGCTGCTTCTACTGCGGCAAGCGTTCGGGCGCCTACTTCGATCCCGCAAAGCGACAGTTTGACTGCAAACACTGCGATGCGACGAACTACCTCGACAAAGTAAGCTTGCTCCCTTCGCTGAAACTACCTCCGTTCGTATGGCTAATGTGCTGCCGTCCAGAATGGAGACATTAGCAATCCTCCACTTGACGCAGTCAACGCCCCCAAACATACCAAACCGCTCTACATACCCAAACCCAACACCGTCGCCCCAACGTCCTTGATGCCGCCGCAGCCCGAATCTATCTTCTGCGAAGCCTGCCTGAAGCACCAGCGACTCTACATTGCTTCCATCGCGCAGTATGAATCGGAAAATCCCAGCGACGACTTCTCGATGGATAAGGAGTGGTACCGGTACAGGCGGAACCTGGTGAACCGCTACCCGCAATGCTGCGAGGAGTGTAAACCGAGAGTCGAGGCGGCTATCAAGAAGGCGGACTACAGGGCGCTCTGTGATGCTGTGGGAAGGAAGAATGAGCAGAGCAGAGATCCGCGACTGAGGGCGAGTAAGGGTCGAACCGGCATGGACTACGTCAGCAGCCTGGGAAAGGCAGCTTGGTGGGGGGCCTTGATATTGCAGTTGGGATGGCATGTGAAGGCGCTCGTTGAAGCAGGGATGAAGAGCGCGGACGGGATGAGGGATCCAGACGACGATAGTTGGACAACAGCGGGCTTGGGGATGGTCAACGAGGCAGCTGGATATCTGCCACAGGACGAGCAGCTGATCTGGTGGAGCTTGATAGCCTCTCTTGCCTCACTCTGGTGGAATCCCAAGTTCAACCAGGTCCTTCGTGGCTTTGACAGGCACATCGTCGGGGTGCGTCAGTGGTATATGCTCCAAGTCTTCTTTTGCGCATTGCGCATCGCCCTTCTCTGCCTCTCGATCGAGACGCAGCCCAAAAACGCACAACTAGCAGCGCATATGGTCGCCGCAGGTATGACGCTCTTCGTCACTTCCCGCGCAACACGCGCCATCCGCATCGACAACCGTCGTCTCTTCGGCACGCACAAAGAGCCCTCCCCAACCACCGACAAGACACCGACCCCATCTTTTAGCTTGAAGAGGAAGCAGACCAAGCAACAGCCCAGCCTGGCCGAAACCCTTACTTCAGCGCTGCCCCAACCCGACGAATCTCCGCGGCAACGCAAGATCATGAGCGACGAGAGACCCCCTGATTACGAATACCAGTTCACCCCCAACCTCACGTCCCAGCCGGAGCCTGCCGCCGAGGAGGATGGCATGGACTGGCAGCCAACGGGCTCGACGACCCTACCCCGTGCTCTGCGCAACGACACCCTCGGGGCTGGTAACAGACCATTCGGTCAAGCTCCCGTCCACGAGAACAACAGACCTTTCTACTACCGCGCCCCCGAGGCTCCGGCACATACGCGGACGAGCCCAAAACACCCCGTCATGTGGGGGAGTCAAGGGGACCAGAGAGGATTTGCACCAAAACCGGCGAGGAGGAGCGAATTTGCGGAGCCGAGATTCTTCGCGCAGCCAAGGGGCAGCGATGTGCAGGAGGACGAGCAGTTGGCTGGCTTGGTCGGGGGGTTCAGCTTCAGTGAGCAAGAGAAGAAGAAAGGCGGCTGGTTCGGATTTGGAAAGAAGTAGGGATGCCTCACTCCTGATTATCAAAGGGCGCAACGTACACGACACAATCGCATCGCATGGGTTGGCTATGGTGGTTCTGGTTTAGCATTAAGCACGGTGTTTGGGATCTGGTTTCACAACCGATAGGCTTTTGTATAAGCAATAAGCTACTGTACATAAGGCTATAGACAACAAGCCGCAAATTCATCATGAATTATTGGCACTCCTGTTTTTGTTAACTAGCATGCTGCCTCTCAGCCTGCTCACCCCTTGTTTAAGCATATTCCTAAGCATAAGTGGGTGGATCTCGGAAATGGGACAACAGGAGACGGAGGGCAGAGCAGCCCGTCTTTCGCAAGAAAAGGAAGAAGATCAGCCCTTCATTTCCCATCTACAGCGCAGGCTGACGAAGAGTAAAGTCTTTAGCCGCCTGGCGCGAAGACACTTGAAAGTAAGTCGGATGGGACTCTTTCTCGAAGAGGGAGCTCAAGACTTTGATGGCGTTCCGAGCCCTCACAACGAGCTGACGACAGCTTCCGCAGTCAAAATCGCTGGGCGCTCGGCTCCGGCATCTCAACAATCTTGGCGCCGACGATCCAGATCACACAGGCAGTGGCTCCGGGAGGTCATCGCACCAACAATAGCTCGGCCAAGACTCTAATGGAGGCAGTACCTGGCCGGGATGCGTCGAGGGTTACGCACCGTGATACGAACATGCTGGGACGGGTGGTGGGCCGCGGATTCGGCTGCCCCGCCCCCTCCCCCTCACTACGTCACTGGCGGTGGTGAATCAAGTCGGGTGATGGATGCCAGGCGAAAGCCACTATCGAGAGGACGCCAGAGAGAGGGTTCCCCAGAGGATAAGCAAGTCTGGAGAAGATTTGAAAAGACAGAATGAGCAACGTTGAATATTTATGTAGTGTATCTGAAACGAGGTGCCACCTCCTACTCCGATGAAAGCCCAGGCATTGCAAGAGTAAAAAAACAACATGTGACAAAATGCATCGAGCTACGGAACGAGCTCATAGCTTCGTCCGCCCAGGTCATGAAGCCGGCCGTAAATGCTCACAGAAAGGGAATCGTCGCCTCGTGTGCCTTGACTCGTGTGCTCTCCTCACCACACTCCAACCCACCACCGGTCAGCCACGCTCAGCGCGCCATCACGAGTGGCCTTAGCTGGAAATGTAGTTGAGCACCGAGTCCACGATGCTTTGCCTCCTCTCCTCCTTGTTGACCACCAGGCTCATGGCCTTGATGATCTGCGCGTCGCTGGCCGCGCTGGGGGGAAGCGTGATGGGGCCGAGATCGTGGAAGCCCAGCCCGCTGAAGAAGATGTATCCGAAGGGCCCTCCGAGGGTGGTGAGGACGCCGCCCTTCTGCTTCGCCTTGACGATGTAGCTGTGGACGAGGTCCTTGGCGTAGCCGTGGTTCTGGTGATCTGGGTGTGTGGCGAGAAGCTGCAGGTACATGTGCTGGGGGTAGCGGTTGAAGAACTCGGTGCGGGCCTTGTTGACGACCTCGGTGTAGGCGCTGAGGCGGGAGTCACTGATGTTGGACTTGATCTCGCGCTCTGTTTTAATGTCAGCGACCTGTTTGCCTAGGGTAATGCGCCAATTGGGACCAGGGAAGAGCAGAGGCGACGCATGGTGTGTGAAACTTACTCTTGCGGTCATCGTCCTCGGCGGCGGACATGTCCCATACAGCGACGGCGACGATGTTGGCAGAGTCCTTCTTGCCGGCAAGGTCAACAACCTCAATGACCCAGTCCTTGTTAGAGGGGTCGAGGTGCTCCTTCAGCAGAGTTTCGATCTCCTGGATGTAAGTGGCATCCTGGCTGCTCTTGGTGGGGACAAAGTTGGTCCAGAGGCGCTCCTTGTTGATGGCGGCAAGGATGCACTTGACGACCGCGGGAAGGTCCTCTGGCTTGGCGGGGCGCGTCTTGACCATTTTGACGGTGTTTGTGATGTGTGAGAGATTGAGTAAGGGGTGCTTCGGACGTGTGTCTGCTGGATGTGAAGGGGAAGAAGAGGGAGGAGGAGGTGGCAGAAGGATGCGCCGCCGTCTATATAACCTTAGCTTTTGGGTGCCTCTTAGCGGATCCAGCGACCAAGGTACGCAAGGGTAAGGTACATTGGAGGCAGCCCAGTAGCGTCGGCAGAGCAGGTGACTTGCGATAGATTGTCATCGGGCGACAACCCGAGGTATCGTGCTAACAGGGCTTCGCGAGCATGGGCGGCAAGTCCCCGCATATTTGGTGGGCAGTCGCGGTCACAGTCTAGCTGCCGGAGCCGGTTCTCGTCGAGACTGGACTCGACTCGCGGATTTGAGCTAGGACGACGTAGAATTTTCGCTGGCCCCAATGGGCTAATTGCCGCATTAAGCCCGATAGCATAACTAACTATTGCTTGCAGCCCCGGTGAAAGATTTGTTTTCACTTCCGTTCTGGACGCCGTCTTGCACGACTGGCGGTGTCGGCCGGGTTCGCCTTGTTAGCTGAGGATTTGACCCCTCGTGGCCTTGCAACGGCCGCTTACTGCGCGCGCTGGAGCTGCACCGTGGAGGATCCATGGCAATTGCCAACAGTACATGCAGCGGCGCTTGCACGCATCGTCTTTACATTACAGTTCCTTGTACAAAGCACCACGAGCCCTCAAACCCAAGGAGTTCTTGCCCTGCGATCCGGCAATGAGACTGTAAGCTCAATGCCGGCCAGCGTTTCATCGGCTGCCAACGAAATGACGTCGAGCGAGCGCACTGAAAAGCTGATGTGTCTCCCCCGCAGTGCTAGAACGAAAGCAGTCAATGATGCGCAGGCCGACGAAAAGCGTCAACAGCACTGCCTGGACCGTCGAATTGCATTTGCCAGCAGACGTGATGTATTACAACAAGTGTATCATGTGGCAATGGCAGGCTGTGCACAGTGACTCGCCTGCCCCTCTGCACCATCCATCATCATGACTGATCGTCTTGCCCCTCATGGTTCCCGTCCCGGATCAAAGAACAGGGCTGTCGTCATGGTCCGTGCTCTTTGCATAGAGCTGCGTCCTGCAGCAAGCTTCACTTGAAAAACTGCAGCTTGATCCACACGAGCTCACCAAGCTCGAACAGTCTGGAGCCAGGGTCTCGCGTTTGCGCGTACTGGGCCTCTGCCTCTTCTGCAACCCTTGCCGCTTTGCGTCCGGGAACACCTCGCGAGGGGCTTAGCATCTCGCGGTGGCCCGCCGGTGTTAGTCAACTGCCTCGTCAGTCGGTCACCAGCTCGTGGAAAAAAAAGGAGGTCTAAAAAAAGCTCGCGAGTTGAAATCGGAGGCTCCTGCAGGACAGAGAAATTTGACCGTGCTCGCCACAACGGCATGAGTACATCATGACTCCACCAGCAAAAGTTTGCGGTGCAGTGCGTTGCGAAAATGCTGCAGCGCACTCGCGTGCAGTTCGTCGTTCTTCGGGATGATTTGGATCTGGAGACAATCTCATTCTCTGATAGGCATGGTGGAGAGAAGGAGAGTGTCAGACGGCCTAGATGAGTCCATTCTCATGTGCCCAGGAGAGCCGTCGCAGTAGATGCTTGGCAAGATGCGTTACCCCGTGAACTCGTTTCTCTTGAGTTGTATCATATGAGGTTGCAACGAGAATGTCCGCTTTGCCAGGACCGAAGGGCTGTGCAAAAAACCACACTGCTTCTCTTCCTACGATGCTTTGGTCTGTTTCAAGCCCTCTTTCTGGGCCTTCAGATGTGAGCGTCTGCTCAGCCACGCGAACACACAGAGTCTTGCAGCAGATTCCGGTCGATGGACGGTTTCGTCTTCTGCCGAGGCAGGCAGCGGGATGCGAGATGGTTCAGGCGCGGACATCGGGGGTCGCCATGCTTACGGACATCGGCGTTTCCAGGAGCATTCTCGTCGAGCCTCGTCCGAAAGTCTTGGATCGTAGTGACACATGACAGCAGCTTCTTCTGAAGGCTCGCGGTGCCTCTGGATGTTCGCTCGGAAGGCCTCTGTCGTGCTCGTTGACCTAGGACTGATAGCATGCAACGCATTATAGACTGTGAGCATCTGATGAGAGGAACAACGATTATAACATCCGATAACATGAGGTCGACTTAAGGTTGAAGCTGATTCAGCTGCTCTCTGACCATGTTTGAGCCTATCCTCCCCCACGTGACAACGTGATGGTTCTGAGGATGAGGGGCGAACAGCGACACTACTGGCGGTCGGCGTCAGTCGGACTTTGACCCGCTTTCTCCGACGTCACCTCAAGTATGGCCTTCACCTTCGCCGAAACATTCTGTATCTGGTACATGATATCAGTGATGAAGTTCCCCATATCCCACAGGAAATGATGATCATATCTTCATCCCGAGTTTGTTGCTAGTCGCAGGGTCCTAATGGACAACGTGCCTCCAGACACGCCGCCACACAAGGCGCGCAAGAAGCGGATTCCCGTGAGTTCATAATCTCCCGGAGAAGCTCTTGTCTAATCAAATGTCTGATACAGAAGGCTTGCGGCTCTTGTCGTCAATCAAAGGTCCGATGTGACGGGTCGAGACCTTGCTCCAGGTAGATTTTAACCCAACAGTTCCCTGTCAAACCTGCAAGTCTCATGCTCTTTAGATGCTCCAATCTGAAGAAAACTTGCGTGTTCGAAGAGCCAGAGAAAGATGAGCAAGCCAGGTATGCTTTCATCTCGTTCGTGAAGGATGACGCTCGGCCTAGCTGACCTTGTTCGAGGCGGATCGAGTCTTTGGAGAGTGACATCGAGAGTCTCAGAGATCTTATGAGATCGAGGCCGACTATTGATGAAGAGCGATATCTAGCTCCGACAGAACTCGACAACTCCGTCAACGCTGGAACGGAGGAATCTGTGGTGAGAACAGGTGCTGGCAATCTGATCACGCAGTTAGCACCACCCTCAACTATGTCTGCGTCGACAATTCCTCGGGCAACACCGCCCAGCTTCGACCAATCGAGCTTCCAGAATCTATCACCCCTGGCGAGCATACCATCAACCTCCATGTCAAGGAAGCGCAAACGAACGCACTTTGAGGTGGAAACACCCGCGACGTCCGACTTCATCACCAACGGGTTGATAACCTTGGAAGACGCCAAGCAATACTTTGATACATTCTTCCAGGGATGTCATCAATACGTGCCTGTATTCGATTCAAATAGCGATTCTCTGGAAACTATTCGGAACAGGAGTGACGTTCTATTCAGCACGATATGCGCAGCGGGATGCCGCATTTTAAGGGGCAGCGACTCACAGCAATGGCACTTGTTGAATTTCCATGTTAAGCGCATACTCAACGCTGTCATTGCGACCCCAGCAGTTGCAACATTAGAGACGGTGCAAGCCCTTTTGGTCAGAGCATGCTATGTTTCGGAGCGGTCATTTCTAGTGACCTTAGCCACTCGGATGGCTATTGACATAGGGCTCCCAGCAGCCTACGACGACATGAGTGCCCAGTCAATTCGTCGCCCAAATCAACTTCAAGAACAGTCAGAAATTCACGAGCTTGAGTTGATGCGCAAGACGCGAACCTGGTTACACCTCCTCAACATGGGCCATATACTTCATGTCGATGCCAGCGATCTCTTGATCTTTAAATTTAGTGGCGATGTACGCAGGTGTCGAGTTCTTCTAGAGAGTCCACACTCCTCTGATCTTGACCTACATCTCATATCCCAGGTTGAGCTCAACGTACATCGAGCAAACACGTACGCAGCTTTGCCCAGTTTCGGTGGATTGACAGACGAGGAGACACTTGACGTTGTCAAAGACGCACAAATCGACATTGATGTCTGGTACAAAGACTGGTTGCGCATATTCGAAAGATCACCTGCACAGAAGCGATGGCTCACTCTGAATCTGCGGATTCAGCAATGCTGGGCCGACACCATGACCATGTGTCGGGCGGTGAGAATCTCAGGGGTCGAAAACGTCGAAGCCATGTCTCCCATACAGCGAGACATCTTACTAATGGCTAAGGAAGCTCTAGAGACGCACCTTGGAATCATCATCGAGGAACCCAGGGACTACCTTCACAACCTGCGCTTCGCTATGGACTTCGTATGGGCTAAATGCGCCTTCTGCTTTCTGTTACTGCTCAAGCTGTCGACACTACTGGCGCAAGACGGAGAGGATGCGAAGCGCACGTTGATCGCACAGGGGCAAACCCTCTTGATAGAGCTTCGCAACGCTGGAGGAAATGGAAACGGCGGCCGCAGCGGTGCCAATCGAGTCTACTTGCAGCTTTTGCAGACGGGTATCGAAAAATTCAGCCGCACCACCCTTGGCGAGAATGTCTTCCCGCCCGAGGGTCGTGTCACCGGTACGAACACCCCGCGAAGGCGACAAGAGACAGGCGGCCCGAACGAAATGGACTCTTTCGTCCCGGAGCAGTTTGTCTTTGAATGGGACTTCCCAGGCCTCACGTTGTTCTCGTCGCCTACAACTGATCCGGGATGGTTTGACGACTTCCTCAGAAGCGCGTTGGTGGGCGGCGAAGACTTCTATAACTTTGGATGGAACTCGCTTGATAATTCTATATAATCACGATCTATCTAGCCCACACTATTGCAGTTCAAACACTCTTCTTCCCTGAGCATCTCTGCCGAGCTCTGACGTCTTATGGGTCGTACTGGTGACAACCCGGTCGTCGCCCGCCGGTAAGATGACAGACAGGCTCTTCCACGGAGGAGAATAGCCCGAAGATTCGTCCCGCTCAAACTCAACCTCGACTTCGGCTTCCCTGCCAGTGTAGTTAAGCTTGTACTCGGAGATCTTTGTCTTCTCAACCGCGGCAACACCATCGTCTTCATACCATGAATTGGAGAATCGCTTTCCCTGGGACACCGCTGCCGGTGCCGGGAATATCTCAACAGCTCGGTAGTCATCCAAGGGGAGGCTGGCAGCGTTCTCCTTCTCTCCAGGCGAAAGAACCTGCACATCGCGACCGACAGGGATGATCGTGCCAACCTTGGCGAGCAGTGGGATACCCGCACCGTGCCACTCTGCGTCGAGGGTCGCCCACTGACCGGCCTCAAAGTGCTGGTAAGGGGCGTTGATATTCAAGAATCCAGAGTCCTCTTCAGATGCCTTCGGAAGGTAGATCTTGGTCTTGCTGACCTCGGTCTCGTACACGCCTCCCACGAGCAAGGAATCACCGAGCCAGTACTGCTCCTCGCCATCCATGATCTTGGGGGTCCAGATTTCAGGGTCCGTCTCGTAACCCCATCCCGTCCAGCGCTGAGGTGGTGTGGCAGTCTTGTGGCTCTCGAGCATGAGGGAGTACAAGTAGGGGATCATGGCGTATCTACGCTTAATGGCCTTGCGAACCAGGTGCGTGATGGAGGGATACATCCACGGCTCGATGACATCGCCGACTTTGTTGTCTGTGCCAGTCTTGAAGCAGTTGATGGCGAATCGAGGAGAGTGACAGCCGAGCTGCACCCAGCGCAGCAGCAACTCTGGGGACGGCTGCGGTCCTTCGAACCCTCCGATATCGTGTCCATAGCACTGCATGAGGCACATACCAGCGTTCAGCGACAATGCATTGGCACCCTTCATCCCTGACCAGCTTGTAATGTTGTCACCACTCCAAGTGCTACATGCGTAGCGCATCGTGCCGGCGGTTGCGCCTCTTGTCAGGACAAACGGACGACGGTCTGGATCGTGGTCCCTCATGGCGTCGTGAGATGCCTTCCCGTGCAGCTCAGTGTTGACGAAGCGACCCCAGAAGCCCACTTGATTCCTCTCCTTGGCGCCCTGGGGGACCTCAAGCTCCGGCTGGTCAAGTTTGCACTCCCAGTCGTCGTGGGTGACCGTGTACTCATTGTTGTCGTTCCACATGCAGTCGATACCGACCTTGCAGAGCTCACGCACGCCGTCATACCACCATTGGAAACCGGCAGCCGAGGTGAAGTCGATATGACCGCCCTCGCCGCTCTCGCCTCCGCCGGCGCTCCAGAGACGAGTGACCGCTGATTCCTTGGTGTGAGGGTCCGTGAACAGGGCACCGGCGTCCTTGAGCTTCTGGTACTCTGGGTGGTTCGCGAGGATATAAGGCTTGATGTTGGCAATTATGCGGATGCCCAGTTTGTGGTATTCGTCCAAGAAGCCCTTGGGATCCGGAAAGCGGTGGTGGTTCCAAGTGAATACATTCCGCGTCTTTGGGGGGTACTGGGACACGGTGTATCCGGACGACAACTGGTGCGCTGAACAGGGAATGTCGTGCTCTTTCAGCTTCCGCGCAACTTCTAGCAGAGCTTCCGACGCTGGAGGGTCATCCAACATGGAGTACTTCATTCCGCCTGAGAGGTAGCCGAAGGCCCAGCGGGGAACGAGCAAAGGGAACCCAGCCAGCTCGGCGTATGTCCGAACAATGTCCTTGAGCGTCTTTCCGACAATGACGTACTCTTCGAGGCCACCGTAATCCTGACGATAGACCTTATAGAAACCCCACATACCATCCATCTCCGAGCCCACGGAGTAGCTGCCACGAGAGTGGGTGGTTGAGAACATGGCAACGCACCCTTGCGGGGTTGCATTTATGAGGAGAGGAATGTTCTTGTACAGCGGATCTGTCTTGTAGACATCGTATCCGAAGCTGTCAGTGCATGAGAGCTCGAAACGGCGGCCAGAGAGATTCATCGGAGCCGCCTTTTCTCCCAGGCCCACGTGAAGGGTTCCACGGTGGTAGCGGGTGTAGTGCGCGATGCCTTCGCCATCAACGGTGTAAGAGCGATGAGGAATATCCGTGTGCAACGGCGTCTCAGCCCCCTTAAGACCGATAGAGACGACCGGCGTGGATGAAGAACCCCAGTCAACGCTGGCTTCGAACCCTCCAACTGATATCTGTTTGGTGGCCTCACTTGACGAGACCGAAATGTCGGACCCAGAAAGCTCATGCTTCGGCACCGGAACGCTGGGGTGAGGCGGCAGAGGGTACTTGTCCGTGGTGAAGGTTGTGCGGAAGACATTGCTCCTCACAGCTTCAAAGGTGAAGTTGAAGGGGAGCTCCTTGTCTGAGCTTGTGAGATTTACGCTCGGAGACGAGGCATCAGCGCCTGCGGCAGCTGACCACTGTGTGGGGACGCGTTCTCTTTGCGGCGCCATTTTGAGTGATTGGTGTTTCGGGAAGAAAGGTGTAGACGCCGAGTTCGACGAAGGGGACTCTTGTGTCTTTTGAAGGGCCGTGTTGATGTTATCCACAGTCGGCTGCGTTCCGATGAGACGAGGTCCAGAGTTGAGATCACGAGGCAGATAACATCTCCTCACCCACTTTCGGTGCAGTTAATGCGCGCGAATAGATGTGAAGCATACTTATTCGAGGCTTGGTCGTCGGTACCTCGTCGGTGGTCTACCCGGGCACGACTCGAGGCGTGCAAGTCTATTGGCTGATTCGGGAGGGGGAACGACAGGGATCGGTCGAGACACCACGATCTCCGTCCTCAGCCCACGGAGAAAGCGATGAAATGTCCGATCCTCCCACACCATCTCGGCATTGTTCGACGTCGGTCAGGATCATCGGCACTTAGTTGCCGTCGGACAGTCGCCGGACGCCCACATCTGCTTCGCTCTCTCGCTCTCCAGTCGTGCTCCATGACTCGCCGCGAGCCCCCATGGGGATCCCCGTGTTTGCTACGAGCTGGGATCGGCTCAATGTCCGCTCGTCAGCCCCAGGAAGATGAGGCCTCGGGATGCTATTTATCATCTGCTACATCCCGTATCTCGCCACACGTAGCATTCCTCATCATTGTGATGCCCCTTTTCGCACCTGTACAGCGCGACCTCTCCAACTCTATTCAGCATGGCGCACAAAGACAACACAGACTCCATCCACATGGAGGGTCAACAGCCAGCTGCCACGACCGCCACATCGGCCAACGTCGAGAGTGCCCCTGATCCCACCGCTGCCATCAAGACCAAGTCCGGCCGCGACAAGGCCGCCCAGTTCCTCAAAGCCATCGACACCCAGCACGTCACCATCACCCCGGCCGACAACACCCGCGTCCTCCGCAAGATCGACCTCCGCATCCTGCCCCTGATTCTCTTCACCTACTGCCTCCAATCCCTGGACAAGACAACCCTCAGCTATGCCTCCGTCTTTGGGCTCATCGAGGACACGAACCTCAAGGGCAACCAGTTCTCCTGGCTCGGCTCCGTTGTGTACGTAGCCCAGCTGGTCTTCCAGCCGTTGATTGCGTACCTGCTCGTCAGGTTCCCCATCGGCAAGTTCATTGCGACGATGGTCTTCTTCTGGGGCGCCATGCTGTGCTGCATGACTGCCTGCGAGAACTTTGCGGGGCTGATGGCCACGAGGCTGTTGCTGGGATCCTTCGAGGCCAGTGTTGCGCCGACCTTTGTGGCGATCGTCCAGATGTGGTACAGGAGAAGGGAGCAGACGACAAGAAACGCTGCTTGGTATGCCATGCTGGGTGTGGTCAACATGCTGGGCAGCCTGTTGACTTATGGCCTGGGCCACATTGATTCAACGTTGAGGCCGTATCAGGTAAGCTCGTCCTTGAAATCCGTGACAGGCACCATGTGCTCACACTTTAGATCATCTTCCTTTTTTGCGGCGCAATCACGGTTGCCTTCTCCGTCCTCATGTTGTAAGTGCTCGCCCTTTCCCTTACCGATAGGCAGCCTTGATTGACCAATTCAGTATCTTCATGCCCGACTCCCCTGTCGAAGCGAAGTTCCTCAACGATAACGACAAGCTCATCGCCATCGAAAGGCTGCGCATGAACCAGATGGGCATGGGCTCCGGAGTCTGGAAGTGGGATCACGTCCGAGAAGCCATGCTCGACCTGAAGACTTGGCTTTGGTTCTCCCTCATGTTCGTCATCAGCATCCCCTCAGGCGGTATCTCCACATTCGGTCCCTTGATCATCGAGTCCTTTGGCTTTGACTCCTTCACCACCATTCTATTCAACATTCCGTTTGGAGCGGTTCAGATGATTGCCACGCTTGGCGGCGCCTTTCTCGCTGATAAGCTGCGCAAAAAGTCTCCCGTTCTGCTGCTTCTCTGCCTCCCGCCTGTCGCCGGCTGCGCAATTTTGCTTGCAATTGGACGCGAGCCTAGCGACCGTGCCGTCCTCCTTACCGGATACTACATCATCTCCTTCTACCCCGGTATTTCCCCCTTGATCTACTCGTGGTCAGGCCAGAACACAGCCGGAGATACGAAGCGTAAAGTCACAACTGCGATACTCTTCGTCGGTCAGTCAGCCGGCAACATCGTCGGGCCGTTCCTCTTCCGACCAAACGAGAAGCCCTACTACTCCCGCGGCCTCACGGCGAACTTGGCCCTCTTCGTCGCGCTGGCAGTCCTCGTTGCTCTCGGCATGGTCTGGATCCGCATTCTCAACAAGAGACAAGCCGCGAAGCGTGTGGCCATGGGCAAGTCGGAGCACATCACTGACATGAGTATGGCGGACAAGAAGGCTATTGGAGCGCAGGATGAGGGTGTCATGCAAGCGGAGGAGCCAGTTGGTGACAAGGCATTTGAGGATGTGACGGATCTGAAGAACGAGGACTTCATCTACGTGTACTAAGACCCCACGCCGAATATATCTTGCATCTGTGCCACCAGTCGCTGAGCCCGCGCCCGCCTCCTCGGGTGCAGCATCACTTTATGAGACCATCTTCGGTGTTCGCATCTTGTTGCGGAGTGCTCGGGTGGCACTCCGCCACGGCTCGCCCGTCGCACGGCAGATGCGGACGCTGGATCTGAAGCGCAAGGCCGATACTGCGTCTTCCTCGTCCCGACCACCCGTACCACACAATCACCGCGCGCCTCCTGTGCTCCTTTTGTACACATCACCAACACTTACACTTGATTGGCCCTGCGAGCGCCGAAGCGCCGGTTCGGCCCCACGCCGCGATGCTGACCAGGGGGGGCGGCCTCGTTCAAGGTTGCCCAGTTTGCCTCTCCCTCTTCGCCGCCCTGGGGGTTCTGGGACCAAGCAATTTGGCCCATTCTCTCCATACTGTTGCGGAGTGTCTCAGGTTCCGCTTGAAGGAGATCAGAACAAGAAAGCAGAACCGCGGCGCCGGATAGTACTACGTTAGGAACCAACATTGCGGCACAGCCGCGTTACCCAAGATCGGCGCGCTCCCGTTGCATTTGAACGAGGGGCACAGGCGAGGCGAGCGAACCAACGAGGTTTCGTTGGTGATATGTGACGATGTGTGCGGCGTGTGGAATGCGGGCACAAAGGCTGACGGTTTCTATATTTGTTGGACTGCCTCCCAACATCCCATGCTTTTCTCCTCCTTTTTCTACATTCTACCAAGACAAGCTCGCTGGTCGGCACTACAAATAGCGATTGAAGTCCCTTCTACCAGGGTACCACGAAACCCGCCAATTCCACACTAGTACGGGGCCGACTGAGCTTGGCAGCCCCCAATATGCATCACAGCCACATGAATGCCGGCGCAGCTCTTGTGCTCGCCTACGCCAAGTACGAAAAGCGACTTACGCGGTTCGGGAACATTTTTGGATGGGCATTTCTTCTGCTTCTGGTCGGCTGGATGGCACAAAACATCGGCATGCCATCCATCAACATCTGGGGCGCACCAGTCCGAGAGATGGTCACCATAGGGTATAACGACAGAAGCTGGACGAGGGGCCAGTCAATATCAGTGGGCCTGGCACAGAGGACACAGGCGTAGCGACTCGTGGCAACAGAAAAGATATTTCACGACGGGATTTCGATTGATGATTACTGGGATTCGGGGCATTAAGCGAATGATATGGGAGGAGTTATTGAAGTTTTTGCTTGACAGGAATTAACTACGTTTGAATGGTCACGGCTGCCTCATATGTCTCGGATGATGAATGGTAGTCGCTGAGGTAGCATGTCTAACGGCTGTCGGGGTTGAGACACGGCACACGATGAGGGGAGTGTTAGAAGGGAGCCTGAATCGATCTAGGAGTCGTAAAGCGTCGGTTGCATTAATCTGACAGTTCAGTCATGCTCGAGTGTGTTCTTCAAGTCTAACGTTGCGCACACTCAAAGCTTAGGATTGCAATACAAACTCAACGTAGCCAGCTCACAAGTCATCGTGTGATCATTTTCCGCGGATGCCGTCGTTAGCCCTTCCATACTCAGTTTCTCTCCTGATCTTTATTTAAGCTATCTCGCGCCTCTAAATTCAGTTCTTAGATCTCGACTCAAATACACGGTTGTCGTGGCGTCCATCGCCCGCTATGTGAACCGCCGGGTAGCCATATAATTTGTGGTTGGAGCAGACTCACATGATCTGCACCCGAACGGGCGGATGACTATAATGCTTATTTGGGTCACAGACTTAGATACAGCAGCAATTTTGTATGAAGTAACCAACTCAAATTTGGAGACAAGCTCGCGGCACCGTTCTGATTGACGAGACTGGCACGCTTGTGGTATAAGAAGGCTGCTGTGGTGTAAATTTCTTCGAGGAGCATCGTCGCGATGAGGAAGACGTCCAGGAAGAACATGAGGGAAAATGAGAAAGATAAGATTAGGAAACTTTGGACCAGCGACCGAGCCACTTGTCTGAAGTCCGCCGCTGTTGTGGACTGCCCCGAGCTTTGAGCACCAGTATCTGAGATAGGGATGACAATATCATCCGAGGTTTCTCTAACAGCTTAACTCTTGAGGAGATAAAAGTTGCTACTGCATATTTAAGGAGGCACTACGACATCGTAGCCGTCGGTCTGGCCATCATCAATGTTGTACCAGCTGACATTGTCAAAGTACAGCGTACGGGTGTCGCCCGTGTAAACGCTTGTATCTGCTCGAGCCTGTGGTTAACACTCGTCCAAAGTGAGATAAATAGGGTCGGAGCTTACCGGCGTTGTACTGGCCATTTTTGAAACCAACTCCGGTCGTCATGGAGCCGCTGTCAGTCCACTCATCGTCGAAGCCCAAGTTGATATCTTGGACGTTGTAGATCTCGTCCCCATCATAGTAAACGATGTATCGGCCATCGTTCGAGTTGCTGAATCTGGCATTGAGGACAATGGGATGCCAAGTGTCGCGTGTAATGTCGTCAACAATGACCTCTGTGACATCGGCAGTTGAGCTACACGAAGATCTGTACTCAATCTGAAGCTGGTTCTGAACGATGGCCAGTGTACCGCACCAACTGGCGCAATAGCCTAGACAGAAGTGCTGGGAGATGATGGACTGTTTGTCGTCTGGATAGTCGCTGGGAACGTAGAGGCTAAAGCCGTGCCAGAGCTCCTTCAAAACGGGGTCCATGTCTGCGCAGATTTCCACTCCCCGGTCCACGCGAGTCCCGTCGTAGTCGGCTTCGTCGAAGAAGACTTTAAGTCTCCCGTCAACGGCCGATACATAGGAGGGGTCTTTGTAGGTGCAAGCGTAAAAAGGATTAATCGAGGTGAAGTCGGACGCAGACAACTCGGACGTGGCGGAATTGCCTGCCCATCCGAGGGCCAAGGCCGGCAAAATCGTTGAGAGGGCGAGAGAGGACCTCATTCTTACAGATATAGAATATTGATAAAGCAAAAGCCGCTAAAATCCTCGAGTGAAAGCTGTACAGTGGCTTCAGCTATTCTTCGATAGCTGTGGCCCCCAGAAATCGGGAATAGGCACACCAGTATTATATATCTTGGCTCATTAGGGTCGGATGTCGGCCATGCAGGGGCTATTGCTTTTTCAAACCCGTCAAACCTCGGGGATCATCGTCCCGAGCCCGGCCCTCCTTGCAACTCACCCTCACCCTCACCCATTACGTTAATGAGCAATGGGAACGTAACTCGAGGAAGTTCCATAAAAGCCGAGGGTTGCGCCGAGCTCAGCCCCGGGCCTGTAAGCGACTGGGAACATCGGGACTGACTCGAGGTGCTTGCCTTGAAGAATATAGTGCGGTGCAACTGTATGAGATTGAACTGCCAGTGTGATGAATTGTGGGGTTAAGGAGCTGTGCTCCTCTGCCCCTTTGATATCGGCAAGGGCAGAAGTATTGAGTCCATACCTTGGTTATCCCTGACGGTGTAGAATTACACTAGCAGGTATGAGAGGCTACCGCCAATCGCTGGTGATGTGTGTCTGTAAAAGGACAAACCTTGGATCGCAACCCAAGGCAACCCAGGTTCTAACGCATCGTCCGGACTCTCGCCACGTGCAATGCAGTAGTACTCGGTAATCGTGCATTTCGTGGGGAACCCCGACCTGACTTGACGTTTCGACGGCAAAGATGCCGTCCGGGGAAGCAGGGTGATCAAATCGCGCATCGGACAAACAGTCGGGCGAGGGTCCGACCCATTGCTCTGCCATGCAGACCTTACGTATACACCTTGGCCATGGAGTCAAGCAGGAACAGACCATTGAGGCCGAAGATGGGGTTCCTCACGAGGGTTATTCTACCCCGGCGCGGTAAACTGGAAGCATTACAAGTAGATAAGTCAATGTGCCAATACAGCCGATGGTAGAATGAGCCCTGACAGCATATAGCATCTGGCACCTTCTTCACAACCTCAGACCGAGGGACAATCAACATGAAATCTTTCAAACTCTTGTTGTCCAGCGCGGTCACGCTCTGGGCAGCCAGCCCTGCCCAAGCTGAGAACTATCAACTGATATTCCAGCCCACGTGTAACGAGACCATCATCGGTGGCTTCACGCATCCCGGAATATTTCACTCATGCGAAGACCTCACCCGAATGCAAACAAAGGTATGGGCCGGCGAGGAGCCCTGGACGACTGCCTTTGGCCGCATGTTCAACGAGTCTATGGTCAGCCTCGCGGTGACGTCTGTCAATGCTTACCACATCAGGGGGCCGCTGCCCGAGCTTCCATACGGAGAAGACGCGTGGTCATCCAACTTTACTGTCGACTCTCAAAACGCGTATCTCAATGCCGTTGCTTTCTTCGTGTCTGGGCACCCCTTTCACAAAGAACGGGTTCTCCACACCGTCCGTCGCTGGACTACGACGTTAAATCTCCTCGAAGAGTACATCCGTGGTGGTAATGGTCTGCGCTACTTGACCGCAGCTGCTGAAATCTTTCGCTCAACCAGCGGATCTGGCTGGACTAGCAATGACACGGATCTCTACCACGCATTTGCTGAAAGGATCCGCGCAAACTGGGACAGCACCAATGGCATGGGCCGTCCTGATCTCTTTTTCAATCAGGGTGCTTACGCAAATGGCGGAGCGTTGGCCATGGCTGTTTTTGTCGGCGATGTCGAGCTCTACACTCAGATGATCACGCAAGCTACTGTTGGAGCAAACCCGGACCCGACGATCGACTACGCCATCAGTAAAGAAATCTCCAATGACACTGATTACCGCGGTCAAGTCGCCGAGATGGGTCGCGATCAAGGGCATCCCGCAGGATGGCTCAATATCCTCGGCTCCATGGCGTACACGGCCTCTATTCAGGGCGACTTGGAAGGTCAGATCGACTATGTTGACCTCTTCACGTTTGACGACTATAGGCTTCTCGATGGCTTGGAGTACTATGCTCGCTACAATCTCGGCTACGACGTTCCATGGAAGTCCCGCAAAATTGGTAGCGACTCGGACGAGTTCTACAAGGAACCTGCCTACAGAGACCGCGGCATGGTCTACCGGAATCAACAGCACCCCACCGATATTGGTGCTCTGAACTGCCCTATCGGATCCTATTATCGTTTCAAAGAGCTTGTCCCGGATAGGATAGATTATCTGAAGGCATACGTCGAGGCTCAAACAGTCGGCCTTGACACTTTGGCCTACGCAACCAACGAGACAGTGAAAGACTTGAACTTCCAGTGGGATAATGGCTATGGGGCTTCGTACCAAGCCGTTATCTCAGGCAAGGCGAGTCGTCGTCGCTCTGAGGGTGACGAGACGATCGAGTCCCGGAATGCCAACAGCACAGCACCAGACGTGGCTGTCCTGGAGGCCACCACGAACATTTCCTATCCGCTTTTCTTTGAGACCGAAACCAAGCCATTCATCCACATCGAGGCAAGATCGGAGAGGGGAGCCAATCTCACAGTGCAGAACGTCACTGACGTGGTGGTTGTCACATATGAGGTACCTGCGGGGCAAACCTTTGAAGCAACATACCTTGAGACTCTGCTTGAAGCTGGCGCTGGGCATCAAATGTTCTACCTACATACGGACGCGTCCGTGGAAATTGCACGTTTCAATATGACGGAGGCTTATGAGATTAAGATAGAAGTTGACGAGAAATGAATAAGCCGGTTGTTGATAACCAAGTATGCCTGTGAATAATATGAGTTCAGCCTATGACTTCAACTTCAGATTTTGACTAGGGCTTGGAACGGATGCTAGGTGGAGTCTGGTTTGATCTATGAATTGGGGTTTGGTTATCTTTGTGGACAGAGATACTATCAGAGTTTTTGGTTCTAAGTCTACGAAGCCTTTAACCTGTATTCCTTGTTGTACTTCGGCGCTGGCTCTCTCAATAGAGTCGGTCCACTGTATTCCACCTTGGCGTCGACACCCAGCGTGAGGGACAGAACCGCAGCACCTTCATCACTCATAGACCACAGTGCTACCCCCAGAGTGTTCTTCCCGGACATGTTCAGCAAAGTAGGTGGTATGGGGAACTTCGTTTGCGGCCCCAGGCTGGATGCGTATCGTCCAATTTGATAGCCGTTTACGTATAGGATCGCTCTGTAGGGCTTGTCTAAGGAGATTTCCGGAAGTTGTAGGGACAAAGGATAGTCAACACCAACAGGAATGCGCAGATCAAACGTGGTGCGGTAGAAGACCACCCCAGAGCTGGAAGTACCCTTGTAGGGGCTGCGCGATTCCCACACTCCATCTGGGAAGTCGGGGAGATGCCATCCCAGACGCTCGGCGAAAAGGCCACCTTCATTGAAAGGACCGCGAGTTTGATCAACGTACTGTAGATTCACGTCAGGATCGCTGATTACTCAAGGATCACATTTCATGTACGTGGTAATGGGTTGGTGCTTCACTTACGTCTTCTCCGCCGAGGTTGCCTTGAACTTTCCACTCAAACTCCTTGGGTGTCGAGAGTGAGCCGTTCGCACCGGTAAAGTTGTAGGCGTAAACGCCACGCGGCTCCTTGAACAGCTCCGTATTGGCTGTCCAGCTCATGTCGTAGCCCATGTGGTCCTGGACAATAGTGATGACATGTTCATCGCCTGCAGCCCAAGAGTTAGATAGGTCGATGGCATCAAGGCTCTCTGCGGCTCCCTTCTCCCCAGTCCACGAGTGGATCAGCGTCCCATCCTCATAAGCGGTGTATCCGAACCCGGCTCCTCCATACATGTGAAGGGTAAGTTGCTCCTCGCCACCCGTGGCCTTGAAATGACCGCGCCACAATATGATGCCATGGTGGTAGCCATAGTCGCCAGCCATAAGGCTCACGGGCGTGGTAGGACCGTTTGGGTTCAGCGTTTGCTTCAAGTCTGCTACCGTCCACATCGAATCATTATAAGACCTGGAGATCTCTGGCAGCGAGTCCGAAAACTTCCACTCTAACTTGGCCATGTCTGGTAAATGAATACCGGGAAGTTGTGGCACCCGATTCCCTTCGATAGTTCTGTATTTGGTTGCCTTCATCTTTGTGTGGTACCCATTGACCGAAATCTTAGTCGACCGTCCAGGTGCAACAACCTCGAGGGATGTGGTTTCGTTAAAATCGCCCTCAATGCTGATAACGCCACTCTCATACTTCGCGCTTCGAATGAGGTAGCCTCCAAGAACCAGAACGTTGTTCTCTATATCTGGCCACGTCGAATAGGCAGTTTCTCTGTCTACGATGTTCAATACCGCGTACTGTGGAGAAAATGGGAAGGGGAAATAACGAAAATCAGGACAGGAACAACAATAGGTACTTACCCAGGACATAGATCAGCAGATTTCCACCCACTTCTATGGCTGTCTTTCCCTTGGTTCTGTAATTGAGAACAACGCGACCTTCGGTGGTCTTTGTAGTCAGGGATCCGGCAGCGTCGCCAAAAGCATGAACGCGGGGCCTTCCCCGGCTAACCACGGCTGTCTCATGCTCTTGACCGTGATCGCCATATAGAACTACGACAGTTCTCTTACCGATCAGAAGTCTGAATCAAGTCAGAAACCCCAAGACAGAATAGAACAGCCCAAGGGGAAGTTTGCAACGTACGAGCTCATCACCTCGGCTGACGAATACAGGAGAGCATGCTGACCAACAACATAGTCAACAACGTGTATCTTAGTATCGCGGCCTCTCAGAGACAGAGCTCTATTTAATTGAGGTATCTGGATGTCGCCCTGCGACGTTGGGAGAACAATGGAGTACTCCGTTTCATCTTTGAAGGACGCGTCCGTGTGCCTGGGACCATGAGCTTACGCAATCACGTTCGTAACATGTGCAAATTACCTGATGAAAAAGAACTTTGTTTCCTCCTTCTCCATGTCTTTGGAGTAGATGACGCTCAGGGGATTGTCTGATGTTACATAGAAATCGGTGGTGTTGGCATCAATGTTTTGGGGCTGAGCTGTCAGGAAGGCCGGTGAGGATCGAAGGAAGTGACCTTGGACCTTGGCCTCGTAGTACTTTGTCCGCAGTTGGCGATCTTCCGTGATCATGGCACCAAAGTCGTATGATGTGTAGCAGTCCGGACTCGCCATGTTGCCTACGACCTGGGTCAACTGAGAGACCTCACGTTTGTGGAGCGGAGAGGCGTGTGAGGCCGAGGAGACCTACCCCAGTTTGTTCCTCCCCATGCCATGTAAATGTTGAACAATGTTGTCGCCATTGCGTATTTGTTCTTGAAAAACACTGTTGAGCAATGTTAAGCGTCACGGGCCCCAATGAGGATGCTGTGAACCTGGAATCTCTTACTTTTCTGGAACTCGACGCTCCCAAGCTCACCGCAGTAGCCCACATCGCCCCTTCATCTGAAGTTAGCAGCTGGCGAGTCGCACTAGCCGGGGCTTAGACAGGGGTGAGAAGGGGCGATTCACTCACCACGCTTGCTTGAAGCCACCCTCAAACTCGAAAATGGCCATTGGCTGCCCTCGATTGTAGCTTTCGTCTAGGTGCATTTCCCACTGGAACCTAAAGCTATTATGAACCAAAATACGAGCACTGAATGCCAGAAGGGAGACCTACTGCTTAATGGCATCACTGTCCCACATGTCAGGACCTGGACAGACCGACTTGGTAGCAGGATACTCGTCGTATCCCCAGATGTCGACGTTGTCGATGAAGTAATTGCCGAAACCCGACGATAGGGCACCGTTGTGAGTGGTAGGAACAATAATGCCGGCGTCGGAAGCGACTTTGCTCAGGATCTCTTCATATTCGAAATCCTCGCCACCAACGGCCTTGTCATACTCATTTTCCAGCTTGAATACTGTTTAGTAAATGACAGTCTAAACAAAGATTGGCCATGGACGGACCTGAAGAGCAATGACGGGGCCTCCGCAATCAATCTGGTTACGCGCGATCATTTGGAACATCTCTTCAATGTAGGGCATGTAAGCCGTAGTGTAGTTGTCGCCAGAATTCCGGGCAGGACCGTGGATGCGCTGCAGCCAGCCCGGGAAGCCGCCAGCTACAGTGGCGCAAGAAACGGTCAGCAAAGCGAGGACTATCAAAGCGGCGATAAGTCGGCCATATCTAATTACCTGACACTTCGGCATTGATGTAGGGACCGGGGCGAGCAATCACGTAGAGGCCGGCATCCATCGCCGCATCAAAGAAAGCCTGGGGGTTGCGAAAGCCATCCCAGTTGAAGGTGCCTTGCTTGTACTCGACGAGGCCCCAGAAAAAGTAGGTTGAAATGGTGTTGAACCCGGCAGCTTTGAGCTTCTGGAATACCTCTAACCACGACGAGGCTCCGGGATACCTGTTACGGCGCAGCCTGGGTCAATATTTCGCGGGGACGATTCGCTGGTCAGGAACAATACCGGAAGCCGTGGACCTCGGCGGAGTATATCATGACGCGCTCGTCGTTGATCTTGACGGAATATTCATCCCAAGAGACCTACGCACGAGCGAGATTTAGAAGTACTCGTGATGTCAGGGGGGGACATCACATGAGGAGTGGTCCATGGCTTGACTGAGACTTACCATGGAAGAGTTACCACATGAAGACGGCGCAGACAAGGAAAATGCGCCGCGAACCAGACCGGCCGCTGCGAGGAACAGCGTCAAGAACAGGAAACGCATGCCGGGGACAGGGGTTCAGATGAAATCACAGAAGCGCTCCCTCGGAAGTTGCAACAGATTTGCAGACAGCCGGGGGCGTGCAAACGCACGTGTTTGGTATTTATAAAAACCACTGTATATCTACAAAACCCTAGCACAAGATTCAAGGCGCGGCAATTCAAAAAGACCCGACGGCTCGGGCGAGCAATGACTGAACCACAGAGCAAATCCGCCTTTCCAGAAAAGCTCCACCAGGTCGGAGAAACGATCGGGGTTTGTGCCGCGAGGTGCAATGCGAAATTATCCGCGGGAAACATTGGGGCAACACAGATCCAGATTTTCACACGCTGTGACAAGCAGTACAGCTAGTTACGAGTATCTTATGTAGAAGGCGGACCTCCCTGCCTGAGAGAAGCAAACCTGATATGTACCCGATGCTGTAGCGACTGCTCGTATCTGTAGACCACTGCCCACCTAACATCACCACTACTAGACTAGTAGCAATAGGCAAAAGGGATCATGTAGAAAACTCACTGGTCAAACGAACCCCGCTTCCCCGCATTACGGTACAACAAGACCAAGCACTAGATGGGACGGGTCGGGGTAAATACGGGGTTGTGCTTTTCATCTGTCTTGGTCGCATCTCAATCAGTCTCATCTCGTCCAAGTCCACCGTCATGCGCTTCCCCATGTAGACGCTTCACCCCGGAGGCACACTGCCCCTCATCCCGTCGTCGCCAATTGACAAGCAAGCAGTGACGGGCTTCAGCAGCGCCTGGCAATGCCCATGACCTCCCCCCCGTTGGAGGCGGCCGAGGGCTCGACAGCCTCTGGCCGGCCGCACAAGGTGCGCAAGACGCGAGCAGGTCGCGCCGCCCCCCAGCAGCAGCAGAACCAGCAGCCCACGTGGAGCCCCGAAGGTGTCGAGGATGCTTTGGACAGCGCAGGCGAGGAGGCGGCGGCGTCTGAAGTGCGCTCCTGTGAGAACTGTCGCCGCAGCAAACTCAAGTGCTCGCGATCGAGCCCGTGCAGCAAGTGCGCACTCAAAGGCGTCCCGTGTGTCTACGAGCCTACCGACAAGAAGCGAGGGCCTCGTCCAGGGTACATCGAGGAGCTTTACCGCCGCATCGATGCCCTCGAGCACATGGTGCTGGGCCAGTCGCTCATGCTGAAATCCGAGCACATGACCCCGTCTGAATCGTCAGCTCCAACCACCATTCGAGAGGCGCTCGACCTGGAGCGCCACCGCCTCGGCGAGCGTGCTCTCAGCTACTATCGTGGGGAGCAAGGGGAGCAGAGACAGCAATTCCAGCAGGGCAAGTTCGGCGCTCAGCGGCAAGACTTCTCACGCCTCCAAGTTGCTTCTTCGGCCCAGCAGCAACAGAGCCCTACCAGCTCCGCGCCTTCTGGAAACCGTGAGCGCACGCAGCATGACGCCAATCTGTAAGTCAAGATTTTCTCTCGCTCGCCGCAAGGGCGCTGCTGATACCGACGCCGTCCAGTCCAGCCAACCAAGTGGCCTCCCTGTCCCACGACCTTTTACAACAGCTATCTATCGCCTTCCGTCACCAGATTCAGCCATGGGTTCCTATTCTGTGCGAACGGGACGTGACGGCAATGCTGAGGAGGTACGAACCTGCACACGCTCTCGAACCGCTTCTCCAGGCCATGTTTGCCGCCACAAGCCCTTATGTCACTCCCCTCCGTAGCAGTCACGAGCAGTACTTCGCAGCTTGTCTCGAAACCGACACTCGAAACGTATTACAGTCCGCCGGGCTGAACCAGCTGCGTTCCTCGGTCATCTTGATGTTTCTTCTCTTTGGGAAGGGGTCCATCGACAACCACTGGGGACTGATAACGTATTTGCCGCAGCTTGCTCAACGCGCCGGCCTTCATCTAGAGAACCATCATTTGACGAGCGAGCATCGCGAGTTTCGGCGGATGAGCAAATTTGACGATGGCAGCGACCAGGGCTGGACCAGCACCGAGACGGCGCGACGACTGTTTTGGAACCTCTTATTGCTCGACCACTTCGCTGCAGCCTTGTCTGGGACGCGGCCCGGCTTCGACGTGCAGGCCATCCGTCGCCTACTCCCCTGCGACGGCCAGCACTGGCATGACGGAACCCCCGTGCACACGCGCGAGTTTGTCCCAGCTTCTCTCGTCACCCAAATGCAAGCGTTCGCCGACACCTCCATCGGCGGTCTGGCCTACCTCATAGAAGCCACTGACATCCGTGCCATGGTCATGGCTTTCGTATCTGCGCCTCGAGATGCGCTCGCCCTGAAACGAGATGCCCGGGCATGTCTACAGGAGTTTCTCAATCTAGACCTCGTCATGACCAGCTGGAAAGCACGGCTTCCCGTTAGATATCAGCAGGCAGCATACGATGAAAACGGCTACATGGACCACAATGTCACCCTTGCGCATCTCACCCACAACACCTCGGGCATCTTGCTTTACCAATGGCCACACGCCATCGACTGCGCAACCGCCGCCGGGGCCAACCTGCAAACAACACTGTTGCCTCAGCTATCCTTGATAAAACAGGTCGCCAAGGAGATATCGAAAATCTGCATTCGCTTTCTGCTCCACCGACATTACCTCCTGTCTCCGCAGTTCTCCTTCTGCCCCTTCATTGCCGCTCGCGCCCTGCTGGCCTATGCAAGCTGGATGATAGAGCCCGTCGATGAGGACTATGGGACGCTCTGTTCCGTGCTGGAAGAGGCAGGGAAGCGTTGGGATGGCGCCTTTTCCGGCGCCACACCTGGAGATGACTTTAGTGCTACGATCCCGCACGGAAACTTTGCTACGATGCTGCGCCAGCGCTTGGAAGTAGACGCCAAGAATCCTTCGTCTATCGACCTTACAGCTCCTACTATTCACCTGCTACGGGAGATAGGTTGCATTGATGGCCTGGCGGGGGAACTGGAGATATCGGCTGCGGCAGACGGAGAGCTTGCGGTCGACGCGAGCGGCAGCACCATCGAGTCCGGTATGCCAATGATTCCCTCATCAATAGGCATCTTGGACGACCTCAATGGTGCCATGTCTTTCCATTTGTCGACAAATCCTGGCAACCCGGATGCTCGCTTCTTTGCTTGGCCGGATTGATCGCTTTAGCAAACCCTCGCCGAGCCTCGAGATGGCTGGTAAATGGGTGGCATCTTATATAGCACTATGTACAGGACTGGGCGTTTTTACGCTGCCCCTTGACTTGATCTTGGTGTTGACGCAATGATCCGCCGAGCTGACTTTACTCATCGGAGTATACTATCCAGTCGGGACTTTCGAGCATCGAGAGTATTGGGAGTTTCAGGCTATCGTCAAGGGGCTGTCGAGTCTCTACGCCGCTGTAGTGCACCGTGTTGATAACATTAGCAGGTCAAGGATTATCACTTTGAAATAATCAAGAAGGGAACTAAGGTCGAAGCCCCGACCCGTTCCGAATTTCTGACAAATATGCTCCACGTTGCTACGAAGGTCGCTACTCTTTAGAGCATGGAACCGAAGAACCTATCTATAGGCAGCGTAATCCCCACGGAGCTGAATTGAAGTTTGCGTTTCTTAGTTGGTCATAGCAGAGTAACTCTGACTTCATACGAGAAGCGAGAGAAGCGAGAAATAAGAACATTAGAGAGTCCGTACTACTCACTTTGTCTGAAGGGTTTGGAAAAAGCCTCCGGACGGCAACCCAGACGTGGCAACGGAGCACCCCACGCAACTCGCGCCCTAGTACTTGTAGCCACGGCCACCCCAACATATCGGAAGAACCCTCGGAAATGCCCCGTACCAACCTCTTCGTTAACCACAGAGTCCCCCGCAGTCTCCCCGCACACCTGGAGACGCCCGCGCTGGAACTCAGGTCGACCTCGAAGGGCCATTCGACGCCTGCATGGTACCCTCCCCTGCCCCGGTGGGTCCCTACTTGAACTATCAGACCGTCAACAGTGTTGAGCGACATCCGAGGATGCGAGTTCAGCGCGATCCCGTGCTGCTTAAGAAGCTGCTTTCTCCTCGTCTCGTCTTCTTCTGCTCCTCCCAAATGAGCTACTCACTTCTCGGCTAGTGTCTGGTCCCGCTCGCACAGCAGCTTCATATATCTTCAGTGTCTTGGACTTCTTGATTCGTCCTTGGCTCCTTACCCCTGCCTGTTTCTACCATGGATGAGCCCAAGACACGTTCTGCCGACCCTGTGGCGAAGCTGATCGAGAACTCCGAAAAGGGTTACGCTGCCTTCAACATTGATGCCGAAGTTACGCTTCCGTCCGAGGATGGCCCCTGGCTACCCTTTCTGCGCAAGCGACTGCCTATGATCCTCCGCATGGCCATAATCTATGTCGCCGTACTGAACGTTGGCTTCGATATGTCCATCGCCAACACCACGCTGGGCATGCCGTCGTTTCGAAAGTACTTTGGCCATGAGCAATCCCCTGGCGAGTACGTTATATCCTCCGTTCACCAAGCCGGCTGGACGGGTGGCACGGCCGCTGGCCAGGTCATCATGGACATCCCGGGAGGCTGGTTGGCCGATCGGTACGGCCGCAAGTTCACCCTCACTCTCTCGGTCATCATCATCATCATCGCGTCGACGGTGCAGGTCACGGCTCAGAACATCGCGGCAATCATCGCCGGAAAGGTTATCTTCGGCATGGGCTGCGGGCTCTACATCTCCTTCTGTACCTCATACACGGCCGAGCTCGCCTCCCCGCGTCTTCGAGGAATTGCTTGCATGGCGGTCAACTTCTGCATCCAGGGCGGCATGTGGATTGGTTCGGGCACGGCGCTGGGACTGACCACCAACTACCCCGACGTCAACGACACTCGCTCATTCCGCTACATTTTTGCGTTCCAGTACCTGTTCGCGGGTCTCTACCTGCTTGGCGTGTACTGGCTGACCGAGTCGCCGAACTTCTATATCCACCAAGAGAAGTACGAGAAAGCGGAGTGGTCGATCCGTCAGCTCTACGGCCCTGACTATGATGTACAGCGGCATCTATCCTTTCTCATCAAGACGTCCGAGGTGGAACGGCAGACACGCCAGGCTGGGAAGTCTATCAGCTACAAGGAGCTGTTTCAGGGCCGCAATTTGATCCGCTTGATGATCTCAGCCTGTATCATCGGGCCTCTCTTCATGGGAACTGCCTTCTGGCCCAACTACCAGACCTACTACTTCGAGAAGGCCGGTGTCGCCAACCCCCAAGCCATGAACTATGGAGCCACTTCGGTGGCCATCGGTACGAGCATCCTTGCTTGGTTCCTCATTGAGCCCGTCGGTCGGCGTAAGCTGTGGCTTCTTGGCGCGGCTGGTATGTCCATCTCGAACCTGATCGGCGGCTTGATGTGGATTCCAGCCACTCGGGGTCAAGAGAAGCTGGCTGGTAAGGTTGCAACCGCCTTCGTATTCATCTGGAACGGCTTCTACGACATTGGCCCCGCCAACATGGGCTATGCCATCACGTCAGAGGTGCCATCTAGTCGCGTGCGGGTCCGCAACAACGCCTTCGTTCATGTCTTCAGCCACCTCTCCAACCTGGTCATCTCCTACGTTGTTCCGTATCTGTACAATGACGACTCCACCTCTCTCGGTCTCGGATACAGGATGGGTTTCATCTGGGCGGCTTTCGGCTTCGTGATCGTTGTCTGGGGTTGGTTCTTCATCCCAAACGTGGCCGGCTTCAACGCGTACGAGATCGATCAGCTCTTCGAGAGCAAGGCTCCGCCTCGTAGGTTCCACAAGGCCAAGTTTGATGAGCACGATCTGCTCATTTCTGGTTCCATGGACAAGAGCTACCGCGGCGGATCCGGAGGCTCGACCTTGGCGGTCTAAAATACCACTTTGAGCCACGGCCTTACGACTTAGGGGCTTTACTGTGTGAAATGTCATCCCTGTCTACGTTGAATCAGTCACAAGCCCATATGGAAGGTAATCTCACTTCCTTCTATAACAAGATGAGCCACGTTTATAAGTATCATCTTACGTTATCACCATCCCACACATATACCAAGCAATGTTTGTAGGAGTGCAGCGAGGTGGAGAGCAAGAGATGAGGGAGGGCAGTGTAATCAAGTTCGTCGACATCTCTGATCGCTCAGTTGGAGATTGTCATGGGAAGTAGCCTTATGACTAGTAGCACCGAAACAGTACCCGCCTCTGTGTGCACAATATTTGCTTGACTGTATTTGTGCATACATGACAGGCTCTGCTGTTGTCTCTAGTCGTGATGTTTTTCCAGTTGACTTGGCGTGAAGGCTCAGCGTTTTAGGTGTCTTCCTTCGGAACGCAATGACCCAAAAGTATCTGCGATGACTTAGGAGATCTCATGAGACGCCAAGACTAGAGCGTCATCGTAGCCATTCAACCGCTTTCTCTGGATAGTGAGTACACGATGAATGGACATGTGAGCAAGTGCATCCCGAGCGGACCACTGCAGCGGCGCCCTGACGGTGAATCCTTTCCTCTATTGAACCTCTCTCGTTACTCTCACCCTGAAACAATCTGCCTCTTACTTTCCTTTCGTCATTTCCTGCACATTATTCTGGTAATTTCATGACCCTATGAGATCGAACATTGTCTTCCAATGTTACGAGTGGGGTATGGAAGAGTTTATCACAGCATCTGTGCCTATCACCATCCCCCATACAGAAATATTTGTGTCTAAATCATTGTATTTAAAGTGATGCAAAGCTGTATGAGTCTCTAGAATGGGTACGTAGGCCATGAGGAGAGCTGGTTACACAACGTTGACCTAGAAGTCACAGGCGCATGGCTCCGCATCATTTTCTCTAAGCCCCAGCCATTCATATAGACATCGCTTGACTCAACTTCAAAAGACGGTTGCCAGCTTCGAGGAAATAGTAGTCAGCGTACACACATCCATGCTCCACCAGGCGGAACAGAGCATTTTCGTTGTCATTGCTCGTGCTGCGCTCAAACAAGGCGTCACCGCTACTGGTGGCGTGGCGCACCACCGTGTCGAGAATTCTCAGAGCCGCGTCGAAGTACCTCTCGCATCCCGGTGCTAGAGTGTGCAGTAGGAGCAGGCCCGAACTGGCACACGTGGCCGCTGAGACGTCCCAGACACCGGGCCTAGGAGCATCAAAATCCCAGTAGACTATGCCATCGGCCTCGACGCGCGAGATAAAGTAGTCGGCGATCCGAATGGCCGCGTCGAGGAATTTCTGGTCTTTAGTCCACTGGTAGACACTGGCAAATCCGTACAGAGCCCAGGCCTGACCACGTGCCCAAGTAGACTCGTGCGCGTAGCCCTGGTTCGTTAGGCGGTCGCGCACGGAGCCGTCGATGGCGTTGTAGTTGACCAGGTGGTACGATGAGTAGTTTGAGCGGATGTGATTCTTCAGCGTGGTTTCGGCGTGGGCTGTAGCGATGTCAGCGAGGCGGTGGTCCCCGGTGTACTTGGCAGCGTAGTAAAGAAGATCAAGGTTCATCATGCTGTCAATGACGACGACGAAGTCTACGTCCTTTTGGTTTAGGTCGTACTCCTTGGTGCGAGCACCAGCCCAGGACCGGATAACGCCAGTGGTCGAGCTAAAGCGATTGGCCATAGAGCGCGCAGCATTGACGATGACCGAAAGGGCCTCCTCGGAGCCCGTTATCTGGTGGTCTCTCGCAAACGACGGCATGATCATAAAGCCCAAGTCGTGGTTGTCGGTCTTGAACTGCTCCTTTGCCATCTCAATTTGCCATTTTCTTGCAGCCTCGAGAATGCTATCGCTTGGCATGGAAAGCGGCTTGATCAAGCTCCGCTCGTAGAGAAGCCAGACACTTCCTGGGAAAAAGCCCGAGGTCCAGAAGCTCGAATCGAAATACACGTAGTACGGTAGACCAGGCGGGGTGTAGTGTGGAAACAAGTCGGGGGCATCGTGACGCGTGAGGACCTTGCTGGCAATTTTCCAGATGCCGTTGACGTATTCTGCTGAGAGCACCCCATTGACCAGCTCTGAGGCGGCGGATGTCTTCGTTGCATCTACTTCAAGGACGCTGTCCGTTCCGTTCCCCAACAGCGGATCCGACCGTGGCCCTGGGAGTTGCGTCAAGATACTCATGGCAACAGGAGGCACGGGAAATGAATATAACTATAACTTATAGAGTTGCACGACACCGAAAACCCTCCGCATTTGCGAGGGTGGGAGGTGCTGGGTGTGAAAAGGAGGAGGGTTAAAGCAACGGATTCCAAATAGCCGTTGAACGATTGCTCAGCGACAAAGTCCTCCTTTATCAAGCTGCCAGCGCGTGGACCCATGGTCTCGTGAGTGAGTCCCCATGGTGTCCTTCTTCTTGTCTGGCTTTGCTGCGCGCGTCCACCTTAGGTAGGATTGAGACCAGTTCGGAGGCGATTCCGAAGGTAGTTCCGAACCCGTCGCCGATGGTACTCCCGATCCCCCAAGCTAAGTCAACACCGCTTTGGAGTGGTAGGTACAATGAGGGGACATTCGTGACGGGACAGCCCCGTCAATATTACGTGTGGCCTATGAGACTACGTGAGAACTCCCCCGAGCCTCAACAATGATGAGATCGAGCCGAGCGCGGTGCTGCACGGCTCGCATTCTACCGGTGAGGGCAACTCAGGTAATGGTCATCTCTAAGTTGTATGATCATGAAAAGGATTCATTTTATCGATTTGTTGTTGATTATGATATGATACCTTGGGCAGTGGTAAGCATGTAGAACGAGGCATTCTGATCAGGCGACTTGTTCATCAAGACACCAATTCATAATACCCTTTGCGAATTTTAAGTTCCCACAAGGATAAAAGTCATTCTTGCCATAGATGACGCGCCCATAGTCATCACACATCAATACGCATGTGGTTATCCTTGACTAGCAGAGTGAATAGTTGAAAGGTCCGGACAGTGAGTGTGCGGTATCGTATCGTTTGGGGCACGGCTCCTGAAAAGAGTACATCACGGACGAGTTATTACTTCTTACTTCCAAAATTCCAAAAGCCACTCATTTCACTTATTAACTTGGGACGAGTGTTCTCAAGTCATCGCAGTCTTTTCCAAGCGCGAGTCGATTGGTGGTCTGTCTACCCGGAGAGCTTAGGCCGAAAGTTGTGCAGGGCCTACACGCGAATGAGCAATTTGATCAGCTATCATGATGCGGCAATACACTTAGTTCTTCTGTTATCATAGAGTGTATTGTTCTATACAAAAGAACAGTATGTAGGCTTTATGATTATTTGACAGGATACTATCGGGCTGGGACCTGTAACACGGCAACCAAGGTCCAAGGCGCAAGGCTCTCCTCGAACACCAGCACGCCATCTTCGTTGGCACTTATGTAAGTGGTTTCAAGGCTAGAGGCGTATTCATTGAGGTCTTTGGCTGTTTCACGAGCCAGGTTCGAAGGCGAACCCAAGCGCCTCCATGCAGACACCGCATCGCCTCGACCACCTGGTGATAGCTTCTCGACCTTGAAGCGCGCTCCGGACCTCAGGTTTTCAAGAACGAGTCGGGCTCTCCGCGGGCTTCCGATTTTGAGTACATCCTCCGCCCCTTGACGATCCAGGTAAGCCGGCGGCGGTGACGTCTTCAGCTCGGGCGGATAGTGGAACATCAAGGCTGAAATCTGACCAGTTTGAACGTCGCGACTAACAATACCATAGTCATCGTGCCGCTCCAGTATCTGTGAGTAAAGACCGTGGAGTAATCTAAAGGCATGAAACACCGGCTTGGGAATGCCCTGAAGGTTGATCAAGCCAAAGCCACCATCTGTTTTCAAGAATGAGCCCATTAGTCACCTCACCAAACGAGTAATTGACTTAGAAGCACTTCAGGGCGCAGGAAAGTAACTTACGGAAAGGCGTGGCGCCAGCACCCTCCTCTTCGAAAACGTCAGTAAACGTCCAGTAGGCGAGTGTGTCGACCTGGTTCAAAGACGCGAGCATAGTGCGTGCAACGTATATGGCTGCCGGTACCTCGTCGTGGCTGTGATCTCTAGACGACGGGCTCGAACTCCACTCGGTAAGATGAATCTCAGCCGAGGAATAGGCGCTCTCGGCCACCAGCTTGCGAATCTTAGCCAGGTCTTCAGGGGTTGCCTGGATATTCCGCACACGTTTCGCCATGTTTCCTGAAGTATCCAGGGCCCAGTCCGTGGGATAAGGATGGCAGGAAACAAAATCAACGGGTAGATTGCTTGAGTGACACCACTTCAGGAAATGCTCAATCCAAACGGGTCGCCAGTGAAGAGGATCTATGTCTTGTACCTGTTGAAGAGAACTGTAAGCCTAGGGCACGTCAAAAGCGCGCCCCTGTTGAGGTGAAGAGCTTACATTTTCAAGCGTCTTCTGCACCTCATAGTCCTCCCACTCGTCGTCAAAACGGGTGTCTGGCACGAAATTGCTGGTAGCCGGGCCACCCACGCGGAGTCTGGAGTCCGCCCTCTTGACTGCTTGGACGGTTGTCTTGTACAAGTCGTAGTACTGCGACCTGCTCCCAGTAAAGAAAGGGTGCAAGTTTGGCTGCACGGCCTGATTAGTGCATGTCGTTGATTCTTTGTGGGTGCAAAAGCTTACCTCGTTCCAACACTCGAAATACCACGTTCGAACTTCATCGAGCCCATAGCGGCGGATCCAGTGTTCGACGGTGGCGTACACAAGCTCGTTCCATTGACCAAGATCTTGTGGGGGGCTAGCATTTGCCTTCCACCAGAATACCTTCGGAAAGCTTTAGTAAGCTTGATACAGAAGGCATGGACCTGAAAATTGGATAGTCCCACGAAACACAACGTGAATCAAGGATCGGGTCAAACGTACTGTACCCAGCTCAGAGGCTATGGGCGCGGGACAAAAGCCAAACTCGACGAATGGTCGCACGCCAATATCCAACATAGAGTCAAAAAGGGCATCTATGTATTGGAAGTTGTATGCATGCTTGCCGTCTACGACGTGCACCACGTGCATATCATCGTGATAGAGTCCATGGAAGCGAACATACTTAAAGCCGCACGCTGTGCTTGCCAGCTTCAGATGGTTCTGCCAGTCAGCGCGGAGGCCCTCATGAGCCCGGCCGGCCCCGACAACTTGTGACCAAAACTGGTTGAGAGTGCCAGTCGCTGGCCCGTTGGCCGATACATGAAGATGGCCACGGCCCAAGGAATCATTCACCATAGTGGTGACGATCCAGGACTGAGTGATTTGAATAAGTAGCTTCGGCAGAATATATTCAAGAGTAGTTGGAACAAATTGCAACTCTAGAAACTTTTATATTTTATGTCATTCTGGAGCTACATCGTGCCCGGGGTCGAGGCGGGAGCTTCCTCCGATGGTTCTGCCGAAGACCGAGAGAGGCCCTGTCAGTTGTGTCGTACAATCTCCATTATCTCACGAATGTTGAGGCAAGATATCGAAGAGGCCGAAAGACTAGTGACATTCATGAACTAAAGCTCTTCTACTATGCCCACAAGCCTCGACGGCGCTTCCATAATGGTCATCCAGCTATTGTGGAAAGCACAGGACTCTGTGGCATCATGAACCACAACTACCGCCGTGGTACTCTATCTTAAAGACCCAGCAGTACTTGTCACCAGAAATAACATCATCCGTAACTTCGATCCATAGCTTGCCATCACTCCCAAGTCCCCATTCAACATCAGCCTCTCCTTCCATACCCACCGCCACAACTCGATCGCCCTTCAGCACAGGAAGTTCAGATTCAATCTCAAGACGACCCGTTCCGGGCTTGCTCAAACTCAAAACATAGAAGGCATCGTTGTTTTGAGTGAACCTCAGGTCCTTCTTGCCTGAGGTTTCCTGAGGCGTGACATACCAGTAGGTCGAGTTGTGTACGGCTTCGCTGTGAGCATGAATCCAGGCACCCGCCTCCCTGAGGTTCTCGGCCATGGTGTCGTGAATCGTGCCATCGGCCTTGGGTCCAATGTTGAGCAGCAGGTTGCCATTCTTGCTCGTCATATCGACCAGGTTATGGATCAAGGTAGTGGCGTTCATGATCTCATCATCCTGGGTGGCACGGTTGAAACCATAGCTGTACGGGTCCATGCCTTGGTTGCTTTCCCACTTGCGTCGCTGCGGGACGCTAAATGTTGCGTACTCTGGCGTATCAAAATCCGAGGCCCAGGGGCTCCCGCACCGGTCGTTGATGGTGACTTGGCGGCCCTGGCTTCTTGCCCAGTTGAACCAGTCTGCAGCAAAAACATCAGTGCCGTTCGAGGCACCAGCATCGCACCACATGATATCGGTGTCATAGTTGTAAGCCAGAATCTCCATCTGAGGCACCATCAAGTCCTCAATGAAGTCACCGATCGGCAGCCGACCAGTATAGGGTTCCTCGAGTCCGGTATAGGGATTCCGAGCGATGATACCCGGATGCGACGTTGATGTGACTCGGTCGAACTGGGTGAAGCCGTACTTGCCCCAGTCAGGGTTGAACCACTCAGGTAAAGAAAAGTACGTCCCTCTCTTCAAGTGAGGCTGATGTGTCTTTGCGGCTTCAAACAACTCGCCAAGTACATCGCGCTTGGGTCCATAATGAAGAGATGTACGGTTTGTCGTGGCGCCCGCGTCAAAGAGACTGAATCCGTCGTGGTGTTTCGTAGTGAGGACGAAGTATTGCGCACCCGAATCCGAGATGAGATCTACCCATTCCTTGGGGTCATACGCCGACGCAGTGAAGTTGTCAAAAAAGTCGTCGTAATTCAAGTCTGGCCCGAATGTCTCAAGACGGTATGCATTGAACCCGGACCGGTCAGCAGCAGCGTGCTCGTTGATACGCGTGCTGTACCACCAGAACCACTCAGCGTAACTCTCAAAAGGTGTTGAGTTACCCCATCCCGGTACGGAATAAGGGCCCCAGTGTATAAAGATACCGAATTTGGCCCCATCATACCAGTTTGGTGCCTCGTGAGTAACCAAGCTTTTTGAGTCGGCGGTCCAGTCCTCGAGACCGATATCAATATCATCGAAGGTTTGGGAGGCGGTATGGCCTTTGGGCGTGCTTATGTGGACAGTCACGTCACTAGTTGAACTGCCGTCAACAACGACATCAATTCTCTTCTGGTCACCAGGGCAGAACCTCTTGACCACGGCGGGCTCTACTGTTGTGACCCCCTCAGCTTCAATGGAAACCTTGACGTTAGACGCACACTTCGTCCCAGCATGGTTGGCTACAACCTCCACAAGCTGCTTGCCGTTCGCGTCGATGTTTTGAGTGGGCCTGACAGTCTGAACGTCGACGCCATTATTGTCAGACTCCCACAAAGATAGAGAAAAGACGTGTAGACGACCTGTCGTGGAGTTTGTTGTGTTGGGCAGCATAATGCCGCTCAGTGTCTTCCCACTATCGATGTGAGCATAGCGCTCGTAGATATGCGAGGCGTTGTGATTGGTGTCGTTGTGTGTGAAGAAATAGGGGTAGGCAACCTCGCCCCTTCGGATAGCCAAGAACCACCAGAAGGCATGGGCACGGACTTCGGCGGTGGAGGTGGTGTTATCCGTGTAGAGGAAGGTCAGGTTGCCCGAGACAGTTGTGGATCGCACATCTGAGGTGAGGAGGACCGAGGCAGCGAAGTAATTATCCGAAGGAGGGACGTCAATGACCTGTCCAGCACAGATGACATTGTCCGATGCGTCAGGATCGGGATTGTACCCAGGGTAGAGATAGTTGATGCCGCTCGTGGACGATGTGAAGATGCCGTCTTTGCCAACAGGATCTGCCGGGAAAGCTTGTCCAAGAGCATCAAGACTTGCCTCGCCCGGACGAGAGCCGAACGCTTTGTTGTTGAAATAGTCGTCGAGGGGAATTCGAACACTTCCGTGGTCGCCGGACCGGGCCAAGCCCAGGGGCAAGGCCCATAGCAAGGCTACAAGACTACCCAGTCTCATGATACACCAATTGACTGGTCGAGATGAGCCGAAGCTTACCAGAACGAGTTTGTATAGACATTGTGCAGTTCATGGCTCTATTTGTACCCAAGCCAAGGATCAATTGTCGACTGTTGAGGAGGGGAACCCTACCAGATTCCTTCAACACCCTCGCACTTCAGTCCGAAATGCGGAGTCTGGGATCAGCAAATTGTCGATAGCATCATGGTCCAAGTGGAGTTTACCGCACCCACGGAACTCGCTATCACCGAGCGAATCGAAACATCTGCCGGCTCCACTCCATGCAATACGGTCCCTTAAAATATGCAACGTTCCAACGGCGATGGTAGAAAGCCGATGGTTATGATAACCGACGGCCAATTCCTGAGACCCGGGACCGGGCCCTGACTCGTGAGTTCACTGCCACATGGCAGCAGTCCGTCGTCTAATCGCGCGTCCCATCCGCATAGACTGTCAAAAAAATACTCGATCTAGTTAGCGTCATCGTTATCACTCGTCGTTCTGCCTAGTCTATGCGGGGTCAACCGGCATACTCCTTCAGGCTACTCTGATTGTTGGAGCACGAGATGGGTAGCTTCAAATGACTCTATGATTCGGCGAACGAGGGGATTCACTCACAAAAATAGGCATCCATCGACTGGAGGCATCTTGCGAAAAGTCGGCTTGCTGGTCCTACAGGCTTCGTCATACCTTGACACCCGAAGACGTAAGCCTCGAAGGCGTAGATCTTAAAGGGTAGCTACAGATATGGAGCCCGTCGAACACATACACGACTGCTCTTTTTGTGACGCGAGGAGATCTAAAGATATTAGGCGAATTGCGACATATAAATTCACTTGGAAACCAAGGTTTCTCTACACTGCACGGTGATCGAGGTCGAAAACGAACAACACGCTTACGTCCATTTTGGCTTCGAAACGGTAGCTTCTTGACTGCCTTTTTAACTGAGTTCAACTCATCCTATTCGACTATCTGATGAAAGGCTGCAGGCTTGTCGTACCGTTCATCCCCGAGGCGATAGCCTCCGCAAAGGCCCCGGCAATAGCATCAGCACCCTCAGGACTGGTGTGCGTATGATCATTGGGATAGAACGCATTGACCGCGTCGGCGCCCAGCGCCAAGTACATGTTGCTGACGGCCTGGAAGTTGTCCACAAAGGTAACGTCGGGGCTCCCAATCGCATCCGCAGCGGTCTTCTGGTACCCGACGAAGCGGCTCGGCGCACCCTGGTAGGTGCCTGTCTCCCACTGGTTGTTCGGCGTCTGAGAGCTCAGGATAACGGTGGCGCCCTTGTTGAGCATGAGCTGAGCGGCTTGGATGACGTAGAAGACGAAGGTGTAGACAGTCTCGCCCGTCTTGTCCGAGATGCACGTTTGAGTGCCAGCACCAGGACAGTCAGAGCGGCCGTTGTCGTTGGACTCGGGTGAGCCGCCGTCGTTGTGGCCGAACTCAATGACGACGATGTCTCCGGACTGGACGAGGTCGGCGACAGCTTGGAAACGGCCTTCGTTGGTGTAGGACCGTGCTGAGCGGCCGCCGATGGCTCTGTTGACGGCGGGAATGGTCAGGTAGTTGCCGATGTAGGCACCCCAGCCTTGATTTGGATCAGCCACGAAAGTAGCCACTCCCTTGGGCAGAATAAATACCGTCTGTATCACCGTCGTTGGCGCCCGCTGCCGCCATGGTACTGTCACCACAGAAGTAGGCTGTCTGCGCTGTCGCAACCCGCAGGCCACCCAGCATCAGGGCCGAGAGGGACGGAATGGAGAACTTCATAGTGAGGCAAAATATTTACAATTATGACAATATATACAGTAGTGTCGAAGACGGGTGGACTTGGTTGGTCGCGAACGATTCAAAACGAGCACCCCCAGGTTTATATATCAGAGCCCAGGCTATGATCTAACCCACGATCGGCTCTCCGGCATCTTGCAGGATACCAAGACACGGGGCATTGACTGCCGACATTTCTTCTTAAAGAAGTTGTCGTATATAGATGAGCTCCGCTCGGCCGAGCTTGGCTATTTTCCCGCCCCTAGTCCCGCTGTCGTGAAACAGGGGTATTCCCACCAGTCATGGGGCGATATCCCCCAACTCCCGTTCCCGGTTCTTCTGAATAGTCTGAAGGGTTGCAAGTCCGCGGGGGCTCGTTGTGAAATGTGCCGAACACTTGCATGCTCGGATTGGTTCGCTTAGTGTTCGCTCCTCACAACCCCAGATCCCGAGGATGCTTCCCCGCAAAACGTCGCCGCAGGGGTCTTTCATCAACGGAACAACACCCTGATCGCCTGAAACCTCCGAAAGGTCGAGAACAGCGCACTGCACAAGGTTTAAAGTGGAAATAGTGAACCTCTCGACGAAAAAGGGTCACCATCTCGCCGTGCTTCCTTGGTTCACATTGGTTGCACATGCCGATAACACTTCTGTGCAGAGCAAAGCAATCAACACAAACGGGTTTCACATGACGAGCTCCTCGACCTCCATTCCGCAATCCGTGCACGTCTTCACCGTCATCCCATCCTCGTTGACAACAGCTCTCCCCCAGTCGTGCACGTGCTTCCCGCTACCACCGATCGTGTCTCCGAATTTGCTCGCGCCGGTCTTGGCAGCATGGCCCGCTTGTCTCCTGAAGGCGTCCGTCCTTGTCTTGCGCTTCAGATCGAGCAGCTTCTCCTTGAACTTTGACTCCTTGCGCGCCTTCTTCTGCGCTTCTCGCCTCTCGTACTCGGCGTCGAGCGCTTCTGCTGAGCCCCATTTCGTGTTGATGGCGTATTCCTCGACTTGGAAGCGAAGGAAGAGCATCATGTCGTGCCAGTGAGATTTGTGCGGGTTGGGTTTGTTGAGATGTGGCAGTAATTCGGGATCGCGGAGTTCAGCTGAATCGGTCAGATAAAGACTTACATAAGACAAAGAATACTCACGGTCGGTGAGGAGATAGTCCTCCTTTGCTTCTGTTTTTGTCAGAAGCGAGTACTTCTCGGGCATCTTGTCCTTGCAATTCTGGCAGACAGCGATGTGAAAAACCTCCTCCCAGACCCAGTCAACCTCATAGCTATTACACTCTCGACATCGTTTTCGCTCCTTCGGATCGTCTAGAACGCTCAAACCAGGCTCGTACGGGCCGGTCTTGTGCCTCTTGAGGTTCTTTATAAGCTGCAACCTTTCCCATTCTTGCACCGTCATGTGCTTTGGCCTTTGGTCCTCCTCTTCTTGCTTCTTAGAGCCCAGCGCGTAGTTATGGGGATCATCTTCGGTCGACAGGAAACCACCCTTCGTATCGGTCATTGAGCTCATGTTGTAATCCACAAACTTGGTGAACTTCTTCGCCGGCCGCAGCGCGCCCTCGTCGCCTCGATTCGTTCCATCTCGGTTCGTCTTCGTGTCCTCGGATATCGCATTGTGCGGTCGCTTCCCGTTCGCGGGCTTAATGACGTGCACATCCTCCGTCGGAACAAAGCCAGACGCAGTCTTGGGTATCTGCGGCGTCGTCCCGCTCGCGCGCTGCTCGGCCTCTCTCTGATCGCGAATCGCCTTTGCTCGTAGCCGGTTCTCTTCCTACCGTGCCATGAAGAAGTCAGCCTAACCAGCCACCCCCAAAAAGTCCCAAAGATAAATCATGAGGCTACCCACGATGCGTCGTGTCACCTCGGGCGTCGGTGGCGACGTCGGAGGGCCCGAAGACTGTTGCGGTGGCGGCGTCGAGCGCTGCACCATGTTTGCCGCTGTCGCGATGCAGGAGATTGAACCCGCAGCGCGGTAGATCAGGGTGATTTTGGATGCGCGAGGAGTGTATGTAGGCAAGCAAGGCGCAGGGGGCAAATTTGAGGTTGGCGCAGTTGAAGGGTTGAGTTTGATGATTCACGGTGTTGGAGGGGCCCATCGTGGCACGGCTGATGTCACTTTGCACACGCGAGTCCCGGAACCCTGAATCCGGGGTTCGGCTGACCCCGATTGGTAATAGCATCATGTCTTGCATGTGAAGACTGTTTATAGATTATTCTAGATCTTGTAGATCGGAATCCTCCTGGGAAGTAAGGCAGATTTGTAATAAACAGAACCAGAACCATATGCTGTGTTCTCGTCAAGGCGCCGGCGCATGCAAAGGCTTCACGCAGGTCTATCCATCCCAGCATGTATATTGTACATCCTACACATGATCACTCCGTGTACAGAGTCAAGCCATGACCCGTGATTCTGATTAGAACCGCCGCAGGCAATTATCCCCCTTTACTCCTCCTTGGCGCCACCGCGGCCAGACCTCTCAGCAGCCTCGACAGCCTTCTTGTCGCTCTGCGCCGCACCACCCTGCATAGCCGACATGAAGCCAGCAGCAGCCTTGAAGGGGCGCTTGAGGTCGCCGGAAGCAGGTTGGCCGTAGACGTGGATCTTGACGAGGTTGTTCTCGAAGGCGCTCTTGAGGGGGATGATGGACTGGATGCACAGCGGGTTGGTGTACTTGAGGTAGAGGTGCATGAAGGCCATCATGGCAATGCCCATAAGCTGGCCACGGAAAGCAGTCTTGAGCTGAGCGGTGTCGTAGGCGTGGATAGTGGTGGTGACGAGCTTGCCCTCCTCGCTGGAGCCAACGGGGGCGGGCTCAACGTACTTGAGGGTGGTCATATCTGTTGCGTGTCAGCGGATTTGGCGACTTTACAGGCCTGGACAGAAGTGATAACCATACCCTTCTTCTTGTTGATTTGCATCTGGACGTAGAGGTAGAGCAGGGCAATGAGGACGTTGCTCGCGATGTAGGTGCCGCGAACGCAGTTAAGCACGAAAGGGTCGTCGAATGGGATGCGCTTCGAAACCTGCATCATGCCAAGCATGATGACAAGGTTGGTGCTATCGTGAACAGTCAGTCACCGCTGTCTGGCCGAAGCCATGCGCGTCGAGAGGCAGCCAAAGGTGGCGGGCCACTTCGGGCATTTGCGCCCTTTGCGATTGCGCACGGGAGATCACATACATCTGAGGGCTAAGGCCGGCCATTGTTGCGGTTCTGGATGCAGTGACTCGGACAAACGGGCAAGGGAAAGAGACGCTCGGGCTGCGAACAGGAGATGGCGAGGGAGTTGAGGTCTGGTGGGTTGGTGCGGCGGGATGGGGAAAATATCTGGCCTCTGGAGCGCGCGGAAAGCGATCGAAATTCGGAGTCGCCAACAGTCGGGGTCCCCCTCGTAACAGCATTTTTCCGCGCCGAGGGACCCGCCAAACCCTCCTGAGCCTGAGAGTAAGACCGGATATAAGCTGTTCAGTGCTAGCTTCAACTTCACCATAGGTTACAAGTATCGGCCTTTGTTCACTTATGCTGCCGAGCCCATCATCCGTCATGTATTACTTTGTTCTCCTTACGTTGAACCTCTTCTGAAATGCTTGCAGGATGCGCTCGAGGCACCTTGAGATCAAGCTCTGATCGACGGCCACAAAAGGCATGTTTGTTGCTTGGTATCTAAGCGCGAGCTCCAAGTAGAAGTCTCTCGGCAGGACTCGAGCTCAGGTCATCAGGCGCGCAACGCATTGAATATGTTTCTAAGACAGCTGACTCGCCCCCCCTGTATGCTACATAGAACAAGTTCACAAGACAAAGGTCTTCCCTTGCAGGCTTCAATCCCAAAGAGGCAACACACACCATGGTCCGTAGGTTCAGAGATCTTCTGTCTTTCACAGAGACCGCCGAGACGATCCTTGTACTTGCGAGTGCGACCTACATATAACGTGTACCCCAAAGCTTCGAGATTCGGTTGCCCACCAGCATTAAGAACCACAGTCTTGTCGATCATAAGTGTAATTGATGAACTTTCTCGGGAATATATTTCACCAAGCGAGTAGGCACTATCCAAGATGCACTGCTCTCATCGACCCACCGACCGGTACTCCAGCGAGTGTCAGCCAAGCAGGCTCTATCGACGAAGCGATCATGGGTCTGCCACTAACTCCCGATCTTGGAAAGAACATCGACCGTATCGCCATTACTCGCACCGTAGCAGCGAATCCCACGATCGGCGTGCACCGCCACCTGCGTCTGCAATGGATGATGAGTACGACTTTGTTCCAACCTATGGCTCCTATATTTATGATGCTAGCAGTCGCCCGAGCAGTGCAAGTCTATGCAGGTGTGATTGCTGTCCGCACTCATATGAAGGCGCTCGGCGTGCGTCCGAAGGTCATCCACGTCGCTCATCGACTTACGGGCGCGAGTTGCCCTGCGACCACAGATACCCTCATCGGGAGCGACACTCATTCTCGCTTAAAGATGATATGACGCATGACTACCAAGACAATGCAGATCGTCGCACCTCAACCTACAGGACGGGGCGATCCCGCGACCACCGGACCTCGGAGAATGATTCCCGAAGCAAGCGCTCGGGGAAGTCAGGGGAGATCAACGTAGTCAACATGACCAACGGTCTTCTGTTCCGTGATAAGGGTTCTGAATTCTGGCTCCATTACAGTCGAAACGACATCACGTCCGATGTACTTAACCGCCTCGTGAGCGATCCCACGCGCTTCAGGGTAGTCGTTCAGTGGGATGACGGTGTAAGAGAGCGGTTGACTCCCGACCAGGAATGGAGGGATGTCCGAAAGTACGCCATGCACCTCAGGCTTGAAGAGATGAAACAAGGGGGGAATAAGCTCAAGATCGCGAAGAAGAGGGCCAAACATGTTCATTGGGCAGATTAGAAGGCCTCAACCAAGTAGAATAGGACACATTTCTATAAGCGTTGTAACAACCTCAGCATCTGGTGCCAGCGCACTTTGAGTCTTGATTCTGAAGTTTCAGTATGAACCATAACTCTATTTGAGCTCAGGCGATGCTGTATGCATGGTGGCGTTTATCCAACGCTGCCATAGCTCAATACAGATTGAAGTCATTGACACTCAGAGGTCCTTACGCCAACACAAGCTGTGCGACAACTGAGAAAACCACTCGAGGCGGTTTTCCATCGGTTATTATTAAATACCGCGTGAGATTTATTGCAGGTTGGATCCCTGGCAGGAGCTTGGGCTGTTCGCAGTGAAGCACACCAGCAAGTTCAGGCGCTGATAAATACGATGGCCATTACGTGGTCCGTTCTGTTCCAATGATAATATCTCAGGCCGGCGCCACTCTAGAATGCCGCCATCGAAGTAACTGTATTGACCAGATGCATATGAAGTCATTTAGTTCCCGGGGGAGCAGGCCCTCGAAGCCCACGAGCGGTTCCTGGTTCAATTTCTTGCATCTTCCATCATATGTCATCGGAAGCTCGTGCCGTTCAAAGAAAACATCACCAATCAGGTTCTGGCCCCCATTACTTCCCCCAATTCGGATATCGCAAGACTCCAGACTGAATATGCTATTTGCTACTATGCTCGCAATCGCTGGCCTGGCCTCCGGTGCCATCGAAGAAGAAACGGAAGACGTGAACGTTGCACCGGGCGATGTCGGTACGCCACTCTTCAACAGCTCCTACGAGATGTACATCAACCCCGACGACGTTATTTTAGGCATTCGCACCAATTGGTGTCTGAGGCACACAGAAGTTTGCAGTGTTCTTTGCAAATTTGAGACAAAAGTCAACGAATGCAAGCCTGTGGACTTGACGTGGAAGTGTATCTGCAACTCGGACAACAAGATGCCCGCCATGAACAAGTACATACAGTCGATACCTAGCCTTGTATGCTACACGCTCGCCTCCCAGTGTGTGGATCGCTACAAGGAGATTCATTTGTTTTGGGGAGGCTTCCAGGATGAGAACCAAGCCTTGCTCAAACGCTGCTGGGATGAGATTGATGTGCATTGCGGCACGCGGGATCTGGGAAAGGTGCTGTTGGGGGGATACGGATCAGTGAGGAAGGAAAGGGGAAGGATGCATATTCTGCGGGATCTGGAGGCTAAGGGCTTCTACAACGATGGCTTTTGGGATGATTGATTAGGGGTGGTCCAATGGTTGAGGGCGCTGGCTGACAGTTGCTCAGCGCGCCGCGGCTGTTATGCGTGGTTCGAGAGATAGTAATAAGGAGAAGGAGTCTAAGAAGGGTCGCTCAAATTCCTGATAGGTTTTCCAGCAATGGTCGAAACTAAGTCCTAATTCAGATGCCACGAAGGGGAAAATGAGTCCTTTCTGCACGATCTTTGGGTTGGAAGATCAATCGTAGCCGTTGCCCGGTCGAAGCGACTAATGAGTTGACTATTCTTTCTAGGAGACCCATTCAATGGCACTGCAAGCTTATGATGTGCTCCGTGGTAGGGTTACCCTGAGATGCCGGCTACGTAGTACTTAGTAGTACCTTCCTGAAGATGTCTACGGCACGGCAGAAACGCGCTTGAAATGCACGGCGCGCGTATATGCACGTTGGGTCGCAATCCGATTGACTGGTACTCATCGCTGAGAGGTCATTGGAATAGGTAGTGCAGCATTCCTCCCTGCCAGAAAGATGAGCCTGTGATATCGGGCAGCTTGACTGCTTCCACCGTCCAAATTGCAGCTGGTCACGTTGAGCCCTAGGTTACGCCCGGCTTCGGGGGGCTGCAACTGCTGCGCCTCACGCACACACCCGTCGCAAGTTGACTCTGCGCTCTTGGCGATGTAATTGGGGTATTGGAGAGCGAAGTTTGGAGGCTTGGTATTTGGAGCAGATCCATTTGGCAGGGGTTGTCGCGCGGATGTAGTACTTCTGACACCGACCCAGAATTCCTGGGCTCGTCCGCAGCGCAACAAATCCTCAGCTGATGAATCCACGCTTTCAAAAACCATTCTTTCAGCAAAAAATGCTGCCTTCTAGAAGCTTTGGTAGGACAATGTTACTGCGCATTGTTCGCCAAATGTATTGATCTCCACAGGGCATCGCGCTGCTCGAGAACCTGGCCGTCGAAGACGTGGTTGAAGTGATCATCAACGTCGGAGCTCAAAGCGTGCGCTCGGTAATGGCGAGGCCAGATCTCCGGTCAGAAGATCATTAGGTCATCGGAATCAGGGGGGAAGGGACCTCGTCGACACTAGCTCCGCCTGTGGTCGCGGCGCAGAAGATCAGACGGCGGCGTAGGTGCTCACGGGGCTCGGCAGTGGAAGTAAGGTTGACAGACATCAAGATGCTTGAGCAAGTATTGTGGAGTGCAGACCGGTAGAATACCATGTCCCCCCTCGCCCGGGATCTTGGCTGGGTCGGACAATATTTGAGAAGACTGCCCAATTGGAAGAAGCTGTTTGACGACAGCTGCCTGTTCGTGAAGTCGTGCAATTGGGAGGATTTGACGCGTCGCCTATTTCTGTCTGTTGCTAATCGGGAAGTCTTGCCGGAGCACGGAGGGCCCCACAACAACGTCGGCTCCGAAACAAGGGCCCGGCGCCTGGAACTAAATCGCCAGGCACCCTTGGGCAATGGGTAACGGTCAACGAGCAACGAGCAACGATCAACGGAAAACCTGGAAGGTGAGCAATCTTGCAATTATCCACGGGAGTTCCCTCCGCCATGATAAGCCACCGGTCGTCACCAGTGAGCATGCATATATGAGCCAAGAAGCGCGGGAGTAGTCGCCCTGTAAGGCTTAGTACGGCACAGCTACAGACCTCTTTCGGCCGGGTGCCGCGGCGGGGCGTGCATCCAGCGATATCCAGGCCGGAGGGGGGGCCAGGGCCGCCAAAAGCAAAGCGACGTTGGAAGCAGACGGTCGGTGAAGCAGCGTCATTCGTCCAGCGCATTGGAACCCGTTGCGGACAGAAACCAATACCCGCCGTTTCGAGACCCTCGTCGGGCGAGGACCTGGTCGAAACGGCGGAGGCAGCAACGACTCGGAGGGTTCCAGCGAGCAGCAGGCCGGTGCGGGACGGTCTCGCGGGGGAAGAAGGCGGTGCAGCAGCGATCATGCCCCGTCGAAACAGCGGGCGCCTGGTTTTCCCCAGGGAAGGATTTCGATAAAACTGAGCATAGCCACGATGCAATGGACAAGGCTGCAAGAAAGGTGAGGCAGGTATTCAGGCGAACGATAGTCTTTGAAACATGCGCCCGCGCAGTCTTAGCTCAGGGCCATAAGTGACGAAGCTGTCTGCGATCTGGTGTGTGCGACAACTTTACGGCGCAGCAGCAGACGATTGAAGCTCACGTTTTCGGCTGTCGGAGGGCCTCCCGCCCCCTGGGATGCAATTTTCAGTGTCATCACGTCTTCTCCAGTCTGGACATGATTGGGATATTGGGGGTCTCGGCGCTTTGGGGGCATAATGAATGAGTGGTTGCACAAGAAGTCACTCTGCCGGTGAGCAGGTGGTCGCAGGCAGGCACTGCGGGCAAGTAGCATTCAGTAAAAAAGGATCAGCCAGGTTGTGGTGCATGTTCGGTCATGAGTATCTGCGGTGTTATTTTGGCGGCACCACAGGCGCCCACAGGAACCTTGGAGTGCAGCCCCACCAGCGTTGTGGGCTACATCTGGATTCTTTAACATGTGATTGGCCAATTAGCGGGCGGTCGCCGACTCGCTCACAGGAAGGCGCGACTGTTGACTCTTCACGTTGCACGTTTCCCATCACTGGAAGGATCACGACAACTGCCAGTGGAACACTCACCGCCCCCAGGCAGGCAGGCGCAAAGCGTGAAGAGTCGACCATCTATACATGCCATCATAGCGCGCCCAGGCAGTCTTCCGATCCCGCTTCCTAAACTTTGTCGCTCCTTGTCGGGGCTCCCCGACCGTGATGCCGGCTCCTGTCGCCACGGTTCTGCCTGGCTCGCCACGCACGCTTCCGCGCATCCAATCCTCGATGCGCATCTTGATTTCAACCCATCGTGACACCGCACACGCCGCCCGCGGACGTGGCACATGAGATGCCATGCCATGCAGCCTTTTCCCTCGATGCTGCCAGCGCACGGTGAACGCTTTTCTTGTCGTCCTTTTGCAGCGGGTGCATCCACCGCTGTCCCTTCTCGGCGACTCCCCCGGCTTCATGGGCGCAGGGCGCATACTATTCAGTTTATCCTTGCCAACATCCAAATTACAAGCCACGAGTGGCTGGTGACGCTGAGGTGCCACGAAGTAGACATCAAGCACCGACTAAATCGAGAATGCTCCGGCACCAGGGGTCGGACTCGCTTGCCTTGGCGATCACCCATCCTGGTCGGAGCTGTGCCCACTGGCCGGCAGCTCAACTCCCTCGGACTCAACCTCTAGGCACGCTTCATCACATACTTCGTACCGCAGGGCACAGCCGCGAAACGCTCCTCTTGGCTGTGGGGTGTGGGGTCCAAGAAAGCTACCCTATCCTTCCCCTAGGCTTGCCGTGCGCCCCTAGCGTTGAGCTCCCAATTCCCACTCCCACCCTGCAAACATTGGCTTTCTGCCCTCCCCCCGGTCGAGGCTCCGTTCCACCATGTGGATTGGTGGGGATGGATCTCAAGTGACAGCCCGACTTGCATCATGTTGGCTCGTGCCTGGACAGCCTTAGCCTGGCAAGCCTGGCAGTGCGGCTGGATGTCCCGCGCATGCGGCGCGGAACGCCAGGCTAGCAGGGGAAAGGCCAGAGTGTGAAGGCCAGGGGTCTTTGTTCTTTCTCGATCGCGACGCCCCATCTGTCCCATTACGCTGTCAAAGGCGCTTGTCGTTTAACCCCTGTCTGGATCTGGTTGCCTGTTGGGGCCATTATAAAGAACGTCCCTCTCCGTATGATTCATCCTCTTGGCCTGAATGGTTCGGGCGTGAGACAAGTGTACTATACAAAGGCCACTTTTCCTTACACACCTTTTTCCACTTCACAATCACCAACACTAGACGCCATGTTCCAAACATGGAAGTACGATCCTGAGACCGACGAGGTTCAGAGCCTCCGTCAGGCCTTCGACCCTATCACCGCTCGTTCAAGCCAACACCAGGCATGCAATCGATGTCATGAGAAGAAGGTATGCACAACAGCTTGGCTGGATGTCTGACTATACCTTCGACGAACCGGCTGCATCCCGTAGATAACCATCTGACTAACTATGTCACAGTTGAAGTGTAGCGGCGACAAGGATGGCTGCGAGCGCTGTATTGCCAACCAGCTAATGTGCGAGTACACAAGATCGAACTCGCGTGGCTCCCGCCGCAAGAAAAAGGACCGCCGCCGCTCTGAAGAGGACACAAGGAGCGACGTTAGCCCTGGGCCGGCGGGTCGGACAATGTCAGGTTCAAGAGAATCTCAAAAACGCAGCCCTACAAGCCAGACCCGATATCTCTCTCCGCAACAACGACACTCGCCCTTGCCCCGACCTTCCCCAGGTAGCTTGTCTTATCAAAGCGCTTACGATGAGTCGCAAGCCCCCGCACTGGACTCAATCGACTTTTCAGTTTTCACGGATGCAGACGCTTTTGATCTGGGCTCGCTCACCCAGTCAGTCGATCAAACACGACTGGTGACCTGCGGAGCGACGAGCGCAAGCTATCTGGCCCCGGTGACGAGCTCGCCAGACTCCTACGACCAGCGCTACGACCCAAGCTTCAGAGGTTACTACCAGCAAACTCAGTTCGATCATGTCACATCATCTACAGCGGGCCATCCGCAAATGGCAACCGCCGGACAGGGATACGCGGGAGACCACGAGGACGCCTATATGCAATACCAGCATCATCAACACGCCTATCAGCACAGCTACTGGGGCAGTCAACGAGGCGGAGGGCGTTGATAACCAGGCGATATGCATCCAACGCTCTGGGACCTGCTCATCGGAAATTTCTTGGTCTTGCCATTGAGCTACTGCGCCTCGTTGATACACCCCCAGGAGGATAACGCTATAGGAGAAATGACGTTGGTTGGAGCTGATTATACCCTTGGTAATGAATGTCCTGTTCGCGGCACGCAATTCAGGTATATCTGGGCATTTGTTGGCCGGTTCGTATGTGTGGTTGGATTTCGCACGGGTTTCGTGCATTAGACTCATCAGGGGGATAGACCAATAATTCTGTTTGTCTCTGTTAGGAAGACTTAGTTCCATACGTATCGTTCTCGTGTGGTGCGGTCCGGTTTGAGAATACGGCCGCACGTATAATGAAAGAGCCTTTTCTTCAAACAATGCCCTCATCACGAGCCTTTTTCCAACCGACATTGCCGTATACGGAAGGCCTTTCGATGCTTCTGGGAGGCAGTGCACCCGCCTGGGGCTTGAGTCACGATGCCGCAGGCCAAGATGTGACTCCAAGCTCCCGTATCCAGCCCTCGGCTCTCTGCAGGGACTCGCTGCGCACAGTGAGCATCCGTACAGACGACTATGAGGGGAGGAAAGACAAAAGTCCATTAGCATAGCCCGGGCGACTCCATCTGATTCCGAACCCCTGCGTGACAAGCAAAAGCTAGACGCGCCGCGTCTTGGGGGGCGTGCCTGATCTGCGCACTAAAAAGAGCCTGGCGATATGCCTTGGACCCTGGGTGCGTGAGACTGGGGGGATGAAACGGAGGTTGAGGGAGGCAGTGCTGGTTACCTAAGCCGGTGAGATGTTTCGGGACCGCGACTCGGACGAAACAGGGTCAGGGTCAGGCTCAGACGGGCTCCGGCAGCGTCACCGTGGGGTCGGAGAAACAGCTCTTCCGGGATCAGAACGGACGACGTCACGTTTGAACTTCTGGGCGACCTCTCATCCTCACGATCCGTTATTGAGGCTGAGCACCGTGAAATTCGCGCTTTTCGCTGTCGTCGGTGAAGCGTTTCAGAAGATTCACTACATAAGATCCAATGGATCCTGAAACGGAGAAGAAGGCCGAGGAGACGGGGAAGAGCGTCCTCGGACGGCTCAAGGATTGGGGCTGTAAGTGATGCTTTTCCATCCCATCACACTCCCCCCATGGCGACATGAGATGCCGACTCGCGCGTGAGCTCCCAAGGGGACTCCGCCTCGCACCCAACCTCGACCCATATGCACCCTCCCACGGGAAACACGGGACACCCTCAGCTAACGAGCACAGCCAGTGCCATCCCGCCGTCGGTCCTCGCTACGCTCATCATAGGGCTCCACGCGCGGCCGCGGCAGACGCTGCCGCTGCTGCTCTTCCCCATCCCGCTGTTCGCGAGCACCTACCTCAACCTGGCCGGGTTCCCGACCGCGAGCGGCGGCATCACGGCTGCCTGGTCCGGGCTGTACGCGCTCACGGCCATGAGGAGGCGCCAGGGCTTCAGGGGCAAGATGAGCGTCAGGGGCGGCGTGCGGGGCGCTGCCATCGGTGTGGGTGTCGTCAATGCCGTGGGCGGTGGGCTGGCGTACGCGATGGGCAGCTGGGAGGAGGACGAGAGGGAGAGGGTGAAGAGGAACCGATGGGGCCAGTGAGGTCCGAGTCAAGGGGGGCGGAGGAGCTGGAAGCCGTTGTACAATGTGTACCATAAATAAATGGGATCTGGGTCACAGAGCGAGCATTATCTGTCAAGGATTGGGGACAGCTGCCTCATTAATAGAATGGCCAAACTACCTCGCTTTAGACGAGCCCGATGGTAACTGCTGCATTGGCACAAAAGCAGCACGATGAGACATCAATCCGACGATGCTGCCTTGACTAAAAGACCTGGGCTTTTCATGCCATGTTATGTGCTGTACTCAGCAGTCAAAAGAAACCGAGCTTGAGCGTACACGTCCGAACTCATCCCTGCGCAGCAATCCTGATCATTATTCGAGTATGTTCGCTGTGCAAAACCGTTGTTCGATTTCCAGATTACAAGGTAAAGCTCTATTCCTTACTGCCCTTGTGTCCTCAGCGCCGTAACCAAATGCCATTAGCTTTGACAGAAGAAATTAAGCGCGGCCGCAATCCACCTCGGCCGAGGGGAATAGCCGCCTCTCTAGAACCCATAACGCCATACCATTCAGACGGTCTCAGCACTTGATCCGTCCCCGAACATGTGCTCCAAAGGTGATTGAAAATACAAAGAACAGCACTCCTTCACCGTGCGCTCCTTGGCGGTGCCAGTGGGCTTGCGACTCCCTAGCACAATGCAAGTCTAGGCTGTTAGCCCAGACGTGTAGTAGTAGTGAAACAGGAGGCAGAATATCCCCCAGAGCCCAAAAGCGAGGTAAATCGACCTAACGTGGGCACGCTTCTGCACAGGTGTCGTGATGCGGCGCAGTTGTTGATATCCGACAAAGCCGAGCGACGTGGGCTCGAAAGCCGAGATGTACTCGACGTCGACGTCGCGGATCTTGGGCTCGGCATACGAACGGTACTCGTCAACTGTGCGACCTAGGTTCCAGCCGGCAAGCTTGCGCATGACTCCGACGACGCAGCCAGTTCGATGCTTGCCGTGACTGCAGTGTAGCATCAAAGGGTAATTGCGTCGGTCAAGGACATGCGTAAGGATTCCCTTCATGGTAGCATGAGGAATCGCTTCCTTTTTTGTGCCTTTCATCGGAACGACAACGTGGTTGATGCCGTTGGCAGTCACGAAGCTGCTAAGATCCCGATCGCCCTCTTCCTTCACAACCAGTGTGCTGCGGCCATTAGGAACGAGGCTTGTGAGCGTTCGTGAGTGAAACATACACAAGGGTTTTGAGCTTTAGCGTCTCCAGATAGGCGTAATCTTCACGCTGGGGATAGCTGCTGCGGTAGACGCCTGGGACAACAACTCCGAAGTTAACTGGGCGACCCGTCAGAGGAGCCTCAGGGTATTCTTCGGGAAAGGTCGAATCAAGTGAGAGGACTAGATCCGTTAGCACAACCCTTGAACTAATTGCAAGCAGTCTGCCCTTACCGTGAGCCTTGTTGGCTTTGTGTATGGCGGCAAGGGTGTTCTCTTTGGCAGAAGAGGGGTGGTCGTCATCCTTCTTGTTGTGCTGACCGTCCTCCATTTCAGGGCCTATAACGAAGTCCTCTCGGGAAGAAGAGCTGCGCGAGCTGCGGCGAGACCGGTAGGACGAAGATGAATTGGAAGTCGTGGTCGAGCTGCTCTCGCTAGGGTAGCGGCCCTTTTCTGCAGCATAGACTCGGGAGTTCCGTTTCGAAGTCATGGCGTGATGTGTCGCGTGGGCTCGAGGACGTTCAGTCCTCGTGAGTAGAAAGTGCGGAAGGCCGGCTGTTGCAGAATGAACTCGCACGGCGTGTCTCGTTATGTTGAAGAGTATCGAGAACGATGATCGAAATTATATGGGTGCAGCACCGCAAGGGACAGGCTCTTGACGGAGCGGCTCAATCGTCTCCGGGAGGGATGGAACCTGGCGAGTGACCTACAAGAGGTCGGAGGGAGCCTCGTTACGCTGATGACGGTCGAAGAGGGCCATTTTCAGAGCATTGGATGGGTTGTTGGAAAGAGAGGAGGGCGTTGCTGTGGGAAGGGTTGAAGGGAGAGGAAGAAAGGTTAAGGCGTGGAAATGGCAGTGGCCGGAGTAAGGAAAACCAGGGACCACTGTGGTGACGATGGAACCTGGAACTTGGAAGCCGCAGGCTCACTCAGCAGCTGCTGCAGGCGGGCTGCAACCCCCAAATTCTCCTCGGAGATTCCCCACTATTTTCCCTCGCGGCTTCCCAGCTGGGCAACCGCGATCCAGGGTTCGCCCAGCATCGCGTGAACGAGCGTCGCACTGTGCTTCGTCTTAGTGGGGGTTGGTGAATAGGTATGCCCATTCCCCCCCCGCGCGCTGACAAAGAGTATCAGGACGATGACAGGGAACCGAGGAATTCCAGCTGGCAATGATCGGTTTCATGAAGTTCCACGAATTGTCTTGTCTGTGATCAGGGGAGCCGGACTCCGGCCGTCAAGACCACAGTATCTCCGCCGTAATCCGTGAGAGGCGGAACGAATTGCGGCACAGTGCGATCGCGGCTCTCGAACCCATTTCCTCACCAATCCTGCCCTAGCTCACAAACAGACTTCTCCGCCTCACAAACTATCGACGCCGTAATTAATCAGCTCTTCTACTTCAAGTTTCCAGTCTCATGCTTTTACGCGTTCAAGCCTTGCATCACTCTATTTCAATCCGTCCCCCGGTCCACGTACTGCTTCATGCCTCACACAGGATCGACGAGGCTGACGAGGCGTCCCGGGTTTCGTCGCCCTCATTACGTATCCGTGCCGCAGATCGCGGATCACCACAATCCCTCGACATGCCAGATGTCCCTGCTAGTAACGCAACGCGGCAGGGAGCACACAGTAGTCGGCTGGAATCTCCAATCACAACAGGAACTCACCCAACAGAGCTTGGTCCCTGACCGTTCTGCAGCGCCAATGTGAAGCTGTGCTGGCGCCTCCAACTCTAGAACAGACTGAGTCACGCTACCAACACTGTGCCTTGTAGCGGAGGTGACCGGGGCTCGCCGCGCCGCGTCTGACCTTGCATGTCCGCGACCATGGAGCAGGGTGATCCTGGTGTCGGACGAATGCCCTATGAACATCAAACAAGATCCCCTATACTCATTTCGTCATCAGGCTGCATCTTTGGAACTTGGACCAGTGTTGCGGAAGGTCTTTGGCAGAGGAAAGCAATAATCTTGAGCCTGTAACCTGAAGCGAAAGGAAGCTTCTAATGGATTGCTTGCGTTAGCTCCAAGTCATAACGCCACCGCACTCTCCGCGAACAAGCGCGGAGCCCAAGGTTGCATCGACACTTCGCTTCGCTCGACACTTTCCAGCATGGTGCTCGAACGCTCGAACCTGTGCTCAATCTTAGGACCCGCCTCGCGACCACTTCCCCGCCAGTTGAAGACAGCTTGTTCGGCGATCTTGAACAAGTGGCACGAGTCGTGTGCATGAGATCTACTCTACCGCAGGGGTGAGACCGCGGCCGCCAAACCAGTAAAAGTTGTCAACCATGGAAGACTTGTTCACAGCGCAAGCGGCTGGCTCCTTACGAGCCAGTTGCCCCATGGAGGGAGCATGCCAGCACTATGCTTACCCAGGCTGATTTTGGCGGTCTTTTCGTGCGGCAATGGCGTTGCTAAAATTCTAGAGGAACATGGTACTATCTTTGCAATTTTGGTTAAGGGTTAACCCCTTCGCGAAGCTGAACTTCGCCCACTGGCTCCCGCTACATGGGAGATAAGCACGATTCTGCCCGACAATCAATGCGAGTTGTGGGTTTCATTTCAATCTGAATGAACAGGCATTCCTAAGGTCGTCAACGGGCGTTTTCGACCCGACGAATCGGGTTGACCCAGCGTTGGAACTGTAAACGTGCATCCCGCCCATGTCAGACCCCGCTCAGTCGCAATGAGTAGATACTACAAACAACCTCGTCCAACCTCTCGTGTTGGGTGCGACAGGCTATTTAGTCCTCCCCTCCGCGGCGTGCTATGGACCCGGCTAACGTCATTGGCATTCTCGGCGTCGTCGGCCAGATCATCAAGACTATATACCAGTACAGTGATGGTGTGGCCGAGTGCCGAGCAGAAGTTGCTCGTCTACGTGTGGAGCTATTCGGCATGCAAGCAGCGCTGAAACAAGTTGAGTGGGGTCTTCAATCCTCTGTAGCCGGGTTGGGGACATTTGCGTCTCCTAACCTTCACTCTGAGGAGTCCTGCCAGGTCTTGGAAGAGGCCCCTAACTTACTCCTACCACTTGCGAAAGCATTGGATGAGGGCATCACTCGCTCGAGTCAGTTAGCAAAGCGGCTGTTATGGCCCCTGAAACGCCAGAATGTTCAAGACATTGCGACTCATCTCGAAAGACTGAAGACATACTTCACCTTGGCCGCCACAAATGACTCCCTAAAGGCGACCCAGGAGGCGTTGCAGTCGCTTCGAAAGCTCCAGTTATCAATTGAAGACGCGAAAGCCAATGAAGAGCGACAGACCACCGAAACCGAGGTACACGAGTGGCTCGATACCTACGATTCTAACCCGACTCACCACGAGGTCCTTTCTGTTCATACGGAGGGCACCGGCAGCTGGTTCATTGATGGAGTCATCAGTGACTGGATGCTGAGTAATTTGCGGCTACCTTGACTGACAGGGCAATCTGGGTCTGGAAAAACCTGCCTAATGGCTACTTCTGCAAACAGGTAAGAGGTAAGACCTACAAAGATTGATTCGGGGTTTTCCAGCTGATCGGCGGCCTCAACAGCGCCATTGAAGCATGGCATAATAGCTTTGTGGCTTACTTCTACTGTTCCTCAAATCACACCTCCTCACGGAGTCCTCGCGCTATCTTCGCGTCTCTCATCCGTCAGCTTTCCGACAGGGAGGCAATAGCTCGGGATCACATAATCAGCTTCTATCGAGAAGGCCGAGCAACAAGCAAAGGACGGCCTCAAATCTTGGATACGACCGCCCTTGCCATTCTGATCCAACAAGTGTGTGCACTAACCCCGAAGATGCTTGTCATATTCGTGGACGCCGTAAACGAATGCGAAGAGAACTCTCCTGACACAGTACGGGCACTGTTACATCTCAAAGGACGATTAAAGAAGGCAAAGATGTTGATATCCAGCACTGAAAGCGTAGGAGGGTTGCGTTCACACGGCATGTTTCCCGTTGACTTCAATACAAGGCAGATCGTGATGCGAACCGCAGAAGTGACCTATGATATCAACCGGTATAGTGAAGTTCGTTTTGAAGAAGCAACAAGACTCAAAAGACTTCGAGAGCCTCTTCAAAAATTGGTGAAGCGGGAGCTCCTGGCAAAAAGTCATGTTTCTTTTCGCTGGGTGCATTGTACAATCTATGATCTAGCCCGTCTAGCTACTCCAAAGGCTATCAAAGAGGCACTAAAAGGGGATTACACCCAGTCTCAGTGACAACTACAAAGCAACCTTAGCTTCTGTACCTGACGACGTCGTTAGTATTGCACAGTCAATGCTTTTGTCTCTAGTGTCTTCTCACGTTAGAGAGATGACGCTTGAAGAGCTAGCAGAGGCCGCAATCTTCTCTTCCGCCGATTCGTTCTGCGAAGACAATCGCCTCATTGAACCGGGGTCTGTTATGCGCCATCTCCGAAATCTAGTCCGCCCCGATCCGCTAAGCTCTGTCGTGCAACTCGCGCATTCCTCAGTCAGGGATTTTCTGACGCTCCGCGAGCTTTATGGCGATTATTACATCAACCCGGTAGCAGCAAAGACATTCATGACACGCACATATGTCGAGCATCTTACAAATTCTGCATCTGGATCGTTGTGCTGAGATGATGAGACTTTGGCCCAGCGCAAGCGAGACTGGGCTTTATTCCGGTACGCGTCATTGTACTGGACTCGTTACATACGGACGTTGGAAAGCCTTCCGGACAACGTCTGGTACCCAGCGATCAGACTGATGGGCTCTGCAGATCTTGACGCAGAGAAACTTTGGGCTTCATGGTATCAATGCATCTATCCCGTTGGTGGCGAGCTCATATGATCCACCCGGCCACTTTACATGTGCGCTCGCGAAGGCATTACTTTTCACTTGAGGGAAGTTTTGGCTACCGATGACACTTCAGAACTCGAAAAACGCGGGGGCGGGTGTGGATCTACACCTATTAATATTGCAGCTACATACGGAAGAACCGAGTGTGTCAAACTCCTGCTGGCTGCCGGTACTGATACAAACGAGCGAAATGACGATGGAGATGTCGCCATACAATGGGCATCACTAATGGGACACGAAGAAACCATGAAAGCGCTTCTAGAAGGGGGCGCAGATCCTACTTGGCTGGAACATCCCGTAATCTTCGATGTGGTCCTACAGTACAAGGGCTAGATAAGAGGCCACCGACAGGCTTGAAGGAACTTGGAAACGGCACACGCCAACGACGCCAACCAAGGGTTCAGGTTTGCCATCATACGTCGTGGCCTTGGAGACGTGGCTGCTGACGACCGGTCAAGATGCTCGATCCGAAACCACTGGGTGCGCGGCCCGCGTCTGGCAATCAGCGCCGGCAAGTGGAGGTGCTGCCCGCTGTGCCTGGACGGATGTCTTGCGCCATCTTTGTCCAGTAGACCCGGATAGATTTCTCATCTTGAGGCGGTCAGACTTTTTCCAAAAGTCAACCACTACTTCGCGCCGAACTCAGTGTCAGTATAGGAAGTGTCCCTTTCTGCCCCTTTACCCCTTTTCACACTAGCGTGTCAGCCGTTTGGCGTGGACCCACCCTTTTTTCACGTTACTCTACTCTGCACGTTTTGTACTTCGTGCATCTCAAAACTTTTGTTTGTGCTTGTGAACGGTTTTCACAGATCATCATGCAAGGGAAAAAACAAGTTAGCGTAAACGAGACTGGAGCAGAGCCTTGTGGCCATGGCTTAAGAAGCCACGCCTCAGTGTTGACTCTGGTCGAGATTGCGCAATCGGAGCGGGTCCTTGGCTCGGCGTTGGACCCTTTCCTCATTCCGCAATCTTGCGATAGGTTTTTTAACCCAAAACACATCTCACAAATCAGCGAACAGTCGAGATCAACAACTCAGTTTGTTCTTGATTCGTTTCTCGCGATTCTTGAGTTGACAGAGTGAGAGGCGCCGGACATGGGACTCGCCAACTCGGGATGGCGTAAAAGCCTTAACCAGCAGATTGATCACACCAGGGGCGATGTTGTACTGCTTCTATGTTACATCGTCACCGGACTGCTGGATAGCGCTTCGTCGCAAGGTTGGAATGCCTTCGTGTCGATGCAGACAGGTATGACGCACCAGCCCCATTGAGAATCCTGGCTCATGACTCTAGGCAACACGGTCTTTGTCGGGCTGGGCATAGCCTCTGCCGCCTACCCACCGGTCAATATCCGTCTCTATCGATCAGGAATATCTCTTCTATCATTCTGTGTTGGCTGCTTCATCTTTGCCCGCTTCCATCGCTACTTCTCGCCCAAGCGCCGATGGGTCCTATGCGCTTCATTTTGCATCCAGACCATCCTCATCATAATCGCCGCCTGCCTCGTCACCTTTATCTCACAGCCAGACGCAACCTCTTCGAGCGCCTGGGACTATCGCGTCCTCGTTCCCCTGGCGCTAATTTCGTTCCAAAGCTCCGGTCAGGCCGTGACGAGCCGTGCACTCAAGTGCAATGGTTTGACGAGTGTTGTCCTCACGAGCATCTACTGCGACTTGTTCATGGATCCGGACATTTTCGGTGTGAGGAACGTGGAGAGGAATCGAAGGGCATTGGCTCCGCTTCTGCTGCTGATTGGTGCCATTGCTGGTGGCGTGTTTGTGCATAGTTGGATTGGGATCATGGGTGCACTGTGGTTGGCTGCCTTTATGAAGGCTGTCATGACCTCGGCCTGGTTCTTCTGGCCTGCTGAGAGCGAGGACTAGGTGCGCAATCCTTAAGATAGATTCAATTTGACACGGCGTATCACAATGGAGCAGAAAATGTTCTGTTCTAACAGCATTAACGATATCGTTCAGTGGGTTCTTCTCTACCTTTCAGCTTCATGACGATTTCTTCAAATGACGGAGATCCAGGACCACCCAGATCTGCTCAACCTTCCCTCCGTTCAGCTTGTACATGGCAATCTCACCAAACTTGACCTGTTTCCCATCCGCAGGAACCCCATGAAACTCCTTAAGCGGTATTGCCGTCAACTCCAACACCACAGCAACATGCTGTCTCTCTTCGTCGACCAATAAATGCTTCATTTGCAACTGCACGTCCTTCAAGGCCGACCAATTCCACTCAATCATCTTGGTGAACTCTTCCCGAGTGTTAGACTTGCCATTGTTCATGACTGTCTCTGCAATGAAGTCTGGAAAGTAGTCCCTGATGGTGTGGTTGTTGTTCGCTTCGATGTACCCCGCATAAGCCTTCGCGATGTCGAAGCCCGCGGGTGGGGGTATCACAGGAGGGCTTAGGGTCGGTCTGACTTTGACGTCGTTGTCTTCGACTTTGCTGGGACCGTCGAACCCGAAAGCCCCATGGCAAGTGATAATCTGGCCGGACTCGTTGAACGACAGCACCAAGTGCTCGGGCCACTCGACCTCATCGCCGGTGACCTGCTGGCCCAGATATGGTTCAACAAGAACGCCTCGGTGGAGTAGGCGTACTGCAAGAGCTCTTTCACCGGAGTCGACAGTAATCATATCGATGGCCACAGTGTGAGGGGATGCAACAGCAAATGAGGCCACGAGGGAATCCGCGAACTCGGACCCGGAGCGCATAGAGCCATTTGCGTCGACTTCTTCGGCAATGAGTGAAGTGAGGGTATCTTGTTTTCCTTCAGTCAAAGCAGCCACGAAGGACTTTAGGATTGTAGTGCAACCATTGTAAGACTCCATAGTGCGATGTATGTTCAGAACAGACTAAGTGGAAGCGAGGAGCTAATAAACTAGGGCGTAGTTCACGGCATAACGATCCCGGACACCTCTTCAATTTAAGCAGTTCTCCGGTCCGTAATACATACATCGAGTATCCCATGCTTGATGTACGAATGCCGCGCACGCGTGAGGCTTTAGTTTTCCTCCAGACGGCGAGTGATTGATAATCACAGATCTCGTGCATTAACCCGGTTCCAAATTGGGATACATGTAGCGCTGCCAGCTGCGGCAACTGCGGAACGGATTCAACGCTTTTCGATCATTTCAGACGTGTGCACTCATATTGCAGCACGGTAACAAACGGGTTAAATTGGCCTTGCGCGAAGTTGCAACGACCTTAGCGCTGCAACGTCCTAAACGAGGCGCCGCATCTACATTGTATCCCGTTTTGAGACTGGTTCATCCTAGTAGCCCGCTTTTTCTACTCTATTTGACTTTACAGTCATCTTCAATCATTGAATACATAGAAGACCCTTTCGATTCATCATGCGCACACGTGCAAGTTGGGATAAGGAAGCATAGTGTCGTAACAAGCCGTTGGTGAGCCCACCGGTTTCACGGGGTGAGTGCAACGATCATATTCATGAGCCAGCTGACTGAACTGCCTTCATAACAGTCACTTGGGGCCTGATATTTATGAAGAGCGCTTGGCTCGTGCAGACGAAGTTGAAAGGATAGCTATTCACCTCCTCAGCTTTGCGCCAATTGGTAGCCTCCATTGAGTACTTCCTTCGGATGAAATCTTTCGGATAGCAGCTCGACTGCCACGTCAACATCAGATGAAGAGCTACGGTCCTTCTGGATTGCGATGATGTCTTCCGGTCTCAGACTGCCGAGGAGCTGTGCTAGGTCGGGGCTGTTGGAGTCCGATGGCCTTCGCTTGATGGCATGGGAGGTATGGGACGGTTCGTGTGCCTAGCTCTTGAAAGCCTGATCAAGTTAGTACATGACAACATTGAACATTGGTAGAGACGGGTTTGTCGCCGCTAGGCAACAGACGATGCCATTTGCAACTTAGCGGCCGCTTTCCGATGCACAACTCGGAATGTTCCCATTGCCATCGCCTTACGCCCCTCGATACGCAGGCATCCTTCTCGATTCCCGCGTCTTGTCAGCTGCAGGTATTTTCCCCTTGGCGTCCCACGTGGGGCACATCCTACAGTCACTATCGACGGCTCGCAGGGGTAGGGCGACGTCTCGAATCCTGCAGCCGAGAAGTTCGGTGAATTTTGGCCATCCTTCTGCGCGGGATGTGAGTGGCAGCGGCGCTGACAGCCAAGAAAATATATGAGGCAGTGCCTTGTTCGTGCCGCCGACGTGCCTGCATTATACGCACGGGAGGACGATTGCTAGGGTTCAGTAGGATTCGATGTGGCTGTCCACGCCCCAAAAGCGACCGGATAGCCAGGGTGTTGGAAGCGCATGGTGAGACCGAGCTCCGCAGCATCTCACAGCACCTAGACTTTCGGCGAATTTTGCGCAGGCGCCCAAGATGATGGCGATTGTCAGGCAAGGTCTTATCATGGGACGACGTTATTCATATTGAGAGCTCAGGCCAGTTTGCCATCCTAATGACAATAACGACCATTTCGACAAGATGTCTGACCGCCCTGTTTTCCACCCATGGATCAAGTCCGCCAAGTCTCACGAGACTTACACGCGGGCGTTGACGACTCCTGAATTCATCCTGGCCATGCTCAATGAGCACGCCCAGGGTCACAACTGCCCATACCTTGGGGCGACAATCTCTGTCAAAAACGCGCAATTGGCGCCGCTGGACGCGAAGAGCCTCAAGCAGCGTCTTGAACAGGCTTTTGTCGCGACTAGGTGGAAGCATCCTGTCATAGCATGCCAGGTCAAGAACAGCAGAGAGGTGGTTTACAAGGTCGAGGACCAACGCGGCGTGGAGCAATGGGTGAAGCGAACAGTGCGATCTGCCAGCACGACTGGTGGATGGCTTTCCAAACATGAAGATCTCAGTCGCGAGACGCCTTTGCCTACGCAGGATGGCGACTGCGCACAGCTCTACCTTATCCTTGGCCCCGAACAAAGAGGAGAGGTGACCAAATTTGATCTCTTGCTCCGTGCTCATCATGCTCTGGTTGATGGCACCGGGCTAAGGTCAATCTTGAACGATATCTTGAGTAATTTGGCGACGCCATGCCAGAAGTCTGCGTTTGCCTGGGGCGAGGAGGAACTGAGGCTTCCTCCGGCGGCTGTGGACGCCGCCATTATCTCGGAAGAAATAACCAAGCAAATATCACAAATCCCCAAAGAGGTTGGTTCATCAAATAAGTACCCAGTTGCCCGCTAACCTTACACAGGTCCCACTTCCTCCTTTACCAGCACCCGTTAAGGCAAGGTTTGGTACGGGGGTTGTCGCATACACTTTTGACTCACCCAGCTTCGTCAACAAGCTGAGGGACGAGGCCAGGGCCCACGGGGTTAGACTAACATCGACTATCCAGGCGGCTCTGGTCTCAACGATACATGAGAGCGTTGCGCCGCGTGAGGACCACACAGCCACAGTCATATCCGGCTTCGACCTTCGAGCCGCAAATCTAGAAGCGCCATGGCACGAACGTAACAGATACGTTGGTGCAGCAGTCGGATTGGAGATGATGCAGGTACAGGGATCAACCCTGAGGACTCATGAAATGTGTGGTGATCTCTGGCCGGTGGCGAAGGAAATTCAAAGGCATTGGGATGCCGTTGCTGAACGGAAAGACGTTGCAGCTGCTGGCGAGCTTCGGAGGGAGGCCACGGGCTTCATTCTGAAGATGGTGCTGTAAGTCCTCCCCTGGTCCTCACGAGGATTCGCGCTGACGTTTTCCATCACAGGGATGAGGTCAACAAGCCACCATCAGGACTGGGCCTGACCCTCAATTATGTGTCTGACCCGCCAGGTGAGAACCAGCTCGAAGGCAGATACGACAATGCACAAGGACCATCCTTCGGCTTGGAAGGATATCAGACGGTGACTGATGAAAGCACACCGAGGTTGTAAGTCCATCTAGCCTCGAGAGGTAGCACCGACGACTAATCCCCCTCTAGGTCCTGCAGATCACATTCCTGGCAAGGCAAGGTAACGCTAGAGATTTCGTTCAGCTACAAGCATCACACCCAGAGAACGGCGCAGTGCGTGATGGACAAGTGGGCACGATATCTAGGGAGGCTGGTTTTGCCTGATGATGAATAAAGCAATAGCTAGATCAAACTAGTCGTCTCTTTCACCTAATCTGGTCAGTTGGAGTCCTCCGCGGGTTTATCTTCGTCGAGACGTTCGCGTGGACAGTTTGTTCCCTTCTGATTCCTCAAGGCGCGCCTAGCAAGCAGTATGCGCAACGATAGCATAAGGAGTCCACACATCAGCATGCTTGTTGCCGAAAATAGCTGAACGCCAAGGTATTTCCCGGTGTTGTCAAGGATAGCGCCAGATATCGGGGGTCCGATGAGAGAACCCAGCCCTTTAAGCACAGAGACCATGCCTAGCCTCGTGCCCAAACGACTCAGGTCGATGGTAATACCGGTGAGGACAACGTTTGATAGCGCGACGACCCCTCCGGAGAACAGACCCCACATGACCGCGAAAGCGATGTTGCCAGCGGCGTTGAACACACTGATCCAGTAGAATATCGTAGCGCTGCTGAGCGTGACAACTATGACATAGGTGTCGAGCGAGCCAACCTTGTCAGCAATGTACGACGGAATGAGCCGTCCAGGTATCGTAGAGGAATTCATGATCGATAGTAGATATGCAGTAAGCTGCATGCCTTCCATTCCATGGACAAGCGCGTAGCTTTGGAGGTAGTAGCTGGGGATGAAGAAGGCCAGATTGTTGAAGAAAATGGCCGCGCAGTAGATCAGGAAGGGCTTCTCCTGGAAAGCGGGAAGGTCAACGAACCATCGCCACGAGAAGCCACCCAGCTGCCACGCCGGTTTCTCCGGGCTTTTCTTTGGCTTCAACACCACAAGGGCGAACATACACATGGAGAATGATATGAACCCCATGACTCTCATGGCCCAGCCAAACCCGACCTGACGTTGCAAACGTTGAAACATCAGAGGGTAGAGCGTTGCTCCTACACCGCTGCCCACAGTCGCCGTAGCCATTGCCAATGCTCTTCTTTTGTAGAAATAGAGAGGCACTATAGCCATGGAGGGTATCGATAGGCAACAGGTGCCGAGACCCACGCAGATACCTTGAGCCAAAAGTATCTGCCAGAACCTAGTGCTGATGCTGGCCAGCATGAAGCCAACGCTCTCGAACAAAGCCCCAGCAAATATGAGGGTTCGGCAATAGCCCATGTCAAAAAGGGGGCCAATTATCACAGCGATGGTCATGAAGCAGAACGTCTGTGTTGAGCCGATCCATGATATCGTAGAGGGCGATGCCCCCTTCAACAACTCCGTCTCATAGTACGTCTGGAAGGCGCCATAGCTGTTGATAATACCCCTGGTCGCGCAGGTGAGCGCAAGCTTCAGATATGGTACGCGAAAGCTTACAGATGATTGAAATACAAGGCAAAGGAGCCTGCGACCTGGAGCCATCCCTTGACGCCACCCTCTTCAGGCTCGACAAGAGTCTGTTGAGTCTCGCCAGCGGTTGGATTGATGGCAATACCAGCATCTTGTCGCGGCGCCTCGCCCAAATTGGAGGATGGCAGTGCCATAATTGAGGGGAAAGCTTTGCGTGCGAGACTGCATTCAGTCGAGGCTCCTTATGCCGCCTGTCGTGTCCATGCCTGTGACCTGGATGCCCCGATCGAGAAGTATGGCATTCACGATGGATTCAGATGCTGCCAAGTATTGGAAACAGAAATTGATTCAAGGCCCTTCAATTCGAAGAAAAAGAGAATGGATGAGCGACGCATCCTTCAACGACCAGGCCTTGGTTGCTCGTTAGCCAGGGCGATGTCGGAGCGCGGAGGAGAGATCCGAATGGTGTCCTCAACAGCCAACCACTGATGGGCGTCAGGATGAAGATCGCATCACCGAAGCCGAGCAGACCACATCGTCTTTTTCAAAGAACTTGAGGCTTTTCGCGATGATTCAAAGGCCGGCAACTATTCAATTATGTCTCGGCTAAAAGCGTCGGCCGTGAAACGCGAGGCCCCGACTTGAACGTTGCCCGCAACGGTTGATGCCTTGTAGCCTCATTCCGTCACAGGCCCTGATTGGCCGAGAACTCGGACGGGCGCCAACGCAGCAGGGCAGCCACCAACGGCTGCTCCTTAGTAGAGCTTCTGCAGGAGACCACTGGCAGAGACGCACCTCACAGGCCACGACTGCACGAGAACCCTCCACATCACCAACCGCGACGACTCTGGAGGACAGTCTCGTCGAGTTCGCGAGCATCACCAGCGCACCGCTTGACGACACGTCCACCTCCACCTCCACCATCTGACGCGCCCGACCACGACCGGCACCCGCACCGCAGGGCTCGTAGCGCTATCGAGGTCGACCTCCTTGTCGGCTGGGCACCACAGCTCCCCCTTTCCCTTCGACGTCCGAACCTCCATGAGCTCACCCAATTGATCTTCTTCTTCTCGCCAGGCGCGCCGCAATGGGCCCGAATGCTGGCAACGGCATGGGAGCCATGGACAGCATGGGCGCGCAGATGCAGGGCCACGGCCAAGGCCAGCCGCCTGCCACCGAGTACACTCTCCAGGGTGTTATGCGCTTCTTGCAGACCGAGTGGCATCGACACGAACGCGACCGGAATGCCTGGGAGATCGAAAAGCAGGAGATGAGGGGCAGGATAGCCAACCTCGAGGGTCAGGCTCGGAGGGCCGATGCCACCCAGAAGGCTCTTCGGAAATACGTGTCCATCCTCGAGCGCAAGGTCAAGGACCAGGCTAGCCAGCTCAAGGGCGATGCGGTAGAAGATCCAGCAAAGGACGACCGCGCATCCAAGATTCAGGAAAAGCTAAAGTGTAAGTGCTCGCGTGCCGCACCCAAGACGCAGCTGACAGCCGCAGCCTCTTCCGAAAAATATACAGCCCCTGGCGTCGACGGCATCGAACTTGACAAGGCCCCCGAAGACGAAGGCCAGCGACATGACCTCAAGACTTTCCTCGACCAGTGCCAATCCGAATTCATGTATCTCATGGTCACGCCTGCGAACCCCCAGCCGCCGCGCGATTCGCCGCCGTTGCCCCTGATGGAGGACCTACGCGAGGTCGACTTTGGGATGCCCGGTGCTCAAGCCATGGAGCGCCAGTTCCCGGTGCAGCGACCTCAACAAAACCACATGATGGAGAACGAGCCAAGGCAGCCCCCGAACCATGCGCCGCCGCCTCCTCAAAACTACATGCCCAAGTCTGAGCTCCAGCCGCAGCCCATGGTGCGCTCTGGCAACGAGCCCCTGCTGTATCAGAACAACGACTGGCAAAACCCTGTATCCGTGACGACCCGACCGATTGACGAGCCGATGCCCGATCAGCAACAGGCTGCTGAGCAACTGGGTGGCATGAATGACGAGAACAAGAAGCAATCGAACGACCCCGAAGGCTGGGACTTCCCCGAGGGAACTTTCCCGGAGCCCGGCTCAAATCAGCCACCATCGAACCGCCCCGATACAGACGTGTTTCCGAACGCAGAGAATCTGCCCAAGTCCCCTAACAGGATACCCGGACAGCATAGAAGGAAGAGTTCGATGTCGAGGAGGCGGAGCGCCGAACAAGAACTGGCGGCTAGCGGTCAAAAGACTGAAGCGGGCAACTTTAAGCTCAGATTCGGACTCAGGGGTCACCTCAACGCTGTGCGCACCGTCATTTTCTCCGGCGGCGGCAGTCCAGGTGAGCCAGAGATCTGCACCGCCGGTGACGACGGCATGATCAAGCGCTTCCATATTCCTCGGTTGGACGGACACAGCTCGCAGAATGCTCCCTCGGATCTGGATGTGACTGCGAACTTCACCCACAGAGGTCACGCTGGCGCGGTGCTTAGCCTAACATCCTGGACGCCGGCTCCGAACTTTTCGACCGGGGGTCGTGCTCAAGGAGATGGGTGGATATTCTCGGGTGGTCAAGACGCAACGATTCGGGTCTGGGAGCGCGGCAGAGTAGACCCCAAAGCCACTCTGGAAGGACACACTGATGCTATCTGGGCTTTATGTGTTCTGCCCGCCAATCTGGGCGCTGTATTCGGCACGTCAAGTCCTCACGGCAGCTCCGACCGCATCCTATTAGTCTCGGGCAGCGCAGACGGTTCGGTACGTCTGTGGTCGGTCAGCGCGCCTCCGCAGCTCAGCTCGCCTCAGCCCGGAGCAAATAGGAGTGTTTCTGGCCGAGGCGGACGAGTACGAGGTAACTCCATGAGCTCAGGCAGCGGATTCTCCAACACACCCCAGCCCACGGTTGCGTCTAACTCGCCATTCAACCACACGCTGGTGCATAACATTTCCCGATCAGACGGCTCGAAGGCCAGCCCAACCTCGATCACGCCTTTGGCGCCCTCTGGCGAGAACTTCATTGTATCATACTCAGATGCCGCCATCATCGTATACGACACGCGGACGGGCGAACAGATCGGCTACATGGATAGCATGGAAACATACGACGGATCCATCAAGACGAGCGTCAATGCTGTTGTCGCTACAACCGTCGGCCTAGAGCAAGCTCACCAGCACAACAACATGAGTGAGGAGGATAGCTCTTCCGGCCCGACAGGCGGCGGTCGATCAATGGCAGGGTCTGGAGTCGAGGGCAACATTATCTCGGGCCATGAAGATCGCTTTGTCCGATTCTTCGACGCAAACTCCGGTAGGTCGTCCTCTTCCGCGAATTCTCATCCCTTGCTAACAAGACAGGCCAATGTACATACAACATGCTAGCCCATCCCGACGCCATCTCCTCCCTTTCGCTGTCCCCCGACGGCCAAGAACTTGTGTCCGCCGGCCATGACGCCTCCCTTCGCTTCTGGAGTCTCGAGAAGCGCTCCTGCACGCAGGAGATTACTGCTCATCGCGTCATGCGCGGTGAGGGTGTTTGCTCGATCGTATGGAGTCAGGATGGAAAGTGGGTTGTCAGCGGCGGTGGAGACGGTGTAGTCAAAGTTTTCGCGCGGTAGTCCACGCCACGAGACGACAGCTCGGAGGGTGTAGGCAACTCTGGGCTTGGAACATAGATATGCGGGATTGGGCAATTTTTGGCTTTCGTGTAGATGCTAGGGGGGTTTGTGTAACGTAATCAGCGTCGCATGGCATGGCAGCGTTGTAAGAAGTATGAGCGTTGAAAGAACATTTTTCATCTGTCAGTCTGTGCACAACGGAAGAGTATCTGCCCCCGCAGGCTGCAGTCTCAGGGAACATACGGGTGGCTGGCCAGGGAGAGTTGCTGGCTGAATGGTACCGGGCAACAGTATTCGGGGACAATCGCTGGGTTTATCTAGTGGTCCGCCACGCGCTGTGAGACTTGCTGGAATCGGTGAGGGGGATGACATATAACACTGATCTTGGGACGAAGCACCTTTATTCGCCTGTAGCTAAGATACCGTCCTTGCGTTAGCGAGAATATGATCTTCCTCCGAGCAGTGTCGACGACAACTGTTCAGTGGAGTTACGAACGAATCAGACGTAAGGTGAAGCATACGCCTTGCTCAACCAGTATCAGCTGCAAGACGGCCTTCAACCCGTTGAGAAGTCAACGGCACAAATTCTGATACTTTAAAACGATCTTTAACATCAGGAAACACAGTTGCTGTATACTCACCGGAATGAAGTCTGTTCAAGATCTTGCAATGCCCAAAAGTCTGATCGGTTATAGGGTAGTGACTCCCAGCAAGCGAGAAAAGATTTTCTCAGGTGGGGTATCTATACCAATTTAGCTGATCAACTTCCAACAATCCCTCACTACAGCGGCCCCAGGTCGCACATCTTCCGTAGTATAGTGGTCAGTATGCGAGCTTGTCACGCTCGAGACCCGGGTTCAATTCCCGGCGGGAGAGATCCGCCAACAGTCTAAGCTGTTCATTTTTTTGCACTTCTACCCTCTACCAGAGGACTTCCCTGGGCAACAGGTTCCATCACGGATGGTGGAGATGTATACTTTTTTTCCCTTTCTTTTTGTTGGTCTGCAGTGACTGCGACCGCGTGTTGTTGCTGCACTTAGCGGACGGTGTCTATGTCCCTCGCGACGGCTCTCTTTATACGTGAGAAGCATCTCAGCTGCATGTACCCTCTGGCAAGGTTTCACGGAGGGATTCACGTCTGTCCGAGCTCGCTGCAGATAGTATAGATATCGTCATTGTCAAACACCCATCCCTAACGCCAGCTATATGCATCAAACATGTATTTGGCCCCATATCATCTCCTTCTTGTCCTTGTCGCCACAGGCGCCGGCTCAAAAGCGTCGTCCTCATCACTAATCTCATCATCACTAATTTCGACTGCTTGAGCCTTCTGGCCTCTTTGCGTGGCGGCTCTTCCACTTCTCGTCTGCGTGGCTGGCGCCTGGCTCTGCGAGAAATTCAACTTTGTCTGCTTCCCCTTGGCAGCCGGTTTAGCAGCGGGCGGCTTTCGCGCTGGTCGCTTAGGCGGAGGAGCCTCTTCTTCCGACATCATCACCACATCCTCCTCTTCTTCCTCCTCTTCGCTGGGTGCGGCGGCTTTGGCACGGCCGCGCGCGGGAGCTTTCTTCGCAGGCGCCGCTTTCTTTGCGGGTGCCTTCTTCGCTGGTGCGGCGCGCCCGGCGCGTTTAGTGGACTTTGCGGGCGCTTCTTCATCTGACATTTGGACATCTTGCTCCTGATGGGAGGACTTCCCGCGAGATCGCTGACTAGGCTGAGTCGTGGGGGCCATGCTGCTGTGGCTGGGTGGGACGTCTTCGTATGTCCATGCATCTGGCGCGTCTTCCCATGAACCGTCAAAATCTGAGTCCCAGTGATCTGGCTTTGGTTTGAGAACTCTCTTGCGTTCCGGCATGTACGATCGACTTTTCACGCCGCTGGCAATTTGTTGCTCGATGCGGGTGCGATAGATGTCCATCGCGCTGTTCAGGTCTTCGTCGTCCGATTCTAGGCCAAGTAGTTGCTGAACCTGGCCCGTCAGATGCTCTGAGACGAAGAGCTCCATGGCGTGCTTGTCGTCCTTCGAAACAAATTGATTAACCGCGTCGCCGAAGGGGCCTTGCGGGAGAACCTTGAGGGATTGCGCGGAGAGGAAGTCCGAGACAATGGACTCGACTTTGACCATATCGCCCGCATCAGCCATCGTCTCTAGTGCATCGGCGGGGTCGGCCGCATTGGTCTTCCGTTGGGATGTCTTTTTGCGATAGAAATAGACGACATCGTTCGTGTTGGCGACTTTGCCTACGAAGCGATTCGAGAAGCGCTGCGGATTTTCGCATTCGAACACGCCGCCTTCTGGGGCTGTATATTCGACCTTCAGACGGATCAGAGGTAACGGCCGCTCCTCGAGTGCTTCTTCGTCAGTCTGGATCTCTTCCCAGTCTTTGTTGGCTTCCTCAATCATCTCATCAACCACCTCCATTAATCGGCGGGTAATCTCTTGCCGATTGTCCTTCTTCTTGTCCAGCCCCCTGAATCGTTTATCCTGCGCAAGGATGAGCTCCCTGGTGACGAATGGACGCACAGTCTTCAGGGGAATCTTGTCGACCTTGAAATCCCGCCCAGTCACCGTGACGATGGCAACATGTTTCCGTACTGCCTCGCCTGGCACCAGCGATGTAGCGACGGACGAGCCAGGCTGCATCACATGAAATCCAGTCTCCGGATTCCTCGAGGGATCGATCAAGCATTCGTGCTCATGACCCCAGACCACCAGGTCCATCCAGTCAGGGAGCACATTCTCCGGTAGATACGACGTTGCTGTGTGTGCATGGTGATTCTGATGTACTGCCAGCAGGTTGAACCATTCCCCCATCTGCATCCCCGGCCGGAACCATTTGACCTTATGATCTCTGAATGTACGGAACATGCGCTCATCACGCACATTGCTCAGCCCGAATAACGCCAGCTTCGTGGAACCCTTCTGTAGCAATATTGGTTTCGCTTCAATATTGTCCGCCTCGGCTACCCGTCCAAAGTAATTCAGCAAGCCGCTCGCCTGAAGAAGGTCGAGCGAACAGAAGTTCCCTTCACCCGACGGATCATCGTGGTTGCCGTGAATCGAGAACACGGGGATGGAGACGTTGATGTCCGGGTCTTCGTAGTTGACGTGCGTGAAGGCGCCTTCGAAGACGGATGCCGCATCGGAGAGGAATTCGAGAGGACAGGGTTTATCGCCGAGGCAGTTCTTACGGAGGGAGCGCATGACCTGGTAGAGGGACTTGCGGGAGGGTTTGTTGTCGTGGAAGAGGTCGCCACCAAGAAGGACCATGTCGACCTAGTCTGTTAGTCGGCGAGGCATAGGCTGAACCGGAAGAGGGGACGTGCATCTTCTTCGCGGGCGATGTTCATGCATTCATCGAAGGTCTGCCAACTGTCGTCTTTGCGGATGGGGTCTCGTTCCTCGAAGCCGACGTGGTTGTCTGTTGCCACTAGGATGCGGATCGCATTCGCCTCTGGCGACGTTAGCAGATGCAGAATCGTGGGAGGAATGCGTGCATACCGTCGACATCCGCCATCTTCGTAAAGCTGGGCGAACGAGCAACACATCAAAATTTGGCCGCGCGCAGGGGAGATTCGGAAAAGGTGAGACGCGCGGGGTTCGAGGCGAACGCGGTGCACTGACGCGCTTGGATGCGTGATCACGTGTGTCCTTGATTGAATTCACCCTTGAATAACGTCACTCACTTGACTTTTCCACAAGTTTGACGTCTACTGACAAAGATCATCCTCGACCATGCGCCTTGCCCATGTCGAAGAACAATGATGATCTCACCATCGCCGACGTGAGGCTGGCCCCAAACCAAGCTCCCTTCACCCTTGTCCCTGTTGTCGCCGACATTCTCCGCACCCGCTACTGTACACCCGGGTCGGTCTTCTTAGTCGAAAACATTGATGTAGACTCAGTCTCAAAATCAGGACGGTGGCGGGCGATACAGCTTCTTCTCGGGGATGGCGAGCTCTGTGTTCAGGCCTTGCTCAACGGCCCGCTGCATCGGTTTGTCGAGACAGGAGAGCTTTCGGTGGGATCATATGTTCGCATCGATAAGAGCAGCCTCAATATCACACAAGTCGAGAAAGATGGGACGCAGGAGAGCATGGTGTACATGACGTTGGAAGACCTGGTCACAATCGGCTGGAACGATCCGTACAGGCTGCTGTGGGAAGCTGAGAGGGGCGAGGCGCTCGAGGAACTGGCTGCAGAAGCAGACCTTGACTTCGAGGCTATGGAGCTTGAGTACAGCGAGAAAGAGGTTGAGAAGGCCCAAGCAGCGGATTCACGGCCGGATGGCAAGGCAGTCGAAGCTGAGGAGGCCGACGAGGAGGAAGAGGAGGCCTTCGAAGATGCCTTTGACAGATTCGAAGCTCTCACTTTCCCCTCAAAGACGAAGCGCACGCAGGAAAAGGCGGAATCTTCAAAGTCCCAGCCCGTGGCCCTGCCCAAAGACTGGCACGATCTCCAGACCCCGCTGAGGCTCACGACCCTACGCTCAGTTCCCAGACTGCCCTACGCTCAGAACTGGTCCTGCAACGTTCTGGCCATCGTAGTGTCCCTCTCACCAGTTGAGTCGTCCTACCTGCCACCTTATCGTCAGCGCACGGCCCGGCTGGCCGACCCTTCGACGGAAAAGCAGATCCACCTCACCGTATTCCTCGAGCCGGAGAACTTTGAGCCCCAGATCGGCAGCGCAGTGCTCCTTGTTGGCGTCAAGAACCACAGGTTTGATGGGGGGAGCCTCAAGAAGTACGCGAGTGACGCGGAGAAGACCACCGGCCCGAATTGGTGGTTCGAAAACCCGTGGCACTTGGGGTGGTGTGATGTCGAGGGAATCAAGAAATGGTGGAATCAACATGAAGCTGCCTCCCCATAGTAAGCGAGGCGGGAATTTGACAGGATTTCCCTTAATAAGACGAAGCAGCGGCCGTCGATATCTACGCAAGCTCATTTGCAACTCACATACTTTCCAAGTACGATGAGGGATGTTGAGGCTGCTCCTTCACTTTCCTCTCGCCCGGCTTCCACTATCCTACGTATTTTGAATGAATATAGTCTTTAGGATCTCCTTAAAACCTCCCAGCTCTTGTATATTCTCGTTCCACCTTGTTGGCCATCGTACGTAGGTTCACAACCCCGTTCACAAAGTCCTAAGTCACTGTAGCCTACTAACAATGATCAAGTTGAAAATAGATCGTCAAAAATGATAAAGCATTCAGAATGAGATCCATGAACGAGTCCCAAATCCAAGCCGTGCTGTGGTGAACTCGCCGTTGGGGCGTGAGCCTGCACGGCCAGCCTCGGCTCCCATGTCCCGTCCTTGAGCTTCACCTCACCTCACCTCCTTTCCTCTACCTAACTTTCCACGCACCGCCTCCGTCTCATCTGGCTTCAAGGTTTCTCCCCGCCCTCGAATCACCCTCAAACCCTGTTGACGAAGGTCACGACCACGTTCGAAACGACCTAGAGAGCTGTGCCAATTCTCTCCTCGTTTCTACTAGCGCCTCGGCCAAATCTGAGTCACACGGTCGGCTTCATCGTCTAACCCTCCCTCATATATCTACACGAGTATTTTTACCGCTCTTGAGATAACCGCTACTGGAAGCCAACTCGCCACTGTTCTTTATCACGGTTACAGCCATCATGGAAGCACCACCCACGCCACCGCCCTTCGACGTGCTCGTCACCGGCTCGTCTGGCCACCTGGGAACAGCCCTCATGCTCGCCCTGCCGACTCTCAACCTCAAGCCATTGGGTATAGATATCATCCCGTCTGAGACAACACACCACGTTGGCTCCATCAGCGACCGCGGCTTCGTGTCCTCGGTGATCGCCTCGAACCCCAGCATCACGCACATCGTCCACGCTGCGACCCTACACAAACCTCACGTTGAGAGTCACTCCCAGCAAGACTTTATTGACACAAACATCACCGGCACCTTGGTACTTCTGGAGGCGGCGGCTAGCTTGCCGAAGCTGAAGAGCTTCGTCTTCATCAGCACGACCTCAGCCTTTGGCAGCGTCCTGAGCCCCGCGCCCGGAAACCCAGCGGCCTGGATCGACGAGACGGTCACGCCCAGCCCCAAGAACATATACGGGGTCACAAAATGCGCCGCAGAGGACATGTGCTTCCTCGCGCACAAGCAAAAGGGGCTGCCGCTCATCATACTCCGCACGAGCCGTTTCTTCCCTGAGGAGGATGACGACGAGGACAGACGGAACTCCATGGGCGACGAGAACCTCAAGGTCCTGGAGCTGACGTACCGCCGCTGCGACATCGCCGACATCGCCACGGCTGTGCACTGCGCCATGAACCGCGCAGCATCTATCGGATTCGGGCGGTACATCATCTCGGCGCCCACGTCGTTCCCACGGGACGAGGCCACGCTGAAGATGCTTAACCTGCGTCCCCGCGATGCCTTCGCCCAGGTGTGCCCCCAAAGCCTGGAGGTGCTTGACGAGAAGGGCTGGAAGTTTCTTGCCAGAATTGACAGGGTGTACGATTCGAGGAAGGCGATCAGGGAACTTGGCTGGGAGCCCGAGTACACGTTTGAGAAGACGATCGACAGGGTGGCCAAGGGTGAGGAGTGGAGGAGCCAGCTTGCGCTGAGGGTCGGGAAGAAGGGATATCATGCGGTGACTACGGGGGTTTATACCAAGCGTTGAGGAGATCGCCATGCGCGCAAAAAGCGTGTGCGGAGATTTCGCTGAGGACTTCTCCCTTACCGGAAACCGCGCCTCGGGGACGGTTGAGATTCTCCCTCAGATATCTGTACGAACGGTGTGTGAAATGCTTGCTTTTCTCTTTGCGGATTTATTAGACAATACAATGAAGAGTTGCGAAAACCTCATGCCTTTTTCTCCTGGTGCTATGCCATGCCGTGCCCCTTTTTACTTTTGTTGAACCTTTTCTCTGTGCTCCTCGTGATTCGTTAACGATGCCGTCCTGGGTAGTAACGAGATGAAAACAGACAAAACTCGGCCATGGTGTGTGGCCTCTCTTACATGCGTCACCCCAGGAACTCCTCGTGGCCCATTTCCTTGAGGACCGTATGCACCTCAGCCAACACCTTGGAATGCAAGCCCGAAGGGGCAGCGACGAAACCGAAATTCGAGTCCATGGTCCTACCAACGGACAAGTCGATGTCCTTGCCGTGCACATCGGTGACCTTGCCTCCCGTCTCCTCGAACAGCAGCATCGCGCCCGCGTGGTCCCAAGCCTTGCCTCGCCTCTCCTTCTTCTTGTATACCCACACCGTCGTGTTGCCCAGGCCCAAAGCCAACGTTGTCCAGCGCAGCACCCAAGGCAGGAGATCGCAGTTTGGGTAATCGACGCCGAGGCGGGTGGCCAGGGTCTCGTTGACGTTGGCGAGTGCCGAATCAACCCCAGTAATGCAGGTGACGAACTTGACATCAGCGAGGGACAGGGATTCCGAATGATCAGGTAACCGCTTAGCATCCAGAATATCCGCCGGGCTTCCCTCTATTGACCTCACGTACGCACCCTCGCCCTTGATGGCGTACACGACGCAGCCTTCCTTGGCGGTACTCGCGTTGCATAATGGCGCGCTCGCCCCAGCGCTCAGATTCGGACAGGCCACCATCCCCAGCTGCTGCTTCCCATCCACCAATAGCGCCGCATTCACCGCATACAGCTCCCCTTTTACGTACGTCTTGGTTCCGTCAATCGGATCAAAGACCCAGCACCGACCCCTCTCACTTGGACTCTCCTCTCCGCACTCATCAATCAGGTCGCACATGCGCTCTCTGCTATCCGGGACCGTGACACCGGCCGGCAACATAGCCTTGCGCTGGCTCGCCTCCTCGGTGTGGCCATCGCCAGCCACCCACCTCAGAAGCTCGTAGACGTGCTCCAAGAGGTACAGGTCGTTGCGGAGCTGGCTGGCGTTCTCTTCTCCGACCACTGTGTCGCCCGGGAAGGCGGCCTTGACGGTGCAGGCGAGGAGGGCTTGGATGGCAAAATCGGCGATGGTGACGGGAGAGAAATCTTCCTTCTGAATAACGCCCTTTGCAGGCTGGCTGAGGATCTGGCGGGATAGGCGGGACGAGACCTGGAGGGCGCCGTAGAGGACTTCTAGCTCGCGCTGATGCGTCGAGCTGGCGTCCATGATGGCGACAGAAATAAGGGACCGACTGGGATGTTTATATCAGGGGTAATGAGAGGAAGTGGCGCGGGGGGTCGAGGTGGAAGACACAGGCCGGGTTTATGTACGCGCGTTGTCGTGTGAGTGAATGTGGTCAGATGAGACTGCCGCAGTCTGCAGAGGCAGTGGCAGCTGAGCACCACGAGAGGTACGTACACGAGGCTCGACCAGAAGCGGCATGGCGTCGGGACTGGCCGACCTCGATAAGTGCATGCATATCCGATGGACCCTGCCGATCGATGAGACTGGCAGTTTGAGGCAGGTCCCGGCTGGGAAAGATAGGGGAAAGTGATCCGGTGTGGTGTGTTGAAGCCATCGTGAGGTGAGCTGAAGACGATGTGACATTTCGCTCTACAGGTGTAGCTCTATCTCCAACCTATGTGAATGGATTCCGACCCCTGCCCGCCGAGCTCCAGATTGCCCGTTCCTGAGCCCTGCCCTATGAAATGTGTACGTAATGTATGTAGATGTATCGTTCCTTAACGCCAAACTATATGAATAATGATGCCCTGGAATATGATAAAAAAATGTCGTCTAGATGACAATGCCCCTCTGCTGCCACCCACCCTTGCCCTTCCAAGCCCACAGCATCAGCCCGCAGGCCAACAGAACCGTCAGTCCTTGGGCCCAAAAGGTTGGGGCATAGCATTGTTTGCCGTAGCAGAACACATCCCCGTCATCTGGTTCAGATGAGTCCTGCGTCGAGTGCGCACCGGCCTGGTACACGCTCGAGAAGATGGAGCCCCAGAAGACGGACCCGATGGCCGGAACCGTGGCAATGATACCAAAGTTGGTCGCAAAGTTCTCAACACCCCAGATAATCGTAACGATAAGGGGTGTCAAGCTGAAAATGGCTCCGTAGCCGGCACCAATAAGACCGGAGACAACCCAGAACCTCTCCGCGTGGTTTTGCGCTGCCCCAGACGCGAGGAATAGCAAGCCGATTGCTAGCAACGTCGCGAAGAAAAGCATAAAAACCACGCGGGAAATCGCAATGCGACGGAGCGGCGAAGATGGTCGCGATGGGCCATATTGGAGATGCTGGGTGTGCGGGGAGGGGGCGAGTAGATCCGTCAGCGTACCGATCAGGAGGCGGGCGATGGTGCTCGTCACGCCAAAGATCGAGACGTGGGTAGCTGCCGCTCCTCGGCTGAGAACATTGGGGCCATCAGGAGGTGTCAAGGTTCCGAGGACTGTGCCCAAGTTGTTGATGAAAGCCTCGCCGGGCCCGATCATGAGTAGGAAAGCAAGAGCGAAAGGCCACATTGTATGGTCGCCCAAGAACCGCCGCGTTTCGGCGTTGAGCACCCAGCTCTTCTTCCACTTCGTGTAGTCGTCGTCTTTGGAGGGGTCGAAGGGGTTGCTCCTCTGGCTCGCGGGTGTGTTAGGGTCGACGGCGCCGTAGCTTCTGTCAGCATGGAAAGACCCTCCGTCCAGCAGCCCGCTGTGCTCCAGCTCCTCAATGGCCTCGTCGATAAGATCCTGCTCATCGACGACTCGCAGCGTCAAGCTTCCCAAGACGCCCATCCCAAAAAGAAGCACGGCGAGGAAGACGAAGAACTTGAAGACGTCCACGTCGCCGTGCGATCCATCGGGATCCCGCTCGTAGAAGATCTTGCTGCCGGCTTGGCTGAGCCACATGCCACTCAGTCCAAAGCAAGTAATAGGCATAGCCAGCGCGAGGCCTCGGTATTTCCCCTTGCCAAAATTCTTCGCCACTGTCGACACGCAAGACATGTACCCAGCGCAAGTGCCCGCTCCGATGCAGACGAACGCAAACACCATCAACGGATACGTCCCATCCGCCTCTCCATGAGGCTTACCCACAACCCTATATTGCTCGTCCAGCTTGCGATAGATGGCCGCCGCAATGCCGTACCCGACTCCGAACAAGACACCCGACCCCAACGCCAGCGGCGGAGCTCCGTAGCGGTCGCAGAGGAAGCCCAACACCGAGATGGGAATATAAAGCGCAATAGACGATGCAATCGCAGCGCCGTTGACTTGGAGCTGTGTATAGTGCAGCCTCGACTGGAACAGTGGCGCATACATGGAGAAGACCATGTTGGACCCGGCGCACAGCGCAAAGGCATTGGCGACAATGAAGGCCACTATCCTCACGACCTGCTTCTTCCTGCGCTCAAGCCGCCGCCGTTGATAGGCCGAGGAGTTCGAGTCGTCGGAGTCGTAGTCATATTCGCCGGCGCTGAGAGTCGAGTCCTCATCGCTGCCGGGCGGTTGGATGAGGGTCCGCTGGTCGTCGGACGCTGCGGTGGCGGGAGCGGGCATCGTGCCCTCGTAATTGTAGTTGGAGTTGGAGTTGATTTCAAGAAAGGCGGTTGTAACGAATGGGATGTGGAGGCGCGAAACAATACAATAAGAACGGAGGCAGCACGATGCCTAGACACATGCAGAGGTCATGGGGTTGGAGGATGGAAGAGTCCAGGCCGAGGACTCGCAGGTGTTGGAGTCAGATAAGAGCTGTTGCAGGTGGCGTGTGACTGGGAGCTGCCTTATCGAGATCGCGGGCCACAATGGTTGACAAAATCATCAGCTTAACACTGCAGACATGTTTCTCCCCAAATCCGAATGACATGATGGGATTTCTCTCGAAGTAATCCTTCAGCAGTAATTAGGGCTTCCCTACAGCACCAAGAAGCCCATTATTCAACCGTGGTCTGCAGCCTGCAGCATGACCAGAGCGTTCTGAGACGGTGGTTGTTTTATGTCTACCGCTTACACCACCGCTCGCGATATCGGCCTCGAATGACGTTTGCATCCAAGGGCACCGGAATGCATGGGATCCTGTCCGAGAACGAGGCATTCGAAAATACTGCATATAATAAGGGTATATAGCCTCGAATAGACCTAATTTATAGCTTTCATTGCTTGTTGACTGGTTTTCTGGGAGAGCAAGTTCGAATTCGACTTCGTTCTAAGCTTCTCTCATCTACGGCCTTACCACAACATGTCCAGCCACAGTCACGTAAAAAGAACACGTCACAAGCCTTCTCGTTGCCCATTGGCAGAGAATGATCATCTAATAAGATCGTAATGTTACACTTCAGGGATGTCAACTGTGCTACAACGGAATTATCGTGCATGGACTATATGTACGCTGTGCGCTGTGGGGATAGTCTGCACTTCCTCCCTGGTCTACTGCGCACATTGCTCGCCCCGTTAGCGTCATATTTCTTACTTCGATGTTTACTCCGTAGCTTTCTAGCTAACCCTGCTATCCTCAACGTTGAGCCTCATAGATTGTACATCATATTTCTGAAATCTGGGGAGGATAGTAGCCACAGAAGCGGAATTAAAATGCGCCATGTCACCTCCGAGTCACCAAGATGCCCGCCAGGGCAATTCGGATGAAGCACCAAACAAAGTAGCCGTTGACGGCTTTCTGGCCGGACTGTCGCCCTGGGAACTTATCTATCTCCGCCAACGTCTGCTCAAGATGAATATTGCAGGCCTCAGATCACTGGAGGACCTGCCTCTCGAGATAGTGTGCCAGATTGCAGAGCATCTTAACCCTGAAGACCTGTTTTGCGCCGCTCAAGTCAGCCAAGGATGGAGGACGAAGTTTGCCAGTGACGCTGTCATTGAAATGGCTTGTTCGAATCTGTTCCCCGGATTACGCGAAAGCCATGAAGAAGAGACAGGCCTATGGAGACTCCTCCAAGAGATATATCGACTTTACGGACGTTTGCCGGCTGCACATCCGGGTCCCTGGCGATTCAACTGGAGCACCAATCCTACCGACACAATAGACGATATGCCAGATGGCTCTCAACCCCTGACGTTCTATAGCCACGGAAAGCTAGTCTACCAGTGGGAGGACAGAATGATGCTTGCTGACATTCGCAAATTGCTCGCCTCCAAGAGCATATCGAGCGCAACCGGCTCCGTCTCATATGGTAGCATCGAACGCTTGGTTGCACCAGCAGATCGTCGGAAGACCCGTGGTACAGAGCAGATAGTGGCCATGTCAAGAGATCTTCTTGTCATTGCCCAGTCATCCAATCAGGTGAAGACCTTCAGAACTTTAGCAATCTTGCTCCATTCCGCGGAAGGCAACCCTCAGTGGAAGACAATAATACTGCCCTCGGCGTTGGTTCGATGCTACGCAGAGGCCGAGAGAGTGGTTGTGACCTGTGTAAACGGACAAGCGTTTCACTGGTACTGGGGTAAGGGCTTGGAGGAGTTGCCGGTGTGGGGGGGAGTGAAGGAGATCACGGAAAACAGGACATTGAAATTGGTCTCAGGACAGCCAGGTGCGATATTTCATCCACAGAAAGGAAACGTATGCTACCTGGCCTATGTGTATGGGTCGGTCGAACAGGATGGTGAGCTCCTCAATTATGCGCGCTTGACTGAAGCAACCGGCTAATAAAGCAATAGAGCCCGACCTAAAGTATTCTTGCCCTGAGGTGCATGTTGTAAAGTATGAACGTGACGAGCTCCATACCTGGAGGCCCTCCCCGTCAGCCGCACGCTGGACGCTCGATTGCCAGAAATCTCTCGAAAGCCACCACTCAAACCAGATCAAAGGACGCGAGGAGTTCGACGAAGGAACTGAGCCCGATATCCTAGGCCTTTTGTGTGCAAAGGTCGATAAAGTGGGTTCATACTCTCTAGCAGTGCATTGCTGCAAGAGTCGACGAGATGCACGCTACACTTTGGGCAGCACAGTCTGCTTCAACGTGCTAACAGAGAGCTTTTTCATCGTACCTTGGTTCGGAAAATTCCACCGGAGGATCTCAGGCTTGCTCAGTCCACTGTCCCGCAGCTCGGCCAGTGGGGAGGGCCAAGTAATGTGTACATGGAACAGGACCATCATAAGTCTTCCCGGCAGCCTCGAACAAGACAACGATCCTCACGTGGGGATCACCACAGAAAGGCTCGCCATCGTCGTTCGTCAACCACAAACAGAGGGACTTCACTGGGTGCCCTTTCGTGCTCAGCCGGCGGTATTACGCTTCTCGGGACGAGTATGGTCGCCATTCGCGCTTCATACTGACGACGACTTCGTGGTGTACTGCGACCAAAGAGGCTATTATGTACTCGCGAAGGGGTTTCAGCCTTCGGGGGCAGTGGTGGAATACCCTTGATTGACACCAGAGGTTATCGAAGCTGTAAGCGGACCACGATGGCCCAGCCAGATTTGCTCTCCCAAATTCCCATCTCGTTCTCCCTTCTAAACGTAACGTGATCCGCTCGTACATTCATGCCTCTCAGCGACGTTGGTTGTATGTGCTTTGCTAAGCGCATCGCAAGATCCTCGTCCGCCCACCACAGCGCTTCCTCAGTGTCTGCGCTCGAGCTTGGCTCGTCCCATCGACCCCAGTCGTCAAATTCCTTGCCGGAACTGCTTTCGGCTTGTGCACTCCCCCAAGGCTTTTCTTTCGAGCATTTTGAGTCTGTTTGCTTGGTGCTCACCCTGATAACCTTTGTGCATTCGCCTCGGTGTTGTTCCCCTTCATCAGTCAATCTCCACTCTGAAGATACGGCTTCTTCGGGTACGAATGTCCCTTCGACAGTCTTTGAGGCGGGTCTGAGATCAGATGCCTGGTTAATAAAGTTGTCGATTGGGTCGACGAGAAGAGAGAGGATGTGAGTGTCATTGTCGGTTTGTGGTTGTGAAGATACGGCATTATGGAGATTTGATAGATGCGACGAGAAGTAATTCTCATGAGCGCTTTCGGTGTAGGGGGGTGGTAGGTCCTCATCAAAGTCCCCCATAGCGTGCTGTTTAGACATACCGACGGTGGTAGCGTCGTCTCGACCTGATGAATTCAATGTTCTGGACGTGCGATGACGACAAGAAAGCTGAAGGTGCGAGGTGAAGGTGTTTGGGATGCTCAGTGAATCACTGAAGATCTTCGGCCTACCAATGATCAGATGGCCTAATGCAGCAATGTAGTTCAAAAAGCCAAGGTTCAGTGGCGTGTCACGAGGTCGTGCTGTGGGCACTCCCAAGCAACGAGGCGGCGCAGCAGGCTGACTCCCCTGAATTGGCCAGCGGCACAGAGCAAACACCAGACCCGCAGAGTAAATGTGATAAACGCAACACATGTCATTTCTGGAGATTCAATTGATTCTTGTCCAAAGCCTGGTAGATTTCTAGCTGACGTTCCTAGTGCGTTGGCGAGTCCACGGAGCACTACTAGGCCCTAAGGCGCTGCTTACCTTATTGCTCCCCGAGTATCAGCAGTCCCAAGTATTATATGTAGCTGGGTGAGGCTGGGAGTCAAACGTGCCGTCGCTGCCTGGGCGCAGATACACTGCCCATCCCTTTCCATTGATCGGCACCGCTCCTCCTCCCACCCACGGCCGGGCTTCCGTGCGCCAAGGAACCAACACGAAGGGATACATGGCCTCCCAGAAGCCCCCAACAGGCGCCCTGCCAGTCACACATTTAGCTCTCGTTCGTGTACGAAGAGGGTGCCTGGAATTGGCTGGACTTTGGTGCTTCTTTGCACTCATCGAGCCAACGTGCATCCTTCATGCAGACACTCCGCGCACTCCCTATCCGTGATAAACTCAACCGTCATGACATGACCCTTCTCACGGTCTTTGGCATAATCAATAAAGTGTGCGGTGATACTCATAAATATTTACGAGAAGCGGCGACTTTCGAAAGTACTTAAGGAGATCACCGAGCAAAGGACACACAACCCGCCCATCAGAGGTCTCGTATTTATCATGCCTGGGCTGCTGCATCTCCCAAACGAGGTCCTCGAACGGATCATAATTATCGCCATCGAACCCAATCCGTCTCTCGACTTAGACAAGAGCCCCTTCTTCCCGGTGCCAACAAGCCTCATCCGCGAGGCAATCCTTAACATCGCGCTCGTCAGCCGTCGTCTCGGCAGAGTCGCCACACCCCTACGAACTCGTTACTGGACGGACTCCAGCGATGAAGATGCGGGCCTACTCTCAGCGTACTTCGACCTTGTCGTCGGTCTGCTGCGCAAGCCAGAGTTGCGACTACGCCTGCGTCGCCTGGAGTTTCATATCAGCGACATCAGCACAGAGCCTCGCGGAGTCGAATCCAGCTACAAATTCAATCAAGACGATTTGGAAGGACTGACAAGGGTGGCCGAGAACCAGGTGCCAGCGCATAGTCCGGATGGAAAGTTGCGGGAAGACTGGACCAGGGCCATTCGAGAGGCTTGGACTGATGCTATCCCGGCACTCGCTCTTAGCATGGCGCCCAATGTGAACTCGCTGACTTTTGACATCCCTTTCTTTGCGCCCAGGGAAAACCACAACTTTATGCTTTTGAGATGGCTCTCGATGTTGGTGAGAGAGCGCACCAATGCAGATCCTCCGCTGAAGAACCTACAACATGTGTACATGCGCTGGTGGGACACGGAGAACAGCTTCCATCACAAGCACGTCGCCCCTTTTTACAGGCTGCCAAACGTGAAGACACTCTACGCTCATCGCATTGGCGGCCTTGGCCGGCCCTCTATTCCACATACCGAAGACGAGATGTCGGTGTACGGGGCGCCCGATGCAGCTGATAGCGACGAAGAGGAGGAAGAGGAGGCAGAAGAAGATGCCTTTGATGAATCCAGTGATGACATGTCTGAAGAGGTAGCTCTCGGCAATCAGGTGTCCAAGGAGGTCATCCGACAGCGGTATTACACCGAATTCACCATGTCCAACATCGAAGAGCTGCATTTTGACGAGGCAGACCTCGGTACCGCAGCATTGGATACGCTGATATCCCACTGCCGGCGCCTGAAGGCATTGAAGGTTGTCTGGTGCGCAGTCAGCGACAACTCGCCTGAGATACAGAACGACCTCGCCTGGGGACATCTGCTAAAGCTCCACGCTGAATCTTTGGAAGTCCTGCAGCTTGACTTCTCAGAATCCGAACACGAATGGATCCGACGGCCTTATAAGGGAAATAAGAAGGATGGCATTGGTCGGGCCATAGCTCACTGTCGCTGTCTCCGGAAGCTGAGGATCGAACTCTCGTATATCAGCGTTCCCGACCCTAAGACTGGGAGGTGCGTATGGATCAACATCGCTTTCCTGCCGAGGGCGCTACAGGACTTGACTGTTGTCGACAACATGAGGAGGTACAACTGGAGCCATCATCTCGAGACTGTCGAAGACTACGTCCAGAGAGGTGCGGCGAGGGTTCTGGCTGAATGTAGACCGAATGGACGACTTCCTAACATCAGGACGCTCAACTTCTCCGAGATGCTTATTGATGATCCTGAAGTCAAAGCTACACAGACTCTCAAATCAGCAGCTAAGCAGCAGGGTGTAGAGCTGCGTTTGGCAACGAAAGTTTAAGAGTTTGGGCAGCCCTTGTTTTCGGGATAGGGCAGACTCGGGGCGATTCGAACCCGGCGCAGTGATCAATGAGTAAAGTCTTAACCTCATCGCTTGCTCCAGCATTCCGTTATACCCGGCACCGATGACCAAGTCCTTGAAGTCGGCAAGGCTGATCGGCGGACTTGGTGCATGCGGCTGGAGAGGCGCAGTCAGCCCGCGCCTGATTGGGCGGACTGGTGGTGGTTGGAACGTCAGGAGAGAATGTTTGCGATATTGAGCCACCTCGATTCTCCTTGAAATAGTACAATAAGTAACAGCTCTTCGGATGAAAGTACATTGTCAACGTAATGGCGTTGCAACCGTAGTTTTAGGGCGCTGAAGCGCATGATTGGGGCTGACGGCACACATGTCGACGACGTTAGCCATCGGGGAGAAACACAAAGTTTCCGTTCAACAAGGCCAATCTAACCTCCACATGTCTTCATCAAACAGTGCGGCATCGTGATGCCGACAAGGGAGATCTCGGAGATGGATAGGAAGGTCATCGGGATCATGTGAGTTGCAACGGTTCAATCAGGCACCCAGATTTGGTCACGGGATCGTCCGGGTGGAGAATTAAAGCGTCCGTGCCCCAGGCTCCATTCCTTCTCGAAGGCTTCCGTGCATGGCCTAGCGTGGGGCACGGCGCCCAGTGGCAGAGCCCATTGGGCAGCCTTGCCCAACCTTGCCGTCAAACCTCCAGCTTACATCTACACTGCCCCCCTAAACCCCCAGACGGCGCGGCGCAAGTGGGCTGTCAGCCTCAACATGCCAAGTGGCGCTATGGCCCAGCTGCCGCTGTCCAGGCGCAGGTCGGGCGTAATTTGCGGGCTTCAGCACCGAGGTGACTCTTGACGCACTGAATCTACCCGAGTAGAGTTGAGCAAGATGACAGCTATGTCCAAGCATAAAAGGCAGCCTTGCCCAGGACTTTCGATCCTGCATTTTGGCATATCACAAACCACAACAGTCTCTCGCTAATCATAAAGAGCGAGCCACAGCTTCAAAGTCCTTCACAAACCAAGCCTAACCAGATCCCACTCAACTGATCACTACTTGGTATCTGGTCGACACTTCCTCACACCAACAACCCTAAGTCTACTCCTACCAACACCGCAGCCATGTCCTACAGAATCTCCGCTCCGGACGAGTACCTCGCCATCACTGGCATGGGTGTCCGCACCGTCAAGATCACAAAGGCAACATGGGTCTGGCCACTCCAGCGCTGCATGCGCTTCAGCGTGCAGCCACACGACTACGCCATGGATCTGCAGGCCATGACCCGCGAGAAGCTCAACTTCAAGCTCCCCACCGTCTTCACCATCGGTCCGGACGTCAACCAGCGCGGCGGCAACGCCGCCCAGTCCGACGGGGATGACCAGCGCGAGGACCGCGGCGACGCCCTGATGAAGTACGCCATGCTCCTGGCGGACGCGGGCGAGTCCAAGAAAAGCAGCGAGCAGCAAGCCCATGTCGAGTCCATCGTCAAGGGCATCATTGAGGGTGAGACCCGTGTGCTCGTCTCGAGCATGACGATGGAGGAGATCTTCACGGAGAGGGAGGTGTTCAAGAAGAGGATCTTCCGCAACATCGAGGGCGAGCTCATGCAGTTCGGTCTGAAGATCTACAACGCCAACGTCAAGGAGCTGCGCGACGCCCCCAACTCGGTCTACTTTGAGTCTCTGTCGCGGAAGGCTCACGAGGGTGCCACCAACCAGGCCCGTATCGACGTCGCCGAGGCTCAGCTTCGCGGTACCGTTGGAGAGGCCAAGCGTCGCGGTGAGCAGGACCGTGAGCTTGCCAAGATCAGCGCCGACACGGCGGTCCAGAAGACGGATCGCGATGTCGAGAGGGCGCAGGCCGAGGCAAAGATGCAGACCCAGCAGGCTGCCTTCAACCGAGAGGTTGAGATCGCCCGAGCGGAAGCCACGCGTGCCCTCGAGTCTCGCGACGAGGAGCTGCGCAAGAACGTTGAGAAGATCCGCGCCCAAGCTGAGACGGAGCGCCTCCGCGCCCAGCACGTCGTCAAGGCCACCATCGAGAGGGAGTCCGCCCAGCAGGCCGCCGACGCCGCCGCGTACGAAACTGAAGCCGCCGCCCGCGCCCAGGCCGAGTCCAAGCAGCGCACCGCCGACGGTGACGCCTACGCCATCAGGACCGAGGCCGAGGCCCAAGCCTACGCTGCCCAGCAGGCCGCCGAGTCCGATGCCATCAGGCGCATCAAGGAAGCCGAGGGTATCTCCGCCCTTGCCGATGCCTACGGCAAGATGAGCGGTGCCTTCGGTGGCCCTGACGGTCTCATCAAGTGGCTCATGATTGAGCGCGGCACCTACGTCGAGCTGGCCAAGGCCAACGGCGCTGCCGTCAAGGGCATGGCTCCCAAGATCAGCGTGTGGAACACTGGCAACGCTGGATCTGGTGGCCAGGGCCAGAACCAGGATCCTGCCGATACCATGAGGGGAGTCTACCAAATGCTGCCCCCGCTGATGAGCACGATCCACGAGCAGACCGGCATCTCCCTGCCTGAGTGGCAGTTCGGCAAGATGGCTGCTGGAACGGACGCTGTTCACAATGAGGGCAAGGTTAACGGCGCTCACTAATAGCGACCATCATCGAGCACGATACCCCGATTTTCATTTGTTTGACTTATAGACTGTATGATAGGAGAGGATGAGCGCTGTTTTTGATGCTCTAGATTGTGCTCTTTTTTGTCATATACCCATAGATGTCCTTTCTACTTTATTTATCAAATGCTATACCACACCACCTGTCCCTTTCGCTTCCCCTCCCCCTTACCTCGATTTGACGTCTATAATAAGTTGCAAAAAATCGACAAGAATGGATTTAATCAGTCTGCCAATAGACTAACATGTATTAAGCCACCATGTCACATGTGTCACAACGAGGATTGGGCCGCGAACCAAAGCCCGACTATTATATAGGTGCTTATCCAGTCGGTGATGTATCATGCATATTTCTTAAGAACAGGCAATGGCTGCCTGAGTGACTCCTTCTGTCTATCCAAACCTTATGCCCGCATTGGGATTCCACGTCCCACTGGGCGGCTGCTGCTGTCCCTGCCTCTGACCACTTGGTGGCGGGCCTCCCGATCCGAAGCGAATGCCCATATTCGGGTCCCAGGTCTGTGGAGCAACGGGCGTCGGCTGCTGTACGTTCCCGTTTCCTGCGTTGGGATTTCCTGCCCAAGATTGTACGCCAGCCTCCGGGATGTGGTGTGGTTGTGGAGGCGGTTGCGTTGGCTGGGTAGCGTAGTAATGCTGCTCTGGCGGTGGGTGCTGCTGCTGTTGTTGCTGCTGATTGATAGATAGGTTCGACAGCGTCGGCATGTTGATCTCCCTGTTCCTCGTCAGTATGCCTGTCCTAGACATCGATGTGGCAACTTACTCCTCCAAAGCCCGAGCCTGCATGTGGCGCTCCCCAACCCAGGCCTTGACCCTGTCCCTGAACCCTTGTCCGACGATTTTGTTCAAATCATTATAGAACTTCCTCGCTACCTCGATGTTATTAACCACCTCTTTGTACTTGAAGAAAGCATTATCAAGCCGCTGCAGCGCCTGCTCACGCTCCCTTGATCCCATGTTGCTTTTCTGACGTTTCTGTAATTCGAATTCGCGGTTCGCGCGTTCGACCTGGGAGAGAAGCTTGTCTTGTTCTTCTTGCTCTTTTTTGAGCGAATCGAACTCCGGCTCGTAGAGTTTGTCCAGGCGCTTGTCGAAGAACGATTCGAAGTGGACTGGCTGTATCGCCACGGTGGGATATTGGCGTTCCAGACGGGCTGCTTCTTTCAGGATGTCGGGTTTTATGTCGTCGCGTTTGGTGTTTTCGCGAAGAGTCTCGACCTTTTTTCGTCGTCGGCTTTCGAGGCGGAGGACGTCGGAGTATGCAGAGCGTAGTTTACCAACTGCTTGCTTCATCTCATCAGATATCTCTGGTCGTCGTGACGAGGGAACATAGTCCATCAATTGGCGATCAGTGCCACTGAGGATGCGCAGGAGGTCTTCGACCGCCGCAAACTTCTCCTTGACAACGCCGTCGCTGCTTATGCTGCTGCTGAGATAGCCTTCAATCTCACCGGCGACAGTCCGCAACTCGGCGCCCTTAGGGTCGGTCTGGGAGTCTGGGCGGGACCATCGGTCGGTACCGTATTTTCGGAGCAGTTTTTGATCTTCCTCCTCTTCCGATGCCAACGCGGCCTTACCCTCCTCGAATATCGCCAAGTCGTTGGACCTCAACTTGTCGATGTCGGCAAAACTTCTCCTCACTCTCTCGACCGCATCCGCTTGACGAATTTCCTCGGCATGCTGCACCAGAGATTGCGGCAGCCCTATTGGCTTCTCAATGGCTTGTAGAGATCCAGGAATGCCCAATTGTTCAAATAACGAGTGAATGCTGTCGTTGAGATTCTCCAGTTGCTGAATGATCTGGTTGTTAACCATCTGATCCCTTCGGTCTTCGTATATCGAGATTGCAACGTGCACTGAGAACGGCACCAGCCTCGAGAACAAGGCTGGTCCGAATTCCTCCTTCTCTCCAATATACTTGTACGGGTCGGCCACCTGTGGTGGCGTCCGCGCAACAGCCATATTCGCGCGCTCAAGGATTTTGAGCTCAGATTTCGGCGGAACGGCGTCTACTATGGTTAGTGTCTTTGTGATCAACGGGCGAAACAAGCTTACGCAAATAAATGACATCGTTGTCCCTTTCCGCCCGCTTCAAGTCCTCCTCGACTTTCTTCTTCAACCCTAACAGATCATCCGCCACGACTTTGCTTAAGCCTCCACCCTTCGCCTCCTTAAGCCCTTCGTTAACGCATGCAACGGCGTCTTTCAACCGCGCAACTTCCTCACCAAACTTGCTCTTCTCAAGACAGTCGCATGCCGCTCTATACTGCGCGGCTGCGGCAAAGTGGTGATGCTTTGCCGTCATGTGGTGGATCCAAGCACTGCTGACCGCGTCGCTCTGCACCGCTGCCTCGCCAGCCAAGTTATACAGATCCGACACCCTGGTTGCAAGCTTGGCAATACTTGTGTCTTTGAAGCCCTCTGTCACAGCTTTCTGCCAAAAGCACTCTTGACTTTGCGCTAGCATAAGCTCCTTCATGCTATTCAATGTATGCTCGTCCATGTCTTCCGGCGGATCAGACATCCTTAACTCGGGAAGGATGTTTGTAACTATATGTTCCAGAGTTCCGGCCGAGAGAGAAAAATAATGCGCCGCATTCTTCAGATCGGCCGCGTTGCTTCGGGAAGTGTTGACGCCGAGTTGGGAGTAGAGCGAGGCGAGGTTGTAGAGGATGTTCATGAGCTCGAACTTGAGATTGTTGCGGACGTTGGGTCTTTCGGTGTTGTAGCCTATCGCAGGATACCAGGTGAACTCGGCGCCTATCTACAGCAAGATGTTAGCAGTTTCTGAGGCCATTCAGGCCGCCGTGACGCACATCGATGGGAAATTTGCCGCTTATCCAGACCAGCTGGGCGGCGTACTTCTGCAGCTTGACTATACCGCTCGGGTGTGGCTCGCGAACGTTCACAGCATCTCGGCGCAGATCGTCGATGATCTCGAGGTCATTCTTGAACATGTCGGGATGCTGGTCGTACTTGTGGTTGATGTAGCTGCGAATGACGGCGGAAAGGGACAGCTGCGCGCCCTTCCGAAAGGGGAGCGATATGTCTTTGCTATGCATGGGTTAACGAAGAAGGTCAACAGCATGTTGCAATACCCACCCGGCCATATTACCGGAAGACGCCTTGCGCTTGGAGGATGCGTGGCGTTGCGAGGAAGTTCGCGAAAGAACAACCAAAGTTGAAATCCGGAGCTGCAGTGTACTGAGGTGTTGTTGAACATGACCTCATACCAAAATACTTGGAGGGGCAGTTGTCAGGGTGACTAAGCGCCCAATACGGCCATATCCCGCCGATCAGTCAGTCACAATTCCGAGGTGTCACCAGATCCATCACAGATAAAGCAGCCAGAGTTGTACAGATAGCTTCAATTAGCTTTTATCATAGTGGCCTGTGGCTCAGTCGTCACAAGCTCAAATATCCACTCAAATTCCGTCCACATTTAGCCCGCCACGAGCTCAGCACTCAAGAGTGGCCTCCATTTGTCGCTTGTTGGTCATGAAAAGACGACAAAAGTTATGTACACCACGCCAGTCATTTGTCTATAACCACCATGCGGTACCAAGATCCCGCTTGATTCGAAGAAGAGAGTGTAAAGAGGAAATGTCGGCCGTATCTAGGGCGGAGCGTAGATCGAGGATATCCGAAACCAAAATGCTAAACAGCCGGTGTCATGAGAAATAAGAACGCCCTCCTCGATCCGCCGCCAGGAAAGGGGGTAGTAAAACAGAGTAATGATCCAGGAAAGGTATAAATGCCGCCCGAGTCTTTCCTCGGGCAAGCCACCGGAACGCCGTCCTCCAAATATGTTGCATGCAGATCTATGCATTCGCGCACAATGTGTGCTCATGTTGATGGCAAAAACCGTATGTTATGGTATCTGCCAGTCTCAACTCGGCGCGGGGTAGTCGCCGCTCGTGGTGCCCGGTAGTCTAGCCTTCGTACTATGTGCGTAGAGCTTAGACAGAGCCCGCGGCGCTATCGTCGATATTTTTTCCCATGCCCTCCAGGGGGGTCGTCAATAGGAAATCAAGTTCCGTGGAGACGCACGTGGGTACCGTCGTTACGAGGGGATCCAGACCAGCTCAATTACGCCGTCAATGTTGCTCATTGGCGAGCCGTCTTCGTGAACCCAACGCTCGTCATCCTTCTTGCGCGTGTATGTCTGGAGGACGGAGGAATCGGAGCGGACCTCGGATTCAACAAGTTCCCAGGCAATCTTCTTGCCAGTCTTGTGCAGATTCGGCCGCTGAGGCCCAAACATGAAGTCCAGATTCCATCCTTTATCCTCGGGGGCGGCAAAGAGTGTGGCCTCTTGCTGGGCGTAGTCCCAGTCAATGCCACCAGGGTAGTGCGCGATAGAGTAGCCCGAGATGACGAACTCATCCTTTGTCTGGAAGCGCTGCAGACTGCAGTCTTCACCGCAAGTGTGAGCGATCTTGGTGTATTGACCAGGTCGGGCGTTGTGCCAACCTCCGCCGCGGTAGTGGTGCAGAGACAGAGGCTGGATACCCCATTCGTAAAAGCCGCTGGGGTCGCCGAAGAAGTCGAGTTGCCACAGGTTCCAGATTGTCGTCAAGCGGGTGTCCGTGTTCTCGTAGATGCACTTGCGGAGAAGAATATCACCCTGAGGTCCCCAGCCTGAGTTGGACTCAAGGATCTTCTCCTCAGACGTGCAGCTCGAGTAAAGCTCAGTGATTTTCTCAGCCATGGGAACAGAAAGGAAGACACCAGCACCTCCGAACGCTTGGGAGCCATGTCGGTCAATGGCGCCCACGTCCTCAGAAAGGGTGCCGATGTACATCATGCGGTTGTGGTTGTACTTCTCCATCTCCGCCTTGAGCTTATGCATGTTGGGGAAGAAAGTATCGTCGTCGCAAGTAACAAGCCACTTCTTCTTGGGTGTATCACGGTGGGTGTACAAGGTCGGGACGAGGTTTATGTAACGTACAGCCATCTCGACGGAAGAGTCGCTGTGATAGACGTCGACATCGATACCAACGTCACCAAGCAGGTTGGCAACCTCCTGAAGCTCCTCGTCGCTGGCGTCGAGAAGCATGAGGAGGAGCTTGCCACCGTTCGTGCGGCCACGGCTGTCGGTCAGCCAGAAGATCCACTCGTTGATCGGGGTGGTGTTCGGATCCATGAAGCGGCCGTAGGTGGTGGATACACCGAACATGAAGTCGGAGGCATTGACAGTCGAGGGCAGGCCAGATCTAGGGACTTGGACCTCGAGGGGCTCGGCGCATGACTGGTGACCGTAAGTCTGGCCAAGCTCGACGGTTTTGAACTTGGAGGGCAGGAGACGCTGGTCAAGGCGGGTCATGGACTTGCGCTCGAGACCATCTGTGCGGGTGAAGCGAATGTAGCGCTTCATGTACTGGAACTTGTCGTCGAGCCTGTTGCGCTCCTTGACTTCTCGCAGGTGCTCCATGTCGATTTCGCAGTTGGGAACGTGATCGCTCTGGGGCTCGAACTGGGCGAGGGCCGGGTCCTGAGGAGGGGGCATCGGTGTCGATTGATCCAGAGGCTGCTGCTCAGGAACGACGCCAGTGGTCTGAACGCCCGTCTTGCGCAGGATCTGCGAACGCACGTCAGAGGCCTGCTCGCTCCTCAGCGTGATGGCCAAAATGACCAGCACACAGATGGCGGCGAGCAGGATCCTGGTGCACGAGTTGCGCATAGTGACGTTGTTTGTGATTGGCAGCTTGGCTCCCATGATATTGTTCGAAGGTTGGCGGGCAGGCACAGGTGACGGCAGCGGTGACGGGCTGCGTCTTAGAGGCGACGAGGACCGGCCTCCAGTGGGGTCCCAATTGCCGCTCGAAGGGGTCGACCGATGTCTAAAGACGCTTCGCGAGTGCTGGTGTCCTCTCGGGCGGTTTTCGGAGGGCATCAATTGCCAAGGTAAGGAGGTGAATACGGGGTGGTAAGGTTGAATCGAAGACGCACGAGGTGTGGTATTGGAAGCGGTAGGCGGTAACGGTTGGGTGCTGTAGCGAGCGTGGCAGATCAGGAGTGATCCAAAAGGTGGTGCGCAAAAATACCCGAGACGCAGCAAGCAGCAGAACGAGGGTTGGGGTCGGAAGCAGAGGTGTTTTCAAGCGGGAGGAAGGGGGGAGGAGGTTGACAAGGTGAGGCAGCGGAAACGAGACGAAGCTGAGGATGAGGACGGAGAGAAGGAGGAGGAAAGGAGACAAAATGAGGTGAGAGATGCTTTGCCAGCCAGGGGTCGTCGTGGAGAAGATGCGCAATGCTGGAGCGACGGTGGGAGTGGTGCAGTGGCTCCAGTGGGCCCAGTCCCTGCTGCAGCAGCTGGAACCCCCCCGGGCCGAGTTGCTCAGTGGCTTCAGAGGACGTCCAGCGGCTGGACGGCGCTGAAGCGATGATGAATCGGCACAGTGCGACAATGGAAAATTCGCATCCCAAAGTTCTTTCACCTCTTCAGGTCGTAAGTGATGGATGAGTTGGCGATACCCTCGAGGACGAAAACCTGCGGTACCATTTTAGACTTCTCGTTTGGACGCCATGGGCTGACCCTTTGAAAATTCCGGGTTCTTAGCTCTGAGCTTACTGTAAGATGCCTTACAGTCAGACTATCGTTGAAGGCTTGACGAGCGCACACCTGCACGCATGCACAGCGACCCGGGGCAGGCCTCTGATTTGCTGGCCGGATGGCCAAAGTGTGGCTCTCAGGGGCGAGCGGATTGGACGGCCACTTGATCTGCACAACAAATGAGCGCTCCACAAGCAAAACCGCTGCGCTCAGGACAGGTCATCAACTTTTACGGTTTCTTCACCCCGGTGAGATCAACGAGATGGGCAGCGAACAACAAACTTTGGCAATGCCTCGTGGCCTCTGCGGATGCCCTGAGCATCACCACGGCAAAGACGTGAGCCCTGGCAGCAGTCAGCTGCCTGGAGCCAGAGTCTCTTCGCCCTTACACTAGGTGCCGAGTCTTCAACGTGCCTTGGCGGGCTTTCATCGCGGCCTATCACGGCATCCACGTAGTATCAGGACTTGCCTGATCGGTGCAGATGGCTCCGTGTTGCACTCGGCAGACACTGGCAGCGGAGGGGTACGATGGTATCCCTTGCCCAGAAGATTGTTCCGCTTCCTTGTGCGTCTTCGATTCTAAAGCTTCTTCTCCGTCGTTGTCGTACAATATGGCCGTAATCCAAGATCTGTAACAGTATCATCGCTGCCGCCCACAGACAAGGACGGACCACATTGCGCCATCCGCCCCATTCCTCTTTGGGTATCTAGCAGCCGCAGCTCATTTCCTCAACAGCGGGCTGATCACTGATAACCCGACAGTAGCTTCTCGCTGGCCTCGTTCGACGCCAAACTCAGTCCAGGATCGTAGATGGGACCTCATCCGGAGCATATGTATCCCGTGCTGTACGGAGTACTGTGCTTTGCTTCTGTGGGAAGCGTAGTTCCCGGTCGACGGGCCTCTAGATTCTAATGGCCGCAACCGCGTTGCCGTGGGGCTGTGCGACATGCACGCACCAGTGTCAGAAAGTCAAAAGTCAAACGCCGCGCCCGAGACACCACCATGTGAGTTTACTAGCACACGAGGCATTCCAGCCAGGGCAACATGATGCTATTTTCTATCATTTATTATGGAGAACTTTTACGCGCGTCATCTCGCTGCGCCAGCTACAGCACTGCGTACCTTATGAAAGACCTGAGCGAGCGATGCGCTAACAATTTCTCGAGGCCGACTCACCCTTGAAAGGGGCCGGCCGGTGGGCCACGTTCGACAAGCTTTTTGTCCATTGTTCGTGCAGGGGCATCCGAGGCCTCAGAAAGCTTGGCTTGGGACTGTCTCTAAGGCACTTCGCAGGCCACGCACCACCTCCACTGCAGGTATCGCCACTGTGCTTGGACAGTGTCCGCACGGTTCCGCGAATGGTGGCATCCCATCGTCAGCGTTTGCGTCTTGAAACGCTCAGAGCAGACACCCGCTTAGCCCGCTGCAGAGCCCCCATACGATTCCACTGCCCTCGTTCCCTATGGCCCAAGCAATATATCAAGGTTTGCACTGCCATTCTCCACGGTTCGGGGCTCGACTGCCAGGTCCATGCCAGGGGCCGCGCCAGGTGCCATGCATCGCCAACAGCAACAGAATCGAGGGCGAGTCAACTTGAATCCGAAACGAGCACGCGATCAGCTAGGAGTCGCGAGTCGTTCTGGGTGGCCATAGTTGCCGCCCGGCTGGGCCTTCTGCCGCGCTGACTTCCAAGACATGCAGTCACTATTTGCACCGACTCGTAAGCCTCGCCTTCTCCCAGAGCCGTCGGCGCATGACCCTCCCGACGCCGAACACGAAGCCCAAGGGCGAGGCCGACGTTGAGACGAGCACCAAAGTCCCAGCCACATCTGCGGACGACGCCGCACGCAACAGCAATCTCGAGTTGCTGGCCAGCGGCGATGCAGACGACCCTCGTGTTTGCGACCCGATGGCATCTGTCTCACCTGACCTTCGGACAGAACCACGTATCCCGGTGCGCTTCGACCTCGGGGCGCTGGTGTTGATGATCTATTGATCCAGCTCTGCCGTTGCTGAGTACGCATACGACGTACGAGCCGCTGCAGGTGCACGCACTGGCCACCAATTGCTGCCACTGTGGACCAGGGGCCCCTGCAGATCTGTCAATCCGTCACAGATTGACGCGTTGCGTCCAGCGGTACGACCGAAGCAAATGCCTCTGTGCTCTTCTGAAACTCATCTCCGACCACGTAAAAGCGTCGAGACCCTTTCATGAGGCTCCGTTGGCAAGATACCGTCCATACATGATATGGATACGCGGTTGACCTTGGCAAGGCCGAGGCTGGTCTCTGAAGTAAGGATGCACGTCATCTTGGTTCGTCGGCTGGCAAGCCGTCTCGGCGCTTGGAGGTCGGTCACGATGCTTGGGCGCTCGCTGCACGTCAGAGAAAGGGGCAGCGGTTGAAGCCGCTCCGCGAGGAAAAAGGTCGCCGACCACGATCACCTTTCCCGCATATAGGTGGACTTGTGCAGTGTAGGACGCTTATCGACCCTTTCGAGCTTCTCTTCCAAGAAGGTCACTGCCGAACGATGCGCGCATCGATCCTCCGGCGCCGGGACTTGCGAATCGTGGGCAGGACTTCCCGCTGTTGGGAAGCCCATGCCTGTCCACAACGACGTCACTGTTCCCGACAAGGAATGTCGCAGTCAAGACCTCGACGATGACGTCCAGACGGCCTGCCCCGCGACATGTTTCACTTAGTTATGAAGCCATCGCGAATTGGTCTACCGGGGAATGCGGCCGGACCGGTCAATGAACGGTGGGCTCGGCACGGAGAGTCAGCGGGCGGAGGCCGGCGGTAGGGGCCTACTTGATGCGCTGCACGTGGCTTGTGAACCTCGTACCAGCAATCCGACTCCCTCATTTCAAATTCAAGACACTGTTGAGGAATATGGCTACATCATCTATCCCATGCGGCGAGTTGAGCCAGTGCCCGCCGCTGGGATACTCCACCCAGCTCACTTGGGCCCCGAACCCTCTCAGGCATTCCCTTAAAGCCCTTCCGTTCTGAACGAGTACCAGCGGATCGTCAACACAATGCTCCAGCAAGATCGGCGTCTTCTTCAATAACTCAACATCCTCACTGTTCCCGGCACCAGGATTCAAGACCCCCCGCGTCTCCCGCAGTGTTCGTCCAGGAAACGGCATCCGACACGAAAAGCCAATGAAAGCCCCGAGCCTGGGTGCTTGTTCGTGAAGATGGAGCATGGTATGTATGGCGGTAGCCGCTCCCTGGCTTATCCCCATGAGAACCATTCTGTCCCAGCGTCCACTCAGCGCATCCGCTTCCGCAGCCAAAAGCTTCAGGATCCCATGAACGCTTTCCTTCAGACCTTCGATCTGATGCTCTTCCTTGTCCGAGAAGTCTCGAACATTCCAGATATCGAACCACTGTGACGTTGGCTGGTTGTTGAATCCGACAGCCGGGGTTACGGGTGCCCAAGGGAAGACCCAGCGAAATGAAGGATACAGCTCAGCGAGAGAGTGATTGTGGGAATCCCGCCAGTGCGCAAGAGATTTGACGAAGTTGGGAGCTGTATCGCCACGCCCGTGGAGGAAGACAACCGTGTGGGTGTGGTTGCAGCCAGGCTGCACTACGAGGGGTGTCTTCGTCGCGTCCATGGCGACACGAAGAATCAACGAAAATGCTGACAGTGCGGGAATAAGGGATGCAAAACGCAAAATCAAGTACTCGTTTGGAGCGTATTTCGCGGCGGGAAGATTGATACTAATCGCCGGGGCATGCCGAGATGCATCTCGTGTTGCTCGCTTACTCTATACCGTTGGCCTGCAGGAGCAACGCCACCTTAAGCGCCGATATCTGTGATCGGCATGCCGAGCAAGACGAACGCTCGAAGATGTTGTGACGACTCAAGTCTTGGCTTCTGGAACGAACAGCTGTGTGCCCTCCGCGTCTAGTGGTGGTCCAATTGGATTTGAACATGATACGTCATTTGACTCTCCAATACGAGGAGATTGAGTATGGTAAGGCTGAGGGTGACGAGACTTGGACGCAATGTCGCAAATGAGACACTGCTATATACACCTACCACTATCACAACTGATACTAAGACCCGGATCTAGCAACCTCTCCTAACTTACTATTGGACGAAGCATCTCGATGAGACTCATGCACATAAGATTACTTAAGTATAGACGGCTAATCTCCAGCAATTGTGCTGGCCCCGGGCTGCTTCATAAACGGATGCGTCAGGACCTGAGGCGGCCATTCCCCCATATCGCACTCACACTCAAAGCTGTGCACACCACTCCCCACGGCCCGACTCCTCTCCTCCTCGGCACCGTATTCTCTTCTCAACTCATTGGGCAACGTAACCACAGCCGTGCTGTTGGGAGGAACCGTCAATGTCATGGCAAACTTGCCGTTCTTGAGCGTCCACTCGTTGCTCACCAGTCCAAACGGCCCGTCGAAGAACACCTCGGCGCTTTTGAGGTTACCGCCGGGGACGGGCCTGACTTTGATAACCTTCCAGCCCGGCTCCTGGGGTGAAATTCCCCCGACTGAGGTGTGCAGCCAGTTCGCAACAGCGCCGAGGGCGTAGTGGTTGAAACTCGTCATCTCCCCGGGGTTGATCCTCCCATCCTCGAGCATGCTATCCCACCTCTCCCAGATCGTAGTGGCACCCCACTTCACAACCGGGTACAGCCAGCTCGGACAGCCCGTCTCGAGCAGCATCCTGTACGCCAACTGCGGCTGTCCGATGGTCGTCAGGGCATGACTTATGACCGGTGTCCCGGCAAAGCCCGTGGAGATGTTAAACCTAGCCTTGCGGACGAGGCGGTTTAGTGAAGAGGCAATGAAGGAGCGCTGCGAGGGCGAGTGGGGGAAGAGATCGAAGTGGATCGCGAGCGCGATGCCGGTCTGGGAGAGGGAGACTAGGTTGCCTTCGGGGGTGATGTAGCGGGCTTGAAACTGGGCCTTCAGCTTCCGAGCATCGTCGGTGTACTTCCTGACGTTGGGCTGGTCGTCTAGTGCTGCGCAGAGCTGGGCGAATACCTCGGTGACATGGACCAGATAGGCATTAGCAACCAAGCCAGGATCGGTAGTAGCCTGTGCAGGGTCTTCAGGGGGCGCGTTGGGGTCGAGCCAGTCTGCGAGCTGGAAATAATCTGGATCCCACAGACCGTCAGGAGCTCTTTTGATGCCTTGGTCTAGCCATGATTTCATGCTCTCGAATTGACGCCCCAAGAGACCCTTGTCGGAACTGTGTTTAAAGAGAGCTTCCGGAGCAAGGACGGCGACATCACCCCAGATGGCCTGGGAATTACCCTCACGAGGCCAGTCAGCTGGCATCGCTTCAGGGACAACCAGCGGGACAACGCCATTGTCAGCGAGTTGCTCCGCAGAAACGTCCTCCAGCCAGTTGCCGAGCATGCCCATCGTGTCATACAGGAAGGTAGCCGTGGGAGCAAACGCCTGAAGGTCACCCGTCCAACCCAGCCGCTCGTCTCTTTGGGGACAGTCCGTGGGCACTGACAAGAAGTTGCCCCGCATAGACCAGGTGACATTCTTGTGGAGCTGATTGACTGCCTCGTTCGAGCATTCAAAGTATCCACGCCTCCTCATGTCAGTGTGGAGGACTAAGGCTTTGAAATCGCCGGGCCGAACTTCGCCGTCTGGCCAGCCGGAGACTTCGACGTAGCGGAAGCCGTGGAAGGTGTAGCTCGGAGACCAGTCTCTGAGTGTCTTCTCAGAAGCCCCTGTTATGACATCGGTTGCTTTCGCTATGCGGAGTGGTCGGACGCCTAGCTCCCCGTTCTCCATGACCTCGGCATGCTTCAGAGTCAAAGTCTGACCTTCGGGTAGTTTCAAGTGAGGAATCGAGAGCTTTCCGACGAGATTCTGTCCAAAGTCGAGGATGGTTTTGCCAGATTTGCTCTTGAAGACCTCCTTGACGGCGACTGTCTCTACTACTCGCACAGGCGGAGCGTCGGGGGCGACGAGCTTGGCCGACGGCCTGGCAAGAGTCTTGGCCTTGACGACGTTGGCGCTCGGCCAGTCAGCTGAAGTCCAGCCGTCGAGCTCATCTTTGAGATGATAGACTTCCCCGTCGTAAATCTCACTCGTAGCGATGGCGCTCCCCATAATCTCCCATGAGTCATCGGTCACCAGCCTCCACGGCTCGGCGTCAGCTGCGGTGATCTCCAACTGAGCGAACAAGGCCAGCTCGTCTCCGTATCGGAAGCGCTCTCCTCCGCTGAAGCTCAATCGTCCCGCATACCACCCCTCGGCCACCTCAGCAGCAATGACGTTCCTCTCTCCCGGACGCAAGAGGGACGAGACGTCGTGGATGCGGTAGGCGAGTCGGTGCTTGTAGCTCGTCCAGCCAGGTGCCAGATGCTCATCGCTCGCAGGCTTGCCGTTGATCCAGACATTGAAGACACCGAGGGAGGTAATGTAGAGGCGAGCCGGTGCGTCCACTCTCGGTGCATCGAAGACCTTCCGGAATCGTAGAGGTTGAAGTGGTCCATTCGGTCCAACCCGACCAGCTGAAGTAATGAAACCAGCCTTGAAGTCCCCATCCTCTAAGAGCGCAGCTTCTACCCTTGAAGATTCGGACCACTCGCTCTCTGTCGCGCCATCCTTCCCCTTCCCAAAGACCTTCACCCGGACAGTCGCCGCCTCTCTTGATCTCAAGGGTCGGGCCTGCCACTGCACAAGGACTGAATCCTCGGACTTGATTTCAAAAGTCTGAGTCTGCTTGTCAGACGTGAAGGTGTGTTCGATTTTATAGCTTGTTTGCTTCCAGTCAGAAGCTGTGGAGGAATCTGTCTTGAAACGCCACGAGACGCGTGGGGTGGCAGTGTTGATACCCAGACCGTTATGGTGATGCTCAAACGTGGGGGCAGTGATCTGAGGGGAGGCCATGGCTGCAACTATGTATTGAAGATGCAAGTCGTTGCTTATCATGGGAAGCTACGTGATGCCAGTGCCCTTAAAAGCACCCCGCGTTGTCTTGATGTCCCAGCTGGTCGGTACGGCGTTGGGGCGAGGTCGACGCTTCGGGATGATGGTGCACCGAACTATGGACCCCTGCGGGGTCTCACTCAGAAGTGAGATACTCCATGGGGAAATTCTAAACGCTAGTAACACACGAAATCCGACCAGCGAGTGCGGATGACAGCATTTTTAGAACGGCGTGGTAGCTTGCACGTGCTGAAAACTCCGAGTGCCGCCGGAAACGGTAAGCCTTACCCCTTTCGCGGGATGCTTTGCGACAGGTAGAACAGGGTATATTGATACAGGCAAATCACAACGCCGGCTTATTGCTATACTTTTACCGATGCTAACAGGACCAGCCTTTCACCTCTTTTCGTCTTTGTAAGCCTCCATCGGGTGCAACGAGTCCACGGGGTACGCAGGAGGTGGCATAGGGACAGGTGTGATTTCATCGTCAACTGGACTCGTGTCAGGTTCGACGATATCGGGGGGCGAGAAGACCGCCTCTGTCGAGGAGCTTCTCATTGGCGTCAACCCCTCAGCGCCCCGAAGAACATCCCACAATGTCTGCAGCGAGGTATTGTCCTCCGGCGGGGTGACCTGTCCCCTTAGGATCTGCTCAGCGCTGACCACCTGCCCATAGAACGAAGTATTCGCAGCCTTGCGCTCCGTCATGTGCGTTCCGTCATAACCAAAGCCAGCGTAGAAGCCCCTCGACTTGACATAGGAGTAGCAAGTTGAGAATTTCTTCTGGCCCTTTGCGCTGCCCTTCTTAGTCTCCTCGTTGACTTTAGCTGGTTCATCGTTGACTTGCAATTGTGGTGGACTTGGCAGTTGCGGGTTCGAGGTGTTTGTAGGCGAAGAATCCTTTCGCCCCTTGCTTTTGTCCATCAAGGCACCCCATTCGACAGAACCACCAGCACCCCATGGGCCGGCGACCATTGCGATATCCGCGCCAATGCTGACGCGGGCATCCATGAAAGCGTTGAGCGATTCCTGGGTGTTGATAACGCAGACGCAGTCGAAGATGTCTACTCCCATCACCATACCGCCCCCGATGGAATTCATCTGGATCGCAGACGGACCACTCCAGGAACCATCAGCTCTCTTTGCCACGAGGATACCCGATCCGGTAGAGCCCTTGAAATTGAGACCAGCGCGGAAAGTCGTGAAGATGGCCAGACCGACGCACTTCTGTATGACCTTCGTAGGGATCGTGACCAGTGTCTTAGGTCGGCTCTTGGCCGGGACTGCCGGCGAGGAAGCACCCGACGGTGAAGTTCCTCGGTGGTCTGCAGTCTCCGATGTATCAGCGTAGACGCCGTTCTTGCAGAAGGTCTTGAGGATTAAGGCGGCTTTCTCACACTCGTTGTCGAGGGTATCAGGCAAGAAGCCAGTGCCACCAAACTTGTGCGCCAGGTTGCTGAAACCATTGGACGTCTTCTGGCCGAGCTGCGAGAAAAATCCGGCTTTTTGGCTTGGGATCCTGTGCGACGACGGTCCTTGTATAGTCGTTGTGGGGGTCGGGATGGAGGATGTTGTTGAAGAAAGATTAGCGAGATGAGCAGTGCTGCTTGAGGGAATAGACGTTGAAGATGAAGAGGCCGACGCAGCAACGGGAACAATGCTAGATCCGCCTGGTACGGGTTTTCGAGCCGGGAACGTAGATGTTGGGTATTCCATGGATGTCCGACTATTCGATCGAGAGCGTTGGACGTGGACATCGACAGGCATCTTCTCGGGTGGAGCATGGCTCGTCGGCTGTGCTACCGGATGAGCGAGCAGGGGGTTTGTGTGTCCATAGGCTTCTTGCGACTCAGCAAATGTAGGGAGCTGATTGCCGTCAGGTGTAGGGGGGCCTTCCGTGGACACAGGACTGATTTCGCCATCTTCAGCACTGGGTGCTGCAGTAGACACAGGACTTACTTCCTCGCTCTGACGCGGAGGAGCGGTCACTTCCTGTGTCTTAATCTCCTGAGCTGTCGGGCGAGGCAGGTCCTCACTCTGCCGTGGTGTCTGAGGACTAATCCGTTCGCGAATCTCCTTGCTGCTGCGTCTAGCAAAACGCTCCTGGTCGTCCAAAGGAGGAGAAGGAGGTGTCACGATCGGCGTCACCATGGGATGCGAAGGTCGCCATGCTCCCTTCCCTTTCAGTTCGTGGGACGGTGGTGGTGGAGGAGTCCAGGTAGGTTGAGGAGGACGGGCAGCGATCAAGTCCTCCCCAGGCGGCGGTGACGACTTAGGGCTGATTTCCTGGAAAGCAGACATAATGAAGAGGGCCAGCCTGCAACGTCGTGTCTACTACTCGGTAACTGTAAATTGTGACAAGGTGAAGGAACAAATCTGCGAGGGGACAACAGTCAGCTTGGGACATGGATGAGGCTGGATGATATAGCAGAGGTCGACTCTTCGCCCCCAGACGACGACGCCCTGCATATTTGCACTCGCAATTGCATCAGCGGCTTCATTTGTGGTGCGCGTCTGCCGGTAGTTGAGCAGATCGTCGTTCTTGATTTGGTGGACGACGAGGGTTGCCTCCGTTCGACGACGGCTGATGTCATGTCCAGTGTATTATGTCAGCTCAACCGTCGGCCCAAGCGTTCGGTGCGGCCGTCTCTGCGATGCAAAGTGAGCCAGAGCCGATGCGCTATTACGGGAGTGGTTTTGCAATGTTCATGAGACAGGTATTGAGACCGTCTTGAGAGACGAGAGCATGGAGCCCAACAGAGTTCCCTAGTGAAAGATCGCGATGCGGCCCCTAAGCCGATAGAGTTTGATCGTGCCGCGTCCCTGCAGACGTCTCGAGCCGTTCGGCGGGTTCGGGGACTGCCATCCACTGTAGCGGCTGCTAAATCCCCTGAAGTCATCTCACCCATTCTCCCGAGCTCGGCACCTTTCCTACACCGAAGATAACCACGCATCCGCCAGCAGAACAGCCTTCGCTGATCGACACTCTCTTTCCTCGCCCTCGCCGACACCTTTTACGACTCATACCGGCTTTTACGGTCCCTTCCACCGCCGCAATCTTCAAAGCTTCTCCCCACCGTCTACGCGTCCGCCGATCTACGGCCGACGATCAACGAGCGCATCCCCTCCCCCCAGCCTTACGAACACGGGCACGAGTTCGGGCAACGAGTCAAGCATGACGCAGACGGTCCTTTCAAGCAACGATAAGGCGTCTCTGAGCCTACCACGCATTCTCTGTCTTCATGGCGGTGGGACGAGCGCAGAGATCTTCCAGCTGCAGTGTCGCGCCATCATCAGACGTCTAGCCGATACTTTCCGTTTCGTCTTTGTCGATGCGCCCTTCCTATCACAGCCTCACCCTGCCATCATCCCGTACTTTGGCGAAAATGGTCCGTTCTACAGGTGGCTGAGGTGGGATGGAGATCAAAAGCACGATGCCGATGCGGAGAGGAAGGTCTTGAGACAGCTGCAGTGGGCTATGAACGAGGACGAAGGGACGGGCGAATGGGTCGCTGTCTTGGGCTTTTCTCAGGGTGCCAAGATTGCGGCGAGCCTGCTGTGGGCGCAAGAAAAGGTCAACGGTGGCAAGGGGCCATGGAAGTTTGGCGTGATAATGGCTGGTCGAGCGCCTGTCGTTGTGCTAGATCCTGAGAAGAAGCTGCCTCCGGTCCCGCACACGGCCGACATCTCGCAGATGAGTACCGAGTTCACAGACTGGGCACCCAACAACAAAGGCGAACATGCGCTGAGTATACCGACGCTTCACGTGCACGGCACACAGGATCCCGCCCAGGATCTACACCAGAAGCTGGCAGACGACTACTGCAAAGATGGCACAGCCAGGGTGGTTGAGTGGGATGGCGGACACAGACTCCCCATCTTGCCAGCAGATGTCGAGAAGGTGACGACCATAATGCTGGAGTTGGCAAGGGAGACGGGAGTGATCGTAGGTGCGTGATGATGCAACATATAACGATTGACGATGATGAGCTATATATGATAGACATACATAGACGAGAGGCAAATAGACATGTCCGCTGCAACAGCCCACGCGGATTTGAGTGTCTGGTCGTGACTATTATCCTCACCAGAGCGACGCCTCCGTTTCGGTGTGTCGATGCCCGCGGGCTCAGTTCACCTACCGGCTTGGCCAGCTGGGATGCAGCACCCTTTTATGCAGCACTGGCGCAAGTAAATATGGCGGTTGCTTCAGGCCTTCAACCATTCGATCTAGGCCCAATTCACAGAATACGAGGAACTTATGCAACTCAAACCGTCATGCCAGGTCTTGGAATTCAGATTCAGTGGGCCCCTGCACATCACTTTCAGGGGTCGTTAAGCCATGATCAACACTGCACGAACAGAGCGCGCCTCCCTTTCTTATTGTCCTCGAAAGCCTTTTGCATCGAGCAATGGCATTTTGGCGAGCTCCATAGCCCTCGGCTCCAGCACGCAATGGCCGTGTTTCGCCCTGTCCGACGAACAAGTCGCATACCTCGTCTCGTTCTTCTGACTGCGCTGGTCATATTGGTCTTCTTGGCCCTGCATATCCTCCGCGCGCCAACGCCGCGGTTCGTTCCGAGTACCTACGATTGGAGATCCGCCAAGCAATTCCACGCGCCCGATACCATCAAACCTCTGCCGAAAGGCAACCCTCGGCAAATACCCAGGGTTCAAGCCCCTCGGGACTCGTTCAAAAATCCCGACAAGCCAGATCCGAGACGCGATGTTGTCAAGAATGTGTTCAAGAGGAGTTGGAAGGCATATAAAGACCATGCTTGGATGAAGGATGAGATTCGCCCGGTGACAGGGGGAAACAGGGAGACCTTTGGTGGGTTCGCCGCTACGGCAGTCGATACTCTAGACACGCTGTGGATAATGGACTTGAAAACGGAGTTTTGGGAGGCTTCGACTGCGATTTCGGCCATGGACTTTGCGAAGACGAGCGCTGGCGCTGTCAATCTGTTCGAGACCACAATAAGACACTTGGGTGGCTTGTTATCGGCCTATGACCTGAGCAGGAACAAGGCTTTACTGGAAAAAGCAGTCGAGTTGGGTGATATGCTATACATGGGCTTTGACACGCCCAACCACCTTCCAGGGTTCTGGCTGAACTTTGAGGATGCGATGAATGGCAACCAGCTTGCCGGGACGAACGATCCGAGTGCTTCGCCGGCGAGCCTGTGCCTGGAGTTCACGAGGTTGAGCCAGATCACGGGGAATGCAAAGTACTACGCCGCTACGGATCGCGTCACCCGCTTTCTGGAGAGGGTGCAGCATCAGACGTCTCTGCCGGGAATGTGGCCAGTGACTCTCGACTTCCGTAACGAGGATGCCAGGATCAAGAGTTACACCCTAGGTGCCCTGGCAGACTCGCTATATGAGTATCTGCCGAAGATGCACGCTCTCCTCGGTGGCCTGGATGAGACGTACGAAAAGATGTACAAGGGCGCCATGAGTACCATCATCCAAAATCTTCTCTACAGGCCCATGCTCCCCCACAACGAGAACGTCCTCTTCGTTGGCGACGCGCATACGTTCGAGGACGGCACCCGCATCAGCCTCAACACCGAGTCGCAGCATCTCACCTGCTTCGCGGGTGGCATGTTTGGTCTCGGGGGCAAGCTTTTCAGCCTGAACGAACATATGTTCATCGGCGAACGTCTAACCAGGGGCTGCGGCTGGGCTTACTCTCAATTTCCGACGGGATTGATGCCCGAGATTTTCGGATTTCACGACTGTCCCACCCTCGATGGTTGCGTATGGGACGAAGACCTCTGGCAGTCGCGAGGGAATAATCCAAAACACCCGAAAGGGTTCAAACATGCGCGCGAGCCGAAATATATCCTCAGACCCGAGGCCATTGAGAGCATTTTCTTGATGTACAGAATGACTGGCAAGGAGGATCTCAGAGACATGGCCTGGGAGATGTTTCAAAGCATTGTGAAGGCCACGGAGACGGGAATAGCTTACAGTGGAATTGAAGATGTTACGGCCAAGGGGGAGACGAAGAAGTTGAATTCGATGGAGGTGAGTGATCTACCGTTTGGAGGAGCCTTGGCTCCAGGCCCTTTGGGGACCGAGCAACGACGGGCTACCGTGAAGTTCACGTGCTGACGGACTGCAGAGCTTCTGGACCGCCGAGACATTGAAGTATTTCTATCTCATCTTTTCGCCGGTCGACGATATCAGCTTAGATGAGTGGGTGTTTAATACGGAGGCTCATCCGTTCAGGCGGCCGACCTGAGCAAGTGAGAGACGAGTGGATTCTGCGACACGTTGCCTAACTTACTGTAACATCATGCCATCCTGATGTCTGTTTGGCACTAAGGTTGACTTGCACCTTCCTGGACACTAAGGGCATGTCATTAATTTCTGGGTATAGATTTTTGGTTGAGGCGTTCGGTTCGACTGTTGTAACTCAACGCAGCTGGCCACCTTGGGATCAGGGCATAACCACCCACGCAGCCCTAAGCGCATTGATATATCGAGCATATAGAATAACTCCAGTAAAGAGAAGCTTCGGGCTATCTGGTCCACGAAATGTCGCTCTATAGCTGTTTCATGCATACCGATGAGTAACACCACGCTCCGCAACGGTTGCACTGGTAGGGCAACTGTGCTAACGCCGACGCTACGAATTGGGGACGGAAAGGAGAGAATCGAAGGTCATAGTTTCATACGACAGATTAGTAGGTCCTATCTGGACGTCGCGCAAGTAAAACGAAAAAGTTGCTAGTAGGACGACCTGATATAGTACTTGGCATAGGTAGGACTTATCACCGTCAACACCCAAACTTGAACCTTTCATCAACCGATGCCCCAAGCAATAAAGCCACCATGTCTTCCGTCAAAAAGGAAGAATTACTCGAAATTATCAGAACAGGAGATAACGAAGGCCTGTCAGAGTTCTTCGACAAGACCTTCACAAATCTTCCTCCAGAGGAACAAGCGGCATGGACTTCACAAGCGGTACTCGAATCGCCAACTTCACCACCGGCGCAGCTGCTCGTGGCCGCTGTCCGCGCTGAAGCGCCCGAGGCATTTGCTCGGATATGGGATAAGCTCTATGCCTGGTCTTCTGAGCCGCAAATACCGTTCGAGTGTCTGCGCCAAGCCGCCCGCTGTGGTAACATTGAGCTCGCGCGTGTCTTCACTCAGCGCGACCCCCGAGCTCTCTCACGCTCCCCGCCACCCGTCGCCCACGGTCGCCCCGGACCAGGTCAGATCCTTATAGCCTTGCTTCACCGGAAATTCAGCTACGTCGATTTCATGCTCTCAACAGGCATAACTTTGGATCACGAATGGCCACGAGTGCGCATCTTGAGGCAAGTCGTGGCCTGGGAGCAGACAGACCAGGAACTGTTGGAACTGGCGAGGTGGTGCGTACAGAGGGGAGCGAGGATCAAGGGCGCCGGGGCTCTACGGCGGATTTCTAGGCTTGGCATCACGGACGTGGCGACAGTGCTATTGGAAGCTGGTGCCGATGTTGAGGATCTGGATGATGACAGTCCCGCAGGCCAAGTGGCGACCCAGGCGGTTGAATCAGCGCTCATGGGAGCGGTGAGAGCGGGACAATTCGAGATGGCCAAGCTTCTCGTTTCAAAGGGCGCGAATATCCACCTGGAGAACGCTGTGGGGGAGACACCGAGCAGCTTAGCGAGGACGCTTGGTAGAGCTGACATGGTACGCGTGTTCGACGAAGCCAAGTCCTAGGGCTCGAGTCATGGCCAGGGTCAAACGGCCAGGGGGTCACATCGAGGTCGGTTAGGCGAAACAATCAGATCCTTCGGTGCGGCACTGGGTTTTAAGCTTCCCGACGAAAGCGAGACGACCAGGGGCTCGTCAGCATGTGGCGGTTTCATGGGAATTGAAGGATTGCCTTGTAGGGCTGGATACCGCCGACCAATGCAACGCTTCAAAGGCACAGTAACGATCCTAGTCGACGCAACCTTATAATGTTGCTGAGGCTATATTCGAATATTCCACACCAGCTTCTCATGCATTTGTGTCCGCAGCGTCGGCCCTACGAGACTCTGGGAGCACGAACAGCAAACACCTCCCCCATTAAATGGACGTCCAGGTCGGGAGTCTAAGCAGCACCAGCCCAGCGGAATCAGACGCCAGTGAGACTCTCGAGAAGATTTTTTCGAGCTTGCGGAGCATGTTGGTCGATGCGACGGAGATGTTGCAACGCTCACATCCCTGAATGCTTCCGGAGGTTGCCGGTCTACTTCGTCAGCTTTGATTATGCAAGCTCTCGGCAACATCCTCATCTTAATCGGAACACTGATACAGTAAGTCAAATGAAGATCACGAGGTGACAGCAGCCTTGACCATTACCCTATATGGTGCAGGGGGCTCGGGTCTCGATTTAAGCGAGGTTGACTAGGATGGCGCAGGTTCCCGGTAGTGTACACTTGCACCCTGGGAGTTTCACGAGAAGGCAACCTTGGCAGAGGGACGTTTCCCCAACCATTTTAGGCTTGAACTTGATGGATTATGTGCCGTATGCAGGGCTGCGGCGTGCCTAGACCCCGTACAGATGCAGTGTGCACGCGTACTAGCTAAGTTCAATGCCCAGCAGCGCGTCCGCCCTCAACAGGGCCATAATTGGGTATGGGCTTGGGTATATATCATTGTTTGACAATCCAGCCTTGGGCCTATTCATGTACTTTTGCTCTCTGTCCAGGCTCCTTTCCTTCTTTCTCTAGATCACTATGTGGTCCCCACGCTCTCTTCTCTGCACATCTTTAGCTGCTTTCTCCTCTATCCGGACTGTATCTAGTGCTATTCTCGATCCTTATGCTCTTCAGGTCCCCAGACACGATGATGCCTCACATGATATCGAGGCGCGAGATCCCTTCAGTAAGTCCTCGATCTTGGGGAACTCTCAAGCCAGCAGCAGCTAACGGCATCAGGCGACCAGGTGAAGTGGACAGATTGGACTTCCGGAGACGGCACAAAGGAGGGCGGTGATGGCGACAAAGTTTGGTACATCAAAGACGCCATCAAGCTCTACCTTGACCGCGTCCAGCCCGAGAACCGCAACGGAGTCTTCTGGGCTGGTGGCTCGACTACCGAGGATGACTTCGATTACATCGACGAGTTCATTGAGTCGCCCACTCGATTGGACAGCTCGGGTGTCAAGGCTGCGGATGTCTACCCCATCGACGACTTCACGAAGATGGGGCTGGACGGGATTAACAAGGACGGGCGCTGGTGGAGGGCCATCAACCGCATGTCCAAGGCCCTCGCTGCGGCTGCTGCTGGCGACGGCATCGCCTACGTCTACTTGAAGCCTGTGAACTGCCGCACCATCTTCTCTCCTCCGTCGCAAAACCCAATGGACAGTAAGTGACACTCAGCACAATATCACGACGATTTCCTGACAGGCTCCAGGTGATCCTACTAAAGGGGGTCAAGCGACCAATGGTGAAATTTGGTACTACGCCGAGCTGCCTACCCTTATGAGGAACCTCAACATCAAGCAGATTGTTACATTCCACAAAAATGGCCGCAAGTTCGTGACCGACGTTGCCTGGGATGCCGAAAGGGTGAGTGACGCCAACACCAAGGGCGAAAGACGCATCTGACTCTTGCAGGACGCCGCCACGCACCCGCGTACGATGTTCGACGACATTGCCATGGATGCTTCCCCAATTATTCTGCCCCCTGAGGCGGGGCGTGGGCCTTTGAGGAAGCGTCAAGCTCTGGCGGCTGCTCCCTTTGCCAACACCACCTGGACGAGCCACACCAGCACCCCTGAGTCCACCGTCAGCACCACCGCAGGGTCTTCGCCTAGCACGGGCGAGACCGAGTTGCCGTCCGACACGGAGACTTTGCCATCGGATACCCTCACTGGAGGTGCCTCCCTCACAAACACCCCGTCGTTGACAACTCCCACTGCTACAACGACGGGTGCTTCCAGCACAGAAGCATCCGTCACCGACGTACCCGCTCTACCTAGCGTCACTAATATAGACGGCACGACTGTCATCTCCGGGGGTTACATTACGGAGCCCATCCCCGTCACTGAGACCGAGACTCTGGATCCGTCCGACGCAGAAGCCACCGAAAGCGCTCAGGCCATCCAGACTGAGCTGGACAGGCTCGTCCCGGTCGTCCAGGAGTACATCGATAACCCGGATGAGGAGAAGGGCGATGACTCCGACGACGTGATTGTTGCCATCATCCCCCTTGCCGCGGGCCTTCTCGGGAAGCTACCCACCGACGACTCGCCCAAGCCGTGCTCCAGCGGCAACCTCATCACTTCCCTCTTCAACGCTGTCTCTTGTGTTACCGAGAACCTGATCAAGCTCCAGGATGAGATCCAAGCTGGTATCGTCGGCGGGTTCGGAAACATGCCAGCTGTTGTCGGCACCCTCGGCACCATCACGGGCCTCAAGGAGCCCCTGAACAATAAAAACGACGACGACAACAACGAAGATGAGAATGATGATGAGGATGATGATGAGGACGAAGACGAGGACGAGGACGATGATGAAGAGACCGCCACCACCGAGACCGCTACCGAGACGGAGTCCTGCACAGCGACCTCTACCGCTAGCGACTGTCATGTCTATTGCCCGACCGCCACGGAGAGTGTCGAGTCCGCCAGCTGCAGCACGACTTGCTTCTCCACTGTCACCGGTTGCGATATCACCGCGACTACATCCACCACCTTCACCGGCGGTGAGGCTTGCCCCATGCCTACAGACTTCACTTCTGTGCCTGAACCGGCCGGTCCCTTCAAGACTGCTTGGTGGGACTATGGTCTGTCGTGTGCTGGCGGTTGTGGAGGCTTCATTGACTCGCCGTCTGACTTCCCCGTCGATGAGACCTTGAGCATTACCGGCACTGCCGGGGAGACGACGGCGACGGCGACGGATTCTTCTACCAACACGACTCCTACGCCTTCCGTTTCTGAGACCACTGAGGTCGACGAGACCACTGAAGCCACCACGGAGACTGAGCCATCGACTACAACGACGGGAACCCCAATTTCTTCCTCCGAGACTACTGACATCTCCGAGACTACAACTGAAGTCGACGAGACTACCACCTTCTCTACCGAAGTCGTTTCCTCTACCGAGACAACTGGCGTTACCTCGGCCTCAGGATCTACTGCCACCTCGGGCTCCATCGAGCTAACCACAACCTTCTCCTCCTCGCCCGCAACAATCACCGGCCCTGAGCCAACAGGCCCCTACCCCTGCCATCACCGCGGCGGTCCTCGGATCGAGACTCCTTACTGCCAGTGCACAACAGTCACCGAAGGCCAGACCTTCTTCGCCACCGCGCCGCTCACGGACTACGTCTGCGCCGGGTACTCGACCTTCCCCGAGTCCGTCACGCCCACGGCGCCCACCGGTCCCTACTACTGCCACCACCGCGGCGGGCCGAACGTCGAGGAGCCCTACTGCCAGTGCACGACCGAGACGCTGGGCCAGACCTTCTACACGACGGCGCCCACGACTCACTTCGTCTGCGCCGGCTACACCGAGTACCCGGGCGAGGTCCAGCCCACGCCGACGCAGGTGCACGGCGAGGAGTGGCGCTGCGACGACGCCAGGGACTCGTGCCAGTGGGCCCTGGAGCAGTACGACGACGACACCGTCTACACCGAGGCCGTGGCGCGCCTGGCGTACGAGGACATCGGCTTCTTCGACTGGCTGTTCGGCGGTGACGTGGGCTGCGTCGTCAACTACGAGTGCGAGGAGTACGGTGACGGCATGAGCGGCCGCCAGATCAAGGAGGCCATTGACACCCTCAAGAACACCGAGGTCGAGGGCGAGTGCGGCAAGGCGGACCTGTCCAACACGTGCTCCATCACAATCCATTTCTGCATGGACGACAATGGCGACTGTTACTACACGCCCAACTACGGGCAGTAGGAGTGAGCATGCTTTCTCAGCTAGGGTGTATAAGTAGCACAAACATCAACTCATTCTTTCATACCATTGGTGTCACCGTTGGTTGAATCGAAGCGTCGTCATTGTAGCTTTCGTAAACGTCCTCGTCTAACCCCTAGTGCTCCCGTCCAGTATCACACCCTGAGACTGAAACCCTAGAAAGGGACCTCAAGGGGTACTCGTGCCACGCCCCACTTGAAGGTTTGCAATGGGATTGCGCACCACCATAAGATGTTGACACCACAACGGCCACATCACCACAACGGCCATATCACCACAACGGCCACATCACCACAATAACTAGCCCCACAAGCGGGTAACCTATGGTAAAACCCGGCCCAAATTAATTATCCGACATAAATATAATCAGGGCGCCGCCTAACTGTGGCTGTTGTGGTGACGTGGCCGTTGTGGTGATATGGCCGTTGTGGTGATGTGGCCGTTGTGGTGTCAACATCTTATGGTGGTGCGCAATCCCATTGCAAACCTTCAAGTGGGGCGTGGCACGAGTAGTCATCCAGCCAACATTCATACACATGGCATAGTCCCTCTATTCACGCATGGCGGACATCGCCACACCCCAGGCCTTCCGTGGCTTCATGGACTACCTCACCTGCATCCGGTCTATCCAATGCGGAACTCACAGACTGCTCTTGCGGGCCGTAAGTTTGGAAACCTGCAGTTGAGCGCAGGAGTCTGGAAGAAGCCGTACAAGGCCAGCTTTGTCCTAGATTCAAGTAGAAGAGTGTTTCCGCCGTGTTGATGTACCTCGGTGAAGTTACCGCTCGTCACTGAGGTGGGTGGTCTTCATATGTGGCACGCCTATTTTGAGCGCTTTGATGTTTCCCAAGAGGGGTTGATAGATGCCCAAAACGCCTGACGGAGGAACGAGTATGTCGAAAGCTTCTTGCTCAAATTCAGAAGCATCGCTCGCTATGGAGGGTCTATCATGATGTCCAAAGTCCCGTTGCTCGTCATTCGGGTCATGTCCCGTACAGACGTCGTCTAGACGCTTTCCAAACGCCGAACGCCTCATAAATCCCGTTCACAGTTCGTATGCTGAGGCAACCAGGCCTCGTTCCGATTCTCGTAGTTCAGACATTACACCGCCCTGCCAACCTGGCTCACCCTCTCTTGGTAGAACGGCCCTCTCTCCACCCCTATCGGTCCTCGTTCCCTCATCAACTCCCGCTCGTCCCTTCCCCTAAGCCCTTTCTTAAAGATAGTCTTGGCCTCAATCATCATCGTCGCGATCCAACAGCTAAATTCGGCCGCGGCAACGATACTTGTGGACCGCCCCACAGCACACACCGTACCATTGCAGAAGAGAAGCTTGCTGAGGAACACTGCAAGGGCGATGAAGCCGGCGAAGTAGAATATCGTGTTGAGAAACTCGACGGCGAGGGAGACGAAGGGGTTGGTATAGCGTGGGATGAAGCGCGGTGCCAATGTGAGGTAGGCGATGGAGAGGATGGAGAAGATGGGGGCGAAGGTTAGGAAGGTGAAGGAGGAGGGCGGTGCAACCGATGTGCGGAGGAGGTACCAGTTGATGACTGTTCGTGTTAGTCTCCTGTGGACGAATACAGACACCAGGAGGAGCATCTTACCCAACGCAACTAGAACGAGGTTAGTTACAGCTGCGCAGAGCTGCAACACCCGAAGGCCCAACACAATGACCTGGCCCATGTTTTCCAGCTCTTCTTCTTCAACGACCAGCGTCCACGCTCAAGGGAAAGTCAATGACGAAAAGCCTCGCGCCCAGCCCTCTTGAGAAACAAGCAAGAGAATCGTGGCTTGCTGGACCCAAAACTCGGCGTGGCGGAAGACAAAGGGAATCCGCTCGAGGCGTTGCGGCCGTTGTTCTATAAGCCAAATCCCAAGCGCCCTCGTGGTTCCAGAAGCGCGCCAGGCGGTGAAGCAGAGACAGATCTCGGAGAAGGTGAGTCAAGAGCGTCTTGTCAAGGAACGTTGATCTCGGACGTGGAGGGAATGCTTCGCATTTTAGGTACTGATGTGACGGTTGGTGACGAGGGCGGGAATCAGGCCCGTCTGAGACTTTCGGGCAGGGTGAAACGCCTTGTTCCAGGGGCCATCACAATGCTCATGCGAGCAGCGTTGGACTTCAGACGATAGAAGAAGCAAAGGAGGGCAACAAGGAGGAGCAGGACAACCGGAGCAGAGCCAGCCGGAAACGCTGATTCTTTTCGTACGTGATGATACAGTCCATCGGCAGTGGTGGGTACTTACCCACTGTCCCACCACAGTGCCGAAGATAGGGCCGATGAGATCGCCAAAGGCCAGAGGTGGTGGTGAGGACGCCCTAAATATCCAAGAGCAACCTTCCAGCGACGGCCTGCGGGGTTAGCAAATGGGGCGTGACGGTTCAGTCCTCGTTGACAATGCTCTGGTGCGGGTGCTGGCGCCTGACTCGTCACCGCCCTCGTACGCCGAAACAGCGTAGGGTCGTGATGATTAAAGGGGTGGGCGGCCGGAATGCAACCCGAGTCTGCACTGGCAGTTGCAGTGACATCCGTCATGCCCAGAAATGCCTGGCCATGCCACGAGCTTCCCCAGAACTCGGTCGACGAGCCAAGGGCAAGTTCCAGCGGGAGGCCAGCCTGATGCTGGGCGTGGCAGGTGACGGATCGTCGCGACGATCAGCCCTCATCCACGAGCTCGACTACCGAGACCCAATTTCCCGTCAGTCGCTGTCGAGACATTCGAGCAGCCTCGCAGTCTCGCAGTCTTGTAGTCAAGTCACATCGCAGACAGGCAGGCAGGCAGGCAGGCAGGCAGACGGTGTTAGCAGCGTTGCATCTGCTGTCGCATTGAGGTCTCGGTGAGGGTGAGGTTGCATTGCCGGAGACGAAGCTCTCCGGGCTCAGACCCTTGCCAATCACTGGCAGGCGGTACTGCAGGTCTGCATGATCGCCGTGAAGCTGCCGACGTGGCGCCTCAGCCAGTCAAGACGCTACGCAAGCTAAGCTCGTGCGAGGATCAAGCAAGGCCGGGTTTCGGGTCTTGTACGAGTCGAAAGGCGTCCCGCCCCGGCGCCGCTGCCGGCAGCATAGGGGACGGAGCCGAAGGATCCTCTTCGGGGTGGCCGGCGAGGCTATAAAGCCCTGGCCGGCTGCTTCGGAAGCTCTTTCACCTCGGTCCAGGTATCCGTATCATTCTGCGTAGAGCCAAGCTTTATGGTATGGTCATAGCGCTCGTTGCCGGCCTTTCCTTGAGCCAAGCACCGACGACCTCTTTGCGGCGTCCAGGCTCAACTAGGGTTAGGGTTACAGCGTCGCCAATGCTCCGAGGCCATGGTCTGCGCTTCCAAGTCGTGTTGCCGTAGCTTTGTTGGCCGAACTCCCCCAGAGAGAGGACGAAGCAAGTCATTTTCAGTGGCATCAGTGCAAATGCGAGGCAGCGTCCTCGCAACAGTCTGGGAGCGTGCCAAGCAGCCCGTCTCGGGCGACCATGCCCACTTTCACATGCAGACCGTCCGGCGCGCGGCCACAGTGGCACTAACAGTTCTGTACCAACCTGCGGCTGACCCTTGCTAGTCTCCGTAGAATCATGTCTTTCTTGCCAACGCCAATCAGCCCGTCTCTATTGCACTTCTCCACCTCAAGACGGACTCGGACCTGGGGGCGGACTGAAGAAGGCCCAGCGTGCCAAGAGGTCTATTGGTCGCGGTCGGTGTGCTCGCTATGACTGCAGCTCGCAAGGTGGGAGAGATTCGTCGAAGGACGCGAACCTCTTGGGGACATGTGAAGGGGTTCGCTCATGGATAAGGTCAGCGCCGTTAAGCTTCTGACTGCACACACCCGCCCGCAATGGAGGGTGGGACGGCCGGAGATGGAGACAGACTCGAGGGACGGGGCATCTCCAAGTTCCCCAAATGCGTTGAGCGTTGACTGCTGGGCCGATGACAGCAATGAGCTAGAAATGCCGTGACCCATCAACTACGTCGTCATCACGAAGGACGGGATCCGTGGCGGTGCCAGTGGATTGCGGAGGTGCTCTTGTTGTGGAAGCCTTTCTCGCTGACTCCGAGCTCGAGAGGATCCCTGGACTCCAAAATCTGGGGCAGCCTCGGCTTGACGTCTGGCGTCCTCCAGGGCCTCGGCGCGCATCCACAGTGCAGTGCATCGCCCAACGACGACGCATCACCCGCAGCCACCAGCGCTCGGGGCTGGACCAGACACCTTCCCTCTTGCATCCAGTCCTCCGATCCTGGTCACCAGATCTGACTTATTGCTTCCTTTTCTACTCCCTCCGCCCCAATCGCGAATCCTCTCTTCCTCCTCCTCTTCCGCATTCCCCCCTCCCGTTTTCCATCTTTTCCGACCTCGTCCCATCGCCTCGCCGTTCCGCCTCCGTCTCCATACACAACCTCCGACTGCCCGCCATGGCGCCCAAAGACACAGCTGCCATGATCCGTGAGCTTAGCACGCCCCCTCCGCCCGGCTCTCCCTACGGTGTTCCCATCCCGGGCTCTGAGCGCCCAGGCCGCAGCGCCGTCTACCGCAACTGGCGGTTCCGCGATCAGCCTCTGCTTGCCACCTTCGATCCCGAGATCCAGACTCTCCACGACCTCTTCGAGCAGTCTGTCCGGAGGTACCCCAACAACCGCTGCTTTGGAACCCGCAACTGGAACCCTGCCAACAGGTCATGGGAGGAGAAGTTTGACTGGATAACCTACGCTGAGGTAGGCGAGAGGAGGAAAAACTTGGGTGCTGGTTTCGTTGAGATCCACAAGGCCATCGGCCACACCAAGGACAAGTACGGTGTTGGCCTTTGGTCGCCTAACCGTCAAGAGTGGCAGATCACAGGTACGTTGAATCGGACTAATTGGTCGGAATCTTGGTGCTGACTGCGGCAGATCTTGCCCTTGGTTCTCAAGCGCTGTACAGCGTATCGCTCTACGAGACCCTCGGCCCCGAGACCACCGAGTACATCATCAACCACGCCGAACTTGCATGCGTGGCCTGCTCGCTCCCCCACATCCCCACGCTCCTCAAGCTTGCGCCCCGGCTGCCGAATCTCAAGCTCATCGTCTCCCTCGATCCTTTGGATGCTGGAGAGGTTGAAGGCCACAGCAAGGCTGCTGTTCTGAATCAGCTGGCTGCTGAGCATGGCATCAAGATCTATTCCATGGCCGAAGTGGAAGAAATCGGTGCCAAGTCTGGACGTTCATTCCGCCCCCCTCAGAGCGGCGACCTCTGCACCATCAACTACACTTCTGGCACCACCGGCATGCCCAAGGGCGTTGTTCTTACCCACAGGGCTGCTGTTGCCGCCAACACGTCTGGTCGCAGCAGCGGAACCGTCAACCACAAGGATGTCCACATCTCATACCTGCCATTGGCGCACATCTACGGCAGGATGATTGACGGTATTGCGCTCGCTGAGGGAGCTTCGATTGGTTTCTTCCGCGGCGACATTCTGGGTCTCGTGGACGACATGAAGATTCTCCAGCCGACCGGCTTCATCTCCGTCCCTCGTCTTTTCAACCGCTTCAACTCAGCGATTCGCGTGGCCACTGTTGAAGCTGATGGCGTCCGAGGTGCTCTCTCTCGCCGCGTCATCGCCACTAAGAAAGCCTCCATGAAACAGCCCGTGGGCAAGGCTAGTAACACTCACTTCCTGTACGATCGTATCTGGACGCCCAAGGTCAAGGCCGCCGTTGGTCTCCAGAGGGTTCACTCCATGATCAGCGGCAGCGCCCAGCTTGACCCAGACGTCCAGGAATTCCTGCGCGCCGCATTCGCCAACAACTTCAACCAGGGTTTCGGTATGACCGAGACCTACGCCGTTGGTACGATCCAGCAAAAGGGCGATTTCACCACTGCCAACATTGGCGCTCCTATGCCTTGCATGGAGATTTGTCTAGAGTCGGTCCCCGAGTTTGGTTACTCAGTTGACGACAAGCCCAACCCCCGCGGCGAGCTCCTCCTCCGCGGCCCTGCCCTCTTCAGCGAATATTACAAGAACGAGGAGGAGACCAAGAAGACCGTTGAGGCTGACGGCTGGTTCCACTCCGGCGATATCGCTGAAATTGACAACATGGGTCGTGTCAAGATTGTCGACCGCAAGAAGAACGTTCTCAAGCTCTCTCAGGGCGAGTACATCTCTCCCGAGCGCATCGAGAATGTCTTTATGGGCAACACTCCCGTCGTCAATGCTGCCTTCGTCCACGGCGATCCTCAGCAGTCGACTCTTGTTGCTATCTTTGGTGTCGAGCCCGAGAACTTTGCCCCCTTCGCGAGCAAGGTCCTCAAGGAGAACGTCGCTCAAGATGACACCGAGGCGTTGAAGAAGGCTACGCAAGATCCCAGGGTCAAGAAGGCGTTCCTCGACGTATTGGACAAGATTTCCAGGAAGCACAAATTCAACAGTTTCGAGAAGGTGAGGAACGTGCATCTAGCCATGGAGCCGTTCTCAATCGAAAATGGCTTGATTACTCCTACGTAAGTTGACAGTTTCCACAAGACGGATCAGAGATACTAACACCCGTCGACAGGCTCAAGCTCAAGCGGCCAAATGTTGCCAAGGCATATGCGGATGTCATCTCGAACATGTACGCTGAGATAGCGGCTCAGCCCCAGACCAAGGCCAAGATGTAAGGCAGAGCAAGCAAAGCGGCTCAGGGTGTGCATGGACCAAGCGTCGTCGGTTACAAAAGAGGTGTTTCTGTATATGTGGTCCAAGATACCCTATACTTTGCGGGTGGCCTAATCTAGCGAGACGTGTGTATTTTAGCATATGGGCGGGCAGCCGAATCCCAATTTGAATCTTGTCTCAGTCCCGCTATGTCCCTGAAGTAAGTGCGTACAATGTGATGTGGTCCATTATCCGTTGCAGCCACACCAGGTCTCCAAGTTCAGGTATATGTTGTCCGATTGTTTTGGCCGATACCTCGGTGTGTGGAGTAGTGGTCTGTCTGAGCATTCTACCTACCCTATATTCGGCTATTCTACCTGTAGGTTCGCTGCACCGGGGCTTGGGAAGTAGCTCAAATAGTATTTCGGCATGTTTCTATGCTGTAGCTGTGGTTATGTATCGTACGTTATGAGGTCATTATCTTGCGCGTGGTTATGTTGTTGGTTAAGCGCTGATGTCTCACCACGAGTCGTCCCGCGAGGCTGCGACACTATCCTCCCTACAGAGTGAATCCTTCCAAAGATAGCTTTATATGAAAGAGAGATTGGAAAGGCGTTCCGAATTCGGTCTGACAGCATCCTTTTGGACCTCCTCAGAGAGCGAACCTGTCGATGGCCCCTCCGCAGCTTAGAGCTCGAGAAGAAACCCTGCCTACACCGAGCAACCGCTGCTGCGTACAAATTGATTGATCGCCTAGACACCTTTAAGTCATTCATGTGCCCCAGAGAGTTTCCAATGTCGTCTAGGCAATCCTCAACGATGAATGCCCTGCCTTTGTTTCGTCTATTTCAAGATTGAGGCCTAGTTACAAAGTTATAGCGATTTCCTTATCGTGATGCTAGGCTGTTGGTCTAATTTACCCACTTATTCTGATTATTGGCTAAGCTGCCGGAACGGCTAAACGATTGTCCCTTACCAGGCTCCACAACTAACTTAGCTGGAGCTCTCCTTTGCCTGAATGCCTTTAATATTCCCCGATCTTCCTCTTTGCTAACCTGGACGGTATAGTGGCTCGGCCCCCGCGACACACGCTCTCGCGCCCCTCCTCCACCCCTGCGTCACGGGCACGGCGCGTCACACTGCGATGGGGTAAGTCTGAGCGCGTCTTCGTTCGCACTTTCACACTATATATCACCTCCATCAACGAATGCTTGCCCCTCCACTGGCCAAAGTGCCGGAAGAACTGCACTTCTAACATTGCATTTACAATGCATCGCTTCTTTTCGGCGCCTTCTCGCCCTGGCCTTTCCCTCCACTTCTCCGCGAGGCAGCCGCCGCCATGAGTGCCACGTTAACCACCACCGTGTCTAGGCCTCCGATCGTGGTTGACCTCACCCTCGATACTGAACCTACTGTGCCACCTTCACCAAAGTTTGCCTATACCTCCACAAAAGCACACCCTCACCCGCGATCATCGAGTGAGATTGAGACGCCTCCCCCGAAACGGCAGCGTCGCGATGGCTCCCAAGCGTTTGGCACTCTGGGCCACACGATGTCCATGACAAAGTCAAGACGATGCCTCGTCGAACAGGTTATCCCTGCTATTCAGCAAGCCATCAGTCATCTGCCTCGGTCTCAGTACAGGGTGAACAAGCTAGGCTCTGACGTAAGGAAAGCCGCTGCAGATCTCTGGAAGAGTGCTAACGCTGTCAGCTCACGGCCGAATTTGCGAAATCAACGTACTTTAAGCTACGAGTCGATCAGACGGGTGGTAACTTGACCAGAGGAGATATGCGCATCTTGATGGCGCCTATCGTGGACAAGATCCGACGCTATGAGAGGGACCCGGTCGGTTACGAAGGCTTCGCTTTATGTGAAAGCTAAAGCTAATATCGGTGTAGAAAAACATTATCGACAAGCCGAAGACGACCAGTCTACCGCAATCGGTACGCCCCAGTCAACCATCGCCTGCGAACCCTACTGTTCGACCGAAGACCAACATAAACCCGATATCGACTCCGCGTTACAAGGACATTAAGATACCCAAAGGATCACAGCGGCAAGAACGACTTGACAGGCCTTTCAAGCCACTGCCAGCACGAAAACCGCCAGTCTTAGCCCAAACTGACAATATCTGTTATCAGTTGAATGAACGGAGACCTTATTGCAGCGTTCAACAACGTCAGCATATAGTAGATGGTCTCCGCCGTATCAGCAAGTTCAGTGAAGGAACGTCCAATGTGCCGACGGTTTATCATGTTGACTTTTCCCTTAAGGAGGTGGCGAATATCGTCAGCCAGGTGTGCAGAAGACTTGGTCAAACCTTTCCACATACGCGCGAGGGACTGCTGTGCTTGATCCGGTGTGGTCACGAGCTACAAATTCCTTCGTGGATTAGCGCATACCCTCCAGGAAGGACCGCAGATGATATTCGGCTGTTCTGTTCCGACTTGTTGAATGGCAGAGAAGGACTCGGCTTGGGCTGCACCTCAAACCATGTATTGTCGTTGCAAAGATCCCAGCCACGAGAAGGCCAATGTTCACCTCGACATGACATGATCACCGCCCGCACGCCCACCTTGCTACTCGCACGTGAGCTTGAGGGTAACACCGGCTATGGCCGCACTCGACGGCACGTCAATTTTCAAAAGGACCTCTCTAGGATGCGTGAGGATTGCTTGGATCTCATTGCTCAGTACACAGGTTGTCCCGGAGACGTTAATACATTTGCCTGGGTGTCGAACGATGCCTTCGTCTGTGGATCTACGACGCACTCCGATGGCCATAACCAGCAGTACAACAAAATTGGCAATTTGCTATTGTGTTCGACAATAGAAGGGTCGCTCAAGGCATATCCTGATCATCGCGTTGAGCGACCCCTGGGTCAAGGTGCGAATGCAAGCCCTACCATGCATCGCAGTCAGGATACCTGGATCTATCCTTCAGTCGTGGCGTCTGACTATGACCCGGTCCTGAAACTGGCGTACACTGCAAGCTTCGACAAAACTGTCAAGGTTTGGACAGTCGATGCTGAGGGACGCTACATGGAGTGCCTAGCGACATGGCACCACGACGCTATCGTCCACTTCGTCAAGTGTGCCAAAGACGGATCTGGTCTTGTCGCCACAGCCTCCAATTGCGTGGATAAGCCCGCAGTGAGGATCTATAACGTTGATCTCGACAACATGCCGCTCACCCCTGACCAGGAGCTCTCCTGCCTCCGCACAGATCACCTCGCTGACGATGGGTCAAAGTGGGCTTATTATCCTGCTACTATGCAGTGGGCCAGAGATAGGAGGGCGGCTCATCTGCTGGCAGTGGGCTACTCGCCACGTGCTGAGTCGGGGGATGAACAGGATATTCCAGAGGACAAACGTCAGACGGGCGAGACCACACTATGGGACGCTAGGGCTCGTAAGCGAATCGAGCTGAGCAACGCCTCCTCTGCCAATGTCTTCGAAATCGTCTGGCACCCTACGCTACCTCGCTTTGCATGCGCAACAAGTCGCTGCGGCACGTTCAAGCCTGGAACGAGGACTCAAATCCACATCTTTAAGCAAGATCAAGATCGTGCGGATACATACTACTCCGCCACTTCCCTGGACTGCCCTGCGCTGGACATCAACGAGCTCACGTATATGCCCAACTCTTTTGAGCACGCCTATGTCACGGCTGCTTGCACCGATGGGAAGGTCTACGTTTGGGACACGGCGTTCGACAGCGATCTCCGTTATGTCCTGGCACATGGCGAGTCGCTAGAAATCTTTGATCACGAACGTCGGGAGTTGGATGACACCGGCGTCAAATTTACAGTCTGGGGAAGTACCCTAGACCGCTTCTACACCGGTGGCAGTGACGGGGTGGTCAACGTGTGGAATCTACAGTCTCAGGAAGGGCAGGACCCCTTCGTCCGGAAACTGCTTCCCAAGGCGCAAGCCCCTATTGCTGGCGGGGCATTCTCTCCCGACATGCACAAATTAGCTATAGGAGATGCCTCTGGCTGGGTACACCTGTTCTCGGTGGATGGGAGAGATGAGTGTGACTCGCATCATCAACCTGATCCCAAAAGGCCAGAACTAGGTAGACGGAGGAAGCCCGTACCCATGATCAAGCATCCCGACCCGCCACGACCTAGGAATGAGAATCTAGCTGCCATGGACGTTGACGAGATCAAGGACTCCATCGACACAGAACTTGAATCGCCGCTATCAGAGATCTCCGAGAACGATGAAGTCGAAGAAGCAAGGCCCGCAGCTGTCTACAGCAAGACGCTTTTAAATTCGCAGCAGCTCGTCTACTCGGGCCAGCGCACCATGGGCATGGTGCAGGGACCTAACTATCCCGCCTCAGGAATGTTCCGCAGCGAAGCACATATGAACAACGATCCCGAACAGCCTCTGACCTGGGAATATCAAAAGACGCAGCAGTGGCACGTCCGGGCCAACAGCGGGCCCAGGAGGTTCAGACTCGTTCGAACCGTCGAGCCTGATCAAATCACCCGTGGCTTGCGCGACCTGCACCTCAAGCACAAGGAACGGGACTCGGCGATACTGGAATACATGAAACACGGTAGAGACTCGCAGGCCTCGGGGGAGGCTTTCAGGCGGGCTTGGGACCTGGATAGCTACTACTGCGAGTAGCGATGGTAGGGCGAGGTTGTAGGTTGACACGAACGGGAATTTTGCACTGCATCACGTGGAAATGGAATTTCTGAGCTTCCCAAGGCATAGCATAGCGCAGCGATTGATCTAGCATATTTGCATGGACTGGGTTAGGTAGCTTGTTTTTACGTCTGAATTCGCTCCCACGCCTTTTCATCAGAAGGCACTCATAGATATATAAATGTCTTTTCCAGATTAGCTAAAAGGGCTAAGACTTCATAAAATCACATGACTACCTTGCATCTGGGAGAAAGCTAAGATGTAACCATCTATTATGAGGATATTCACTGTGATCACGGACTCCATCCCTGTTGGAAGCGGCACCCACTATTCCCTGAGCAAGTATGGCTGGGGACTGCCCAAAGCCAGGACCACAGCCTGTGGCGGACGCTAGTTCAGGGGAAAGGGGACGCGGGCAGCCGTGTTCCAAGGACACACACACATACAGCCTTGATTACCACCAGCGGCTTCTCGCGATGTTACGACGTCGCTTGCGGGATTTGTCCGCTGGCGGTCCAATCGTTGGCGATCCAATGCAAGTAGCCGACTGCTTCAGCGGTTACCCGACGTTGCGGGTCTGCGCAGGGGACTAGCACCAGCATGAAGCCGAGGCCCGCGACGAATGACGCCTGTGCAGAGGGCGCGTCCGGCCGCATGCCTACCTTAGATAGCCTATTGACATTAGAACGCATCTCACAAGCAGCTGTACGTGAACCAAGGCTCAGGATTTCCGTCTATATTTTCTTGCTCCATAGCTCCTGATAGGCGCACTGAAGCGCTTTCTACAACAATTCCAAATAGTAAACTTTCGAACAAGCACAAGTAAAGAAGACTTGACGAAGATGTGGACGCGCAGACAACTGAGATGCTCAGTAGTTTGACCCAGATATGTAATCCCTTCGTCATATGACAACAAGATTCGCCGCCTAGTGCTTCGCGGTCGGGGCGTCACCGGTGAGCTTCTCGACGTAGGTCTTGGCCCTGCGAATTGTTAGCTTTCGTAGAATCAAACAGAGATCCGGGGAAACTCACATATCACCGAAGGCAACCATGCAGACCGTCTGCCAGACACCGAGACCAATGCGGGGCGCAACACCACGATAGAGACCGCGGATACCGTTGTTGGAGTAGATGTATTTGAAGGTGTTGCCAACCGTCATCTTCTTGGGACGGTTAGGGTCCTCCTTCTTGCTCTGCATCTCGACACGGATGACCTCGATGGGCTGGTTCCAAGCACTCAGACCACCACCGAGAGCAGAGGCAAGGATCTTCTCGGAGGTACCCAGCTTCTCACCATCCTTCTTGCCCGTGGCGGTGCGAATCCAACCCTCGGCAAGACGTGACAGACCGAAGCGAGAACCCCAGTTGGTCATCTGACGAATGGCGACAGCGTTGACACCCTTGTTGATACCGGCGATACCTTCCTTGCGGTAGATGTCCATGAAGGTGGCGAAGGTGCTCGGGGGCTTGACGCCCTGGGCGGCCATCTTGTGCTTGGTGATCTCAACGGTCTTCATGCAGGTGCAGAAACCCATGGTGGCATAGGCCTGGGCGACACCACCGGTGATACCGCCCAAGATGCCACCGCCAAACTCAGAGGCGCCGGCGGCGCGTGCGTAATACTCGGCTTCGGAGGCGACGAAGAGGAGGACGGCACCCTTGGTGGAGGCTTCGATCCAGGCCCAGGGGATAAGGCCTTGGTAGACTGTTTTCCTCGTGTCAGCGCGCGGTTCCAAGGATTTTCACAGAGCACGGGGCAGAGGGAAACACTTACAGCCGAGAACACCTCCTCGAGACCAGATGCGTCCCAAGGCCGAGCCGAAGCCATCACCACGATGGGCGGCCATGGTGGTCTTGACGACCTCGAGCGGCTGTCCCAGGGTGGTGACCTCGAACATGTTGAGGCCGGCGCCGAGCAGCAGGTTGGAGAACTTGATGGGCTTCTTCTCCAGCTTTTGCGGCTCCCCCACGGGGCCGGGCATGGTGGCGGTTTGGACCATGTTCGGGAATGTCTTCGACTACGAGAAAGGGGCCCTGACCAAGGGAAGAGGGCGCTTCGTCGCTTTTTGGGGAGTCAGCGATCAAATCAATTGACGGGCAACCGATGGCTGGATGCAGGATAAGGTGGAGCTTCGGACGATGAATCGGTAACCGAGAGGAGTTTCGAGTTGGGGCTGGGAGCTGGTGCTGGGTGCGGGTTGGCAGAGGGAGGTGGAAGATGACCGACCGAGGATGTAGCAGCAGCTGCAGCAGGCAGTGGCCCGTGATCACCCGCGAAAAAAAGGCTGGCGGTTTTTTAGGGGGAGCCTGAATGGACTGGTTGCACGTGCTGCAGTGGAGCTGCGCTGGACAGACAGTTGATCCGCCCGGGGGATAACTCGAACAGAGCGCCTGTAGGGATTAAATTGACGGTGGGTTGGACAATCAAGGAATTATGCGCCGCTTCCAAGTTGGTGTCCTGGATACGAGTCTATTATTGTATCGAGGAGGGAGGAAATGCGCCGTAGGAGTCAATGGGGTGCGCCTCGCTTTTGTTCCCCGCTGCCAGTGGCCGAGCCAGATGCCACACGATGAGCTCAGCTCAGCTCAGCAGCTCGCCCAGCTTATCGAGTCCCGTGCCGGCGAGCAGCTCCGAATTGGGGGCGGCCAGAAACCGATGCTACATCGAAGCTCTCCGTCTCGATCAATGGCATCTTTACATGAGCGCTGGAAAGTTGGAGCGTGGCGTCTCAAACAGTCCCGTCATGTCCATCAGCCACGGTGCTTTCACATTTCGGTGAACCTGAGCTTGAACCTGATACGGGCGAATCCATTGGGGAGCTCAACAGTCGTCTCATCGGCCCTGGACCGTCAAGGCTTGATTTGTTGAGCCTCACCGGGCGACTGGCGGAGCACTCCAGGGCACCACTAGTAAAATGTTTGGCTGCGAGACCCTGCCGGGCCACGCCCCGTCCCCTGGAGACCCTTACAGTTTGTGCTCCGTCGGGGACGATCTTTCTCCAACAAACCTGCGATGCAAGATTGGCTCATCACAATCCACCGTTTGTTGGTGAATTAGATTGCCTGGATCTCTCAATCGTACGACACTAACATGTTGTTGAAGGGGGTGAAGCACCAGCTGCAAATGCGCCGAAGGCTGGGGGTTTCCATTGACGAGGCGCGAAATGCGACAGATGCTGCGCGAATTGACTTCGGTGTTTTTCAGACCCGAGCCGATATCGGGCGCAAAACATGCGACAGCTTCAAGCTCAAGCAATCGAGGCACAATGAGGTCACTTTAGGTCATGGCGAGACAATTGCTGGAACAAAAGGAACATTCATTAATTTAGGAAATCAAGACCCGTGTACACCATGATAATGTACATGCTAGCCAATGGGTTGGTGTCTGCTATCCCAGACAGTCTCAAGTCAACCCCTCTTACAGGTTCTAAGCACACAGCAGGCACAGTAGGCGCTGCTCCTCCGTGTATATCCCTTCAAACGTAGTCGTATTCAAGTGCTTACAGCTTCTTGACGAGCTCGGCCCACTTGTCGGTGGAGAAGGACTTGGGGCGCTCGATGGGGGCTCCGAAGGCGCGGTCCAGGATGAGCTGGGGGAGGACACCGATGGCGCGGGACACACCGAACAGAACGGTGTAGTAGTTGGCCTCGGTCAGACCGTAGTGCTGGAGGAGGACACCGGAGTGGGCGTCGACGTTGGGGAAGGGGTTCTTGGTCTTGCCGTGCTCGGTCAGAACGCCGGGGGCGATCTTGTAGACCTGGCTGACGAGCTGGAACATGGGGTCCTCGGGGAGGTGGTCCTGGGCGAACTTGCGCTGAGCCATGTAGCGGGGGTCGGTCTTGCGGAGGACGGCGTGGCCGTAACCAGGAACAACACGGCCGGAGTTGAGGGTAGACCAGAGGTAGTCCTTGATGGACTGGTCAGAGAGATCGTCACCAACCGACTTCTTCATCTCCTGGAGCCAGTTGAGAACCTCCTGGTTGGCAAGACCGTGGAGAGGTCCAGCAAGACCGTTGAGACCAGCGGCGAGGGAGAGGAAGGGAGAGCTGAGAGCAGAGCCGACAAGGTGGGTGGTGTGGGCAGAGACGTTGCCACCCTCGTGGTCGGTGTGGATGGTGAGGTAGAGACGCATCAGCTCAACGAAGTCAGCGTTGTCGCCGAAGCCGAGCTGGTTGGCGAAGTTGAAGGAGTAGTCCTTGTCCTTCTGGATGGCCGCGACCTTTCCGCCCTTGAAGACGTTCTGGTAGATGCGCGAGGCGATGTTGGGGAGCTTGGCAATGAGGTCCATGGAGTCCTCAAAGGTGTAGCTCCAGTACTCCTTCTTGTTGATGCCCTTGGCGTAGGCCTTGGCGAAGGAAGAGGTGTGCTCGAGCGCGTTGACGGCGAGGGAGAATTGGGCCATGGGGTGGAGGTCGGTCGGGCAGTGATCGATGAGCTCCTCAACGAACTTGGGGATGTCGGAGCGGGCGGCCCACTCGGCGGACAGGTCGCGGACCTGCTGCTCAGTAGGGACCTCGCCGGTGAGGAGGAGCCAGAAGAGACCTGGTGCGTCAGCGTAGCCCGTACAAGTAATCGGCGCGTTACTTACCCTCAGGGAGGGGCTCCTTGCCGCCGGGGGCCTTGGGGAGAAGCTCCTGGCACTCGGGGATGGTCTTGCCACGGAAACGGATACCCTCCTCGGAGTCGAGGACGGAACCCTCCCAGACGAGGCACTTGATGCCACGGGCACCACCGTAGACCTGGTCCAGGGTCACCTTGTCGACAACCTTGGAGCCATGCTCCCTATCGTAGCTCGTTAGCATCGGATGGTCGGGGACTAAGGGGTAGCTTGACGTACTTGCGAAGAGCCTTGATCTGCTCGACCTTCTCAGGGAGGATCTCGGCGAAGCGCTCCTTCAGGGTCTGCAGCGGTTGTCAGATGAAGCTTGAGGCGCTATCGGGTCGTGAGAATTACCTGGGTCTTTGCAGAGTAGCAGCGCACCGCGTTGAAGCCAGTAGCCCGGCCAGTGAAGGCAGGGGTACGGAGGGCAGCCCTGAGGGCGGAGTTGTTGACGCGAGTGACAGAAGCCATTGTCGATGCAGGAGTAATAGACTCGGACTGCAAGAAGAGGAGCTGGTGTTTGATATGGGTAGAGGAGGTCCGGATGGATGGATGGGAGCGGGTGGAAGAAAACTAAAAAGGCGCAGGGCCAGCGCAGCTATGAGAAAATGTCAATCCCCAAGGCTGGCCAGTGACGGAAGAGCACGGGTGCGGAAGTATTCGACCCCGATCCCGCCGCCAATTTAAGGTGTCTCCTTGGCGCTGAGTGACTTCAGCGTGCATTTCCGAGCTTCTGACACTCGGGTCCTACATCTGGAGCGCGGCAAGGCTTCCCATGACCTACAAAAGGAAATGTAACCCAGGGTATTTGTTTTCGAAGCTGTCCGGGATGACATCAGGCTTGATGCTGCCGCTTGTCCGATCTCTGAAACGTTGGCTTTATCTCGTTGGGGCATGGTCTGGGAGTACTCAAAACACATCCAACCACGGTCAAATCGAGCTAAGGTAGCCAACACAACGCCACTTGGGAGCTAATCCAGGGATCAATCGTTGTATCTCCCACTGACTATCCCAGCACAGACTAAGCAAGAACAGAATACTTCACATGTCGCGTAGAAATTCCAATGTAGCAAAACGTTTCAGGGTAACCCAACCTCACCAGCGTCTCCGGCAATCCGGACGGAAGGAAAAGGGCCGGCAATGGCCCGGCATACATTCGGTCACACAATGTGAGGTAAAAGTCGCTCGAATGCCAAAAGACTCAAATGCCTCGGTGCTTTTTACTGTCCCAAGAAACCTTCACTTTCTGACTCTCTATCGGTCCGGGCTGCATACAGGTCTCCGCCGTGTCGAACCGAGGACTGGGGTCTCTATAGAGGTTGACGTAGGCAGACTGCCAGCATCCAGAGCTATCAACCATCGCGCTGGCATTTACTGCTTGAATCACGTACCCGTCAAACAAGTTGTCTCTCCTCAGACTATGGCCTGATACAAAGAGCAATAGCCCAGGCACCTCGCCGCTATAGCAAGATACCTTCTTAACTTGACCTGCGCCACCCTTGGAACTGGATGATCTTCCCAACGAAGGGCGGTAGATCATCGGCAAATACAGTTCCGCCGCTGGCCGCCAAATTGGAGGCCCCGCTTTTCTGACCCGAGGGAGTATTCTTTCTTGCCATCGCTTCTCAGCCCCGACTCTTCTCTCCTTCCCACAACAATCAACGACATCCAACGTCGCCATCAATTTCCGACGCGCCGCCATCGATAAAAAGTAGGCATCGGTATATTCAGTCTCTCCGCAGCCTCTTTCACTCCGATACCCACTAGAGCATCGCGCGCACAGCAACCGATTGTGTGGCTTCCTCGTCGCTCCTTTTATCGTGACGTGGCCGCGGTGCTGTGACGCACCACCAGTAGACTGAGGGCTTCTTCTCGCGACCCAGTGTTTGCATCAAAGAAATATCGCAACACCTGTCGCTCGTTTGGGGACCATTTCAATCTGCACTTTCTGCACGTATAGCCTCACGTGGGCTTTGTAAAGAGGCTTTTCTTCGCGCCAGGTCGTAAAGGAGCGTACATCGTGGGAGCGTATGGGATCTTAGCCTGTGACTTTGTCCCGACCAGCATTTTCGTACCCCAGAAAAGGGCCAACAATTGTCAACGTATTTGCATCCCCCTAGGGTCACTGCACTTGTTCCGAGGACTCCGTCGGGAAGCGTACTCTGAAGACGTGGCTCGTGGCGTCGCTTTAGCATTATGGCGTCTGCCGTGACCGATCTCGAAGCTGGCCTTCATGCCATGCTCAACTTGAAGCCTCCTGGAGTCTCGGGTTCGCGCATCGCGAGCCTGACGCAGCTGTGCCTCGCAAACATTGAAGTAAGCCGCACTGAGGACAAACCATCAAAGTAACCAACCGCTGACTATCGTGCCAACCCAGTCCGAGTCTGTTCTCATTCAGAAGATTTACACTCACTTCAAGAAAGCACCGCCAACACACAAGCTGGGAGTCCTGTACGTCGTAGACTCTGTAACCCGCAAGTGGATGGAGCAAGCCAAGCAACAGGGCCAAACAGTAGGCAGCTCGGCTCCTGACGGGACCTATGCGGCTGGCGTATACAGAGTGACCGAACTGATGCCCGTGCTGATGAACGACATACTCCAGTCTTGCCCCCCAGAACATAAGGTACGCATATCGAGGTAGGCGGGGACCATGAGGTTTGACAATGGACATGCGTTGCAAGCAGACCAGACCTCTTGTCATCCCTAGCCAGCCCTCCTCGTAAATCGTTATGGCCACTAATTCGTAATTTGCGTATAGGAAAAGATGAAGAAACTGTTTGACATTTGGGAAAAAGGCTCAACGTTCCCAGCGCCACTTATCAAGTCATTCCGCGACAAGCTCGCTGCGCGTACGTCACCTTCCCTACATGCTAAGCCATTACCCCTGACAAGCCCCTTTACTTGGCCTCTTTCTGACCGATTTCTCACAGCAACTTCCACTACACCTCCAGGCAGCCCACCGCCTAATCCATTGGCCTCTCTCCAAGGTAGTGCACCGGCGGCTGCGGCCGGCCAGCCTAACATCCCCATAGCCGAGAAGACCCAATCCATCTTAGACGCGTTGTCAAACATCGCCCGCCAAAACACTTCAACTGCCGCCAGCGGCCCTAGTGCCCAAGCGCCTGTAGCATCGCATAGCATGCCTCTCAACGGGAGCATACCACCTAGGCCTGTGTCCTCCGTGTCCCAGAATCATTGGGCGGCGCCACCACCAGGACCTCCAGCTGGCTACCCCCAGGGTCAGCAGCCACCTGTAAACCCTCCTCCTATGCCCCAGATTCCAGGCATGCCTCCGTTGCCGCAGTTTAATCCCGCCCCAGCTATGCCGCAGTTTCCTGGCATGCCGCCTGCACCGGGTGCTCCTGAGGCGGCGCCTGGCGCGCCCCCAGCCCAGAACCTTGATCCAAACATGATCATGACCATCAAGACTCTGCTTGATCAGGGCATTCCGGCTGATCAGCTGCCTGCCATCCTTCAAAGTTTGAATGCGGCAAACCCAGGCAATCAGGCCCAGCCTCCACAGCACCCCCCAGCATCAGTACCACCACCACAAGCCTCGTACCCCCATGGACCGCCACCGTCATGGGCAGCTCCCGGAGGTCGCGATGAGCCCGCACGCGACTGGCGAGGAGGCTACAACGACAGAAACCAAGGATATGGTCATCGGTCACGCTCTCGGTCACCAGACCGTGGTTGGGCTGGTCGATCACCGCGTAACGGTCGCGACAACTATGGGCGCGACGATGGTCACGGCGGGCGTGGAGGGGGCTACCGTTCGCGCACTCCGCCTCGCCATCATGAACCAACCCCACCCCCTGGTGGCGAGAAGTGGACAGACATTGATCCCAAGTTACCCCGCGATCACATCAAGGTTCTGAGTCGAACGCTGTTTGTTGGAGGCGTAACGTAAGTTGGTTGTCCCCGCCATTTAAAACTAAGCTAACATCCAACGTAGCTGCCCTGAGTCTGAGCTTCGCGACATCTTCAGCCGCTACGGTATCGTGCAGACCTGCATCGTTAACAAAGACAAGCGCCACGCCTTTGTGAAGATGCTTTCCCGCAAAGACGCCGTTGCGGCAAAGGAAGGCTCTGAAGAGCACAGAAACTCAGACATGCCCCTCCGCACCCGTTGGGGAGTCGGCTTTGGGCCCCGTGACTGCAGCGATTACTCGACGGGAGTGAGCACCATCCCCATCCATCGTCTCACCGAGGCCGATCGCAAATGGGTGCTCACAGCACCCTACGGTGGCAGCGGCGGTCGTCCCATCACGACTGGTCTTGTCATCGAAGAACCGGACATTGAGATTGGAGCTGGCGTTTCTTCAAAGGCCATCTCAAGACGCATGCAAACTGATAAGGGCGGTGCGAATGGACCTAAGTCTTCAAAGAACCGGGACAGTGATAATGGCTGGCCCGACCGCAACGGCGGAAGAGATCAGAGAGGCGGGAATGAGAGGAACAATGCACCAGGGGCTCCCCAAGCCGCGCCTGGATTTCCGTTCGGCATTGGAACTTTGCCCAATGGCATGCCTAGCTTCCCGGCTGGGTTCTCGTTCCCTGATCCGAGCGCTCAGCAGCCACGGTGGCAGTGAGCGTTAACATACGCACGAATACGTTATGGCACGTTGACCATCTTCGAGGAGACTCATCGGAGACTACATATTTACTACGTTATAGCAGCGTTGCTCTGCTTGGAAGGAAGGTAGGGCATTGATGGCGTCAGGTTTTGAAGGACGCGTTCGAGAAGGCTCTCCATACTATAATTGTTTGCAATTATCGCGCTCCTGGATGAATTGCGCGGGGAAATTCGTTTTCGACAAGACGGACGGCATCTGTCAAGATATAGCGTTGAAATTAAAAACACTACATTGCGGCTCCAGCCCGCTGTCTAGACTGACTTCAGTTTCTCTCGCCTTTCCAGTCTATGGTATATTGCCAGGCGACGTGCTTCGACTATGACATTAAAGCTTCAACTACTCCTGAAATCTGTGACTCTTTATCCGTTGACTGCAGGCAAGTGTCGACGTCGCAACGCTGCCAAAAATGAGGCTGAGACTCGTGACCGCAGAACCTGACACTCAAGTCCTGGAAGGACAAGCCTAGCCTTGTTGACAAAAGGGGACACTGATCTTGGGAATGAGCTCTCCAAGCGCCTTCAATGCTATTCGTCAATGGCTTCAACGGGCGAGATGCGTTAGCGCACGCATTCTGGCGACTGTCAACCACGGCCCTCAGCCACCCGCTGCGTCATTTTGCCGGGTCTCGATCTAGCGAATGTCGTGGCCGAGAAATCAGGCGTGAAAAAGCTTCTTTGCACGTGCCAAACCTTGAAGCCTGATAGGGCGACAGTGCGAGTCCACAGCTGGAGCTTTAGTGCCTACGGTAACCTTCGCTACCCTGGCTGGTGCGCTGAATAGCGAGCTTGTCCTACGTTGGACCAGTGCATGTGCATGTGCATTGACGCTTCAAGCCGGATGTGGGGGTGACCTCACTGCGACGCAGGTCTGCCGTTTCCATCTCGCATCCAGCCTCGCTTCGTTCTCCATCCACCACATTGCATCGCATCGCTGGACAGGATCGACTGCTCTTCTTTCGGGGCATGGGATATTGGTTACGCACACGAAGTCTGATCAATTGACCTCGGCCCGCCAAGATGCGTTTCGGCAAGACTCTGCGCACTTCCATCTATCCTCCCTGGAAGGACAAGTACATCGACTACCCCAAGCTCAAGAACCTCCTCCGCGAGGACAAATCCGAGGACGATGCCGAGCCATGGACCGAAGAGGACGAGAACCGCTTCTGCGAGGAGATTCTTAATGTCCAGCTCGAGAAGGTTGCGCAGTTCCAGCAGGAGCAGTTCGATGCGCTGAAGCACCGCGTCGACGTTGCGTTTGATAAGCTCAAGGAGCTGGCACCGCCGGACAGCGAAGGCTCGAAGCAGAAAAAGAGCGATATCTCGACCGCGAGGCTGAAAGAGCTGGAGGAGGAGCTGGATGCCATCACCAACGAGGTCAAGGAGCTGAAAAAGTTCAGCAACATCAACTACACGGGTTTCCTGAAGATTGTCAAGAAGCATGACCGCAAGAGGGGTGATCGGTACAGGGTGCGTCCTGTGATGCAGTTGAGCCTGGCGCAGAGACCCTTCAACTCGGAGCAGGGATACTCTCCGCTGTTGAACAAGCTGTCTATCATGTACTTCGCAATTCGGCAGCAGCTGGAAGGCGGCGACAAGGCACCTCTGGACTTGAACAGCCAGGGCGAGACGCACAACGGGGAGAGGTACACGGCCCACAAGTGTAAGTGACCCTTGGAGACAGGAAAGTCGAGTTCCGTGCTAATCTACTTAGTCTGGGTGCATCCAGACAACCTACTCGAAGTCAAGACCCTCATCCTCCGACACCTGCCCGCCCTCGTCTACAGCGAACAGACTGCCAAGGAAGCCGACGGTAACGACTCGCCCGCAGTTACATCCCTCTACTTCGACAATAAGGATTTCGAACTATACTCGGAAAAGGTCGACCGCCAAACCGAAGCCTCCTCCCTACGCCTCCGGTGGCATGGCCAGCTCAAGGCTCGCCCCGAGCTGTTCCTCGAACAAAAGATAGTGGACGCTACAGGTAACAGCGAAGAAGCCAAATTCGCAATCAAGGACAAATGGGTGAAGCCGTTCCTCGACAATGAGTATAAGATGGATCGTTCGATCGAGAAGATGGAGAGGCAAGGAAGGCCCGAGGAGGAGATCGACGACTTCAAGAAGACTGTGCATAAGATCCAGGACTTTGTGCAGGAGAAGAAGCTTTCACCGCTGATTCGGGCGAATTACGTCCGCACAGCTTTCCAGAAGCCCACGGACAACCGTGTACGCATTCTCATCGACACCAACTTGGCCTTCATCCGCGAGGACACGCTTGACGAGCGGAGGCCATGCCGTGATCCCAACGATTGGCACCGCGCCGAGATTGACAACAGCGAGATGACATACCCGTTCTCAGGCGTCAACCAAAGCGAAGTTTCGAAGTTTCCTTACGCCATCCTCGAGTTGAAGCTAAAGGAGGACGGGTCGCGGAAGCGGTCGACATGGGTCCAGGACCTGATGTCGTCTCATCTTGTCCACCCCGTCCCTCGGTTCTCCAAGTTTGTGCACGGCGTGGCATGCTTGTTTGAAGACTACGTGAACAACTACCCTTTCTGGCTCAGCGACCTGGAGACGGACATTCGCAAAGATCCTCAGCGCGCCTTCGAGGAGGAGGAACAGCGACGTGCTCAGCAAGCCGACGACGTGCAGGCTGTTGGAAGCTTGATAGGGGCAGGGGCCAAGTCTGGGTCGTATAAGATGGCCAAGAGCTCGCCGATGGGGCAGTCTTATCTATCTGACCGCATGGCCGCAGACGCCAAGGCGAAGAAGGCTCGTCAAGCTAGCATGCCAGCGGCGGCAGAAGGGGACGAGGAGGGCGAGAGCAGCGAGGCTCCCAAGCGCGGGTACGGCACGCTCTCATCCGTCATCCCCAGCTTCTCCCTGTCCAAGTACGCCATGGCCAAGCGTCGTCAAGAACGAAACGTGCAGCTGCCCGAAGGTGTCGTCAAGCCCACTGAGTGGATCAAGAACGCAGGCGAGATCAAGGTCGAGCCCAAGGTGTGGCTCGCCAACGAACGAACATTCCTCAAGTGGCAGCATATCTGCATCCTGCAAGGCAGCCTGGCCCTGGCCTTGTATACATCCGCCGGCGAGAATTTCCTCGCAGAGATCATGGGTGTCATTTACATCTTTATCGCGGCATTTGCGGGTCTTTGGGGGTACAGCATGCTCCGGGTGCGCCGTAGCATGATCCTGGAGAGGAGTGGAAAGGACTTCGACAACATGATCGGGCCCATCGTCATCAGCGCGGCGCTGATGATTGCGCTCATCTTGAACTTCGTCTTCCAGGTAAGCTTCCTTATAAGCCTCAATGGTTTCGGCCTGCGCTGACATGAATGCAGTACCAAACTGCGGCTCGGAAATGGCAGGATGCTCAAGGTGACCGTGAAGAGCATCATGAGCTCTCTGGTAGCATGATGGACGAGCTGAAGGTGTAGGATTGAGAAACGCGAGGGAAGAAGGGAAGAAAGAGGCGCATTGCTGGCGGGTTCGCGTGCTTTGAAGCAGCATTCTTGGAGTATGGTTGTTTTGGATTCATAGCAGATATCAATCAATGCCTCTTCTTTCATGGCTCCTAGGGAAACACCAACACTACGAGGGATGACCAGCACAGATACAGGTGTCTCAGCTGCTCTACCTTAGGCATGACGTTGGGCAAGCGTCGACCATTTGCCAATCAAACATTGATGCACGTCAAAATCTGTACCACCAATTGCGTCCTGGGCATTGGGTTGAACAACGCACTGAAGCAGCGGCTTCCTGCAAGGCCTCACCGTCCTATCAAATCACAGCCGACCCTCGCTTCTCCCTTCCTCCCACATCGTCATCCTCAATTCCTCGCACCGAGTCATCCGTCAAAAAATTCCCATCGCGTAGACACGACAGACACTTGCGCCTTTTTAACCACGACCATCTCTTTTCCGAGGACTCCCCAAGGTTGGATTGTAGACGTGGGCGTAGGCGCGCGCAGCAGTAGCAGGTGGCCCGAGTGATTGCCGCACTGCAAGGGACGAGCAGCAGCACGGGAGGCCTGTGGCAAACAATCCATCGCAGACAGGCGGTGCCAGGGTTCATCTAAGCCTCAAAAACAGGCTTCGGGACGGCGCGCTTTTGAGCATGCTCAGGCCCCACGACGAACGGCGCGGAGATCATGACGGGATTTGAGCTCGTCGATGAGTCGTTGAACTGAGCGCGTGCGCCCCAACGCGGTAGGACGGACGGACAGACAGACTTAACTTCGTCCGCCATGGATCACGAACCGCGGGAGCAGCATGTCAACTTTGCGACGCAGGAGCCGTTGTCGCCACAGGGAGATTCCACGCTGGATGTGTCCAGGAAGAAGAAGGGCTTCTTGAGCGGCCTGTTGAGGCGGGCGAGTTTGGCGGGTGGGAAGAGGCCCGTGTTGAAGAAGGTCGGTGCGTCCACTCTTACTGATGAGCACGAATGAGCTGACGGCGAGCGTGCAGGGCTCCAAGGACACGAGACGGGTTGTCAGTGACGGAGATGCCTTGCGCCGTGAGAAGCGACGCTCCATCCCCAACGAAGACGCCTTCAGACCCCGACGCTCAAAGCGCCCTGCAGAACCGGCTGAGTATCCTCCGCCGGAGACAGACTGGGAGACTGAACACGAAGCTCCCCGCTCGCGCAAGAGCAGAGGCAAACGCCCAGCCGAGCCCAATGGCCACCGTACGCCCTCTCCCGCGCCGCTCACGAGGTGGCCGCCCAGCGACGTAGGCACCCACGAGGATCTCTCACCTACGCAGGCGGCGGCTTGGGTCTGTCGAGGCGCGCCGGTGTTCAAGGGTCACAAGCGGCCGATCCCGCACATGCCCGAGCGGTACCACGCCCTGTACACGACGGTCTCTGGGAACAGGGATGCGGGCGGTGACAGGGCCGACGCGCACGAGAGCATGGTTCCGTTGATGAGCATGAGGATGCAGTCGAATGCCAAGCCTGAGTATCCATGGGAAACGCTTGAGCAGCCGAGCTACGCGTTTCACTACGGTTACCTTCCGGGCACCATCACCTTGAATCAGTGGGCCTGGTCAGGTAGCGTTATGCCGCCCACGATAGCCTTGCGGGATTCGGGCGTGTTGCCTCGTCCAATGACCTTGGAGAGGATATTTGAGCGGCTGCAGGAGCTGAGGCACGGGCTGGAAGACGACGATCCGGATCTACTCTACAAGATTCTGTACAAGCGAATCCTACGCGATCCGGACCGCATCATGCACCCGCACAAGACGCTCGACAAGCAGATCACGGATCTGATCCTCGTCCTGTCGCGGCCGGACTGGATCGACTTTACAAATCCACGAAACCAGGTGGTGACGCGCTTCATCTTCGACCACCTCCAGGATGCGGAGAGCGAGCATCCGGGCCACAACGCGGAGTTCCAGGAGCAGTATCGCAAGTTCTTCCACCAGCTGCTGCTGAGCCTGGAGCTGGAGATGAGGATACAGAGCGAGCAGCACGGCGAGTGGGCCAAGGAGAAGCTGCTCATGCAGATACCCCCCAGGATACAATGGGGCCTCGCGCTGGCGAGGAGGTGGCGGCAGAACGTGCGAGTAGACGATATCGGCAAAGCAGCCGAAGACAGTGAGTGACAAAGCTGGCCATATGAACGAAAATGTGCTGACGGCCGCAGTTCGGCTGCGCTACAAACTCAAGAAGCGCCAGGTCAAGATGCTCAAGCGCTTCGCCACGACTATGAAGTGGCCAAACCTCGCTGAAACCCTCGACAACCTCAGGGCGCGGGACGAGGACTTCAGCCTCGACACCATCAGCTCCGACGCCTTCGCCTACTTCAGCGGACTGATCCTCCCGGGCGTACGTCCCCCTCGCTCGCTCGAACCAAACCCCCTTGTTTCCAGGCAGAGACTAACGAGGCGCAGCCGACCTTCCCCTTTCTCACCATGAACACCTTAATCGACTCGGACCCGGATCCCGCAACCGACGACCTGGCGCTGCTATCCCACATGCACCCCGCCTGCGGCTTCCAGTACCGTAGTAGCTACACGTACTGGTCCGCGTCCTGCATCGTGGGCAAGGTCCTCGCCCCGACATGCCACTCCCTCGCCGGCTGGATCGGCCCTGCGCGTCCCACGACGGATCTCTCGCGCTCCCAGATCGCGCGGATACGCACCCGTCGGCCGCGGCAGAAGCTGCGTGTTGAGGACGTCGAGAGCATGGGTGAGCGCTCCGAACCGCTCGGCCCAAAGGCGGACCGCTACCCCGTCAGCGAGTACGTCCTGCCCGGGCTCGACGCCAACGACGTTGTCGACACGGTCAGGGTTGAGATGCTCGGCCTGAGGGCCGCGGCCACGGCCATCCCCTCGGGCGAGACCCTCACGGCGCCGCGCCTGTTCGACGCCACCGTCCAGTTCGCCGTCGACGGCCAGTCCTGGCCTCTGCGGCTCATGTACGACGTGTGCTTCGTCTCGGCGACGCCCTGCAGCGAGGGCCCGCACCCGCTCTTCTTCGACTACGAGCACACGGTCATCCGCGTCGACGACATCATGTCCATCCGCGACTGGGGCGGCCTGTACGAGCGTGACGGACAGCAGCAGCAAGGGCAGCAGGATGACGAGCGGGTGCTCCTGGTCAAGGCCTTTGGCGTGCGGGACAACGAGGTGCTCGCGCGGGCGTGGTGCGCGCATTGGGGGCTCGGCGCCATCGTGGCAGACGTGAGGCGCACGTGCGCCGCCTGTGCGGTCAGGGAGGCGTTCGCGGCGACGTTGACGGTCGTCATCTGCGTGGACGGCATGGGGGATGACGAGCTATGATTACGGCTTGACGAGTTATGTGACGTGCATGAGTGTTTTGTTCAGTTATTCAATCCAGCGCTGAATGTTTTGTTTTGTCCTATTTGCTGGCGCATCTGATATCTCGCACTCCTGAGTTAGCCTGCTCGTTTCCCAGAGACGTCGTGACGGGACTAGCCATACCCGTGATGGCTTCGTGGCTCCAGACATCCGTCCCGGAGGCTTTGTGATACTAATTAAGCAATTCCATCCTTATTTTCCTGTAGCGTAACCGTAGCCGTAACCGTAACGAGAAAGAGAAACCTAAACCCTTGAACCAGCCGAACAAACACGCCGACAACACAACTATATACTCCGTAAATATGCAGACGCGAAGTGGTCAATACTGACCCTGAATCCAGCAGAACCCCAAGCCCGGCGCCTTTTGTAAACTCGTAATGTGTGGCCACAGCTCCCTCATCCCTGCCGGCTCTTGGCCCCCTTCGTTGAGTAGTCGATATTACACGTCGCTGCCAAGCCTGGGAAGCTCTTCGCAAACGGCTCCCCCAGCGTCCAGTTGTTCAGGTTGCGCAGGTGTCGCTCGAACACGGGATTGATCATCAGCTCGTCCCCATCCGGACTCTGCAGCAGCGTGTCCGTCTCCTCGTATGGCCAGCTCAGCCTCAGCGTCGTGGTGAAGGGGATGAAGAAGTTGTCGAAGAGGTACTCGTTGGGGTTGTAGTGCTTGGCCAGCGCCTCGCGCATCAGCGGGAAGGGTAGGTGGTCGATCCAAGCCGGATGAGCGATGGAGAGCTGCGACTGCTGGGGCCGCATCCACTCGGGCAGCCGAGCGTAGTTCTCCTTGGTGGGCGAGATCTGCCAGCGCATGAGGAGGAACATGATGTACAGAACGGCCACGCGCTCGGGGAGGGTAGAGATATCGGGGAAGGTGGATAGTATGTCGGTGAAGACCTTGGACAGCGGATGAGACTGCGCCGAGTGCGACGGGTTGAGGAGCGACGAGACGGATGGGTACCGCGGGCCGACGACTTCGGAGGCGGATAGGCCTTCCGCTGCGCGCTGACGGCGCTCGAAGAGGAAGTCGAGGAGGAGAGAGTCGAGGGGGCAGGTTGGGTCGCAGTTCTTGATGGCCACCGCGTAGCAGGGTACACTGCCCTGGGGGTATACGGCGCCAGGGGACCCTGATGCCGGTGGAGGAGGATAGCTACTCGGCGGCCTGGAGGATGAGCTCGGCTCCCAGTTGGCGGTAGTGGCGCTGCTCCCGCTTGGCCTGGCTCTCAGTGCCTGGTCGTTGCGGATGTCGGTCCAGTCGTGCTTCATGGGCAGGTGCTGGTATCTAGCCGTGTCCTGCGCACCATTGGAGCCGTTCTGGATTCTGTTGACGTGCTGGGTCTGGCTGGGCTTCAGCAAGAAGCCAAGTCCGAGGCGCTCAGGGCCCATATCAAGGCCATGGCGCATCTCGTGCCGTTGCTGCTGGAGTTGTTGCTTTGCGTTCTCGCCTTGCTGCTGCTGCTGCTGGCCGGGACTGGGCGTGGCTTGCCCTCCCCAGCCGTGGTGCGGAAGCTCCATGCTTCCCGGCGACCCAGCGCTGCCGGGAGTCGAGGCGTTGTTGTGTAGGGGAGGAGGCACCGAGTTGGCGCCGGAATGGTAGGACGTCGAGGGCGAGACGTAGGAGCTGCCGGCATCTGAGAAACGATGTTAGGACAGCAGTTGAAAACGCGATGAACAAGGGAAGCTTACCAGCACCAATGAGACCCTGTACATCGCCGACGATAGCAGCCAAACGCTGTTTGATGCGCGCGTTCTCCCGTTCAACCTCCTCCTTGGCCCTCTTCATCTTGAGGAACTCCTGGTAGGGCTCCTGGTTCGTCAGGTCTCGTATCTGGCTCTCCAAGCTCTCGATGGTCTCCTTGGTCCGCCGCCTGATGTTTCGTTGCGCTTCTCGATCTGTCGGTCCCGGGTCAGCCCAATCCGTCTATGACAGCAGACGCGTCTCCGACGTACCATTCTCCCTCTTCTTCTGCAGCTGCTCCGGCGTCAGGTTTGCAACACCTCTGTTGCCCGCGGTCGTCTTCTTCTTCTTCCTGCCAGCCTCATCCCCCTCGGGCGAGCCCCCGCGCTTGCTGCTCACGACCGACTCGCCGCCAGGACTGGGCGCCACATCGTCCGAGGGAGCCGCGGGCGGCGGCATGCTTCAGCTCGTCCCAGCCTCGGGCGTTCCCCCACAACACAGCTGGCGCGCGCAACGGGATGGGCTGCACCGACGGTCGACTGGCCACCGTCGACTATGGACGATGGACCCCCCGGAGAAGATATGCCAGTGCTATCGGATGCGGGGTCGTGGGTCCCGCGTGCTATCTATCTACACTTCTACTCGTACAGGGAGCGACGATAGGGGGACGGTCGAGCGGTGTCAGCCCGCACTGCAGCGAGGTCGCTTGCAGGGCCAATGCCGTATGCAAGGTACCCGGAGGGCGCTGTCGAATGGATATTTGTCGCTACCCAGCGAGGCAGGGCAAGGGACTCGGAGCCTGGAGGGAGGGGGGTGGGACTGGGTCGGATGACATCGATTTGCGCGAACGGGTGCGCGCGCCTCTCTGTCTCTTTTTTTTTTGCTGGGCAAAGAGGAACCGACCAGGTCGAAGAGCCTGTGAGGTTGTTGGGGGTGAATCAGGAGGGGAAGGGCTGCGAGGATGTGTACGAGTCATGAACAGGAACGGCAGGCAGCATTTCAGGCGCAGATGGTCCGTGCGGGGCCCTCCATCATCACTCCACCATCTGCCGAGCTGAGGCGCGGGAGGGAAGGAAGCATCGTGGATTAGGTAGGCGTCATGCCGTTTGCGGCCGACAGGGAAGGTTGGCAAGACGCGATACTTTACTAGTCACGGTGTCCCTGTCAAGATGTCGGTAGCTTGGGAGACGACATTAGCTCTCACAATTTGACCCCCCTTGTTTTTGTATAAACCGAGTAGAGCCTCCGCCAACTTTCGTTGACACAGGATAGGAAGGTCTTTAACGTCGACGATGGAAGCCTGTGCCATGCCATTGACCTATCTGCCCCCAGCTGGTGATATCTATACATTGTAAATCGTGATCCAACACATCCACGGGTTTCCCTGACTCCTCCAATTCGGCCTTTCTCGACTCGCCGTCAGAGCCTACTCGGCACTGGCCCTCGCAAGCGCCTCGTGCAAATGCGGTGGGAACCTGTACCTCAGCTGGCTGGTGTACGTCGTCAGATCAAGAGTGACCTGGCGCAGCTGCTCCACCATCGACCTCCTTGCACCCTCGTTCCCGCTGAACTGCCCGTTGACGAGGGACTCGCGCTGCCGGACGCACGAGATGATAGTCCACATGAGGAGGTTGGGGACGTTGATCGAGACGGGTTGGGAGAGCGAGGAGAATTTGGCGGCGTAGGCGCGGATGGTGCTTGCGTCGCCCCCAGCATCCAACGGTAGGATCTCCAGGTTGCGGATATTCTAGATTTCGTTAGTCCGTGCTTGACGATAGGTGCAAAGGAGGGCCTCGGGAAGGGAGGTGAACTTACGTCAAGACATTGAGCCCATTGACCGGCCTCAACCATCTTCTTGATGTTGCTCATCTCGAGCAGTATGCGGCACGCAACCCTCGTCTCATCCTTGATCTTCCTGTAGAACAGGGCATCGCGCTCGTACATGGTCATCATCTTCTTCGCCAGCTCGACGGGATCATCGATAGCCGCCAGGCTCAGACTGCTGTCCTCCGGCGCACTCTCGCTCCGCCCATCCCTTGGCTTCACTGGCATCAAGCGCATGGGGTCCTCGCCAATCTCAAGAGAGATGGCTTCACTGAGGGCCCGGCTGACGATCGACACCACGGTGTCGTACTCGCCTGCGAGGTGGTACAGCAGGACAGAGTCCGTCGTTCGGCCATTCTCGTCGGCGAAGGAGGCGGCTTGGAGGGTGACGGTGTTGACGAAGTCGTCTTCTGCGCTGAGGCCGATGAGGGGGCCGCGGTCCTCGATGATGCCGCGGATGCGACGTCCGTCTCCGCGGATGTCGCCGATGAGCTTGCTGAACTCGCGGGTTTCGAGGACAAGTTCGCGGAGGGCCTCGTGACAGAGGGCGCTGTGTCGGAGGCCTGCCTCGCCCGGGAGGTCTTGGTTGAGGCAGATGAGGGTGAGGTAGTCCACTGCCGACACGACGTCGGCCGCTCTGAAGTCGCGGGTGTAGTACCCAATCATGCGGCCAAAGTTGATCTGAGGCAAGTTCTTGGTACTGTAGCTGCGAAGATCGTTCGACTCCGACATCGCGTCCGCCGGCCGCAGGAGACCGTAGTACTCCAACGCCAGACCGAAGTGCACAGCGTCGACATAGGAAAAGGGATACAGATACGCAATCGCCTCCTCAAAGAGACCTGACAGGATCTGCAGGTAGAAAAACATTCCGAAGCTGCCATTGTTGTCCTCTCCGCTGTTAGCCTTGGGGAAGTGCTTTAGACCGATCTCGCGAATGCTGTCCTGCAGCTCCGCCAGGCCGTAGCTCTCCGAAGCCTGCTCAAGCGTCCTGTCACTCTCCCTCGCCAGGTTGAACTGCAGCCAGATCCAGTCGTTGATGTCCGTGTTCAACCCGTCCAACGTCCGGTTACCCAACTCAACGCGGCCAATGACCTTGTAACAGGCCATCCTGTATGGATCGACTTGCCCGGCGCTCGCGTTGCGGAACCGCGAGAGGTACTCTCCGGCGCAACGGTCTAGCAGCTTCCGGTTTGTGAGTCGCCGATCCTCGCTCGCCGCATAGTTGTTGAGATATGTCGGGAAGCTCCTGTCCACGCTCTTGAAATGGGTGATGTTCTGGTTGACATACTCCGCTGCTTCACTGACGTGACCAGATCGGATGAGGAAGAAGGTAGTTGCCCAGATGATTTCGCCGTCGGACATGGTCGTCAGCTCGATACCATCTGGTACGAGATCCTTACGGTCAGCCCGCAGGCGAATGTAGGCCTTGATCTTGCTGGTGACGTTGGGGATGCCGCCTGGTCTGGATTCGTGGGGGAATTTCTTGAGGAGACCCTCAACTTCGCGCATGAACTGCTCTTCGAGGAATTCATTCGCCCCATGCAGAATCCTTTTCCTCATTTCGAGAGACTGTGATGAGTTGTAGTTGTCGTCCAAGTACATGGCGGCGAACTGCCTCGCCTTTGCCGTAGCGCCATCCAATGTGGTCTCGGCGTCCTTGTTCTCGCCAACAACCTTCACCATGGCCAGGTAAGCCTCGAAGACATGAGCGGCGTGAGGCTCGTTCGATCTCTCCTCCACCGCCGCCAGCTCAGTGAAGATCGGGTATGGTCGCTCGGTTAGTCGCGCAGCATTGAGGGCGCAGACCTTGTCGGCAAGCTTCGCCTGCCTGTCGCGCAACACCCTGTCGTCCGCTGTACGATTCTTGGCGGCACCATCCGAAGACCGTTCAACGTCCGCAAATTCGGTCTGATGTGTCCCGATGTGAGACGGTGTGCCGATGACCGAGCGCGCCATAGACTTGCCGAGCATGCTGCTACGTCCAGCCCTTGACATGCCGGCCTGGCCCTTGCTCCTCCGCGATCGACCGAAAGCGCTCTGAGCTTCCTTTCCCGCGCCGGAATCTTCGCGAGGCTTGATGCCGAAGTGCTGGTAAATCCTCTTCCGCTGGGCTTCCCACTCCATCGTCACATTGTCCTCCAAGAAGTTATCGAAGTCCCGCACCGATCGCTCGAGTCCATCCGCAATCATACTCAGGGTCGTCTTGGTCTGCAAGTTCGAAAGGTAGGTCTCGACATCGACTTCGCTGGGTGCGTACGCGCCATGCGTAGGCCTGTCGGCACGCCCACCTTGGATATCCAGCATACCCAGGTCGGTGGCCGCGGTTCGAGGGTCGACTCCAGACGCGGCGAGAAGGTAGTGCGCCTTGCCATCGAGAGGTTTTTCGCTGGGTTTGGATTGTAGCTTTCGTAGGCGGTGTCGTAGGTCGCCGAGACCGAGCTCTAAGCTGGGCAGATCCTCCATGTTAGATTTGCTTTCGCCGGCTTTCTGGCTTTTGGCGAGGAGACTGTCGAAGTAAGCGCCCGCGGGCTGGGCCTCGGCCGTGCCATTCTGTTGCTGTGCTGGCGCGCCAAAGAGGCTGCTTCCGGGCGCCTGCTGTTGCTGCTGCTGCTGAGGTGGTTGCGCCTGCGACTGGCCGAGTCCGCCAAACAATGACTTGCCAGCATTGTTGTTTTGCTGTGTCTGTTGGTTCTGCTGGCCACCGCCAAAGAGTGACGAGCCGCCGCCGAACAGCCCACCGCCGCCCGTGTTTGACTGTTGCTGCTGGTTCTGGTTTTGTTGGTTTGCCTGGCCAAACAGCCCGCCGCCGGTCGACTGCGTATTGGCTGTCGACTGTCCGAAGAGCCCAGTACCACCACCCGACTGCTGTGTGTTCTGTTGCTGATTTGTAGACTGTCCGAACAAGCCTCCGCCGCCGCTGCTTTGCTGTTGCTGGTTGTTCTGCGTCGACGGCTGGCCGAATAAACCTCCGCCACCGCTAGGAGCTGGGTTCGTCGTGCTTTGTCCGAAGAGCCCTCCTCCAGCGGGCTTGTTCTGCTGCGCGTTGCCGAAGAGACCTCCTCCGCCGGAGGTGTTACCTCCTCCGCCAAACAAAGACATCTTGGAGGCGCTTCGGGTCGCAAGAACCTAAACAGAACGTTGCTGGCGATATGCGCTCGAAGATAGTGTGCGCCAGCAGCGGTAATGGGGAGGAAAGACGGTGTTCGAACGCGTCGTGGTTGGAGGTTGTTGATGCTTGAAATTTACAGTTGGGCGATGGAGCTGTTGTTGCAGGGGAGAGCTCGGGCGAGCCAATCAGCGCGCGCCAATGAGATCCAGCAACGGCCACCTTCATAGGTAGGCAGCTGTTCCCAGGGCCGGTGACGCTTGTGTAAGGGACTTTTCCCATCCTCATTCACTGAGAGAAATAATTGCTCAAGGGAGTGCTACTGCTTCTATTCACAAGTTATGACACGAACTGAATGCCACCGAGTCAATGATGATGTGGGAGCGCGAGGCCGAAGATCAATCATGTTCTTTTGCGTCGAGTCATTACATTATATACTGTAGGGCTGCGCCTACCCATAAACACCATGCTTCCAACCCAGTTTTTCCATGCTAAACCCAGCTGCGGCGATGAAGCTTTTACTCAGCCTTGCCATTGGCAGCCTCGGCGCCCCAGCTGCCGATAGCCTTGTTGATCTTGCTGCGGTATGACTGCTGGCTCGAGCACATCTCCAGGAAGACCTCATACTTGGCGTCGAACAGCCCGATCTCCGCCTGCTCCTTGCCAGGCTGGACGAGACGACCAGTCTTGCTCATGCGATCCATGATGCTCCACAAAGTCTCAGCCTCGCGGCCACCGGCCTCGCTGGTGGCGTGGCTGGCAGCCTTGGCACCGAGCATGGCGGCACCGTGAACGACGGCGGCGTTGACGTACCGCGGAATCAGGACGGGCATCTGGCAGATAGTCGCCATAAGGTCCATGAGGACGGGGTTCTGGCATTGGGATCCAGACATGAAGATGGAGGAGATCTGGTGGCCGGCCTTGTTCATCTCGTCGATGATCTGGCGGGTCTGCATGGCGATAAACTCCATGGTGGCGTAGTACCACAAGGCCATGTTGTCAGTGCTCTTGTCAGAGTCGATACCGATCATGGAGCCGCGCATGGTGGCGTCGGCAACGGGAGAGCGGTTGCCCCAGAAGTCACCGTAGAAGAAGTAGTGGCGGCCGAGGTATGAAATGGCAGGGGCGCCAGCCTGCTCGCGCATGTACTCAAGGTGTGCGTTGAGGAAGTCGTACAAGTGCTTGTCCTCGGCTCTAGCGAGGGCCAAAGTCTCATTGTACGCGGGGTGGATGTCGAGGACATGCCTTAGCAGCTCACCAGTGGCGGACTGGCCACCCTCGGCGAGCCAGAAGTCTGGCAGCACAACGTCACGGTAAGGACCCCAAACGCCGGGAACGAAGACGGGATCCCTGGACATGGCCAAGTGGCATGTGGAGGTACCGGCCACAGCGGCTAAACGGGAGAAGGCCTGCGAGACATCGTTGTTGGGGACGCTGCTGTCCAGCTCGTCCTCGGTGAGCTCAACCTTGGCACCGACAGTACCAATCCAGCCGGCGTAGGCGTCAATCACACCACTTCCAACGGGGATGCCCTGGGGCAGACCGAGCTGGAGGGCCGCGTTGCGGCTCAGGGTGCCGATGTAGTCACCAGCAGAAGCGTAGGTGCCATTCTGCAGACGATCGGTTAGTAAATCCCATTACAACGTTCTCTGCAGACGCGCGGACATTTTGCCCCTGGTCTCAATGGCCTGGATCCCCGAATGCGGGGAAGTCGGTGGAGGGGGCGTGTGCTTCACCGAAAGCGGCCAAAAAAAAAAGACCAGGGGTCGAATTGAGGGGGAACGAGGGCCATGAACTCACCACTCCGTCAACGCCACCCATGCGCTCAAAGTTGTTCTTGGTCAAATCTCCCAGACCAATCTCGTTGAAGAAGTCCTCTTGCCAACCCTTCTCGCTGCCATCAACACCAATGGGAACGTAGCCCTGCTTGCACACGGTGCTGCAGAAGCTGCGGGTCTCACCGCCGGTGGCGAGATGGGTGAGAGCATCGGTCAAATCGTAGAACTTGCACTTGTCGAACTTGTCGGCAGACATGTTGTTCTTGAGCCAGAGCGCCTTGGGGATCTCCATCTCAATGCTCATGCGGCCACCAACGTACTTCAACAGCTTGTGCTGAGTGTTGTTGATCTTGGTCGTCTCATCGACGGGACGGTGGTCGAGCCACAGAATGACATTTCGGTCGTTGCCATCGTTCTCGAAGTCGGGGCCCGTAACGGTGACGGGCTCATCGGTCTCGGTGTTGAACACGGCCAAGGAGCAGGTGGCGTCGAAGCCAATGCCCTTGATCTTGTTGGGATCGACGGTGGACTCTGTGACTACGCGGCGCACGCAGTCGCAGATGCAGTGCCAGATGTTGGTTGTGGACTGCTCATAGTAGCCAGTCTCGGGCTGCCAGAGCTTGATCTCCTCGGAGGCGAGAGCCTTGATGTCTCCAGTCTCGTCGATAATGCAAGCGCGAGCAGAGCCGGTACCAACATCAACACCAATGTAGTGGTCCTAACGGGGATTGTCAGTTATGGTGTTCGCGAGTAGATGGGACATGGCGCAGTCCGCGAACCCGGCGACGAGCGAGTTCGGATTGGGCGGCGGGGTCCCGAGAATGGGGGCATTCCATACCAGAAAGTGAGGGGGCCTGGGTTCCATTGGAGGCAACGGTAAGCACAGAGCTATTATAAAGTTTGTAAAGTGAGGGTGTAGAGAAGATGAAGGCACGAAATAGGTCGAGCGCAACAATTAAATAATAGGTTGCAGCGGGCGGTCAAGCAGCTCAAGGAAGCAGAGAACACAGCTGGTAACAGCCAGGAATGGAGTTGCAGTGTCAGACGAAAGCGGCAGAGCAGTTAGGACTGTCTCGAAACCACAACGCACACGACTCTAACATGCAAATGGCAAAAGTTCGATGGGCAGAAGGGGGAATATTCAGAGGAGGGGGGAACAGAAACTCACTCCATGGCCCGGATGGGCTTGTTATACTCGTAAGCCATGGTAGTACTGTGGACCGGTATAGATCGGCGTGTGCTTAGCTACTAAGCTTCCAGCTCCAAGCTTCCGAGTTCCAGAGAGACAGGGGTCTGCTCGCAGACACGGGGTCGGGAACAGCAAATGGGCTGCTGCACACGGGTGCGGACAGGTCGGGGAGTGCGAACTGCGGACAGCGGACAGCAGACAGCAGACAGCGACTGCGGACTGGAGCGCGTCGAGGGTCGAGGGCCGAGCGTCGCGGGCAGTGTCTCAGGGCAGGCTGCCGGAATTCGCGGTCGCCGTTGGTCGGGCGATCTCTGGAGCGTGGGAGGTTGTTGGGGGAGCTGCAGGACAAGGGGCCAGAAGGGGTGTGGCTTGCTCGTGGAGGGAGGTCTAGACGAAAGTCAAAAGATGAGAAGAGACAAGGAAGCAGCCCAAAGGCAACAGCTCGACCGGAGCTTAAGTCCTCTGGCTACGGCAGTTCCACTTTTGCATCATGCACCCCACCTTGCAAAGATATTTTATTCTGTCGCTTCCGGACCCTCAAAACTGTGGATGAAACCCACTCGCCTGCACCGGCCTGCACCGCGTTCGGGGTCCTCGACGGTCACGACTCAGCTGCGCATGCAGCACTGCTCTACCGTCCACCGTATTGAAGCATCGTGAGAGTCTCCTCAGACTTCTCTCTGCCCTCGCTGGCCACCTGCCAGCCTCTCCAGCTTCTCGCCCGCCACCTTGAGCACCACCAGCTCCTCGAGCCTCTCCGCACCCAGTCCGCCGTAAAACCTCAAGGCCGCATCGTTGTCCCGATAGCACATCCACTCAAGCTTGCCACAGTCCAGCGCTCGCGCCTCCCTCGCCGTCGCCTCCATCAGGAGCCGTCCGTAGCCCCGCCCCCGGTACTCGTCCGCCACGAATATGTCCTCGAGGCAGAGTCCCGCTTGCGCTCGCCACGTCGAGTATGTCTTGAAGTAGATGGCGAAGCCGGCGGGTCGGCCTTCAGGTGCGACTAGGAGGAGGCAGTAGGCTACGCGCGAGGGCGATGGCTCCGACAAGTCTGAGAAGTGGATGGTCTGCAGCAGGGAGTCTTCGTTTGCCTCGACGTGCAGACTCGGGTCTTGTAGCGAGGCTGTGGTCTGGATGAAGGAGAGGATCGTGGGTATATCTGTGGTGGTGAGTATGGTGGGTGTCTTAGCGATGGAGGGGTAATTCACCCTGTCGCCTCGCCTGGCGGATTGTTGGTACTGCCTCTGCCATTTTCGCCGTTGCTGCAAATCAATTGGCGTCGTAGGAAGGCTGAATGTCTTGTCAGAGGCCTTCATTGCGTCTTATAGTCGTCGACCCGACCTTCCATCTCACGCTGGGCGCGCCCTATGGGTAGCTCGTCCTGAATGCGTCCCCTCAGTCCCATCCCTGAGCCCTCAAGACCACCACTTCAACCCATAGATATCCTCAGAAGCGGACATCGTATCTTCTGATTCCAATTGACACACTCGTCCTCTACCACGTCCGTCAGAACTTACCGAATTCCAGCCTCGGACTCGCAAGCAGCCTTCTTGGCGGTGGACAAATTAAATCAGTGATCGCCCACCGTCTCCGGTTGCGGAGAAGCGTGGACCCCTACCGTTTGCCCCTTGCCACTCCATGTCATATGCGGGTCGCCCCAACACCGCCTCCCGCAATGCGGTGGGGCATCTTTCCTGCAGGAGAAGAGAACCGAAGGCCGGTAAGGGAAAAAGACGAGTGTGAAATCTCACGATGGTGCTGCCTCACCGTCTCGAGGGTCGCCTCCAAGCCTCCTCACCGATTTTGCGTTTCACCACCCCCCCATGCTAGCTGTGACTCCTGCTGCGTGGGGGACTGCATTAGTCTGGAAGAGAGAACACCTTCAACAAGAGGTGCGGTGTCACAATTTAAAGTCACGAGCAATTAATCCTAGACCGCAACCGATGAAATCCTTGGGGAAGGGCAACGAGAACGAGAACGTGCTGGCCCTTTGCATCCCGCCCATCGCAACGCCACCGCCCACAGCGTGCTAGCATGGTTGGCTACGTTAGTGTTAGTTGGCTAGATCGACATGCGGTGACCGCAAGCTCCTCCCACCTTGATGATGCTCATCACTCACCGTCCGACACGCTCAACAACTCCAGCGTTTCCTGCATCGTGGCCCGCCTCTACCGTTTCCTTATCTGCCCCTCACCCCTCCATCGCCTCAGACTTGGTTTAATGACCAATAATTACTTTGCAAAACTTTTCATCAGTCAACTGACCATGGACCATTCGATCCTTTGAATGGTAGAGAGTCCTTGTCCGATTTTAGATTTAGGCAGCCACGGAACTTGTGAGATTTTCTCGAGACGGAGTTTCTCGAAGTTTGCGTGGCTACCGAGTCGATAGCCTCGCAGCCAAGGACTCTATTTTCAAAATGCTATGCATGCATTGAATTGCCGGGTGTCCCAATGATCGAAAACAGCATGCATTTCAATGTTCGACCTACATGGCGGCCTGGCAGTGGTTGTTAGTAGATTGTTAAGTGACTCCACAGACGATCCGACTGAGCCTTGTCCTTAGCCCCACCAGCGTGGTGTGGTTTGCTTACCATAGAAGCAGAATGGGGCTCAGGGGCTGGAGTCAGTTTTGGTCCCCGCCCTCACTACGTCTGAGGATCACAACATCGAATATAACCTGTTGAGAGCTGACCTCAATGATGCAAAGACCACACAGATTGGTCTGGATGGCAATAACAACTTGGTCTGCTTGTATCTGGAATCTCCCCAACCGTTGCTCACTTTATCAACGTCGGGATTTGACCACTAGTTACATTCATCCTATTATGGTGAATATTATCCTTCTCACGTGTCTCACATATGTCTTTACTGTTGTAGTGCATGGTACCACGCCGTCGTCATTCCAATTGGGTTCTACGGAACTCACTACATGACATTCTGCGTGCCCAGCACGATGCCTTCAACCTTGATCTCAACACCGGCGGGAGCAACGATGACCAAGTTTGAAGCTCGAGAAAGATTCTTGTCGAGTGCTAGAGGAGCAACGACGAGGTAAATGAGCTGACGGAGTTCCAGCAAGAATAACAAGACTTCTGAAAAGCACTACAACTGAGCAATCACGAAAGCTTTTGGTACCCTTAATCGAAAACAAATAAGACAATTTTCACTCTGATACAAAGAGGCAGACTAGCACTCGAAGCACTTAGCATAGCCAGGATGGCTTCTTCAGCTTGTACAGTTGAAGTTTGATTGGATTTATCAATGTCCTTGTCTAGGTGTTAACTACACCTCACCTCACAACGCGACTGCCCCAGCTTGTATGCTCAAGAAATTTTTGCAGTAGCTTTCGATCCAGCATCACTAGTAAGTTCTGTTTAATAGTCCTATTAGGAGGGTTTTGTTAGACACCGAAAGAGAAGTGGAGAGGTAGACTTACACAACGGGGGACCGGTCCGCCAGCGCAAGATTTCTGCATCGTATCAGGCACTGTATTTCAAGTATTTGGGATTTCGTCACATACGCTGCAACAGTCAGAGTCCTTCTTGCAATGACTGCCACCAGCCTTGCATCGGGCCTCGAGGTGAACGAGGGTGTCGTCGTTGTCGTTGTTGTTGCTGACGGCGGGAGATGCAGCTGCAAAGGCAGCAAAGAGCGCGGTGACGACCAGAGACGGCTTCATAGTTGCGGTAATACAAGATTAGGATTGATTTTTGTCTGAAAGTGGGTAGAGAGTTGAGTTGGTAGTGCGACTGAACACCAGGGCAGGCGAGCTTTTTATACTTTGCAATCTCCTGGATCCTACGTCTGGCTCACGAGGTGTTATGGGTACATTGGCATCCGAAATCACTCCGTGAAAATCGTGCTCTCTATACATAGGGTTGGGAGCGAGACAAAGGTTCCTTGCAGGACTCAGTGGATGACATACAAAAGTACATTACAAAATTCAGGAGACTCGATGACCACACTGCTTTGCGTACCAGGTATCAAGTCACCACAGTGGACATGACCAGTCTACTCTATTCCCATCTTACAGCCATCACCTGTGATGCTGTATTCTCCGACGAGAACGTGGATAGCTTTGGGACCTTCAGATCGCTCGAGTGTGACTGTGCAAACCCAGGCCATTTTTGTTGATCTACAGCCCTCTTTAGACGGCATCTTTGGAAAAGAGTAAGACACATCCTTGGGAGCCTTCAACACCTTTCGTCTGGGCTGAACGTCATGAAGATGTCTGCGAGATTCTCAAGCCGGTGGATCTCACAGCAAGGAACTTAAGAGGAAGGTCAACGATGCAAGGCGCCAAGACTTGCAATTGGCCAACGAACCAAAAGTGTGGGAATAGTTCGTTCGTTCCTTGAACTAACAAGTATTGTGCGTGCAGGCTGAAGCTCACGGCGTTGCATGATCAGCAGATAGGTGGCTACGGCCCCTTTTCTTGGGCTCTGCGCGAGCTGAACACGAGGTCAGTGGCACCATGAAGACTAGGTCCAGGCTTGAAAATAGGGTTTTTCCAAGGTCTTAGGCAAACCAATAGTTCCGCATATGTGGGTTCCTGCATGACATCTAGGTTGGGAGGTGGCCTACTTCCGAAACCAACCACCCGAATTCTGTCAGAAGCGTATACAGTTACTATAATAAGATAATGTCGAGGGAACGGTGTTTCCCGTAGGAAAAATGCCTTGAGTCTTCTGCTCTGGTCTATCTAATAGCCAAATAATCTGACGACTAGGATAATCGATGTTCGGCCTCATCCGAAACTCATTACTGCCATGGCATACGAACAACCAACAGCGTCACATTCCTGCAATGTCGATCAAGGAGAACCAACAGCGTCATTTTGCCGAGATTCCGATCGAAGAGAACCAACAGCGTTACATTATTACAGCTTAAAGAAGAGCCAACCGATATGTTACCTAACGGAGTGAGGCATTTGAAGCTTTCGGGCTACTGTCATGTTCACGGTCAACTGTGTCAAGACGCGGACGTCAGCTGCGGCGCATGCTCTGTAAGTAGATGGAGTTCACCCTTAGGAATAACGTGGTCAATTTAATATGAAGAAGACGTGGTATGGAAAACAGCACAACCAAATATAGCCTCCCCTCTTTGGTGAGGCTTTTGATCTTGCTGGCGCTATATCGGCGGCTAGCGAAAATGCGCCGTCCGCTATGAGTCAACATCGTAAGGCCAGAAGCAATAACCGAGGAAATTGCTTCACAAGGATGTAACTGGAGCGAATAGAGATATACCCAGCCTTCGAGTGACGAAATCCTCAGCAGCTGTGCGTTCAGAGTAACCCCAAATTCGACTTGGTATTGTCGAGGGTTCTTTATGGTACGCGTCGGTTCTCTTTCTCCTTTCCAGTTCCCAATAGAGTCCATATTCAAACTGGAAATTTGACACGAAGCATGGTATTTCAATCTTCGCGTGAATTCGAGGCCTTCTATGGGTTACATAGTCCCCATTTCACAGACTCCTTCCGGGTTACGCTGTCGCCCACACGCCCGCAGACATCGTCTTCATTTTTCTACGACAAAATCAACAAATCCTATTAGCCATGTTGGTTCCAAACCCATACTTCACCACACTGCCCCCAAGCCCCACGAACAGGTCCCCCTCCTTCGTCCCAAAGGCAACCCTCCTCACCACTCCCGCTCCGCCGCCGCCGCCGCCAATCTCACCCAGCACCGGACAGGCAACTTCCCTCCCGCTACCCAACGAAAACACCTTTACCTTCCCGTCATCCTGCGCCGCAACAGCTGTCCGCCCGTCAGGGCTGACGTCGAGCCCCAGATCAAAGCGCGCCTCGTTCTTGTGCGTCGGGAAGGTGAGCAGCGGCGCAGAGTGGTAGGCGCCCGCGACGGGCCGGTCCTTGACGAAGCGGATGTCATAGAGCGCCATCTTAGATCGGGGCCCGGCAGCGAGGAGCTGGTGTTCGTTGACGAACTTGAGGTTCGACACTGGGCTGCCGTGGAGGATTGCCCCTTTCTGCTCGGAGCCCTGCTTTTCATTCTTGCGCCTGGGGGTGTCGCCCCGTGAGCCGCCCCTGGGGTCAAAAGAGCTTATGTTGGGGCTCCTTCCGCCGGCAAAGACCAGACTGCTGCCTTCAACGGGCTGGAAGTCGATAGCAAAGATCTCGGAGCATATCCTGGTATCGGAGTCGCAGCGAACATGAAGGCCACTCCAGTCCCAAGGTTCAGAGGGGACAGGCACTATCCCGTGGTCCGTGCCCAGGAAGGCCAAGGTCCCTTCGTGTCCGTAGGTGCGCGGGACAAGAGCAAAGGTATTCACAGACCACGTCGCGAAGTTACGACGAGGGGGGTGGCTTTGAAACACATGTCCTGGCTGCGGGCGGACCTCTGGGGTTTGTATTCAGCAAGCTGTCAGGTGATTTGACTCTGATCTTCAGCGACGTACCTTCCAGTAGAACATCCCACCTGTGTAACGTGACCACGTTATCCGGATTATCGTAGTAAAGGGAGGAGAATCGTGGGTGGTCATCAGGCCTCTTCGATGTGACAAATAGCTGTTTGCGATGCGAGTCGTACACGAGACATGATACCAGACCTGCAACTCCAGACTGGTGTTCTTCGAAGAGTAAGTCCCCCCCCAATGGGGCGTGGAGTGTATTGTTGACCTCGATGTAGCCGTTGTCGTCGGTCTGAACGATGTGACGTTGGACTGTCACGCTGTCGTTGGCTATACGCACGTGCTGGTTAGCGGACAGCGAGGGATGATAAGGCTGCAAGCAACTCACCAGCCCACATGACACCCTTGTCGCCCCTTTCCTCAACCCACCAAGTTCCCAGATTGACCCCATCGCCCCTATCATCATAGAACCTCACTCTGCCTTTCTCCTCCAAGCCCATCGCCCAGCTCTCGCTCTTGACATCGCCCTCCGTCCCTCCAGCTCTGCTGCCGCCGTTGGTCTGCACGTCCAAACACCCCGAAAAGGTCCACAAGTCGTGCACACGCGACCGCTTGACGTGATTCCTGGTCTGATGCTTCCGCCTCTGTGCCTTTTTGGCGGTCACGGCCTCGCTCCGTCGACGTTTGACGGCTGTGGCGGTCCAGGGGCTTGAAGGGGATGAGGCGGCAGAGTTCGGCTGAACTTTGAAGTAGCGGTTCTTGATGGCATCAAAGTAGAAGCCCGGAATGTTGGGTGGCATGGTTGCGATAATATCCCCGAAGAGTAATGCCGCGCTGGGTGGTGAAACAACGACTTGGCAAGGTTGGCAGATTAGATGCGATGACAGATGATGAGGCCGGTGGTCGGTTGTCTTGTAAGAAGGCTCGACGTCACAGGCGCAAAATCTCTTCGAGAATGATTAGGTCGAATTTTGGGACACGCCTATTGCGGTGGGCGCAACCTCAAGGCTAAGATTCGTGAGCGTCCCGTAATGGTTGATCAGCGAGGCTTTAATGCCAGTGTCACCTTAGGTTTCGATCAACAAAGTACGTTGTCAAATCTGATGGTGGTCGGATGTCGCTGCCGTGGGGTGCGGCTTCTGATTGCTCGGTCCAGACTACACGCAGACGACATACTCCAAGCGAGATTGGGATTATGCTCGACCAATATGCTTGGTTCAATCTTTGGAAGCCATAAATAGTATCTGCTAACATGCATGCTGGAGCTTGGCCTATACCTCGCCGGCCTCAGTCTACGTTCGGAACTACGCATTTTGCTTGTCCCATGGCCCACAGGCTGACTGCTTCTCATATTGGGGCCAACCTCAGGAGCTTTAGCTTTCCCAATACGCATCAGACCGCGCGACGCGTATCCCTTGAGCCAAAGCCTATACAAGGCGATCGGCCCTTCTAGAGTACACCAAAATCTTAGGAGTCTTACTTTCTCTCATGATTCGGGGATCCTTCGGCGGAAGTCAAATTCTCGTATCACGTGACATCCTGGAAAGGCTGCACCTAAACATCGTGTGAGCCAAGACCCAGGCTTTGCTGTTGCTAAGAGCGGTCGCCCCTATGGTCCGGGGAACCATGCTCAATGACTTCACGGCAGGACGCTGACATTTATTATTTTTTTGTATTGTGCATTAATAGTCTAAAAGACATCTAGGTGTGACAAGTGTCAACCACCAGCGACTCCAGACGCTTCCCAACCAATTGTACGGGTCTTTACGGTGCAAATTTGGACATTATGAAAGGAAAACGGCCGATAGTGAAAGCCACGAGGGGTATGTAAATGTCTATTGCGACTTCTCGTGTTGAGTCGACACACGCTGGAGAGAGACAACTGCAGCTTGTTAGCAATGGACATCGTCAAATGAGAGGGGTTGAACATACCAAAGTCCTCAAGAGAGCGCTGCTTCTGGTTGCGCTTGGGCGACTTTCCGTGCATGAGGTTGTCAAAGCCAGCGGAGCCCTGCATGAAGAAGTACAGGCCACCCATGACGGAGAAGACACCGAAGGAGAAGATCCAGATACGGACGACACCGACGATGTTGACACGGTTGTGGTAGCCACGGAACCAACCGAAGACAGCGAAGAGGGTGGCAAGGATATCGACGACAAAGATGGCGCCGGCAAGCTGCCACGAAGGGATGGAGCTCCAGAAGGGGCCGTTAGCACGGGTGATGAAGATCAGCCAGTTCTCAGTCAGAGAGACCTCGAGGAAGACAATCTCGTCAATGTCACCACGGTTCTGGGTGATACCGCCGTTCTCACCACCGACGTAGAGGGTGGTCAAACAGATCCAGGTACCAATGGCCAGGACACAGCCGAGCAAGACGGACATACCCCAGAGCTTGGGCAGGTTCCACTTGACGGGGGTCTGCGAGCAGGGAGCGTTGTCGTAGGCGATAGCAAGGGTAGCAATATCGGCGAAAATGGCGATGAAGACGATGAGTTCCAGGTTGAGCGAGCGGTTGAGGATAGCAATCCAGAGGCCGAGGAAGATCTCCATGTGCAGCGACAGGGCGATACGGTAGACGACGTAGGAGTACATGCGGTGGAAAATCTCACGCGAGGTGCGGAGGGCATCGATAATGGCGCTCAGACCAGGGGCAAGGAAGACGATATCGGCGGCAGAGCGGGCAGCGTCGGAAGAACCCTCGACAGCAATACCAGTATCAGCCTTCTTCAGCGAGGGAGCATCGTTGACACCGTCACCAGTCATGGCAACGAGGTAGCCACGCTGCTGAAGAATCTCGACGACAGAGTACTTGTGCTGGGGGAAGACCTCAGCGAAACCATCGGCGGCCTCGACGAAATCGTAAACCTCAGAACCGGGCATGTCACCACCACCGCCAAGACCGAGACGCTCAGCGTTGTAGACGTTGGTACCAAGACCGAGCTGGCGGGAAGTCTCACGGGCAATGCCAACGGCGTCACCAGTCAACATCTTGATGGAAAGACCGAGCTTCTTGGCCTCAGAGATAGTCTTGTAGGTATCGTGACGGGGAGGGTCGGAGCAGGGCATGATGCCGAGAATTTCCCAGGCACCCTCACCACGCTTGCGGGCGACACCAAGGGCACGGAAACCACGGGTAGCGAACTCGGCAACACAGTTCTTGTAGTCACGGTCGACATCCTCAGGGACGGGGTGGTCCTGAGCGACGGTCTTGAGGACAGCGAGAGGAGCACCCTTGACACAGACAATGCGCTCGCCCTGGGGGGACTGGACAACAGCCTGAACCTTCTTGGAGACGGGGTCGAAGGGGTGGAACTCGAGAACCTGGTACTTGGACAGGACACCCTTGGCGCGGGGGTAGAACTTGAGGGCCTTGAGGAAAGCCTTGTCGATGGCATCGATACCCTTCTTCTTGCGGGAGGCGGCCAAACAAGCAGTAAGCATAAGGTCATCAGGCTCAACACCGGCGACGGTGTAGGGCTCAGAGAGAGACAGCTTGTTCTTGGTCAGGGTACCGGTCTTGTCGGAGCAGAGAATCTCAACACCAGCGAGAGACTCAATGGCGGAGAGCTTCTGGACAATGGCCTGCTTCTTGGCGAGGTAGGCAGCACCGACAGCCATGGTGGTGGTGACGACAGCGGGAAGACCGACAGGGACACCGACGATGGTGATACCGAGGGTGAACTTGAGGATGGTGACAATGTCGTTAGAGCGGTAGAAGGAGGAAACCCAGACAACGAGCAGGGTGACAACGACCAAGATAAGGAGGATTGTACCAATGCCGTTGAGGACCTCAGTGAAGTGACCAGTGCCACCAGCGGACTGGGAGACAAGGGCAGCAGCGCGACCGACGAAGGTGTTGTCACCAGTGGCGTTGACGACGATGAAAGCCTCACCACGCTTGACAGCGGAAGACTGGAAGACATTGTCGCCGCGGTGGCGGTCGACAGCGAGCGACTCACCAGTCAGGGCAGACTGGTCAACCTGAAGGAAGGCATCCTCGGTAACGATGCGACCATCGGCGGGAATGATGGTACCCTCCTCAACCTGAAGAATATCACCGGGGACGACTTCGGGGGCCTCGATCTCCTTGAGGGTGCCGTCACGGAGAACAACAGCCTTCAGGGCGAGAGTCTTCTTGAGTTCGTCGACAATGGAACCAGCCTGGTACTCCTGGAAGAAACCAACACAGGCGTTGAGCAGCAAGAGACCGCAAATGACACCGAAATCGACCCAATCCTCGAGACCAGCGGCAAGGACGGCAGCAGCCTGTGGACAAAACGTTAGTATTAATTGCTTCTTCTTCGGTGTAATGACGGAAACGGCGAGTCAGAAATGAAACCAAAATCCCATTCGCGATCCCGATGCATTCGGTTGCCGATCGACGCGTGAGTTCCGCACGACAAGTGGGGCACGTGTCGATGATGGATGGGCGACGAATGGTAGGAAGGCAATTGCTCCACACGACCAAAGAGCTCATGTGGAGACTGTAATCTTGGGACCCAAAAACGCGCAGAGGCCACCCATGCCCTCGTGTTTGTTTGCCTGGAGAGCCCAGACTCGCTCGGCCCGGTGTCTGGGCGACGAATCCGCCTTCGTGTAATGGTCGTTGGAATGGCCGCGAAAGGGCAATTGACAATTGGGCAAGAAATGGGAGAGAAAAGGAAAAGATTGAAACTCACCTCCATGACGAACTGGATGGGACCGACGAAGAAGCCAAGGAACTTGAGAATGTGGTTCTCCTTCTCCTCCTTCATCCTGTTGTAACCGTACTTGCGACGGCGGGCGGTGACCTCGGACTCGGTCAGACCAACGCGGCTGTCAGTCTGGAGCATGTCCTCGGGGACAGTGCGGGCACCGTCGGGAGTCCTCTCCTCGTCCTCATCTTCGTCCTGGTGGCCGTCCTGGGACTCGAGATCCTCGATCAGGGCATCAATGTCCTCATCGTCATCCTCAGCCTCGTCCTTGGTGGTCTTGGGAGGGGCGGCCTCAGCGGCGGGAGGAGCGTCGGCGGTGCCGTGGGCGCGCTTCTCGTCGAAGCCACCGCTCTCGATGTTTGTGTCCAGCGCAGGAGCGCCTTCAACCTTGTTGTCAGCCATGGCGGCAGGTGAACAAGACGCTTGAGCTCAGTATAGGGTGAGTTAAAAGAATCAGTAGGTGAGCGTGAGCGTAGAGCGTAAGAGATATGGCGTCTTGTACCAGGGAAACGAAAAAAAAAGGTGACGAGAGTGGAGAGGAGTTGGGGGGGAGAGTGTCGAAGCACCGCACGAAATGGTAGGGGTCGCTTATATGCACAGCATTCGTGGGTGAAGGGAAAAAAGAGAAAGAGAGTTCGTGGGAGAGGGCGGAAGTTTGTATTTGAATGGCACCTGCCGTGGACTGGCCGAGGAGGGCTCCCGCTGCTAGCAACAGAGTTGCGGCCTGGGCTGGCCTCCCAGAAAGCACTCACTGCAAAACAGTGCCCACCTTTTTGTTTGTCAGTGCTATCGGCAGGAATCATATCGGCGCCGATTCAGGTGGGTAAGTCCCAAGTACCTGTCCTTGACTCTGGTCGAGGTGCCGACTTCCATTCTCCGGGGGACGGTTCCTCCACTCGCTGGGGACTGCAGGGTTTGCGGGTACCTGTACCGCTACCAGCGGCACCTCTCGCATCAGCCGTACGGATTGAGTTGGCGCACACTGTAGAGCACTCGGCTCGTCACCGAGCGCATGACTTGCGCCTGGCCTCACAGTTGAATGGACGAGCCTATTGATAACCTTAAGCCGCGAGGGGCTCTGGAAAATTCGAGCCTCAAACTCTGTTGAGCGTGCCTGGCGCTTCTCAAAGTTTCTCGCTACGGCGCAAGATTCTGCGCTTCAAGTTGACCGCAACCCGGCCTGACGACGTCGGTGCACACATGGGCAAGTGGCTGTCGCAATGGCAAAAGACCAGAAATGCGCTCATGTCACACGGCAAGGCCGGCGCTCTCAGCATCGGCAGGCGCGATGGAAGGTGGGAGAGCGACCCACGCACAGTGCGGTAGCTGGGAATGGGACGCAAGACGGCAATCTCGCGCAAGCGTATTTTAGTGGCCCGGGAGGTACAGGTACTTGGGGCGCATTGCAGCACCTCACGAGGGCAGCGAGGAACGTCCCGTCTTCAGAAAAAAACAACATCAGACATGCGCCAGCGAGCAGCTCTGCTGCTGAAGACGGGCAGAGTGCATTACGTTTGCATTTCGCGTCCTGCATCGCCAATTGACCCTCCGGCTCAGCTGTCAGGACGGTGAGGGACTTGAAGAGTTTTGATCAGCGCTGTTGCACGATTATGATGTGAGCTTGACAGGGCGAATCCAGGCCGCCAACAGCGGGTACGTACATGGCAAGTACCCTCGACGCCTGCACGCTGCCCGTCGCCCGCTTTTCTCCTCCAAAAATCTCTTTCTTGGCAGGCATGGGCCTCCATCGGTCGGTGACACCCTGCCGGCGCTCTAGCGTGGGACGACACCGCGAAGTCGCGACACACTGTGATTTACTGTGCAGCATCACTGCCAGGGCCTGGAGTGGCCCAGTGCAAGAAAGTCGGAACTTGAAGCTGAGGCATTTACGGCGCCGGCTTTTGGGCCGATTCGAAGCACTGGCCAATGACGTCTTGCTCTGACGATGGGTCTCCCGCCTTTTCCCTTTCGTGCCTCCGCCGCTTCCAGCAGAGCGCGATACGGATTTGGTGGTGGAAGTCACGATGGCGTCTTTTCTGTTCGGGAGCCGCTGCGTGCCTGGGTCATGGAGTTCCCGCGGGTGCCAATTGGGCGCAAGCCTCACCCCTGCGCGCTGATGACGATAGCTTCGTTGCGCTTCAACGTCGGCTCCCGTCGACTGCCGAATGCAGTTGCTTGTGCAACAAGTACGAAGATCGTTCAGTACATTCAAAGTTCCCAAGGGAGGACCACGAGGAAGGGTCACGCTGTCTGAAAGCGGCGATTAAGCTTGTCAGTCAAGGTTGACACTGTCTAGGACAATTTGCGTCTATCTACCAGTCTCTGGCCTGTCGCTGAGTGTCAGTCAAGCCCGATGTCTCGCAGTTGCCTTATCGACGTGGGATGTGGGATGCCATCGTACAGGAGGCTCTCCCTCGACATTTGCCTTCGCTCCCTTTGGGAGGCCTCGAGCTGTCGTTGCAGTCGAACAGCCAAGACGCAGCACTGATACCTGTTGGACCCTGATCCTCGATATGGAGTGGAGAGTGCTTCTGTTGTCGACACAACGACCGACCCCGTGTTCTCCTCATGCACGACGGACGCGACAGCGACGTGCGCAGCTTGTTTAAGCTCTGCCGTCTGCCGGCTACACATTTAGATGCCGAGGCCTTCGTACATACTTCTCGAGAGCACGAAACACGTTAGCGACGACTATCAGCAGACGATCCTACACAGGACACAGCAGCCGGGGTATTCTTAGCACCGGATGTCGACCGATTGTCGCACCCTGACGCGGCCTGACTCTCGTCACCAGAGCTGTCTCCCGAGATCTGCGCCAGCCCGGCCTCGCCCTGACTAGGACCTGTTCTGTCGGTGTACGAATACTCGCAAATCAGGCACAGGTCGACTGAGTCGAGCGCAGCCAACTCTGCCACCTGCATGGACCGCTGCAGACAATAGAGTTCTCCGAGGAGCTGCTCGCGTCGAGGCCGATGAATGCTCGCGCTCCGGGAATGTCAACGGAAATGACACGCAACCAATCAAACCCACAGCTCTTCCCAACATAGAAAGCTCACCGTGCTCCGCCTGCTGCGCTCACACGGTGACTGGTCCTCATCGTGGACTCCGAAGCGGTCCAGGCTTTGACGCCCGCTTCCAAAGCTTCACTCGTTGTTCACCAGAACAGCATCGATAAAGCCTGTTTTCTGCGACGTGGCAGTCTCAACCAGCTCACGCCGTGGAGGCATTAATCGGGAGAATTGAGGACAGTAACTGCCTCTTCAAGGCAGCTGGCAGCTCTCACCGCATCAGGGACGCGGAGGTGGAGCACAGGCTCCGGAAAGAAGCCTTCCAGAAGCATTTGGGGCGTCTTCTGACCTCTGGCCTGAGCATTTAACCTCGCGGGCCGGGAGCCAAAATCAGCCGCAATGCAAAAGCGCGCAGCTTCAACAAATTATCGCCCCTTCCGACCAAGAATTGCCTCGGATCTGCCCTCGTAAACTCGCTCGCTTTTGGAGCGAAGCGCGCCAAAAAGACGTGGGGGGGAACCACAAAGAGCCCTGCATCGATGCACGACGTCATTCCCCGGACCCAATTGTCCAGCGCACCAGTCAGAAGCGTTGGGAAAAGAATCAATTGGCATTGGCGCGGCGGCATGGGCAGGGCCAGATTCACCGTCTCTTTTCGCTTCCGGTTCAGGTTCTGGCGGTCGGCTTCGCCGTGCCGTGGGGGTGGGTTGCTGTATTATTTGGACGAGCGCATCCCCATCTTTTCGATACTTTGCGCTGCATGCAGTTTTCCCCTTCTCGTCAGGTATAAGAGGCATTTTGTTATGACGGCGGCTTTGTGCAGGACATAAAGCAGCCATGGACCAACTCGCCGACCCCAATTCTCTCGAGCGCAAGGCGACAAGAGGAGCGCCATATTTGCCTCAGCTTTCGATAGCACCTGGGCGGCGGTCAAGGGCTCTAGAATTGCCGACAGACGCAGCCGACTGCCCTTTTGGGCCTCTGGCTGAGCGATATTACAGCATCGTCCTCTAGTCTGCCACGTACAAGTTAGCTGGTAACTGACTTCTGGCGAGAGGCCACTTATTTCAGGCTGTAGTTGTCGCGAGTCGCTCACGACACCCTCGCCATGTCGGCCTCAGCGAGCGAATGACAGAAATACCTCTCCCGAGTCCCCTCCATTCCCATTCGACTGGCCGCGCATCTTCTCCAACTTTTTGTTCCTCGTGCACATGCGGACACCTTGGAGAAGCCTTTTGTGGGCGAACGGCGTTCGGTCGGAGTCGGCAGCTTAGCCTGCTCCGTTTTATTCTTGGTCCCCCGACTTCTACCGTCTGCAGCCCGGATAACGGCTGTCCGCGTCCTCTGCGCTCCCTACACAGATTCTGGTGATTGCAGTTGCGCCGCTGGTTATAGGAGGTTGGGTAAGGACCGGGGGCGGACGTGGCGTTTACCTGCGACGAGCACGGGAAACGGCCGGATCGGTTTCACGGCAAGGTTGATAGGCCATGTCCGCCCCGTCCTAAGTGCTTTTCCCCTGGTCCAGATGTTTCACGATGAGCAAAAGACAAGTCGTGAAGGTTTCCACGACGCTGTTGTCTCGAGCACCGGGTAGGTGTCTCGAGGAGAAGCGGATGCCACACGGAGTTCAAAGCCGAGTCTGACGACCGCCGTTCGCTCCCCACCAGCGTCGATCCATACGGTGGCCTTTCTAGCGTCGCCCTCTCTCGCAGAGCTCCATTGAAAATCAAATTTGATGGGCGAAAAAAATGAGGCTGTCGGCACTTCCAGTCCCGTGGCCGCTCATCCCGCGCATTTCCATCAGTCACAATCTCAAAGACGAAAGATAAGAGGCGAGACATGAAATGACCTCGCTGAAAGGCTGAAGCAGTCGGGACTTCCTGTAGGCAATACGTCACGCAGCACAGGCCTACGTATTCTTGGAACTTCGTACTGTAGTGCACCCGTAGATCGAGCTTGCATGGCCCCGGAGCCGGTCTTGGCCGGTAGACCCTGTTTATGCTCGTCGCAGCGCCCAGTCTTTTCCTGCCTGCCTGCCTGCCCGTACTCCGTACACACGTATAAGTGCGCCGTGCAAAGGGGCCACGTCTCCACGATTCAAGTCCATCAAGTCGCCGGCACGGCGCCGAGGCAGGTGGAGCCTGTCGGCGTCGTTCTTTGCTCAGTTCCGTCTGCTTTGTCTGAGTTTCTGCGGTGCGACGCCCGGTTCCACCGGCAACCGAGGGAGGCATTTTCCAAACAAAAAGAAGCAAGAAAAATTCGGGTCCGCGACCGTTTGTTTTTCTCATGTCTAGCCTCCGAGTCGCTGGAGCACCTCAGGCTGCGGCAAAGCGCCGGGAATGCCGGAGTCGCGTTTCGAGCGCGTGTCAGATTCCGCCCCAATTCCACTGTTCTCTTGGGCTCGGCGGACGGAAGCGCGAGGCATTCCTGGGCGTCACGGCACATTTCGGCCGATAGTGGCTTCGGGAGGAAAACAACAAATTTCTTTTGTTTCCATCGCAGCCGAGGCTCGTGGCATGATGTCAGCCCAGCTGCGTGGCTGCCGTGCGCTTCGGCTGCGCTCGTCCTGCCAGTGCTGTCAGTGCCGTCAGCGCTGTCAGTGGCAGTACCGTACGGAGCAGTAGCCCTGTACTGGGTGCTGAGGCTCACGCTGCGATCCGCTTCGCCAAGGCCCACCGCCTCGTGCCGCTCTCCCGAACTCCCCTACTGCGTAAGTACTACCTGATCCAAGCTGTCCTACCAGGGGACCCATGGGCGCCCTCTGCCTCTTAGCAGCGGGGCATCGCAGACGACAGCGCGAGCCCAGCAATCCCCGGAATTCCTGCGCCTTGGCTGACTGTGTCTCTCTGCCACATCCCGCAGCTGCCAAGCCGTCATCCAGAGCGCCTGTTACCCGTTTGAGCCGAGATTTGTTAACGTGTTAGTGAGGCCCCGTTCACGCCGTCCTCCTCGGGTTGCCAAAAGACGTTGGCGACTTGGTCCTGACCATGCGGTCCTTTTCTCACGCGGAAAGAAGGTTTTGAATAACCTTCCCGCGAGCGTGCAGCCGCTCTGACGCACGTGTGAGCCTCATCGCCACCGCCATCGCTGTTTGAGACTTGGAGGCGAGGCTCATCGAGACGTCGTCTCTGGCGTCGGTGAAATTGCAGAGGCAGATCATGTGGGAGGCCGTCCGGCGCATGTCGTTTCCTGACACAAAACAAGCTGAGGTTCCATTTCGGCAAGGACTGCCAGTGGTGCAGGCTGCTACCAGTCTTCTTCCCCTTCTGCTATTGATCGATCGTAGCTGACGCTGGCGCTGGCACTGGCAGTGGGATTGCAGGATTCGCCGGCGAGTTGAGCACTGCGCACAGAGGCCTCCATGACGTGCTATCATAAAAGAAGAGAACGGCCCCCTCCAGGCTGCCGCCTTCTGACTGAATTGAAAGGATCGCCCTTCCTCGCTTTGGGCTTGACGGGTGCTGATGCCCTTGCGCGTCACGGGGGGATAGCAGATGGAGACCAGGGGAGATTTGGGTTCCATCGTGTCTCCTCTCGAGAGCGCAGCCTTTGCAGATGATTGACTTACCTTTTCGTCATGCTCATCTTGCCTGCATACTCCGTCCCCTTTTCTCGAGAACACGTCCCCTCGTAATAAATCAATTAATGGACGATTGACGAATGGGCTATCTCTACGATGCTCGATACTCGCCATCAGCGCACCCCAGAAACCATGGCGTCGAAGGATCGCGACGCGTCGGATGGAGCCATCTGGGCGTTTGGCGCTGCAGACAGGGATCAGCCCACGCTGCATGACACTTGACAGCCTCGTTTCTTCAGCTGAGCGTTGCCAAGACGATGCGAGTACAATCACCTGGGGCTACGATAAGGAAGCCCTTCAGGAAGCGTCTCACGACATCAAATCCATTTGCTGGAGTCGTTCGGACTCGAAGGAGCGGCTGTCTGGGGATGAGAAGCGACAGGGGGTCTACGTGCCCTCTACGTCCGCCCACGACGGATGCGATGGCTTGGGTGAAGGATGCGCAGGCCGGCACTCGGCACCCTGCTTCACGAGAAGTCTTGGGACGGACGTTATGCCACGACGCCAGGCCACCTCATGCGCATCGAACCTCTACTGGATTATGAGTCCTGAGCTCACATCTTTCCTCCCCTCCCCACATCTTGCTCGGTTCCATTCCAACGTCTGCTTGTTGACGATTTGGGAGGTACGCTGTGGCCGTAAACATACCGAGCATTCCATACCTCCGGCACGCACGAGCGCTTGCGAGACAAGACAGATCTAAAATTAAGGTTACTGCTGCATGATCGCAAGGTTGCCTGCCTTGCATCGTTGAAGCGACGATCCCGTAGTCGTCTCCAGAGTCGTCGATACGCTGGGACTGGAGTTATGTCGGGGGCACTTCACCGTACTGCCCAAGCCCTGAACCACAAGCAAGTCGGCTCTGTGACCAGCAGGATTGATTGAAGCTATTTTCTTGTTCATTCGAGTACATCATGTTGAAATGTAATAATCCTGCACTACTGCGTACTTCGCACGCTAAGACCTTGGGGTGGCACCTACCCTGGATCTCGAGGTTGCTGTTCCACGAACTTGTTCTCTGCTCGGTACTTTACAAGGTTTCGATCATCAGCAATTAACTTAATATGGCCAGATTTACCTTTGTATTCGACCGACTAGGTATTGGATCTGTGAATTGAGTAGTGCTTGCCAATGGTGCTACGACTCGGACACAAGACCTCAGGGGTAACGTCGTAAGAGCTGACCCATAGAGGTACTTTCCCCAAATTCAAAGACAATTTGACAGCTATTCTAGGAAAGAGCTCCCAACATCTATTCCCTATCGTTTTCTTCGCCTACCTCAAGGACTGGGGGTTATCATCACGTGTGCTCACCGACTCACACGGCCAACGTGTAACACTTCCAAGCAGCTACCTCTAAGCTTGTTGACTGATCACTGAGCAGGATACAAGCTCAAGACTTGCTCATCAGCAGCTTTGCCTCTTGAAGCTATGTCAATTCTGCGCAGACGAATCTTCTGGGTACGGAAGTCGGCTTTTTGTCTTCCCAAGCTGCTGTCGAAGGCGCGTGCCGGTAGAGCAGCAATATTGCGTACACCGCAAGCCTTCATGATCGCAAAGATCACGAACTCGAGCTCTTCGTTACGGTCCTGTCAGAAAAGGTTCGAGGATAGTCGGCGTAGCCTATGTCTGGACCCCTTAGCCTGGAGTCGTCCCTGGTGCGGCGACGGGAGTGGGCTATCTGTCATGACGGTGCAACCTGCCCATTGTGACGATAGACTTCGCCGGCTCATTTTGCAAAACAGTGCAACGCCCGACTGGGATATAGATACATCTCTTATAGACCCTTCCCAAACTTTCACCTCTCCTCCGAAGCACGTAGCTGAAGGGATGACTGATGACACGCTGGGCCTCGCAATCTTTCGAAATTGGAACAATGGAGGAATGATAACCCAAGGAAAGCTTGCAAAATGTCATCTGCAGATGCAAACATCGCCAAGAAATTCGGCAGTAATACAAACCATGGCGAATTTGAGTTTCTCGTACGCTGGTTAAGGTCCTCCGCAACTGTTCGTGTCGTTGGGAGGGCGGTAACGTTGACGACAAGGCGCGGGTTATGCTGACGGAACCAAGGAATGGCAAAAGAAGTGGAAGTAGCGTAAACTGTGATTTGAGAACTCAAGATCTGGCTTCTTTCCCATAAGATGCTCCAACAAGTAGTAGTAGTAGCAGCACGACCAGAATCTGCGGATGCACTCCCGCACTCCAAATTTCAGCAAAATGGGGAAACAAGTACGACCCTTGAGGATTAAATGAAGGAGGGCTTCAATGTGCTCGTGTTTCTCCTATATAGCGTAGCGGTGCTCGTTGCCGTCGGCGCTCTGTTCTGGCGGGTACGCACCTAGGATCTGTGCTCCGTCTGATCCTTGCCTAGGCTCCTACTTTAAAGGGGGAAACTTTGGGTTTCTTGAACACGCAAATTCAAGCGAGGGAGCAGTCACAAGGGATTCGTTGATAAGCCCAATGATCTCTCACAGCAAAGGATCACACAGCAGTATCATGGCCCAGAGATATCCAACTACTGGTACGATCACATTGTCAAAAATTGGAGGAAAGGTTCATATCGAAATATATTCATAATGCATATATATACTCATCAAAGAACAATCATAACTTGCGTATCCCCATCAAGTCCAGTCTATGGTATCGTAACAGAACCATTGCTCCCCAGTGTTTTCGTAAAGTCAAATGGCAAACCAGAACATTCCAGACCCGAATCATCAGCCAACATATAACTATTGTAAAGCCATAAGCCAAGAAGAACTCCGCGCTCGACATTCTGGGCTCGAGAAAAGCCTGGACCAGCCTCATACTCAATAACGAACCACCGTGGGTGCTGTGGTAAGCCTTGAGATGGGAGCAGGCTTGACGAGCTTAGCAAAGATGGAAACTTAGGCAGCGGCGGCCTGAGCCTCAACCTGGCTGAAAATCTCCTGCGCCGTGCGCTTGACGATACCACCAGTGACAGGCAGACTGGTGCAAGCCTCCAGGTACAGATCGACCTCGCGCGCAGCCATACGGCCTTCATTGATACCCCTGAAGGAATCGTTAGCATCCTCTTCATCTCATGGTCACTGTGCGTTTGACTTACCAGACAATCAGGGACTGACCGCGGCGGGCGTCACCCGCGGCGAAAACACCATCGATGTTGGTGGAGTACTTGCCAGGAGGGGTCTTGACGTTCTTCCGAGCATCCTTCTCAATGTCGTCACCGAGGACACGAGCCTCGGGACCAAGGAAGCCCATAGACAAGAAGACAAGCTCGGCAGGGAAGAACTCCTGGGAGCCATCGACCTTCTTCATGTCCCAGCCACCAGTGGGCGACTTGGTCCATTCAACACGGATGGTGTTGATGCCCTTGACCTTACCAGTGCCATCGTCGACGAACTCCTCAGACATGATGCAGTACTCACGCGGATCCTTTCCGGTGTGCTGGCGCACCTCAGTGTGACCGTAGTCCACACGGTAGATGCGGGGCCACTGGGGCCAGGGATTGTCGTTGGCACGCTCAGGAGGGGGCTGAGGGAGGAGCTCAAAGTTGGTAACGCTCTTGGCACCATGGCGGACCGAGGTACCAATGCAATCGTTACCAGTGTCACCACCACCAATGACAACGACGTTCTTATCCTTGGCGGAGATGTAGGTTCCGTCCTGGAGCTCGGAATCGAGGAGGGACTTGGTGTTCTTGTGTAGGAACTCCATAGCGAAGTGAATGCCCTGGAGTTCACGTCCCTTGATGGGAAGATCACGAGCGACGGTAGCACCGGTGGCAATGATGACGGCGTCGTTGGCGGCCTTGAGGTCGTGGAGAGATTGCTGGCCGTCCTCGCCAATGGCGACTCCGGTGACGAAGTTGACACCCTCGGCGGCCATGAAGTCCGTGCGGCGCTTGACGATGCGCTTGTCGAGCTTCATGTTGGGAATGCCGTACATGAGGAGTCCTCCAAGACGGTCGGCGCGCTCGTAGACAGTGACAAGGTGACCGGCACGGTTGAGCTGGTCAGCAGCGGCGAGACCCGCGGGGCCGGAACCAATGATGGCAACCTTCTTGCCAGTACGGACCTTGGGAGGAGTAGGCACCATCCAGCCCATCTCGAAACCACGGTCAATGATAGCACACTCGATAGACTTGATACCGACGGGGTCTTCGTTGATGCCGAGAACACAAGCACCCTCGCAAGGAGCAGGGCAGACACGGCCCGTGAACTCGGGGAAGTTGTTGGTCATGAGAAGACGGTTGAGGGCATCCTTCCACTGGTTCTGGAACACCAACTCGTTCCACTTGGGAATGATGTTAGAGATGGGGCAACCAGTTTCAGACTGACAGAAGGGGACACCGCAGTCCATGCAGCGAGCAGATTGGTACTTGAGCTCGTCTTCGTTGAGACGGGAGCTCAACTCAGCCCAGTCCTTGGTACGGGTGGTGACCGAGCGGTACTTCTCAGCACGGCGAGCGTACTTCTTGAAGCCACGGGTCTTGTCAAGAACCAAGGCTCGCTTCTTCTCCTGCGCGTTATCGCCAACAGCCTCCTCGAGGTCCTGAAGCTTGGCAGCCTTCTCATGCTCCTTCTTCTGGTGGACACCAGAGACAACAGGGAGGTTGTACTCGGCACGCTTGGCCTCAGCAGCCTGTTTGGCTTCCTCTTCGAGGACACGCTTGTAGTCGACGGGCAGCACCTTGACAAAGCGAGGGAGGGCGCGGTTGAAGTCGACAAGGATGCGAGCAGCAAGCTCAGAGCCGGTGTAGTGGTGGTGATCCTCGATCAGGCCACGGACAAAGGCAACCTCGGCAGGGTCATCGAGAGGGCCAGCCTCAACCATTTCGGTGTTGAGCTTGTCGTGGAAGTCGCCGTTGACGTCCAAGACATAGGCAATACCGCCAGACATACCGGCGGCGAAGTTGCGACCAGAGCCACCAAGGATGATAACACGTCCACCAGTCATGTACTCGCAACCGTGGTCACCGACACCCTCAACGACAGCGGTGGCACCAGAGTTACGGACGGCGAAACGCTCGGCAGCAACACCACGGAAGAAGCAAGTACCAGTAGTGGCACCGTACAAACAGACATTGCCAATGATGACGTTGTCCTCTGCCTTGAAAACAGCCGATCGGGGAGGGTAGACGATGAGGCGTCCACCAGAGAGACCCTTGCCGACATAGTCGTTGGCATCACCCTCGAGCTCGAGGGTCACACCAGGTGCCAAGAAGGCACCGAACGACTGTCCAGCGGAGCCCTTAATATTGACATGCACGGTGTCCAGAGGCAGACCAGCCTCACCGTAGCGCTTCGCAATCTGGTAAGAAAGCGAAGTACCCATGGCACGGTCGGTGTTGACAATGTCACACTCGATGCGAGACGGGAGACCCTTGTCTAGAGTCAACTCAGCCTCAGAAATCAGTTTGTTGTCCAGTCGGACGTAAAGCTTGTGGTCCTGCTTGCGGACATTGAAGGTGGCAACGCCAGGGCGGAGCTTGTGAGCAGGCGTGAGCAACAGCGACAGGTCGATGTTCTGGGTCTTGTTGGTGCGGAGGTCATCGCGGACCTTGAGAACCTCAACGTGGCCAACCATTTCGTTAATGGTACGGAAGCCAAGCTGAGCCATGATGGCACGTAGTTCGTTGGCAACGTAGTAGAAGAAGTTGATGACGTGCTCAGGAGTGCCCTGGAACTTCTTGCGAAGATCAGGATCCTGCGTAGCAATACCAACAGGGCATGTGTTGAGGTGGCACTTGCGCATGAAGATGCAGCCCATGGCAATAAGAGGAGCTGTAGCAAAGCCCCATTCCTCGGCACCGAGCAGACAGGCAATGGCAACATCACGACCAGTCTTGAGCTGACCATCAGTCTGGCAAACAACACGACCACGGAGATCGTTGAGAACCAGAGTCTGATGGGTCTCAGCAAGACCGAGCTCCCAAGGGAGACCGGCGTACTTGATACCAGTCCATCGAGAGGCACCAGTACCACCATCGTGACCAGAGATCAGGATGTGGTCAGCCTTAGCCTTGGCGACACCGGACGCGACGATACCGACACCAACCTCGGACACGAGCTTGACAGAGACACGCGAACGAGGGCTGGAGCACTTGAGATCGTAGATGAGCTGCTTCAGATCCTCAATGGAGTAAATGTCGTGGTGAGGAGGGGGCGAAATCAGACCAACACCAGGGGTCGAGTGACGGGTGCGAGCAATGGACTTGGAGACCTTGTGACCCGGGAGCTCACCACCCTCACCGGGCTTGGCGCCTTGAGCCATCTTGATCTGAATCTCATCGGAGTCTGCCAGGTACGCAGAGGTGACACCGAAGCGACCGGAAGCGACCTGCTTGATGGCAGAGCGCATAGTGTCGCCGTTAGGCATGCGCTCGGAACGCTCAGGGTCCTCACCACCCTCACCAGTGTTGGACTTTCCACCAAGGCGGTTCATGGCAACGGCGAGGGTAGAGTGAGACTCCATGGAGATGGAACCGTAGGACATAGCACCCGTGCAGAAGCGGCGCACAATCTCGGTCCAAGGCTCAACCTGGTCGATGGGAATGGGAGTAGTGTCCTCGAACTTGAAGTCGAGCAAACCACGGAGGGTACAGTTCTTGATCTGCTCGTACTCGGAACGGGAGTAAGCCTCGTAGGACTTATCGTTCTTGGAGCGAACGGCGTCCTGAATATTGGCAATGGAGGTAGGGTCATTCAAATGAGGCTCACCGCCATCACGCCAGTGGTACTCGCCAGACTCAGGGAGGCCCTCAACGCCGACAGTGTAACGGGTAGGGAAACCACGCTCGTGGAAACGGAAACCATCCTGAGCAATGAGCTCGAAGGTCATACCCCTGATACGCGAAGCAGTACCCCTGAAGCAGCGATCGACGACCTCGTCGTCGAGACCGAGGGCTTCGAAAATCTGGGCGCCCTTGTAAGAGGCAAGGGTAGAGATGCCCATCTTGGACATAACCTTGAGGATACCACCATCGCACGAGTGCTTGTAGTTGTGGATAAGGGCGTCGTCGGTCATGTTCTTCTTGATCAGACCCTCACGGTTAAGCTTGAGGATCGACTCCATAGCGAGGTAGGGGTTGACGGCATCAGCACCGTAGCCAAGGAGAACACACATGTGGTGGACCTCACGAGCCTCGGCGGTCTCGACAACAATCGCAGCCATGGAACGCCACTTGTTGCTGACAAGGTGGTGGTGGACCATACCAGAGGCCAGGACAGCAGAGACAGGGGCACGGGTGGCGGAGGTGTTGCGATCAGAGAGGACAATGATACGGTCACGGGCCTCAATAGCGGCATCAGCCTCCTTGCAGATGACATCTAGGTGCCTCATGTAGCCCTCGACACCCTCGGACTTCGGGAAGGTCAAGTCGATGGTCTTGACAGTCCACTCGGGGTAGATGCTGGACATGTTCTTGATGCCGTTGAACTCGGGCATAGACAGAATGGGGCTGGGAAGCAAAAGACGACCGCATTGAGAGGCGTCCATCTCCAGCAGATTGCCCTGAGGGCCAACATAGCATTCCAAGGACATGACAATGGACTCACGGATAGGGTCGATGGGAGGGTTGGTGACCTGGGCGAAGAGCTGACGGAAGTAATCGTAGAGCAGACGAGGCGCCTCAGTCAAGCAAGCAAGGGGGCCATCGTTACCCATGGAACCCAGAGCCTCCTTCTCGTCGGCAGCCATGGGAGCAAGCAACAAGCTGACCTGCTCGTGAGTGTAACCAAATGCCAGCATGAGAGGGTCCTCCTGCAGGCGAGTCTGGTCAGGCTTGGCCTGGAGATCGAACTTGGACTCGAGTTGCTTCACCACGTTGGGCATGGTGATAAGCTCCTTGTCGAGCCACGAGCGGAAGTCCTGTCGGCTAGAAACAGCCTCCTTGAGCTCCTTATCATCGATGATGCGGCCCTCCTGCGTGTCGACCAGCAACATGCGACCAGGCTGCAGACGGCCCTTTTGGATAACCCTCTCGGGCTCAACGGGGATGGTACCGACCTCGGACGCGCAGATGATACGGTCATCGTCCATGACGTAGAAGCGGCAAGGACGCAGGCCGTTACGGTCGAGGTTGGCGCCACAGTAGCGACCGTCGGCGAAGGTGAAGAGAGCGGGGCCATCCCAGGGCTCCATCTGGCAAGCAGCCCACTCGTAGAAAGCGGCCTTCTTGGGATCCATGCCTTCGTTGCCCTGCCAGGCCTCAGGGACCATGAGCATGACAGCCTCGGGGAGAGACAGCACGCCGTTGATGGTGAGCAGCTCAAGAACGTTATCGAACGCAGCCGAGTCGGAACCGCCGTCCTCGACAACGGGGTACAGCATCTCAAGCTCGTCCTTGAAGATATCCGAGTTCATGACACCCTCACGGGCGCGCATCCAGTTCTTGTTTCCTCGCAATGTGTTGATTTCACCATTGTGAGCAGCCCACCGCAGGGGCTGAGCGCGGTCCCATGACGGGAATGTGTTGGTAGAGAAACGCGAGTGTACCAGGGCAAAGTGCGCCTGGTAGTCGGCGTTGACCAGATCGTGGTAGTACGAGTACACCTGGACAGGGGCGAGCTGACCCTTGTAGACAATGTTCTTGTTCGAAAGGGAGCAAATGTAGAACCAGTTGGAGAGGCCAATGGTGTGCGTGGCACGCTTTCGCAGCACGTACAGCTGGCGCTCGAACAGCCGCTCGTCGAAAGTCGCGGGATCGGTGTTCTCAGGGACAACACCGGAGCCGTACGCAGAGGCGAGGACGACAAAGGGCTGGGCGATGATGGGCTCGCGGGACTTAGCCGCGGGGCCGAGGAGCGTAGAGTCGACGGGGGGCTGTCGCCATCCCAGGACTCGCAGACCCAACGATTCGGCAACGTCTTCCAGCTGCCTCTTCGACTCTCCAAAAGTCTCTTCGTCGGGCTTGAAGAATAAATTACCCACGGCGTATTGGCCGAGGGGGGGAAGCTTGATGTCCTCCTCCTTCTCAAAGTTCTTGACGAAGAAACGGTGAGGAATGGAGGTCATGACACCAGCGCCATCACCATCTCGTGCATCTGATCCCACTGCACCACGGTGGGTCATGTTGCACAGAAGGTTGCGCGCTACACACATTAGCAACTGGGGTATCTGCGAAGACTACAAGTAACTCACCATCGCTAACAATCTTGTGGCTAGGGTTGCCCTTGATGTGGCAAGCAAAGCCGACACCACAGGCGTCCTTCTCGAGCGAGGGATCATAGAGACCCTGCTTCACCGGCAGAGCACCTGCCCAAGAGCCATTGTTCTCGGTCTGGTACTCGTACGGTACGTATTGTTCTTTCTCAGCCTCGAGATGGGTTTGTCGGTCGTCGAAATCCGCAGACAGGCCCATGCTAGGCGAGGCTATTTTTCAGCCTTGTTGGAATGGTGTTGGGGTGGGAGGGAGAGGGCGCGGGGAGCCGGCGGGAAGGTCGCAGCGGAAAGGATCGGAAAGTACCGGCGAGAGCAGCAAAGGCCGCTCGAAACGCTTTTTGTTCTGGATAGGCAAGGTCAGTGAATCGTTTCCAGAAGACTGATTGTAGAGCAAAATTCGAGGTGGGAAAAGAAGTTGGGAGGAATCAAGAGCGGCCATCGGAGTTGGAGAGCGCACGGCTGGGGAGCCCATATTGGCACCGGCGCTGGGCGATTTCGGGTAAGTGGGGTAGGTGAGAGCTTGGGCAACTTTTTTTGTGCTCGTCACTGGAAATCCCGCCCTCCGGATTCGCTCCCCCACGATCCAAGCCCCTCTCTTTCACAAGCCTAAGCCTGAGCCCGAGTATGAGCCCGAGCCGCGCTCAAGTCGTTCGCTGCTCCTCAGCATGACTGAGTGAGGCCTGAGGCTCCTGACAAGCGCTCCGTCCAGGATGAGATGACCGCTTTCATAGGCTCTCCAGCTGGCCTGCATGTATCCCACGCCCAACAGCTCCAACGGCAGAAGCACTGCAGGCGTGACCGTTCCATTCGACCAGCCCTGGCGCCCATGCCGCTGGCTAATGTCACCGAGGCCACTCAATGAGGAGAATGGACCACCGGACCGCCGACCGTCATGCCACCCATGCATAGCGGGATGCACAATGACCGCACGCTGTCAACCCAGTGCAGTGCAGCTGGAGTCGCAGTGTCTGCGTCCTTTGATGTGTGCGCAGGGCGGGATTCGACCTCGGGCGGCAGCGGATTAACCCATCGAGTGACACCAGGCCCGTGTTTTCGGTTTCCTCGGTGGACGAGCTAGCCATCTCTCATTCTGGACGGAACTTGTTGGACTTGTGGCTGGAGAGCGTCGAGAAGCTTGGTTGATCGCAACCCCACCGTTTTCGGATCAAACTGGGTCGAAGCGCTCAAGGTTGCTGTGCTCGCCCTCCCTTCGCCACGAATAGTCTTGTGAAGTGGGAGAAGTGCGATGCTCGATCGTGTTTGCAGTATACTCATGACAAGGAAACCACTTACCGGCTGACTGCTTGTATGGTCAATGCCTTTCTATAGGGGTATCGTGGCAGAGGCTTCGAATCGTCAAGGAGGAATAGCAGCAAGAGGACAGGAAGAGTAAAAGCGAAAAAGGTCGAGAAGGGGGGGGGAGGAGGGCAACTACGCTTTTATTCTAGACCGGAGGGGATCTACCAGTGCCACAGGTCACTCCCACTTGCACCGTGGGAGAAGTGACAGCGAAATAATATTGCAGCGAATACCCGCAAGCGTTTCGAGTCAAACCGCCTCAACCACGCCAAGGCCGGGAAGAGGATCTGATGGAGAGTCCAGCCGGGCCTCTAGCCTGGCTTCAAGGTTGGGTGGAACCCAGTGAGGCTACAGGGGACCTGTCCGTTTTCCGGAAGACCACCTCACTGCCAGTCCCCCCCGAGCGGTACAGTACGTTAACACCGTGGCTCAAAGTCTCCCCTCTACAATTGATTGAGTTTACGCCTGTCCTGACTGTCCACCCAACGAGGCTCTGCTATCCCCGCCCTCCAAGCCATAGGGTTACCCGGCCAGCCGCAGATTGGGAGACGCAGCATGCCTGAGACACCTCCCAGGCCTGCAGTGGGAGGGTGGGGGGCGCTGCTGGGCTTGCCGGGCTTGCTGGGCTGAACACGACAGCGGTAGCGGGACGGAAACACCACGAAAACTGCCCGCCTAGCATCCCAATTTCTAGCGCTTCGCCCGCCAAACGCACCGGGCCATGGCCAGAATATACCGCATCCGGCCTCGGGCAAGTCTCCAAAGGACCAGACTACCTGACGAATGCCTGCCGCGGCACTGGCCGGTGTCCTGTGTCGCCAATCGGCCAAGGTCCATTTCTTGTTACGCGCCGTTCATCGGAGGCTCTGGGGCAAACAGCATCGCATCGTTCCTACGAAGTACGCTTCAGACAATTGGATATTCGATGGTTGCTGATGTCAATCATTTTCGACGCCCGAGGGACCGATCCACCACGCCACTCCTAGTCAGCTAACTCGGCTCTTTGGCGTCGAATCAGACCACAAAGCATTCGTTGATCAACATCTGCAAGAGTCGTCGACTGATTCGGGGTGCCAATGAGGGCCTTCGCCTCCATCACCGGGCACCTTGACTTCCCCACGATTCTCGCGAGTCACAGCGTGAATATGCCTGCAACCCTGCACTGTGGCCTCTGGCCTAGACGAGGCTTACTTCGTAAGGCGGCCACTATTTGAGTTCATGCCACCATGCGCCGTGGAAAGCATTGCCGGCACCGCGCCCAGGCGTCGAGCTTTCTGGCGTACTTGTAACCCGTCGCCAGGAATTCCCCAGTCTTGTCGTGCTCACATTCTCGCTCTGTCGGTCGTACTAGGACAGCAACTCGGCCGCACAGCTGGTGAGACGGAGGACTTCCACCTATCGGCCCAGACCCGGCGGAGGGAGCTCTGATGTATTGCCAAAAACGCTTGTGTAAGAGAATTCATCCAGGCGCGTCGCAGGGTAACGGGTGCTGCAGCACAAGGTTGGCACTCCGCATGAAGCTGCAGCTTGACTTGCAAGGTTGCTGTCGCTTGCAAGGGGTGCCCCATGCGCGGACATCAACAGCACATGGAGCGCACGGACTCGGTCTCCTCATCTGCTTCGACGGAGCCAATTACTGCGCGTCTTTTGCAAAGCCGGCTCGCCGATGTCGCGAGGCGACCCCAAGCCGCCTGTCGGAGTTGTTAGTCCCTGGGCATCCTGACGTAGCTGATGGGGCTGCCCGCCGCTCGAGCCTAGAGGGGGAGGGGGCGTCGCTCCGCCGAGCTCCTCCGTCTTCCCAGCAGGCTGGAGAGGCTCGCAGCATCGGATTCTCGATTATCGAGAAACGCGAGGACGGAGATGCGAAGCGAGCTTTAGCCAGTGTCTGGGCGCCTTGCAGCCGCGGCAACTCGAAGCGTCATCAGATCGCGATGCACGAGTCGAACGAGCTTGTGAAAAACCCTCACCTCGGGGGCTCATCTCACTCCCACAGACCAGCAGCAATGCGAGCCAATGGCGCAACGGCAGAAGCACATGCAAGAAAGGCCAAAGCCCGGGCAGCAGGGTCGTAGCGTCCCTAAAATCCGACCCTGGACTGGATCGCAAAAAAAGTGTGAGGGTGCCAACGGCAAAACCGCAGGGTCTTGTGGGATGTCAAAAAATCGACATCAGAAAATGGCACTCGACGACCAATCATGTGGCACCCCCCCGTCCCTCCAGATCCCTTATCTGAGACCAAGCACTGGATCTCGAGCTAGTGAGATGGCGAGTGGGCACATACTGGAGACCGTCTCCAAGTGCGCCTCCGGGCGAGTTGTCGACTGCATTGCGCCGCCATGCCGTGCGCATGCTGCTGCTGCAGATGGTGCTGTCGCGCCGGGCCAACCCCCACCAGCTGCGAGCCACCGTGAACACCCAGAAGTGATTGAAGTGCCGACCAAGCGTACTTCGTAAGGGAGGGTGTGGTGAGAGAGACAGAAGAGGCCAGCTCCCGCCGAGGGGAGCAGATCAATCTGCAACTACGGCGCCACGTCGACGTCACCATCTCCTCAAGCCCTCTGAAATGGGAGATTGACAGGACAGTATCAGCAAGTAGCGTCGTACAAGAGCATCGCTCCTTGTTCCAAATACCAGACCCATTTGGGGTCCTAGGGATTTGCGGAACTCTAGGTGGTGCCAATTTCAGGCAGTTGTGCCGGTTGTTCAAACGCCACGCAAGTGGACTGTAGTTGACTGGTTTCACTGACCAAGAGCTTCCTCCTGCGCAAATCACATCTTCAAATTTCTAATTATCCCCTCGAGACGTTTGCCCGGATTCACGGCCTAATACTCCCACCACGGAGCCTCGTTCCCCATCCGAAATCGGCGGCCCATCGGGGGACTGCGCTGCGGCCGAGAAACCCCGACCGCCGAGGGGGGAATGAGACACTCCGCGCAAGCAGATTCGTCAACCAAGAAACAAGGTGAGAAAGAAGGCTCCCTGGATCTCCGCTCCATCTGCGTAGGCGAGACAGAAACATGCAGCGGCGTGGTCCGCCAGGGCGGTCCAGTGGCTTCTTCCGAAATCTTCCGACGGACCACCACGCACCACTCTGGAGTTTTGTGAGGGAGAAAGAAACTCGTCATAACAACACTTCACCCCTGTTCCGAGCCGACTTTTCTTACCTCATCGCATTTGGGCAGACTTGTCTCGGAACGAAGGCCAAGACGAGGAAATAGGCAGCCTGCCAGCAGCAAGAAGCGGTGTGCTGTGCGGTCCCTTGAGCGCTTACTGAGTCCCCTGGCCTTTCGTCTTCCCTCTTCCCCAGAGCCATTCCGTTGGTGACGTTACCTCTGGCTGAACGTCTCGGTCACACTACCACAGCACTCCGAATGAGATCCTCCTTAGCCTATGCTCGAAGCGGTGCTTTGTTTTGTTTTAGTCTTGGAAAGGCATCGTGATTCCAGAAATCTGTTTCGGTCTTGCACAACTTCGACTGTAGAGCCTTAGAGCCTCTCATCTGAATCTCGTAGAGTGTGGACCCCAGATCTAGAATCTCTTGGCCCGCGCCTATTAAGCGCCATGACGGGCCCGTGCGTCTGCGGCTACCCCACTTCCCTTTTTGCCAGTCTCTCGGGCGCGGAGCAGCTTCAACACGCGCCGCGACATTGAAGTCGAGCAATGATGCAATTGCCAGCATCGCGACAATGTTTGGCACGCTGCCTGGCTTGACGCCGCGAGATGTGAGCCCAATAGCTTTAACCGTACAGCTCACGCTAACAGGTTCAGACACATTCACTCTGGTATTCTTCATCACGAGGGCCCGTCAACTCCCTCGCCCTCGATGCCTTGCCACATGATAACAACAATGGCAACACCACCCATCAACAACGCCAACGCAACGCGCATCTGCTCGAGCGCTCTCCGCTGCATCGTCTAGCACTCGACGAGCATCATCTCCACCGTCGACGTCTCAATGTCGCCAACTTCGGCAGCCACTGGCTCAAACCGCCCGGCGTTCCAAAGACCCTCCACCAGATGCGCGAGGAAAAGCGCGAACAAGAAGAACATGCCGAAGCTGTACGACGGGAACAAATGGCACAGGAGCTCGCCGAGGCGGAAGGTGGTCTGCCAGGTGAGGAGGAAATGGATGACGTACAACTCGATGGTGCGGGAGACCTGGATGATGAGATCCCCGAGGCTGGAAGCGACTTCATGATGGGATCCGCGGACGACGCCTCCGAGGATGAGGACGAGGAGGATGACTCTGACGAAGCCGACGAATCTGTCCTCCGCGAGGAGCGCACCAACGACCTCGTAGCAGCGCGAATGCAGGTGACTGACGATGCCTACCGCGAGGCCCTCATCCGCGGCGACCCCGAGGGAGGTGACATGTACGGCTCAGACGAAGAGATCCAGGAGCAAGAGGAGGGCCATATCCTCGACGAAGAGGATTTCGCGGAGGAGTCCCATCAATTGAGCCCTCAGGAGGACGAAGATATCGACTTGGGCATGGATGCGGATTTGGACGGAGACGTCCCGGAGGCTGAGGACGGTGGATATGAGCACACCGACTCCGAGGCTGAGATCACAAGTAGTGAGGAGGAGCGCGACGAGAGCGAGGACGAGCAGGGTGATGATGTTGGCTTTGCACCGAGGACGGCACCTCTTGGGCAACCGACAAGTCCGACGCTGATGGGAAGGGGCAGTCTCAGTGTGGGGAGGAGGAGTCTTGAGATGAGTTTGCTGAGCCACGAGGAGAGCAGTTTTATGGATAGTAGCCCTGCTCAGGCGCGAAGGGCGAGGTACGGTTGAGATTAAGCTGGTAAGGGTTGAGACATCAGGGTTCGCGCAAGGGCTGTAAAATTGGCCTTGTGACATCGGGCACGGCTCCTCTTGATCACGCTGATTAGCAGAAGAGCATCTTCTCATCATTACGGTTGTACGTATGTACGTCCTGCCTCCTTCATGCTACGTATGCTACGTAAGTATACAAACAAGAGTAGCTGTCAGTATAATGTACACAACCCCAAACGCCGGCCAACAATGCAAAATCACAACACCGCCCCATCTATGCCCTTTTTTCTCTGCCGCTCCTGTCCTTCCTCCATCTGCCCTGATCCTGCGGGCCTTCGCCCACGCTGCGGCCTTCATATATACTCAGCCCGGTGGTGAGCAACCGCGGCGACGTTGTACTTAGCTCAGAACAGCCACACGTACGTGAAGATGATGATGACCATGGCGAAAAACCCCAGCCACACCTTCCAAGGTATGCCGCTCCTCTCCGCCATGACCAGCATCCGGTTCATCGTTCCTCGTAGCCGCACTCTGGTCGAATCAAAGGTGTCGTTCATTTTCTCGGCCAGGGCCGAGCTATCGCGGATTTCGTCGCCGATTGCGCTTGTCATCTGGTACTTCTGTCAGCGATGTCTTTGCTAAGTCGCGGTCTCGCTGCGCCGGGCTTTTCGAATCGTTCCGCTTGGTTCGACCCCCTTCCTTCTTCTCCTCCACCTGGCTGGCTCTGATCCCCTTCTTGGGGAACGATGGCGAGGCGAGACGTCGAGGCAGGCGCGCGCAGAGGGAAGTCTTACATCTTTCAGCGTCCGAACTTTGCCCAAAATCCCCTTGACCTGATCATCATTCTGGCTCTCCAGCTCGTTCAGCACCGCGTCGCTGTACTGTCCCTTGCGATTCGGCGTCGCAGGTCTGTAACCTCCTCTGCTCTCCCCCGGGTTGAGGTGGCTAGGGGAGGGGGTGCTGTAGCCGTACCCGCCGGAGCTGGGGGCGGGCGAGGAGCGGGAGTTGCTGCCGTTGTAGCCGGCGAAAAGCTGGGAGCGGGAGTCGCGCTGATGGAGGGAGGATGCGCCGAACCTAGGGAGGAGGGTTGTCAGCCGCTGAAGGGGCATTGAATAGGGGGCGTCCGAGGTTTACCGTTGCGCCATGATGGAGGCGGCGCGCGACAAAGCGCGTAGTTCCGTACCTAGACCGAGGTGATGAGACGAAGGTAAACACCGAGCAGGGCGACTTTTGGATTTGAGAAAGGTGAAGGCAGGGTCGATTTGAAGCTGCCTGTCGGGGGCGATGTGAGGTGTTCTTTTCTTGGAGTCGAGACTCGTCGATTGGAAGTTGGACCCAAGTGGCCAATGACGTGTGGCGCAGGTGACCTGAATTCCGTTGGGATTGACGTTGAAGCCAGCAACCAGCAACCTTCACAGCCTACGTCCGACTTTTAGATTCGAAGTCGAGATCTTGTGCCGGGCCTACTAATCGTACCAATTCGTTGTGTAAGCTTGTGAAGGGCCGAGATCCTAGAGCTGGAGGCTGAATCAAAGTATTACATTTAAACAACATCACAATGCCGACCACCAAGTATGGTTCACGTACGTTGTCATCATGTTCTCAATTTTCGCATCTACTGGTATTTCCTCCGCCATTCTCAGCGAAAGACAGAATTCGTGTCATCGCAGGTGAGGCTTACTCAAAACATCGGCTCTGTTTAACAAGATCCCAGCCCCTTGCTATGCAACCCCCACATGCGGTCGCCACTTATATGTAGTGCGTGTTCAGACCAGCCCAAGGACATCGTTACCCACTCCGATTTTGCTCACCGCGGTAGTTTTTGAGACTTCGGCCGCAGGAACCTCGCCCGCGGTGGTTGCAGGTTCAGCTGCCGCCGTGCTAGGCGGGCTTTACAGCGTCAGCCGCGTTACCATTTCCGGCCACCTAACCCGACATCTTGGTATCCTCGTCAGGAGGTGTGAAGTCATCGTCATCCTCCTCGTCCTCATCGTCCTGAGGGGGGTTGTTCTCGGCGGCCTTGGCAAAGTCAATAACCTGGCCGCGGGTACGACGTCCGCCTTCGACGATGTTGTTGAGGTCAATCTCCTCCATGCCATCTTCCTCGCCTGCTCTCGTTAGTCTTCGTTCACGCAGTCCTTTCTGATTTTGCACGGAGTGCGGGTGTGTTTACCTGCTTGCTGATTCTGCAGGGGGGTGTTAGCGTGAATCGTGAAGTGTGATGCAGGTCAGAACGTACCTCGCCGTCGTCCTCCTCATCAGAGCTAGAGGAGTCGTCGTCATCCTCATCCATGGTAGTGTCGTGAGCCTGCTGCTCGGCGGTAGCGGCCTTGCCCTTGCCCTTGTCCTCGGCGACGCCCTCCGCAGTAGCGGGGTCTTGAGGAAGGGTAGCGTTGTTCTGGTCAGACATGTTGGTGGTCTTGGGGGATGGTACGAAGTGAAGTGTAGGTTGGCGAGATGTGGGACTGAAGCGTGTGAAAAGGGAGAAAAGCAGCTGAGGAGTGAGAGGTGGGGATGAGATGTGAAGGTGAAGGTGAGCTTGAGATGCTCGGGATGGGACTTAAAAGTGGCAGGCTACGCGACTGGAAAATGCGGTTGTTGGACGTAGCAACGGGGCTAATCCCGATTGGGCCAAGTGCACCTCACGTACAGCTGAGGAGAGTAATCACGTGCATAGAAATCTGCGAGCAGCTGCATAAAGGTGATTCATACTTCGATCTGGAGGCCTGGGTGTTTTGAATTGTCTTGAAAGCTGGGAAGCGTTGATGGTCAATCTCCTTGGCTGGAGTGGTCCGAGCACCGATATCCTTGCCTTACGAAGAGTTGCCTTGGGTGGATGTTCCAGGTGCGAAGTGTATATGGTGAGCTTGACAGGCTCGATGCTTAAAGGCCATTCGGAGCTCATCTGGCGTCAAAGCGGGTGGTATAAGTTGTATCCTGAAAACTGCCGGTGCTCTCAACGTAGATTCATATGTGCGAGTTCAAACTAGATCCCGACGCGCAATGAGCAACGCTCACAAAGGCGATGCGATGGAGAGCGCCATCGTTTTCGCGCCAATCGATAGTCTATTAATTGATGTCGCGAGTCGTCGTCTACTTCTCTGAGCCGCCTCCACTGAGCGCAAAGAATGCCGCAATAGCCAACATCCACCAATATCTGTCCACTGTTAGTACTTACAACACCTTGACCAAAGCGCACAGCATATACATACTTTTGCAGAAACGTCTTCTCCTGCTCCTCGACCTTTTTCCCCTCCGGGCTCAACACAACTGGCTTGTTCAGATCCGGCATCTTCCCTGGGCCCTCAACCACAACCTTGGCCTGAGGGCCAAAGTCCCTCGTTTGTCCCGCATCGATCGCTACTCCCTTCAAAGCCGCGCTCAACACATCACCTCTACGTTGGTCGACCGTCAGGATGATGTTGGGCGAGTATCCCTTGCTAAAGTTCTCTACCGAAGCAACCGTCGTGCCAGAGAGCCATGTCGAAGAGCGGGTGTCGTATTGACCGATCCTGATCAGAGTTGCATCCTCCGGTAATTCCGGGGCCTCGTAAGTTACGATTTGAGACGAGGATGGCGTGAGGGGATCGTAGGATATTTCGGCAAGGGGAGTAGGTTTGGTGAGATGTGAGATAATGGGTTGGATGTAGATCTGGGCGGATCGGGGGTCGGCGAGGGTGAGGGTGGCGGCGCAGAGGGCCGAGAACAAAGACGCGATGCGCATGGCCGGCCGTTTGGTAAGGTCGAGGGCGGGTGGTTGGACGTTAATGTGCTATCGGGTGTTGGAGGATAAGGTGGGAGCTGAAGCTTGGGCTTAGCGGAGATATCTCGGCTAATCCGCTCATTGTTGGCCGAGACGTCACGTACACCGTTCGAACAGGAATAGCTGCGCAACGCTTTACAATTCACGAGTATGGTCAAGCTCGCACCTTGGTTTTAGAATTTTCTTGGATTGAACTTCGTGTATATCCATCCAGATGATGTGTTACCAGTTGCCTCAAGCCTCTATTCCATACAACCAATAATGCTATGCCCTGAAACCCTACCCGTACGCCCAATATGCAAAATGCAGGCTCGCGAAAACCGACATGTGGACTCCTCTGTTTATTCTTCAACCCGAGCGCAACCGTGTCTCATACGTTGAGCTTCCGTTGACCTTTAGAAAAGGCGGTGCACACAAAGACTGCCAAATCGCGCGAGCGCCCTGTGTCTTTTCTCAATCGGACAGAGTCTTATCGCCAAGCAGCCTTTATGCTAGCTTGCTGCGGATTCTCTTCCGTCACTCTCCTCGTCTATGAGGTCTTCATCCGACGATTCACTCGATTCCAAAGTGTACCCCGGGGTCCTCTCGACCAAGCCGTTGTAGTAGGCAACTAATACCTCCGGATTGGGAACGATCTTCCAATCCACTCTGTGGAGGAATTCAAGCTCGAGTAGTTTCAGCTCTTGTATTCGCACTCCACCTACTCTAGCGTAGGTAGCATTGTTCCAGAACGAATCTGACAGGCCTTTCGCGGCAACCGTGGCAGCCGTAATGAGGAAACGATGTACAGTGAGGGTGTTGATGGTAAACTCCTGGTACATGGCGCATAGTCGATCGATATAGTAGACCATGGCAAGAAGCAGAGGCGGCGTTAAAGTGGCGTGGCGTGCCAGTCGATGGAGGTAATCGCGCACCGATATGCCGGGCGGTGTTCTAAGCGAGAAATGTCAGCCACCGTCCTGCCCGGAAGGACTGAGACGTCTGCAATAACTAACCTGCTATGAAAGCGCGTCAACACGGCGCTTGATATCCTAATCGCATCGTTCGTGGTGATGAGCTCAGACAGCATACATGCTATTAACTCGACGACATCCTCGACGGCGCATAGCTCGTACTTTATCGGTAGTATTTTCGTCGGCGTTTCGGCTTTCGCGCGCTTTGAAGATTTCGGCGACGGATTTTCTGTGCCCTCATTGATGGTCGCGGAGGCGGTCTGCTCAGTCAACTGGGTTGACGAGCCTCGCCGCTTGTTGGGCGATAAGGTAGCAGAAGGGTTCGAAGCAGCCGGCTTGGTCTGCAACGGGGCCGTCGCTGTCGTCGTCTCTGGTGTTCTCGCCAAGGGGTTTGTCCGAGGGGAAGTGGGGGGTTCGAGAGTATTCGGTGGAGGATTTTGACGATAGCTGGGTGTGGTCTCAGGTGCACCATCGCAGGCAAGGGCGACCTCGTCTTGACCGGCATTGCGCGCCATGGTGCGCGTTGCCTTGGGCGACGTTACGGAAGCGCTGGCGCTGTTATTGAGGCTAGCGCTCTGGGAGGAACGCGACTGCAGAGATGACCGGCGCGGGACCGGAGCGGCGCCGCTGCCAGAGCCTGCGTTCGTGCTGCTGCTGTGGGCGAGGGTATGAACGTGGGGACTCCGACGAGCAGTGGCATGGCGAAAGCTGGCGGGCGAAGTGGATGGCGAGGCGGCAAGGACTGGTGATGTCTTCAACATGGTCTGCGGCGCATCGTTGAGGCCGTTGATGGGAGGGGCATCTGGCGGTGGAGTAACCGGGAAACAGTGATGGCAGAATGAGGAAAAGAATGGGATTGTCGATGAGGGGAATCGTGCAGCGGATGGGAATGGAGGGAAGTCGGACTACAGACCGCGGGATGCGAGAGCCGTCGTCGGATTCCACTAGAAGTGGTCGGTGCCGTTGTCAGTCAATTCGACTTCTTGGTCGCCCGTCATGGCTTCGAGTGGCGTGTCTGTGTTGCGAGGTCGCAGACGTCCAATAGCGCCGTCGAAGTCGACCTCGTGCGCACCTGACTCTGGGCAGCTAAGGCAGTCTGGGTCCAAGGGAGTAATGACAGTCGGAGACTAGAGCAAGTCAATCAGAGACACGGGAATGGATGTTGCACACACTACGGACGGGCAGAACAGAATTTGATTGCCAACGCGGGCCTCTAGGGCTAGCCGAGCATCATCATGTAAAAATTATCCCAATTGTATCGGGCCGGTGACGGACTCCACGATGGTACGGAGCCTGGACCGACCGCACGGATTCAAGGGCAACACATGGTGGGGATGCGGCCGAGATACCCCAGAGGAAAGTGAAGGGTCTCGTGAGGCTTGCCTGTATGTGGACGAACGACCTCGTAGCCTCGATCACAGGGTATCCATCATGCGTCTCTGCCGCAAAGCGCTTTCGAGACGACTCGTGGTCGTAGGGGAAGTCGTCCCTTCATCCCGGTCGAGGTAGCCCGTCATCCCACATGGAAAGTCACTTTCCTGCTCTGTAGCACTGCTGGCACCACAGTGTTCCACGGGTGGCTAATCGATAAGCGCTCGTGCACGGGCCAGCTCATCCCGACAACCCCCAGACACCTCCAGAGCTTTGACGTGATGGGCCTGAATTTCTTGTCTACGGCGAGTCCTGACTTCACGACAACATCCCAGCATATACCGTCTATTCAAACTTGTACAAACATCTGTAACCTCAACATTCTGCAGACCAGCCATCGCCTTCGGATTGTTGTTTCACGCATCACCAACACCCAGCTCCTGGCTAGCAACATCTTAAACTTCGAGATCGAACCCCAACAACGTCACCGATCCACCCTCATGATCTGGCCATAGTCAACCCCGACCCAGAGATCACCGCGACTCTCCAAGTACCATCCGCCAACAGTTCAAAGCTCTCAACTCGTTACAAGGTCCATGGCACGGCCGCAAAGCCCCCCGATCCTGGCGCAGCTGCGTAGCGCAGCGACGGTTCCCGAGCAAGCGGCAGCATTGCGTGCCCTCAAGAATGATATCGTCGGTCATGTACAGAAGAAGCAGCAATGGATCTCGTTAGGAGTCTTGGAACCTGTTGTCAGGACCATACTACCAGAACCTCTGGATAAGCTCAACGGGAAAGGACCACAAGGGCCGTTGTGTTCACGCCCGCTCTCGGACAAGGACCAGGCAAAGCTGCAAGCGCTGCAGCTGCTCGCGAGCTTCGCTCACGGTATGTACAATTGCCCCGTGTCAAGGAAGGGGAAGTGCAAAGCTGACATGTGCATAGGCGGACCAGCATTTCTTGCACCGATCCACGCCGGACGTGCTCTTCCCGGGATCCTTTCCAACATCTCTCCCTTTTCGAACCCTCCCCAGATAGTGACTGCCGCCTTGCGTGCATTAGTAGACATTGCCGACGCTGCTGCACTGCAAGATCCGACCGCACCCTTGAACACGCAGTCCCTCGCCGATAAAGTCTTCGCCCAAGGGCATCTGGAGGCGTTCAACGCCATCCTTACGATCACGTCTTCGAAGCTCCATTTGCAGAAACAGGTGGAGCTGGTGTGCGACCTGATCCGGAAGTTGTGTCGGGAAGAGAGAACACAGCATGCGTTAGCAATGGCGGGCCTCCTCGATACCCTTGCGACCCGCCTGGCCAGCTTTGCCGTGGCCGATGGATACGTCGTACCAGGAGCGGCACTTGCTGCTCAAGAGGATGGGCTGTTCGAAGCATTCCCAGATCCCGCGCCCGCGAGCGCCAAGATGGGCCCTGTGCTGGAGGCCATTGCAGCTGTAGTGGGGGAGTCAAAGTATCGCGCATATCGACTCGCCTGCGCCCCGTCGATATTGGCCGTTTTCCCGTCCATCAGATTCGAACCGCCACGATGGCTCCTAGAAGTAAGAGCAGATCTGGGGTACCCTGGCGCGAACGAATCGCGTGGTCTGGATCTTTCAGCGATGGAGTATGTGCTACCAGCGATTCCATATCCATCGCCGCATCCATATTCATCTTCCGGAGGCAGCTCCGCACCCCAATCTTTCCAGGGCACGCCAGATCGCTCGGACTCCCAGCTCTCAAGTCGCAATTCCCACAACAAAACCTTCCCCCGGACGATGTGGGACATGGAAACTTCTCGTGCTGGCAACCAGGCCCCCGAGGTCGACGATATTGAGAGTCCACTGGTGCCTTGGCTCATTCACTTGGTGCGCTCCAGAGCTGGCAGCGAGCGGTTGATGGCAGCTTCTGTGCTCACCTCGTTGTACAAAGCCGGCCTGGGGAGCAAGCATATTCGTGAACACAGTATCGGGCTGCTTGTGGTACCGCTGTTAGTTGACATTATAGTAAAGAATGAGGCTGAGCCGGATGAAACCTTCGGGGCGAACAACGCCTCCAAACGTCAGATGATTTTGGAACATGCGCCGATGGTGCTGGCACGTCTGATCATTGATTGCGAGTATTTACAGAAAGCAGCTTTTGACTGCAAGGCCGTCAAGGCATTGGTCAAACTTCTGCGCAAATCCTACCAACCTTCGGAAGCGAGTAGTCAGGGCGCTATGTGGTCGCCATACCCAGATACCGACATGGATGTCCAGAACACCTCACCAATATCACAACTTGGAGACCATGGGCATGATGCGGCCTTGGCTCACCGTATTCGCCTGCGAGAGGCTGCCCTCAAAGCCATCGGGGCATTGGCGGCTGGCAAGGAGGACTACAGAAAAGCCCTCGTTGGGGAGGACTACTTTGTGTCCTATGTTTTCGAGTCATTATCAGAGTTTCCACGTAAGCCTCGTCTCAGCGCGAAGAAAAGGGGCGATGCGTCGTCCGCGGACGAGATTGCAACGACGGTCGACCCAGAGTTCGGCAGAAACCCTCTGTCGGTCATCATTGCGGCATGCCATGTGGTAAGGACGCTCTCTCGGTCCATCAGCATCCTTAGGACGTCGCTCGTGGACTATGGTGTCGCCATACCGATCCTGCATTTCCTCAAGCATCGCGACATTGATGTACAGAATGCGGCCACGGCAACCATGGCTAACCTGGTCATCGAGGTTAGCCCCGTGCGCGAGGTAAGCACTGTTGAAATGTGAGACAAAGAAGTTACTAACACTGGATAGCTCCTCGCCGAGAAGGGCGTGATGAGCATTCTGTGCGAGCATGCCCATTCAGATAATCCGTGTCTGCGATTGAACGCTCTGTGGGCTCTGAAGCACCTGGTCGATGCAGTGGGCGCCGATACCAAAAAGAGTTGTCTCGAGGAGCTAGAGCCGGGATGGCTCATGCAACTGATACGAGATGATGCTCAACAGGACGCAATGTATTTCAACGGTGGAGAGAAGGACAATCGGTCTGATGATACGGACGGGGATATCGACCTTGACGACCCTGTGGACGAACAACATCGATGGGTATATGGCACGAACGGCGAACTAGCAGAGCTGGACTCCAGGAACTCTTCACGAATGCGTCAGGCGGAAGATAGACTGGCTGCGGTCCGAGAGACAGAGCTCAATCCCGCGCGCAAGGCTCGCAACGATAGCATCGCTATCCAAGAACAAGGGTTGAACTTCATCAGAAACCTCATCGGCCATGGCAAGCAAAGTCTGTCCGCCGAACCCAGCGAAACGACCCAGATGATCGATCATCTCTTCACGGAGCTTGGCCAAGATCAAATTTTCGAAGTGTTGGCATCGAAGCTTCGCCCCAAACACCTCAATCCCTTCTCCCGCCGAGGCGGCGAATCCAAAGTTCTATATCCACAGGCACAGATCATCGTCCCTACTCTCTACGTCCTAATCCACATGGCTGCCAGCGACGCCCGCCACAAGCAAGTCGTCATCGCCCAGACGGAGCTCTTCAAGACTTTGGCCGCGAACAGCTCCAAGGACCGGGACGTGCGAGTCGCCCTGTGTCATCTCATCACCAATCTTGCGTGCCAAGAAGACGACGAAGAACCAGAAACCGTCAGGCAACGTGTCTTTGAACTGAAGAGGCTAGGGTTCTACAGTAAACTGCACGCCTTCAATGAAGACCGTGATCTCGACGTTAAGGAGCGGGCAAAGAACGCTGTCGCGCAGATGGATGCGGCTCTGGCGTCTCTCACCGGCTACTAGAGCGAGCAAGATGCGAGCCATTGGGAGAGAAGGACTGCCGCTACGGTAGATGCAAGGGGGAGAGCCCGCTCAGCGCCCGCTCTTCAGAGCAACCAGGCGCGGATGGAGCGCGAGGTTAAAAACATGCACTATACACCCCCAGCAGCTGGATATACGCCGGTATGACAGCGTCAGGTTGTGATGCACCAGAGGGGATCCCCCGGAGCTGGGACAAGGCTTACCCCGGGCAGTGCCCTCGAAGTCTCTGAGGTCATGCCGCCTGCTTGGTTGTGGTAACATTGCTGGACTAATCCGCAGCGTAAGCATCATGATAAATGAAGGCGTAAGGGTTCTGCTTGGGGCTTTGAAAATGCTCGGATTAGATTACGGCGAGCCTCATAATAAGACAAATATGCTTAACCGCGATCCTACCGTATATCGAAGACGACGAGTTTGCCACTACCAATACGTGGAGGGTGAAGCCAGGGCTCCCAGTAGACCAGATCAATCTCGCCTACCTCTTACCACCCTGACGTCGAGGGCACGGGCGCTTTAGGACACACAGACCGCGTCAGACTCCTCACAGAGGATAAAAGAAAGTGACGGGAACTGACACTGCGGCGATTTGAGGTGGATGGGGAGGTAGGGTCTCTGCTCACCACGGCCTAGGTCTCTTGCATAGATACTATCTCGGCGCTTCAAACGTTCCCCCCTGGCATCCACCATGACTGCCGCATACAGTTGTTAAGCCTGTCTATGCTCATGTGCCCTGATCGATCTTGAAGGTGTGGTAACAACACGCTCTTCCGTTGTCCACCGACGCCATCTTCATGATCACCAAGTATTGAACATGAAAAAGCGGTCACTCGAACCTCCGTGGCACTTGAAGACTATGGCCCCATGAGCTTAACAGTGATGGGGTTTGTGAAAGGCCGATGGTTTCGAAATCTTTGGTGATCGCGGGCAAGTGCGCATCAAGACTGCGCGTGTACAAAGCAGGAAAAGGAGAGAAATCCTCAAGCGTCTCCCTTGCTTTTTCTGCCACCACCTTTGGAGTTTTGACTGCAGATCAAGTGCTCCTTTACCAGATCGCCACCCGGTATCCTCGCGGCGTTGGCCGCAAATACGGTATGATTCATTGCATCAATTGTGTTTGAATCGCGTCCCCTTCATCCGGATCACTTGTAAGCCGCTGTCTGACATGACAGCATCGAGGGTGTTCGGCCGAATACTACGGTGCCATCCCGGACGAACATCCCCTCACGTCGACCGACCGCGAGACGCAGACCGAATCTAAGACAAGCAGGTAACCTTGTCCATGCCGTTGCCCACTCGCGTCCTCACAGTCAATGTCATCATAGGCAGGAATAGACGGCAACGCACGAGGGAGGAAAAACAAGGGTCCAGACAGTTTGTGATATTACTGCCTTAGCACGTGCGAGAGCCGCGGCGCATCAGAAACTTGAACAAGGTCTTTGCTTTTCTCTCTCACCGAGTGACCGGGATAGTAAGCCCTCGTCGCGGCACTCTCCTTCTCCAGTTTGGGTGTGGTCCTCAGCCGATGCACAGGGGCTGAGAAAGAAGCCAATGTTATTATCGATGGGGGATCAATGCCACCTTGGCATGGTCCCTTTGTACCGAATAAATATTAGACCTGGACTGCCAGGTAATGGTACTCAAAATCTGCTTTCGCTGGAGGAATTTGCAGAGGGACCCAACGCTCGGACGGTGCGACAAGCTGAGACATCAGGATGCATGAGGCTGCAGCGCCACCACTCACACAGGCCAGCAGCCGGCGGCGTGGAGGGCCATGCGCTGTAGGTTAGCTCCGTGCTCCGTACATGCATTGCATCTGCACATCGCCAGGGCACCAACGCCTGGCAGGCAAAAGCCAGATTCGAAGCTGTGCGTTTGTGTGGCATCATGATGCGCTGCGGGAGAGCTCGTGTCTGGCTTGGGTGCGTCAGCGTGCTTTGCCGGGAGTCGTGACCACAACTCCATGCACTAGCTTCTCCCGTAAGTGTAGGGTAACTACCAGGTCCTCCAATCCACTCGCCGTGATTCACTACGATTCTCACCTATGCTCTACACAGCATCTTTCAACTGGTATTTTCCCGGCGCTAGTGTCTGGGAAGCGGAAGGTGGCTGCGTGCGCCATCATCAGACGTTCGGCCGCCGCGATGGCCGCAGGGTATGATGAGACCCGAGGGCACGGGGCTCGACGCTGAAGAGGGCACAGAGGGTGGCAGGTTAACGTTTCAATGGTGTGTCTTGTGTGGAATGCGGAGATGGCGTGCGGCATGGCGAGACAGCGTGTTGGGCGGCACGTGAGGGAGCGTTGGATAGGCGTGACCAAGACGCGGGCTTGGGATGGCGAGGAATGCTGCACATTCCAATGTCTCTAGTCCGTAGGGGCGCTCCAGAGGGGCGCTCCAGACGATGGCGGCGGCGGCGAGCCTGTGGCTGATTGATGGATGGCCAACTTAGCATGAGGTGGGATGTGATGATGTGATGTGGGCATCGCAGCGGCCGCAAATCAGACGGAAGCAAAGCCACCCTTCAGCCAGGGCATCATTGTTGCAGGCCCAGGCGCCTGGCTCCAGCGAATCAGGCGAGTTGTTCGTTGTTCCGAGTCGTTGGGGCCTTGGTCAACCGCTGCTTCGGGTGGACTCCAGCGCCCCGTAATCTTGCCTCAATTTTCGTCGCCGGCATGATGTCGACAGCAGGAAAGGGTTGAAGCCCAAGATGCACCTGCTGATGCGTCCCATCGACAAGTCGAAATGTGAATATCGCGTACGCAGCGGAAAGGCGAAAGCTGACAGTGTTAGATTAGGTCGCGGCCCCAGTCTTTGCCCGTGAGATCTGCCGCACAGTGCCCGCCGCCCGAGTCTCTCACAGCACCTACCTGGAAGACGGCGCCAATACAACCTGAATCGTGAGGCCCGGGGCATTCCCGGCAGCATGACTACGGAGCGTACTTGTGCGCGCAGCTGGGGGCACGTGCCGAAATTGCAACGGACCGACCTGGGACGACCGCTGTTGGGGACGTTTGGGAGGGTTGCAGGGCTGGATCCAGGTTGCCAGTCTGCCAGTTTGCCAGTCCAGCCCCAGCAGTCCTTGCCCTCCTGGCAGGTGCGTTTCGCTCCCGGAGCACTGGGCCGCGGATGAGACGTGCGCTGCATCGATGCAACCTGGCGGCGCTCAATCCTCGATCCATCGCCTCCCAAGCGTTGCTGCTGAGCCGAGGAGGGGGTTGAGCGTCCGTCCGACTGTCTCTCCGTGCTGATGAGTCGCAGCCACAAACCTAATCAATGATTGTGCCGTTCGCTGTCCTCTCCGGAGCACGCACGGTGTGGTCGATAGCGGTCATGGCGGACGGGATCAGGCGGCTAGCCCCACCAGCCGCGCTGAGGATGAGGGTCGGGGTGAGCCCATCCCATGCTGCCCATCGAGGTGCGAGGGAGCCTCGTTTCCTCCCTCCCAAATGACGAGTCTTGTCGCTCCCCCGTCCGTCTGAGATGGCACTATCCTCGCACCGCGGCGTCCTATTCGCTGACACGCCCAGATTCCACGCTGCAGGACCCAACAGCCTTTACCCGACTGCCCGACAGGGCCGACAGGGGTGCCGGAGCCCAGAGACATCGGTGCGAGACAACAACTGGGAGGCCAGGGGACCATGCGGCAGGCAAGCACAGGCGCCCAGTGGCGCTTCGACCAGAGGGGCTTAGCGCTGTGGTAGCGTCTCTTGGGCTCGGAGGGTGGGGCGACCGTGGCGACATGGTTGGTCCTGGCGTCCCATGCGGGTGGATTGCGTCCCACCACCGCCATCTTTGGTGGCGGGCAGCAGCTCTGCAAATGGGGGGCTGTCCCGTCCTGCAGAAGGAGCACCGTGTCTGTACGGCGTTGCGTCGAAGGTCCCAAGGTACTCGATCCAACAATGATGGGAACGGCGCTGACCGCGAACATGGAGCGACGTTATGAACAGCTGAGGCTCGAGGCAGAGGCTTAACGTCTGCCCCGAATCCGCGGCTGTTGGCTCCGAGTCAATGTAGGTTTGCACGCGGCACGCGCACGAGGCAACCAGATTCACCGCACCGCTACTCTACTAGTGCGACTGCCATTGTTACCAATACCAGAGGATGGGAGGGCAGCACAGAGCACACACAGCACACACAGCACGCAGAGCTCACGGCGCGACCGCAGCGTACAAAGTACGAGTCGACGGCTGAGCTGCACAGTGTGCTCGTACCCGCTCCCAGGCTCCCGGGCCGTCCTTCTCAGTGGCTGTTCCTGCCCTCCCAGCACGGATGACAATCCACGACCAGGCATCCCCGTCCTTCCCAGGCCCACTTCTCCCACAGTGTGCATCTCTTGGAACCCTGCTCCGGGGCCGACCCCCTTCCACTCACTGCTGCCACTGGCAAGTCTGTCCCTCCCGGCTCCTCACTCTAATTATCCTCCCGCAACCTCTCGTGCCTCCTCTACACGACTCCCATCGTTGATAGAGTCGCGGCGACGTGTTCGCGTCACTCTTTGAGCTTCAACTTCTCTTCCCTTCTCTTTTGCCCCCGTTGATGCTCGGGAGCGTGACTCGTCATCCTGCGCCGCCCATCAATCTCTCTCCCCGACTGGACTCGGCTTGGACGCCTGCCAGTGCCCCGTTAATGAGGTCCAACCTTTCGGTTCTCTTGTGAATGTGAGTACCAAGGATTCGGGTCTCTGTTGGTCGCTCCGACCACAGATCAGGACGTCGTCGTCTCACACGCCTGTTGGATATTTCACAAGGCGACGAGTGCTAACGTCCTGCTTGAGATATCTTATTGATCCTCGACGACAACCGTGTACCTATCAAATTACCAACCTCGACGACCGTCAGCATGGCGACTGCTGCCGTCATCCCAGGCCCTCAGGGCCCTGAAGTCCAGAACCGCCATGTCATCCACCGCCAAACCAGAGGAGGACGCACGTTGTGGTACCAGTTGACCGTCCTCCAGCAGCCCGAGCGTGCTAGAGCGTGCGGCGCTGGCACCAGGGCGAACAGCGACAGGCGTCCCGTCGACCCGCCACCAGTGGTAGAGCTCAAGATCGCGGAAGGCGGCAACAGCTTCGAGGAGGGCAGGGACATTACTTTCGATTACAACGCCAGCTTCTTCCTCTACGCCAGTCTCGAGCAGTGTCGCAAGCTGGTGCGCGGCCGTGTGCAAGGACAGCCTAACCCCCCGATCCTGACCGGCGTCCCCGCCTCCGGCATGGCGTACCTCGACCGACCAAACCAAGCTGGCTACTTCATCTTCCCCGACCTCTCTGTTCGACACGAAGGCTACTACAAGCTGGCCTTCAGCTTATTCGAGACCACCAAGGAGGAGAAGGACTTCGACATCGACATGGAAGAGATGGGGTACCCTGTGGGCGTGGACTGGCGCATGGAGATCAAGACGAGCCCCTTCGAGGTGTACAGCGCCAAGAAGTTCCCTGGTCTTAAGGAGAGCACGGATCTGAGCAAGCAGGTTGCTGAGCAGGGCTGCCGAGTGCGCATTCGCCGTGAGATCCGCATGAGGAAGCGCGACAACAAGGGCAACGGCCGAGGACGACGCGAGGAGGAGATTTCCGCTCGGCGGACCGTCACCCCCAGCGAGGATCCCAATGTTGCCGCTGCCCGCGCTCGCTCACTCAGCAACTCGAGCGAGCACCGCCCCGTATATCCCAACGATGCGCAGCGACGTCCCTCGGCCGCCGATCCATATGGCGCCCCTCCGCCTGCACCTCAAAGCCACTTGTCATTTGGCAACGCGGTCCCCCAGTACGCGGCTCCTGCTGCCCCTGCTCCCCCGTCTCACCACCAGAATATCCCTTCAATGTCTCCAAGGCACGCCCCGGGGCTGTACTCCAGGCCAGAACCGCAACCGTACGGCGCTGGCTACATGCCTCAGGATCAGGCCGGCCAATACCACCAGCAAATACCGCGAGCCATGCACCCAAGCCCGAGCCCCGGTCTGCGGCACACCCTCCCTTCGCCATCGAGTTATTCGAGCGGTGGTCACTCGCGTCGCGATTCTCAGGCATCGTACCCAACCACGCCAGGCTCTTCGTACGGTCACCGCATGCCGCCCATCCACTCGGCTCCTCCTAGCCGGGTCATGAGCATCGACGCCATGGTGTCAAAGGACCAACAAGAAATGGGCCCGAACATGATGTCGGAGAGTCACAAGCACCTGGAGCCCATCCAACCAGAGACAGAGCCGCCTCAACCACCACGGAACATCCGCACTGGAGAGAAGCGCGCCCACGATGAGACCTTTGCACAAGATTCCCGGCCTCTGCATGGCGGCCAGCGTCCTAGAGACACGCCCACTTCCCACTTCTCCCGTAACTACTACGATGCTGGCCCCGAATGGGGTACATGCATGGACCGGAACGGCAGAATCATGTCGGTGAACTTCCCCAAGTTGACGTACGGAGGGAATGAACTGGCTTCATCTTGAAATTGAAAGTCTGGGCATACACACTGGAATGGCAACGGCGTTGAGGCGCATCTTGGATGAGCATGGATGCAAACCCCATGCCACACAAATCTCGACGACATGACTTGTCTCTGCACATGTCATGTCACCCCACTTCGTCATGGCGAAACCTCGTCACTTTCATTACTGTCGGCCGGCTTCGGCACACGACCATTACCACACTCACTGATGTTCCTACACCGACATATTTCCTTGATCTTCTTCAATTTTTCATCTGTTGTTGTTTCGACAACATACCATTGGGCGAGCTTCCATTCTCCACTTGAGTTTGCGCAAAGAGCCAAGCCAAGCGTTGTCTTGGGGTGATCACTGTTCATGATTGGGGTTACTAATGTTTACGTACGAAAGCGAGGAGCCTTTGCAAGGCGCCTTTGGACTTGTTCTGTTTAAGACTGCGCTCGGAGGTTTCAGCCTCCATGGCTTGTACGTGACTGGCATCGAGGAATGCTGAGGGAAGCGGCTTGGCGAGGGCAGCAATATACCAAGGCTTGCGTGTGGGCCGGCGTTATGTAGGCATCGAATACAATTGATATTGGAAGAGCAATGCATAACCCATCCCAAGTGTGGTAATATGCAACTTGTGATTGACACGATGTATACGGAGTGAACGATGTCTTAAAACTGGTGAAATGTTTGAGGGGCGGGCTCTTGTCTTTAATAAAGGGGTTCGCAAATGTGGAGCCCATACCCGTTGCTGTGGTGAGCGCCATTCCCGCGCAACCCCTGTAATCTGCCAAAGTCAACAACCTTTATTTCCCAGGACCCTCGCTCGCCCGACACTTTTCAGCCTCTACAACACATCAAAATCGCACACGAAAAGACGCACAGAGCGAGCAGGAAAAGAATCGATGCGCCATCGTTCCACCCGAGGCCGGAAGCTCAGTGTCAACTCGGAGGAGGGCAAGCAGCCGCCGCATCGCCAAAGATGCCCACCGCAACACGCTCCGCGAAGCCGCCCCGGCCGCCGTCACGATCTCGCTTCCAGGAGGGATCCATGAACGACCGCGCCAGCGCCGCGCCGCCGACGCACTTCATCGGCCCGGAGGCCTTTGCCGACGCCGACGACGACCACCGCAGGGTTGCCGGCGCGCAGAGGGGCCCTCGTGCCAGGGCCAGCGCCAGGGCTCTTAGGACGAAGCCCAGCCTAGGCCTGAGGGTTGCGCCTGGTGGTGGTGGTGGTGGTGGTGGCGTCAAGCAAGTCCCCTTGTCCACGGTCAGGCCTGTTGTTGCGGAAGAAGCGACGCGGGGGAAGCAGGAGAAGACGGAGGTGAAGCAGAGCCAGGAGCAGAAGAAGGAGAAGAGGTCCAGCAAGCTGGGACAGGTCTGGTCTGACCTGCGCTCGACGTTCCGCATCAAGAAGGACCCCGTGGCCCCGTCGACCGCCCTGCCCACGACCAAGGCGCCATCGATGGACACCGACAGACCCAGCAAGGACGAGGTGTACGCCAGCTACCAGCATCTTGTCGCGAGCGGCTTCTTCAGCTCGCACGCTATCCAGTCCACGCGGCAACCCGCCCCGCCCGGGGTGATTCAAAGACCAAGCACGAGCCAGGCGAACGGTCCGGCGCCGCAGTGGCCGCTGCCCCAGCTCCCGCTCACGCCCAACAAGTCACGGCCCAGCTCGCCCGTCAAGAGCCCTGCCAGCGCCTCCTCGCGAGGTACGAAACGCGCCAAGGATGACGGCTCGGATGAGGACGAGGACCCCCAGGCCAAGAAGCCGAGAAAGACGGTCTCGACGCCGAGGGATCTGGCCGTGCCCAAGAAGCGGTCCTCCTCGAGGCTCAGGAGCGTCTCCAACAGGAACTTCTCCGGGCGCCACGTGAGCGCGGGCGCGCAGAAGATGGACGGCGAGGCAAGGGAGCCTAAGAAGCTCACCAAGCGCGCGCTCGATCGACTCCCCGCGGCCGCCGTCCCGGATCGCGGCAGCTCGGCTGCTGGCAGGGCCGTGGGCAGGAGGAATGTTAGCGACATGATCCCCCCAGCCCCGGCCATCCACGTCGACGGGAGCGAGCGCGTTCTCAGGCCCAGACGGTCCGCGGCCGACGTCAAGACGAGCGGCATGGGCGGCGGCCGAAGCAGCACCGACGACGGCGGCGGCGGCAGCGGTCTGAGGGTCAAGCCGGACGCCAACAGGGGCATCCCCGTCGTGCCCGGGATTCCCGCCAAGTTCACCTACGGGGAGGACAGGGAGAACAACGGGCCGTGGAGGGGGCTGCGCGTGGCCAGGGGGGGTGGCATCAGCTAGACTAGGCTACGAAGTAAGTAAGTCCTAGGGAAAGGGGAGGAGGGGTGGAGCACAGCTTTTCACGTTTCTACGACTTTTACGAATGTTTGGACGTACATACATGATGGGACGAGACGAAACTGTACATTTCGCGCGTTTGCACCTGCGTTTGCGTTTGCGTTCGGCTACGGCTTGGCTTGGGTTGACTTGAGTTGGCTTGGTTTGACAGTCTGGCGTTGTTGGTTAGTTGGTCTGAGTCTCCGTACGGCTCGGTCTGGATACCTTGGTGTTGGATCATGAATTGTTTTTGAGACGGGCGGCTTGAGCTTTGCAGGTCTTAGTGCCAAATAATTCTGAGATGACTACTCTGACCAGCAGAGCTTTCCTTCAGTGACGCACCCATCCCCGGGAAGAATACCACAGCTGCGGTCGTCGACGTATAATATCTTGATGCGCTTTGAAGAGGACTGATGACCGCACATCAATCTCAAGAAGAATAAAGTTCAATCCCATTCATAAACCCAATCCGCCTGCTCGCGTAAAAAGCGCGGCGCATGCCCCATGCATGCGCGGCCAACACATGATATCTATATACTGTACGGATGTCCCGTCATGAAGAAGCTCTAGGACCCCGATCGAAAAAAGCCCAAGTACAATTCCCATTCCCTACTCCCCCATTGATATCCCTTCAGATCCTTTACAATTCCACAACTCGATCGTGTCCCACACCCTGCTGCTGCCCTAGCGCTGGTGCAGGGTTTCCCGAACTCCGGACATTAACAACAAAACTCCTCACAATGGTGATCGCCGCCACCACGAGGTTCATAATTACTGAAGGCAAAGACGGAAAGCATCGGTAAGCCATGGCACAGATCATGATGATGAGCAGGGGGATCTGGGAGTATGTTAGTGACTGATCAGGGATGGAGTGACTAATGCTGCTTACCCAGACAACGAAGAGGTTTCTGTCGTTCCTCAGTCGTGTGTGTTTCCGATCCCTCGCTCGTAAGAGCTGTTGCTGTTGCTCCTTGGTGATAGCGTTCTTGCGACCAATCGTGATGATGCGTGGCTCCCTATCTGAGCTCTCGCCCTCCGCAGGCGAAGGAGGCTGCTCGACCAGCTCTTCTTCTTGGTCGTATAGAGTTGCACATTTCTGGTCGGCTTCGGCTTCTGCCGCTGCCGCCGCTGCCGAAGATTGTTTCGTATCTAAATCTCTCTGAGGATAGATTTCCTCGTATGCTGGAGGTGGCGCCGGGGTCTGGTTCATGAAGGATGACAAGTCCCACCAGCGGTGATCCATCTTGGGCGATGTCTGACCGTCCTGAGACTCGGGACGGCTGCCGTTCATACCGGGCATATACGAGGTCATACGACGCATGAAGGGCGCCTGCTGGAAGTACGCCTGGTAGTCAGGGAAGCCGGCAGGCAGCGCAGGCATCTGGGGCATTTGCGGCATCTGAGGGAAGTGGTTCTGCACATGCAGAGCCCACGACTGCTGCAACTGGTTGAGCTGCGTCTGGAAATGCTCTTTCAAGTCAGCCATGGTCTTGATTGGCTGGGCACCCTCGTCGTCGGAGCCCTCCTGAGATGATTCCCGGTGGTTGGCAGGCGCCTGCCCATGAGCACTGGGGCGCTTCATGTGGAGATAGACATCCTCGTCGGGGTCCTCGTCCTCAAAGTCACCGGTGGTGTACTCAGGGCTTTCCTCGCCGTTGTCAACCTCCTGGTTGGTGGTGACTCTGCTCATAGGCTCGCACAGAGAGCGGAGCGAGCTGACGCTGCTGGCACGGCTGTGAGAGAAGTCTGCGCTCTGCGATCGCGTGAGCGAATGCCTGATTGCCCTTGTGACGGCACCCGATTCCGAGAGATCGACAGCAGTCAAGTCGGAGAGGTTCAGAACCCTAGAGCTCGCGCCCGCGCGCATGAGCCGTTGAACTATCTCAGGCTTGTCGTGCATGGCAGCCAAGTGCAGGGGCGTGCAGTGGCTGTTGTCCAGCTCGTTGGGATTGGCGCCTCGCACCAAAAGAGCTGCCGCAAGTCGGCGGAAGCCTTGGACTGCTGCCAGATGGAGCATCGTGTGTCCCGAGGAGTCCTTGATGTCGAGGTTGGCCTCGTATGGGCTGTCATCATTGTCGATGAAGTCGAGGCAGCCCACTAGTTGCATCTCCAGCTGCTCGCCCGTTGCTCCCGGTGCAGCCTGATTGAACATATTCGATCCGCCCAGCGACTGGTTGCCTCCCTGGAGCTGTGTCTGGAGGACTTGTCGAGCCACTCTGTTCACGTCCACGTCCGACGCGCCACTCATTTTACTCCCGATGAGGCGCAAAGCAAGTTTCATGAGACGATCCTCGGTGTCGTCAACATATCTAAAGCTCGTCGTGGTGTCCGGGTTCCATTGCTGGAGATTGTCGGCCGTAACCGGCGCTTCGACAGTCACATTGACAACACCGGAAACGTTGGCCGCTGGCACCAGGCAGATGACAGTGTCACTGCTCCAGAACGTAGTGTAGTGTGCCTTCTGCTCCCCAAACCAGATATTCATGCCATTTCCGAGATCCTTGCCCAGAACAGTAACTTCGTACCCGCCTGAAATAGACCCTTCTTGCGGTACGACCTTGCTGAGCTTCGGTCTTCTGTCGTTGAGCGCCGAAGCCACATCCAGACTGGGCTGAGGCATGCCGTTTGGCTGCGACTGAGCAATCCCGTCCATCCCATGTTGCATGAGACCATTCATGCCAAGATGCGGTTGTCCCATGTTCTGGAACATAGGCCCGCCTTGCCGGAAGCCTTGATTACCAGATTGCTGGCCCAGATCATCTGTAGGTGCCCTCGCGGGGCTGACAGGCGAGAAAGTCGGCCCCATCGGCTGCGACAGCTGCGGACTTGGTACACGACTTGGGTTGCCGGATGGGGGGTTCGAGTAGAACTGGGAAGCCGGGGACTCGCCAGCAGAAGGGGCAACAGGTGGAGCAAAGCCGTTGGCGCCAGCGTTCGCATGATGCATCTGTGGGCTCGTGGTGTGATAGCCAAAGATGTGTTCGGGAAAGTCGTTAGGCGAGGTAGATATGTCCATGCTTGATGCTCTCGACTGCTCGGAAACGGCTTGATTTGGTTGGCTTCCCGGGGCATCAACCTTGGTCATTGACAGTGACTGGGGCACTCGAGGAGGAACACCTTTACTCGACTTCCTTTTCTTAGCCGAAGGCCCGTTCTGTGAGGGAGATGCAGCACGCGAATTTGCGGCGGACCCAGGTTTGATAGCGCGCGGTGCACGCCTGCCACCATTCCCTTTGGGCGAAGGCCCATCAGCAGCGGGTGACATCCGCGCAACGGTCGAAGCACCTCCTTGCTGTGATCCAGGAGATGCCGGCAGCAGCGTCGGAGGGCCGAAGCTAGGTGCGGGAAGGTTTGGTAACACAGACATGCTGCCAACGGTCGTCTTATGGTCGTCCGTCACCATAATCGGGCTCGTCATGTTCTGAGCGACGACATTACCTCCACAGTCCTTCAGAGTAAAGATGATGTTGAAGCCTGACTTTTCTCCGTGATGCCGGCAGTAGCAAGCTATGCGCAGGGGCAGAGTGATCTTGAGCCCCGGAGGACCCTCCAGAGCCTTGGTCTTCTCCCATTGTTTGGTCTCGTTGGTGTTGAACACAATGATGCGAAAGTTCTCGTTCCTAAGCCATGCGTCCTCGTCTTCCTGGTTCTTCACCCGCTTCCTGGCTGCGCGCTTTCGTTCTCGGACCATGCAGCCCGAGCAAATCCTCACTTCAGCGCCTTTTTGAGGAGAGTTCCGGTCGTTGTTCTCTGGCGGTAGTTCACCCGGCTGTTTCTGAACCGCTCTCTCAAAGGCTTTCTTCCTGAGCTCTTCGTTCTGCATAGCGCTGGTACAGACGACCGACACTGTCATCTCGAGGGTGTTTGGGCTCAGTGGGGCCTTTGGCTTGTCCATGAGCTTGGGCTTCGAGATCGTCTCAGGTGGCAGGTGAAGCTTGGTGATGCCCGGTGGCACAGGCCTCAAAATGAGATTCAGTTGCGTTTGAGTCTCGACTCGAGACTTGCTTGGATCGTCGGGGAGGTACAAATGGTAGTTCCCGTGGAGTGTTCCTTGTGAGGGCGGATCTTGCCGCACCCCATTCGCCATTCTACCGTGTGCCATCTTGGACATCGCTTCGGGAGAAGGGACCTGAGGCAGCGCCATAGCTGGAGCATTGTGCTGGGAAAACTGATCCACCGACTGGCTGGACGGTTGTTGCAAGTCCGGTACCGGCACTGGAGATTGAGTTTGGCTCATGGCCATGGGCGACATCCTTTCAGGGGCATTATGCCACGTGTTGGTACTGGCTGAGTCGATTGATTGTATCTAAGAAGCGTTAGTGTGAATCAGGTCGTCATCTTGCATTTTGCTCACCGAGTGATGCCTATTATGCTGGGCATTTGATGGTCCGCCGTCGGCAGCGAAGTTCGATATAGAAGGTGAAAATGGATTTGTCGCTGACCCAGGAAAGATGTCGTTGGGGTTGACGCTTAAGCCATTCGACTGCTGATTTCCAAACGTGAATCCCGAGCTCGTGGCCCCGAACATGCCCATGCTAAGATTGTTGCCATATGATTGTTGCTGTTGTTCGTTACCTGTTGATGGACTCGGATCAGACTCCAAGCAGTTGGTGAAATCGATCATTGAGTTCATGTCGAAGTCGGCATCGTTATCCATGCTGTGACTAGTGAGAGAAGTATCGTGCGGCGAAGTCTGGCTCGACATCGACTCGTTGCGCTTGGCCGAACGTTTCGACGATGAACCCGCCGAATCGTCCGACAACTCGTGGTACCCTCCTTCCGACAGGTCAAGCTGCTGCGTGTTGAAATTTGGCGATTCCTTGGTCCTGTTTGTGGCGTCCAAATGTTGTAATGTATCTGGACTGCCTGTCGAATACTCCATCAAGTCTGCGAATGGATCTACGTTTCCTGCAGGAAAGGAGGCCTTCGAATTTAGAGTTGGATTATCGGCACCTGCTATGAAAGGAGTGGGCGAGTCCAGCTTTCTCTTCGTTGGCGGCATGCTGTGCAGGGCGCTGGACACAGCGCGCGCCTGGATCGCGTCGAATTGGAAGGAGCACCTCGTCTGCAATTGCTTGGTGGAGTCCCAGTATAATCGCTTCAAGCGAGCGGTTTGTAGTCGTTGCGAAGCGTCGCTTTGAGTTCGAGCGTGTCCTCCGTTGGAAGTGTATCAGTCGGAAGCGCGAGCCCAAGTCTGTACGCCCAATGGTCGCAGCGCAGCAAGAAGCAACAGGTGGTCGTTCGAAATGTGTCTGCGTAGCTGTTCGCCAAGATTCGTTCAAGCGAGGCCTCCGTGTCGTCGTTTCGTCGGATTATCTCTGCGGCGGGCAGGACGGGGAGAGCACGCGATATCGTAGGCGATTGTCCAAGGTCCGAGGCGTCGCGGCTTCTGCGCCGGCAGGACAGATGGGCCGTGGCTCCGTGCGTAAGGCAGGGCCGTGGGTATGAAGCCCGTGACGTAAGTAATCAAACAAGGGGACTCGGACTCGGAAAGTCGCGATGTCGTTGTTGTTGAGAGTGAGCCCCGGATTGACAGATGGAAGGATTTCAACAAGTTGAAATGCGTGGTCGGTGTAAGAGTGGAGTCGCTGTCCTGGCTCACGGCGGGCACGGGGGTGGATGATACAGGACCCAAAGGCACCAACTGGACATGGACCACCTGGGCAGCCTGGTGTCTCCAAAGAGCAGCCTCTGATTGGCTGGCAGCATCAGAAAGAGCCTAAGAGATGTGCTGCAAATTGCTGGCGTGGCTCAGGAGTCTCGCCAGGCCGCGACCCACCGAGGGGCAGCGGCTGCACACTGCACTTACGCTGCAGCGCCGGGAAGGAGGTCTCGCACTGTGCAACAAGGCGGCGGAACCACCCTCTGTACGGTGCCAGTTCCCAATGTCTGACTCACTTCAGGCCCCCAGCACCGTAACCCCGCCGAGGTCCGCCGAGGCCTCAACAAAGTGACGAGCATCATCTGGCACCGTGGTCAGCTGTCATCATCAACTTCCACGTAGGCCTTTAGACCGGCGACCCAAACCCGTCCCTTTTGCTTTGGCTCTCACGTTCATCAGAGAACTCTGTTTGACTCTGCAGACTCGGCCGAGTTGGCGTGACGGTGCAACCCGACAACCGCCGCGCACGATAGCCTTCGACTGGCCCAGCCACGTAAAACGCGCCCTCAATATATCCTGCACGACGCCGCATGCAGATTACGAGATCTTGCTGTGCTGCTTCTGCACTATATCTGGCACCGTTAATAACGTCTTCAGTCAAACATTCCAGGTAGCCCCGTCCTGGAACTCCCGATGGTGGTGACCCTCCTCATCAGGCACGGCGTCATTGGTTCACCAGGACCCTGAAAATCTCCGTCTGAACCCCTATTGTCCTCCATCCAACACGCAGTGTCTCGGGCCGGAAACTTCTTCGCAACCCTTGAAAACATATAAAACTCAACGCTGACTGGGCGATGGAGGCGCGATTTATTACAGTTGCACCGAGTTCTCGGCGCGGTAGCTGCAGCAGTGATGGACGAAGCTGTTGATAAGAGCCACTGAGGCGCATCTGCAGTCAATAGTGGTGGTGTGCTACCCTCCAGCCACCAGTACACACGCACGCCTTCAGGCCTCTGCAGGAGCCGTCCAATTGGCAGGGCCATCGACATATCGCACCGCCGATTGTGGCTGCAACCCCGATAACGCTCCATTGACTCTAGACAAAAGCTTTCCACATATTCAGTAAGATCTCAATTCAACGTGGATGCGTGTGGCCGGAGCTGCCGATGCCTATGGGAGAGACTGACACACATATCCGACTATGTCTCGGGTGCTGGCAGTATTTAGCGCTCTCGACCTGGAGTCTTGGCCATGCGACATCGAGCTTCGGATATAGCAGATCGGCAGCGGCTGTGAAACTTCCAGAAGCCTAGATTCGTGTCGCGCCGACCTGGAACTTGCCCGAGACGCCATCAAGCCTGGCTGCTCGAGATGAGGTGCCGTGGACAACGCTCAAAGGCAGCTTCAGGCTACCCGGCCAAATTGAAGAGGCATTCTTTGATTGTGCCATTGATCCGAAGGAGAGGAGCAGACGGACGGATGAGTCGGGCTACAGTTAGGAAATAATCACACTTCAGTAGAAGAAGGACTTGGTAACTCTCGGCAGAGTAAAACTTGGTGAAACTCACTCGTATTCGAGCTTGGGGCGAGCTTGGGGCGAACCGAAAAGAACCGTTACTTTCCTTGAGAAAAGATCGCTTACTCAAGGGCAAAGGGCGATGTACATTCGAACCCCGTAGCCTCCTCTTCGGGTCCTGTGTAACATCTTGACGCGCACTATGGAGGTCAATATCCTCACCGAGTCATGTACCCTTTTGCTGGCTCCAGGATGTTGATGTTGGATCTCTGCGACTGCCCGGGTTCAGCTCCATTGGCGGCGAAGTCCTTCTATTGTTCGCAGTAAGCCGCTCGTCGAAGGGCACGTTCTGCTCACGCGACGTTCAATGAAGTCGCATGTGTGGTCTACAATGCACATTGTTTGTGGCGCTTTATGTATTTGAGAGCTGCTCTCTCTGTTCCTTAAGAGACATCACGATGGCTCGTAAAGGAGAGCACAGACCTCCTAGCTCTTGGCCCGCTGGGCCAATATACTGGTCGGCAAGCACGACATATGGAGTACTGATGGGTCTGAGGTTGAATTTCGTTGGCGAAGAAAAGAACGCTTGAGGTGCTCTGTCTTTTCCAATTAGTAGCAGTAATAAGTAGTAGCAATGTTGGACTGCATTTGATATCGTCGGTGGAATACAGACCTGACAGGCACAGGCGTTAGGCGAACGCGATAATGTCGTCGTGTACATCTTCGCTTAATGAAGTGCTCGGAGATCTGACACCATAACCTCATTCCATTTTCTGGAGAGCATCAAAGCTATCTATGTTGAGAGGGCTTCTCCCTAATCCATGCGCCACGCCATAAACAGATCCCTGACCAAAGACATCAAACATGACCCAGAAGAACTTAGCCGAGCGCATCTTCTTACACAACAGGCATCATTGCCCCCTTGTTAGCCAACCTATCCGCCGCCTCATTGCCGACGTTTTTCGCATGCGCCGGGACCTTCGTGAACTCCGTCTCACCACCCTGCTTGCCCCTCTCCCTGATCAACTTAACAATCGCCTCAATCTCGTCCTTATTCAGCACCGGCTGGCCTGCAGAGGTCATCCAGTTCTTCACCTCCCACCCTCTGTACCATTTCGTCACACAGTTGAGGCTGTACTGGGAGTCGACGTGGACATTGACGTTTTGGTCCTTGGGTACTGACTCAAGGGCGCGTAGGATGGCCATGAGCTCGGCACGGTTGTTGGTCTGCGGATCGCCAGCGAGGCGTGCACCGATGTTACGAGGATCGTTGGGACCGAAGAAGACACCAAAGCCAGCCCGGGAGCCGGCCTGACCGTTACCGCGGGAGCTGCCATCGGTGTAGATCTTGAGCGCGCCGTTCTCGTCGAACTGCTCCCAGGCTTTTGATTCAGACTTGGTGGTCCCATCTTGCCCCTCGTTGGTGCTTTTTGATACTGAGGGACCCTTTTCGAAGGCCTCAATTCCCTCTTTGGTTCCATGCTGCCTCAACCATTTTCCGAGTTCCTTGATCGTCTCTTTGCTTCCCCACTGTTTGATGAACTTGACAGCCTCGGCCTCCGTCTTGTATGAGTGCTGCTTCGCGCCCGCGACACCCACACACCTGTCTGGATCATAATTCCTGAAGATGCCAGTCTCTCGCCCGATCGCAACGGCATAGTACTTGTCAGATACCATAGCCTGTCCAGCGACGAAGCCCTTGGCCAACTCTGGCGTCGGCCAGCTCTTGTCTGTACGGATATATCAGCGATCTCATTCAGTCGCAAACGGAAAACTCGCAGACTTACATTGAGCTCCCGGGAACCCATCAATTTGCCGCTTGCACTCGTCCCAGGTCTCGTAGACGCCCGGCGCCCTCCCAACCTTGACTCCGTACCATTTCTGTTTCTTCTCCACCTTTGCCTTCTTGTTCCCAGCGGTGGAAGAAGAGGCAGTTGACCCTCCGCTTGGCAAAGCTGTGACAGCTTTCCGTTTCGGCGGCATGGTGAAGCGGCCTGGGTGCGGAATGTACGGATCGGCGACGCTGAGGAAATCGAAAAGGCCGTGAAGATCTATCACAGACGGTGGGAGCTTTGGCCTTTTATCCTCGTTTGCACAAGCAGATTCTGCTCTCCGGTTTGTCGCAAAGCTAGCAACTAGCAGGTTCTGGACGCAATGATGTTGATGCACAATCGGATTGGACGGGCGCGCGCGGCGGCAGAGGCAACGAGGGAGGAGTCATAGAAATGCCATGTCGTCTTTGTCAATCTGTGAGGCGTTTCGCGTAGGCCCCAACAGACTTCTGCGGGCTGAGGGCAGAGGTTGGACGCGATGATGTTCTTTGTTGGTGTCGATCGGCGGCGGTGACGTGCGGACCGGTATTTGGAGTAGGGTCGCCAGCGAGTGAAGGTGGGGACCACCCCGACAACGGTAACGGTAACCTAGTGCCCAGGCCGACCAAACTCATGATTGTAATGTTTCTATCCAAGTTATGGATTTGGGCCTGGAAAAAGCATTGATCTTCCTTCTCTCTGAGCTAATTAGCGGTTTGCAAATCTCAACACCAGTCTTGGGTCTAGAATCTCAGGTGTGGTCCCATGTTACACTAGCAATGACGTTGGACGGCCTCGCAAAGTTCATTGAGGAAAGTTGAGTTGAGTGCCATACAATATAGTTCATCACTAATTCCACGGCCTTCTCCATGCCCTTGTGTAGCTATCGTACTTGTACATGTTGACGCGGTCCAAAGGTCCTCCACAAAGCAATCTTGAGGTTTATCTAATCCCTCTCTCTGCCCCTGCATACGGATGCACCAACCAACAACAATGCTGTGAATATGATACATGTGCCCTGTCTCACCAAATCGGAAGCTCGAATGGCCATAGTAATGTCGCATGGTAAACGTAGGTTCGCCATGAGCCAAACAATTTCGGACACTGCCACCGCCAAAAAGGGCATAAGGAGCGATCGAGACTCATACACGCCGGGGAGGTGGTAATCCTAAACATGAGTGTTCGGGCTAATAGGAGGCAGGGGCGGGACGCTTTCGCACTCCCACTCCCATGCCAACAGGCTCCAGTTGAGCTCTCGCCTCCAAAAGAGCCCCAGTCCTCGTCCACCTCCATCGGGTCGATCATCTGCGCTCAAGCCCCCAGTGCAGGGCATGTGCTTCGCAAACACTGCTTTGCCCATGCGTGAGTGAAGCAAGCCCATCGAACATTCGACGCAAGGCTCGTGGGTGACGTAAATTTCCAGCGCATGGCAGAGATAGCCGTCCTTATTCGGATGTTCCTGTTCAAAACACGCCTGCTCGAGGGGCAGCAAGGGCTTATCCTGGAAGGCGTCATATTCCAGATTAGGTTCGTTGATGGGGAGTCCAACATCACGACGCTCGTGACGCACCAGCTTCTGCGCCACCATGCTCATAGCACGTAGTACAGCATGCGTTAGGGGTAGGCTGGTCCCGCCAATGCCGTTGGGCTCCTGGTGCCAGCGTGCATCGGCAGCGACAGCTACCAAAGATGATCCATGGTCGTCTCGTTGAACAACACAGCAGCCTATGGGCTCCCCAATACCAGCAGCTTTCCCTTGCTGGGCAACTCGGTAGGCGAGGGCCATCCAAAGAGAGGCAGAGTCCTTAATCTCTTCGTTGCCGCGCGCGACGACGCTAGGATGCGGACCTAGAGGATTGTTCTTCCGGTAGACCGTCGGCCAGAACTGAGCTGTCCACATGGCCGCCTGAATCTGTGACGTTGGGGCCAACAAAGGAATAGGAATGGTAGCTAGAAAGAGCTCCGGCTCAATGCCTTCGATTCCGGATAGTGCTTGGACAAGCTCTTCCCGTGTGTATTCTTTGACCTCGCCCACGATGATGTAGATCCAGTTTGACTTGGCTGTGTGAATTTGACGCCCAGAGGGATCATCGTTCATAAACTGGGTCTTGAGGTGCGCAGGGAGGTCGGAGGGCTTCGCACATCGACGCAGGTGGGTAAGGGTGTTAGCATTACTCTCGCCGTGGAGGTTGCGCAGTGCCCTGAATAGTGTCAGCTTCTGGGGAGTGAGAGGCCACTTGAGGAACGCAAACTTACTCAAGTACGTTATTAGCAGACTTGGTGGGCGCTCGAGTGATGAGAGCTTGTACGATAGTGTGATCTTGCCGAACCTCCTGTGTAGTTTTAAGAGGAATCAACACACCCTTGTTGATGGAACTCGATATGAGACCATCCGTCAGCGGGTTAGGCAAAACGCGACGTCGCAACTTGGGGTCCTTGGGCGGCTCTGGAGGTGCCTCTGGGATGTTCTCACTCAAAGGTGAGGTAGCTGCCGTATCTTCCTTAGGATGAGTGACGAGGTTGGGATCCTGGTTCTCCTTGCCAGGATGCGCTGTAGGCTGAGCCATGATGACTGTGGGTGGTCGTTGCAAACGGACGATGCCCGAGTGTCCACGTCGGTGAAAGAAGCCGTGGATCAAGGAGACCGTCGTGAAGATTCCGCACTTCTATGGTCTTCGAGGCTTTCGGGAGCGAGTGGCTGTCAGATAGATGAATTGACGGCACGGGTCCGAGATCCAAAAGAAGTCGGCCGATATTGGAAGTTGTAGATAGGGAATATCGAGGTGGCCAGCTGTCGACCTGGCGCGGAAGGTGTCTGAGTACCTGATAGAAGAAGGTAAGCGCGGGCTCGTTGGGTTGTAGGAAGGTGATGTTGGTCGTCCATGTGACCCTGTCCAGCTTCCCGTTTGGCGGTCGTATTTTCTCACTAACCTCGGATGGTCTTCGTCGGCCTATTGAAAGAAAGACGGCTTCATAAACGAATGGTAGTGACGGAAAAAGGTGAAAGAGGTGAGGAGTAATAGGAAGCAGGTGCCGTCTGAAGTCGGTGAGGTCCAGGTGAGAAGCGGCAAGAACCAGCCCTGCGGCCTAGTTTTCAGGCGAACACGTCAAGTGAATGGGCAACTGCGCGCTAATAACACCTCAACCCTCGCTTGAGTCCTTTCCTAAAGAACAAAAGCGAGCTGCTAACGCCAGATCCTGGATCAACCCTCGCCCGTGCCCTCGAACCTGTTGAACTGGTGTTGGGGAGGGGGATGTAAGGGCTGTGAGGAGGCCACACCACTCTAGATTACTCTGAAGTTCAGTAGTCAAGTCTGACAGAAGCCTTGAAGGTCCTGGTACTCGTCTGGCCTGATTTGGCGGACACTTTTGTGGTGTGTAATATTTCAACGCCTTTTGCTTGCGGCGCCGTGGATGCACAAGGAGGCAAACATGTAGTTGGGTGTGGCCTTCGCGGGAATCGCCCAGGCAACTTGGCTGTTTCCAAGTGAAGTCCCTTAGGTTTACTGAATGAGCCTTGGCAGAAATTGTCTCGTTGCGATAAATATCTCGAACTTCTTGATCACAGCGGAACAGATGAGTGAACTGGCGTAAGGCAATTGCTACGAAAATGTTTGGCGTTGACAAGTGCGACGTGAGTGGTGTGGCTGAGCACTGTGGCGCTCACACGAGCCACAATCGCTGGCCATAGCGGCTTCAACTTGAAGCCTCAACCTCAAAGACCGTCCAGCTAAGGTATGCTAGGTATGCAGCAAGGTGGCTTGGAGTACTGAGGTCCGATCTGGAGGTGACTGGGAGTGAAAGAGATTCTTGACACCGGAGAAGTTACTCTATGCTACCCGCGGTAAGTTTAGCATCATTGTCTACAACAGCGAAGCTTCTTGCCAGGTTTGAGGATGCCCAGCACCAACGTCATACGTATGATGAGCGCTACGGAGTCACCAACGAAACACCGCGGCTTGGACATGGATGATGCGGCACACGTGCGTGGGGAGACGCAGTGAGCAGTCTCAGGTCAAACATTAAGGCACCTCCTGCAAACAACGCATCAAGCCCGCATGCTTCAGGTCTGTTGGAGGTCTCTGCTGAGTACTGCTGGTACCCAACGGAGACGTCGGGTCATATTTGTAGTAAGTAAAGTTATGCAGGCTGCTCGATATTGACGTCTCGTTGCGACGCTGCCACCCACGCAAGCCGCTTCGCGGATGTGATTGATTAGATCCGGCCTCCCTCAACTACCAATAGGACAGGCAGTGGAGGGCGCCGTGTCTTGCTGTCGGACCCTGGCGGGGTGCGTGCCTCACATCCGTCGTCACCGTGGGATGCCCCGTCGCTGAGTTGTGGTAGTCTGACGACGCGAGGCTATGTTGATGTTTCGCCCTTTTTGTGTCTCCGCATCCATCACGGACAGGGACGTCCATTTATGTCTGTCGGGCTCGCACAGGGCCTAGTTGTGACCAGCAGTGCACACGAGCCCCTGGATGACCAGTTGCCAGGAGTCTTCGGCGATCAGGATTCCGGCTGGCTGCTTGGCCGTAAGGGCGTAAGGGCGGCAGATGCGGAGAAGCTCATAGAATACGTAGGTGGTTTGGATGCCATCTCGGCGCGCACAACTGCGCGTCCCCGCCGATATCGGGTTGAGTCAACACGATCTCCAAAAACCCACAGGTCAGGATTCTCGGAGGGTTATCTTCCCGCGGGAGGAGCTACAGTCGGCGGCAGCTCGCCCATATCATTTGCTCGAGCAGAGAACTGTTGACTGAGCTTGCAGCACTTCTTGTCCTCACCGAAGCCTCTTGACGGACAAGAGCAGCCAGAGCCTCATGTTGAGCCCCAACAACCCTAAAACCATGTAGTGGTCAGCCCGAGAATGCAAAGAGGCGTTCTGCAGCATGCTGAGGCGGTAGCGGTACAATGTCTGGCTGATTGTGTGCACCCGAACTTGTTGCCTATCTTTGCGGATGGGGTAGAGAATGTCAAAGTTTCCTGTCATCTCGGCGCCACCGGTTGCTCTTCCCTAGAGGATGAGAGGGCAGAGCAAAAAGTTTACTCAACCCAATTTTGTCACGGCCTGGAACCCCGCATGAGACGGAGGGGACGGGGCCGGTGTTAGTGGTGGTGGAGATGCTACGGAGGATTCGCGGCGCAATGAGGTTTTTGCCCTTGGGTGCAATGAGCGTGAGCATCTTGATGGTAAAGTCACACAAGTGATTAGATGGCGATCAACTGTACTCCCAAAACTCATCTGGTGAGCGCTGTTAGTGGTGCTGGAGCCAGGAGCGAGAACAGGAAGAGGCGCTGGATGTGGCCTCGATGCGAGACCACTTGTTGGCGTGGCAAGGCAATGGCACAGCAGGCTGTATGTAGCACCAGACCAGATCCATCCCGCGTCGACGAGGAACTCCCCCATGTTGCCTTGATGACGACCGGATGCCCATCATTCCCAAGGGAGAGTTAGACCAGTCCGGGGCGAGACCTTGGGGTAAGCCGTGTTGTCATTGGCATCCCTGAGAGGACGGCTCGCGCCACACAGGAAGCGAGCGAGTCAATATTATATTAACTCGGCCGCTTCGTCCTAGTCCATAAATCTTAGACCCCTCTCGATTCTCGACATTTAACAAGACAATCATGCCATTCATTTGACTGGCAGCACCTCCATTTTCATACGGACTTACACACGGCATTCGGCCTCTCGGTCATCTGCTACCGCCCTCAGACGCAGCTCGGCCGGTTCCCGAGCTCTGCACTTGGAGAAGGGCAGACACAGACTTCCGACTCCGCTAGCAAAGTTTCTGGAAGAACGGACTATTCTCGAAATTTATTCTCAACCTTTCTTTTCTCGCCGTTGACACACCGCGACGTGGTGCCAACCTTGAGGGGACAGCTGTAGCAAGCTGAGGCGTACAACGTGTAAGAGACGCAGTCCTTTACCTGCTCAGCGTTGCTAAGCCCTGGAAAAGCAAGACAGGTAATTGGAAGCGCCGCAAGCGACTGGGAGAAATCCGACATCGCACATTGGGGAAGCGACGTGGAACGGTGACGCTGTGGTGGAGCCGCTGAAGCACCGCCTTTGGACCCCTGCAGACGCAATTGCAGGGTCTTGGCTTCGGGTCAATCCCCCCCCAATTCCTGCTTTTTGGCTTCCGTTGAGCGCCAAGGGTCTCTGCGACATAGCACGGTACATGCTGTACTGCGCAACGTTGCGGGAGCTAAAAGTCACCCACTATCGCACATCTGACGAGGCGCATTTCAAATGCCTTCCGCAGTCCCCATCACTTCCCACCACGGTGAGTTCGAGTGCTGCCAGTGCCTTTTCCTTCCCATATCTTCACCACAACCACAAACTATTTCGCACGCCTCTGCAACGCGCCCTCCTCGAGACTCGATCTAATACTCTTTCACAGGCCGTCGACAAGCCTCTCAGTCCCGTCTCGCCAAGCTTGTCATGACTGAACGTCTCGGTCAACATCCGCCACCACAACCACCGACTCCCTCCTTTCCAGGCGTCCTGCCTCCCTCGACCCTCGAATCTACCCCCGAGCAACACCTTGCGCCTCTTCCTCCTCCCGCCCAAGATGTGGTGACTTCGCATCCTTCGCACTCGCAGCCTCCAACGGGACGGACTCCGATGCCTCCTGCTATGCGCGCTGTCAGCGCCGCCATGAACGACCTCACAGACACGCCTCCAAATGCGCGCAGCGTCAATTCTACCGCGCCAAGTTCTCCCAGAATGTGAGTATCACAGCCTCGCTCGCGTCGGAGTGGACGTGTTTCCACGTTGCTTTTGCGCTGCGGCCACCTCATCTCAACATCAGACCAGAACTGACTTAGACACAGTCCTCCTGTGCGACAGAATTCCGGCACGCAAACGCCCCGTGTCCGCCCTCATGCCACCACTCTCAACATCCCGGGCATGACCCGCTCCAAGGTCTCTCCCGATGGTCGTATCCCCGAGCGCGATGTAGCTGCCAAACTTGTTATTGTCATGGTCGGGCTGCCCGCACGCGGCAAGTCTTACATCACCAAGAAGCTGCAGCGATATCTGTCCTGGCAGCAGCACGAGTCGCGCATTTTTAACGTGGGCAACCGAAGACGGATAGCTACGGGCAGAAGGGCGTCGGTGCACCCCAAGTTGCCACCCGAGCCGGCGAGGCTGGACCCCCCCGTCGAGGCAGCGGCGATTTTGTTGAACGGTGTCCCGCACACGAATGGATCGACGAACTACCTTGATGTGCCGAACTTCAATTTGGACAAAAGCAACAGAGATGGCGAGAACGACCCGGGAGCGGCGGAAGAGGAGGAAGATGATCAATCTGCCAAGTTCTTCGATCCGAACAACGAAAAGGCCGCTGCTGTGCGAGAGCAAGTTGCGATGGAGACCTTGGACGAGTTGATTGACTATCTGCTGGATGGTGGCGGCTCAGTCGGTATCCTAGATGCCACGAACAGCACCATTAAACGCCGCCAGCACATTGTGGACCACATCAAGCAGCGGGAGCCGAAGTTGGGCATCCTCTTCATCGAGAGTATTTGCCGGGACAAGCACCTCCTTGAGGCCAACATGCGCCTCAAGCTCTCGGGCCCCGACTACCGTGACAAGGACCCGGTCAAGTCCCTCCGCGATTTCAAAGCTCGTGTCGCGGCCTACGCTAGCGCCTACGAGCCCCTGGGTGACTATGAAGAGCAGAACGATCTCCAGTACATACAGATGATTGATGTTGGCCGTAAGCTCGTCCAAAATCGGCTCCGGGGCTTCCTCAGCGGCGGCATCTCCACCTATCTCGGGAGTTTCAACCTATCTCCGCGCCAAATTTGGATCACTCGCCACGGCCAGTCGCTTGACAATGAGCTGGGCAACCTGGGAGGCAATTCGGCGCTCACGGAGCGCGGCCACTGCTACGGCCAAGCCCTCTACCGCTTCATTACCCACAAGCGCCAAGAGTGGCTCATCGAGCAAAAGGACAAGATTGCCCAGGCCTCTTTCCCCCCCGTCCCTGGCGACAACACGCCTCCCTATCCTGAGTCAAACCGTGATCTCGACGAGAAGAACTTTTGCGTTTGGACGTCGATGCTGAAGCGCAGCGTCGAGACGGCCGAGTACTTTGATGCGGACGATGACTACGACGTCAAGAACTGGGAGATGCTCAACGAGCTGAACGCCGGTCAATTCGAGGGCATGACCTATGCTGAGATTGCTAAGAACCATCCCGAAGAATACAAGAAGCGCTCGCAGGACAAGCTTAACTACATCTACCCTGGCGTTGGCGGCGAAGGTTATCTCCAGGTTATTAGCCGGCTAAGGGATATGGTGCGCGAGATTGAGCGCATCACGGATCACCTCCTCATCATAGGCCACAGGTCTGTCTGTCGTGTGCTCATGGCTTACTTTATGGACCTCACGAGAGAGGATATCACGGACATGGATGTCCCGCTGGGCATGCTTTACGCCATCGAACCGAAGCCCTACGGCATCGAGTTCCATGCTTACCGATACAATGAGGCTGTGGGTTGGTTTGATGAGCTGCCCAACTACAAACCTCAAAAGGCGGCCCGTGGAAGCGTCTGACCTACTTGCCAGGGCTCACGATGTGAGCGCTCGATACCCCCTACACACCCCTCAATCCTTCGGCTTCCGCTTCTCTACGACATTCTACGACGTTTTATGATTGTTTCAACCGTTTCAGGCGCGATTTGATACCAAAGGAAGGGAGAGATGCTTTTTGGTTTTGCCTCGTTTGTTAGATGTCAGCAGTACCACCAAAAAGGAGTCAACGGTCTGGAATTTGTCAGGTGGGATTCCAGGAATCTGTCTGAGTTTGCTTGTTTGTTTTTGCTTCAGAAGGGAAGTGCTCCCGATGGCATTGGAAATGGAATAATAGGGTTGCTTTTTCTACTTTTTGGGTCGGTGTTCGGCGCAGTCGTTAGATGGACAGCAGATGTGTGCTCGATGCCACGGACAATGTAACATATTCTGGTTAACAACCTTGCACTTGGATCGCCTGGTACGTCGAGAGACTCTAAGTCTGGTCTCTAAATTGCTTGATTCGCCAATGAATTTATCTAACCCGGACTCCGAGGTATAGCTAACCCAGACCCTGAACGCCTTGCAATGCAACAGATACATGTCTTACTCTCGGCAAGGAGTGTGCGCGCCCAGAAACTACTTCTCCCGGGCCAAAACCATCTTCTCCCTCTCACTCTTCCTGCGTTCGAACTGTTTCTTACTGTGCCGCCTCTCGTTCTCCTCACGGCGCTTCATGCCCTTGACCTCCTGAGTCTTGATCTCGGCCGCCTTCTTCAACACCTGGGGCACGTGCCTATGCCTCTTGATCCTCCTGATCTCGGGCATGTGTTCGTATCGTTTTGTGAGGGCATCGTTGTACTCCAGCGCCTGTCGTTGCCTCGCGGACTTCACGCCCTCACGGGACGAGGCGTTGGCGCGCCAGATGCGGACGTTGCCGTCGTCAGAGCCGGTGAGGACGTACTTTGCGTCAGCGGACCAGGTCGTGCTCATGACGCGCTGCATGCGCTTGGTGTGGTAGATGTCCCTGGAGTGGCCACGGTTGCGCTGCCACAGACGGACGGTGCGATCCCAGGAGCCCGAGACGAGTTCTTCGCCAGTTGGGGAGAACTCTACGTCTGTCACCGCGGCGACATGGTCCTTGAGGACGTTGAGTGCGCGGTCCATCTTACGCATGTCGAAGAGGTAGATGTTGTGGTCCTCACTAGCCGCAGCGAAATTGAAGGCTTCCATTGGTGACCAGGCTATTTTGTTGGAGGCAAAGGTCAAAACGGTCTTCGTAACCGGCGTAGAGGTACGGAGGTCGTATATAACGATGCTGCGGTCGTTGGAACATGACCCAAGAACCGAGGTTTCGACGTGGTTGAATGCAACATTGGTGATGGTATCCGTGCTCGTCGGCCATTTGAGGACCTCCGGCGCGGCGCTATGACGTTCCAGGTCGTATATTGAAATGTGGCTGCTCGCCGCAGCGAAGGCATTCTTGCTTCGATGATGGCTCAGACTTGTGAAAGCCCCCTCCCCAAGCCAACTGCTGATCGGCGCGCTGCCACTCTTCGTCAAATAGGGATCATACAGCTTGACCGTCCGATCCGCCGCGCAGGTCAACAACTTCTGGTCGCGTGTCCACTCCAAACCCTTGACTATGTTCTCATGAGCCTTGGTGTGCCAGATCTCCTCGCTTCGGTCTGCCATATCCCAGACTTTGACGATGCCGTCTCCCGACCCGGACGCGAGTCTTTCCAGGGAGTTCGGATCCTTGCGGATGGAGTAGACACCATCGACATGGCCGCGGCCGAGTTGACCAACAAAAGGGGCTGCGTGCATGCGTTCGAGCTTGACAGCGGTGAGGGCGCGTTGGTACTCGCGGGCACGCTCGAAGGGGTGGAGGGCGGAGTCGAGGTTTCGGGGTTGTTTTTGGGTGGCGGTGCCTGGCGGTGCCTGCTCGGCAACCGAGCGGCTTAATGCTTTGATCTTCATTCTTGTGGTATCCTTCGAGTCTTAAAATCGATGAGGAGGCTGACTTCAGTAGTGGGTGATGGTGGGTAGAGTTTCGCTACGTCGCAGTTTGGAAAGTTCGAACAGAGAGGTTGGCGGGGATTTTTTTCTGGTTGCGAATTCTTATCGATAAGCACCCATGCAGTTGTGGGTCCCCATTCATCGATTACCTTAGCGCGGCTTCATTGTGCAGGGCAGCTTGACGGTTGAACCCCATATCCAACTCTCGCAACGCGAAAACTCAGTTGCTCCACGCCATCATCTCACGCGCAACTACAAACCGACAGCAACTCGTATAGACCTTACGCGCAAACGCTTTTGACAGGGTACAGAGGTCGTGAAGGGGCGTTTGAGCACTAGAGGGGCGCGCACGCCTCGTCGCAAAGATGGACGGCATGGACTACGACCCCATGGCGATGGACGGAGGAGACTCTGAGCAGCCTCAGGTCAAGATCTCAGCGGTAGGTCTTCGCTTGAACATGGTTATGGAGCAGTAGACCTAACTCGCTCTTCAGGCCGACAGCTCGCACGTCGACTTTGAACTTTCCCGAACAAACCTCTCGTTCGCCAACTCCCTGCGCCGAGTCATTCAGGCCGAAGTTCCCACCATCGCCATCGATCTCGTCGAAGTAGAAGTCAACACCTCGGTGCTTGCCGACGAGTTTATCGCCCATCGACTCGGTCTCATCCCGCTCGACAGCAAGACCGCGTACGAGCTGAACTTTAGCCGTGACTGCGACTGCGAGCAGTACTGCGAACAATGCAGCGTCACCCTGACCCTCAACGCCAAATGCCAGAGCGACGAGATCATGAAGGTGTATGCCTCGGATTTGGTGACGGACGGGCGGCACTCGAGCAACGTCGGCAAGCCCATCATCACGGATCCGGACGGTCAGGGGTGTTTGATCGCGAAGCTGCGACGGGACCAGGAGCTAAAATTGACGTGTATCGCGAAGAAGGGGATTGCTAAGGAGCATGCCAAATGGATGCCCACTAGCGCCGTTGGGTTCGAGTACGATCCTCACAACAAACTGAAGCACACGGACCTGTGGTTCGAGAACGACACGGATCCGGAAAAGGAATGGTAAGTTTGGATGGCGGAGAGAGGCTTGGAGGATTACTGATGAGTATAGGCCGAAGAGCAAGTACGCGGATTGGGAAGACCCCCCGCAAGAGGGCGAGCCGTTCGACTACGATGCCAAGCCCAACCGGTTCTACTTTGAGGTCGAGACGTCCGGCAGCATGGACCCCGATCAGATTGTTCAAGAGGGCATCCGCGAGCTGCAGCGCAAGCTCGGTAGTCTCCTCAAGACTCTTGACCCTAGGAAGTATGGAGGCGACGAGGACAACTTTGACGGAGCTCGCAGTCCTGATATGAACATGGACGGTGGAGGCTGGAATGACCCGGGCTACGGCGACGGGAACCAGACTGCGTATGGCGGCGGCGGCCAGACTGCATACGGCGGTGGTGGTATGACCTCGTATGGAGGAGGCCAGACTGCTTATGGAGGCGGCGGCCAGACCGCCTACGGCGGCCAGACCTCGTACGGTGGTAACTACGGGTCAGGTACATCCTACGGAGGGTCTTCGTGGCAATGAATGCACGAAGTGGTGGAAGAGCGGGTAGGATTGTGGCGTTGCAGGCTGTCTGGGTTTTCTAATCTACTTTTGGAATGCCTCCGTTTCGGAGAGTGTACATCATGAAAAGCATAGCACGGAGATAGAATGGTCTTGGATGCGAGTTCTTGGTCCCCCAAGCGTCGGTGCTTTCTCGTTGTCTATGTGCCGTTGGTGTGTGCAACCCCTGCCTCCCCAGTCTATGAAGGAACCCAAACGCCAGATGCAATGAGCCCGCCACCCACCGTTTATCCAGTGACGGCCGCCCACCCGAGCTACAGGCTCTGGTCTGGTACGGCAACCTTTCTATATGCCTTGCGGTGCATCTCTAAAAAGACAAAAGTACAAATCGTATGCCTGTCTCGGTCAGCTCCATTGCTCGGCTGAAAAAGGGGCCACGGGGAAACTTACGGTCCTAATCGCAGGAAACTGGGCACCCAGCCCTTGAACACCCACCGGATTCCCTCTTGCTTCGAAACATCCCTCACAATCTGCAAGATACCCTGTTTCTCACTGCTCGACATGACCCTCGTCTTGATGACATCAATTGGGCTCGTCACCGTCGCAGCCACGAGACCGGCCAACAAGGAGGCCGAAAAGTGTGTTGTCAGGTTATCTTTCATCGGTGTGTAGTCGAGCAGCATGCGCTTGGCCGTATCGTAACTTGCAAGCTGACTAGCCGTCATGAAGGCTGCGCGAGTGCTGTTGGGTAGCCAGCCCCTGAACCAAGAAACGGCACCCTCCTCCCTCGCCATGCGGATCATACCGTCGACGGCGTGTTTATAGTTCCTCCGCTGCTCAGCTGGGAGAGAGGCATCGTGCTGCATCCTTACGTTCAGCACATCTGCAAAGTTGCCCGCGATGCCACCGATGAAGCCGCTGCTGATGGACATGGCGCACAGCATAGGGAACGAAGGGTCCTTATCCTTGCTATACCTGTTCTTCATCTCCTCGTAGATACCAAAGCGAACAGTCGAATACGTCAACTGGCGCAACAGACTGGCCGACAGCCCGTTGTACAGACCCAACACACCGTCGTTGCGCAAAATGTTGACGAAGGTACCAGACATGTTCTTCGGGGCGTCGGCTGTGCGTGTTTGTAACCTGACCTATGCTCGAGTCAGTGGGGGTTTGCCATTGAGGCCGTCCCGAGAGGCGTACCTTGACTGCGCTGAGGTTAGCCAGCTTTCTTGAGGCATTCTGCGCCGAGAGGGAAGACGAAGCACGTACCGAGATCCAGGGGATGCGTGACACAGGCGGCCATGCTGCTCGCACTGCCGCCAAACCAGAAGGGATACCGGATAGCGCTCTGCTTTTTCCTGCTCGCCCTCCGTTCTGCCCTGACGGCCGCCGAGTCCTTGGCCGAAGCCTCCGCAGAGCTGGTTGAGCTCATTGTAGCGGACGTTTCCCTTTAGCAGTTTGTCTAGAGTAAGGCGCCATGTAAGGCTGTGACGAAGGGAAGGGGATGCGATTGGCGGGAAAGTGATCGTGGGCTCGAAGACGAGAAGAGAGAGGCAGCGCCGCTGTTTGCCGGCCGATACCTTGGTATCTCCAAGATGACGAAAAAAAAGGTGGGGCCGCGTCGCGAAGTCGGCGTCTTGGGGGAAATTTTGGAGCGGCGCGCGACGGGCCACAGCCAGCTTCAACCGAGTTGCACCGAGATAGCAGTTGGCCCTTCACTGCGCGCGCTTTGGGCCGGTTACTCGAAGCTGATGATGCGCTTTGGGACACGAAGGAGCATTGCTGCACTGTTACGATGAGGGTCCAACTGCGCTGTGGGCTAGGGCTGGGGAGTGTGGGAGCTTTCGGGCTCAGGAGGGCGGGTTGCGCCGTGAGGATGTACAGCTCTGGTAGGCGGCATTGAGCCTCCCCTGGTCTTCTTTCGACCAGAACAAAAGCTAACATGTCGGCAAGAGTCAGAACCGCAGTCAAAGCCGCCATCTAGAGGGCCCCCAGTGCCATCCTCCATCTCCGTACAAGACAAAACGTACCAGCCCGACGCCAAGTGGTTCAACATCCCTCCCAACGTTCTCGCTGCGACCTCTCGCCGGTTACATCTACAGAAAGACCACCCTATATCGATAACTCGGCAAATAATCGAGGCTTCCTTCCCCTCTCCAGTCTACAAATACTATTCCGGACTGTCCCCAGTCGTAACGACGCAGCAGAACTTCGATTCACTGGGCTTTCCGGCGGATCACGTTGGGCGAGCAAAGAGCGACACCTACTATGTTAACGAGACGACGCTCCTCAGGACGCATACGAGTGCGCACCAGGCAGATACGTTCAGGGCGGACGAGAGTGACGGGTATCTGATCTCGGCGGATGTGTACAGGCGGGACGCCATCGACAGTAGTCACTATCCTGTGTTTCACCAGATGGAGGGGGCGAGGAGCTGGGACAGAACCAAAGTACCGAACGGAGACATTGTGGCTGCTGTGAATGCGGACATCGAGAAGCTGCCTAAGCATGGGGTTAAGGTGGAAGATCCAAGCCCTCCTTTTCACGAGGAGCGCAACCCCCTCCAGACGGAACACCACACAGCTGCTGAATCCGAGGCCATCGGGAAGCACCTGAAGAGATCCATCGAGTGCATGGTCGTCGACATCTTCTCCCGCGCAAAGGCTGCTGCCGTCAAGGCTGATCCGGACTTTGTGGACGAGCCTCTCCAGATGCGCTGGGTGGAAGCTTACTTCCCCTTCACATCACCGTCATGGGAGCTCGAAGTATACTACGAGGGCGACTGGCTCGAGGTCCTCGGATGCGGCGTGGTGAAGCAAGATCTCTACATCAACGCCGACGTGCCTCAAAAGCTGGGTTGGGCTTTTGGCATAGGCATCGACCGCATCGCCATGCTGCTGTTCAAGATTACGGACATTCGGCTGTTCTGGAGCCAGGATTCGAGGTTTCTGTCGCAGTTCACAGGTGTGAGCGACAGTCTCGATACGTTGAGCCGCTTCGTTCCGTTTTCCAAGTACCCAGCCTCCCCAAGAGACCTGTCCTTCTGGCTACCGCAGGACGGATCGTTCCACGAGAACGACTTCATGGAAATTGTGAGGGATATTGGCGGAAACACGGTCGAGGAAGTCAAGTTGTTCGACGAGTTCACGCACCCCAAAAACGGGAAGGAGAGCAAGAGCTATCGCATCGTTTACCGGAGCATGGACCGCACCATGACCAACCAGGAGGTCAAGGAGATGCAGGAGCAGGTCCGTCAGGCGCTGGTCGAGAAGCTCGGCGTCGTGATGCGCTAGATTGATGGAGGAGCCATACGTCGAGCGGAGAAGTCTCAGCACTGCCCCGCGGATTATCGCCATCCGAGGCATGGACCTCGAAGACACCACGGGTTTCTTTCCGATGTGGTGGCTTCGGAAGATGTCCTTTGATCTACTGAATGTCTAGCGGTCATATTGATTGGACGGGGGGCTTGTATTACCACTGTCTGCCGAATAAGAAGCTGGGGGAGATCGGCCGATACGTTAAAGGCTAGGGAGCATGTACGATGGCACGGGAATGTATACTATTGGCGAAGAAATGCCTCATTGTTGAATACATACGACCCTTCTATTCTGCACGACATCGGAGGATCTGAGGAGGCCGCTTCTGACGACTGTCATCGTGCAAAGTAGCTTGAGTTTTTGCGGCCATGGTAGCCCAGAGTGACGGTTGGTACCCTTCCTTTTTCTTGCTACCCTTTTCCGGCCCTCCTTTGACTCTAATAGAGGCAACGTGACTTGTCAGGTTCGCAGGCTCGTTGTTCTCAAAGGAAGAGGCAAACCATGAAGGTATCTCTTCTCCAAGCTTCCGTCGTCCTGCGACTCTGCATGCAGGCACTTACACAGCCACGTTCTTTTGCCTCCACTTCCCACGACCGGGCCAGGTGGGGGGAAAAGCCAAGAGTCGCGGGGGATGACAATAAGACGCAGCCCATGTGCGCCACCCGTCAAGCCTCCGTCCGCAGCAGCTTTTGATTCACCCTCAGGAGGCGCCGAGTGATAGTCCCGAATGTGGGAGGAACGGTGGTCGGTAGATGGCCGAGCCAGATAACCTACGGCGCTATCGAAGGGCCCTCCACGAGCTTAAGCTGGCGGGTGAAGTGAGGGAGCAAATCCCATCAGCAAATCACATCGCCTCCTGCTTCGGCTGAAGTTCTCTGCTGTGCTTTCCCCTCTTCGCGACGGACGATGTAGGAGCGTTGGTGGCTATCACGGTTCTTGGCCAAGCCTAAAAGCGAAGGTCGACGGCGCAAGCCCGAGGCTGCGAACATCGGCAAATGGCAAATGCGCTGCGGCGGGTGACGGAAAACCAAATGGGCGCAAGATTTGCGAGCGCCGGAGGCAAACATGGGCAGCAGCCTCGCAGTTGACGCATACAGGTGCAGGGTCGCGAAAATCCCCCAGGGCATGATCAACAGGGCCGGGCCCGAGGGCACTCCGCCCAGAAGCTGTCGCAAGCTCTACGAGTCAGTGGGTCATTGCCAAAGCCAAGCCACAGGCCTGGGTGGTGGTGACCAGCGTCGAGGTGACTGACTGACGACAATCGCGTGGACGAGTGTGAGACGCAGGGAAGAATGACGTCGGCTCAGCGCATCGTGGTTGGAATCGCTGCGCCTGGACGGAGTGCGAGGCGTGGACGGAAATGCGAAGGCGTGTGACGTTGCCAAGGCTGCGCAGCACCCTCACCAGTCTCACCAGCCGCTGGCACCTCACTCAGGCTGGGTACGGACCTGGCACTGGGCAGAGCGCAGCACAGCGCGGCAGAGCACTGCACAAGCAAAGAAGAGCGCGAACCCATCGGGATCGGGGAGGGCATGGCGCTCCGTCGTGTTTCCGGACGCTTGCACATTGAGCCAATCTCCACCATGGAGGCAGAGCATCTTGAACCAGCCTGAGAGTACCTCCGTGAGGTAGTGCTAGCGATGCTTGGGGCTGAGGGCTCTGAGGCTGGGAGGTGCCCAGTCCGTGCTCGACCATCTTCATTTCCAAGCATCAACGAGAACACGACGGCCAAACCCAAACGACGCCAGAAGCGTCCAGAACCCACAGCCTCGTGGTGCAGCTGCAGTGCCAGTCAGTGGTCTCGCCTCTGCCGAACAAAGACATTCCCGATCTGCTGCAAGCGGAGGAGGATCCAGGACCGCCTGCAGGAAAAACGCTGGCACTGACTGACTGAGCAAAGGGGCTGTGCCAGTCCAGAAGGTAAAAAGGTGGCTCGGGGCTCATTGCCTCCTGATGGCCCCCGCTGAGACGTCTGGCCCCGCTGTAACCGCCGGGTCCACTTTGCCATGGCGCTGTCAGTGGGTGACACTGCCCCTCGATACGGCGCTTGATAAAGACAACGTCTGCTTCCGTCCTTTCAGCGTTTGACCTCCATCTCTCCATCTTCCAACTACCAAACCTCTGTTCTGCATCCCAAACGACTTCTTGTTGTGCTTCTGTAGCGAAGCTGTTCATCACATCCATCGACAGAACGCTCGACGACTTCTACGAAAGGAACCACTTGGCGCCATCGCCACCTTCACCAACCTCCTTACCACCACCTTCACGAACACGCACAACACAACCATGGAGCCCTCACCACGTCCCTCCCGCTCGTCCTCCAACGCCTCCCGCAACTCGCAAGGTCTGAAGCTTGACCTCTCCACCATCCCGGCATACCAACCCCCCACGCCGCCCTCCAACACCCTTCTGCTCACCAACCTCGACAACCTCGATATCTTCAAGCCAGATAACCTCTCCACCATCCGCAATCTGATCGCCGCATCCGCCTTCATCCATGCCTTCGCTCCTCTGAAGAGCTTCCGAAGAATCGTGGTGTCCTTCTTCGATGTGGACAGCGCGATTCGCGTAAAGAAGATCTGGGACGGCGAGAAGATCCTCGGGGAGAAGGTCAAGATCTACTTTGGCATGGACACAAACACTCAAGCCAAGGACGAGAGATTGGCGTTGCCTGATGCCGGGAAGCTCTTCTTCATCTCGCCACCCCCCAGCCCCCCGCATGGATGGGAGATGAAGATGGAAGATGCGCCGAACAAGTTGGTCCACGCGGACGATCTGGCGGCTGCCTTGTCAAAGTTGAGGCAAGACAACCACACACCCGCCGTGGACTCGCCGGTCACCCCCGCCGAGGGCACCACTATCCCCGGCCTGAGCTCAAGGAGTCGCAGCTCCACGCTCATCTACCAACCTGATGACAAGAGCCCGAACATGCCGGCTGTCGTCGTGGAGGACATGACGGATGAGCCCGAGGAGATGAGCCCCCTCGAGCCGAAAACTCTCAAGACGCACACGGCACGGCCTCCTATCGAGACGATGCAAGATGCATGAGCTCTTGAGTTCGCTGGCGTTTGGGATAATGCGTTCGTTTGGCATGCATTGGTTTTGAGGGTCGTATCGGAGTTCACGGATCGTTTCAGCAATCAAAGACGCGCCATATCCTTTGGCGTTAAAACTCGGACAACTTGTACAACTAGTCATAGATACTCATCACGCACAGCTGTGCGGCTTGCGGACAATTGAATCTTGAAAAGATCAAAATGAAATTTCCCTTGGTAATTACCGTACTGTGATGTGAACGAAGGAGCCGCCTCCCTAAAATTTGAGACATCCTACGGTGCGAAATCTGAAGCACCATAAACCTCTCGTTGTCTTAAACATTCGCCCTGTCTCACTGCAGCTTTCCCAAGACCTGCTCTGCCGGAATTATCATGGCCATTTTCTGAGCGAACGTCGTTTGCCAAGGGTAAAGCATGTTGCTTGCCCAGATCCCCGCCAGGACGGCGAAGACCAGCAATATGGTGGTGACCACGCTCCTCGGGGTCGACGGCTCGCCAAACGCCCCCAGCTCCGTCATCTTCCCGATAGCGGGCGTGTACTGGAAATCGAAGCTGGCCGAGTGGCCGAGCCCGCCCAGCCGCTGGCTCTTGATCATCTCGTGTCCGTACGCGATGAAGCGCCTCACCTTCCTGTCCTGCCAGCTCTGCGGCAGCAGGGGATGGATGGCGCTCATTGTGTTCAGCATCCAGCACTGCAGATTCGCGAGGGCGCTGTAGTAGGCGCTGGGCTTGTCGATGCCCAGGGAGCTGGCTAGGCACTCGCCGTTCAGCTTGTATGTTAGGGCGGCGAGGTATTCGCGGGAGGAGTTCAGGGGTGGGACGTTGACCTGCGCGGTAAGGATGTTGTTGGCAATGATTTTGGAGTTCTTGCTGGGGCCGAGCTCAGAGGTCATGACTGACTCCATCATGGCTTTTGCTAGGCCGGGAGATTCCATCCAGTCGACAGGGGTGCCCATGATATGGCCGATCCATCGCCATAGAGCGAGATAGTCCATCGTTTGTTCTTCAGTCAGGTACACGCCCTGTCGGGGAAGGGACATGTACACCAAGGCAGTAGAGTAGGCATCGATTGTTCCAATCTGGTGAAGATCATTGATGGGGATACCCCAGGCTTCAGTGTTGTAATAGTCTGGCTTCTCTCTGGCGAGCCTCATAATCCTCCGACGAACACTGGCGTGTAGGAGACGGACGCGTACAGAGGACATGTAGCCTTTGCCGCCTGGTTTGACGGAGTCGAGGCTCTCGATGCACTCGAGGAAGTGTTGCGAAGTTTCGAGCAGACGGCGACGGGTGACTTGGACGCCAAAACCTCCGGTGCGAGCGAGGGTTTCCACGACCCGCCAGGCGGCCATGCCTCCTAGCAAGGAGTTGAACAGAAGCTAGCACCGCGTCAGTACAACTGTTATGAGACGAGGAAGCTGACTTACACCAAGCAACATCTGTCCATTGTACTGATAGACCAACTTCTGGCCCCGTTCAATCCTCTCCCAGTCCACCCATTCGGGGACTGTATTGATCTCGGTCCACAAGGCATGCAACGTCTTGTCTTTCTCGTGATGCTCCTCCAGCAAGTTGTATAAGTCCCTCTGGCTCATGGGGCACTTCCTGCCATCTTTCGGACCAGGCGGGGAAATCTCGTCGAGGACATCCAGGGAGTCTGTTGCGAGCTTATCGTATGTGTACAGGAGCTTTTGGATGTCGGTAACCTGAGGGTGCTGCGCTGTCCAGACAAAGTCATGGCCGCAGATTGTGCCTTTCGTGCCGGGCTCCTGATCGACTGTGGAGGTCATCATGAATGACCTGGTAGAGACAGTATGGAAGGCTGATGCGGCTATGAAAGAGAATCTTAGAAGGAATACAGGCTCACTGATGGACGTGAACGGTATGGGATCTTTGTGTAAGTGTCGGGCGCCAACGATGGTGAGGCTTTCCACGGCGGATAGTCTGAGTAGAGGAAGATAGGAGCAATGAAACAAAATCGGAAAGATTCTCCTCCTCTCTCAGTATGTTTTCGGAATAAGATCCAACTGACAAGCACATATAGCAAAGACATCGCTTTGTTATATAGAAGTCCAACCCACGACACCGCAACCCCGAGATCACCTCACAACGTCTCAACACGCGCGAAACAACCGACTTACCTCGGAGCAGCAAGTAAAGCGCCCTTCCACATCTAGTATCCTCAGTTGCTCTTCAGTGCACTCCAGCGTAGGTTTGAAGTCGTGATGTGAGTCTGTAGCGAGGTGGCCGCGAACTGCTTTCCCAATTGGGGTTGTATCTGGCACCGAGGGGTTCCGTATTGGGAAAGCAGCTCGTGCGTCGGCTTGCCACAGGCATATGAAAGCGTGAGAGATGGTGTCGTATTCGTCTTCGTATTGCGAAAAAGGATAGTCTTTCTTCGAGAGGGACATCCCTGATATATATGATATTTGGGGAGGCGGTGCTTCTCGGAGCTGATTGACAAGTCCATGATGCTGGCAAAGGACTGGTGCTTGCCGTCAATCACTACTGCAACATCGCCTTTCCCTGACGCCCTGATCTGGGCAGGATGTAATAGACTTCGGCTAGAACTTCTACTAGGCTGCCTGGTTGTTCCAAAGCATTGAGACGTCTTTTGTCAATTTGGCATCATGCTGCAGAGCCAGCAAACAAACCCCATCTTGCAAGCAGTCATAAGACCACGCTCTCACTTTGCGCTACCCACTTTACGTCCTCAGTGCCTCCTCGGCATCGTAATTTGACAACTGAGAGAGACAGGTAGGCTAGGGTTCGGCAACGGTCTTGCATGTAGATGGAGCTGTCATTGGCTCCCCCGCAATGCCGTTACGTCGGCACGCCCAGAGGGATGGGACGCGATGGGTCGAAAAGCCTCCGTTTGTCCATCGTATTCGCGAAAGGGTGTGCGAGGGGCGGCTTTCACGTGGGATAGGTAAGTTGCAACGCGCTGAGGGGAAGTTGCGAGGGGGACATCTTCAAACTTGTGATCACAGGCTCGTGTCAGGCGGCTTCACGATTCAGCCCGAGTGTCCGAACTGGTGATGTTGAACTCGAACTCATTGCATTTACACGAGCCTCGTGCGGTGATCCTTCCTCATCACGTAGTAATGTTGGCCCCGGAGGTTAGAGATTCTACGAGAGGTCTTCGAGACAACCATATGTACCATCTTCCCGCAGGGTATTGAGGCCCGTGCGCGACTTGAGCAAATGACGTCACGGGACCCTTACCCCAGATCTACGAGCATCCGCATCCGCTTCTCGAGGTTTATGGCAATTTGGTTGTTCCCGGTCTCCTGAACGGGTTCATCATTGATGTTAGAAAACTTTGCTTGTAGGTATGAGCTAAGATTCAGGTCGAATCATATGAAAGGCTGGGGAGAGGGTTACCCAACTCCTCCCTGCTGCCGCAACATTTAAGATGTGGGTGACAGAAGCAAACATCTCTGAATCTATTCGGCATGTTCATACCAAATCGTACAGCACATAAGCAATACGTGACAGGAAAATCCTCAGACACAACCCGGGGCAAGTTTTGAATCCAGGGCTAGGGTCAAACAACTTGCTCTGATGAACAAACAGTGTCGGCTGTATTTGCGTGTATCGATATCAAGTTTGCTATGGTCAGGCCTTCAAATTGACATGGGCCACATTGAAACTAGCTCAACGAGGCCCGTCGGCCTTCCAAAAAAGAAGGGCCAGTACATGGAGAGACAATACCATTCAAATTTCCAAGAAATTCATTGACCGAGGACGTGAGTGTTGTTCCGGGCGAACCAGTCTGGAGTTTTCATCATAATTTCAGGGCACGAGAGCCAGACAACTCCACTGCACGTAGTGCTAGGATGACAGCTGCCCTGAGAGGAGAACCACAATAGGATAACTGAGTTCTTCACAGAATGATATCAATAATCAATGATGACTGGACTCAGAATAAACCACCTTCAGCAACGCTCACCAAGGAGCGATTACACCGGCCCCCGGCCTCACATTCATCCGAAAAGCTCATTCGTCCCGAGACAGTTCCAGCCCCACTTTTAACCCCGGCGCCAGAACGCGGCTTCCGTCGTCGCGGCGCCGATTTTTCTGCAGCACCCCCTTCCCGGATCACCTCTACACGACCAGCATCGGCCTTCCTTGGTCGCAACCATGAGCTGCTCGTGTCGCGTCGCACCTGTGCGGACCTTTATACGAGGGCTTGCGCAGGTGCATAGATTGGAGCCCTCAACATTACCGTCTTCACCTTCGTTTCGTTCGAGCCGCGCGCAAGGGCTTGCGGGTCGATGCATCATAGCGAGACAGGGCACGCGAGCTTTTCATGGGAGCGGAAGGTTGGGCCAGGAGGGCGCTGCTGAGGCGCCTCCACCTCCAGGCGAACCGAGACAGGACCATGCAGCGGACTCGGTCTCTTCTGATACGAGTTTGACCGGTGCAAGCGAAGGCTCCGGATCGAAGCCGGGGAATAAGACCAACTCGAAACCGAAAACACCGGCCACCACGAAAGCTACCAAGCGGCATCAGAAAGCAGCTGAAGATACAGAGGACTTTGGCAAGAACCCGTCACAGAAACGCCAGCCTCGTCAGCCTCCCGACGAGCTCGTTGACAAACAACGTCGTCCCCCAAAACCAGTGAGGGAGAAGGCTAGGAAGAGGCGAGAGGAAGAGAACGGCAAGATGAGGGACATCGCCAACTCCATTCTCTCCCGAAGAAACGTAGACTCTCCCGTTACGGAAGATTCCTCCAACGATTCCAAAAAGCCTCGCTGGGTCCATCAGAAAGAAGTCCTGAAGAAGAAGTTCCCAAATGGCTGGGAGCCCCGGAAGAAGCTCTCACCCGACGCCTTAGCCGGCATCCGCGCTCTGAACGCCCAGTTCCCCGATGTCTACAACGTACCGAGCCTATCTGCGCACTTCAAAGTCTCACCCGAGAACATCCGTCGCATTTTAAAGTCGAAATGGCAGCCGTCGCAGGATGAAGCTGAGGACAGAGAGCGGCGATGGTTCAACCGTGGCAAGAATATCTGGGAGACCAAGGCCGCGATGGGGTTCAAGCCTCCGAAGAAATGGCGTGAGGAGGGTGTCACGAGAGACCCCTCGTACCACATCCGGAGGCAACATGGCATCCAGCGGGAACGGCAGATTGATGAGGAAGAGACTGAGGCGTACAGGGCGTACCGACAGCGGCTTGCTGGAAAGCAAGGCAGCGGGAGTGGAAGTGGTTAGAGCATCGGTCAACGGGCGTTTACTGGTGTTTATGTTGTTTGCATTTGAAGCATAGCATGGTGCATACCACATAGACTCACAACTCTGGACATTTCTCAATATATGTTGTATATTCTCACGAGCCCAGATGTCACGTCACGTTCAGTAGGAATGAATCTTTGGCTCTTGCAGCGGCCACGTCGCCGAACGACGGCAGCATCAGCGCAAAATTAGATAACTTGTGGCACTGCTCAGCATAATAGAGCTAATGTACTTACTAGAAGTGTTCGCGGCCCTAATTGTACCTTACACATGGCTTGCGCTCCCTTTCTCGCCCCCGCGAGGCGTCGGGTCGTCGCAACCAAGGGGCTCAGCGATCCACACTCGGGCGAACAGGGGTCGAAACTCACCACCTCAAACTCACACACTCACCGTTTGACGCCAACAAACATCGTCTCAACATCGCGCGCTTCGACGCTCTCAAAACCCTAACATCTCACAGCTTCCCACGCATATAAAATTTGACCTCACATTACGAACCCTCAAAAAGCCATTCGCAAAACTAGCCCAAATTTTGCTTCCCAGGCTTCGCGGAAGCCCAACCTCCACCATGGCCTCCCCCCCAGCGCAGGCCGGCAACGACAGCTGGTTCTCGCCCCTCTCCGTCGACCTGCTCCTCAAGGTTGCGAACATAACCTTACTTCACCCCTTCATCACAGCCCTCATCCCCTTATGCCTCCGCGCGCGGACCATGCACTGGGACGCGCCGCCCATGATTGCGTCCATCGTGTGGGCTGCCGTCGTGTCCTTTTTCTGGGCCCTGGCCGCTCTGAACAGGAGGGTGGCCTACGGAAAGCCCAGGGAGGTGGATCTGAGCGAGGAGGTTATTGTAATTACCGGAGGAGCGGGAGGGCTGGGCTTGTTGCTGGCCGAGGTTTACGGGATGAGGGGGGCGAGTGTTGCGGTGCTTGATGTTGCCGAGATGGAGAATGGGGAGGCGAGGGGCGTGACGTGGTATAAGTGCGATGTTGGGGACAAGCAACAACTAGACAAGGTTGCCAAGGAGATCGAAGAAGACGTAAGTCGCCCTTTCACTGACCTCAGTGTAGAGCCATGCTAATAATTTGTAGTTGGGCACCCCGACGGTGCTGGTCAACAATGCGGCGGTGGTCAGGGGTAAATCTCTACTCAACCTCTCCATGGACGAGCTAGACTCCTCCCTCCGCACCAACATTCTGGCCCCCTTCTACTGCATCAAAACGTTCCTTCCGCAGCTAATCCGCTCCGGACGCGGCGGCACAATCGTCAACATCTCCTCCGTCATTGGAACCCTCGGGGCGGCCCAGCTGACGGACTACGCCGCCTCCAAAGCCGGCATCACCGCGCTTCACAAGTCCCTGACGGCGGAGCTTGCAGTCACAAATTCCGAAGTCAAGACGGTGCTGGTCACGCCTGGACAGCTGAGCACCCCGCTGTTCTATGGGGTCAGCACACCTAACAGCTTTTTGGCGCCCGTGGTCGAGCCCGTGGAGGTCGTCAAGGAGATCGTGAGCGCCATTGATGGAGGGAAGGGAGGTATGATCGGCATGCCATTGTACGCCAGGTGGGCGGATTGGTATAACGTGCTCCCAGCAGGCGTGCAGAGAGTCGCAAGATTGGTGGCTGGTGTGGATAGGGGGATGAGGTCGTTTCGGGGGAGGGACGGGATGAAAGGGGATAGGAAGATTTGAGATTCCGAGCGCAGGTCGTTCGGCTCCAGCTCCATGGACATTAATGTTTACTTCGCAAAAGCGGCAGAGCACAGGCATGCCTAGAGGATCGTGAAACCGCCACCTCATCAAAGGGTTGTTCTGGAGCGCGCATTTCACTCCGAAATCTCGGCAACGTTGTCCCGGCCAAGATGTAAATAGATAATCCTGTCCGAGCCAGCCGTACCACAAAACGTCGTGAGGGCTGATACCGGATCAAGCGGCCGGATAGATAGCCATATCCGTGAACCCCATATTAATTCTATCTCAAGGCTGTGGTCCAGGGTGCACTTCTGAACTGGTTCTAGAAAATGTAGGGTTGCAGAGAGTCGGTGACACGTCACGTCACCTTCGGAACCCCAGATTGAGAAAAAGTCCCTTCGCTCGGTCCCGTATGCCAGATTTGACCTCTTCGCCGACGAGACTGCTTGAACAAGGCGAGAAGAGGTGAAGTTGTTCATATCGACGTGGGAGAGGCGGGATGGGGAAGCATGGCAGTGGGGCAGCTGTTGCAGGGGGTCTAGTGGCTGGGGCTCAGTCGCCGACTAGGATGCTGCCTCGACTCGGCCCTCTCGTCTCACGTCGAGGGCAACCAAGGTCTTGATGCTGTGCGTGGCTTGAGTGATGGATGAAGCATAGCGTGTGATGACGCACTTGAGCACAAGCTTTGCGCTGTCTCACACGGCCGGCTAGTCGGAAAGCCACGCATTGGAAGCCCGTGGCCTGTCATCGTCACGCCCGTCGACGGGTGCTCTCTCGCATGCTTGCATGTTTGCGGGCGCTCGACGGGCTCAACGGCCGCTGCCGCGTTTGGCCAGCGATGTGAGCCCACCAACAGACAACCGGGGAGGATCAAAGTGCACTGGATCTAGGGCTGTGTCTCGTTGGATCACCATATGTATCTTTCCACCTCGTTGTTAAATTCAACAAGCAGTCGAGGTGAGCCATGGCGACCAGAGGCCATTTGTCGTCCGATTAAGCTCAGCAGGGCTTTCACACATAAGGAAGCCCCTGACCTGACTGCAGGGCTCATGCTCCATGTGGCAGCATCGTCTCACTCGTAGGGCGAAGGGGGGACAAAAAGAGTATAGTGGCAGCTTTGCAAGGATCAGCAGATGCTGCTGCGCTGCAAGAGTCAGGGCCAGGACCGCTCCCCCCAGCAGTGCATGGTTCCGACATATCGACCGGGCCATTTTGTCAAGATTGCTGGAGATGTCAGTTGCTGTCCGGGTGTTTGCCAGGTCTAGCCGGCGGAAGCCGTTATTAATCCCACATCTGAATCCCATTGAGAGGAGAGAAGGGACATTTGGTAGATGGAGCAGCGAAGGCGCAGGGCGCAAGCAGCATTCCAGACGGCGTCGCTGAGAAGACGCCATGACGAAACCCCACCTCTGACGCCCGCAGCGGACGCGGGCTCGTACGGAGCGTAGGCCTGGGTCAAGAAGGCTTGTCCCACGGGGTCTCGTGTTTCGATCCAGACTCTGCCGAACCTGCGAGAGTCGTGCACAGAAGCCACGAGATGAGACCAGCCGGTGGAGGGATCTGCAACTCCCCTGACGATGCTCCCTGCTGCGGTTTTGATGTCTCCGAGGGGGGATCGAGTGGCGAACAAGGGCAGCACGCGAGCAGATGCACTGGGCTGGGATAACCGTGGTTTAAAGTCTGCAGTGGTGCGGTCTGCTTGATGCTGGTGTCAGTTCCATGTGGTAGGGACGCCAATGACCGTCAGTTGGGGGGGTAGCGGTAGCTGTAGCAGGACAGGTGGCGGAGAGTGGGATGCGGCGGAGAGAGGCGCCGACCGCGACTCGGAGATGCTGGAGGAGCAAGCACCCTGAGGTACCTGTCGTAGCACAGCTGGAAATATCGTCAAATAGGATCACAGAGATTGAGGCTGTTGGGCGCGCTCGGTCTGTCCATCCATCGGTAGGGGTGCCTTTGCACTACAACGTACCTCCCCCGGTAAGGTATGTATGGGTAGTAGTCCGTAGTGGTAAGGCCCAGGCAGATGTCAGTGGTGGTGGAAGGAGGAAGCGACGATGGGCTCAGCTCCTTATCAGCGCCCGTTGTTGGTGCCCCCCCGCCAATCATGACCCCTCCACCGCAGCGCAGCATCCACGATGCCAACCCGCCGCCGGCCTAGAAATTTCCCAGATAAGCCAGAAGTCGCCTCTCCTCAGACCTGCCCCGAACGCACCTTCGCATTTCATCCTCACCGGTCTCAAGTCTGCCTCTCCACGTTTACAACTCTTTAAGATCTGCATACTTTCGCCGTGACCCCAGCCATCGGACCCATCTCCGTGCCTCCGAGTCGATCCCCCCACGCTCTCACACCTCTCACCCCCGGATGACCTCAACTCACCTCGTCTACATCCAAGCTTGAGTTCCGACGGATAAATAGCGAACCTGTCCCGACCGATCTTAATCTTTTTGCACAAACTTCGAGGACCGATATCACCCAAGTTCTCTTCTACTGCTTTTCCGAGCACAGACCTAGCTGCCCCGGCAGCCTCATTCGACCTCGCAAGTGATGCAGTCTTGAATCAGTCATGGGACCATGGTGGGTTTCGAATCGCATCGACGCAACTGTCACTCGGCAGTTCGTCTCAAAACATCTCGTCCCCGAGGAGATTGAAAGGCTGGACCGACCTGTGGCATTCACCTCGGAGGACTTGACGGAACGGACGTACTGGGAAAGCATCAATCAGAGCGCAAAACGGATATTCCTCATCTTGGTGGATCTCGGTGTTCCGGACCAGATATTTGGCATCATCGATGATGGCTGGGACGACTCTGAGCTTCCGCTGTCGTTGGAGGACGTCCAGGCACTGCAGCTGACGGCTCAGCAAGACGATCGGATAGATCGCAAATTCCATCAGCGGCAGTATCACTACCTTGTAAAGACGATTGAGCACGGGGAGCACCAGGTGTACAACGACACGGATCAGGTCCCCCTGGATGTTGTTGACAAGACACCGTCCCTGACCTCGAAAAGCAACCACGTCGACAAGGTCCGACTGCCGAACGTGCCCAGCAAGGTCTTCACTCGGCGGAAATACATTCTCGGCACGGGTCCAGGCGCAATGCCACCCCAGGAGTTCCTAGAGATGGTCAACATCATCAAAAGCGTCCAGAACGACCATATGGTCTCATACTGGGCATCATATACTTATCACGGCCACGGCTACATCCTCCTTACGCCAATAAGCGACTTCAACCTCAAGTCGTTGCTGGCTACCACCCCTTCCACCTTCAAGGCGCTGCCAAAACGAGATCGAAGGGAACTCGTCATGAACTGGATTCTCTGTCTTGTCGATACCATGTCTTTCCTTCACAGTAAGAACAGGTCACATTGCTACATCAAGCCCTCGGCAGTCCTCTTCACGAGCAGCCTTAACATCTTCTTCGTCGACCCGACGAGATTGAGTCCAGATGCGGCATCAGCACGCGCCGACAAGTCGTCTTTCGACCGCGAATGGTACGATTACGCAGCCCCCGAACAGTGGTTCCGGCCGAGCGGACCTGGTAGCCCGCCGACTCGGAAAGCAGTGCTGCAATCGTTGTCTGTCTCGCCGGACAGTGACGGATTCGCTGCAGCTGGAGGTCAAGCCAACGGCCCAGTGCCAAACCCCTCGCAGCAAGCAGATATCTTCTCCCTCGGCTGCATCATTCTGGAACTGATGTCCTGGCTTCTCAAGCGCTCAACGAGCAAATTCGCCTCCTTCCGCTCTGCCAAGTTGAAAAAGGGCGGCCGTGGCGGCGCTGTACTCGACACATCCTTCCACAAGAACCTAGGGCAGGTAGAAGAATGGATGTCCAGCCTCGCCAAAGACGCCGCTCGCAAAGTCACGGATACCAACAATGGCACGGTCGATGGGGGCAACGTCTTCAAAGGGTTCACCCCATTGTTGCACGTCGTCGCGGAAATGCTAGCCGCCAACCCCTTCGAGCGACCGCCCGCCGCTGACGTCCAGAGGAGGACATATCAGATTCTCCGCGAGCACTGCGGCATCACAGAACCACACTGTGTAAACCGTTACGTCAACGACCTAGACTCGTCCATGGGTCAACTGCGTCTGCACGACTCATGGATACAACAACCAGCAATGTATCAAACGCAGAGCTATGACTTTGCTGAGCCGGATAGCCCCCCGCCTCTGCTGCATCGACGCACGACGAGTAGTAGTGGATACAGCCAGGCGAGCCGAAATAGTAGGCATAGCGGGAGTACGACAACGGGAAGTAGTGAGCGGGACTCGGAGTTGTCGTATGCAGCGGCGAGGGGCGTCGCGCCGCAGCCGATTCGGAACCCGAACGGATGGAATCGTCAGGTGCCGTACATGAGCCCGCCCAACAGCCAGGCGAGCTTGTATGCTGGGGCGCCGTAATGCGTGGGGAGCGATATGAGGCGGGCAGGCGTTGGCACCTTTCTCTGCTTGGTGACTGGAAATGCATTTTCAAATTTTGGTTTCTGTCAATCACTCACGATTTTTTAGCCGGCGAAGTTGGATATACCATCAAAATCACACAATACCTGGGACATTGGCAATTATTTATCGGCGGTCAAGGACTTGATGTGTTGGCTGGGCTTTCTCACACGGAAGGCTGATTGGGGGAGGCACTTTTGCGTGACAAACAAAAACCGCACACGTGTAGGTAGTCTTACGCTTTTGAACAATGTATCATATGATCTACATTACGAGACCTCCGTTTTGGGGTGAATCGTCAGCTGGCTACATGATGTGGCGCTTCGACGACGGAGGCTGCCAGGGGATTGCATACCGAGGAGGGGAGGCTGCCGCGATGCGACGTATGCTCACCCTCGCCGCACAAACCAGGACAAGGTTCTCGTCATGTTTATTGATCAAAGTGGTGAGGCGGCTTGGAGATGTTTTTGAAGAATAGCGATGCCGCTACAGGCCCTGCCTTGGTCGCAGGTGTGGCACATGTGACACCCGAGGATGCGGAACATTGTGTGGTTTGCGGAGGACAGCCAAGGGTGCTTGCTTGCGGGCAGGATGGCGCCGAGGCCGCATTTAGCTTGCAGGCTCGCGGCAGCGTATCATTTCTACCCATTCACTGTGCCTTAGTACTTCATACTGGGGTGGCATGTCCGTTTCTTTAGTGGTCGTCACTGACGCGACCAGTCGCCGGTTGGGCCAGGTGCAGAGGTAGCAACAAGGCAAGTCCAACTCTCGCAGCTTCGACACAGAACACAAAAGATATTCGGAAACTGAAAGTGTATGGAACAGGGAGTTGTACCCTGCAGTCTTGGTGTGTCTGGACACACTCGGCGTTGATTCTGCCGTGATGGCAACAACGTGTCTGGCCAAATGGAGTTGAAGTGACACGAGAAGCTTGCACCTCAGTCTAAACATAGTTCAGTTTGAAAATTCGAGGTTACTACGACATCGATTTGGAACAGCGGTCAAGCTGCCCTTTCCGTCGTCGAGTCGCTTGGTCACGATTCAGGGGCAGGCACGGCGGTGGCATCTTGCTCACCCAGCTTAAAGCATGAAACTCCCACTTATCCTGCGATCCAGTACACTTTCAACTTCCATTCACCTCAGCTGAGGCCTTCTTCTTTCCCTCGTTTCCCGCTCACCGTTGATTTGTGCGTTTTGCCCGTCCTCACCGACTGTGGTATTGAGACTGTTCTTTTGGTCGAGACGTGCGTTGAATCACTGTCTTTCCGCTCGTTCATAATCTTTTCTTGCCCCGTCAAAGACCTTGACCTCTCAGTTGCTTCCGATAGAATCATCAGCTCGACGACAAATTGACATCACGGCACTAATCCTGTTCCTTTCTCGCTCAGACCCCACTCAGCCGTCGCCATGCGCTTGGCTACATTCACCACGTTCCTGGCGGGTTTCGCAGCACTAGCAACCGCCATTGAACCTGTAGAGATCAAGGGAAACAAATTTTTCCACGAAGATGGCACGCGGTACTTCATGAAAGGGGTCTCCTACCAGCTTCGTCCCGAGGATCCCCTCATCGACACCGACCAGTGCCAGCGTGATGTTGAGTTGATGAAGGAGCTTGGCACCAATGCTCTCCGCGTCTATCACGTAGACGCAACAGAGAATCATGACGGCTGCATGCAGGTCTTTGCTGACGCTGGAATCTACCTGCTCATTGACCTAGACACGTTCGACACCTACATTACCCCGGTATGATCCCATGAGCCTATTTCGACATCTTCTGACCCTTACAGACCAATCAATGCTGGAGCAGGCGCCAATACGATCGTTTCGCTGAAGTCATGGACGCATTCGAGAAGTACGACAACGTGCTCGCCTTCTTTCTCGGCAATGAGAACATCGCGGCGAAGGAAGACTCGACCGGTGCGCCCTTCATCAAGGCCGCCGCTCGTGACATAAAGGCCTACCGTGACGCCAAGGGCTACCGCAAGATACCAATTGGATACTCGGCAGCTGATATCAAGGAGCTGCGTCCGATGCTTCAAGACTATCTTACTTGTGGTGGTAACTCGTCCGAGACAGTGGAATTCTTCGCCCTTAATTCGTACTCCTGGTGTGATCCGAGCGACTACGAGAGGTCCACCTACAATCAGCTTCAGGAGTATGCAGAGGACTTCCCTGTTCCCATATTCTTCACCGAAACAGGGTGCAATGTTCCTGGGCCGCGGCTGTGGGAGGATCAGGACGCTATCTTTGGCAATAAGATGATACAAGACTGGAGTGGTGCTATAATTTATGAGTGGATTCAGGAGCAGAACAACTATGGCATCATCAGCTATGGAGAATCAGTGGGTGACCCTGCCAGGAACGATGAGACCGTATTTGACAATTGGACTCGCAAGGGCACCCCGATACCGATCTCTCCGGATTTTGACAACCTCAAGACCAAGTGGGCGTCTCTACAACCCACTGGTGTCCGGCGCGATGCCTACGATCCGAGCCACGTCTCGGCCCGCGCCTGCCCTACTTCCACTCAAGACGGTTGGTGGGTTATTCCAGGCAACGTCAAATTACCGGCGTTGGATGAGACTGTCACCGACTTTGCATCTCTTGACAAGAAAACTACTCCCGGTCCTACTCACACCATGACTGCGCCACTAAGTAGCATCCCCACTAAAGTCGCCTCGGATGGCCCTTCCCCTAGCAAAGATGAGACGCCGCCGATGGACATTGACGAAGGAAAGGAAGAGAGACAAGGAGCTGGTTCTAGTGGTATTGTCATAGACGCCAGTCTTGCGGCGATCGTACTTGGTGCTGTAATTCTACTGTAAGTGCCCCGCGGATGGAAAAGCCGTACGGAGACTTGGGCCGGATCCTGTTGGACTTGTCATCACGCAATTAATTAGAATCTTTCTAGACCAGACTGAGAGCTTAATACGAAATCTGGTGTTTAGAGCGCGGATGGTGTGTCTTAGGGATGTGGCTTTGGAGTGCCCCGACCCAACGTACATACTCCCTCAGTTTACCATTGTAGTAGTATGGCGTTTGCCACGGCCACAATCATCCATGAGAACCCAGTCAGAGGGACACTCAGGGATTGAGCATCGAAAAGATCCAACTCCCACGTTTCGTTGGCATGACTTGACGAGTGGTGGTGCTTGCTCCTTGACCCCCGTCCCCTTCAGGAAAGTTTTACCTGATTGCTTTTTGTCCCTCTCTGTCAGTTGAACGAGGCTAGCTCGCCACGCACTGTCGATTTTGTTGCCGTTCTCAGTCGTATCATATGTTTGAGTCTGCTTCATTCGAGCACCATCTGCCTCATGAACCCCGTCGAGAGCCGTCGCCAATCTACAAGCCTTTGGACTGATATGCGTCACTGTCGGGCCGATCGTACCCCAACAGGTAGGACATGGTATACCAGAGGAGGCTTGAAAGTCGCTACGGCGCACAGCAGTGCCGTGACAACAGAAGTTCTGAGTATGTCAGCACAATTCCTTCAAACTTCGTATCCACAAAACCTTGCCTCGTGATCTTCAGCTTTCCAGCCCGAGAAACCATCTGCATCTCCATGCAACCCCTTCCCATTTGTTCCATCTGATCTCATTCTTTGTCGTTTGGTCGTTTCTGGCGGTGCCTCATGCTGGTTCATCACAAACGCTATCCCACCAGCGGCGGGTGCATCCTTCAGCTCGTCATCTCCGTGATTTGACTAGAATGTCGACTGTCCGATGGTGAAGACCAACACCAGCACAACCACTGCCAAAAAAGAGCAGAGAAGTAGACCCATGGCAAGGTGACGGAGCGACGGACGGCAGCGGTGGCCGGACGTGCCCCAGGGGGAGCGCGTGTGGGAGGGGCACTGGTCGCGGTCTGGCATTGCGGCGTTGGAGGAGCAGCTTTGAGGGCAGGGCTTCGGTGACGAGAAGAGGGATGACTGCCCTGGGAGATGGCCGAGGCGGACCGGAGCCTGGAGATGAGGGAGGCGTACTTTGGTGGGTGATTGAAGATGTGGGTGAATTGGGTGATAACAAGGGGGCTCAGGGTGGTCAGGATGAGAATATGACATTAGGAGTGGCCCAGTGACGATGCTTAGGGGAAGGGTGTAGACAGCTCAGGCTTCAATGTTGATAGCAAACATTGAAAGAGGGATGGCATTTTCTTTGAAGCTTGGCCAGGGGCACATGGCGTAGTTTCCCCTTTACCTAGAGACTGTTCACTCCTGCTTGCTTTACCCCTTGAGTCCTTGTCGTTCAGAGTGCGACAAGATCCAGCAGTAACTACCTACTCGGATCTTGCCATGCGCGAGCACACTGCTATGTGGCTGTTTCTTTACCACAATAGAGAATGTAGCAAAGCAATATGGTTCGGATATCGCCCGCGCCTACAAGAATTCTACGCTCAATGACAATGTCGGGACTATAATAGGCATCCACAAGCATCTTGACATCCTCAATGAGCTCGATGAGTCGTTATTATACACTCAAGACGACGGTTGCTCAGCTTGATTCCGCTGGGTGTTGCTAAACAATGCGCACCCCCAACGGAGCGCAAAGCATAATCTGTGCATGTTGAATACCATCTTGACTCAAGGAGACTCAACAGCGTCCACACGGTAGTAGTCGTACGTACTGTAGAGTATGACGACTGATAAGATAAGAAGAATCCACAAAAATTTTCTCGACCGCCCACAAGCCATCGCCGTGATGGAGGCGGCACCATTGTCGCAACAGCAAGCGCAAGACATTGGCCTTGGATCAAGTATCCGTCCTCATTCCATTCCTACAGTTTCAGTGCTTGATTCCTCTTGCTTCTGTTGCGACAGATTTTGGGGCCAGGGCGCTCCCTCACTGCCGACTACGCTTCCTGACTCAGCAGGATTCTGCCACCTCCAACATCTAATCGTCCCGCATTCGTCTTCGATTAAACTCCCTTATCGACAACAATAATTCACCAAACTGAACTTCATCACCACGGAACTTTCCCCTTCGACTCCCCCGATGCAATTCCACCCCGATCCCTCACGGCGAATGCAATCATGGCTGAGGCAGCGCAGGCGCAGGCAAGCGCTGCCCTCTCCCCCCAACGAGGTATGTGCCCGTCCCGCAGTCCCCTCCGATCGTCGCATTCTAGTCTGGGTATTGCCGGCAACTACAAACAGTTGGCTGACGGGGAGCGAGCAGATATAAAACAGGAACCGAACGCTCTTGATCACTTTGACTTTTCAATGGCAGACCATTCCACGACACAGTTCAACGGACCTGTCGAACCCGCAACGCCGACGGCCCCAAATGGCACTCCAGCCCCAGCCACCCACGACACGCCGGTCGCGAATGGGACGCCTACTCCCGCCCCGAGTCTAGCTCTTCCTGCACCGCCCATGTCGCCTACAAAAAGGGCTAGAAATGACATCGAGGCCACGGTTGAGTCGCCAGAGGCGAAGCGACCGAAGACTGAAGCGCAGAACGATGCGCCCGCGACGCAACTGCACATGCCTTCAAGTTCAGCACCAGCACAGCCTGCGACTCAGACACAGTTGGCAATGCCGCAGCCCACTCAGACTCACCCACCCGCGCATCCTTCAGTCGCAAGCCACTCGCATGCTCTAGCTCTGCCTCAAGCTCAACCCCCATCGCAACCAACGACAACTCAAATACAGCCAGCCGAGCAGGCGCAGGCCCAAACGCAAGAACCAGCCCACTCATCAGTCGAAAGCCATCCGCTTCAGGAATTCTCAGCTCACAGTCAACCGCTGGAGCCATCGTCGACTCACAGCCAGCCAGCAGAAGACGATTATGATGAGCAGATGAACCTGTTGGTCCAGAATGCGCTGTCCAATATCAATGACATGATGGACCAGTTCGATCCCGAAGCGGAAGATCAGGAAGCAGGGGGTGCAATGGGCGGACAGTCTGAAGAGAAGGAGCCGATCAGCTTCATTGACGAGCCGTCGAAGTTCACGCACAACAACTTCATTAACGCCCTCGGAAATACGGCTGTTGCTATGCTCCTATTACTCTGTTCAAAGCCCCACGATGACATGGTTGCAAGGCTAAGAGACTCGAATTCGGAACATCGACGGTGCCACACGCAATACTCGAAAACGTTAGAGGCGCTCAAGCTTCATTACTCCGATAAGAGCATTTTATTGGCTTCTGACTACGATATCCGATCGGATATGGCTGGAACAATAATCCAATTTGTCAACCTAACGCAATTGGGTGAATGGCTGCTCGATGGCAGCTTCGACTCAATATGCGAGGCCGACAGGAATCTGCCCAAAGTTTTCCGAGATGAGAGGCTTGGATTGACGCAAAACATTGTCAACCTTATGATGGGTATCAAAACACAGCGCTTGATCAAAACTGTGCAATCAAAGGAGGACAAGAAACTTTCAGAAGAGGAGCTGCAGGGCATATTCCTTGAGAGCGCCGAGAAACAATTAGAGGAGCATGGCATTACAAACCTTGTTCATGGCTCCGATAAGACAATCACGAGTTGCCTGAGCGAGCGGGTTGAGGAGTTGCGAAACCTTACTGCTGAAACAAATATCATAGGTTCGTCTCTAAGGTGTGGCGTCGCGATCAGATTTACTGACACGAAACAGAAAAGTACTCGACGGCAGAGCTCCTGCGGACGTTCTGCGAGTATGCTAACAACCAGCTCGCCGTGGCAGAACAGTTGTCTGAACGTCTTGGCTTCACGCGGCCAAAGTTCGAAGAGCCTGCTGTATCTAACGAGCCGACCGCAGAGGATCTGCTCGACTTCGCTTCGTTCTTCGAAAAGAACACTGAAGAGATGATTCAGAACACATTAGCAGGCCTGGAAGATCTACCACCAGATGTTCCCACTACGACGAATGGTGACATGCCAAACCCACCTGCAGGAGACGGACCAAACCAACAGACCGAAGCTCCTCAGGCCAACGGCAGCTTTACTGACTATAAAGATTTTGAAGCCCTTGTAGCCGAGAGCACCTCCAATTACGTCAGGACAACGTTGCAAGGTCTTTCCCCGACGCCCTACCAACCAAAGGTACCAACCAGCACAAGTACGTACCACGAGAGTCATACAATCCTCACCGGCTAGACTACTGACCATTTACAGCGGAGAGCATGGCCGCCCAAGTACAACAGGCGAATCACCTGAACAACACTCAACAACAAGCGCAGCAGAATTCTTACTACCAAACATATCCTCAGACCGCTGTTGACCAGCAGCAGCAGCAGCAGCAACCTCAGCAGTTGCAAGTGCCGGATCAACAGCCTCCCCAGCAGACGCACGGCCAAGGCTTACCGCCAAACCAAACATGCTCTAGCGCTCAGCTGTATGAAAAAGCCAGGCAAGCCGCATTGAGCCGCAGTACGGCACACACTAGACGGGAAGGCCTCCATTCGACGCGACGACCGTGGTCTCAGGAAGAGGAAAAGGCCCTCATGACTGGACTTGACATGGTCAAAGGTCCACACTGGAGCCAGATTCTGGGCCTTTTCGGTGTTAATGGCACTCTTTCGGATATCCTCAGAGACCGCACCCAGGTACAGCTTAAGGACAAAGCGCGCAACCTCAAGCTTTTCTTTCTCAAGACGAACTCTGAGATGCCATTTTATCTCAACAGCGTTACCGGAGAGCTGAAGACGCGCGCACCAACACAGGCAGCCCGAAAGGAAGCCGAGGAACGGGCCCGGCAGAATTCCCATGAAGAACAGGCCAAGCTTAACACGATTATGACTTACTCCAGTGGGTTGCAGCAGTCACCGCAGAACCGGACCCATGCTGGCGGCGTCGTAGCCCCTGCTCATGCAGCAGCTCAAGCGGCAGCACAGAATCGAACACCTGCACAGGCTTCGCCCCCTCAGATGTCATACAATGCTGGGTCAGTGCCTTTTTCATCTACACAGCAACAGCCTATACAGGGCTACGGCACGCAACCCGTATCACAGGTCCACCATGCGCAGACGCAACCGCACACGCCAAGCCCACAATCGCAGGCCCAGCCCCCTATGACCAACGGCTCCCAAGGCAGTCCTCACGAGCACAACGATCAAACTGTGAAGCAGGAGTCTCACAACCACTCTGACACAGACGCGTACGATCAGCAGTCCCGAGCGCTCTTGGAGCAGCTTCAAAGAGTTGCCCACGATCAAGTGTCAGCCCAGACAACGCCGTACAACACGCAAGCCAGTCAACGGTTTCCCTCACCGGGCCCCGAACAAAAGGCCAGCGTATCGCAATCCCCGGCGCCCGGTAGTACGACCATAGCCACGCCGTCGCAACCACAGTCTCATCAGCAGCACCTGCCGACAGCAAACCAGTCGCACAATCCTTCTCAGTCACCTGCTCCAGGACAAGCAGGGCCATCGAGCTCCTCAACGCCGGCACCGCCTGTTCCAGCCCTCCACATGGCGGAGGCCCCAACATCGGCTGTGGCACCAAACCAGGTCGCCCCATCCGTGGAGCAGGACGGGGGCGCGCCGCCGGCTGATCCAGGGGCAGAGGCCGAGTTCGTTGGCTTCGACGCAGACGCTGAAGCTGCTCTACTCAGAGACCTTCAAGCTGCTATGTCAGACCCCTAGAGTGGCACGCCGCTTGAGCAGGCTGAAGTGGGCCTCGACATACTTGATGAGCATGCTCTTCTCAGAAATATTGAGTCCACATTTGGCAATATCCTTTCTCATCACGAGAACGAGCACGACTCAGATCGAGATGGCAGCGATTGAATATGTCCATCTTGCGTCTGTTGCCCCAGAAAGATGAGGGTTGAAACAGAGCCAATTTGCTTGAGACTTAATAGCGAACTGTGTAAGGAGACGCCGATCACCGGAGTACCTACGCGAATCTGGCTATCAACGTTCATAGCACGATTCAGGGCAAGCGGGGCTCGATGCCAGCGGCAAGATACAATTTGCTATGGGGCAATCTGGTTGGGCCAACGCTGCAACACAGAACCACCTTTCACAATGTCCCGGGATTTATATCCCGTGTATCACGCACTGCACGTCGCCTGACGCCACCCTATCAACGACTCACGAGCGAACAAGTTGCGTATATTTTCTATATGACACTTTGTGTTATCAGCAGCAAGAAGGAAAAGCGAAGAGTTCTTTTCTCACGACATGATACCACGGCACGGCGAAACGAACTGGGCTTGGGTAATGAACTTATTATAGGAGTTGGGGGGTTCAAAAGAGAAGGCTATAGCGAGGTGATAGGGATTGAGAATCAATAAGCACACTGCCGTTGGACTTGGACTCTACAATGAGCGTTTCGAGAACTAACGACGTCGTACAATGCATGTGCAGGGCCGGTACTAATCAGCAGAAGTCTACAGGCCAGTTGACCGGCCTCTAGAATTCGCGGCGCTATTTTGTTCAATAAGCCGCCCATTCTCTCACCGAGTGTAATTCTCTTCGTAAACATCGCCCTGTACGATGTCGACCAAGGATGCCCCCTCCCACAACGTTCCATCAATCCGACTTTGCCTCGCCTGCACGAGACGCAATGGTCATCTTCAACATTAGCTGTGTCTCTCGCACCCCATCGCCAGCAACTTCCAACGCGTCCACGAACGGGACGCCCGATGGCTATAACACATACAACTGGCACTACGGCACAAACATGAACAATCACGACCGATGGGTTGCGGTGCCCAACATTTCTCATCCAGTTCACGTCCAGGATATCCGACACGCCATGGAAGCCCGCAGAAATGGCGTTTGCAACGCACCCTTCACTGATTGTCAAAACCCTCCGACTAAACAGAACATTGGCGGTGTGATGAAAAAGATGCAGTTCTGTGACTACCACGCTTGCGTATACTTCGACGAGGACGGCAAGGTTTGTTCGAATCCCAAGAAGCCCGGGAACGACCGTTACTGCGGTGACCGTGAGTTCCACCCATCACCTCAAGTGTGTGCCCAGAGCTAAAGGGTGCAGACATGACATGTACGTATGAAGAACTGTGGAGTGACCGAAGTGATCATAACGTGAAAGACAATGAACCCTTCCGCAGCAACTACAGCGGCGGCCGACGTGAGTCTCGGACTTTATATGATCTCTTCCATTTCTGACATTGCAGATATATGCCGGAACAGCGGCTGTAGCCGCCCACGCGATGATGTCGGTCGCCTCGCAGACTACTGCTCCGAGCATTGCTGTGCTGACCCGATGTGCAGAGCCGCCCGCGGCCACGGTCCCTACTGTCCCGAACATACCTGCGAAGCTTCTGGCTGTTTTGCATTTGTCGAACCTAGCGTGCGGCGATGCCATCGGCATCGGGAGTGCGTAGCGGAGTGGTGTAGCCGAGCTTGTCATTTTCGGGCTGGGGGCGTCATAGCGCCATACTGCTCTGATCACTGCTGTGAGTTTGGCTACTGCGAAAGCAGGAGAACCATGGGTAGCAGCTACTGCCATGAGCATAAATGTGATGAGCGGGACTGTGGGAGGAGCAAGGAGAGCGGGAGCAGGTACTGTAGCAGACACATGAGGGGTGGTAGCGGAGATGGAAGAGACAGAGATAGGGACGGTGCATACATGGGTGGAGGATCGTACGGAGAACGAAGCTTTGCCGCCGGAGCTTTTGCAGGGACATGGGCGGGGGGAGTAGCGGGATTTGGTGGTGGGTCGACCCCTTTTTCTCACCCCTTTTTCCCACCCCTCTTTAGCTGATAAGGTGGCTAACTATGGCGTCCAGACCCGGGGCGATGTAGAGAGCCCGGATGCTACGAGCGGATAATGGGAGGCATGCCGGTTGCGAGCTACTGTGAGAATCACATGCGGTGTGTGCTAGCAAGCTGTGCCGTCGTCGTGCCCGGCGGCGGGATGTGCTGGGAGCATGGACGGTCGGCCAGGCAGGCGGGTTGGCAGACACGGAATTGGGAGCATATTAACCAAGAGAGGGAAGAACGCGAAAGACGGGAGCACGAGGATCAGCAGAGGAGGGAGCGCCAGGGGCGTGACAGATGGGATAGAGAATGGCAAAGAGGGCCTGACTGTCGTGAGCCGTACTACGAGGAGCGTTGGGAGCGGACGCCGAGATGGCCAGCGACGGGTTGGCGGCAGCCTGGTCGCTCCAGGGACAGGGACGACTGGTACGCTTTTGGAATGCGACGGATGTAAGGTTCGGTTTTAGCTTAGGGACGAGCCGAATGGGTTGTTTCCTTCGAGCGCAAGATGTCAGACTGCCCGTACACTCGTGCAAAGCAATATCTCGCGACAGCTCCCCCACTCACGCGTGGTGCGCGTACAGGTCGAGCGAGGCGTCCAGGCAGAGTTCACAGCCCCTCTGATGAGTCCATGTCATGATTTCCGCATTGGTTTGTTCAGAGTCAGGAGGAGTCTGCCATGCCACGCCGCCCGCGCTTGATGAAGGCGAGACTGTGGACAGACGCGCGGCTGTGCAGGTCCAGAACCCGGGATAGCCGCGATGGGAAATTACACAGGCAGACTTTGGTAGGGTGGCAAAAAGCAGAATAACTCAGAGCCGCCGCACAGGGGAGTGAAACTGAGGGAGAGGGTTATTGATGTTGGACGGGGTGTGGCTGTGGCTGTGATTGAGGCTGACGGGGGAGCACAAGGACAGGTGGGGTGACTGTACTGTGTTGAAGCTACCAGAACACTGTTCCCTAGACCGGCTTCTTTAGCTCTACCCCACCACCTCGATGTCTAGTCTTGCTAAGAATGCTACTGTGCACAGTGCGAAAGGCTTCCCACCCCATCGTCAACTGACCACGAACGACACTCCATCCGCTTCATCACGACCACCTGGCACCAGCACTTTGCTTCCCGCCCCTGCATCATGCCGCACCAAGGCAGTCTCCCGCAGCAAACGAACGCATCCGCGCCGGCTTCAGAAGCGATTTGTCGAGGTCAAACGGCGCGTTCCTGGCTGCCCCGAACCAGCACTTCTCATCATTCTATCCTCGACCAGTGCATCCATCTCGACCGAGCCCAGGCGCAGGAAACCTGCGAACCCTCGAACATGTTGGTACTCCTGTAGCAGGTCAGCCTACCTTATGTGGCCTCGTTCTTTGAGACATTATGCCATGCTTTTCAGCCTCGTGCCTCGCCCATTACCGAGCACGGCGCAACCAGTCTTGAGCAAACAGCCTCTCGGTAACCACCTCCTCCTCAAGCAACCCCCCCTTTGCACCCACACACTTCCGCTTAATATCCCACCCACGCGGGGCTTTTTTTCATCTTTGGCAAACGCTTTCCGCATGCAGACGCCTCGTGCCTGGTGGTTTTGTCCGTTTGACGATGGGCGTGTGGGGTTTGCACTTTAGAGGTTCAGACAGGGGAGGGTACCGTAGGCTACCCTAGCAGATGGGCCTGGTGATGAGGTACGATCCTCTTGGGCGAGCTGCCTTGTAGTGTTGCGTGAGTCTTCTGGACGTCAGGTGCAGAGATATAAGTGTATCTTTTGATCATATCTACTTGTCCTCGAGACTCGACATTAGTCACTTGCGAGATGCCCTGTCCCTCGTCTGGGCCTACTTCTACCTTGACGTTTCCGTAGACTGCTTTTCGATTCTTGATCTGATTTTCCATCTTTGAATACGACACTACGCTAGCTCACGACGCGGCCGCTCCTACGACTGGCCACAAGCTCGACTCAACCAAACCCGCACCACCGCCACGGTGGGTGCCGCAGCCTCCGTCCCCATCGAACCCAAAGTCGTCACTACCCAAAAGGAAATGTCCCCCAAGTTCTGGGTCGAAGCTCAATCATCCGGCAAACCCCATTTTGTTAAAATCAAGCGCTCCCGCTCGCATCACCACCACCACCATCACGACAACCACGACGGCCACCACCACCATCATGGGCATCGACATCACAAGCGCCGCCATTCCCACTGGGATGAGGAGTACTGCCCGCCGCAGTACTACACAGTCAGTCGTGAGGAGTGGGATGTGCTGAAGGAGCGGGAGCGCTTGCTGAACGAGAACAACAAGATTCTCACGGAGGAGAACAAATGTCTGCGGGGGGACCTGGCCGCCGCCCAGGATGAGGTGCAGAGGCTAACCCAGTGCATCGTTCCCGAGATCCAAGCTAGGAACGACGCCTTGTACGCCGAGAACGCGGGTCTGAGGCGGTCGCTAGACAAGGCCGCCGACGATGCCGCGAAGCACCACATCGAGCTCGATCGGTTGCAGTGCAAGATCGACAAGCTAGAGCGGGACTGCAAGAAGTTCGAGGGCGACAACTGCGACCTGCGCTCGCGCATCAAGAGCTTGACCAGGCAGCTGGACGACAGATGCAACCGGCGCATCGAGGATCTGATGCGGGAGGTGAAATACTGGAGGAACAAGTTCCTGGATCTGGAGGAGGTGCTTGACCTGAGGACGCAGAGGATGAAGGCCTACGAGGACATCATGCGATGCCGCGGGATAAGATTTTGAGCGGACATATGAGTTTTTTCTCGTCTCTTCGGCTAGGGCTCTTTGGTTTTGGATTAGTGTTTGTCTCGCATTGTTGATACCCCTTTTATGCCCCTAGTGGGCTGCCCCTTTCTCCTCCTACCCTGCAGTAGGTAGCTGAGCTAACTGGGAGGCTTTGTTGCCATCACCGCAATACACCTCCTTAGTCGCCGCAGAGTATTCACACTCATTTTGCATAAAAACCAGTGACTCTTTGTGATTCACGTATTTTGGGGGTTTAGTTTCGTCTTCCGATCTTCTACATAGATTTACCTAGTTCGACTCGGGTTGGGGATAGTTGTTCCCGTGTCAACGTAGAACCAAGCTCACTGCTAGGTCTTCCTGGCAGCGAGAATACCCGTGCAAAAGATTTACTGGCGTACCCAACAGACCTCCAGCATGATCTAGCTTTCCATCTCCCGCCACGTCTTCACGCCACATCCCGCCAGCCTCGCGCCGTGCCGCACCAGCCACTGTGGCAACCTGACTCGGCCCTACCAGCCATGCCGGTCGGCACGAGATCAAGTTTTCAGCCTCTCCTTGCAGCCCCTACGGGCGCTGTGTTGGAAGAAAATAGCCTTGCATGAGATGGCAAGGCAAGTGCTGACGCTGCGCGGAAAGTGGAGGCGTGCCGGGGGATGGCGACGGCGGCCGTCGTGGGATTGTGGCGGTGTTGGCGCTGCGGTCGTGTTGGACAGCCAGGAAGCGATCAAGGAAACCTGGGGACAAGGCTCGGGGGTACAGGGTCGGTTGGACTAGGTTGCAGACGAATTGCCCATGGCGGGAGCTGTGCATGCTCGTGGGTGAGTGACTTACACGCGGTTCAGAACGACTTGGACGGATTTAGAGTGGCGAGCAGGCATCACCGCCAGACCCCTATTCTTAGCAGTCGAAGTTTGGTGCGGACCAGCCTTGTGACCTCGATACCCCCACCGATTAGCCAAATTCACAGGTCCAGACTGAAGATTGCCGCGGCCGTGCGAAGCGCGCTCAGGAGCAACGTCACCGTCGTGTCTTCTCATCCCGCGCTCGCAGGCAGCAAACCCGCCGTGATCACCCATGCGGCCCATGCGAACCACATTCGCACCGGGAGACCAACAAGAAGACACGCGCATCCCGTCCGCAAACCCTCCGTCACCAGCGGCAGGAGGATGCGCGCGTGCGTGAATGCGCACCTGCAGCAAGCGCGCGCAGGGCCCCCGTGGAGTCCTGTGGCAGAGGCTATCGAAGTCTATGGCCACTGGGGCTGGTCGCTAGCAGTAGCCAGGGAGCCAAGCCGGCAGGCCGCAGCGCGCCGGTGCGCGGGAGCCAACGGTGCTCTCCACCAGTCAGCCCTACGGCGCCGCGATGTCGGGAGCACCGTGTCTGCACTTCGTACGTGGGATCACGGGTCTAGTCTGGAGGCAATTGGTTGGCATCGATCTGTCTGTGCCAACGTGGTTGGCCGCTGTGGCCCGCAGGTGCAGGTTCGTTGCGACAGGCGGTGGATGCTGATTGCGCAATGGAGATATCTGGGTGCGCACAATCGAGGTGTTGACCGAGATCGAGGCCGAAAGGAGGTGTGACCTGTCAGGGCGGAGGTGGACTCGATCAAGTCCTGTGCGCGATGTGATGGTGGTGATGGTGGTGGTATGGTTATGGCGATGGCGTCGGCGACGCAAGAGAGGCGATGACGATGGTCCTACATGTACTGAAACCCCCGAAATCCCATCTAGGACTGCACAGAAAGAGACTACCCAAGTGGGAAGGAACGGTCGTGGCATCCAGTGGAATGCTTGGGAAGGACCGTGTGAGTCACCACTCAGCTCATCTGAGACACTCAGATCCCGGACATCACGATGGGCTCGGGCTCGAGCTCGGGCAACCTCCTGCTTGACTGATTCAAGATGAGCAGAGAAGAGCGAACCAAGTGAACACCACCACCATTACACTGGCAAACGGAGCGTGAATCCCAAGGCAGCCGCCGCGACAAGGCCTGAGCCCCGCTATGAGCCAATTGACGTGACAAGGGAGTCGCCTTTTTTCGACTTTCTCTCACGCTCTTTGTCTTCCCCGTCTGTCCATCTGTCTGTCCGTCCGCCAGAACCCGACACGCTCGATGGAGGGAGCAGATGGTTGCGACTCGGCGCGCTTCCATGTGCTTCTGCTGCACTGCCCCGCGTACAGGAGAGATGGCGTCGCGCGACAAATTGGCAGCTCACGTTGGTACCCGCGACCTCGGCGTGGCATGAAATGAGCACGAGCACGCCGTCGCGCGGCGCGCGCCTTCATGTTCCATGTTCAATGCTCCATCCGGAGCCCGGAGCCCAGCAAAAGGAGGGAGGCTCCTGATCATTTGCGGGCTACCCAACGCTGCCGGGCCATCCTTGCTCTCAGGCGCTCACAGCGGGTGTCTGCCCAGATTATAGGGGTCTGAAGCCTGCTATAGCTTCTTCCACTTTGGCAGCCTCGGAGCCTTGACCCTGCTAGTTCCCCTTCGAGTGACGCTCGCCTTTTCCCGTCCGCTTCGGTCCATTCCAGTCCTTCCCGTCCTGGGGTAGCCTGTTGGAAAGCTTGGGTACGCGCGCTGCCCTGGGAATTTTCCTCAAATTTCTTCCAGATTAAATCTTGCCTGACAGCCCGGGAGCTTTGCGGATATAATATCTCTCATGCTGTTCTCCCCTCATGGACGCCATTATCCTCCCTTCAACGTCCGCGTCCTCGCTCGCTCTCTTTGCCTCTGCCACCGTCTTTCTACTGGTCGCCCGTCTCCCATCCGCTGCCCTGCCCTGTTCCTGAAATCCGGCTTGGGCTGTGCCTGTGAGCCAAAAAGAGGGTGTGAGAGCCACGGCGACCTGCGCTCCAGACACTGCTAGGCACTGCTGGTTTGCCTTACCGTGCCTTCTTTGCCTTGCCTTGCCTGGCCTCGACACCACTCACCACCACACCTCTTCCTCCTCCTTACCTCCCTCAGCATATATATACTCAGGCACCCGGCCCTCATCGCCTCACATTCGCTCTCTTCTCTCCGCCTTGCATTCCACTCAAAGCCTCGTCCAGATTCATTGGATGTCCCCTCGAGACCTTCACCGTCTTGTCGCCTGCAGCAAAAATTCCACGTCGGTGCTGGTGCCCCTCAACCACCTAGGGTTGTGAGTCGTCGCCCCGGCCGTTGGGCATCAACGCAGTGGTTCCTGCAACCGCCCACCAAATCACCACGTCCCCCTTTTCCTGCTGAAAATTCGCCTCTCGTGCAGACGGTGCCAACCATTCGTCATGCCGTCTGGACACAGGACCTCCCCGAGCTCTGGTCGCAGGACCGAGTCCGGTTCGTCGCCTCGTCTTTTCTCGGTGCCCTCGCATACTGATGCGTATGCAGCCGACCCTGAGCTTATTGTCGACCTCACCACCCAACTCAACCAAGCTCGCGAGGACAGAGACAAATACAAACGCCAGCTCGAGCAGACCAAGAGGCAGTCTTCCATCTCGGCCAACACCTCTGGCAACATTCGCCAGCCCTCTTCTGTCCAGGATCTCAAGGCCCAAGTCGAAGACTTGAAGCGGAGAAATGAGGATTCCGAGGACGAAGTCGAGCAGTGGAGGGCAGATTATGAAGCCCTCAAAAGAAAGCACCAGTCCATCTACCAAGACTTTGAGGACCAGCTGGACCGTCTTCGAAGCGAGAATAACCATCTGCGAAGCGAGAACTCCGATCTCAAAAAGAAGAATGAGGATCTCCACATCGCGTACAACTCCTTGAGCGCCAACTACAATTCTTCCATGACCTCCAAGCTGGCCGAGCGTCCCAAGGACCGCGGACAGAAGGAGTATCACGCTGAGGCAAGTCGCAGCAGCCGTGACAAGGAGAAGAAGCGCGACAAGGATAGCAAGCGCTTGTCTGATCGCTTCGAACATGACCGTGGCCGCGGTGCGGATCGGGAGCGCGACAGTCGCCCTCCTGTCACCAAGACAAAGCGACGAGACAGCTACATCGAACCCTTTGGCCCATCTAGTTCCGGTCGCGCTACCTCTCGAAGTCGTCAAGTGCCTCGCAATGCCGCCAACCTGAACCCCCTCGGCAGCCCCATCTACAGCAGCGGCAGTGGTGGTAGCGCTGTCGAAGATGGTGAAGACGGCAACTATCACCCCTATCCTGTCGTCCACCACACTACCCGATAGTTGGCCGATGCTGTTCCAACGGCTCTTATAAGTTTATACGGCTCACCGACGATACGGGACGGGTCATGGATCCCATGTTCTCCACGGGTGGCTCACGCTCACCTGGGTCTCGTTGCACAGTCTTTGTATACGTTCCACGTACTGCGACTCTACCCCATCTGGAAATAGGCAGACATTAGCGTCCCTCCGGAAGCCACTTGTGCGCGTAGGCCGAAGAGTCACACCACGCCCGCTTCCGGTCCCGCTCCCTCGCAGGTGGGGCAGATGACTTACACGCTCCCGGACTTCTGCTTGGACTCGGCGTTCCGATATTGGAGTCGGCCTTCTACTTCCGAGTATTACTCCAACGCGGGGGGGGATTTGACTTCATCCTCACCCTCTGTACTTCAAAAGGCGCCACCTCCTGCTCTGCGTCGGCGTTCATCCTTCACCATAGACATATCCTCCTTACGGAACCTTTTTAACCCACTTTTGGCCATATACCCCGAGCACAGTCTCAGGCCCCTTCCTCCGCATTATCATCTCTTCATCAATCAGCACCATGAAACTACTTCCTGCCCTCACTCCTGATCTCTCATCTTGGGTCCAGGCTCAGCCCGTCTTCTTCACCGGCTCAGCCCCGACCCATGCACCCCACATCAACGTCTCTCCAAAGGGCCTCGCCGACAGCCATTTCGCCGTCTTAGACCCTAACACAGTCGCGTACATCGACCGCACCGGCTCCGGGTGCGAGACGATTGCTCACTCGTATGAGAACGGTCGTCTGTGCCTCATGTTCATGAGCTTCGGAAACACACCGCGCATTCTGCGCCTCTTCTGCAGATCCGAGATCGTCGAATGGGACGATTCTAGGTTCGGGGACTTGGTCCGCAGAGTCTCTAAGGGAAAGCGGGAGGCATTTGACGGCGCAAGAGCGGTCATCGTGGCGCATGTCTGGCAAGTTCAGACGAGTTGCGGGTTCGGCGTACCTAGAGTCAAGAAGGCCATCTATGCACCTGAGGATGATGCGCCCTCGCAAGCGCTTGAGTCCATCCTTCAGCAAGGCCAAGACCCGGAGAAGCTCACTGAGCTATCCGTCTTTGAAACCCGACCCACGCTGGACCAGTGGGCGGGCTCTAAAGTCGAAGCCAGCAAGCTGTTTGAATACCAGAAGGCAAACAACGTCACCAGTCTAGATGGGCTGCCGGGCCTCAAGACCGCGAGGCGAGATGCTGGCCAGTGGCTTGCACTAGTGGAATTGCAGGCATTCTTCGGAAGGCTGAGTCGGGAGAAGGGTGCCCTTATCTTTGGATTTTTGATGGGGGTTTTCGTGCTTGGTTTGTTGAGGGAGCTTGGTTTTTAAAAAGAAAGACAATGATATAGATGAAGGAGATGATTTATAGCTTATGATTGGGGTGTTTACTATAGACTTTGCTTTTACATTGGATTTTAGCGACGGATACCTAGTTAGATGGTAAAAAATACGTTGTACCAATTCCTGCAAGCCATCGTTTCTCGGTCCGATCAACTTGTGAAGTCTTGTCTGAACTTGCAGGGCTCTCGGCCGGACAAACCACAGTGACGTGGGCACTGCAGCCTTTGAATGCGAGGTAGGACTTAGCTGGTATGTCCAACGTGTGACAACGGCAACGAGCTTCTTCTACTCCGCACGTATCGCTGCAATCTGGATTGAGCTGCTAGACCGTGGACATGCTATAAGGAACAAACCCCATTTCTTGCTTCTTCGTTTGACACCAAGGAATTTGTTGAACGTATGCTTATGCAAGATGAAACGTTGGGCTCCGCGGCTGGCTTCACTTCCGATGGCTCAGCCCAACGAGAGAGCCCCTGCTGCAGGCGAGGCTGAATCTTGCCCAGCGGTCAGCAACCTATCACAGATCTTAATGCAACGGAATGCGCCCAGCTGCAGGTAGCAACTGGTGAAAGTGGTACGTCTGCGACCCCGCTTGTGCGTTCAGGCTGTGACTGGCGAGGCGCCAATCTCTGGAGAAGAAAGGGACTGCAACGTCCATATAGCGTTTCAACTTTGGCGACTCTTCATGCTTTCGGAGCTACTCACATCCTCAAGTAGCTTGAGCGCTCTCGGATTCGTTCCCAATCTCCTATTCGCTCATTGAAAGGCTCAACAATGTCGAAATCAGGGCAACTGTACCAAGATGTGCCAGAAGCGCCGCCACGCGTCCCAGATGGGGAATGGGACTACCTCACTGACCCTCGGGATGATCTCGACTACCCGAATATGACTTCTCCGGTTGGTTTCCCAGCCGGATGGGTAAATCATCAAATATATTCACAGGATGATGTGCCTCTCGGCAGCAGAGAATCCATCGGATACCCAGCCTCGCTTTCTGACCACTCGGCCAGACAAGGCAAGCTCGGAAGGTGGGATCTGATATTCAGATCTGAGGAATATTTCAAGACGCTTTTGATCTGCAAGGAGCCATTGTCGATGCTCGCTCTTGAGCCAATGCTGGATGAGGTTTATCTCATCGATATTGCTCCTAAGCTAGAGGTCTTTGGTGAGTATGCTGATTCTCCAAAGATCGCAATGTTTGGACGAATCGCCGAGCAGAATGTCTTGATTATCATGACGGTAGATCAGACCGACGAAGCAATTGAACCCGCCTATATGAGAGCGCCTAGGTTATCTAAGTTCAATTTCTTCGAAACTGCGCTGTATGTCAGCATGGTGGGAGGAGCCCCTTCCCTGGACCATGACATACGTCTAGGGGACGTTGTTATTGCAACTGGCGACCACTTCATCGGTAGTGCTCCCGAGCTTTATACGTTGGGCGGCAAAGAAGACCAGAGTACGGCTCTCGATACAGCTCGTGTTGCAGAAGCCCTTGCTTCTTTGCACGCAGACGAAACAGGCTGGGGTCAGATGTCCCAAAAGCCGGATCGTGGCACTGATCTCTTGTTCGAAAGTGATTATCACCATGCGAGCATTGACTCCTCTTGTCAGGACTGCGAACCGGCACGGCTCATACACAGGCCGCCACGAATCCGTGACGAGATACCCGTGGTTCACTACGGCAGAATAGCACAAACCGCTAACGTGGTTAAATACGGGCACATAAGAGAGAAGCTGCGTAAACAGTTCGACGTGCTTTCCTTTGAGTTAGGCTTGGGCCCTGCTTTGACAGGTCTCAGGAAGCGCGCAAAGATTGTGGCTATCCAGGGAATCAGCGACTATGCTGACTCCCACAAGAGCAAGATTTGGCGGAGTTACGCAGCAGCGGCGGCGGCAGCAACCGCAAAGGAGTACCTCGGCACCCTTGAGAATTCACCAAAACTGACACTTCCGGATATTCCGAGTAGGTTTCTTTGCTTTCTAGTACTACTTTCTCTCTCTGGAGCTTGAAGGCCTCGAAATCGTGACATTGCGTTTTTCTATCCTTAACCAAGCTACTTGCGATGATAACTAAGGATACGTATGACTTACATGTGTACAGAAGAGGAGATTCGTGACATGATTCTGGAGATACTGAATAATATTTTGGATCTAAAGCTCTCACAAGAGGGGTAAGAGGACTCAAACGGTATTTCATGTTTATCGCTGACATTTTTGCCACAAGGGAACTAACCCTCTCTACGGGTGACCCTATAACGCGCCTTTTCCCCCATGAGACAACCTCCAGAGGCCATAGCGAAACAGACGAGAGTGATACATCATTTGGGAAACAACGCGACAAAGGAGATGTTGCTGGGGAGCATGCCCCGTCGGGTCCAGACTCGCTTGACAGCAACGAATTCGAAGTGGACTCCACCGACAGCCGAAATGATATGGAAAGCATATTCTCTACCGAATCCGCGCTTTCTACAGCTCCTTCCACTCAGCCTGGCACGATCGAGGAGTCTGCTAGCCAGTGGACGACACGGTGGCTACTAGAAGATCCAGAGCTGAAAGGTATGTATCCGGAAGCTCTCGAAAGAATTGGGCCCGAAAGATTTTGCAGAAACTTCGCAAGAATCCTGAAAAGGTTGAGCGAACACCTCAGAAGTGCTGCGTCGAACGAGGGACAGCGTCAAGCAGCTCTATTCGTGCGCAGATCACGCCAACGATTGGCGGGTGCCGTCCAGCAGCGACTCGAATCTTCCGACAGCTCCCGGATGGTTCCACCTCCAACCGAACTAGAAGATTCACGGGCGAGACAGCTCAACGAGTGGCTGAAAGCGCTGGCGCAAGAGCCTCAGGAACAGTTAACCACGCCGTTCGTGCGAGGACCCGAAGAACAAGATGCGGCAGATAGTTCGGATTCAGAATCTGAAGCTCCAAGAGACGATTACCTGAGGAATCTTGAAGAGATAAAAGAATTTGTCTCGTCGCCAGAGGCTATCACGTTTATGCGACGAAATTTTCGGAAGTGGCTCGATGATGGCAAGCTTGAAGATATGGACCCACAGGAGGAACACCCCCTGACTGGAACTGGGGACCTGAATCAGGCAGCCGAAGTCCCACTACAAGATCCAAAAGCTTCATGTGTAAGTTAGAGAGGATCTGAATCGCACATAAGGCAGCAGCTGACATTGCCGTACCAGGAGGCCGTGGGTCAAGCATTCACACAAGAAGGGCCGCTTGACGCCGAATACGATGTAAGGCCTAACAGCAGAGTTTCAATACTGATCAATCAATTCAAAAGGACTTCAGAGCATGCTCTGGGGTTCAGTCTATCTTGGTGGCCTCTGAAACAACCAGAGGAAGAGCCGCGACCCGACTTTACCAGGGTCTACTCACAGTTGTCTGTTAGTCAAAATTCACGTATGCCAGGAGCACTATGCTGACAGAAAAGTGCGGCTGGGAGACGTACAATGATGTGAAGACGTCTGAAGCAGAAGTGTGGTTCCCGAAGTTGAGTAAAGTAGACTCCCGAAGTCGAAGCCGGCATGCTGTCTTTGTCCGAAACACAAGTCTGTTGCAATGCCTCGCCCCGGAAGAGCTTAACTCGACGGATCAAAAAGTCTCAAAAGTCAACAAACCAGGTAAGACCCTACCATGTACAAACTCAACCGACAGGGCGCATCGGGATCTCACAACATATCCACAGGCACCCAGCCTCAGAGTACCCGGGCGTCAACACAGGCTCACCCTACAGGATCAGGCACAGCCGGGACTAAACAAAAGACTGAGCCTTCAAGTGCTAAAAGAACAGAGGACCTGGAAGACGAATCCCAGGATCGGTGTACAGCAACAGACCACCAAAATCACTCAAAGCCTGTAATATTCTTAACGACCGACATCGAGCCCAGAAAGCATAAAGCATGCGCCCGGTCTGTGGCCAAAGGCGCAGATGACAAGGCTACCATGTCAGAATTCTGGTCTACGTACCGCAGTCTCAGGCCTGGCTGGTTATGGGAGCCCACACGGATTAAGTTTTACCGGGTACGGTTCTAAGTTCGAATATGACAATAAACGTTCGGAGTCGCTGACAAATGGACATAGTTTGAAACCTTTTCATTTGATCTGAGGCTCGGGTCTCACAGGATAGAGCTGGACCGTACAGAGAACCGCTACCCAAGCGAAGAAGATCAAGACTATCACTTGTACTCGTTCAACCCTAAACCTTGGCCTAAGAAGGGGCTGTTCCCTGCCTCCGAGGTTCTTCACTTTCTTGAACATCCTCAAGAATGCGCAACAAGTCATCGTCTCAACCATAGACTTCCTGCACGCTCAAGGGACCTCCCTACGTCAGGCGCTGACGACGTGGCCGACCATTGCCGCGAGGCATTCGGAATCCACGTCGAACAGGAGCTGCCCTTGCGAATTTTGATTCTTTCTTTGCTTCTAGTCTTTTTGGCTGTATTTGGAGGCACTGTATGGTTCATCCCATTCTGGCTGAACAATCACCCGGGTGATTTGCAGAATGCTACTGTTCCTATCGTCGTTGCTTCAGCGGTGGTTATGGGCGTCACAAGTATCTGCTTGGCGGTACTCTTCTTCAGACACCAAGTGGCTCGCTAGGGATTCCACTTCATTCACTATCTTACCCTTTGAAGGTTGAATCTGTTAGCAACAGATCTTGATGTCATGACGGTGATTCAATGGAGGTGTCTGGCCTTACAAAGCTCTTTCTTCTCCACAGACATGTGAGCCTCACTCAGATCACTGCGCCGCTCCACACAGACAGGAAATTGCACCAGAAAAATCCAAAAGTCGTGTGACAGGTCAAGAGTGCAGCCGATTTTCTCAATGCCGCCGGTTGCGACGTTCAAACCAACTACATACAGGATTTCGCCTGCGCCAAGCGGCGACGCGGCACGGCCAGCCTTCCTAATATATCAATGCAGATAAACGCTTCCCAGGATCCGGATGCCGTCTTCAACGGAAGTTTGGTCATTCGGAATTTTACATGAGGGTTTTTCTCCAGCTTTAGCCTGAACAACACAATGTCGTGCGAACCAACAACAGACACGCATCTGTGGTGGTTGACGCGGGGAACGTCTGGATCCGGTGTATCCGTTGCATCTCAGCATCGCATACGAGCAGCCCTTCGCGGGAATCCCTTTGCAGAAGGCGCTCCGTCAAGGTGTAGATCAGCACTTTCTACGTGTCGCACTGTCTTTGGCCAAGTGTCTTCCACACTGTTCTCGAGCATGGCCTGTCGTTGAAGCTTACCGGAGCACGCTCAGCGCGTTGGGAAGCTTCTGTGCAGGGGTGAGAGCGGTGGTGACGGTGTATATGGACACTCGAACACCAAAGCGGAAGCCACGTCGAGATGCGTCTGGAGTTTCTCCGTCCGCTATCACGTTCTTGATTCTCTAATCCCTACGCGCGTTTCGCGTGGAGTAACATTTCGCCTTCGGGCTGCAGACGACGCACACGCAGTCACTTTAAGTAGACCGAGGTAACAGAGAACGTCTCATGGTGGTTGGAGAATCCCAGTCACTTTCATGCGAGATAAACAACTTACATCCACCCTTGACTGTGAAGTCATGACTGAGACAAGCTTCGAGGTAGATCTGCCAACTTGAATGGCTCCATATTCTCCAAGTTCGACCCTAACGGTGTTGCCGGTCAGATATCTCATTACGATGTCCTACCGCCACTGTAGCTTTCATCTCCTCCCTCCTCTCTTGTGGGATTTGTTTGGCGAAGCCACTGGTCTAAGGCGTAGTCTCCGGCAATCAAGTGTCCCCTCATGCATTTACTTTCCATCAATCTTCTCATTTATCTTTATTTTATTTTTATAAACTCTCACCCGAAGCGCGCCTGCAACCGGTCGCTGGCAATCCTACTCGTCGGAGCATGTTGGCACATCTTCACCTGCATCCAGAAGAGTGTGATAGGAAGACAGCACCAAGATCGGAGATCAATGAGAGTCCCATCGGCGTGACTGGGTGTGCTCAGGCCAAATGACAGCTGAATCCCCCATGTCAAAAAGACAACCCTGGACACAATCCTCTACCGACAGGGTGACAGTGGCCACCTATATGGAGAATGTCTCAGCTAGGACCGGATAGTGGGGCTCAAAGCTGAAAGGCTGGCAAGGCTAGTGAAATAGGAGGGTCTGTCACCCAAAGCGATGACCTGTCATTTGGGCATCGCAAGGCACCTGATGAAGAGCTCGGGCCCTGATGCAGTGATCAGAGTCAGGATCATCTAGTCGTGTCCACTCAGCTGTTCGCTTGGTAGGTGGCAGGCTGCTCAAAGATTTGTTGGTCGAAAAAGCCTGTAATCAAACTCCCAATAGGATACCGATTGGGTGGATGTGGCGCTTCCTAGTTCAAATACACGAACTGATGCTCTTCGATAGGGAGTCATAGCTCGCTCTAGTGTATTGAGCCCGGAAGAAAGCGTGGGCCTGAGGCTCTATCAAAACCTTCGTCCACTGGCCGTTCCGAGCCACGTATCTGCTTCGGAAGAGAGCTTGAGGGATTTAAACAAAGCAGGGGCTCAGAAGAACTACTGCAATATCATCAAGGGTGGTTGGATATTATGCGACGTGAGAGAAGGTGACCTTACATCCGAACTCCGCGACCAATACCAAGACATGCAACAGATCAGGCTAGATGCCCGCTTCAATAAGGCAAAGGTCCGCGCAGATCTCGAACCATTGCCAGTTTTCGCTTATCAAAGTTCCAAAGAGGACAACACCGCACGCCCGGAAGTCTCTCTCCGGCCAAGCCCCAGGAATGCCCTGCGGGAGTTTCCGCTGCCAAGGCATCGATGTACTGGTACATTGTCCAGATCTGGGCCCTCCGGGGCTCTCTGATGACCCTCGCAACCAACACGCCCACAAGAGGCATCCTTGTTCTGACCGGTTTTCACTCTATGATGTCTCACCGTGGTGACCTGATGTCAGACGCAAGAAGGATGTTCGAATGCCTATGACTTGGGAGGAGGGGGAGGTTGTCGCAGGAAGTTGAGTCATGTCGCTCCATCGAGTCCTAGACTTCATTATCCAGTTCTCCTCAACGGCTTCACACTCACTTACACTTACACTTCCTTATACTACTTCACAAATCTCGACCCATCGAAGAAAAATGTCATCCCACAAAGTAGGCAACTATACGTTCCAATGGACCTCCCAGCATATGTCAAAAGAAGACGCCGAGGCTCTGAAATATCAATACGATGAGCTCGGAAGTCAAACTGCTACAAAGCTTCAAGAGATCGCCAAATCAGCGAAAGAAGGCTCTTCATCTTCGCTCCCATGTCACATGGATCTTTATGGGTTGCTCAGAGACCATCGCCATGGGGACTCAACGCTTCAACAATTCTGGGAAGAGACGCATGCTGTCCCAGATTGGGTTGACTGGCAGCAGATCGAGCGCGGACAGAAGTTTCTTTACCGGTATGCCTTAGGGAACCTCATGGGCTTCGCCTTGCAAGGGTTCATGGGCGAGAACACTGCCGCGCCGGGCATCTCAGAGGTTTTGATCAGGACGGGAGGCTTCTCGACTCGGACACTTCTGCGACGCCTTTTCGAGACTTTTCAGTTTCTTCTGCAAGTGACAGACTCGCTCGACTCTATCAAGCCTGGCGGCGATGGGCACGTCACGACCATCCGAGTCCGCCTCCTTCATTCCATGGTTCGCGAAAGGATCATGAGGATTGAGAATGCCCAAGGTGGCTATTTCGACATGAAAGAGCTTGGAGTTCCGGTCAGCACCGTGGGATCCATCCACTCCATTACCACCTTTAGCTGCAATCACTCCTGGTTGCAGCTCCCGTTCATGGGCGTCTATCCAACACAAGAAGAGACCACCGACTACATTGCTCTGTTCAGATACATTGCACACGTTATTGGTACGCCGACCTCATACTTTGAAACGACAAGCAAGGCAAAAGCCACGATGGAGAGCATGCTCGTCAACGAGTTCCGTCTCAACGAAACCTCCCTGGTCGTGGCGCACAACTTCATCCAGTGTTTGACAGATTTGCCGCCATTAAACGTCTCTGCTCAGTTCATAGAGGCTGGAAGTAGGAAGCTGAACGGAGACGAGTTTTGCGACAAAATTGGTCTTGGCCGCCCTGGGGCCTACTCGTATGCCTGCTTCAGGGGGTTCTGCTGGCTAGTTCGCACACTAGCACTCCTACAGAAGTTCATTCCTGCTTTTGACCGGGCAGTCACCGGATACTTTAAGCGGGCTCTCCACGAAGCAGTCATCAAGAGCAAGAATGGTCTCTCTGGGGGGTCAAAACTGGAGTTCAAGCACGTTCCACAAATGGGCAAGCTGGTTGGCAAGGAGAGTAATGATCGAGCTCCACCAATGTTTGTTCTTTCAAGACCAGTGGAAGCTTTTCTATTTGGTGTCTTTGTTTCTGTATGGTCTCTGGTTCTTTTGCTGTTGTTGATGGGTTACATGTTAGTTTCTAGTTACTCAGGAGGACTTGGAGTGGCACACTCACTCCACTGGATGGCATCGTTCGATATCTTGTCATGATGGTATTTCGAAGACCGAGACCTTGAGGTGCTACACAAGAGATTATTTAAATCAACTGGGAAAAATATAGAGCTCTTTTTGTTTCTCGTTAAATTCATCTAGACTTGGGTATGTTTACTCCTGGGCCAGTCTGTACGAGGTAATCCCTAATACAACAATTGCTTCAATGGGCCTTTTCAACCCGATCTTACGGGGAGTTACATGAGGAAAAGGTCATGTGGACGTCTTGAAAAGCGGGCAGAAGCCGACGTGGGAATTCGCGAGCCCCCCTTACACGACTTGGCTGGCACTCAGTGTGACTAGACAGTCTGAATAAAGCCGAGGCTACGCATGAGGTTTGTGCAGGTAACAACTTCTCATGCAATGCACTATGGCCCCACAAAGCCCGATGCACGGGTATCATGGGGGCCCTGCCGCAAGTATGTGTGTACTGGTACACTCTTTTCGACCGTGACCCTGGTTCGAGGGGGGTGTGGCACCTCACTTCAAGTCTCGGTCTTGGCCAACAGCCCTGGTCATCGCACCCGCAGACTGGAATCGCCGAGAACCACAGGTATTTCCAGAAAATTTAGGATCCCTCAAGCACTCTCAAGTTTCGAAGATAATTACTTCTCGTTGGAAACAAGGGCGTAACCTTTAGCTTCCAGTATCCAAAAGGGACCCCCCCTGACTGCCGCTCTCTCCGCTCGAAATCGACACTTTCAGTTATAGTCCGAGTCTAATGTTGGAAGCGCACTGAAGAGCTTGTATTTGGTGTGCCTGCTTCAAGTTTGAGGGACTTGGGAGTCACGTCACGTCTCGCTACCTGGGAGTCTTCATTGTTGGTCCCTTTGGTTCGGGAGGTCTCAGGTCCGTCTATTTCTGAACTCCATGGATCAACAAGCTGATGAAGTAATCTCATGCAGGTTTCGTAATCCATTGGTCACTTGAAGCCTTGCAAGGTTGGGATTTCCAGAATTTCAGCTCGATCGTGACGTTTCATCCTCGTCAGTTCCGTCCGAGCCCCAGGTCAGTCAGGTCCGAGCTTCGCGACAAATCCAAGCTGATTTGTCTCAGTCTCGTCAAAGATTACGAATCATACTATCAACTCCGTTTGGGCGTATCAATAGAGGCACGCTAGCGATGCCGTAAACTGGAGACACTGACGGAGGTCTTTCACCTGAACCCTGCAGGCATTGAGGACTGTTCATGGACCGCTCGGAGCTTGTGAACACCGAAGTTCCCAGAGTTTTGATGATCATGCACGATCTGCGGTCTTGGTTGATCACAAGAACTGACGGGTTATAAGTATATACTCCCTGACAGCTGCTGAATGTTCAGTGCCTAGGAACTGCTCTTGGTGAAATGCCCTCCCCGCTCTCATACTACTTTCACAAAGAAAGCCCTTATATTGCAATCTTCCGACTTCGAGCGTCAGTCACTATGTCTTCAGAAACTACATGGGCTCAGTCCGAGGCCATACCACCGCCGCCAGCGAATCCTGAGGCTCTCAACGAGAAGGTCCCAGTCAAGTTGCCGAACCTATTCCGCTCATTTGCTAGCACACAGCCGCCACTCAACCCGCACTATGAGGATGTTAAACTAGAGTCCGAACAATGGCTGGTCAAGTGAGGCTACCCTTGCTAATTTTGGAGTCCGCAAATGGCAGTGCTGACCATGTGACTCGACAGATTTTGTTCGCTCTCGCCCGCGATGCAGATGAAACTCAAAAAGCTTGACTTCTCGTACTTCTGTGCGATCATGGCTCCTTTCGCTTCGCGAGAAGAGTACCGCACGCTCTGTGATTGGGGCAACTGGGTACGTATCCCGGCTTTGCGCCGCTATTGAATAGACGACTGACAAAGACTTATTGACAGGTCTTTCCTTACGATGATAGTAAGTATACTGACATTCGAATGCCTTCTCTGAGGCTCACATTGTGAAGTGTTCGACGGCGGAGAGCTTGGAGGGGAACTCAAAGACGACCCGATCAAGTCTAGAAAGGTTGTGGATAGTCTCCTAGAGCCTTTTCGAGAAGGAGGTCAAGTTCAGGAAGGCAGAATGCGCATTGTTGAAGCTCATGACGATGTGGTCAACCGAATGTCCTCTGTAAGAGCCCCTGTCGCTGTGAGATCACATCAACATGGCTAATTAGTGTGTTCAGACTTGCGCAGCTGGTGAGTCCTTCCTGGCAATCACTCTGAGCCCCCTAATGCATGTGTAGGTGTCAAAAGGCGGTTCTTACATCGGATGGAGATATACAGTCAAGGCGTGCTGTTGCACCTTGACGATCATTTCGACAACCAGATTCCTACACCTGAGCAGATGATAGAAATCCGCCGCAAATCTGCCGGCTCAGGCCCTCTGTATCATCTTGTCGAGTACGCTCATCGCCTCAACATTCCGGACGAGGTCTTTGAAAACCCTATCATCAAGGAATTAGAGGATCTCGGAATGGAGATGGTTGGCATGTAGGTCAAATCGTCTGCAACCGTTTACAAGTGCACCAATCTGATGTTACATAGCACCAATGACATGGTGTCTTATCCTAAAGAAGAGGTGAGAGTCCCGGCGAAAGGAAGACATTCGTTCTTTTTACTTACCTTACGCAACAACAGGGCGACGGTTGTAACTCCAACGTCGTTGCCGCCTGTCGAATGAGCGGCATGGGAGCTCAAGAGGCTTTCGACTACGTTGGCAAGCTTCTAGACCAAAGATACCAGCGATGGGACGCAGCAGAATCTAATTTGCCATCTTGGGGCGAAATAGTCGATGCCCAAGTCCAGATGTATATCGAAGGTATCAAGGGCACGGTCCGAGCGAACCTCTACTGGAGGTGAGAGAACATTCTCCAGCTTTTCGTTGCACCACTAACTCGCTTTAGCTTCCGCACCAAGAGGTATCTAGGACGCGATCCCGAAGAGGTCAGGCGCACTGGGATCATCTACGTTCTGGAGCAACCGCCCTACCTCATCGCACCTCAAAAGACTGACGCGAGCACGTCTTCCATGGTTAGTGAAAGTACGTCTGAATCGAGTCAGAACGATTTGATGAAGTCCTATGGGTGGATCGAGGAATTGCGAACATTACTCCATGCGCTATTCAAGCGGCTTCGGACTTCTCAGAGGGGTTAGCGAATCCTTTGTAGACTCCGCCGTCCGTTCCTGAGGGTGCCCAGGGATGAACAACCGGCACGATGAAATCATCAGATATTCAGATTGGGGTTGGTATTAGAAAATCGATGCACATTCCAGGCAGTTCATTGCAGCCTTCCTGGAATTGTAGTTCAGAGCCACTACACTCCATGCCCTGTTCTGACCGTTTAACATGACTTTGGGCTTTGATCGGGCTGGATTTGCCTATGTAGACTCCTGGTCTAGTGTCCGATTCAGTAAAATGTTTAGTAGGAACATTCTTTGAGCTTTGGATGAGTCTGGAGCTACTCTTCGGTTCAGAGCTCCCTCTGTCCGTGCCATTACCTAGCCTTGGGACTCTGCGCCTGTGCTCTCATAATGTACTTTATGTTCTAGACTGGTCTCTAAGCAATTTTCATGTCGGGATAAGTCTATCAACACGGCAAGGGCTTTTCGAAACATATTTCTTAGGCGCACGAAGCATGCGCTGGTGGTGTAAGACTCGGGGGCGCGTTGACTATCCTCCTATCTCCTAGAATGTGCTGTTTCAGCTCGCTTTCAAGCTGTTAGTGTTCTCTACTTGTTGAGTATTCAATAAGCAGCGGGTTTGATGTCAACATGAACTTCAGAGATTTCGATGGACGATGAAACTACGCAAGACGCATGAAGTCGGAGAACAATTTGATGGCAATCGGAATCGAGGAAAATCGTTGTTCGCAATTAAAATAGTCCAAAGACTTATAATACTTTGGGGTCGACAGGTCGACAGTCGCCTAATCATCATAGACACCAACCTATATGCCAGCGGTAGGACGCAGCAACGTGGTTGCACCAGCCGCTCTATGCTACAAGGGCTGTGGCAGAAGGATGTTATTGTCAAGAATGTGGTGCGGCGTATCGCTACGCGGGTCGTCGCATGATTCTCCAAAATGCACGCACTTGGGCGGACGTGATGGCCCAAGGCCACGACCCTCAGACCATGCCTCAGAGCCCAGGCACTAGTTGGAGTGCTTCGGCAGTGCTCTCATGCCAAGTACCTCGGGCGATTTCAACATAAGAGTAGCTCACTTCAGAGAACGCCGGGACTTCGGCGGTCACCGTTGTTTTCTCGATCAACCCATCATCCACCTGCCTCACTATCCGCAGCTACAGGAGCTGCAGGCAACGTAGGACTCTGCCCCTTTTCACCCCCAGCATTCTTATTGCCACCACCACGACCCCTCCTACCTCGGCCGCCTTTCTCGTTCTTTGACGAGGACTCTCCGCCAGCGGTATTTCCGGCGGGCTGGTTCTGGGGCTTCTTCTCTTTGCGTTCCAAGACCTGCACGGAGCCTTGACCAACAGTGACAGGACTGGCTGCTATCGCTTTAACGAGAGCATCATGCTCTGAGAATTCCACGTACGCAAATCCTTTGCGCTTATCGACCTCGACGGAGATGATCGCGCCGAATGACTGGAAGCTCTCTTTGAGGGTCTCATCGGTGACACCTTGAGATGCGTTGACATGCTTAACAAACGCTCGGGTGGCATCTGGACTAACGGCGGCTGGTTTCTTCTGCTGGTTGGACTTATTTGCAGCACCTTTGCCTGCCGATCTTGGTTCGTTGACCTTATCGCCACCTGGAGTCTCTGCAGATGCTTGCGAGGGTAGTTGCGATCGTCCTTCCTCTTCAGACTTCTTCTTCAAGATCATCGTCGGCTTTGAAGGAGCGGTAGACTGGCTGGCCGAGTTCTCGGAAGCCTTAGTTTTCTCAGCGTTCTTAGCACCTCGGTTTCGCCTCTGTGTCTTGGAGGACGCTTGCCCCCCGGTAGCCTTGGATGTTTGAGAACCATTGTCGGATGGTGCGGGTGAAACAGGCCTTTCATTGACATTCGTCGAGGCAGTCGTCGCGGCGCCTGTAGCAGAGTCCTTTTGCACTGCCTCGCCACCTTCACTTTTGGCATCGGCCTCCGCTTTGGCGGCATCCTGGCGAGCTCTCCTGTGTGCGCTGCCAGGGCTTAGTCCAAGGTCGCGTTGAAGGAGACGTGCGGCAGCCGCTATCCCGGCGCGTCGGCTCTTAGGGGCGTCAGCGGCGTTACCGGCGTTGATCTGGCTGGCGGCAGCTTTGGCGGCTTCTGAAGCCTGCTCTGTAGCTGCTTTCTTCGTGAGGATCTTGACGGGCTCCTTCGTCTTGTCGTCCTTAGCGGCTTTGCCCTTTTTCTTTCCTTGGTCATCATCTTTCGACCCGCCTTTGCCTTTGCCTCCATCTTGAGCGTTCTTAGCCTGCCTCTTATTGGAGTTTTCTTTGCTCTTGGCTGCCTTCTTCTCCTTCAAATATTCGACCAAAGGCGTAGTGGTGACCTTAACATCCTTATCTGGTTCGTCGTCGTCGATATCGGCGTCCTTGGGCTGGGTTGGATTTGCTAAACTCTCAAGGAAAGCCATGAATTCGGGATCTTGATCGATGGTGCCCTGACGGGTGTCCGTCCGCTTTTTAGTACTGGGAATCTTATCGTACAGGCTGAACTCGACCTGAGGAGGGCCGATCAGGGCAGGGTCCGTGTGGGTGCCCTTCGCGTCTTCCCAAGTCTTGGATCGGACAGCTTCGTTCAACGGCATGATCTCATCTTTTCGCATGACGTGTATGTAGCAGCGGGCTGGTTTCGACTGCTTCGAAGGATCCTTGGAGACCTTCCCCTCCCTGAAACTGCACCAGTCTGCCCTGCCTTTGCCAGTTTGCCATTCTTCGCCAAGGATTGACCAGAATTCTGTCTCGGTCATGCCTGGAGGCAGCCTGCGCACTACCAACTTCTTGCCCTCATTCTGTGGCTTGGTCTTCGCCGGCTTCGGATTTTCGCTCTAGATACAGTCAGTCATCGAAGCGTTCAACGATCTAGTGCTCAGAGGCACACCTTGCCAGTTGTCTCGCTGCCTCTATCCTGTGAATTGGCCTTCTTGCTCGCGTTGTTGCTGGCGTTGCCGTTCGCCTTGGCCTGTTGCTGGTGAGTCAAATGGCCCAGTTGAGATTGGGTGAAGATGCTTACCTTTGCTGCGTCGTTGTTCGACCTGTGGCGCCCTTGATTGCCACGCCGATGCATGACTTGGGGCGCTTGGCCGGACATGGTCAGGTCGAGCAGTGGTGGGCCAGTCGAAGAAGCTGCGATGTGTTAGAATGAGGTTGTTGAGCGCTTGTGAAAGGCTTAAGCTGTCGCTGGTTCGCAGCTGTGGTGAGGCCCCACCGTGTTTGAGTGAGGTCACCCAGCAGTCTGAGCACGTCTCTAGAACCAACCTTAGACTGAAGACGGGGAAATAACAGAGGATGATCGCAGGATAAAGTACAGTTGCGTAACCCAACCATGAGGCATGTTGCTAAGAAGAACTTTACCGTCAAGAGACTCGAGGGTTTCGTAGCAAGAAGTCGACCGTGACAAATACAGCCAGCGCTCTTGCCCCACTGTCAGTCCCCTAACGCCCCGCCATGCAATCGACGCCCGATCCTGATATCGACAGGACTGCCACTGGCCTCGAACCTGACCTTGGTCTCCTCCCATCCGAGTCCAGCCTCCATCAACCTCGACGAGGCAAGACATGCCTTGATCATGACCTCGACCGTACCACGACCGGGCCCCGCCAACCTGGGGCCCAATTCCGGCCTCGACGAATGGCTCGAGGAAGCCAAGCAGTGCCATTACCTGCCCGAGCGGGTGATGAAGGAGTTGTGCGAGAAGGTCAAGGAGATCTTGATGGAGGGTGAGCGATGCCCCTTCGGCTACTGCCTGCTGGCTTCTAACGCTTCCCTCGCCCAGAGTCAAACATTCAGCCCGTCTGCACGCCAGTCACAGTCTGCGGCGACATCCACGGCCAATTCTACGATCTACTCGAGCTCTTCCGCGTGTCGGGTGGCATGCCTGGCGAGACCAACGTCCAAGCACCCAAAACCTCCACAACCGTCATCACGTCCGAAGACATCGAGCCTCCGACCGAAATCACGAATCCCAAGCTACGGAAGAAGTTGCGCTCCTCCACAGATGACACTAGCAACGCCGGCGCCGATGGTGAGGATGGCGACGACGCAAACACAGACGCTGGACGTCGAGAGTCGGCTGACTCCGGTGTTGGGGTGACATCGTCACAAAGCGCGGAAACGAGATTCGTCTTCCTGGGTGATTTTGTCGACAGAGGATACTTTAGTCTGGAGACATTCACGTTGCTGATGTGCTTGAAGGCAAAGTAGAGAACCCCTCGTGCGATGCGCTCGTGACCATACTGACGGCGCCAGGTACCCCGAACGAATCGTTCTCGTACGCGGAAACCACGAGTCCCGGCAAATCACACAAGTATACGGTTTCTACGAAGAGTGCCAGCAGAAATACGGCAACGCCTCGGTATGGAAAGCATGCTGCCATGTCTTTGATTTCCTCGTCCTGGCTGCGATTGTCGACGGGGAGGTGCTGTGTGTCCATGGCGGGTTGAGCCCAGAGATCAGGACGATCGATCAGATAAGAGTGGTTGCCCGTGCGCAGGAGATCCCCCATGAGGGCGCATTCTGTGATTTGGTCTGGTCAGATCCGGAAGATGTCGAAACGTGGGCCATCAGTCCTCGTGGTGCGGGTTGGCTGTTTGGAGATAAGGTGGCTACAGAGTTCAACCATGTCAATGGGTTGAAGCTGATTGCGAGAGCGCATCAGCTGGTAAATGAAGGTTACAAGGTAGGACCTCATCCTCCCCGGTACGTTCGGGCGCGTGTTAACATCGTTAGTACCACTTCCCAGAAAACTCAGTCGTCACGGTCTGGTCAGCGCCCAACTATTGCTACAGATGCGGCAACGTCGCATCCATCATGTCCGTCGACAAGGATCTCAGCCCCAGATTCAGCATCTTCTCGGCTGTGCCAGACGATCAAAGACATCTGCCAGCGAGCAGGAGGGGACCGAGCGACTACTTCCTATGAGGCGATACGCCAGGGCAACAGTGGCTTTTTGCGGGGCCCCGTGAAATGAGTACTTCTTGCATGTAGACTATTATAGGGTCAAGATACCCGTTGATGATGTTTTGGGATGAAATGAAGGGATGCGCGGGGTTGTCTTCGGCCATAGGATAGGTATATTCCATGACTTTCACTATGAGGGGATCTTGAACTTTTCATGTGGGACCAACACTTTCTCTTTCATACATCGCGCGCACGAGGATGAAGCTACCAGGCAATTGTGCCGACTTTGACTCAAAACGCCATCCTCAACGGCCGGCAGGGTGAGAAGGTCGATACAGTCGCCAGCACAATTCCACCCAGCCCACACGATGGAGACCTCCCAATTCCGATCAAAACGCCCACCCAAACCCAAGACCAACCCCATCCACGCAGCTGTCACATCTTGGCACAGCCATCTAGGAGCAACAGCGATCGAAATCCCAGTAGATTTATCCGAGATCTTGACGGAAACCCCGAAGAAATGGACTATTTACGAGCCCATGGCCCTGCTGCCTGCTGGCAGCTTCACTTCCGAAGCGTGGGTGGCCCTACTCGGCGCGTGCAAGCATGAGCAGGGTCTAGTGGATTCTCTTTGGGAAAGCATACTGAAAGAGATTTCCACGACCGGGTCAAAGGTCACACACCTCGCCGTAACAGAGGGAATACCACTTCATAAGGGGGGCCAGGAGGAGAATGTGCTGAGGAGCCCGACCGGCTTGCGGATGCTCTACGGCGACTTTGGTCCCTCGAATGTGGAAGAGGAGGACTTTGAACACGCATTCTGGGTTTCGACGAAGCAGAATGGGATCTATCAGACCTGGGCGCCCAGATGCACGATGTTCAGTCGGGGTAACATCAAGGAAAAGGCTCGGCTGCTTGATTTCCCCAAAGCGAAAGATGGTGAGTGGGCGGTGGATCTCTATGCGGGGATCGGCTATTTTGTCTTTTCGTATGCTTCACTAGGCTTCAGGATATTGTGCTGGGAGATCAACCCCTGGAGTATCGAAGGTCTGAGGCGAGGTGCGAACGACAACCGGTGGAGTGTGAGGGTTATCAAGGGTGACGATCTGAAGCTTCCAACAGCAGAGGCTGTAGCCGGGAGGGAGCAGATCTTCGTGTTTCAAGAGAGCAACGAGCGAGCATTGGAGCGACTGCAAGACCTCCAGATGAATGTCGATCTGGCAAAGGAAGTCAAGCATGTGAATTGCGGCTTCCTACCCACAAGCAAACCGATGTGGATGCCAGCTTGGTCAATCACGAAGCACAGCAGCGAATCCTGGCTACATCTCCACGATAACGTCGGTGTCGACGACATAGACGGTCGAAGGGCGAGCATACAGGAGCTTACGAGCTCCTGGGCGAACAGTGAGGCCCAGACACGGATAGCAGAGGTCTCACATGTCGAGCAGGTCAAGACTTTTGCGCCAGGCGTTTGGCATTGTGTCTTTGACGTTCACATCCAAAGATCAAGTATACATTAGCCATTACAAACATATACACTCATGCAACATCATGATACATTTCCTTCCTTTGATCATCCAAAACCCCGCTTGCTCTCATGACCGTTCCTACCGCCCCTGACGTCTGAATTTGAGAGGAATGTTCTCTTCTATGACCGCCTGCCGCTCCATCTCTTCAAGCCTTTCCTGCTCGTCCTCCATCTGCTCGTGCTTCTTGAAATGCTCAATGTCTTCCGGATGTGTCAAATCCTCCAGCTTGGTATCATCGCCGTGATACTTTTCCCAATGGTGTATCTCGTATTCGTACTCATCGTCACCGTGGTGACCTGGGCCGGTTCCTAGGTCAGGAAGCGTTTGGCCAGAGGATATGAAAGACAGCCATTCTTCCTTTTGTACCAGCCCGTCGTTGTCGGTGTCGAGGAGATCCATGAGAGTGTTGAGGACCTCCTTGCGACGGACAGAGGGGAAGTCTCGGTTGGATTCGTCCATAAGGCCGTAAGTGCGGAGGATTTCGTCGGGTTGCCATACGTTATCGGAGTTGTAGTCGTGGAGGATGAAGAAGGCGCCAGCGTCCCAATTGTCCATGTGATGTTCCTCTGTTGGCTGTTAGAGCCGCGATTCCCACAGCATAGATGTTCACTGACCTGCCATATGTTTCGTCATCCAATTTGCGTCCGCTGGTACCTCCGGAGCACCGCCCGTCTTTGCGTGGTCGCCGTGAGCGGCGGCGAAGCCGATGAGGCTTGCGCCTACGAGAGTGGAGGTGCGCATTATGCTGATATTGTGGCTGAAGGTTGGCTGATGTTCACGCAGTTTAATTGATGTATTCGAAGAGGACAGTTTCAAGAAGAGACAGAGGCGTGGGACCTGGTTGATGGGATGTTGGATCGACGAAATGTCGTCAGGGGTCGAGGCCCGGATTGGGGTTGGAGCTTCGATCTCGGCATTGTGTGGACCCTGTGCGCAGCTTCGACCCCCGGAGTGACGATTGCGTAGCCTCAGTGTAACCCTCACGGAAACGGTCGTTTATTGCATTTGTCGCAAGCAGCTTCATGCTTTCCCCCCGCTGAGATCGTGTCTTGCCCAAACTGGATCTGAAACTTTAATCTGCAACAGCCCTGTGCGGTTGCTTTAAGTGCCCTGGCAACGGCGCAAACTCCACCGAACGCGTCCAACGCGTCTCCTAACGACGTGAACCCAATCCTGACTGAGCTGCTCTCCGACACGAGCGGAAGAACGCACACGCGATGAGCAGACAACTAGAGCAGACCCTCTACTCTCTGATGCCACAATGGAGCTCTGATCTCCCGCAACCACTTGTCGATCTTGCCGGCTCTTTGTTGGCGCAATCGAGGTTCAAGGCCAGCACGCTGAAGGCTGAGGAAGAGGTCGCTAGACTCTATGCTTGCGCGCACATTGCTTGCGATCGGTACGAGACAGTCCTATCGCACGCTTGAGGCGATACCACGGCTAACGCACCCATCCAGGCTGAAGATCACGCTAGATCTACCGCCCATACAACCAAGACCTCCCATCCCGCCACGAAACTACAAGAACCTCTACAACCACCTCAACAACATCGTCCCCCAGTCCGCGACGTCCGCCAGGTCGCGACCAGGTCGAGTGCGAACACCGAGCTCGAAATCCGCAGGCCATTCTATATCCGACACAAATGCGGTGCCTTCGAGGGGCACTCCCTCGAAGAGTCAAACTTTAGAGCAATGGAAGACCCCAACGAAGGGCGACGCCGCCACACCAACCAGGTCGAGTGCAAGACGAGGCGCAGGACCTGCGGACGCGAAGCTGAGGCCCTGGGTGAAGCCCGTCATTAGGTTCATCTGCGCCGAGAGCAAGCAGGAGAAGCTCGCTTCTAGTCTTGTGGCGGGCATGGAAGCCATCACAATTCCGGGTGGGAGGGAGACTACTCATGAATGGATATGGGAGAATTACACCGCCCTCTTCTCGGCGATATGTTATTGGGTGTTCGCAAGAGCAAAGGCCGCGACTACCGGGCACCCCATACCCCGGGAACCAGCGTATCAACAAAGGAGGGAAATACTGTCCTTGCTTACTCAAGCCAGAAAGACGGTCGAGGTTCCGGGAATAGACGCTGAGGAGCTGTGGAAGGACTGGGCGGATTTGAAGCCCAGAGACTTCACGGGCGCGGTCACCAAAGTCGCCGACTCGCGCTGGCTGGGCGATTGGTGGACTGGAGTCGACGATGTCGTCAACTCACCAGACTGGGACAATGTGCAAACTCAGGATGACGAAGACACCGAGCTTGCAGCGCCGATCAAAGGCAGACGGGCCGATACTATGTTCCAGGACCAGTTCGACTATCTCAGCGATGCACGGAAGGCAGACTTCAAGGCCTGGAAGCAGGAAATTTTGACGAGGATAGCCGAGCGCCAAGGGGATGCCAACGCGATGGAGATAGATGCCCGATGATTTATATTCAGGTCATACCTACAGCTCATACAGATCTCACCTCACGCCATTTTGCCGGGCACATACGGATGACCCGCGCTGAGACCACCGTCGACAGCCCATGCCTGCCCATTCACGTAGGTCGCTTCATCGCTGCCCAAGAACAGCGCCACCCTCGCAACCTCGTCGGCATGGCCTCCCCTCCTCATCGGATTCAGCTGTCCGATCTTCTTCTCCGTGCCCCTTTGCCTGGCGGCTTCGTACACCGGCGCCGTCATGCCGGTCTCGATGATGCCCGGGCAGATGGCATTGACGCGCACGCCCGTGCCCACAAGCTGGTAGGACAGTGTCTGCGCCAGAGACACGACAGCTGCCTTGGAGGCGCTGTACGGCGTTGAGCCAGCGTTGGAGCGCAGACCCGCGACCGATGCTGTGCCGATGATGGAGCCCCTAGATTCAGGTTTCGAGGATGAGGTCTTCTGCATAGCTGGGGCGGCGTACTTGGCTGCGAGGAACACACTGCAGACCGTCAGTCATGTTGCATACCAATAGAGAGGAACGTACCTCAGAGTGTTGGTCCTCAGAACTTCCATAAACTCTTCATCGCTGAATTCCGTGAACACCGTAGGCTTCCCCACGATCCCAGCGTTCGCGAAGAAGACATCCAGACGTCCATATCTGCCCATCGCATCGTTAACAACCTCCTTCACCTTGGCCTCTTCAGCCGCGTCAAACTGCCTGACGTGGATCTCTACGTTAGGGAACTTGGCATTGATGTCCTTCTTGTGCGTCTCCAGGTACGTGTCATCGTAGTCGCAAAGGTAGATGGCCTTGGCTCCGGACTCAGCATACTGGAAAGCCGTGGCACGTCCAATACCCAAGGGCGAGTTGGTACCGGTGATGATGACGACTTTGTTGTGCGCTCGGGGGGCCGATGAGCCAGGCGTGAGGGTGGTAACGGGGGCGAGTTGAGAGCCAATGGCCTCGATGCGCTGCTTTGCTTTGTCCGCCATTGTGAATTGTTTTGAGATGAGCCTCTATACAAGGAGAAAGATTGCAAGGTGTACAACGGGATTGTGAGCGAGGTCAAAAGGTTGAGTAGAGGCTCAAGCGCGTGAGCTGACACCACTCCGGGCCTAAATCTGGGGAAGGTGATTGAGGATCCTGGAGAAGCCGAGGCACGCGGATGTACCCGCGCTCACACCCTAATTGTGTGGGCTGTGATGTCACTGCTAACAATTTGCTACCCTACTCAACGTGAGGTGGATGAACTTGAGATCCTTCCATGAATTCGACCGAGGGACTCGAGATAATTTCCCCCAAACTTCAAATCACAAAGCACCTCGACCGAAAATGGCAAATTTCGGTCATTGCGCAGGTTGAGACAACAGCGACTAGGATAACCATGTTGCCTCACCAAGAGCAGCGTCAGGTCAAAATGCGATGTGACCCTCGTGATACCAATTGGGGTGCTAGCTACAAAACTGGCAAAAAGCCCAATTCAGGAACTGGAGCAATTGGAGCGTCTATGTATAGCCCCTATACCGTTAAGGCTGCATAGTAACGCCTCAACATGCGAGGCGCGGCCAGAGCTCGGATCCACGTCCCCATGTTCCGAATGCCACCCAACTTATGGGCATCTAATCATTAGCAAGACTCGACTACTCTTGGCATGCTCTGACTCTCATCAGCAAGGAGTGCTCGTCATACTCCAGTCGAAATAGGATACGAGATCTAGCTCAGCCTTCTTCACCGCACCGGCCCAGAGCTGGTCAGCCACGTAAAGCGGACCCAATAGATATTGACCGACAATGCAACTCTCGGCGCAACATATCTTGTGAAATTTTGCCTTCCACGTGGGAGCTGGCGGGATCCTGTTGGTGAGTGGCTAGAAGGCGAGAGGCTCCGTGACTGATTACCGCCAGGCTTCGGGATCATCGACTCATTATAGGAAGTCAAAGTATCAGACGAGTGCCCGAGGTTCTCCCTGCGCACCCACGCACGCCCACCGAATGGCTTCCGACCTGGTGGATGATGCAATCGCCCGTTTCCACGAGAATGACTGCTGATCCCGAGCTCTGGAGACCCAATGAAGCTTCTCCTTTATGTTCTTCGCCATGAGTAATGAAGCCATCGTGAAGAGCCTCGTTCCGTTGATTTTCGTTTGCTTGACCTCAGTCCCCGATCTCTGGACTTTCGTACGTAGTAGAATCTCTCGGGACCACGCGTAACTGCCTCGTAGTCTCGAGTATCCGTCTGGGAACATCTTCCTCGTCGTCCCCGGACACCAATTTCAATTTAACCTAGAAAGTCTCAACAGCCTTGTCTTTCAAATTTCTGCACACAAGAGAGAATATATGAGCAATCTAGGTTCGCATGGCCGCGTTCGAGTTTGATCTAAGCCCAGGATATCACAGTTTGATCCTCCCGTCAAAGAGTCCGATGGGGGCTTAAGGTCACCGCCCTTCATGAACAAAGCTTTTTCAGGCCTGAATTTTCGTTCATTTGATTCTAGGATGATACATGTATTTCCGTTCGCAATGTACTTAGACCAGACCAGAATCTTGTCTCAGCAAATTCGCAGCGGTTAACTTCTGGGTGGTGCGAACTATACGATGTATAGCCTGTTCTTTAAGACTGACAGGAAACATCTGGAAATTATTCTATCAATTAAACTTAGTCCCCCGGAAAGTAGCTATAAAGGCTTGTGTGTTGAAATACAGAACACCCAACACCGTCATTGTCCCCCCTCCCAGGTAACTGATCCATTTCCATCTTTATATTCGGGAAATCAAGACCATGATACCTCTCTATCTTTTGATACGCCACTTGCGGGATCAGAATCAGGATAACAGCGAGGAAAACGACGAGAGAAACGACGGACAGGGCAGATTTAGTACGAGTGCACGGCCGAGCCATCGGCAACATCAAGGCTGCTGCCGCAGCCACAGGTCGACACGGTCACCAAACCCAGTTCCAACACAAGCGTCATTTTTTTCCCTTCGAGCACATCAAAAGAGAAGACGAGTTTGATTACCCCAACAAATCAATCAAATCCCCGGCAGTTGATGAAAGTGCACGAGGAGAGTGAGCCCACATCTGAACTGGAGCCAGAGCACACCCTCAAGCCAATACATTCCCGGCTGCCCTACCATCTCTCATTCGAAAATCTACATTGCATGAAACGTTGCCTCGAACATAGCACAGACTCAGTGTTCGTGTCAAACCTATCCCACCACGATTTTGTGGCAGTGGATGGGGTCGAGTACCGCTGGTCCAACGAGATATACTTCGGCGAGAATATATTCGTGCAGAATCAGGAGATGGAGTGCTTCTATTCGCAGGGACAAGAATCTTCAGGAAAGGAAGAGACCTTCCAGAGCTGCCCGCACCACAGCCTCACGGTATCGAATCCCCAGGTGTGGAAGGAAAACTGGCTCTCGTGTACCCACGCATGGGTTGCCAACAACGCGCAGCAGAATCCTTCCCGGAAGACGCAGAAATAGAGCAGCAAGCGAGGCTACTTTACTCAACTCCTGGAGTGTAAAAGCTGCCCTACGAAGGCAGAATGCGTCATGAAAATGGAAGGGCCGCGTCTCCGCATCCGTTACACCTGCTACAGGGTCCTGGGTAATGGAACTGCATTGAGTGATGTCCGCTGGATGGCTCTTCTTAGTGGGAAAATGGAGGGCGACAGATCAAGCCAGGAGCTTGGTTCTATGCTTGCGGCCTGGACCCTTGGCCATCTTATCCTCAAAGGCAGGGTTTCTATGTTGAGATTCACCGACTACCTGGAAGAACGTTCGATATCAAGTCATACGTGGGGGATATCTCAAGATACATTGAAGCGCAGGAACATAAATGTAGAGGATTTTGATGGTAGCAAAGCAGACAAGCCTTTAAGTTGCAGTAACTGTACTGACGCACGGCATCCTAACAGCTGCAGCAATCACATCGCCGTAACTATTCAGTGGCTGTAGCGGCTATTCAAGATTTAACAATAATCATATTCTACGTGAAAAAATGTTAATCCTTAATCCGCGAGGTGTGCTGTGCGATTGATGGCAAGATGGGTTATCTTCAACTCCCCTTCTACTCCCCATCTACTCCCCAGTACTCCGAGGGAATCTCGAGTCATAATGGCAGCCCTGCATATCGAGTACAACAGCGGGCTTGCAATGCTCGCCAACACAAAAAATCCATTGGACGCAGACCGCGACATCCCTGCCTGCAACGGAGCAGGCGTATAAGAAGAAGCGGAGCTGCACGAACACGGAGCAAGGCCAGCGCTGACATCGCACAGCATACGGCGGCCGTCACATCATGATCTGCTCTTCAGCTTCTCGGCCTCAGTCATCGCTCCACCGCGTGGCGATGATGCTGTGTCACGGGTGCACGATGAGCCACTGCCGTCGCTCTCGATATTGTCCCAGCTCAGATCAGCGGTGAGCGTCGGGCTGTGCGCGTCAATGAGATATAGATGGAGGCCGCCCCCCTGCCCAGACGAAGTACGAGCTATGCAGGTTCTGGCGACTCTGGCCGGTCTTCCCACAAGCGGCTGAGTGCCAGGCTCTAAGTGATTGACTCGATCCATTCCCTCGTAGATGCCAGGGTGCGGCAGAGTTATACGATGCAAGTGTTCAGTGCAAAACCATGCTCGACACTGTGCTTTTGAGTAAGCCATCGATGGGAAGATTGCCAGGCCAGCACCAGGCCGCGGAAGTATTCAATGCAGCCACGCGGGATTCCGCATGGCTTCTATAGATGCACGTGCACATGTGGTCGCTGCCCAGGGGGCTGTAGGTCCCTTTGGCGGTGAGATGTTTGCCGCATGGCCTCGCATTGAATTCAAGCTACTTCTCGAGCGGCTATCTGCCTCAAACAGCCAAAGATGGGTGTGGAGGGCCCCTGGAGCGTCCAAACTGGAAGTGTAGATGTCAGCGGCGCAAGAGAACACGATGCCCTGGCAGACCAGTTCTCGTTCGGGACAGGGTTCTGCAGAGGCCGTGTAACGCCCGTGCCTGCATGGCGAATTTGACTTGGCCTGTATACTGAAATTATTCCAGTTCGATGACAGTCTGCCCCCTTTGTCTGGTCGCCAACACCGGTCGGGAGGCTGCGTGACCGCCAATGATTTCACCTCCGCGTATGGCTTCGTCCGTTGGGCCACCTGCGTAAGGCCTCGCTGTGGTGGTTGTGATTTGCTCGCGCATGTCTTCCGCCGCGCCCTGATGTAGCTCAAGGGCCGTCGGTCACTTACACGGGGCTCCCTCGACGCTCGCTTATTTACTATTGCAGGCAGTCCAGTCTCGTCGCGACAGAGTTTCCAACCTTCTTCTCAACTTTGATGTCCCTTTATTTGCATGTTCATATCGCTGTCTATGCTTTCTCTCCAGCGCTAGATTATCTCGGCCGTCTCGCTTGCTTCATGCAAACCGCAAGGTATCGACTCTCGACCCTCTCGACCTTTCCACTCAGCCCCTGCGCCACTGGCTTGGTCCCCTTTTCCTCAACTCAAGCGCAACATCTGACTCTCCGACCAAGCCACCCATGGGCGACGACGACGACCGCTGCGAAGGAAAGCCATGGGGTTTCCTCGCGACCTTGGTCTCCGACGCTGGGGCCTGCATTGCCGACTGTCGGCAGCAGTTCTTAACGGCACTGTCACCCAAGGATGAGACAATCGAACGCGTGTGCGAGATCTTCTCAAACAAGGACGGCGAAGCCGGTCAGCTGTTGCACCGGCTCTACTGCTGCGATGCCCAGATCTGCGGCGTGGACAACCTGGAGATGAGTGGCGAGGACCGTACGGTGTTCCCTTGGGCTTTGCGGGTTGGTGCCGAGCTAACACAAGGACAGCCAACGTCAATTGGTTCATCAATACTTGTTCCAGGTAGGCCTTCCCTGATTGCTCTCAATATTAGAAATCTACACAGAACCTGAGCTTATCCGGACGCGCAGTGTCGGTTACAGCAACGTTCGTGATCCGGGGCCGCCCAACAAAGGGTCTCGCAACTGCGACCTCACGAGTCTTTTCGATGAAAAGAATCCACGGTGTCGCAAGCAAACACCCGGGACATTGCAGGTGACTTCCATGGAGCAGGAATCGTTTACATTGGGGTCGACAATGACTGTGACGATGGCGACGTCGACTCAGTCATCCATCTTTGATCCTTCGTTGGAAGCGAGTGTCGATCCAGATAGAGCAAGCGATGAAGAATCGCCAGATATGGGACTTTCCACTGGGGTTAAAGTCACTATTGGTCTTGCGTCTTTGGCGGCGGTTCTTCTCGCTGCGCTCGCGGCCTTCCTCATCATAAGAAATAGGAACAAGCCGCCCCATCGACGACGAACCTTGGGCCAGCTCCTCAAGCGCGCCGGCTCTCCCACGCAGGCCGACTCCCCGACTCCTCTCGTATCTCCAACTATATCTCACACGGCTACTGGTCCAGATGGGTCGCCGCTGACGCCACCTCCACCTCTCAAGGCGCGCAAGATGCTCGAGGTTGGCGTCAACAGTCGCCCTTCCTCAGCCAGCCAAGCGCGCACTCCGCGACCTGGGTTCCCAGCATCGCCAGCTTTTGCGCCGACGATGAGCAAGCTCGTCCCCCGCCCAGAACGTGTGTCACACAGCAAGGCATCGCCGCCGACCTCGCCCCTGGGCTGGATGACGAACGCCACCGCCGAGGGCAGTCTCCGGTCATTCTCAAGCAACCCCACGACAACCGCGTCTGTTACCTCTGGGACGGCACCCAACAGATCCGAGAGGGTTGTCAGCGCGCCGGTGCGACCCAGACGACCGCCAGCAGGGGCTTCGCTTGATGCGCTGGGACCGGGACCGCCAGGGCCGCCACCGAACAAAGCTCTGCCGAGCACTCCGCCCAACGGACAGAATACACAGCCGAGCAGCTGCGCCAGCTCGACACGACATGGAGATATCGGGGTTGCCATAGGTGTGGTCCATCGCAACCCGGCGGACGGGGTTGTGCTGGCGAAGCAGAGTCGAGATCTCTGCGACTTGACAGAGCAATACGGGCTCGATTCAAGGAGAAACAGCTGGGGCAGTTGGAGAGGAGGCGGCGGAGGGGGACCTGGACCAGCCACGAGCCCGCCAAAGAAGAGGAATGTGCACAGCCCGGTGATGGAAGAGGGAGACCTAGAGCGACTCGGTGGTAAATACTGAACTTTGGGCCAGAGATAGCGGGCTACCTGGAACCGGAAAAGGGAATTGGGCTAGGTTGAGGCTGAAAGCATGAATACCAAGGCGAGAGCGTGGTTCAATGGGCGTAGGGGTGCTGGACGGTGTTTACGATTTACGAGTAACGGACATGGGGCTTAAAATATATACCACTACATCGTGTCTGAACTAGTTTTAGCTTGCTCGCGGAATACCCCCTTTTCGAAGCCCTAGGCTCTAGAGTATACTGCTCCTTCTAAACTTCCCCCTGAGATTGATCCCTTTTCATCACTCAAATTCCTCTCTCCTTCAGACTGATGACCAGGTCCGAGATGCTCTCCTCGACACTTCTCCACTTGATCCCCAGCAAACCATCTGTTTCGCTAACGTCCCACTTGAAGGTCTTGTCCGGAGCCGGGAGCTCGCCCCCCTTGACCCCCTCAGCGGGCAGCCTGTCTTTGAACTCCGGGAACTTTTCCCTCACAGTTCGCGCGATCTGTTGGTGGTCAAAGTATCCCGCCGTGGTGAACAACCTCTTGCCCCCGACCTCTGGCTTGTCCATAGCCAGGACGTGCGCCTTGGCGACGTCCCGCACGTCGATCCAGAGGGAGACTGGCCCCTGAGAGGGGATCTCGTCCTTCCACCCTCCGCGGAGCAGGGACACGACACGCTCGTTGGAGGTGTTGATGCTGTCCAGGGTGGCTAGGTGGTGAACCACGGGGCCTAGGACCAGCGGGGGGCAGATTGTGACGAGGTCGAATCCGGGTTTCTCCTTCTCAACAAATTCCCAGGCCGCCTTCTCGGCGAGCGTCTTGCTCACGCGGTACGCCGTCGGCTTGGAGCTGTGGATGTCCTCCAGCTTGGCGGGGTTCCAGCTCTTCTCGGTAAAGGTGTGGTTCGGGTCGAAGAAGTGCTTCTCATCCAGAACGCTGGCGAAGGAGCTCGTGACGACGACCCTCTTGACGCCGGGCGCGGACCTCTTGAGCGCCTTGAGGATGCCCGTGGTGCCGACGACGGCGGGGTCGATCAGCTCCGTCTTGGGGTCGGACCAGTGGAAGTGGAAGGGCGACGCGGTGTGCAGAACGACCTCGAGGCCCGGCGTCTTGACCACCTCGTCGAAGGCGGTGGGCTGGGCGATGTCGGGGACGATGTGGACGAACAGACGCGACTGGGCCACGGCGTCGGGGTAGGCGGACAAGATGTTGTCGGCCTTGGACTGGGATCGCACGGTGGTGTGGACGGTGTGGTTGAGGGCGAGGAGTTGGTCGAGGACGTGCGCGGCGATGAAGCCGGAGCCGCCTGTTCGTGATTAGCATCTGGCTGGGTTTTGGGATTGTCCCGTCACTGTTGAGGGTGTTACCTGTGAGGAGCACGTTGACCATGATTGCGCTCGACGTGGAGGGAGGACTTGTGAGTTGAAGTGGAGAGTCTGTAATTAGGTAGACTAGTCTAGTAGATAAGGTAGCTAGGAATGAGGTTTGCGTGAAGTATGGTTAAGGAATAAGAAGCAGACATGTGTCAATGAATTCATCCCACGATCACATCGTTTTCCCACCCTTTGACGTCAAGGAACTCCTTAATGGAGGGGTCGTCCCCCGCATCGTGGAGATATGCGCCGAGCGCCGAGCGAGTCGCGATCCTGTACCGAGTACATCAGGCCTGGGCACTCAATCCTGAACTACCTAGTGGCGGGCTCCAAAATTGCGGGCCAGAGTCAATCGAGCAAAGGGGGGTTTGAATTGATTATACAAATGTGATTCGACAAGATAGAAGTGCGGCTAGTTCTAATGTGACAGTTCCTCTTCCATATACACGCCTCCCCTCCGAGCGAATAGCAACGGCCCTTTGCGCCGCCTCGCTCTTCCCGATGAAAGCAAGCGCGCTACCCTTCCTGGTCTATGCTGTGTTTTGGGCCGTGCTGGCAATTTTTTTGTATGCCGTGGCTTGGGTTTGTCCAGGTCGTGGCGTCTGTGGGGACAAGGCGACACCTATTCAAACGTGTCATGGGCTTCGCCAGTGACAAGCATCCAGGATTACTTGAATTACTAAACGGGCCTGTCCTCAGATGCCCTCAGATGTCCTGCCAGTAGCCGACGGCGGCGCGCCGTGGGAATCCGGTACCGGTTCTGGTCGACCGCCGATCGGTGGACTTTGCGATTCATCCGCAGGGATAGGCATCACCATGGGCCCAGGCGGCACCGATTTCTTCTCCGGCAAATCCTCCCCACGAATAACCCTCTCCACCTCCTTCCTGTCCAGCGTCTCGTACTTGACAAGGGCTTGAGCTAGAAGATCCAGCTCCTTGCGCTTGTCAGTGAGCATCGCTCTGACATCAGCATACGAAGCCTTCAGCATCTTCTGGACTTCGGCTTCGATCTTGGCGCGAGTTTCGGTGCTGAGGTGCTCGTACCGCTTGTTATATTCCACCGGCCCGAGGTCGTCGGACATGCCGAACATTGTCGTCATGGCGAAGCACAGGTTGGTAGCTGACTCGAGATCCTATCGAGAGTTAGCGGTCGTGAATGCTAGCGAACGAGATATTGGGCTTACCGCTGACACGCCGCTGGTCACCTTATTGTTGCCGTATTGCAACTCCTCCGCCATCTTGCCTCCCAGAGCGACTCGGATACTCGACATGTATTCAGCTGCGGTGGTGGAGTACTTGTCCATTTGGGGCGTGAAAGCTGTGTGTCCCAGCGAGGGGCCCTTTGGCAGGATGGTGACCTTGTACAGGGTGTTGCTGGAATCCTTGTCGAAAAGCTGGACAAGGGCATGCCCAGCCTCATGGTAAGCCGTCATCTCCTTCTCCTTCAATGTGATGACCCTGGACTTGTGCTCTGCGCCCATTGTGACACGGTCAAACGCCCAATCCATATCTTGGCTGCTGACAAAGGAGGCTCTAGCCCGGCTGGCTCGTAGAGCAGCCACGTTGAGCATGTTCTCGAGCTCGGCGCCTGAGCGTCCGGGGGAACGTGAAGCGATGGCCTCGAGGTCAACATCACTGGCAAGTTTGATCTTCTTGGCATGGTGCTTGAGGATCTCAATGCGACCCCGGACGTCCGGAAGACTGACATTAACATGACGATCAAAACGGCCAGGTCGTGTTAGTGCCTTGTCCAGCATCTTGGGGGTGTTGGTAGCCGCGATGATAATAATTTTGGTATCCTGGTCGAACCCGTCTAGCTCGGTGAGGAGCTGGTTCAGCGTCTGCTTCGAGTGGGCCTGGTCCCGTGGGTTGCGCTTGCCACCTATAGCGTCAAGCTCGTCGATGAAGATGATGGCGGGAGACTTGGACTTGGCGCTGTTGAAGAGATCGCGCACACGCTTGGCTCCAACACCGACGAAAACCTCGTCGAACTCGGATCCAGACATGTAGAAAAAGGGTACGCCAGCTTCGCCAGCAACAGCACGGGCCAGCAGGGTCTTTCCAGTGCCGGGAGGGCCAACAAGGAGGACACCCTTCGGCAACTTAGCCCCGAGGTCGGAAAACTTGTCGGGAGAACGAAGGAATTCCACCACCTCTTGCAGTTCATCCTTAGCTTCATTGCAGCCGTGAACATCCGTAAAGCGCACGGTCTGCTTTTCGGAAGTAACCTCAGAGTCCGTCTTAGGCCCTTGGCCCGGACGACGGAATGGCACGAGGAACTCGATGAAGAAAGTGATAGCAGAAAAGCAGAGCCAGGTGAAGAGCGCGAAGAACGCCACAAACTTGACCCAGCGGAACACATGGATGCCGAGCGACTCCTCCATGATCACGTATACCGGCTTGCCTTTCTCGCCTCTTCCGCCCTCCGCGATCCCACTGCCTTCGGTGACGTTGGCCTGGAATGCCGAACCCTGCGAACCTGTGGCTGTGGACACGCCTCCTTGCACAGCGTTCAAGGCTTTGTTGTAGATCTCTTGTGTGGACGCGTTGGCCCCGAAGCGCCCGGTTTGATGCCGCGTGATGACAATGTTGGGTAGATTTGCGCGGAGAAGAAGATTATAGAAGGCGTTCTGGAGATTCGCGTTCGAGGGGTCCTTGTTGGCATTCGCTTCAGCGTTTGCGAGCTGATTCCGAGGTACGCCCTGAACTGTGCCGTATGTTCTATTTCCATTTACCATCAAGGACGTCGTCGTCGGCCGTGTGAAGCTCGAAACCATGCGCTGATAGCCTACGGATGCCCCCGCCTGGTGTGCAAGCGGGCGGAGTGTCCGTAGCGTCGACGGAGTGGACTGGGATACGAATCTTCCGACGGCCGGATTCGATGCCGTCAAGCCAACACGGGCTGCTCGAAGTACAGGCGCCATGATCTGTCAAGTTCGTTAGCAAGGCACCGTTCCCCGACCTGGGCTTCAAGTCTACTCACCGGCAACCTAAACCCCGCGGGAGCCATCTCGGGGCCGTGGCGCTCCTCCTTCTGATAACCAATTCAGAAACACCGTCTCGGTTTCGTCGGAGTGTCAAATCGGGCTCTGGTCTCACAATATTCGAAGCGACACGCGAGACGGATGATGGGGCGGTTGATCGGTAATGGGGGGCGCTTGCACGAAGTGGGAGAAAACCGATCAGTGCTACCTCATTGTCGATGCGCACGCGACAAAACTCAGTCGCTACCGTCGCGGTTTGTTGTCGAACGGGGCGGAGTGGCCACTTGTCGTCGTCGTTGTCGCTTTCGCCTGCGTCTAGATAGTCGGAGTCGGTTTGTCGCAACGCCACGAGGTGTTGCCTGTTGGCTCAGAATTCGGTCATTACGTTGAGATCTGGATTAGTCATTGGCGGATCAGCTGGTAAGTCCGTTCCGGCCACCACCGAGCCGCCGACATCGCCAGCACAGAACCACTGAGCAGTGCTGGATATGCCTGCAAACGTTATACTAGTGGTAATAGATACTAGCAGTGCTCATCATTGCTAGTCCGTTGCACATGGTCTGGCTGATCAAGAGAGCCTTGTTTTTGTACTCTCCTGCATCAGGTACTATTCCTAGTGGGATGTAAGGCTTCCAGAGCTCGGTGCTCATGGACCTGGATCAAGTGATGGTGATTTGTGCTTGACGAAAAGAAAAGTGGTAATATTACTATTGGTGATCAATGAGTGTATGCAGTATCCAATCTTCGTGGGTTCCGTTCATGATTCGTAAGCCATAAAAACATAACATCAAGCTTCTTCCCACACCCTTCGTCTTTTCCACCTATCTAACCCCCCCTGCGAATAAGCCAATGACGAACAAAACACGAAATACAGATTGCCGCCCAAATGTGATTGCCCAGCCAGAGTTCTGCTTCTTCTCGGGAAGGGCACGAAGCCATGCCGATCAGATGCAGAACCGTGAGCTGGAAACCACAGGGTATCTTAGATTTTATGCGCTGTTGTGAAAAACGATGGACTGTGAGAAATGACTGGTAAAGAAACTTTCCGCGTGCTTTGTTTTCCCTTTTTTCTGCTTGGTTGTCTCTTCGGTTTCGGGTCAGCGGTCTGGGTGACCCCTGAGATAGCCTGGGAGAGGTAGGTTGGTGCATCAGCACTGAATGCTGCCTGTTCTTGGCTGGCCCCTTGTTTGCTGCCGCGCCGACGAGAAGCTGGAAGATAGGTGGAGCACCACTTGCTCGTGATGCCCGCCATGGGAGCTCTACAAGCTGACTTTAGCCTACAAGTATGTTTGATACTGGTAGTTCGGTATTGCGAATTCAGTGCCGCTCGCTTGCGGCGGCTCCATCATCACAGACCCAAACGCCAATGAATCCGGTCCCGGGCCTACTTGTTGCGCTAGTTGACTTGTGTAGTAGTACGGGTTCATGTTGCCGGAAGTTTCGGGTGATGATGCGTCGCAGAAAGATGTGGCTGCAGAGTGGTTGGACTGCGGCGAGAAGCAGTCTTCCTCCGGCTGGTCGTGGAAGGATGAAGTCGCTGACAAACAAGCTTCGTCTTGACTGATGTATGTCTGCATGCCTCCCTGAAAGACAGGGCTAGGTATCATTCGAGGCACATTCGGCCCATTGTGATGCTGCTGGTCGGCTGTGTTGCCTCCAAAGTAGGGTTGCGGGATCGCATTTGTATTCATCGTCGCAATGGCTGGGTTTCCCTGTTCGGCGACGAAAATTTGCGATTGGCACATTTCTTGAATGGCGTTCATATTGTATGAACTGTGGTATTGACTTAATGGAGTCATGCCGTGACTGGTGGCAGGAACTACTGCATCGTAAGCTTTCGACTTTCGACATGGCTTCGATAGGCACTCACCACTGCAGTCTAGTATGCCAACGAGCCCGAGGCCCGCAGATGATGCGTTCGGGTGGATCGACCAAGGGTTGTGATCGGGTACTCGACCCATTGACGGCGAAGAAATCTGATCCTGTCTCCTCGCACAGATCCTTCCCGACTCGTCGACTGAAGCCAGGCGTCGGCGGGTTTTTACAGCTCCGTAAGATTCCGGTTCGTCCACGGCCTCTCTCTGCTCGGATGAAAAGTCTGCAGGCTCAATGTCGGCCTGCACATGGTGTTGAATTGATCTGGAATGTCGTGTGTTTGGTACTACGTGGACAGTGCTGTGCTCTCGTTCCAAATGGCTTCTTAGCGAGTTCTTTCGAGCATAACTGTTGCAGACATGTTAGACCCGGTCTTCCTTCGAGGATAAAAATACTGACGCCTTTCCACAGTCCGTTTTTCTGCAGCTGTATCTTTTTCCGCCATGAGCATTGGACTTGTGATGTCTGGACAGGCTTGAAGACTTGACTTGGTCAGCTACTAACAAACAAGCGCGTGTTGGGTATTACTCACATCGGCGAAACGCTTGCGGCAATCAGAGAACTCACAAACGAAGGGCTTTTCGCCCGTGTGAGTTCGACTGTGGACATTCAAAGCGCTCTGTTGTCGAAACTCTTTGCCACATTGAGGGTATGTGCAGGCATAAGGCTTTTCGCCGGTGTGAATACGCTCGTGCCTCAACAGGTCGGATTTGCGTGTGAATGACTGCGTCAAACATTAGAGTCTGAATGTATTAATGAGGATGGAGAAGCGTCTTACCTTGTGGCAAGTAACGTCCAGCTTGCATGGGAACCTCTTCCCTCGACGCTTGTCCACCAGCTCAACGAGGTCTACAGCCATTGGGGGCGACGCGGTGTTGGGACTTCTGGAGATCAGTTGCTTTTCCAGACCAGCAAAGCTCAGTGGTAGCGTTGAGGTATAGTTCTGCAGCATCTTAGTATTTCCTTCATAAGAATTCGTAGGCTGCACGGTGTCACGAGGATGGGGATGTCATGGAAATGTAGAAGAAGGCGCATGAACTTACCTAATACTAATCAAAGGATGATCGACTGTTTTTCGATAAAGAGCAACGATATGACGTTTCTGGAGGGAAAGTTCCCCTATCAAATGCACGTAGGCTGCAATAGAGCGGTTTTGCCGAAGCCGGGGTCGTTCAAGGGCTCGAGCTGCAATAACGGCCCGATATGTTGACTGGCGAGTTCCGGCGAAGCGATGGCAGAATCCACGATTGCAAACTGATGTCGGGAGCTGCGTAGGAACAACGGAACGGAGGGATCAAAAGTCGCTGGAAATGGAACGAGAACTTTGAGGGGAAAAAAACAAAAACTAAACAGAATGCCGCCCAGGTACAAAGATATCGTGCGTTTTAGGATCTCAGAAGAGAAGGAATGGATCGGAAATGCCGTGCGTAATGTCTCTACTCGATCGGTAGCAGAAAGACCCCGTCTGAAGCACTCGAATGGTAGGGTGAAAAGGCCCCTGTTGGAAGTCGAGCCAGGTCAGGGCGTAACGTCGGTGGTGTGTTGGTGCTTTTAGACTGCTAAGAACAAATCAAGGTAAGTCTGTGGTCTCGAACTTTAGAAGAGAGACAGTGTCACTTTACTCACCAGCGACAGCCAGGCCCAGGCTTTGTTGAAACTGGCAGAAGGGCAGGGGGAGTCGCCAAAGACGACTCGTAGAGTCCGAACTCTTCAGCTCAGCCAGCAAATCCTATCAGAGATTGACGTCAAAGGGGAAACGTTGCCAAACACATCCCCAGAGCGGCACAGTCGACTTGCCCCTTGAAGACGATTCCTTCAAGGGCACTCCGGGTTTCGGGGGTTTTTAAAGCAACCAGGATGTCACTCGCGAGGCAGCCACGGACCGAGAGGAACATAAAGAGGATATATAAGGTAATGGGTCGTGGGTGATATGGACAGGGGAGACCCGGGACCTGGGCTAGATATCCATAAAAGGCGAGGGATAGACCACTAGTCCGTCGTGACCTGAGGGCTTGTGCATTGCCGCAACTGGGTGGTGATTTTGGAGATGTGACGGCTGAGCTAACAAAGAATCATGGGCAGCGGGAGGACAAGGATGGGGCAGGACGGATGAGACGAGTCGGAGCACACGCTGGTGGGCGGCGGTGTCTAGTAGGTACTTCGTACCTCTATCCTGTTGCCCTCCCCCATGTGCGAATCCTGTTACTCGGAGACTTGTGGCAGGCTACGGCACTCCGTACTTTGTGGCAAACCCAGTGATTCCTGGGCAAAGCAAGGAAACGGTACTAGCGCTGCTAAGCACAGAACGAACTGTGCGTGCGTGCCAAGAGGTCGCGAGGCACAGAGTTGCGGGACTGCCGGATAGCGTTCGTTGAAGATGGGGTAGAGGTGCAGGGAGAGGGAGCGACCAGGGATGTGCTGTAGGCGTGTAGCTGAAAAGCTGCAAGTACAGTCCTGGACGCTTCGCCATTGGCCACGGGGCTGATCCGACTTAAGACTCGAGCGTTGGGGCAGTTGTCAAGACTGAGCACTAGACCAAGTCCAGACGGAAGAGCAGACGAAGAAGCAAAGACAAGTCCAGTGGACGGACGAATGGGGACCAGAAGCCAGCTTGCAGTGCCATCAACCATCCTGCATACCATCCTGCATACTGGTGGGTTGCAGGAAGGGGAGGCTGGCCAGGGACAGGCGAACTTGCAAGGCAGCACGGTTCGGGAAAGCATCCACACTGCTTCGACCGATAAGGGACGTTCACATGCTAGCGCGAGGGAAGATGGGGGAAGAAGGATGGGCGCAGTTGGAACCCATATCCTGGCATAGGATCCTGGCATGCCTGGCATGCTTGGGCCCTCGGGTTCTCTCTCAGAGGTGGTTGACAGGAGGGCGAAGGTCGAGGTCACGGTCGAGGTCGAGGTTACGGTCGAGGTCACGGTCGCGGTGCCGCTGCACTGTTGCACTACTGCCACGGCAAAGCCAAGAACTGGCAGCTGGGGTTTTGTGGAGCTGGCTAAATACGCAAGGTACCTCCTCCGTACCCGTACCTGTTCCGACTGGGAGTCCCCATCGCACCCGCCAACCTGATTGAGGTGCCACTGCAGTGATCGCTCCAGCCTTCTGGAAGCTCTTTTTCGCTCCGAATCCTTCCCTGACTCCAGGCGTTGCACGATGCGAGAACCAACAAGGAAGACCGTCGCCCGATCCTCATCACTAAACGAGCAGATCGGTCTCATGTTAAGTCTCAGGAAACTACGCTGCCTACGCCATGGATCCGACCTTCCTCTCCTCCAGCCTCCGCTTCCTTCCTCCACCTGCTCTTCTTGACTACATCTTGTTTGATCTTCAGCCTCAGCCACCTGGATTGGTTAGACAGCTGCGCGTCACTCACACCCCCCGTCCCCTGTCATGTCAGGTATCCGCGCCTAAAATATCTCGTCCCCAAGCCTCACGGGCCACCTATCGCAGGTCAAATACACATGATGCTTCGTCCACGCTTGACGCTGCCGGCGAACCGCTTTCCGATTGAGGCCTGCTCAGTACTAAGGAGACAGCGCCGCCCGCTCGTCGCGACATCATCGTGCCGAGCCTCGTTAGCCAAGATCCCACCAGCCGCATGGCCAACTGCAACTCTGCCATTGGCGATGCATCACCGATCGACCACACCCATCCTTGACGTCAATCATGGCAGCTTTTGTTTCCGAAAGGCCTTGGAGAAACTGCCCGCGTCTGATGCGAGGGCTGCAAACATCTGCCGATAGCCTGCCTTGCCCGCCTACATTACCTGACGAGTACCTTGCTTTCCTATATTCAGGGAGTGCTTCACCGCACCGGGCTAGGCCGTCCCTGCACGTTACATGCATGCATGTGCTCGCTGAGATGGTGGTCAACGTCCCCCCTAGGCGGCTGAAACCCAGTCGAAACCATCGTGCGGCCTCGCTTAGAAACAGTCAGCCTTCACTGCTCTTTGGACCTTTCAGGAGCCGATAGTCCTCTAGTCCTCATACCCTTTGCTAGCAAGGAATTCTTTGGCTTTGTTGTCCCACAGGCCCTTTGAGCTGGAGTTTATGCAGAGCCTCACGTCTCCTGCAATTGTGGGCGTGGGGGCTTGAGCGCTCGGAATTGACTTCCTCATCGACGCCAAAAAAAACTCGCCTGCCCCGGCCTACTTCGTCCCGCACCCGAGACAACAAGGGCTACAACATGGGCTTGACCCTGTACACAGCGGAGTCCAACTGAATACGTCCGCTGGCCCGCAGCCAACTTTTATTACTTACGAAGTAATCAAACCGGGTCGGCCGACCAGGACCAAGTCCCACGCAATGGAGCACTGACAGGCCAGGGTCTCCCGGCCCTACTACACTGCTCCTTGCCCCAGTTGTGCTAGAACAGGTTACAGTGTCGAAAATCATGTCACGTTCGCCTTGACCAGGGCCAGCTGGAGTCGGCCGCCATAATTTGTGTCCTGGGTTCTCCTACCAAGCTGATACGAGGCTTTGCAAATGGGAGAAATCCCCTTTCTTCCATTAGCTTTCGACCCGCGAGGTATTCACGGCAAATTGATTTCCCTTCGCTTTTTGGGCCCTGAATGGAAGTATAAATGATCTCATGAGGATATCTACTGGTCAGTAAATAGCAAGGGACCACTTCCGGTGTCGTCAAGGGCCTTCTGCATGCGTGCTCGAGGATAACTTCCTGCAAGATGGCGCGCTTTTGAGACATTGTAGCCACGCAGCACTAGTGTTGAGCCTGGATCCCCATCATTGGCGGAATCAGTCTCCGACACAAGTCTTGAACGTCTAAGTCAAGCCTAGTTTCGGCACCTGGCCGGTCTCTGACTGTGCGGGCCACCGTGGGAAGGGTTCAACATCGGCCAGGGTCGAAGTTCTTTACTGGGGGCTTTGACCATGGAGAAGGCGAATGCCTACTGCGTAGTGCCTGGATAGCATGCTGAGGGGGTTAGGGTTCTGTTTCCACGATATTCAGCGACGCAGGGCCGGGCGAACCACCATGCAGTGCCGGCGGTGCATGCACTCGGCGCTGGGCATGCCGCTGAACCCCACGCAAGCGTTCGGCACGCTGTTGAGAAGGCCGCGCGGCGCAATCGAATCCAGCGCATAATTCCCGTGGTTGAAGAGCTTCATGGCGTCTTTACTCCTTCCACTCGCTCGAATCAGAACTGCCTTTGCGTCCTCAGTCGAAGCCAGCTCAGACAGCGGCCAGAGTCCCTCACTTCCACGGGAGACAGCGCTCTCTGAGCGGCGTCGGGCTCGTTCATGCAGCCAGGCGAGCCTGCCACTTCTCTGTCGCATTCCTTAGCTTCACTGGACGCCCGCTCAAGTAACTTGTTTAGACTGCGCAAGTATTGCTTCGGCGAAGGTCGTGGTTGGCGCAGAAGGTCACAGTCAGGGCCTTGCAGTAGTAAGATCGCCAAAGGCGCCGGCTTGCGCATGCAGGGTCGACTTCGGGTACCTCAAGTCGCTATACCCGCGTATCTCTATCCGCAACAGAGTTCCGCCCTGAAAGTGACAGGAGCCGAAAAGAAAACAGCTAGCCGAGGGCAAGCGGTGAGCGGTGAGCGGCGAGTCACGCCATCTCGGCCCAGGAGAAAAACCTTGAAGCCCATCCGGTTCCTGTACTGAGCGAATTCAGCGAGTAACCACTGGCCGCAGCTGCTCAAGGTTCTCCCGGCACTCTGGAAAGTGCTCCACGGCAATATATCGATTCGGGATCCGCCCGTGCGCAACGGCCTCGACGTTCTGGGCTCAATGACATACTCTGCGCGTGATATATGACATCTGACGCAGTAATGCCTTGATTGGGCTGTGCAATTTCGACAAATGCGTTCAACCGCAACCGCCTAGGTAATACAAGGGACACGAGCCAGCAGCTGCATAAACCAGTCGGAGCGAATTGAATGCCGGGTAAGATGTCTACCCTGCCCACTTTAGCTCAGAAGTGGCCTGACGGTGAAGGCGGCCCGTCTTGCAGGTTCGTGACAGCCACGCTCGGAACCTGTTGCGAAGGCAAACTGACGAGTGAGGTCCGCTTCCGCCAGGCAGCCAGACGGCAGCTGGTGGAGGCTAGTCTGCCCGTAGTTTCCTAATAAGATGGAGTCGGGCGGCGTGCGGATAAGGTCTTGAATGCGTTAGCACCGAGACTAGACGAAGTGACCAGCCACCAGACGCAACCGACGGCAAGCGGTGTTTGGCCCATTGCTGAGCCGAGAAGGAAGAAAAAAAAAAGTCAAACAAAAGAGACTGCAGATGACGAGGACCTGCACATTGCTGTGCACTAGTTGCAGAGCATGCGAGCTTGAGTGCCGAATCTGGTGCACCGTGGATACGGTCCTTGCCTCTCTTGTTGAATCGGTGGTAAGGGCAGAAGTAACCTCAGACCACCTGTCGTCATTGGATCGGAAACGAAGGGGGTTTTGGTCGCAGCTGCAGCAAGGACTCAATCTAGGAACGCGCGGTGGCTGGGTGTCGTCCCATTGCTTTTGCCTCAGCGTCTGGTGTCGCTGTGCCAGTGCTGAGGAGGAGGTTGGAAAGAACTCGAGCTTGAAGGGTGAAGCTAAAGATCTGATGCGGGGCTCACCCACAGCAATGTGGATCCGCTACGCCAGATCTCATCCTGTCCTGGATTTTTCTATATCTCATCATATGGGGACAAGCGGCATACCTTTACCCTTGGTCATATATCACATTTTCGGACGAGGACCAAGCGAGGGCAGCTGTCCCTGTTCCCCAATCATGGCTGGGCCACCGGATCTAAGGAACTGAACTGTGCGCAAGGTAGCACAAGCGCCATGCAGCCGGCAAACGCACACGTCGAGCACCTTTCGTGACGGCAGGCAAGGCACCTTGGCCCACAGATGAGCTCCAACATCCTACGCCCACGGTGCCCACAGCCCAAGATCAGCTGAAGAGCAGCCATTGTGGTTTCCTTTTCAAGAAGAATGCAACGACGGGACAGTCCTATCGCCCGATACCCTTATGCGAGGTGACGGACTCGTGATCCGGTTAACGCAGAGTCCGTATTCAGTCAGCAATTTATCATCCGCGCCCGACAGTTTGGTCCACAACTATCAGTGTCCATGATCACCGACCGGGATGCTACCCTCGAGGATTGACCACACGTACGCATACGTCCATACATATCCAGATCGAACTGTCGGTCTGGGACCACGGGGGGCGTGTGCTGCTACCCGAACCGTTGGCACGGCCTGGTTCCCCGTACCCGCGCTTCGGATCTTTGCTCACGACAGGCCTCCTTTCTTCTCTCTCGTCCCAACAGGCGCGCCGATCGGTGTTGGCTCGACGCTGTCTGTTGGGACCCACTCTGGCATTAGTGGCAGCCGCGGCCTTTGGCTCAGCAGTTGGGTTGGAGGCTTTCTGATGTCTCACTCGAAGCCGCGCGACCATTTGTCCAAGAGGCAACACGCAACAGCCAAGCGAGGCCTGGAACTCCAGTCCTGCGAGGCTCACCAGCTGTATTTCGACCGGGGTTCAAACCTTGGAGGCAATTCTGCCCGTCGGGCGATGCCCTGTCTCATGTTCCAGAAGATGAAAGACGATCCTTCTTGCTGTGGCCGCGTCGCGGCGGCCCATTGGCAACCGCCCATGTCGGCTGAAGAAGCATGGCCATGGCATTGGTCCGCACGTTGAGCTTGCCACGCCGAATACGCGGTGTCTCAGACGACACGCAGACGAAAGAGCTGAGCGGACTTTCGGAGCAGCCTCCGGGACAGCCCTGGGCGGCTTGTTTCTCAACACCACCAGTTAGTTAGTTCACCTGCAACGGCCGACGCGGCGCCTCAATGCACGAAACCAGGCCGCGAAGCCAGGCCGCTCAGAGACTACTTGGCCACTGGAGTCTCCCCCGGCCCTAGAGAATCCTTAGTCTCATTCTATTGAGGGGGAGTTGAACGACTGGCTGTCTGAGTCTGGTTGATTGGGACGGCACGGCAGGCATTCGCGTGTCGCCACACGCAAGTCATCGGATCGATTTCTATCTATCTCGATGCTCTGTCATAGCTCGGCTGTTGGATCTTGCCAACCGATCGATCTCACACGAGAGGGGGGGAAAAACCAAAGAACAAGAACAAGAAACTGCATTCCTTCTGAGCTGGTTGAACACTCAGCGAAGACCCAACCATGGCTTGGGTGGAAAATACGCTCCGCCGGACTCCAAGTAAGCAAAACCGAAAACCCGACGTCTTCCGCCGCGTGACACGAGATGCCAAGTCTAGGTTGATGTATCGAGCTTCACCTCCTCAAGCTTGATCTCCGATTCATGCTTGCGATCGGGTGCGAGATTGGGTGTGGCAGCAGCCCCTTCTTCGCCAGTGGTGAGACCTTTTCGTATCGCGAGAACGCTGTCCACAATGACTGCATCGATACCCTCCTTTACTTGTCGCTGTGTTCTATTAGTATACGACTTCTTCGACGCTGGGCTGAGGGTCATGTCTTACCTGTACCAGCAAAGGATCATTGTTGGACGCGCCGTAGCTGACGCAAATCAACCCTGTCTCCTTTACTACCTTGACCAGTCTGGGGCTATTAATCAACGGCTCCGCTGCCGATACGATACCAAGCAAGTTCCATCGACTCGCAAATCGAATCGCCTCTTGCAGTGATGAGGCCCGGATGTCGCCGACGGGGGTACAACCCGCATCTGTTAAGAACAAGATCGGGATGCTGGGCTGTTTGTAGCTCAAGCAGAGGCAAATATCCGGGTTGAAGGACGAGAAGATGATGTGTCGCTCTCCCGCTAGATCGTAGACCTTTGACAAGACCGTATCGCAGAAGGAGTTCAACTCCACGGCGTAGGTGTCCATCTCGTGCTCCTCGCTCTCGTGGAGCATGGGGTACTTCATCTCAATGTTGAATCCAATCCTCTCCGGCAGCTTGCGGAAGAGGTCTTCCAACGTTGCGAACGGTGCTTGGATGAACTTGCCGCGAGAGTTGGCCTTGAAGCCCTTCTCCTTGAAGTCGCGAGTGTGCTTCATCCGCTCGTCCAGCTCCTCATGATGCCCCGTCCCGGCGATGCCCAAGGACTGGGAACGGGTCGGGGCGAAGCTGTTACTGCGGTTCCTCCTAGGACCGTCGCCGTTCGGACGCGTCTGCGTCGTGGTCTGTGCGTGGTTCGGCTGCTGGTGGTTGTGCCTGCTGCTGTCTGGGTTGATGTGCAGGAATTGCTCCAGCGTGAGAGTATGTACTGGAGCATCGATTCCGGTCTCACTGACCAGGAAATCATGGTACACTACCGGCACATGATCCTTGGTGAGCTGGACGTCAAACTCTACATAATGCGCACCCAGATTGGCCGCGGCAATGAAGGACGGCAGCGTGTTCTCTCCGAGCTGGAGGGACTGGTTCGACGTCATGTTCTTGCCCAGACCACGATGGCCGATGAGCATCGTCGACGAGAGCTTCTTCCAATATGTCTGCCTGGACGTGACCTCCATCTTGGGGTGGTAGAAGGGAGTGATGACGAGGAAGTTGAAGTTGACGGTTCCTATAACGTCAAGATTCGACGACATGATGGGAACGCAAACGTCGCCCTGCAGATTCACTCTCCCGCCGCCCAAGTTCGGCTTGATGGTCGAGAGGAGGGCAACCGCGCGGCCGATTTTGTGCTTCTCGTTGCCGGAGTAGGTCGGCACGATGTCGAAGAAGAGCTTGACCTTGGTGGCCTCTTGCGTCGTAAACACGATGGGCTCGGTAGAAACGTTCTCGTGGACTGGGAGGTCGATGATAGTAGGCTCGCCGGTTGCACCACTCGCCGAGATGACGACGGACAGCGCAGTGTCCAACTGCGTATTGTGCGCTTCGTTTAACGGGATGCGATCCAAACTCACGGCCTCGGTCCGTTTCCTCAAATCCATCGACCCGAGACTGACGTGCACCAAGCTCTCATTGGTGAGGTACCTGTGACCAAAGGTTTTGACCGGCTCTGCTGGGCGAGGGACATTGCCCTGGCCCATGCTCTTGCGCTCGTCGATGGACTTAGTCGTCCCATTCTCACCTGGAGTGGGCTGGGGCGAGCCGTTGACGTCGGCATTCTTCTCTTCTGGTGTATGCTCTGCCAACAGCTTGGCGATGTCCATGTGACCTCTCAACGCAGCATGTTCCTTTGCAGTCCAGCCTGAGGAGTCCAACCGCGAAACGTCCGCTCCCGCGCCAATGAGCAACTTGACGACTTGCAGATGCCCGTCCACAGCTGCAACGTGCAATGGAGTCCAAGCATACGAATTCTCTCCGATCTCGAGATCAGCCTTATTCGACTCGCTACCCTCGATGATTACTTTTGCACACTCATCATGACCAAAACGCGCCGCGACATGCAAAGCCGTCTCCCCTGTGGCGTCCCTCCAGTTAATGTCGACACCAGCCTGTACGAGCATATCGACAATGACCTTGTAGTTTGCCTTGGTGGCTATTGCAAGCACAGCGCCGCTTTGAGCCACGGCCTTTCGAATTTCGACCTTTTCATTGGAGCTGGGCCGCCAGTTCTCACCCTGAAGGAGGGCCTGGGTAGTCAGAGGGTGGCCGCCGATGACGGCGAGGTGCAAGGGTGCTTGGCCGTCGTTATCTTGCCATTCAGGTGCATCGATGCCGTTTCTGACATCAAATTGGTCCCAGGCCTGCATGCGGGCCATTACAATCTGGCAAACCACTACGAAGCCGAATTGAGCGGCATAGTGGAGCGGCAACCTTCCGAAAGAATCCCTGCTTTTCAGGGCGGTGCGCTGAGAGGGCGACAGTGCGTCAAGCAGGTAGATCAGCGTCTGGACGGCTTGGTCATCTTTCGTGAGGATGTTGCTTTCGTCAGTGTTGATCGCCTTGGTGGGGAGGCTAGTCGAGACGGCGGGCTGGATGTGTCTGTTGAACTGGGTACCCGCAGGGACGGGGTAAGTGTTGGAGTCTTGGTTGCTTTGTGCGGTCTTAGTGCGACCGATGTGAATGACCAAGCGATGGATACAGTTCCTGCCATTGATGTCCTCCGGTTCTTCGAGGCTGTTGATCTTGGAGAGGAGGTAGCTTATGCTCTTTCTCGAACGAGCTGAGATGGATCTCTGCAGGAGATTGAGGTAGAGTGTCTGAGAACCGACCTCAGCGCTCACCTTGACCTCCTCCAGCCTCTTCTCCAAGCTTTCAACATCATCGTTACGGACTGCCTGGTCAAGGGCGTCGAGCTGAGCTTGCGGGAGTATTACCATGGCTTTGCTCGAGACTCTTCCCAGAGATCTGCTGGAGCGATCACTCCTGGCATCATCCATGTTCTGCGCATCGCCGAGGACATTCAGCCAGCGGTTGATGTCAGTCAACAGCCGCCCAATTCCTCCATCCTTGGCGAAGGGCTTCGTGTCGACTTTGGTGCTGATGTACCGATGCTGTGTAGCAATCTGCGGTACTTTTTTGTCTAGCTTCTTGGTGATCTTGACGAAGCCCCTCCTGTTAATCTCACCAAACCATTGGAGATTCCTCAACTGAGTCCTGAGATCGAGCAGCGCGCCCATGACCTCCTCGATCTCATCTTGGTCCAGACTCTCGACCACATCGGGCACTCGTCCGTACCGATTCTGCAAGACGTGCAGACGGCGGCAGGCGTCAGCGAATTTCTTGTTGTAGAAGGCGTCGACGTCCTCGAGATTGCGATCTAGGGCGAAGAAGAACTCTGTCCAGGGGTTAGGAGGGGACCGCGTTTTTCGTTCCTCTCACGTTGAGAGCCCACCTGCTGGATCGACGGTCTCGCCATTCTTGACTTTCTGAGAGGCGGCCTTGATGAGTTTTTTGAGGCCTTTGTAGTTGATGTAGGATGCCGCCCATTCTGGGACTTGGTTGCGAGGGAGGCTTTCCCGTCTCGTCAGCAACGTCTTATCGAAGCGAGGGCAGGGGTAGGCCTACTTGCGACCGAACTTCATCTTGATATCGACCCTGACGGGCGATCAAGATATAAGATCGGATTTCAAAGATGGGATGAGCAAAATGAGAGTATGACGATGAGAGGTTAGATGTGCGCTCTCTTGGCACACGGCCGGGGTTGTGGAGGGGTCGGCGGGCGGTCCTGACAGCCAGGGGCGCAAAGCCGTCTCTCTTTGATGTGCCAAAGTCAACAATCAACAGAGCGCTGGACTCCAACAAAGCTCAACCACCAGTCCACGCTAAGGAGACGATGCGTTTTCCTCGCCAGAGGTGAAGAGGAAGGATGAGTCCGTCGGCGAGGATCGGGAATCTCGCCCCAATCGCAGCAACGGCGCCGTAGAAGCTGCTGGTGGCAGATGGAACCCACGGAATGCTCGCCTGCGCGCGCTGAACTCTGGGAGCCGACCAGTCAGATGCAGCAGCTCACAGAGCAAAGTAGATGCACAGATCCATGGTTTCCGGGCAAGGGTAGCAGAGGCGGTGAATGGGGAACGTGGAAAGAGAAGAGAAATCACTGGCAAGGGCCGAGGTGGAGGAGCGACAAGGCTTTTCTCGGCCGTGCTCCAGTCTTTGTCGACGGGACGGGGACGGACCTGGGAGTTGACGATGCCTTTCACGGGGGTGTGTCGCCCCTGTCCACCTGAGGTACTTCGTACTGTAAGGTGCTCCGTACCTACCTGGAAGTCCAGCCAGAGAAAAGAACGAGATGATGTGGAGTCAAGGGCCACGTGATTGAGTCATGGTGTCTCTAATTACGGAATGTGCTGAGATGGTGGAACTTGCCGGGAAACTTCGCGAAGCCATCGTGCGCCGTTCTGCTGCTCGTTGTGCGCTTTCGTTTGTCGTCGCAGCCTGCTGGCCATCGTCTTCAGGAAACCATCGCACGTATCGTGGATGAGGAATTTAAGGTGACATCAGCGCGCTACTACGACGGTCCACGGCACTGCAGGCGGCGTCCCGGCGGGTGTCGTGGTGGGGCCATGATACCATGATACCCAGAGGCTCAGGGCCTGCCCGGCCGTTCCAGGTGGCTTGCAAGGCTTTTGGGCTTGTGTTGCCAGGAGGCGCCCCAGGAGGCTCAACACCACCCACCTCGCTAGTACTCAAGTGGCCCGTCGACCAACCACATGACTCGCTCCCACCTCCGTGGCGTCTTGGCTGCCCGTGACTGGCCCCTGGCAGCCACAAGGAGGCCGCTCTCACCATCCACCTCATCTGCATGTAACCGCTAGCGAACGACGAGCTGCTGCTCTCTGATCTGCCATCAGCGATGCGTCGATGCATCGCGTCTGAGGAGAGCTCAGGCTTTCCTCAGGCTTTCAGATTCGATTGCAATTCAAAAGGGGTCTTCGTAGGCCGCGAGTGCGCTTGTAATTACAGTGTATACAAAAATCAGGGTTTGCTTGGTTGTACAGGATCTTTCATGCGTATGCTCTCTTCGCCGCCCTTATCTCGGCCTCCATCCAGTCCATCCGGTCCATCAAATTTGGCGGAGGCAGCGTCATCGCTTGCTTCTCCTTCTGCCCCGTGCGTTTACAAGTCTCTGTCGGTTTCAAACCTATGGGCGCCGGTTTGCGCGTCTCAGATGAACTCCAGCCCGGCACCTCTGTTGGCACCTGACGCTGGAGATGCCTTGTTCTAGATAAGTCTGGGAGAGCCAGCGGCTCATCCGGCACCGTCTCGCTTATTGATGGTCTCGCCGAGTTGAGTCTGTGGTCGAGGACAGTAGCATATCTGGTTTTGCTGAGGAGCAGCCGCTGCTCAGCGGACATGTGAGACTCCACGGGGCTGAGCCCAGCGGGCCACGCTTCTGGTAGGGAATCACCGAACCCTGCGCTTCTGTCATACTTGTGTGTTGTAGTGAGAGCAGTGAGAATCTCAACAGCCTCCTTATTCAGCTCCCGACCCGCTGCCAACGCCCGGTTCGAAGCGTGGATGAGCAGGGGTCCCGAGAGGGGAGCCTCGAGATCGAATAGATGATGGTCCAGTCGGTCTACCCGACGAGATGCCCTGTTGAGCTCCTTGTCCAGGCTCTCGATCTGGAGTGACCGGCTTCGTGATGCTCTTTCAGCATCCTGCAGAAAGAGAGGGCCGCGCATGCGCTGTACTTGGTCTTTCGCATCGAGCGCTTTGTTTGTCTGGTCCAAAGCCTCGAACAGCGTAGCCAATTGCTTCTTCGAAAGTCCTAGATTCTCCAGCCGTTGTTCGGATGCGAAGTCTGCCGAATCACCCAATCCAAGCATGTCCAGCATCGAGTAAACTCGGTCGATCAGGTAGCCAATGCTCGACGCATCCTTGTCTGAGATCAACGCCCACCAGCTTCTGCCATAATGGGCTAGGTGATGCACCAAGCTTAATGACGACTTCCAGTCCAGCCTATTGATACACTCGTTGAACACAGACTTGACGATCCTTGCAGCGACCGGAACGCCGGTGGCAATACAGGTTCCCAGCACCGTAACGCACGAGCCGATCGAACCGAACCACAGCAGACCATGGAGTATCTGCTCCACGATCAAGGCGTTCAAGGGCGCATGGGCGTAAATCCAATCCGAGGTTTGCGTCCGTCGAGTTCTGTCGTCTGCCCAAGCCCGTAGACTGGGCCAAGTCTCAAGCTGGGACACGTGCCTTCGCATATACTTTGCGCCGGTATATGGGTCTTCGCCCACGATGGCTCGCAAAAGCCAGTTCCAATTTGCCCTCGAGTCATATGACCTGAAAGTATGCAAGCAAGCTGCGAACGTGGTTGGTGTCGGCATGAACTTGGTGCTGTGGAAGTTCAACCACGCGACCATGTCCGAGAACACGCGAAGATCTCGTCGACAATTGAAGGTCGAAATGAGGGTGTTAAGGGTTGTCTGATCCGGGGGGTACGTTGAGGACATGAGATTGTAGCAAACCCTTGCAACCTGTTCTTGCACAGGAAGGTCAGTTCTGAGCAACACTGAACGACAGGCCTTGTTGAGCTCAACCACGGTGCGCTGGCCGGCTTGGCGGTCATTCGCTGCGTTCACAAACCACGGGTGCTCGTCATTTCGGAGCATCCTGTCCACAACCGCAGCAGTCCCACTCAGTTTCCTTCTCCGGCCATCCTCATCCCTGTTGCTCGCAGATTGCCGCACATAGACCATCAAACGCTTGACCAACTTCCGGAAGAACACCGCGGTCATGTAGACTTGATGTTGTGTCAAAGGAGCCCGCTGGCCTTCCGGAATGTTGTAGTTTTCGACTATGATGGCGTCGTCAATCCGATTGCGTGCGTCTTTGTCATGCAGCGCCGGTAGGGATGATCCATCGCAGCCGTAATGGGAATTCTGTAGTTGTCGGCGGAGATCCGAAGGTCGCAGCAATGGAGTGTCATTGACGTTGTGCCGTGACCATGGCTGTGAGAGCTTCAAGGTCTCCCACAAGGCCTCTGTTTGTTCGTCGGTCAGCCAGGCCAAAGCCTTCTGCGTTTCGGCATATTCAGTTGGCAGCAGCTTTGCGTCGTTCTTCGACCTGAGGGCCTCGAGGTCGCGCTTCGTTTCCTCCAACTGTTCATCCAATTCTCTCCTCCTCTTCTCTTTGAACCCGGAGTCAAGCACCGCGGCTGACGCAAATACGGATGTGTAGGCAGCTGTGAAGATTTCGGCGAAGGTTGGCTTTCGTCGCGGCGGTGCCACACGGCGGCCAGAAGAGAAGGCGACGGAGTTGCAGGCTCGGCAGCCGCATCGGCTAGCCTGCGCGGCCCTAGACCATAACGACTGCATGTGGCGATAGTCGGACGATATCGTCGCTCATATTGTCGGGTCCATGCAGAGGCGTCGCGGATTCAATGGATGATGAGGTCGGTGGTAGTAAGTGGGCCGACGTTGAGGTTCGCCCTGCGACAAATTCGGAATGCGCGTTGCCGACATTTCGCAGGTCACGTGGACCCCTCCCCTCCTTCGCCGTAGAGCAATCGATTTTGATGTAATTGAGAGCATGCAAGTGCACGTCGTACTAACCCCAATACTTTGTTGAATATCTCTGAATTCTGACTTCAAGAGGAATACAATATGCTTCAGCTACTTCTCACAGCAGAGCTTGAGGGGTAAGCGCCCTGGAACTTATTGGGTCCTACGCCCAGCTTCTAATGGATTACAGGGTGACGAACCTGCGCCCCGACGACACCGAGGCCAACCCATTCTGGTACATGTTCAAGGTCCAGTGCACTTCATGCCGCGAGACACATCCCAATTTCGTCGGAGTGAACCGCTTCGTACGGCCCCTCAACCAAAACGAGAGGTCCTTCTACTTATACCAGATTAGGAGATGAATGAGATGAGCGGAAGTCGGGGCGAAGCCAACTTTGTCTGGAAGTGCAAGAATTGCAAGGCAAGCTCTCTCTCATAAGCCGCCTGAGACAGACACTGATTTGGGCCAGCGTGAACACTCAGCATCTATCAAAGAGGCGCCCAAACCCTATGAACAGACCGAGCCGCCCAAGGCGCAGAAGATCATCGAGTTCGACTGCCGAGGTCTCGAGTTCGTCGAATTCAAGCCCGAGGTGAGCCAGTCCTTCCTGATGTCTGCAAGTCAGCTAACTCTGTGCAGGGTGAATGGTTGGCAGATGGTGTTGACTCCAAAACGAAGTTCTCTGAGATCGACCTGACTGAGGGTGAATGGTTCGACTACGACGAAAAGGCCGGTGAGGAGGTCAGCATCAAGGAGCTGAAATGGGAGATCAAACGCTCGTAGTTTACAATGAGAGAACAGTGTCTTATAAGCTGATGAATGACGAAAGATGAAAGGAACAGGTGCCTACCTTACCTGCCCGACGACGCAGGGTAAGCGTGAACCCTGCTGGTCGTTGATATCGCCCCACGTGAAGACATTTGAAAGGCGAATCTTGACCTCACACGATTCAACCACAACGTTGCGACGACCGCGGGTCTGCGGCTGACTCTCGTCTTACCCGACTTTGGGAGTTCTTTGAATCAGTCGATCTACCATGTCTGCGGCCGCTGAGTTCACTCCCGCCCTGCAGTATCTCACTGACGGGGCGCATCTGCTCCAAACGACAGCTCCTGAGACTGCAGCGCATCTCATGAGCCAACGCGGCGAACTAATGTGGAAGCATGACGTTGCCCTATCTGATGTTCAGCGCCAGCATATCTGCGGAGCTTGCGGCAACATCATGATCCCTGGAGTCTCGAGCGCGTTGAAGCTGGATGCCCGTCGACCTCGCCACGCGCCCAAACAAACAGAGGCCCGACGCACCAAATGCCTGTCGAAAAGCATTCAATGCAAACGATGCGACAAGACCACAAGGACAAAGATTGATCCTATCCCCAGGAGCAAGATCGCAAGGTCAAAATCAAGCCGCGACATCGCTTCCTCGAGACCCTCTGTGGCTGCGGAGTCGTCCCAAGCAAACGCGCCACCAAAGCCCGCGACAGCACAAGCACAATCCAACCAAAGCAGCAAGAAACGCGCCAAGAATCGCAAAGCAGGCTTACAAGCCCTTCTCGCTGGTCAAGCACAGCAAAAGTCCAACTCACTCAGCCTTGCCGACTTTAGAGCCAAGTGAGCTCGAGTTCGCTCTTTACCTTACACGTGGAAGAAACCCGCATGTTCTAGAAGCGACTTCCTGCGAATGACATAACCGTCCAAATTGCCCCTCCAAAAATTTCGTGGACCCCTCCATTGCCGACTCACATTTGCGACGAGACCACACCCCTCTCTCTCTCTTACCTGTTTCCTTTGCCGCATTCTTGAATCGATCGATATTTGAGAAGCATCAAAGACAAAGATAATGTCGTCCGGCGATCAACAAGCGCAGGTCACTGCCAAGCAGGACCCGAAGGAATTCTTCGAAACCATCGGCGACAAGGTCAAGAACTTCTCCGAAACCAACGGCGCCGACGACGACGATGACCGGCCCGCGGTCGAAGAAGTCGAGTCGCTCTGCATGAACTGCGGAAAAAATGTAACGCTCCCTCACTAAGATCGCTCTCACTATGCGGACAAAATTAGCTAACGATAGATAGGGCGTCACCCGCCTTCTCCTTACCGTGATCCCCTACTTCCGAGAAGTGGTGATCATGTCCTTCTACTGCCCCCACTGCTACACCCAAAACAACGAGATTCAACCCGCCGGCAACATCCAACCCAAGGGTACCCACTACGAGCTCCGGCCGACGCACATCGACGACTTCCAACGTCAAGTCGTCAAATCCGACACAGCGACCGTCAAATTCATCGAGCTCGATCTCGAGATCCCTCCGGGTCGCGGCCAGCTGACCAATGTAGAGGGATTGCTGCAGAACATCATCAGTGATTTGGAACTACATCAGGAGGCGAGGAAGGAGCAGCAACCCGAGGCCTATCTCAAGGTGGCGGAGGTCATCGCCAAGGGGCGGAGGATGTTGATGGGCGACGACTTCCCCTTCCGTCTCTTTGTCGACGATCCAGCGGGCAACTCCTTCATCGCACCGGACTTGAAGGATGGTGTAGGGAAATGGGAAAAGAGAGAGTACCTCCGCACCCCGGAGCAGAACGCGGCGTTGGGCCTCTCCGCCGGCGAGGGTGACGGCTCCGCGGCAGCGGCAGCCATCAACATGCCTCTGACCGATGACGGTGAGCTCGTACCCAACGAGGTGTACAGCTTCCCCGCTACATGCCCCGGCTGCATGCACAACTGCACCACCAATATGAAGATGGTCGACATCCCCCACTTCAAGCAAGTGGTCATCATGTCCACCGTCTGTCACGATTGTGGCTACCGTAGCAACGACGTCAAGACGGGCGGCGAAGTTCCCGATAAGGGCGAGAAGATCACCCTCAAGGTCGAAGACCAGACCGATCTGGCGCGCGATATCCTCAAGTCCGAGACCTGCGCCCTCGAATGCCCCGAACTGAAGCTCGAAGTCCAGCCCGGCACCCTCGGCGGTCGCTTCACCACGGTCGAGGGTCTGTTGACGCAGGTTCGCGACGACCTTCATTCTCAGATCTTCGAAGCCGGCGACGGTGGCGATTCGCTACCTGCGGAGCAGAAGTCGCAGTGGACTGAGTTCTTCGCCACGCTGGACGAGGCCATCGCCGGAGGGAGGCCGTTCACGGCGATCCTGACGGATCCTCTGGCTAGCAGCTTCGTGCAGCCGATCGTCGACCCGCCGGCCCCTGATCCGAAGATGACCAGGGAGGCGTACGAACGGACGGACGAGGAGGAGGAGGAGCTGGGCTTGAAGGATATGAAGGTGGAGGGATACGAGGAGGATGCAGCCAAAGAGGCTGCCGCAAGGGAGGAGGCATCGTAGCTTAACATTTGGATGGCATGACTGGAGAAAATGGCGTTCTTTGGGGTTCGATTGCGTAGATTAGTAGGATATTCACCTGATTGAACACATCATGTACTCGACTGCGGCGACATGAATATATGATTTGACACAGTTAAGCTAAGCGACGCTATCGCGGGTATAAAATCCCTCCCAAGCCGAACGCCACGGCCACCGGAGGCGCTACAGTCTGATGATCACTTGAGACTGGGCTCACTCACAGGAAAGCCCCTTTCTTTTCTCTTGCCTCGACGAGCCAGCACCTGACTGACCCCCTTATCAAACAACCGGATGCGGCCCCTGAATAGGCATGACAAAGAAAAAAAGACAAATCTCACAGTCAAGCCTGAACGCCCGTTCTAGCAACCTCCTCCCACAGACCGACGTGTACAATGAGCCGCTACTGACGAACCCGGAACATAGAATCTGAAAACTAGGGGGATATCCCTAGAAGAAGCTCGGCTTCGTGAGGACGCGATACTCGACGTAATCCTCGCCGTCAATGTTGATCAAGCTCCCGTGGGACACCAGCTTGCCCATGAGCGGACCCGTCGTCTTCCTCTCGTACTTGACCCCGTCGTAGATCTTTGCATCCTCGCCGCCGTTGCGCGCACGCATGGACTCCTGCCTGGCCCAGACGTTGTTGAGACGACGCATATCCTCCGTCTCGAAGAGCCGAGAAGACAGCGATCTGCGGGTGTTGGGGGAAGAGGCAGCCGCGGCGAGGGATGCTTCACGGGCTGCAGCTTCGGCGGCTGCGACGGCGCGTTCGCGATGGGTGGCGTGCAGATCGGCGCGGCCCTGCGTTGCCTCTGCGCGGCCGATTTCGCGCTGGGCGAGGGCAGTGGTGCGTTGGAGGGCACCGAAGCTGTTGCCGTTGGGGGTTTGGGACGCGTTGTTCTCCTGAGTCTGCGGGCGGGAGAGCTGGGTGGCGCGCTCGTGGGCGAGACGTTCCTGCTCACGCTGGATTTCCTCCAGCTGAGCTTGCTGTTGCTGCTGCTGCCTAGCTTCGACCCGGCGAGAAGTGCGCAGCTCCTGGCCCGCAGATGTCTTAGGTCCATTGCTGGTAGCCGGGCGCTCGGGAGTGGCGGTCACGTCGCCGACAGCTTCGGCCTCCGCTGCTTGGTTGGCAAAGAAGGATCTCGGGCCGGGCACCCGCTTCTGGGCCTCGAAGACGGCGGTGGTCTCGTTGCCGATGCGGTCCTCTGGCTTCTCTCCTAGGTCGATCTGATGCTGCCTCACCCGGCAATATTCCTTGATCTCGGCGCGGGTAAGACTTTTCAGGTGAGGGTCGAGGTCAACTTCGTCGTAGGAGATCCAGAGAGCTCCCGGCCCTTGAGGGAAGTTCCCATCTCGGAAGCTGCCGTCGCGTGTTTCCCTCACCAACTTGACCCTGAACATGTCGTTAGCGCCCAGAATGCCGTAGACCGCGTGGCGGTTGGCTGGGTCAACGGCATCGGACTTGTTCCAGGTGCCGAGGAAGATCCTCGTAGGACGGCTCCCTGATAGGTCTTCTTGAACGGTCTGATGTTGGTTATCCGCCGTAGAGGCGGCTGTGAAATCACCGGTAACACGCCTGCGCTTGGCCATGGGCTCGGGCGCTTCCTCACCGTAAGCAATCTGGTATTGCGGCTGGAAGGGCGCGCTCGGGTCTACTATGCCGTTCTTCCTGACAACCTGGATGGCTTCTTGGACTGCCTGCTTCTGGGCGGCGAGCTTGACCTCCGGGTCCTTCTCCTCCGGAGCATCGGCGCGGATTCGGACATACTCCTTAACTTGCACCTGATCAAGGCCAACTAGATGAGGCAAGAAGCAGATGCCGTCGAACGTGACCCAGCTTGCACCTGTTTTGGCGGGTAGTGGCCAGACGTTGCTGATGTGCTCGCCGAGCAGGTTGTCGAGTCGGATCCGGGTGCGGAGTCGATCCCTGACGTCGATGAATCCGATGACGGCGTGCTTTCTCTCCTTCTCGGGCACAGGAGAGTGCCTCCAGTAACCAATCGTCACGCCCTTGCTGGCGTTCGGCGTCAGCCGCGGGGCCCTGCCGCGCGACTTGGGCCGAGTGGCAGCCATCTCTCTCGCAGCGTCTAGACCCTCAGTGGCTAGAGTCGCGTAGTTGACGGGCTCTCTGGTAAAGGTTGCCGTCCTCTTCCGCTTGCTACCATAAGGTGCCCGCGTAGCACGAGGGGAGCCTTGGGAAGTGGGCTCTGCCTCATCTTCGGTGGCCTCGTTGTCTGCGTGGCGGTTCATGCTCCTGCTGAAACGGGGGGGCGACGGGGGAGTGCCCGGCTCACTAAGCTCACTCTCTGCGTCGTCGTGATTGTCTAGACCATTCTGGTTACTGTGGCTTGACTTGTCTTCGTCGACCACCATGGCGCTGTGAAGGGTGGTCAGCTTGATTCACTCGATACGAGCGAACAATCATGTGGCGCTGCTAAGGGAAGTAGACAAAGGGGGTGACGGGCGAACGGACTTGTCATCAACAGTTGCGTTGGGGCCTAACGAGTTACGGCCGTCTTTCAACCCAGCCTTGGTGGGAGAAGTATTTGCGCGTGGGGGAGTCTCGTCGGTGGAGTGAGGCATCGCGTGAAAGAGAGTAAGAAATGTGTGAGAGAGATGGAGAGTGCTGAGTTTTTCGCCTCAATGAAACAGAGTTGAGGGGAGGATGCTCTCCGAAGTCAAAATACTAGCGGAGATGGATAAGGGAGAGTATGATGATGGCTGGCGCCTCGCACGCGCGGTTGCGAAGTCCTGCGCAACGTGGTGGGTTGAGTGAAGAGAAATACAAGACGAGTTGTGAGAAGGGTGAAATACCTAAGACAAGGCAAAGGAAAGAAAAGGAAAGGAAAGGCAATGATGTTTGGAGGTGGCCGGTGGGTTGCAGCGGCTGACAGCTGCGAGAGGGCAAGGGAAAGAAGAAAAGAAAGGAAGTTGGGGAAGGAGTCTGTTGGACGAGGGTGACGAGTCGGGATTGCCAATGCCAATGCCAATGCCAATGCCAATGGCGTGGTGTGTCTTCTGGGAACGCGCCAGGCGTCTCTGGACGCTTCAACGGGCAGAGAGCTTGTCTCGTGTCTCGCGTGAGATATGAGGAAATGCACGGACGAATGAAGATGCGAGGGCCCAAGGGATGATTCACTTTTCGAGCCGGAAACCTCTGACACTTACCGCTAATCCGCAGTGGACTCCCGTCTCTGCGTCTCTGCTGGGGGGAACAGCTGTAGTTGCGGGCTGCAGTTGTTGGGGGTGGATAAAAAAAAAGGCTTCCGAGTCTCCCAGCAGCTCGTCCTGTTTGTGCCTCGTCTCGCAAAGTCGCAGGGCGATAGCAGCACGAAATGGGTGCGCGCGCGCGAGATCGAGAGAGAGAGAGAGAGAGAGAGCTACAGGGGTGGGTGGGTTGCAATCAATGTCGAGTTGATGATGACGAGCCGTGATGCTGTATCGCAGCGGGTGCAGTGCAAAAGGGAGAAAATGCGACGCGCCGCGGGAAGAGGGAAAATGAGGGATCGCAAATCAAGCGCGAAACTAGGGTTGCATGGGTATTAATACTTGACTGGCACCAGTGACCACGACATCAGCGACTGGTGCTGCAGGGGAACGCAACGAGTTCAGTAGCGGCGGACGAGGAAGAGAAGAGAGGGAGGGAAAGGGAAAAAAAAAAGAGGTAAGACATGAAAAGTCAAAGCCTATCAAGAATGGGACAACCCCGGGGGCGGAGGAGACGCTTTAGCCTTTTATTCTTTGCCTAGCTTTCTAAGGGGAGCGCCAAGTCGCAATGCAGAGTCTGGCAGCCCAGTGTGAGTGTGAGTGTGAATGCGAGTGTGCAATCAACCCGTGATGACACAACTGTTGTTTATTAGCTTTAGCCGCTACGGATGCCCACTCGCCCCAGCCATAAAGCAACCCCTTTCCCACGGCCAACTATCAGGCCCAGATTGGCATCTCTGGGTTTACAGCAAGTGAAGAGTCGGACTCTTGATAACCTCCAACGAGAAGCTATTGCAAAAAGTTAGAGGCCGCATCACGGTGCGCTCGCGCGCAAACACTTGGCTCGTCCGTCATGACACGTCTTGAGTTACCGCGTCGTGTCCGCTGCCATTAATCCGACCCAGCTGCCGGTGACTATCCGTGGATTTGCAAACAAAATCTCTCCATCCGTCGCAGCCGGAGCCGGGGACGACGCCAGAAGCTCAGCCTCGATGACTTCAGCATAGGACGCCACGTAAGAGAGCAAAGCCCGCAGTCGCATGTGTGCTGGCGGTTGACGCATTCCGGCCGGAACCTCTGGCTGGACGTGGGTTGCCTGAAAGGGGGGGCTGGAATCACCCAACAGTGCGGGTGACAACTCTCTTCCAACCCGCACTGTGCCGACACTCTGATGCAGATCATCCAAGTCCTTCGCCGAATCGCTAGAGCCTGCGTCAGTCTTCGGTCAAAGTCGACGCAACTCTGTGTTTGATGGCGAATAGAGCCGTGGATGGCTCCAGCCGCGATGATTGATTAATTTTGGAAGACTCTCCCGATGGCATCCACGTCCAAGCCACAACTGCCAGTTCAGCCAGCTCAGGCGAGACCAAGGCAGCTTGTCCAACATGCCATGTCGCATCATCTGCCCAGCGTGTATGGCGCCGTTCAAGCGCCATTATATTTCGTAAGACGTGGAAACTCAGCTTTTGTAATTGCCAAGGACTACACAAGAGCCGACGCACCAGCCAGACTGTCTAGAAGCCTTGTTAGCTGAGGGCGGATCCTGACGATCAAAGAGAGTTTCAAAGCCGAAAACTGCAAATCCAACACACGGACGCTCTCTCCCATGTCACAAATGCTCGTCACTGCCAACCTCCCGTGAGTCCTGTGTTCCCGCCGCGGTTACACTGGGCGAAGGGGGTGATCCCTTGCTCGACTGTCGCTTGCGGCTGGTTACATACAGTCTAACCCAAAAGCCCAGACCTCTCTGTCACGTCAAGCCTGACGGCACAAAAGCAGCTGTCTGTAGATTCTTAAAGCTTTCCGTAGGTGTTCCTCCCGTAGCTTTCTGTTACGTTAGTTGGGACGCAACCACACCTTGGCATCATGAGATAGATAACAAGTCGCGCTGCCATTGACCGTAAAATATACAAGTAAGGATCATTCAACTTTTACACGAGAGAGTATCAAAAGTTCTCTTTGCTTGGTTGGTATGGCTGCCTCAAAATGTTCGGAAGTTACTCTACTTCTCTCACGCGAGAGAAGGTGGGATCTGTCAACCCCGACACTTGCAAGTTCGAAGCGCAGCACAGTAGACGAATTGACGACCGACAAAGAGCGACATTTACAGATCTTACGGCGATGTTACTCACGCGGTATGGTGATCTGGGTTGCTGAGAGCAGCTGCGGCTTGGGTCTGAGGTCGAGCGTGAGCGGCATCACATGCTTCCAAGGCGAAACCCAGACAGGCCGCAAACACCCATTTGGAGTTTATTCGTGCCTCTTTTGTCTCTGCCTCTTTTCGAAGACAACTAAAATCTGCCGCACGAACATTGTCAACCTTAATACAGTTCAAGACCATGTATGACCTTACTCCAGCGCCTTTCAAAGAACACTTCCATCCCCGAAGCCGGGGAACGGAGCGCGTCGATGAGCCAGACAAATGCGCGAGACGCAGAAGACGTGCCGAAAAAGTGACTAAAGCTCTAAGATGACGAAGTGTTCCGTACGAAATATTGGGCTGCCCGTAGCTTTTGAGTATATTCAAGGGTATCTCTGGGAAGCTATACACAGCGCTATGGGGGGAGTCGGTTGATCATCATGATTACATATCGTAAGCGTACTGATACCTACGAAGCAGGCTCGACCAGTAGGCAGGGACGAGCAGACTACTGTCAAAGTCTTCTCACCTCCTCCCTCTGCCTCTGCCGCCTCGGCCTCCTCTTCCACCACCCCTACCGCCTCGTTTCCCACCGCCCCTTGGTCTGTCAAACCGCCCAACAACGTCCTCCTGCCCAAAGGCGCCCTCGCCCATCCTCATGAAGTTGACCAGGCCCCCGTCCACCACCGCCACCAGCACGCTCCTGTGCCCGTGCTTCAGCCGCTGGTACATCCGTCCCGGCCCCTGCCAGCTCGGATTGCACTCGGGCGCGTCGAACCTCGACGAGGCTTGCAGCAACGCGTCGATCTGCTCCAGCGTGGGAATGCCGTCGGACACGGTATCGGTCACGGCGATGAGGAAGTCTGGCGGCGGCGGGTTGCGCTTGGAGAAGGGAGCGCCGGTGGAGCGCCAGATGTGATAGAAGACCTTCCAGGGATCTTCTGGGGCAGGCGTCTCGGGCGATATCTCAGGGGTTGGCTTGTGGCGGGGCATGATGGAGAGTTGGTTGAAGATTGGGCGGTAGGAGCGGTAGAGTCCGGGTTGGACGAGGGGACCCCAGGGTTGAGGGTCGTGTCTCTTCTCCGGAACCAAGCCAGTGAGCCATTGCCATAATGTTGCTTCGGGCGTGTAGACGTTCTTTGGCTCCGGTGGCGGCGCGGTCTCTGGGGCTCGTAGCACATGTATTCCCGATCGCTTGAGATGAGAAAAGACTTGGTACTTGGCCAGGCTGATCTTCCCCCTCTCGCCCTCCTCGCCTATGAGAAATGAGTACGCAGCTTCGAGGCTCAAAGGTATGCCGAGGTCGTAGTCATCCGTCTTGCTGGGCGAGTTCTTCGAGGGAGACTCGGTAGGGATCAGCTCCTGCAATGACCTCTCCGGCCACCAGAGATCAATGCTACCCCGCTCGACCAGAAACAGCGCTTCTTCAGGAAGCAGCCACAGCCTCGGAACGCCGTCACGACTCTCAGCTTTCCCGAGCGTGCGCCCCATGTCCTTGGCCCACGTAGCCCGCTGATGCTCTACGACGACGCACCTCTCACCCTCGGTCCTCTGCGTTCCTCGGACAGCCTCCTCCTCGGGTGAGAACAGCCAGCCGCGACACCACTCGTCCCTCCTGTGCGTCCTCGTCATCCTCAGCGCCTCCTCCATGGCGCCCCTCGAGGCTTCCAGCGCGCCATCCTGCGCCCTCGTCCCGTGCGACTCGAAGTCCTTGCCGCCCTTTCGGATGTTTTTGCTCGACACGCGCTTTCGGGAAGACGAAATGGATTTCCAGTCTATTATCTCCGAGTCCTCCTCGTCTTCGGGCGGTGGTGCGTCGCGGTTGGCGGAGGGTGGGGCGACGAGACTGTCTTCGTCGTCGAGGGGCATGATCGTGGCGGGCTTTTGACGATTGACACGCTGCTAGGTTCGATTGGGGACAGATTGAGCATCGAGAAAGGGTTCCAGTCCTTCAACGCGACAGCAAGGCGCCGAGAGTAGATGTCGCAGAAAGGTTGAAGTCGAAGTAAAGCCAGCGTATGTCTCCAAAAATTCCACGAGGCTCCCAGCCTTCCCCAAAAGACCCCACCACTTGCATCGACTCGTGGGACCCAAGGGTGTATAATCAACAATAAGAAACTTTGTAGTCTAGACTATTCCGGGAGTTTGGCCGAGTGGTTAAGGCGTTGTGTTTAGGCTCGCTCCCTCGTTCGTCGAGAGGATCTTTTCGTCATCCGCAATGTGCATCGCACGCGCAGGTTCGATCCCTGCAGCTCCCAAATTATTTTGCTTTTTTGCCATTCTGGTTCAATTTTGTTTTGTTTTGCATTTACTCGTTGTTCCGGCGAGTGTCATTTGTCGGCTATGGATGTTCTGCAGGTGCAACGCGAGGGTGGATGCAAAAGGGGGGTGAAGCTTGCACTCTGTTTGAGGGAGAAGCGCCCCTCGAGGTATGTTAACTAGCTCGCTCAACTGCTGATAACCAAATCATGGAATCATCTTGTCCTCATCCTTGACGCCTTGCCGTGGCATATGCCCAAAAATACGCAATGCCATTGATATCCAGAGCACCGTTCTCCAAACCGTGCAATGCGTTGCCACCTAATCCATCTCATCTGTGAAGTCAGCCAGCCGGACGCCGTGTATGGTGACCCAGGTTTCCCAGCCAGTATCCCGTGCCTCGCACTGCCCTGACCACCGGCGCAGTTTCTGTGCCTTCGCAGCTTGCGATTCCGTCGTGATGCTCCTCAGACCTTGCCGAGCGATCACGGCCCGAGGTGCAGCCCTTTGCTTCGGCGCGCTCTAGTGGTAGGTCGATCGTCAAGTGGCCCTTCACACCGACTGTTCCAAGTCGGAAGGTACTCTTTCGCAGCTCTGTACACGAGCTCATGTTGCAATGAAGGTCCCCCGTGCTCCTCACTCAATAAGCGGCTTCTTTTGCCCGCCGACCATGCACAAGCCTAACGCTCGTAATGAGTCGCGATCGCTTGCCAATATGATGGAATGTGCCGGTAACATGGGATTGTTCGGGTCAACATGCGACGCGTCCTTTGCCGACTGCTCAATGGCGTCCATCTCTTCCTTGCAGCCCTGCTGATCCATAGGGCAGATGACAATTGGTTGTCTCAAGCTCACATCGCGCGTTCCACTGAGGTTAACCTGCATCCTGTCAGCGCCTAGGCCCCCCACCCCTCCATGGTCAACATACCTTGATATTGAGGTAAAACTCGATCTTGTATAATGTCGAAGTAGTGGTAAAGCTCTGCACCTCGTACATGGGGAATGCCGGTTTCCCCCTCTTCACGATACCATCAGGGTCTCTCAAGTCCTTGCTCGGGAACACCAACCCCATGTTGGTCGCATAGCCGGCCTCGGGAAGCTTGGTCTTGACCTGCTGTACCTGCTTGGACAGCTTGTTGACCTTCTTCGTGGGCTCGTCGCCCTCCGGGTTGTAGGTGATCTCCTCCTCGATCGTCAGTGTGATTTTATCTATGGTCACGCGCTTCGCTTTCGATAGCCAGTCCGGATTCGGCGAGAGCTTGATGTATACGGTGATGGGGTCGCTGGGGCCGTATGACCAGCGCGGGAGGTTTATGCCCAGATGCACGACGTTGTCTGTTGTGACGAGCTTTGTTTCGGGCTTGTTGTACATGCCAAAGGTCGATAACGTATCATAGCGTTGCAGAGGCATCGCGAAGGTGTACTTGAACTGATTGCTGTGTCCTTGCTGCACGGTTACGACGATTTCGTAGAAGGTTTCGGCTGTCCGATTGGGTAGCTGTAATGAAGCGGGCGGTATTCGTCTGTTGGTCTCTTCTCCGCCGCGACCGAAAGGGATGAAGAGCACAAAGGGCAGATCCATGGCTATGATGTTCTCTGCCTCCTTGCCGGAGGCGCACCGGAACAGCAAGACCTCCTTGCCAACCACGTCGGCCGTCTCGCGTCGAGGGGTGCCGAGATGTCGCTTGGCGAGATTATCGGCGTCGGGGTGTATCGTCTCTCGTCGCTGCAGACATATTCGTACCAGAGAGACGGGCACTGGCATGGAGTATCCCACTCCGGGTCTGATCTCCACCTTTCCTTCTATGCGCGGCTAGATGTATCCCGTCAGCAATCTTCAGACTCGGATGATGCCAGACCTGCCTGGCGGGTGGGGGTAGCTCATACCAGAGTGGCGGATATCCCAGGGTAGCCGACCAGGAAGGAGCTGTTCGGGGGACCCGAGACGCGCACGCTGGCGGCTGCTACGGCAGACATGATGGCTTTGCTAGCCCGGCGCGGGCAGCTGCCGGACGAGGCTACACGCGACCTGGCGGGGGACGGACGGGATGAGGGTGAGGGCGTGGGCGAGGACGCGGTCGAGGGTAGTGAGCTGGAGGGGGTGATCAAAGGATCGCGACAAGAAGTGCGCCGGTCATGTATGGCGCGAGGGCTTCGATGGGATCGTCGCGGGCGTTCGGGAGGTAGTCTTAGTTATCGTGGTGGGGTGGGGGAATCGTTGGTCGTCGAGCTCGATGCAGGGCTGTGGGTGTGGCAGCGATTGCATTACATCTAGGACTCGGGCGCCGGGGTCGGAGCTCGCGGCAGAGGGAGCGGGAGGTGGCAGCAAGAAGTCGTCGCTATGGGAGGCAGAGTTGCCAGGCGGTGGTTTGACGGTAGGTCGAGGATTTGGCGCCGGCAGGGCGGAGGGTCGATGCGGGATGCTGACGGCCAGGCTGGGCTGGGCTGAGCTCAATGGGGTTGGATCGGGGCCGAATCGTGGAGTCGCAGTGGCAGTTCCAGTTTGAGTTGCGGCTGCGAGGTGGTTCAGGTGGCTGATGCGCTGCAGCCAGAGGCAGCTCCCGTGTCGTCACCGGGGTGGTCTTTGTTTTGTTGGACCGGGACCCGGCATTCACTCTATGCTCGTCGTGTCTGTTTTGGTTCCGCCCGCACTTTGATTCTAAGAGGCTGCCACAGCTTTAGCTCGACGCTGAGGTGGTGAGAGGGACCCAGAACGCGAGCACCAGGCGCCAAGCTCCCAGTGGCCCCCGTCACCCGCGTGGCGTGGGGCGAGGCAGACAAGCGGCGCTGTGCCTTGTAAGGCCAGAGATATGGGACTTTGGACGAGGTTTAGTGCAATTTGGGAGGGTGTCGTCACAACTGTCGGCAGGAATGTAATGGTGGACTGGGAGGGGGACAATAGATGAACGAAGGATGACAAGATGAAGATGACTTTGGCCGGGTCGACCTTGGTAGCAAGAAAGCAGCACGTCAGCAATTACGGTCAAGACCCTGCAGCCTGAGAAAGCGAAGCCCGGCGAAATAAAGAGGACGAGCTGCTGTCAGTGGTGCGAGGACAGTACGGAGTACGGAGCGCAAGGCTTATAGGCCGGGTTCTCTGCCTCTGCAGCGCCCCAATGCAGCGCCTGCTTCCGAGAATAAGCATACCTCGATCAGCACTCAGCCCACGTCAGAGATTAGAGAAGTGATGTATGTCTTCAGCCATAGAACTGCGCAGTCGTCCTGGAGTCCGCGACTGTATTGGCATCGTTGTACCGTCTCCCATCGAAGCGAGCATGGAGCACAGCTTCCTCGGAGGAGTCTTTTCGCTGCCTGGGATTCCCATCTGCCAGCGCCTGTGCTTATGGAGTTCCATACAATGCTGACAGCCCACCACAGCTCATTTCCAAGGTCTGACTCGCTCCGCTCTCCTGCCACTGCCGATCGTCGAGGCTTCACAAAGCAAGAAGCGTCAGCTCGTGGCTCACGGCTAGGCGTATCGAAATGCCAACCGCAGCGAGTGCCTTTCCAAGTTTTGGTGGGTATTACTACTTAGTAGTAGTGGAAAGGCTGTAATAAAGCGTCGACGTCTTTTACTGTTTCGTTGTCTCACAGCCCACAGAGTACACAATGAAGGCGTGTGTATCCAACAATGTGGCCCGCAGAACAAGGATTAAAAAACCATGGCATTCCGCTCATCGTCCGCTACGGGCTTCCGCCCCTCGCTGCCTCCCGCTTGGAGTCTGGGGGGGTCTCGGGGTTCCAGCTTGGCGGCCCCTCCCCTCCCCCCGACCCGGACCCGGGCCCTGGAGCGCCGACGCGGAGCCTGAGGTGCAGTGGGTGGACCCTGGAAGCAAACGCCGCCGTCTCGAATTTCTTGCCGCGACCGTCAACTTCAATTGCGCCCCAAACACCACCACCGCCCAACGCTCGCTCAGCCTGGGACCATCCACTCGCCCTGCGAGGAACGAGGAATAAGAACAAGAGGGGTCGCGTCAACATGTCCGTCACGTTGCACACCACCCACGGGGACATCAAGGTCGAGATCTTCTGCGAGTCCGTCCCCAAAACCGCAGAGGTGCGTCTTCCCGCCCTCCCCCCTTCCCAGCAATACACTCAGGTCGGGTTTCTGACACCTCCCCAGAACTTCCTCGCCCTCTGCGCCAGCGACTACTATCTCTCTTCGCCCTTCCATCGCCTCATCCCCAAGTTCATGATCCAGACCGGCGCGCCCGCGACGCCGACCCCAGACAATCCGAAAGGCGGCAAGTCAATCTACCCCGGCGGCACCTTCGAAGACGAGATCCGTCCCGCCCTCAAGCACAGCCAGCGAGGCATGCTCAGCATGGCCAACAAGGGTCCGGGGACCAACGGGAGCCAGTTCTTCATCACCCTGGATCGGGCGTCGCATCTGGATGGCCTGAACACTGTGTTTGGAAAGGTCATCGGCGACGAGGGCTTTGCTACCTTGGCAAAGATGGAGGCCGTTGAGGTGGACAAGAAGAACAGGCCAAAGGAGACCATCAAGATTGAACGGATCACCATGCATGCCAATCCCCTTGCAGGTTGAGGCCAGGGCAACTATCTGTTCTCGTTACGGTGCGGCAGGGCATCAAGATCATTTCATTCATTACGCGGCCTGCCAATAACGCCACAGCCTCTCACCAGAAGTCCAGCTTCTGCGACGGCGCTACCTCAGACGACGGTCCATCAGATCATGTCCTCGTCCCAGATCAAATTCACCCCTTCCCCTTCGGCCCTATCCGGCAACCCTTCCCACTCCCAACCCAACCAAACGAGATCCGTCCATCCCCGGACCATGACATCCATCATCATTGCCTCAAAGAACTTCACGCTCTTTTCCTGCAGGTCAGCCCTGGTCCTAACCACCCGCCCGTCGTCATCACCGCGCAGGTCTTTGTTCATGAACAGAACCGTGGCCGTCAACTCCTCGTCTAGCTCCGGCAGCACCTTCTGGTCGTCCGTCGACAGCTGGGACGCGAGGATCTTGTGGAGAGCGGACCAGGAGAACTCAGGGTTGGGGGTGCCAGGCACGGCGGCTGGGATGACGGGCTTCCGCTCACGACGCTCGTGCTCCTCGGTCATCTCGCGGCAGGCCCAGTAGTAGTACAGTGTCTTATAGGGGGCATTGCCGTAGTCGCGATTGGGAATCGGAATTTTCCTGCCTTCCAGAATAGCCAGAGCCTCTCCCCTGTTCCTCTCAACGGAGTCGCGGATAGGCGTGGTGGCTTGGGTCAGGGTGCTGTCGGATGTTTCCTGCGTCGAGCTGGAGGTTAGAGAGCCGTCGTCGGAAGATGAGGACGAGTTGGCACGAGTGGACTTACCCGATGTGTTTGCCGCGGATGGAGGAGACGACAAGGCCGTCATGGCTTGCTTGAACTGCGCATCGTCCTTGAAGTGGATGTTGTACTGCTGCATGCCCAGGAGAGAGTCCTCGTCCGGATAGCAGACCCGCAGGACGGGGGCGGTGAACTTGTAAGGCGCCATCGTAGGCCGAAACACGAAGGGGACTTCAAGGTTCAGTACGTCTGCCAGCGACGCAAGGGACCCGCCAAGTGCGAGGATCAGACCAGCTTGTGATCACTGAACATAGACAGCCAGTTTAGGAGAGCAGGTCTAATGAGTGAATTCAGAACTAAAAATCTTCAAATACCATCCCCTCAATGCAGCTGTGAACGGGGCTGTGGCGAGAAGACCACGTCTCCTGGTTGTAGAGAGGGCCAACCAAAAAGGGAGATAAATTCCAGGGGACAGTAGCTACGGCAAATTATATATCCTGGTATGGGTCGCGGTGTTCACAGGTTTGGAATGTAGCCTCCCACGCCGTTCGCAAGATGTTCTCGACGAGTTCTAGGTCTTCGTGACGAACTGGTTCAACGGTCAGGGGCGCCCTTTGTTCTGAGCTGCCACGTGGGCATGAAGGCATGTCAGATCACTTTGTCCGCGAGGAGACAATGGCCCCGTCACGGCTTGGGTCTCACTTCCATTCACCACGTGGATAAACGAGTCCCCGGTCCCAGGAACGGATGCCTGTGTGATAGAAACGCGAGCTCAGTCGATTTATCCGAGTCATCTACAACCGCAACTCCAGGCTACCTAATACCCACATCTACAAATTTGCAGAACTCTCTGTGAACTGTCATATGTCCGTCCCCCCGCTTGATTGGCCTTCCCATGCTTGACCCTTTCGTAAAACTGCGCCGATTCGACCGTCTTGCCTCACACCTGCAGAAGCGGCGTCCAGCGGGCTGGAAAAGACCACAATCTCCCTCCCTTGTGCGCTTCAATCTATCTACAGAAAGCCCCCTAAAGCAAAACTGAGGCTCTTCGCCGTCTATTGGCTCACCCCACCCGACGACGCTTGCTAGCAGAGCCAGTATTCTCGGGTGAGCCGAGGTCTTCCCTCTTTATCTCCTCTGTACCCGTGTCGCTGGGTGTATTGTGTGCGCCAGCCCCAGGGCCATCAGCTTGCTGCGTCCCGGCGTCCTGCTGCATCCCCGCCGCGCTCGCAAACGGATTGTCCGGCGCATCAAAATTCACGTCGAAGTTCGCACCACTTCCATCAAAGCCAGTGTCATCCAGGAACGCCGTGCTGTCAAAGTATTGGTCGATGTCGACGTTGTTGTCAAAGAAGGCATCCTGCTGCGTCTGCTCCTCCAAGCTGGGCAGCTTACCCCCGGGACTAAGCGGGCCGAGCATGCCAGTCAGGTCATTAATTCTGGCTTCTTGGTCAGACTGAAGTTGCTGCAGACGGTCGAGCTCGGTTTGGTTTGAGTTGATTTGGTTGACGCTGAGGGGAGGCATGGCGGGTGAGCGCATGATGGGGGAAAGTGATGGGGGCTGAGCGTCGTTGGTAGGGCCGGATGGAGGTGAGACAGTGTTGCGTGGCTGGGTTTGTTGGGTATATTGGTTCAAGTTAGGCGTAGGGGTAGCTGAACCGCGGTTGGAAGGGGTGGCGGACTGGCGATTCATGAAGTTGGCCAGCTGGTTCCTCTGATCCTCGTTGAGGTTGTTGGGTGCATTGGCCACGAAGCTGGCAGCCTGATTAGAATCCATTCCGGAGTTGTTCGTAGCGTTGTGATCGTTGATGATACGCATCATCTGCTCCTGGGGATTATTCTCCAATTCCTGGCGGATGTTCGGCGGTGTGGTCGATCCGCCTGGCCCGTCGTTCAGTTCGGTGACCTGACCCATCTCAGGGTGCGGGCCACTAGAGCTGTACTGGTACTGCCCGCGTCCGCTAGATGGAGAGCTCGTCACCCTCGAGGGGTCGTTGAGGTCCGGAATAGGGGGTAGCAAACCACGTGCTCTCCTATGAGGCGTGCTAGCCATTGCACCACCAAGGCCTCCGGACCCCTGATCACCGTTGTTGCCAAACAAATCACCCAACTCCACAACACTGCCTTGTTGGCCGGCACCTGGATTGCTGAGGACTCGCGAAAGAATGTCACTTATGTTCTGCGTGCCGCCCTGCTCCTCGAGAGACTTTCTGAAGAGGTTGGCCAGGAAATGCAGAATGGCGTTGATCGAGTTCTGGTGACGATCATGCTGGTTCTGGAACACCATCGCCTGGTTGTACAGCTCCCTGTTGGTCTGCTGGATCTGGTTTAGCGACTGCGTGATTGCCTTTTGCGAGGCTCGCAGCTGGCGAATCTCTTCCTTGATCGACGTCATGTCCCGCTTCGGATTTGGTCCCGAGGAGTTGTCGCCCGTTGCTGGCAGCGACTTTGGAGCTTGCTGCATAGGGACGCCCGGCAACTGCCCAGGGGTGTCCTCTAGCCCATTCTCCTCATCGCTCTCGGGGTCTTCGCTCTTGGAGTTCTTCTTGCCCTTCTGCCCCTCGCTCTTAGGCTTTTGAATCAACCAGAGCAAGTTCGGGTGGCCTCGGCGGAAGTAAGGGTTGGAGTACTCGCTAGGACTCTTGTTCTTGCGCTCGCTAGCCCTCATCGAGTTGTCGGAAAGACCGACACGCTTGTGGAAGCCGTACATGTTCAACTGCCGCACGAAGGAGGCGTACTTGTTGTGTTTGAAGAGCTCCGGAATGAGTTTTCGGGCGAATTCGTCCTCATCCAAAACGATGAACGAGTCGCCCTTGTTCGACCAGCGGATGAGATCCTCGTTCTTACCCTCTTCCAAGAAACTGACGCTGTTAGCTTGCGGGCATTAACCTGGAGAACAATGAATGCTTACCTGCTGAGCTTCTGAACAAATGGTGGAATCTGCTTCCGCTTCGCGTGCGCCTCTCTCTTCGCCTTCTGCGCCCTCTCTTCCAACTCTTCGATATTGTCGTCCTGAGTTACGTTCTCATCGTGGCCATGCGGCACCAGCTGGTTATCCTCAAAGCCCCCCCAGCCCTGCGCCCCACTGAATTGGTTTCCATACGGAGTTTTCGTCGATACCAACGCTGTGTTGTTGTTCGATATCCTGGACAAGGAATTGTTCTGCGCGTACTGTGGTTGCCGCTGTACCAAGTCCATTGACGCCATTGGGTTTCCCGAGCTGTCAACGAAACCGGCTGCGTCTGGCACGGCACCTCCGTTCCACCTCACCATCTGGTCGTTGCCTGCGAATTGGGGGTATTGAGGCTGCATCTGAGGCTGTTGCATAGGAACCGCAGGTCCCGCGCCTGGTGCAGCCCGCTTTCTTGGGTTCGGGTTCGACATTATCGTGAGATGTGTGGTATCGTGTACGTCGTTATGGGAGGTTTATGGCGGTGAGTCGAATGGTCAACCGAGTGGAGGCTGTGAGCGGCTCCGGGTTAGGGTAGGGTCGAGACGTGGCTATCAGCCTTTTTAATAGCAATGAATGAAAGCGCAATCACTTGCGCCTCAATTGTCTGATAGATGCCCAGCTGATTCGCGACGCTCAACTGTAGGGCTTCCTCGTGGTGTTCGTGGGTGGGCGGACTTGTTGCGGAGTTGTGAGGCAGACGTGTAGCAACTACCGGATGCTGAGGTACGTCGACTGCTGAAATATCCAGCACGAGGCAGCTCTCAAGCTATTAGATGCCCCCAGGTCGCCCGATTTGCCTGATTCCCGACCGAACCGTCTTTCTTTCAAGCAGAGTGCTGTCCGACAAAGACGCCTCACGCGCCTCTGTCTCCGGAAACGCGGAGCGCAGCGATTGTCGGGCAAAGCTGCGCGCGCGCGGGCGGGATGGCTTTTTGACTTTCTGGCGTGATGTTGTGACGAATCTGCTTGACGCTCAACCAGCAGCGCTGCCGGTGGAAGTGAAGAGTGAAGCGCAGTGCTAGGCTTGGGATACTGACGATTGGGAAGAAGGAAACGAAGCTCTGGGAAAATTGTTCGACAATTGTGTCATCACGACGACACGGCGCTGGCAGCATGTTGCGACCCACTGGGCCTGGCAGGCACTGGCGCTGGCAGTCTCGAGGTGGAGTGCCCTGGCCCGCCGAGGACTATGTCACTTGCACTAAGCTGTATGCAGTAAGCTTGAAGCCTTACACGTGATGATAAGCCACCACCTCTACTTGGGACTATCCAGGTGCCCTACTTAGACAGGTATCAGCTTGGCTGGTTCCAGTTCACACCGATTTCGTGCCCATCCCATTGTTCCTAAGATGGAAATGTTCCTGCTTGTCTCGGTGATTTTCTAGTTCCACGTACATAGAAAAGCAGTAGCTCAATCACAACTCACAGTGAAGGCTGATAAAGGACCCAGGACTAAGGGCAAGCTCAGATTACTGCCCCGACAAAGCCCATGTCCCCATGTGCGATTCTATCAACGTCTAAACTACCTACCGGACGCCACAATGTTGAGAGCCCATACGTATCCAAGTAAAACGCCTTTGTCTCAGTGCGCCCATCTACACAACCAATCCCTCATCCGAAGCCTCATCCCTCTCCAAGCGTTCTAGGCCATTGCCAACAGCACCATACACTCTCAGCGGAACGAGAACATCGAAACTCTCACAGGTCAGATTCTCTGCCGCTGCAAGAACCAACCCTCCCCGCTCATCTTGAGAAATCTGCTCCAACAAAGGATGTGACTGCGGCTTTGTTTCCTCCCGATCTGCGCCTTCACCGCGAGACGGGACGACAAATTCGACGCGAACTTTCCATTCAAGACTGACGCCGCTAGTGATGAATTCTGGAGTTGCGGATATCGGTATCGTAGGCGTGAAGACGACGCGGCGGGAGTAGAGGGTTGTGTCGGATGATGTGGCATAAACTTTGCGTGTCACACGTTGAATGCTGGATTCTGAGCGGACGGCCAGGGACGGGTCGACCTTTTCGGCGGTTTCGAGCGTTGTGTGAATAGCATAGCAGGGGATGTCGCCGCCCATGAGGTCGATGGCCAGTGTGACCACCTCGCCCAAGCGGTATGAAGGCCGCGTCAACATGACCACCCCGACTCGCATGCCGTTTCTGGCAATCTCAAATCGATTTGGACTCTGCTGTCCCTCGCTGGCCATGTTGCTCCGCATGATGGCGAAATGAATGTTGTCCTTCGACGTGCTACCCTCGTCGGCAGCTGAGACTCTTCTAGAGCTAGGAACAGCAGAGGGCGACAGCAAGCCGCCGCCGGTTTCCTCTCTTGGGCGTGAGACAAGTTCGTCCACATAAGACAGAAACTCGTTCACCGTTGCTGGGGCCCTCGAGGGCGCTTTGCTCTTGTGCGTCTTATTTTTGTTGGTGCTCCTCACCAAGGCCTCATCTCGCAGCAAGACATAGGGACTGAACAGATCATGGCCCAGGATCTCTCCTATACTGTTCACACTGCCCAACACTCGGAAAGGGGTTTCGACAGATCGGACTTGCTGCTCCTTGGCCCCGCCCGCCCTTTGCGTCCCGACTACTAGGTCGTATGATATTTTTACTGCCTTACCCTTGTGGCTCGGCGGCAGGCCCTTTGGTAACCTGAACGTGTACTCGTATGTTCGGCTCTGGCCCGGAGCTAGCTGTAAGTCCACGAACAAAATCGACTGTGGTGTACTCAGCAAGGGTATCGACTTTGAGTTGGCAGCTCCACGCATCTCTTTGATGGTGCTGAGGTCGTTGCCCCCGAGCAAATCGCCCATTGCAGTACTGAAGCTGCCCCACCCGAAGCTCTTCATGAAGCTAGTTTCTCGCTGCTTGGTTGGCTCCAGACCGACAACGCCGCCTCCTCGGCCCCCGACGACTGCCTTTTTCTTGACCTGCTCAAAGGGGCCAAGACTAACCAAGGAGCCGTCTAATATAAAAGAGCCTTGTATTTGCGCAAAGCCCATCATCAGAGATTCCGGTGCTAGTGATTTGGTGGTAGGCATGTTTGAGCTCCGGCGCAGATGTGAAGGTCGCTGTTGGGTCCGCGCTGATTGTGTGACATATTCGGAAGCGAGGGTCTCAGAAGAGTGGTTGCTCATAGTATAGAATTCCCCGCTACTTCGAGGCGTTCCTGAAACCACACTTGTGCTCGATAATATCCTCGCGGCGGGTATAGGGCGTTCGGCAGGTGATCCGGCTTCTCTCCCACGGATAGGGGGGTTCTGGTCAGCCATCCCGGTTTTGGGACTCAGGAACCCTTCATCCAGCTTCTTGTTTGCATCGTCTGTAGGTATCCCGGCTTCGGATGCCGGCGGCGGTGCGGCTGGGAATCGAAACTCTGGCATCGCACTCGGTGATGTCCGGGGGGATCTGCGCGCAGGGGGCGCGTACGTCGGGCTGTTATAGCCATTGCGCATGCGTCCGAACCTATCTGGGGGGTACGAAGCTGTCAGAGGAGAGCTCGTCTGTCGTTGCAGGAAGCTTCCTAAGTCTGGTCAGCTTGCGGGAATGGCTTGGGTCCGTGGGGGGCGGACCTGGCTGCGTGCCGCCGGTCGGCGAGCCTACTTGGCTGCGAGGCAGGATCTGCAGACTCGTCGCTCGGCTATGGCCCCGAGCAGGCCTTTGAACATTGGAGGATGTGGATGCGGAGTCGATGCGTGGCTGATGGTCGTCGATGGTACTGGTCGACCCTATCGACACAATGGAAACGGAGCGTTGGTGGTTATGCCCAGAGCGGCTGTCCGACCCGTTCCCATTGCCCGCCGAAGGCCACTGAACCGAGTTGGTCCGTCTCGATGAGGATGATGGTATCCCCAGTGACAAGGCGGACCTCCTGTGTCCCCGCCCGGTCGACGACAATGGCGGAGTCGAGTTGGAGCTCGCCTTGGCTCTGGCGTGCGTCAGACGACTTCGATCCGACTGGCCCTTCGGCTTGTCTATATCAACACCGGTGGAAACATTCTTGAATGTGATGGTGCACTTGACGTCCTCGCCAGCGAAAATGGTCTGATCGTGCCAATGTACAAAGACGCGGATGTTGCTCGGGTCTTCGGTCGGCGCCATTGTGTCGTGGCGGTGCAAATCAGGCCCTTATCGTAGGGCGCCTGTTGTGGGCAGGGAGCACTGCATTGCTAGTGGTGGGCGGGACCTTGAACTTGGATGAAGTCGTTGGGGATGAAGCTAGAGAGGAGACGTCATGGTGGCCGGGCGGAAAGGGGACGGCGTCGGCGTCGCGACTCGGATTATGGAATCTGGAGAAGGGGCGTCTTGGCGTGCCGGGCTGGCCAATCGCTGCAGGTAAAGCCAGCTCCTTGCCGATCCAGGGACCCGTGGACATGTTTTCAGGCGCTGCTGGGCTGCACCCAATGGGAGTAATTCGGGACATAGTGGGAAATGGGGACTTCTTTAGTCTCAGTACATGGCAATGTTTGATTTCGGCGTCCCCAGCTCTGATTGTTTGAACTGTTTGGCAGGCTCTCGGGTGAAGGCGTGGCTTACTTACCCGGAAGTCAAAGGAAAGGTATCTTGGGTGTTACCTGTCCGAGGTGACTATAAACAAAGTTCCCTGTAGACAACCTATAAGATCGAGGCTGCACTTTGAACACGTTTAACGATATACGGATCGTTGTGTCTGTTCTGTTTTCACGTACATGGTAGGGGCTCCTTTGCTTGAGGTAGAGTGCTTCTGCCGTTGTGGGCTCTGTCAGGACAAACCAAAATACCACGCTCACATCAAGTCTTTGCTCAGTCAAAGGAACCAACGGGTTGGAGTAGGCATGGGACCCATCAACATTACATCGGTCTTCGCGCTTTCGGAAAGGGCAAACAATAGCTTCGCAGTCTGTGCTCAAAGCCATCCCCAGGTCCCTGCTGTTCCGCATCGACCCGAAAAGTGCTTTAGTTGCAGCGAGAGCCGTAGTGACTTGCGAGCCGTTGGACCTGACCGTTGACCCTTTCCCCCGCGGCTCAGGACTTCCGTCCGGCTGCAACATGCGGCTCTGGATGAAAGGAAGCAATCTTGCTTGAAGCTAGGACCAGCGGGATCTGTTCATGTGCTCTTAGGACCACCGCCTCGTTCATGCGATCACTTCAAGTTGCAGTGGCATGCAGTGCCAGCTGAGCCTGGGGGAGTGGGGTCTGTCCTCGTTCGAGAACACCAGGGGGACAAAAAGAAAAGCCATATGTAGGAAGCGCCAGTCCAGAGAAATGCGCTGACAGACCGCCTTGGCTGGGTTAGTTTCAAAGGACCCAAGAGCTCGCCCGAAGACACGACGGGTGTTGTGCAGAAGGGGAGATTTGTTGAAACCAGGTCGAAACTGGACTCGTTGCGCCCCTCGAGCTGCCGGGTCATTTAGTCACGAGTCCCTCTTTTCTGTTTTTGGCACCCCACTTACACCTCGCACTCCTTTGCGCCGAGCTGGCTCACGAGGGGTTGCAGCTCTTCGTCTCAGACAAGCCTCGGCCGTCGGGACAAAAGGCTGCAGGTGGATGACTGCCTGCGGCTGCCTGTATGGCGTGGCGTCCTAGGAAGGATGGTTCCGATGAGCATTCGCAGCAGAGGGAGCCAAGAATTGATCGATTCAAGCGGGTTTGGCAGCTGTACTTGCTGGACCAAATGAGCGAGGAAATCATTACTGTCCAAGACGTCATTTGCTGGGCAAGTTGTGGGGTGTGCTTGAGCCAACACGCAAAATGATGCATCTCTTGACGGCAGATGGTGGGGAGTAGCAGCAGCGAGAACACCACCATCACCCTGATGGACTTTCGGACAACCCCTCAATCCCAGACTCGCGACGGCTGTGCTCACTTCCGATGGGCGGGAGCCTCGATGCGAGGACACTATTAGGTATTCCACACCAGCGACGAGCGCCTAGCTTCGTAGGACGAACCGGGGAGCAGCCTCATTGGTCCGGTCTTGCGGGGAAGCTTGACATCTTCAACGCATGTTTGTGAGGGCAAAGGAAGCTAGAATTCCAGCGAGGCATGTCATTCGCCACGAGGGGAGCGCCGTCCTTCCTCTCCGCCGCAGCGTTCGGGCCTGGAGCACCTGGCGGGGGAGGTGAGGTCAAGCGGTTTCGTGTCCCTTCGCTCCGCACTCCGGGACTCCGTCCACCTCGCCGAAGATCTCGGTCTCAATGTGCCAGTCTGAGCCTCCATGTGGGCTTCAGAGTGGGTTCCTTTGCCAGCCGTTACCACTATGGTACTGAAGCCGTCGGGTCAAGGTGGGACAGATCCAGTGGGCGGCCAAGGACCCCGCTCTACGTAAGTCACAGTCGCGCGTTGCTCTGGCAGACAGGCAGTTGCAGTGACCGGACCCTCCTTCCTGCTGTTTGTTCATCGTGACGACCCGCGTCCCCGATTTAAAAGCTCCCAGTCCTCCTCCTCCTCCCCTCCTTCCTCTTCCCATCTCCCCCATTTCACTTTCTGTACCAAAAGATACCCCTGCCATACATGACCATGTCTCTCACTGTCGATCTCAAGACCCCCGCCACGGGCAGCTACAAGCAGCCCATTGGCCTCTACATCAACGGCGAGTGGGTTGAGGGTGCCGAGAAGAAGAAGTTCGAGACCATCAACCCCTCCACCGAGGAGGTCATTACCTCAGTCTGCGAAGCCACCGAGAAGGACGTCGACATTGCCGTCAAGGCTGCCCGCGCTGCCTTTGAGGGTGAGTGGCGATCAGTTGCTCCCCACGACCGCGCCAAGCTGTTGTGGAAGCTCGCCGACATCGCCGAGAAGAACATTGACCTGCTCGCTGCTGTTGAGAGTTTGGACAATGGAAAGAGTCTCGCCATGGCCAAGGGTGATGTTGGCGCCGTGCTGAAGACCCTGAGGTACTACGCTGGTTGGGCGGACAAGATCGAGGGCAAGACCATCGATGTTGCCCCTGACATGTTCCACTACACCCGCTCCGAGCCTGTAAGTCAGGTAGCATGGCAGGCTGGACACGGAAGCTAACAATGAACAGATCGGTGTCTGCGGCCAGATCATCCCCTGGAACTTCCCCCTCCTCATGTTCGCCTGGAAGATTGGCCCCGCCCTGGCCACCGGTAACTGCGTTATCATGAAGACCGCCGAGCAGACCCCTCTCTCCGCCCTCGTCTTCACCCAGTTCATCCACGAGGCTGGCTTCCCCAAGGGTGTCTTCAACCTCCTCTCCGGTTTCGGCAAGGTCGCTGGCGCCGCCATCTCCTCCCACATGGACATCGACAAGGTTGCCTTCACCGGTTCCACCGTCATCGGCCGCACCATCATGAAGGCCGCTGCCGCTTCCAACTTGAAGAAGGTCACCCTCGAGCTCGGTGGCAAGTCCCCCAACATTGTCTTCAACGACGCCGATATTGAGCAGGCCATCTCGTGGGTTAACTTCGGTATCTACTTCAACCACGGCCAGTGCTGCTGCGCCGGTACCCGTATCTTTGTCCAGGAGGGCATTTACGACAAGTTCCTCGAGGCTTTCAAGAAGCGCTCCCAGCAGAACAAGGTCGGCGACCCCTTCGCCGCCGACACCTTCCAGGGACCCCAGGTCTCGAAGCTCCAGTACGACCGCATCATGGGCTACATCAAGGCCGGAAAGGAGGAGGGCGCCACCGTCGAGATCGGCGGCGAGCGTCACGGTGACAAGGGCTACTTCATCCAGCCCACCATCTTCTCGAACGTCCGCAACGACATGAAGATCATGCAGGAGGAGATCTTTGGCCCTGTTTGCGCCATTGCAAAGTTCAAGGATGAGAGCGAAGTCATCAAGCTGGGCAACGACACCAACTACGGTCTGGCCTCTGCCGTCCACACCAAGGACCTTAACACCGCCATCCGGGTTTCCAACGCCCTCAAGGCTGGTACCGTCTGGGTCAACTGCTGTAAGTGCATTCCCCCAATCTACCACACTGCGTATGCTAACTCATTTAAACAGACAACCTGCTCGACCCCCAGGTGCCCTTCGGTGGCTACAAGGAGTCTGGTATTGGTCGCGAACTCGGAGAGGCTGCCCTCGCCAACTACACCCAGAACAAGTCGGTCGCTATCCGCCTGGGTGGTGCTCTGTTCTAAGCAAACGCTGGTTTCGACTTGAACTGAAGAGTGGCAAATGTATGGATGATGATTTTTAAGGGAACACCTTGATGAACCACGGTACGGCAGCGAATTTGGCAAACACTTTACCTTTTTGTAAATGACTTCTCCGATGTCGGAAGGGAGCAGAATGAATTGAATGATCAAAATACTCCTTAAAGCTCATATATTGCATCGTCGCAACCATCCCTGCCCAATCTTTCGCAAGTGAGCCAGCTCTGTGTACTCCTTGAAAGGGAAGTCCAACTCGGGATGTCCGGCAGTACCTCACTTACACCATCGCTCAGGCACACCAATAGAGGTTGCAGATGCGGCTACCCAGCTCCCCTGTTTAGGACAGCCACGCCCAAATGGGAAATCTTTCAGCTCTCAAAAGTCAATGCTTCTCAGGGTGACACGTCGTTTAATTTGTCATGCGAGGTTGCTTACGGCCATTATCTAATGGCCTACACGTCAATATGTTCAACATTAGGTAGAAAGAGATTGCGTGGTTGCGTCTCCTCATTCACAAACGAACTTCAGGTGGAGTGGGCACTATAGCCAGGCGTGACCTATCGAGACGTTCTAGTCATGCCATGCATTTGGGCTTAACAAGCTTAAAATTACTTCAACAAGCCTTATCTTTTCCTGGCCTCTTCGCCCAACTTCGCCAGCGCCTCCTCAAACATCTCCAACTTGTCATCCTGCCTCTCAACCAGCACCCTGGCGACGGGTCTGGCCCGCCTGACGGCCGGGTTCTTGAGCACCTTGCCCCAGAACCACCTTTCGGAGTCGTCGTCGCCGACCAGCGTGAAGGCCTGTCCTCGCCTGCCAGCACGGGCCGTGCGGCCCACGCGGTGGACGTAGATCTCCGTGCTCTGAGGGCAGTCGTAGTTGATGACGTGCTCGAGCTTCGGCAGATCGATACCGCGGGAGACGAGATCTGAGGCGATGAGGAGGCGAACAGGGGAGGCTTCCGACGTGAAGGCTTGCAGGGTTTTGCGACGGATGTGGGTGGGTGTCGTGGAGGTTATGGTGCCGATGTGAGGGGCCAGGTCTTCGTCCAGCAGCGCGAGAAGCCTGGACAAGCGCAGGGCGTCTTCGTTCGAGCCGGTGAAGATGAGTGATATGGGAGGTAGCGTCTTGGAACCCTTTGGCTTCTTGGCCTTGGCAACTGGCTTCTCATCATCCGAGTCGCTGTCGCTATCATCCGAGCTCGAGTCCGAACTGCTGGAGCTCGTGTCCGATGTAGCATCCGAATCGACATCCATCCCTTCGCTCTCAACCACAGTGCCCTTCATGTGATTGCGCAGGAGATCCAAAAGATAAAGCGGCCTCATTTGCGGCGCATGCACACGAACGGCGTACTCCTCCAGCTCAGCGGGCAGCGAGTGTTTCGCAGCAGCCTTACTGTCACCTCCGTCATCCACGACGATGAGCTTCGGTCGCTGCAGCTTCAGTTGCTCGAGCACGCTGAGATCCCTCGCTAGTGTAGCACTGAGGATGATCTTGCGCGGGCCCTTGTAGTCGAAGTCAGGAAACTCCCGTCGGGTAAACTTGTCGATGCTGAGCTTGGCGAGAACGGTATCGAGCCAGCCTTGGTAGCTCTGGGAGAGCAGTTTGTCTGCTTCGTCAACGACCAGCCAGCGGACGTAGTCCAAGTAGTCGGGCGTCTGTTCGATATGTTCCACGAGTCGCCCCGGTGTGCAGATCAACACGTCAACAGTCGAGACAAAGTCGACGACCTCGCCCTCCCAAGGCCCAAGCCTAGGGTCCGACTCAGCATATAACTCCAACGGGTCGCGGTTCGCGTCTTGCTCCTCTGATATAGCTTTGTAGGCTTCAGGGTCGAAACGGCGCTCCCGCCTGAGAAGAACTTCCTGCTCAGCCTTCAAGGTCTGGCTACCCAACGCGATGCCGATTTGCACCCTCCTCCGACCCCGGCCCTCGAAAGCTCTGGCAGCGCACTCGAACGCCTCGGCAGCCTGCTTTACCAAATCTCGCGTCGGTAGAACGACCAGAGCCCGTAGTCTAGTCACGCGATCCTGGCTTATGTCGCGGACGATTGGAAGGGCGTACGCTAGCGTCTTACCAGATCCCGTTGGCGCTTGCACGAGCACGTCACCAGACCGTCGCTTGCTGGTAGGAAGCAACAACGGAATGGCTGCCGTTTGCACCGCGAAGGCATCCTCATAGCCCTCTTGGGATAAGCGCTCCTGCAGCTTCGCTTCCGACAGCCCTACTTCTGCGAAGGATGACCGTGCGCTTTGTGAAATGTGTATTGGCTTCGATAGCCATGGCGGTAGAGTGTCGTACGTCGGGGTTGCTGTTTCTTCGGAGACCAATTTGGGCTGAGGTAGAGGTTCCAGATCATGCACCTCCATTGGTTCGTCTCCGTCCTCGTCATCGGATTCAGGGGCTTGTTTGCGAGCTTTATCGGCGAGTTGCAAAGATTTCGCCATACTGTCCAAGACAGTCTTATGCCTCGATGCCTTGCCATCTTTCTCATCCGCATCTTGCATTGCAACATCTCCAGTCTCAGTCTTAGAGCCATCTATTATCACGTCAGCAGAGTCTTCACATAGTCCGAGTGCAGAGATAATGTACCTTGCTTGGCCTTCTTCTCCTTTTTCTCGCGTTTTCGCTCTTTTCTTGCTTCCTTTTCTTCTTCAGTTTGCTCCTTCCTCTTGCTTTTAGCCGCGCTTTCCGTCTTGTCCTTCACTTTCTTGTCTTTCTTAGCCTTCTTAGTCTGAGGCCCCGGTGACCCTTCCTCTTCGCCATGTCCGTTCATTTTGCGCTTCGGGCTTGATTGCCTCAGACTCGACTCAGCATCGTCAAAGTACTGCACGGGGGGCGCGGCTGGTTGTGAAGTTTGGGACGGTTTTGAAGTGCTGGGAGGCACGTATCGCTGGTACTGGTAGCCCTGTCCTCCGACTGTCTGCGGTTGAACCGGCGCGGGTGCCTCATCATCAAAACGAGTGACGTTTGGCACGGCTGACTGAGGCGATGACTGAGACTTCGATTGGCCTGGCGGTACCCAGCGCTGATATGAGTACCCTTGCCCACCAACGGTCCTGGAGGAGTCCATGGCGCGAGACGTGAAAGCCTTCGCCTGTATGCTGTAGTACTCTTGGCAATTAGCGTTGGTAGGCCTCGATCAATGAGTTGGACTGCTGCTTGGAGAGTGGAAGGATTCCACTTTGACTGGCCCACGCAATTGGCGTAAGAGATGACTTTTACTTTGAGATGTACGCTGAGGTCGAAGAGGCCTGATTTGCGCCAAGACGGTCGTCCAAAATTTTAGTGGGGCCAGGGCCTTATCGCTTATCGTGACGTTGGAGCTATGGGGAACTCGGCGACCGCGTCTCCCCCTCCACGAAGCAGATCTCGAGACCTACATCCATCGAAAAGAGGCCATTGGTGCTGCATGAAGCATCTAACGACGATGAGACGAACGATTTCATCATACGACGGACCACAATGATACCGCGCCATCGACGGATACCTCTGAATCCCCTCCACGAACGACCACCGTCAACATGGCGCGTCGAACATACACGATCGCAATGGTCAGCGACTTCTTCTTCCCTCAACCTGGCGGCGTGGAATCCCATATCTACCAGCTTTCCTCCAAGCTCATCGACCGTGGCCACAAAGTCATCATCATAACCCACGCCTACGACGACCGCAAGGGTATCCGGTATCTCACCAACGGGCTCAAGGTCTACCACGTACCCTTCTTCGTCATTTACCGATCAACGACCTTCCCGACCGTCTACTCGTTCTTCCCCGTCTTCAGAAATATATGCTTGAGGGAAAAGGTGGAGATCGTCCACGGTCATGGAAGCTTGAGCAACCTGTGCCATGAGGCGATCCTTCATGCAAGGACGATGGGGCTGAGGACTGTCTTCACGGATCATTCTCTCTTCGGGTTTGCGGATGCAGCGAGTATTCTGACGAACAAGTTATTGAAGTTCATATTGAGCGACGTGGATCATACAATATGCGTAAGCCATACTTGGTAAGCTTGCCCCTTCCAACTGCTCAGACTGATGCTAATGGCAACTCAGCAAAGAGAATACCGTCCTGCGCGCATCCCTCGACCCATTAATGGTTTCCGTTATCCCCAACGCCATCGTCGCTGAATCCTTCCGACCACGGGACTATCCGTCAACACCAGCTGCCGGTCTCCGTCCCGAGCCATCGCCAGCCCGCCTCATTGGGCCGCGGGATATGATCACCATCGTTGTCATCTCCCGCCTCTTCTACAACAAGGGCACCGACCTGCTCACAGCCGCCGTACCTCGAATTCTCGAGAACAATCCCAACACTCGCTTCATTATCGCCGGCTCCGGCCCCAAAGCCATTGATCTGGAACAAATGATCGAAACAAATGTCCTTCAAGATCGCGTCGAGATGCTTGGTCCCATCCGCCACGAAGAGGTCAGGGACGTCATGACAAGAGGGCACATATACCTCCACCCCTCCCTTACGGAAGCCTTTGGCACGGTCATCGTCGAAGCGGCATCCTGCGGCTTGTACGTGGTCTGCACCCAGGTGGGAGGTATCCCCGAGGTCCTCCCCTCGCACATGACGACCTTTGCGAAACCTGAGGAGGACGATCTGGTAGCGGCGACGAGCAGGGCCATCACCGCCATGCGCGCCGGACGCGTAAGGACCGAGAAATTTCACGACCAGGTCAAGAAGATGTACTCGTGGGCTAACGTCGCCATGCGTACTGAGCGTGTCTACGACGGGATATCGGGAACCATATCGGAGGAAGATTTCTACGGATTCGACACGGGCGGGTTCAACGGGAGTCGGGCGAGGAACTTCGCTCTGGTTGATCGATTGAAGAGATATTACGGCTGCGGCATCTGGGCCGGAAAGCTGTTCTGCCTGTGCGTGGTGATAGATTATCTGTTCTTCCTGCTGCTAGAGTGGTTGTATCCACGGCAGAACATCGACATCTGCCCTGACTGGCCGAGGAAAGTACCGGCCGAGGACAAGACCAGGGGCTCGAGGAAAAGCAATCGCTCGAGCGCATCCCATGAAGTTAGAATAGACGAGTGACGACGGGGTATAGGTGGAGCAGGCGTTCTGGGCATTTCGAGCGGATCTTTCCATCATACACTACACAGCATGTTTAGTCCTTCTTAACGTGGGGATTATAATTAATATTATCATTCTTCCCATGGACGTTGATCCTAGAGAAGAAGTCCTGACCTACAGGCGTGCGTGTCTACTATGCATTTCATCATCTAGCCCTGCGTCCAAACCCAGCCATGTCCGACTAAGATCTCCGTTTCTAACCCCTCAAAGTTCCGGTGCGCCTTCGTTTCGCCGTGCCAGACGTGTGGTTCTCCCCGTCGGCAGCCAGCTCGTCCTCTTCCTCGGCCGTATCGTCGGCCGGCGTGGCGACGTTCGGCGTCGACAACGGAGGGGGACCTCCAGCCGTCCGGTCCTTCTCTGCCGAACGTAGATCGCTGAGGTTCTGCTCAACTTCGACGAACATGGTTCGCGTATTGTGCACAAAGGCATTCTCATCGAACTGGTATCCCACAGCATCGGTCTCCTCCTCGGCGGTGGTTTGGAGGAAGTGGCGGCTGAAGCCCTTGTCAGGGTCGGGGTTGTACATGATTGCATTCGACAGCATGTGCATCACCTCCCTCTCCAGCTGGCCGGAATTGACGATGCCTCTGGGAGGGGTCAGATCCTCGGATATCGGCAGCCATACGCTAGGTGTACCGGGGTCGCCGCCTGGAAGTGCGCTGGCCGCTTGGACCGCGGCTCTGTTGCCTTGCTTGACAGCGGACCGGATGGAGTTAAGGTGTTGTGGTTGAAGGACGATTTGACTGTAGTTGGGAGCGTCTTTATCGCGAATGGCGGAGGCGAACATGTTGCCATCTTTGTGACTGGAGATATGTTCGATGGCGGAGGACGAGACTTTGATGAAACCCCGAGTCCAGAGCACGTGAGTTGGGGGGCCTGGAGGTTCCGCCGGCGTGTCTTGTCTCTTTCGTTTGAGAACCCGAGACACGCTCCCTGGTGTAGGCATCGGCCTACCAGAGGTGCTTTCGTCGGCCGTGGTATCTCCAATCTCATCGTTTGGTCGAGGCGTGGTCTCCTCATTCTTGATATTCGCGACAGGCTCGGGGAAGTCCATCGACAGCTCATCGGCTGCCGAGGTAACAGACTCGCTACGCCTGCGTGCATCAACCGCAGTGGCGTCCTTGAGTTTACGCGTGCGCTTACCCTTTGGAACAGTTGCGGACAAAGCTGGCTGGCGGACCTGACTCGACGCCTTCGCTTGCAGAGGCATCGTCCTCGACCTAGGAAGAGTTGCCGGCCGAAGCTGAGGGCTGATCTGTTCATAAGCTGGGCTGGCGGGCTCTTCGACAAGCGGCCGAGGGGTAGATGGTGTGGAAGTCGGCGCCCATTTAGTGCCGAAGCCACGAACCTGGCCCAAGTTTCCTAAGTTAATGTTGAGTTGCGAAACAGGTGTCGTGGGTGCCACAGCAGCGGCTGCGCTGGCGCGTCTAGCTTGTGGTGTTGTCGAAGCAGCATGGCGGATCATGTGCTCTGGAATAGGTGGTCGCGGCGCCGCATATGGTGACTGGGTTGGCTTGTTGCCGTGGGCTCCCGCCGGCGCAGGCGACACCGCGGGTGAGATCCGCTGGCCAGGGGGTACATGGCCTTGAGGCCATCTCTGAGGCTGTGGTGGGGGGAAACCACTTTGCGCAGTCCCTGGAGTAGGTGAAGCAACAATCGGCCTCGGCTGCTGAATCTGTGGCTGAATGGGCCGGTGCGGAGGAGGAACAGGGGTCTTGGATTGTGGACGAGGTTGAGGTGACGGTGCCGCACCCGTTGGTCGCGGCGGGCCGGGCTGGATTTGAGGTACTGTTTGCCCGGCGTTTTGAGGAGCCGCCAGAGGTGGTTTTCCCTGCTGTGGCACTTGCTGCTGATGTGGAGAAGGGTGTTGCTGAGGAGCTGTGACCTGCCCCTGGGTGTATTGCTGTTGTGTCGCCTGATTATGCCAGTGTTGCTGCTGATGCTGAGCATATTGCTGTGGTGTAGCCACTCTTGGCGGAGCTGGTGATTGAGTCTGCCGTTGAGGTAATTGAGCACCTTGCGGAACTTGCGGCTGGTAGGCAGGCTGCCAGTTGAGCTGTCCATCGGCCGGTGGTGCTGGGGGCCCCTTGGCAGCTTGAGGTGCCTTATCCTTGGCTTTGGCAGCCTCTGGTCGCGGTGATATCGCTTTAGGAGGTGCCGGCGCCGGCGCTTGCAAGACACGCTGCGGTTGCTGAGAGTGTGGTGGTTGCTGCGGTGGAGGGCCCCCGGGAGCTTGCAAAACCCCGGTTCCATTAGAGGCTTGAGCTGCCGGCGAAGGTTGTGGTGTTGACGCTCCAGCGGGAAGCTGTGGCGGTGCAATCGGCGTTGGGGGCTTGGGAGGGGCGACAGGCGTTTGCAACTTAGGAGACGGTCGCTTGGAGGCAGCCGCTTGCGCCGGAGTCGGCACAGGAGACTGGACTGGCACTGTTGGCGGCACCGTAGGCTTGCTCTCCTTCGGGGCCAGGACAGGCTGCTGCGCAGGAAGACGGTCGAGCCTCTCCTTCTCATTCTTTTCCAGAACCTTGACCTCCAGAGACGTCTTTTCAAAAGCAACCTCGTCTTCCTTGATAGCTGAGACTTGATGCTGTTTGTACCGCTCCCACGAGCGATGGATAATCGCGGGTATCAGGTCCAGGTTCTCAGCCAACTCCTTCAGACCAGGCAATGGTCTCTCGCCATCCAACCTCCTCCTCTTCGTGCCGCCGGGCGAAGTGACCTCCTCATTTTGTCGTCCGTTATCTCCCAACTCCGCCTGCAGCGTCTTGAACAGGTGTGTCTGTAGGGGCTCTGGTTTCAGTCGGTTCGCGTCGTACGCCGGGTTTTGCTTGACGAAGTCATTCTTGGTGAGCTTGTCAGAGATGCGCGTCCAACCCGCAGGATCCACGCCCTCCCGTAAGATGGACTCCCAGAGCAGCAGCGTCTCAAGGTGAGTGTAGGTTCCGGCTGGGTTATTCATGCCACCAGCGCCGTTCTGCGCAGCGTCCACACCTCGCCAGCGATCGAGGTGCCCGCCGCGGTTCGGTAGGAGATGAATCGGCGCCACGGTCTGCGAAGGGTTACTGTCAGCTTCGAGCTCTTGTTGTTGTTGTGGTCCGCGACGTGGTCGCATTTTGCCCGACTGTCCGGGGACGTCGAGAAGTCGCCGGAGGTGGGGAAAACGCGTCGTCAACACTTACAGGCAATCTGGCCTATGACCCCCGGCACACGAAGATTGATTTCGACTTCTTTCATCTGGGTTTGGGGCCGTTTGAGGCTTCGCTCGTTGTCGCGTTCATTCGTCGGTCGCGGTGATGATTTTGCGCTAATCACGTGATTGGTCGGATACGGCTGGTTGGGTTGGGGGGGTTGCGATAAGAAAAGTGGAATGGAGGAGAGAGATTGAGTTGCAGCGCGAGATTCAAAGCCGTTTGCGACGTCACTTCCTCGAGACATCACGTGATGCCCCTGAATCGCAACTTCTTGATTAATCCTTGAGGCTAACGTCAAACTATAGCACAGGTTGAGGTTCGACTGTTCCACCTCAAGATGTTTCGAGGACTTTATATGGAAGAAGGAATTCTGAAATCATTTGCAAAGGTCGAAATGGAAGTGATGCATTGAAGTGTCCAGCCTTCCTGGCATAGTTGGCTTAAGATGGCCATGGGGTCTAAACGCCTAAAAACTCCGGTGCAAGTGGTATCAATCCCTGTCGCTCTTGCAGCGCTCTCCTAAGTCCAGTGCCTCCTCCCTTGATACCATCGATGTGCCTGTAATAACCAATGATTAACTCCAAAACGCCTCTTGCCCCTTCCCCCCTTCCCAAGGGCTCCCGATACCAAGAAAAAAAGAAGAAAAAAGCTTTGCAAAGTCAAGGCGATGAGGACCCTGAGCGGCCACCTACACTGCCATTACGCCCTTCCTCCGGGCTTTCACTGCCCGGTTCCCGTGGTTGGTAATTCAACTTCATCTTCTCGTCCAGCAACGTGACAAGTCGCTCCGAGTACTGATCCAGGAGTCCGCTCAGAACAGTCTCATTCATGGCTTTGCTCCGGATTGCCCTGTCGCCGAGAGCAGCGGCTGTGAGACGGAGCTCCTGATCTAACTCCGTCAGGACCTCTGGGCTTAGAGGTTCAGCGGATGTGAGTTTCTTTCTGTATGCGCGTAGCGTGCGACATGTTTGCTCCGTAGACATGTTGAGCGTGCCGAATGCACTACGCAAGTTCGTTCCTGACGTCTTCTTTCTGGCTGAAACGCCCAACGCTGGTAGAGACGGCCGTCGGGTGACCTTTGACTTCGGGCTCGACGGAGGGCTGTACTGCCGACAATCGCCAGAAGGTCGCCGTGAAGGCGTGTCCTCGGCTATGGTGGTCTGGCTTGGACTGGTCTGCAGGTTGTTGGTCGGAGTCTTGACGTTGCTGTTCACGGCAAGATTCATCCGAGATGTTCTTCTTCGCAAAGTGCGTGGGGGAGATGGCTGGCGACTGCATGATGATGGTCTTTGAAATTCAGCCAGGTCGGCCTTGCTGAGAACCTTTCTCAAGGTTGGTCGGCCTGCGACTGCGTCCTTCACCGGTGAGGGATCCCTACTCATCGACCTCGGGGAGGGATCGTTCAAGTCCAAGGTCCAGATCATAATGGTGGCGTCCGAGCCAACGCTGACGACCTTCTTCGTTCCGTCATCTTCTTCGATCAAACAGACGCCATTTATGGCCTCTGTGTGGCCCCACTCACGACTCACGAAGGAGCCAGAGTTGGCGTCGTAAAGTCGTATGGACTTGTCGGTGTTGGATGTTCCCAGAAGGAAATCCATATCCTTGGGGGGCCACTGTCCGATTGAGAGTGAATCGAGCACAGCAGTTTCTGCGCCGCCCTCGTCCATGCATTTGAACGAGTAAGTCTGTCGGCCGGTGCCTAGATCAAACTGGCAGATCGAGCGGTCTAGGAAGGAGACAAAGGCTGTTTGTGTATCCTGGCCCAGAGTCATCGAGGTCGGGGATGCTTTCAACGAGATGACTTTACTTGGAACCGCTGCGATCACATCAGGCTCATCCTCCTTGGTAAGGATGTCGTGGACCTGCATTGTCCGATCCATCGAACATGTGATGACCCGGTCGTTCGATGGTATCAGCACTTGAACAACCTTTGAGTTGTAGTCGATCGTTTGGAAATGCTCGATATCGCCATTTGAGTTTCGCTGGAACAGCTGTGCGGTACGATCACGGCCGCATGTAGCCATGAGAAACTTTGAGTCGTCCTCGTACAAGCTGATACACAGGCAATCAGCCGAGTGCGCCTTGGTGTCGAGCAAGCATTCACTCGTAGCCATGTCGGTAACTCTTAAGACACCCTGACGGTCCGAGGTGATCAGAAGCTTCCCGTATTTTGACACCCGGGCACAAGTCATCTGATTCATGATGCCCATTTCCGCATCTTGCTCAGAGGTCTCGACGGGTATGTGTATCAATGACTTCACCTGGCCCTCCAAGTCCCAGAAAGCCACGATGCCCGAGCCCGACCAGGTGACAAACGCAGCGTCCATGCGATTCGGCTTCTGCAGGGGCTGTATCCCGACAATCGCTTCGCCGTGCCCGGGAAGCGTGATGTGCGAGCCGACCTCAGCCTTGTTACCGGGCATGTTGTCGGGGTTCCAGATGTCGATAGAGTGGTTGGAGTCGATGGTGACGAACTTGTGGTCCAGAAAGCCCATTGCAACGAACCCTCTTGCCATCGTCGTCGAGCTTAGGACACTCTTCTCACTACCGTCCATAACACCATCCACGTCAAGTGTCGCAAAGTCGCCGTCCCTGCCTCCGACATATGCAATGTTACCCCGAATGGTGATGGTCGCAATGGCGAATCCGATGTTGAGGACCTTGAGCAGTTTCATCTGCTTGTCGTCATCGTCGAAAACGCACACATCGCCACCTTCGGTGCAGATAATCAGCTTCTTACCGTCTACACCGGCGCACGAGAAAGTTGCCTCCAATAGGTTGCCGAGTAATACGTTTCGTCCAGGCAAGGCCTTTTGCGACGGTGGTGTCGATGTTGATTCACTCAAGAAGCGTTGCTTTGTGGGCGATGTAGCTGCGCCCTCCTCGATCTTCCACATCTTGACGTGTCGCACGCCGAGGGTGATGAGTGAGTTGCCCAGCCACACCATATCCTTGATATAGGAGGTGCACCGGTTCTGCTGGAAGAGCCTCGCAGAACCCGTTCGGGGGTCGATCTTCCAGACATATAGGAAGCCATCGTTCGCGGCACCGAGAGATGCTAGCCACCTGGAGTCTGGAGACCAAGCGACGGCCCTGACGCCAAAGGCGTGCTCACTTATTGACACCAAGGGCACGTCGGAGGATGCATCCTGGAGGTTGAATATGAGCACCCGCGGGGCATATCCTGTTTCGCCAACGGCCAAGTATCTCCCGTCGCGACTCAGAGAGAGGCATGTCGCCGCTTTTATGCGCTCGCGACTAGTCCATGTCTTCGAGCTCGGGGAGTCCCCCCAATCACCACCGTTTCCGTAAGGGGATCCGTATGTCGATTCCCTCAGTGCAACTCTGCCCCGACTGTCGTTTGCTTTAGGAGTTGCAGTCGGTGTTGACGGCGCATTCTGAAAGACGGAAGCAGGGTATATAGGCTGCGCCGTCGGCCGGGCACGGAAAAATCGTTGCGAGTAGTTGTCTCCTTGTACGTCCACCACCACCACAGCGCCACCGGCGATGTATGCAAATGAGGAGTTGACGGCGTCGAAGCCACTTGGAGACGAGCATGTAGTCCCGACTACTCGTTTCAAGGACAGTCGGGATTCATGGTTCGTGGCCCGGCCGCGCAAAGGAGATCGAGAGGGTCGGCCGAGGTAGGGAGAGTTTGAGGGAGTCAACTTCAGCCTGTTGCTGGAGGGAGTGGCGGCCATTGTTGCGCCATGGACTCATGTAGACGGTTTCGGGAAGGAATTGAACAAAGCGAGAGTCGGATATCATGAAGACCAAAGAGAAGAAGCAGTTGTGTTGTCGTAGTGGTCGGTAGGTATTTCGAGAGTTCGGCGAGAAGGGAAATGTGTGTGCGTGTGTGTATGTAAGTCGTTTAAAGGTTCAAAAGCTGGAGCCGGTCAATTCACATTCAGCATGCGCCACACGAGGGAGCACCACTCACAATGACTGTAGAAGAAGGAACAAAGGCATTGCTGCCCGTAGCGAAAGACTTATCCTGGTGATCAAAGTTGTTGCGAGAGGCAGAGGTGACGAAGGAGAGGAGAACCGGAGCTGGCAGAGCTATCAAGAGGTGACAAGGGTTCGCCTTTGTTTTTGCGCTGGTGACGGTTGTCCGGGGGCTGGGTGGCTGATGTGCGCTGTGAGTGGCTGATACCTGGGCTGGCACAGGGGGGGCTTGGGGGGGTTCTGGCCAATCCCTGCGCTAACGCCGGCGGACAATCAGGGGCCGTGCGTTGGCGCTGCTGCGAGGTTACTGGACCCGAACAAACGGGATGGCGTGGGAGGGCAGTGTACTTTGTAAATGCTGCTCTTAGGTTCGACGTAGATGGGGGAGAAGATCCGCCTTGGAACTGAGCATGTAGAGGAAGAGGGAGGTTGAAAAAGGCTGTGAGACTCTGCCTCCATAAGACAAAGGAGGGAAATTGTGTTGCTCAAGCCACGTTCGTGCCTCGTTTCTCTTGTCTCCAAGCTCGAGGTCAGTGCTTATTCCCCTTTCCCACAGGTTGAGCTGCCGTCACGGCGCCACCAACAGCACCAGCTGATCTGCGATAAGCTCGGCACCCCTATCAAGTAGCTATTTGCCCACGCCTGCGGAGTATAGTACTATGTCCAGATGTGCACGTTATCACTGCTCAGGCAGCACCATGACCCTCCAATGTTCCACAGCACCAGTCCATGTGAACCTTACGATCCCTCTTCGAACCTCGCCCTTTTCCTCGTACACACGGAGAGCCTTTGGATTCGAGTCCGGCCCTCGTGATCCCAGCTCCAAGCACTCCCCACCCTCGGCAGCCCGGCGCTCTCTGGCAACCCTGTTAGCGCCGTGACCGTCTGCTGGGTAAATGAGGATGCACCTCACCCCCGGTCCGTCACGTTGGCGTCGGCATTGAGCCGTGACCTTGCTCTCTTAGGACCTTTGGCGACGCATGCATGTAGCTTTTCCGCAGGAACTTGTGGCGTGCTCCAATGGGCCTCGTGCCGAGCCTCGACGCGGACGCTAAAGGAGCTGTGATGATGAGGGGTGACGGCGCGCGTTTTGACGCGTCTTCAACTTGCCGTGTCTGCTGCCGAAGTCGTCGCACTTCCGGCGTCGCAAGTGCTCAAAGTAAGCCGTGGATGGATGTGTCGTCACGGTCCGAGGTCGGTATGAGGGTGCGGCAAGATGGTGATGAAGTTGATATGGAACTACCTTCTGATGGCAACGGTGCTGTACATGGTGTTGATAGATATCATCGCGCTCCTCTCCCAGCTAGCGAGGAGGCCTGCGCCAGCTTTGCGTTCCTCGCTTGATCTCTCCTCTGGTCCCATTGCCTCCCCGACTGTCCATCCTTTGGCTCCCTATGCGCTCTCTTCTCCTCCTTGAGATTTCGGGCCTTTTCCCTGGGGTCAATCACTACCAGCTCTTCCTCCGCTTTCTTGCGATCGTTGAGGTCTTTTCCTAGTTTCTCGGCGACACAGGATAGCGAATGCGACATCCAACCTTCGTCGTCGCTGTCCTCCTTCTCCTGCTTGTCCCAGGACGTGCAACTTTGGCAATTGGCGATAAAGTGTAAATCGCAAAGCTCGGCCTCGTCGTCCCCGACAGGTGCCGAGCCTTCCCTCCCCTCGGCAAGATTGTGAGCAGCCGTGTCCGTCTCCTTTCCTGGAGGTGCCCGATCCAGCTGCGACTGAAAGGCCCGCAGCATCCGCGCCGTCTTGGGGTCGTCATTCCCGCCAGGCCGCCGTTTACGGGCGCCTTTGATTGATGTCGGGGGTATCATGGCGCCCAAAGCCGACTTCTTTTCCTCTTGGACCTTGGGTCCAGTATCGACATTGCGCCTCATTGACGCTTTGAGAGCAGCGATCTCCTCATTGGCTTTCTCAAGAGCGGTCTTCTGCTGCACAGGCTCGGGCTCCGGAGAGGAAGATGACTCCAGAGGCTTTGAGGATTCTTTTCTTGCTGGCTCTGCCTCTGGCGCGTGGCTCTCCGTCGTCTTCCCAAGTTCGGGACTTCTTCGCTTCGGAGATTCTCGTCGTTTCTTTGGTTTCGACTTTGGCTTCTCGGTTTGCTCTTCTTCTTGGGCTTCCTCGGCAAACAAGGCTGTGTTGAACTTCGGCTTCTTCAGAACTGGAAGTTCCTCCTCACCGTCCTCATCGTCGCCGAAGCTCAGCAACTGCTTACCCCCCTTGCGCTTTTTCTTCTTCTCCTTCGGTGCAGGTGCCTTCGCGGGTGCTTGTGTCGCTACCCTTGATCTCTTCACCATGTCTTCGAATGGATTGATCAGCACCTCGACGCTCGTGACCTTGACCGGATATAGTGGCCGTTCCGTAGCCTCGTCAATCTCAGATTCTCCAATCTTGGCCAAGTTGTAGATTGTATCTCCAGCCACTCTTCCAAACATCGTATTCTTCCCGTTCAACTCCTCCGTCTTCCCAAGTGTGAAGAAAAACTGGCTTCCATTCGTGTCAGGCCGCCCATCGTTGGCCATTCCCAACAGGCCTCTCCTGTTGAACTTCAACCTCGAATGGAACTCGTCCTTGAAATTGATGCCCTGCGGTCCAGCATTCTTCCCCTGGCGCATATCCATCGGCCACGGGTCCAAGTCCCCGCTGAACGCCCCGCCATCGTATATAGACTCGCCACCATTGCCAGTTCCTGTGGGATCGCCGCCTTGGAGGATGAAGCCGGGAACGAGGCGGTGGAAGATGGTGTTGTCATAGTATCCGTCAAGGGCGAGCTGAAGAAAGTTGCGACACGTGAGTGGAGCTTGCTTTGCGAAGAGCTCGACGGAAATCTCGCCGAGGGTCGTGTGAATGATTGCCGAGGCGGTCGGCTGGGGCTCGAGGTTGTAGATGGCCGACATGATGGCCGCGCGCGCTCGCGATGCGCTGGCAGATCCTGTATGACGGTGCGCACCGTCGCGCTTATTATAGAAAAGAGCCCGCCTTCGAGGTTTCGAGGAAGATGCGTGGTACTGCGAAAGGGTGGTCGCGGCTGGGGTTGGTGTCGCGACTCTCGAGCTCGAGCTCGATGTCGATGTTTCTGCGCTTATCGATAGGCAAGCGGAACGAAATGTCAAAACATAGCGCGGGATCCACACCCTACGTCGACAGCACTCCCCCTTTCACCTCGTCAGTTCACATTTTATAAATGAGCTTTCAGGTTTCAGACACGTTTAATTGTGTGGTCTTCACTTATTGTTTGTGTTATTCTGCTTGAAGCCGCGAGGTTGGCATTGGGCAGACAAACCCCGAGTTCCAGCATACCTGCCAGCCCCTCGGAGCGTGTGAGAGGAAGCTTGGCTCAGGAGGCCTGATGGACCTCCCCTGCTCGGGACTTTTTACTGCTCAATTACTGCTCCAGGCATTGTGCTCGTGAGGGGCAGAGGGTTCGACCCGCGGTCCAGCTTCCTCGGCCCCGTCTTCTTCGTCGATCGAGCCATAGCCCTGGCGCCTGTCCCCTTGTTCCCCGTCCTCTTCGTCCGCGGTACGGCCAGTCAGAAGTGGACGACTACTTCCAGTTTCGTGTTGACCCATGGCTTGTTTCCAGCCCCCGGCTCTCCAGGAATCCCACCAGTTTGTTCCTTCTCTCATCATCAACAGTCCGAACATCTGTCAAGGTCAGTGTAAGACTATCATGGAGGGCTTGCATTGCAAACGAGACATACCTGCAACAGCATGACAGCGAGGACGACAGCCAGATCAATGCCGGCGTTCGTCTGCATCGCCTTCGTCCACGGCCCCCTACACGCCTTGTCCCTGCCGTAAGTGTCCGCACAAGTACTCGCGTGACCATCCTTTGGCCAAGGATATCCTCGATCCTTCACGCTGTTGAAGCCACAGCAATCCAGTGTGTCCTGGATCTGCCTTACAGCGTGAGCGTCGTGGGCCTGGAACTTGCCCTTCCAAGTATTCTCAAGAACACAATTTAGACCCTCTGAGGGAATGACCCCCTCGAAAAGAAGTGTCACAAGTATAGTAGCGATCAAGCCCTGCAGTGTTTGAAGAATGAAGGGTGCGAGCTGCTGAAGACGCGAGGCATCGTGGTGGGCTGAGTGGAGGAGGCTGGGATGAACGTAGGCATTAACGAATCCCGCAATAGGCAGGATCGCCACGAGGATGGAGAATGCGCCGGAGAATGGAAGTGAGAGCGACGAGGCGTGGAAATGGACGACCCTTCGCCAGCTGTTAGTTGAGGTAAACGTGGAGGGAGCATGAGGGTGCCTACACAGCGACACCGAAGAGCAACGCGCTCACCAGGAGGTACGCAAGGCCGATTTTATTGATCATGTTGCAGGTTTCGCCGTGAGCTGCTTTGCCTCGACTGGCAATGCAGATTAGTGTCGCGTTCAAGAGCGTGTGGTTGTTCGAGGTAGAAGGAAGCTTCACCGTCCATCGTCAAGTCGATGCGGGGAAGTGTTGTTATTGTTTCCTCTTCTCCCCTCGGTGCCAAGGGTGCCTCGTTAAAGCCAGAATTTTACCAAGCTGGCCAATACTTGAGGCGCAGATCATTAAATCACGAGGTGAGACCTGCGGGAGGCCGGCTGTGAAGCAGACGAGGGTGACATCATGATGGCCGCTGTTGAACGTGGCCTCAGACAGGAGCGTGACAGCTGAGACCCCGAGTCTAAGCCATGGGCGTCTAGTCTAGATGCTTGTGTTACACCAACCACAACGGTCCCATACTCCACGCAAACACAAGCCAGCCTTATCACATTCTTTCTCTTGATATGGAGGAGCCGCGCAAAGTGTAGTGTACAATTCGCGTGGGGCTGGGGACCACCCGCCCAGTCCTGCCACTAAACTGGTCGCGGAAAGGAGATAAAAGAGGGGTGTCGCTTGTTTACGACATCGGCATGATTACATCTCTCCTGGTCTCTCAAGCACTATTTCGGTCAATGAAGAGGACGATGGACAAGTCAATCACTCGGTAGGTCGGTAGATCGTCGGAGAATCCATCAATTGATTAGGTAGCGGAGTTTCTTGTTGATTCTTAGCCGCCTTTTCCGAATGCTTACATGGAATTCCTGAAAATTGACGAGTACACACATCTCACCATGGAATCTTCACCCGAACTCTTCGTGCGCCTTTCGAACGGTGTTCGTATCTGCTATCAAACCTTCGGCAAATTAAGCGATCCAGCCGTCATTCTCATCCCCGGCAATGGTGGTTCAATGCTGGATTGGCCCGAGGGACTTGTCCAGATGCTGAACCCTCCCGGCGGTGCTCCTCGACGCTGCATCATCCGGTTCGATCAACGCGACACTGGCTTGTCGACCGAGTTCCCAGTTCCAGGAGGCTACTCTCTCCAAGATATGGCTGGGGATATAGAGGGTCTGGTAGATCACCTCGGACTTAGCAATGGCTTCCACCTTGTCGGTGCAAGCAAAGGCGGGCCGTTGGCGTATACCGTTGCCGCGCGCAGACCAAAGCAGGCGAGAAGCCTGACTCTGGCATATACTTCACCGGGTGTGAGCGAAGAGCTGCCGTTGGAGGAAGGGCTCGAGCTGGGCGTGTTGCCAATGACAGGGGGGATGGGAGACCAAAAGCCGGCCTATATTCGCTATGGCATGGCTCTCTACGATGCGCTCACCACCCAGCCTGATGAACAGGAGAGGGAGGAAATGGAGGCGCTCGTGTCCAGGATCACGGATCGGGATGCCAAAGCCGGGACGCTGTACAGCAAAGGCCCGAATCACGGAGCTGCGTCGTTGGAAGGCTCCGGTTGGCCTGGCGTAGAGACACTTAGGGATGTGAAATGTCCAGCAACGGTGATACAGGCCGCAAAAGACCAATTCTTCGGCGTGAAGCACGGCGAGGCATTGGCGGCAGCTATCCCAGATAGCGAATATGTTGTGTGGGAAGATATTGGGCATGAGCTGCCGCGCCGAGTCTGGGGTCGTTTCGCAGAGGTTCTCTGGCAGACCTGGGAAAAGGGCGACAATAGCTGGGGATCCTAAAAGACTATAGCCAGCGCACTTGAAAAAGCATGGTGACAGCCGTGTCGAGCCCCCTTCTCCCCTGACGTCCTCTAGGTTTCTGAGGAGATTCACAAGGCCACGGGATGTGAGATCACCGCACTAACAGGCTGATGGTACTACGCTAACCCCGCCGACAGTGGTGGGAGATGAGGTTCCGAATGTGATCGGTGTGAACATGACACTGACTCGGAATGAAAAGGAGGCGCCCTCAAGTATGCATCTTAGAAAGAGACTTGCCCTTTCGAATTCCGTTCCGATTCACGGAAAAGTGCCGTCTCATCTACAAACGTTCAACGCGCAGATTGACTTGAGGGGTTGTATTTTCGTACGGACAATTATTGCTTGTTTACACGAAACTAATTACGAGAACATAAAAAACGCAGACAATGTCGCCATGGACTACACCAGGCCCCGTATCGCACAGCAACACTGAGTCTGGACTTCACCTAAGACCTACAACAGCGTATTCCGAACTGTCCAGTGGATATCCTACAATTGAGCCCAATACAAAGAAATCAGCGAGCGAGAAAACGATACAAATGAGAATCATTGGAAATACCCCTGAGCATAAGGATTGTCGTGGGGCAGGGTCGACTGCTGCGGCAGCGCCAAGGTCTGCTGCATCCCCTGGACTTTGTTGGTGCCGTTGTAGTAGTCCTCGACGGATGTGTTCGAAGACTGAGACGTTCCATTCAGGTCGTCAGATACGTACGAAGAAGAGTAGTCCGATCCGGGCTGGTAGATCTGGCCCAGGTTCGGTTCATCGTTATTCAAGAGGTTCCAGTCGAATCCATCAGACTGTGCGAAAGTCGCGGAGTCGAAGCCATCCAAGAAAGTGAATGAATCGAACAACTGCGAAGGATCAAGGCCAGGTGGCATGACGAAGCTTGACTTGTCATGTCCTTCGCCTTTGCACATTTCCGAGTATTCAGGGTCTGTCTGGAAAATGCGCTGGACGGATTCCGCAACAGACGGGATGCGGGCCAGAACGTGGCTCCTGATCTCAGGCTGCAGACCTTGAAGCTTTCTGTCGAGTTCCGTTTCAAAAAGCGACCGAACGACATTGAGGACATGCCTGCGCCACGCATCGAGATAAGGCCCGTACTTTGAATTCGAGGTGTGGCCCTCACGCCAAGTTGTACCCCCTGAAACGCCCATGTCTGCACAGTTGTCAATGATGGCTCGGCGTAGCATCCACAGTCGACTTACACGGGGAAGGGAGATGAGGAGATTTGGGGTCCTCCTCTTCGAAGAGAATGCAGTACCACCCCATCCACTTTTCGTGACCGGGACCGTTGCGCGCCTTCTTCAACTGGTCCGCCTGTTCCTTGTTGAAGCCGTCGGCGAGGTTCCTGGCAGTGTTACGAGGGGCCTCTTTGATCCTGCAGGCTTTATCTGCCCGCTGATGCTTGACCAGCAGATTCTCCTTTGCGAACGATTCGAGACAGCGTGCGCACGAGAACTCTGGCAACTTATGACAGCGATTCAGGTGCTCCCTATCCACGTTAGATCCGGGTCCCACACGTACTCACTTCAGAACTTACTTGAGTCTATGTAGTTCATACCATCCCGGGCCCATGCACGTGCGCTTCTGTCCAAAGATATCTGGGGCGTACTTATAGTAAGGACACGCGTACATTAGTTTTGCCTCTGGTATAGTCTTTGAGCGCTTGTTGTTGTCGTTTCGTCGATCATCGCCCTCATCCTGGTCATCGCCGCTGTCTTCGTCGTCATCCCTCTGACAGGGCCTCCTCTTCTTCCCAATGCTCTGTATTTTGGACGAGATTTCGCCCTTCTTGCAAGCCGAGCTCTTTGGAGAGGCCCGCGAAGAGGAAGAGGAAGGGTTGCACCCTTCCCCATCGCAGGGCTCTTCAAAGGGTTCGAGCTTCCTATCAATACATTCGGCGATGATAGCCATAAATTTGTCTACAACTGCCTTCTTCTGTTTTCCGAATTTAGCTTGAAGATGCGCGTTCCAGTACGCTGTGGTGTCTGCGGCGGAACTGGGGTCCAGCGGCTGCTGGTTACTGCTCGGAGAAGCCTCGCGCTTCGAGCCGTCTTTCGCTTTATTGTGACTATTCGACATCAGTCAGAGAGCACAGTTTTGGCTTGTTCCCATATCCTTACCTCTTGGAGTGGTCGCCCTTGCTAGGAATCACCTCCGTTGACAGGACGCGAGCAGCGCTCTTGTGACCGCTGATTGATGGTGTCTTTTCCCATTCAGTTAGCACGAGTCCAAGATAATATCCAGCAGATGGCATACCTTGGCTGAGCCGCGAGTGGGCTTGGACTTGGCGATGGACTCACAAGGCTTCTTCTCTTGCGAGGACTTGCGGGCCGTCGACATATCCGCAATTCTGAGATAGAATAAGGGACGAAGGGGATGAGGAGGCACTCCTTTCGGGGGCCAAGCAGATTTTTGCCAGATGGTTCTATAACAGTAGTTCGCTCTTCGTTGTGAAGAATAGGCTTGGGGCTCTTGCGAAAACCGTAAGACGTTTACCAAAGATGGCATCCTCTGAACTTATGCCTTAGTGCATTCTTGGGCCAGCAAGGGAGGGTAAGCGAACAAAGAGCGACCGGTGATCGCCAGATGGAGCTCTTGACGAGAAGATAATCGGGCGCCTGCTGGCTCTGATGCATTGAAGCCCAGCAAGCCTGATGGAGCCGGAGACGGACGAGTCGTTTATATACACGTCAAAACACTGTGGAGGAGATGGAGAGAATTTGTCACGCAAGAGCGCATGGGCGAGCGAAGTATGCTCTGCAGCGGGATCATTATGCAGTCCCGGGAGTCTGGTCGCCTCACTTTCGTGGGGGACGACGCCGCTTCCTGATTGCGAACCACGTCGTCCCCCGCACACTTGAGGAGGAGAGGCCAATGGACGGTTGCGATCGTCGCCGAGTTTATCGTAGACACTTTCGCGCATTCTCGAAGCGGCCGAGACGCCATTGAGTGCGCATTTGCGCAGTTCATGTTCCATGTTGTTCCGGAGACGAGAGTTCGAGGCTCACCTGCTTGTCCTGGCTGCTCGACCTGGTGAGCGTTGACGATCGTGGCCGAGTACACCTCCGTGCCATAGAAACATTCAAACTGGTCTAAGGCATGAAGCAGACTTTCGTCAGAGTCAATTGATTGACAATACCGCAGCTGGTCCTTCCTTTTGGCAGTTGACGACTTGCTTACTGTCTGGCTGGATTCGAACGACGCGCCTCAACCCTCGATCGCGTAGAGCGTCTCCGTGTCGTGCCCTCCAACCCTCCGTGGCGCACAAATACCTTCTCTCGGTCAACCTGCTTCGCCCGATTCGCCCCTCAGGCGTGCGCACGTTCCGTATCGTCCACGGACATGTTTGCCGTCCTGGCTGTATCCCTCATTGGGCCGCACGCTCTGCACAAAGTGCAGTGCAGGTCGAGCTGAGGTGGTCACTTGACGCACACGCGGGCGCATGCTGACGGGACGCGGAATGAGCTGGCATGCGATCAGTGGAGGATCGATGCGCGCAAGCAGCAGCAGAATTGCGGAGGGCGAGACACGGGGAGGACAGGTGGAGGTTGTGGGAAAGAAGAGGTTGCTTCAGATTGATGTCGAGCGCCGCGGCATCTGGTTGAGCCAGGCAGGGCTAGGAAGGCCAAGCTGGACGACCTACCCTGCGGCACCTCAGGAGATGGCTTTGTCTCGGAAGCTACACCCCAATGCCCTTGAAAGCGCAGAGAAAGAAAAGGGGAGGATTCAGATTGTTATATTGTTTCGAAATGTTGGCAGTGCTAGAGAAGTATAAATGTTTATCCAGTAATAATGGAACTTGGTAGTCACTGAGCACAACGTAGTTCCAGGTTTCCGTGCTCGTGAAAAAGGGGCAACCTCGACAGGGTGTGGAAATGTAAATCTGCTACTCGTTCCAGCAATCCGCAGACTGCGCGAGAATAAAAAAAGGCACGAGAAGTAACAAGGTAGCTCTGGAACGCGAAAGGCTCAAAACCGTGACATCCGGAGTGCCCACCAAGCGAGACCTGCGTATGTAGTCCGCATGGTCTCCGTCTTTCGTCACCGGAAAGCAATTTGGCGCAGTGGAAGCGCGCCGGGCTCATAACCCGGAGGGTACGTCTCGCAGAACTCCCAAGTTCGAATCTCGTCTAACAACAACTCTAGTCCTAGGATCGAAACCTAGAATTGCTATCTTTTTTTGCTCTCCTGCCTTTTGCGTTTGATCTATACGTGTTCAATCTTTTTATTCCCGTGAAATGCTGCTAGGAATTCCCTGAATACAGCAATACTATGGGAATTTGCGTTCGCATCTGCGCACTTTGTGGGCAGAGGATCCTCTCGATGGTGGACCGTTGAAGTGGATGTGACTCACCAGGGGTGGTGGACAGGAGGCTCGTGCGAGTAGCGAGGTTGGCTACACAACCACCAAGACCGTCGACGGGTTTGTCTCCGCAAACTTCGAGGTATTGCGGGGATAACTATGAGGAGACGCGTATCTCTTTTGGTATCTTGGTATCATGGTATCATATAACCCCAGCGAAGTCCCCCACAATTACAAGGCCCTATCTGGCCGGTATCCCGTCTTCCTACTCGTGTATATTACAACCCTCAACCCAGCTCCCACGAATCACCCCAAAGCTCGTTCAGGTTCAGCCCCAACAGCTCAAGACTAGGGTCGAGGTTGAAAGGCTGTGTCTGATCACCGGGCAGCATCCACGATGCATTCGGATCAAGAGGCGCAGGTCCCAGATTGGGCGTGAAGCTGAACGGAGTGACAGACTGCCATGATGGTTAGAATTTGAATATGAAGAAGACATAATGGAAGACATACCTTGGCTCTGTCTGGCATATCCATGGTTGGCCCGGGCGTGTGTCCCGTGTGAGCAGCCAAAATCATGGGTGGTCCCATCGCACCGACTGGTGTCTGCGGCGGGGGAATCTGCGTCTCAGACAGCGGCTGTTCTTGATTCGAAAGGAGCTTGTAGTGAAGGTTGACAAAACGCTCGGCAGACGTCGACTTGGCGGCCTCGGTGGTCTTGGTGCCCAGATGTGCTTCCAACAGACCCAGCGCGGCACACATGATCGAGTAGCCCCAAGGCTCATTGTTTCCGCAGCGCAAAAGGCGGTCCTCCTTCATGGATATGCACTTCTCGATCAACTTGACAGTATGGTGTGAATTGATCATAATCATGTTCGTCGAGCCGCGCGGTTGCAGCATGGTCACGCTGCACAGGTTGATCGCGGTCGTCAACGCATCTTCCCTCAGGAAGTTTAGCGCTCTGATGCCCTGGTCATACAGCTTGTCGTGGAGCATGACAATGTCCCGGGCGGCATTGTAGTAGATGATCTCCGAGTACTGGTACTTGGAGTTCTGCCTGCGCAGCTTGAGGTATGGCTGATGGAGCGGGATGATGTACTGCCGAAGTTGGACGTGGAGGAGGGTGTACGCAGTGAGGGGGTTCTTCTTCGCCTTGGTGTTGTCGACGTTCATGTCCCAGGAGGGAAGAGCATCGATTTCGTGGGTGAGGTCGTTGGTGTAGCGGATGACCTGGTCGTAGTCGATCTCGGAGGTCGGTCCAGTCAGGAGTCGACTGAGCTCGAGGCGGAGGGGGAGGCTTTGACGGGCCAGATGCTGGAAGGAGCAGAACGTATACTCCTTGACCGGCTTGGACGGAGGCAGGATGGTGGTGGTGTCGTCGAAGTCCTCGTCGTCGAGGTTTCGTGGAGGATTGGTGTCGTAATGCAACTGGCTGAGCAGCGTAGGGAGGCCGTGGTCGAAGGATGCCTGCATGTCGAACTCCTGAACCGTAGCCCAAATACGTCGGCGCATCTCTTGGTTGTACACGTCAATCTTTCCACCCATGTGGCTGGGCTCACGATGCAACCCAACAGCAATGCCATCCTGAATCAACGCCCCCGATCCTGTCCAGAAGCGCTTCTTCTTGATGGTGTTGACCCGCTTGCCGAGGTATAGGAGGCAAGCCACTTGGTAGTGTATCAGTCTTCGGTGCTTCTGACTCTGCTGTGAGTACCAGCTGTCGATAGCCCAGATCCACTTCTCCGCCCAATGCCGCGCATTGGACATCATGCCAATGAACTTGAGGTCGGGATGGGTGTGGACGCAACTGGCGACCGCCATCATGGCGAGCACGAGTGCTGTGAAGGCAGCATGGCGTTGTCCTACTCCGGGCTCCCAGAACCGCGCATACTCCTTCTTGAATGTTGGTATGTGCACTATGCGGTGCACCTGTTCGAACTGATCCAGGTAGACCGACACAAGGGCATCTGTTTCTTCCTTGGTGGGGAGAAGTGCCTCCAGCTCTGGATCTGGCTGTTCAAACAGGATGTCCCTCTCCTCCCTTCGGCGCTTGCGGTCTTTGCGGTCATGAACTATGACGGGACGGAGCCACTCATCTGCGGTTTCTCGCATGAAGGGGCAGAGACCCGTGAGCTCTACAAAGGCCATGCTGGCATTGTGAGGCCCGAAGTATCTCGTCCTGAAGTTCTTGCCCCTGAAGAAGCGCAGCTCGCCTTGATCAGCCGACATCTGTATCGCTTCCATACACTCCTGCACCTCAGGGCGAGGCTCGTTCGGATCCTGCGTCTCATCCTTCTGAGTCCCCCCAGGCGAACTGACGGCCGCAATGGTGCTACCGTCCAGCGACCCACCCGGCTTCGTCAACAGATTCTTGAGCTGTGATATTTCTAACTCCAGCTTTCGAATCCGATCGTGGTCCTGCCGAATGGTGTCCGAATCTCTCGGACTCAGACTGTCACCAATGCCGAACCTCCGCGCGTCGAGCTGAGCAAACGGAGGTGGGACCCCCGAAGAAGCATTGACTACCTCGCCATTCCTGGATTCGTAGCTGCACCTATCCGGGGTGCCGCTTTTGATGCATCGCTCGCAGGGGAAGCCGCGGTCACACGACAGCTTCCGGCGTCGACATTCGAGACAACTCAATCTGACGCGCTGTCTCTTTCTTGCAGGCTGGCCATGATCGCCGCTGGACCCATTCTGGCTGTTGGCGCCGTCGAGCCCGCCCTCGGACTCCGGCGTCTCACTCCGCGGATGTTCAGCCATGGTTGGTGGTGAAGGCTTCGGTGATGTTCGGGGCCGCACGTGGCTGGCCTCGGAGTTACAAGCAATCGACCGAGATGGTGGACAGGTGAGGAATGGGCTTTGGCATGAAAACCTGGGGAAAGCCGGGAGGGGGCTTTTGATGAGGCTGGTCGGATCAAACGAATGTTCTTTCAGAAATCATTTATCAATCTCATCAGATAATTCCTACGTGGAAGAAGTTTGAGGAGAGTTACTCATTGCGGCTAATCGCCGAGCGGAAATACGAGCAGAGGAAAGCCCGGTGTTGCTGACTTAGCAGCCGCCTCCGGTGTCGCAACGCTGTTTCCTCACCGAAGGTGAAGGAAAAGGACCCCAAAGAGGCTGACCTTGAAAGCTGCCCACGTCCGTTGGGCGACTTTCTTTTTCATATACAAGATCAGAGTGCCTCTCTCTTCAGATATCCAATGCACCGACTTTACTGATGTTGATATCTCTCCAAGAGTGCAATTCCCGACAGAAATACAACCTGAGCAAACTGCAACTCCTCGGGACCCTGCTCGGACTTCCGAGCGCGAAAACGCGAAGCGCGACGCGCTTACAAACCCGGCATCATCATCGTCCAAAAGGCCCTTGGTATCCTGGCAGGCGAAGTCGTAGAGGCGGAGGGCATCGGCTCGCGAGAGGTCAGTTCATGGGCCATCCATTTCCAGGATGACTCAAAGGTGCGACGTCGCTCCAGAGCGTACAGAGGTAGCAGGCCATTCTGAGGGATGTTCCCAATGCTCCACGGGAGTGAGCGTCTCGCTAACATCGTTGCTGAAAGGTCGCCAGGGTTGTTGCGAAGTCGGCGTGAGCTCTATTGCCGACCTCATCGTGCAAGACCAGCTGCGTCGCTCGTCCCCGAGCCAGACACCGCTGCTCCTGGCAAAGGGCGATACATTTTGGAAAAGTTAAAAGTCAAGTAGAAGCGAGGCTATTGCACCATTTATTATAAGTTCTATGTTTCCCCATTGCACGATATTTTCGCGGAATGACAAAGCACCCACATAGCCAGATTTCGCCAGAAGCCGGAAGACTGTCGGGCAGACGGAGCTCGTCAATCGCGGCACTCGGGAGTTCCCTGGTCTCCAAAGCCAATCGAGTCGATAATCCTCCGTTTCTGGCGGGGCTCCCCAGTCTATCCACGTCGACACGTTAATTGCCAGCCTTCGAGCGGGATCGTCAGGTCTATTCTCGTGTGATCGTTCCCACACCACTGCAGTGCTCAGAAGCACACTGTGAACATTACTACTCTGGAACTGAAGGGTTGCTAGAACCCCACATCAAGCGTGTCGTTGCGGACTCAGTCTGTGAGACTGTTCAAATCGTCCATCCATACCGTAGGGTCAGCCATGTCGCCCTATCCGAGCGGCCCAACCAACATCTGGCATAGACCGCTGGTGGAAATACCGTAGGGACAAAGACAAGCAAATGTGACTTCATGGCCTCGCATCGACTCTGAGGAAGTCTGCAGCACCTGTCAAAGCATACTCAATAAAGCCTATGTTCAGAGTAGCCAACTCGCAGCCAATGTTTTCCAGAGCTGTACCAAATCCCTTGACCAGATAACATCAGACTTGCCTGAGAAAACTCTGTGACCTTTGCACTCAAAAGCCTCGCGAGGATCTCACCATGAGTTTTAGTCACGGGAATGATGAGCCGTAGGTTATGCTGGAGCTGTTGGCTGCAACATCATTCCTCTACCCCTCCGTCAGCGCAAGGGTTAGGAAGACAAATATATTACTAGCACAACGGGCCGCTGGGTGACCGCAACAGGACGACCGTCTCTTTGATCGGAAGGAGCTGAGACACCGCAGATATTCGCCGCGGAAGCTTGGATACACGCTGGCATGTTTGTTTGGCCTTTCTGGTCGGCGAACCCAGACTCCGAAGGACTGGGTGACGGACGTCCAACTTGTTTCGAGCCTCAAGAGCTTAAGTGTAGTCCTGGACGAGGCTCTGAGCAAACTCAAGTGCCCCTCTGCGTGTTCTACGACACTTTAGCCGGCGTCATTGTCACTGATCTTGCGGACGGAACCATCCAATGAAGTTTGTAAGCAGATGCGGCTTTCCTGGAACATTTTCATGACCAGCGCTGGTCATAGTGTTCACGAAACATGAACACGCATATATGGGCTTGTACCGCAAGATGAGCGAGCCTCAAGCACTGGACTTAAGTCTTAGTATGGTCGATCCGATGTGTTCGAGCTCATTCACACATCGGAGCTGTGTGATGTTATTTGTGTCTAAACTTTGCTTTTGACCATGGAAAGCTGAGGGTGCTTGTATTACTACGGAGCACTTCACGTCCATTCCGGAACTCCAGCTGGCTTCTCGTCTTACAAGATGGCAAGCTGGTCGTGGGTTGTGACGCTTGAGTAATCATCCTGGCACGCGGCCGATGCTCAAAACCGAGCACGAGTGCCGAATCACCGTCTGGGCCTGGAAAATAAGTGCCGATGAGTTTCGAACCGTCACATCGCAAACCAAGGGTGCTCCATGAGATCCAGGCAGATCCACTGCGCATTGTCCACTGCTTTGTGCGCGACTGACTCAAGGTAGGGCAGTGTAGTCGCGTTTTCTGGGCGGGCTCTTCGGAGCGCAGCACGCGCATCGGAGATTTTTGGGGCCCTTGGCACAGGTAGCGTCCCATAGTGTCAGAGATGAGAATGAATAGCACGACACTGGTGAATCGGCCAGATTCTGGGAGAGCATCATAGATTTGGAAGAAGTGACAAATCATCAAACGCGGGTGGACTGGCCAGGCTTCCCACCAGGGCGGCCAATCACATTACACCATCCTTGGCTGCGACGTCGAGCTGAGAAAGGGCGACAAGATCTGAATCATGTCGACATAAGAGCCTCGCAAGCAACAACAAAGGAGGAATTGAACGGTAGTTGTTTCATTCCCACCTGCCGCCTCCTCTCCGGCCTTAGCACCGGCAGGCCCTCGACGCGAGCGTATGCGTATCGTAATAATTGGTACCCTCAGGGTTGTCCGCGTGGAGTCGTGGAGTCGGAGAGAGGGGCGGGCCGGTGGGCTGCACCAACCATGAGTCCAACAGCAGCGGTGCGCATGATGCTGTGTGTCCGGGATGCCAGGATGCCTCTGTCGCGTTTGGTGCGGTGAGACGATGCGAAACTTCCCCCACTGCGGCCATGCGCCCGGTGGAGCGGCGCACGAGGGATCGGCTGCGATGCGAGCCTGCGGCCCCCTGTGCTGCAGTTGATCAGTTACAGTACATCTGAGAAGCAATCATATCGTGAAGGGGCCCTGCCTATATTCGATCCCGCGTCTGCGTGTGTGTAAGTATCATGTAGCTGCTCGGAGCTCCCGTTCATGAAAACTCTGCTAGTTAAGCTTTCGCTGGCGTCCAGGAGGGCCACAAACGACTCGACGTCTGTCTGGCAGCAGCAGCAGCAGCAGCGGCAGCAGCGCACCAGCACCATTGACGGCCAAGACGCCAGGCGACTGTGGAGGACCGCACCGGCGCCAGCACGGGAGACGCAGCGAGTGGCTTGCCCTGTCTGGGATAACCTTGGGCTGCTGGGTTCCCATCTTGAGCGAGTCTGGGACCAGCCTGTCAGACGGACCCGCCGCGTAAAACTTCCTAGCACCCTCTGGGGTGCCACCGGGAGTGGCGCCGTGCTTGGGTCCAGGTCAGCGTCGAGTCAACGAGTCAGTCGCAAAGTCTCTGTATTGCACCCCGTTAGTCGGCGAGGGCCCCTGGCGCGGCATTCAGGGCGCGCCTCGCCCCAAAAGCCGTTAGCCACGTCTGCACGTAACATGATAGCGCGGGGCCCTGGGGCGACTGTCAAACAAATCCTCGCCAAACCTCCTCCGCTTGGGCGCCCAAATAGCGGACGGAGAGCGAAGGCCCTTCTGGACTTGGGGCGGGCACTACTGACCAAAGACTGGGTCGTCGTGGTTGGCGTTGGCGTCGGCGTCGGTCAGGGCCCTACGGTTCATACCATGTACGGTAGATCCAGTCCCCCGGACGCGCCAGCGCCTCGGGGGGGCTCAAGCATTAATTAGCACCGCCGCCGCGGATCGCTCATCTCAGATGCGCAGATGATAATATCTGACATGTTAAGTGCGTCGACCCGCCAGCGATTGGCAGCCCTTGACCTTGATTAAGTGCAACCTCCTCGCCGGCCATCTCGGTTGCGTCCCGCTCATGTCTCTCGGGGAACCACATCAACTCGTCCACGTATAGGCTGGATCAGGGAACTCTGGCATTGTGTCGCTGGTCGGCCTGTCTATTCAAACCTTGCCTTGACCTGCTTCGAGGCTGGACCCTGACCTGGCATCTCCTCCGACGAACGCCTGCCAGCGTTGACGGCTCGTCTTCACGATGAGGACAGACTGGGTCTCGCGGCTCGCCCTCTTCCTGTCACTCGCTGCTGGTTGCTGCGCGCAGGCAAATCTGCTCTCCGCTCTGAGCGAGTTGCCCGCTTGCGGAGTAGGCAAAACCTAGGAATCAAATTGGATCGTTGGCTGACATCTGACTAGTCCGAATGCCTCACATCCATGATCGCGGAGTCGTCTTGCGGCTTGAACGTGACGTGCATCTGCACCGACACCAAACTCTACAACACGGCACAAGCATGCATCATCGACAGCTGCTCCGTCCAAGATGCCCTAGGTATGTATTCGGGACGTCGTCGCCACGAGAGCCTGGCTAACCGGTTCCAGATGTTGCTAGGATAGAGGCCGAGGCGTGCGAGCGTCCGCAACGCTCGCGGAAGAGCGACCTATTCATACCGCTGGCAGTCGAGATTCCAGCATGGCTCTGCCCCTGGCTGCGCGCCTACTCGCGATGGACGACCTCGAACGACTTCGCTCTCGACGACTGGCTGATGTTGGTCTGCGGCGTCATCTACACGGCCTTCCTCATCATCGGCCAGTATACGGGCCAGCTCGCCTTCGGCGTCGACACCTGGCGCGTTCCCGTCGAGTCCGTGACCAAGGGCTTGCAGCTCTTCTACATCGACCAGTCCCTCTACCTCACCTGTCTCTGCCTCACCAAGGTGGCCATTGTGTGCTTCTACCTGCGCATCTTCCCGCAGCAGAGCTTCCAGTGGACCGCCTACGCCACCATGGCCTTCGTTGTCGTCTCGACCGTCATCTTTGTCTTCATGCAGATCTTCCAGTGCACGCCCATCAGCACCGCCTGGCAGGGCTGGACTGACGGCTCGCAGGCCGACCTCTGCATGAACGTCAACACCCTCGCGTACTCGGCCGCCAGCTTCAGCATCGCGCAGGACTTCATCATCCTGATCCTGCCGCTGCCTCTGCTCATGAGGCTGAACACGAGCTGGAAGAACAAGGCGGGCATCATCCTCATGTTCAGCCTGGGCGTCTTCGTTCTCGTCACGAGCTGCGTGCGCCTGCGCTACATCACCAAGTTCGGTGAGACCATCAACCCGTCCTGGGACCTGGCCGATCCGCTCATCTGGTCCGGCGTTGAGGTCGCCGTCAGCATCATCGTCGCCTGCCTGCCCGCCATCCGGGTCCTCATCGTGCGCGTGCTCCCGGGCATCCTCACGTCCATCACCAGCGGCCGCCACAACTCCAGGACGGGCTACGTCAAGGATACCAACAACTCCTCCCTCACGAGGTCCGGCAGGCAGGCTTCCGGCCGGAGGAGCGTGACCTTCTTCTCCAGCAGGGACAAGGATGGGGACGGCAACGAGAGCCAGATCGAGCTGGGGCTGCAATTGGGCGACAAGATGCGCGGCGAGGTGCAGACGGAGATCTGTGGCCCGCAAGAGGCCTTCGATGGGAGGGACGATGGCGGGATCCGAATAAAGACGACAACGACGACACAGTCGACGAGGGTGGATATGGATGACTAGACATAGAGCACGTAATGACAATTGAAACAAAAAATTAACCAACTTCGACTTTGTCCAGTCTACGGATCTACTCGTGCTCGCTATGGCGACTGACTGAACATGTAGCTCACACAACGTGGACATGTCTAGGACTGCTCTACTGCGTCTTCTTCTGCCTCTCAAAGCACCTCTCGGCCCTGCCGAACGTCGTAATGCCCTCAATCCACACATTGACCATCCACTTCCACCAAACCGTGCTGCCTCTGTTGACGCCATACCTCTCCATCCTGACCTTGTCGAAGATGACAGCCTCGCCAGTGTGCAGAAGCACCGTCGGCCAGAAGATGGCCTTGACCACCCAAGCATACCACTCGACGCCGCCGGGCCAGAACTGGTCGATCAGGTCGTACGCCCGTGAGCCCGGCACGACGAGGTGCAGGGTCGCGCGGCAGCAGAAGTAGAACAGAACGGAGCCGAAGACGACGGCGCCGTGGCCGGAGGGGGCCGCGTACGTCGTCAGGCGCATGGCGGGAGACGATGCGTCGTGCTCCTCGTTGAGCGCTCTGCGAGCCTTGGCGTCCATTTCCACAACCCGCGGTCGGATGTCGGCCCAAGAGTCAAGCGGTGGGTCGAAGGGGATCGTATGTTCCTGCGAGTCGCTGGCGCTGATCACCATGCGCGACAGGGAGACGTCGACGAGGGAGCAGGACGAGGCGATTGCGGATGCAGAGGGCACTTGTGCAAAGTGACGGAGGTAGCGCGAGAGCTCGGGGCGGTGGGAGGCGTTGATGTGTTTGATTATGCGCGTGCGACGTTCAGGATCTGCTTCGGTTGAAGAGGGAGAGGGGAGGGACATGGCGAGGCGAGGCGAAGTCGAGGTTGTATCTATGGTCACGGATGCTGTCAGGGTGCGTGGACGGCTTGGGTGGGGTGGAAGCTTGTACAGTGTGCATTGGGACAGACATCAATCTACACCGTACGAATCAGTGATGGACCCCAGCGTTTGCACAGTGTGAATTGATCGCGATGAAGAGCGTCACAAACTCCAAAACGCCCAGTTGCGCATCATTTTTCTTCAGAATCCTGCTCTTCGCAAAGTCACCATAGTCTCGACGTCGCCTTGCGAGCAAACGCTACGGACCGGCGTCAGCTCCACCATTACAATCTACCAGTGAGAGCTAATGTGGGGGAACCTCGGCATCTGCCCCTCAATTCTCCAACCCCCTTTTCCCCGTCTCGTTGCAAACCATATTCAAAATGATCGGCGCACCCGACTCGGCCGCCAACGAACTGGGTGCTGCATTGGGATGGCCTCCCTCACGGTCCTCTCATGGGCCGTTGGATGGGCGAACATGACTCGACTGATCTTTGTAGATCTCCCGCTCCGGTGACAACAGTCAATTTCACCTAAGGATTAGTGTTAGAGCTCTACTCGTTCTGAAAATCACATTTGCGGTTTTGCGGGGCCGTGAGATGAGGATAGCTTCAATTAGGTCATTCTTGATGGAAAAGGAAAGTGTTCGGCCCAGGCCTTTATTACTAATATTACGTTTTCGTACTCGTCGACATGATGAGACTAGCCACGACGCGGCCAGCCATCATCCCGTCACTTGGGCAAACCAGGTTCCAAAGATCGTGTGCGGAAACAATACGTTGCTTCCCCTAGTCTTCCAAAGCAAGCTACCTAGCCCATTACTGCCTAGGGATGGTAGCAGCAGCACTCCTCCTGGCAGTGCTCCTCGGGCTTCTCGTACTCGTGGCTGCTGCTGCTGCTGCAGCTGACCTTGACCTTGACGTACTTGGTAGCCTGGCTGTAGTCTTCGTAGTTGTAGTCATCGTAGCAGACATTGTTGCCGACGGCGAGGTAGATCTCCTTCTCGCAGAGGTCGGGGTAGCTGGGCAGATTCTCGGTGGGGACCTCGCAGCGGTCGTCGTGACAGTAGTTGTTGTAGTTGAGCTCCTCTGGCTTGTAGTAGCTCTGCTGCTCGAGGTAGATGCCCAGGTTGCACTGGGAGATGGAGGAGCGCTTTCCGTAGCTGCTGTCGCCGTAGTAGACGTTCAAGCACTCCTGTCCAGAGTACTCGCCGGAGGAGCACGACTCAACCTTGACCTGGAGGTCGTAGGAATAGTCTTTGGGGCAGGAGATCTCCTCGCTATACTGGAGCTCGAAGCTGAAGCTGTTGGAGCTGCTGTAGCTGTGGTCTTTGCCGTAGTCTTCCTTGCACTGGCGGTACTGCTTAGGACACTCCCTATGGCAAGAGTTGCCAAACCATTCATGGCTAGGAGAGGGACAGTGGTCGCAAGAGGGGATGTCGTAGGAGTAGTCGTGGCAACCACCAGGGGCAGCAGCGCCGGTGGCGGCGAGGAGCCCGAAGGCAGAGAGGATCTGGGCCTTCATTTTGGAGCTGTTGAGGATAGTTTGAAGGGGTTGTAGTGATTGATGTCTTAGTAAAAGTGTTGCTGTGGAAGTTGATGAGGATAGAGAACGGAAGACTCCTCGGAAGGACGTGCAGAATTTATAGACAACTCTGCCCTCTGTCGAGACTGGTCTGAACGGTCGTCGAGCCTTCCTGTGGCCTTTTCTGCCTCGTATCCGCAATATCCGGCCTGTGAGCCGCCCTTCCCTACACTAGGCGAAGCTTTCAACCCCCCGTGAGTCTATGATTCGTATCAGACGTTGTCCAGAACGTCGAGAAGAACCAGGTCCCGGCCGGCCATCGGGTACTGCGCGCCACGGACATCAAGGTGGTGTTGTCCAGAGGTGTCGATACGCCCCGGATATCCGAATTAGACCAAGGCCGTGCCTGAAATCGAGCGAAGAGCACCTTGAGGGTGTCCGTCTCACCCCTTGGGGTTGACCGGGGTTCAAAGGTGCCCCGTACCGGAAGTCATTTGCTGCTGTGAGCTTACATCGCCGTAATAGAGCCGTCATGAGCTCGATGAAGTCGATCATAAGTTCTCTACAGGATTCACTCAGTCTAAGAATCTATTTCGAGGCTGTGCCACAGTACTATAAGCTGACACCTCTGAAGAGCGTCGTTATCGGATGGACATTTGGTCAAGCAACTCCTCGGTACCGGAATCCCGCGAGCTCCTCGTAGAATACAGACAGACTCCCAATGACTTCGAAAGCACCGTATCTATGAGCATGTATACTGACAAACATTTCGAGGTGCTAAAGAAGGTTTAATTCTTTGCGCATCCGACTCTTCCAAGCCACTGCGACGCGGCGCGCCACGATCTTGAGGACGGCGCTTGCGCTGCAAAGTCGAACTAAGAGACACCTAGCGGCTTATGACAGTGGCTCTCCTCTGTCTGTGATCCTGACACAAGGAGATCTTACAGCTCGGTGAAACTTTGCCAAACGTGGGGATCGTATGGGCTCGCCTGGCCTTGGTGTGAAGCTTTCCAAACACATGACGCGTACAAGCTAGAGCATAAGGCCCCTGCATCGAGAAAGACCACAGGAGAATTCTCCAGCCTAGCAAGCGGACTTTCGCGACAGCGTCGGGAAGAACAACGTTGTAAGTTCGGTCGCCGTAGTTGCACCAGCGTGCGATGGATGTTCATCCGTATAGCGAAAACGAGCACATGTTCAAATAGTGAGGCTTCAACTTGAGCGTCTCGCAACATCGTAAAGCACCTTATTTCAAACATCATCTTCGAATGGGTCTCACTCGAGCAGGGTTCTCAGCAGCCGTTGTGATGGTGTGGTACGTCCTTTTAACTTCATCCCGCTGCTACCAGTGCCAAAGTGCGCCTCGAACAGCCTTGGTGCGTGAGATACACATCACGACCAGCTTTACAGAGATACATTGCCTACCGCACCATTCTTATGGTGTGGGTGCAGGGTGGTGGTAGAACCTCACCTGAAGTGACGGACATCTACCGAGGGTCCCCCCACGACAAGGTGAAAGTGGACTCCCAGTATGGATGATAACCGTATATTTATGAAATCACATTGGTAGTATATCAAGGTAATAACATCCTGCACCACCAGATCTCCGCCCAGTTGAGGTCAAAGAAGAGGATCCGAGCTCCAACGCTTGCCGTGCTCCCGGACGAGATAAGGTTCATATACCGTTCCGAGCCGCGGGGAGCTAGTGAGAGTCTCCTTCCACTATAATATGAGAGATTGAGCCCCTAGTATATGCACGAGCGACCATTGCTACCGCCGCTGACCGGGACCACTCCGGTGGAACTAAGAACACTCAGGTTTGTGGTCAGAATGAGAAGAGAAGGTGGCATCTCGACCAAGGGACTGTCAAGATCAGAAACCACTATACAAGGGCTCTGTCCCCATTTCCGGAGAAAATTTCCGGACCAAATCTCCGAGCAATGTCCTCAAACATTCGCTGTCACCTTCCATCCACCAACCCGCGTTCGAACAACAATGAACCCTACGAGTGTAATCACAAAGCTCAGACCGGACATGATGCATGTCCCCGTGTAGCTGCCCCCATTGGCAACAGTGATGGCTCCACCAGCAGGAGGACCCGTCAGAGTAGCGACAGCAGCCATAACGAGAATGAGCCCAAGACGTAGTCCGATTTCGTCCATAGGAGAGATGCTCGCAACAAGTACCGTACCGAGTCCAATATTGGCTCCCGAACTGAAACCGAAAAGCGCCGCGAACGCATATATTGCCCCAGTCTGACGGGCGGGAAGCCAAATTCCGAAGACGAATATGGCCGACAGGATGACGGATAGTATTGCCAGATTGAAACGTCCGAACTTGTCGGCGGCAAGAGAAGGTAGGATGCGTCCAAATAAGCTGTTTGACGCAAATTTATCAGCATCTTTTGGGTTCCTGAAGGCAGACTTCTAGGCAAGATCTTACCTAACACCGTTCATGATAGGCACGAGCGATAACGCTGCACTCGGCGACATGCCATAGTGGATCGCGTGCGTGACGAGATAGTTGAAAGGCACAAACATTCCCCCTTGCGCCAACACATCAGTCGAAGCCCTTGATCCAACCCCCCGGGGCGGTACTTACAATAAAGGAAGAAGATAGAAATGCAGAAGATGAGGAAGTTGGTCTCACTAAGCGGCCGAACGAACTTCGACAACTTGAATGCCTTCCGTCCATGGGTGAGATTGGAGCTGATTGTAACATTGGCCAGAGCAAGTAGGCCGAAGATCAAGAAGGCACAGCTGCGAATCGTCCAGGCAAATCCGATCTGGGGGATCAACTGTCGAGCCATGAGGGGGAAAACCACGCCTCCAATGGCTGAGCCAGACACGCATATCCCAAGTGCCAAAGCTCGTTTCTTTGTGAACCAGGTCTGCGGCTGTGGCAAAAGTCAGTGGCCGATACAAGAATCGGTCTGTGCTACTCACAGCAGTCAAGGAAGGTGTGAAAAACAGAGACAGTCCGAGGCCCGAGCATATAGATTGGCTCAACATGATCTGATAATACTCGGTCGAAAGACTTAGCATCATCAGTCCAAAGACATGCATGACAGAACCTAGTAGAATCGGGACCCGGGGACCATAGTTGTCGAAGATATAGCCGCTTAGGGGTGAGAATAAAAACATGAAGAAAACTGGGCTGCTGTCAATAATTTTTCCAAATAGCCCTCAGGTCACTGACACTGTGTCGAAGTGATCCACGCGATTGTTGACGGTGCGTAATCCTTCAAGAGATCTCTCTCATACTCTGCCTGAAAGACGCCGAGACAATTCGACCATCCAAAGGAGCACATATTGGCAGCGAAGCTTCCCAGGACTGTCAGCCATGCGTTTTTACCTCCATCGGGAGGACCAAGGGTTTTGTCTAGTCGGCTGATGGTTGCTTTCGTCTGGTCCTTCTCAAGGCCATCCGAGGACTGGCTAGCCATGGTGGTTACGTCGTCGTTTTGTGTAGATGGGTTGAAGGAAAAAAAGGTGCTTAGAGGCTATGAGTTCTTGCGAAATTTGTTTGGAATACATGCTGAACTACTTATATAGAGCTCCCTTGCCAGAATCCGCGGCTTGTCTGGTGTTTGCAACGGAGATGTAGTGCGGCCTTACCCCAACGCCGGGCCTAAGGCTTAGGAATGTGCCATCTGTTTCCACTTTGACACCACGGGTCGGCTGGGAAGCTCGGGGATAAATGTCGGCGCTGACAGTACCCGGAGTGAGAAATCGGACAAAACTTTGTTGATTCTGCCTTCATGACGACGCTCAGACAAAATTTCATTTTTTCCAGCGATGATGAGAAGCAGCTCGTCTCGACAAGTTGTGACAGCAGCTCGACCACACGTTCGCCGCAGGCGGGCAGCTAATTCCTGCGAAGCGTGCCGTCGGCGCAAGGTTCGATGCGACCAGAAACTGCCCTGCGCAGCTTGCGTTCGAGCCAAAGTCTCCATGACATGCGTCTACCGTGATCGAGCTCCTTCACAAGTGATCTCAGATGAAGACTCGCAGACAAGCCATCTTCCCGATGACTCTCCGAGCTCTGGCGTCCAACTAGGCACCCCGGGCACAACCGTTTCGCAATCCCATCAAAGTGATAGCGATTTGGCAGCCAGGCGAACTCATAATGAGCCGCTACCAGGACAGCCATCATTGCGCCGATCGCTGCTGCAGGGTGGTTTGACAACTCCTAAAGCTACGACGTCTAGGGAGTTGAGTCAGGCAGCTATACCCATACCCACCCCTGCGCCCCGACTGCGACATGTAGCAGACAAGACAAAGATGTTTGGCGAGTCCCATTGGGTGCATCTGGCCGATAAGGTTGGGTTCCTCGCCATGACACCCGTCTAGACGACTAACGTTTGTTAGATGCCCTCTCGTCACGGCTTTGACGGCGTCGACGACCGGCTCTCTTTCGACGACGCAAAACAGGAAATACTAGAAACGTGCCAGGAGATCACCACGCAGCGCAAGATCGTCAAATACCACAGAAATAACAGAGACCCAGTTCCTGTATCCGATTTGCTGGGCACCTTTCCTCCAAAGTCAACCTGTGACGAGTTAGTTCGCGGATATCTTCGGACGTTCGAGCCTTTGTATCGCATCTTGCATATCCCCAGCTTTTGGAAGATGTACGACGGGCTTTGGAAGCCGGGAGCTCCGACCCCGGCTGCTAGCCTCAGCGATGTCGCCGGAACAGCTTTGATCATGGCTATTGGCACCACGTTCTACCCTTGTGAACACGACGCCGAGCGGGCTTCGTTGCGAGATCTCGCCGACACATGGGTCTCTTCTGTGCAGGCATGGATGATGAAACCCAACAACAAGACAAATTGCACATTCAACGGTCTACAGGTATATTGTATCCTCTTCTTGACGCGACACAGCACACATCACTGTGCTGGACCGGCTGGTTGGATATCCGGTGGCTCGCTTTTGACTATGGCGATGTGGATGGGCTTACATAGGGATCCCAGCGTGTTCCCCAACCTGTCGCACTTACAGAAACAGATGCGAACACGCCTGTGGACGACAGTACTCGAACTAGCAGTCCAATCGAGCTTTGACATGTCAATGCCTATCTGCATTAGCCCCGAAGGATATGACGTCCCATTGCCCTCCAACGTCGACGATCATTGCCTAGAGTCTGTGGCTGGGACGGATGCTCTGGAAGAAAGCGAAGGAGTTACAGATGCCTCGCTGCAAATACTCATGGCCAAATCTTTGGCTCTACGCTTGAGGATCGTTCATCTACTCAACGACTTTCGGAACGAGCAAACTTACGAGACCGTTCTCGAGCTCGGCTCCCAGCTTCGTCAGGCTAGCCGCGATGCCGCGGCTTTCTTCCGCTCAGATGCATTCGCCCGCAGCGATTCAAACCCCGAACCGGCGCTTCTAATCAGCGACTTCCATCGGAAAACGATAGATATCCTCCTCCGGCGCTTCTCCCTGCGACTACACCGCAATGCAATGATACAGTCCCGATCGGATCCGCGCCTTTACTTCGCACGCAAGATTTGTGTGGATTCATCCATGATCATACTAAGCCACTCAGGTGACACCAACTTGTCAGCGCCGGCCAACGAGCTAGATGATCTCTCGAGGCTGGCTCTTGTGGGCAGAGGCCTGTTCAAGGGGCCACTTGATTTCGATGCCTTGCTTTGCCTTTGCTTTGAGCTGTTCTCTCAATTAGGCAAGCATGCTTCTTCAGCGTCTGAGATTGAGCCCATGGACGACTTGGCCAGAGCTGAGAGAGCTCCGTTGCTCAAGCAGCTTTGGAGAAACAGCAAGCAGCTGTCTCAAATAGTAGACACAGGTACTGTCAGTTTCAAAAGACACCTGGTGCTCCTGGCAAGTCTAAGCCAGATCGAGTCGTTGGAGAGAGGCGAGTCTATTCAGCCAAAACTCGCTGCAAGCGTTGTGTCAGAGGCGAGGAGATGCCACCGAAGACTTCAAGAGCAGCTGCCAGATACACAGCCACAACTGCAATGCCCAGCTTTCTTGGACGACGCTGCTCAGTCGTCTGAAATTTTCTCTTTTGGTCTCGGCCTCGAGGTCAGCTTCCTCTGCTCTTCCATGCAGTGTTCACATGCGCTAACAGTCTGCGACAGGATGTGACGATGGGCTGGGATCTGTCAGATATGTTCAACCTCAACGTCGGGTCAATGGGCATGACGTAGCCAGGGTGATAGGCTAGTATACATCGTCGTAGACGGTGTCATAATTGACATCGTAAGTGCCTTGCAATGCTTGTGTATAGATGAAGTCTGGGCTTGCGAGACCCCTCATATAGCGAGCGTCGAGATCGTCGGCGTCCTTATGCCAGTCGCAGGCAAAGTCACATTCTTTGACTTTGTCAGCGCCGAAATAGCTGCAGATCACCGCGTGCCGGCATTCGCGAACGTTCTCGCAATACTCTGCTAGAGCATTCAAGCTTCGTCGACGTGCCTCCAGGTTACCGCCCCCTTTCGGATCGCTCCCTATCATCCGGTTGTTTCGCTCCAGGTCTTCTCGACTGTAATACAGGAAGCAGTAGCTCGCATTGCCATCGCGGCCGGCCCGACCGACTTCCTGGTAGTACCCTTCAAAAGATTTCGGTAACCGCCAATGAACGACGAATCGCACGTTGTCCTTGTCTATGCCCATGCCAAATGCAGTTGTTGCCACTATGATGTCGTAACCTGGCTGGTTGTCGACCCATCTTGACAAGGTCTCTTCCTTGATTTGCGGGGACAGCTTCGCGTGAAACGGACGGGCGGCGATGCCCTCTTGACAAAGAGTTGAAGCTATTGATTCACACTCATCACGGGAGATGGTGTAGATAATGCCCGGCACGTTCTCAGGGCGCTCCCCAGCGTCTTGGAGTTCCTTCTTGCGGTCGCCTGCTTTTCGACGCTCATACACTCCACGTATCCAAAGCAGGAAGTCACTCATCCGCTCGTCGTTATCCTGGTCTTGGGTGTACCGGATTTCCAAGTGCAGGTTTTCACGGTGAGGGGTCATGATGAACGACTTGGTCCGACTAGAATCAGGCAATAGTCCCAAGATGTTCATGATATCCTTCCGCACTTGCAGATTTGCCGTCGCCGTCACACAAGTGATCGGGACATCAGGAAAAGTCTCTCGAAACCACGAAAGCCGTTTGAAGTCTTTGCGGAAGTCATGACCCCATTCAGATATGCAATGTGCCTCATCAATGGCAACTCGTGCCAGTTCCTTCTGCTCGTACACAAGCTGCAGTCGTCTCCGAAAATTGTCCCCTGCACATGCCTCGGGTGTGACGTACAACAGGCGGGTACGGGGATGACCGCTTTCCAAGTCTCGCTGAATCCGTCGTCTCTCCGCTTCAGTAGTAGTACTGTTGAGAGAGCTTGCATCGATTCCGGAGGCTCGCAACGCTTCTACCTGGTTGATCTGCCTGGTTGTCAGAAGTCCACGTTTGGAAGTGTTGGGCACACATTAACTCACCATCAGGCTCAACAAGGGCGACACGACAATAGTAACTTGACAGAGTGAGCATTGCTCCAGAGCGACCCTTGGACTGACTCACTGCCGACATCGACAACCGCTGGGAGTTGGAAGCACAGACTCTTGCCGAAAGAGGTGGCCGCCTGAACATATACATCGTGGCCACGTAAGGCTGCCTCAATAATTTCACGCTGGTTTGGTCTGCAAGCCACCATTAGTGCCTTTAGAGTGATTATCATACGCGGGCACGAACCGGAATTCCTGCTTGTTGAACTGAGCTCGAAGGGTGAAGTGAATGTCCGTGCAGGAGTGGGTACGCACGAGGGGCGGCATGGTGGGCGATAGAGGCAACCGACTTCTAGACTGACGTTGCAGCAGGCTCGGGTCTCGTAAAAGAGTCCATAACTCTCGTCGAAGCCTTTCGTCGCGCCGCGTCGCTTTCTGAATCGTGGGACGCGTTGATCACGATGAGGCTGCACGTCGCTGGGCGTAGGTGGAGCTAGTGGAGTTACAGTCGGAGGTTCCACATCCATGGCATGCGCCTGAGCCTGAGCCTGCTAGAGCCTCCTGCCCGAGTGTGAGCCGCCCACCCCAGCACACACGCGCCCCGTTGCCCGCTATCCCAGAATGTCGGGAAGGAGCAGTCAGACATCCGCACTGTCTGTTCCGCGCTCGCTCGGCTAGGTCAGACCGTGTGAAACTAGACCCTCACAGTGCCAAGACCTGGAATCTCACTGTCGTCCCCTTTTCTTAGTGGCCCAGGCACGCAGCGCTAGCGTTTGAGGGGGGTTGGGTCGACAGGAACATCTCGAATCTCTTCCTTTGCCATACCCGAGTCTCCTGAACTCAGCTGCTTAGCCGACAACCCATCGATTCGACCCCTACTGGCGACGCCATTGCGATCTTCAAGGCCTTGTGCCTGCGAAACGACCGATCCTCGACACCAGCCACCTGTGACCGAGCTCGTATGCAATCTGACGACAGCCTCACCAGTTGAAGGTTTCTCAACACAACTTACTCGATATCGCAAGGGCGTGTCGGAGTCTGCTATTGCACGGCAACGACGAGGCGGGTGCGAAATTTAACAGCACATTCTTTTGAGACACATCCCGAATCATCATGAACGACGGCACACCCTTGAATTAGTCCAGCTTTGACCGGCCTCCGTCCCGTCCAGCCAGCCGCGCGACTAGGAATCACGAGAGCTCGAGGGACTCTCCTCACACTGGGTACGGAAGGCTTCACAGTCCTAGTCTCAGTGCATACTCGACAACCCTCCACTCTTTTCGACCATCGCGCCGATGATTCCCGCGCCAACGGCGGTTTGGTCGCCCTCTGGTTTCCCAGGCATGGATCTCCCCGAACGTATGCCGGGCGCTTCTATGCCAATCGCGGCAAGGAATGTCCCTGAGAACCCTTCGGGAGGCCGACGACCGATTCCGAATTCAGCTGCGACATCGAATGGTCCGACTCCTACACCGCCCATGCCGACTTTGCGCAAGATCCCATCGAGTACGAACCTATCTGCCAGCGACCCGCTACCCCCATCGAAAGTTGTTGCGCTTGCACGAGATGCGTTGCGCAGTGCGCTTGAAAACGAAAGCCAGGTAGCTGAAGGCGGTGTGCCTGGTGGAAGTATCAAACCCGGTGTCACCGTGGATTTGAGCCGGAAGAATATTCAGAAAATCCCTGATGAGGTGGTCAATATCGTGAAAAATGAGCTTGAACGGTGAGATACTTCCTATTCCTTCCGGAGATGTCAAAACGCTAAACACTGCGCTTGCTCGTAGGCTTGCGCTTTCTCACAACCAGATCTCCAGCTTACCTTCTCGGTTCTCCGAATGCACTTCGTTGCGTTACCTCAACATAAGAGCAAATAACATCAGAGATTTTCCAATATCGGTAAGTGAGAATTCTTGGCAAATGGTGGGAACGCATCTAACAGCCCCAGCTTTGCGACCTACAGTCACTGGAGATTCTGGATCTAGGGCGAAACCAGATCCAGGTTCTCCCACCCGACATAGCGAAGTTGACATCCCTCAAAGTCTTCTCGGTCCGCAAGAACTTGATAAGAGAGCTTCCAATATGTCTCGCCGAGATGGGGTCATTGCAGGTGCTCAAGTTCGAAGGCAATCCGCTGGTGTTCCCTCCCAAAGAAGCCCTGCAACCACAAGTGCCGATGCCACCAAACGAGCCGTACGCAAGAGAGTCGGAGGTCACGGAAATAGCCATCACCGTGCAAGTCAAGCGGTATCTCAAGCAGTACAGCCTGAGTGGCCGGTTGGAGACGGACTTACCACCAGTTGACGAGTCCGGCGAACCAGCAGAAACTCCACGCGTTCATTCCAAGCGCAGGATTAGCGGTCGGTTCCCCATCAAAGTCCAAGGGGCTGATTTACCCGATACTCGATCGCCTGGCATACGCGGTATACCACCGGTCCCCCAGCGATCTCACTTCCGCGGTCTATCTCAGCAGAATACTTCGACACGACGGCCGGGTGTAATGCCACTCACTTTAGGCAGCGCCAACGAGCGTCTGCGCAGCAATTCGGAAACCCACATTCGCCAAGAGCGTTCGGAAAGTCGCAATCGACGGATGGGTATCGTTTCGAAGAAGGCCTCAGAACTGGGGACGCTGGATGAGACAGAAGCCAACAACCGCTTCAGTCATTATCGCGGGCTTAGCCACGGGTCAGCCATGCAGGGCGCACCTATTGGTCCCAAAGAACCGCCGACTCCAACGGAGCAGTATCCCCAACGACCGGTGTATGTTCGGAGGTTGTCGGTACTGCCCGAGCGGCGGCGCGAGTCCAAGATCTTCGACCCTGTTGTAGAGACTGCAAAGGGCATTCTTTACTCGGTCTTCACGATACATCCACAGATCCAGATGCTCATGAGTCTGACGAATGACGGGTCAGCTAAGAGATCAAGTCTAGAAATCGTCTTCTACAACACCAACTCTCACGTAGAGGAGCTCGAACAGGAGATTCAGAAACATGTCGTCGCCTCCGCAGAAGAGGACGCGCCTCGCGAGAATGAAAGCGTACATCGAGCTTGTCAGACGCTTGTCAGCGCCTACGGTCATGTCTGCACGCTCCTGGCTGACAACATCGAGACATTCGTTGACAACGGCGACCCTCGTTACATTCGGAGTCTGCTCCAAATGCTGTATGCTAGTATAATGGAGTTGAGAGCAACCCTCTCTTCCGTCAGTAAAGAGGAGCGACACTCAAGGCAACCGTCTGAGGTGGAGTCTACCCATGACAGCTACACCTTGAAGCCACATAGTCAGCCTCCTTCGACACCTTCCACCATGCCTCGCCAGGGCATTACGCGGAGCCGTAACGGCACGCTTGTACACAACCCGGCAAACCTTCGTGTGGCGACAAACGTCCCTGTGCCCGTACCTTATACCAACGGACACAACCACATCGACTCTTTGGCATCGGCAACACCCCGCTCAGGAGAGTCGTTCACATCCGCCGTCAGCCGCGACGTCCGATCAGACACCTCTGAAGAGGATGCTGCCTTCGAGAAGATCTTCCTGTCATTGCAGAGGTCTGCCGATATCGTCGTGCGGACTTTGCCAGCCTTCAACCTCCAGCTGAGCGGTGGCCTCAGAAACGCCATGCAAAGGGGGGCGCCGCCAGGTCTGATCAAGCAATGGAAGGACTTGATCGCTATGTGCGAGACATTCGTCCACCAGACTGAGATCATTCGGAGCCGCCTGTCACTTCTGAAGCTCAAAGAGCCTGGCGTGCGATCGCAGCCCAGCTTCTGGATATTATGCAATAATTTTGTCGTCTCGTGGACCGACATGGCCCATCACATCAAATTCTCCATCAACACTGTTGCTTTGCCGTCAGACACCAAAGCCCGGCTGAAGCCTATCCAGCAGAGCATGCAAGAAACCAGCGGTACCATCTTGCAGTCACCCTGGAAGGATCTTTTCCACCAACCCGATGCTCACGCCAGCCACACCACCAACGGATCACTCGGAAGCATCCAACAACCAATGTCACCAACTCAAGTTTCCATCACACCGCAGAGCGCAGCCTTGGGTCCGGCAATGCAAGCTACTGTTCCCAAGACACCGCGCAATGACTCCTTCGCGGCAGCATTTCACGGCAATGTATTCGATAGAGCCGATACCTTGATGGCCAATCCAGGCAAGTCCATGAGTCGACCTGGTATGCCGCGCAAAGGACACTCAAACCTCAGCTCCTTATCCTCCGTGTCCTCGTTCTCGTCTGAGGGGGGCAACGGAACGCCATCGGCCATGAGTCCCAACACCAACGTAGGCAATGGCCCTGGCCGACTGAACGGGGGTAGAGCTGCCTTCTAGGTTGAGGAGTTCGATTCTTCGAGTTGGATCTGAGACGAACGCTCGTTTTGCATACCAGGTTGCAATCTGAATGCGGTGGATCCTTTTAAACAAGCAGAAAGACGCGAATGGAAGGGTTGGCGAATGTATGACTTTTATGCATAGCGCAGGCGTTGGTATCTTCTTTCATGTCATACCGCCAGCAACACGCAGGCGCCTGTCTTGAGCAATGATGGTTTCTTTCTTGTTTGCAATAATGTTTTCTAATACAAGCGGGACGCTTGGTACAGTAAACGGATAAGGGTGGGACATATACCTGGGATAAACAGGTCTTCGTTGGGAAGCAATCCCAGCGTCAGCTTGAAATTAATGTATTTCAATATTCAACCTTACCCTCAACGCAATACTATACTTTCAAGATACCGCGGCTGCTAAATGAACATAGTCCGCCAACACAGGGGCAAAGGACAAAGCCACAAAGATTAGAACCTTTCCGATCCATAAAGAAAGCGCACTCCTTCACGCAAGTTAGGAAGACGTCGATACGGATGCAGTCTCTGATCCCTTGGCCCTCCCAGTCCCCGTACTCGACTCTGGCCCGTGCAGACTGCGACTTGTGTCCGACCAAGCCGTAGCCGCAGCTTCCTGGCCATCAAGAATCATCTTATCTCCTCCGCCATCTTCGTCCTGTGAACCCTTGCCCCCATCCACCCCCTCTTCGCCCTCCCCATCGTCGGTCCTCCCGCAGTCACTGCAGCTACAGCTACAGCTGCTGCCTCTGCTCCTAGTCCCCGCGCTACCTTCACTCCCACCATTAGCCAGCCTCACCGTCTCCTCGAGCGTCATGAACTGTCTCTCCAGCACCTCGGCCCAGTTCTGCACATGGCCAACCTCCTTCAGCCCCTTGGCGGCGCGGTCCGCCTCCTTTTTCAGCTTGTCCGTCTCGCGCCGCAAGCCGTCCGTCGCCTTGACCACCTCCTTCTCCTGCTTCTCCAGGGAGCGGGCGTTCTCGTGGAGGATGGTCGCGCGTGGCGTGAGGGACGTGTCGACCATGTTGGAGAGGGAGGCTATGACGGCGGTGCGGGCTTCGGAGACGTGTCGCTGCGTCGACGGGGAGGGGAGGTTAGGGTGGATGTGGAGGGGCGCGGATGGGGAGGTGTGGGATTGGGATGTTGTTGTTATGGGGGTGACGGTGGGTTGCGTTGTTGTGTTGGAGGGAGGGGAGAGGGGGCGGGGTGAGGTTTGGCGTGATGTTGTTGCCATGCTAGCGGTGGCCGGAGACTCTTGTGGTAGGGGGAAGTTAATCAATATGGGTTTTGTGATGTTTAAATCAGAGGCATGTAGATGGAAGAGCGAAAGTCGAGGGGTCGGCTTCCCCAACTCCGGCGTCGAGATATCATGCAGATGATTGAGAAGAGGGTGGGTGGGGTGCATATGCACTCAGCTCTCGTCCAACGACTATGCAGGTTCGCAACACAAGAGCCTCGACGGATTTAGAGACATGAGAAGAGCTGTCGCCCAGCTCGGGGGATCGGAAATCAAGTGTCCATTGCTTCGTTAGATGCTGGGGTCTCGGTGACCCCTCATATGCGTAACCCCTTTTTGTTCCTTCGCGCTGATCCAGCCTCTATTGTCGCCACCCATGCTGCCATCTTTACATTAGAAAATTCCCGGGAACATGACGTAGCGCTTATTCTTGTACTTGTCGCCGAACTGCTTCCGGTACGCCTTCTCCTTGTCATTGCCCCATTGCCTCATCCAGGAGCCACCCCAGATGATGAAGAAAGCAACCGCCCAACTGCGGCTCGCGACAATAACGCCCAGCCACGAGATGATCTCAAACATGTAGTTCGGGCAAGTGACAATGTTGAAGCCCAGGCCGGTGGGAATCCTCCTCTCCGTCGAACCGGGAGGCCTCAGGCTCGACAGGTGCTGGTGCACCATCGCATTGCAGATCTCTCCAAACAAGAAGATCAGGGCTCCGACAGCATCAATTGCGGGCTTATCGGCAGTTGCAGCCAAAGAGTTGGGCTTGTAGATGAAGTACGCGCACAGCAGCCCCGAGGAAGACCAGTAGAAGTAGCTGTTCCTGAAAATGTTGATCCAGGGCATCGTTGCCGCGGAGAACCTGTGGACAAACAGGGTTTCGAGTTCGCGCTTGAGGAAGTGCAGCTGGAACATGGCGAAAACGACCCATTGGGTTGGGGAGAGGTCAAAGGACTCGGCGGACGGGAAGTTCGCGTAGATGTAGGGTCTGAGGGGGCCGGCGAAGAGGGCGTGGATCAGGAGGGGACCGAAGTATTCGATGAGGAAGACGTCGCGCCATGCGATTTGCATACCTGCCAGACAGGTTGGTCAGTGGAAGTAGAGAAAACGATCCAGGGAGTGACGTACCAAGATCCTTGACCGAGACTTGACCAGCAGCGACGACGGACGGCAGGTCGTCAATGCGAGCCTGGCGGTCTTTGAGGGTCCTCTTGGTCTCGGGATCGAACAGACCAATGCGGTGATGGTCCTTCAGGCCCACGGCCTTTGCGATCAAGACCTTGACATCCTCAACGGTGGCGTCGGGCGAGAGCTCGACCTCGGCAGGGAGCTTCTTGACGGGCTGCTTGGGGGCTACACTTGATGTCAGTGATTGCTGAATCGCAGCCGCGATAAAAGATAGAAGGATGAACGTACACCTCTGGGTCAGCTTCAATGTCTTGAGGGTCGACATGTCGGCGTTGGTAGCAGACGTTGGTGGTTGTCAGGAGTATTTGTTTGGGACAGCAGAGTATCCGTACAGGAAACTAAGTTGTTGGGGGAGAAGTTTAATAAAAGACCCCCCCACCTCCAGTTGGCACAGGGTAGCTCGAGCTGCCCTAGCAGTGGCTGCAACTGACGGCAGCGGTTGGTCTTCACATGCCGACTGGTCGGGCCCACTTCTAGCAAGCCGGCCGTGACCGTGACTGCCGTAAACTCCACAGTGCCCCTTTTCGAGACCACCATCATCCCCACCCTCAAGCTCTATGGCACTGCAGAAGCTTACAGGTACGCTATCAAGTTGCAATTCGACCTCGCTCATAGCATAGAGTATCTCTTCAGAAGCTTGAGGACCGCTGTTCTTCTTTGCCCCCTCGGTGTACCTTCGCTTCGAACTCATAAGCCGCCTTGTTGATCTAAACGACAGCCTTTGATACCGGGTTCACATGTCATCACAAGAACAAAACAGATTTGAACACCTCAGTTCTTGATAATGTTCCCTAGTAAAGCTGTCGGCAAGCCCGCATGTTGTTGGGCGGCTACACGGAGCCATCATCAGCGCTTCGAGCCTAATGAGGTGGCTGCCTTCAAGCGTTTCTCACCAGCCATTCACTAGGTGACATAGAGGTACAGCTGGAATAGCCACGTAGTTAACATATTTGATGTTCTGAAAGGACGGCGATTTAATACCAAGTGCTATTCGTGACCCGCGGCTCGCTCGACAGGAGAGGTCCGTCGTCTGGCCTCCTTGAATCGTGTGCCTGTTTCTAGGCATTCGGCGGCGGACGTTGTCCCGAGCTGCATTGGTCTCAAGCACCATTAACATCAGTTTATTGCGAGGTAGCGCTAAGGTCATGGGGGAATGCCAAAAGCGGCTATAGAAGGTGGCACTACCGCCGAGCTCTGTGACGGTGAACTGGAGTACGGTAGACACTCGCGATATACCGCCCATCCTCCGCAGAACTTATCCAATGTAATAGAGATCGCTACCTTATTTTAGTATTCATACGTAACTAATAGCGTACTGACCGCACTCACGGGGCTATGCTTCCCTGCTTTCCTGTCACTTGAGTGTTGCCAACCTTCTTCTGGTTCGTTCACACTCAACTTCCACTGAACAAATTTCGCCCTGTCCGCCTCCACCTAAGAGACTTCCATTTCTTTCAGAAGTTTCCAGTTTACTGGAAGGAAACAACACGTCTGGAACGCGTCAAGTGATGCCTCACGTGCTGTTTGACTCGTCTCATCTCGACGGTATGTCGCGGAACACGCGTACGCAGAGGGTTACGCCATTTCTGACTCGCCCAGGGACCATAGAGACAACACTCGCTCTCAACAATTGACGCTGCTGCCTTGCGGCAAGAACAACAAGAACCTAGGATGACCACGGGACAGCCTCACAAAGGCCATGATTCACCGCCTTCGTCCCTTGTCAAGTTTTGCTTCGAGATCAAGATCTCTCCACTGTCAGGTGGTACCTTAGCTCCAGCTGAGCGATCAGATCACCGAAAGCCTTCTATAACTCACTTCCAGTATAAGAGGCTCACGGGTCGAAGAGAGGTCTTTCCCTCAGTCTCAAACATCACGAAACCCACGCGAGATCCGAAGCCACCAGACTTCGGTCCTCCAAACGTTTGTATCCAGCCAAGTCGAAGACCACCCGGGTACATTCACCGAACGACGTCTCGTCTGCTGCGTCAACCATTTTTTGCTTCACCACTCAAAGCCATTTCGGCATGGAAATACGATTCTATATCAACAGCTGTTACCAAAATGAATCCAGCAGCCTCGAGCTTTGCACCCAAGCCCTCCTACGCCGAGACCGTCAAGGCCACCTTGCCACAACGCGGCACTGGAGAGCACAAGATGCCCACTAAAGCTACAGAAGAATTAGATGTTGAAGCAAAACATCAAAAAGCTTCTCAGATCCCTGCTCAAAATCTGGTGCTACAACGTAAAGGTGAGGGTTCTGTTGCAAGTGAATCATCTCGTGGTCCCGTTATCACGAAAGATGGCTCTTCTGCGCCAGGTACACAAAGTACGAAGCGCGATTCAGGTCGCCATATGCCAGCTGGTGATTTATCAAATCCGCTTGCGCAAACGAGGTGAGGTGTCACGGTATGGCCTGAAAGGTTCATGACTGATGAATGTTCTTGCAGCAGACACCCGCATGATTGGCATCCCCGATACAATCAACAACCACCACTTCTCTGGCCGAATCCTCTGGTTGGCCCGTACGAAACGTGTTTCCCTGTGCCTGGCACTGAGTATCTGTACCATGGGTACTATCAACCTCACTTCCACGGCGGTTCCCCCTTCAATGAGGGTATGCCGCTCGTTGATCCAGCGGCTTCTGTTGGTTGGGACGAGCGCCGCCGCCCTTACGGCGGCTGGGATTTATTCGGATCCCTTTGCCCTCCAGCGATACCGATCCCGAGTTTCAATCATCATCCAGCTTACATCTCCTATCCGATGCCGCCATTTGCTCCTTTTCCTGGATGGCCTCCAGGTCAACCCGCATCCAGCATCTACATGACAGATCACATGTACCAAGCTCATTCAGAACCAAGCACAAGATCCCCTTCAAGGGGCAAATGTTACCAGATGGCCCGAGAGGCAAAGCGGCCAACACGGTCGAGAGAACAGGGCCGCAACACGGTAGCAGCGTGGCGTGCTCGCGAAAGCAATCCGGCAACACCAATCCATTCCGAAATCAAACATCTCCGAGGAGCCGCTTCGCAGGCATCTGCTCAGGATCAAGCAGGTCCCCGTCAAACCCATCCCACACGAGCCGGATCAGCACAGGAAGAAGAGTGCAATATGCAACAACATCGATTGGACGCCGCACCTAAGGCGCGACATGAACGAGGTAGGGCCAGATACCGGCTGATTAGTACAAACCCCGCAAATTCGAAGCACTCCTTTGACGATACCGACCGCTTGAAGCAGAAGATATGCTTTGAGCGCGAGTCTGAATCATCAGCCGACTCTTCTCTAAGACTCGGGAACGACAAGGTCGATCCTCGCGAACCCACCCCTTCCAGCAACTATTGTGCAGGGGAAACTGCCGAGGTCATTGCACTTCGGCTTGGATCCCCAAAATCCAACTCTGTCAAAGCTGACGGGCCCCCGACAAATGCTCCTACTGGGCCGGCGTCCACACGCCGGCATGCTAGTACACAATCATCCCGCGCACCCCAATTTCTTACTCCGAAGCCCGCCGAGCAAGGCTCGCAAGGTTCGTGGTCCCAGTCTAAGAGATGGGTAAGCCAGGAGACGAAGGAGCGTATCGCGTTCCAAAAGCTGATGCACAACTTGCACTACATGGGAGCTGACAAGTCACCATGCTTGCCCAAAACGCCTGCGGAACTGACAAGGTTTAAAGTAGCTGAAGCAGAGAGAAATGTGAAGAGAATGGCACAGGAGTTGCTTAGGTTGCAAGAAAAGAAGCGTCGAAGAAGGGGATCCCAGGCGGCGGAAACAATGAATAGCGTCAAAGTTGAGCTTTTCAAGGGGAGAAAGGTGGCCGGAAACTTATCGCCGGTTTTTGCGTCAGAGTGTTGCTTCAACGACGGCCTTCCTGCTGAGCGAGAGCTAGCCGACTGGCCGTCGCGGGCTGAACTGAAGGAGGACGGAGATCGAAGGGCTGCTCGTTATGGACGATATTTACCCCTGCCACGCCTCAACATTGTCCACCCTCGCATACTGGAAGACGAAGAAGACCCATACAACGCCGACGGCACGATTAGCTGGGAGAAGAAGGCTTTGAAGCCGATTGCAATGTTTATTCGACCTGTCACGTCCGAGCTCGATACACCGTGCTGGAAGGAGGTGCAGTTCAGTATGGAAGAGCTGCACATGCCATTGCGAGGCTTCCTAGAAGAGATTGATGGGGTTAGCCAGCAGACTGGAGAAATAGAGCGCGCGGAGGCGGAGGAGTATTGGATGTGAGTAGCGTTTGCTTGTTTTCTCGATCCTCGGTTAGTATTGGACCTCATAGCTTGCATATCCGCATCGACGAGCTCTCCGAGCAGGAATGTGTTGGGACATGTCACACGAAGGGGGGAGGGACCATGTCAAGGAAGCGGTCGACTTCAGATGGGCGGATGTAGAAGATTGAATGAGAACCGACATGTATCCGGAAGACTCGCATCCCATCACACGTAAGGTATGCCGTCACGTTGTTGCGATTCAGGGGTTTCTGGCGGAGTTACCAACCGTTGACTGGGCCGGCCGACACTAAACCTGCGCGGCGGCTGTTGGAGTGGGGTTCGAATTGGAGTCACGTGCAAATGAAAAGCTCAGCACGTGATGTCAAAGCCCCGGCTATGCCAAGTTCGACTCAGGGCGCTAGCGCAACCCACGAACCCACAACCACAGTCAATTTTCGAGGCCCTCCATTCCGCCCAAAAAGTTCATCCTTCCTCCAACCCACGACCAAACCGACAATTCGATTGCCCTGGTGAGCAGCAGATTCATCAGGTGAGTAGTATCGCGACGAGATCAGTCTCTGTGTCCCTACATCAATTTACCCATTTCCCTACTACATTCAGCAAACTCGCTGCAGCCCTGCCTTCGTGGGGTTGATCTCGCCGTCACCCGCCGCCAACCACAAGAAAAAGTATTCAGACATCAAGGCTAACCCGTCTGCCTCTGCACAGAAACCGCAATCATGGGTATCTCTCGCGACTCCCGCCACAAGCGCTCCGCCTCCGGCGCCAAGCGATCATACTACCGTGCGTAATACCATCGAAAGCCCGTATAGGCTTCACCCTTGAGTGAACCATACGTTCTGACCTCTGTCAACAGGGAAGAAGCGCGCTTTCGAAGCCGGTCGTCAGGGTGCCAACACCCGTATCGGCGCCAAGCGCGTCCACACCGTCCGCACCCGTGGCGGCAACCACAAGTACCGCGCCCTGCGCCTCGACTCCGGCAACTTCGCCTGGGCCTCCGAGGGCTGCACCCGCAAGACCCGTGTCATCGCCGTCGCCTACCACCCTTCCAACAACGAGCTTGTCCGAACCAACACCCTGACCAAGTCCGCCGTCGTCCAGGTCGACGCCGCGCCTTTCCGTCAGTGGTACGAGGCCCACTACGGCCAGCCCATCGGCCGCAGACGCCAGCGTGCTCAGGCTGCCAAGGAGGGCAAGGACGCCGAGGAGGAGAAGAAGAGCAAGGCTGTTGAGAAGAAGCAGGCCGCCCGCCACGCTAAGGAGGGCAAGGTCGAGAACGCTGTTGAGAAGCAGTTCGAGGCTGGTCGTCTGTTCGCCGTCATCTCGAGCCGTCCCGGTCAGTCCGGTCGCTGCGACGGTTACATCTTGGAAGGCGAGGAGCTTGCTTTCTACCAGCGCAAGCTCCACAAGTAAAGGGCTTTATGAGCGTGGTGGTCGGTCCCCTGGTATGGTGTTCATGGATTTCTCTCTGGTTCGGTCAATGAGACCAAGAGCTTAACGAAGCATCGGAATGGGTCCATAGGGAATTCAAAATTTCTCGCGATCAATAATTTTTTCCACTTTTCTGTCAAATCTGGTGACAAAGAGGTCGTGGATACGAACCGCTGCCCTCACCGTTGCCAGCATGCTGCACTTCACTGCCCCTCAAAAGTGCTTCAGTGCGAATGCGACTAATTTCTCTTCTTCATGAGTCTACAAAAGGTTAACGGAATCATACAGCCGTAAGCCTGTCAAGTTCGGACACCGTTTCCCATGCCGCCATCATCCCACATGCTGCGCCTGCAGAGCTGAAGGAGCAAGTCTATATACATGGAGGTCCAAGCGTCCCAGGCACACCATACATGACCAGTGGACAGGAAGGCCTAGGCAAACTGACGTTTCATATCGGACCATTTGCGAGTCAGAGTCTCGTGCTGAGAGTTTATCTATTCGGATTAGTGTGATGGTTGGCAGAATGGTATGATGATATACGCACCTCCGCGAATTGCATCTTGGTTTGCACCAGCTGCTCCTCAAGGTCCTGAAGAGTTTTCTCCAGCTCTTGGTTCTCTTCGTGTACCTTCTGGTTCCGTTTCATGAGGTCCTCTTGCTCGAGCTTCCACTGCGCCTCGATCTCTTGCGGCTGCTTGTCGATGACGATCTTCAGCTCCCGCACTTGTCCCTTGAGGCTCTCGTTCTCGTCTCTGAGCTCTTCATTTTCGACTTTCGCATGTACCATCTCAGTCGCTAATGCAGCTTGTTCGCGATCGCAGACTTCGACTCTCTCCTCCAGTTTGCGTACTTTGATAGTAAGCTGCTGATTCGACGTCCTGAGCTCATACAACTCCGTTTCTCGCGCCTTCTCCACCCTGGTCTTTTCTTCCCATTCTGCAGCGTATGCTTTGAGTGTCTCAGGTGCTATCTTTACCTCACAGGCATCCCTGATAAGCTGATCGGCCCGGTAGACTTCCTTCTCCATATTGGAGCTTGAGGATCCAAAGAATCCGCTTTCAAGCAGACTTCCTTGGCTAGGGTCCTTATCAATGTAGGCGTCGAACAGCTTGTCTTTCAAGTAGGTCGTCAATTGCTGCATATCAGACATCTCCAGGAGAGTCGAGGCATTCTTCTGCATCAGCACTATACCAAACCGAAGGATGGCGGAAAGACCCTCAGAGAGGATAAGATCGTATATCCGGAGGACGAGTTGTAGGGGGAATCGATAGGCGAACAGCGTGAGGAACCATTGGGTGGCGTACAGGTGAGGCGAAATGCCTCGCCTGTGAAGATGACAATACAATGCAGGCTCGAAATCCTCGAGCAAGCGTTCGAATTGATACAAGCGCATGTGTAACCCCGGCATGTCTTGCGTAAAGAGATCGCGTAGGCCGTAGTGGTGCATCAAACGAGCTAGTAAGCAGAAGGCCTCCTGTTCAGGCATCTGGCAACAAGGTTAGCAAGACCGTGATCCTCAGTTGCTTACAGGGAGACAAACATTGAAGAGCAAGGGCATGATGAGAAAATTCATGCCTTGGGCGTACCCCACGCCTTCGTCATACAACGCATATGCCTTGCAGACACCAAACAGGCCGTCTTGTAGTCCAGCTGCTGCTGCATATTTGGAGTAGCTTGTTCGGGCACCAAGATCCCGGCGGATAGTCTTCTCCAGCTTTTGTAGCGCCGCAGCGTCCTCCTTGGCCCTCTTCTTCCGTTCCGCGTCATGTAGAGCAGCTTCGGCGCTCTTCTCCACTTGGGGCGATGCTTGACCGTTGATGTTCGAGTGCTCGGAATGAATGGAAGATGATGACGATGCTAAAGCATCCCCACTATGAACACTGAGGTTCGTGTTGCTGGCAGAGCTCGTAGTCGTGCTGTTGCTATTCCTCGCCTTGTCCTTGTCCGTACCTTTGACAGACAGCTCCCGGTACAAGAGCTCCAGATCGTCGTTCTTGCTTTGGGACAAGACCTGCCAGATGACCCCTCGGATAGCACTGGGAATGCCTGTAGCAATTGCCCGGTTCAGTTCTTCAGCACTGGTGCGTGCTACAGCAGCTGGACCCTCGTATACCACTGACTGCCATAGATCCCAGTCTACCTCAGTCTCAGGCATGCCTGATGGTCCCGCGTTGACCCCTGACATCGTGCCTGGTGGCAAGTCGGGATTAGGCTCAGGTACTGAGGAAGCCGATGGCTTCTCGCCAAGTGAAGATTCGTCTCCTGCCGGAACCCCACCGTCAGCCCCAGGCTCCTCGCCTAAAGGTGATGTTATTCCGGCTTCCTCCCGCATTCGCAGCATCTTGAAGCGGTCCTTCAAGCTGTGTCTCGTGTTACCCTCACCCTCCCTGCCGTCCTTTTCTTCATCAAGTCTGCTCAGCATCATTTCCGGGTTGCTAGTCAGCGTTGCGACCGAGCTTGCTGTGTTCCGCCGCGGGGATGCCTGCGTGGTAGGCATCGTGTCTTTATCTTTGCTCGAAGAATTGCGAGAAAGCCATGAGAATGGACTGGTGAGTTTTCGCGTCGGCGGAGGGGGCGGCGCCGTGGCTGTCTTCTCGGGGACAGGAGGAGGTGGCGGCTGAATTGCTGATGTCGGAGGTACAGGACTGCGAGAGGGCGACTCTGCCGGGGGCGACCATGGCATAGACGGAAGGGCGCTTGTTATGCTACTCAACGATATGGTCTTGCTCGGTTGCTCCTTTTCTGCAGGGCTGTTTCGTTCTTCGGAAATGTCAGTTGATTGGAACACGTTCGCTCTTGTCATGCGGGTTGGTGGGGACTACCTTCTGGTGCCGGAGGAACCTCAGGAACCTCGTCTTCCAAGTTGACATTATCCAGGTTCGAGGTACTCGAAAATCGCTTGGATACAGGCGATGAGCCCCGGCGCGTGGTCTTATCATCAGCGTCCTCGTCCACGGTTGCTCGGCTGACCTCATTCGCATCGTCGTTAGACACCGCTGATTCAGATGGCCTCGTGTCTTTGCTATCCGTGTCCTCGTGGCTTTCGACTTCGCTGCCGTTGTCGGGGGTGTCAGGTTTGTTCGCAGACGCAGATCTTTTGGTCAGGGAGCGGACAGAGCTTGTGTCGACGGCGTCTTCGAAGGTCTCAGTATCGGCAGCCTGCCTTATTAGCATCTGCAATGTTCAAATGCTGCCCAGGTTGCAATATGTTGTGTGACCCGCCTAGCAGACCTCACTTACATTTTCTGGGTCTGAATCGGAAGAGGAGACAGATTCCCTTTTGTCCTTATCCTGAGACGCCCGGGAGGCCATCTCGTCATGCTGCGACATGTTGATCCGAGGGGGCACGGGGGCTGCGTGGAAAGCGGTGGCTTGCGGTAGCGTCACGAAGACCGACCCCTCAATCGGCAGCCATTAAGCTGTTGCGTAGGTTTCGGAGGAAGATGATGTAGGTTGAGACGTAGTTGTAGAGCCACGAGTGTGGGATGGGATAAAACCAGGGTACGCTGTCAAGAGGTTGCCGAAGTTGATTGATACCGTAGTGTTTCTTGTTTTTTGGAGGGCAACGCGCTCGGCAATTCTCGAGGTCGACGAATCGGATGGGGGTTATGGTAGTTCGTGAATCGATTGCGGGCTCGAAGCCGGCTGCGGCGAAGGGATGTGGCGTTTGTTTGCTCAAAGGGCATGTGCCATGATGGCAGACTCTTGGAGCTGGGTCTGGTTGCTAGGAGTTTCTTGGTTCCAGGGGGATCTGCTTGTCTCAGCCCCTGAGCTTGATCCTTAGCGGCCGTTGACTCCACTACCACAGCACACTGCAATTGCAACCCGCTACTACAGTACTAACTATCAAGTGGATCACACACTCATTCAGTGACCTCAAAAAAAGAGTCGTGGTAACAGTTGCAAGATACTCCTGGGGTCGCAAATGGACCCAAAGTTCGTGGAAATACTCCCACATGGTTGGTGGCGACAGACACTCGAGTTACGAAAGCCACAATGATGTGCAGCGGCAGAAGGAAACGCCACGGGCAAGGGGCTGCTCGAAACAAACAACCAGCTGTCAGTCAACAGTTGTTGAGCTCATGTAACTGAGGGAGTTGTGATATATTTTGATGGCCTGATACTGATGTTAATCCAAGTCGGTGGGCCAGCAACGTTAGTCTGGCTTTTGACTTCGAGTTCCGAGAAAGGAATCGTACTTTGGTATTCCGCACTAAGGCAGGAACCGGAAACAAAACGAAGAGGTCGATCGTCACCGACATGGGCCTGTGTAGCAGTAGTCGCGGCTTTCATCTGCCTACCAGCTTTTCTAGTTTATAGGAGTGTGCGACTAGCATTACCTTTAGTACCTATAGGAACTCTAATTCGCATGGTACTGGGTTATCCAGCCTCATTGCTCCGTACCCTGCACCAGGGATCCGTTTGGGTATCTTCTGTCAGTTGAACGGCTTGAATGATGATGTAGACGCCGCCATCACGCTATTGTACCAGAAACGCGCCGGAGTCTATTTCTTACGCGCACCAGTGATCCGTACTTATGGGATGGCTATCGGCAGTGCGATCCTCGAGGCTCGGATAAGGCTCTCACAGCATCGACACTGACCTGCAGGCATGGATTGGAACTGACTTCGATGTGTCAAGGTGGGGCTGTAAACTCTTGGGGTGGCACCTAACTATGATGTAGCTCACGCGTCAAGCAGCTGTGATCGGAATGGGAGTCGGAAAAACCGCTGGTCTGATTCCCACGTAAAACAATTTCATCGCAGTTCCACATGCGAGTCTGTTGAGTCTTCGTAGATCTAAAGTGCCGTGATATCAATGTGTCCGCTGTCAGTCAGCTCTCCAACGTTTGGTTGACAAAGCGCGGGGCAACGCAAGAGCTTAGTACGCAGCTAAGGTACATATAATAGACCGTGGAAGGCAGTCACGAAGCTAGCCTTGTGAGCGGAACGCATCGTAGAGTAGTACCTTTATGAACAAGGACCTTAACAGTATTTGCTCTGATCCCAAAGTACCTCACTTTCCTACTAAACAGTACTTATAAGGTAATACTCAAGGGCTGTAGGAGTTGAGCTTCGGAGGTGCCTTCCAGGATGCTTCGGCGAGATTCGGTGCACGGACCATCCGGACGGCTCTTGCCTCACCCCAGCGGGCACTGGCTCTGAACGCATTACGCACTGGCAGAGGCCCACCAGCACCACTTCAAGTTCAGTTCGAACTTGTTCAAGTGACGATTTCAACAAGCAACCGCGTTTTCCTCCCACAACCCCAACAACTCTTCTTTACCAACCCCGACCGACCAGTGTCAGCTGCCTTTCAACGCAGCCAGAGCTGGCACGTCATATAAAAGTTGTCAAAGCATTCTCTGCTGCGCCGAGACCGCTGCTTGATCGTCAACTCAACGAGCTCTTCTCCCACGGCGACCTGCACTCGCCTCTGGAAGCTGATCTCCGGTCGACCTCCTCGCAGCCCTTCTTCGCCGAAAGCCCGCTCGACGAACTCTTGTGAGCTCTCAAGCGGCCTGCACATGCGCTTTTCGAGATCTTCATCTACAAATAACCAGGCCCGAACCATCGACGACATTATCCCACCGTACCCTTGCAGCCTTCCTGCCCACGGCCCACGTCTCGCAGGCGATAGCCCGCCCGCCGCACGAGTCCAAGAACCAACCAACCTCTGCCTATCTTTAGAACCTGTTCAAAGGGGACGCGGAGCTGTCCATCGCTGGGCATCTCCACACCCCATCTCGAGCAACGTTGTCGACTAGCCAGGTAGCTCGATAGCTGTGGAGGGGGAGCTAGCAGCTGGTCTCGCGGCTCTGCCGCTACGATCGCCAAGATGGGCAAAATCACAAAGACGATGCAGGATAAGCACAGGGAGTTGCTGGTAAGTCCGCCGCTCCCGCAAAGCCGAATACCGACTGATACAAACCTTCACAGACTCCGTGGGTGCAATCCTATGTCGACGAGGCATGCAAGAAGCCCTTGCCGCTCTTACCAAACCATCTTGCGGAATTCCCGAGCAGATGGCCGATGGGCCGTGGCGACTTATATCACTGGATTCCACTACTCAATCGCTTCGATGCAATCTTGGAACGTTTCTGCAGCGTGTACGAGCTGAACAAAGGCCCGCAGCCCCGTGACTTCGGCTGTGAACTGCTGGTCAACCATAGTGCGGACCCAGAACTTTCAGGCAAGGACGACTGGCGCCAGAACCTACCCGACGGTTTCGAGATTCATCCTGAAGGAGATAGACTCCTGGTGGAAGCCGTCTTGAATTTCACCAGTATGCTTTTGGAACACTGCGGCAACAGGAGCATCTACGCCAGCAGCCATCACCTCAACGATCTCTTACATACGACGTCATGGACTGTGCTCCTGGCTGCGCTGCAGGTCAGCTCTGAATTGGCTCAGCGATACCAGGCTTCCGTCAAGAGACTGGGTAACAGTGCTTCGTCCCGCCACCTAAGTGCAGCTCTGCTCGCCAATCACTACAACATTGATCTTGAGAGAGTACAGTTTCTTGCATCGCCCTTTGTCAAGACACCGATTATCGGACTTGGAGATGTGGCTACACCGACACCTACGTCGGCGTCAAAGGCCAAGGATAAGGTGCAGCCAGGCGGTAGCAAAAGCGCATCGGTACAATATGCCAACGACCTCGTAGGCTTGGTCTTTTCCGACAATGAACGCTGGTCGGGTTGGGGGGATATCAAAGTCTCCTATTACCCGGAGGAGCAGCTTGTTGAGCGAGATCCCAACGCCGACGCTGGACGCTCATCGCTTCCCTCAACGCCCACCCCTCTGCGAAGAAGCCATACAATGAACACACAGACACATGCGACCCCAAGAGCTCGCCATACGTCTGGAGAAGACTCATCTCCTATGGGCCCCAAGACTCCAAATTTGCAGGATGGCGGTTCCTCTACTGGACCCAAGGTCTTTGAGTTGCCCCAGGCGATACTGAAAACCTCTTCTGTCAAGGATCTCATGGCACTCTGCCCACCAAACATGCCTTCAAACGCAAGGTATGAAGTATTCAACCGATGGAGGGTTGCCAAAGCGCTCCTTAGTTCACCTGAAGAACGCCGCTTTGCACTGGCGACCCGACTACTAGCCATACTCAACCTCGCCTACATACATAACGAGTCTGTTCTTGTTGAGAAAGTGCTGCGCCAGGATATGGATGAAACACGACGCTTTCAGCTCGTATATCAGCTCGCAGAGCTCATTCGGCCATCATCCGACGGGCAGGTCGCTGTGCCCATATGGATTCAGACTATATCTCTGACGCTATTGGAGGCCATTTCAATGTTCGTAGGCAAGTTCAACGATGTGCTCTCGGCACTCAATGCCACCGTTAATCACGGTGTTCTTATGTATGTCATTCGCAAGGCGATCGCTGGCATGCAGAACGATGACGAGACGGAGAACAGTGGGAAGATGACACAGCTCGACGAATGGCGGGACAGTCTGTTCTCCCTGACACTTTACTTGTCGATGCAACCTCGTGCTGGTCCTGAGATGGTCTCTGCTGGACTAATGGATGTGTTGATCGATATGCTTAAGCTTCGATCCAACGTCGCCAGGCGCTACCATTCAATGGTTGTTGGCTTCCTAGACGGCATTATTTGGATTTACCAGAATGCCTTCACAGCCTTTTTCAACGTCGGTGGCTTGGACGCCATTGCTGACCTTGTCGTCACTACCGTCGACGACGCGAATGACCTTGTAGCTCGGGGCCTTGGTACTTCGCCCGATCAACAATCTGCAGCAGTCGACTACAAAATCCCATACTACCAGCAGCAGACTCTGAGATGGCTTTTCAAGTTCATCCACCACATCATGTCCAACTCCTACACGTATGGTGGCAACACAGACAGGTTGTTGCGAAACCTGGCAGACAAGGCCGAATTACTCAACAGCTTGCGCACTGTGATGGCGAACAAGGACGCATTTGGGACTGTGGACTGGACTACGAGTGTGACAATCCTTAGTGATTTCATCAACAACGACCCCACGAGTTTCAGTATCATCATGGAATCTGGTATGATCAAAACCTATCTTGAGGCGATCACTGGAAGCTCTGTCAACAGCGAGGTTCCTCCACAGCCGACCACAGATGATCAGGGGGTCGGCAATGACTCTGCGAGTCCATCCGATGCCTTGATAGCTGATCTCGATGACGATGGGCGCCCTCATCCAATTCCCGAAGAGGACATCCGCCAACTGCAGCGCGAATCTATCGCAAGCGGCATCCTAGTGTCCTCGGAGGCTATGAATGTCGTGCCCAGTGTGCTCAACTCTATTTGCCTCAACAACGCCGGTATGAAGCTGGTTGTTTCCGTTCGAGCTTTTGACCGTTTTCTGGAGGTTTTCGAAAGCGCAGACCACGTAGCCTGCATGGAATCGGATCCTGAACTGAGCCAGAGCCTTGGTGGTAGCTTTGATGAGCTGGCTCGCCACCACCCTGCTCTCAGAACACCAATTTCGAACGCGGTTCTCGATATGGTTGCCCGGGTTCGTTTCCTTGGCATTGAAAAAGCGCACAGCGCAGGCTGGGGGGCTAAGCTTCTCGTCACAGCTGACGATGGGAAGATCGGTGCCGTTTCGACTGACGGAAGCTTTCACGCGACACCCGTCAACAACGATGGTCAGGATGTTGACATGGCCGAAGGGAATCAACCGCAAGCTTCCGAAGACGAGTCTGGTTGGAAGATCGAAAAAGCTACCGAGTCCTTCACTCCCTACGTTCTACAGATGTCGCTCTTTTTATCAGCATACGTTACAAACAGCACCATGAAACGCAAATTCATTGAAAAGGGCGGCCTGCAGCTCTTGCTCGACATTGCGGAATCGCCTAGCCTTTCTGTCGTTTTCAATGACTCTCTTGCTAGTCGTCAGCTGGGCAATGTCATTTCGGGCTTGGTTTCCATGTCTCCGGTTCGATGTCTGCCATCGGTCCTAAACCGAACTCAAGCAGCTATCGATCTCCTGGAACCAATTGCCTCAAAGACGGAACCTATCCCGCCTTACTTTGCCCCTTTTATCAGGCCTACTCCCTCAGCTAGCAATGCTGACCCCGACGCTGCGCAGGTTATCGCCAGCGGAACGAAAATTGTGAAGGCGTTGCTCAATGCCCAAACTTTTATCAAAATCCTGTCCGAGTGTTTCCACTCTTCAAGGTCCCAAGCATTGACGTTTCACTCGGTCAATGTCTACGACCTATTTCAGCGACTGATTCAGTCAATCGGGCCTATGTTCCGCGGAGTCCTCGCTGAAGAAGCCGGTCAGCTCCCGTTTGTGCCCTCGAGTTGGACCGAAAAGACAAATTCGGCAGAGATCTCGTCGACTGCGGCCAATGTTACTTCATCAGCTATTCGTACTCAGCTTGTCAACTTGCTGGATGAATCTGGCACGGATGCGGCTGCCAGTGCAGAGGGAGCTGATGACGACAGTAAAGCCACGGCTCGCAACAAGTCTGATCCTCGATTCCAGAACTATGAGATCTTGACGAACCTCCTCCAGTCCTTCATCCCTTCGACCTTCCCACTTCTTCAGGCTGTAGGCAAAGCTGTGCTTCCAAAACGCGAGCCTGGCGGAGGCCCAGACCCCTTTTTGAGACTCCGCCAAATCGATGTTGCTCAAGCTCTTGCGGATTCGGTTCTCGATCATCTTAAACCTTCTGTCGCCACGCCGGACCCTTCCTCCAAGGACTTTCACTACTGGGGCATGATGTTGCACGTCATTGAGAGGCTGCTGATTGAGGACGGTCACCCTCGCCATCCTGATCGCGCGAGTGTGCAAATTCTCGCGCCAGTCCTGATTGCCTTCAAAGAACGCGGCGGCCTTGACGTTATGAACTCTATGCTTGGCATCTTCCAGCAGCATGTTTTGCAAGGCAGTGGCACTGCTGAACCACCGAACGCTAAATCTGCGATTGCAGCAATCACTTTGAAAAAGGTGCTGGACTTGTATCAGGTTCTTGCCAACGGAAAGTACATTATCGATACCGGAAATGTCAGCAATCTACAGCGCCACACGGATAAGCAGCTGACTGTGCCCAACGTCTTGGCCCAGCTCGTTGTTGAAATTCGAGGTATTATCTTACCCGCAATCGCAACCTTATGGACCTCAGGCCTTGTGGAAAAGGTCTCTGACGAGACTGCCAAGCGCTTGTTGGACGTTCTGAAGTTGATAGCGCGGGCAGAGAACGAGGCCCCATCGACACCAAAGGAGAAAGCGCCTTTCTCCCTTCTCAAGTACAATGAGAGGCGGTTTGATTGGGCTGCAGCACGTCGAGAAGTTGATCATCTTGCCGCAAGATTTGACAGGGACCTAGCCTACGAAGCTGTGTTCAGAGCCAATGGCCAAAACCAAACCGCAGAGGAGTATTGTCAGGCCCATGCAGCAGGCAACGGCGGCCCAAGAAACCCGATTCCTGCCGCCGATATCGACACGACCCCAGCAAGTGACCGTCAAGAACCAATGCCACAGCCTTCGCCTGAAGAATCAGATACATCGGACTCCGATGATGAGGATCGCATGTCTCTCGATGCAGACAGGCCCTCGGAAGGAGCTCCCACCGAAGCGCCTGCCGCCAATGTACCCAGTTCTACACATGCGCAGACGACGAACGCACCCAGTGTTGTCGTAGCCCCCGTTTCCGAGCCAGCTACCTTTGTCGTTACAAGGGAGGGCTTAGATGAGCAGCGAGACGCTCTTCGCAAAGACCTGATCGATCGATGTCTCGACGTCATTCGCACACACCCTGACACGGCCATTGAGGTTTCCGAATTGATTGACAGTATGGTAATGCGACCTAAAAAAATGGACATGATGGAAGACGTATGCTCCACTCTCACCTTTGCGCTATCCTCGTTGGCAATGGACGAAGACGAAAGGAAGCGCAATGGTCAATGCATATCCTCCTACGCTCATCTGTTGGCTCTTCTTCTACAGGACCGGGGCTTCTTCCTGCATTGCAAGGATACTTTAAGGGATCGTGTCGACGAGTACACATCTCTAATTAAAATACCGGCACCTGGCACACAGGATGAGATGCCCCCTTGGATTCCCTATCTGCTTCTCATTTTGGAGATCCTTCTGCGCGAGGACGAAACCCCTGTAGCTGTTGAGTGGAAGCCACCCAAATCCCTTGACGATCAGGTCGCCGATCCGATCGTGCAATTACCAGAGCCCTTGGTTACGACAGCTCAGCGAGAAGTCCTTCTCGAATCAGTGCTAGAGTCACTCCCTCGTGTCGGGAAAGAGGGCGTTCTTGCTATGTCCACACTGAGGATACTTGTCATCCTAAGCCGTAACAGGACCTTAGCGAAACGTGTCGGGGACAAGAAGAACCTCCAACGGCTGTTTCTTATGGCTAAGCAGCTTGCTGGTTCTGGATCTGAACGACTCAAACAGAGCACAATGACAACCTACATCATGACAATCCTGCGTCACATCATCGAGGACGAGGACGTCATGAAACAAGTCATCCGGACTGAGCTTCGTGCTGATTTCCCTAGTATTACCCGGCACCCGAACCGATCTCCCGATGTTGCTGCAGTGCTGCGTCACTTCGCAGCACTCGCCCTTCGGGCTCCGGGCGTATTTGTGGACGTGGTTAATGAGGAACTCAAGTTCGATCGATGGTCTCCTGCTGTTGAGGAGACCCACAGCAAACCTCCGACACTGGTTCTCAAAGACAGCAATGAACGACCGCAAGTGGAAGAACCATCAGAAGCCGCTACGTACACCGATGTTAAGCCCACGACGGAAACCTCAGACAAAACGATGGCGGACACCCCGAAACTCCAGCATGATGCCAAGCGACCATCCGTTGAAAACCCAGACGGCGTTGTTCACTTCCTCTTGTCAGAATTGGTCAATTATCGTGAGGTGGATGACAAGGAGGCAGCCACATCCACGAACCCGATCCAAGGAACGGGGTCTGAAGATCACGAAACCACCACATCAGGTGATGCTGTCGAAGAGTCGAGCAGCCGCGACAAGAAGCCTTCGAAGCCTGTGTTCAAGGCCGAGAACCACCCGATCTTTATCTATCGCTGTTTCCTGTTGAACTGCCTGGCCGAGCTTTTGCAGAGTTACACGCGGACCAAAGTCGAGTTCATCAACTTCAAACGAAGTGCACCTCCGCTGTCCTCGAATACTCCCGTCAAACCCCGTACTAGCGTTTTGAACTATTTGATCTACGACCTACTTTGCCAAAGCAATCTGAGTGGCACGGCAGAGAATATTGCATCCAAGAAGAGGGCGGCAACCTCTGCCCATACTCAGCGCGTCTTGGTAGCTCTTGTCAGTAAGACCAAGGAACGCCTGATAGATCGCAGCCTACCCAAGTATGCCTACGATGACGATGGTGATCTTCTGTTTGTTCGCAAGCATGTCCTCGATACTGTGCTGAAGGCGTACGAGAAGGCTCCTACATCAGATGACCCCTTGGAGGTACGATATTCGCGAATGCAGAGCCTTGCAGAGCTCATGGCTCAGATGATGGGCGACAGAGATAGGGAGAACGGCACTCACACCCGCCCTCCGACTGTCTTGCAAGCTCTTTCGCAGGCTCAGCTGCGCCGCCTCATGTACGAGAAAGGCTTCATTGAGAAGCTCACCTCATCAATTGCTGAGATCAACCTCAACTTCCCCGGTGTGAAGCGAGCAATCAAGTATGTGCTCAGAGTTCTTCGTACCCTCACCGACACAGGAAAAGACTTGAGTCATTCAGATCTACTGGAGGCCAACCCGAGCGCCGAGACTGTTGACGATGATATTGCATCGTCGTCCTCTCTTTCTGAACTTGAGGACGATAGGGAGGACACACCTGACTTATATCGGAATTCTTCCCTCGGTATGTTGGAGCCGCGGGATGAAGATGATGATTCAGACGAGGATGACGAAGAAGGCGAGGAGTATTACGGCGACGAATACGACGATGAAATGGATTATGATGAAGAAGGCATATCCGAAGACGACCAGGACAACATTAGCGAAGACAGTGAGATGGGCGAAATAGAGGGCTTGTCAGGCAATCCCGGGGTCGTTGAGGTTATCATGGATGATGACGATGACGATGACGACGATGACGACGACAGCGAGGACGACGACGAAGACGAAGATTCAGATGACGTCGATTCGGACGACATGGAAGACGGCGAAAACAGAGTCGAGATCATCAATGAAGACGGTGAGCCGCTTGACGATGACGGCAACCCCGAGTGGGAAAGCGACAATGAAGATGAAGAAGTTGAAGCTATGGGCGCCGACGACCTAGATTACGAGGCAGCCGCACAGGACGATGATGAGATGGATATGCACGGCATGCCACCACCGGCTGGTTTGTTGGACGACATGGCTCAAGTCCTCATGGAAGGTATGGACGGCGATGTCTACGACCCTGAAATGATGGCTGAGCACTATCCTGACGATGGCTTCGACGACGAGGGCAAGCACCCCACACTCCCAATGTATCGAGCACCACTGACAGATGCAGAGGATGAAGAAGCGGATGATGTCATTGACGATGATGACGAGAATCCTTATGATGAAGACTATCCTCGTAAGCTATCTTCCATGATTGCCTAGATCCGAGATTTTAACCGTTTTCAGTTGATGATCCTCCACCACCTATCTCGATGCCTGCCCTGGGCTCCCTGGGCTGGGACGCCATGAACCCTGACCATGACCGTCATATCTCACGGGTCAGACGCCACGGCATGCCTAGATTGCACGTTGGACATGGCGGCCAAGCCCTCATGGGAGAGCTAATTCCGGGTGTCGGACAGATGATGGGCGGTCCCGGTGATCCAGTCGGTGAGTTCTGAAATCGATTTCCTCCGGTCGCAAATACTAACAGTGGCAGACTTCCGTAGCTACTGGAGCCGCCAGTCTCATCGACCATCTGGCAACCAGCCTACGGCAGAGGATGGTGTCAACCCTCTTCTTCGCCGACAAAGCCAACAAGCGGAACATCATGCGCGCGCTGGTCATTCTCATGCTTACCGAATTCCTGATGACATCCTCACCGGCGTGGGCCGTCACGATGGGCCTATGGGCTTGATAGGCGAGCTTATGGATATTCTTCCCCCGGGCCGCGACGGTCGACTACGCTTCACCGTCTCTAGCATGGGTGGCGCTGGTCATCATCATCACCGCGAATTGTTTGGCCCTCGCGACCCACGACGTGATAGAGGGCGCGAAGCCACTACAACTGAGCCTAACCAAGCAGTATCATTCAGCATTCAGTCCACCATGGATCGCTGGAGCGCCGAGGCACGTCTTCTCTTTGGCAGCGAGCTTACAACTGCGAGCTTGCGTCTGTCAAATGAAATTAGCGCATCCTTAACGCCGGCGGCCCTAGCACGGGAGAAGAAGTTGAAGGAAGAAGAGGCAGAGAAGAAGCGCAAAGCAGAAGAAGAGCGCAAGGCCAAGGAAGAGGAAGAGCGCCGCGCACGAGAGCAAAGAGAACGTGAAGAAAGAGAGGCAAAAGAGAAGCAAGAGGCAGAGGAGCGCGAGGCAGCTGAACGGGCTGCTGCGGAAGCTGCTGCCAGTAACCCCTCGTCCACCGCCAACACTAGTCAAGCCAACATCCCTGACAGCGGTGCCATGGAAGGCGTGGAAGCTACTCAAGGGGACACTGCTAGGTCGCAGCCTGATGGCCCTGGTGCAGATCAGCCTAGGGTCATGGCCCTCATTGGTAACCAGGAGATTGATGTCACTGACCTTGGCATCGACCCGGAATACCTCGCAGCTTTACCTGAAGAGTTTAGGGAGGAAGTCATCGCCCAAACCGTCTCGGAGAGGAGATCCCAGGCTCGGGAAGAAGCGCCTACAGGGGAATCGCCAGCCGCATTCCAAGAATTCCTCGACGCCTTGCCGCCTTCTCTGCGCCGAGAAATCGAACAGCAAGAAGCGCAGGAGCAGCGCCGCCGTACAGGTAGCAATGCTCGGGTCAGTCTCGCCGGTGGAGCGCGTGACATTAGCGGTGCTGACATGGAGCCCGCCGACATACTCCTCACACTTCCGCCTGAGCTTCGCAACCAAGTGCTATTAGAACAGGACGCGGATATGCTCGCGCATCTACCCCCCGAGCTTGCAGCACAAGCCCGACGTCTCCAAGAGGAACGTGGGGGCCCGGAACCTGGTGCACCACAGATGACAATCAGCCGAGGAGGCGCAGGATCCGGCAGATTGGCGCAACGTCTTGCGCACCGCGAGCAGCCGCCAGCAAGCAGCGACAACAAGGAGCAACGCCGAGCGGTGGTCCAAATGCTGGATAAAGCAGGAGTTGCTACGCTGGTTCGACTCATGTTCATTACTCAACAAGGCTCCGTCCGAAGCTATCTGTTCAACGTTTTTGCAGACGTTTGCGAGAATCGTCAGAACCGTCTCGAGGTTGTCAGCACTGTGTTGAGTATTTTGCAAGAGGGCAGCGCGGATATGCATGCGGTCGACCGCAGCTTCAGTCAGCTCTCTCTCAAGGCGAAGCGCAACAAGGAGAAGGAAACAGACCAAAAGACACCTCAAAGCCTCAAGAGAACCTTGACAGGGCTAAATTTCGCCGCACACACGCACACGAACTCCGAGACTTCACCTCTTTTGGTAGTGCAGCAATGCCTTGACCTTTTGGTGGACTTGACAATCAAGAATCCTCATGTTTCTTGGTTGTTCCTGACCGAGCATGAGATTGTAGGTTCGACACTCAAGCGGGCTTTGACTCGCAAGAACAAGGGCAAAGACAAGGAGTCCAAGTCTCATAAATACGCCATCAATTCTCTCCTAACATTGTTGGACCGAGAGATTATTATGGAGAGTTCAGTTGTCATGACGCATCTTGCAGACCTCCTCAACCGAGTTACTTTGCCATTGCAAGCTCTTGAGCGTCGGCGGAAGGAGGCTGAAGAGGAGGCCCAAAAGAAAACGAAGGAGGGTAGCGAAGAAGACAACAAGCCTACTCCGCCTGAGGGTTCCTCCCAGCAACAATCCCAAAGTGCCGAAGGCACAGGTGATCAACCCGACGAAGCAACAACTTCCAAGGATATCCAAGATGCAGATGGGGCGCCGGACACCGAGAAAGATGCAAAGCCAGAGAATGAGGACGCCACACCAAAAAAGAGGTCTCGTTTGATCCAACCGCCAATCATACCTCAACAATATCTCAGGTTTGTGGTCCGCATATTCGTCGCCAGGGAATGTAGTTCCAAGACGTTCCAAAACACCATCTCAACCATAAAGAATCTGTCAACTGTCCCGGGAGCCAAGGCAGTGTTTGGGCAAGAACTTGTTAGTCAAGCTCGACTTTTGAGTAAGAACATCGTCTCCGACCTCGGCGAGTTGCTGCCGCACATCGAAAAAGCCACCACGGGTACTGAGATTCAAGGCCTAGCTCTGGCCAAATTTTCTCCTGGCGCTTCGGAACAGAACAAGCTTCTTCGAGTGCTTACGGCATTGGACCATCTATTCGACGGGAAGAATAAGGATGGCAGTGCTGAGAAGAACGAGAAGCAAGACCTCCTTTCGACTTTGTACCATAAGTCGTTCTTCTCGGAGATGTGGGAGAAGCTGGGAACTTGTCTTGCAGCCATCCACGAGCGAGAAAACATGTTCAACGTGGCAACAATTCTCCTTCCGCTCATCGAATCCCTCATGGTCGTTTGCAAGAACACTACAGCCGCCGAAGACCAAGCCCAGGCGGATAGCGGCAAGGACATTCTTATGACGAGCCCTCCCCCTGAATCTCGCACCGCAAACCTCTTCTTCTCCTTCACCGACCGTCACCGCAGAATCCTCAACGAACTTGTTCGGAACAACCCTAAGCTCATGTCGGGGACCTTCGCACTACTTGTGAAGAACCCCAAGGTGCTTGAATTCGACAACAAGAGGAACTACTTCAACCGAAGCGTCCACTCACGAACTGGACAACCTCATCACGGTCGACCTAACTTCCCTACAATGCACCTCTCTGTTCGCCGTGAACAGGTGTTCCACGACTCTTTCAGGTCACTGTACTTCAAGAATGGCGATGAGATGAAATACGGCAAGATCAATGTGAAATTCCACGGAGAAGAGGGTGTTGATGCCGGCGGTGTCACGCGTGAGTGGTTCCAGGTCCTTACTCGTCAAATGTTCGACCCGAACTACGCCCTCTTCATTCCAGTCTCCTCGGACCGAACTACTTTCCACCCGAACAAAGCAAGTGCCGTCAACGAGGAGCATCTGATGTTCTTCAAGTTCATCGGTCGAATCATTGGGAAAGCCCTCTACGAAGGCAGAGTACTCGATTGTTTCTTCAGCCGCGCTGTGTACAAACGTATACTCGGCAAGTCCGTGTCTGTCAAGGATATGGAGTCTTTCGATCCAGAATACTACAAATCTTTGTGCTGGATGCTAGAGAACGACATTACAGATGTCATCACGGAGACGTTCTCGGTAGATGAGAATGAATTTGGCGTCACCACAGTTGTGGACTTGGTTCCCAACGGCCGAGACATTCCCGTAAATGAGGAAAATAAACAAGACTACGTTCGTCTTGTGGTAGAGCACAGGCTCTTGTCTTCTGTTAAGGCACAGATGGAGGCCTTTCTCATGGGGTTCCACGATATCATCCCTCGGGAACTGATCTCCATTTTCAACGAGCAAGAGCTTGAGCTGCTGATATCTGGACTGCCCGAGATCGATGTTGATGATTGGAAGAGCAACACAGAGTATCAGAACTACAACCCTTCATCTCCCCAGATTCAATGGTTCTGGCGTGCTCTGAGGTCTTTCGACAAGGAGGAGCGCGCGAAGCTACTTCAATTCGTCACCGGCACAAGTAAGGTCCCTCTTAATGGCTTCAAGGAGCTGGAGGGTATGAATGGAGTGAACCGTTTCAACATTCATCGTGATTATGGTTCCAAAGACCGTCTGCCCACGTCTCACACATGCTTCAATCGTAAGTCTTAGCCCCCTCGCCCGAATGAGTTGATGCTAATAAGGCCTAGAACTCGACCTTCCCGAATATGAAAGTTATGAGGCTTTGCGCACGCAGCTCTTCAAGGCTGTCACACAAGGAAGCGAAGGCTTTGGTTTCGCGTAAATATTGCTAAAAGCATGCAGGGGGGAACGCCCCGATTAGAGAGCACGTTGAGTTTTGGGCGGGTGCAGCATGATTGGCATGATAAAATGCGTGTTTTGATTTCTCTAGTTTTTAGGTTTGAGACCGGTTCCTTGGCGTTGGGTTTTGCGACCGTCAAGGAGAGAAGTGCAGGTCTCTTCGTGGTGAGGCAGCAGACTATCAACTAGGAACTGGTCTAGGTAGCATAGGTCCAGTCATCATAGACAGAATGACCAGCACTACGCAAACACCAGCCTGGCACAACCCACCTTTTCACGAGCGCAGAGATTCACTATTCCAGGGTGATTATCGGCGGTCAGTTGACGGACAGGAGCACATCCGTAGCACCAGGGTCTACGAGGTTAGGAAATCTCGGTCGATGTTGAACCCGTGCATCATTCGCATCATTTCCTTGTGCAAGGTAGGGAGATTGGGGTCATCAAGAACGCATTCGATTTCATCAAAGTGCCTCTAATACAGCCGTGCGTGAAGGGCCCATCCCGAGCCTGGAGTGATCCCCACTCCCAATGCATGCAATCACAAGAGACGGGGGTATGAACTTTGTGAAGAGTGAAATGCCAAGTCTTTTTCCCATTTTCATGCTCATTATAACGCCAGGACCGACAACCCTCTACTTGCGCATGGAAGAAGCGCGACGCTTGCGGGCGTCGGCCTTGTTGGCCTTGGCCTCGGCGACACGCTTGGCCAGGATCTGAGCGTACTCGTTCTGCGAGAGGTGTTAGCGGAGGTTCAGAGGCGTGCGGGAGAGGAAAACGTACGGCCTCGTCCTTGACCTTCTCGGCCTGACGCCTCTTGAGGGCAGCGCGGTGGCGCTTGTGCTGGAGACGCTGAGGAGTGACCAGGCGCTGGATCTTGGGGGCCTTGGTGTAGGCCTCCTTGCCTTCGCCCTTGGGCTGAACCTCGCGACGGATAACGTACTTGCGGACCTGTCGATTCGTGATTAGCATTACGGCAAGATTTTAAATGCAGGGATCTCTGCCTCCTCTCGTCCTTCGTCTTCCCTAAATACCAACACTTGTATAGTATCCATGACGGAAAGGCTCAGGAAACGGAGTTCCTCTCACACTCTACCCGGACTGCCATCTTCGCCACGGCAGCTCCGGGCAGGCGATGATCGAGTATGGCATTCGTTGCGTAGGGAGCAGACATACATCGTCATCCTTGGTGAGGCCGAAGAACCTGCGGATCTTGGTGGCGCGCTTGGGGCCGAGACGCTTGGGGTGGACGACGTCGGTCAGGCCGGGGATGTCCTCGTCGCCCTTCTTGACGATGGCGAGGGCGAGGACGGACATGTCCATGTCGACGATGCAGCCGCGGACGGACTTGCGCTTGCGCTCACCGCTACGGCGGGGGCGGTAGCAGGAGTGGCCGTCGGAGAGCAGGAGCTTGACACGCTTGTTGATCATGACACCCTGCTTCATGGGGAAACCCTGCTTGTCGTTTCCACCAGTGATGCGGAAGATGTAGCCCTTGAACTCGTCACCGACGGAGTCACCAGGGACTTCCTGGCCCATCTGTTATGCGTTAGACATCGTTCGTGCGGCCGAAGCGCAGGCTTGGGGGGGTGGTCGACGTACGCGCTTCTCCATGAAGACGTTGAGCTTGCGCTCATCCTCGATGTCGAAGAGCTTCTGGCTGCCATTGGCAGGGTAGGAGACGTTCAACTGGGTACGTTGTCAGCAAATGTTCCGTCCGTCGACGTTTTCGCCAGATCTCGAAGCCAGTCGGCGGCGGCAGCAGCGAGAAGACTCGAGGAAAATGTATTTCGACCGCTTCATTTTGCTTCGCTCCGTCGCTTCGAAATCGACTCGGATGGATGGTCGTACCTTCATCTTGCCGGTGGTGTTGCAAGGGAATTGACCTGGCGGATTAGTTGGGCGATGGGGAGTGAAGTTCGGCGGAGGCTGCTTGAGGGTCGAAGATTTTGTTCAAAATGGACCGGTGCGCGGCACTAGGGCTTGTGAGATTTGCGCCAATGAGAACAGGCCTGAGGCGGTTGGCGGGCTGCCGTACCCGTGGTTTCCCCGTAATATTGAGCGCCCCACTTGAAGCACCAGCCACACTCCGCTCAACGACCCGAGCTGCCAAGCCACAAGTTCACTGACCCTTGTCGCGTCGCGCCTCAAGCCATCTCCTCAGGTACGACGAAGAGTAGTTTCACTCCCGGGGTTAGTGTGAATGTCCCCAACTCACAAAAGTCGAACATTCAATAAGACTTCCACGAGCGACAATGGCCTCAATAAAACTACATCCTCCTCTTAAAGGGCCCAACGCGCCCTCTCCCCTCCCCCAAATTGTCCAGACCCCATCAGGCCTCGCGCTCCTCGAGCTCCAAGGCACCATCAACCACCCCAAGGATACCACCACCGGCGAGGCCCTCCCCGACTTCAACTTTGGCCGCCTCGACTTCCCAGATTACAGCCCCGACGTCATCGGCTCGGCCTGGATGAAGAGGGTGTTCCTCTACGTGGGGAATTATCAGCGGCTGAATGGGGAGCTGAAGAAGATGCCCAAGGCGTTTGCCGTGGTGAGAAAAAAGCATTCTCCTGGTGAGGTGGATGGGGATGTGACAATGGCGAATGAAGAGGGAGAGGATCGAGGGGCCGAGGGGAAAGGGGAGGAGTTGGAGGTCGTCGAGATCATCAAATATAAGTTGATATTCTCCGGCAGACCGGAACCCGTCGGTACGGCTCACGCCCCCTCGTGAGCTTCTGATGGATGGAAAACTGTTCAAAAGATTACGCGGCTCGTAGACGGCATTGAGAAATGGCGGGTTTGGATATTTACATAGCATGGCGTTGGTAAGCGGTAAAGGAAGGTGCGCTTGGTTTTGGTTTATTTCAATCTACCCCTGGTCAGGGCACTTCACCCCGACCCAACATCGATCTCCTTGGTCCTGCCCAGCCCTTCCCGTCCGTAATAATCCATCGGGTATACATTCTCCTTCTCCCATCCCTCCCTCACGCCCAAGACAACCAACGCCTCATACGGCGTCAACAGGGGGCGCGGGAACGCATACCCCCAGTCAATGCTCAGCCTGGGGCACGCAACCTGCACCCAGCACTCAACGTCACTCATCATCGCCAGCTTTCCCGGGAAGATCTCGCTCAGCAGCAGGTTGATGAAGGGGATGCCCTTCTCCTTGAGCCTGCGCTCGATGAGGGCCATCGTGTGCGGGTTGCCCTGCCGGCCGAGGGAGCCGAGGATGAGGCCCCATTTCGTGGCTTTCTTGGCCGTTGAGATGGCTGAAGATCGGAGCGTGCGCATTTCGTCGTGCTCGTACGTCTCACGCGTGAGCTTTCTAGAGTAGGGATCGTACCGATACGCCGGGATGCTCGGGTTGTGAATCATGATGCTCTCGAGGTGGAAGCGCCCGTCGCCCAAGTACAAAATCAGGTCAATCTTGTCGTCATCCTTCAACCTCGGCGACGTGCACCCCAAAATCTCCCCCTTGGACAAGGGCGCGATCTGCGGGACGAGGACTGTGAACCCCGCCTTCTCCAGGGAGGACTTGACGCCGTGGATGGTGGCGTTGAACTGAATCGTCCCGACTAGCGCGATAGTCTTGCCGGTCGCGAAGTTGCGCTCAAGAGAGTTGAGTAGATGTGCAGTGTCGATGCTAATGTCTACGAAGACGTACAGGGTCTTGATCTTGGTGACGTCGACCGGTATCAGGCACGAGTGCGCGTAGTGTACCAGGAGGTCGCACCCCAGCGCCCGGGCCGTGTAGTCATCGATGCAGCACGCACCGTAGGTGACGTCGCCCATGATGAGGGTTTCGATTCCGGGGCAGAACTGCGTGAGAATGTCGGATATAGTCGTTGCGAAGAGAAGAAGACCCTCGGGCATCTGTAGGGCGACCTTCTTGGAGCCCGATGTCCGGATGCGATGGATCGTCTTAGGGATCTCGAAGGAGTAGTTTGGTGGTAGTAAAGATATGGCAGCCTTCAGGTTCTCATCTTCTAGGATCTCTTTTGGAACTTGATTCAGCAGCCTCGGTGGACGCTTTGGCTTCGCGGCTGTCAAACGAGTCAGTGTTGGGATCTCAGTTGAATGAAGACAGGGAATGCATACGCCCGACGGCTGTGCTGTCGCCCGGGGCGCCATTTGTTTTCGATGCAGCCGTCTCGTTAGCCGTCCGACGGCCTACGAAGCGTTTCTTGGGTTGTCTGGCGACAGGTTCTGAAGGCTCGGGTTCCGAAGGTGTGGGTTGAGACGACTGAGCTGCTTGTCGTTGGGCTTCCTCTATGTCAGCGGCGATGCCGAGGTCTGTTTGGGCGCGGTCTTCCTCCATTACTAGGGAAATGCAAGAAGAAAGACAAGGGAAATTGGGGTGTACGAGATTTTACGGTGCTTGGGTGGTGAGGTTGATTAGTGAAGTTCAGGTTGGGTGAGGTCTAGGGTGGAGTGACTTCCCCTCTGGGAAAGTTTTTTTTGCCCCTTGTAAGCGTTTGCCTCTCTACTTGAACAGCATGAAACTTCACCCCCTTTTCCGACGGCAACTACTAGTTTTCTACACATGATTCTTAAAAGTCCGGCGCGGGGGTATTATTCTGTTACACTGCTCTACACAATGACGCTGGCATTTGGTAATCACTGGCCATGGGGCCTATCATTAAGTACATGCAATCTCACTACATCTTAGAGCTCCTTGATGTGCTCCTCCTGCTCCTCCTCATCGTCAAAGACGCTGAAGTGGTACCTAGCCCTCAGGACGTAGGGGTCGTCCCCGGGGCCGAAGATCTGCTTCTCCTCGCGGAACCAAGAGGGGTTGTTGATGCCGTCAATGTAGTCCTGCACCTCCATGACGACGCATCCGTACTGGGGAATAGTCCTGGGGAAGTCCTCGTCGTCGAAGATACCCTGGTCCTCCTTGAGGGTGAGGGTGCCATTCTGGCCGTTGCACGAGTAGACCTGGAAGGCGTCCTGGTCGGTGTAGATGTCGATGTTGATGCCGGACCAGGCGCTGTAGAGGGTGGCAACGGGGGAGTGGGTGCGCCAGTCGTAGTTGCCGAGCTGCTGGCGGTTGACGGTCCAGCAGTTGTCGTAGCCGGTGCAGTTGAAGCCGCAGTTGCCGTGGATCTCGTCGTCGTCGAAGGAGGCGCCGATCTGCTTGGGCTCGGACCAGAAGTCGTTGACGCTGCCCTTCTTGTTGGCGAGGATCTCGCCGGTGGGGATGAGGATGTTGTCGACGGCAACGCGCTGGCCCGAGTAGGGCAGGTGCAGGGAGTGGTTGAGGGCGGACTGGGTCTCGTTGTTGGCGAAGCCGTCGAGGTTCCAGTAGGCGTGGGAGCTCAGCATGATGGGCGTCTTCTTTGTAGTGGGAATGCCGACCATGCTGATGTCCCAGTCGTTCCCGTCGATGGTGTAGGTGATGTAGCTGATGACCTCACCCGGGAAGCCCTCCTTGCCGTCCGGGTCGACGATCTTGAAAGTGAGGCTGCTGTCGGTGTGGGCCTCGACGGTGAAGTTCCTCCAGCCCCAGCCGTCCTTGCCGCCGTGCAGACTGTCGAGCCCATCCGGGTGCTCCTCAGTCGGGTTGTCGTTGGCCGTGATGTGGTACTCCTCGCCATCAATCTCAAAGGTGGAGTTCTTGATGCGGTTGGCGTAGCGGCCCACGACGCTGCCGTAGTTGGGGTGCTGGCCGTCGAGGGTGTAGTAGGTGGCGTTGTCCCAGCCGGCGATGATGTCGCGCTCGATGCCGTGCTTGTCCTTGATGTGTAGGTCCGAGATGGAGGCGCCGTAGGGGACGAAGCCGGCCTTGATAGTCTTGGACTCGATCCAGTACTTGCCGTCCTTGTCGGGCTTGGGCTTGGTGTCGTTCCTCGCGGCCGACACGAAGCCGACGGCGAGGGCGAGGCTGGTGAGGGACTTGAGCTGCATTGCCACGATTCGCGAGCTTGTCCGTGCGGTGACTGGAGATGGTAAACAGGCCAATGGCTTGTCAGAAGCTCAATTGAGTGGTGGGAAGGGCCTGGGAGGGGAACAACGCAGGTGGCATCCCCAAGCGAAGCTCTGGGGCAGACGCGGCTATAAGTAAGGTAAACAGGCGACGGGCCCAGCACGCCTTGCTCTGCCTCGCCCACCCTCCATCTCGCACGAGCTCCTCCGCATCTTGTAGGTGACCACGAGAGTGGAGGCCAGGGACAAGGGCCGATCACAGCCTGACTGGTGCGTTTAATGTGGTATCGAGGACCATGGCAAAAGGGCCAGCCGGAGCAAGACGCCGCTTTACGCAGTAGTCACTCGCCTGACTCGGACCAGCCTCCCACTTGCCACCTAATCCCTCAAGACTATACTAAATTGGCCAGACCTGTTACCACCAACTGCCGTGGGAACGGTCGGGGTGCGTGGGACCGACAAGAGGTGAGGGTAAAGCGGCACTGGTATATTCCCGACCGATGCGCCTCCAAGCCGCCCCAATGGCAGCTCGCGCTTCCCCGCATGGGGGAGATGATGTCAATCCCTTCCCTTCCCAAAGTCCGGGGTCGGGGATGAATGCCATGCATCGAGCACGAGTGACAGTATCACCTCAACCTTCGCGCAGCGCAGTCACACGAGATTGAGCTGTTTTCTGCCTCTTTTTACAGACCATGCTGTCCGTCAGGCCGATTTCTTTCTCTTCCCCCACAGCCAACCCTCACTCAGAGCAACAGCGAGCGGTCACTCATCGTCGCTGCGTGCTGTGAGACGACGCATGTACATACCTGCTCATAGCACTTTTGCCATTAAGAGCCGGCGCCGGCTCTACTCAATGGCCACAATTATTGCCCGGCCCCGGCTTCCACTCGCTCGCTTCCCCAACGCCCAACACGGTTCGAGACCCTCGTCCGAGCTCTCGTTCCGCCTTCCTCCCCCGCGCTGTGGCTGGCTACCACGGCACGATGTTACAACAGCACTAATCGGAGTCGTTCGCTGCATCTCTGTGCGGGGGTTTGCTCTTCAGCTTGCAGGCACATGGCACATGGGGCTCCCAGGCCATGGCTTTCTAATTCCGGACTAAATTTTACCAAGCGTCGCCAGATAAATTGTTTCCCCTCGTTCTGAGCAGCCTTGATGTCCCTGCAATCACATCGCGAGCCTCGTCGTGAGCGGCAACGTCCCCCCGGGGAGCGGACGGCCTCACTGACACACGTCGCTTCCTGCAGCCCAACAAACTCAGACTAACCTGCAGAAGGCAAAAGGGCCGAAAGGCTCCTCTTTGTCATGAACAGGGAATTGCCAACGAGGTTGTCGACACAGGGCACGAAAGCCGCCAGTGATCGCCCTCGGGTGTCGGCCTGTTCAACGTCAGCTGCACCCAAAACGTCATCCGCTAGTCTACACCACACCACATCCTCTTCTCCAATTGCACATGCCACATGATGGCCATCTTGGGCGCTGCTGGGTGAATGCTGAATGGCATTGGTCTGACTATGTGCAGCAGCTCCAGGATTCCGCTCCGGTTGGTCAAGTTGTACTAAGAAATGCAATAATCAAGGTGATGGTAAAGGACACTAAGCGCATCTCTTGCTACCGGACATCCCCTCCGTCTCCTCCCCCCGTATACAACAAATGATGCCATGCGCGCGACTCAAAATATTCCAACCTAGTCTATTATACCTCTCCTCCCAATCATGCGTCGATCAGGTTCTCCTCGTTCTGCTGCTGGCTGTTCTCGTCCACATTCTGCTTCTGCTTGCCCTTCGACTTGGCCTCCTTCTGCGCCCGCTGGTAGAACTCGTTGAGCACCTTGGCGGGGATACGGTTGAGCAGGTCCTTGGGGTAGATGCGGAGCAGGCTCCACGCCAGATCCAGCGATTCGTAGATGGAACGCTGCTCGTAAGGTCCCTGGGCGATGAACTGACGCTCGAACTTGTCAAGGAACTCCAGCGACAGCTTGTCCTCTGCCGAAAGAGCTTCCTCACCGACGACTGCCTTCATGGCCGCCGCGTCACGACCGATGGCGTACTTGGCGTACAGTTGGTTGGACACATCACCGTGGTCCTTGCGCGTCATACCCTCACCAATAGCCGACTTCATCAAACGCGACAGCGAGGGAAGGACGTTGATGGGCGGGTAGATGCCGCGGTTGTGCATGGCCTGGTCGACGAAGATCTGACCCTCGGTAATGTACCCAGTCAAATCGGGGATAGGGTGGGTGATATCGTTGTTCGGCATGGTCAAGATGGGAATCTGTGTGATGGAACCGTTGCGGCCCGTCACACGACCAGCACGCTCGTAGATGGTCGACAAATCCGTGTACATGTAACCGGGGAAACCACGTCGACCAGGCACTTCTTCACGGGCAGCAGACACCTCACGGAGGGCGTCACAGTACGCCGACAGATCGGTAAGAATAACCAACACGTGCTTCTCCAGTTGATAGGCGTAGTATTCGGCGGTCGTAAGGGCGAGGCGAGGAGTAATGATACGCTCGATGCTAGAAGGGGGTCAGCTCGACGCTCACGTAGGCCAAGATTTTGCGACTTACGTAGGATCGTTGGCAAGGTTGAGGAAAAGGGTAGTACGCTCCAAAGAACCGTTCTCCTCGAAATCGCGAGTGAAGAAACGGGCAGTCTCCAAGTTGACACCCATGGCACCAAAGACAATCGAGAAGTTGTCCTCATGGCCATCGTGCGTTCCCTTGTTGGTGATACCCTGCTTCTGGACAAGACCAGCCTGTCGGCAAATCTGGGCAGCGATGTCGTTGTGAGGCAGACCGGCAGCGGAGAAAATGGGGATCTTCTGTCCACGGGCGACCGAGTTCATCGTGTCAATGGCGGAGATACCGGTCGAGATCATCTCTTCGGGGTATTCCTAGGCTGGTCAGCTCTCAACTTTGAAAGGGCTCTGGGCAATACTTACTCGGGAGAAGGGGTTGATGGGGTTTCCGTTAATGTCGAGGTAGTCCTCAGCCAGGACCTTGGGGCCCTTGTCGATGGCACGACCTGAACCATCAAAGATACGGCCAAGCATGTCCTCGGACACGCCAATCTTCAGACTGTGGCCAGTGAACTCGACTTTAGTCTACTTTCGTCAGCATCCGCAGCGGTCATAAGACCAACCGTTACTGTCGTACCTTCTTCACATCAATGCCAGAGGTTCCCTCGAAGACCTATGCAAATCGTCAATAGTCGCTCGCTGATCGTCGTTCCATTCGGCCATACCTGGACAACGGCACGGTCACCTATCAACAAGTCAGCGATTTGCTTATTCAAAACTCTCCAAGATCTTTGATGAGCATACCTCGAGCCTCCAGGACTTCACCAGCGCGCTCCGTGCCATCGGGCAGGGTAAGCGACACAATCTCCTTGTACTTGGGGAATTTGACCTGGGCAACACGTTAGCCCACTACGAACTTCCACATATCCACTCCCGGGGTTCTGCCTCACATTCTCGAGAATGACCAGAGGACCGTTGATACCGCCAACAGTGTTGTACCGAATCCTCGGGATGATGGAGTACGATGACGACTCGCGCGGGTCGGTCGACATGGCGGGCGGCTAGCTCTCGACCCGGGGGACGAGTAGATGAGAGGTAAAATAGGACTTGGTAAGCAAGAAGAGCTCGGCGTCGACAGCTCTTCGATGTTGAGGGAGCGGAGCGGTGGAGGGGAGCGGGTGGTCGACGACGGAGAGGGACGAATGAGGTTGGATTAGAGGAGGTTGAGCAGTGATGAGCTTCCTGCTAACGGTGCCAGTGGCCGTCCGCCGTTGCTGCTGCCCGTGCCAAACAAGTGGAGACGAGCCAGCCGCGCTGGGGGAGGAACGGTGACATCACATGACTGTCTCACCGTCCCCTCCTGCACGCCGAACCCCGAGATATACCGTCAGCTGCTCGACTATATCTTGGTACGATGATAAAATGTACCGGGTCGGAAGAAAATTTATTTTTCTGGTGGTTGCTTCTTTCACTGATTGAATTTTCTGTGTAATGCACAGATCACTGTACCGTGGGCGAGGTTGGCTCCCAACAGCCCCAGTCGAATACAGAAGCAAACGGTTAGCAGAAGAGAGGTAACAATACAGTAGCTCTGTAAGGCTATGCGATGCCATCTGATCGGTATCTTAACCCTAGCCCTTCACCTCCTCAGCCATATCTCTCAACCTAGCCCCCAGCACCGCCTTGCCAACGGTACTATCATTCGGCCTACCCAGCTCCCCAGTGATCCACTGTCCGATATCTGCCATAGCATCCAGGTCAACCCCAGTGTCCATTCCGAGAGTCTCCATAAAGTAGATCATATTTTCCGTGGCGACGTTCCCCGTCGCTCCAGGGCTGTAAGGGCACCCTCCCAGTCCACCAACACTCGAGTCAAAGGTCCTGATCCCATGCTCCAGACTCACAGCTGTGTTGACCAGCGCCTGGCCATACGTGTCGTGGAAATGCATAGCAATATCCTCTGTCCGGATGCCCGCCGCTCCTAGAGATTTGAGCAGCATGGAGGTCCTCGGCGCAGTGCCCATGCCAGTGGTATCGCCCAGCGAGATCTCATCAGCACCGCTCTCCAACAAGTCCGCCGCAATCTCCGCCACACGATGAGGGTCAACATCGAAACCTTCGAAAGGGCAACCCAGCACGACAGAAATGTACGCCCGCACCTTCATGCCCATGGCCTTGGCATCCTGGATGACAGCCTTGAAGCGCTCCAACGACGTCTTGATGTCGCAGTTGAGGTTCTTCTGTGAGAAGGACTCTGTGGCTGCAGCAAATACAGCGATCTCGACGGCGGGCTTGGTGATAGATTCATGGATGTTGGCCGGTTGGGCTTGTGTAGAGTATGCTTCGGGGTGGGATTTAAGGAGGGTCGCCGCGTTGGTCAGGCCTTTGGTGTTGGGTGCGAGGAAGGAGTACGAAACCGGCACGGGTGCTTGGACTTTCTTTTCGATAATATGTTGCAGAATCTCGCTGGAATTGGCCATCTATTCGTCAAGTGTTAGTCCATATCCATGTGATGAATGGCGCGAGCGTACCTGTGGCACCCACTTCGGCGCCACGAAGCTTCCGGCCTCGATTGTCCTCAGTCCAGTTTTCGCCAGCCTCTCAATCAATTCAATCTTCGTCCCAAGCGGAATGATGGTTTTCTCGTTCTGCAGCCCATCCCTAGGTCCCACCTCGACGAGCTTGACATGGTTGTCCGAAGCTTGCGGTTGCGTGGCACTGGCCGTCGCAAACGTTCGACGAAGAGGCTGCACGCGCGGGGCGCGTGGAGTGGTGTGTCTGCATGCGCGACAGACGACCTGGCGGAGAAGAGCCATGATTGTGGATTATGCGAGGAGTTCTTAAGGCATTGAATGTGGGAGAGCTCGATGTTGTTGGGAGGAAGTCTGGGGTTGGAGGCTCTGGATGATCCATTGCCGATCGCCTACCGTCGGCTCTCTCCCCCCACGACTCGCCCGAGGCACTAATGATCAACTCGGGACAACACATCGGCTTAATGCGCCTTGCAGGAAAAACTAGGTCTACGGGTCAACGTAAAGAGTGCTGCAGGGCATTAGAACAGTCATCTACAATTATTTTCAGCATTAAAAAGTGAAACCGGTGGAACCGGCAGAGAAGACACACCCCCTTTTTGGGTATAGGCAACTGCAGGCTACAAATTCGTGTCTGGACCGCAAGGTCTGAAGTTCTCAAAAACATCGTCTAGTACTCGGCCTCAAGCTCCTCCTCGCCCATGGAGTCGGCAGCAACCTCCTCGTAATCGCGCTCAAGAGCAGCCAAGTCCTCACGCGCCTCAGAGAACTCTCCCTCCTCCATACCCTCACCAACGTACCAGTGAACGAACGCGCGCTTGGAGTGCATAAGATCGAACTTGTGGCTAAGAGATGACCAAGCCTCGGCAATGGCGGTCGTGTTGGAAAGCATACAACTACTAGAATTAGCAACATTCGTTTCTCAAGATCCGTATAGACTTACACAGCACGGTCGACCTTGGCGAGGTCACCGTTGGGCACGTTCTCAGGAGCCTGGTAGCAGATGCCAAGCTTGAAACCGGTAGGGCACCAATCAACGAACTGGATGGTACGCTTGGTCTTAAGAGTAGCAACGGCGGCGTGAGCGTCCTTAGGGACGACGTCACCGCGGTACAGCAGGCATGTAGCCATGTACTTGCCCAGTCTAGGATCACACTTGACCATCTGGTTGTTGGGCTCGAAGCAGCTCATTGTCATCTCTTGAACAGAGTTGGCCTCGTGGGCGGCCTTGGCGGCCGAAATGACGGGAGAGTAGGCGACAAGCGGGAAGTGGATGCGGGGGTAAGGGACCAGGTTGGTCTGGAACTCGTTCAAGTCAACGTTGAGGGAGCCGTCGAAGCGGAGGGAGGCGGTGATAGAAGACACAACTACGTTTGTCAGCATGTACAAGCCCTCATGGGAATCGATAGTTCTCACCCTGAGCGATCAGACGGTTCAGGTTCTCGTAGTTGGGGCGCTCGAGACCAAGGTTGCGGCGGCAGATGTCGTAGATAGCCTCGTTGTCGACCATGAAGGAGCAGTCGGAGTGCTCGAGGGTGGTGTGGGTGGTGAGGATGGAGTTGTAAGGCTCGACGACTGAGGTGGCGGTCTGAGGGGCAGGGTAGACACAGAACTCCAGCTTGGACTTCTTGCCATAGTCAATCGACAAGCGCTCCATAAGAAGAGCGCCGAAACCAGAGCCGGTTCCACCACCGAAAGAGTGGAAGACCAAGAAGCCCTGAAGACCGACACAGTTATCGGCGACACGGCGGATCTTCTCGAGGACACCCTCGATCAGCTCCTTGCCAACAGTGTAGTGACCACGGGCGTAGTTGTTGGAAGCATCCTCCTTGCCGGAGATCATCATCTCAGGGTGGAAAAGGTTGCGGTAGGTACCAGTGCGAACCTCGTCGATGACATTGGGCTCGAGATCGCAGTAGATGGCGCGGGGCACGTACTTGCCCTGGCCTGCTGTGCGTTAGATATCAACGCGGTCGAGGTGTCTTGTCTTGCTCACCAGTCTCAGAGAAGAAGGTGCTGAAGCCTTGGTCGGGGTCCTGAGCCTTGCGCTCCTCGGTGAGGTAACCATCGGGCTGTGGTTGCAATTAGCGGGTGCGCTCGTCGAAACGGTCTCGGATCGTCCGTACCTGAATGCCGTGCTCGAGGCAGTAAAGCTGCATGTGTTAGCGGGATGGTCACCGGAGCTTTTGGACATGGCGAAAAGCTTACCTCCCAGCACGAGTTGGCAATTTGGCAGCCGGCCTGGCCGACTATTTGATCGCGTTAGCAACTTCGATAAGCTTCACCGGCGGTCCTCCACGGCGGGCGGTGAAGACGCGTTCCATGTGGTTGCGGGGGACGTACCGTGGATGTTGATGACCTCACGCATTGTGGCGGAATATACAGCAAAAGAGGTTCAACAGGGAGAGGGACGGGATAGAGTCTGTAGCGATGGAGCTAGCAGACGGACGCAAGGTGAGGTTAATAGAGGAGAGGGAGACGGAGGGAAGGTGAGGTTCGTTGGGCGAGCGTGGAAAGAAAATAGGTGGGGGAAATTTGGCAGTGCAGGGGTGGTGCTTTCCGGCCTGGGATTTGTTGATTTCGTGGACGTGTCTTGAAGTGGTAAGCGCGTCTCTGTTGCTGCGGTGGCTCCTGCTGCCTTCACCGCTGTAACGGAGCTCATCCTGTCTTCTGATAGGCTGCCATGTCTAGCTCGGCTCCGCTATGAACACCCGAACTTGAACTTGAACCCGTGTGAGTGGACAGCACCAGCTGGCAGTCCAGCGATACCACCCTGATGGTGCCTCTTGATAAGCGTGTAAAATCCAGGAAACCACCGAGCAAAGCTGGAGTATCAAACTCGACATACCAAGCGTCTCGCGAGCAAACCAGAGGCCTCAAAACCATGAAAGCAGCGTCATGTTGGCCTGAGACAGTTCAAGGGTCCATCTGCTGGCGTCCAGGCAGTTCGGGACTGAACTCCAGGGGCCCATGCGGCAAGACCCCTGTTGCACTTCACGCCAACGCTCACTGTCAAGCTCGACCTCAACCCTCCACCACCACCTACGCATCTCAAAGATGAAGCTCTCGAATGCTGTCTGCCTGCTAATGAAGGCGGCCTTGGCCGTCGCAAATGTCGAAAAGACCATTTTCCTGGGGCCTGCACCCGTTCCTGTGCCACAGCAACCGCCAACGCTGTCAGATCTCAACCTGCACACGCTCACACCAGGCAACAATTCAATAAGGACCCGACTGGATCGCGAGTTCCCAGGGATAATCGAGGAGACAGGCGACGAGAGTCGGGGTGTGGAGACATGGTGGTTGCTGGATGACTTGACCGAGGGACAGAGGTATGAGGTTCGAGTCTGCTGGGCGGCAATCGTAAGTACTTCTGAGCAAACGAACCCCTCGATAACACGAACAAGGCTGATCAGCACAGGAACCGACAAGCTTCGATATTGACGCCTACCAACTCAATACAGTTTGGGAGACCCCTTCGCTGATTCAGTCCCTCGCCGCATACGCCTTTGCGCGAACAGCTCCAGTAGAAGATCGGACTCCGCATATCCACCATCCGTCCGATGATGATCAGAAGGAGAAGCTATCATCAGTCCTGCTTCTCCGAGTAGTCGCCGCTGCTGACTACTTCACGGATAACGCGGACTTGATGAGGAGCCCGCGGCCCGTTCTGGTGGATCTGATTCTCGACCCTTTCGTTCTCAACGTGCTCCCACGGTCCTTATTGCCAACCGCGGGGTACATTATTGGAGTTGCAGTGATGTCCGCAGTCGCCGCTCGTTGCGTGATGGCTTACCTGAGATCCGTGGCGGATAGCCCGGGGGTTGGCACAAAGAAGACCCAATAACAAAACCATGTGCGAAGGAGGAAATGAGATTCCATGTTCTGCAAGAAGCACCCTACTCTATCTACTCGTACTCCTCCACAGCACTCCGGGCAATGTCATTAATCATGCATCTTCGTTAGACCGAAACCCGGTCTTGATATCAGACTTGGCGAGATGCCACGGCTCGGACAGCACCTAGGGTGCTCTATCCAACATCGCTGTCTACGCCAAGGCCTTCTTCCCCTGTGTTTGGCCCAAGGAAAGACTCGACGACTCGTCTTGATATGTTTCACGGGGCCATAAGTTCTGGTCAAGAAAAATATCTCAGGCACATGCTCGAACTCTGCTTCAGTATGGGTACCCGCCAGCTTGTTGCTGGCCATGTGGCGGTTGGCCCATGTAAGGGGGCTGCTGGCCTTGGGGACCACCCGGGTAGCCACCACCGTATTGTCCCCCTGGAGGAGGACCTGACGGAGGGGCATACTGCTGGCTCTGGTAGCCTCCGGGTTGCGGCGCGCCGTACTGAGGTTGTTGCCCGTAGGGAGCTCCATGACCGCTGGGTGCCGGTGGTTGCGGGCTGTGGCCGTACCCTCCACCATACTGCTGGCCAGGCGGTGCACCTTGAGGAGGCGGGTAATTACCGTGCTGAGGAGCGCCTGATCCAGGCGGTGGATACTGCTGAGGTGTGTGTTGGGACTGGTGTTGATTCGGTGGCGGTGAGTGGTACGATTGGGCGTTGCCTGGGGGAGGAGCAGAACCACCAGACGACCCTGGAGGTTGATACGTTGGAGCCTGCCCTGAGTAGCCGCCGTTCGAGCCTGAGTTGGAGTAACCGTAGTTCTGACCCTGCCGATGCTTTGTCAGCCATTGCTATCTTCGCATCCTGTCTGACACCACTTACACTGCCTTCGTGACCTGGCTTGCCCCCGAACATGCTCGTCACGCCTCCCATGACGGCTCCAGCTAGACCACCCTGGCTGTGCGATCCGGAATGCCCTCCTGTTTGTCCACCATGGTAGTTTTGGGGTTGCTGCGGCTTGTTCGACGAACTCGACATGAAACTCGAAGCCAGCTGCCCGACAAGCTTCCCGGCAGAGGAGTTCTTACCGCCATTGCCGTGGGAGCTTCCGCCGCTACCGTGGGAACCGCCTCCCAGGAATTGATTCGCAAGACTTCCGAGGGGGTTCGACGATGATCCGTGTGAGTTGTGTCCGCTGCCGCTCTGCCCATGCTTGCCGCCCAAGAGGGCATTCATGGCCATACTCTGCACACGGCACCGTCAGTCTTGATGTCCCAAAAGTTGTCGCATAGCCAAACTTACACCCAGCCCGCGGTCACCGTTTGGACCATCCCCTCCTCTTGTCCCGTCGGCCATTATCGGTTCCATGGTCCCATCGGCGTGCCGGATCGTCTGCGATCCATCGGGATGTGTGATGACCTCGGGCTGCGGCGCGCCGGGCGCACCGTATGGGTGATCGGGGACCTGGCCGGGCGTATTCCCCGTCTGGACGGCCTGCGTGGGCACCTCCCACTGCGATACTCCGGTCGACAGTTGCACGTAGTAGTACTTCTTGGAAGCGCCATCCCACTGCGCAATCCAGCCTGCGGGGAGGTTAGGCGGGGCGAACGTGGGACCGTCGGCGGCGGGGGATGCTGGACCGGTCATGGTGAGGGTTGCGATCCCCTTTGATCTGGAAAGATCAGGATGGGGTAATGTGCGTGGAAGACGGTTTAGGTGAGAGTTGGAGTGCGAAGAGACAAGATGTGGGAGGTGGATGGGAACGGTCGGCGGGGAGGGTCGTGGTTGGCCGCGCCACCGTTGCGGGTTGCGGGTTGCGGGCGGTGCTATCTGGGTGCAGGTACGGATATCACCAAGGTACCTAGGCCGACTTGCGGTCTGCTCATGTCACAGCTGCACCCTGAAGTCGGCATTGGATGCAGAATAAGTCAGCGGAAATCGGCAATAAGCGCTTTTCACACCTGCCACAGTACCGAGATCTACGAGAATTTTACGGTGCGGCCAAGTGTTGGGAGAGCCAGTCGTTCGAGCCCAATTGCGACATTGGGTGGTTTCGGAGGCCGCAACCGCAACCGGCCAATTCACAGCCCATCCAGCTAGATATGTAGCACCTTTCCAGAGCACGCAACATCGAGACCTACTGTAGGCATGGAAGACAACCTGGTAGATTCGTATCTTGGCGGCTCCGCCAACCTCACTGCGAAAGCTCACGTAGCGCGGCGCCGATTCGGCAGCTTCATCACATGCGCCAACGGCAAAGGTAAGGCTGCGGTCAAGTCCTGAACCGCGCGGTACCAATTGAGTCATCCTTCTGGGCTTCAATCGATACAAGCGGTGCCAATCCACAGCCACACTGCACCACCGATTTCTGGTCATCTGCGGTGTTTGGCATTGCTGTTACACAGTGTTAATATACCGTGCGGGAAAATCGACAACGCCCAATGTTGCCCATCCGACACTGGGCCTTTCTCCAGGTGCTTCTCGACTCTGAGTACTTCCTCCCGTTGCGCATGTAAATCAATCAAGGGCTGCAATCAAATCAGGGAAACATAGGCGCAGTAACGCGTGTTACACCTTTTCTTTTCCAAGGGGATTACGCGTTGAGGGCTGTGTTGGCCCTGACAGCCGCCACGCCCCAACTAACCCCTTTCTAAGCCCCTTTTTTAAAGGGGGCTGCCAGTACATCGCCCGTCCGCACCCACAACCCCTGAACCCGGCCTTAGACCGACTCCAGGAATTCAGAAATGAGGCATAGCAGGAGACAAGAGGCAAGACTTCAATACTGTTGACGTGATTGATCTTTTGCCGCTATGTAAAAAAGAAAATTCACAAGAATCAGGAAGACAGGCTCGCTCCTGGCCACCCATCCTCACTTCGCAACCCCTGTACCGCTAACAATATGCCTTTCATCATTTTCCTCTCCGGAAGACCAAGGATCGCTCTCCACATTCGCAGTAAAAGTCTTCTGGACATAGATTCCTCCGTTCTGGTGTTTGCTCTGGTGCATCTCATCCAGCGGTATCGACTCCGACGCCAGCACGGCGCGGGCTGACGAGTTGTGCCCGTACCGATCGTTCGTGTTCTGACCTGAGACGGCGTCCCCGTACTTGTTACCCGAGGACTTCTTCGTGCTCTGGTACTTCTTCATGCCCCGCGCCAGGAGGCTCTTCAGCGGCGGCAGGGAGCCGACGATGATTGCTGTGGCCGTTTCGACGGCGCCCCAGATGGCGAGGCCGACGAGGTCGACCGCATCCCCGACGACGACCTGCGTCATGCGCACGATGGCGACGCAGATGATGATGATTCCGAGGGCGAAAACGGCTCCGAGACCGACCTTTCTCCGGGTGTCGAGTTGCAGTGACGGCAAGGCGGCGATGGGCAGCGCCATGATCATGAGATCCGTCGCGATGTCGACCGAGGTAGAGTAGATGACGTTGAAAGACTGCATCCAGATTTCGTGTGGAGAGTTGCAGTTCCCTGAAACCTCAGTCAGAACAAATGATTGAACAGAGTAACCAGCCATCCCACTTACCGGTGAAGTAATCCGAGGGCGGGCTGCACGTCAGCGTGCTCGCAAGAACACACCCGATCAGAGCCAACACGGCGAAAACAGCAACACAATACCAGAGCCTCCTCAAAATCGGGAAGCTGCGGATGAGTCTGTAGAAGATGGACATGAAGCTCGCCTTCACACTCCAGAGGATGATCCAGAACAGCTTGATGATGGGGAACTGCCACCGCGTAAGCTGCTGGTTCTGCATGGCAATGGTCTCGGGGTCAGGCGGTATCCGGCCGGCCTGGAGATGCGTCATGTAGAAGAGAGCGTTCAGCTGCTCCGTCTGCAGAATAGCCATGGTGAGCATACACGACCACGCCCATATCATCCAGTAGTCGTCGGATAGGAAGCGAGCATTCTGGCGCCAGCGGACGACAAGGCGGAGGGTGAGGAAGCATGAGGCGACGGAGAAGCACGTCCAAATGATGGCGAGGAGAGCCTGTCGGTCGACCGTGGCAGCGGCACCCTGGAGTGGTGCGTTCGGGTCGACCTGGGGCATCACCTCCTCTCCAGACATCTTGACTGACCTTAGCTGAAGGAATCGTAAAGAGTGAACAAGGTCAAACAACGTCAAGGTGCCTGACAGCACAGAAGCTACACGAAAGATGCATGAGAAAACGCTGGCTCCCGTTCAGGAAACGAGGGTGTTATAATTCCGAAGGGCTTCACACCAGGCCACTCCGGGACTTACGGGCCACCTCCTGTTCCTTCTTCTGCAGTCTGCAGCGCGCAGCAGTAGCCGTCCATCCTCCTCTTCAACGGGACGCAGGGGTATGCAGCCTTCTACTTGAGACACATGGACTGGCCGTAGGCCCCCGGAACGGGTTTCCAAGCTCGCGGCACACGCTTCAGGGCACAAAGTCTCGACTTGCACCCTCGTCCATGCTGCTGCTCCAGACTTGGCTGTCGGATTGCCAAAGCTGAAACTATTCCAGAAGGATAGTCTTGGCTCGAAAAAAAGAAGAAGAAAAAACAGGGGGGCGATCGTCCAGGCGCATCAAGCCATCGGTTGATTTGTGATGTGTAATGGCGAGAGCCGACCTCTGACAACTGTACTCCCGTAGTATTACCAGCAATCTGGCAACTCTTGCGTACCTTTAGTTTGCTTTAGGTACGAGTCACCTTCGAGGGTATCGCTCTTCTTCCGCAGTTACGAATTCCGCTCTGAAAACGCAAGCGCGCTTGTTCATCCGGTGAGGCCCTACTCGCGTCTTGGCCATGGCAAAGAATTTGCTGTTGATGCGGGACGCTGGGACTTTTCGCACAATCCCGAACCATGACAACGGCCCGAGTGAATCCAATACCCTTGTTGATTCCTGGATGAATCAAGCGGAAAAAGGAATGTCAACGAGGGGGGGGATAAATGCGGCAATTAGCGCTGTCGAATGGCCGTCGACCACCCCTTGTCAATGCCACGGGCTGTTGGCTGAGCATTGCAGCAATCCTTGTCACCGCAAACCCCGAGCATGGCTTCCTGTTAGGGGTCGATTCCGTGCGATCAGTCACTAAATTGACGTGTGCAGCGGTGCATCGAAAAAGGCCTTGTCGTGCGGGCCAGGGTCTCTCCAGGAACAGACCTCGGACCCGAGGTTGGTGAGGTGGACGTAGGTTGGTTTATGGTTTATTGCACCAATGCTGTCGACTAGTGTCTCGCTCTACACTTTAGCGTGCGGCGGGACAGAAGCGCTACTTACTTACAAGAATGGGCCACCTGGACACTCGGTGATTGATGGGCCGAGCATAGCGTTAATCTCCCCGCTCTGACGACTTCAAAGGTACAGTACGACGTGTTCCAGAGTTTCTTGGGATTTCCAGGATGCGCGCCGGTTCCCTTTTGCGCTGACCCGCGGCCCTTGTCCCTGTTGCACCTCACATCGCCACCCATGTTGTCTCTTCTCTCACCATCTGCGGCCTCGAAGATCCCACAGTCCTTCATGACAACACTTCAGATGTATTAGTTATCTGTGTTCCAGCACTGAAGCCTTTGGGGTGTCGAGGGCCCCAGATGTCCTCGCCGTCCCTCACCTCAGGGCCTTCATGCTGCACTTTCCAAGATGCAGCCCGGACGCGGCCTGTTGATTCGCCCGTGCCAATGCGAACACGACATGGGAATCTATCCGGAATTTGTCCCGCGCATGTAACCTGCAGATGCGCATCCGCAGTAACCATCCCCCCCAGTCCCCCAGTCCGGCGGCCCCCAACCCGCGGAAATTGAACCACATTTCGAGCAAGAAAATCGTGGAGGCCCGAGGCTTTCCAGCGCAGTGGCAAGATCTTGGATGCTGGGGGTCCCGGACTGTATCCTGGATACTGGGTCCAGAGGGGGCGGCCGCCTCTCCGAGAGCCCGATCGCACGTGGGAGGGGATGCGATCAGCTGCGGTGTTACTCGACAGCCGATCCCTCTTTAAGTATTTTGTGTCCTTTCATTCCTTTGTCTGAGTCCGCCCTCAGCTTCGTCCCTTCAGCCAGTGCTCAGACCATCTGGGATTGACAACTCAAGATGCAGTTGAAGAAGATCCTCCCCGCGCTCCTGGCGATCCTGCCAGCTGCTTATGCCCAGGATCAGTCCGATGTTGACGCTCTGGAACAGGAGCTCACGCAGCTCGCGGAGAAGGATGGCTCGCTGCAGAGGGTTATGCTCCCCAAGTGCAGATGTGTAAGTTGAAACCGCCTCGCCCACATCTGATACAGCCCAATGCCACAGCCCAATGCCAGCTCCAAGACTCCGGCCAATTGAGCCTTTCCTTTCCTTTTCAAGTCACTAACAGGCGCTGTACAGGTCCAAGGCCAGTGCTGCTGGCCCTCTCATCTTGAGTGGTCCATCTTCAACCTCTTGGTTGGCGACAACCTCATCAAGACCACCCCCGTAGCTGCCTCCTGCTACCCCCCCAACTACGACTCCGCTGAATGCGCCAATGTGGTGTCCATGTGGTCTGACCAAGACTTCCAAACCTCCCATCCCATCGGACGTCCCTACCCTTACAATGTCACCTGCCCTCCCGTGGACTACTCCTCCGGCGAAGAGCCCGAGTCCTGTATTCACGGTAGCTTGCCCGTCTATGCCGTCGAGGCCAAGTCGAGGAAGGACATCTGGGCGACTCTGCTGTACAGCAGATTGAGGAATATTCGCCTTGCGCTCAGCGGAACGGGTCACGATCTGCTGGGACGGTCTGACGGTTACTCGGCTCTGGAGCTGTGGCTGCACAGCTTCAAGAACGGCATCAAGTTCCAGAAGGAGTACACATCCGAGAACAAGTGCTCCAAGAGCGGCTGGGAGGGCAGCGCTATCAAGATTGATGGAAACTACCAATGGCGCGACGTCTATAAAGTCGCAAAGGAGAACAATGTCATCGCCGTTGGAGGCGGTGCCGTGTCCCCTGGAGCGATTGGTGGTTGGGCCAACGGCGGTGGTCACGGTCCCGCCACGCGAAACTACGGCATGGGAGCAGACCAGATCCTCGAAGCAGAGGTCATGCTCGCCGATGGAAGGGTTGTCGTTGCCAATGCTTGCGAGAACACCGACCTCTACCGCGCCTTGAGAGGCGGAGGTCCTGGGTACGGTGTCACGCTGAGCAGCACCATTAAGGCCCACCCCAACGTCGACGTGGTGACTACGCACCAGTTGGCCATGGCCCCTCTGGAGCAGACGGAGCTCAATGCCGATCTGCTGGACAGTGTTGCTACTATTCTGCAGCAGCTTCCCGAGTTGAATGACGCTGGCTTTGCGGGCTATGGTTACTGGTTCCGCAACTTCCCTGGTCCCTTTGTCGGAAACGCCACGTCCGGCTACACCCACGGTTTCTGGACCATCGGCAAGGGCAAGGAAGAAGCCCAAGCAGCTTGGGCCCCTGTCCGCGAGTCACTGTCCAAGTACGAGGACAAGCTCTTCATCTACGACTCCTGGGCCTCTTACGAGGACTACTGGTCCTTCTACGAAGCCGAGTCTGGTCTTTACGATCCCACCGGCACCACCTCAGTCTTGACCTCCCGCCTGATCAACCCGGCCGCCCTCGAGGACTGGCAGAAGGTCCGCGACACCATCGAAGTCACATCCGGTTCCCCTCAGGCCTTCGACTCCAGCGTCATCCTCCTGACCTCTGGCGGCCAGACCTTCAAGGATGGGGAGGATCCCAACACTGGTCTCCTGCCGGCATGGCGCGAGTCTCCCTTCGCCATCGTCTCCTCCGCCGGCCTGCCGCCCGACCCGACGCTCGAGCAGCGCTGGGCTGCCAACGACCAGGTGACCTACGTCAAGGGCAAGGAGATCCAGAAGCTTGCGCCCGACACGGGAGGCTACATGAACGAAGGCGACAGGAATGACCCGGACTGGCAGAAGAACTTCTACGGCGAGTTCTACAAGGACCACCTGGAGACCAAGAGGAAGTACGATCCCTTCGACACGTTCTTCTGTGCAACCTGTGTGGGCAGCGATCGCTGGGTTGAGAAGCCTGACGGCCCGCTCTGCAGAAAGTGAGATACTGCTGAAGCAGAGTGTATATATTTACTACAACCCCTGATTGTTAGATTAGACATAAGCAATAATTAATGAGGTATTATATACACAAGTAAATGTTGACTTTTGAAGGTGTTTTATTAAATCCTCTTCAAGACCCGTATCGTATGCTAGGCTCCTTCGAGATCAACACCCTGTATCCGTTGCTGCACTCAGCATATTTAAGGGCCAGCAAGGCCGGCAACGAGGGCAACGACGGGCGTCAGGATAGGCGCCAACAGACCGTTACCGAGGCCAGCCAGCAGAGGGCTGAGGCCGGCGACCAGGCCAGGGACGATGCCAGCCAGGAGACCAATGACGAGGGTCAGGAGGTTGGCGACCAGGGCGAAGACAGAGCGGAGCAGGCTGGTGAGCTGGGGACGCAGGCCGAGGATGGTGACGAGCGACTTGACGGTGGCGAGGAGCTCGGCAACGAGGACGTTGAGGAGCTCAAGGACGCGGTCGACATCGCCCTCAGCAACGGGGATGCCAGCGGCAGTGGTGATGCTGTTGACGACCTTGGAGAGGTCGAGCTTGAGGCCCTGGATCTGGTCGAGGAGCTCCTCATCAGCGGCGTCCTGGGAGATGTCGCCAGCATCGGCCTTGGAGATGGTGGTGTCTTGAATGGTACGTTAGCTCAAGGTGTTTGATTTATACCAGGGACGGAAGAGGACATACTCATGGCACCAGTGTGCTCCTTGACACCCTTGACGGTACCCTCGAGCAGGGTGACGAGGTCACCGCTCTTCTGGGGCTCGCCAACCTGGCCAACAACGTCGGAGACGGCACCGGTGACCTTGCCAACGACACCGTTGAGGATGGGGGTGGCCAGGGCCGAGACGGCCAGAGTGGCGACGGAGAAGATGGAAGAGGCCTTCATGTTTGCGGTTTGGGAGTTGTGGTTATGGAGGGGATGATCAGGGTGTAGTTGAAGGGTAAGGATGTGCAAGAGTACTGTTTGCTGATCAGCCGGACGAGAGAGCCTCCTTTATACCCAACATCTGCTGCCAAAACTTCTCCCTGTATTTCTTTTCCGTCGATTCTCATGACGATCCCACGCACTCGAGAGTCAACACCCCTACGTCAATCTCCCGATCTGGTCAAGCATCGATGCCGAAGTCCGCCTGAAGACCTGGGTCCTGCCCTGCTTCCACACGCTCTCTCATCATCCGCTGAGGCTCCGCCCGACGAGAGAGGATAAGCTCCTAGCAGGGAAGATCTTGCTGAGCCTCTCAGATCGAAGGTGAATGTTACCAGCGCCCTGTGAGACGGAGGTCGGCGCGAATAGCTGACGAGAGGATCCCCACGTTACCGATGGGTCGGTCCACATGTTGAATAGGGGCTGAGGAGTAGCGGCGGGCTAATGGCAGATGGGTGTCCACCGAGGCGTGTTTACCTTAGCATCCGTCCGTTGAGCACGTAGTGGTCGACGTGATATCGGAGTCACTCCGCAAGCTGCTGCCCAAAAGTCCCGACGATGTGAGAGTCGTGGCGAATGGGAATTGTCGGTGCCAGGAATGTGAAGAGTCGGTTGAACACGACGGTAAGCTCGTGGCGTCCACGTTCAGACCAAGATCACGGGGCCTCCTCGAGATAGTACGATCGACACGACGAATCTCCCCTGTGGAAACAAAACACTGGAATGCCGCAGAGGAAGCACCGACCGCGGAGCACCGGAGATTTCTTGTGGCCCAGCGCAGCGGGTGCGCGTCGAGCTAACGTGGAAGCGTTGGCGACTCATCCCTCAGGACCTAGCTCGCCTAGTCGTCCTAGCGCGGCATCGCCAGATGGAGGTCCAGGAGTATTAATCAAGTCCGGGGCCAATGACGACGGCCGAGAAGAGATTCGGCACTGAGCCCCGTCGGGTCCACCAGCGGTAGTGGCGTCGATCATTGCTGCAACGAAAAGCTTCAGCTGCGGTGCGGTGCGGTGGAGTGTCGAGAGAGGAAAGTTGGAGAGTCAGCGACCATGACGAAGGGGATGCGGGCGGGAGATGAAGTGTGGCTTCGGCGTCGCTGCCTGAGATGATCGGGCCAGGAAGCAACTTCCAAGGTTGAGAAGGCATTGGGAGATGCCATTGAACTCGAAAGGCTTGCAGCAGCGTCTCCCGTCAGCATACACCACCAAGAAGTTGAAAGGCGGCGTTCGAGGAGAGGTTTGGATGCACACGTACATAGGGCTGAGACAAGCAGAAGTTGGATCGCGGCATCGCGCACTGCAATTCGGAGCGATGCGCTCAGACGATCATGATCGGCTTCTGAGGTGCACAGACGGGCAGTGAGTGAGGTGCAGGTGTACGGTGGCCTGGCGAATCAAATGCCGGCCTGCTGCACACATATCACGCCCGTGTCCCCACCTCAGTTGGGGCGACCGCACGATGCCGCCCAACTTCACCTCCCACCCACCGCGGACATCGGCTTCACGACTCAGTCCAACAGCATCCCGGCCGATCACCCGCGTCGTGCAACCAAGTGCTCCTCGAGCGGCTTTTTTACTTTCATCCAACATCGAGAAGACCACGCCACCGCAGTGGTCAAGGGCGGACGTTCCGTTGCCTTCGCGGCCCTCGCAGCCCTCGCAGCATCTACGATGTCTTCACACCACCGAGCCCTATTAGTAGAATTCGAACAGTAGGTAGTCACGATTCAATCGGAACGCTTCACTTGCAGTAGGAACAATACGCATTTTTTCATCTCATCTCCATTCAGTCAAGCCACCGCACAGTGAGTGCAGCGCGGTGGCGTAAGTATCAGGCATCAAACAAACTCCATCTGATGCGTTAGTTCAGCCAAGCGAGCGTAAAGGCCGTCAAAGGGCGCTGCGTATGTGCGTTCCCAAGGCAACGTCTCCTCCTCAGAGCGAATGGGTGAGGAAAGGAGACACCCAGAAGTATGTACGTCGAATCAAAAGTCGTCGTCCTCGTCATTGGTTCCCTGAACCAACACGTCCCATCCATCACCTCCTTCCAAACACCTCTCGAGTGCATCCGCGCATCCAACCCAGCCGAGGGCCGACCCGGTCGAGCAGCAACAGGTTTACTGGGCAGCGCGAGCGGCACGGCGGGAGGCCTTGAGGACCTCGCGGTAGTTCTTGGCCGGCGACTTCTCACGGGCGATCAGGAGAGCAGAGCTCTGGCCGGGCGTGCACGAGGTACCCGGGTACACATCCTGGAGCTTGGACCAGGCACCGCTGGCGCAGCGCTGGTACTGGCTTCCGTCGACGCAGTTCCACTCGCCCTCCTTGTCGCACGCCTTGCCGACCTCGATGGCACCCTCAGCAGGCTTGCTGTCGTCGTCCTTGGGCTCGTCGGCGGTGGGCTTGGGCTCAGCCGTCTTGGTCTTGGTGACGAGGGTGGAGGACTCGGCGGGGACGGTCATGAAGACACCTCCGGGGCTGGAAGAGGGTAAGCTTGTGCTCTTTGGCAAAGGAGACGAGCCGTCCCGCCCGCCAGCAGGCTTGGACGGCTCGGATGTGGGCTTGCGGGTGCTGGGGGAGGGGGGTACTAACACAGACTTGGAAGGCTCAGGAGCAGGCTCCTCGGGAGCGGAGGGAGCCTTCTTGCCCTGGGCGCAGGAGCCGGTAGGGGGAGCAGTGTCGGTCTCAGGGGTGCTGCGGGTGACGTCCGGGCCGGGGTTGGGGAACTCAAGATCCTTGGTCTCAGTAGTACCGCAGCCGTTTCCAACGTTGGCGACGAACATGGCCGGGCGAGAAGCGAAGGGGTCCTCGGGAGCGCGGGCCTCGACCTCATCGCGAGCCTCCTTGGCGCCGCCACCGATGGTGACAACGGCGCAGTTCATGTACATCTCGCGGTTGCCGACCTTGTTGAACCAGCTCCAGCCGAAGAGGGCTTCACCGGCGGGGGTGTCATTGGGGATGGTGAAGTCGTAGTTGGTGTCTCCGGTAGCGATGGGGCAGTTGCCGATGTAGGAGTGGATGACGGTCCAGGTGGCGCCCTGGTCGTAGGACAGCGAAGCCTGGCACGAACCCCCATCGTGGATGGTGCCGCCGGTGATGGTGAACTGGTAGCTCTGGCCGGGCTGGTAGGTGGTCACAGACTGGCCCTGGGGGGTGCCCATGAGGCTCTGGTAGCCCTTGCAGGGGAAGTCGGCACCGCCCGCGTTGAGGGGGTTGGTCATGGAGTAGTCGATATCGGTGGTGAAGTCGTTGAACTTGCTGCGGAAAGGGGGCGGGTTGCTCATCTCCATGTGGGCGGAGACGAGGCCAACGAGGCCAGCGGCGATGGCGGCGGTCTTCATCTTGGCGGTTTGCTGAGTCGAAGCAGAGTTCTGGTTGGCAGTGAAAAGCGAGTGGCACGAGCCGAGAGAGATGTCAGGATTCGCGCGATCGGGCTTGTTGAGAGTTGTTGTGGGAGGAGTTTGCAGCTGGGCAGGACTCAGGGGCGATGGTTATATGGGAGTTATGAGCTCAGCTCTAGGTGAATGGCTTCTGGCTGTTCAAGGAACGTGCGGGAATCTGTGTGCAGGTGCGGGAGCTTGCTCGCAGAACAAGACTTGGGACGGATCTGCTGTTCAAGGACTGTTCAGGCACTGGTCAAGGAGGGACGACGGCTTCTGTTGAGAAGGCTGAAAGGAGAGGACGGGGTATCGAGATGTTAGCACCGGGCTGACTGGAGAGCAAGAGAAGAGGGAGGGACAGAGAAGAGGAGGAGGGCGTGACTACGAGGTTAAGTACCTGTTGGAGTGAATCACGTACCATGGCACCTCGCCTTCAGGTGAATGGTAGGTGACCAGGCGATACAGGGTGCGACGGACTACCTCAGGCGCCTGCCACTGAGGATCCAGGGCACGTCCAGTCAAGCGCTTGCTTGAATCAGAGCTGCTACTCCTGTTACCTGCTGCTCGCAGCAGCGGCAGCAGCATTGGTAGGGGCGCAGTGGCAGCAGTCCTCCACTCATGCAACATTGGAGTCGGCCGCTAGTAGTCGACCCATAGTACGTAGTCTGTAGAGGGCTCCAAGCTGGGGCGTTATCCCGTGCCTATGAGGTCAGCAAGCAAGGAAGGTGTCCTAGGATAGTAGGTACCAGAGGCAGAGGGAAGCCCAGTTCATGCCAGAAGGTGTCTGACCTCGACGCGACACACCCCCCTGCCACAGGCGCGCATGCTACGTTTCTATTCTCTCCTTGACGGCCATCGTTCCCCACATTGCCGCACACTGCACTGGGCACTAGCACTGGGCACTAGCACTGGCACTGGCATTGGCATTGGCGTTGGCACTCGCACTGGCAGGTGGTGAGTGAAACGGCGATCGTGGCGCGCACTCGACATGCGTGTGCGTCGGTCCCACCAGCAGCGCTTGGCTGTCAGTGGCTGCGGCTGGCGGCTGGCGGCTGGCGGGCTTCAGGAACAGGCAATCGATTTGCAGCGGCGCGTCGCCCAGTTCATGCAGTCCCGCCCCCGTTTGGAGAGCGACTGGAACTGGAACTGGAATTGGCACTCCCACTCGGAAACGCAGCCGTCAGAGGCCGCACAGAGTCCGCACAGCGTCCCGGGATTGTCTCGGCTCCCTTTGTCTGCGCCGCGCTGTTCAAACGACAGAGAATGCAAGCTGTTTCAGCATGTCCTTTGTTTCACCGCCCCGTCATCATCTCGACCTGTCCAGCATTGCTAGACTAGACTAGTCATCATCGACGGCGACGCTGACCTTGGAGCCGCGTCGAGGAGCGCCCAGGGTTTCGCCGTAGATGGAAGGTCACCAGCCCAGGCACTCATCTCATGGCCTCCGGCGAGGAGGATGAGGTTGCCTGTCTGCCAGGTCATGCGAGCCGAGCGCTCAGACCCGTCTCTATCGAGCCCAAATTGTCCGACCACGCAGGGCCTGAGCCGAGCGCCGTATGTTGTGACTCTGATACCTGCTGATCCTTGGTAGTTTCGCTTCGTGACGCGAAGACAGATGCTGTCCCGTCTTCCGCAGGTCACCTCACCAGACCTCACCGGTACGTACATACGTGAACGTAAACGTTGGCCGCTAGCGCTGGTGTCCGCCGGTGTCCGCCACTAAGGTACCTTAAGTACAGAGTTACGGGGCGCCGACCTCTAACCTGCCGCTCAGGCACCTGGCTCGTCACCTGCCCCTTCTTGACAGGCGGCTAATTAACACGTCCTGTTCTGGAGACGACGTTGTTTCGAACCGGCAGCAGTCCTCGTTCTTCACCAAACCGTCTAGACTAGACCCCAGCGGCGCGTGTAGGTGTTGTTCTGCACCATTAATCATCATCTGACGACCGCCCATCGTCGAATTCCGTGAGCTTCACCCAGCGAGGGCAACAAGCACGCTTCACTCCATGTCACTCACCACGTCAAGCCCCCGAGACGGCTGAGGCTGAACTTGCTCTCATACTCGACAGTTCCCTCGTCCATTCCAAGGTTTCGTTTCCCTGCACATCGCCAATGCATGCCGTCGATCTCCAGGCGCCTAACTGATTACCACCACCACCCACCCACAAAGTAGCACTCACCTCAAAGTAGCAGCACTCTCTACCCCGTACGCACCCGCCAGGAGTCCCCCGGTCCCGGCCTCGCTCGAGACTCCAGATCCAAGTCGCAGAACCTGCCTTGGCTTCGCTGAAACGCACCAGCAGCCGCCGCCGCAGCGCGCACCGTTAATACATAAACGCCGACAGACGCTCCAGAGACGTCAACATGCCGCCAGCCGCCACTGACAGCGGTAACGCGCATGCATCTCAACACCGCACGACCTGCGCTTGCACTGCGTCAGCTTGCCTGTCCTCTTCGCCATGTACGTCTCTATCCTTTATCCTGGGCGCTGTGAAGCAATCCCGCAGAAACACACACGCCCCTCTTCACATCAGGTGCGGTAACAATGCAACCTATCGGCATCCACCCCTTGCTCAGAGCGGTTGGTCCCTTGGCGCCCACCACACAGGCCTTCCTCTTCGAGAACTTCGAAACTGAAATGGGCCGCTCACAACACAGAGTCAGGCAATCGCTTTGCATTTGGGGGGGGTGACTACTCGGCTGCTTGGCTAGGGCTAAATCATCCCCCCTGGCCTTTTAACTCCTGGCCCAGTCTCCTTTGATGCAGCTATTGACAGCTCAACCACTCATGTGCCTGGTAATAAACTAGGGGTCATCACCACTGCCGACATACAGCTCCCAATCAAGGCTGTCCGGCTAGTAGTCCCTCGCCGCATCGGATCGTTTCCAAGGTTTCCCACCACATGCTGGTACTAACGTAACGTAACCTCTGCCACAATAGTGCCCCAGCATGCCTCGAGACTACTGTCGTCTGCCATGCCAGTGGGAGCCTCTTCCATAGACTCCACTACTACAGGACAGCATTGAGCAGTGATGTTTCTCTTGATACCCAGTTCGACCCCCTCAGCCCGCTTGCGCTTCCCAGACTCTTGACTATGGCAGACCACCCGCAACCGCACCCACGGCTATCGCCAAACGCGTCTGCAATCTAACAATCCATCTGTTTACAGTCTGGCTCAGCCATCGCAATCATGCGCGCGAGTCGTGGTCGCCCTCATGCATCGGGCCACTTTGGCGCCATCGGGCAAGATGAGTGCTGGCAACTGGTCGGGCACCACGCTTTCAACGAGAGCCCGGTGCACTCGACACATGGTTTGCCAGATACGAAGAGGCAGTACGCTCCAGAAGATATCTTCCAAGAAATGTTGCCTATCCGTGCACAGGGAAACCAAGCATGATACTTGCTCCCCCATAGCCAGACCGTAGTAATTCAGGAGCATTATAGAAGCAGCGCAAACTAAAGCATGCTCGGGATGGTCCAGTGCAGTATGTTAAGTAAATTAGTTCAGGTAAATGAGATGCCCCTTCATTTGGCTTCGTCGGACCCATGGGCTGTGGCTGGTCGACTCGCATTCGCAGAAGATGTTTGCTGCTGCCCCTGGACGCTGTTGTTGCGGCTGTATGTGTTGCTCCCGCTTCTCTGTTGGCGATGGAACCCTTGCTGCTGAGGGCTTGTGCCGAACGGCGGGGGCCCAGCTTGGTGGTATCCGCGGGGATGGGACACTGTTCCTGGTCAGTCACGCCCATCTGCACCACGGAGCAGGGTTCACTGACTTGGTCCGCCGGGCTGCTGCCCGGGACCGTACGTCGGCTGACTGTACTGCACGTTTGGGCTCATGCCGTACATGGTCTGTCCTTGCTGGGAGCCTTGGTGGGCCATCATCGGTGCAGAAGGGCGTCCTGGGCTGGGATAGCCATTGGCGCCGGGGCTAGGTTGTGGAGGACCTCCAGGAGGCATGAAATGAGGGCTACCGCTGCCAGGGTACATCATATGAGGTCCGCCCATGCCCTGAGGCCCAGGCATAAAGTGTGGCTGCATCATCATTGGCCCTCCCATCTGCCCGTGCTGGGGTGGCATGTACTGCCCGTTGTTCGAGAAACTCCTGAACTGGCCCATCTGGGGTCCGCCGGGACCCATAAACATCGGTTGGTTGTATTGCATCTGTGCAGGCGAGTTCATCCCTGGATAGGCCATAGAGGCCTGGCCAAGACGGGGTGATGCAAAGGACTGTGCCGAGTTGGAATGCACCATCCTGTGATCGTCTTGACCATATGGCGGGTGAGGCCCAGGACCATGTTGGGGAGCATGCATTTGCATGTGGCCCATGTGCGGCGACTGTCTCGGTCCCATGCCAGGGCCGCCTTGCTGAAGATGCAGAGGGAGTTGGTGCTGGTGAGCCGTGTGAGGCAGCACGTGACCTGTGTTAGGAGTTGCCAAAGTCGACGAAAAGGGACGACGGTCGAAGAATTCCTTGTATGTCAGGTGCATGGTAGAGTCCGGCTTCTCGTCATCCTGAAGCTGACGCCAGGTCGGCAAGGTGTCATAGGAAGGGCGCAGGCCCCCGTTGTCGTTCCAGTTGCGACCTTCGGGAGGAGTCAACGTCTGGATGTGCGCCAGAATATTGCACTTCTTGACGTCGATGTTCTTGGTCTTGCGACGGACAACGGAGCCGCCAGCTGAGCCAGGAGCCGGCGTGCCAGCATTGGCTGCTGAGCGAGGACTGGAGCTAGTGCTGGGACCAGTCGGGTTGAAAGGAGCAGCAAAGGCGTTCGGCCGGAACTCATGGCTGTTGGGGTTGAGCTTGGCTCCCAAGGGATTGCCACTCAGGCGCCGATTCGCATTAGGGTCGGCATTGTTGGCCGGCCCAGTGGGTGGAGCTCGCGCGTCCTGCCCAGGCATGGGCTGGTAGGCATTTGGAGGTTGGGCGTACTTCTGGCGTTGGCCGAAGTTCCCAGGTTGCTGCTGAGAGTGCATCTGCTGAGGACCACCACGGTTGTTGCGGTAAGGGTAGGGTTGGTTTGGGAAAGGCTGGCGAGGCTGACGGTTTGCGGCTTGCTGACCTGTGTTAGGGGCAGTGGGCGCGCGAGGCGCTCGGTTCTCTGAAGCAGCCTTGGTTTGAGCCGGCTCGCCGGCCTTAGCAGATCCATCTTTGCCTGGTGGTGTCTTCTTTGCCTCGTCACTCTTCTTTGCCATCTCTTCAGCATTCTTAATAGCCTTGGCCTGGATCTCCTTTTGCTTGCTGGGATCCTTTGCAATGATAGAGACCAAATCGCCTGGGACAGGTGTTGACAGCTTGAAATCTGAAGCGAACTTCTTTAACTCGGTGAGCTTAACTTCCTTGTCGGCCTTTGCCTTGTTGCTTCGAGCTTTCTGAGCGTTCTCGCGCTGCTGACTGGCAAACGACTTGAATGACTGGAGAACATCGCGCTCGACAGTCTCCGTGGCACTGGGGGTGCTCTCATTGACTGAGGGAGACAGATTGCGGCTACCCGAAGCCGAATTGCGCCCCGGGGTGCTCGTCTTCTCGGTGACCTTTCCTTCGGTAGTCGACGCATTTCCGCTGCTTTTCTCGACGGTCTTCGCCTCCTGCTGCTTCTCTGATTCGACGTGTGGTGTTGGCTGAGGAGGAGCTCCGTTTTGGGTAGTTTCTGAGCTGGGTTGCGCCTTTTTCTCCTCGGGTTGCTTCTTGTTGGGAGTTTTGAGCTGCGAGGAAATGATCGCAGGGTCGATGGGCGCGCCCTTAACGGTTGGGCCAGCTGCGGGAGCTCGCATGCCAGGAGGCACGTATTTAGTGCCGCCTGAACCACCACCCAATGGAGGAAAGTCCTGCCGTCTCACGCCGCTGTATCTGACAAGCTATTAGAACGCGTAACCAGGATAGCGGGGGTCGCAACTTACTTGTCCTCCTCATTGTCGTTCGCGTTGTCCTTGCCTGAGGAAACATAGTCCATTACACGCTCCTCGGCGACGTGTGCGGTCGTGGCGGCGCTGCGCTCAATCTCGCGCGCCTTCTTCTCAGCCTGCGCAAGCCTCTGTTGGTACTGGGGGTGGTTCTTGTTGATGACTGTTGTGTAAATATTTTCGTCGTAATCACTCTTCACTCCGAAATGCTTCTCGTTGTGAGCGAATTGGTCCCAGCCTTGAGTACTGCTGTTACCGCCCATGTTTTCCAAGCTGCCATCAGCGACATCGTTCGCGTCGGGGACCCAGGGCTGCAGGACGCGTTCCTGACCAAGGCGGTTGTTCGAAATCGCGGAGTCTGTGCGGAAGCCGGACCGGTTGCCTATCAATGGAGGATCAGCACAGATGATGTGTGATGCTGGAATATCTGATGGCTTACCATTCTGGCCCCGTCCCGCGCTATCCTTCTTACCGGCGGGCATTCTGGGGGGTGTAGTTTCGTATACGCTTCCTCAGACAGGCCTGATAAGTCGACGGAAATCAACCATGCGCAAAGCCAGCAGGTGACTGCGCGTCGTGTCGTGCGAGAGGTTGCGAAGGGGCTGGCAAGCCACGGTCAAAGCCAGCGAGGCAAATGGTATGTTCAAGTCGCCTAAGAGTTTGAGCATTAGCAAACAGGCCCGAAAAAAACAATGCACTGCGCAAGCGACCAGTTCACCTGCCGAGCGAGGCCATTCAATGTTGCCCCCGAAAGAAAAACAATGTCTGGGTTTTGATTTGGGTGCAGGGGACGTTTGGCAGAGGTCGGGTGGGGATTGAGCTTCCAGGTCGTGCCTGATTCAGAGCAACGCAACCACAGACAAGGAGAGTAGGGAACGGCATAGGGGCAACTGTGGCTGGTACGAACCTGGTCCTGCGTGATGATAGCCCCGTGTCACTCGAATGCGACCTTTACGTCGGGCTGATCAGGGTGATGCGGAGGGGTTGCGGCTCGGAAAAAAAATAGAGAGTTCGCCCTGAGACACGGGGTCAGCGACAGTTCAAGAATGTTGCCCTGCTGATTGGAGGTACTTCGGAGGCATTCGGGGTCTGCGTAGTTCTTTCTCAGCAGTGCGAAGCTTTCAAAAGCTTTGTAACAAAGGCTCCGTTGATGGGGAGAGCTCGAGGAGCGATGGATGGCGTACCTTGAACAAAGGAGTCGATGGCAGAAGCGAGAGACGGGGTAGAAGAAATGGAACCGCAGGAGAAAAGAAGTCCAATCTGGCGTGTATCCGCTACGATAGAGGCGCAACAGGAGAAGAGGACATGGAGGTGGTCAGGCTACCTGTCGGGGGGGAGGAGAAGAGCAAGCGACCGAGAGGGCAGGCTCGGGAGTTTGCGTCGTGTCGTCGGGTGGTCGTGTGGTGAAGAGTGGATTTGGGTTTCTGGGCTCGGAGGATGGAGAGAGGTGGTGAGGCTTGGAGACCCCTTCCACCGGCTGCCACTGCCAGGGCCACTACCTACGGGTTACCTACCAGCGCCAGTGGCAGTGACGGTGGGCGCTACAGTGTGCGGGACCCTGGCGGCTCACGGGGCGCCACCCCAGTGGTCGGCTGGTTGGCAAGGTTATTGACCCAGAAAAGTTGAAAGCTTAGGAGCTGCTGGCCAACAGGAACTCCCCTTTGGTGGCGTCAGGGCTCAAATTGAAGGGACCTCGACTGGATCGCCGCATGAATCTATCGTGACAATCAACGACAACAACAAACAAGCACTCCTCCGTCTGACGGGTCCCATGAATTGGACGCAAATGAACCTGCTGCTGTACTCAACAAAGAACCACGGCAGGGCAGCTATGCGCCTGGTGGGAAGATATCTGAGCCTGCCCTGCCAATCACTACGGGTCGTTCCGTTACACCTGCCGGTGCTGCGGCGACGACGGATCGAAGGCACGTGCACCACTCACCCCCGGCCATCTACTCGTACCTCACAGAGGGCTCCAGAACCCCTGGAGTCCAGACCGCATCATTCTGAGTATGGCATCCGGTGAAATCAATACAATGATTGTCACGAATCACGTCACATACCTAAAGACGAAGCCGCGGGAGGCTAAACAAAAGGGATTCTCTTTACAGATATTCACAGACGAGGAACCCAGAAACCCCCCTCTCTAGACGACTTTGACTGTTGATACAAGCGATTACGCCCAGCTGACTCCCATCTAAACTCGCAGACCGATCTCCTCGGCGTACGGCAGCAAGAACAAGTCGCCGACCGACGACACCGAAGCCTTACCCTCCAGGAGAGTCTTGGCAGCCTGGTCATAACATTAGTATATGGATCATTCGAGCAGATCATGGTACTTACAGTCTTCAGCTTCTCGGCAGTGACGTTCTCGATGCCCTGGACAAGGCTGGCAGGCTCATAGGCCTTGCCGGTGTTGACGACACCGGAGCCGACAAGGTGCAGAGTAGGCTCGCGGAGCTGAGTAGTGTCGAGGGCATTGAACTTGGCGTTGGCGATAGCCTTAGTGACATCCTCCTTGCTGACGGACCCGTTGGCAACGCTCTCCAAGGCCTTGACAGTGGCCTCAGCGCCCTTGCGGACGGAAGCAGCAGGGCCGGAGAGCTGGATGGTCAAGAGTCCAGCATCGGAGTAAGGAATGTTGGTGGCGTTGACCTGGAGGCCAGAGACGTCGGCGGTGCTCTTGGAGAGCAAACTGTAGCCAGGCGTGTACTTGATAGTGGACTGGCCGCCAAGGAGTGCGGCAAGGACGGAGATCTCGGGCTTGGGGGAGGTGTAAGCGGAGCCGGGGAACGCGATGACCATGGCGTTACCACCAGGGTGGCTGGTACGCTGCTCGCCGCCGTGGTACTTGGATGCCTCGGCAGTGAACTTCTGACCAGACTGCGAAGAGGCCTGGACATCCTTGAAGAACTGAGGAACCCACTTGGCGAGGGACTCCTGCGCGGCACCCTCCGCTACCAGGGCAATCTCGGGCTTCGTGTAGACAGCGTCGGCGAAGCTAGCAATGTATTCCTCGTTGAGGTAACGCTTGGAGGGGGTCGAGGGCGTAGGGTAGATCGAAGCACCCAGACCGGTGTGGAAGGCAACAGAATGAGCGCTGTCGAGGGCGAGGGCAGCCACATTGGCGTAGTGCTTCTGCTGCTTGAGCTTCAGAACGGGCTCAATCTCCTCGTGGAATTCGTGAGCTTTTGCATGTCAGCTACTCTCCAAGATCTCTCGTTCAACTCGGAATCATACTGGTGTACTTGGTCATCGAGACAACCTCGCCGAGCAATTCAGCAAAGTAAGGCAGATCATCGCGCAGGAAGCTGGCCTCAACTACAAGAGCCTCACGGGTGTGCGATGCAGCCAATTGACCACCAAGGAGCTCGGACTCGCGCTGAATTCGAAGGGCGGATCGTCGTTCGGTATTCTTCATGACCCAGTTAGCTCAACCCGGCGTTGACCAGCTGTCCTCCTCACCTTGAAAGCAAACTCCTCAAGACCGACGGAAAGACCGGGCAGCGGCTGGAACCTGGTACCAGCCTTGGCGACAATAGCGAGCTTCGTGGTCGGGCCGTGGGCGTCGCGCGAGGCTACCTTGAGGCCGTCAACATCCGAGGTCTCGAAGACGCCGGATGAAGAAGCACTGGCGTAACAGCGTTGCTGGACTGCGCGGGCAGCCAGCGACCGGCGGGCGGCCTGGTGCGCGTTTCTCGCGAGAGATGATCTCGACAGCATTTTCGAGGTCGGTGTCGTAGGGAATTGACAGTCCTTTGGCCGTCGTGACGGAGTAATGGGTCGCCAAAAGAAGTGCCTCGTCGAAAAGCTCCCGTCTAATTTTCGGGCTTCCGGCGAGGATGACCAGCCTTTCTCGATCACGTGATTGGCCAGCCATCGCCTGCGACTGGTCCGGTACCGATGAAGTCTAAGACCACCAAAATTGGCGTGGCTCAGCAGGAAAAGATACCTACCAGTCACTTTGACGCATTCTAAGCGGCAGTTTACCACTGCGAGTCAACCGGCGACCCCACCTGCCCGCCAAAGACGAAGCTCCAGCGTCCCAAAACTTGGGTCGGGCCCTTCACGAAAAATTGATGCTGCATCATCTCGACTTTCTCAAGATCACCATTGTTCTCGTATTTTCCCACTGGCATTTGTTCTCGCTCTGTGAAAGTGCCGTCGCAGACATCAATGCCGCCCCGGTAGTATCTGTGGCAGCTCTAGAGATAGTGAGAGGATCTCTAGGAGCAGAAGCAATGCTTGTGGTGAGTCTTGTTGCGCCGCCCTTTGCCGACCAGTCGCTGATGCCTTCTGCGCCAGACCAAGCACGCCGCCGAGCTTTGTGCGCTCCTAGTCCTCGACCTCCACGGTGAACTTCCATCGGTATGCACATCGTTGTGACAATGTGTAACAGAAATATTCGAGGTCTAACATATTCCCCAACGTAGCGGATCCTCACAGCCCTGCTCACCAAAGGCCGCTGCACAACATCGCAACTAGCACAGCACACGACCCTGACTCCAAAGCAACTGCGCAACGGGCTCGCTGTTTTGTTCCAGCAGAACTTGCTCTACACACGAATCGATAACGACGCCAGAACGATCCACTACGATGCGAACCCTGACGCTTGCTACAACCTTGTCCGATCCGGCAAGATTCTGGAGTTTATCGAGGAGCAATTCGGCACATCAGAACGCGATCTAGTTCAGACGCTGCTTCAATTAGGTCACGCGAAGATAAATGACCTTGGCCAGGCGTTTTCAGCGCGGAATCCCTTTGCGAACGGTGCTGGGCACGGGGCGAATGGCACTACCAACGGAGTCATCACTTCTGAGGATGGCCTATTGATAGGACTTGGCCGACTGATCCAAGCAGGGTTTGTCGAAACCGTTCGCCCGGAGTCCTTCCGCAACCCGGTAGATATTTTCCATGAGATCAGGAACGAGGCCACGAAGACCGAACCCGGCGGAAAATCCGCGAAGTCCAAATATGAGCAACACGAGGCGATGGTAAACGGCTGGCGCAAATTTCGGGAGCAAAGTAAGACTGTCAAGAGGCAGCTTGACCAGACGCGTGGAATCCCATCCAAGCGGAGAAAATTGACGAATGGGAAGGCGGCGAACGGAGACCTCGATGACGAGGAGGTCCCAAATCTCAATGTGAGCCCTGGATGATGGATCTCACTGCTGAGGCTGTCTGACTAACGCTTAACACAGCCCAATATCATCGTCCGGGTGAACCATGAGAAGTGCCTCGTCGAATTGCGTAACTTACACCTTGCTGAAGTTGCTTCGGATGCCCTCGGGGATGCGACCAGTGAAGTCTACCGAACGCTCTTACAGCTCATGACAGTGGAAACACCCATGTGTCGAAAGGATACATTCGTCGACGATGATGTGCCCCTACCGACCGCCGTGGTTACCACGTTGGACATACTGGAGCACCTTGATGAGTCGGTAAATCTGAGCAGCGGCATTGGCAAGATATCCAAGTCGAAACTCAATCAATCCAGCGTCGAGAAGATTAAGGCTACAGCTCCACAGTCCGACGACGAGTCAGATGAGTCAGAAGATGATGCGGGTGGCGCAGTCTCGCTTGATGCTGACGACGAATCTGACGAAGAGAATGATGAAGATGAGGGACTCAATGGCGAGGCCCAGACAAATGGCAACCGGGCAACACGAGTCACCTTTCAAGATGATGCACCACAAGTCAGCCGGCTGGACCAGATGCGACAACATCTTCTCTTGCTGAAAGAAAGCAAGTACAAGTTTGTACGGCATTGCGGCACACAAGGACGTGGGCAATGGACAGTCGACTTCGATCAGCTCATGAATAGGGTGCGCGAGACAGAGCTGGACGCCGTCATTGAATCAAAGTACGGTCGCCATGGACTTCGCTTAACGCGCATTCTGCGCGAAAAGGGCAAGCTCGATGAGAAGATGCTACACGGAGCAGCGCTCATGAAAAAGCCGGATGTACAAGCAAAGATGGTGCAGATGCAAATGGCCGGCGTGGTTGATATCCAGGAGGTGCCAAAGGACAGCAGCCGCCTAGCCAACCGGACCATGTTCTTCTGGTACTATGACGCTGAGCGCATGCAAGCGCAGATGTTAGACGACGTGTACAAAGCAATGGTGCGTTGCTTGCAAACGCTGCAAGTACGGCGTTACCACGAGAAGAGCATCTTGTCTTTCGTAGAGCGCAAGGACGTTCAGGGGCGCGAAGAGGAGGTGATGACCACAGAGCACTACAACACGTACAACCGACACCTGGAGGTGGAAGAGAAGTTGCTTGGACAAGTCATGCGTCTAGATAGCATGATTTCCGTCTTGAGGGACTTTTGAAAAGCGAATTGTGTCAAGCGAAACTTTGGGTGTAAGTCTGAGCTTGTAATTTTAGGCTGTTGGCAATGAATCTAAAGCCACATGTTCTCAAGCAGCGTTGGGGATAAGTTCTTTTCCGGTGAACTTCTACTCTCTCATTCAGAGTGCTTATGTCTTCCATTTATGTGCACATTTCCCTTCGTCGTGTGCGCCACGCAACTGAGAATGCAGCCTATTTCTAACACAATCGATCATTTGGCCAAAAGGGACAATTGCGCGACCACGCCACGAGCTGGGTCTAGTAAAACATGATGCTTCAAGCTGCTTGAATTTCAATATGTTTCCAATACTACGCAGAGATTCCAGTACTCGATGTGATTCATTCCGCGCTGGGAACGGTGATGTCGTCCTATGGCTTCCGGGTAGTTCTCGCGGGTTCACTTTGTTGAGGGATTGGGTCGCGCTAACAAGAGGACTGAGACAAAATATACCGAGCGCTGGCCGTGACCAAACGGACAGAAAGTGGACATTTAATATGTCATACTTAGGACTGGAGGCTGTGGACCCCTGACGCCGTCGCGTGCCCGAGTTCGGCAGCCTCTCAAAAATTTCCCATGATTCGACTTGCGCGACTGACAATCGTTTAAACTCTCACCGTCAACACCCACTATCCTTTCGTTCCCAACGTCCCCCTCCTCGCCTCACATCCCGAGCCAATCCCACCGGTCGAGACGCCAGCCGTCAATATGTCGCCCGCCGCTGGTGCCAACGAGAAGGAATCCAACCTGGCCCGTGTGCTGGGCTCTGGTGCGTCTCTTATCAATCTGGATCTAGAAGTAACGTACAGTGCTGACGGCCTGGCCTAGGATCCGCTGGTATTGCCGAATTGGCAGTTTTCCACCCCGTCGACACAATTGCGAAGCGCCTGATGAGCAACCAGACCAAGGTCTCCGGCGCCAGTCAACTCAACCAGGTCATCTTCAAAGATAAGGCCTCGGCCCCCTTCAGCCGCAAGTTCTTCTCACTCTTCCCCGGCCTTGGCTACGCCGCGGGCTACAAGGTCCTCCAACGAGTGTACAAGTACGGTGGCCAGCCCGTGGCGCGCGACTACCTGGGCAAGCACTACGGAAAGGACTTCGAGTCGGCATTTGGAAAGAAGACGGGCAAGGCCATCATGCACTCTACAGCTGGTTCGTTGATTGGCATTGGAGAGATCGTCCTTCTGCCGCTTGACGTCCTGAAGATCAAGCGACAGACGAACCCCGAGGCGTTCAAGGGCCGTGGAGTCTTCAAGATTGTGGCTGATGAGGGTTTTGGCCTGTACCGAGGCTGGGGTTGGACTGCCGCCCGTAACGCGCCCGGATCATTTGCGCTGTTTGGTGGTTCGGCCTTTGCGAAGGAGTATCTCTTCCACCTGCAGGATTACAACAAGGCGACGTGGCTGCAGAACTTTGTTGCTTCGATTGCTGGTGCTTCTGCTTCTCTCGTTGTCTCTGCGCCCTTGGACGTCATCAAGACCCGTATCCAGAACAGGAATTTTGAGAACCCAGAGAGCGGATTGAGGATCATGGCCAACATGGCCAAGAACGAAGGTGTCTCTTCTTTCTTCAAGGGTCTTGTCCCCAAGGTAAGTCCATACTCTCGTGTAGTAGGTCGAGTGAAGCATTGGCTGACATGTGATAGCTCCTGATGACCGGTCCTAAGCTCGTCTTCTCCTTCTGGCTGGCTCAGACCCTCATCCCCGCCTTTGACACCGCTTTCAGCAAGCGATGAGAAAGAGGTGCGGCATGGTATGGGAGGATAAAGGTTGTGAGCTTTACTAGACTTGGCGATGGCTCTAGATGAGATGTTCTGGGTAACGCTTGCGACTGGGACGGACAAGGACTCAAGGGGATATACCTGTGTTCGGCACACTGGATTGTACAAAGTCACCCTGCTCTGTATGGATAGATATTTTAATGAGAGCGACGATTCGGCTTCTGAACCCTTTATTTTACTTACAAAGAGAAACAAGACCGAGCTTCAGTGTCGCCTGCAGCCAAAATTGACGTGTCCCCAATGGCGAAGCTCCAACGCACCCTTCGGGGCTGCGACTTGGCGGTGACGGCGCCCGTTGCCCCGGAAACTCAGAGCCACGCGCCAAACAACCAATCCGATAACAAACCCCTGCAATAAGCTCTCGAAGCCGATCCGTCGTCATATTCATCACAACAAGCTTCCGTGGCACCTTTTCCCACGACTCTACGAATTCTATTCTGATTCAACGTGTTCTTGTTGCTTCCATTTACAACCATCGCTTCCATCGCAAGAGTTATCAGCAGCTTTTCTGATACGAACTACCAGCTGCGTGGCGGAGGTGCCGTCCCGCATTCCTCGCTTCCACGCTCTGCATTCCACAACAACACACAGCAGCACACTGCGCACCGCTTCCAATGGCTCACGATGAGCGGGACAGTCCTGTCCCTCGGGAAGGGCATCCCTATCTTAGACATCAACATTCTGGGTCTTCTGCTGATGGCATGAGGGCGCTGGTCCCAATGTAAGCTCCCCTCCCTCTCCCTGACATCACTCTGTTTTCTAACCACCAACGACAGGTGGGACTCCTCCGACCCCGATCGTGCACCACCGCCTCTGCCACTCAACCCACAAAGCCCGAGTCTGACGTCGAGGGCAGGGACCTCGAGCGCCATCCAGTCTGCTCACGCGGCGCTTAATGAGCGTGCGCGCGAGGCAAATGCACTGGTGCCACACTTTCCGAAGCGCTTAGATCAGTCGCCAGAGCGCGCACTTGTTCATAAACCACACTCTCACCGACGGACGCAGACGCTGGGGGGGACAGGGACAGTGCGGGATCTGAGTTTGATGCTCGAGAGTGGCGCCAACAGTCCCGTCACATCACCTACGAAGTCACCCGAGAGGCTCCAGCATCGAAACGAACGATCCAACACATCTACACCCACCGCGACTTCGCGCAAGGACAAGGAGTCGGAAATCAAGCAAGAGCCTGAGCAACCCGAGGACGAGCCTGAGAGCGCTGGACCTGGGCCGGGTCCTAGTTTCACCCCAATCGTTAGGCCAACTGTGCGCCGCTCGGCTCACAACAGTATTCTGGGCGAAAACACCCCTCCTCAATCATCCACCATGCTCGCTCTGCAGAATATGGGCTCACAAACGTCGAGGGCGGATAGCGAGCCGCCCCTATCAAATGTCACAAATGGCTCGACCGCTCTCGCCAAGCCAGCCGCGTCCTTTGACCACCTATCAACACAGATCGTCAGCCTGACAAATATTGCTACGGCACTTCAGAAGGAGATGTCGGCTTTGAGTCGACGAAGCAGGGACAATGCTACCGATCTCCTCAGTCTCAAGGAAGCTACTAACACCAGAGACGAGGATATTCGGAAGAGCTTGAGGGACCTGCTGGGCAGTGTCAATGATACTACGCATAGATTAGGCTCTGGCCACAACTTGAGCGGTCTGCTGCTGGACAACAAACCTCACAATGCACACGCGAACAGCCGGGGTTTCCAGCTCCCGAGGATTCCGTCGCCGAACAGCTTCGCTGACTCAATTGAGCGTGGTTCAATCAGCACGCCGAGCTTAGTTGGCAGTGGACACGGGGACAGCAGCCAGTCTATCGCTCTGTTGGAAAAGATCATCCGGGAAATGGGCACCAAGGAGGGGCACGAGATGTTGATCAGCCGCCTGACCGAGGTCTCTTCAAAGCTGTCTGGCATGGCCACCGCTGCCAAGGTTGATGAACTTGTCAACCAGGTTCGTATGCAGTCAGAGAGCGCAATCATCCCCAGCGGTCACGCCGTCGCAGAGCGCCAGGTGCTTCACAACGAGGGACGCCGATCGTCGGCCCCTGCCCGTGGCTCTGAGATTCTCAACGAGGACCTCATCAAGATTATCAAGAATGTCAAGGATAGCGTTGCCCAAGGAGGAGGTCTGACCGCTGAAGTGAAGGCTCTCGTCAGAGAGCTGCGTGGCGAAGTCCTCGGCATGGGTCGTGAGCTTGGAAAGAGACTGGAAGCAGTTGGCTCAAGCAACAGCATCGAGGAGAGCGACCATCCTAGCAGGGATGATGTCTCGAGAGTCATCGATCAGGGATTGGAGCAGATGAAGGACCAACTCAACCACGTCCTTCGGGAGCACAGACGCCAGTCTGCGCAGTCCACTGCCACTGCTAAGAGCCTCGTCGATTACCAAGAGATCTACAACGCAATGAGGGCCGCGCTTCGCGATAACGAAGCCTCTGAAACACACATGCCTGACCTCAGCAGGGACGATGTGATCGAGGCTGTCCGCGATGCTTGGGAGACCTACAAGCCCGAGATAGAGATTCAGCAGGTCGGACTTGAGCGTGACGAGGTCCTCGCTTGCTTGAAGGAGGGCCTCCTGGATTACACTACAAGGAACGAGCAGCCTGTTGGGGCTACACGCGACGAAGTGTTCACTGCTGTTGTCGAGGGCCTCAAGCACTTTGTGCCTCCGCAAATGGATACTCCCTCTTCAATGTCCAGAGACGAGATCATTGAGGCTGTGCGCGATTGCCTGGAGGAGTTCGAGTTCCCTGTCGCTGCGTCTGCTGTTGGACAGTCCGACCTGACGCGTGAGGACATGGTCTACGCTGTTAAGGAAGGTCTCGAGGACATGGATCTTCCTCGTGGTGGAGCTGTTGTTCCTCACGCTGGTAACAATGATGAGCTCGTTAGCAAACTCGAGGATTTAATGGGCTACATCAAGCTCGAATTCAAGGCTGTCTCACAGGAGGCGAAGGACAACGTCGCTGCCAACGGCCGCGACACTGAGCAGGTCTTGGATGCGACCAAGGACGGTCTTGAAAATCTGCGCATCGCTCTCGAAAGCTATGTCGACCGCGCCACTGGTGAGGCTGGACAGGAAGAATTCATGCAAGGTCTGCTGAAGACCATGGATGAGTTCAAGGAGGATATTGCATCTCTTGTCTCCCAATCCACGGAGACCTCCCGTGAGCAGCTTCAGACTGAGCTGGAGGGTCTGCGTGAGGTCGTCAACTCATCTATGGTTCCAGCCATGCCCCAGCAATCCGGCAACAACAAGGAAATCCTGGACGCCCTGCAAACCGCCGCTAATAACCTGCGTCAGGAGATTCTTCGACCAAAGGCTGAGACCACCGAGATTCTCGACGCCCTCAACGAGGGTCTCAACGAGATCAAGGAGGGGATCGACAGGATGACTCACAAACCTGTCGACCTCACCGCCAATGATGAGATTCTTGATGCACTCAGGTCCGGTCTCGACTCCGTTCGTTCAGACATTGAGACTATCCGAGAGACGAGCAACGACAAGGCAGTCGCTATGGCAGCTGTCCCTACTGAATCTCCTTCGGAGCAGGCCATCATCCCTGCTGACATGGTCAAGCAAGACGATATCAAGGCTCTCGAGGTCCTCATCACTCAGCTCCGCATCAAGGTTGAGGCGATGGAACCAGCAGAGCAGGACGCCGACAATGTCCACAAGGAGGACCTCACCCGTTTGGAGGACATGATGTCAAACATACAGCAGAGCGTGGAGGAGATTAGTTCGCGCGAGGCTTTCACCGCTACGGCTAAGGAGAGCAAAGACGAGGATGCTCCTGCAGTGAACACAGATGCCGCCACCAAAGATGATGTTGAGGCGATCGAGACTATTCTTCGCAACACCAAATCCCGCCTTGATGACCTCATGGACGGCGAGCAAGCCCTTCGCAAGGAGCACCTTGATGTCGTCGAGGCTCTTATTCTTGAGACTCGCGAGACCATGAACAGTATGACCGAGGGAATGAGTGACATCTCTCGCAAAGATGACCTTTCCGACCTAACCTCTCTCATTACTCAGATCAAGGTCGACTTTGATGAGATGAAGGAGAAGAGTGAGAAGGAGACCGAGGACCCTGACAAGGCTTCCAAGACAGACGTCGAAGCTGTCGAGACGGTCGTTCTAGAGATCAAAAACATCCTTAACGTCTTCCAAGGTGTTGACTTCAATGCTCTCCCTCAGAAAGACGACATTGCCAACATCGAGACCCTCATTAAGGAGGCCAAGGAGAAGATTGAAAGCGTCAACGAGTCTTCTTCAATGGCCATCGAGAAGAAGGATGAGGAGATGAAGAGCGTTGGCGAACGTGTCACTGAGGTGAAGACCTTTTTGGAAGAGATGAAGGAGGCCATGCAGGGCAAGCTTGATGATGGCTCGACTGGTATCGAAGCCCTCGGCAAACTCCTTGAAACAATTGGCGAGAAGATGGACAAGAACGAGAACGTCGGCACGGACCTCAAGGAGATGTTCGAGACAATGAAAACCGAGTTCGAGGACTCTCGTGGCGTCGTTGCGGGCGCCAAGCTTGAATCCGACGAGAAGCTGCAGCAAGCAACAGACAGCATTAGCACTAAGGTCGACGAGAAGATTACTGAGTTGATGACCAAGTACGACGAGTTCCAGACAGGCTTCAACGAAAAGATGGAGGCCGGCGAAAAGCGCAGTCTCGAAACTGAGGAGGCCACTGTTGGCACCAAGGCTGTGGCTGACGAGCTGAAGCTTTTGGTTGATACACTTGGCTCAACTGTCACCGAATCGCTTGAGAAAATGGAGGAGGCATCCAGAACCGTCTTCGGCAAGGTGGAGGAGCTTGTCACACAGAATGGAGAGAACCACACCGAGGGCAAAGCTGAGCACCAACAGACACGTGATCAGCTTGCAGACGCGGTGACTATGGTCGAGAGTCTGAAAGGCGAGGTTTCTGAATCGAACCCTAAGATCCTTGAGGCTATCCAAGAAGTGCTCGCGCTTGTTGGTCAGCACTATGAACATTCCAAGACCTCCACCACAGATCTCCAAGACAAGATCGAGGAAGCGAAGCCCTCTGAGCAGCCCCTTCTCCCTGCTCCCGAGAAGTACGACGACACCGAAGTCCAGCAGAAGCTCGACGCTCTCCAACAACTGAAGTACGATGACACAGACATCCGTTCCAAGCTTGACCAGATTGCCGAGATCAAGTACGACGACAGTGTCGTCAATGAGAAGCTTGACAAGCTCGTCACCCACAGTGACTCGGCAATGCAGGCTTTCGGCCAGCTTGAGACTTTGGACAAGGTACATCAATCTGTCGTCAAGACGGCGGCTGAGATCTCGGACTTCCTCTCCAACCAAACACAGCGCATCGCAGATGAACACGAGGACCGGGAAAAGACTCTGCAAGATACCATCATCCATGTCGAGCGCACACGCACCGAGAAAGATCATCTGGAAGCCTCAGTCCTCAGTCTCAAGGACGAAGAGGAGCGTCTCCGCGCCAGCATCACCGGTCTTCGCACTGAGCAAGAATCCCTGATCCGTCAAAAAACCCGTCTCACAGGCGACGTTTCGTCCCTGGAAACAGCAATGCGACTTCGCAAGGAGGAGCTATCTGACATGGAACTCCGGGCGGAGCGTCTTGAGCGTCGCATAGTCGACGGCGTCATGGACCACTCGCGCGTTCTTCTAATGTCTAAAGCTACCAAGAACCAAGGTGGTGATACTATGAATCGTAAAAGGGTTAGGAAGCCCAGCACGATGGACGATGCACCGCCTGCTAAGTCTTCACCGAAGCCAGTCATGAACATGGCCCTGGCTGGCAAGCGCAACCTGGCGCCCCAGGGACAAGCTGGCGCCGCACGACGGATCGCATCGTTAGGTCAGATTAACAACAACGTTTCCTCCGGCGGCGTTAAGAGAAGCCAGAGCGTGCGGACACCGGCCGGCGGCGGAGCGAGCAAAGCCTACCGCAAGCGAAGCTGGGGCGGTGACACGGCCACGACGATGGACAAGGAGAACCTCAGCGTCAAGGAGACAGTTGAGGAGGTCGATGAGAACGAGTCCCCTGCAATCATTCAGCCTGTGACGGATAGTGTCATCGAAGGCGATGACGACGAGAGCGACACCGGTACTCTGAGAAGGAGTAGCGCTATCTCAGGCAGCACAGGGCTGTATACAGATGGTTCGGAGTACGACGAAACGGGGAGTGAGTGGACGGAGAGTGTAGTGAGCTCTTCGGTAGCAGCGACAGATGCGGGTCAAGTTGGCGAGGGAGATGTGGTTGTTTACGGGTCATGAGATCGGAGGAGGAGGAGCTAAATGATGTATGCGTGGACGACTGGTCTGGTCTATTGTCAGTTTGTAAGGATGGGAGTTCGAAGTTTCCTGGTTTGGATTGGCGTCAGGCTATTGTTTAGGAAGGCTATATGATGATGTTAAAAGGTTACGTTTACTATTGCGAAACAAGTCTGCCATTGTGATCTACCTAGCTCGGGTGGTATCGACGCTGATGCTGATGTCCTAAGATCTTTCAACTAAACACTGACACTACTTCGGTATGGCAGTGTAACGCCAGTGCAGTGCAGTGGCTGCGGTGGGGTGGGCTGTCGCAACCCCACGTCTCCCAGTCCCACCGTCATGATCTTTGAGCTACGCGACGGGACGCGTTCAACAACAACCTCCCTCATCATCGCGCCTGTAGCCCGGCCTCACCTCATACGTAGCGCCGGCACGACCGCACATATGGATCAATCAACGAACCTTCTCTCCCAGCCAGAGCTCACGTCTCTACAACAAGAGGTACTGGAAGAATACGAACGGCTGGCCGAGAACATGAAAAAGGTACCACCACCGTCCAGTCTCCCCGCCCCGTCCTCGTCGCCTCCAACCTTCTGCCCACAGCCCGCCCCTTCCATCTTCGCAACCGCCGTCTTTCTCGGGAGCAGTGCTGACGTCGGGGGCCTTTGCAACAGCTGGCGTCGACGCTCGACGACCTCGCCTCCAACCCCAGCGCCGAGATTCTCGATGGACTCCGCGACCTCGAACGGAAGACGAGCCTGGCCTTCACCCTGCTCAAGGCCAGCGTGTATAGCATTGTTCTGCAGCAGGAGATTGATTGGGGGAACGGCGGGGAGCAGCAGGAGCGAAGCTACGAGCAGTGATTCCGAGCGGCGTGAAGTGGGAATAGAAGAGGATTTGCTGGGGACAAGGAAAGGAGCTTTACGAGCATAACGATTTAATGATACCCAATGAGCCGCCAATGGCCAGTTTACATGCTTATGCATACATCTACACTGCACCCCCCGTGCTAGAATGCTATACTATTTTACAAACACACAGCAACATGCTGCTCTGTACAATTGTTGATATACACAACTCACCTCCCCTTCCTCTAGTCCAGCACGCCTGTCGACCAAATGCCCTCATCATGTCTATGAGATCGCACCGCCGTAGTAGACTTTCCTCGCGTCAACCAACTTCTTGCCCCTGCCCATCGCCATGGCCTCAGGGTCATGCTGATTCAGGAGCGCCTTGTAGACTGCCTTGACCGTGTTCATGGGGGACTTGGAGCGTGGCAGCTGGCAGGCGAGGTCGTGGATGCCAACGGCGCGGCACATCTCGAAAAGACGGGCGGGAACGCGGAGACCGTAGCCTGAATATTAGTTAGCAAACTTTTTTTTTCGGGCCGCTTTGGGTAGCTTAGCAGTGGGGAGAAACTCACCTGGAGGACGAGCCTGGAGGTGGACAACGGTGCCCGAGATCTTGGCCGTGACGTCGCCGTAGACCGTCCTGTTCTCATATCGCCTGATGGGCTGCATGTTCTTCAACGCCAGACCCCTTGCCGTCTCGACGGCTGTCTCTTGCTCCGTCGATTTCGCCATGCCGAGCCCAAGTCGTCCGTCGCCGTTTCCAGCGATGACGAGGGCAGACGTGCTTCGCACCTTTCCAAGACGAGTCTGGTTCGAGACCCAACGCAAGGTAAGAACCTTGACAACAAGGGACTTGATCTCCGGGACGGTAAAACCAGTCATGGTCTTGAGATGTTCAAAGTCGCCATCTGGGTCGTTGGGGTCCTCGTCTTGGTTCTTGAACATGCCCTCCACACCAGGGATCTTGCCAAGATCGTTCTGCGTGACCGCGCCCGCCGAGATCGTTCCCTCTGGTCCATCCTTGATCAAGTCCAGCTTCGAGGGCTTGATGTACGCCGAGTTGTTTTCCTGGTAAATCGCCTTCATCTCCTTGTCCAGCTCTTTATCAATAGCGTCGTTCAGCTCAATGGCCTTTCGTCGCGGGATGTAATCCTTCATCTCCTCTTCGGCAGGCTTCTCCAGCTTGTTCGCGCGCTTGTCCTCGTGCTCCTGAACAAGGTACTTCTTCAATGCCTGGGGATCCTTTTCCAGCTCCTCCAGCTCCTCATGCGTGAGGTCGATATCGTCCACGCCGGCATCACTCTCCTTTACTTTCCGTAATGCGCGCATCATGGCTCGTCTCAACTGGTCCGACTTTGCGTCGTCGACGAACTTCTCCATCTCCTTGTAATAGTTCTTGATGTACTGCTGCTCGGAGTGCATGTGCATCTCCGTCGGCCGAGCAGTGAACTCGGGCTTGACGTCGTATCGGGGGTCCATCTTCGTGAAATCCTCGATGTATCCTGGACGGAACATGTCGTCTCTCAAACGACCTTGCATGATGATATCCTTTGCATCAACCGCCTTTTCGCCAGCTAGGATGGCTTCGACCTGCTCGGATGTGTACTTCTTGCGCAGGTTGTCGATTTCTTCGGGGGTGTACTCCGGGAAATGCTGAGCTTGATACTCTTGTATCTTCTCCGGCTTCAGCAGCCCAAGCTCCTCGGCCTTCACATTTCGGAATTGGGAGCGTCGTGGCTTCGATCGGTAAGCCGAGCCGTGGAAGTGAAGACATTGCTGCGCAGCCGCAGGTATCGCAGTGGATGAAGAAGCGGTGGTGCGGCCAGCGAAGCAGCGACCGACCAGGTTACGCGCCGGACGGGCTGCGCTCATCGTGGAGGGAGGGCCAGCGCGATGCTGGGCTTGAGGGGAGCTTGTGGTATTATGGGCGTGTCGCGTTGAACCTCGAAGCTGTCTGGAGATTTTTCTGCGAGGTTGAGGAATTGAATACAGGGGTTCGATGCAGAGGCTTGATTGGCTGCAGGGATCCGCTCAGTCACGTGCAACCGTGTTGACCTCCTTCATCCTCCTTGTGAACAAAAGCGACATGCGGTTCGTCATTCTGCATTTTGCAATGACGCTTTGCATACCGTGACTGAAAATGCACAGGACAACCGTCATTAACATTAACTTGGCCCGTATCAGTGTCATACCTACGCGCTTGCTGCCGAGATTCTGCTGCAGAGCTGAAACGCCTCCTTGCCAGCTTGCGAAGGTCGGATGTGACATCTCGCGTTTCGATGCTCTTCTACTCCTGAGTGAAGCCTTATATTCTGAGACCAGTACACCAATTTCCATCGTTGCAATCGACCTTCTGAAATCAATATTGCTCCCACGACTACGATCATCCTTCTTGCCATCCGTACTCACATGTCGAATGCACCGGCCATCATCTTGACAATACGTGCTCGACGGTCGAATCAAAATCAGACTGAACAATTCACGCCAAATACTGCTACACAATGGGCCAATTCGACTTCATGTCCTCGGTAGGCGCCTCTCGCCAGGCCGTCGCCGTCCTCAACGACCAGCCCCAACTGTTCACCACCCTCGTCGTCGTCCTAGTTGGTTTGGCAGCACAATGCGGCTTCATCGCGTTCATTCATTTCGCGACTCTCAAGCCGGAACAGAAAAAAAAGAAGAAGGACGGCAAGGGCAAGACCGGTGGGAAGGCAAGCGGGCGGTTCTTCGGATTCAAGAGAGGATGAATAAGAAAGCGCGTCCGAAATCCAGCTGATAGATCGTCACGCAAATCATTGTTGTTACAGACGCGGCGTCGGGGACCTTTTTTCGTCTTTAATATACTATCAGGGACATCGGAAGAAATTTCGAGGAACAGTAGATCTTCTACAAGCCTCTTCACATGTTTAGGTTGAAGTCCTGATTAACCCCTTGATCCACGATTGGAGGTCTCAAAAGCCCCTGGAAGGAGCCGAGTTTGTTATAGTCCATAATCCCAATTTCTTGTCGGGAAGTCGCCATCGCATGGTGAGATGAAACAATATCTACTGAGTCAGTCTGCAAAGGTAGCGGAAAGAGACTTCCTTCTTCGGTTGCTTTCGGATAGCAGTTGATCTCCTGGGGATCTAGGGAGCAAAAGTCTGTTCCGTGCAGTAGCGGAGGCCCTTGCCGGCCCCTTACAATAAGACTGGCGGAATCGTGGTGTGGTTGGGTTTGAGACGTCGATCTTTTCGAAACCGGAGACACATCATAAGTGAAGTCTCCATTCAACCAGCCGAGGTTATCGGTAGGCGATTTCGGAAAACCTACTGTCGACGAAGGGGGCTCAAGGTCGATGGCCCGTGGGGTATTGTTGTATTGCTGGTTTGTTAAGTGTAGACATTCGGCCGTCGCTATCTGTGGTGCACCAGCAGGACCTTCAACAGGTGAACCAAGGTCTCTTGCCATTTCGACTTGAAGTGGTGATTTAGGATGCTCTCTCACCCGATACCCTTGCGAGTCCCATGAACTTTGAGGTTCTGATGATATAAACGAAATAGCCGATGACTGTGAGTGCGGAAGCCCTGCAAATACAGGGAGCTTTTCCTCATATAAAGTGTGTCGTCTGCCTCTGTGCAGTCCTGCGTCAACTTGCGTTGATGTTCGGGACCTCGGCGTCTGTGTCAACAGCTGCAACGGCGTAGTCGGCTTGTGCTTTAGCGCTGGCGGTTGAACATTTCTCAATAACGTATACCATGCCGCCTTCTCAAGGCCTCTGACTATCTTCTCATTCTCACCAACATCCATGCTAGCGGCTGACAGGCCGTACTTGAAGTCTGCACTCTTGCTTCTCAGAGTTGCAGATTCCGCCATGGTCATTCGAGCGAGGGACTTTGCGATCGTTGGTAAAAGGAGTGATCTCTCGGAGATAATCTACGAGGTCAGTTGGCAGCATGTGATTAGTTAAAGACAGAGCTTACCTTTAGGTGAGGAATGTGGAACACCCCAGGTAGAAGCTGTGTCAGCCCCTGAGCTGCAGAGCCTTCGAGGACTTTAATGCCATTGACCCTTTTCAATCCGCCAAATAGAACGATGTCAATTGCACCTTTGATGATGTCCCTGGCTTTCTCGATGATATCCGCTTGGTCCATAACCGTGGTACTTCCTTTTCGCACTGGAGGTACGAAACCATCCAGAAAGGCATCGATCAGCCTCTGATCTTCCGACGCGAGCGTTGAATAGATATCCTCTTCAATCGCACTATTTTCTTGGGTGTCATTGTCTTGTGAGGGGCTTTCCTGGGACCCTTCATCTCCGATGTCGATGCGCCGCCTCTTCCTTTTCTTGCCAGTATGTGATGCAAGAGCTTTCCGAACGGTCATTTCGCACATGGCCTCCCGAAACTCTGCCACGCAAGCTTCCTTCGGTGCAGCTGACGATGAAGACAGATCAGGGTGCTCGATGGAGAACTGCAGCATGTTTGAGCTGCAGTCACTTGGAACAAGCCTTAGCCCAAGACGACTCCATGTCTGCTTACTCGTCAGCGGCAGCGTGCCTCTGTTCGGGTTTGCATGCATACCTCGTGACACTCAATCAAATCTACAATCGAGATCTTCTCCAACGCTGAGATTGGACCCCCTCCGTTCTTGCATTCGACGCTAAAGAGACTCGTGCCCTGCCTTGAGATCCATAGCTTGTCGTCTTGCATTGCTTTGACTAGATCGAAGTAGCTGGCCAAGCCGAGACAACTCTGCGGCAAATTGAGAGTGAGAAGCATTTGAAGCGAAAGCTCCAGATCGCCTGTCCGCGTTATCAGGCGAAGCTTCGGCAACTGGAAGATACGAAGGGGCATTGTCACCGCAGTGTCTGCAACCGCTCGCCAAAACAGGGGACCTTGTCGACGGAAAGCAAAGAATTCAAGGGCTATGAGCGAGAGAGTGCGCAGGAATCAAAGATCTAGATGGAGAAAATTGTGCCAGAGATTTTGAGGACGCTGAGATTCATCTACCTAGGGCTGGATTTGACGGTCGAGGAAGGAGCCCTACCCAAGGCACGCTCCTTCCCTTTCTCACCATCCTGAACCTGGGCTCACGCGAGCTGCTTTAAGCATGGAAACACGTTGAGTGAAGATATTCGGTAGCAAACAGTCGAAACCTTCCTGATGTTCATGATTGAATTGAAGCCTTGAACGCCTTCTTGATATTTGATTGCCGTGGAGGCGCTTGGGCTTCGAATGCTTGCTGAAGTAGGGTTGCATAGCATTGACCTACCTCCCGCGACTCGAACGTTGTGACCATGGGTCTGTTCACAGTCCGGTAATCATTTCAGACCCTAGAAGCTGCTCAGGGGCAACGTGTTGGAGCTGACTGCGGTCTCCATTGCAGCACAAACGGAGCATACACGCCACAGAAGTCTCTTCCGGACTTCGTGAGAATATCCACTGAGAAGGTTATTGGTATTGGAAGTCTATAATCGGAGTACCATCGCCCAACCTACTTTGGTACTGTCGAACTCGTCAGTTCCCTCAAGTACCTCTGAAAAACAGTGGGCATTGTAACCCTATTGGTTGTGGTAGACGACGTAAGGAAGCAGATCCGGGTTTGCGACCTCCCAATCTCGTGAAAGTGCCGATGACCCCCACAGCGTATGGCTGTCTTTCTCATGTTCCCAGTACGTCAAACGCTTCGGAGACGTACGGTGTGACCTTGCGTTGTGGCCTGGGGAGTCGAAACAAGTCCCCCATCAACATTGATTGGCCTCATACGGTAGTTGAAGGTTCAATTTGCGTGTGACGGTAGGCGAGACGCCAATCCAACAATTCGCGACGAGTTAGGCGTTTGAACAGGTATAACTACAAGATCGCTCAGCACAAGTAAACAGTCCTTTTCGATCAAAGCTATCTACTGGTTGACGCCTGCCTTGGAGAGGTGGTGATAAGCAATTCGCCTTCGCACCTGCCTTGCTTGGGATGAGGGCTCAGCCGAGCGAAGTGAGTTGAAGACAAGAGACAAAGACTGATGATGCACGACAGAGACCGTTTGTTTGGTGTGGCCGGGCGAGTGCCTGATCTGGCAGCCGATCGTTGTACGTGAGCGGGCACATGCAGTGTCTCTCAATGGATCAGTGCAGACACACCTCAGAGTAGCGGTGTCGTGATCTGTGTCGATAATGGGGAACGTAGACACCTCCTTAGCTTCACGTGAACCCGCACAGCTGAACTTGTGCTGATAAGGCTGGCGGGCAGTGAGTGAGTGCGGTGAAACACTCCTCAATAACGCATGCTGATGAGTATGGGCGCATTCAAAACGGATGCAAGCTTACGAAGACTGAAATCACCCGCGCTGCCCCCAGATCCGACGACGAGGGGACATGGCAAAAGTGACCAAGGTGCCAGATCAGTCCCAGTGAAGCTGAATGTGGAGATACAGCAGGCCGTAATTAGTCTTGAGCTATTATCTGCAGGACGTGCGTGGCTTCTGGAAGGTTGAAGGAAGGACTGGGTCTGCTCTGATGGTTGCGCTCCTGGCGTACCAATTGGACCCTGTGCGTCTTCTGCGTGGCTCACATCTGCGTCGCGTCTGGGCCTTTATCACTGGCCTCTTTCCCCTTTGCCCGTTCTTTATTATCCGTGATTCCTCGCCCTTGCGCTTTGCATACCTTCTCTCCAAACCACGCGCAATGCAGTGACAGCGGAGGGCGATCGATCTCGAAGCGAACATCGGTGCGGACCACGTACTCACACAGTAGCACGACTCAGGCACCTACATCAACGGCGCTCGACGCCACCACGCCGCGACCGACTTGGCAGACCACGAGGGCATCGGTTGGCCAGGTAGTCTCTCGTTTCGACTTGATTGCGCTGCTTATTCCATCATATCTCGGTTGCAAGGTCGAGAAGGATCCCCGCGGTTTCGAATCGGCTCTCCTGTACCTTGCCCCGGGACCAGGATTCGCCCTGGGTTTGTGGACTGAGAGCGATTTGCTGCACTGCTGCTGCAAACTGCCCACATCGTCATTTCCGCGCCCTTGGAGACATCGCAAAGTAAGTGTCATTTCTTCACCGGGGAGAGCTTGCCGCAAGCGCGGCACCCACTCAGTGTACCAGCTGGGCCGCTACCATGGCCGTGGCACTGGCTGCCATCACCACACCCAAGTACCTCACCTGCCTTAGCGGCCTCGTTCCCGTAGCCAACATGGCTCTCTGGCAGCTCTCTTAGCTCATGTTATGTGTTCGTTCAAAAGGAAAGCCGATTCTGTACAATCTCAACGCCCCCCCTTGTCCCTGCCTCTCCCAAGCTGCTGTGGGAGTGAGCATCTCTGCCTCCCACATGTCACCTCCACTAGCACAAGGACTGCGATCAAGCCGTGACAATGCCGTCCGATAAGGCTAAACACAGCCATGCTTACAAGCGATCGACAGACAACTTGCGATCTTCGCAGACGCGTCCTTCGAGCTCCGGAAGCCAGGCGCCAACGCAGCAGACCCCTCGCCGTCGCCCCTCAACCCTTCTCCGCAACACCACAACCCCTTCCAAGCAGAACGCCCAAACAACAACGAGAACAGCATCTAGCCGAGAAGGCTCCCGCACGACTACTCCTTCGAAGGCGCCTCCCTCTCCCGCAGCTCGCGATACGGATCGCGACTCGTTCCACTCGATTCTGGAAGACCCGTTCTTTCAGGAGTACGATCCATCTTCGGCAGACAATATCCCGGCCGAGCCCCCGCGCGACCAACACACGGCAAGTCCAACGGCGCATGGCAATGAGTGGGAGGGAAACCAACGCTCAACGCGTCCCAGAAGAGAGTCCTTAACCATTGGATCTTCGCAAGCCTCGCAAATTTGGGTATGCCCCCATAAATAACATTCAAGACCCACTCCCCAGTCCTCAGGCTTCGTGGCCCTTAAACGCGGACGTTGAATCGTTGTCGCGGGGCAGGGGTTGGACCGTTGTCAACGGTCAGATGGGATCCTTCCGCCCTCTGACGACACATCATCTAGAACAACGGCTAACATCAGCTGGTCCGACCTAGTCACAAGAGCCTCAATCAAAGCACGCCGGCATGGAAGCGTTCAACGTCGCCGTCATTGGCGCCGCCGGTGTTGGCAAGTCGAGCTTCATTCACAAGGCCCTTGGCCTGTCACGACCGCCGATCACGAACTCCTCGACGGTGTCAATGGTAGTCGATAATGTGACACACAAAGTTACGCTCCTCGAGCTCGAGCTAGAACACTTCGAACTGAGTCCCTCCGCCCCAATACAATGGCCGAAGCAGATTAATGGGCACATTGTACCCCGAGTTGACGCCGCCCTGATACTTTACGATGTCATGAACGACGAGACGATACGAGATCTACCGCAGACGTTGGCTGCGTTGACCAATTCGGGGCTGCCTGCGATTCTGGTTGCTACCAAGTGCGAGCATCCCCAGGAAATGTGGGAAGTGGATGCCGAGGCTATGGCGAATCACAAATACTTCGAAGCTTGTATAGCCACGTACCAGGTTTCGACCGAAGCCCCGAAGGAGGCGCGCGCCTGTCTGCAGGCAATCCTGCGGGCGGCTGTTTCGTATCGAAGAGGTACACCAAAGGAGCCCTTTAGCGACCCAGGTGGCTAACCGTCTACAGAGGAGAATGGAGAGACTGTCTCGCGCAGGCGAGCCCAATCGAATCTCGAGTCCCCAGACCCGTCGAGTTCCCGACCGAACCCCGAACAAAACAAGCACAACCGAGCGAGCTCTGACCTTTCACTCCTTAAAGGATTTGCCAATCCGTCCTCGGAAAGCCATAGGAGCCAGTCTTCCAAAAGCCCAAGGCCAGGTCAGCAGCCCAACTCGAGCTCTTCCTCGATCCCAAGCGATCAGGAGGGTAAAACTCTCCGGTCGTATAATAGCATGCTGAGGTCTTCGTCAGGTATCCGACTCGACAAACCCGGCGACTCATTCCTGGACGTGGACGAGTCAGATGCGGAATCACACCGATACTCCGACGATATCCCTATACTACAGCGAGGCGGCGACGACAACGGAAACAAGTCATCAAAGGAGCCAGGCGTGACATTTTCTGATTTAGTTGATCGTTTGTTGGCACCACGGCTGTCAAAGCACGATGCCAACTTCTCCGATGTCTTCTTGTGTTTGTACCGAAAGTTCGCTGCTCCTGGCGACCTCTTCTCGGCCATCCTAGCGCGGCTGGACCGCGTGCGTGACGACAAGACGGCGCATTACTTATCAAGAACCGCTACGCAATTGCGGATCATCGAAGTGGTGGCAAGATGGGTTTCTTTGTATCCTGGAGATTTTGCGCGGCCAGCGACGCGGCGGAACCTAGAGGAGTTTGTCAAGCATCTTTCTACGGAACCAATCTTCGCTATCGCCGCTCAGCAAATGCGCCGGAACTTGCATTTCAATGTGGTTGAAGACGATGATACTGGGTGGGCCAACGCTGATGACCACAGTGACGCCATGGCCAGTCAGATTCTCCAGAAAGAAACAGATGAGCTTGCCACTGGCATCAACACACTATCTTTCGAGGAGGAGGATAGTCGGCCGTCCGAGGGGTCCGGGTCGAACCGTGATAGTGGCGTCGGCGGCCAATTTGCGACTCATTCGTACGACTTGTACGACCGAGAAGCCGCGCTTCTTGACCCAACCGACCACCTGCCGATGAATAAGTTCCGCTACAACATTTTCATGGAGGTACCCGTCGACGACGTGGCCGACGAAATCACGAGGATTGACTGGGTCATGTTCTCCTCTATTCGGATTCGCGACTTCGTTCGTCATGTCAGCCTCTCGGGCAAGGAAAAGGAGAGATGCAATTTGAAGAGTCTGCGCAACGTGGACCGCATGACGAATCATTTCAACCATCTGGCGGCATGGGTAGCAAACATGATCCTGCTTAGGGACAAGCCCAAGCACAGAGCAGCCATGCTGGAGAAGTTCATGCTTGTCTCTCTCAAGCTGCGCCAGATGAACAACTACAATGGTCTGGCTGCTGTGGTTGCAGGAGTCACCAACACGTCAATCAGCCGCCTGGCTCAGACAATGAACCTTGTGACAAACGACGTACGGAAGCGCTTTGCTCGACTGGGCATCCTCATGGGCACACAGAAGAGTCACTTCGCATATCGCCTTGCCTGGGAAAACTCACCATTGCCCCGCATTCCCTTCGTGCCCCTGCACCGACGAGATCTTGTCTCCGCGGAAGAGGGCAGCAAGACTTTTGTTGGATCGGGAGGTGATCGCATCAACTGGAGGAAGTTTGAGGTTCTGGGGGAGGTGCTCCTGCCCATTATGAAGAGCCAAGGCACGCAGTATCCGAATCTATCAAAGCATGATACTGTGCGCGAGATGATTCTGGGGTGCCGCATGCCTGCGGATGACGAGGCAAGTCCTGACGGGTCGACGGTTGAAGAGAGACTAACGGACAAAACAGGAGCTCTACCAACGCAGCGTGCAGGTCGAGAGCGGCCAAGCTGGAGGCTCAGAGCCTACAAGGAAGAAGGCATTCCCGTGGTTCGCATCCTCGAAATGAGAACAGCAACGAATGCATCACATAACGAAGTTCACTCACATGACTATTATCGCATCAGCAAGCCTCCCGCTTTGTTGTTGTTTTCAGATTGGATTTCAGCGGCCAATTATTCACAACTTGCGACACCACATAGATGATCACACAGAGCAGTTCATTTCGAGCCTGGAGGCGTTCAGGAATCTTTTGAATAACAATATGTTACTACTCCAGTCTGCTATGTCTTAAATGTCGTGGGACTTCAATCATGTGCCATTGGTGCACGTCCGGGCTTGGTTCATGGCCTCGAGACCACTGCGCAGCATCCTAGTGAAGCCTGCCACACCAAGGCCTGAGACGTCATCGGAGGCCGTATATCACTTCATTGATGTCAACAGAGTGTCAGCCCAACAGCGGTCCGGGGACAAGAGTACGCTATCGATATGAGTCCTTACAGGCATACAGGGCTCATATCCCGGGAGACAGAGCAGGAAATGCTTTGTGTTCCCAATCCCAAAAGTGATCGTCAAGCACTATTGGAGGGGCAGCGTACCGCTCTTTTAAGCATAACGAAAGTACCTTGCCTTTCCCCATCTTTTGCGGGATCAGGACGATTTAGGTGCGTTTGTCACCTGCGCCCCCGTCGCCAAGGGTCTGTCATGTCCCTATCTAGTCCCCATATGGCAGGTAGCGCCAGATATTGGTTCTTGACAATCAACATATCATATCACCTTCCTTTTGGGCGTGGTGATGATGAGTATATATCCCTTCACTGGGCGTTTCCATCAATTCGCTTTGGATTTCATTCACGACGGTTCGATCCGACAGCATGCGTTCCACGACGAGCCTTATCGCCCTCACGGCTACCGCTGGTGTAGCTGTCAGCCAGAAGTGCGAGCATCAGTGGACTGGTGCTTTCTCTGAGGAGGAGATTGACGTTGTCATCAGAGCGCGACAGAACACAGAGCCCCCGCCACTGGAGATCAGACCGTTAATTGTGAGCGGTGACTCGGCTAATCGCGTCGATCTCATCTTCTTCGGCGATGGATGTATGTGAATGGTGGCGGCGGTGAGAGGTGGTAGTGAGCTAAGAGAGCCTGGGTACTAACAAGATGACAGATACCGAGGATGAAAAGGACAAGTTCTTTGAGGATGCCATGTTCCAGGCGACCAACCTGACTGATGGGCAGACCTTTGCTGATGTGCTGCCCGTGATGAACTGGTGGGCAGGCTTCTCACCCAGCGCTGAGAGCGGTGTTGGCGTAGGTGGAACACCACTGGAGTAAGGCCCCTATTCTCTCGAAAGTCCCCTCAAGACGGAAGCTGATGAAGAGGAAAGCACCGTGTACGGCCTCTACCGCGATGGCACCGAGCTCCGTGGCGTCTACTACGACAAACCCGAAGTCGGCCATGCGGCCTGCGACTCGACCGAGAAGTGCGACTTTCCCATCCTCCTCGGCAACGATCCCTACTACGGTGGCCTTGGCGGCACCTTCACCGTCGTGACATCTTCAGTCGCCAACGGCCCCGCGGTACTCCGTCACGAGCTCGGTCACTCCATCATCGGTGTCGGCGAGGAGTACGATGGCGGCCAAGTCTACCGGGGCGTCAACTCCGCTCGTTCTGCTGACAGTGTTGGCTGGAGCCATTGGCACACTGCCCCTGAGGATGAGCCCAAGATCCAGAGGTCAAACATGCCAATTCAGGCGTACCCCTGGACGCTGCTCAACGCGAGCGATGCTTGGAGCCGAGAGTTCACCTCTGCCGGCACCTACGATAGCTACCTCCTGCAGTTCTCCATTAGCGGCGTGCAGAGCAGCGACGACATCCGCGTCGAGCTGGACGGCAAGGATCTCGGCTGGGAGGTCAACCCCGTCGTCGGCCTGGATCGTTGGATCTACAACATGAAGTTCGATACGGCGCTCTCCCCAGGGACGCACGAGTTGAAGTACACGCTGCTCAACGAGGAGATTGAAGGCACCGCCCAGCTCTGCAACCTCGAGGTCATCGAATACGGCGAGGACCCCCAGGAGTTCACGTTTGACCCTACCTTCCACGGGGCCTTCCCGACGTGGGACATCAACAACCGCACGACCTACCGCCCCACCAACGACCTCTGCCTGATGCGGACGATGCACTCCCCGGACTTTTGCGATGCCTGCATCGAGGGTCTCTGGTGGGCTCTCCTCGAACCCCTGTCCTTCATCGACAACATCACCCAAACCGCCACTTCAGACGGCCTTACGGAGGTCAGCCTCGACCTGCTCCCTCTGGCGCAGTTCCGCGAACAGCCGCGTGAGACGGAAGCCTACGTTATCACCTGGTACGATGCAAACAACGGCACCCTCGACGAATTTGCGAACAAGACCACCGCGTCTTACAGCCAAGAGGCGGCCGAGGGAAGTGTCTTGGTCGAGTTCGTGACGGAGCAGGTCAGGGCTGACCCTCGGGGTGTCATGACTGCGAAGGAGAGCTTTGAGATCAAGCAAAGCCCACCCAAGTGCAAGAAGCGTTCGGTCGCCGATCAGCTCTAAGGATAGAAAGCTGCTGACGTTGGTGTCGGGGGGGGTGATGGTACTGTGCTGGGGAGGATTAAGGTTCACGAGGGCGGACGCTACGGAACGTCAAAGTCGGGCCGTGCCTTTATCGCATTTACGAAAATGATGATGTATGTATGAAGCAGATGCTAGCAGCCAAACCTTGGTCTATCTTGAATTTCCCGCCCCTCTCCTGACTCTGCGTAATTACGTCGAGCGAAGTGAGGGCGCAGTCGGATCTACTCGGAAGGGCAGAGCCAAGCCACGGAGCGCAGTCCAGGCCACCTGTTTGGGGCCCTCTAGCGATCAATGGTGGCAGCATTGATCGCGTCGCGGTGGATGGACTGGCCTCGACCCCATTAGCACACCGTCTTCTCAAGATCGAGCCTTGCCATGCTGCAGGCACCCGTCGAAAAGGCACCGTAGCGCCGATCCGACGGTTTAAGTAAAAGGGTCAGTAATTGGTCCAGGGCACATCCTCCCCCCTCTGCCGCGCCGTCGGGTGGACGAGGGGCAACCGACGAAGGCACGTCGACGACACTCCGGGGCTCCACGTCCGGGGCTGCTGCGGGTTGGAAGGGGGGGATACCTACTCTAGGTACGTAGATGAAAAACCCAAAGGAAAATGGAAAACGCTGGCGTCTTGGTGGTGCGCCTCTGCAGCGGCCGGTGGGTGCTCTCAGGCTGCGGTCGGCTCAGCGCTCTGGTTGGTTCCCTTTTCGACATGCAGCTTCTCGCCAATGGTTCGCATCGTCTAAACGCCACCAGTGCTCTGCTATCCCGAAACAGAAACCAGGACCTCTTTCGCCGGACCGTGTCTGTGGCTACTCGCACTACTCCGTACGGGGCAGCGAGGATTTCCACGTCCACCTATCCCGGGGCGCTCTTCTCGGTCTCCCTGGCACTCAATTAGGTTTGGCCATGTTGGAAGGTTGCATGGCTTGAGTATTTCGTGTGCTCGCGCAGCTCACCCAAGGGAATGCGGGACAGAGGGGAAAAAAACAGAGACCAAAAAGAGACAGGGGTATGAAGTGGTCTAAGTGTCCCCGCAACCGGCCTAGCGCTTGGCTTGAAATGAAGGCCCTTGTGATCCCCCCAATCCACAGCCGGCACGAATTGAAGCAGATGCTCGTCCCCGGGGGGTCGTATTTCCCCCCCGACTCGTGAACTCGCGAACGTTGCATGCGACGAGCTGCATGGCAGGGGTGATGGGTCTTTTTGCTTTGATCGCGTGAGTGTCCGCGGTTTTCGTCGTCCGCCCCTTGGGGATCCCTCGCGTTGTTTGCTGCAACATCCCATCCCGTCTTTACCTCGGTCTGTGAAGCATCTTTGGAGCGTGCGTGACTGTTCATTGCTAAGGGCTTCGTTTTCCTCGTCCTCTCGTCCCCGCTGCTGCTGCTTAAGCCTTGCTCTCCGGAACGTAGACGAAGTCTGGGCCAAGACGTTACGGGTGGATCTCGCTTCACATCGCTCACGACAGCCATTACGCCTCCCGTTGGCTTTGGGACTCGATTAAACCTTCACTTCGGAGGAATTGGCCTGTCTTGTTGCTCTTGCATGCCCGGGAGGACGCGAGCTCGTGGTCCCGGTCTTTTCGTCACCTTCTACGAGCTCTATACTTTCAACCGCCATATATTTGCCTCTACCTAAGCTCTGTCTAGTGCACGTCTTACCGACGACCAAGCTCACGCCCATTCCAGAGCTGCTTACCCGCCGCCCAGAGAATGGCCTCGCCCGCATGGCACCACAGCGTCAGGCCCCTCGCCAGCATGTCCTTCCACCCTCACGAGCAGCGCGCCCTGGCACCCCGACCCGTGGTGTTCGGCGACAAGAAACGACCACGACCGACGATGGGGGCGCGAAACCAGGGCAGCACAACCCGCCACGGCTTCGACCCGGATGATCTGTCTCGCAGGCTGTACCATGTCATTGCCAAGCAGGAAGGGAGATCGGTGGCTGTCAAGGACGCCCAGGGCAATGTCGTTGGCGAGCAGTGGACCATAACGAGGGATGAGTCCAAGGCCCGCGCGTCCAAGATCGGCGAGAGGATCGATGCTCAGCTGAAGCAACTAGATCGCGATCAGAAGGTTAGCGGTGCTGCGAGACATTTCCCAGACCTCAAAGGCCGACCGCTGCCTTTCAAGCCAAAGACTGAGCGAGCTGCACAGCGCGACCAGGTGCCGGCGGCTCAAGACCGAGGGGCGCACAAACCGCAGGCTCCAAGAAGGAACCCGGGACCTCCAGCAGCAGCAGTACCGACTGCGTCAAGCTTGGATGGGCCACGGCCGATGTCGCCAGATCAACGACCAGTAAGAAGTCCAGAGCAGCAGAGCAACTGCGATTCAAGCTATCGCCATGTTCCGCAAGTGGCTGCTTCTCAGTTCGAGAGGACCACAACGACTGAGGGTGCCGACGACAGGATGCCGATACATAAGCTCTCCCAACATGCCATGAACTTCCATCTGAGCGGCCCGGAGCAGGACATGGCGCGGCGGAACGACAATGCATCGCCCATTGAGACGATGCACAGCCTGGAGCGAGTCCGCAGCCAACGGGACCGGGAATACGACCGTAACCAGTTCCAACATCCTCCCATCCTAGAGGAGTTGGCCACTCATGACGACAGACAATATCGACTGCCCGCGCGGCAGACTTTCGAGACGTACTTCAACAGAGGCAAAGATACCGATGCTCCCTCCTCTCAACGATTCAGCGCCGCCAGCACTAGCTTGCCAAGGGATTCGATAGACTTTGTCGCGGGCATGTCGGCGCACCGCGAGAGGGCTGGAGACAGCATGGACGAGGAAGGGCCTCATGTGAAGTGGAGGACCGACTGGACGCAGAGCGACGAGGCGCAGCCACACACAGAGGATCCGAATCAGTCCAGACTCCGCAAGGCTGAGTCGAGATGGACTCTCAAGGGAAAGCTACCAATGCGGCCAAAGTCGAAGGAGAACGCGGTCCCCGCGCAGCAACCAGACATGGAGAACCTTGGTTCGCCGAAATCACCAAAGTCCGGCGGTTTCTTTGGACGCTTCAAACGAGGTTAGCTGGAGGGACAACGCACCGAGAAGGCACAACGTGTTAGCTTACAGGCTTCATGAAACATCAACCATGTACCGACTATGGCACGGCACATATTTGATTAGACTGCACAAGCGCGCCTCTTTTAGAGGCCTTAACTCCGGAACCGTCTGTACAATACTTCTACAACAACGTCTCCAACTTAGCGGCCGCGCTGGCCTCGAGGCATCCTTTTCGCACCTCTTCCCCGGATGTTGGATCGACCCCGCGAACGTGGACGTTGAGGCTGTCCAGAGAACCCACGAGTCAAACCCGACAGGCTGGGCCTGGAGCCACCTGGCGCAGCTGAGTTTTGGGCTTGTTGAGATCCTCGGAACAGGCTTGCTGGCGAGGACTCGTTTGATTGCTGGGAGCGAGGGCCAGTGGGCGGGCTGGAGGTTACGTCTCTCCTGATGTCCTGCGGTGGCAAGTGCTTAGAACTCGGCGGCAGACGATGGGTTCTCGCATCTTGTGTAGCTTCGACGAACGTCGATGAGATGTTGGTGGTGCCCTTCTGCGGCTTTGCCTGGCGGCGGCGCCCTTTTGGAGGATCTTTCGGGCTGGTTGCCGCATCCAGCTCTCGCGGACCCCATGATTCATTCCGCTGTCTGTTCGATTGCTCGCGGGCAGTTGTCGACAAGCTTGAGGAAACGCCAGATGTCAAAGCTTGGTTTCCCTTTCTGAACTGTACGACGTTGTCGTCTTCCCTCGCTTGCCTGTTGCGAATACGAGCCCTTCTCCTCTTCGCCTCCCTCTTCTGCCAATTTGGATTCTTCTTCTTGGACGGAGGTCGAGGGCTCGGCGAGCCCTTCTCATCCATGCGATCTCGCTCAAATTGCGCCAAAGCCGCCCGACTCGGCACCGCAGCGCTCTTTGGCACATAGGGGCATCGTTCTGTCAGACTGCGCGGATCTAGCCTCTAGCGGTCGTGCGCGTCGTCAAGCAGGGCACCCACCAAAGTACAGTACTCCCTGATGGCCTCGCCATCCTCACCCTCCTCGCGCCGCAGCTTCCTCAGCATCTGCTTGCCCATGTGCACGCCCTTCTCCTTGCCCCAGTTCTCGTTAGGATCCGGCTTCAATCCTTTCCGAAGGGAGGCGGGGATTCGGGACTGAGCGGAGGGGGGCGGTTGCGTAGCGTTAAAGATCTGTGTCAAGAGCATGGGAAGACGTGGGTATTTGTTGAACAGCCACTTGAGCTCCTCAGAGTGCTCCAGCGTTTTGTAGGGGTGCTTTAACTTTTTGCCGTGCAGGCCGATCTTCTCTGTAATCTCTTCGTCGGCTTCAACTGGCGGGGGAGCGCGTGTCGGTTTCGGTGGTTCGGGTTCGTTGTCGTGCGTGGGTTTGTGGATTTTGTTGCAGGCTACGGAACAGCTGATTGTGTCAATGATACCCAAAAGCGTAATGAGAGGCGGATAATGAGATGGAAGCTTACTACTTGAGTCCGCAGCGGGGACACTTGTACTTGCCAGCATTCTCGTGACAGACAATGCAAAGGTTGGCATTGACGCCTTTCTCTTCCACAGTCGTCTCCCGTGCCTCTGGGACCGACAGCTGCCCATCGTCCGAATTGAAGCCATTCCCCAGGTCAGCGCTGTGAACGACCGTGATGGGTTTGCCTTGCTCCGCCATGACCGTGTCGTTATCCTGTTCCACGTCCATCTTCCCTTCCAAGCCCTTCAGCGCGACCGGACCACTGCGGCTTCCTCAGAATCGAAAGACAGCCGAGTGAGTTCACGCAAATGAGGGTGATGGTGAAGTCGACGAAAACAGATCCGGGAAGTCACCTACGAGGAAATGCACAAACAACGGTGACGCTCTAGAAAACACCACAAGGTCAAACGCGTCGTCCCAGCTCGAGGTTCACGGTTTGGGCGCAAGGGAAATTTTTGTGGATAGACCCTGGGATTCGACGCGGGTGTTGCGTCACAGGCTAGGCATTAGTAATGAACCCCGGGAAGTCGGTCGTGTGGAATTCGGCAGAAAAAGCATCGCCATCGGTAACCGAGACTCAAACATCCGTTCGTCAACTCTCCAGACCACGCCGAATACGTGACCTAAGTTTCATTCGTATTCTCTTTCTCATCTACATACTTTGATACATTAGTTCGGGATAGAGGATTCAGATAAAAAATGGCTTCGAAGGCACCAACTCTGCGTCTGGCGGCGCGACGAGTGCTGCCGCGCGCCACTGCCCCTCGGGCAACTCGCGGATTAGCCACAGCATCCCGACTGCCAAACCTATCCCAGGCAGCACGCCCAAGCCTGCGGGCGCAAGCATCGTCGAATAGCATCTTCCGAGCCCTCCCCTCTGGCGCCCGAACAATCTTCATCCAGACCGAATCCACCCCAAACCCGGACGCTCTCAAGTTCCTGCCGAACCACCGCATCGTCCCCGAGAGCATCTCCTCTCCCTTCATCGAGTACCTGGCGCCGCGCGACACCATCTCCCCGCCCTACCCCTCGCCGCTGGCGTCCAAGCTCATGAACATCGACGGCATCACTTCCGTCTTCTACGGCGCGGACTTCATCACCGTCACAAAGGCCGCGGACGCTAACTGGGCGCACGTCCGGCCCGAGATCTTCAGCCTCATCACCGAAGCCATCACTTCCGGCGAGACTATTGTGAACATCGCGGAGAGGAAGGATGGGTCGAAGGCAGAGGAGGAGGACAGTTTGGCGTACAACGAGGATGACAGCGAGGTGGTGGGAATGATCAAGGAGCTGCTGGAGACGAGGATTCGGCCGGCTATTCAGGAAGACGGAGGCGATATCGAGTTCAGGGGCTTCGAGGGCGGCCAGGTCATGTTGAAGTTGAGGGGGGCTTGCCGAACTTGCGATTCGAGTACGGTGACATTGAAGAATGGTATTGAGAGTATGCTGATGCACTACGTAAGTGGTCTCCATCCCGGGAGGGAATTCAAAGTATATGCCAAGCAACGACGCTGACTATGTCACAGATCGAAGAGGTTGAGGGTGTTCATCAGGTGCTGGACCAGGAAGAAGAAGTTGCCATGGAAGAGTTCGCCAAGTTTGAGGAGAAGCTCAAGCAGCAAAAGGGGGCTGTGCCCGCGTGAGACACCCGGACCAAATAGAATAATGATACCCCTTGAACAAAGAGCGTCGCTCCTTTTGGTATCCATGTGATTCATACCTATTTCTTCTCACATGGTTTAGAGGTGATTTTGGCTAGCTCCATTAACTCCCTGTCATTGATGAGTGGCTGGACACTTCAGCGGCTTCACTTGTGGGCACAATCTGTGCCCATGAACAGAAGCATAGGACCAGTGAGCCACGTTTTGCCTGTCCCCATGGATGTTTTTAACAAGACCACGCTTGGAGCAACGGTGGCGAACGGAATCCAAGCCAAGCACAACAGGTACGAGACGGCTGTTGCACATCAGCCATGATCGATCTCTCAAAGTCATGAAGATCGGCCAACCCGGCACCATCTGACTACGCATCCATGCTGGGCTCGTGCGACAGCGCTTCCCCGATATCAGAGATCGACCCTTCCAAGAATAGGGCGAATGGTGTATTGTCATGTTCACGCTTGGACATGATGATTGGTCAGGCAACGGTACACAGCTCCTGGTAAGATGCCGAGTGGATTGAATCTGGTCTTCACCGGTGACCCCCTCCAACATTCGCTGCAAACCCTGCATGGACGATGGGTGGAAGTGGCGGGCAGCCTTGAGCCGGTCACTGCTACTGTGGTCGTATGATCAAAGGTACATCAGAGTGTGGTGGCGCTTGTCAACTGCCAGCCAAGTCGCGGGTCTGCGCCGCGTGTGCTGCCCTGCAGCGCTGTGCGTTTGCCAATCCTGTTGAGGGCGCAGTGAGGGGAAAATCCGGGGTAAGGCGGCACATTCGGATGGCCGAACGAACGTTCAATGGCGCTGCGGCAAGGAGACTGATTGGAGCTGGATAAGCAGCTTCATCACAAGTCAAGATGGCCTGCTCCGGGCCTCGTGCAGCGCCGTGCAGCGCGTACGTAATATACCTTGCATTGCGCAGATAAGACTGTTCTCAAGGCCGGGACAGGGCAGCTGAAGTGGTTTCCGAGGAGATGGCAACTTGGGTCTCGTGATGCTGTACAGGCATTGGGGGTTGCAGGTTATCGCCTCCACTCAATTCCAGGCGAGCAGCCCCTCCCATCTTGAGCTTCATGTGGCGTCTTGAGTTGGCGCCATGATTTTGTTAGGAGAAATAACATCCGCAGATGACGACAGCTGGGATCCCCCCTCATGGGGTCCTTTGGGTTCAGACCTTATGGCAACAGCTCTTAGCTTCCAAGCGAGCGGGGAGCTCACCCATGTAGTCCAGGACGGGAGCACCGTTGGGAATCGTGGTACTCAAGCTCGCGGCAAGGAGACCAGGTGACACCGGCACAAACACCTGGGGCGATTGCGGGGTGACGATCCCCCCCCCCCCGATTGACCGAGAAGCACTCGCACCGCATTTGTATGACTGGAACGTTCCCCGTTTGTGTCGGCAAGATGCAGGCAAAGCCGGTCACCGGTCACGCTTTGGATATCAAGGGGTACCGGTGTTGGAGAAGGGGTACGTACAGAAAACGTCGTGTTTTCGAGTAAGGCACGTACGTTGCTGTTGCTGTACCGTCTCCGTGTTGGGGAAGAAGCTGGGCAAGATCGACCTATGATCGGCGATGGATTGCCGATTTGAGCCCCTGTTGGAACTGCTGCATTGTCGAATCCTCTGCACCTCATCCTGTCCCTCAGCGGTCGCTGCATGCGGGTTCTGCTTGAGTGGCTTGCAAGTCGGGTTTGACAGGCAAAGCATAAAACGGGCGAGCTGACGGCGTGCCAGGCTCCAAGGGTCCAGCGTCACCTCACTTGGGTTCCGCCACTGTTGTCGTGATGACGTCGATTCTTCGGTGGGCAAGTCCCGGGTAGATGAATATGGCGCAGGACGAACTCGAGATACAAGGAGTGACCCGGATGTAGGCAAGGTACGAAGGCACACAGCTCCTGCGGCCTGGCCGCTCGAGACGCATAACCTGGAACAATGGGGTCGTGCTTTCCTGCCAGAACTGCCAAAGATTCCCATCGCCAAGCTCGGGCACGCAGGGAGTTCACTGGCCAAAATATCTTTCCATGTGGAAGACCGGACAGTCACTGTGTGTTTCCTTGTATCGGGACCTCCAGGATTGAGGTTTGCCGTCTAACTCGGTGAGCTGCCGCACTGGAGACGGGGAAAATGGCGTGAGGGGATCCGAGGCTGAGAAAGTCGTTCAAGGGGTGCAGCCTAATGATCACCTGAGGCCCAAGCGCACCGATATCATGCTGGGGTTCTGGCTTTCCCAATCTTGCTTTCCAATGCGTCGTCGCTCGAGGTGTTACGAGTGACGTGCGTAGGCACACATCGCTAGAAGAGCATCGATCACAGGATTATGCTGGTTTGCCAAATGCACCAGTGGTACGAGTAGCTGCCGACGGCATTGCTTGCGCGTGCTTACCAGGTCGTGCTATGATAGCGACTGTGCTATTAGCGGCGGTTGTAACGGGACTGGAATCCCTCTCATTCGTCCCCGCCATGATGTGCATTATTATCCCTTCTCCCCGCCTTTGAGCGAGGGTGGAGGCCCAAGGACCTCCTTGGCGATGCTTGAGTGAGGGCTGGAGATCTTCCCTGGCTGCTGCGTACTGGAGGGATGGACTCTGGCACTTTACCTTTGGCTACGCCAGTCCTCGGGCCCAGCCATCCAGTCATGCCTGCATGTCGCCGAATCAACTCCATCATCTGCTTCTGCCACCATCTCTGCCACTGAGCATGCGTGCCTGAGGCCTGAAAACTCTGTACTCTGGCGTCTTTCACTCACTGTCACCTCGGTGAGGGGCGGCACAATATCAGGAATATCAAGCATCGCCTCTCCCAGGACACACCGTCAACCCCTTTGTCAAGAAAAGCAAAGACGACAGTCCAACGCCTCTCTGCAGACTCCGATGCAGTCAGTGTCCGGCGCCCCCAAGACCCCCGTCTCACCCTTGTAAGTCATACCCCATACTTTTGCTTCTAGCGCCTGTCCTTGATCCTCCCCTGGGGACGTGAGGAGAGCATCAGCTCTACAGAGTACCTGCTTTCTCCTCGCATCCTGCTTCCGCCGCTGCAGCGGCAGAAGCAGAGTCTGGAGCGCAGCGCGTGCCACTGCGACCTCACCGGGACGAGTCTAGACAAATGGCCGTGCATCTGCGCTGCAGGCGACTGCCCCGGCTCGGAACTCTATCGAGCCTCGCTACTAGCCAAGTGCCAGTGGTACTAGCCACTAAGTACAGCGGCAGCTGCTGCAGCTCGACCTCTTCAACCCCCCGCTTTCCGCGTTCCGCTTTGCGCTCGACCTGCATCTCTCTTCCCCTTTTTCCTCCTCGAGTCATTCCAGCTCCAATTCCCTTTTCTTCGAACGACAGCTCCAGCTCCAGCTTCACCTTTGTGCCCAAGTCCCACAGAGGTCGACGACATTTCGCTGCCTCTCCGCTTCAGCTGCTAGGCTGAGATCGCGCGGCTGCCAGCTTGGCGCAGAGTCAAATTCGGGACTGACTGAAAGACGCCAGCCGTTCTCGTCCCCTCTGCGCGCTTCCGTCTGCGGCGTTGCCGCTTCACTGTCGACCTCAGCAACTGCGACGATCCTGTCCCGTGGCTGCCCCTGTGCGCCAGACCCTTGAGTGCGCCGACGTTTGATCATGGGCGACAAGGGCGACAAGTAGCAGCACCAGCAACATCGCCGGCAAACCTCTGCAGCGCATTGCAGCGTGACCGTTGTCGCAAAACTTTGGCTCTTCACCTACCCCAGACCTACCTCCAATCGACACCGCATCGCCCATCCGCCGCCACCCGGCCCGCCCAAGTCCAGCGCCGTCTGAGGTGCCATCCCCAGCTCCTAAAGCGGCACCAACCTGGACGCTTGCCAGCTTTTGCGCGCCAGCACCGGGCCTAGCACCACCCCCAGCGCCGTGGCCTTGCCTGCCTGCACGCGCTGGCACCGAATAGGCCGGCGATCTTTCGATTCAGTTGCCCAAGACTCAACCCTCTACTCATCTTCTGCGACTTGCCATCCTGGTCCTCACCCTTTGTACTCAACCCCCCCATCCCTCACGCGACCTACCTTTCTCCTCTCGCCTTTCGCAACGAGCACGCGGGCTTGACCTGCACTCCTGTGTCGACTTGTTTTATTTAATTTCCTTCTGGACCTTCTCGGTTAGACGCGCGCTGCTTTAGACTTCCTTATACCCCCGCGATCCTCTCTCGTCTTGTCTCGACTCTTAATCGCAACGGCCAAGTCGACTCGCCACGCAGACGCAATCGCTGACCCCCAACCCAACTTCACCGATCAGCCACGCGGACCGCCGCTGTTGTCACTACCACGAAACCCTACTTCGACGGCGACATCGGCACCTTTTGCATTGTTTGTGCGGCAAAGTTTTTTTCATTCAACGGCTACGGTTTCCTCGTCACGAAATAGAGCTCATAACCCCCTGATATCCACTAGAGAGGTCTGGTCCTTGCTTGGTGAGTTTTACTTCAGCCCGGGACTCCCTACACTCCCCTCCAAACTTGAGCTGTGCTGGACGGCAACACGATCCGCCCACGAGGCCGACTCACTTATCTGGGATGATCGATAGTTGGTTGGCTCCCAACAGCGACCGACTTGACATCTGCGCATCAAACAGCACCGTCAGCACCAAACCCACTCCTCCACTCGAGACAAACGTCACTGGCTTGGCCCACCCTTTGTTACGATTCTATACACAGACAAGAAGCTAACCACTCAAGGATCAGTTTGCAAACATTTCGCTATTCTGCACCATCATCGTTTTTAGAAGCCGCGCATCCAAACAGGTTCACGTTTCATCGAAAGGGTAGCGACGTCACGTGCCCTTGTCGTTCTCACCTGATCTCGAGGCTCTCAGTTCAGGTCTGTAGTCACGGGTCACAAATTCTCAACGTGCTCAACGCCGGCTCACCTCACGATCATACCCCTCACTTCGCACCTGGAATCTGCAGCATCCAAATCTTTGCATTTTCAATTTGACCACAATACCTGCTGCAATTTGAGTAACGACATTGACCTCAAGGCCTCGCGACAATGAGCTCCGGCTCACTCAAGAACGGCCCGCCCTCTAAGATGGGCCAAGGTCCACATAATGCAGGCGCACCGGGAGGAGCAAATCATCTCAGGGAAAAGCTCAACGCCCGAACCTCGACCCCAGACTCGGAAGCTCTTGCCAGCTCAGACGACGAAGGAGACCACAGGCACGAGATCACTCAGCCACCCGTCCAACACCAGAAGCCCGTCCGGCGCTCTTCGTGGTTGAATGATACATCGTCCACCTTTACCCGCCCGCGCAAGGGATCTATCGCTAGCGGGTCCATGTCGCCGACGGCATCTCACCCCAGCACACCATCAGCCGAGACAGGCGCCGGTACTTGGGGCTCGCACGCAAGCTCGTCAATGGGTCGTGCGCAAGGCACGTCCGCGTTCCCTTGGGGGACTGGAATCTGGAACAACGACCGAAAGGATCCATCTTCACGCTTTAGCGAAGTCCTCCCCTCACCGACGTCTCAAGCACCACCAGGCGCTACAAGCAATTCGATGTTTGGCCCCGACGCCGCAGCGCAGCTGACGTCTCCCACGCGCGACGGAACAAACTCACAGATACCCTTTGCGATCCCTCTTCATCCCACTCCCAAGACATACAGATCTCAATCCTATTCCGTTGGCCAGATGGATCCAGAGATCGCGCCACCCCCATCCACCGGAATGAGCTCGTCAGCTGTCCTAGGCAGAGCTCGCCACTCTGGCTTGCAACATCGTCCTTCTCGACCTAGCATGCTCAGCGAGATGGCAAACGACGGGTCGATGTTAGACAAGGTCAAGGAAGTCGAGGACGACTATGATGAGGAGAGCTCCGAGTCAATGCAAGGTTCGTTCCATCAGACTGCCGAGTCGAGGAAGATCGAAGCCCTCACGAGGGAAAATGCTCTACTCAGGCAGCAGCAACAACAACAGCAGTACAACAGGATTCGACCTCGTGCTTCTACCGGAGCGTCTTACTTTGGTAATGGCTATGCTATGGACGATTCCGTACCCGCGGGATCTGACTACGCCATCGACGAGCTGGACGAGCTCAATGACGGGGGCGCCTCATTCGCTGCACGCGCTGCCAACCAGAATCGCCGCATGAGCGCGTACGCTGGAGCTGCATACCGCCCTGCATTTGGAGCGGACAGCCGCAAGACTGAAAGCAACGATCTCAAACGAGCTTTGTGGACGACCTCTGGGCTTCCTGTCAGTGACGGTTCCCAGAGCAGGCGGCACTCGTTCGCTACCATGCCAACTCGTCAAGGTTCCATTAGCTCTATCGCCGATACTGTCTCGACTTTGGACGCCACAACTCCCGACGGTCATCAACTGCAAGAGTACATGTTTCAGGACAACCCAGGCTTTGGTGCCCCCGCAAATCCCTACGGCAACGCTGGCATGGCTGCGAATCCGCAAGCCTTTGCCAATCCCTACCAGCAGCAATATGGCGCCCAGCCGTCGTTCACTCAACGCGCGCCCTCTCCTCACCGTAGCCTTTACGGGATGGGACAGCCCCGCCACAACCAGCTCCTGCACATCGTTCTATTCAAGTGCGCCCGGGCTGATGTCTTCTATATCCAGGAAGGTACTGGTCTGACGGTCAAGCCAGGTGATTTGGTCATTGTCGAGGCCGACCGCGGCACTGACCTTGGAACCGTTGCGAAAGACAATGTTGATTGGGCCTCTGCTAAGGAGCTGAAGGAGCACTACGCGGAGGAGCACTACAAGTGGCTCATGATGTACTCGCAGGGGGCTGCTGCTAGTCAGGATGGATCGGGCTCTGGCCTTCTCGCGTCCTCTAGCGGCCTCCAAGGGAGCGCTGTCGGTGGCATGGGACCTCCCACTCAACATCACATGCAGGAGCCCAATGCTGGTGAGCTTCGTCCTAAGCTTATCAAGCGCTTGGCCCAAAGCCATGAGGTTCACTCTCTGCGCGATAAGGAGGGGCAAGAAGCCAAGGCCAAGCGTGTCTGCATGCAAAAGGTTAAAGAGCATGGTTTGAACATGGAGATCTTGGATGCGGAATTTCAGATGTGGGTCATTTCCAAGTTACATCAACATGATCGCTGCTAACGACCGCTAGGGACTGGAAGAAGCTTACGTTCTACTACTTTGCCGATGCCTACATCAACTTCAACTCGCTAGTCACTGATCTCTTCAAGATCTACAAGACACGAATCTGGATGTCAGCTATCAACCCCGCCTCGTTCGCCAGCCCGACTCTGGGCATCCAGGCCCCAAGCGGCGTTGGGCCCGGCGCCGTTGGTGCTGGCCGCGCAGCTGGTAACAACGAACGGAGACAACAGAATCCACCTCCCGCTCAAGAGCCGCAGGCGACATACGCGGCACCCCGTGGTCAGGCTGGCCGAGGCTTCCCATCCAACCTAAATCAGCTGTACGGCGGCAACCAAGGACCAGGCGCCACTCCGTCCGCCTACCCGAACGTCAACTACAATTTTGGCCAGCAAGGTGGCGCGTTCGGCAATGCTCGCGCGAATGCGCCCTACGGTCAGACAATGTCTCCTACTATGGAAGGGTTCGCTGCACCTGGCATGCAACAGATGGGCGACTTCCAATCGATGAGGAACCGGTTCCCTACCCCTGGGTCTCTTCCAAGTCCTTCGCCTCACTCCCAAATGTCGCCTCTTGGGCAGCAGAATGACTGGAATGCGGCTTTCCAGGGGCTCTCTTTGAACTCTCACTAAAGACCATACGAGACATGAGTATATATTGCGGACGGGAACATGGGAAACGTGCCACATCGCGATGCGGTCCAGCATCTTTCCCTCATGACCATGCATCACGGCCTCGACTTTATTGCCCAGGTGGTACCTTGATCGGCTTCTCCGAGAGTATCTGCGCCATGCTTGAGAGCTATTTCATCCATTCTTGATTTGATTTACTGCACTGGTTTCATCCTGCGTCTTGCGTTCTCGGCCATTCACTATGACCGACCACAGCACCCCAATTTCACCGATAAATGATCGACAATTTCTACAAGAAGAAACGGCGGGCGGGTTATGACACTTTCCTGTTTTTGCTTAGTTGCTATTACACCCTGCCAAAGAACGAAACTATAGACAGAGAGACGGCGGGGTCATTTTGATCTTACACAGACGGATGTATCTAATATGCGCAACGCACACGATCGTTTTTGTTTTCCCGCTGAAGGTGGTTATCCTCTTTCGATTAACCGCGGGGTTAGAAGTGTGCCTTCGGCCGTCGAGGTCGCCTTTCCGCATCAAATTTTGGGACTCTGGAGAGGAAGACTACGGGTTGTACGACAAAGAGGTTCGCGTTTGGGGTTTATTTCTTTACTTTCGATAGTGGTTTGCATACTAGGGTCAACTTGTGTTTCAGGTAGTTCAAGAAGGCTGAGATGGAAAATTGATGAAGACTTACGAGATGTGTTTGAGACTTTCGAACTACTGGCGCCCTCGCCAGAGCTGAAGTCGTCCTCCCGTTCGGTTGATGCTCGTACCGAGAGTGGGAAGGCAGTATTTAATGAAGCGAGCGGGCGTTGCCAGGCTGAAGGAAGGTGGCCGCCACGCTCCTTCTGTCGGTTCACACCTCAACTTCCAGGTTGGAGCGATGCCCCTTCCTTGGAGTCCACTGCACTTAGTACGATCTCAGTAGCAGTGTTTCCTAACCTCTACTTAATTATCTCCACTACCAGGGCAGAAGCGAGGATGCAGTGATTCGCCCAAGATTCTGACGCATGCCTCACATTCTCTTGTCTATCTCCCTACCTGGCTCGACTACGGCCTCGGCCTCGGCCTCGGCCTCGGCGCCATTTGGAACAAAGCCCGGTACTCTCGTCTTGCCTTATCCACGTGCGAAAGCGAAATGTCCTCCAGATCTCGCAAGCGTAGCTTCACAGCCGGCAAGTCCACCAATACTAATAATCCTCACTCGGTCGCCTCACGCCAGGCTAATATACACAGTCGGCAACGAACGAGACGCAGACTACGTCCCCCTGGCAAAGAGATGTAGAGTGAAGAAAACTCCTAATAAAAAAGGGGCGAAAATGGCCGAGCCACAAGCCCTGGAGATTGACAAGACTTCCCAAGACACCATTACAGATCCCCTTCCCAGAAAAGAGCGAAAACCTCAAGCTGCAGACGGAGGCCCCGCCAAACTCCCCAGCAGAGGGCGCCAAAGAGGGAGAGGAAATTTTGAGGAATTGGCAGAGCACCCTAATGAAGACGCTGATGATTCGGGACGGAATGGTAGCAAGTGAGTCTATCTGACGGGAAGGGGACACGCTGCGTTTGAGATGCTGGCTGATTGTGACCAGAGCTTTCTTCAGGCAGGTCAACGGTCCGAGGAAGAGAAAGTCAAGTGCTGCTCATGCGAAAATGGATGTTGAGCAAGCGCTCGAGAATTTCATGAAGTCTTTGGGTGAGATTTCCCTGGAAGGGTGAGTGTTCCACCAGTGGTCAATGAGGCATGCTAACGAGACAAGGCCAAGAAACGACCTGTCGAGCCATCTGCTTGCCCAGCTTCCCGAAAAACTCGAGGACGTCCTCCTCTACGACCACACCGAAGGATACAATCGTGCGAAGAGGATGCCTTCCCGCTCGCCTCTCGACGACGCCCTCGCTGCGCTGAAGGATATCTCCGACCTCCTCCACACCTACCACGCCCTCGCCAACGAAACAGGTATGAAACGCCCGGCCTGGATGCACTGGGATTCCGACCATGGCTGCCTCGCTGAGCTCAACGAGCATGCACTCCAGATTGTGGCAAAGCAAGTGAACAGTATGGTTATACCAGGGAGGATGATGGAGGAGAAGCCAGTAGAAGGGGACGCTACAGAGATGTTGGCGTGGGAGATGCTCAATGAAGCTAGGCCGAACGAACGAGATCGAAGAATGTCCTGGGGCAGGTTGGCGAAAGATTCGATCAAGGCTTTTAAGGGAGTTTTGCGACTAGCTGATGATGTTTGATGGGCAGATTTAGTGTTGCTCGCATTGTGACATTTTCGACAGTTTACTTGGGAGGCTCTTGGCGCGGGTTCAGAGTCTGGGCGGGCAATTTGCTAGGTGTTAGATGGTTCGCAAGAATTTGTATGCACAAAGAAAAGATATGGTCTCCGATCAATGTTGGGTTTTATAGCCGACGCCAGTTCGTTCAATGTCAACTTCTTCCGGAGCGCAGAGGCTTGGAGAGGTTGTCGTCGGGCTGGCTCACCGACAGACCGACTCACCTTGCTGACTCATCATCTAAGGGCTGACCAGCGGGCCCTCCGCCCCACTGCACTAACCATTTTGAGACGGATTTGCCCACAACCTGGAAACCCACCGCATTTTGCACCTACTGGCTAAATTTTGCGAAATCTCGCTCTCCTCCTTCATTCCACCACCCACCTCTACTAACCACACCAAGGCAGGCCAATCCTCCACAACCGGTACGTCGAACCGAGCGCGCCCTTCCAAGATATCTATTCGCAAGAGCGGATAATCTGCGAGAGCGGGAGACCTTTTGGAAAAGGGAACAGGCTAACGGTTTGCAGCCAAGATGGGTGCCCTCAAGTATGTCGAGGAGCTTCAGAAGAAGAAGCAGTCGGATGTCATGCAGTTCCTCCTCCGTGTCCGCTGCTGGGAAGTACGTTGAACCCCGAATCGATGCGTTACGATCGAACAATCCCCTTCAATTGTCAAGTGTGAGCGTGGCTCTGGATTCTCTCCCCTCCGCTTACCTCGACGCCGTCCTGGGGGTAAACCTCCGCCTGGACTGCGTTGACAGGTGTGACGAGATTTTCCATCCCGCTTTTGCTATACAGTCGTTGAACATTATGCTGAGACTGCATCTTCAATATAGCTCCGTCAATTGAAGGTCATCCACCGCGCCAGCCGCCCCTCGCGCCCCGACAAGGCCCGCCGTCTCGGCTACAAGGCCAAGCAGGGCTACGTTATCTACCGCGTCCGCGTCCGTCGCGGTGGACGCAAGCGCCCTGTCCCCAAGGGTGCCACCTACGGTACGTGCTTCAGCCCTCGCCTCGCTCGCCCCTAGTTTTCAGGGTGGCAGTATGGGTGTGTAATCTGGTGAAGCGGTGCTGACGACGAACAGGCAAGCCCACCAACCAGGGTGTCAACCAGCTCAAGTACCAGCGCTCCCTCAAGGCTACCGCCGAGGAGCGTGTCGGTCGCCGCTGCGCCAACCTCCGCGTCCTCAACTCCTACTGGATCAACCAGGACAGCACCTACAAGTACTACGAGGTCATCCTCGTTGACCCCCAGCACAAGGCCATCCGCATCGACCCCCGCATCAACTGGATCGTCAACCCCGTCCACAAGCACCGCGAGGCCCGTGGCCTTACCGCCACCGGCAAGAAGAGCCGTGGTCTCAACAAGGGCCACAGGTACAACAACACCAAGGCCGGCCGCAGAAAGACCTGGAAGCGCCAGAACACCCTGTCCCTGTGGCGCTACCGATAAGCGGCTCGTCTCACCTAGTGAGAACGAGCGGCCTGTCGAGTTGGCTGCTGTTGGTCAGGGGCCGGTCCTCGGGAGCAAGGCTACGATGGGAGGACTCCGTGCGGTGTGTGCATGGGTGGACTACCGACTTGCTGTCAGGGCTGCTGCCACGATGCTTTTGGGCGTCACTTGGAGGAGGTTGGGTTACGTGGATTAGGCTCGGGCGAGCTGGTATTTGCGTTACGTAGCATGAAAACAAAACTGAATGAGATTCGTTCCGTGATGAATACGGACATCTTCACCCATCTGTGTCTATACTCCACCCCCCGACTGTGATCATGCTTGACTTTCTTACTACGGATGGGATGATGAGCAATCGTTGACCCTGCCGCCAAAATATATTCAGTTCCTGCATGTTAATGCCGACCGCTGTCCGTAGAGGCCCGCACCAGCCTGTCTGTTACGACATCCAGAAGTGGAACAGTAGGAGGACGATTTTTTTTTCAAGACAAACTATTCCGCATAATTCTGACTTTTAAGGAGCACAAATCATCTTTGGCCCAGGATGCTAAGGCCAGTGGGGTTATACCTGGTTGACTATCGAATCTGATCAGTCTTGTTCTTCATCCTCATCGAGTATTCCTCTCCTCTTGTCCAGTGCACCGCACTACGGCGACCCATCGTCACAGGATACATCTACAAACTAATCACACGGAGTCATCACATCAAGAAGGGACAAAGTATAACGAAATTTCGCACTTAAAGTAGCCTCTGAGTACGAACTGGCTGGCCGTTTCCTCCCCGAACCTAGCATGCTTGACCTCAGAGTCAACGGATCCGAGCTCATTCTTCCGCCCCAAGCTAGTTTAGCCAACCGTCGAATTGAAGAACCTCCCTGATCTGAGACAACAAACAAATTGAAGAAATAAGAAAGCATCGCAAGAGGACCTAGGAAAATCTATGGCGAAGTTGGTCGATCACGACCTATAGAGGTACACGCCGGGGCCATCCTCGCTCTGCTCTTTGGTGACCACCAATTTTTCTAAAGAGGAGGCCGCAAGATGAGCTGCGCAAGAGTTCCAGCGGTCGTAAATGCTAAGTAAACTCCTGGTAGTGTACACACAAAGTGCGAAGGAGAAGAAACCGAGAGGAAGCAAGATCCAATGGTCGGCGATGCCTTTGGAAGACGGTCTTTATGCAGACATACAGCAAGGAAAATCGTCAGGTCGTCGCGGTGTCGTTACCGTTCTGCGTGAAATCGGTCGCCTAATGACAAGTCGGAAGAGATCTTGAGTAAAGTACAAGGGAGCCTTGTAAAGCGAAAGAATGGTTTACATCCAGGAGCCGCCGTTACCCTGCTGGGGCGTTTGGGAGCCAGACTGCTGGCCGCCGCCGTGCAAGTTCTGCATGTCCTGGCCGAACTGTTGAGATTGAACAGGACCGCCGGGAGCCATACCACCGGGGACCATGTTGCCATTCTGAAATTGGTTCATGCTGGCATCAATGGGCTGAGACTGCATGCCTTGGTTGAACCCCTGGTTGTGACCTTGGAACTGGTCCGTGCTCTGGGTTGCTGGCGCTGGGGTGTTCAAGCCGCCGCCGTTCATGGGATTGGACTGCATGGCGTTGTTGCCGCCGGAAAGGACGCGAGAATGACCGTTCACCCCACGGAGAGGAATCTGTCCCTGGGTAGCGTCGGCAGGTGTAGCCTGCCCAGAAGTGGCAGCAGGTCCACGGGTGTCATATGTCGACACCTTGGCTTGGATGCGACGGCCGTAGGGAGTGTTGCGGATCGTCGGAAGAACAGGGCGGATTGCCTCGACCAGGCGATGCTTCTGATGTGGGGTGGCGTAGTCCAGAGCAGTCTGCACAACATAGTTGCCGTAAGAGTCCCTCATAAGACGCTCCATCTCCTGGGGGTGAAGCATCTCTTCGACTATTATGTCTTTGGATGCCGGCTGGGCACAGCGGAGGCACTTCTCAATGACGTTGGAGCTGAATTTGTGACGAGAAAGCTGGCTGATGCAACCTTGGAACATGCCAACAATGGGCTCGGTGAACATGGGCTCATTGAGGTCGATGATGTACTGAACAACATAGTTGCCGAAGGGGTCCTGGACGAGAACGCGAGACTCTTCAGTGATGCGCTGAATGAGCCAAAGCTTCTGGTCACCAGAAGCATGATCTATGCACCTCTGAAGGACACAGCACCCGTGGCGGTGAGTACCGACACCGACAGCGTCGCCGCCAACCGCATCAAATATGAATTGAGCGTCGGCAGATGAGAGCTTATTGAGACATTTCTGGATGACGTGGTTGCCATTCAGGTCTTGGATAAGCTCGACGACGCGCCAGCGGAGGGCTTCAATGATGGTATGAATCTGCTGAGGCGTGCTGACAAATTCGATCATTTTCTGCAGAGCGCGAGTGCCGTGCGTGTTGAGAGCAATTCGAACCATGTCTTTGGACGCGTTTTGAATCATCGTCGTCCGCTCATCATCGTTGCAGAACTCGAGAAGCTTCTGGCACAGATAGTTGCCAAAGGGATCTGTCATGAGTTCTATCACATGTTCATTGGTTTCAAGCCAGATGACGTGAATCTGTTCGGGATTGCGCTCCTCCAACTTCTTCTGGAGGTAGCGGCAGCCGTGTTGGTCTTTGCAAAGTTCGTAGATTTGGCCCTTGAAGGACTCGAGAGGCATGTTGTGGTAACGAGACATGACTTGGGCGGTCAGTTGCGAATTTAACGGAGACGTGCAGAAAAGGGGAACATACCTTCATTATCCACCTGTCGACGGCCTTGGATAACACGAGCTTGGCTGTCGCGAGCAGGAGGAGCTGCTTGGGGCTGTTGGTTGTAGGGCATAGAACCGTATCCGCCAAACGTCTGGTTGGGATACATGTTGTTCATACCGTTCATACCGATGTTATTCATGGGGTTCATGTTGTTGTTCATAGCTCCCATGTTTCCTAGCCCGTTCATCCCATTCATGCCGGCCATATGGTTGCCGTTCTGGGCACCATTCATGTTCATTTGCTGCATGCCGGCAGTGAGCATGTTCATTCCATAGCCTCCTGAAGCACCGTTCGGGCCGCCATTGCCTCCATTCTGAGGGACGAAGGCACCGGGCGGGTAGTATGCACCATAGTTGGCGGGGGTCTGTGCAGTAGGCGAGGTTACTTGAGACGCTTGCATGGGAGCTGTAGTTGTGCTCGGGCCAAATGGCGCAGCGCTCGGCTGCAAGGCAGACTGCAGGGATTGGAACGTGTTGGATTGCTCGCGAGGAGCATTGTTGCCGTTATCGCTGGACAGCTCTCGACTATGACCGGCACGATTGGTCATGGCACCTGCGGGGATGCGGCCCATGCTGGCATTGTGGTTGTGGAAATGCTGCTGAGCGTGGTTGTTGGCGTTGCTACCATTGCCTCCAGCCTGTCCCGAAGGGCTCTTGACCGTGGGGACATCGTTGGAGCTGTAGGAGCTCTGGAGCTTGGGAGGCGCGCCGATGTTTGACATATTGGTACCAGGCCCCTCAGACGCGTTTTCGGCGATGTACTTAAGGTCGAGCGAGTGGCGGAGAGCACCAGTGCGGTGACCGAGTGTGCTGGAATCGGTGTTCAGGTTCGAGGATGGGCCGTTTATAGACGACAGACTCTGCTGGGTTCGGTGACGGTTAATGTGACTGCTCCAGTTGTTGTGGAAAGATGTCTCGGGGTTGGGTGACGACGACAACGCAAGATCGAGAGCAGCCGAGGACGCTGAAAGCTGCAAAGCGAAACAAAACGTCAGAAACAAGAAAAGATGACAGCTAAACACACAAGCGGATTGTACAATGCCTTGGGCATGGGAGGAGGTGGAAGGTGGAAAGTTGAGACGGGGGCAGAGCGATGTGAGGCGCTTGTTTACTCGAAAATTTCGAAGCAGCAGTTGTGTACACTTCGTCCGGAGTGGTTCAACTGGAGTTTACTCAGTGTCGCCGGGCAGCGGACAGGATGGGCAAGCCGCAGGCCAGCCGTTGGCAGCAGCTTGGCAGGCCCCCTGAAGTATACACTGCAGCTGGAAATGCAGCCGTGCTCGAGCACCCTCCGCAGTCACTTACCAACCCCTTCAAAAGAGTAGATGGAAAGACAGAGGAAGAAGGAGAAAAGGTAAAAACTCACCATCTGATCGTCCCGGCGCACAAGGGTCGGGAAGCGCTCATCAGCAGCGTTGTGGTGGGAGCCACTACCCTCTTCGTCGTCGAACAGGAAGCGGGTAACATTCGCCCCGTCAAGACCTGATTCGTGAGCGCCATTGCGAGAACGGGCAACAGGCATCGAGTAGCGGTGACTGTTATCGTCGGCCATGATTAGCTTCTTTTCGTTGAATCTTTGTTCGGTAAGCCGAACAAGATGAGAGCGTTGCCGGGGCCGAGTGAGATCGAAGGAGCAAGGGAAAACACAACGCCGAAAGAGTAGAAGGTTCAAAGACTCCAAAAGACCCCAGGAACAAAGCACCAGATGGCCGAAACAAAGCGTAGAAATACCGAAACCGAGAGGCCCAGGAGATAAAGCTCTGTGCGGGTGTAGGTAGATGGTCCAGGAACAAGTGAAAGGATTTGCAACGAGTATGATGGTGCCAGAAGATGTGGGTGAAGGGGTTATGTAGGATGCAGATAAGGGCGTTCCTGACAGGGTACTACTCAAGTCCTAGACTAGTAGTAGGGGTGATACTGTGTGAAAGAAGTGATAAAGGAGAGAGGCGATATGAAGAAGCTGATTCGGCAACCCCAACTCCTCCACAACATGGCTAGAGTTGAAGGTGAGATAACTTGGAGGGGTCTATTGAGACCTTGCGCCACATGCCCTCCGAGGTTTCCTGCATCAGAAAAGCTACCACGCAGTGCTAGCACAACGAGGAAACCTGGATATCGGACGAGAGCTGCATGTGTCGAGATCCGATGAACCTGCTCACAAGCGCACCTGCACGGCTGAGACTTCAGCAATTTTAACTCAACCAACTGGCATCTACCTCGTACGCAATAAGGATGCAGAATCGAGCGAATCCACTTGGTCTGCTGCCGCAAGCTACACGCCAGGGGGATTAAAAGGCCAGATGCGGAGAAGTGAGTGCCTTCAAACAAAACGCAACACAAATCCTTCACTTACGCATGAGCTGATCTGTGGCTGGCCATATCTTGCCTGAAAGCTTCGTCTCGTTCTTCGTCGTCAGAGTTTCGGCGCGTGGTTGGGACAGAGCGCGAGGGCAGAGCGCTGTCCCAGCCGTAGCGAGCTCCCTGAGTCAAGCCTGACGGAGGGGAGATGAGCGTGGAGCCAGAGCGTGCGGGCCGGTTGTAGAAGCCTGGAGGGGAGGCTAAGCTGGACATCGAGTAACGGCTCGGTCGGGAGAACATCGAAGGGAAGCCAGAGTTATGCTCGGGGGGTGTCGTCGGTTCCGACTGGTGGCCACCGCGGGACGCCTCTTCCTCCATCAACGCCAACTCTTGAGCCTCTTTCCGAAATTCCTGATCAAGTTTCTCCATCTCGAGCTCGAACCGGCGCCTCTGCTGTCGGATTCTTTCGTACTCCAACTTTTTCTTCTCGATCTGGTCCTACATCAGCCGTTGTCCGTTGGTTGCAAATTTTAGGAGGGACGTCGAATCATCGGGTATGGATCGAGGTCGGGTTGGGGGTGAAGCTCAGAGACATACCAGCTGGACCTTGTTGTATGACTGCTGCTTCGAAGTGTCAGCCAAGGCAACACACGAGCTTAGGGTCACAAGAGCGCAACAGCTCGGGGCCACAGAGCGCCGCACGGCAGCATCACCATGTGCAAAAACTCACAGTATTGTAATCCTGGGAGGGATCAGGCCCACGCTGTGGTGAGGTGAACGGCATATTGGACATGGTCGGTACGCGGCCGGATTCGGTGGTGAAGCGTCGAGGGAGGTTTGTTCGCGAGTCGGCGGCAGAGCCTTGCTGATACTGCGGCTGGTGTTGCTGCTGGGGCAGGCGGCCATTGCGCGGAGGTGTGACCAGCGACATGGTGCCCGTGTTCATGCTGGCACTCTCGGGAGGCGAGCGATGGGATCGGAAGGGGAAGTCGGACATTTCGAAGACAACAAACGGTATACACTATCGTGACAGTCCAATCGTACAGGATATCGGACAACGGGTCAGCCTGCTGCCGAGCGCATGGGACAATCGGCTCGGCGAGCAGAGTGTGGTACTCCTGAAGACAGGGATCAGCCAGCGCCCTCGACAGGGGACTCCACGGCGAGAGAGCGACAACGGTAGGACGATGATGGTACAGCGGGGGGAAAGGAGTAAGGTAGGTCGAAAATGCAAAGAGCAAGATCCGGATTGGACTTCAGGACTCGAGAGGAGGCGGGGTGGGAGTTGCATGCGGCGGTCTGTGGTGCACAGTCGTCAATGGGGATAACGGTTCGCACCCATTGGGCAGCAGGACGACGACGACAGCGGCAGCCCATCCAGAACAGCGCAGCGTCCGAGGCGGATTAGGGGAAGATGGTCCACAACACCGCCAGTGGTTGGTCGGCGATGACTAGCGTCCAACCCACCCGTCGGCCATTGTGGTGAGAGACGGTCTGCCAGCGGCGCCTAAATCCCCAACGAGACCCCTGTCTGTCGGTCTGTTCCTGTGTTTCTGCCCGCACGGCGACTTGAAGCGAGTGCAGCCCGCAGGCAGAATTGCCGCAGCTATGCCATCATCCGGCGCAAGGGTAGCATGTAGTAGGGCATAAGCAGGGTCGTCGACGTACAGTAACGTCCTGGAGAGACCACAGGTCGAAATTCGACCGAATGTGGAAGGGCCACCATGTGGGAGGATGCGAAGAGGAGGAGACGGGTGTCCGAGGTTGAGGTGAGAGATGACAACTTACTTGGAGTACTCTGGGTCTTTTTTCGACTGCGAGGCGTTGTTGATTCTGCGATGCTGTTCACCTAACGTTTTGAATCGGATCTGCCCTCGTCGTGGATGGGGCAGGGAAGAGCTGGCTGTCTGGAACCTCGAGGAATAGGTTTGGCATACGTGAGCTTCAGCAAAGTCTAAATCCTGAAAATCCTCAGAGCTTGGAGAAAAAGAAGATAAAGTCAAGAATTGCGAAGACGAGACTTAGGGAAAGGAGGGGAAGAAGTCACAGATTCAAGTTGTGGGCTTAGATGTCGAGCCCAGTTGAGTCGAGGCTGGTATCCCGCAGGGAAGGAAGCGACCAGCCTACCGTAACCGCACCTCCTGCGCCGGCAGCCATTTTTTATGCCACCTACCAGGTACTATAGGTACCTCAAATATGGAGCACTTTGCCAGTTTTGCATAGTGAATTTGACATTCAGCAAAGTTCACTACTGTCATCGTATTGCAAAATGCCTGATTCAGATATAGCGGGTTCCTGTTACCGAGTACTAATGGCAACCAGAGTGGTTTGGGATGGTCCAGCCATGAGTCTGTCCTCGGACGTCAACCACACTCGTTGTAGGCTATTGACTTCGAATCCAGCCACCTCCTCTCGATGTTTCCCCATGAGTCAACCCTGGGTGTGACGCAGGAGCAGCCAAAATAACGAAGCCTCATAGGCAGAACAGAGGGGCCCTCTGGATCGACATATTCCTTTGGAAACCCCGCAGAGCATCCCAAGCCACTTCATGCTGCCCCTCAAAGTTGCCTCAACCTGACAAACCAGGTTCCCCGTGGCGTGAAGCCAAATGTCCTAACGACCATACCATGCCACCTCGGGCGTAGACGAGGGGCAACGTACAGGCGAGCGATGGAGAGATCTGTGCACAGGAGACCCCTCCGGCGAAAGACTCTGCTGGGAAGAAGGTCTACTGCTCAAGGTTGCGCAAGATGCATCACAATCGTGTGCCAGATAACGCTTCACTAACTTCTAAAACCAACACCGAGCCAATTCTAGTAAAAACACTTGTGATGTCTGTTTAGGTTTAGTTAGGGCTAACTCTCCTAACAAATCGACTGCATCGTCCAATCTGCAATACTTCTGTCAAAGAAGCGGTGAAGGCATCTGGGTCCTCCCCCCGCCTCCAAATCGACGGCGCCAAGAGCGAACATTCTTTAGGGGCGCTGCTCCACACCGCAATGGACTTCAGCATCATCATGGGCTTGAAACCCACTATTGGCATCCGAGCGGACACACAAATGAACAGGGCTAGTTTTGCGTCAGTAACTTCAAGATTGTGCATCGGATCACGGCAGACACTCGGGCCTTTTGTAACTTGACTCAAAACTACAAAGAGGAGCATCGGTTGGTTACGCGCTACTGTTGAGCGCTCTCACAGCCTGCGGTAAACATGTAAAACGGCCCGCTGCCCCTTCCCCCCTTTCTCATTCACATCTTTTGAATTAGTAGGTCCGGAGCTATTGACAATTCAGAGAGTCCGCCTATTTAAGCCATTCTAGTTGATACTCAGGTCTGATCTCGACATATTCGCGAATAGGCCATAGAGATCTCTCGCGTTCTTCCTCGCAACATTTGATAATCGATCCTTATGTAACCTTTCTCAAGTTCAATCAACCGTGGGCTGCGATGCCTCAGCTGGTGTTCAGTGCTGCATCAGGGTGCCTATGCTGTCCCACCCGGAGCCATTCTGCTCGCCCATGAAAAGGATGAATCTTTGTTCCCCTTGCTCCCATTGAATTCCAGTCAGCCCAGAACGTCTGACACCACAAATTTTGGCAATATTCCGGAGTGGCGGTCGCTTCACGGTCTCACAAGGAACCACACTCACGACTGTACATCATGATAGCCATTCGCCCTCATTTGCTAATTCTTATATATATAAAGTTTCTTGCCTTTCAATTCGTCGTATTCCATGTCCAACAGAAAACAATTGAGTGACGCACGGCCCAGCTGTCCTCCTGTCCAAAGGTCAAACATCAGCAAGTGCGGACGAGGGACTCGGAGGGGATGACAGGTTCTCCAAGTAAATGAACGGTTTTATTCAGCGCAGCTTCGTCGCTCTCGGTTGCAACTCCCCTCATCGCACAGCAGAGTACTCGTTCCTCGAGGTGTTGTATTCAGCAACACTGTCCTATCTGTCTGCACGCCAAGTCGTGCGTCCTAGATATCTTCAGAGCCTCATGATTTGAGTCGAACAGCGCCCAGTTGTTCTAAAGGTTAGTTTAGGTGAGATGGCGATATTGTGGGAAAACTCATGTGAAAGGCCTTGGGAAGAAAGAGGCCATTCAATACTAATGAAGGTACAGGTAAACGGCAGCTTTCCCAGATGTATCAGAGTCCCGAGATGACAGCCATTTCTTAAGCTTGCCTCTGCGTCTTTCTTCGTCCAGACCAAGGTGAATGTCATCTGGGCCTTCTCCTAGAGGCCGCAATCAGCCGTCACTGCCCACATTTTCTAGTCAAAAAGAAAGTCTAGTAGGAGTCGTGCCTAAGTGCTGAGTTGTACTAGCAAGCTCGCACTGGTCGAATGGGTCCAGATGATGTCCTCTGAGGGACTGTTGCGCCGCGCGCCCCAACGGACGAGCATACCTTTTTTTTGGAGCAGGCATGGTGCTGAACCTAAGGCGGGTAACTGCATTGTCCCGTGCCGATAAATATACCAAGCCAGCATTAGACACTGTTTGAGAGTCTGTGCCTGCGCAACTGCCCTGACATCCGATGGAATCTGCTAAAAGTTCGATGCGATCCCCACACTAGCATGACACCACATGCATTAGCCCAATTCGCAAGGAATGCGGGGGAACGAATCCCAGGTGCAGTCGGCGGCCACCGAGCCCATTGAAAATCGTCACAAAACCCCCAGTTTTCTCCAGGGTCTCCCTCTTCATCTCAGTATGGCAGCATGACACATGACAGCTCCTGCATCCATTGCAACGCCACCTCTCACATTGCCCAGCATGTCGGCGGGATCTGACGAGGCAAAGAAACAGGAGACGCGTCGCGTTGCCAACATGACTCCTGAGCAGGTGTCGAGGAAACGCGCCGTAGATAGGTCGAATCAGCGGACTCACCGGGCTAAGAACAAGGCGTATATCCAGCATTTGGAGGGCAAGGTTGCCGAGTTGACGTACAGCCTGGAGCAGGCGCAGGCGAAGCTGTCGAGCTATCAATCCCAGGATATTACAAATCGTCAGGGGAAAATAGCTACACCGTCTCCATCGGCACCACATACCGTTGTGTCACAAGCGGACCACTGCAATAGAAGCATTGTCGCCACCAACACAGTGGGCAACGACTTCCCTGTGGCAGATCCTCTGCCTGACGAGGACGGAAATAGCCTGTCCTTCGACTTCGGCTCAGGGATTACTGTGAATTCACTCGACTCGCCGTCAGAGCTCACCTTTATGGGTCTCGGCCTTGACAAGATGCGGGATCGGGACGGGTCGAAAGCGTTGAAGGCTCTGCTAAGACCGGCTGACCCGTCAACTTCAGAAGCCAATGGATGCGAAACACCAATATGGCAACAGATGCCAAATAACCTGCCACCAATGTGCGAGCTGGACGAGGTCATCATCAATAAGTCGCAAGACTGGAGACAAAAGCTCCTGATATCGGCTCGCCAACTATCAGAGCCCGGTGATTGTCGCTTCCCTAGCATATCATCTCTCCTCAATCAGCCACCCGGCCACGAGGACAACATGGCGCGGCCAGCGTCTGGCGTAGTCACCGCCGAGGTCTTCGACTCGCAGGTTCGCTCCCTCGTCGAACGCATCGCCTTCATGTATAAAATCTCATACTACATACGTTGGCTCGTCTGCCAATCAGAGCATTCCTACTACGCGATGCCCGAATTTATGAGACCGACCCAGCTGCAGCGAACAGTATCTCACCCGGCCTGGGTAGACCTCATCACCTGGCCAGAGGCTAGGGACGACCTTATCAAGAAGATGGATTGGGGCGTATACGGAACATTTCGCGAGCTGACGGCGGCAACGGTGTCGGTGACCTGGCCTTATGCGAATTCAGGAGCTTTTACGGAGGGCGCCGATGGTCAGAGTCTCAGGTTAAGCCCGCTATTTGAGGATCACGTTAGGGACTTGAAGAACTGGGCAATAGATCAGGAGGTGGCTGATATGTACCCATGCATGAGTCTGTATGTGAAGCCACGGCGGTGACGGGAGCCGAGGTGAGCTTTGTCGTCCAAACAAGCAGCTGGAAATCATGTGCAATTACTTTTGTCTAAATACAAAGCTCTATCTCATGCTTCCATGCCTTTGTCGTATGGGATCTGAATACGCGGCTTCAGATCATTGCAGGCTACAGGTCGCTGAGACAGGAGAAGCAAGGGTCATTGTAGAAAGAGATCCATAGGCTGATGTAGACTAGGCTTGGAAATAATGTACTGGACTTAGTGCACTCCGGTACCAAAAGCAAAATATCTTCCACAATCTCATATCACACAGAGACTAAGCGCAACGGGCGTCTGTTGAGAACCTGGAGGAACGCAGCATTTCCGATATCGACACAAGCGACTGGGCCAAGTGTGCTAAGAGCTTCAGTGAAATCCTGCTATAAGCTTCCAGACGAAGTGATCGAACTGTTGCCCAAGGTTACAGATAGAGCTACTTGCTCCTTGAAAGTGAGTGTGATAATAGCGGGTTCGCTTGCTAGATCTCTGTTTGAGTGTAACACCATGACGAGCCATTACCGAAAGACCTCGTTGACGATTGAGCAAACGTCGTTGGGGAGCTGAATTTATAAGTTGCCTCTTGCCGTGTGGAGATATCACTTCTTCCACTCAAGCACTACAAGAGACCTTTTGTTGCGCGGGAACAGGTCCCAAATGTAGAATACGCATCCATCCAAGCTCTTTTTCTTGTTGTCGCAGGGTAGGCTGCTCGGCGTGAGTCGTCCCCCACCGCACCTCCGAGCGGCCCCACCTCCGGCGGTCGCGGGGCACAACTTTTTCCAACGGCATCTTCGCATTCCATCCGCGCGACCGTCAACCTCGCAACCTCTCTTCCTCTTGGTTACGCGACCCATGTATGCCCTGAGGTGACCTTCAAGATGCCTTTGGTCGACGATGGCTTCGAGGCCCTGCTCGAGCCCTTCTACAACGGCAAGAAGCTGACCGATCCGATCTCGACCAAGGAAGACAAGTTCCAGCTCCTGCCGGCATTCTTGAAGGTGAAGGGTAGGTTCTCGATGCCCCGATGGGCGCGACATCACAGCTAACTCTGTATCGTAGGTCTTGTGAAACAGTATGTCGAACTGACTGAATGCGACTCCCGAATGCGACTGACTAGAGACAAGGCACCTTGACTCATACAACCATTTCGTCGAGCAGGAGATCAAGGAGATTGTGCGCGCCAACCGCACCATTCGCAGCGATGTCGACAGCAATTTCTGGCTAGAGTACGCATGAAAAGGCAGGACCGACCGAGCACGATGCTGACGAGATGCAGGTTTACGGACATCCGGGTCGACCGACCGCGGCGCCAGGATCACCAGGATCAGAAAACCCAGAACGAAGTAACGCCTATGGAGTGTCGCCTCCGTGACATGACCTACGCCGCACCCATCGTCGTCGACATTGTATACATCCGAGACAAGCAAAAGATCATGCGACGAAACGTACCCCTCGGCCGAATGCCCGTCATGCTGCGAAGTTCCAAGTGCCGCCTCGGAGGAGCGAACAACACCCAGATGGAGAAGATGAACGAGTGCCCGCTGGATCCAGGAGGCTACTTCATTATCAACGGCACGGAGAAGGTCATCCTGATCCAGGAGCAGCTGAGTAAGAACCGTGTCATCGTGGAGGCGGATGAGAAGAACAATGTTATCTCGGCGTCGGTCACTAGCTCTACGCACGAGAGGAAGTCGAAGACATATGTGACTCTGAAGAAAGACAAGATCATGCTCACGCACAACGTTTTGGTGGAGGGCATCCCAATCGTCATCATCTTGAAGGCGCTGGGTGGACTGTCAGACTACGAAATCATGCAGCTGGTGGCCGGTTCAGACGGGCGGTATCAAGATGAGTTCCTGATCAACTTCGACGAAGCGACCAAGGCGCAGGTCTTTACCCAACACCAGGCGTTGGAGTACATCGGTCAGAGGGTGAAGATGGGATCACGAAGGGCACAGTTCGGCCCGCAGGTACGGCGGAACAATGTCGAAGAGGGTCTGGACGCGCTGGCAAACTTGGTTATTGCTCACGTTCCCATTGAGGGACTGGACTTTTATCCCAAAGCTATTTACGTCGCCATGATGACCAGGAGGGTGCTCGTCGCGGCTCACGACCCCAAGTTGGTTGACGATCGTGATTTCGTCGGCAACAAGCGTTTGGAATTGGCTGGGCAGTTGCTGTCCCTGCTGTTCGAAGATCTTTTCAAGCGCTTCACCATGGAGGTCAAGACGTCCATTGACAAGTTCCTCAAGAAGAACAACAGGGCGGTCCCCCTCGACGCTGTGCAGATGATTTCAAACCACGCGAACAGCATCGGCATGGGCATCAACCGCGCCATCCAGACCGGCAACTGGAACGTCAAGCGATTCAACATGAACCGAGCGGGTGTCACGCACGTTCTTAGCCGTCTTAGTTACATTGCCGCCCTCGGTATGATGACGCGTATCAGCAGTCAGTTCGAGAAGACGCGAAAGGTCTCCGGACCTCGTGCCCTACAACCATCGCAGTGGGGTATGTTGTGCCCATCCGACACACCCGAAGGTGAAGCCTGCGGTCTGGTCAAGAACCTGGCTTTGATGACGCACATTACGACAAACGTGGATGAAGCCCCCGTCAAGAGGTGGATATTCACCCTGGACGCGGGCGTCGAGCCCATCAGAAACTTCTCTGGTGCTGAAATGCATCGCGAGGGGAGTTACATCATTCACATCAACGGAACGCCGTTCGCGTTGACGAGGAACCCAAAGCGCTTCGCCAACAGGTTCCGGACGATGCGCCGCAGAGGATGGGTATCGCCATTCGTGAGCATCAACATCAACACGCACTTCAACGCAGTCCATATTGCTACTGATGAAGGCCGCATCTGCCGGCCATACATCATCGTCAAGAATGGGCAGCAAAAGCTCAGGCCCGAGCACCTGCGTCTCTTGCAGATGGGCAAGGCCACATTCGACGACTTCCTCAAGAACGGCATCGTCGAGTATCTCGACGTCAACGAAGAGCAAGACACGCTTATAACCATATACGAAGAGAACATTACGCAAAGCACGACACATCTGGAGATCGAGCCCTTCACCATCTTAGGTGCCGTGGCCGGTCTCATCCCATTCCCACACCACAACCAATCTCCTCGAAACACATACCAATGTGCCATGGGTAAGCAAGCCATCGGCGCCATCGCTTACAACCAATTCAACCGAATCGACACGCTGCTGTATACCCTGGTATATCCGCAGCGACCGATGGTCATCAGCAAGACCATTGAACTTGTACACTACGACAAACTCCCCGCCGGACAGAATGCCACCGTGGTGGTCATGTCGTACTCCGGCTACGATATCGAAGATGCCCTTGTATTGAACAAGGCCTCCATCGATCGAGGCTTCGGCCGTTGCCAGGTCTTCCGCAAATACACCACCGAGCTCCAGAAATATCCCAACGGACGGAGGGAGCAGATTGGAGACCCGGACGATGAGATAACCGAAGATGGGAAGCGACAGAGGATCGCCAAGCATGAAGCCCTCGACAATGATGGTCTCGCTACCGTTGGGTACCGCATCAAGAGCGGCGAGGCCATGGTCCGCAAGATCACGCCCATCGACCAGACCACCACCGGGATAGGGATGGACCGCGGCCCTAGCGAGAGCCGCGACTCCTCCATCTCGTACCGCATCCCGGACCCGGCGTACATCGACAAGGTCATGGTCTCGAGGACGGAGCGTGACACCACAGTCGTGAAAGTGCAGACTCGGCAGACCCGCCGGCCGGAGCTGGGCGACAAGTTCTCCTCCCGTCACGGACAGAAGGGCGTCGTCGGCATCATCGTCGACCAGGAGGACATGCCCTTCGCCGACAACGGCGTCACCCCCGACATCATCATGAACCCCCACGGTTTCCCGTCCCGAATGACGGTGGGCAAGCTCCTGGAGTGCCTGACCGGCAAAGCCGCCGTCCTCGACGGCCGCAAAGACTACGGCTTCGGCGACGCCTTCCGCAGCCACCCCGTGGAGCAGGTCAGCGAGGTCCTCCTCAACCACGGCTTCTCCTGGGAGGGCAAGGATTACTTCACCTCAGGCCTGACGGGAGAGCCCCTGGAAGCGTACATCTTCAACGGCCCCATCTACTACCAGCGACTCAAGCACATGGTCCAGGACAAGATGCACTCCCGCTCCCGCGGGCCCCGCGCCATCCTCACCCGGCAGCCTACAGAAGGTCGTTCGCGCGACGGCGGTCTGCGTCTGGGAGAAATGGAGCGCGATTGTCTCATCGCCTACGGCGCGTCCCAGCTGCTGCTCGAGAGGCTAATGATCTCATCCGACGGCGTGCAGATCGACATCTGCCAGCAGTGCGGGCTGTTCGGCTACAAGGGGTACTGCCATACGTGCAAGAGCACTCGCGAGGTTACGAAGATGCAGATGCCGTACGCGGCGAAGCTGTTGGTACAGGAGCTGATCAGCATGAATGTTGGCGTGAGGTTACAGTTGGAGGATGAATTTCCCCACCCGAGATAGCGGAGATCATGTATAATCAAGAGAAATATGGCAGCTTAGCATCTTCCTTCCGTGTCCTTCTTGTCCTTCCCGTTCTTCTTCACAGCTCTCAGACCTCCCAGTGTGATCTCAAACTCCGTCGCCCCCTCAACCCCCTGCCCCGAGCTTTCGGCGTGCGGCGCAAATACGACCTTCATCCACCTCCTCCAAGCCCTCAGCGTGGCGCCTGCATCCTCATCTGCCTCATCGTAGTCATCCGCCATCCTCATCGGCGCAGTCCTCGTAGGCTGACCGATGACGGGTCTCTTGAACAAGGCTATCCGGCACGCGATCTGTATGCTCCAGACCAAGCCCAGGCTGGGCGTCTTCAGAGCATGGGACGAGTGGGGGTCATCACCCCATCCCGTGAACCACCTCTGTTGATGATCCAGGGCCAACGCCGGCGGCGCGGGCGGCTCCTCGTCATGCTGAGGCATAGAGAACGGTAGCGGCGACGCAGGCGTGCTGGGCATGCTCGATCCAGGCATGTTAGACCTGGCCGCGAGGGGGGTCTCCTGAGTAGCGACAGGCTGTTGCGAACGTGGCATGGGTGCCGGCGTAGCATGCGAGAACCGGTCAGCGACCTGGTTAGCCACCACGATAGCGACGTCGTACCTCCTCGCCAAGTCCCTCAACAAGGCCCCAAGTTTCACGAGATCGGACGAGCGGGCGGCCATGTTAGAGCCCCTGGTCCCCAACCTCTCAAACTCGGCTCTGTAGTTCGCCGCCACGCTATCCAGAACGATGAGACCGATGTTGTGCCTTTCCAGGAGGACGGGGACTTGATAGTTGAGGATGTGGTCCTGACTCTCCAAGTCCGGCAGACTGGTGCTCAAGATGTTGTCCAGACTGGGCCGGTCCACAAAATCAATCTTTTGGTTGAGGAGCGGATTTGAGCGCATGATCTGCGAGAGACGGGATGTGCTGAGGCCGGCTTCGGTGGATATGTAGAGCGCTTGTCGAGCCAGACCGTGCGGTGGCGGGAGCTGCACGGCGAGACATAGGGAGAGGAGGAACTGGGTCTTGCCGGAGCCGGATTCGCCGGCGAATTCAGTGATGCGTCCGGTAGGGATGCCGCCATTCAGAGAGGCGTCGAGGTCGGGATCGAGGGTGCTGATGATGCGCGGGACGGCTTCATCTTGCTCATCTGGGGCTTGCTCGGGTGGCTCACGACTGTCGTCCCCGTCTGCCGCGGCCTCAGCATTTGCTTTTGCTTCCGCTCCCTGGCCCGTCACGGGCCGAGGGATCACGCGCGGCTGCAGGTCATCGGCCAAAGAGCTCTGGACTGCGGCGATGAGACGCTTGAGATCGAGCAAGGGCAGGTGAGTCTGCCTGGCGATGTCGGCCGGGTGAAGGGTGAGGAGGTCGGTGGTGGAGATGGACTGCTGCTCAATGCCAGGCAGCAGGCTCGGGAAGTGGCTGGTCGGAAACGCGGGCAGGATTCGCCGAAGGTCGGTCATGAGAATGGGCGTCCGGGACGGCGTGAGGTCGGCGACGATGTCGGGTCGGGAGCGGGATGAGAGCTGGGGTGAGGTTGAGAAGAGAAGGCTACAGGGGCGGTCATTGGTCCATCAGGAATGATGCTTAGATCTATGCATGAGGTCACGGCGCGCGCTGCACTACATTGCACTACATTGCACTGCACTGCACTGCACTGCACTGTACTGCACTGCATTGGCACAGGGCAGAGGGCATACCTAGGGGCAGAGGGCACTCAGACGCTGCTGTCTCACCGACACGTGGTGCCGTCGAGTCTCTCGTTTTCTCGCCTGCTGGAACGGCCGGGTTTCGAGCTCGGCAGAGAGGCAATGCGCGGGTTCATCGTATTGACATGCGTTGAGAGGGGCCCGGGCGGCCTTAGTAGGTACCTCAGAGCTTTGGATCAGGTTCAGGCTCTGGCTCTGGCTCAGGCTCAAGCGCGTCCGATCGGCAGCAGCGGGGTTTGGCGGGGGGTTCCGCTGGAAGGAATCGTTCCGCGGCGACGGAGAGGTCTGGTCTCTTTACTGCTTTCCATCGCAGAGTTCGTAGAGCCATCACCACTACCGCTGCTCTCACTTACTTAGCGACTAACGTAGTTACCCTCGGCCGCCATCTCTTCAGAACCTGAGGCTGGCGATGGACCCCATCTGGGATGAGCAAAGAGCGCGATCCCTTGACAGCCCTGCCCTGCCCTACGCACGTCGTACCGACGCCAACATGGTGTTTCGTATCGGGCTAGAGAATGCGACGGGCAGGGGTCCGCGTTCTGCAATTTCGTGGATCCTTCGCGCCAGTCACCACACAGACGGACCCTGACGGGACTTTCTGCTCAGCCCTCACCGTGACCGCACCGCAAACACACGGCACCGCTGTCTGATCGCGTCCCCAGCAGCGAGGAGCTTTTCTCTCCGCCGAGGGACGTCGTGAGATCAGAAACAGAGCAGAGAACGACTGTTTCGTCCAAGTGGCGCGAAGACCGGCCGATCTTACATATTGACAGCGGATGTCGCATCCCGGGGTTGGGCTGTTCCGTAGTCTAGTAGCATTTCCGCTCAGCGCTAACCAGCCCATCCTCATATCGACGGTCAGCACTTGGAGGGAAGACTGGCTTCATGACTCGGCGATCGGAAGCAGCCGCGGCTTAGAAAGGGCATCTCATCATTCGTGAGGAGGACCCTTCGACGACGATTCATTCTCGTGAGACGGCGAGGGAGGAAGCGTTCGAGGCGCCTTCATCACCACGATCGTGACATGGTCATTTATGTCTCGTGCGGCCGTGCAGACTCCGGCCCAATTCTTCGACTTCAGCTCCTGCACGTTGCAAGCCACAGCCGTCCACCTCACAACCTCAATGGCCCGTTCTCTCAAGCGCGATACCCCTGGCCTCATTAGCCAATCTCGACACAATGGATGCACCGGCGGGTCTCTTAAGGCTGATTTTGCGGCTGGACGTTGACCACGAGCGCCGCTGGGTGGGAGATTCGCCGGACAGCCGATGCTGTCGCCTCGTGTGCAATGCGAAGCTGCTGCTGCCGCTGCTGCGCTAGCCGCGAGCGTTGCTGGTTCCCGTTGCGTTTCTTCTCTTCCCCTTCTTCTGCTTCTTGGCTCTAGTTTTTCCCGTTGTTGTTGCTGCCGTTGTGTGCGTTGAAAGCTTCTTGCTCGCCGTCCCTCTGTTCGCCTGGAACCTCAGACATAGCGAGGCGCTCGCCATGACCAGAACCTTGGGCCTGGGGTTAGCGGCTGTTGCCGCGACCGCTCTCTCCTCGCAAGTTAGTGCCTGGAAGTTGGATCTGCCCAAGGCGACTGTCTCAGTCGATCTGCCTCTGGACGGATGGACCCCTAAGCCGACGCCTCCCCCAGGTGGTCTCAGGCCCTTGAGGAAACGACAGTTCAACGACGATTTTGATGACAACGGCGACGACGACGACGAGGGTGACGACGGCACCACTGCGCTTGTCGCCCCGGACAACACCTGCGGTTATGTATCTGCTCGACCCGGCGCGCACTTCACCTGCTCAGGCACGTACCAGTGCGTCTTCTTCACCGCGTCGGCGCCATTGACCGGCAACGTCGCTTGCTGCGACGACTTCAACTGCGGTGTGAGGATTGACTGCATCAACTACGAGGAGTACTACTCGTCGAGCGCTTGCGACGATGGTTGCGACGTTGACGCCTTCACTCTGAAGTGGTGAGTTTTGACTTACACGCCGACCTCTTACACCCCGCAGCCCAGGCTAACATCCCCCAGCACCGACTCTGCCATGCCCTTCTGCAACACCGTTTCATTCTCTTCAAGCATCTACGACTTCTGGTGCAACAGTCTTGATATCAGCACTGCGCAGTCCGCGACCACCGCCTACTCTGGCCAGGATCGTTCATTCTCACCCCTCGCCCTCGACTCTGCGTCCACTTCCTTCACCATCACCGACGAGACCTCAGAAGCGCCGGGCCCTACCATCACCAGCGACCCTACTGACGGGGGTGGGGGCGACAATGGCGGCGATGATGGAAACGGTGACAGCGATGGCTCAGATGGCAACGGCGATGGCAACGGCAACAACGACGACGGGGGCAGCGGTACACCGGTCGGTCCCATTGTTGGCGGCGTCGTCGGCGGTGTCGCTGCCATTGGTCTCGGAGGACTAGGTCTTTGGCTGTTCCTCCGCAACAAGAAGAAGAAGCGCGCCGCCGCTGCGGATATGTCCCAGCCGTCCCCCAACATGGCGTACGCGAACCAGCCTCCCCCTGGCGCCCCTGGCCACCAGCCACCCCCCGGCCAGCAAAGCTACTACGACCCAAAGTTCATGGCGGCGGGGCAGCAGCCTGGCTACCAGCAGTACCCATCTCACTATCCGCAGCAGGGTCAGCAGCACCCCGGCGGTTTCTATCCCATGAGCAACACGCCGCCCGCGGGGACAACCGCCTCGAGCCCCGCAACGACCTATGTTGATCCCAACACCGTAAGCCCCAACGGACAGCAGAGTCCGGGCGCGGTCTACCCTTCGGGCGTTTCGGGTCTCTCGTCCGGACACACGCACCCCGGCCAGCAGGGTGGTTTCGTTCACGAGGCGCCGAGCAGGCCCGAGGAGACGCAGAGGGGCGGAGTGCACGAGCTGGCGTAGATGGGCAAGGTCAGGGCAGGGTTAGGGCTTGGTGTCTGGTTTCATGGGTTGGATCTTAATACGTACATATTACGAGCGAGCACGCGAACAATTCTTTTAAATATAAAAAATTTGATCATACCAACGCAAAGGCTCATGTGCTATTCCCCGGAGCTAGTTGTGGCGGCCATGTTGGCAGAGTCTAGGAGGTGACCGGTGTGATTCTCCATGGCCCATTCGAATTGCCTCGAGCCGAATCGATGACTGCTGCCTTGTTGATACTTATGCCGGTACTGGGATTTCACGCCTACTCTGCATGCGGATGGCCTTTCGTTTGCTAGCCTGCCACCAGACAGTGAGTGGCTTGGGCTCACGGGTCGGATTCGCTTGAATTGTGTCTTCCGCACATTGAAAGACACTCTAAATCAAGTCCGCTTTTAGCAAGCGAGATGACGGGGGACAAAGGGTGCATCTTAGACGGAATGTGGTTCTAGCAGGTGACAAGCATTTTCGCTGGCACGGCAGGGCAAAAGGGGCAAAATGGTGTACAGTGCAAAAAGGAGAAATTTATTGTTAACTGCGTATGTTCTGCGCCAATACCCAAAGACCCTGAAAATGGATGGCTCCTGGACACCAGACTAACAACAAGCAATCGCGCAGACAAGCAGAGCAATCCGAGTCGAGGCGCCTAGTATTCACTCAGCCGCAGCTTCTTACCAACGTCCCTTCTCCTGGCTTGAACGGCTGCTCTCTCACTAGCCTTCGTCTCTGAAGGGTCGTATTTGTCACCCCTAGCCTTCAAAGCCTGTAGTAACATCCCTGCGTCAAAGAAGCCGTCTGTCGCATGTTAGTGTCTTACTCCTTTTCGCTGGGTCGGAAACAACTCACATCCACCTAGCTCATCATCCTCCTCGCTAAGCGTCATGCTCTCCTCAGTGGGGCTCATGGTTCCGCTCGCTGCACTTCTCACAGGCCTTATCGAATCTTGCGTGATGAGGCGGCCTCTCGACTTGAGCCTGTTTGTCGCTGCCGGCGTGGCAGGCTTCTTCTTGATCACGTCTTCAGCTTCTCTAGCTCGCGTTGACCCCTTGGCTGCGCCTGCTGCCGAAGCTTTGCGGTTGGTGATGCGGAGGATCCGGCGGATCTCAAGAAGGTAGGACTCAAGGGTGTCGATGAAGCGGCGCGTTTGACGGTGTTTGGAGGAAACGCAAATGGAAATGGTTTCGTCCTTGATGATGTACCCAATTCCGAAGCCATCTCCCGATGTGGGACCGAAGCCGAAGTGTCGAAGAGAGGGATTACCGCAGTTTGAAGTCGAGAGGACTGTGTTATTGAGACGGTCCCATCCCGAGTCAGCGAAGATCAGGGGTAACGGGGGTGCATTCTCCCTAGCCCTCGAAGTAGTGCTGTCGCCACGCTCGCGTGTAGGCTTCACTTCAACTCCATCCATGTGCCCGACTGAGTCCTTACCAGGACTACCAACAGGGGAGTTGATGTCCCTCTCGGAAGAGCCCTCCAGGGGGCTGGAGTACCCATTGCTACTGCGGTCGCTTTCCATTTCGTTGACATACTTCTGCCACACGCAAAAGAGCGCGTATAGATGCCTGTCGCAGCCTTGGGCCTTGGCACAAACCCGTGTAGCACTGACATGCTTCTGACAGGCCTTCTTCAAAGCCTCGACCTTTTGCTCGGCGGGGTTGTCCGCCCAGAAAGTCTGAACGAAGTTGACTGACTCTTCTGTCACTGGGCGAACAGCTTCTGTGCGTCCGTGCAGGAAGACCTTTGTCATCGCAGGCTCATATGTGCACTCCACCCTACCGTACAGACCATAATAGGCGGCTTGGAAAGCCATCTGTACGAAAGCATCGGGAGAAAACCCCATCGATGTAATGAATGTTTTGCCGTACGACTCGAAATCCAAACACTGAAACTCGTTTTGCTCAATCAGGTCTGCCAGCCTTGTCTCAGCGAAACGGACGGCAATACTGAGCTCGGGGATCATGTCCCATTCAAGCTTGCGCGGTGTTGTATTGACGTCTCCGAAGCTATTGGGATCGCGCTTCGAGGGATCGGGACTGGTGGAGGTCCAAAGTGTAGGCGCTTGGCCGTTGATGGATCTCGCGAAACGTAAGATGGTGTCGGTGTAGATATCACTGGCGAAACGGAGGACGGTGTGACCATCAACACCCGTGTGCTCGAAGTTGATACCGGCACTGCCGTTCTTGCAAACAATGATCTGTAGCTTGTCGTACCAGCGGTTTGTGCAGGTTCCAATCTGAACGCCCTTCTCGACGAGACTCGTTCCGCAAAGCATGTTCTGACACAGCGAAGCGACATTGGGGGGCTCCGTGTAGTCGAGGCAGAGGATGAAAAGAGCAGAGTCAACAATACCAAGAGAATCGGCATTGTTCGAGCCGGCATCCTGCGTCAACACATCTCGCAACCCTGACCAGACTTTTCGGTTCTCGGTGCTCAGGACTCCGAGGGCTCCCTTGGCGGCGTCTTGGATGGGAATTTGTTGAGCATCATCGATGATTGTCTGGAGGTTGAGGGCGATATCCCTCTCGGACATGATGACATCGGAGTTGTCATCAAGAACATCGAACCAGTAGAGTTGGCCGTGACACATCACTACCATGTGCTTCGAATCGGGATCCTGCTCGATTTGACAACCGGCTTCAGTCGGCACCCGGGCCGTACCGAACAGCCTTGAAAATTGGTACATGCAAAGCGGTGTCCCTTTAATTGTATCAGGCGGGAGCTCTTCTCTTCTCACTGCCCTAACGAACTCGAGCGATGAGACGACGAGAGATGCCGCTCTTGTGACTTGGTTGTTTCGAGCTGGTGTGGGGTCATCTTCCAGGAGGAAAAAAGGGTTGAGGTTGAGTACAACGGGGTTGTCGAAGTTCAGGTATGAGTCGTACCCTAATTAATCAGAACCACAACTCTCAGCAGTGGCACAAGGAACTTACAGAATTGCTCAATGTAACTTGTTTTGCTTTGAGCGTAGCTCTTCAACTTCTCCTGCAACTCTGGCCCTTCCATCCGCAGGAACTCTTCGACTGCCTGCTTCGTGTCTCCATGTTCTCTGGATGACTGTAGTGGCTTCAAAGCCTCCAAGTACTTCTCGGTTGTGCTCTCGAGATCGGGGATGGGAAGCTTCGGCAGCTTATCCTGGGCACCGAATGTGATGCCACCGGGCTGCTTCTTCTCGTCGTAAGAAGCCATGGGGACCCTCTTGTAGCTGGGCTCTCTCTTGAGCTGATCTTTCGGCCTTTCAAGACGCAGTTGATCAGGTAGAGTCCGTGGGGTGTCCTGTCGAGGAGGCGGCGTTTCTTCCAACCTCGGGCCTATTGGCTGGGGGGGAGCAAATGTCCGCACTTGAGTTGACATGATGTTAGTGGGATCGTCCTAGTGATGTGTTCGTTCAGGCAAAAAGCGGCGCGACGGTAGTGCAGATGTTAAGGCCGCGGAGAGCGGTGCGGTAGAAGTAGTGGCAGTCTTGGAGGTAGTAGGCAGGCATTACACTAGTTTTGCTGCTGCATCTTTGGAGGAGATCAAAGTCCGCGACAAGACTTTCCAAGGAAGAGATGACAGAGAGGGAAGGTGACGATGGGGGGCTTGATATGATATACTTCGGCAACATGTGAGCGAGACTGGCCGAGCCGGGTGTAAGTCAATTCAGCCACTGGCTTATTGAGCTGAGACCCCCACACTGACACTTGCAGTGAGTTATTACCACATGTGCAAGGCATGAGCCCCGATGCACTGGCGTCCGTTTCTCCGGGAATGAGGACCCATGATGATGGAATGAGGTGTGAGAGCATGGGTGACATGCCCCCGTTTCGAGGCACCGACCTCGATCCAGCCTCGAGGAGGACCCAGCATGGAACCCAGCCGGGAGTGCCTGTATCAAGGTATGATGTGACGAGAACCGTCCACAAGGTGCTCCGCAGGCCCGACCGAGAGAATAGCCGTGCAGTAGATTGGGTGCGATTGCACTAAATGCCGGGAAGAGGTTTCAGGGAGCGGCTGGGACAGCTCACTAGGACTTGCTTTCCCACTCGGGTGCGTGTGCCCTGGTCTTGGAGGGCCGGAAAATGAAGTACGAAAGGAGACCGCTGACATACCAGCAAGGAACAGGGACCACGTCGCGTGGTTGGCGGCAATTTGCAGGACGAGGGACGGGTGACAAACGGTGGTGTTGTGCCAGTAGGTTTCTCTTAGTCTTCTGAGGCTGATAGAGTTGGTTCGACGTGAGGTTGGTCTGGGCTGCGACGGCGCTTCATGCGGAAGAGGGCCTCTAAAACCAGTCAGCTGTAACGTGCCTCTTGACGTTCTGCCCGAGCTGTGGCTACTGAGCCGGACGTGAGGAGAGAGAAGGTGGAACGTACGTCACAGGGTGCCCCGCCAAAAGAGGTTCGTCCCGGTGGGGCCTCTCGGACGACGGGAACTCGTGCGGCCAGATCCAAGGCCGCGGGCGTATGTCGCGGGAAATGATTATGGGAACGATTCTGACAATTCTGACGACGAAGGGGTTCTCTCCACGGGGTATGATCTGGGTCAGAAGTTGTGGCGACCTTGCGCTTGCGGGGAGGAACTTCAGGTTGAGGGGCGCGGCCGCTCTTGCCAGTGCGCCTCCGAGTTGGGGACGATGACCATCGTGATCACTGGCAGCTGCCAGCGGCTGCGGCAGAAGGAGCGATGCATCGTCACATCACACCCCAAGTTCGCTCAGTGCTTTTCAACCCTTTACCTCTTCATCTAAAAACATCTAACAGCTTCGAGACCTGAGAAGAAGTCTGATCTAGACTCCTAATCCTGTCAAATTCCCTCCGTCTTCAGTCTTCGGTAGCCAGGAAGAGGCAGGTCTCGGCCCAACGGGAGTTTCCTCAGGTGCGATGCGACCTCAGCCACTAGGGTTGATTGTGCCATGACCATGTCATCATCGCAGCTCCAGCCAAGAAGAGCCCCCCACACAAGCAAGCTCAGTCCAGTCGGCCCCAACTTTTCATCTCTTGTTCACCGTTCCTTCCGGCGCGAACATCCTGACTTGGTCCGAGATCTCGCAGCTTCCGGCCCCGGAGCTCCGGAGCCTGGCCCCGCTTCGTCTCAACTCCCGGACCGGCGCTCGTCCGGCAGTGCCCCTGAGGGACCCGGCCGAGCCAACTTCTGGTACCGACTGAGTGGTGGCTCCTCGTCTCAACTACGAGCTCGCCCCGCGTCATGCCTAAGGATTCCATCTCAAACAAGACCAGGGCCCCCATGGCGCTCCTTCTCGCAACGTCGTCACCAGCCTCGAGCTCCAATTACTTTCACTGCGCCCACTGTTCCAGAGATTCGATTCGGAGAGCAAATGACTGTGTACCAAGCAGTATCTGACGAGTGATGACTTTCCTGTTCCCGCCGTCAGTGGCCAAGGCGTTGTTGGCGTAATCGCTTGCACCTTCAAGTCCATGCGTTGCCAGCGTCCGGCTTGTCATTTCTTGAGGCTTGAATGTCCGAAACGTCTTATTACGCGTCGCAGCACAGCCTGCGAAGCTCGAAATACTGGTCACAATCCCCAAAGTCTCCGCCTCGAATCGGTGTAACGAATTTACCCTTTTGGGATGTCCATTCGAGCGGCATGGATTGTAAGGCTGGTCCACGCTAATCCTCTTTGGGGTATCGATTCGAGGTTCACAGACCCAACCAGGAATAGCCCATCTTTCAACCACAGCTTCCTTCCAGCGATGCATAGCTTTCGAGCTGAGCCTCATTTTTGTGATACAACAGGTACCCAATGATTATGAATGTTGTTGCTGACTGGTCCCCACAGCCTGTCAAAGCTTTCTATGGGCTCGAAAGACCTGTCACTTGCAATTCAGATTGGCCTCAAATATAGGCAGCTCATTCGAGCTTTGTCCGTCATGGCGCACAGCTAGGCTGCCTCGCACGACGTCAGGAGAATGGTCTAAGCAGTCTCTTTCGCGTTCAAATATCGGCTTCCTGCGCGTTCAAAGCTGAAATTGATTCCATATTTACCTTCAATCCAATTTCCTACGCCCATTATCTCTAGCCTTGGAGCACTAACAGAGACCCTTTCGCCCAACCCGCTGAGCAGCCCTTGCCAGCGATGATAATCACCTATATCGGCCGAGCCCTAGGTGTCGGTTCGAAATCGAGCTCGAAATCAAAGACAAAGTCGACTCCCCGGTCGACTCTCAAGTCATGCGAACACCCGGGCGAAGCGTCCCAAGAACCATGTTCCACCTGCAAGGCAGAAAAGAGCAAGGCTAGGAAGTACAGGTGGAAGATAATACTAGGACTCGTGTTCCCATACGCGCTACAGGCGCTCGATTCTACAATGCGAGTACGCCCGCTTCTGTGCCCACATTCCCCGGTTGCTGACAATTTGACAGTATCGCCAGCGCTTTGCCCTGGATCGCTGGCGACTTCGGCGAATTCTCGCAGCTCAACTGGATCGTGTCTGCTTTCAATCTCACCTCTGCCGCCTTCATACCCTGCTGGGCTCAACTGAGCGACGTTTATGGACGGAACTGGTCGATCAACATGGCCATCATCTTGATGCTCGTCGGAAGTGCGCTCTGTACCGCCGCCCCGACGGATGCCTTTCCGGTATTATTGCTCGGCCGAGGGTTTCAAGGTCTTGCAGCTGCCGGGCTGAACGTCACTGTACGAACAATTCTAGCGGATAGGGTCTCTTTGAAGGAGAACGCCAAAAACTGGTCCATCTTTGCATTCGTTGGTGGCACTTCATATGGCCTGGGTCCAGTCATTGGAGGCTACTTAACAAGTGCTAACTGGAGGTGGTGCTTTGCCATCAATCTGCCCATCGGCGTCGTTGCCTTGGGAATCACCTTCTTTGTCCTCCGCAAGGAGCTCCTTGGCCCACAGCCCATCCCCGAGCTCGACGAGACCGCTACGACCGGACGCCGCACCAAGTTCACCGCACGCCTAAAGACCATCGACTGGGGAGGCAATGTCCTATTTATGATCGGCCTCGGCCTGCTGATCCTGGCTCTCACCTGGGGAGGAGTGAGCTATCCTTGGGCATCCGCCGCCGTCATCGTTTCCTTAGTCTTGGGCATTCTCTTCTCGGCGATCTTCTTCTACTGGGAAAGCCTGCTTGCCCCAGGACACACCCTCTCCCGACGCCTACCCTGGCAAAAGGCCATGATTCCCTGGGAGATTGTGCAAACTCGCGATATCCTCGTCCTATTCTTCTCAGAAGCGACTTCCGGCATGGGCATGTACGCCGTTCTGTACTTTTGCAACATCTACTTCATCTCAGTCCAGGACTACGAACCCGACGAAGCGGGTGTTCAGCTCCTCTACTTCATCCCTGGTCTGTCAGTCGGCGTGATTCTGTGCTCGTTGCTTTGCAACCGCTGGCCAAGAATGACATGGCCGCCCATATTTCTCGGTACGCTCATCGAACCTATCGGTATCGGCCTGGTAGCTTGGGCCATGTACACCGAACACAAGCCTACCGTCTTCGGTATGATGGGCCTCGTCGGTGTCGGCACCGGTCTCCGCTTCATGGCCGCACCCCTCCACGGCGTAGGCCACTTCCGCAAACACCGCGCCGCCGTGATCGGTCTAATGGCTGTCGCCATTCCCTTTGGCGGTACAATTGGCCTGACTATCATGTCTGCTGTCTTTAACAACACCTCAGGGCTCAATGCCGACGCCGATTTCAGCCACATTCGTCACGAAGCAGCTGAGCTTCAGGCCGAAAGCAAGCAGATGGCTAAGATGGGTTGTGTGTGGGCTTTTGTGGCTATCACGCCCGTGCTACTGTTCGCTTGGTTCGCAGCATTCTTCTTGGGGAACGTCAAGCTTGGAAGGGGCACTGGACCAGATGAAGATGGAAGTCAGAACATCGTTATTAAGGAGCCGTATTTGTTCTTCTTGCTCAAAGGAGGGAGGATCCCTGACCAAGTGACGGCGGAGGGGATCCGGTTGGAGAGTAGTGATGGGGCCGGAAGTTGGCAGAGGGAACTCCCGTTTCCCGCGAGTGCTCAAATGAAGTAATGGAACATGAGGTTTCTTCTTGCGTTGGTTGTATATGTGACAATAGACAGCGTTGATTTCCGGAGCAGACTTATACCACAACGCTCCTTTGGGTGACTTAAATGCTGATTGCTCTTTTCTGTCAATGTCCTGCACCGGCTGTGCTCTCAGGCATGTATCTCATCATTAGTACGTACCTTACTTAAGGTAGGTACCTGACCTAAGGGAATCAATCGGAGTTATTTCATCATCAGATCCAAACTCAACTTCCTCCAAATCGCACACAAATTGTCGGCTTTCGTCAAACGTGAAACACGCGCACTCATCCCGTCCTGTCCTCACTCGCTCTCGCGCGTCCCAAACCAGGTCCGCCCCGGTCCTCCTGGTCGTCGCCACACCCCGCAACCAAGGCAGAGGCAACGGCCAAACCTGTTATCGCCGCAACCACCACCTGACATCAATACGACCTGCCACATCGCCCGTGCTCACCAGCCACATATACCCTTCTCACTCCCAACAGGGGCCGGGACGATGGAGGATCAAGTCTTTAGACAGTTCCACGCCGACCTTGCGAATTTGACGTCTCGCGCAACCGAGACTTTCAATCAGCCTACAAGCATGCCGAGGAGCGATTTGAGCATAAGTGACCCCGAGGATGAGGAGTCATCAGATCCGAAATTCTGGCTTGAGTTCCGGACGTTTTCCTCCGGGTTGGAAGCAGACACCTCGAATCCAGACGCACCGGACACAGAAGAGCACCGTTTTCCTCAGTTTGCCCAATTACCGCCTGAACTACGCATCAAGATCTGGGCGTACACCGTCGTGCCGAGGATAGTCGTCGGCTGCTGTCTACATCGTGCAGATGAGGATCATGACGGAGCTTCCCTGAGGTCAAGAAAGGAGGAGCTGCAGAAGAGGAGCACGAAGAATTATGCGGTTCCGGCATTGTTGCACGTGAATCAGGAGGCGAGGGTGGAAGGTTTAAAGCATTATGAGTTGACGTTTGGGTGGCGCATCAGTAAACTCCTGAGCGACACACCGACGAGCGCGCCGCCGAACACCTACTTCAACTTCAACCTCGACTGTTTGCTATTGACCGGAGATTTGGAGGCCTATGACTCTTATGGCTTCAACTCACCGATGGTGTATTTCATGCGGCGGGAAGACACCTTTCGCATTAGACATGTCGCGTGTTGCTTCAAAGAGCTGGGTTACCCGGAGCAGGAGAGCGACCAGATATTCGGATGTCTGTGGCACGTCGTCGACCGCTTCCCCAAGGCCAGGCGCCTCCTGTTGACAGTAGGAGAGGGCGACGAAGAGAGGCTGGGCTGGGGCGGGAAAAGGGTGTTGACCGACGGAGGAGGTATCAATGGCGGGGGGTTGAGAGGTGTCTCGGGCTCGGTGAGGGCAATGGGCGGCGAAGGTGGGGTAGGCGGCCTCGGGGAGGAGGTAAACGTGATGCAGAAGATTTGGAGCGGATGGATGAGCGGGACGACGGTGACAAATTCTACCATGGCGGATAAGGAGATGCTGATGGTCAGGGAGGAGGAGTTGATGTCTTTTGTGACGAGGCAGGCTTGCTGAGGATTGAAGTACGTATTTCATGACGTGAATGAGACCACGAGGACGACGACTATGCCTATACAGCTCATAGACTCCATCATTCAAATGGCTTGAATCAAAGCGATGAGCACCACAGGTATCCCGGCAAAGGTTCAAGTTGAAATTGAGCATTTTGGGCTGCCTACCCAGTCCCATAACTCGGCTGTCGACCGGGATTTCGACTTCGAGTCAAACCTTGTGTCACCGGAATATCATTGCTCAACCCTGCCATAATGAGGCTGAGGATGCCGAATTGTCGCTCGCTACGCCGCCGGGTGCTCCGAAGCTGTGATGTGGAAGCCCGATGTCACAGTACCGGAGGCCGACGCAGATTCTTCAACATCGGACGGCTTGTCGCCACTGGGCTCAACAGCTCCGGGTGGGAACCCCACGCCGGGATGGGCAACGCCCGCTGCTTCGTAGGGTCTGTATTCCGTGGTCAATTGAGGCGAAGAGGCGCTCTGCTCAAGGTGGGTTTGACATCAGAAGCCAAACGTCCGGTAAGAACCTCCGGACAATGACGTGCAATTGAAGCACGGCCCCCGGGCGCTGGAGAATCAGTAAGGGCTTCGGTGGGGGTCTGACGAAATAAGAGGCTTCGAGAAAAGTCAAGATGTCTGCCCGATCCACAGATGACGGTCCAGGGTCCTGACGGCCTGACCGGGCAACTGCTGAGGTGCTCCAGATTGCTTGGCAAAAGAGACACCAACCTGCAAGACCGTCTGGTTGCCTAGGGAATGTGCGGCATACTCCCACGCTCACCGTTTGCTTCGCCATAAGCTCCGAGGCGGTCAGGAAGCTTTCGCTATCGCAGTAATTGAGTTTGGAATGGGAAGCTCCTTGGCCGGCAAGCTTGAGCCATGACTCGCGACTTCTGGAAGTGACGAGGCTCTGACCTACTCAGTACGTGACCGAGGGCAATCAATAGCTGGTGTGGCCGCCGTCTTGATATCATCATTGCATCGGCAGCCAGCAGCTTGTCGAAGGTTCTTGGTGTGAGTTCGCCTGCTCACACAAAATTCTTCCTATTCCCCAACGACGCCTGAAAGAGGGGCTCTGGAGCATGGGAGCTCGATGGTGGGGCACGTACCGGTACTTCTTTCCATAGGTTATTGTGCGTGCAAAAAGATGTACCGAGACCTGGAATTGCCCCGCGGTGGGTTCTGGAATTCTCGGATCTGGATGATGTCAGGCAGCTCTGATCTCATCGAATGCTTCCATAGGTAGGTCCAGAACAGCGCTGCATCAGGCTGCGATAGCTTCGAAAAAGCTCGAAGGAGCTTGAAAGTGGCCTGATAAGGCATGCCACAGGCTTTGGACGAATTTTAGGGGATCCCAGGCGTTTCCAGGTGGTTGCAGAAGCGTCACGAAGGCTCTGGACACCCCTGTAAAAATCCAAAGTGGGCGGTGGAGGCTGCATTGGAAGTGGAAAGAACCGCATCGAACCTTCCTGCCCTCCTTATTTAGATGCTTTTCCTTGACAGCTCCCAGCCGCAGACCTCATCTTTCTTCCCTCACACAACTCTTCACCTACCTTTGATACCCCTTCAAGTCTCACATCAGGTCTCACGCTTTTCTAGTTGAGCTGATAACGAACAATTCTCTTCCCTTCCCCCCTCAACCACATCACACAAATCAGACACAATGGCTCCAGCCGTCGGTATTGATTTGGGTACCACGTACTCTTGCGTGGGCATCTTCCGCGAGGATCGGTAAGTAAATGCTCTCAAGGAATAGTGAATGAACACAAATACTAACTCTGCCTAGCTGCGACATCATTGCCAACGACCAGGGTAACCGCACCACCCCTTCGTTCGTTGCTTTCACCGACACCGAGCGTCTCATTGGTGATGCCGCCAAGAACCAAGTTGCCATGAACCCCCAGAACACCGTCTTCGACGCCAAGCGCCTGATCGGCCGCAAGTTTGCCGATCCTGAGGTGCAGGCCGACATGAAGCACTTCCCCTTCAAGGTCATCGACAAGGGCTCCAAGCCCGTCGTCGAGGTTGAGTTCAAGGGCGAGACCAAGAACTTCACTCCCGAAGAGATCTCCTCCATGGTCTTGACCAAGATGCGCGAGACTGCTGAGGCTTACCTCGGTGGCACTGTCAACAACGCCGTTGTCACTGTCCCTGCCTACTTCAACGATTCTCAGCGTCAAGCCACCAAGGACGCCGGTCTCATCGCCGGCCTCAACGTTCTCCGTATCATCAACGAGCCTACCGCCGCTGCCATTGCCTACGGTCTCGACAAGAAGGTCGAGGGCGAGCGCAACGTCCTGATCTTCGATCTTGGTGGTGGTACCTTCGATGTTTCTCTTCTCACCATCGAGGAGGGTATCTTCGAGGTCAAGTCTACCGCTGGTGACACTCACCTGGGTGGTGAAGACTTCGACAACCGTCTCGTTAACCACTTCGTTAATGAATTCAAAAGGAAAAATAAGAAGGTCAGTAAACCCCTGAACCTGCTCGTGATCATCCGGTCCAACACTCAACCTACATGTTGGTGAATGTGGGGGTGATCATGACAACCAACACCTGAGTCAACACACAGCTAACATTTTTACCAGGACCTTTCTACTAACGCCCGTGCTCTGCGCCGTCTCCGCACTGCTTGCGAGCGTGCCAAGCGCACTCTTTCCTCTTCCGCCCAGACCTCCATCGAGATCGACTCTCTGTTCGAGGGTGTTGACTTCTACACCTCCATCACTCGTGCTCGTTTCGAGGAGCTGTGCCAGGACTTGTTCCGCGGCACCACCGCCCCTGTCGACCGCGTCCTCTCCGACGCTAAGATCGACAAGTCCCAGGTCCACGAGATCGTCCTGGTCGGTGGATCCACCCGTATCCCCCGCATCCAGAAGATGATCACCGACTACTTCAACGGAAAGGAGCCCAACAAGTCCATCAACCCTGATGAGGCTGTTGCCTACGGTGCTGCCGTCCAGGCTGCTATTCTGTCTGGTGACACTTCCTCCAAGTCCACCAACGAGATCTTGCTGCTCGACGTCGCACCGCTCTCCATCGGTATTGAGACCGCTGGTGGTATGATGACCAAGCTCATCCCTCGCAACACCACCATCCCCACGAAGAAGTCTGAGGTCTTCTCGACCTTCTCCGACAACCAGCCTGGTGTGCTCATCCAGGTCTACGAGGGTGAGCGTCAGCGCACCAAGGACAACAACCTGCTCGGCAAGTTCGAGCTCACTGGCATCCCCCCTGCGCCTCGCGGTGTTCCTCAGATTGAGGTCACCTTCGATGTTGATGCCAACGGTATCATCAACGTCTCCGCTGTTGAGAAGGGTACTGGCAAGTCCAACAAGATTGTCATCACCAACGACAAGGGCCGTCTCTCCAAGGAGGACATCGAGCGCATGCTTGCTGAGGCCGAGAAGTACAAGGAGGAGGATGAGGCTGAGGGTGCCCGTGTCAGCGCCAAGAACGGCCTCGAGTCTTACGCCTACTCTCTCCGCAACACTCTCTCCGACCCCAAGGTCGATGAGAAGATTGAAGCTGCCGACAAGGACACCCTCAAGGCCGAGATCGACAAGGTCGTCGAGTGGCTGGACGACAACCAGCAGGCCGCCAAGGAGGAGTATGAGGACAAGCAGAAGGAGCTTGAGGGCGTTGCCAACCCCATCATGATGAAGTTCTACGGAGCTGGTGGTGAGGGTGCTCCCGGCGGCGCTCCTGGTGGCTTCCCCGGCGCTGGTGGCCCCGGCGGTGCCCCCGGCCAAGGTGGTGACGACGGCCCCACCGTCGAGGAGGTCGACTAAATTGCTTGATACCCTGCACAACTCTTCACGATACTTGAGACCGTAATTGGTAATAGTTTCGGGGTGAAGTTAGATTTGTTTTTCTGCGATGCATTTCACGGCTTATGAAAAGGGAAAAGCATAGGGGTTTATGTACTTTAATGACTCAATGAAGATTTCTTAACTTCAACAACTGTTGCATAACGATATTTCCTGTGAATTAACACGAATCTAGTGGTCAGAACTCCGTAGAAACTTTACACATGGGTTTGTAACTTAACCTGGATAGTTATTCAACTTCAGCAATCAAGAATCACAGGGTCATTGGGGTTTCATTCTAGCCTTGCTGAGTCGCTCTCTGCGGCCGTCATGTTGATCTAACACAATCGTCGGCCTGCAGATGTCCGCTCAGCAGTCCGTTACCCATTACGCACATCACAATTAGCCCAGAGGTGCATCTCACCAAGCCCTCCTGTTCCCAATCCCCAACGAAGGAAATTGGAGAGATTTGGCCAGTGGATCACCTGCAGGTTCTTGTACTTTCCGCAAAAGTGGTGATAGAACACTCGAGCTGCATGATGGGACCGTGTGACGACATGCCGATGCCCGTCTCAGAAGACTGTCCGTGGGAGACACCCTGGGGCTTGGTGAGATTACCCTGGCCAGAGAGAGACTGGGACGAGTCGAAATCCCAGGGTCCTACGTAAGGTACTTCGGTAGTTCTACAATGGTGATTGTAGTAGTGTCCATCCTCGCTGGATGCGCGCCGGCGGCCGGTCTCAGCCAGCCACAACCAGTCGGCCTTGGTGGGCTCTCTACCAATATGATGACAGCCGTGACATGATCCGTTGGAACCAGTTCCAAGACTACTCGAGAGGGTCCAATTCGGAGCATAGATCATGAACCATGATATATTGCCAAACATCGCTAAATATATACCGATCCTACGCTCACCCATTCAAGTTTGCCTCAGTCTATACTCTGACTAAACGTATTGTTCAGCCTTACCTCCCTCGCTTCCCAAACATCCTCGCTGCTCCTCTTGCCCGGCGCGTAGTACTTCTCATACTCGCGATTGCGGTAGTGCGTCCGCACGGCCTCCTCCTTGACCGGCCCGCTGCTGCCCTTCTGGCGCATGCAGAACCAGAAGTCCTCCCACTGATCGCTGCAGCTCTTCATCTCGCCGTTCCTGTACACGGCGTTCCACTGGCCGCCCAGCGAGTTGCAGGACCAGGCGAGGTCGAAGGCCTGGCGGCAGGACATCTCTACGGGTAGGAGGGACTCGCTGAGCGGGGAGCGGGGCGGGGCGTCGGGAGTTTCGGTCGGCGTCTTGCTAGCCTTGAGGGACAGCCATGAGGACTTCTTCTCGGGTTCTGACGATGACGAGGAGGCGGAGGGGACTCGTGGCGGCGGCGGTTTGGGGGCCTCTGGCTTCTTGGTGTCGGTCGAGAAGAGATCGATGAACTCCTGGACTGCGGGGTCGAATTTGGGTTCGTTGGGCGCGGGCTTCTGCTCGGCCGGTTTGTTTTCCACGGGCGTGGATGGTTTGGGGGGTGACGGCGATGCCCAGAGCCAGCCCATTGTGTAAGTCGTTGCGCGGAGCGTCTGAGAAGTCGTCGAGGGAAGCGCTCGCCGTGTAGAGGGGATCGAGAAGAAGCAGGGGCGCCTGGGATTCGGGAATCTGGACTGGGAGAGGATGGGACAGCGCGGGGAAAAGGATGGACGTATCACAGGAGAGGCTTGTACATGATGGTGGTGTCGAGTTGCAGCAATCGCGTGACGCTGATTTTCTCGACGGGCCGGCACCGCGCCGCGGTTGGTGCGCCACAGGCGTCAGCCACAAGTGACTTGATTGCGCCACATCTGGGGGGACCTCACTGAACGCCTCTCAAGCTCTCAAGCTTCAGCTATCGCCCCTCAGCATCATTTCCAGGCTCTGACAATGGTAGACGGACTGTAGTTGCAACCGTAGCCCAGCAAGGTTATCGCCTCGACATTTACAAATCAACTGTTGGCAATGGAATTGAATGCAAGTGACAATGGGAGTGTATCTGCCGAGCCTGAGTACAAAGGAGTTGCCATAATGTTACACCCGTTCTCCATCCTGCGACCAATCATACCGTTACCGTCTGGATTCCTCGCCTCAGCTATATACAAGTACAAGAATGAACAAATCATAGTGACATTTAGAACTCCTTCTGTAGAACAGCCTTCAGCCCATCAATATCCTTCTCGAGCTCCGTAATCTTTCGTTGGCTTTTATCCAGTTTCGTCAAAAGGTATTGTACCCGGCTGGCGGTCTCGTTCGTCTGCTTTGGCAGCGACCCGAGCAGGGAGAGTTCCTTCTCCACCTTGTCGATATCTTGGGCCTCATTCTTCGCCGTCTCTTTCAACACAGCGTAGTCCATCTTCGCCCGCAACACGCGGTCGTCGAGCAGGACAGAGAAGGCAGCTTGGTTCAAAGCCTTGCCGGCAGTGATAGTCTGCGGGCGTCCTTGGTAAAACTGGACCGATATTAATTCGGAGCTTGCGAGATGCTCCAGGGCAAGTTCGCCATCCTTGGCACCAGGGGTAAGAGAAGACGAGAATGCTGGGGACAGGAGGACTTGGTTGTAGCGGAGTTGAGGGTTTTGAGCCAGCGACTTGACAAGGGTCCAAGCTTGCTCAGTAGACCACTTGCGCTCCTCGTCGCTTGTCTTACCCAAGAGGAACATCTTGACGATATCTGTGGCGTTTTCGTTGACGATCTCATCAACAGCCTGCTTGGGTGTCTGGCCGGTCCTGATACGGCGAGTGAGGAACTCAAGGTCGGTCAATCGTCCTCCCATGGTCTCGATGCTCTCGTCCAGACCGGTGAGATCATGGTGGACCTTCTTGGCGGGCTGGTTTTTCTTCTCGGCCTCCTTCTCCTCGGTCCTCTCGTCTTCTTCGATGCGGCTGATGACGAAGTTCTTAGCCACTTCAGGGTCGAGATCTCCAAGAGATACAGTCCTAAAGACACGGTCGGGGAGTGCCTTGGTGAGGGACTTGGAGAAGGAAGATTCATTAGTGAGGAAGATGACGTGAGCGACATTGTTCTGGACGACCGAGGCAGCCCATTCCGCTACTTTGTCGTAGACCATACCGTTGTCTTCAGTCTTGTGCAGGAAGTTGTCGATGACAACGACGGGCCGCTTCTCGGGGTGGGATTCGAGGTAGGCGTCGTCGGAAAGGTTTGAGTCCTTGTCCTTCTTTGACCGAGCAGACAGGGAGACCTCCTTCAGAGCCGCAGTGGTCGTGTACAGAATCTTGTTGAGTTGTGTTTCGAGGGTTTCTGAGAAGCCGGCCTTGACGCCGGTGGTGCTCTGGACGGCGAGATCGATCATGCTGCTCATGCTGTTCGCCCAAGAGAAGACGGGTCTGTAACCAACTGCAGTCGCGAGCTTTCGTATGGTGCCAGCCTCTCCTCGAGCCTCCACAATAGGTCGGCAGTCAATCTCCAGGACATTCTTGCGTCCTTCCAAGGATTGGTCCATGACCATCTCCTTCTTCCCTGAGCCCTTCGGTCCAGTGACCACGATAAATGTGTCAGAGCTGCCATCCAACCACCCACGCAGCTGCTCGATGAGGTCCCGCCGATGGTTCCACACAGCGCTCAAGTCATCGCTGTCGTCCTTCCTCTTGGTCACGCCAAAGTTGTCAGTCTGCGTCTTGAACCACTTGTACACGGACGACTCGGTGAACCGCAGAGAATGCTGAATGTGCACCTCGATGAAGAATTGGCGAATCGGGTCGAAGATTATGACCGAGATACCAGCAATTAGCGCCGCGATGGCTGGTATCACGATTCGAGGGTGGTTCGTAAGCCAATTCCAAATGCTGTGCTTGTTGACCCGCTTCTCGTAGGATATTCTCAGTCGGGTACCGTTCTTGCCTCCACCTAAGGTTTCACCAACGATGAAGCCGTGCATGCAGTTGCGAGCCATGATAGCATCCCTCATCAAGGGGAAGCCCAGGTAGGCAAAGCGTGGCGACGTCTTGTTGTCCTGCGCTTGGGGGATGATGTCGGCAATCTTTCCGTACTTGCGGAAGAGGGAGTATAGAATTTCTTCTGATAGCTCCTCAGCTTCGGTGCCCGGCTCCGGCGGCGTGAACTCAACCTTGACTAGATTTGTTGGGTAGCGATACAGATCCTCCAGCCAGGGCGTGCCTCGCACGACACGCGCTTTGATGCCTCGAAAGGGATTGAACCACGGCTTCAACGGCTTATGTTTAAGCCTCTCGACGAGAGTAGCTGTTCAGCGTTAGCGATTTTCCTGAAAAGATGTGGGTTTCCCGTACACTCAGCCTTCATGGGATCAAGGGACGGGTCATGCTGGAACTTGACGAAGGCACCACCGTCCTTCAGCCGTGGTAGGATCTCGGTCACCTTCATATCATTTGGAATCGACTTCTTGACGAGACGGATCGGATCCATCAATCCAAATGAGGAGCTCTCGTACTGCTGCAGCAGCTGCGCCATGTCCTGATCCGTCCTCCAGGCGCGGTTGAGAATGCTGCTCAGCTTGAGAGGGAAGAGGTTGTCGAAGAAGAGCACCGACTCGTTGGCCTGCACGCCGATATGACCATCGTCCTTGATATGGACATCGTGCTGGTTTGTGGCGCTGTTGCTCTCCCAGACGCGGCTGAACTTGACGGGATGCCGCTGTGCTGCTGTCAGAGCTCCAAAGGGAGGTCTTGTCTCCCGTAAGAAGGCGCGACATGGCCTAATGGCCAGTGGCGCTATTCCTCGTGGACGAAACATCGCGCTGGGCTTTGCTGATGAGGAGAGGAGGGAATGGGAATGTGAGCGAATGCTAAGGCATTCAAGATCCAGATTCGGAGCTCCAGCTTCAGGGCCAATGAGGTCATCGTACCATCGATCGCGCGCTAAGGCTGATCGGTTGACAGAAAAGCTGCGGAAAAAGCTGGCTATTCTTGCAAAAGATTCTTTATGTCATCATGCCATGTACGCGAGCTATCGGCGCTAGCCTAGTGTCCACTTGGGCAGGATCATGATCATCGGCCAGGGCAGCGAGACAGCCAAGATATTTGGATACAATGACCGTTGAATGGTGCAGGTGCAGGGTTGATCCTTATAACATCGCCAACGGTTAATAGCCTCCAGATTCAAGCACAGCATCGCGCACTTCTGCAGCCACTCCAACATGTGAGAGCTACGATGTTACACGACGCAAGTAAACCTGGGCTAAAATTATTGCTTCTCCCTTTTACTGCTGTGTACACGGGGTTGTTCAATCGAAGATCACGAGCAACGATACATCTGTCATGATTTGATCGCGGCACGAAGAAGCTCATTTGCAAAAGGAACATCTCGATTTGCTCATCACTGGAAAGTCGTATCGTAGAGACCCAAATCACCATTCGCCCAATTCATCAACCATCCCGACATTCCTGAAAGTTGGAACACACACAAATATCTACGCCACTACGCTTGCGCCAAGTCAAACTCATGGTATCAATGAAATCGGGTCCGGACCCCGCGCCACACCAGTGTCTTCCGCCGCATACCCTCAACCAGCCATGAGCTGAGACGTCTCCGCGTTGGAGGACGCAACCTCACAGGCCTGCGAGAAAAAGATCCGCGCTGGCTGGTCGTAGTCGTTCAATATACTGTAGTAGTTGCCTGGCACGACGGTTAGCTCAAGCGCACCTTCGCAGCGCTGGCGTAAACTCACCTCTTGGCACAAACCATTGACCTCCTGCTGAGATGCGGAAGTGCCCCTCGTTGACCGTAACGGCAACTTTGCCATAATGTACAAAGAATACCATGTGCATCTTTCTTGAGTTCTTCGGCCTCTTCTCTGCTCCAGGCGGCATGTCGACCACGCCGGCACCCATGAAGGGCATCGTCAGTGTCTTGCCAAACTTGAAGGTTGCATCTCGGATCTCGCGCGTCTGCACCGCGTCTGCTGATATGGCAACCTGCTCCTCGTTGATGTGCACTGGATCCTCGTCGCCCGGTGGGTGCGTCTCGTACTGAGGATCCCATGCTATGATCTCACTGACAACGGTTCCCGGGTTTGTTTCCCACTCTTCGAGCTCCTCCTTCTCCTCCTCGACAGCTTGAAGGCGCGATTTGCCGGCTTTGCCACGCCCTTTAGCTCTTGGGGCTTTCCTTGAGGGACGTGTGTCTTCCTCTTCGACGCGGCGGATTTCTTTCAAAGATTCGAGGACGAAATCGCGATTGGAAAACATGTCGTGCTGCCGTTCTTCCTCGGCGATGGCGGCCTCGCCAGCCCACCAATGTAGAGGCTTGTAAGAGTGACGACCTGACCGAGTTTGCTGGATCTCGTCGGGTCGCTTAACAGATACCAGACCGCGGCGCTTAGGCATAGGGGGCCCTTTCTGCAAAGCCATGAATGAGGCCTCCCCAGAATCTTCTCCAGTATCTTCAGCCATTGCTTTAGGCTTCCTTCCTGGTCTGCCTCTGGGCTTTGCCGGCACAGGCTTAGCTGGCGCAGTCTGTTTGGAAGGCTTCGCAGGTTGCTTCTGGGTCTTCTGGCGTTTAGGCTGACGCGGCTCTTCCTCCTCCACTTCTTCTGACTGCTCTCGCTCTTCCGCTATCGATGTCCTAGCAGGTCGGCCTCTCTTGTTCGAGGCTGGCGAATTGAGCGTGGGATCTTCCAGAGCTGGTTGCTTGCCCTTCTTTGGAGGACGCCCCCTCTTCTTCTGGGAGGACGGCGGCTCTTGAGGCTCTTCCTCCTCAGTCTCTACTGCTGCAGACTTCTTCGGACGACCTCTTCCTTTTAGGGGCGCCCTTACCACGCGAATTTCCTCCTCTTCTACCTCGGAATCCTCTACTTCCTCTTCTTCGTCGTCTAGCGGTGGCTCCATCGGTTCGGGTTCGGGTTCGGGTTCGTCTGCAGCAGCGTCCATCCAGGCGTCGGCATCTGCTACAGCTGCGGCATCGTCTTCTTCTTGTGACTCTTCTTCCTCGTCCTCCTCGTCCTCCTCGTCCTCGTCCTCTTCTTCCTCAATGATCCCATTCGCACCATTCGGTCTGCCGGGTCTTCTAGGCTGCCCGGCGAAGTCGAGTCTGCGGGTCACCGTCGCATCGTCCTCTCCCAGCGGCGACGATAAGCGCGCGCCCCTGCGCGCAGGCGATTTAATCCCACTCTTAACAGGTGATTTTCCGCGGGGGATCAGGGTTTGTCGGTTCTTTAGTAGTGTTCGAGGTCCCGGTCCAGCACCTAGCGTCAGGTCAGTACGAGCGTCTATGCCCGCGAAGCAGGGCGCAACGCACTTTGAGGGTCAGCGAGCTCCATCTCTTCGCTTCCCGAGTCATCGTCCTCGTCCTCCTCATCCTCGCGGTCGCTGTCCGCCCCGGCTGCTTTGTTCGGAGAGGAGAAGACGTTCTCGAGGGGCTGCAGGCCGTACTCGTCCCTTTCGCCGATATTCGCAAGTGACACGCCTGTCTTCCTGTGTCGCATAGCGTTAGCATCATGCAGAAACGCCGCCTGACTCACGCTCAACGTACCGACCGCGAACTCCGAGCTGGTGTATAGCCTGCGACTCTGCGCCCTCGGCGCCATTACGCCGCCGGGGTGCCATTGTGGCTGTCGCGCAATCGAATGAATACTCGGCAACAATCGTTTGGGCCCAAAAGATCAATCGTACGTTAAAATCGCGTCCTGGTCAGTGCCTGAAGTTGTGGGCGAGAGCTTGAGATCGGTGACAGCATAGAAATGTTGCGACGAGAGCTTGCTTAGAGAACGCGCTTTCCCGTGGTGTTTTCGTGTTGGGCCGTTGTAGCGGCCGCTACAGGGGTCTCGCCACTAATCGCTGTCCAGGTAGCGAATGCATAGTGGGTCGTTACGGAGTACAGTAGTAGGTCACCTCACGCCCCAACGCGTCTCACAACGGGGGGCGCGTCGAGGGGTCCAACTCGACAACGACTGAGAACCAACTACATCCAAGAGCCTTTTCCAAGTGACGAAAACAACAAACTCGAAACACAAAACCCCTCATAATGGCCGACTCACAACCTCAAGACGATTCCCAAATAGCTCTGGAGACCCCTCCAAACCCGTCCGCCATCTTCCTGCCACCATCCATCTCAAGACCTGAGCTTCTGTCCGGCGCCTCTTCAACACATTTCTCGCCAATTCCCCCGTCACTCCTTCCAACAAACCCTGAGGATCCATCAACAGCACCTCCATGTGCTCTCGGGGTCGATGAGGCCGGCCGAGGACCTGTCCTGGGACCTATGGTTTACGGCGTCTTCTACCTCCCTCTACCGCTTTCTGACCCCTTGTTACGAGAGACGCACCACTTTGATGATTCGAAAGTATTGAAGCCCGAGGTTCGAAGTGCGCTCATGAAGACTCTTTGCGAGGGTGGTTCGGACCTACATCAGAATTGCGGTTGGGCGACGGCATCACTGTCAGCCCGGGATATCAGCGCAGGTATGCTTCGACCGACAACCATCTACAACCTTAACGCCCAAGCGATGGACGCAACGGTAGATCTGATCAAGGGCGTCTACGCTCGAGGTGTGAACATTCAAGAGATTTACGTCGACACCATCGGTCAGCCCGCACCATACCAAGCCAAACTCCAGCGGATTTTCCCAACTGCACGGATCACAGTGGCGAAGAAGGCCGATTCTTTATACCCCTGTGTCAGCGCGGCGAGTGTATGCGCCAAGGTCACGAGGGATGCCTCGTTAGAAGTGCTGTACGAGGCTCGGGGGGCGCAAAATGAGGAGGGTGAGGGTATGGCCTGGGGATCAGGTTATCCATCCGACGGCAGGTGTGTAGGATGGATGAGGGGGAACCTGCATCCGTTCTTTGGCTGGGGTCCTGAGTGTCGGTTCAGTTGGGGGACGGCCAAGGACATGCTCGAGGCCAAGGGCAGTGGAGTCAAGGTCGAGTGGCCGGAGCCGGACGACGGTGAGAGCAACAGGCTGACGGATTACTTCTCCTCTGGAGGGGAGAAGGATGAGAATGGCTTGGGGAACTGGTTTGGCTCCTCGACTGGGCTAGAAGCGTTCTAGTTTGAAACAATTCACGGGTTCGGGTATCAAGAGCTATCAAAGTACGATGCAACTATCGTCACGGCCTGCGACACAGAAAATCAACGTTCAATGTTCGTTGCATCATGTATATAGATCCAGTTTCGCTACCATAACCATCAAACTACACAGTACCAGGCCTCAAATCTCATCCGAATCGGCCGCCTCGTCCTTCTTCTTCCCATCTTTGTTCAGGGTGTCCATGTCAATGTCATCATTACTACGTCCTTGCATTCCCATCGCCTGCTTCGCAGATTCGTTGCTCATAATGTATTCTCTCAGTCGTTCTTTGCCGATGTCAAGACCTTGTGTGGCGGCAGCGTTGGCCATGTGCATCATCGGACCGAGCAGGTTCAGTTGCCATGCAACGTACAGGCCACCTGCCAAGAGAATGAGGAGCAAGAAGAGGAAGGGGTTCTTGATGACTAATTATAGTGTTAGCTTGCGCTCGTTTTCAAGAAGGACTTGGAGTGGTCCTTACCTGCAACAATCTCGTTCCATCCAAGAGCGAGCAAGATGGCGTAGAAGTACAAGGGAACCTGCGCAACACCGCCGATAGCGCTGCGCTTGGCTTCAACAAAGACGCCGTCGGCTGTCTTCTTGAATCGTACAACAAGATCTTGCCTCTTGCTTTCGCTCAGGACCGTCGTCTCCTCCTCGAGGCTCTTGCCTTCATCTTCATCAACACCGCCGATGGGTGCCATATCTTCCTCATCGCCAGGCTCGGCTGAACCAGGCTGAGCGCCGATGAAGCTAATCAAGTCTGGGGGAGCGTAGGTCGAGGCGAGTCGGAATCGGGACAGGAGCGGGATCAGTTTCAGTGTCGATTCCCTTGCCTTGGTGTAAATGCCCTCAATATCATCGGTCGGCCGCCATATCCGGGGTACACCAGCCTCGTCGTATCTGAACTTGTCCTCAAAGTTCTCCCGCAACTTCATCAGAATGTTGCCCTCCATGACCTCCTCATCAATCTTTTCGCGCAGGGCAACCCAGGACTTGCGCCTCAGGCGCCACATACCCACATCGACCTCGTCGTCGTTGGCATCAAAGCTCTTGGCCCGCTCAACGAATCGACTCTCGGCCTCCTTGACAATACCAGTGAAGACATTCCAAATGCGATCCCACAGGTCCTTCTCAGTAGTCGGCTTCTCACCCTCTTCCGGAGCACCAGTTCCGCCTCTACCGGAACCAAGTTTGTTGAACTCGAGGCCGATAGCCTCGCCCAGCCTCGACTTAACCCAGCGCTCCACGCGAGTTGCCAATCTGCGCATCTCCTCTTTCCGCAACTTCCCGCTAACATCATCGAGCTCCTGCTCGAAGAGAAGATACTGCGGCTTGAAGTTGGTCCACGGGACTCCCTGTATCGCAAGGGACTGTGCTTCAACCTTGAAGATGTCGAGTGTCTTCTTCTTCTCGTTGGCGACAATCTCAGCAAATTCGTAGCCGCCGCCAGCTTTTTGTCCAGCCTTGACCTTGTTGCTAACAGCTTCGCTGAATGCCGTGACACCAGCCTTGTGAGCAGCGGAGAGCTGTCCCTGGTAGAGGGCCTTCATTCTGGCGTCGACCTTGCCTTCGAGTTCCTGCTTCTTCCGACCGTAGACGCCCTTGTGGTAGCGACTAGCTTGTACCTCAAAGGCCTTGAAAATCTCTGATCGGGCCTTACTGCCTGTTGCGCCCAGGTCGGGCAGCACTGTAGGCTTTCCGAGGCGAACGGCCTCCGCTTGCTTCTCTTCCAAGGGAGTGACAACAGCATCGAACCCGATGAGGACCTCCCTTGAGATTTCGTCGCATCGAAACTGGGCCAGGAGCTCCTGTTGCGTAGGCAGATCCAGGTCCTTGTTGTGAACGATCTGGTCCCAAATGCCCTCGGCGTAGACCGAGAAGCCATCGGCTGGGATCCTTCGGTGATACTCAGGCAAGAAGACGCCGCCCTCGAGTTCATCCTGGTCGCGATCCCCACTCTTGCCCCTATGTCCCGTTGTAAACCTCGAGCCTAAGACCTGGACCTCGCTTACAAACTTATCGCCCTGAAGAATCTTGTGCGGAAGCGCGGCGAAGCCGAAGTCGAAGTAGTCTTCGATTCTCGAGTTTTCGAGCCCCTGAGGTTTCGAGATCGAGGACCAGATCTTGGTCAAATCCTGGACCAGCGTCGTCCGCAGGTTCGCCAAGGGGGTCGTGCCGAGATGATCGCGAATAACGAAGAACAGCAATGACCTGGGCGTCGACTTCTTGTCCTTGAGGAAGAGCTGCAAGTTAACCTCGAAAACCGTCTTAAGCAGTCCCATGTTCGCTCCCTGGTATAATCCAACCTGGTGCTCCCAAATGTTGACCAGCAGAACTTCACTCGTGGCAAGCGCAAACAAAGCGCTCTTTCTCTCGAAATCCTGGTCCTCGCCGCGTTCCCGGCCGTCGGTGCCCTCTACGTCCATGACCAGAATGTTATCGGCCATGCGCGTCCCCGCGCTTTCGCCGCGCTTGTTCTTGGACATCCAAATACCCTTAGTCGTCTGCTGGCGTTGCGTCTCGGACATGACGCTGAACTCGGTGCCGAAAAGGTTGTTGAGGAGGGTCGATTTACCGGTCGATTGGGAACCGAAGACGGAGATGAGGTGGTAGTTGAAACCTGCCTCGGCAACGTGTTCGAGCTGCAGGTAGTCGTTGAGGTTGGAGCTACACGCGTCAGCGCCGTACAAAGCTTCTACGGGCAATTGCGTCGCTTACTTGAACTCCTTGTCCTCGTCAATCACCTGGACGCCATGCTCGAAGCTGCCCTCGGCTGGCTTGTCGCCCACGCCAGCCATGTGGCCATTCATGATGCCGTCGTCAAAATAGGGGTTCGGTACGAATGCGTTCAGGCCCTAGTCGGTGAAGTGGTTTCGTTCGTATTTAAAGTCGCTGTGGGATCGGGAGGAAGTATGTCGAGGGACGGACCTCCCTTGTGATTTAATATCCTATCAAACATGTGTTCATATGATGTGGGCGCATGGTGTCAGGGTAGCCCGGTGTGGCGGGGAGCTGTCTCCGGAGGCTTGTTGACCCGGACCGGACGACTCGAACTTGCATGTGGATTGTGCAATGATTGTGCAATGTCCCCGGAGCTGTTATGCAACCCCAGCAGATCGAAGGAGGGGCAACGTGAGAGCTCACACAGCAACAGCCCATACCAGCGCCCAAAAGTATCTACATTCGGAGTTGAGGTTGAATCGAATAAGTGTTCGCCCCGCTAAGTAATCAGCATGTTGATTCAGGAGAGCCATGTTGACGTGCCTGTCACTGCCAATGGTGCCCAGAGCACTATGCGTACGCCTCTCCTCTCACCAAGCTCAGTGAGCTGTGAGCCATCCGCTGACAGCACTAGGGATCTTTGTCTTCCACCCCTCTATTCCCGGATATCCCAAGGCGTGAGTCATTCCTCTATGGACGTATGAAATCGACAATACTGATAATCTTCAGCAAATTTCCCGGTGTCTGCGTCTTTTCTGAGATCTATCAAGGTCAGCCCCTCACCCGACGCGGGGCAGCCCCTTTTTGGCCCCTTTTGCCCCCTTCATGATGTATATTGACACGTTCATACAGTGACCGGGCCCGTCGCCCGTTTCGCGCGTCAAATAGCAGGGCATGGCTACATCGTCGCCGCCCCGTCCTCATACCATGACTTCACCGGCCCAGACCCATTGGCCTACGACGCAGCAGATACAGACAAGGGCAACAAGTACAAAGCCGAGAAGACACTCGAATCTTACGACGCCGATAGCTTTGCGACTGTCGATCACCTGCTGTCGCTTCCGACTTGCACCGGGTTGATTGGGTCAACGGGAATGTGTTTGGGTGGGCATCTTGCTGTCCGCGCTACAGCACGTTAACCCCTTTCCCCTTACCCTCCAACGGAGCTAATCGTGTCTCTAGTTTGATCCCAGAATCACCGCGTGTATATCCTACTTCGCCACAGACATTCACGCCCGCTCTCTCGGCCCCCACAGCGCCCGTAACACCTCCCTGGCTGGCCCTGACAACAGCACCCACACCATCGACAACCTCACCAAGCTCAGGCATGCAGAGCTCGCTCTCATTTTTGGAATCAAGGACACACATGTTGATGCTGAAGGTCGTGATATGATCCGACAGAAAATGCGTGAAAGCGGCACGACCTTTAGTTTCCACGAGTTTGCGCATGCGCAGCACGCGTTCATCAGGGATGAGTTGAGTAAGGGGAGGTACGACCCTGCGATCACCAAAGTTTGCTTCGAGGTGCTCCTTGAAGTGTTTGGACGGTGCTTGAAGACGGACCTGGGCCCGAGGGAGGGAGAGAAGCCGCTGGAGCATGTTTGCTAAGCGTCAAACGACTGTGTTTGGGGCTACGCCAACACGCAATGATACACATGTGAACCAAACCCATGTTTCTGTCGCAATGTTTCCAATATCTCATGAGCAAGATCCCTTACAGATCGCTAGAGATAGCAGAGTTGAGATCTCGTGCAGTAATGTTCAATGAGCAGTGTTGATTCCACTACCTCAAAAGTCGAAACATAAACAGTCCTTAGCCATGCTAACCAAGCAATCCTCCACTGCTCGACGTGCCGCAGCACGGAGCCATGCAAAATCTATTCAATCTCAATGTAATGGCGCCTTCCATGTTCAACGATGCATCTGTACACCTGCTGCCAACATGCGGATCATGGACAAAGTGGCGCATTCGGTGTTTTTCATTCCCCCATCTGGTCGTCCTGCGGCCTTGAGTGTCCGTGTGCACCCAAATAAAATCCTTCTTCTTCACTAACAATACACTTCACCATTCGTTATTCGTCATCGCTTACGAGACAGACCACTAGCGTTGTCCTGCAGGCGGTGGGCCTCTGGGTTGCTGAGGCTGCGGCGGCTCGCGGATCGTAGGGGATGTAGCGCTGCCGGGATCACCATACGTACGCTGGCCGAAGGAGGGACGGCCAGTCTGGGCTTCCTCGTCGAAAAGCTCACGGCGGCTGTGCGTGGGCGAGATTGGGGACTGCATGGCGGCTTGCTGGCTCTCCGTGAAAGAGGGGATGCTCTCGCCTGCCTTGCGGCGGCCGCGGGTGCTAGCACGTCGAAGGAGGTCATTTCGGAGGCCCTCGATATCACGGCTGCGTTGGGAGGCGTCGCGGGCTAGGTCGCTGCCGAGCTTGCCGCCTTCCCACAGACCGCCCTCAGCTTGCATCTCGGGTACCGGAGCGCGAGCGTTGATGCCTGAAATAGCGGCCTCTTCTTGCTCTTTGGCCTCATCGGCGTTGGAAGGTGGGGGAACGAGGCGAGCCTCAGCCTTACCGCGAGCAGACTCGTCGCGAGACTTGGCAGCCCAGTCATCGGTCACGGCGACAGAATAGGTAGGGTTTTGAGGTCCACCCAGAGCGTCGCCGCCACCCCCAGGGCCGTAGATGGGAATCTTCTTCAACGCAAGAGCCAGGGCGCACATGAATTTGGAACGTCGCTGAGCCTTGACCATCCCATTGTGCCAGTTAGATTTGTGTAGAATAGAGATTTGAAGCGTGAGCTTATCGAGCGAGCCGACACTGCCAACGCCGATGGTGAAGTCCGGCTTGAAGTCACGGGAGTTGTCGGGATGGCGAACGAACATCTCCATCTCCTGGCGAAGGAGCTCGATATCCTCAAAGGATGTGTCAAAGGAGACGTCGATTTCGAAGCTTTCGTACATGGCCTTGGAACGAGAGATGTTGTCAACCCAGTAGTTGTTCAGCTGGATGTTGGGAATCTAGGTAATGTCAGCAAAGCCCAGCTCAGTTCACTTAAGTAACATACCTGAGAAATCTGCTCAGTATCTGTGCGGGAGAAGACAGAGTACAGCAAAGAAATGCGCTCAACGATGAGCTGCGTATCGTTAATGACGACACGGTCGCCAACGTCGTAAGGGTGCTTGACAAAGAGGAAAATGCAGGAGCCCAAGAATTCCTGACAAGTGACGGCAAAGATGAAAGAGAGAGAGAGCAGCGTGGTACCAGCACCAGCAATAACAGTGACGAAGCTGCTCTGGAAGAAGGCGAGGAAGATAAAGACGACGATGAGGAGGACGACGAAGAGAAGGACCTTGTCGAAGGCGCTGAGTGCCTGACCAATATCCTTCATACCCTCGCCGATGGCCTTACGCTCCTTGCCGATGTCGACGACCTTGCGGATCATTTCGTCGAGGGAGATGTCACCGTTCTCGTCGTTGTCGATCATGTAGAATGCTTCCTCGGCTTCCTTCTTGTAGGCAGGACCAAGAACCTCGAAGACATCATCAATGTCCAGAGATTCCTTGCCTTCCACGACGAAGGACATCCAAATGCGGCGGGCCAGGGCTTCGGACGACCTGAGCTTCTCGAGAGCCTGCAGAACGATGGAGTGGGCGGAGTTGGGGTTGAAGACCTTCTTGCCGGTGATTTCAGAAGCGATGTTACCGAAGGCAGAAGTGACCTTGCCTCCAAAGCGACCAACATCACCAACGACGTCGCCCACGAGCCTCATTGGAGTGGCACTGCCTGACTTGCCCCTAGAGTGTTTGCCGCCAAGCACAAGCTCGAGGCTATCATTGATGACCATATCCTCCTCGGAGAACTCCGGGCAGTACATGGGGAAGAGGGCGCGAGACGCATCATAGAGAACTCCCAGCAGATGGATTTCCCTCTTGGACTCCTTGATGCGCAGAGCGAACGACCGTTGGTGATATGAGACACCAATGATCTGAACAATTGCCTTCTCACCCAGGAACACAGCAGATGACACAAACAGGGCTCCCTGTATGGTCTCCAATGTGCGAACCCAGCTAACCCCGTCGTTGTAGGATCTGCTGAAAAGGTTCCGGAAAGTGAGCCAGACAGCGAGCGCCCAGAAGAAGAGAGACAGGGGAATAGACAGATTGGCGAGGACCTGGCCGTACTTGCGTGTCCCAGAGCTCACTATGCCTGAGAAGAACATGAAGAGCTTGGGGATGAACCATGCCACGAGCTTGGCAAGCCATACTGTGCACCAAGTGACCTCGATCCAGAGGAACAAGCGCCAGAGCGAAGGGCCCGGTTTGTAATTTTCTTCGTCATTCGGGTCACCAGAGTTACCAACGAGGATCTTCTCGCGTTTGCCCATCACGGGCAGGACGACGAGGGGGATAGCGAGGAAAAAGGCAACCGGAATGATGTAAACGAGGTACCGCGAGACGACCGAGAAGCTTATGATCTTGTAGTAGAGGCGACCCATGAAGTTGAGCTTCGCTCCACCCTCCTCATCTTCGCCTTTGATTTCTTTACGCCCCAGGCTATCATCCTTCCTCTGTCGGCGGCCACGATGGCGGTGGAACGGGTTGTGCTGATGATGGTGCTCCTTCTCCCCAGCCGTGGAGTCGACGCTGCTCGAGTGCGCCATGTTGGCCTTCCTAGCGCCGGTAGAACGGTGGGAAGCCTGGCTTCTGACCTGGGTCAGTTGGATACCGTCGTCGGGAGGCATGTCGTTGCGGGCTCCTCCACCAGAGAGTTGGACGAAGCCTGAGTTTCTGGATGAGAGCGAGTGTTGTCTGCCGGGCATGCCAGGCATGGTTCAAGTGAATGAGAAAGAATGTTCAAGCAGCCTCCCCGGGAATAGGAGGACGCCCAGGGGCTAGCGGAGCTGGTGGTAGGTAGCGCCTGGGATGGTGGATCTGCGGGGCCACGATTCGTCGTCAATTCGTGCTCGGTGGGAGGACGACGTCTTGGTGCTTTAGCTGAATGCACCCAGGTTCCAACGGGGACCGCTTTGGGTGGCACCACCGTCGATCGATTTGCGAGTGGGCGTGAAGAGCCTGGATATCGAGAAGGTCGTCGATACACGTAAAACGGACCGCGATGGGGTGCTGCCGTGTCAGGTCGATGCTTGAAGACTGACGGTACTTCGTTGCCAAGTAAATGTCGGGCCGTATGGCGCGGGTGTTGATGAAGATCCTAGGAAAAAGATACAGCTCAAAGAAACGCAAAGCCAAGCCCGATGTTGGGGGCCAGTGTCGGGAGTATCCAAGCGAGAGTTGGTTGAGCGAGTGAGTGTGACGGTGAGGTAAGAAAAGAGAGAAACGAGGAAAATCCAAGAAACAGTAGTCGTAGGAGCAGCCAGACACGGGACCCCGTAGCTTATAGGTCTTGAAGGTGTTAGACGGTCTACTGTAGGTCTAGACTAGAGGCTTAGGCGCGCGAGGTGAGGGCGTAAGGGACTGCGGACGCGTACTTGGTGCTGTAGGGGCCGTGTTGGTGAGGGCGAGCGTTCATGAGAGAGAAGAATTGGAGCCGCGGTCGGAGAGATCATCATTCTTGGGTTGGTGCAGCGCAGCGCAGTGCCACCGGCAGTGGGTCGTGCGGGAGGCGTTCAGGGGTCCCGCTGTCACGGCGAGTCGCTCTGTCCATTTGGCTCTCTGTTCCAATTGGGTAGCGCGACCCAAGGGCAGCCGCGCCTCGGTTTCACAATGGCGCCTCGCAGTCAGAATTAGGGGCTCCTTTCACCTGGAAGAGACTTCAGAGAGAGAGGCGTGCCAATGCTGTTGCGCTGAAGGGTCCGAGACAAGCTTCGCTGATCGCCAAAAACACTGGAGTTGGCCCTCCGCTGTTCCAGCAGAACTCGCAGCGTAATCGAGATCAGATCTACCGCCCAGAGATCGCACGCGGATTTCTCGCACGATCTCGCTTGCTCCCCAAGCTCTCCTCTGCAGACCCCTGTCGCCTGCCGCGTATGCAGATCGTATTGGGGCATTCGAACAAAAGCTGGCCCAGCCCCTATTTTCCACTTTGTCCACCCAGCGCAGACATGAGCATTGAACACGTCGACATGGCCCGAGGACTCTGACCACGAGCCTTCCGTTCTCCAAGCCATCCACTGGAATTCGGATGCAGGAGGTGGCTGGTCTTAGTCTCCCACAGACTGCTTTCCCTACTCCTAGCCCTGCCTTAGCGCAACGCCACGAACCCAGCGCTGACGCCAACTTGCATCATCACTGAAATCTTTTTTTTCAATAGGGGTGGGAGGGCGACGAGAGTGTTGCTTCGTATTCTGCATGCGCGGGGAAGCAATTCCGACCCTGGTGAACTCTCGCTGGAACGCGACATCGACTTCCCATCATCATGCTCTAATCAGCTCTGATTTCGTCAATGCGGTCCCAGCCGGGAAAGATGGCGCGGGCGTTTCGCGAAACGTAATACCTACAATCACGTAGGACAACCCCAAACCGGTGGTGCAAACACTATTGCTGCCACTGGTACGGCGTTGCCCCTTGATTCCACTCGAAACGGTACCCGCCAAAGACGCCACCGCAGACCACTAAGGACTAAATGGGATGGGAACACAACGGTCTGATCTGAAACGATTTTCCGTCTACCAGCATAACGATCTCCATGCCAAAGAAGCGTCGATCAAAGAGATTGAGCAACCATAACTGGTAAATGGGACTTAATGAGATTATATCTATATCATGACCGGGTTTATCCATATTTAGGTAAGGTAGTGATTGCAGCTGCCGCCTAGTCTAGATACTACTCAGTCCGCCCCGAAGCTTTAATATACGGAGTACTGGAAGCCCGGCAAAAGGGGGGAGGCGTATCAGACCAATTGGGCCGTAAAATCCATAAAATATCCAAGGTATCATGAGTGCACGCTCGTCCCAATGCCCGAATGCCCGAATGCCCAGCTCTCAAAATAGAGCACAAACTCCTTGTATCGAAATGCATCGCTTGTCCCTTTGGTGCCGTATGTGCGGGGTATCCTTCTAATGACAAGTCTACAAGGCCCCCCTTGTGACCTCTCCAAAATTATACTGCTCGTAATCAGGTAACCTTCGTACGCCGGCTATATCTTTCATCTCCACATGAGACTTGTCATTGTCGTGAGTTGCATCGTTGCTTTCCTCGAGAGGGACCCCGCTGTCGAGCTTGTAAAGAGGCTCGAGGGTGGCGTCCTTGCGCATGAGAACCCAACGTTTGAACCAGAAGGGGAGGGTTTTCGTGACTTGGTATTTCATGAATACCCGTGTCGGTACCGCGAAGATGTAATCTAATTCTTCGAGCGTTCGCTGCTTCGTCTCTGGCAGCCACAGGAAGATGATAACTAGCGCCACGACGTTGAAGCCCGCGTAGAAGAAAAACGTGCCCATCGTGCCCATCCTCGACAGCATGAGTGGGAAGGTAATGGACACCACGGCCGCCCAGCCCAAGCATGTTGCGACGGACCAGGCCATGCCAACCTCACGATGAGACAGCGGAAACACCTCGGCTGAGTATGTGTAGGGCACCGGCCCTTCACCTGGCGAGTAGAAGGCGGCAAACAGGTAGATGAAGAAAGCCACCAATCCAAGATGCAGGCCGTCGTTGCCCGGTATCAGGGTACACAACCCAGCTGCTGCCAGTGACCAGGCCATCTGGGGAAACGTGAATAAGAGTAGTGATCTGCGCCCGAATGTGTCGATCGTCCAGATAGCCGGGAACGCAAATACGAAATTCACGAGTCCAAAGCCCCACGATGCTAGAAGAGCCTCGAAGTTACTCGCACCAGCGTCCTTGAATAGTGTCGTCGAGTAAAACGCCATGATGTTGATGCCGCACATTTGCTGCGCAATCATGACCGTGAACGCTGCCAGGGTCGCCCGTCGCACTCTGGGGATCGTGAAGAGCTCGATGAACTTGACAACGTAGTTTCCCTTTTTGATATAATGATGCTCCAGTTCGAGCTGAACGTGGATATAGTATAGGTCTCGCCCGGCCTGGACCGGGTTGTTCCGTAACCGCAACAGCGATCTCATCGCGTCCTGATACCTGTTCTTCTTCATGTACCAACGAGGTGACTCGGGACAGAAGAAGATCAAGAGTGCTAATGGCACTGCTGGGATAATTGCGGATCCCAATTGATACCTCCACGACTGAGGACCAATGTTAGAAACCGCCAGATTCGCACATGTCCCGAGAAAAATGCCGAAGGCTGTCCATAATTGCCATCCCATGACAAGGGCACCACGAATGGGCGCGGGTGAGTTTTCGGCGGCAAAGATGGGCACTGTACAAGTCAGTCATAAGTCAATCATGCAACGCCTGGCGAAGCAAAGACGCACCTGTAGAGGCTTTCGTCCCCATTCCAATGCCCAGTAGTAAACGACAAGCCAGTAGTTGTTGCCAAGTGTTGCAGAAGGCACTTGCAAAGACAGGCCATAAGCAGAAATTTGCCGAGAAGAAGATGGTACCCCTTCGACCGACCAGATCGTTGATCGGATCAGACATCCAACATCCCACGAATGCGGTTCCCAGATAAGGGGCTGCGTTTACCAAGCCCACCAGCATCTTGTCTCTCATATCTTCTCCAGCGATTCCATATACCTGGGGAAAGTCGATAGTCGCACCGTTTGACCCTGTCTGATCCCATCCTTGAACGATAGCTCCTATAGAGCAAGTCACGACCGTCAAGAGCAGCACTCCCGTTATACGCCACTTATGCAGTACTTCGTCTCGCAGGGCATCAATCTCGACCTGGTCGAGCGCTTCATCACCGGTAATGTCTTCGTAACCTGTGGGGTCCTTCGCAACCAAGGCGCCTTTTCGTATTATATTTTGATGTTCCTCCAAGCCCTTTATTGCGCAAAACTCGTCGACTGCTAGAAGCAGGCTGCGACGTGGTATGCCAGCGAGGGGGTTCTGGATCCTAGGGTTGATTAGCGGTGAAGTGCAGGAAGGCAGGAACTGTCTTACCTAGCCTCAAAGTTGTCGTTGAGGTTGATGTGTTTGTCTTTGCGCCGGAAGCCATTCTCGGGAGAGGTCGAGGACTGCTCGCGTGCCCGATTGCTAAACCCAAAGTTAGCCACGCTTTCACTTTTGATAGAATGCGGGGTGGCGCATCGCGAACACCCGCACCCTGTGGACTCAAACATACGGCAACGTCTCAATCTCCTCAACCTCGTCAGCAGAGGACGACGACATGGCTGTGCGTCGTCTTGCGACCGCCTCCTTCTAACAAAATATGGGCGATCAATCACCCAGTGCGACGTCGATCCCGGGTGAGTGGTAGCGGTGGGGTTTCCCTTGTGAAACTTGATAGCCGGTCGCAAGGGCTGGTCGCGACAGTTTAGGGTTCGGCGATCGTGGATGTACTATCAAACGAAGTCCAAGGCGCAAGCGAAGCGGTGGGAAGAGTGCAATTCGAGGTTTCGCGGGCGGGCGCACAAATAGGCTGGGCACGATGCAGGGTCCTGGGACCAGCGTCGGCGCTCCAGGCTGCGATGATTTGAGCTTCGGTCTGGTGGAGGGAGTTACGGCGGTGCGGGGTCTTGTTGATGTCAACTGCGCAAATAGCATACAAGGCAGAGACGAAGACGTCGAGATTGAGGAGAAGAGTTGACGAAGGATCGGGGCGTGAGACGTGGTTAGGTCAAGAGTGGCTGCCTGCTGGCCAAGGCCAAGACAACAACGGCAAGGTGGGAGCTGCAAGAACTGGGGAATCCCACCAACGGAAACCTTGTCCGCGACTCGCACTTTCCTCGTCCTTCAATGGTCACCCAACCAGGCGGGATCGTGGAGTTTACTGGGGAAGGCGCGCTACTGAACAAGCTAGGGTCCCTTTGCTCAGCGGTTCACCACATCGCTAGCAAACACCGACTGGTTTACGGTGGAGGGCTGTTAGGCTGGTGGCCATCCCCTGATCTAAGCCAACCAACCCGCCGCATCGGGCGGAGACGCCGATAGCCAGTCTGTCAGTTGGCGAGTTCCCACGTTTGCACCATCGTCAGCCGCCAAGATAACCTTTTCCCATCCCGACTCAATGCAGCTCTGGTTTCGACATGAATCCCATGCATAACTGCAGGACCCCCGGTCTCCTGACCGTCAGGTGATATGTTACACCCGCGGATTCCCGTTCTAGGCCTCATTTCTTGCACTGCATCCCCAGCTCCACCCTCTGCAACATGACCTCGTGGCAGCACCTCTCGCACCCTGTAGACTCCCGCAAAGCCCCCAGTGGGGAGATTATTATTGCGGTCATCGGTCATCCTGCTTGGGGTAGTTTGCGAGGCAATTCCCTTGTTGGAGGATCTTACCGCCGGCATTCAGTTCATCCTCCTCGGCAGGTCTCAGTTCTCGTGAAGGATCTGAAGCTGGTCACGATAGACGTTGGTCCGAGCTAGCGATCGCCGCTCGCTGTCATTGGGCGCATACGACCATCGCCACATTCATCCCATTACCACCTGGTCTTGCAGCAGGTTGTGTCTTGATACTGGCTTCCACGGCTCTGTAACGCTGACAGCTGCACTCGGAGGGCTCTATCAAGCATTGGACCGCCGATCCGGGCGGCTCGCTCCTTGACTTGCGACGGCAGTGGCGGCTTCTGACTCTGAATTTCTGATCCTTCTGCCGGCTAGCACTAGCATCCGAGACACCGTCGTCATCGTCATCCGATACCCGGAGTCCAGCCCTGGCCAAAAATACCGGCTTAAATTTCAGCGCTCTCCGCAGATACTGGCACAGAACAGAAACACATTCGAATCGTAGCTGCGGCTCTCGCTATAGATGCAGCAGGGGCACGGCGCCACTGTACATGCCGACACGCAATATCCACCGATCTGCGCGCCCGGCTTCACATCTGCAACCCGGGGTTTGAGCGCACGCCACGCTTCGCCACAGTGTCGGGTAGATGTTTGCTTTTGTCCGAGGGCCTGGAGGGTGCTCAAGCTAGCCACATTCTCTCTTGAAACGCTGTTGAGAACTGGCATGTGCCGCGGGCTCTAGTTTCGGTCTCCAAGTTTGACCCCGTGATCGACTGTCTCGGAACTCACTTAGTCCCCGTCATCGCTCATATCAACATGTCCAAGAGACGGCACAACCTCCATGAGTGAACCTAATGACCGGATCTCTGTCACCAAAGCGGCGCCATGCAATGGAAGCGCAATGGAACTCCAGCATTTTCCGTGGACTGATAATGACGGAAGAGGAAAGTAACGGTTTATGACAGCCAGTTGTTGCCTCTGTGGTATCTACACGCAACTCTTGATGTTGAGATTACCCTTGCTCCGCTGCTACATACTCATGGCCATCATGACAAGCTGTCAGATCAGATCTTCCCTCAACGAGCTCATGACCTTGCCCCTTAGATCCGCCAGCTCCTGCTCCCTCTTCTTCATTTCCCCCAGCAAAGCCTTGTACTTCTCCTTCCACTCCTCGGCGCTCATCCCATGCCCACCATCTCTCTCCCCCACATCCTCGTTCTCCCAGGCCGGGAGCGGCTTCTTCCACATCGTCCACGGCACCCGTTGGATCATGTTGAAATGCCCCTGGAGATGCCCAAATGTGTATTCCCACTCGAACTTGTAGTTGTGACAATCGTCTCCGTCCGGCATGCGGTAGTATTTAGGTCGCGTGGTCATCAGCGTGCGCGCCCCAGCCAGGGCCCCAAGATTAATGAGAAACGCCTGTGGGCTGGTTGCGGTTTTGAGCATTTCTTGCAATGTACAGTTGGTGATGGCGGCTGCTTCCTCCATGGAAGCGGCCTCGGCGGGCTGACCGTTCTGGTCAAACCACTGCCCGTCTTGGGTAGCGCGCATAAAGAAGGAAATAAGAGTATCTACATTAGTGCGCTCCTTGGTCTTCTCGAAATAGTAGTCCTCCACTTCTGAAGGATTGGTAATGGGAGGGATGTGGACGCCAGGCTCACCCGTGGTATTTGATGGTTGATCTGGATCGTAGTAGGCGTTTTCAGGAAGCTGAGTTGAAGGATGCTCGTAAGGGAGGGAGGGCGGGTATTCCTGGGGTTTTTGGGTCTGAGGATGAGGAGGATAGTGTTGTGGAGGTTGCTGATGATGTTCACCGTTGACCATGAGTGCTGGCGGTGCTGTTGGTGGAGGGGGGGTTGCTAAGCGAACGTTGCCCCCTGGCCTTTGGGGCACTTGAAGTGAAATGCTTGGTCTGGATGGCCGTGGTCCATCTGACTGGGACCAGCTCCTTGCGGGCGGCGCCGGGGCCGATGTCGTCCGGTCGAGAGTCGGTGCTGGCGGCTGGCTCGCCGGCATAGGTGCCACCGGCGCACCTGGAAAGATCGGATGTGTTTCGTTCGATGACGGTATCTGAGAAGCCGAAGCTCCAGTTGGTGTCGACGAGCCTGCTGTTTGGGTGTTTTGCTTCTTCCTAGGGGGAGGCGATGGCTTAGGCCTGGGCCACTCTGAAAAAGCGGAACCAGGTCCCTGAACAGGAGTCTTCTCCATAGGCGGTCTTCCTCTTGTTTTGCCATTGTCCTGTCCTGCAATCTTCCAAGCCGAAGAGACGCCCTTGGCACCCCTTCTTTGGGGAGTCGAAGGTGAGTCCCAGAAGCCACCTCTCGTGGTAGGTGTGATAGCCGAGCTCGGATACCTCGACAAGGGCGTGTGTGACCCATCATTTGGTGCCAATAGCGGATGCCCAGCGCTAGGCGTGTTTCCTGGATGTGCGGAAAGAGGTGTTCCGCCAGTGGGCTGCCATGGGGAAGCAAAGGAGATGGGCCTTGCGGACAAGGGAGTTGACACCTCGTAGTCCTGGGGCCTCTTGCGGCCTCGCTTAGGTCGGATATGGGGCAACAAACATCGAAGCGCCATGTCATCTTCAATGTGGATTCCATCACGAACAGGAGTTCTTGTCGGATCAGAATCAGTTGGGACATGGGTCCAGTATTCATTGTCAATGCCCATGAGATATTCGAAGAAGGGTTTGACGTGGTATGATTGAAGCCATTTCTGTGTCCGTCAGCATGTGCTCTGCAACTCCGATCAAGGAACATGCCTTTAAGCGGACACCATACTGGGTCAGCTTTTGTGAACTTTCACCCTTACTGACATCCGGCTCATCCACGCCGAGCCGGATGACCATTTCAGTCCACGTCGGAATCTCCCTGCTATAGAACTGCTTGACTTTCTGGAAGACGAGCCACGGTGAGAACTCTTTTCCTTGACTCTTTGGAGGCATGCGGAAAGCCTCTCTCAACGACTCAATGTCGCAGTCTGGTGGCAACGCTGGGTTGCAGTAGAGCATGAAATTGACGTAGGCATCCTCGATCGTTTCAAGACTGACATCCCTTTCGGGAAGAGCTCTAGGTGGATCAAGCGCATTATCATTCCTAACATCTGCCGTCTGTTGTTGCTGTCCATCAGGCTGCGGTTCAATCGGTGGTAACGAAGGGCCTTGGAGATCCTGGTCTGAAGCCATAGCTGCAGCTGCCTGGCTTTGGTTGAGCGCGACGGTTCGCAGAGACACGTCGGCACTTAAGCAGTATCACCTGCCTTTGGGTCGCTCATGAATTGAAGCCATACATGTAAGTAAGTGAGGCTGAACGATTGAGCTCAACGATGCTGAACGGTGTAATTCGATGGTTCAGGAGAGGAAGTTGGAGCGTCATAATTAGGTCGAAATGAGCTGGGTTAAATGCGGTAGGGGTGCACCTGCACTGTACGGACGGGTGATACTTGGTGCAGAATCACAGTCTTCGTATCTCTCCAACACTGTATCTCAACCGTGCGCTCCAAAAAAGAAAAAAACATTCCTCACTCGTTAGTTTCATCTTGACATTTCATGTCATCCCAACCAACAACTGGACCAGGGAACCCGTGCCTCTGCACAAGAGCCTGTTTATGGCAGCGTGAGCCTCTTTGAGCGCATATACTCGTAATCCGGCATCGCGTCACGGACGTGTTTCTCAATCCTTGTCGCCACGTCTTCCCCGAAATCAGCCTTCCACTTCTCAGCCTCCGCGGTAATGTCGACGTGACCCGCGATTTTGCTTACATCGACACGGTCGCTGGCATTCAAGGAACTATGTGCGCCCTTCACCATGGGGTGCATTTGATCCAACACTACTCGTGGCACCCTCTTCCATGAGAAACGAAGCTTCTCCGGATCAAGTCCAACCATGGGCGCATACTTGACCACAAGCTCCGGGGAGACCATGAGGTCGTCAGCATCCAGTACTATGAATCCTCCATCACTTGTGACATCTTGCGTTTCGTAGAAGTCAAAGAGCTTTCTCTGCCAATACATGGTCAGCTCGATTAGATTTGGCTCGCCGGTCGGTCTACCGAATGCTTCGTTTCGAAATAGACGGAACAACGACGGAAAGACCATAGCCGGGTGACGGATAAGAAACGTCGGTCTCCATGTCTTCAAAAACTCGTCAGACAAGATTGTCTTATTGTGCTCGGAACGAGTTGCCTTCTTGTCCCCGCGAGGCATCAGCGGTGTCGGCTCGCCGACGGTGGTGCGCTTTCCATGCAAGAACTCCGATTCAAACCAAGGGTGGTTGATCAACATGCCGTGTTCCTTGAGAAAAACGAGCTTTTGTTCCTGATGGGACTTTTCTATGTAGTCCTGCATGTTGTCGAAGCACGTCTGCATGATACTGTGAACCTCCATAAGCTCTTCGTAGGTCCACTGAGACATGGGCCTCGGCTGGAGCGTGTATCGTTTTTCCATCGACGGCAGGAAGTTATATCCGCCGTAATTAGAAGGACGGACGTCTTGCTCGTCAAGGTTCAACATCTTGACGAACATAGTCGACGCTGTGCGCGGGGCAGTGATGAGCAAATGATGCTGACTTTCGCTGGGAACCATCATCAATGCGATTATCAGAGATATGCTTTCCGAAGAGTGTTGTATAGATGCTTGGAAGGAGGTGGGCCTTAGGATCAGGACGTTCTTCACTTTGTTCTTATGCAGTGCCTGTTGATGCGGCGCGGAGGGAAGCCCTGGGACTTCGAAGACACCGCCTGGCACTCCGCCGCAGACATCTTGCAAATGTGGCCAATCGTTCCGGATATCCCTGCGAATTGGCGTAAAAGGCAACGTCTTCTTCGTCTGCATCACTGATCCCGCCCCCGAACCCCTCACACATCACGACGCTGTCAGCTTACAATGGTAGCAAGACCTGCGCATCTCTCCCTGTTCCCGCATCATTCCCCGGCGGCATTTGACAATTACCCAAATGGGTTGAATCTGGCCTTTCCATTGACTGTCGTGATCTTTTCGGCCTGCAGATCAACGTTATACACAGCGTGGGCGTCCTGCGTAGTGCAAAGTGCGCGGACTGCCGGACTCCTCTGTGACTAATCCCGAAAGTCCGCCCTCCATGGCGTCGCCTCTTACAAATAAGAAGCCACCCCGGATCGTCACCCACCCATCTCGGGATGACGTGCTTGCCCTCGGGTGTTACCATTTGCCATTGAGGTTGCAATCCAAAGTCTGAAGCTTCAGACTGCAAGTCGCAATTGCTGTAGCTGAATAATTGGAGATGTGGAGATGGATTTCAAAGCCACGCCCTTTGATGGATCTTGACGTCTTCCGATTTGGTAGAGTATAAGAGGGCAGCGAGTGCTCCCACTTATACCACCTCGGCATCAGAACCTTGACATCATCGTCACTTACATACAGTTGCGCTTCTATGCTCTTAAGGAATTTTATCTCCTCACTAAGACAACATTCGCCATCTCTAATCCGATCATCCCTACCAGCAAAGTCCATCGCATCAACGCCTACCATGACCGTCAACGCTTTGCCGAGCGGCCCCGTCACGGCCAGTCTCAACTTCTACGCCCCCCCGCTAGATCCCACTGAGAAGCCTCACAACAACGTCATGCCCCAAGAGCACACCCGCAACTGGCGAGACAACCCTCAGCCGACTCTCATCAACGACGCGCGCGGCCGCGAGTCGGATTTCACCCTCGACAAGAACGCCTTCGCCATCCTGGGCAACGTGCCAGAGAGCGCAGAAAAGGAATTCAGGGACGACGACAGCATCAAGAAGAATTACTATCCCGAAGTTGAGAAGTTGCTGCTCGACCAGGTTCAGGGGGCCAAGAGGGTGTATTTATTCGACCACACCATCCGGAGGAGTGAGAAGGGTGCCGCGAGGGCTCCAGTGCAGACGGTGCACGTCGACCAGACACTCAAGTCCGTTGAGAAGCGCGTCCGCACCTACTACTCCGAGGAGGAAGCCAACAAGCTCCTGGAAGGGCGCTACCGCATCATCAACGTATGGCGTCCGCTCAATACCAAGCCCGTCGAGTCCTTCCCACTGGCCTTCGCCTCCTCCAACACCCTCAAGGACGAGGACGTCGTGCCCATCGAACACAGGTACCCGAGCGGCTACACGGGTGAGACGGCGGGCATCAAGCACAACAAGGACCAAGAGTGGTGGTACCTCAGCGGGATGACGGGCGACGAGAGGATCTTGCTCGAGTGCTTCGACAGCGAGAGCTTGAAAGCTGGCAGCGGAATCGGGGGCAGGGTCCCGCATACTGCCTTCGAGCACCCCGGCACGAGGGAAGGGGCTGAGGGGCGGGAGAGCATTGAGGTCCGGGCCTTGGTCTTTGACAGGTGAAAAGCGGAAGCCCGATTTTGCATGACAAGGAGGAGCGTGTTTGAACTTGGATCTCTATTAATCTACAGAAATTGATTAGAGCGTGCTTGGAGAGCGTGCTTGGCTATCCATCTCAAATATCTTCGCAAATTGTCCCAATAGGTGATCACATGCTCAAAAAGCCAGCATCCTGCTGATCAGTGACCTGGGCAAAAGTGCGTTCGCACAGGCCTGGAGCGAGGGTGGCGTCAAGGGCGACGTGAGTCTGGTGAATTAACCCGGGAGCTACCTCGTCTGTGCCTTCTCAAAGACGCACAAAACGTAAATGAAAGTCAAGTAGATATTCATGTCTAGTAGAACTCTGTCGGTGATATGCTACACCTCCTGGCGCTCTCTGGCAGCCAACATGCCATCATGTACCCGTGTGCCTCCGAGGCCGTTCCCGTGTGCCTCCGAGGCCGTTCCCGTGTACCGTGTACGTGGGCCTCGGATTCCCAGCTGAAAACAAAAGCAAACATCAAAGAATTGCTGAAGGAAACATTATCCTTGGCATATGGTTTCCGCATCGTCATGATAGCAGGTGGCCCATTGCCGTCGTCCCAAGCGCCGCGCTGATGCGAGAAATCCAGACCGATCCTAAGCACTCATCGAGCCGTTTAGTTCCTACGACCACGACCCCTAGTGCTAGTGTTGGTACCAGAACGACTCATAGCTACGCCCCCGAGGCTGCTCTGCCTGCTCATTGGCGCGGCCGCATAGCCACCGGGCAGCGGGCTCGGCTGATCCCTAGCGCTCGAGGCCGTGACCCCGAGTGTCTCCCTTAGGCTCTCAGGATCCTCGCGGGGAGCGCCCGCAAATGCAACGTACCGACTTTGAGAGTAAGGCACAGCCACGGTCTCCAAGATCTTGCGCAGCCCGCTAGGCGCGTCGAGGTAGGCACCGGGCTTGTGTGTCGTGTCGTAGCGCTTCATGTAATCCATGACCTGCAGATCCGAAGCCACGTCGTCCGCAGGGAGGGGTACCGGGAAGTTTTGGTCGACGCTGCGAGGGTAAGCCTTGAGATACTGCTGCGGGACGGCAGGTGGCATCTTGGGCGGTTCGAGGGAGTGGATGAGGTCGAGGCTGGCCGGGACTTCAAAGTTGGCGATGCCTTCGATGCCTAGGATTTTGTCGTCGATGAAGTTCTGCGCAGCACCGCGAGTACTTCGTGTGGCGTGCGAGACCTGGCGCTCCATCATGGGTGCCGAGGGAATGGACTCGTTGTCTTCCGCATTGTCGCCGTCGCCGTTACCGGAGTCGCTGTCATCGGGCGACGACCCATTGCCATGATTGCGTAGAACGTATTGATGAGCAGCCAGAGCAGCAGTGTTGTAGTGCAGAGACAGCTCCTTGTCTGTAAACAGCTTGTCGATGCTATACAACGGCCCGTTCTGCTTCGCCGCGGCTCTCGCCTTCTCGCTCTGCCACAGAGGCGTGGTGTTGTTAGGATCCAAAGCCCGCCGCATCGGTGCGGGAGAGCCGTCCTCATCACCGCCGTTTCGCTTTCGCTTCTTCTCGGAGTACATGCCGATGTCGTCGGCGTCCTTGCGCAGACGGGTGGCCCGCTTGCCGTGGGTGCCGCCAGGGCTGGAGGGGTTGGTAATGCTGAATTGGTTCGGGTTCAGGAGAAGAGCGTTGGAGTCGTTGATTTCGAGGACCTCCTTTTCACGATTGAGTCGGTTCTTCTTCTGGGTGAGAGTGTTGACGAGACGGTCGCGGAGGGTGGAGGTTAAGGCTCGGTGCTCGCGTTTGGCGGTCTCGACTTTGTAATCGTGGACGTTCTTGTACTCGCGAACCTTACGTTCGTACTCATTCTTTACATTGTCAATAATGCTGTCAATAAGCTGGGGAAGCGAAGGGCGGCTCACCTTGGATGCCGTCAACTTGAAGTCGCGGATCTCGATCAGATCCTCAATTTCGCCCATGAAGGTCCCGAACTTGATGCCAGCCATGTCCAACAAGCTTCTCGCACCCTCAGCATGCACCGGATCGCCCGATACCTGATCGTGCTCCTTCTCCAGGCTGGCGATCATATCAAGCGCATCGGGAGCGTAGGGATCGAAGCGTTGGACGAGGGTGGTGTCGAGCGAGATCTTCTGGAGCTGGTCTCGGTACATCCTGTCCTTCTCGTGCTGGAATTGTTCGTTCATAGTGACAAGACGGTCCACAAGCTGTTGGCGCTTGCGATCTCGCTTGGATTGGGCCGTCGGGGGCGGAGAGGTTCGGTTGTTGCCTCGTCCGCTAATGGCGGACGGCACTGCCGCTTCGGAAGCAGCCATTGCGGTTGGTTGATCTTGCTCTTCGTGACTGCTGTTGGGAAAGGACCATTCGACTGTGGGAGGGTGCAAAAAGGGATAGGTCGAGGTTTAGGCCGCCCGTTGCCGATTGTGGTGCCGATAATGATTGTGTGAGGGTAAAGTAAGGTGAGGACTGGCTGGAGTCGGCTGGGAGAGGCGCTTGGATCTGCTGACGGTATTCAGCGAAAGTTGGTGCAGTGCGCACGTATAGGTAGCACCTTCGCACGTTAAGACAGTAGCCCTGCAGACGCCACCCAACAAGCAGTCACAGAACACTCTAACGATGCAAAGGCAGCGAGAATTGTCACAGAGACTTTGCCCGGAGAACCTAAGCAGAACTGGATTTCTTCGCACTGCCTTTCACTGGACTTTCCGATTGACCTCGTGCCAGGGACTGACTTATCCGGATGACCACACACCCGCCTTCACCGCTTTCCTGAACGGGCAAGCGTCGGGAAGGCTCACATCGGACAACTGAGGGTCTCTGATTGGTCGCTCCAATCCTAACGGCTGCCAGTGTCACTACCGATATCTTATTGCGGCTGGTAGTGCTCCCAAGGCAAAAAGTCTAGACTGTATTTCAGGAATTAATCCTACACATTGAAGTAGGATAAGAGACAGCAACGGCAGATGTCACTGCCTAAATTTCCCATTTATCGCATGACCTACAAGCAGGGACAGCTGGACCGGGTCCTTGTGATGATCAACCCTAAGCTATCGTCATCTCCTTGTATTTCCGTACCTCCGCATAAAGAGTCTCGTCTCACCATATGAGCACACTGCCACAGCCAGAGACGTCGATTTCAAGTTTCGCTGCGATTTTGAAGCACGCGCCACAATGATGCATCTACAGCCCGCTGCGTAGCCTCTGGAGCTGGTTCAACAGCCCAAAGCCACCCGGCAACTTGGACTCCTCCGCCGCAGCTGCAGTCGCGGAACCCTGCCCATCCCTACTGCTAACACTACTTTTCCTCGGTCTCCCGCTCGCGATGCTCTGCGCGTTCTCCCTCTTGGCCAGCGTCTCCATCTCCTTCATCAGCTCCTTGTGCTTGTCCTCCACCATCTTCGCCAGGCTGTCAATAAACCTGTGCCGCCCCTTCTCCTCCGCCGTGCCCTTCCATACCGCTGTAAGCTCCTTGAGCTCCTCTATCCTTTGAGCGGCCTTGGCGATGCCTTCCACAGGGTCTTCGGGTGACGACGAGAGTATGTCGGCAATCTCCTCGCGGTATTGCTTTAGGACTTGTTGGCCCTTCTCTTCGGAGGATTGTTGGGCGCTTCCGGGATCGGGAGCTGAGACGGACAGGAAGCCTGATCCAACGGACAGCTCGGAAGGTGGGAAGGTGAACTCCATGGCGTCACCAAAGGTCTTAATGACAGACTCCAACCGTGCCCTCACCAGCGTCAGCGTTTGAAGCTGTTTCACATATGCCGGCTCCAGCCCCTCCCCGTCCTTCGCTTCATCATCTTCTTCCCTCCTCGCATCACTTTCGGCATCCATTGAGATGCCCTCCGGCACAAACTTCTTTATGTCCTCCTGCAGGGTCTCCCCCATCAGTTCTCCCAGTCCCACGGTCTCCCCCCTCAGTAACTCAACCTCATACGCCAACCGACTCCCACTCCGCAGGATATCATCTGTCAGTCCCGTCAGGGTATTTGACAGCCTTGTAGTGTGGGCATTGAGCTGCGAAACCAAGCTCTGTGCTTGGCTCGAGACCTCGGCTGTGTTGGAGTTTGCAGAACCACCCTGGATTGGTGGGATGTTGGAGTTGAGGAAGGCCGCGGGGTCAAAGGATGGTGTTAGAAAGGGTTTGAGGAAGTCATCGGACGTGTGTGTCGACTTTGCCGTGAGGATTTGGCGGGAGATGCCGCGGGCGTGGCCGTGTGTTGAGCCGTTGGAGCGCAGGGAGTGGGCGGTAGAGTTGGTACGGCGCCGGTTATGTTTGAACTCTGTCGACATGGCTGCGTTCGCTTACTTGGGAATTATGAGTTTGGTGCCTCAAGTGAGCGACGAGGGTGAGATGCGGCGAGTCTCGGGTTGGCTGTCGTTGAGTTGCATGAATGAGGTTGAGAGAGAGAGAGCCTGAGTGCGCCTCCACCGTTGATAGACTGTCGCAGTGGTGACAAAATAGTGAGAGCGCCAGCTCCGTGTCTTCCACGATGCATGCATCTGGTGAATTCCCTCGGTAAACCAGGTGAACAAAGCTTAAGAGAAGACGCAAGCTCAAGGTCTTCAATATTTCTTCTCAATCAAATCAGAACAACTGGATATAGCTTTCAACATAAGACCGCGCCGTGCCCGTGTGCTTGGTTCGTTTTATCGACCTTTTTGTCCGTCCCCAGATTGTAGATTTACTCACCATCTCAGACTTGACCTCATGACTTCCACTCACTGCCATCATCTCAGAACCTCACTTCGAATTCTCACGCAGAACACTCAAAAGCCACCCGCGAGATGAACGAGCCAGCATCCGAAATGAAAGTCGACCCCTCCCGCGCCCAGACCCTCAACAGCAATCTGTCTGCCATCACCCAGCGCATCACTGGCGCAGCTTCTGGCCGTAACGTGCGCCTCGTCGCAGTATCGAAGCTGAAGCCAGCAAATGACGTTCTGGCGCTGCACCAAGGGGAAGCGAAGCAGCTACATTTCGGAGAGAACTATGCCCAGGAATTGAAGCAGAAGGCCGAGTTGTTGCCCGACAGCGTCAGATGGCACTTCATCGGGGGTTTGCAGAGTGGTGAGTCTCCCTAGAAGAGACGCTTCCAGCACGTCACTGATAATATCGGCCAAAGGACACTGCAAGAGCTTGGCGAAGATTCCTAACCTCTGGTGCGTCTCATCCGTAGATACGCCCAAGAAAGCCCATCTCCTGAACACAACCCGCGCCGACCTCCTCGCCTCCTCGCCCACCCTCCAGAAGCTCCGCGTGCACGTCCAGGTCAACACCTCGGGCGAGGCCGAGAAGTCCGGCTGCGAGCCCGGGGACTCCACCGTCGCGTTGTGCAGAGACATCCTCGAGAACTGCCCCAGCCTTGAGCTGTTGGGCTTGATGACCATCGGCGCCATTGCGAGGAGCAAGGCCACAACGCCCGAGACCGAGAACGAGGACTTCGTGGCGTTGCGGGAGCAGAGAGACCTAGTGGAAAAGGAGCTGGGGCTGGAGAAGGGCCGGCTCGAGTTGAGCATGGGCATGAGCAACGATTTCGAGGGTGCGATCAGGGGGGGCAGTGACGAGGTTAGGGTTGGAAGTACGATTTTCGGAGAGAGGCCGTTGAAGGCGGACGCGAAGATTAAAGAGTAATCGAGTTTCGAATAGAAATATAAAAGACCTACTTCTTGTTTACATTCCAGTTTCTCTTTCGTTCCAGAATCGCCATGTATGATAGTACGTTTCGACGAATTGGTGCAAGTTGGGATGGTGTTCGTCTAGTTGGCAAGCGCGGAGGAAAAGTCATTTCGTTTTCATGCTATCTTCGCTCATTGAGTCTTCCCCTTTCGCCCTCTCCGCATCCCACCTTCCAAGCTACTAAGTAGTAGTGAGGAGGAGTCCGGGGTCGATAACCTGATGCCAATGTAAGAAGTGCCCTTCGTCAATTAGGGCGACAGGGCATCTATCAGTTTCTACCAGAGCAGGACAGGAACGGATGTAACTAACGTCACCAATCTGATTTCTTTTAACCGCAAAAGATATATACATCCATCCATTCATGCTAAACCGCCAATGCTCTCATCACAGAACGCGCATGTGAATCAAGTTGCATATGTACTATTCCAGAAAAGACGCACCGTAATCGCCACAAAACATCAGAACAGGGAGACTAAAGCGCTCGCAGCCTTAAGTTACCATGATGTTTCCGAAGGCGTCCGAGATCTGCTCATGAGAAGGGGACGGCTCCGGCGCAGTCGAGATACCAGCTGAAAGCCTGTCTTGAAGAAGCTTGAGGAGGATGGGAGCAACAGTGTCTTCCGTTGCTCTGACTGTCAGGCGAATCATCTAGAATCTTGTTAATATCGGTTGTGCTACCCCAACAGGTGTGAGAAACTTACCTGACTCTGGTAGTTGGGCTCAAGACGCATCAAGCAGCCGAATTTGCCCCCTTCCGAAGTATGTAACACGCTGGCGCCGACCACATTCTTGGGATTCGGATCAACCATGTCTAGCACACGCAGCCTGAAGCCTTCGACGACCTTAGCAACATACCCAGGCGTCATCTCCCTGCCACTATTTGCGCCGCCGGAGATACCAAAGACCTCTTGAGCTTCGCGAGGAGCACCACCGATTTGCTTCCAGCGCTTGAAAAAGTCCTCCGCTGACAGGTCTGCGGGATCCATGAACTTGTGGATAGTGACCGGTAGCTTCAAGGTGAGCGCTTGAAGCGCGCCGGCCAGGTAGCTGACGCGTACTGTTGGGCTCTTCTCGAAGACATTCTTCGCCTCGAACATTACGACTTGCTGGGACTGCGAGCCTTGGGTGATTTGGCTATCGGGCAAAGTCTTGGTGTCCCATGACAACTTGCCCTTTTCGCTGTCCTCCAAGTCCAGTGTGGTGGTAAACGAACCGAGTGCCGCCGGACTCTTGTTCTTGAAGTAGGTGATTAGGCAAGCCATCTGGCCCCGATACTCAGACCTCACGCCGATCTGAATCTGCCCATCCTCATAGAGAACGCCATCAGACTTCAACAGAAGACGGTTGTACCCCTTCTCCCAGCCAGGTGACAGATGAGCAGCACTTGCCAAGTTAGGCACGTTAAGCATCTTAGACTCAGAAGCCGAAGGCGCGCTCATGTCCAGTCCAGCTAGGTCTGAGGCCCCATTGGCCGACTTCCCATTAGCACCGTTGAGGGCGGCACCAGAGCTGAACGTCCGCTTCAGAGCACTCGGCGATGCCATGTCGATTTGGCTCCTATCGGCGTTGGCATCTTTGCCCCCTACGACCCAGGTTCGGCGATCACTAGTGTGGGCTTGCTTCTGGTGTAGACGCGACAATAACGCAGATTGGCGTTCAGGGAAGGGTGGCATTTCGTCGCAAACGGTCCGTAGAAGGTCGTCTGTTGGTCGCGACGCTAGGGCGAGGTACTCGCACGCTCGTTGTTGCATCTCTGAGTCCAGTGTGTGGCTGTAGACCTCGAAAATGCCAAGGAGTTGAGGCTTGATCTCCGGGAAGAGGTTGACGAACTTGATGAAGCATGACAAGATCATCGACCGTGTGGCCGGTGAGCAAGGGGCGATCTTGCTTTGCAAGGCCAGGAATTGCTCGATTGGGCTGCACCTTGGCTGGTCTGCTACCAAGTGACCGAACTCTCCCAGGATATAGGCTCCGATCTTGACCAAAGTCTCGTGGCAATGGTCCGACTTCAGGTATTGCAATGCATTCTGGGCAGCATAGACTTGGAGCTCCTCGTTGTTTGTGACGATTTGAATAACGCGCTGCCACACTTCGTCGCTGACGTGGTCGCCTGCCATGGCAATGAGCCTCAAGGATATGTCGACATACCACTGTACGTCAGTAGCATATTTTTCTGTCAATATAGCAATCTTAAGAACCATCTCCTCCCGGATGGCGAAATCTGCGTTCTGCAAATACTGCAGAAGCTCGGCTACCACAATCTGCGCATTGTCGACATCACACATGCTGTAGAGAAGGTCGAGACCTTTCCTACGCACACTGATATCGCGATCCTTCAGCGACCCGATAATGATTTCTTGGTGCTGCTTGATCGGATCCAGAGTCTCGGCACGAGCTGCAAGATGTGTCATAGCTTCCAACCCCAGGTATCGCACGTTGGTCTCCCGGCTCTGAATGAAGCGGCCGAGTCGAGTTGAGACGTGCTTCATGAGACCCTGCTCAGTGTCAAGATGGATGATCAAATTAATGGCTTCGAACAGCACAGCGTTCTGCGCATTGTTCTGCTGGACGTTTTTGCTAGACTCCATAGCGACGTTGAGGATCTTGAGAAGAACCTCACGGATCATGTCGCGGACGTGGGTGTCCTCAGATGGCGGGAAGTATTGCAGCAACCTAAGCAGCTTCACTTGCAACCATGGACAAGGAACCTTGTAGTAGAGGTAGTCGGTTGTGTACTCGCCATCGATGATGATGCGCTTCAGTCTTGCTGTGGCCTTCGCGTAGGCGCCCTTGTACTGTTCAGCGTTGTCCTGGGCGAGGGTCATGACCAGGGAGGTCACTGAGAGCGCGACTCCTAGATCGATGTCGTCCATCAAGTGAATCAGCCGTTCTGCCCATTGCGGCGATACAATGTCGGGGTGCTTTCGATACAGTCGCAACAGGGTCAAGGCGGACTTCTTCTTTACGAAAGATTTCGACGTCCTGCGCAAGGTCAGTCGGTGGCCCGGTGAGCCGTTGGCGATCCCTAACTTACGGCGAAATAAGAAGCCTATGCACCTCACCGCTCAACGCCTCTCCCATCTCCCGTCCGCCAACGTTCGCGATCGCATGCAAAGCCAAACAATTATTCAACTCGTTGGGATCCAGCAAATCCTTCCGTATGCTGTTCACGACCAGGTGTAACAGCTCATGCTTCTCGTGCAAGAACAAGGTCATGGCCAGGTACCCAATCTGCTTTTCCGAATACTTGTTCGCCGAAATCAAATTGACAGCCTCCAGATGCCCAAAGTCGACATCGAATCCCAAAATATAAATGTAAAGCAGCTTGCACACATACTTCTTCCTGTGGTAGCCACTCAAGTTGCCGTCCTTGAACTTTTGCCGGATGTTGGCCAGCTCCTTATTAATCCTCTTCTCCTCGAGATCGCGCGCACGGGCATTCCTCAAATCGGCAATGAACTGGACCAAACCGCGCATGTTGGCATTGCTGTTGCTCGAGCGGCCGAGAAAGCCGCCGCCGGAAGTCGACATTTTAGGGGTATTCGCTCAGGGTTGCGCCCGGTTCGTGATTTCCGAGAGGACAGGGGCGACGGCATACAATCGGTGGAAACGCAGGCTAGAGAACTGGTCGCTTAAAAAGAGAGGTATCGCATAGTCGGACGGAGGTCCTGGTCTGGCTCACGAGACCGGCATCGACGATGTGGGAGCTTCGCAATGGGCGGTCGGGATCGCTGGGAGTTCGAGGGGTTCGTTGGGAAGAGCTGATGGGAGACGAGGCGGGGTCCCGATCGCAAAGATTCGGGCAATCAGACTGGCGATCCAGTTGTCTCTTTTCTCGTCGATTTAATATCGTGAGAAGCCGCAGGAGAAATAAGATCGATCCTGAGTGCTGAAGGGTCTCCTGAAGATGGGGACTCGGACGGGTGCTGGAGGATGGAGTCGACATTCCAGGAGCCCTGGCTGGAGGGTCCCACCCCGTGCCAAGAGCCATCTCCGGTCTACACTGCCAGCGGCACCGTGACTGGCAGGACTTGCACGGTCGGCTGGTCCGTGCGCTACCTTCAGACCGCGTGGGAAAGCTTCGAGTTGGATGTCGATGCCGTCACAGCTTCAGCCCTCGCAACCCCGTTTTATACAACAACCTCTTCTCATTTCCCGAACACTTCACTTGCACCTGGTTCGTCTCGAGCTGCCAGTTTAGCATGTAATGTCATTGTGTGCGCGCCCTCTCTGTGCTGCGAGCAAAGCCTCGTCCAGCTTCTCCGTCTACGCTCTGACGTCCGCGCGGAGGACGTACGCTACACAAACCGGCGGCGCGCCGAGATTCCAGGTCTTCAACAGGAGAGCAAAATGGATGCAAAAGGAGCGTGCGGCTGCGAACCCTGAGGCAGGCCGAGAGGCAGACTATCTCAAGGATGAGGTGGCCATACGACTGTCGGAAAGACTGCTAGTATGTCAGCGTCCCTTCCTAGGAGGCCATGCGAAGCTAACAATATTAAGGATGTCAAGCGCCATTTCCCCAGAGTCCTCGATCTAGGCGCCAACTCCTGTAATTTGGCGAGAGCCTTGGTCCGACCGAATCCAGATCCCGACCCAGAGACGCCCGAGTCGCCACCTCTGGTGAATAAGATCGACGAGTTGATCGCGGCCGACTCTTCCGAAACTTTGCTGTACCGCGACGCAAACCATGCCTTCAATAAGGAGATCAACATCACGCGACAAGTGCTTGATGATGAGGAGACTCTGCCGTACGAGGCTGGTTCGTTTGACATGGTCATGAGCTCCCTTAGCATGCATTGGATCAATGACCTCCCGGGCGTCCTCACGCAGATCAACAATGTTCTGAAACCGGACTGCCCGTTCATCGGTGCTATGCTGGGTGGAGATACTCTCTACGAGCTGCGAACATCGCTACAGCTAGCCGAGCAGGAGAGGAGAGGAGGGCTTTCGCCCCGCGTATCCCCTCTGGCTGATGTCAGAGACGTTGGCGGTCTGTTGCAAAAGGCTGGCTTCAAGATGCTGACCGTTGACGTGGACGATATCATTGTGGACTACCCCGATTCCTTTGCTCTGATGCGCGATCTGCAAGCCATGGGCGAGTCGAATGTGATTTTAGGACGAGAGATGGGTCCCATCAGCAGGGACCTCTTGCTTGCGAGTGACGCCATCTACAAGCAACTACATGGTAACGAGGATGGCTCGATACCGGCTACTTTCAGGATCATCTACATGATCGGATGGCATGAAGGCGAGGATCAAGCGAAGCCCTTGCCTCGGGGTAGCGGCGAGCTGAACCTCAAGGACATCCTGGAAACACCCAAGTAATGGTCGATGGTGGAGCGCAGTATGTAACAAAATATGTATATCATAGATGTGCAGCAGCTCTGTCACTAGCCGTTGCTATTCATCAAACGCCATTGCATGATGCCCATGTCGCTAAACCTCCTCTTCTACACCTTGCGCCAGTCAGTCATTGTTCGCGCGATGCACCCGATGCCCGCAACATCGACGACCTTCTCGTGCCAGCTCAGCAAAACACTCATCGCCGCCTGTGTAGGTTCCGTCGCCCCCGGCCGCGAACCAACCTGGCTGAATCCCCCGGTCGATTGCGGCGTGACCTTCGACGGCGTCCTCGATGCGTGCGGCGACCCGGTGCCCATTCCTTTGTAGCTGTACATCCACATTAGCACCGCAATGATACTATGAGCTCTCTATACCCACATGTACTTCATCAGGACGTCCAGTGCCTCACTGCCGCCTTCCGAGGCATACAGGCTCTTCAACAACGGTGTCATCTCGCTCGCCTTGATGCTCTGCAGCACCTCCAGGATTGTCTGCAAGTGCGCATCCTATCACTGCCGTCAGCCCCAGCTCCTACATGCATTCCAGCTTTGCCGGCGCTCCCGTGACTCAGCTGCTTCGCCTTACCTTGGCCCCGTCCGTTCCATTGTATACCGGCATATCCAGACACCCCCTCAACGCACCCTGGGCATCGCCCCCGCGCAGCAGCTGCCGCACCTGCCCATTGATCTGACGGACCTCGGGCTCACTGATCTCGGGCTGCTCCGGACGGAGTGTCGAGGTGTCGAAGTTGACGGAGGAGTCCTCGGTGAGGGCGTCGATGTTGATGGTGCGCCAGTTGTCGCTGAGGGAGGCAGCCGTGTGCTGTTGGATGATAGACATCGTGGCGGTGCTGATGATATTCCGCCGTATGATACGATGTTAGAGAAAGTGGGTAAAGTTCGGTGTAGCCTTGAGGCAGTGATGCTGCTGGTTCGGTTGCCTTGGGCGGAGTGTGTGAGGTTGAGCGGAAGCTTGGAGATGCTGCGTCAGACAGTCACCGACGATGGCGGGGCTGGGGGGCCGTGGGGGAGCTCCAACCTTGGCTACCCTGTAGCCGGGACTCGCTAGAATTGTCATGTGACGTCTGCGAGCTGTTGATTTCTTGTGAAGGCCAACAGGGTGCGGTGCTGATTTTTTGTTCTCGTCGTGCTTTTCCTGCATGTTTATGGCTATAGGACCTGTGCGCAAGTCCCTAACGAAAACAGTCGATGCTGGTCGCACCATCGGAAAACTCAACTTCCCAAATGGAAAGATTTTGTACCGAAGATCGTGAACATGAAACCATCCCCTAATGTAAAGGCTGCACCTCACGTAAAACAAATGAAAACTCACTGAGTACCCAGAAACTAAACACAATCAATAGAACTAAAATATTTGGAAGTCTTGACCCATGTCTGTATCAAGACTGACCACCAAATCCCCAAGCTCACATTACATACCTCCAGCTATCCTGTCAACCAGAGACGAATAAGTCACGATAAAGCTCGATACGCGATCCCAACAAGGTCTCTCGTATATTGCTCGCTGCTTACATCATTACGAGAGTGTTGCTCTCCATGAATAGATGAAAACCTGAAGGAGGAAGTCTGTCATCCAATGACCGCTGAAGTTCTAATCTGCACGGGGTGTATACATCCATGAGGGTGATCCCGCGCCAGCGGCAACACGCAAGGGACGGCTTCCTACAGCTGCCAAATCCGTCATAGGGTGTTTGATAGAAGCAGGAACCTGAACGAGTGGAAGTAGACTGCCCTTTTTGAGACATTGGCAACGGACGACTACAATGGCTGATGCCCGTTTAAGCATCTCTCCCCTTTAGTTCACTGTTGAAAACAGTTAGGGATAACATCTCACTACTCGTATAGTAACCGTTCCAGCGCCAAAGTCACCGTCGCTATGGTTTCCACCCGACCGTGAGGGCACCGCTCGCTTCCTAGGACGCTAAGCCGCAGATCATCTTTCCAGAGGACCGCTTACCCAATTCGGGATCCTGGTCGTGAGCCGCCGCGAGTCGTCCATTTACACCGTATGGGGCCCTGGAACCCTTCCGGACGGTACGGAGCCTGGTCAGGAAAACCGGAGAACCGTCAGGCAAGGCGGGACAGAAATGACGGAGGGCCAGGCCGTAAAAATTTTAAGATTGCCCCTACGGATGGTGCCCTCCCAAAGCGCCAGGGCTACGAGGCTACGGAAGCGCATCCCCGGTTTGATTGCGGGAGACGGGGCCTGACGGAGCCTGACGGCGGAATCCATCCCCGGTGGAGTGCTGAGAAGTGTTGACCAGACTCTTGGGATCTGGGGTTGACCCAGGGTCTCGAAAAGTGTTGAATCCTCGGTAATTAATCAATGAAGAGAACTTTGACACGCTGGTGACTGGACCTGATCTGCGTTCCTTGCGATGACACCGTACGACGAGAGGATGTCGCTGGAGAAGAGGCTGTCGGCACTTGTCTACTGTAATTAGCTTCATGGGAGATCCTCCTGAGCCTGCTCGAGTCGTGATGGTTGAAATTGATGCGACGGTCCTGCCTGGTCGCCCTTATGACGCTAGGCGCTGCTGAGGACTTCTATCGCTGCACTGGGGGTGGCCCGCGCCAGGATTCAAGCCGTCACCGTGGACACAGGGCCGCATCCAGGGAAAACCCCAACAACGACTCCAAAGGGCACCAGCAATCATGCCATGTGCTGCAGCTGCAAGGCTGCGCCTGAATTGCAAGGAAGCACCTGGCATGGTGAACGATGAAGCCACGTTCTGACATCCATGTTGCTTTGTGACAGCTCCCAGCCACGATCCCCTATCGACGCCCTCAAACGCCAGGGTTTCAGAGTTGCGAGTGATGCTGGCATGACACCAAAAACACTCCGAAGATGCTGGCACGACCTTCAGACGCTGCGAGTTCCAAGTTTAAAAATACGAAGGCGGATGTGGAATGGAAGCCGAGGATTGTGTGTTGAGCGACGCGCCAGTTTGCGTTTATGATGGCTGAGACTAATGCAGGAACAGCCGAGGGATGTGTGGGATGGATGTCCTTCGCGTCGCCAGCGAATTCATGCCCACATCTGCTAGCACTGCGCTACAAGGAATCCGAGTGAGAGTATTGTGTGCCGCTGCGGCCTTCCAATGTCAAAAGCAATGGCTGCCTACCTCGTTAGCTTCAGCGACAGATTCCAGGTCTCTTTTTCAAAGTCCCCATCGCGAGTCAAGCTCGCAACCTCACCCTCCCGCAGGCCATTTTCCGGCCGATAGGTGCCAAATTGCATGCCAGTGTCATTTACTGCAGCCCCCCAACGCCCAACGAGTCAGACGTCAAACGGTGCTCGCCTGGAGGTACTTCCACCTCGCACTGTCTCACACCCCCCCTTCCCCTGTCCGCCCTGTGATTGATGATCCTGGTGACCTTCCAGAAGGCTTCCATTATCTTGACAGGAGCTCGCACAGGGTACGAGGAACCTCGCCTCACCGAGCTGACCACATCCTTGTCACCGGCAACGATTCCGCCTCAGACCCAGCTTTTCACCACGCGACGCAGAGCAGCGGTCGTGCCTCGGTGGACGCCTGCGAATGGGTCTTTGCTGTGTTCTTGGAAGCTCACGTACCCTCTCCGTTGGGCTATCGATGGCTCCATGTGCCCAAGGCGATACCGTCACCAGATCCGGGTGTCTGTCTTTCACCAAGACAACAGCTCAGGCGCTATGTTTCTGGATAGGCGACGACTGGTCCCTTTCGTCAGCAGTCGCCTAGGTCAAAGGCTGGACCCTCAAACAGGCCAATCTCAGCCTTTGCTCAACCATGAACCAGGGAGCCCAGTCGTCTGCCGAGGATGCCCAAATAGGTCCGAGGTGATTTCCACGTGTTCAACATGTGCCGACTATTCCCAATGGCCGACTTCATGCATTGCTGACCGGAGCAGCGGAAACGCGATCGGCCCGCTTCAACGTCTCGATGTGGTTGCACGACCACAGACTACACTCTCAAAGGCAAGTGTCGCCTTTTCTCTGGCGCCTTGTGCTCTGGTCTTGGTAGACACGCCGTTGGAGGAAGCCCTGGCCTTGTAAGCCGGAACCGCCTTAGTCTTGACACGGTGTAGAAGGCTTAGGATAGCTTGTCCTGCCAATAATCGTATGTTTGAGACGACTTCCTGGTAAGTGGATGGACTGTGGAACCTGCTTAGCGAGGTCATATCGTTTCGGCACTCATATGGTCATCTGCTTGGCCATAGCCACGGCCGGTCCTCTAGGCAAATGATAGCTAGTTGAAGGAAGAAGTGCCGCATCGTACCATTTGATATCTATTTATGGCCTAGGACCCGAACTAAAGTCTCCCCCCTATGCAGCAGAGGGCCACTCTGATCAGCAGCTCATGTGGCTACAGGATTCAGTTACATACCTTTCCGGGTTCGTGTTCCTGATGGTCGTAGAATGAGCCATTCTGAGCTCTTCTCAGCTGATGGCGAAGGATTGTGCCTATGGGCCGAGCTGCGAGGACAAAGACGGAAATCGAACGGGGCAACTCTTTCTGAAGGTAAGATCGCGTTTCGCTAGGCTGACTGGTCACGGGAACTGCAACAAATCTAGAAGTCGATCTATGCCATGGTTGCTAACGCTGCCACAGAAGCGCGGTTGGCTTTGAATCCTCACAGCAACAGAGCGCATCAAGACCGAGTAACAGTGCTGACGAGATGTCGTGAGACATTGGTGGTTATGCTACTACGAGTATGAGGGGCCCGATATCCCTGGGCAGCCGCTTCGAAGTAAAAGTTGCGAGGGAATACGGGGTACTAGAGTAAAAATTGGACCAAACACGGTGTTGCGCATAACTTCCTTCGCATCCGCGACCAGCAATTGGCATGGCTTCGCAGGCCGTGGAACGGTCAGATTGGTCGCACCAGTTCAAGTCGCAGACAAATGACAACCGTTTGTCTTTGATCGACAGCCCGACTCGCCGTGGCTAGTGGCTGTCAAAGCTCCTGGACCTATTTCGAGAAAGCGACACAGCCAGCGCACGGCATATTCTGCCCGTCATGCTTGTGGTTAGCTGAAGGCATGATGCTGCCACAGCATGCGGAGATTTGTCAACTGTGTGGAAAGTTTGTAAAGACCGTCATACGGGTTGGGAGGCTTGTTCGTGTCGGTAAGCCGGTCTATTAAAGCGGAAGGTCCGGGCGCCGCCTCTCGAAACGGACGCAATGGAAATGGCTTGCCTGGGCGGTGTCCTGTGGTTGAAAATGGACCGCGGACGACGACGTATACGAGGTTGGGAGGAACCGCGAAGCCATCAACAGGCTATAGAGAGCTGTCACACACGAAACATGGTTTCGCGATTGGAACTGAATCACGTCGGAAGCGCAGGCCGTTGCCTAACGACATCATGACGCGCCGGAGACGGTGTTTTGCCAGGGTCTAATGACACGCCACGGCGTTTTGAGAGTCAAGTGCCTGCATGATCCCACGTTTTTTTCCTGTCCGAGGAAGCTGACGGTGGTGGAAACCATGGAGACAGCCGCCCAGTTTGCTCAGCCCAGCTTGTAGCCGCTGGCAGGCCACGCCTCGCAACAAGAGCGTCAGGGCATCGCACCCAAACGCCTTTCGTCAAGATTTTCCCACGACTTTCGGCAGGCAGCTGGCCTGGCCCCGACCAACGTGCGCAGTGACAGCTGGGATCGCGGGCGAAAGCAAAAAGAAGATTGCGGCCCCCTGTTCCAGAAGCCCTGACTTGTGAACTTTGCACGCCAAACGAGACTTGGTACCTTACGGGCACGGTGTCGCTCTGTTCCGGCGCTAGCCCCTGGCGTCTTTCTTGGGGGAATCAGGGGCACCGCCAGGCCGGTACGAGCGCGACGCCAACAGAGTCCGCGAGATTTGAGGTACTGTCTGCACAGTGCGGCGTGACAGGCGGGCCCTCTCTGCCCGGTGTTTTGGGCTGGGCGGATCAGCACGCATTTCACCCAGACCCCTGCTGATTGCATCCGTCGGTACGGACGAGGCATGGATGGCCTGTGACGGGGCGGTTTAGCCTGTGTGCGCGCCTCCCTTGCCTTGTCTCCTTTCATTCCCAGCACCACCAGGCACCGCGAGGCACCGCACCCTTCTGGGCCCCTGTCCCGGTGCCAATTTGCTTTTTCGTCCCTTCCCAGCCGCTGGAGCTGTCACTCAGCGCTCAGGCACGCCGGTGCCAGCATCAGAGAGATCATTAATCCACCGGGTACCTGGTACCGGCGCCGTTAGCCAGGTTCCTTTTCTGGGGGGGACCTTCATGGTAAATTACCTGACTTGTACGTACTGTACCGGCTTTTGCGGTGCTGGGAGCGCCGCCGCTGCCAGTGTCAGTGCCAGTGCCCGTCAGTGCCAGTGCCAATGGTGACGGAAGCCCCCTTCCACTTTCCTTTTGAATCCTCCTTATACAAAAAGCTGCCATCTCGCTCCATTCCTTCCTTCCCTTTTGTTTGAGTCCACTTTGCCCTCTTTAGATCTCTCGCGTCTTCAACTTTCCTCTCTCTTGCATCTACAGCTCCATCTACACTAATCATAGCCTCGCGGCGCATATCCATCCCAACCAACTACTCAGTACCTCACCTCGTCTCGACGCGACTACCTCGGCCCAGAAGCTACTCCTCCTACTGCTAGCTGTGCTGCTTATTGACCACTCGACGCTGGCACTTCTCGCAATCGATTCTCGATATCAGACACTCGATCCAGATCCGGAACCAGACCCAGATCCCTGGATACACGACCGTTGCGCCAGGCTAGAAGCTCCGACCTTCTCGCATCACGACCCTTGTACCACTCCTACGACAGCTTGAGTAGCATTCTTGTGTGCCTCATCTGCGACAGTCCTCGTCTCGTGTCGCCTTTCTCCACGCTTCGGTGCCGATATTCTCGCCTCCATCACGTCCATCGCTTCTCGCCTCAGCTGCCTCGACCATACACCCAATATTATTGGTGACTCTCGCAACAAGACCGGCCTTTGGCTGCTTCCTCGGTTCTTCTCTGCACCTACCACTCCTTTAGTACGCCTAGCCGCCTCCATCTCGTGAGGTTGTGTTCCTACCGTCACACCAAGACGACTGAGCTGGTGAGTCAACTTTCGCTTCTGCCGTCTATTCCCCCGTGGCTGCTCGCTGTCTGATGCCAACTTTGGGCATGCTGGCTTGCATGGGGGCCGATAAATAAACCCGGTTCTCCAACCTCCTTTTCTGAACTTGAGCTAACGTAGCATCTTCCAGAGCTATATATCGTCCACACTCCTTTACAAAATACCGCCACAATGGTCTCCGGATCCCAATCGAGTCCCATCAACGCCGGTCGTGGCGCATACGACACCACTGGCGTTGCTAAGCCTCCACCTCGTCCTCGATAAAGGACGAACATGAATTGGAATATCACTGGCCAACGACATGGACCAACTGCAGCGCCGGCTCGGCTGATCTGTCAGTTGTCCCCGTTCGTGCTCCACGAGCACGGCTACTCACGAACTTCGCTTCTGTTCAAACGACCATTTTTTTTTCGATTACCATCATCTTAATATTGGAGGACGAACTGCTTCGACAAGTACGACCCCGACCTCAGGCGTCCTCGCAACACACCTAATTCGCCACTATCCGCCCATTTTGGGTCGTACCTCCCTTGCTTCCCAGCAGCAGCGATCAACGAAAGGGAGGCTCCGGCAACAACATCTATCGACGGACCTTATGCGCGAATGCTCTTCTTCTTTTTTGGGTCTTACTTCTGGCGTTCTGAAGATTGGTCACGGCGTTCGACTATAGAAAGGGGACCTGCTTTTTACACGGTCTCAAGACGCTTCGGAACTAGCTGAGCTCCTGGCAAACTCGCGACCAAAATGGAGCGTTCACATACGCTACGCCTCACCGTCACGGCCTTGAGCTAGCTCTGGGGATTCGAACGAAGAAGAGATCTAGTCCTCGCGGACGCTGTTTCATATTATTGCACCAACTGTATTTCGGGACAAGGGAAAAGCTGGATTGATTTTGCATATAGACTTTGGCTTTGTGTTTGTGTTCTGCTTCTTCACAAGCTCGATTTTTGGTTTGATTCAGGCTTTCCTCGCGGGTGCCGGCAATAATCGTTGGATTTCCTTTTCCTTATCGTGTTCACAAGATGGGCGGGTTGTTGGCTGCGCTACCGTCTGGAAAAAAAGAGGTGGTTACAGAGCGCGCTTCAATAGCGACGCTGTGGCACTGGGCTGGACTCAGGAAGACGACGGAAAGATACCCCCCTGTTCTACATAACTAGACTGTATAGATAGTTTCGCCCTACGAGGGTACCGGCAAACGGTTCAGCAATGGAAGCATTTTCCCGACGTCCGCTCCCGTCTACGACTCAGACTTGTATTGGTGCCTCCAGCATCCAAAGATATCCTCTCCCCATCACCCTGCATAGGGGCGCTTGATGTAGGTTGGCGGACCTGTCACTTGCTGAGGCCGGGACGAACCGTGCCTTTGGAGGGTTGTCGTTGGTGGACCGGTTGTTGGCTGCGACCCTGCGCAATGTTTGTTCTGTCGCTTTCTTTTCCTCTGGGGGCTTGATTTATCATCTGATTCGATCGAGACATCAAGACGGCGCCGGGAGAAGAGCGCTAGCGGACGGGCAGGCAAGGCCGATGCAATGCGGGCCGTTGCTTTTGCATGTTCCTGCGCCCATCCGTCCCAAGGTTTCCCATCTTCGGATTTGTCTGTCCCTCTGTCGTTGGGAAGCGACACGTCAAAATGACCTATTTATTTCGGAGGGGTTCTGCGGCTTCGCGTGTTTGCTCTTCGCGCTTCAGGGGGCGGCGCAGACCACGCCGGCGGAAGACCCAGGCCTGGACAAAAACGCGCGCTGGCTTGCCGGAGAAACACACCACACACTCACACGCACACACACTACAAAAAAAAGGGAGGGCGCTTTCTCGGCGCGGTGCGGTCCCTTTCGCGGGGTTGCTTTTTTTTCGCGGGGCCTTCAATTAGTAGGGGCGGGATGTGCACAAGCAAGGAGGGCCGCAGGAACATCAGATCAGACGTCCGATGACGAGGAGGTGGTGGTATATTTTTTTTCTCAAGAGGCTGCATGATGCACCGGATCGAACCGTGCGCCGCAGCGCAGCGCAGCGCATTGCATGACGCAGGAGCAGTCAGGTTGCATGAGGCTACGTACCTTACCTTACCTAAGTGGTAGCGCAGCGCAGCAGCGCCGTTTCTTTTGGGCTCCCGTTCCTCTGGCCTCCCTGATTTCCTGTTACGGCTGTCTGTGCTCTGCCGCGACACGGCGGCCAGCGGCCAAACGGCCAAACGGATGGAAAGGTCATCCAGCCCGGGACAGTGCGAGCCTGAGCGTCGGATGATGGGGGAGCGAAGGCATTCGGGTCGTCCGAGAGGGGAGGGCATGTGCCAGACGTGTTTCTCGTGGGACCGGGGAATTGATGGCCGCTAATGCAACCCCACTGGCAGTGCCAGACTCCTGGGACTGCGGTGGCTCTCAAGCTGGCAGTGGCTCTGGCAGTCATCTCCACTGTGGTGCATTCTCAACTAACTTACAGTTCCTTGTCGCGTCTCAGCGCGTCTCGTCGCGAATTGCTTGAATTCGTCCCTCCCTGACCTTTGCGCGCCATCTTCCTTTACGAAGCTGCGTCTCCCCTCAGGATCAACGGACGGAAAACTCTGTCAGGCGGCAAGTGTGGCAAATCACAATGGAGCTGCCTACGCACTGGCGAGGTTGGTGGACAAGGGTCCTGAGCAGCCTTGATCCCAGGTCCTACTTTCTCCCCCCGCCCCCTGCCCTTCTAGTTTTGGAGACTTCCCACCGTCTGCCGGGGAATCGGACGACGCCGCCGCTTGGTCGCCGACTGAAGTTTACGCCGGAGACGAATTCCCCCTCCTTTCGACGGAACAGAGAACTTTCCAGACGCCAGCCCAGGCACGGTACATCATACCTTGGCTGCTTGGGCACCCAGATCCCCGGGGTGCCTGGGCCCGAAAGTGCCGGTGGACCTGACGGCTCGCCGGCCGGCATACGCCGGTGGAGCTTCAATCTGGCGGCATTGCTTTCTCCCAACGGCAGCGGGAACCATGCCTGAGGAGGGGAGAGGGAGGACGCGACGGTTGCCCTTCCCGGACGCTCAGCTAGCCGGCCGTCTTCCCGCGGTGATACGAAGTCGCGACCTTGGTGACAATGGGGCAGATGTTGCTTGCTTGTTGGTGGCACGATGACGGAGGGCAAGGGGGGGTGGCATGTGACTTGCTGGGCATGCACTTTGATCTCCGACGAGGCTGGACAGCTTGTCATTCGCTCGAGCCTGTGTCTCTCGGTCCCGGGAATCCGGTTGGACGTGATTGCTCTGCTCTGTAGATGCTAGCGAGCGGCGTGTATCGATATCAATGAGCGCTCTCATCAACACGTCGAGGGCAGCCCCACCACATCCGCTGGCTCTGTCTCTTCCGCTTCGCAAGCGAGTTCCCAGAAGTCAAAACTTGGTGCATCGGGTCATGATTTGTCACGTTCAGCTACACTATCCTCGGGCGTGGGGTTGCATTATCAATGTTGAGCCTGAGATACGGTACATTGCAAGACATCACTGCGTTGGGTTAGCAGGAACGGCAAGACAGAGGAAGAGCTTGATTACTCACGGCCTTTCCTTCAGAGGCATTTCGCCTCGCACCTTGTCGGCTTCGTCGACTTTGATGTCGATGAAGCCGAGCTCACCCGCGGCACCATCCTCAGCCTCACCTCCTTCGCTTACACCCTTCAGCCTCAGGACCACCCTCCCCCACGGGTCGACGACCATGCTCCTCCCCCAGCTCGCCCTCTTCTCGTTGTGCCTGCCAACCTGCGCCGAGGCGACGACCCAGCTCTGCGTCTCGACGGCCCTGGCCCGGAGCATGATCTCCCAGTGGGCCTCGCCGGTGCGCAGGGTGAAGGCGCTGGGGAAGGTGACGACCTGCGCCCGCTTGCTGGGAGAGAACCACGGCACGTTCGGGTCCGTAGGCTGAGTGAGCGCCAGGCTGGTCTCCGGGAAGCGGATGTCGAAGCATATCAGACTGCCGATGAGGCCGACGGGCGAGGGAAAGGGGGCAGTCAGGGTCTTGCCCGGCTGGACCGTGGCGCTCTCGCGCAGGGCGCCGTAGTCGAAGACGTGAAGTTTCGAGTACGTCTCGTCTTCCCGCACACTTCCGTCCGGATGGATGTAGATGGCGCTGTTGAGGAGCTTCTTCTGGCCATCGTCCACGCTTGTCACGTCGTGGATGCCAACGTGGACGGCGAGGGAGTGAGACTTTGCGGCCTCACGTAGTCCCTGCACGAAGGGCGAGGCAGCCTGAGATACGCCCAGCTCCAGCGACTCCTGAGCGTTAGAGGCAATGTAGTCAGATGCCTCTGGCAGGAACAGCACCTCGATTCATCGTCAGCTCCGCAGTCGTCGACCAACGAGGGAAGCGCACCTTTGCACCGCCTCTAGCCGCTTTGCTGACGAGGCTGACACACTGTTCCAGATTCGCCCTCATCGACGCCGTGGAGGTGATCTGCCCTACCGCCTGCGCGGTGTCAGTCGTACCATCATTCGAGACGGGAGAGTGTACGGGTGGTGCCTTGCATACCGCGATCGCCATGGTCTCAGACCCCCGCTTCGAGATGGGCCCAGAGCTTGCCGAGACGGCCCTGGAGAGAATGGCGTGATGTGATAGCGGGCGAAGCTTGCTTGCGCTGGTGCTGCCCGGGTAACGATGCTCGTTCTCATCAATTCTCTTCGCCGTGTTCCCTAAAGGAAAAGAAGATTGTCAGCTGTATGACTCCTGTACTAGCACAGCGCTTCGCACTTCTACTAGGCGGGTCTAGGCACGCCCCACATCTGCATTTGGCTTACGATAGTGCCACGGCGGCTCAATGTGGTGAGAACTGAGGCTTGGACGTGGCGTATTCACAGTGGACTGACGTGGATTTTCAATCTTTGTCTATCCATTTCTTGCCTGGGAAGAGGCCGCAGTCCCCATAATCCCAGGTCGCTGTCTACACCCCCGCATGATTAACGATACATGGCAGTCCCCGTTACCTGCCCCACCCATCATCCTAAGCTCCCAGTCCCTTCAACACGTAGTGATTTTTCAGTCGAGACTGTCCCCTGGGCTCTGAACCAGAGCCGAATTTCCGAAATTTGCCCACGCGGTTGTGAAAGAGAAAAAAAAATACAAATCCAACGCCTGGCTATCTGTGCAAAACAGAGTAAGAAAGCAAAGAGCTAATCGAGCAACGAAAGGAGCAGCGGGAGCTAATCCACTGGCTCCGTGTCGAATGTGCCCTTCCTAGTATGCAACCTGTTAGGTCTAGTCGCGTGGCTTCGCCATCCGAGTTCTCGAATCTGTTTTGCCGCGTTCTATCGCGGGTTGGACAGATCCAGGTGGATATAAGCTCGTTGCAAGGCCTGAGACTCACGCCCGTCCTCCTCCAATACGGCAACCCAGTCCCGGAGCTGTATGTTCTTCCCCTTTTCCTTGTCTTCTCGCCATTGTCCCAGTCGATTACGAGACTCTGTCGTGAGAGGCTGAGGGCCTTGCTGAGGTGCAGGACCTCCCCCAAGACTGGCCTTACCGCCGATGCCGCCCTTGGCAGGCGTACTGGTACCGCTGCGAGCAGCATTCATCCAGTCGTACGTCTTGCCCTTCTTCTTGTTTCCGAAGAGACTGCTCTTGCCACCGAGTCCAGCGAACATGCTACTGGTGAGATTCTGGTTGGCGTGATTATTGGCTTCCGCGGTCTTGGCAGCCTGTTGCTTCTTGGTCTCTTTCTTCGAAGGAGCCTTCTCACCCTCTGGCGCCACCGACCCAGGTGTGCCAGGTGCGATACTATTCGCCCGGGATGGCGCGGAGCCTGAATCTGGGATGCCGTCTTTGCGCTTCTGTCGCTTCCGTAAGCGCGCTTCTTCCCACTCACGCTCCTGCCTCGCGAGCTCCCTCATCGTAGTGGTCATGTAGGACGAGATCTTGGGAAGCTTTTTGGGCGGCCCGTCCTGACTCGTATCCATGGCATCGACCGGTCCTGTTCTATTTTAGTAGGTGCTTCTCAACAATCTTAGGCGCGTGATACTCACGCTTTCGGTCAGCTGCGCCATCGGCTGGCGTGCCATCGGGATTCAGCCCATCTACTTCCAGTGTTTCTGGTGTCTCCCGATTCAGAGGCGCAGCCGCTGGCTCCCACTCCTCCGGAATCTCACCATGGGAAGTCTTCTGCCTGTGCGCGGCAACCACCCCAGCACCCTCCACCAAGTCTCGTAAGCGGGTCTTAGTCGCGATAGACAAGAGCGCCATCTGGTCTACCAAGAACGCGTCATGAGGTATGAATGAGCCGGTCGTCGTGACCACAGCTTGGTCAGGTCCCAAAACTTTCGTTTGAACGGTAACGGTTGGGTCGGAATCCAGTTGTGGCACCTTCATCTTGCCAACGTTCTGCTGAGGGTTCTTGAGATCAAGGTTCAAACCGAGGTTGTGCTCCCTCGCAGCCTTCTCTGCTCTCCGGTGTAGAATAGCAACTAGTAAAAACGGATCATTCACTTCCTGGGTACGTTGAGCTGCCAGTCGCACCGCCGACTCGTTGAAAGCTCTCTCCGCTGCTTGGGCTTCAACCTTGGCCTGCTCCTCCTCGGCATTCGGCTCTGGGGGTTGGTTCGCAGGGCCAGCTCCGTAGAAAGAGCCCTTTCCTCCAGGCGGGTATTGGGAGTATCCGTTCCGCGCCTCGGAGTCGAAGCTGCTGGAGTACATGTTTGCCATGTACTGCTCTTCCTCTCGCAAGTCAATACCCGTGCCAGCCAACGTATCCATCGGGTCGTAGTCGTATTCCTTGGTCGGCTTGTCGGCTGGACGCTGAGGAGGGCCCATGGCTCCATTCTGGCTAGGCGGGGTCACGGCCAAAGTCGCATTGGTGTATTGAGGTGTCGCCATGCCAGGGGTAGGAGGTTGTGGCGTCTGCAGAGGCGGCGTCGGAGAAGGTCGCGCTTCGGGAAGGTTGAGGATAGGCGTAGAGACACCGTTTGCGTAGGGCGTTTGTTGTCCCGGCAAAGCAGGGCTCTGCACATTCTGGGGCGACCCCGTGCTGCCAGGAGTCCCTGCGCCGGGCACTGGACTCATCGCGTAGGGCGAGTTTGCGTAGGGCGAATCAGGCTGTGACTGAGGACCGTCCGTGCGCACTCGTTTCGGGGGAGGTGCGAAAGCCGACTGTGAGGCTGCAGGTGAAGGACTGTGCTGCGACGGAGGCGAGAATGCCGGCTGGTGCGCTTGAGGTGTAGGCTGCGCCATATTGAAGGGTTCTCATCGAGGTTCGTGATGGGCAGGCGAAATAGCGAGGGCGGTTGCCGTGCGTTAAGAGTTGTGCACCCAGCAGGCCATGAAGCCCGTCACGGTAGCTATAGCTCCTCGCATCCGATGCGCGTAGGTTTCGTTCGTCCTGTCGATGGGTTCGATCGCAAATGCGTGGGAATCTCTGCCGTCTAGAGTAAGAGATGCGGCGGCAGGGCAGCGGAGCCTTTTCTGGGCGTCTGGGAGAGGTGACTCGGTGTTCACTTCGCGGGACAATGAGAGTGAAGTTAGAGTTCAGATGGGGGGATCGCGTTCATTTACAGTCACGTGATACATCTCCTCACGTCAACCATCACCCCTGTCCGATGATTAGCCGCCGCTGCTGTGGATCGTCCTTGTCCCTAGCACTTCATGCGCCAATGCGACTGCAAGGCTAAGGTACCTTAGCATTGTTCTCCCTTGCATCGTTGTTCAGGTCACGGTCACATCTCTCCGCCAATCCAGCGAAGGCCGTCGCGGTCTCTCGAAGCCTCTGCAGCTAATGATTGCGACGACTGACGGCTAATGTGATCTTGTCCCGCGACTGCCTAGGTGCAAGCGCAGCGATGGCATCAAAACGAAAGGCTGCGGCCATGAACTCGGCTGCCAACGAGGAGCCAGTCGATCCGTCCGACGAGCTGTTATTTCTGGCATTGGGAGGTGGCAACGAGGTCGGCAGATCTTGTCACATCATTCAGTACAAGGGAAAGACCGTAATGGTAAGTTGCGAACGCGTGTTGGAAAGATTTGGGCTCGGGCTGACCAACCCTTACAGCTTGACGCCGGTCAACATCCCGCATACGATGGCCTTGCCGCACTGCCCTTCTACGATGACTTCGATCTCAGCACAGTCGATGTGTTACTTATCAGCCAGTAAGCGCTCCCCCCCGTCCCCCGAACCCCTCGTAGCATACAGGAGAAGGACAAGCGATGGTATTCGATCTTGGGATAGCATGCGTCGCCGCGCACCTTATAACCTTTGCGCTCTCTTCCATATTCCAGATGAATAGACTATGTTTTCTGCCCCTTTCGTCTCGCCCTGCCCGCTGTGACGCTGGCGACCTTGATCCCCGAATACCTAAGCCTGGTCCATATCCCGACATCTTGGAGGATCCATTGGATAGAGCACCTCAGCTGACCTGATTGTAGTTTTCACGTCGACCATGCAGCATCGCTCCCATATGTCCTCGCAAAGACCAACTTCCGTGGCCGTGTCTTCATGACCCATCCCACAAAGGCCATCTACAAGTGGCTCATTCAAGACAGCGTCCGCGTCGGCAACACATCCTCCAACCCAACAACACAACCGGTCTATACGGAACAAGACCATCTTAACACCTTCCCTCAAATCGAAGCCATTGACTACCACACCACACATACCATCTCCTCTATCCGTATTACACCCTACCCCGCCGGTCATGTGTTGGGCGCGGCGATGTTCCTTATCGAAATCGCGGGACTGAACATATTCTTCACCGGCGACTACTCCCGCGAGCAGGATAGACATTTGGTCTCTGCCGAGGTCCCCAAGGGCGTTAAGATTGATGTGCTGATCACAGAGTCAACGTACGGAATCGCCTCGCACGTTCCTCGGCTAGAGCGCGAGCAAGCCCTCATGAAGACCATCACATCGATTCTCAACCGTGGCGGGAGAGCCCTACTTCCTGTTTTCGCGCTGGGACGTGCCCAGGAATTGCTGCTCATCTTAGACGAGTACTGGGCCAAACATCCCGACTTCCAGAAGTTCCCCATATACTACGCCAGCAACCTGGCCAGGAAATGTATGCTCGTCTACCAGACCTACGTTGGTGCCATGAACGACAATATCAAGCGTCTCTTCCGTGAGCGCATGGCCGAGGCTGAAGCCACTGGTGACGGGAAGGGGAAGGGTGGACCTTGGGATTTCAAGTTCATTCGTTCACTGAAGAACCTTGATCGGTTTGACGACGTGGGTGGATGTGTGATGCTTGCAAGCCCTGGTATGTTGCAGAATGGTGTGAGCCGGGAACTCTTCGAGCGATGGGCCCCGAGTGAGAAGAACGGCGTGATTATCACAGGTTACAGTGTTGAGGGCACCATGGCTCGACAGATCATGCAGGAGCCCGATCAGATCCAAGCGGTCATGTCGCGCAATCTAGCGGGAGCGAGACGTGGTGGCGACGATAAGGTCCTGATTCCACGACGGTGCAGCGTTGCAGAGTATTCCTTCGCTGCTCACGTTGATGGCGTAGAGAACAGGGAGTTCATCGAAGAGGTTCAGGCTCCGGTGGTCGTAAGTTGCCCCTTTTCCAAATGAGCTTCACCCCTTTGCGCCTGACGGGAAGCAAACAAAGCAGGGCTTTTCCAAACAGCTCGCTGACAACGTCCAGATCCTAGTCCACGGCGAGCAGCACAACATGATGCGCCTCAAATCTAAGCTGCTCTCCCTCAACGCCTCCAAAACCACCAAGACGAAAGTATTCTCCCCACGCAACTGCGAGGAACTTCGCATCCCCTTCAAATCCGACAAAGTCGCCAAGGTCGTCGGCAAGCTCGCCTCCATCCCACCTCCCCTGCCTCATGCCGAAGGCGAGCAACCCAAGCAGGACGAGGACCCAGCGCTAGTGAGCGGCGTGCTGGTACAGAACGACTTCAAGCTCTCCCTTATGGCGCCCGAAGATCTCAGGGAGTACGCCGGTCTGAGCACCACGACGATAACTTGCAAGCAGCGTCTGAGGTTGAGTGCTGCCGGTGTTGATCTAATCAAGTGGGCTTTGGAGGGCACGTTTGGAACTATCGAGGAGCTCCCCGAGATGCGGCAGGCAAACAGCAACGGCAAGGTCGTCGAAGAGGATGGCGACTCCGCGGCGCAGCCGGATGAAGCAGATGAAGAGGTTGGTCGGTTGGTAGCAGCTTACCTCGTCATGGGCACTGTCACAGTTCGTTACAGAGCGGCAGGCGATGTGGAGTTGGAATGGGAGGCCAACCTCCTCAACGACGGCATCGCAGATTCAGTCATGGCGGTCTTGTTCTCGGTCGAGTCCTCGCCCGCGGCCGTCAAGCAATCATCGTCCAAACACTCCCACTCCCACTCTACGCCCGAGGGCAAAACAAACCCACACGCAAAACCCTCTCCCGCCGACCGTCTGGAGCGTCTCCTCTGGTTCCTGGAGGCGCAGTTCGGAGCGGATAACGTCTCACCCGTCGAGACGCCAAAGTCGCTTCGCCAAGATGGGGTCAAGGAAGAAGCCGACGCCGAGAAGATGGATACAGACGACAGCGAGAAGGACCGGGAGATTGAACGGCTGCACAAGATGGGCATCCCCGTACCTGGTGTGCAGATCACAGTGGACAAGATGCAGGCAACTGTGTGGCTGGAGGATCTGGAGGTTGAGTGTAACAACAAGGTTTTCGCAGATAGGGTACGGGCTGTGGTCGAAAGGGCGGTTGAAGTTACGGCGCCTCTCTGGGGATAAAAGGACATTCCAGGATTTAGGATTTAGTATCACATGTCGACGTTCGTGGGGAGTAATTGATCACCGAGTTTTAAACCAAAGTAGCGACGTCTAGGACAATCGATGCATTCCATTCAGACAAGCTCTAGGCATGTTGGCTATCATACAAAAGAGGGCTGAGTATACTACTAACCCTATGCGCGCGAGTAATGATGAGCAAGGAAAATAGTAGTTCTACACCCTTCAACCCAGGTACTCCTTCAGATCCTCAGATTCTTCTAGCAGAACGTCAAACGAGAATGGCGCGAATGGCCAACCGTTGAACTCGGCAAACTTCGAGAACGACTCGACCCATGCGAGACGAAGCGAGTGCAACATTGCAGAGGTACCTTCCATACAAACGAGAATGGCGATGGTGAGGAAGAACCAGGCATAGAAGCAGACGACAATCATAATGACACCGCCGACGCCGCCAGTCGTGAGGGCGGGCGCCATGGTCATGCTCCAGAGGACAACGGAAAGCTGTTGATGGGCAAGAGACAGAGCCCACAGACGGAGGTAGGAGGCAGTGTGGGAGACACAGTTAAGACAGAATTCTACATAACGTTAGCATAGGGCCATGTGCGGAACTCTGTGTCAAGCTTACCGATGGTGTGAATGACCTGGTGGATCATCTCCTCGCTGAACTCGAATTCCTCGTGCTCGTCTTCGATGTTCTGTGAGATCATAGCTACACCTTCACCATCATCCATGCTGTCGCCATGTCCGTTGGGCTGACCGTCGCCATCGTCGTCACCATCCAGCGCACTGACACGGGAAACCTCGCCGATACCGCGGTAGCCCTTTGCGCGAGCGCGGTTGTGCTCCCAACGAAGGTAGAAAGGCTTCAACAGAAGCAGGATGGGGACTTGAACGAAAGCAAGTAAAAGAAGGATAACCTGGACCGCCTCCTGACCCCTGTAAAGACGCTCGCCATCAGCAAGAGTACCGGGCTGCAAGAACATGTAGATCAGCATGTTGAGCAGACCGGGTGGCTGAGCGCCAGCAGCTTCCCAGTCGACGGACCACTTGTAGATGATGCAGATGACCAAGTAACCAAAGATGGACTGGAAGAAGATCATACCGGGGACGAAGTTGCCCCAGATATCGATCGGCTTCTTGAAATGTCTGGCGTTGATGAAGGAAAAGCACAATGAGTACGTCATGTGAGCCCAACCAAGAATGATGGACATCTTCATCTTGTATGAGTTGCTGAAGAGAAGGTCGTTGTCGGTGCCGTGCCAAGCGTAGTCGAGGCCAAAGGGGTAGCGGTAACCTTCGTCGTTCAGCTCAGCAGTGACCGGCATGCCCTTCGTCCAGCCCTCGGGCTTCTTGAACTCCCAGGCCGAGGGGAACAGGGTCATTGACTTGGAGAAGGCGTCGTTGTAGATGAGACCGGTGAAAATGGAGAAGACTGCCATAACCAGGGCAATGTAGCGACCATAGAAGATCATGGCGAACAGCTCAAAGGTAACCTTCTTGAGCGACTTCTCCCAGTAGATCATGGCAAGAGCAGCGGACAACATGATGATGGCGTGACCAAAGTCACCAAACATGACGGCGAACAGGAAGGGGAATGTGATAATGACGGGCATAGCCGGGTTGACTTCCTGGTAGGTTGCGGTACCGTAGGCGTTGACAATAGTTTGGAACCCCTCGGTGAACTTGTTTGTCTTGAGGTACGTCGGGGGCTTCTTGTTGGTCTTGATCTCGTTGATGATAGAAGGGACCGAAAGACCAGCGCGATTGGTAACGTCCTGCAGGGTTGAGCGAATGAGAGGAAGATCGTTGGTAGGGCACCATCCCTCAGCAATCAGTGTGCGGCGGGCACGGTCGTAAGAGAAGTTGTTCAGCGTGCTGTAGACGGCCTTTTCCTTGGACACGAGAACCATCCACGCCGACAATGACTGCGAGATCTGGTTGAGCTCCGCCTCGAGGGTAGTCTGGGTGTTGCGCAAGACGTTCTGCACATCCTCGAGTCGGTTGTTGACCTCATGGATCTGGTCCCGGCGGAGGTCGCTGTTCTCGTCGACACTGTAGACATCGGCACCCATAGACTCAGAGATCTTGCGAATCTTGGCAAGGATCTCCTTGCCGTGAGCAAAGATGACGAACACGTTCTTGTTGATAGCCTCGTTGTTGGTCGGGTCGATCAACGGCTCGGGGATTTCGGACTGGTTCATGTAAAGGTTACCGCGAAGTGTACGCCAGAGGATACGCTCGAAGGCACCAATGCGATCCCGGTTGATCACACCGGCAACAAAGCCAATGTTCATGCCCGAGAACGAGCGATCGACGTCGGGAGCCGAGTTGTGCTGCTCAACATCCGACAACAACGGCGCGTCATCATCCTCAGTCGAGGCTCGGATCTCATCCACGTTGCCGTGAGCGCGGTCAAAGAAACTACCCGCCTCGCGCAGAACCCAACGCCACTCGGTAAGATCGCCCTCTCGCTTCTTGAGTGTCTCGTAGCTGTCGTTGAGGGCCGAGACTCGCTGCTCAAGCTTCTGGCTGCGCTCGGCAAGTTCGTCGATTTCGGTGGTGGAAGGAGAGGCAAGACGCTCAACATCAAGATCCAGCTTACGGAGCGTGATGCCCGTCTTCTCCATCTGGGCATAGAAGTAACCTGTCAACTTGTCAGTCGGGGCGTCATGGCGCGGCGCACGGTGGGGCGGACGTACGAAGCTGTCGTTCGACATTGTCGAGACGTCGAATCTCCTGGGTAAAAGTACGTTGGAAAGCGCTGACGTCCTCATTCAACTACCGCCCCGACATTAGCATTTCGACGTTTCTGACATACGTGACGCAGGGAGCTTACGTCGCGGAACTGGCAGAGGCCCAGCTCGCCGAGCGCGGTGACGACTTCCCGACCGATTTCGTTAGAGACATAGAGCTGGACCATGCTCATATCCGCAGAGCGGAAGGGGGTGTCCTGCTTTGGAGCCATGGTGATGCGGGTTGGCGGACTCCAGGGACCAGCTGTAGGAGGTTGGAGGTGGTTAGCTTTGGCTGCCAGGGATGACGGCAACCTGGCAGTCGTCACATTGTTGCTGCGTGTTGGCGGGAGCGCGGTTTATCCGGTGGGAGCCACGTCACGTGCATCATCGTTACACCCCCTGACGCCTAGGCGGCGACGACCACCTGCAATTGTTGGAATTGGGAAGAATTGACGCTACCATATTGCACGTATTGACAGGTTCACTTCATTGCTCTTGTCTCACACAGAAATGGGCCACATCGAGTTGACCTTCCTCTTACATTTTCTCTTCACAGCCCGACCAGCTCGGTACGTAATTTACAGCTTCAGAACAGCTCAAACAGACGAGTGAGATCAATCATTATATCAGGTTCTTCAATCATACTCATACTTCATTTCGTCTATCGCTAAACCGCCAACGTACAAGAAAGAGAGCTCGCTAAACTTTTTGATATCTTTTTATCCGTTTCACATTTCCCAAACTCCGTGCTTAAATGCTCTGATCGAGGAGAGAAGTGACCTTTTCCGCCGCGCCGCTGGAAAGGATTGGGATAACGGCGCCATGCGATGCTAATACCACGCCGGAAAACAGGAAATTCAAAGTCGTCGCCCAAACATGAATGAACCGTACATACCACCAACCTCAGCAACAGCAACAGGGATCTTCCGCATGCCCCAACTGTCAGCACCCATCTTCCAGGGCCTTGCACCGTTATCATATGTGGTACCATCGTCGTTCAGACGTACGAGCCAGTAGCGGCTGCCAAACTCCTTTGCGGTCCAGCCAACGCGCTGAAGAGACTTCTTGTTCTTCGCGCAGCGCTCGTAGGCTCGCTCTTGAACTTCGATGACGTGCAGGGGAGCAGATTCAATAGAGAGCAGCTCGCTGCCGCTGCCGAGCCGGACTTCGAGGTCGGAGATGTCGAGATACTTGAGGTTGTGGGGCTGCCATTGATTGTCGTGGTAGAACAGCGACTGGATCTCGCCGAGGTCGAGACCGCGGCCGAGAGCGAGCTCCTCGAGATTCTGAGTGAGGGGTTGCAGGAGCGGGATGTGCGAAGGATCCATTCGGCTGCCCTTCAAACTCAACGAGCGCAGGGTTGAAGGAAGCTGAGGCAGGAGCTTGTCAACATCCTCCTTCCCAAGCAGCAAATGCGTGCTCGCGTCAGTCGCCAAGCTGAGGTACACCAACGAGTCCTTCACAGCAGGGTGGGAAGTGATGAATCGGGTCACCGCCTCCGACGAGAGCTCCTTGCACTTGGCCAGGTTCAAGTGGGTGATCCTCGCCGACGCGGGGATCGCCTCCAATGCCTCATCAGTGACCCTCGTGCCGGCAACATCGAGGTGGGTGACCTTTTGCAAACGCGGGAGAATCTTTTCGAAGACCGCGGACGGCAGGTTCAGGCATTTGTGGAACGACAAACGCGTGATGTTGAGCGTCTCAGGCCACTCTTCCTCCGTTACTATCTTGAACGCGTTACGGAACGCAGGCGAGGAGCAACCACAGAAATCAATCGCCCGCATCCTTGGAAGTTCAAAAAATAACTTTCTGAGCACCTCCGGACCAAGGTCATCGTCGACATACTCCTGGGCCAAGAATTCCTTCAAGTAAGGCGTCAACTCCAGGCACCGGGCAAGGGTATCGGCCGTCAGGTTTCGGGTGTTGGCGCGCTCGCTGGCACTGGAAAAAATGGTGGAGGGATTGAAGTGGCTGAAGTCGAGGCGGCGGACGATGGAGGCCAGCGAGGGGTAGTTTGTGACGGTGGAAAGGAACTTGCGGAAGATTCGTGAGTGGGGGATGGTGATGTGGCGGTACAGGGTGTTGAGGGTGGCTTGGTGGAGGGCTCGTGAGGTCATGAGAAGGGCCATCAGGTCGGCGTTCCGCGTGGTGAGACCGTTTGGAGGAAGCTCGACGACTAGGAGGTCGATGATGTCGCCTGAGAACGTCAGCAGCCACTCAATTAGTATTTCAACTGCGGGTCAACTTACCTAGAATCTCGCTTGGGAGAAGTTCGAGAGGGGACTGTCCAGTAGCAAAGGTGGTCTTGGGCTTCTCAGGCTTAGGCGTCTGCGGGGGGCTCCAGCTCATTGCCAGATTCCTCAGGTTCTCATGGCTTCTGCTCGCCTTCTTCCCCTTCAGCGGAATCTCCCTCCATCCCTTGAAGGTGGGCGCCGGCGCCCAGAAGCCATGGAGCCTGCTGCCCGGCTGCGTCAAGGGCGCATGGAACGTAGGCTGAGGGATCTCGACCGAGGGCGACTCGTCAAAGACTGAATCGGCCTCATTGGTGTAGCTCGAGATCTTGGACCTGGTGAAGGTCTGGGCGAGGCCGTCGTCGTTCTCGCGAACTGAAGAGAAAGACGAACGCGCCGTCTTGTCGGAGGGAGAAAGGGCACCAGTGCCCAATGCCATTGCAATGCTACGAGTCGTAGTCGTCGTGTCTTTGTTCTGGTTCAGGACAGCGTTGGTGTGGTCGAGGTCGAGCACCATGGGGTGGTGCTCGGCATCATGGTGACCGGCCATATATGGGATTTGTCCGAGGTAGGGCGTCTGGGGCAGATGACCTCGAATTCTGTTCTGCTGTGCACGGCCGAGTCGGTAAGTGATCCGGTCCGGCAGCCGCCAGGTATTGGCAGGGGCACTTTCTGGCTGCGAATGCACCGACGTTGGGAAGGACAAGGGGCGGTTGTCTTTCTATTAGTCAAGTGATGCTGGGTTTAGGTAACGAGAAGTATGAGGCGATGCGGGGAAGGAGTTAGACCATGAGTTGGCGTCTTGTCGTTTGGATGAGCACTGCAGGTGTAGCGTCCAGGAAGGGAAAGTAGCCAGCTGGTGAAGTAATAGATTGGTCAAGGGGGACGAGTGTGGTCGAAACGAGGGAGGGTGTCGTTGTTAAAGCATAGGTGAGGGTGGCTGAGGACGAGGAGCAGCTGCGACTCCGGAGCTCGAAGATGACGGCAACTCGTCGAACAGCAGTCGGAGTTAAAATGGGAATTAAAGTTGGCAGCCATCGCGCCCCAGCAGAGGCAATGACCGGCCCTGAGAAAATCCTCACATTGAGTAATGGAATCCGTCAGGTGAGCAAGCAGAAAATTGAATCGAGTCTTGCGCGCCATCGCGATTGGACAGGCATTTGGTAATGAGAACTGCGCCTGGGAGGCTCCAGGGCCCTGACTGACAGCTGTGCAACCAGACCGTGCGCTGGAGGCTAGTTGCAAAACGTAATGGTTTAATAACACGGCCTGCATCCAGAACCGCCAGAAGGACCCGTGACCAGTCCCAGAAAACCATGGAATGAGATTCTGGAGCTTCCCCAGATTGCTAATGCTGCTGGCGCTCTGGTGCGATGCAGGCAAATGCTACGTTTCTCTGCCATCAAATCTAAGAGCCTTGAGAGCCGTCCACCTGCTGAAAGTCGAAGGCAGACAGTTCATGCCGCCGACGCAGGTATTGCATGTCTGTCTCGCCCTATGACGCCACTCTGGGCTTCACAGCGCATCTCCAAATCCGTCTCGGCCTGTCCCTGCACTCGTTGCGTCAGATCGCCGTACGGGTTACGCAGGAATTCGCAACTGGTTGCTGCCTCTCGCAGTCATTCACAAAGACAAAGCCCCAACACACTCCAGGCTGCTTGCCTCCTTGCCACCGTGACTTGGTGCGACATCGCTCAAGGGCCGGGCACTTCCCGTCTTCGGCGTGTCACGCTGGCTGAGGTACCTTAGGCTGGTTGGCCACTGCGCTAGCCACACCAGCATCAACTCCGTGTCCGAATCGCGAGGAGCTAAAAATTTCCCCCTGCTCCAACGCCGAGGCCAGCCGAGCTTTTCCATGACGGTTCAAAATGCCATGGTCATTGAGCGCCCCTTTCGCCCACTTGTATTTTCGCGTTCACAGCACTGTATTGTGTGCTCAGCCGGACTTTCAGCAACGATTGCACCACCCAGTCAGGCCGTGATGCAAGCAGCAATGTCCACGTGCTGGCTGGCCTGAGAGACCGCCCAACAGCCCTCCGTAGACACCGATGCGGCTCCGCCCACTAACGTCATGCGTGCCTGAATGCGTTGTCGCCCGCATCCCTGTATTTTGCGGGGAACGTGCTGGCACAAGGTCTTTAGCTGCGTGCGGCTTGCATATGCAACAGCTCTGCCGAGAGAGAAGTGAAAATGATTTTTCACGTTAGAATCATGCCCGCAGTTTTATTGTCTCTCAATTGAAATTTTTGCTATTCGTGAGGGCGGTCAGAAGGAGCGTATAGACTTGCACGAAATTTTGGAGCTGTCATCACTTGTCGAACTGCCTGGTCAAGGTGAGAAGGAAAAGGGGAGACGACAGGAGTACGACGAGCTAAGGTTGTGATCTTGATGCGAATCTTGGACAAAAGAAGGTTTGAAATCGCGCCCATCGTGAGAGACAACGTAAAGATGCCTGTGCAGGTAGGCCTTGTGCTCGATAAACGACTGTTATATCATGAGCAGAACCATGCATCAACGGGGCCGACGAGATGCTCAACACACGAGGCAGTCCATCTATGGAGCAAGCGAGTGATATCCGCCCGCAACCCCTTTTCTTGCTAGCCGACACCCCCCCAAGACGGCTTTGAGCTCGAAATTGGGCCCGAGGCCTTACATCACTGCAAATACCTTCTACTGTGCGTCCCTGCCTGGCTTCATATTCGTTCTTCTACTAGGCCTCGCAGATAGGAGTCTGTCTGCAACACGCTTCCTCATGATCATCTAGTTCAGGCGCAAGAAATGATGGTCAGATTGTAGTTTTTCAACGTATGCACTCATACTTGGCCTCGTCGGGGTGTGCTCGAAGGAATAAACGGGCTGCGGTATCTTGGGCGCAGTCGGCCGAGGACTCGTATGTCCATATAAGTTGTGTATATCTACCGTACCTTATTGAGCAGCAGGTACTTCCTGAACTACCTCCCATTTCCCTTCTTTGTCCCTTTCAATTTCGCCTTGCAGTCCTCACAAAACCACTGCCCCTCTGGCGCGACCCTCAACCCTACACACGCCAAATGGAACCACTCCCGACTACACTCGTCATGATCACAGCCTACCATTTCCCCATAACTAACGCCGTTACAGTAACAGTATCTCAACTCATCTGCGTCGACATCACCGTCACCGCTGGTCATCCCGTCGTCGTCAAGAGGAGGCGGTGCAAGAGCTGCCTGTGAAGCCGTCTTCTTGTGCCCCTTTTTAACACCATTGTCCGTGTTTCTTGCCGACCGAGACCGCGCCGCTTCCTGGAAAGTTGCAAGAGCGGGTGTCGAGGGCTTGCTGGCTCTCCCACTCTTGGTTGTTACTGGTGCTGGCATTGGGCCAGGTGGCTGGGACTCGCTCTTCCGCCGTTGATGGCCTTGTGCCTTCGTATCCCTTGGCTCAGGTGCTGGCGCTGAGACTTCGGTTCGGTCTTCCTTCTTCGTCTCGCTCTTGGCGGGTATGCTGGACTCCTTGATCGAACGCGCATCGCTGCCAGCGCGTGGCGCAGAGCTTGCAACTATATCATTTGGGATGGTTGGAGTGCCGTTGGTTTTGCCTGTCACTGATGGCGGTCGGCTCTTCCCGTTCTCGTTCAAAGATTGGATGGAGTTGCCGCGGGCCCGAGACGTCGCCGGTCGTGATGCGGCGTTTGGGGCAGGGGAGCCTCGAGAGACTTTCGGTTCTGGGAGGGATGATATTATTGGAGAAGACGTGGTGGAGGAAGGTTTCGCGGTAGATCTGCCTTGTTAGCAAAGGTTTTCGCTGGACGGGTGGGTTGGACATACCGTTTCTTAGCCTGACTTGGTCCCCCAGGAAGGGCTCTCCTCTTCTTCGGCTCCGGGCCAGGGACATCGTTTGCACCGCTGCCCTTTGCTTTCGAAGCATTCACACCAGCACCGCTCGCTTCGCGGTCGTTCGCAGTCGAGCCACTAGCAACGTTCTCGGCCTTGCGCTTCTTCGGCGCCGGATTGCCATTGGCGGTGATGCCCAGCCCGACAGTGTTATCAGCAGGCTTACGCACCTTGCCTGCTTTCTTCTCCCTGTTGGGTCTCGAATCGTGATCGTCGAAATCGGAGTCTTGGTGGTGGTTGTTCTTCAGGCTTTTCTTGGCTTGGACTGCTTGCTTCCTAGCGTCGCTGCGAGCGGATACTTCGTCTGCAATTGCTTGAGCCGCCGCAGTTATCGAAGCAGCTCCATCGCGCCGAACGCGCTCATGGTGTGTTGACTTCCCGGTACGGTTTGAGGGGTAAGCCCAGTGTGTCATACTTCCCAGCCTTGATTCCTCGCTGAATTCCTGCTCTAGGTAGGGCCAGACATCCTCGACTCTGGCTAACTGACGCTCGAGGGCATCATTGGCGGTGTTTATGACATGATTCTTCTCCTCGAGAGACACGAGCATCTCTTGGATCTTGAACGATATTTGTCGAAAGAGCTGTCGTCGTCGGAGAATCAGCTGATCGCGGGCCTCTGCTTCCGTGCCCGACGTCGCGCTCCCATTAACTTCGTTCTCTGCCGACCCGTTCACTTTGTTCTGCGAATCAATTTGCATAGCTTCAGGAGCATCCCCATTCGCAGCGTTGCGGTCAATCTGTGACTCGGCAGCCGTCGTCTCCATGGCGCTCGACACCAGATCAAACAGCTGCTCCTCTGGCGCAAAAAGCTTTGCATCCACCTCCCTAAGCAATGTGAAATGCCGAACGAGTTCCTTAGGGAGCGCAGTGATCGTATCAGCGAAGAAGCTTATCGCCGGGAATATGTCCATCGGTTGGCCGCCCGTGACCTCGTCTCTTCCGTCATTGCCCCTAGCGGCGTTGAGCTGGGCGCGCGGCGGGTTCGTACGCGCCTGGCGGAGAGGCTGCGCTCTTCGGTTCGAGCCAGGCTCTGAGAGCGTCGGTTTGGCCGACTTCATGGCTATTGTAGCGAGCGACGTGTTTCGATGAGGGCAGTTTGCGACGTCGTTGACGAGAACGGGGGTGCGGACGGGAGGACGTTCGGGTAGGCGGGCTCCAGAGCGATGAGGAGGATGCTTCGCAGGAAAAACTCAGTATTTTGTTGGAAGCTCTACTAGAGCATGGTGCGTAAAAATGCGAAGACGTCTTGCGAAAGGTTGCGCATAGGTTGGTGGATGGGGAGCAAGTCGTGGGAGTGAGCTGGGCTGGGGGACCAGAGCGAGCGCCCACCTTGGTACATTGTTCAGTACCACCAGATCTTATCCGAGTCCGCTATCGTCCATCCGATGACTTTTGGCGCGATTGGAGTGGAGCTTGAGCATGACCGCATCGGCCAATTGCAAAGTCAGGAGGAGCGACAGCTGTGCTGCGGAGAAATTGACTGCCGCTCCGGATCCCGATTAAGGTATCGATAAGAGATGTGATGCAATACTTGAGCTCGACATCGGAGGAAACAACAGGGGCAGTCACAGGTAAGTTGAAGCAGGTTTGATCGGAATTTGACTTTTACATTGATTTCCAAGAAACTATGGAGAGCTTTAGACTACTTTCTTCGATCTTCGAAACGGGTTGATCCGACACAGCTGCTTTATTCAGTGACGCGTCTCTATTCCTGCAACTACCCTGGAGCAGCGACTGGAAGGTGCCATTACGGCAGAGCCGCACGAAGATATTAACAGTGCGGATGGCGTGTCTTCGCTTCAATTATTGTGTAGGCTCACCGGAACTCTTAGTACCCAACGGGCTACGCAGACGCTGGAAGTCAAGGACACAGACAATGACGCGGGATGAATCAATTGAGTGGTCAAACCTACTCGGGGTGGAACACACCCGGTTGAGGTGGATGTCCTGGTCTGACGAGTATTACCATCAAGAACTGAGTAGCAGTACCAGTAAGATACAATAATAGCACTTCATTTCATAGGATTTTGCAACATGAAGGGCAATATTAAGCAAAGGCTAGCTTTTCCATTCTCCGCTAATGCCTGGACTTAGGAAAATAAGACCCAAAAAATGCCAAGCTCGCACGCCTCCCAAGTTGACCAAAGCGATGAAGGGTATCAGTTCCGCTAATACAATCCCCCCGTACCTCATCTACTCCACAAGTTTCCGCGGCTTACCGCCTGCGTGTCTCCGCCTCGGCGCCTCGTCCCTGTCCTTCTGCTTCAACCGCCACTGCCACTCCAACAACACCCAGACGAAATGATGCAGATCAAAGTCTGGCCACAAGCAATCCAAGAAGAAGATCTGGGTATCTTGATGACATTGCCAAAGCATGAAATCGCTCAAACGCTCGACACCGCTAGTGCGCACAAAGAGGTCGAGGGGCGGGTCTTCGGAAGTATACATGTGTCGTTCAAGGGTGTCAACGGTGATGGTCTCGGGGTTGGGGAGTTGCGAGGCGTCGGAGGGGTCGTCGAGATGATGAGGTGGAGAATCGGGCGGGAGGGTGGTGGATGAAGAGGCGCCTTCGTCGCCATCACCTTGACCCTCTACCTCAACAGGCTCGGCTGCTTGAGGTTGCTTCTCTGGGGACGAGTCGCGAATCGTTGGAAGGGGGCCGTGACCGTTCAGTTGACGAGACAGAATATTCTGTCGTATCCTTGTTTGAGAAAAGGGTGTGTTCTTGGGAGGCGGAGGGGCGAGAAATTCAGCGACGGTCGACTGGATGGCGGTCGTAATTTCGGCTCTTGATGTGTAAGGGAAGCAGATGTTCAGCACGGCCCTGTTGTTGTTGTTGTTGTCAGCGGAGATCGCTCATGCAGAAGAGATGAATATCACTTTTTGTTGTTCCTCGTCCTTCCGACAGCCTTGTCGACGACTTCAAGAACATCCTGTCGGATCATCTCCCTCTGGCCGATGACCCGAACAGCAGCGCCATACCGGTCCAACACGTCGCCATACGTGGTAAGCTGCTCGAGTTTCACCTTGGCAAGCTGCATAAGCCCCTCAACTTCGTACTTCGGTCGGTTGAAGTTCTCGATGCTAAACGCGTAAACGGTAACGGTCTTTACGCCCGCCTTGTAGCAGATCTCCATAATCTAGGACCGTCAGCTTGTAGGTTGCTGTGGGCTTCTGAGCAACATACCCTTGCTAAAGCCTCGAAACCACGGTGGTGGCCTTCTACCGTTTCCATGCGATGACTTCGCGCGTACCGCCTGTTTCCATCCATCTCAAAGGCCACATGTTGCGGCACAGGCCCCTGTTGGAGAGCGCCGATGAGCAGCTCCCTCAGCTGTTTGATAGCCCATTCTCCGGGAGGCGATTCGAAGAGGAATTTCTTCACTAAAGCCCCAATGTCGTTCATGTTCTGCGAATTGGTGGTTTGGGGAGGTTCGTGGCTCGATTTTCGAGATTACGCGGCTGGCCAAGAGAATGCGCTAGGAAGGCAATTGTCGGGTAGTGTCTGTCAGGAATTATGTCGTAGTCTTCAACAAACGAATGTCTGGGGGAACGAGCGTTAAGAATATAGTTAACTTCGGTACATTCAGATGTGACGAATGACGGGTTCTGCCACGAATGTGTAGTGGCGGAGTGGGAGGCCAGCTGGACAGAGCGAGGCTGATGACGACGAGTTCGTTTCTGGATTTGGTGCTGAAAGTCCAGGTCAAGAGGTCAGTTTCCAACTGTTGGAGCTCCGATCTTACGGCGTGTGGACACAGCGCAGGGGTTCATGTGTGGCGCCAATCACTGCCTTTCCTCAGCCACGCCATGGTGATGCTGTAGTGGCGCTGGTAGGCACCCATAGCGCCACCAAGGGTCGCAAGCACTTGATCATAGAAAGCGTAAATTGATTGTATGCGGACTCATCTCGATTCGGGAATTACTTGCGCCTGGATTCAAAGATACCTCCCACGAAGAGCGCGAGGGCTGAGGTAAGGTTGAGCCAAGGTACACAGTTTGGATGTGGCTAAGTGTGGCTTGACTCGACATGTCTAAATTGGGAGATGAATCACGAAGCTGGGGCAGTGTCGATCCGACAGTCGCCTTGGATGGAAATCGAGCCTTGCATGTCTCAAACTCGCGATTTGCACGTCGCCAATACTGGCCAGAACAGGCCTCTCAGAGTAAGGAAGGAGCCTAGGAGCTCTACCCGGAACTGGGGAGACGTAAACAGGTTGTAGTTTGAAGAACAGCCAGGCCGCTCCGACCAGGTGCTGCTGAGAGAAGGGTCTACTCGGCTTTGCATGGATGGCCTGACAACCCAGAAGCCGTCCACCATCGGCCATACTCTGGACACTTAAATTGGATAGGTTCAACAACAAACGTGAGAGCATCTTCACCATGGCCACAACATATCGAAAAGTCGACGAGTTTGGTTGTGAAACCGACATCTTTCAGGCACGTCAGGTTTGGGATTGGTCCAGAACCTTATCGCGCAGGGGCCGACGTCATTACGCTGAATGGTCCAGGACGAACCGCTCCGGCTCGAGCCCGGCGGCGCTTCGGCCTTGGGCATGGTGCACTGCAAACGCTACTCGCAGTGGCCCATGAGTTGTGCTTCCAGTCTTTGTAGCGGTGTATAATTCTCTCTCAGCGCTAAATGGGAAACATTCGACGTGTTTTTCGCCATGGAATGCTAAAAGCCCGGTGCCAGATGCCATACGAAAGGGCCGAGTGATAAAGATGGTGTAGTGGGGTTCCGGCCTGAGGTGAGGGTGAGGTTTTCGCGAGCGATGATCCCCCGCCTCCCTATCGATTTGAGCATCAGCAGCAAATACGGGCCTCGAAATGCCATGAATCGTCGATGGGCGGCAGCTCGAAAACCTTGCTCTGTTCCAGGCAACCAATCGGCCACCGCCTTCTCCTGATTGCGTGTGTGATTGTGACCCTCCTTGTAGAGACATATCTTTAGGTTCTGTAGTAACGGCGGCACGAGCGTCAGAAGCTCCCGCCCCTCCATGTGATCGCGACTTCCCTCACTGCCAATCTTGTCCTCCTGCTTCCCACACCATCTGACCCTTTCCTTTCACGCTTCAAAGACGCATTTGAGATCGCCATGGTTGTCTTTGACGGACACGAGTACCTCACCGAGGAGGAGAGACGCCTTAAGGAGGATCGCGATCGTGTCAAGTACTGGAAGAAATGGGGGCCCTACGTTGCTGAGCGCCAGTGGGCAACAGGCGAGTTCGGAGATCGATCATGGCTGAGGAGCTTATTTGCTAACAATATTTCAGTGCGAGAGGATTACAGCCCCGACGGTGATGCCTGGAGCCGTACGTACTCTACGATTTTACTGACGCACGCCCATCTGACCATACCGCAGATTTCCCGCACGAGCATGCGCGCTCCCGAGCTTTTAGATGGGGTGAAGATGGTATCTCTGGTGTTTCCGACACTCATGGATACCAGAACGTGGCCTTCAGTTTTTGGAACGAAGAAGAGTACGATCCCCAACAGATTCGACCCCGTCATGGAAGCTGGCGGCAGACAGCTGATCTGGTGTAGTGCCTACCTTAAGGAGCGTCTATTTGGTCTCTCCAACCCCCAGGGAAATCATGGAGAGAGCGTGAAAGAAGCTCATTTCCATGTTGACAACACTCCTGTAAGCTGAGCCTGACCGCCCATGGTGGCCTGATACTAACAGCCCTTCAGACCGTAAGCCAGCATCAGCCGAGCCTCGAGACGATCGACTGACCGAACACGCAGCACTCTTATATGAAATTTCTGTACAAGTACCCGCAAAAGAAGTTCCCGTACGAAGATCTCGTCAAAGAGAACGCAAGGCGATCAAGGGAAGAAAAGGAGTATCAAATCACCGACACAGACGCATTCGACGAGAACCGATATTGGGACATCTACATCGAGACGGCGAAGGAGTCCGATGACCCCGAAGAGCTTCTCTTCCGGGTAACAGCGTGGAACAGGGGGCCTGATCCAGCACCGTTACACATTGTCCCCCATGTGTGGTTTCGCAACACCTGGAGCTGGGGTAGAGAGCCCGAGGACAAGAAGCCCTCTATTTCGAGGCACGATGAAGCCTCGGCCAAGTCGAAACATTGGTACCTGGGTGACCGGTATTTCCACTGCTCGCCATCTCCTGGTGTGGGATCGAGCGGAGACGACGTCATGCCAAAGATGATGTTCACCGAGAACGACACCAACTTCAAAGCCCTCTACGACCAGAAAAACAGCCAGCCTTACGTCAAGGATGCTTTCCACCGGCACATCGTGGACAATGAAAAGGGCGCTATCAACCCTGCCGAAACCGGCACCAAGTCTGCGGCTTGGTTCAATTTCAATGAAGATGGCGGCGTAAATCCCGGAGAATGCGCAGGTGAGTTAAAACGATACCCGAAGATGTTAATGTGAGACTTACGGGAATAGTTGTGCGTTTCCGCTTCTCCAAGAAGGACCAGACATACGTCGATGAAGAGGTGTTTGACGAGATCATTGACAGACGCAAGGAAGAAGCCGATGAGTTCTACTATAGACTGAGCCCTCTGCCGATGTCAGATGATGTCCGAAATATTCAAAGACAAGCCTTCTCAGGTATGATGTGGACAAAACAGCATTACTACTTCATCTGGGATCAGTGGGCCAATGGAGACCCCTCGATGCCTCCGCCCCCTGAGAGCCGCAAAGCTGTTCGGAATTCGCAGTGGAAGCATCTTCACTGCGATGATATCTTGTCAATGCCGGACTCGTGGGAGTACCCCTTCTTTGCAGCATGGGACAGCGCGTTCCACTGTATCCCATTGGCGATGATGGATCCTGACTTCGCGAAGAAGCAGCTCGACTTGTTCACTCGAGAGTGGTACCTACATCCAAACGGGCAGCTCCCGGCGTACGAATGGAACTACGGAGATGTCAACCCCCCGGTCCATGCCTGGGCTACTTTCAGGACGTTCAAGATCGAGAGAAAAATGTACGGGCGTCAAGATATCGACTTCTTAGAGCGCGTCTTTCAAAAGCTCCTGTTGAACTTCACTTGGTGGGTGAACCGCAAAGATGCGGATGGAAAAAACGTGTTTGAGGGTGGTTTCCTAGGCTTGGACAACATTGGTCTGTTCAACCGCTCGGAACCTCTGCCTACTGGTGGTGTACTCGAGCAAGCCGACAGCACAGGCTGGATGGCTTTCTACTGTCTGTCGATGTTGAATATTGCGCTCGAATTGGCGAAGCACCGGAGAACATACGAGGACATTGCATCCAAGTTCTTCGAGCACTTCATTTTCATCAGCGATGCCATGACCTTCCGCATGGGTTCCAAGGACGAGGCGTCTCTGTGGAATGAGGACGATGGCTTCTACTACGATGCCATTTCTTGGGGCGGTCCCTGGATTCAGCAGCTGCCTGTAAGGTCACTGGTTGGTCTGATTCCTCTCTACGCCACGGCTACGCTCGAGCCTGAGCTCATTAACAAATTGCCTTCCTTCAAGAAGCGGGTTGAATGGTTTGTTCAGAACCGTTGCGACCTGGCTGAGCGCAACATGGCCAGTATCAGAAAACGAGGCAAAGGCGACCGTATCTTGCTTTCCATTGTCAGCAAGGACAGGCTGGAGAAGATCCTCAAGAGAATGTTGGACGAAGATGAATTCTTCAGCGACCATGGTATCCGATCTCTATCCAAGTATCACAAGGAGAATCCCTTCTCAATGGAGGTCAACGGGCAGAAGTTCGAAGTCGGATACGTTCCCGGAGACTCCAACAGCGGCCTCTTCGGTGGCAACAGCAATTGGCGTGGACCTATCTGGCTTTGCGTCAACTTCCTTCTGATTGAGTCTCTGCAACGATTCTTCTTGTTTTATGGACCCGACTTCCAGGTCGAATGTCCCACTGGCAGCGGCGACTATATGCATCTGGGCAAGGTTTCAGAGATGATCCAGCATCGCCTCCAGCACCTGTTTGTGAGAAATGAGGAGGGTCGCCGAAGTATCAATAACGGCGACGACATGCTGGACTTTGATGAACACTGGAAGGACAATCTTTGGTTCCACGAGTTTTTCGATGGTGACACTGGCCGGGGCCTCGGCTCTACTCACCAATGCGGCTGGACTGGTCTCATTGCTCGTCTCATTCACGACACTGGGTAAGTTTTCTGATCACAATAAGGGATTCCTGTAAGCTAACTCTGTAGGTTCACCTGTCGTCTTCCCCAGACGCCACGAACCCCGTCAGTGGCCATGTCCCACTACTTCGACGACGTCCTGCATCGCAACACCAAAGAAGGCGCCAGGCGCCACATTCGTCGCTCCTCCACTGCTCGATCCATTGGAGCACGTAGCGACTTTGACAATTCCTTGAACGGAGATGACGACGCTCGCTCTACTCACACTGGCTACATCTTCCCAGCGGATGACCCCGAGCGACTTAAGCAGAAGGAGGAGGCAGACTCACACATGCACCGTTATATCTCTGACCAGCTCAACCGCTACCAGGGCCAGGATGGAAACAATGGATATGACAGGGACGCAGAAGAGTATGAGACTAAGGCGTGAGTAGCCTCACATGGGTTGACACCAATACTACATCCTAGCAGCGCGCGCATGCCTGGCGTTTGAGAAATTGAGGCGGAACCAGTACATGAGGGTTTCGGGTCCGTTTAACAGAAAATCATACATCCTCAGATAGATCTTTAGCGAGGCAAAGGCAATAGATTTACCCAGCTTTGACCATAGGCTTAATCACTGTGATTAACCGTACCTCAAATTCTTATACATCGCGTTTCGCCCTCTCAGCACCAGGCGGTCCAAGTTAGTCACAGGTGCTGCGCAATGTTCAGAAGGTATGATTTCTATTCCCACAACAACCTATCGATAGGTCCTCCGCGCACCCATCGCCTTCGAGTCGACGCGCCCGTAGAGTTGAAGAGTTGTAACAAAAGAAAGGTTATTCGATAGTTCCTCCTCATCCATCTAGAAGAGTGATTATATCATTGGTGTATCGTGCTATTGGTAGTTTACAGGCTGTCGTTCAGGAGCTTGTTCATCTTTGCGATGCGGGAGGAGACGGAGAGATCGATGGTACGGTCACCGACCTCGACGATGAGTCCACCGACAATGTCGGGGTTGACCTGAAGACATGTAAGAATATGTCACTCGGAAACCAGAGAGGGAGCAGGGGACGTACCTCGTTGGTGACCTTGAGCTTCTTGCCGGCACCGACGTAGGAGGACTTGGAGACGGCGGCCTCCAGCCTCGACAGGGTCTTGCTGTCCAAGTTCTGCTTCCGTTAGCTTCCACTGCCCAAACTGCTCGCGCTCCCCTCGCCCAGGGCGTTCGTCACCCCCGGACGAATCGACGCGGATCTCAGACGCACCTGAGCACTCGTGACAGTCATCTCAACCTCGCCCCTGGCAGCACTGTGGATGGTCTCAAACTTCTCGCACACGCCACCCAGCAGGCCCAGGCGGTTGTTCTCGGCGAGGGCGTCGAGGAAGTTCTTGATCGTGGGGTCCTGCGCGCCAGACTGCTTGGCCAGCTCGGCGACGATGGCGGACTTGTCCTCGGCGGACAGAGTAGGGGCGGAGAGGATGGCAGAGAGCTTGGTGTCCTTGGCGATGAGGGCAGACAGCTTGGAGAGGGCGCTGGCGGTGGGATCGAGGGTGGAGGACTTCTGGGCCGCGGTGTACTGGAATTGACGCATTAGCTACTGGCATCGCATGGTTTCTCAACCCGAGCCAATTGGCATCCATCTGCCAATTGGCCTAGCCGCCAAAACCCAGAGGAGCGAGTAGGGAAATCCGTACCAGGGCCGTGGCGTAGGTGCCGTCGAGACCGAAGACAGCAACCGGCGGCTGAGCATCAGCGTTGGCAGCCGCAGCGAAGGACCTCGCGGGCATGGCACGCATGGCGGGGATGCGCATGGGGGCAGCAGCCCGGACGGAGCGGAGGGCCTGACGCGAGAACATGGCGGCGGTCGAAGAGGAGGGAATTCGGAGGGGGAGGTTCGGTGGCTGTAAGACGGTGACGGTTGAGGGTCGTGGTGGTGATGGCTTCGGGTGCGGTCGTCGAGGTTCGTCGGCAATTTTGGATGTGGATGCCTTACGGGCGGAGCCGGGGTGAGGCACCAACTTCATGATTACATAATGCATCACCGGTAACCTCACATCCACCACTTGTGACCTGCCCTGCGATTGCTGTTGTTTTCGCAATGGATTGAATATTCCATTCAAATTTTCAGTTGACTTTACTTGGAAATCTCATTGCAATGAAGACAAGAAACCATTTGGGTGTATAATGTCTACGTGTATTACACAAGCCTACACTGCGGCGCCACGTTGCCAACCTAGTGAACCATGCCATCATGTTATCCGCTCTGACCTACCAAACGCCTAGCTCCCGAAAAGACAAAACATTGTTCTACCAAGGCAAACCCTTGCAAAGCCTAGTCGCTCTTCAACATACTGTCGACGAGGTCACCAAGCGGGCCCCAGTAGTCTCGCCCGCTGGCCAAGCTGTGCTCGTCGATGAAGAGCACGTACTGCTTGAAACTGGTGTTGAGGTGAGGTTCCAGGCCTAGCTCGCGGATGACTGGATAGTGGTGGCAGTAGATGTGGGCGTAAACGCGGTACATGCGCTTGAAGATCTGGCGGACTAGTGCCGGGAAGGATTTGGGGAACGGCACGCCTGCTTCGTCAGAAGTCGCTCAAATAATGTGAGAGGTTGAAACGTACCGATTTTGCTGGGCAGAACCGACTCGTTATCGATGTTGGCCTGAACCCACGCCATCAGCTGCTCAATGTAGGCAGGGGCAGGCATCTTGGTCGGCCGCTTGTAGTTCTCGTTGTCTTGCCAGAGGTACTCGAACTCATCCGTGGCCTTCATCTCGGGGCAGCTCTGCGGGGAGCAGAACTCCGTGATGGCGCCGTACAGCAAGTTGATCTGGTTGTAAAAATCGACCACTGTTACCATTATCAGCACCCACAGCCCTCACACCCCCATCGGATGGCCACATACTGTTCACGGCCAACCACTCATTCTCGTCCTCACCCTCGGGCAGCTTGACGACCTTCCTCAGACTGCCACCACCCAGCGTGACCTCGGCGTACTGTCTGAGCTGATAGCTCGTAGCACCGCCCTTGCCCAGCCGCGGCCGGAACTGGTTCTTGGTCCGCTGGTTACTGTCCGATACGGTGCGAAGGTTAGCAACCATTCCCTTGGGCAGCGTTCGACTTGGAGGGGGCTCCGGGCAAGCGGGCGGGGGAGAGGGAGGATCGGTGTAGATCAAGGGATCGGGGGCCTCATTGCAGACGGGGATGATGGTGTTGTCGATGCTGGACATCATGGCGAGGGACTGGGGGGAGAGGTAGCGGAAGATGGAGGTCGCCATTTTGAAGGTGAATAGAGAGGTACGAACACGGTTGTGAGGAACTGATGTGCCATGACGGCGACGAGCGGGAGGTCTTATCGGTTTCGTAGGCGGTCAGGATGGGTGTTGCTGGAATGCTGATGGTTAGCGGGGTGATGGAGGGGGAATGCCTGGGAGATTCTTACGGGTGGACGTCCAGCAACGCTGGTGAGATCGACGCGAAGCTGTGTACCGACGAGAAGATAAGATGCGATACCTGTGCGGAGGGGTGGTGATCGTCGGAGTGGACGGTGATGGAGCGACGTCGTGGGGTTGGAGTACGAGTCGGAAGATGGAAGTCGCAGCTGGTCGCTGTTTACAATACTTCCTGTTTGGGCTCGTTGCTGGGGGGGCTGTTAGTGCTTGCAGCTCCTCTGACGCGCCACGAGTGGCTTGAGCTCTATTCTTGAACACCAGATGTCAGACCTCACATTGCATCAGCGAATCTATGCGTAATTAATTGCTCTCGCCCAAGAGATTAGCTCGCACAGGGCAAACGCTTACGAGATCTTTGCTGACTCTTCAAAACATCGGCTTGTTCTGCCGGCCGACACCTTCACTTCAGTCCCATCATATCATGTTTCCCTCATCACGGTTGACGTAGAATTTTGCCTACCACCTCCCTCCTCGTCCACGACCTCTGCCGCCACCTCTTCCGCGCCCATCCCGTCCACCCCGACCTCTGCCACCGCCTCTGCCCCCTCCACGTCCGCCACGGAAATCCGACTCAGCGGGACCCTTTGCTCTCCTCTGGCCCCGCTCCTCAGCACTGGCGTCCCAGATGTTCTTTATTCCCAGAAGCTCACAATATATCGCCGTCTGCGGGTTGGTGTACTCTTCCGGCTGATCTCTAGTTGTCTCTGGTGCTCCTGGTTCGTGAATGGGTGCGGTGATCTCAAAGTTATAAGGGACATCTAGCTTTCCCTTTGCCACAATGTTCTCTTCCACCCACATTCTCTCAGCCTCGATCAGAGGCAGATAGTGCTCTTCGCCCTTGTCGGGCGATAGTGTGGCTCCCTCACCGACTTGGACTTCTGGGTGGAAGACGCGGTTGATAGCGAGCCACTCTGGGTCGTACTGCAATTTGAAGCGTGGGCCGGCGGCATCAGGGGGGTGTTTCTTGAGCTCTTCGGGGTCGTAAGGCAGAATGTCGCAGAGCTGGAGGAAGTGACGCCCTGGCTGGCACTTGTCCAAGGCCAGGAAACGAACCTCCTTGTTGATGATCGTTTCGGGAATCGGTTGGCCTGGTGTGCCCTTCGGCTTAGGCTGAGGTCGAGCAAAGGCGGCTGGCAGCTGTGCACGAAGGGCTTCCGACACCTCATTGGTCGCCTCTTGAGCTTTATTAGCCACGGAATCACCATTGCTTGTTTCCTTAACCGGGTCTGCTGGTGGCTCGTCGTCGTCGTCCATATCTAGGTCGATCTCGTCCGGGTTGGCCTCCTTAACGGCTGGCTGGTCGGATGGTGTTGCTTCGGCAACATCCTCGACGTTCTTTGGCGCCTTTCCATCTTCATGCCCGTACTTCCTCAGCGCTGGGAATTTGACGTGCATGTGCGCCGAGAACCAATACGGCGGCCTCAACCTGTCCATCACGTACGTGGCTGCCACATTACCCAGTGTGCCCTCGTCACTCTCTCGCCTTAAAAATCCCTTCTTGCTCAGTAGTTGCTCCCTGTTTCCGTGGAACTCGATTTCCCTCGGCCAGTCATGGCTCAAGCCGACATCGACTTGGCTCCTGACCTGTAGCAACTTCCTCACGTCAAACTCCCTCACGTGATAGAAACTCCTCTTGTCACCCTGGCTGAATGGCAAACGCTCGTGATGAGGCGTTTGGTAGTCTGCGCCCTTCCATATGCCACTGAGACCCGCAATGCGGATTGGCCCCATGCGAAGGACGTTGGCGGCGCCCATGTAGTAGATGTTTGGGGCCACCCAGCCGCCATAGTAGAGCTCCCAGAGGTGAGATGATGCCTCGTGATTGCCGCCAATGAAGATGGTCAAGTAAGGGGCGACGGCGCCACCCGAGTAGTATTTATGGAAGTCACCTATCTTACGATACTTGTCTGGGACAGCCATGACAGATAGGTCTGCCGCATTGCGGACAGCCTACCCCGTTAGCCCCTTCACCTAATCCAGCGCATGTTTATAACTTACCTGAAAGTCACCGCCAATAATGAGGAGGTCTACACCGTCCCAGCCTCGGACTTCAGCTGATTTGGCGACGGACGCGTAGATGGCGTCAAGCGTTCCATGACCCTCCTATCATCAGCGCAATTACCGAAACAGGGGAACTAGGAACCTACACAGCCTTCTACAGCGACCCTGACACCCTCGTTTTCGAAGGTGTTGGTCGTCATTTGTGTTGGTGGATATGCGGGCGTTTGTGCGATGTGAGGTCGAACCTGCCGAGATGTAGAGGTCTTCGGACCTGCCAGTGCTAAGGTACCTGTAGTCACGGCTCATAAGCAACCTGATTTGAAGGCAAGATCATACGCGAATCACGCTGCACAGCATGGGCGAGCACACTCAGTGAGACCTTTCGAATATGGCAAGCTTTTATGATTACCGTATTAAGTTTCTTTTTGTTTGGTTCTCTGATTTATCTTTCTAACGCACACACAAATAGTATCTAGTCCCGGTTGTACGGAGGTATGAGTGACACCAAGGTAGTCACTACTTAGCAGCAATGATTGGCCAATTGCTGACCTGCACCGTCGTCACGAGTGACTCGTACTGCAATAATTTCATCACGATTACAACATGGCTATTGCTAATGAATACAAGCAGACTCACAAGCGAGCTGGTGAGCCATGTCATGGCTATGATTCAACGAAGGATGTGCCCCTAGCATAAAAAACGAGAGCTCAATGCACAAATGAGCTACGCAGAGTGAGAGGGTGCCGTACAAAGTACGTCCATCTTCCATCTCTAATAGACGTTCGGCCCACGGAGGAGTGAAGAGCAGAACGTATATGCTGAAATGGTGTCGATCGTCACAGCTAGCGCCAGTTTCTGGTCTCGGAACCTCGATGTTGCCGTTTCAAGGACTGAAACAGGTTCTTGTTCATGGCTGCCCAAGCAGCCTACAAAGACCCCAGCTGCGTCGCGTCCTGTTGACCCCAAAACGCCATGCGCCTTCGCATAAGCCGCAACGTCGTTCGTGAGTCATCTACTTCGTGTTTGGATTCGCTCTGAAAAAGTCAGGTTAGCATGGCTCGTCTCACTTAAGAAGAGCCGAGGCCAACTAACGCATCTAGTCCGAGGTAATCGGCGGCCGCGAGGAGCTCGAGGCAGATTTCGACCGGTACCTCCATGTCCGGGACATCGTCGCTGTTGCGGTAGCGGTACCAATACTGCATATACTCGACGACTTTGTCAAGCACAACCGCGCTGTTCTGAGGTCAGTGAAGGCCACAAGAACGTTCCAAACAAGAGTGACATATGGATAGGGATTCAGGTCAAGTGTAGTGTGTAATCAGTGGAAACGCACGGAAAAAGTCACCGGGTTTCCTCAGGAAGAACACAGCAAATTTTTGTCATCAGGCGCAGGGGGGGTGGTGCGAGCTGGATGGACTTACCTCATTTCTTGGAACTGGCACCGGGCGTCCTTGGCCTCAGCAAAGGAACTTCGTGGGTCCAGGGTTGCTCTGATGAAGGGGCTGACCATGGCAGCCTCGCGAAGAACATTGAACTCGAAGCCGTCGGCGGAGACGAGCGTGATGTACTTGCTGGCGCCGTCCATGGTGTCCGCGATTCGATTGAGCCGGGTCTAGAGCCGGGTTTTGCACGCTGCGAGCGAAAACAAGCGCTTGCTTGAGGAGCTGCAAGTCCAGCTAGATCCGCCTATTAAGTTAATGGAAGGTCCCTTGATACATCGAAGAAAATTCGCTCGCGTGGCTATTGGAGGAGCGCCTGGGTTGTCAGGGTGCAAGCTCGCAGTTCCGTTGGTAGAGGTCGGCAAGTTTAAAACTGCCAACAAAATTTCCAACAAAGAAGATAGCTCTTGCTGCTGCTGGTTTGTGGGTCTGTGGCTTGAAGGCGATTTGAAATGTGGCTGCTGCAGGGCCAATGGTTGCTGCGCCAACGGGATCATTATTTACGGCGACTCAAGTTTCATGCGCCGTCAGCGCCTGCGACTTGTGACTTTCAACTGAAGCGACCGACAGCTCGTTCTTGCCTTCTGCACATCCATCATTCCTTCCATTCCAGACGATTCCACTCCCACGCCGTCTCGTCTTTCACCTCGAACACCGGAGGAATCCAAGTTGCTTCATCATAGCATTAGATTCCCCAGTCGTCTTCGATACTTTTGCGCATAGGATATCTTCTCGTCGCAGCAGCGTTTGCAACTCTTGCTCATCAGCCGCCACCAAATCGACCCGTCGCGGCCTTCGATTTATCTCCCCGCAACTCTGGGAATCGCCCACATTCTTGGAGGAGATTCGCACCCGAGACAGACCCTTCGAGCGCTGCCCGCCTCATTATGGCGTCTTACCAGTATCGCAACTCTTACTACAACAGCCACAGCAGTCACGACCAGTCCCGTCGGCAACAAGGCACGAGGGATAGCGAGGGAACAGTCAGCACCGTCAACAGTGCGCACAGCGGGCGCGAATCCGCGGCTACACAAAACACGGAGCCACCGACCTACTCCAAGAAGATCGTCGTCGTGGGCGACGGCGGTTGTGGCAAGACTTGTTTGCTCATCAGCTACAGTCAGGGCTACTTCCCCGAGGTATGTTATTCACGTACCCCTCTCTAGACAAACATTGTACTGATATTCCCAGAAATATGTCCCGACCGTCTTCGAAAACTACATCACCTACCCAGTCCATCCCCCTACAAATAAGACTGTAGAGCTGGCACTATGGGACACGGCTGGTCAGGAGGAGTATGATCGCTTGCGACCCCTCTCCTACCCCGAGACCGATCTCATCTTTGTCTGCTTCGCCATTGACTGCCCGAACTCATTAGACAACGTCATTGACAAGGTGAGTTCAGAAGCCCCCGTGCCCCGTGCTCTGCGCTCCGAGATTCAATTAACTAACCCTTCCCAGTGGTACCCCGAAGTCCTCCACTTCTGCCCATACACGCCCCTTATTCTCGTCGGTCTCAAGTCAGATCTCCGCTACAAGCGTACCTGCATCGACATGCTCAAGACCCAGGGTCTCACCCCTGTCACTACCGAGCAGGGTATGAATGTGGCCAAAAAGATGAACGCCCAATACATGGAATGCAGCAGCAAAGAGATGACGGGAGTCGACGAGATCTTTGAGCGCGCCATCCTCACGGTCGTTGCTAACGACCGCAAGACCCTGGAGGTCTCTTCGGCCGGTCCATCCTCGCAGAGCGCCGCTGCTGGCAGGACGTCGATGCCTGGCGTGGGGGTGCCTAAGAGGAAGAAGAGAAAGTGTCAATTTCTTTGAGAGGCCCCTCTGGTATCATGTCCCAGCCAGTTCAGGGGATTCCGCAATACATGTTGTAATGACGACCGCATGATGTCTTTTTGTTCGGCTCTTCTTTTTATTTTTCCGTCATTGCCTTTCGACGCGACATCAGCAGCGAGCGCAGGGGAGTGGTTCGTAGGGCGCATATCAGGACTCGGTTAGGAAGGGTATATACGGACGGTGGAAATGTGCTTGTGCTGGGTCGTCCTGGCTTCGAAGCTGGCGATGCTGCTTCGGGCTTCTCCAGTGTTGTTGGCTGGATGAATGACCATATGTCCTCAACATTTTCTTTTGTAGTAGCACGGTTGCGTCGATTGGGATGGATTTGGCATAGGAACAAAGTACAGTGATTTCATTCCATGGAAGAGTCGTAAATCGTTGTGATTTCGTGTGGCTAAAACGTCTCGTGCGGTGTCGCATGCTTGTCAAGGCTCCGTTCGGGTATCATTGCTCGCCCTTCTTCTCGCTGTCCCGCTGCTCGTCCTGTCCGTGCGCCTCGTCTCTCTTGGCCTCGTCATCCTTGGCCATCACGTTCTCAAACTGCGACCACAGCGCCTCCACGGAAGAGAACTCGTTGCCGACGGCGATGACTGACTCGAGGGAGCGGTTCAGCTTGTTGATGTTGGCGAGGACTTGCTCAAAGCTCTGGGCGGCGAGGTCAGTTGCGGTCGAGGAATGGGGAGGAGTTCCGGTCAGGGGCTCACCATGGCTATCTCGCCGACGAGGGCTTCGCGCTGGGTCTCGAAGTACGACTTCTCCTCCATATTAGCGGCGTGTGCTGGGGAGAAGTTGGGTTCGCAGGTTGGGTTCAAGTTGAGACGGGTGGCGCGTTCGCGACGCGGAATTGGGAGCTGGAGACGGCCGGGAATGGTGGGGTCTGTTGACTTGGGGTGGGGTCACGCGCTCAGACTTCCATCCCTTCCACGATCCCCAGATTATAGTGGTTATTCGAAAGGATACAGAGGCTCTGGTTGATGCACTGTATCCGCATTGGTTGGAAACCCTATTCATCGTATGGCAACACACAAGAGCTCGCTACGGTATCGCACGAGGAGAGCTTGAACTCAATCGTCCACGAGGATGGCGGCCCTGACTGGTTTTTGATACAAGAAACACAGACCGGAATTCTAGAACCTGATGCAAGTTTTTCTTGAACAGATGTAGTATATACTATGAAAGACGTGATGATACATTTATGCTGCTAACTCCAAGTATACCGTCCAGCGTTCATGCGCCGTCCAAACTCCTGCGTTCGTAGACATAGCGCGAATTCATGATAACCCGTTTCCTGAATCTGTGTGGCCAAACCACCTTCACAGCCAGTCTGGAGGCTCGTCCTCAACAAAACGCTGAAGAGCAAGCCCGAATAGGATGATTGCAGCTTCAATTACTTCGGGAGAGTCGTAAGTCTGTTCATCTTCGGCCTCGGTCTGGACCTCGTGTTGGACCTCATTTTGAATGTCCCTTTGGATCACGCTTTCAATCGTGCTTTGAAATACGCTATGCATCTCGTCTTGAACTTCGCCGTGAATCTCGCTTTCGTCCTGCGGTGTTTGTTGCTCTCTCGCCAGATGCAACTGGGGCGTCTGCTAGTGCGTCTGCTGCTCCCCCATCCCCTGCCCATTGCTTCGATCCTATCTATTATACGGGTCGCCCGACCTGCCGAACTCGGGTGGCCGAAGGCCTCTGGCAATCATCTCCCGCTCAGTCATCTGTTGCTCCCTGGGATCCCGAGACTCGCGAAGCTGCATATCCCTCGGGTCAGCACCGGGATACCCAGGTCCGGGGGGTGCCGCATGAGGGCCGCGATTGTCGTAGCTTGCCGGAGTGTAGCTCCGCGGAGGCAGCTCTCTTGGATCTCTGGATGCTACAGGACCAGGCGTGGCGTATCTAGGATAAGCCTGAGCTGGAGGAGGGACGGAGTCTGGGCCGCGCGAGCTGGGTGGTGGCTGAGCGTAGCGGCCTTGGATTTGATGATGAGGAGGGGGCTGCTGCTGTTGCTGTTGAGAGCCGTACATGGGCGGCCCACGCTCATCCCTCATGCCGCCATGTGGTTGTTGGGATGGAGGGGCAGATGGCCACTGTCCTGTTGGTGTACCTGCTTTGGGAGTGCCTGCGCCGTGGGGACCTCCCCATTGATGCTGAGGAGGTGGAGGCTCCCTACCCCAGCTCCCCGAAGGCCGGCTCTGGTGATGGCCCGCAGGTGGCCACGAGTCTCTGCTCCCGCGGGGAGGCTCGCCGGGCCGTGATTGAGCTTGGAGGCCGAACTGAGGAGGCGGGGACGATGCAGGTGGTGGTTGGTTTCCGGTGTAGGCAGTGGGATATCCTGTCTGAGGAGGTCCCTGGCCTCTGCTAGAGTGGGCAGGATACTGATGCGTGGCTTGTGGAGAGTTGGTTTGACTCTGATGACCAGTCTGGTACTGTGGACGACCATACATGTCCCTCTCGCCGGGAGAGTCCACCGGCGCATAGGCTGAGCGGGAAGGCTGAGATGGAGACGAGTAGGTAGGCTTCAGTGATGGCATTCCGACTGGCGCAGCCGAGGGCGGTCTAGTCCCATATGGCGAGTAGTGTTGTTCCGATTCGCGTCGCAAATGTGAAGGAGGCTGGTGAGCAGGAGGTGCTCTTCCAAGGCCCTGAGGTGGAGGGGTAGCCGACGATGAACCAGGTTGGGCCGTGACGTCGTTGACGCGTTTCGGCGGCGGCGGAGGATCATCGTTGAGAAGGCTCATGATATTAGACTTCCTAGGCGGCTCCGATGGTCTTGCTGCGGCGGCCGGAGGCGCAGGAGTCGAAGATTGTGGCGGCGCACCGAATTCCGGCGCAGAGCCAGAGGACTGTCTGTGCTGCATGGATGACAACGGGCGTGATGTGGGAGGACCCAAAGGCGGCGGAGACTGGGCTGGAGGAGGATCACTCAGCAGTCCTCTCATCGGCTGGCTTGAAGTGTGTGGAGGCGCATATTGGGGTGCTCCATGACGAGGTGGCTCCTGAGGATGCCTTCCCAGAGCCAGAGGGTCGCCCCTCGGAGTCTCACGAGCGTCGTACAGTGGCCGCCCGAAAGCATCGTACTGGCGTCTGGGTCTTTCGTGCCCGGGTTGAAGCTCCATCGCGCGACGTTCAGCCTGACGTGCCATGTCTCGCTCCCTTTCCCTCTCTTTGAGTTCAATCTCTCGTTGCCTCTCGACTTCACGATCACGCAGACGGTGATGTTGTTCAAGTATCTCCCTCTTCTGCCGCTCTAGAGATGTTTCCGCTTGGGGACCATACATCGGGGGTCTGGCAGCATCAGGGTGAGGTTGCCCTGCTGCTTGCTGTGGCAATGGAACGCGCTGCTGATCATTTTCTCGTTCACGCTCGCGCTCGAAGCCAAATGGTTGAGGCGGTGCTCGTGGTGCTCCTAGAGAGGGCGCTGCAGGTGACATGGCCTGCGAAACTGAAGGATGTTGTTGCTGCTGTGGTTGAGGCTGAGGCTGAGGCTGAGTCTGCTGTTGTTGCTGTTGCTGTGGCATAGGAATAGGCTTCTGACCTCTTTCGCCCATTGCTGGCTGCGTAGGGGCTTGCGCGATGGGCACGCCGTAAGCCGGATACCCCTGAGGACCAGGAGGTGGGCCGGCCTCCGTCTTTGGTCTTGCGGGTTCGGGTGCGAGCTCCATCCCACCTGGAGCGGCAGCGAGAGGCCTCGAAGCTCCTTGCGCTGCATTGTCGTACCTCCTACCCCTTCCGGTAGTTGTGGGTTGAGGCGGATCCGGCCTTTTCTCTCCGCGTGCTTTCTTCGCATCCGCTTCCTGGATCATGGCCTCCCATTCGACGCGGCCCGCCTCCTTCTGGCGAACATAGTAGTTCTTGACCTGGTAAAAATTAGTACATCTAATTTTCTACAAAGCACAGGGGATAGCATACCATGACCGGTGTCTTCGAACCCATCCATGCTGCGATCTTGTTCCAGTCGGAACCGAAGGCCCGCAACAAGCCTGGGAAGTCGTTCGACTCAGAGACGCTCCAATAGCTACTAGCCTGTGTTGGAGCCTTACGCTCAGGTTGCGGTTGCGAGAGATTGAACGTCGTCATGGCTGGTTGAGGTGGTGCCGGGGGTTCAGGGCGGAGGGACGGTGCTGCCATCACGTCTGCGATCGATCCTGGTCCTAGCGGTTGAGAGCGATCGAGTCCTTGCATCCCTTGCTGATGAAGTTGTCCGATGGGGAAAGGAGCTTGCATGCCGGGGGGCTGCTGCTCGAAGTGAGTAGGCAAACGATGGACATCCCCCGATATTTGCGCCTGGAACTCTAGGTTCTGTCCCTTAACGTCGGAGCGTGAGCGCCCTCTACCAGGTCCTGGAGCAGCCGCAAGCATTTGGTTTGGCTTGGGAAGCTTGCTGTCTTTGTCCTTCTTGCGTCTGTTCTTGCGGCCGTCCACCTTTTCTGGCTGATCGCCCTTGTTTGCGCCGGCTCGGCGGCCTGGCGTCCCGACAGGCGTCCCGCTTTCGCTTTCCGTTGGGGCCTGTTCGAAGCCAAAGGTAGGCGCAGCAGCACGTCGTAAACGGCGGCGACTGTCACCATTCTCACCGTTGTCGTTGTTGTCATCACCTTCGGCATCTCCATTGCCCAGTTCGGACACCAAAGCGCTGGATCGCTGCTTGCCGCGGCCGCCCTTCTTCCTCTTCTTGGGCTGTCGCTTCAGTTTGTCCTTCAGGTTCAGTTCCTTCTTCATAAGGTAGTAATACTGTATGCAAGCACCAAAGTCACGATTAGGGATGGCCTCCGCGACTTTGCCCCACTGCTTGGGAAGCTGCAGATACGTCTTTTCGAAGGCCTCATGCTCCTCTGCCGTGAAGTTGTTGACGGGCGGAAGAACCTCCCATGCGGACACGAGCCTCTCAGGAGGGACGAAACCGCTCCGATCGTAGAACTGTTCTGTTTGCTTTTCCTCCTCAGTCCAATACATCTCGGGAATTGTGGCCTCTTTATCACTGCGGTACTTTTCCTTCTGCATTCGCTGCTCTCGTTCCTTACGCTCGTCTTCTTCCCGCATCGATGCTTGCAGGACGCGTTCAAGGTCGCGCTCCGAAGCAAACCGTCGGCTGCCCCTCCCCTCTCGGCCACTGGTGGGCTCAGGAGTAGGAGGACCGGCTGCTTCGACCGGGACAGCTGGGACGGCAGACTTGTCGCGACTCCTTATGGCGATAGGGTCATCAGACTGAGTGTAATCGAGGTAATATCTGTAATTCTCGACGTATGCCTGTTGCACCTGCCTTTGCTCTGTTTCTCTGGCAAGACGCACCTTGTTGAGATGCTCAATTATGTACCCGTCCAATGGTAGATCGTTGTCCAACGACTTGAAGTCGAGCTCTCGGTCCCATGGGTCCACGTCGAAATGAGGCAGCTCATCCAGTGGTGGAGTACTCATGTGTTTGCGAACAATTTCAGGGTCGACAATTTCAAGTTCTTCCTCCTCTTCGGATTCCGTTTCTTCATCGTCTCCTTCATCTGCAACTTGCGATGGGGTACTGGGAGGCTTCGATCCTGTCTCCGTGGTTGGCAACAGCGTTTGGTCGGGGTGCGCTGGTGGGAGAATATGCTCGGCACGGGGCAGTTCGCCGGTCCTTTGTTCAGTTGACCTGAACGTGGGACTAGATGCATCCTCTGCCATCTTGACGTCTGACGCTTCTGGTTCTGCAGCTGCAGGCGCGCCGCCTGGACTATTGCTCTCGTCCGCTTCTCTGGACTCCGGTTTGAGCTCAAGATTGGCCAGCCTGGACTCTGCTTCCGCCTCATCCTGGACCTGTCTTTCGGTGCTCTCTTGCTTTGCTGGTGCGGAGATATCAGGAGCTGACGTGCTCTCGAGAGCCGCATCTTTCGTGACTATAGGCGAAGGGGTCTTCTCTTTCGCTTCTGGAACTGCGACACCTTCTGGTACTTCGCCTACCATCTCTTGCAAGCCGTCATTCTCTTCGAGAATTTTGACCATCGCGCCGTGCGACATTGAAGCAAAGTGAGCGACAACTTGTGTAGGTCGGTCAGGCGGCTGGAGCCTACTCATGTCTGCTTCCGTCTTTTCGATCTCAAGGTTGAAGAAGTCCAGCATATCGTCCTCGTCGTCAGACTCAGAGTCTTGATCCAAGATCGACGGTGGTTGAGGGTGCGCCGGAAGTGTAATCTTTGCGGCGGACGCTGTGCGTGGTTTCGGGTGCTTTGGAGGAGCTGTTTGTGGAGGCAGTGGCGCCCTGGAAGCTGGCTCGTCATGGCCCTTGACGCTTCGCGGACCATCTGACGGCATCCTGCGTCTGTCGTCCGGGTCTGGTTTAACCTGTGCGTCCTCGTCCGACTTGCTCATAATCTCACCAGGCTCCGCGCTGTAGGTACTTCCTCTCCGCTTATCCATGTCCATGGCATCCTGGCCGCTCTTCGAATCGCTACTTTGGGGACGTTTGTCGTATAGCTGATCCACGTGCCCGCTGTCGCTCAGAGGGGGGCCAGGCCTCGACTGGTTGACGCTCGACGCCCGCATTAATTTCGGTGAGTCCGGAGCTCTCTTGAGATTGGGATTTATCCACTGCTTGCTGGACGGCCGTTGAGCTTTCTGTTGTTGGGCTCGTGGACCCACGGGGATAGGAGGGCTGTCTGGCATTACCCCTTTAGGTGGTCCAGATGACGAACTTGCTGGATCCTGGCTATGTCGCTCGCTGAAGGCTCTGGGGCCAGTGGGTGGGAGCTTCCCAGCTTGGCTGTCTCCGCGGTTTGGTGCAGTCCCGAAAGCAGGGGCAGATGGAGCGATTGGGGGTGGCGAGACATCCCGATTTACTGCTTGAGGCTCCTGTGAGCCGACACCCCGAGCTCCGAGTTTGTTCTCGAACAAGTCTCCACGGTCCCGATCAACCCTCGGATCACGCCTGGGTTCCGCATCTTGATATCGATCGCTCCTTTCTCGATCATCGCGGTCGCGAGTCGGTGGGCCCCAGCGCCCTTCCTGAGAGCGACTTCGAGGGTACCGATCGCCTCGGTCGTCGAATGGTGGCCGTCCTCGATCTCTGTCAGGCTCCCACCCTCCCCGTCCGCGACCGCGGCCGCGGAAACCCCCTCTGCCTCTCAGCGGCCCAAAGGGCGGCTCGGACAGAGGCGATCCTATGGTTGACCCATCTCGGGAGTTGCGTCTAGGTCTATCGCCATCTGGCCCCGGAGGACCGTCGCGGTCTCGATCACGAAAGTCTCGGGGCGGCGAACGTCTTCCTCTGATGGGTGGAGAGCGTCTTGATCTATACGAGTCCCTCCGGTCCCAGTCCCTTTCGCGTTCGCGGTCGCTGTCGCGATCGCGTTCCCTGCTCCTTTCCTCCCGGAATCGATCGCCAGCTCTGAAGTCGTCTCGGTCGCGTCCTCGGTCTCTGTCATCGTCGCGCCAGCCGCCTCGACCACGACCTCGTCCGCGCCCACCTCGAAAAACGTCGGAAAAGCCACCACGAGGCCCGCTGGGGGGTTCGAAGTGCGCTCTAGGTCCTTTAGGCGGTTCCCTTCGCATGGAGTCTCCGAAGCTGTCGCGGTTCGGTTGAAAGGAATGGCTGCCTCTGCCCTCTAATCGACGACGGTCCCCGTCGAAGCGATCCTGAGAACGCCCCCGCGGTGACCGCGACCGACGATCTGAGTCGTAACGACCGTAGCCTGGCGCCCTGTAGCGTTGCATGATTAGTATGTGGTACCGATGTCGAAGCATTCACCGGGGCGGCGAAATTGTTCGCGGAGTCGACATCCCAAAGTATGGTCAAGCCACGCGACAATCTTGCTACGATTAAGGTTCACGTACATTTCGGATGGCTGGCCAAGGGCCGCACAATCTCTAAGAATACAGTACGGGTGTCATGCACCGTACAAAGATTCCTTAATGATGGCGCACGCGCGTTTCACGCTTCGATGGCAAGCATCTGGCGCTGAGGTTCCGTCGATGATGGCAGCCTTTGGAGACCAGGGTGATTCAGGTTGGATGTGCCAGAACGCGGAGTCTCACTCAACACTTGTCCCGTGCGTATTTAGTCTGTCGTCGCCGGTCAAAGTGAAAAAGATCGTCTGACGCTGGATGAAATTCGCGTCTGCCGTCGCCGGCGCCTGTCGCAAGAATGCGCGCCCGCGGATTGAATGCGTTGAAGGTGCGTGGGTGAGGTGGATGAAAGGATCTAAGATCGCGGACAGAGCCCATGGAACCCAACTCCAATCCCAATCCGTGCACTTCGCTGGCGAATCAGACTACGCTGTGGCGCTGAATTCAAGGTGTGGCTGGTGAGCAACAGCCGCCCGGGAACGTGCGTTTGCTTGAGCGCTAAGCCCAATAGGGTTGCCGATTTTACATGGACCCCGAAAATCTCCACGACGACCTCATGTGGGGGGGTTCGACTATTCACGAAATTTTGAGGAAGTACTATTAAGAAGAGCGCGAGCGCAACAAACGATTCCAGACAGCCGAGGAGTCCCCGACATATACTCACCCCAAACAGATATCAGCCAGTGTAATTTTAACGACTGCTCGAGCCCACGATTATATCACTACCACGGCTCTCACGCGAACAAGATGAGCCAGCAAAATGGCAATGAGGCTCCCTCGGGCGCCAAGGATGCTGTCCTTGTCAAATCCGATCAAATGCCAGAGGGCGCCCAGCAAGTCGAGGATTTCGACTTCGATAAATTCAAGGCCCCTGTCACAGCTGAAGATCTTTTAGAGGGAATGCGCCACATGGGGTTCCAAGCATCTTCGATAGGAGAGGCTGTCAGAATCATCAATGGAATGGTATGACATACATGTCAATTGTTTGCATGCAAGAAGCTCACTAATTCTCTGCAGCGAGAATGGCGAGATCCAGAGACAGGAGACGGGACCACAATCTTTCTAGGCTACACGTCCAACATGATTTCTTCAGGACTTCGCGGCATCTTTCGCTACCTCGTACAACACAAGCACATTTCCGCTATTGTCACCACTGCCGGGGGCATAGAGGAAGATTTTATCAAGTGTCTTGGCGACACATACCTCGCCTCCTTCAGCGCCATCGGATCCGAACTCCGGAAGAAGGGTCTCAATCGGATAGGCAACCTAGTCGTGCCAAACGATAACTACTGTGCTTTCGAGGACTGGGTTGTACCCATTCTGGACAAGATGCTAGAAGAGCAAGAAGCTAGCAAGGGGACCGACGAGGAGATAAATTGGACACCGTCAAAAGTCATTCACCGGTTGGGAAAGGAGATCAATGACGAACGCTCCGTGTACTACTGGGCTTACAAGAATGACATTCCTGTGTTCTGCCCTGCACTAACAGACGGTAGTCTCGGCGATATGCTGTACTTTCACACCTTCAAGACCTCGCCGCAGCAGCTCAAGGTCGACATCGTGGAGGATATTCGACGCATCAACACGATGTCTGTGCGCGCCAAAAGGGCTGGTATGATCATCCTAGGGGGTGGCGTCGTAAAACATCACATCGCAAATGCCTGCTTGATGCGAAACGGCGCAGAGTCGGCAGTCTATATCAACACTGGGCAAGAGTTCGACGGCAGCGATGCGGGAGCGCGTCCGGACGAGGCTGTGTCATGGGGCAAGATCAAGATTGGCGCGGATAATGTGAAGGCAAGTTTTCTCGTTCACTTTCTTTTGATGAACTATCTATCTGACAATTACGATTCAGGTCCATGTTGAAGCCACAACATGCTTCCCACTGATTGTAGCAAATACTTTTGCCAAGGACCAAAACAGAGAACAATAATTCCAAGCACGCCTTTATGGCCTTGTTACAGGACCGCCCACGCATCAACACATCTTTTCAAGTGAGTGTGAGCCATATACAATACAAAGAACGCAGCGCACTGCACCCAGAGGGCACGCCTCCCCACCAGCGCGCCGAGCATGAGACCCTATTAACACCGTTCTCGTCCGTAACGGCACGACTTTGTACAATTGAGGAAATCGTCCTCGGAAAATCCCTACTCTGAATCGCATCATTGAGCCTCTCTGTCATTCCCAACCAAGTCGACCAGCCAGGGGATTCAAAGGCACCACGCTGTCAACCACATACTTCATATAAAGTAGTGCCTGCGCGTATAATTTACCCATCTCAGCACCTTCTGAAGTTGGTTCTCGTTGTCTCAGAGCACTTCCAAAGCTGAACCGAAGCCTGGAGTGTTTTCAGCTCAGCGTCTTGACAAAATCTCTAAGCCACGTAGAAATCAAGAGAAATACAGTAAAGCTCGATGGGCTTCTCCACCAAGATGCCACTCTTCCGAAGGGCATGAAAACTGGGTCTGACCAGATCTGAGAGCTGAACTGCGTGAGACTTAAGCATTACTGAGAGGGCCATCCTTGATGAGCGAAACCCGGAGGTGGTGAGATCGCTTCTCAGCGCGGGCACGAGCTTGTTCCTCCAGGAATGCAGCTCTGCTAAGATTTACCAAGCCAAGGGCGGCTTCTGACTCTTGGCGTGATTCCGGGGAGGATGCGGACCCTCGGTGCAAGTCCAGCAGGGCATGGGCAGCTTCCATCTCGCTCTCACTTCGCGTGGGAAACTCAGCTTGGGAGTTTTCCTGCTGTTGACTGAGCTGACACAAGGTCGCCGCGGCGCGATTCTCCTCCACATATGCGAAGTACTCGTACATGACCTGGCCCTTGACAACACCCTTGAGTTCCCAGTACTTGTCCGCCAGATCGAATCTCCTCAAAGCGACTGCGTCTTGTTCAAGTGTGGTCACTCCGCTATTCTGAAGTCTTTCGTATTGGTCCCTAGCGCCTGATAGGTCTGCTCTCTCGCAGAGGACTTCACCGACATGAGGTATGAAGACATAGGCCATGTGATACTCATAGGTATCAGGGGAAGGCTTGGAAGTCTCTCCAAGCGAGCCGAAGTAGAACTCGCCAACGCTGACAGCATCGAACAATGGTTCTGCGTAAAACCTCGGGAACTTCAACAACTCACCTGTCTCGTGATAATGGTTGATGACCTTCTCCGCTCCGTCAGGATGATTCCGTAGCCAGTCGCAGGTAGGAAAGTATTCGAAGCCGTAGCGTTCTGTGGCTTTACACACATCCCATTTCCGTTCCATAGCTTTCGCTTCTTCCCATATCTTTAGGGCCGCGGTGTCTTGCTCCCCAAGAAGCCTGGCTCTGCGGGCTTCGTCGGTCTCGGGTTTCTTGGTCCCATTCCGGGATCTGGGGGAGACCCTAGTGGCTGTCCGGGCCAGCTCGCTCGGGGTGAACTTGGAAGCAGGTTCAGACGCAGATTTAGAAGCAGGCTTCTCGGCCTTTACTTTGCTTGCAGAAGCTTTTTTCTCTCTCCACTGCTTCTTTGGGTCCCTTGCGGCGTTTACTTCAGCGATAGGAACGTTTGGCTTGGCATCCTCAGCCGTTGTGGTGTCAGAAGCATAGCCTCCAGAGGAGCAGGGCTTGATATCAGAGTATTGGGTTAAATCAGCTCCTGAAGTGGGTATGATGGTGTCAACGATCTCAGAGTGAGTAGTTCCCGAGCTGGGGTGGGTGGAAGCAATGGGCAAGCTTTCTGACTTGATGCGAGCTTTGAAGCTAATTTTGGTAATCGGCTTCTTCCCTGGTGCAACCCCTATAGAAGCAGCAGAGGGACCTTGAAATGGCGAATCCGGAGGTTTCAACTCATAGATTTCCCAGCCTGTCTTTTTCCGAGCGAATACCATGGTTAGACTATTTCTCGAGGCAGGCTTCATGGCAGAAACTTGTTCTCCCTCTTGTGGCTTAATAATGCTGGTCGTAGTAGATCCGGAACTAATCGTTTGGGGAGTAGACTCCCAAGCAAGCGCAGCCTGGGCAGCTTCGGCAGCCTTGGCAGTGGGCTTACGGTCACGGCAGCTGCGGCGGCCGGCGGACTGTCTCTCACCCATAGCGTCTTTGAGATGATCAGGGAGCGATAAAGGCTCGAGACCTGCACAATTTGTTAGTACTGTGGACACTTGCGGTTGCTGCGAGAAATCGCTTGGCTCCGTAGCATCTCTCACACTCATGAGTTGATCATATGAACGTGATGCATTGGAAGAAGCACTGCAAGTGCTTTACTTACTTGTATTGACTGAGCCTGTCACAGAGTTGTTGCTTTTGGCGTTGCCAGTCTCGTCTTCGCAGTACATGTTAAGCTGTGCTGGATAGCAAAACAGTCTGTGAATAGGAAACCGGCGATCACAGCCTGAAAGGGGTATGAAGAAGAGCAAAGAGGGCGATATGATGCTTTAGAGTGAAGAGATAAAAGACCTCTGGAGGTATTGTGCGGCTGTGGGCAAGTATTGTAACTCTCGGAAGGGAGTGATGCTGATGTGGAAAGGATGGAAGAGATGTAAGAGGAGAACCATACCAGTAAAGCGGTGTTGCCTTGATATACCCCCTCGGAAACTGAGTTCTCGAAATACTATAGTTCTAAGTTCATGCACAGTGACCTAAGTTTGCGAGAATAGGCGTTTTCAAGAAGTTTAACCTGGAGTTTGGGAGAAGCATCCGCACGGGTGCACAGCGACGAAGTCAGATGAAGCAATACACACATGGATCTGGGGTAATAGTTCGCCCAGACGCTAGAAAATCCACCGTTAGAGAGTTTTGGCATCGGAGCGTATAGAGTCTTCGGTGGCGTATAAAGCTAAGTCACGTCGACGGGCCAAGTCGCCTATTGTCAAAGGCAGACTGGCGAAACTCCCTTGACATACCGTGCGGTGGGAGAGATTGACTTTGATCACCAACGCCCAAAAACGACAGGTCTTTAGGGCTTCCAAACTCCATGCCAAAGATTTACTGTTTTTTGTAGTCCGTTTTTACGGGATATTGAGAGGGCAGGGCAGTGAACTGGTTCATGGTTCACCGTGGTTACGATTCCAAGTGCAAAAAAAAGGGGGGGTTGGCTCAGAAAAAAGGTTTCTCGATGCTACTGCAGGTGACCACCATCGGCGAAGTACCACGTGGAAAGATAAGGTTCGATGCAGCATTAAATGAAGCTTCTTCTAGTCGGAATTGGCCACATCGATGCACTATCACCACTATCACATTGGTGCTCTCTTGAATTGACTGCCGATTGTCGGATTTCTAAGACGTATGAAACTTAGACAGCGATCACAGGCACTTGAGTTGATCATTGACATCTTGACCCAGGCAATGCATTGACCTTTCGGGTGTTCAGTTTACTCGGTAAGCTTCAATGAGAAGGTCTCGCAAACGCCTGATGTCCAGTGGACTCAAGGTTCCCCAATCATTCCTTTGAATTCAAGGAGAGCCTGTCCCCACTCATCCTTGCCCTCTCCTTCGGCCCAGACTCCAACCTTTTCTATGCCTTCCAGATCCTCCGTCATATGATCCGCATCGCTCGTCCCATCGAGTACCGTCACACCCTCGAGTCCCAAAACCAAGCAATAATAAGCAGAAACAGGCTGAACACCCGCCCCTCGGGCCACCCCCGCAACGGCCTGACTCCTCGCAAGCCTCGGGTTGGCAGTCAGGGTCCAGAAGCTCTGGAAGATAATCCCGTTCTCCTTGCAAAACGCACGAAGATCGGTTTCGTAGCCTGTTTCGGCGTGGAAACGGTTTTGGACGAATGTTGGCTTGACGCCAGCGTTTCGGCACAGTTCCTTGAGGATGGGCAGGGTGACGTTGGAGATTCCCAGGTTGCGGACGGCGTCAGGGTGGTATGAGCTCATGACGCTCCATGCCTCGAGGGTTTCCTGCATGGTACGAAGAGGCGAGTGCATGACTAGGCTGTCTATGTACTGTCCCTTCGAAGCAGCTGGAAGCAAGTTTGTGAAAGAGGATTCGACCGACATGTGTACCTTGTCTTTGAGAGGAGCGGCAAGGGTGTAGGGCATGTTATCATTTTGACCTGCTGGCGAAGTGAACTTGGTCTGGATCTGAATTTTTGGCGTCAACACTGATTCTGCCACCGCAGCATGGTAGGTGAGAGCTTACGAAGAGATCTTCTCTGCTGATGATACCCTCGGTGAGAGCTCGTCTGATGCCATTTCCTACGCCGCGCTCATCATAGTGCTTGGGCTGGGCGGCCGTGTCAATGCCCCTGAACCCTTTCTTGATGGCCGTGTAGACGAGTTCATCGGTCTTCTCCTTCTTCCACGCTGTACCGTAGATCAGTTTTGGGATGGTGGTCTTAGCGCCCGTGGAGGAGGTGACGGTGATATCGCGAGCGAGACGAGATGCCTGTGCTCCGATGGTCGGCTGGGCCATGCTTGATGATTGAAAAGATGGGTGCCCTGATTGCCCGGAGTGTGGCTCCGTGGGCGACCTCTTAGCGAACCTATGACGATCGATTACCACATGGAAAGGTGCCTCGAGCAGCTAAGCTACCACGTTACCCGCGACTCCGCGCAATGCGGGGAACCACCGCCGCGGGCTGCCACAAGAGGAGATGTCAACTATCAAGCCAGTCGACGCGTTTCGCTCAGCCATAAGCCACCTGCATTAGTATTGACTCATCCGGCTAAGAACCAGGAGATCTGGGCCGATTGAGCCGATGCAGGTAGCTACGATCGAAATGTGGTACTAATGAGCTGTCGGAGCTCTCGCCCTAGCATTTGATAAATACCCCTCTAACCCCTCCATTGACGACATACATAACTGCCACTGGCACCCCCTGACGACTCCTACACGTCGACGCTCAACCAGCGCAACCTCTCCCTTACTACTTCAATTGCGACGGAAACTGCGCAGACGACACAAAAATGGCATCAGACACTCCTTACACCCTGAAATGGGGCATCATGGCCACAGGCGGCATTGCGGAGAGTACGTCTTCCCACCCACCCCCGCCATCGTCAACCCCAAACTAACAACCCCAAGCTTTCTGCAAGGACCTCCTTACCAATCCCTCCATCCGCGACGTGACCGATGTCGCCCACTCCATTGTCGCCGTCGCATCCTCCACGTCCGCCTCCCGCGCTGCCGACTTCATCACCAAGATCGATGGCCCCTCCGCCGCCGCCACCTACGGCTCCTACGCTGAGCTGGTCGCCGACCCAAACGTGGACATCATCTACGTAGCCACCCCGCACAGCCATCACTTCCAGAACACGATGCTGTGTCTGGAGGCGGGCAAGAACGTGCTGTGCGAGAAGGCGTTTACGGTGAATGCGAGCCAGGCCAAGAAGTTGGTTGACAAGGCGAGGGAGAAGAACCTGTTCTTGATGGAAGCGGTCTGGACGAGGTACTTCCCGTTGAGCATCAAAGTCAGAGAGTTGGTCACATCGGGCGCGATTGGCACTGTCTACCGGACCTTGTCGGATTTGAGCTTCAACAACAGCGCGGACGATGGGGGTTTGACCTTCCCCAACACGAACCGCATGGTCAACCTTGACCTCGCTGGCGGTGCTCTCCTCGATCTCGGCATCTACGCCCTTACCTGGGTGTTCCAATCGCTCTACCACACGCAACCCGAGAGCACCAAGGAGGCGCCCAAGGTCACCGCCGCGATCAACAAGTACGCTGCCACCGGCGCCGACGAGCAGACTAGCATGATCCTCCAGTTCCCTCAGCACAAGTCCATGGGCATCGCAACGACCGGCCTCCGCGTGGGCACCGACCCCGACGGCCACAAGTCTGGCGGCCCAGCAATCCGCATCCAGGGCTCCAAGGGCGAGATCCAGGTCGCATCCCCCGCCTTCCGGCCGCTGCAGTACAAGGTTGTAAAGCACGACGGCGGAGGCAAGGTTGAGGTGGTGGACTGCCCCATCCCCACTGATCCAAAGAGGAACAACTGGGGACACGGCATGTTCTGGGAGGCGGATGAGTGCGCGAGATGTCTCCGCGACGGCAAGAAGGAGAGCAAATCCATGCCTTGGTCCGAAAGTATCGTGATTATGGAGACGATGGAGGAGGTGCTCAAACAGGGTGGGGTTGTGTATCCGGACGTAATCACTACGGATGTGTATGATCCCAAGAGTCCGCTCAACACGGGGAACAAGTAGATGGGGTGAAACCGGTGTTCCAAGCCCCAGAAACAGAAAAGCCGAGAAATGATGTACGAAGCGCGTCAGTTGGCAGATCATCAACCTACAAGGATAATAAGATTGAAAATGCTCCGGCGAGGTCTAATTAGCGCCCAACGGCCGTCGTGACTCGCATGCACACGCCCTCTAGTCCCGAAGCCCCCCCTGTTCAGACCACGCGCGCCGGCAGCACGAACAGCTCTCCCAAAGCGCCATAGCGAGGTGTTCGCATGAATCGACGGCAGGATCCCCGTCAATGCGAACGACAGCACGCCGCCGCGTCCCCGTCGAGAATAGCAAGGCCCCCAAGCCCAAGCCGAGACTAAGGGCCCCTCGAAGCAAGAGTTCCAAACGGTAGTGCGCCCGGCTAGCCCGACGCTGCGCCAAGCCAGGAGTTCACGTCAGGCACAGACCGAAGCCCTGACCGGGGGGCCCTGCTCGCCGTGCACCTCTCTCGTGCGCGCGTCGCGGAGAGGAGCTCGGAAAACGTCATGACCGCCCACCGGGACGGCTCCCGGAGTCCGGCTCTGGGGGATGGGTGGATGGATGGATGGATAGACGAAGATGGAAGTGTTCGTTCGTTTCGGTGCGGCCGTGCGGCAGACGAGGCCCCCCTCGCTCCCCCTGACGGACTGGGCTCGACGTGATGCGCGGCACTTGGGATCGAGTCATGGGGTAGCACTGCCAAATCTCGCGTGGTGTTTCGTACCACGTGAAACGAGTTTTGACGCGAATCAGGTCCACGATGTCAATACTCGAATGGATGCTAGTGAGCTTGGAAGCAGTGAATAGTGAGGATCTAACTACGGTACGGTACGTCTAACTACGGTGGTGACTTTCTAGGCCAGCGTCCCGAGCCCCACCCACCCGGACGCGGCGCGGGCTCCGGGTTTGATCTCACCTTCACCTCGTTCACCGGGTCAGGCCCGGCGCTCAATCTCAACTCACTTCAACGCCCAACATCCGGCAAACCACCCCCTCCCCTCCCATTCCCTTCACTTCCCTTCCCGCAGAGCTCCGCCTGGCAATCTCAAAACGCCCGGCACTGACTCGCCTCCCACGAACCGGCATCTATCACCACGCCCCCCCCCCTCTTCCCCCTCTCATCTTCGATTTCCTGCGCGTGGCCATCGTTCGAATCCCGCCGGCGCGCCGGACGCATCCCCCAAAACATGGCGGATCTTGCAGACGTCGCGAGCCTCTCGACCGAAGACGCGGCCGCGCGCTACGAGTCCCAGCACGTGCACGACGTCTACAACACCATCGCGCCGCACTTCTCGGCCACGCGCCACAAGCCCTGGCCCCGCATCGCCAACTTCCTCTCCTCGCTGCCCGCCGGCTCGGTAGGGCTGGACGTGGGCTGCGGCAACGGCAAGTACCTCGACGTCAACCCGGACATCCACGTCCTCGGGTCGGATCGGTCTGAGGAGCTCGTCAAGCTCGCCGCCCAGCGGAGGACGCCGCGGTCGGGCCCCGCCGAGGTCGCCGTTGCGGATGGCTTCGACCTCCCGTATCGCGCGGGAGCCTTTGACTTTGTCATCTCCGTCGCCGTCCTCCACCACATGTCCACGGCCGCCCGTCGCCGCCACGCCCTGCGCCTGCTCCTCTCGCACGTCAGCCCCGGTGGCCAGGTTATGGTCTACGTCTGGGCCCTCGAGCAGGCGACCTCGCGTCGAGGCTGGGACGAGAGCTCGGAGCAGGACCGCATGGTGAGCTGGGTGATGAAGGGAAAGAAGGACGATGCCAACCCAAACGTCGGGAAGACCTTCCAGAGGTATTATCACCTGTACAGGGAGGGGGAGCTGGAGGCGGACGTGAGGAGCGTCGGAGGCGTCCTGGTCGACAGCGGGTACGAGAGGGACAACTGGTGGGTTATCTGCAAAAGGGACCCGGACAGCAATACAAACACATGAAAAATTACCAGTCCAGAAGTCAAGCTGCTGCATTGGCGTAGCGGGGAGACATACCCAAGAAACGAAAGGACCACGTGACGCCCGACGACGTGCCCATGCAAACGCTGCGAGGCTCGTCGTCGCACGCCTCACCAACGGGATAGGCACCCTCGCCGCGCAACCGTCGGCAGATGTCTCCGAGCTGGGGGCCGAGGACACAGGACTCGCACAAAGATGCGTCGCACCCGACCAAGCCTGCCAAGCCCCGCCGTGACCGCCAGGGGGGACATGAACCATTGGAGGAGCAAACATCGTTGAGCAAACACCGTCTTGTCACCCTAGTAGCTTCCGTGACTTCGCGAAGGAGCGCAGAGATTGTACGACCGAAACGCCGCTGTGATGACCTGGGTAGTTCTGTTGGTCTCTGTCTCTCTTCTAATTCGTAAAAAGCTGCTGGTGGTGGTTTTTGTCTTCCGCTCCCATGCTCCGTCCGTGTAGCTGTACAGACAATGCAACGAAGAGTATTTCCCCGTGCGGAAAGGATTCTATCAAAGGTTCCCGGTCCCGTTCTAACCCATAAATGCCATTACATGCCCAATCATATACATCCACGCCAAACCATATCATCATGCCACTCGTCTTTGTAAGATGTCGCTCGCTAATCCTCGCTCCTGGCTTATGAAACTAAAATGCAGGTACTCCAACTGAACGCTAACGCTCCGCTACACACGGTCAACGTGATGTGTCGGTCTGGAACTGGCCAAGGTAGTAAAGTCGTATTCCCTCCTCTGTGTTCAGCCTCGAGCCGCCTATTCCCTGCGTCGCCTAGAGCTGGACTCGTGGTATAGCTCCTCACTCGACGAACGCTTTACCCCTGCGGGCTCAGAAAAGGAAGGACCAGGCGTGGCGTACGCGTACTCGGGTCCACGGTAAGCTTGTTGGGTCGGCGGCGGAGGCCCGGCGTAAGGGGCTCGGTACGGCTCGATGCCCGTCGTCAACTCGGCGATGCTGGGAAGCTGCTGTCCGGGCCTGTTCTCGGCTTGTTGCGAGTACTGTAGCGGTGCAATGGTCGGTCCCGAGGGGTATGGCATATCGGCATGTTCCGCGGGTCGAGGAGGAGGTGCTGTGTCACGTCGAGGCGCCATCATCTGAGGCTCTGGTCTTCCCGAAGGAGGAAGATGGCTTCGGGCGTACATGGTGCGGGGAGCTGGTGCGCCCATCTCTCGGGGGAGGCTGCTGTGACGCTGCATCTGCAGATGTTGATGCGAATGCGGCTGCTGGAGGTCGAGCTGGCTGCGGGCTGGTGACGCTCTGCGGTTTGCTGCCGTCACCTCCGCATTGACAGCCGCGAGGGTGAATGGTGTTGTGCCTGCTCTCTTCGCCATCTCGTGCTCCCCGAGCTGCCAGTGCATAGCTTCAGCTGCTCTCCAGGGGACTTGGAGCTCCTCGGCGAGCTCTGCCCACATCTTGTTCTTGAATCTAGGTCCTGTTAGCAATGCTCCCCGTACGTCCGCACGATGCTTGTCGCAGGTGCCCGCACCGCCCACTGGCAGCTAAGGACTTACCGCTCGTAAAGCTGGGCTAGTTTATCCTTTTTCTGGTCATCCCATTCGCTTCGGCGCTCCAGATAGTTCTGGTAGTGCAGGCGACAGCTGATGGCGCTTCTCCCCGGGAGATTCCTCGAAATGTCCTCCCATTTCATGCCTTTGCCACGAAGCTCGATGATGATGGCATCTTCCTCTGCAGACCACTTGCTTTGTCTCCTGGCTGGCTGGTCAGATCCCGGCGTCAAAGTCGCCATGTTGCGTCGGGCGCTGGGGCGAGACGCTGGTGCAATCGGCCTCGAACCATGGGCCTGCTGCTGACGACCCGGGGAGGCCGGCGTGATGGTGGTCTGTGGCACCGGTGCGTATTGAGTCTGCCGGGATGGGGGAGATGTCCCCTCATCCGAGTTAAAGGCAGACACTAGTGCGCTTATGTCCACGCTGGGGTGGTTGCCGTTCGAGGTCTTCTCAGAAACTGGCTCGGTGTGGGATCGGGGGATGCGTTGGATATCCAAGTGGCTCATGCCTTGGTGGCTTGACGAGGAACGCTCTGCCTGAAAGAGGCAGAGCGGGAGCTCGGTCTTTAGTTGAGCCAGATCCGCGGCCGTATGAAGAGGCTACGACCTTGTGTCTGCCTCTTCACAGGGGAAATATCTTGCAGGGCCTTCTGGAGGGCCGTTGGGTGCTGTAGCTCAAGTCTCGCGTGGCAGGCCACCAGGACGGCTATTCTGTGAGGCAGCGTCTGCGGGACCTTACGACGGCGGCAGACCCAAAGGTGACCCTGTGTAAGTCTATCTCCAACGGGACCGGCAGTCGTGCCGCGTTAGATGAGAATGAGGGTGCGTCGCGGTGGTCGAGCTGGCTGGCCGGGCCTTTCTGTGACGGCAATATCCTTAGTCTTTGTAAACAAACAGAAGAGCGATGGTCAAGAGTATCTCCAGAGGCCACACTGGCTTCCTGGTGCATCAGGCGTAAGGAGTCTTGTTTGTAGAGGCAGTGCGGTTGTGATTGGTGCCTCAGTGTGCCGGATGAGCCAATAAGGGGTTATGAGAAGGGGTGGAACGGACAGAGCAGCGGACGGCGGCAATAATAAAGGGATTCGTTTTATCAGCGGACAAGGTTGATGCGACGAGATCGGGTAGCAGAAGAAAGAAGACTCAGGTTTGCGCGTAGAGCTCGAGGCTCATGGACGAGTAGTGACGGCGGTAGGGTACAAAGTAGGGTAGGGGTGAGTCCCGGGGTAGGTTGAGATCCACGTCTAGGGGCAAGGCAAGGCATCGACACACGTCGGCAAGCTTGTGCGTCGCAGTGCGTTCTGCAGGTGTGGGAAGGCCAGGGAGTGACAGCAGAAGGGGAAGAAGCAATGGGGAGGGCCCAGGGCGGTGGTTACAGCAGCATTCATCAAGCAGAAGCAGAGGCAGAGGCAGACGAGGGAAACGGGGAGGGCACAGCAGTGGGGGACCAGGTTCGGGGTCCGGTTAGCGACTTTAACCTTGACAGCAAAGGGCACGGCGGCGTGTGCAGCCTATCGTCGTCCGAATATATTTGGGCTGTCAGACTGGTTGGAAATTGCGGCCCAGATGCACACAGCACAGCACAGCACAGCGCAGCACGGTCGAGGAGATGGACGGGTAGCCCGTGGCCGTGGCTCCAGGAGAAGAACGGTCAAGACGGGTGGCGTGGCCCTATCCGGTGGTTAGGGGGGCGTGTTAGTTCTGCGGCCGGGGTGGCAGTGGCCGCGCAGAACGCAGAACGCAGAACAGAGAACCGGAGACGATTCGAGGAACGCTACGACAGGGTAACCTGCAGACGATCCAACAGTCATTCGCAGCTCTAGATCTGGCTGTTGGTAGGGCGAGGTCCCTTTTCAGGGCTGTGGCTGAGGGGCGGTGCCTGGGGACCCGGGGATCCAGTCGTGGGTGTCCGTGATGATGAGGCAGCATGAACATGATGCAACAACCTCAACGCTTGGGCGGTCCTCGGTCCCATGACAGCTCCGTGTCTACTGCTTTGCTTGTCATAGGCAGGCAGCCCGTACTACCAAGTACAGCACTAGGCACTGGCGGAGACGGGGGCTCGAAGACTACCTCAGCTGGAAACACGCTGAGAGTGCGCCAGCAGCATCCAGGGCGCAACCAGCCGTTGCAAACACTCACCCATGATGAAAACATGAAGTCGGTGGCCGTCAACTCCTCGCCTCTGCAGAGGGTGTCCGAGATGTTTGGGCGGCAGCCTGGGTAGTCCGGGATGGGGCGCCGCAAAATGCTCGCGAGTCGCCAGCGCATGCCACGAAATCATGCATGAGGATGGATGCACTCGTCCAGGCGGTGTTGCCAGCATTGGGCCTCTTGGTGCGGTGCCTTGCTGCCAGTGCCTCCGAGTCGCCTTGGCCTGCCCGTGGAGTCCTCGACGGCGGCGAGCGAGTGCCACCAGCCACGTATGGCGCGGCCCGGCCTGAACTCTGGTCCCAGGTGCTATACTTGGTGAGGATGCGCAACTCTCCGGGGGGGTCAACACGTCATGGTTCAATCCGATACGGCCAGCATCGCAAAGGCGGATCCGTGGCGCGTGGATCAAGGCTGGCAAAGGCAAGGCAGGGCAAGGCAGGGCAAGGCATGGCCTGGCATGGCAAGGTATAGCGGCTCGGCATTAATGGCAGGAGAGTGGCCGCGAAATCGAGTCGAGCGGGAAAGCCGGGGCGCAAACGCTGGATGAGTCGTGCAGAGTTTTGGGTTAAGATTGGGATGGAGAACCTTGGACGAGGAACAGGATGATGGAAGAAGAAAAGTGTTCAGGCTGATGGCTGGAGACAGGCTTGACAGGCTTGACAGGCTTTGACAGGGTCGCTGGCAATGGAAAATGTCGCGAACGCCTCTTACATCCCTGCGAGTCATCGACATCCAGGGCACCGACGGCCCAAAACGATGGGAGAGTCCCTCAAGTTGTTTCCTGTTGTGGTGGATCGAAGTCTCAAGTTGGAAGTGAACTCAGGCACCCCTGACCGGCTCCAGCTGCTGGGCAATGGAAGCTGGGCTGCTGGGCTGCTGGGCCCTCCAGCCTCAGGCTCCCGGCCATTCGGTCATTCAGGCTCGTTCATCCTGCCGTGGCTCACTGACAGTGGCTCTGACTCGGAGGCCCGGGCTGGCTCAGGCCGCGACCAAACTCGCAGCAAGAGGCAATCAAACTCTCCCCCTTCCACGCTTCCTTTTCCCTCCTCTCACATTCCTCACTCACATCTCATCTCATCAACCTCCGGTCGTCCCGTTGCTTCTTCCCACCGTCTCAATTGTCATGCATTGCTACCCGTGTGCCCCTGCCGGTTTCGCATCCGATGCCATTCGCAAACTCAGCAAAGAAAAGGCGCGGCGCGGCGCGACATGACACGACACGACGGCCGATTCAGGGTCCGGGATGGCCCTGGCAGGAGCTTCTTCATGCGGCGGTAAGCGTCGAGCCTTAGGACGACGGAAACATCCCTCCGCATCCGCGAAACAATGACGCCGTATGCCAGAATCCTCGTGCGGCCTGTGATAGGCACATGTGAGCGGTCAGTCCCTGGGCAGAGGTTGACGACTGGCCGCACCAGATGCGCCGTCAGTAGCCTCGACGCCAATCGGCTGGCGATGGAAACACGCGCGTGCGACATGCCTCGAATCCACCTGGCGCTGTCACCTAGGAATCAGGACCGCAGCACGACGTGCAGAAGACGTCTACACCGCCGCACATGTGCCTTCGTATGTGTGTCACAGGTCTCCAAGGCACACGACAGGCGCGTCTAATTGATGACCAGCCCCCCCGCGCGCCATCACAGCGGATTCGACGTCGTGAAACAACGGCAGACAACCGACATCGCCCTACGACTGCAACTTCGGGGGCAGACATGGCCGCAATGCTGGCTTCCGGACCACTTGGGGACAGCTAACCCGCGGCATCAGCGACTTCCATTTCGGACGACAAGGGCTGGCCTAGCTGGGGCGATCCTTTGTGGCGGCGCATGAACTGGCGGTCAACAGCTGCCGAGAAAAGCAGGACCCAAAATTCGAGGTCCCAACATCACGACAGCCAAACGCCATTGTCACATCGACAGGCAAGGCGAGCGACGTTGGTGGTGTGAAGTGCGCTGTCGCTCTGCGCTAGGACCAGGGGCTCGTCGTTCGTCCGCCACAGCTCACCACGAACCATGATCTGCTTGTCTGCCCACCATCTCTTGTCATCCCCCCTCGCACCTCGACTCACTCCTCGTTGCCACGTTGTCAACCAGCAACCTTCAGCAAGTCATCGTCTCTTTTCCCTTCCCTTCATTCACAGCCACCATTGCCTGATTGAAAGTACCACCTGTCAACTCATTCAGGGCGGTCGCTCTACGTAGGTCTCTACCACCTTTCTGAGTCACCTTACCCGTCACCGCCGTCACGATCGACGTCAGGGCTCCAGCCTTGCCGCACCTCCCCACGACTTGGCCCTCTCACACCAGCCTGAGATATCGGTCAAGATCATATCAGATCTTTTCCTCGCAGCCCGATCTTCGAGGGTCGTAGTCCCTAGCGCACAATGACGACGCACATGAGGCGGCGGTCAACGACTGGGCAGACAGCGCACACTCCTTGGGACGACTTCTGCAAGCAGCCACGCCACTAGTCTCGAGTGAGGCTGGCTTTAGCTGCGGCGAGAGGCGACCGCCGCTAGCTTGCGTGGGATGATTGACCTGAAGACTAGTTTGTCTGTTGCTGCCCGAACAAAGCAAGCAGGCAGCCCTGGAGCCCGACGAAACGTTTGCCTTCGGCCTGCATGTTTCTTCTCCCACGGACTTCTGCCACGATAAGGCTCGCCAAGCAAGGCTCAACGTCTTCATCCGCGTAGAGGGTCATCCACCAACCCGTTGGACCACTGATAGCACTTGGCTGTCCTCCATGAGGAACATTTACCACAAGTGGATCAGATCTCGTGAGCAACATCATATGTATGTGGCCCTTCTGGTCCACCCGTAGGCGACCTATGACCAGGCGTAGCAGCATGTCAATCTATTTAGGTCTGGATTGGAGGAGGCTGAGTGCGGTACTCTGTCCGCACGCTTGGCAGCATTGCTGCGTTGGTCAGCAACCCTCCAAACGCAGCAAGTAGACCTGACTTCCAAGATGTATTGCGATTCCCGAGCCCCCAGCCCGACGTCCATACATGATTGGCATCATCGTGCTGAGCGGGAACTATGCGTGTGGAGAGAGGAATAACCGGTGAAGGGTTTTGGGTACTGCTACAGACACCCCACCTGCGACTGCGGTCACTTAGGCTCTGCCATCTGCTCAAAATGTCAAAGAAATCATCGCGCATCAAGGAAAATTTTTGCCTTTGCGCTGTTGAAGAGTCATACTGCCCAGGATGGGAGGTGGCGGTGAGGATGTCTGGGAACAGGTCTTGGGGCTTGCATGATGATGGATGGGCCCGTGGATACGAATCGGGCAGCAATATCGTTCGGATGGAATCGGTCACCGCCAGCTGCCATCCTAGATCCTCGAATTCGTTCTGAACCCGGGGCTCTCGGTGGAGGCGAGACTGGCGTAGAGAGCGCAGCCGTGCCAGCTTTGACAAGGCTTACAAGGCTGGCGCGAAGACGGGGCCAGCAAATGTTGATTACCATGTCTCAGGATTCGACTTTCGTGGCGAGGGGAAAAGCAACAAGTTCAAGGAGTTCGCAGCTAGCAATGCAAAGGAAATCTCAGCTCACTAAATTTGTTCAGGGACCCTCTTTTCGCAAAAGTAAAGACATCAGCCTCACACATCGATGGGCGTGGCGCACACTCCGGTTCCTGACCTGTCAGTCTCGTGGGTATGGATATAGGCTGGCAAATGATCTTCGGCGAGGCGCAAACTCGAGGGCACTACGTCGGCGGAGATGGCCGCATTTCAGATCCAAGCGTCTCTATGATAATGCCCAACATGGGCGGATCACGCGGCGAGAGAACTCGGCGTCGATGAAGCTGAGTATCGAGGTAACAGCTGGAGCCCAATGCCTGACTGCCGGTGAGGTCGACGACCGGTCGGGAGGCGGGCGGTCGCGGCCAGGCCTCCATGCACGCCATACGTTGTCGTCAACATGCGTCTGCCTTGCGCACGCCCTGTCCGCTGGCGTTCTCTCCCCAGACATTTCCAAGCAGCCGGATCCAGTCAGTCTCGTACATTATCGTCCAGCCCTGAGAACCCTCAAACGCCAATCAAGCTCAGACCGCATCGCCTCGCCCCGTGGCAACATGACGACTCAGCCGCCAAACGGCGCGGCTTGTTCGCGGCCAGGGAGCAAACCTCCTCCCGATCCTGCGAGAGGGCGCAGAGCGTCATCAGGTACGTCCACCAACGGAGGTCGATGATCGTGTTTGACGTTCTCTGGACGAACGTTGACACGGGGGGGATGCGGGACGGGGAGCTGCACAAGTGCCGAGACGTGGACCTGTGCTGTGGCTGGCGCGTGGCGTGGCGTGTCCGGTGCCGACGCGGATCCGGAGTTGTGTGGCGTTCAGGGACAGCCCCACGATAGCGGGCACTGGTGCACTTCACTGCACTCACTTCGGGGCCATTGTGCGCGAAGCTTCCACCTAGGCTGCCAGAATTGCGACTCCTGAGAGCACATCCTGTCCCTGACTACCTCTCTCACTTCGTCCCTCGCTCTCTACCAAGGGTATCCCAGAGCCATCCCCTATAGCTTTGAGGCTTATAGGCATTTCTCCTCAGCTGCGAATCCACTCGGTCATCACCAACTCACCTTGCAGGCTTTGAAACGCATCTTTGGGTTCGAAAGCTGCGCTTCGGAATATATCGCACCATCTTCCGCTTCACCAGGCGTGCCTGACCCTCACTTGCATCACTCACAATGGCCGATGTTCCTCTGCAAGTCATATCCGAAAATGCCGCTTCAGAGCGTCGCATCACCCCCTCCTGGACCATTGGCCAGCTCAAGGCCAGACTGGAGCCCATAACGGGCGTGCCTCCGCTTAGCCAGAAGTTGACCTTGAAGCTCAAGGGCCGGGAGACGGTTGCGATTGAGGCAAATGATGAGGAGAACACCAGGTTGACGAGCTTCCCTCTGGCTCCGTACGCTGAGCTTCATGTAAGTCACCCGCTCTCTCCTTCAAGTGGTATTGCATGCGAGATCGTTGCTGTCCGGCATGTCTATAGACAAGGAGCATCTGTCCTTGGTGGATTATCTGTCACTTTGAACATGTCTGCGTCTCCAAGCGTGCCAATGCCTTTTGGTTCCGTCACGGACCCTGAAGGACAATGAATTAACCCGCCAACTAGGTGACCGACACGCGCCCCCCAGGCGTCCGTGAGAATTACACCGATACATCAGGCACAGAAAAATATATCATGCCTGAAGAGGAATACGCCAAAAAGACGGATTCAGTTCTAGCCTGGAAGAAGGCCCAAAAGCTGGGCCGCTTCGATCCCAACGCCCCCGACCACGAGCAGGCCAAGATCCAGGCCATGCAGAACGAGGTTGAGTCTAGAGGCATCACCGTGGGGAGGAGGTGCAGGGTTGGAGGTGATGATGATCGGAGGGGTGAAGTTAAGTACGTGGGCGAGGTGGAGGAGATTCCGAATGGGAAGGGTCCGTGGGTGGGGGTTCAACTCGACGAGCCAGTTGGGAAGAATGATGGCAGCATCTCCGGGAAGCGATACTGGGGCGAGAAGTCCAGTCTCAAGCACGGAGTATTCGTCAGGCCAGAGCGGGTTGAGGTAGGGGACTGGCCGGTCAAGGACGATCTCGAGGACATGGAGGAGATCTGAGTGGGACGTGGGGGTTTAGATGGATTCGCGCCTAGTCAGGGCGCTTACTCAAAGGCACTCGGGGAAGATAGCCCATACGTGTACCACACTGGCATTGGGACGCTTACACACACCAAGATAAAGTGACAAAGGAATGGGCTTCGAGACGTAAGTGAGGCGGCGGAGTATAAGCGACACCACCCTGGTCTGCATTGTCGAGGCGGCGACTTTGCGTTGTTAAAGCAGGCTATTTGTCAACATCCCATATTGTTCCTTGCAAAGACCGAGGATATGACGAAGTCACCTTGACGGATGCCATGTGCTGGATGGATCTCCTCGTCAGCCCAATTTCGTGTGTTGTTTGTGCCGATCCATACGAAGATCGTGGTCTACAATTGTCGGTAGTCTCACCAAGACGATTGATTCCACGGGTGAGGAGCCCGCAACCGAGACTGTTGCTCCCTGGAAAAGCGCAGCATGAATATACAATACCTCATTGGGCTTTCTTCCTTGCTTCTCGGAGTCCAAGTTCAAATATCCTGACTTTGTTGGCGATACAGGGTAGGCATGCGACCACAGGAAGCGAAGCATCCAAGGATCCCCCTAGTCAGCACGAAACTCGCTCAGCCTCTTCCTCAAGGTTTCACATGGGCCCGTATGTCCCGTATGTCCCGGCAGCCTCAGCGCCGCTCGCCCCGACATCACCTTGGCACATGCCATTCGGCCCAGAGTCAAAAGGCGAATGGAACTCTGCTGTTGAGTTCTGAGGATCGGCAGTCACAGCCAAAGGGAACGAAGCGGGGAGTTTGTCTCGCCAAGAGGCCTCCTCATCCATTGGATGGCCGAGCCAATGCCCAGAGGACGCCGAGAGTTGGCTCAGCCCAGACTATCCAAGCCTTCTGCCCGACAATATCACAATTGCCAGCAGAACCAGACGAGAAGAAGCCCAGAACTGACGGTGGCTTGACAAGCCACAGCTTTGGCGTTTGAGCCCTGATATCACTGTGATTTATAAACTACAGGACATGTAGGGCCGCCAATATATCGACTTAAGCGCAGCGCCGTAGCGGCCGTTCTAGTGGCTGACGACAGGGCTTGGAGGGTCTTGGAGTGCTTGGGTGCAGCCCCAAAGGGGAAAGGGGCCACTGGGCGGAGCCTGGTGCTCGCAGCGGCTTCCCCACGCCCGCCGCCTGCCAGCAGAACCGTGGATCTGTTCGACCTCTGTCTGGCCTCAAACCTCCAACCTGCAACTTTTCGACTCATTCCCCCTTCTGTCCTTACTACAACCTCGAATCTACCTCGATCTCCCACCTTCGTCACCTCTCTGCTCGTTCCTTTCGACTTGCATCACTGTCGTCACGCTCTCTGCCAAGTCTTGGACTCCCAGCGCGCATCCGCCGCGGCGCTTTGGGTCCATGCCTCCTATTGCGACTTGAAATGTGAGACTCTGGGGGGCCGGCCCAGACTCCACTGCTTCTCAAACTACGATAGCCTCGTGCTGCGATTTTGCGCCTCGCGACAATTGCTCTCGAACCTCACCATACGCCGATCTGTGCTCCTCGGCCGCCAGGGGAGCGTGGCCATCAAAATGCCCTTCATTGCCCGGCTTCTTTGGCTGGGCGTGCTTTTACTTTGCCTTATTGAACTCGTGGCTGCGGACGACGGATCTTTGACGGAGGCAGGTGACGAGCTGCCCCCGTGGGCATCGGACAATACACTGCAGTTGCAGCTTTCGGCTGACTCGACGGAGTATGCTGTCATCCCATTGACGGAGAAGTTGGCTCTGGGTAACACCAGAAAGAAGACAGGCGTAAGTCAGGTCTGCAGGGCAAGCGGCGGCTGAGCTAACACGGCACGCAGTCTGTCACAATAAACGGCAACCTCAAAGCTGCGCATGAGACAAACTACAACGACTTTACCGACCGCAATGATGTAGCCTACATGACCTGTGACGAATCGGACGACGAAAACGATGACGACCCGAACAGGATGCTCAATGAGTTGATGGCGCAGTCTCCAAAGGCTATCATACTCTTCTCAACGAGCAGCAACTGGTGTTCCTTTGACTCGTCAGGAAGCAGTCTCGCATACACTAGCATCCTCTCCATGGTCGACCCAGGAGAGGCGACTACAGTTCTGAACCACTTGAATGATACGGACAAGGGGGACATCGTCAAGGTTCACATCTACGGCAATACAACATCACTCGAACCGGGCGACAGCGGCGGGCGTGGAAGCCACTCGGCTGTTGCGATGAGCGTACTATACAGCATTACAGGGGTGATCACTCTGCTCTTCGTCGTCATTATCGTTACGGGCGCAGTCAGAGCGCATCGAAACCCAGACAGGTATGGGCCGCGGCGCGGCACTGACGGACGACGTGGACAGAGCCGAGCAAAGGGGCTTGCGCGGGCGGTGCTAGAGACATTGCCCGTCGTCAAATTCGGGGATAGGAACCAGCCGAAACCAGACCCTGAGCTCGAGATGGACACCGCTACTACCGATGGGCAGTATCCTGCTCAGAACTCTGTGCCGACGAATATGGCCGACGCCCAATCGAACCAGACACCCAGAGTGTCAATGGCTTACTCCGAAGTCACATCGGTTGCAGAATCCCAGGCGGACAAGAACCTGGGATGCTCTATCTGCACCGAGGATTTCAGAGTCGGAGAGGATGTGCGCGTGCTCCCTTGTAATCATCAATACCACCCGCAGTGTGTAGATCCCTGGCTGATCGACGTCTCGGGTACATGCCCACTATGGTATGCCTCTCAATGAACCCTTAGTTTCTTGGCTAACCTTTTATCAGCCGGCTAGACCTTCGCCCTGGCCACGGGCACAACCAATCGATTTCTACAACATCTGATGATCTCCCGCCTCCTTTATCTGCGGAGTTCCGGGGTCAAGACACGCCCGAACGTCCAGCCGGCAACCGCTTCTCCCGTCTGCTCGACGTCAACAGGCTGCGACAGGCATCGGTGGAGGAGCAAATGGAGGCACTTCGTCGGCTCCGTGAAGATAGGATCAGCCGGGAAACGCCGGATCGCCCTGCGGAGACCACCGATGGCGATGATCGGCATGCAGGAATTGCAGACAGACTGAGAGAGCGCTTCAGGATCTTGACGAGATCGCAGTCGGCCAACAGGCGGTCTTCACGGTGCTAAGTCTTGGGCAAGCAACAACTCAGCGCCCACCTTACTCGAATTCAATGTGGATAGGGATAGGCTCGGTTTATGAACTTTCTGGCGTTGCAGGTAGCGTATATCGATGATGGCTTGGAACTTGGAACTTGGGCAAAGCATAGGCAATGGCGTTTTTTTCTTTTTCTTTGGTAAACACAGCAAGGAACACATATGCACGCTCTCGATGCGCTGATTGATGGTCTTGGGAGTGCCTCTCCAGCCTCTGGAGGGGTTGGCCTGTGGATGAGCGCGGCAGATTGGCAGACGCAGCTGATACCCTGTTGAAGGCTTTTGTTTCCTACGGGCTTGTGAGGTCAATAAAGTCCCCTGGATTTTTTACTCCGGATGTCTCTGCGCAGTTTCAAATCTTAACGGCCAGCCAGAACGGCGGCAACGCTGAGGAGTGACGCTAATCAGCCCCAGCAGCTCAGGTAGGCTGATCTATCGAAGCTTGGCGGGCACATTGTCCTTGTCTAGACCACTGGTTCCCTGCTTTGGGAGAACTTGAGCGTGGCGTCAACTACAGAAGCCACCAAAACCGAGACGGGAAAGGCCTGACGAGCGTCGGCACTCAAAGAGAGGATGACTGGATAGGTCAGTATGACAGGGCTGATGCGCGAGATGAGGTTGGGCTTTTGTGGCGTGGTGATCAGAGGGGCTTGTGCTGAGCCAAGCTGTCGGTCTACAGTCGACCTGGAGCTTCGCAGACACCGAGGGAGTCTTGGGGTGCGTAGACCGTGTTTTCTTGAAGGGCCGCTCGATCATTCTTCTCTGCTTATTTAAAGCAGAGCTCGCTCAGGCGCTGACCGCCAAACCTTCAAGACTATCAACACGCGTGTCTCACCAGCCCACCGGCGCGGGAGAAGCAACACGACTTAGCTATTGGCTCCCTCGGAACGTAGGGCACAGCATCCGGTATAAGATGGAAGTAGCACAGAGCGCTACCGTGGCTTGAACCAACCGTCTTACAGCAGCTGGAACGGCTCGCTCTTCAAACTAACACCTCGCAAAAGCAAAGTCGCAATGTCCCGCCCGTTCGCACACCTCGAAATGCCGGACTGCAGCTGGAAATCCTGGTTTCCCTAGAGTGCTTCCCGGGAGTCCATGAATGCAGGTTTGTGGCTATAGAAAGATCTGCTCGCCCCAGGCGAGACGAGGCTTCGGAGGTCTTGCCGTCTCTGGTGACTGATCGATCAGGATCGCTCCAACTAATACTACTTCTTCCCCCATGAATGTGGTTCATACTACCGCGAGAAACTACATTTGCCAGGTCTCGTACACCCTATATTCGTCTGTGTCTTCCCGTTGTGCGATTTAATACCGTGGGCAGCGGGCCCTTTTCCCACCTCTTTGGGCAACCTAGAAGATTTCTTTGGCTGCAGCCTAACGTTGGACTTGAAATATAGTATACTTCAGGTTCTTAAATCATCATGGCGCCTCTGGACCATTCGGATCTCTCAGACCGGGGAGTGGCAAACATAAATGTGCCCCTGGGCGGACAAGTGATGAGTGTGGTAATCTCCCTCGCTGCGGTCACGGTCTTGACACTCTTTCTCAGTAGGCCCCCTCCGCTTTCATACAGCTCAGCTAGCAGAAACTGACATTTTGAAGCCCAGCGATATCTTGTCGTCTCGGCTTGGAGGCGCCTACCCTTTGTTGTCTGGCGTGAGTGGACCTATCCTATCCATCTGATGATATGCGAGGCTGGGGGCAGGCTGACGAGGACCAGTGGTCTTTGCAATTTACGTAGACTCGTACGCCTTCGTCTTCGCAACCAGCATTCTGCAGCATTCGCTGGGCGTCAACTCGAGCTTTCAGCTGTGCGAGAGCGCCATCCTGCTGTGTTTGGCCTTCTACGTTACGACCAAGGTGAGCCACCCCTGGCCTCAGACCGCTGCGAGTGTGCTAACCGTGGGACAGATTGTATGCGACCCTCCGCAGGCGAAGTCTTGTAAGAGGTGCTGACGGAGCTTAGTTTATATATCTCTTCCTCGTCGAGAAAGCCGTGAGTCCACCCAAGCCCTGTGAACACATGCCGACTTACGCTGTCCTAGTACATCATCCGCAGAACTACCAAGCGACGGATGCGTTCCCGCCTCTATCTTTTCAACACCTTTGGAATGCTGAGCATCTACATAGTGGTAGTCATATTGAACTTCATGTCGTGCGTCTTTTCCCTATCGAACCCTAGTGTCTGCGGGACTAACATCACCAGGCGTATCACGAAACTGGAGAACGGCCAATGCATCATCGGCATGAAGAGCGCTGCTATGATCCCCCTCATATCGTTCGATGCCGTGGTCAACGTCTATCTGACCATCATCTTCTTGATCCCCCTCAAGAGTGAGCCCAACCTATCACGCACCGCCCTCCTCTATTTCATCACAGGACCACTTCCAACTACATCCCAGCGCGACGCGCAGCAGGAGAAGTAACAGGAGCTGACTGGAATGCAGACCTGTACTCTTTCAAGAATATGCCTCGAACGCCAGCAAACCTCCGTCTCCGAACCGCGGCGTTTCGAACCTTCGTAGGTGCTGCCTGCACCCTGATTAGCAGCGTCGCAAACCTATCCGTCTTGATGGCTCTCAATGGTGAGCCAGGATGGGTGTGTCTGATGTGCTGCAATTGCGACAGCAAGTTCCTCCATTACCCTCCGCCGGTTCCCTTTCACGGGTGGCGACCTCGTTAGGGACGCTCTGCTGACATGCGCAGTTCTCTTCTCCGCCCTAGTCATACAGTGGGTGACATCAAAAGACACCGCCGGCACGTCCTCCATCTCCTCGAACCACCAGCTCGAGCCGCAAGCGCCGCATCAGGGATCCCTGCGAACCTCCGTGTGTCGGATCTACTCCAACGACACGGGCCCGGGGTGCGCACCACCCTCGCCCGCCGCGCAGGCCCTCGTCCGACAGCACTGCTCTGATCGTCGAGCCTCGGCCGCCTCGTCCGACTCCCCACCGCAGCTCGACTCAGCGCTGGCAAAGCCGTTGGGGGGAGGGGTCGTCATCACCACGACCATCAGGCGCGAGAGCAGGCCGAACGACGAGAACCTTTGCAGCGCTAGCGACGACGAGGGCTCCTCGGCATACAATGGCGGGGAGGCGGCGGCGGGGTCGATGCGGGGTGGATACAGAGGAAGTAGGAGGATGAGCGTTGGCCCGTTGGGAGAGGGTTTTATTTTGTCGAGGACGAGGATCACGGGGGGCGGAGGCCACCCTTCGTGATCGCGGTGAAGAAGCCGGCCGACTGGAAGGGGGGTTGGGGCTAAAGAAGGCGAGTTGACGAAACAGACGCACTGTATAAGGTCTTTTTCTTTGTACGGGAGTTGACTATGGCCATCCATTAGAATAGACTGCTCTTTGTTTGGTGCGCATGGACCTTCGCCCCTTTATTCCGCTCCTAGGGGCAGTGTGAGCCGTAGCGTGAACTCTAAGGCCACTTGAGCCCCTTTACCAGGGCGCTTGGGGTAAAGGAGCAAGAAGCCAGATGCGGAGCACGAGCGATAAAGTCAAATATTGTCAAAGCCAAACACCGTTAATTGCCTTTCGTTGCACGTGAGATCTATGTAACCTGTCCTTGGCCTTTTTGTGTAAACCGACCCTCTAAATACATCCGGAGCTCCTAGCAGCAAATGATGGAAACGACAGACATCTCGGGCTTTCTTGTCCGAGGGGAAAATGTGCCGGATTGACTCCAGGTAGGGTGAGATGAAAACAAAGTGCTTCCTTTAGGAGAGCACAAGATGGCGGGGTTAAACTTTGAGTTTAGCCCAAGCATCCGAGCTACCCCGCAGGATGCGAGAAAAGAACCATGTACGGAGAAATGCCAAACCGCGCGGCGCCTTTGTCCTTCCCAAATTTTTGACCTGTATACCTCCAATGAAAAAGTTCCGATAAACGGTACGGGTATCCCCTAGCGAGTGTACAAGAAGTGAAGAGATGACCTGGCTGAGAGGCCTAGATTTGACGTCGCTTAGACGGAGGCGTAGAGCTCACCGAAGGTGGAGAGCGCGCTGGACGACGACATGAGGTTGTCGAGGGAGACCATGAAGTATGAGTAAGCATCGAGGTACTCGATCTTCTCAAGCTCAGGAATGACGGTCTTCATGAACTCGTCCTTGGTGGCAGGGTCGGTGTCCAGAGGGGCGAACTCAGTCAGCCAGATGGGCTTTTCGTCGCAAATCTCGTGGGCCTTCTTGATGTGCTCGTAGAGGGTATCAACGTAGGCGGCCTCGGAGTACCAGTGAACCTGGCAGAAGTCGATAGCGCAGCCACCATCGAGGGACTTGCAGGCATCCATGAACGCTTGGAGGTACTCGAGGCCTTCGCCAGGGTTACCGGAGTTGGTGACGGAAGGGGAGCCGACAAGAACATCGCCAGAGTACTTGTTCATGTACTTGGCGTGAGCGGCGGCAGCATCCTGTGCAGTCATGGCAGCCTGAGAAGCGTGGTCGGGTTCGTTGAAGGACAGGATGGCCTTGGAGCCGGCGGCAATGGCAGACTCGCAATCAGAGTCCCAATGGTCAGTGTGCACGCTCAGATCACCCCAGAGCATGGGGACGTAGTTGACGTTGTCGCTCAGGCCAGCGCTGGAGGATCCCCAGTTCCAGGCCCAGTCGCAAGCATCACATTCGGTACCGAAGAGGTTGGCGAGAAGGGCATCATTGTAGGCGATGCCACGCTTGCTGGAGAAGGGAGAGCCACCAGAGGAGCCACCAGAGGAGCCGCCAGAGGACGAACCCTTGGTAGGCTCGGGAGTGGATTCCTTAGTCGTAGAGGGCTTGACGGGGTTTACGACAACAGGGGCGTCAGCACTGTCATCCTGGGTCTCCTCCTTGGGCTGCTCGGCCACAGGCTCGGGGGAAGGCTCAGCCTGCTTGATCTGGGTGGCCAGGGTAGTGGGCTGGACCTTCTGCTCGGCAACGGGAGCAGGAGCCTGGGTGGGCTCGACCTCGACGATAGTGGTCGAGGTGGTGGGCTCAGGAGCGGGAGGAGGAGCAACCTTGTCCTCGGGCTTCTTCACCACAGGCTCGGGGACATCGGTGGGCTGGGGCTCCTGGCCAGCGGTGACATAGACAGTCTGCCACTGGGTGACCCAGTCCGTCTCGAGGGCGCGCTTGTCGAGCTGCTTCTCAACCTGGCGGTGGAGGTGGCGGTGGGAGTTGAAGGCAGCGGCCTGCCCGACGAGGGCAGTGACAACTGCGGAGGCGATGGCCTTGTTGGTCAACATGGTGATGATTTGGTGGTTTTGTTTTGGGGTTGTCTCGGAGGTATAGAGAGCAGGCGAGCTTGTTATGGACTGCTGGTGCGTTCAGATCGATTCTATTTCCGGTGACAAGAGACTTGCGCTACGACCAGTCGAGGGCAAGGGAGTGGTTCTGGTAGAGAGTGTTTGAGCTTGGGGACGATGCTATTGTTGGTCGGCACGGCCGAAAGAGTGTGAGTGAGCAGCTGTCTGTCAAAGACGCGTGGTGGACAAGGAGTGCAAGCAGCGTGGCTGCGCGTGAAGAGAATGAATCGGGGTTGGTGATTGTTTTAAACGTGAGGTGAGAGGAAGCAAAAGGGGGAGGGAAACGAGAGCGGGAGCACAAGCAGAAAAGGGAAACGAAACGCACGCAGGCACTCAGGATCGGGGTCGCCCACCTCAAAGTGAGACGGAGGCAACCTGGAACGTGGTGAGGCCCAAGAGGCCCTAGAATTCTCGCACGTCCCTTCCACTGGCAGGTTCCGCCCACCTCACCGTCCGAAGGTGACAGGGGTCCTGCCCTGGCGGCGGCATCTGTGACAGGCACATTGTCCCGAAGCAGGAGCGACCCAGTTCTTCTCGACCCCTGCAGGAACTTTGCACCGCTTTCGCACCTTTGCACCCGGTCGTCGCCCTGTTTGTCCTCGTGGCTGCCATCCAAGCCATCCTGCCAGCGGGTGCAGTGTTCCTCGGGCTGGGCGTCGTCTCGTCTCACTGCCAGCTCACTCATCACGCTTGTCCTTCATCTCCGCTCCGTTGCGCTGGACAGCATCAATGCGATGCGGCGCCCAAGCCTGCGTGCCAGCGCAATTACCGCTCCGGCTTCTTGTCGACGAGCACTGCTGACCTCGACAGACGGGGCGCGCGCGTGCGAAGCGCTGAGGTCCACCTCTCGTGTCCTGCCGATGGACATCCAGCGATCAGCACGCCTGTCAGATCGGCTGGCATCGAGACCATGCCAGGACCACCACGATACGCGCTGCATACTCTCGCCCACCAAAACACTAACATGCTGGCGTGCGAGGTTCCGGCGGCAAGCCGCTGCCCTGAAACGCCCCAACTCTGGTCACCAACTTTAGCACGCTCCCTAACGCCTCCATCTCGCCGGTTGGCCGCGGCCCTTGCATATGCGCCCCACATCACCACTGCAGGAACAACAGGCTCAATCCGAGCTTCGCTCTTTTGGTACCTGAAACGCACTCGCAAACTCACCAATGAAGCCGGTAACCAGTACCAAAAACGGTCCCTCACGGTGCCCCAGAGGGTGCCAAAACTCTGCAGCACCGCCTCTGGACCGGCACGGTCTCGATTTTTCTAAAGCCTGGAGGAATGGGGCTCCTTCAGGTACGAGGGACTCGTCACCTCGTAAACCACCGAAGCCCTTTGCCGATCGCTCCCAAGGGAAGCTGGTTTGCGTGCGCGGCCTCGTGGCTTGTTGCCAATGCAAGTCGCATACTTGTGATTGATTCCTTTTCTCTCGCGAAAACCGGCACCAGAATGGCAGGCAAGACAGCTTGACAGGGTAGAAGGTAGGGCATGTCACTGTGGTTCCGGTACGTGTGCCTCCTCGAAATCCTGCTGCCAGCGAATCCATCACGCGCTCTTTCGAGCTGTGCTGGGCAAATCCGCTGTCTACTCCGTACGTACGACGTACTGTAATGGTGCCGAGTTGGTGCCCAATTCGCGGTTGTTCTATGACTCGTACTGGGGAACGGGGGTTTCCGCCACGCCAACTGAACACTCTATCTCCCCGCCAGGCACTGCGAGTCAGCTAGTCAGGAACACCCGCTCGTGCCGCAACACCGCCCCGAAGTCTCTTGAAAATATCCATTCTTTTGACGAGTTCGTGTCCATTATTCGTGCCCAGCCAGCAGTCAAGATGGAGGTTCAGGGCTCGAAGCTCAGAAAACTTGTGGGCTTCTCCATCCGCGGTCCATCCCGAGCAATCGGAGCCGTGCCTGGCCTGCCACGTTGATTACTGTTCCGCCCGCGGGCTAGCACAGTATCGTGAGACGTTTGCCGAAATTGCACCCGCCGGCACCCGAAAGCTCTCGACGGCCCTCGACCAACCACTGCCTCTCGTCGAAGACTTCACGCCTGGGTGCCCTGTCCGACCCGCCGGCAGGGGAGCAAAAGCAAAAGCTTGTCGCCTCTAGTGCATCACAAGCCAGCACATCGGTGCCCCGGCTTCCGATCTTGATTCCTTTGTGGTGATCACTGATTCATCAGGACGAGATTGTCGATTCCACCCTGGACAATGAAAGTTCCTTTCAACAGCAGTGATTGGGCTCACTGGGCAAATTGACGGAGCAGTCCCGGTCCCTCGACCTCGCCAAACCACAACACTTACTCGTAACGGAGAGGAGGGAGCCTGCTCAGCGTCTAATGAAAGGTTTTCTGGTTTTCCTTTCTCGAGAAATTGCCCTCAATCGAAGCGCGTGGAAGAAGCAGCGTGCTTTGCGCGGTTTCTCGGTGAGGAGGACAACACCATTGGTCGCGAAAAACCACTCTTTGTCCACCAACTTTTCTTGCGCCGTTTCTCGAGATCCCCACCAACGTGTGAGGGCGGTATGACGTTGTAAAACGTCTGGTGCAGAGCTTTAGGTAGCGTTGAGAAGCCGTATATTGACTCTCCTCAGCCATTTTCAGGCGCAAACAAGAGGCCACGAACACCCTGGCCTCCACTCGGTAGCTTGAGTCTCTATCTAGCGTGCAACTAATACCTTTCCTACATGAGGCGTTCTCGAGTTCCATGGGCCTACAGTAACGATTCCTCTCCTCGGATGACCTTTGCTCCAGGACTATTATTCATTGGAACGTCTAGCAACGTGCGAGTATGTGCACGTTGCGGAAAGCACTACCGAGCGTGAAAAGCCTGCTGTTGAGTAATGACTGCCAAGAACAAGATCATTCGGCCCGCTGTCGTGAACATTTTCTAGAAATCTGGAGCGCCAAGGTAAACAGCCCCAAGCTCCAGTTCTGACTATTAGGGCACTACAGATGGGAGGACGATATTGCCCTGAACGGTCCTCCATCGCAACTTGAAATCTCGGGTTTCGACGTTCACAGATGCTGTTCTCCACAGCTGTAGTTCGGATCGAGATCACTGTCGCACTTCGACACGTGACTACCCTACGGCGTGAGCTTCGCTTGAACAGTGTTGTGTTATCATATTTGGGGCTCTTTCCGGGTTCCTCTTCAACTACCAAGTCCTGAGCTTACTCTCTAATGCCTACATGCTGATTCGTAGACTTAAATTGACCCTGCAAGGAGCTTACGGCATCGGGTTGTAAAGTGCGATACTCGGACGTGTTGATGTTCAGAAAAATAATTTCACCGACAGGCAGCCGTTGGTCCGTCCCAGCTGAACGCACTGAGCGACAAGTCGCGGATCCGACAACCTTAATGTTGCTTGAAGCTGAGGACGTCGTTGTGTGTCCACTGCTAACGTCAAGGGCTTTCGCGACGCCACTAAACATGAAGCCTCCACGACGTTGCAATTGTTCTAGAAGCAGTCCCGCTTCTTCAGCCCTACGGCGTTGACGACGCCAGCCCGAAGCAAAGGGTGATCATTCGCAAAAGCTGCCTTGCCAGCCGCTCACACTACTTGCCTTAGTACGGCATGGTACCTTAGCCAGGAGGGGTTGACCACTGGCAAGCCCCAGAAACTGTCGTAAGGCGGATTTTCCAGGGGTGCGGGGCTGACCGGGAAATGGGGGGTTACAGCCGCAGTAACGCTCACACCGCGGCCTCTCTTTCGCAAGAATGACGATTGTGGAAGGACTGCTAGGGTTTTCCCCATGGAAAGCAAAGGAAATGAACCAGCTTTGATGCTGGGTTGGCGACCCGATGTTCCCAGAGTTTGCTGCGTGCTGGGCAACATCCCGAAGATCGACATCACTATGCGTACATAAGTGGTGGGAGGGGGAACGCGCATTCCAGGCTGCTGCGTGTCGTGAAAGACGGTGGATTGATAGGCCGGTTCACTGCCACGATTACTTCTTTTGCTCGGTCACAGCCCCCGGCGCGCCAGATAGACTCTTGACCCAAGGCACAGGATCTCTCGCCTCCGAGTCTGCGGGGATCGACACCTCCTTGCTTGATCCTGGCCGGACCCCTACACGTGACAGCCGAGCCGTCTTAATTTCGCGTCACTAGCCAGGGCTGAACTTGAACTTGTCCAGCACCTGCACCTCTCGTCGACCTCATGTAGATAAGCATCCAGGACGCCAGAACGTTGGTTTAGTAACAATAGCCGCTCCGAATGTGACCAGCACCACCCACCAATTGACAACGCACGGCCTCGACGATATCAGACGTCCCCTCGCCTGCCATGGACAACATGGACCATATTCACACCATGCAGAACTTTTCTCCGTCGATGCTCACCTATCCTGATCCAACCGACTTCGACTACAATGCCTTCTTACAGCAATCTGCCGATGACATGGGTTTTGGACACCCTCCTCCAGGACAGATGCCGCTGCCCTCGCCCATTCAGCCCTCACCAACCGGTGGGCACATGATCCAGGGATTCTCGGACTCGAGTGTTGGGAGAGCCACTCCGCCTGATTCTGACAATCGAAGCAACAGCAATGATCTGGTCCGGGCAGGAAGCGCGGCACCGACAGCGGTCACTACTGCGTCTGCGAAGCACAAGCTTGAAAGACGCGGTCATACCAAGAGCAGACGAGGCTGCTACAACTGCAAGAGGAGGCGGATCAAGGTATGTCACAGCGGCGGCACCCGTCCCAGGCTTGCTGACAGACCGGCCAGTGCCAAGAGACGCAGCCTGCTTGCGGTCACTGCGTCAAGACGGGCTTGAAGTGCGAGTACCCTTCGCTTCCCCAGATCACCCACCAGGTAGGCAGGCCGACACTTCTGGCAAGCTTAAGAGTTGCGCTGATAGTCGTAGCCCCATCACCAGATTCCTCTCTTCAGCCTGCAGGACATGCGCTTCTTCCAGCACTTCCTGACCCACTGCTACCCTCATCATCCTCTAAAGCAGGAAGAGGTGTGGACGCATGAGGTGCCTTGCATCGCTCATAATGTAAGCACATGCGCAGTGGCATATTCGGATATTTTCTAATATGTATAGCACGAGTTCCTCATGCACGCTATACTAGGCTTTGCCGCCTCCGAGCTCATGGCAACCGACTACTCGCTCGTTACCGCCGCCATGAATCATCGTGTCAAAGCGATCAAGGCTATCAAGAAACGCCTTGCTGAAGCCTCCAAGTCGGCGACCTCCCACGAGGAAGCGAACGCCCTAGTCGCCACCTGCTTTGCCCTGACGTTCCAGTCCGTCAGCCTCGATGATGGGCTGGCCGAGTACATGACCTTCATCCGTGGTATCGTCATAGTGGGGATGCAGATGATGTTCAAGGGGATTAAACCCATCTTTAGCACCATGTTTGAGGAGCAACAGGATGAGATTCTGGCGCCGTACATGGAGGCTTTACCCCTGATTCGCAAGGGGTGGGCGGATTCGGCATTGGAGGCCATCACGAACCTGCGGCCGCTGTGTGTTGAGCCAGTCGAAATTGAATACCAAGAGAAGCTGGAAAACATTGTCCAGAAGCTCTACACGAACTCTTGGGCCGGTAAGACCCCCACTCCTCCGCCTGAAAAAATTCATCTGATAGCAATAGCCTACAAGGCGCATACGCAGCAGTACGCTTGGTGGATGATGCTCCCTCACAACGTTTTCCAAGAGCTCATCTCCCCCAACAACCAAGTTGTCATGTTGCTGCACGCACACTGGATCTCCCTCGCCCAGATCATGGTCTTCATCACAGCGCAGGAGTACGAAGTCCGCGACAAGAAGCCGCCCGAGAACGGCAAGCACATAGACCCAGGCTTTGTGCGTTGGCTGAAGTATCTTAATGCCAGGGTTGACTACGAGTATCAGATGTACAATCAGTGGCCGATGTGGGTTGAGCAGCAGTTGGATAGGGACATCAGCTTCTTCGGGAAGAGGCAATGAGCGGCAAGGAAGCCGCAGAGTGCCCTGGCTTGGGCAAGATCTAGACAAACATGGCTGCGATGTTTGATTCTACGGACGTACACGATCGAGACCCGCCCCGCGGAGAGTCCTCGTTGGATTCACAGCGTGGCGTTTGATACCACTGAGGGTTTGGTTTGGGAGGATACCCGGAGGGATTACTTGCTTGTTTGTTTGTTGGTGTTTCTGCTTTACGACGCTACTCTGTCTAGCTGTATTTAATCGCACATTCTCAACTCATGACTGCCACATGATTGAACTTTGACCGCCTCTCTCATGGGACGCACCGCTTACCCTAGCTAGGCCTTTGAACCCGTCAATAATGTCTCGCATACCTACCACTCTTGAGCCTCATCTGCCACAGCCACCGCTAAAACCCACGCGAGGAATACGCTCCGCACTGCCACCCGGCAAACCGCAGGTGACACGCCAACACAGGCAGCCGTGCGACAGCAGCGCGGCTCGGGGACTTGGGGGGAGTTGCAGGATCCCAACCTCGTCGGTCATGCGGCTCCACCCACTCTCGCATTCATCGTACTTATCTTGAGAAGTGGGGCGGGCTAGAACTGCGGTGGTCGCAGGGCTGATTGACCAAGGCGATCCCGGACCAATGCGATCGAGGAGCGCGATCCGCATCGAGAGTGGCAGCCAATGAAGACCAGAATCCCGGGGCAGTGTAAGTCGCCCAACCGACGTATTGCTCGGCTGCTGAAGATCTGGGGGTGATGTCGGAATGCAATTGAGCTTGGTAGGTCGTGATCATGGCAAGGTTGAAGCATTTATAGCTGCTGAGATATCCGCATGCTGAGGGTTTGGCATGCCATCATCACAACAAGTGGTTGAAAACTACTACGCTCAAACCCAAACAGAAGCAGCTTGAACAACACCAACAACCACCATCGCACAACCAACCACAGAGGTTCGGCAACCATCAAGTCAAGATATTTCCAGAATGTCGTCGACTACCCAATTGTCACACGTCAACGAGGCACACCTCACGACCACCTCGCTCCCCCCTCCCTACGAGCCCAACGAGATTGAACTCAAGCGTCTCTCCACCCAAGTCTCGAACTCCTCCCTTCCACAGTACGACGCAGTCTCCCCATCATCTTCTTCTGCACCAGTCTTCCAGCCGACTACTCGATACCAAGTTGAAACCAGAGGTCACCCATGGATGACCCTCCCCTTGCCGCCGAAACCCCATCCAATTTCCATCTACGCTGTCAACTCTGATGGAATCGTTGGCGAGAAGTCCTACGAGTCCATCCGTCTCTCGAGAGGTTCCGGGAACTGTGTGTTATATGATACCGGAAGTGGGAGGCCGGTCGCCACCACCACATATCGCTTCGGCCCGGGGCGACCTCCCAAGATGAGGCTTTTGAAGAGTTCCGCGAGTGCTGATCTCGAGAATCTGGCGGAAAATTCTGAGCTTGGTGAAGGAGAGGAGGAGTTTGAGATCATCAGCTTGGGCTGCGCTACGCGCGCCGTATCTATCAGGACGCACCTCGGAACTTTCCACTGGCGCCACGGGTCAAGGGAGGAGAAGAAGGCCCTTAGGGCCGATTCCCTCTTGATCTTGGAGCAGATCACCACCGTGGCCCTCGAAGGAGGCAAGCAGGAGCACCGCGCCCGCAAGGTGGCGCACTTCATCAGAAACGACGAGTTCAGGACGGAGGGCAGCGGGCGCAGTACCGCCGGAAATGGCGGGAGGCTCGAGCTGGACCTGAGGCAGTTTGAGGGGGGAGATAGCAAGGGCAGGGACAGGGAACAGATGGAAAGCTTTGCGGTTAGTGGCTTGCTGTGCATGCTGAAGAGGGAGGTTGACCGGAGGCGGATGCATCAGGCCTTCATTATCGCGGGAGCTGCTAGTGGCGGTTCTTGAAAGGTAGCTGCTAGGGGTGGCTGCGTTAAATGGTGCGAGGATGGTCGGGGGAGTGCTTGCTGAGGAGCTCAGAGGGCGGGAAGCAGAACGATACCTTTTGTAATCTCAGTACGATAGACTTATCAATATCTTTTATCTTCAACTGTAAATGTCCAGCCACACGGAATAACATTGAAATCGCTTGCCTTTTCATTTCTCAACAACTAAATCTTTACAGGACGGGGTCATCGGGTGCATTGTGAAGAAACATGATAAAATGGTCTTGCCAAGATACGGCAGCAATTCAAGTGATCAAAATAGAGCAGTTTATTGCGAAGGATGGAAAGGAGAAGCGTCTTGAAAGCTATCTGCACATTATGATCCCTCAGGTACAAGACACTCACCAATGAACCCCAGGTTCTCCGAAAAGACTCGGACAGATACTCTAGCATGTAATGATAGAGAAATCGCAATATCGGGTCTTACGACTGTCGAAAGTACCATAGCCCTGCAGCAGTGAGCCCTCCCAGCAGAGCGACAGTCAGCATCGCAGCATTGCGCATCGCAGGGACAACCATGCCCCCCATCAGCTGAGCCTCTCTATCTTTCCACCCCTTGTCCCTGGTGTTGACGTGGGGGAAGGGTTCGTCAGGCACTTCCTTTTCAAGAAAACTGCAAAGTGGCTTCCATCCCTCTTGAACCGTCCATTCAAGCAGGCGATCTTCGGGTACCAAGCCTCGGATCATGTGGCAATGCTCTTAGAGATGTTAGCTGAGAGAACCATATCTAGTCTTTCGCCGCAATCACCTTGATAGATCCATTTGCCCCTAGCTGCGGTGGCAGCGGCATGCCCTTCGCGAGAATCCAGGTTGCGGAACATGGCAGGCCACAAGTATCGTTCGAACCCGTTCCAAGCCCAGAACAGTCTCTTGGAGAACCAATGGAAACAGTACAGGGTCCAGTTTCCGTTAATTTCAATCAGTGACTCCTCCATGCTCCCCATCCAAGCATCCATATCACTTCGGATATTGAGGATGACTTTGGCATCCGGATACGCCGCGATCAGCTCGGCCGCGAAAACGCTGCCCGCTGCGTCGACCACGGCCTCAGCATGACCCATCAACTCATCGAACTCCTCAGCCTTGATTGGCAGTCCGGGAGCCTCGTTGAGCCACTTACGGCGCACTAGACGCACCCAGCCTTGGAATCGATTCGGTTCCTCGAAGAGAATGTCCCAGCCATGGTAAACTGCATCATAGCCCAGTCGTTGAAGGGCGGCCTGAAGAGATTCGGTGGCGGATCGGGGAGGGCCGACACAGATGATTCTGAGAGGCTTGGTTCGTGTCCTTGGAGGTGGTTCAGGAGAGTAGTACACGTACTTCTCGAGGATGTTCCACCAAGTCGAGTTAAGAGGCATGACTGCTAATGTTCTTGATCTTTACCGTACAGGAACTGGATGAATGATGAAATGATGAATGTCAGCTCTGATCAGCGGCGAGGCCGCGAGAGTCTCTCTTTATGTGCTGCTGACCGCACGCTGTGGCACAGTGGTGGTACTTCCGACGCATGCATCATTGCGACTCGAACAGCGAGCGCTTTGCTTGTAGTTCATGTATGGGTCAGTGAGGTCTACTAGGTCTTATGGTGCTCACAGGAAGGCAGATAAACCAGTCACTGTTGCACGGAGAATTTACTTAAATGCTCAAATTGACTGTGACGTTAAGAAGCAACGGTTAGGAGTCCACGTGATCGTCAGTATCGGGTCTTGCAGGGTCGGAGTTGCTGCCTCAGGCCTCCACATTTCGGTCCGGGCCATCGTGCAAAGATTCAATTGGCAAACTCCCAAGCAAAGCATCACCTCCAAACCACCAAACCCAAACAACACCGCCAAAATGACTGCTGCGTGGAAAGCTGCCGGCCTCTCGTACGTCAATTGATCCTGCCTACAGAACATGCCCGCACCCATCGCGACGACCAACGACGAGCGAACCGAGAACACCAGCTAACCGAAGCTACAGCTACAACCGCTACCTGGGCATCGCGGCCCGCACCATCCGCCGCAGCTTGAAGGAGGACAAGCGCATCATCGCTGAGCGCCGTGGCGAGTCCGAGATGCGTTTCGTCAAGTGGCAGGTAGGTTGTCGCAGCATCTGGGTTGAAAGGGAGCAAGGACTGACGAAATTACCGCAGAACGGCAAGCCTGGTGAGGCCCGCGACCTGAACGCTGCCAACGAGGCTGCTGCTGCCGAGAAGGCATAAACGGAGTCAATCGAACAATGAGTCTCGAATGATGGAATGGACACGACAGCGCCTTGACGAAGGTTGTCTGGCCGAAGGGGAGGTCGGGGATTGATGGGCGTCGGAAGACCCTACTGTACCATAGACGGTTGCGGAAAGACACCAAGATACCGTTATAGAACCCGTCAAATTATTCACTTTGTCGCATCAAATCGCCTGAAGAGATGCACTGTTGTTTGGTGGTGTGTTGGCCCATCTCGGGACACGTCGGGATGTCCCGAGTTGGCAGTTGATTCCGTACACAGAGCTTGCGACACGTAGATGTGAAAATTCGCGAAACCACATGTAATCATTAAATCGAGAAGAACATCGAATTATTTGATTGAGCTGACTCCTCATCCTGGAGCTTGCATGCCCACGTAGACGCGGGTCGATATCCAGCTCACTGGACCGCTCGGTAACACAAACCCGTGACTAACCTCAACTTACCTTATGCCAACTCACTGAAGCACGTTACCTACGACAAAGGCCGGCGCGATCTCTTCTCATAACAACCACACATTTACACTCGGCATCCCTGATCACATGTTCTTCCCACAGACTTCGGTCCCAAGCTGTGAACATGGCTTTCGACTTAGGAGTTGGGGTTCCCGATGGTGGGTCGACACCTCAACGCAAGCAAAACATGACTGACATTAGCTCGCAGAGATATCCCGACTCTCATTAGGTCAACAAGAGGAGGAGCCCCAGAGAAATCAAGCACCTCGCCTCGACTTACCAGGAGTTGTCACCGAAGATATCACCCAGACATTTACCCGAGCATGTGGAGCCTTGGAACCTGGAGATATCGTGAAAGATGGCATGTTCACGCTGTTCGAGTCCGTCGGAGCCTTGGAAATCATGGATCCAAAGATGGACAGCGGCTGTGTCGACCCAGGAGAGGAGTTCGAGGAGCTGTACGATGTTTCGCGACCGCTACTTCCGGAAGAAGTTTTGGGCATCATCGATCAGTTGCTCTGCTTCGAAATGGCGTGGCATGTGGGCTACCCTTTGTCCCAAACACTGTTCACCAGTGTTTACGTCGAAGCTCTTTCCATGCCGAATCCGCAAGGAATACAAGAGGCGTACTTTGTACGAAAGGGAAAAGTTGAGGCGAATGATCACCCCATGCTGGTGGTTCTGAGAGCTTATTGCCTGGGACTGCTAAAGAGCTGCCTGTACGTCAACGAGCGTGTTAAGTCGGAACACTCCTACGAGGTCAGTAACCCAATCGGACTGAGAGTTCCTCAACTGACGACCAAATTAGGAAGAAGACTTCGTCACCAATACCTACAACCGTACCTTGCTCAGTGGCGTGTCAACGGATGACATTAGGGAAGCCATAACGAACGCCTTGAGCCTTCTGAAAGACTCGGACGTCACCATAGAGGAAGATCTTCGGGAAGCGCTCAGCAGCAGACTCAGGCTGAGGAACATCTTTCTATCAGCAGTTGAATGCCCTCAGTTTATCAAAGAGCCTCAACTCGCGCGAAAGCCCTGGATAGACGGTAGATCTATCTTACCCGCGATCAGTGCTTCTCACAAGCTTAGCAAAGCTGTTGACGAGGCTTTCAGTGCTAAGTTGCAAAGGAAGCTGGCATCTACGATACCGCCGAGACCGATTGTGCAGCTGAGTTTCGATGATGCATATGGGCACTTGGAGCGGCTTTTCAAGGATGGGGACGAACTGATCAATGTCCTCGACTTTACCAACCCGCAATGCCTTCAGACGTTCGTGTTCTTCTTCCAGGCGAAGAAGCCACAACCGCTTGTGTACGTCAGGACTTTACTGCAGACCTTCCTCTTCGATGCCATGGAGGTGCTCGGATCAATGAGCATACGAATGCTTCTCGACGATGATCTCTCCATCATCACACTGCCTGCCAGCCCATTCCTCGACCGCGCCAACGACGACATCGAGATACCCACCGATCCTCGAGCACAGATCTCACAAAAGCTAGAGCTCTTTCGACAAAGAGCTGCACAGCCTTACCTGGACATTCTGAGGACTTTTTGCCAAAACAGATGTCGCGTGAGGCGGTCATTGTTCCATGTCGTTCGCGCGTGGGACGCGCTGCAAGTCGATGCCGAGGAAATAGACGGCGATGTGCAAACGCTGGCGCAAACCGTCGCAAGAAAGGGCCTCAGTTTCTCTACCAGCACAACCTCCTCAAACCTCGAACTGTGGTCTCTAACCTCCTGGACATATCATTATAAGCTTCGCATGATGGAATGGATTGTCCAGCTCGGCTTCGAACTCGAGATCTACCAACCAGATGAGTTCTCAGGGATGTACTGGTATTTGCACTTCCTCGCCAACATGCGTCTCGAGTACACCAACAGGATCAAGACATCTGTCCTGCGAAAGATCGAAAACATACGCACTCGGGACAACGTCAGCTCCCGAACCGAAAAGGAGCTGCTACGATCGGTAATGTACGTCAACCTGTCAATGATGGATGCAACGATCACGAGTACAATGTCAGACTCGCTGTCGAGCATCTTCACCGTGCTGGAAAGGCTAGGGCTTTTGAAGGCCCCACCTCGCCCTTATAGCAACGACAAGCTCCGGTACGAGATCCGAATGAGACCTTTTTCTCAGATCCCAGCTCCGGAGCTACCTGACTATGAGACTTTCAGGACGCAGACCACACAACCAGATAACAGCACGGAGGAAATACTGAGTGACGCAGGAAAAGCCATCTCGGGGGCGAAGAAGCTGTTTGAGCAGATGAGCAGACTGTCTGCCGAGGATTCCTTCTCCGAAGGATCCCACGAGTGGTGGCTAGCATCAGTTAAGAGCGCCCTAAAGTCATGCATTTTCATGGGGCTAGCAGTCACGACTTTGGAAAAGGCTGTGCAGAGGCAAAAAGACGGAGGTGAGCTAAAGCTCAAAGCTGACTTGCCGCACCCCGAGGAGGCATACAATTCGTGGTGGATCGTGCCCAAGCTGGTACCCATCCCTTAGCGTAATGGAGAGTATTGTATTCACCTATACAGTCCACTAAATACTTCGTGAAATGGTATCAATCATGCCAAGTTTGTCAGGCCATATCCCTCGCTTGTGCCCTCTGGTAGAGGTTCTGTGAAGTTTTACATCTGCGCCACCTATCTTCTGGGTGGTCGTGGGAGTCAGAGAAGGCGAAAGCACGGCTGCTGCCTCGTCATCTGCTTGTCAAAGGCCTCGCCACTTATGCAACAGCTTTGCGGCCAGCACGGAGCTTCAGAGTCTGCTCATAGAGGATGTCCTTAAAGGCGAAGAGGAACGCCGCAGTCAAGACACTCTGGGTGACCTTAGGGCCAATGCCTGTGTCTTGTCAGCAAGTTGCTCACACTACGATTTGTATCGAAACTTACCCTTGTAGAGGCCAGCGTATCCTTCATTACGGACGACCCGGCGCAACGCCTCCGTCATGCCCTCCTTCTTCTCACTGTGAGCGGCAACGTGCATCTGGCTCTTGACAGTGATGTAAGGGTAGGTGATGCTAGTAGCAAACAGCTTGCCAAGAGCACCAAGGAAGAAGACAATGGTGGGCGTCATGGGGCGCCTCTTCTCAACTGCATTCTTCATCTGCTCAAAGAGCGTGTACTGAAGGATCGGGTTCATGACAAGCACCAACGCCGGCAACACGCCGGAAAATAGGGCTTGGGGACCCTCGTTCTTCAGCAAGGACATCAACGTCCCAATCGTGGTAGGTGGTCGCGAAGGCTTGGTGCCAGCCTCAAGATCGCCCTCCTCACTCTGTCGCCTCGTCGTAACCCGGGTGTTGACGACCCAGATCGGGTTGGTGATAATGACCGTCGCCGAACCAGCGATGGCGCCGGCGATCATGGACTCAATTGTAGTGAGCTTCTGGCCCGCGCGCCCGGCTTTGATGGCAGCCTTCTCGAAGGATCCGCGGGTCCATTCGTACCAGTAGTAGTACACGAAGTTGGTGACGCTGATGCCGAAGAGGGCAGAGTTGATGCCCGAGTAGAGGCCGGAGATGCCTTCGCGGGCGACAATCCTCTGCACGGCATCGATGAATTTGGATTCGGCTTTCTTGGATTCGACCTGCGCGCGGGTTGACAAGGTGATCAAAGGATAGCTGAGATGCGTTAGCCGAAGCGCACCAAGATGAGATTACGGGTTGAACAAAGCACATACGTCAGGACCATAGACAGCAGACCGCCGCCCGCACCAGCCAGGGCGTGGGCGACGTTGTCGTTGGGAAGAGGAGTCTTGGCAGCCATGTTTGCGACACGAGCGAGGTCGAGCAGGGAAGATGCGATATAGTATAGAAGAGTATCACGAAAGGAGGGTCATTGAATTGTGTGTTGTCTGCCTTCAAGGCCGAGGAGGTGTCGCGTGTGATAACATTAAGAGGTCACCATCTGACGATGAAGTAATGCCCCTTATTTAGGGAGGACATTTCGACCAGACGAGCCGAGGTCAATGGTAGCGTTGATGCCGACGCACCCTCCAGCGATCGCCCACCTCCCCGCGAACCGGCGCCGAGCCAGAGACGTCACTGCCAGTTCCGTGCTCTTCCGCTACTGGCACGCGCCGCAGCATGTGACATGGGCCATCCTGACTGGAGCGGGTGAACCCTTTTCCGGCTCAAACCCCGGATGTCGGCGGAACGTTGCTGCGCTGGAGACCTTCCCCACGCTAGTCCGAGACAAGTCGCGAGTAAACAAACTCAAGGTAGCGGTGGGCCGGGCCTCGAATGCGCCAGCGTGCAGTGTACATACTTCACAGGCGGTTCCGTTCACCACTTTGCCCACGCTTTACACTCACCCCGCGACGTCCTTTTGCTATGTGGCTGTGCGGTTTCACAGCCGATACTCTTTACATTCAATGTCTCTGTTTTTGAATTTTTCGCACATTCGATTAGCCCATGTCCAAACGTCGCAAATCGGGACACCCGACCCCTAAGACCGCCCCCGACGAACCCTTCGCCGTGCGCTGGCACAGTATCGCGGACCCGGACACTCCGAGCGCGGATATCATGTCGAGCCCCGATCCTCTGAACGACGAGACGGTCACGTTTCTTGCACCGCCGTCGAGCTCCCAGCGGGTGACGCGGAGTCACAGGAGCGCGAGGTTCGCGAGTCTGGGAAGGAGTGTTTCGCCCAGGAAGCAACAGTTTGAGCTGGAGTATGGAGGTGGGCGGAGTCCGCAGAGATTGCTGGTGACGGTTGAGACGGAAGACGACGACGCACCGACGACGGGGACAAGACGAAGGTTATTTCCTTCAAGCAGCCCATTCAAGGGTGGCGCGGGTATGGCGGCTACAACTACGACTGTGCCGTTGAAAGAGTCCATTGAGGACGAGTATGGCGCTGGTAACGCGACACCACGGAAAAGAGGAAGGCCAAGGAAAACAAACGGCACTCCGATCCCGAGTGCAGCGAAGAAGAGACGAGCGCCGACACCATCGAACCGAAGTGCAAAACGAGCAAATACTGGACGGGATGTCTCTTCGTCTGTCGAACCCTCACAGCCAACTCCGACACCGAAGAGGCGAGGACGGCCTCCGAAGAACCATGCAGATCCTCCAAGCAACACTGGATCACACTTAGAACTGCCCTCTGACACGTCGCGTCCAACAACTCCGACCCCAAAGAAGCGGGGGCGGCCGCCAAAGAATCAATCTGTCGAGCCTTGGAGCGAGAATGGGGTGGGTTCTCGGACTATGACATCTGCTACTAAGGGACGACGAAGACGTCAAGCTCTAGCTCCTGAGGATCTTGAAGTCATGGTGGAAGAGCCCGAGGCTGTTGCCGAGCAATACGAAGTCACTGATGATGACGCTGTGGACTTGCCTAGAGTGCAACCCGCTGAGGGCGATCTGGAAGATGGCCCACCACCTCCAGCAGTGCAAGATCCCGAATCCGATATATGGATGAATACAATGGATGAGCAAGCGACGCCCCGGCCTAGAACGCGGAATTCGAGGTCCACATCAGCGAAATCGCAAACTCCCGTGCCGACGGCACACGTTGACGTACCACCAGCAGCGCCAGACGACATGGAGAGCGTGGCATCACAGGCTGAAGGCTTCGCTGAAGGCATCGACGATGGTGCTCGTACCGTGAGTGACTCAGGGTCCATAATGGACGGCCCTTATCACAGCGCCACCCAGAAGAATGATACAGTGGCGCAGGAAGACTTCAGTATGATCTTCATGGACTCGATACAATCGTACCAAGAGCTGAGAAGCTCAAAACAAGGACCCGCACCTGCTCAAAGTGAGACTGAGGGGATAGGGGACCGCATCGATAACAACGCTGTACAGGTGTTTCACCAAGAGGCGGAAATTGAGGGAGAAGGCGATGCAGATGAGGAGCAGATTGCAGACAATATTGCTGAAGAGCTTCAAGACTTTCATGAGGATGCGGCTGGAAATGCCGTGCAAGACCTCGGCGGCGACGATTCAAACGAGATGGATTTGATAGAGGCTCCTGAGGACCCAGTCCGTGACGCATTCGAAGAAATGGAAGCGGACCTTGCAGATAACATGGTTGCGGAGCAAGACGAACGGGATGTGGCGGCTGGGCAACAAACCTTGATGGAGGAGGACGAGATCGAAGAACTCATGGCAATTGAGCCAGTGGCCAAGGAAGACGAACATATTGAACAGGAGAACGATGTCGAGATGGTCCAACAGGGCGCAGACGGGGATATTGAGCAGCGAGAAGACGAGCCCATGGAGGAGTTGCATAGAGTGCCTGAACTCGACAAGGCGGCAGAGTCTTCTTCCTCTCCGCCGCCAGCGGACGAGCCAGACGAGCGCGAAACAGTCCGCACCAGCAGTCCTGTGAGGTCCGCGGGCCTGTCGTCAAAGTTCGGGAGTGCATCGCCTTGGCTCTCACGAACACCTCGCCGACCCAATGTTTCCCCATTGAGGAGACAAGTCTTGAGCTCGATGACCAGGGACAACAGCACGCCGCGAGCATCGCAGGTTTACAAACAATCTCCGCTGGCTGGGTCGTCGAGGAGGGATGAGTCCCCGAGAATCGCCGAAGATGATTCAAACTTGTACGAAGATTCCTTTTCCGAGATTCCCGAGGCAGTGCTCACAGCTGCTACTCCTGGTCGCAATGACCGCCTCCCAGTTGCTGAAGAGCAACAGGAGGAAGATGCCGGTGTGTTGACAGCTGAGGTTGAGATGGCCGATGGAGAGCCACAGGTCGAGGAGCTGGAAGAGGACGATGCGCAACAAGAACATCCGGCCGAGCTAGAGCAGCTGGAGGAAGAGCTTGAGCAGTCCCGCGTCGAGGAGGAGCAGCATCCTTCGTTCGGCTACGCACCAGCAAGCCACGATCAGGCTCCGGCACCATCCAATGCCAGCTCTGTTGCACTGACAGATAATGGCCGTCTTCCAACGCCGGACGACACACCTCCGAACCTTGGCGTGGAAGAGGTTCAGCCTGACAAATCGACACAGGCTTCCGTTGCGTCGCCAACTCCTGATCCCCAAATTCAGCTGGCGGTTGAGCATGCGGCGATATCCAGCCCAGCCCAACCCCACAACCACCTACAACAACCAAGAGTATCAGTTGAAAGGAGCTCATCATTGCCAGATATTACACCTGCGAACCAAGTGTCCTCACCTATGCAAAATCCTCCCTCGTCGGCGAGCCAAACGACTCCTGAAAAGGTCACACGGCCAGCCTTGTCGGCCATCGTCCGGGCTGGAAGGGTCCTTCAAAGCGTCACGTCAGATCCCCCTTCGCCAGGAGACCGCCAGAACCAGCTTGGCAGTCCCTTTAGAAGCTCTGCTAGCAAGGAGTCTCGGACGGGATCCCGTGAGCCCGCAAGTAATCGACCAAGCGCCAGCCCTGGAAGGCGCTCTATGGGCCATCAACGACAGTCTGCATCTATCGACAGGCTTAGTGAAGACCCCTTTGCTCCGAAGCCAAGAATTTCAACAGGACAAGGAAGCTTTTTCCAGGGGTTTGGACGCAGTGTCAGCGGCAAAGCCAATAATGCTCGAAGCCTCAATATCGAATCTGCACCAGGCCATGCAGAAGTTGAGCCTCCGTATGAAGATATGAGCTGGTTGCCGGACGCCGAGCCTGCACAGCCATCAAGCCCGCCGCGGAGCCAATCTGTTCCAGACGCAGCTCAATCGTCTCCGTCTCAGCAGCGCCGCAGTGTTGCTCGATCAACCGCTGAAAGGCAGGATGTTCATGCGGAACGCGATGACGAGACAGATATCTGGGAAATAGAGGCGCAACGAGATGAGCCTGAGTCTTCACGTAAGGAATCCTCATTTCTCAGCATGACGTCCGCCCCAGTACACCGACGACCCGCCATCCCCAGTCCTTGGACGCGCAAGTCACAACAGCTGGCTGAAGGAGACACTTCTCAGTTTGCTGCGCCGAAAGCATCAAATGCTGCTTCCAGAACAGACCAGGCACAGCAAGAGGACGATGAGGAAGGATTTTCATTGTTGGCACAAAGGCAAAAGATGCAGGAAGTGGAAGCTGCCAACAACAACAACAACCCAGACTCGTCTGCTGCAAAGACGAACAAGTTTGACTTGTCATCGTTCTTCTCCTCACCCGCTGCGATTGGCGGCAAGTTGGTGAGCAGGTTCTTCCCTTCGAGGCGACAGGAAGAACCTGAGATGGAAGAAGTGCCTGCTATGCCTCATAGCACTATGTTCCCATCTGTCCCGCAAAAACAGTTCGAACCATCCAGCGAGGGACGAACGGATCTGTTCTCGTCTGCTGGCTCGCAGCAGTCTCGGCAATCTCGATCGCCGTCTCGGACGCCTATGCCCAAGGCACAGAGTATTCAGGAGCAGCCAGAGGAGGCCGAGCGTCACCAGCCGGCTCAGCGTGACTTGGGAAACGCATCGGCCTCTCCCGACACCCCTGAGCGACTCGAAAGGCCAATATCTGCGAGGCAAAGTAACTTCACGCCGCGGCCCAGGCAGACAAGCCAGTCCTTCTCCCAACCGCAGTCTGGCCAGTTGGCTGCTCTGACTCCCCCACGAATGCAACTGTCTCATGAGGACATTGAGCGTTGGCAGCAAGAGACGTCTAATGGGAGCGAAGACGAGACGACTTCGACTCCTCCTCAGCGTTTCCTTCGTCCTCTGCCGCCAAGAAATGCTTCCCCAAGCAAGTCTGCGATCAGATCACCGCTCAAACCGCATACACCAGGGCGAGTCGTCGAGTTTACAAGCAGCGTCCTTTCACCAATTGAGCAGGCGAGGCAACGGCAAGCACGCCAAGCAGCCATGATCCAGGACAATGAAGAGCTAAGCGATGGAGAAGACACTTCCATGCAAGATGCGCCACCCGCAAGCTCCAAGGAGCCCAAGAACCTCTCAAAGGATAAATGGTCACGTGAGCACTGGTTGTTCATGGACAAGCTCCTCCAGCATCGCAAGAAGCAGCGTTTTGGCATCGAATGCGAGCCGCGGTCGAAGCGCTTCCTCGGCAAGACGGTTAGAAGCAACGGGGAAGCCCTGAGGCTGGAGCAGTGGCACCTAGACTGCGTTGATGCTTTCAAGGCTGTCGTAGGAGGATGGGATGAGGCCGACCTGGTCAAGAGACTGTTCGGCCTGATCAAAGGCGAAGAGAATAGGGCGGACAGGTTTGCCGCTCAGCAGCAGGGAATGTTTCATTGAGGGTTGAGGCTGGGGGTGGCGTGTGATGGAAGTTATTGGAGTTTTTGCTACTTTTTGGGTTATGACGACGCAGCATGGTTGGCGTACACTACTGTTTTTGCGATACCTCCTCGACGAGGTATGCTGAGCACGGTCGATATTTGCATGTACTAGCAAGGAGCGGAAGATTGGAGGCCGGGGTACACTTTACGAACGTCACGAAATCAAAACGACATACATCTTGGATCGACGAACTCTGTGCCTGTCTTCGACGTGACCGAGTCTCTCTTTTGGACGCCTCTCTTCTATTGTGACATGCTTAGTTACATTACAAGCAAACACGCTGTGCGCCTGTCCTGGCCCCTTTCGTAGCGGCCTTAATCCAGCTGCGATGCTTGGTTGATGTAAAGCGCATCAACCACATTGCTTAGCTTGTCGATTGTGGAGAGGGCAGCGTCGTAGGACTCATCGCGCTGCGTCTCGTCGTAGATGATCAGGCAGCCCGCGCCCTGGTCCAGCACACCAATAATGACCTTGTCCAGGATCATCTGCGAGAGCTTGCGCTCGACTTGCTGAGTGTCCAAGCCGACCATCTTGGAAATGTGGGCAATCTCGACGCGAGAGAAGGGCTCGATGACCTTGATGAGGTTCTGCTCCAACATGGCGTCGTAAAGACGCCGGAGGTGGTTCCGGATGAAGGCGTCGCTGCCGAGTTCATATCGATAGGTGGCAAGGGCGCGCTCGTACTCCTCGAGGGAGCGGTTGGAGTGGGCTCGGGCAATGGCCTTCATTGCTTCGAGATTCTGGCCAGCATACTTCAACGCTTGCTTCGAGGTCATGAGCTGGTTGACATCGTCGGCCAGGTTGAGCATGATCTTGCACAGCAACATGTACTGCAGGGCCGCCTGTGCCTTGGTTCCCTCATCCAAACTGTGGTATCCATCCAACGCCTCGATAAAGTACGAGAAGGCCGTGTTGAAGTCCTTATCCTCCGCATGGAGCATACCACTTTGCATGTCCAGGTTCGCCTGCAGCGCAGGTGGGGTGTAGACGCTCGCAGCACTCGTTCTTGCGCTGGTGAGCGCGGCGCGGCTCTTGGGGATATTGCCCAGTGCGTGATAAACGCGGGACTCGAGAAGCTGGACTTCGACGAGGCGCAACTTGTCGTCTAGGCGCTTGAGCTCGCGCAGCAGGCCGTTGATGAGGGTGAGGGAGTCGTAGTAGGATTGCTTGCTCATGTAGAGGCCGACGAGGCGGGTTTCGAGGTCTTGGCGTTGGAAGGCGCGGCGTTCGGCGGTGGCCCATTCTATGCAGTCCTTTGTGACGGCGACTTCGATGTCTGTGCTGTTGGGGATATCCTTGAAGAGGTCGAGGAGCTGGCGGACTGGCAGTTGTTAACCTCCTACGTGCGGTGTGGAGAAGAAACGGTGCGTACCCATCTTCGCCGATTTGGCCTTTGCAAACGATGAGAAGACCGTCCGACTTTCTTTTATCAGGTTCACCAAGTCCTGCGTCTTCCTGTACCGTTGTCAGCAGTGTTCTTTCTCGAGCGAAACGTCATAGGTGTGGACTGACTTCTCGTCTCGGTAAAGCTCTCCCAAGCCTATCAGAGCAGCCTCATACTCGCGAGTCGCAGCATCGTTTCCAGTGGTAGGTGCCTTTGACGTGATCTCCTTGAAGGCGGCCTCTGCTTTCCTTGGATCGCTCTTGGCGAGCTTCTTCGCTTCCTGGACTCTGGACGAGTCGCCGGCCGCCATTGTGCTTGCGAGGGGACAAGACGATTGATCTGCTATCAAAGAAACGGTCGGGTCCGACGGAGATGGATATGAAGCGTCGTGGTGGCAGAGCGTGGGGTGCGTCGTTTGGTGGGATGTGATGATGATGAACAATCTGAGCTGGAGCTCCAGTCCCGCTGCACCACTGCAGCAACAGCCCGAGCCTCGCGCTGTCCGCTGTCCACTGTCCAGGTTGCAGCACAACGACGTACACCAGCTCCACACTTCGCTGCCATTGGCTCAGGCGATCAGCGGCTCCAACGTCGAGCTTGGACGGATCAACCCCGGCCCGCCCCTCTCCGCTGCCGGACCTCAGCAGACAAAAAGCCCGCTCCTGTCTTTATGTCCGTCATTTCGGACCGGGCAGGCGCGGCGTCGGCAAGACCGCATTGCGGTCCCATAAAATTTCAGATCCCAAAGTCTTCATACAATCTCATCACACACAACACCCCTTCCACATCCACCACGCGACCATTTCTTCGATACTTTCTCTCCCTCAAACACCCCCACCATATCTTCATAATGTTTCGCCAGTCCCTCTCCGCCTCTTCCAGAGCCCTGCGCTCCGCCGCGCCCAAGGTGTCTGCTCCCCAGCCTTTGCTCCGTCCTCAGTTCCGCACAGTAGCTCCGGCTTACTCATTACGAGCTGCGCAACCCGTTTCGGCACGATGGTACAGTGACGCGAAGGAGGCGCCTGCTGAGGAGAAGAAGGAGGAGGGCAAGGACGGCGAGGCCGCGAATGACCCCTTGGCGGAATTGAACAAGAAGCTCGAGGCCAAGGACGCCGAGGCTCGGGAGTGGAAGGTTTGCTCACCAAGCTCAGGCCCTGAACCGAACACGTACTGATAGTATGGTCTTAGGACAAGTGCCTACGCACCGTCGCCGACTTCCGCAACCTGCAAGACCGTACCGCGCGCGAGGTCAAGACTGCGCGTGATTTCGCCATTCAGAAGTTCGCCAAGGACCTCATCGAGAGCATCGACAACTTCGACCGCGCCCTTACAAACGTCCCTGCCGAGAAGCTGAATGGCGACAACCAGGACCTTAACACCTTCCACGAGGGTGTCAAGATGACGGAAAACATTCTCATGTCCACCCTCGAGAAGCACGGCCTCGAGCGCATGAACCCCGACGGCGAGAAGTTCAACCCCAACGAGCACGAGGCGACCTTCATGGCACCGCAGCCAGATAAGGAGGACGGCAGCGTGTTCCACGTCCAGCAGAAGGGCTTCAAGCTCAACGGCCGCGTGTTGCGTGCCGCCAAGGTTGGCGTTGTCAAAAACAAATAGATCTGACATCCCACCTTTAGCTGCCTCCTCCACAATGGCATCTTGCCTACGCTCCGGAGGAGCTGCGACAAAACTGTACTACTAGATGAAAACTGGGTCGGCGTTGGGTCAAGACGTGTATAATGCTCCCCTCATGAAGGTTGGTGTCTTTGTTTGTTTTGTTGCATGGCGATGGAACATGCCTTGGACAAGACGACGGTCGACTCTGAAAAGCTAGATGTGGTTTCAATGTATGAAGACTTGTATATATGGCGGTGTAGTGTACGGTGTAGGATATGGGTGGGCTATGTAACGAGCTTCCCCGGTACGACGTGGCTATCTAGTCAAAATATTCACGTGGTTGTGGGATGATGGTAATTTGATCAGCTGTCGAATCGTTCTGTTGTTGTATGTACTGATGAAATGGTGCCATCCAAGCCAGACACGAGGTTTTATGCTAAGCTCCAAGCAAGTTGTCAAATGCGTCTCCCCTCCTCCCCTGTTCCAACACATGAGCCAGCTTCTCTGCATCTTCTTCAAGATGTTGCATCGGTCAGCGACTGAACTGCAGCGCAAACAGGTTGTTGTAAAGCTGATTTACGCTAGCCTCATCCTCAACGCTGGCGCGAGTACGAATCATGTAGCGAATCTGCTCATCAAGGTGTCGGCCCTCGCTCTCGAGGGCTTCGCGACGGATGACCTGATCTCGCACCATGCTCTCGGCCTCCCTGAGACGGTGGGAGGTACCAAGAAGATTCTGGGAGAGGTGCTCGTAGATGGCCTCGCGGCGAGTGTGAGGCAGGAAGTGGTTCATCTTCTTGAAGGTCTCAGCCATGGCCCTCTTGTGCTGAACGTGCTTTTGCAAGACTCTGATCTGGCTGGACCAGTCGTCAAAGTCATTCTTCAGCCGCTCCGCTTGAGCCTCCCTGTCTGCGGTCAGACGCACAACGCTGCACGCTTCGACGCCCATCACCTTGGGGGCCGCAGGGTCGAGCGTGGCATGATGAATCTCGAGCTGGTGTAGGATTAGCGACGTGTACCTTCAATTGGATGTTAAGATAGCTTACATCGGTAAAAGTCTCATAGACACGGTCGAGAGAAGCGTTGATGGTAGCCTCTGGATGGCGCGGGAGATTACGTGGAAGAGTGTCCACGCCGGGGTGAGCAACGTGATGGTTGCCAGGGACACTAGTACTAAGGGTCGGAGTAGAGTCATTAGTCGCAGCTGGGGGATAACTCTTCACACTATTCGCCGCAATAGCACCGGCTCTGATTCGAGGGCCGGTCGGGGCGTTGACGGGAGCATCATCTCCGTTGGCGGGATCGTCATGGGGAGAAGACTGAGTAGGCAAAGATCCCGTCAACGAAGTCTACAAGGCAGGCAGAGCAGCAAAGTCGGGAGCAGATGTAGCAGACGTAGGCCCTTTCTCAACAGCCTCATCATCAACCGCAAAGATAGCAGGAATGGAGTTGGTACGACGACGGGTGGCTGTGGGGACGGAGCTCTACTCCTCTTCATGAACCACCTCAACGTCGTCGGCGACAACGGCCTGTGCGTCAGTACTAGAGCGAGAACGCATCATTAATGTTGGTGGTCGTGCGACTGAGATCAGGTGTAAGTAACGCTTGAGACGGCTGAGGGAGGATCTTGCAACTCTGGGAATGGAAGGTTGAGCACCATTCGTGGTCGAAGGAAGCGATCAGGCTAAGGTGAGAAGAACGAAGGGAAGGGGAGGGCACGAGAAGTGCCTGTTGAAGTTTTACACTTGCAGTGGGTCCCCGAATCAGTGAATAGCTACTCCTATACATGAAAAGACTTGCTGCGTCCCCTGTGACTCTTTCAGCGAGTCCTAGCTCGAAGCGACCGCGTTTGATAGGCCGAAGCGTCTTGCCAGAGAAAAGGGGCTATGCGGCAAATAACCCAGGCAGAGCTAGCGTTGATAGACATTTGAGGACCTGGTTCGACTAGATTCCCTGAAGACTGATATAGTGAGCCGTTGTCTCAAGCTACATCGTTGACGTGGGTCTGTGAAAAAGGGGTTCAGTGATGACCAAACTTGACCCGTCATGAAATCAACCGGGACCAACAGAGAAGGGGGGGGGAGAATTCGGTGTTCATTGCTGACAAGATCTATAGTCCTCCCTACAGCAGAGTAAAATGACATGACCTGCATTTCCAAGCCAAAAAGTTCAGGGCACCAAGCCCGGGTACTTCCACAAGCGCGCCTCCATCCGTTAACTTTCGCTCCCGCACTACTTCTTCGTCTTGCTCTTCGTTCCCTTAGCCTTTCCCTTCTTAGGCTTAACATCATCGTCGTCCCCGTCATCTTTCTGGGCAGTCTTCTTCTTCGCAGCCGGCTTCTTCTTGGGTTGCTTGATGTACTTGTCTTTCTTGAAGTCGATTTCATCGTCATCTGCCTCGGGCTCAGCATCAGCTACAATCTCGTCATCCTCCTCTTCAATAGCTTCTTCCAGGTCAGGAGCTTCCTTGGCCTGCCTCTTTGGAGCAACTACATTCGTAGCTTTCATAAACGGCACTGGATGGTTCATGGCGTTGTATCTGACGAGTTTGTTAGCACAGGGGTTCCCAATTTGCCACGTAGGAGCGACTTACGTCCGCGTGAAGGCAGCCTTGGTCTTCGTCTCGATCTTGACCGCCTCCCCGTCCATGTGTCCCACGCCCAGTTCCATGATGGCATCGAAGTCATCGCGAGTGAGATAGTAGCTGTCCATCAGGTCGATGACGTCGCCGACACTATCATTGCCCTCGCGTTGCAGCTTGTTTATCAGCTGATCCCAAAGGACCGGCAAATACTCCTGCCTGATCTCATTATGATCTCCGGAGGACCGTAAACGCATGTGGGCGTGGATCTCGCGAGTAAAACGTCCAAGCTTGCCGTACTTGCTGTTGTTTCCAAGCCAGGATGTAAAGTTGCAGCCCATTGTCTGACCGTGGATGAAACTCGCGGGCCGCACCGTGCTGAAAACAGCATGGGTAGGCATAAGCGACCATTGCTGTTGGGGACCATGTATCATCTTATCTACCAGATCTCCGTCGCTGATGCTTTCAGCTGCCTGGTCAAACAACTCCAATGCCTTGAGCTTCGACTCGCGCGGCGTGTCTTGTCTGCCATTCAATCGCATGGGCTTTGTGCGCAAATAGTTTTCCTGAACCATGAGGTAGCTAAACTCGTGATCATTGAAATACAGTTCGATCTTGTCGTTGAGGGTCGCCTTGCTTGAGCTTGCAAACAGTCCGCTGCCGAGCAGCTTTTGACAGATATCCCAAGGTTTTAAGACGACATGCTTCTCCCAGGCTTTGGACATGGCTTTGGTCTGGTCAAAGTCCATTGTCTTCTGGTCGAGCTTCGCAGTTGCGATCATGTTGATGATTTGGCGGATATCCTTGTTACTGCCTTCAATGAGCGCGTCGATAACGGGCACCGGCAGCTTCAACCCTTCCCTGACGCAAATCGTCATGATTCGTGACCTGACCTGGTCGACAGTCGGGCGGTTGAACCTCACGTCGAAGGCGGCGTGGTCGAACGGCTTCATCTTTGGCAACTTGCGCTCGTTGCAAATCAGGATCAGAGGGACCTCTGTTTTCTTGCAGAATTTTGCCAAGGCTCCCACACCTCCTCTGTCGCCAGCTGACATTCCGTCCACTTCATCCATGATCAGAACGATGTTCTTTTTGCCTTGGTCGATTTGCTTGCCATCACCGGCGAAGTATCCGAGGAGAGAGGTGTTGTTCATGACGTCGCTGACACCAGCCTCGACCAGTTTCTTGCTTCTCGTGTCACTGGCGTTGCTCTCAATAACGTCATAGCCCTCAAGCTTAGCAGCAAGATGGGCTGCAGTGGTCTTGCCAATTCCTGGAGGGCCGGAGAGAATGATGGCACGCTCGCCCCCGAGACCGTCCGCGCCTCGCTTTTGGAAGTTGTACTTCTTGGCTTTCTGCCAGCCCGCCAACCACTTTTGAATCTTCTCTACTTGCGCCTTGTTGCCGCAAATGTGATTGAGCTGAGAAGGGGCGTATTTCGTGGTGAGAAGCTGAGCAGACGGAGGAACCGGAGCGGCAGTAGGTCGAGCTGTAGTGCCACTGGCGGCGGCGGCCTTCGCAGCCCTTGCTTGCTCGGCTTGTTTTTTCTTCTCTTCCGCCTCCATCTCCTTGGCTTGTTGCTGAATCTTCTCCTCTGCCTCCTTTTTCTTATCTTGCGCCTTCTGCGCGCCCTTGCCTGATCCACCATATGCTGGCAGTTTCCTGATCAAATCGAACAAGCCATGCTCATCAATCGTCTTGATACCCATAGCCTTGATCTTGGCAAGTTTGCTTGGTCCGGCATCGTCACCAAGGACCACAAAACTAGTCTTGCTACTGGGCTGTCCTGTGACCTTTCCGCCATACCTTTTGACCAGGGCTTGGCCTTCTTCACGTCCAATAGTTTGTAGGACACCAGTGAAGACGAAAGTGAGACCGCTTAGGCATTCAGGTTCTCCTTCTGGGAGCTCTGCCGAGGGCTGAGACGGGGCAACATCTGCATTGCCGCCACCGGCCTGTGCTTTCCTCCAGTCGAACTTTGGTGCGTCCGGATCCTTTGGAGGTGGCGTTGGCGCCCGCACGGTAGCGACGCTGTCAATAATGTTCTGGTATGCCGTATCCTCAGGTTCATCTGCTTTTGCTTTTCTTGGGGCTCGAGGCTTGGCAGCCTTCTTTCGCGGAGCTTCGTCTTCTTCCTCCTCTTCAGAATCCGGTTCAGGGGTTTTCCGTTTCTTTGGTACCGATGATGTGCGGGCCGGTGTCTCTTCATCCTTGACTTTCTTGACAGCTGGACGACTTCGAGAGGCTACTCGCTTGGGCGCAGGAAGCTCCTCCTCTTCCGACTCTTCTTCCTCGTAATCGTCGTTCTTTCGCTTGTTTCGACCCTTCGCGTCCGCGGCAAATATATCGTCGTCATCTTTGTCAGCGTCGTCCACGAAATCGTCGTCGTCGTGCTTCTTGGTGCTGGTTGCGGTTCGCTTTTTGGTGGGTGTGCCGTTTTTCACATGGGCGTCTGCCTTTGCTACAGGCTTCTTGCCACGAGGGCTTGCCCGTACTGGGACTTCCGTTTTGACTTTAACTTCTTCCTTTTTCGGTGTGTCGGCCTTGGGTTTGCTGTTGGTGTTGGCGGCGAAGTAGTCGTCGGCTGAGATGGCTGTACCCTTGGGTTGCGTGTCCTTCTTTTTGGATGCTGGCTTCACTGGCTTTTTGGCCCTACTGAGATTGAGCACCTGTTCTTCAAGTAGCTTCGCCTTGACTTACTCGGCAGGCTCATCATCATCCTCACTATCTTCTACTACCTTCCGACCCTCTAGGAAGAGTTAGGTCAGGCTTCAGTGCATTTCAAAGGACGAAAGACATACTTGTGCGCTTTTTGGAAGCTTCATCTTGCTTGGGTGCATGCTTGGGCGCGGGGGTAGCACCCCCCTTAGGCCCGAAGAAAGATCGAATATCAGGCATTGCAGGCACGGTTTGAAATCAAACAGATGCAGCCATGAAGCAACAATTCGAAAGGGTCTTTAATTCCATCGATCGGACACAAGAGCGTGAATTTCGTAAAATCGAGTGGGAGTCGAGGATGGAAGCCTGGGAGCTCTGGCGTGGAAAAGCGAGGGTGACGTGCACTATCTCGACCTGGTGGGACGCGAATCTGACGCGAAAGGCGTGACCCCGGCTTAATTGGCTGCGCTTGCAGCCTGACCATCCAGGCGCTCAGCCCGGGCTCCACTATGCGACATCAGCGCAGAATTTCTGGAGCACCAGTCCGACTCTCAAGGCTGGTCATCAACAACGTCCACAGCCGCCATAATGAAGCCCTCGAGTGCGTCGGCTCTGGTCAGTGCCTTCCAAGGCTTGACTCTGAGCGGCGCATCGTCTTTACGACAACTGCGCGCACCCATGCAGAAACAGGCCAGCGTAGTCAACGCTGCGAAACGACTGCGATATGCCCGAGCATTCTCGACAACGTCCCCGGCTTGGGGTAATTGGCTGGAGCCAAGCATCAACAGAAAGAAGAAGATGGCCAAAGGGAGGCCTCGGGTGCCTACCGGAGGCTCGGTCAAGGGAACGACGGTCATGTGGGGAGACTACGGGCTGCGGATGGTCGACCATCACAGGCGAATCAGTGCTAAGCACTTGAAGATGGCAGAGGACACAATCAGGGCGCGTATGCGTGGGCACAAATATCGACTTTATAAGCGGAAGAACTGCAATATCGGTGTCTTCGTCAGCGGCAACGACGTAAGTTCAGCCCGTGACAAGCAAAAGCAAGGCCAAAGCTGACAAAGGGGTAGATGCGTATGGGCAAGGGTAAAGGTTCGTTCGACCACTGGGCCTGTCGAATTGCCATCAGTCAAATTCTGTTTGAGGTTCGAGGAAAGGTTCACGAGGCTGTCGTACGAGACGCTTTCCGTCTGGCGGGCAACAAGCTACCTGGTCAGTGGGAGTTTGCACAGAAAGGCGACCCACCAGTTGTCGGAATTACGAAACTGGATGGTGTGACATTGGAGGAACTGAAGAGGCCGAGGAGGCAGATTGCGCCTGCTGAGATGCTGGAGAAGTCTTCGCCGACCTCTGTTACGGAGCCTGGGAGCAAGACCGACGCGTCCAAACCGCTGTAAAGAGGCGCTGGACTGGTTAGTCATGACATTTGTAAATGTATATCTTCAGGCTTTGGCCTGTGTAAGACCATATCAATAGACGCCTGAAGGCTTCAACAAGGTAGAGCCAGGCTGACTTTCGTCATCCACAAGCATCGGTGGCAATCGGAGCTCGTCCAAATCCTGTATTTGGTTCTGAGCGAGCAATTGTTGCACCAATGTGAATTTGGATCAATTCAGCGTATTTTATCTATTGTGTCTGGCCTCGCACAGCTCCTGCCCACCTGGTGGTGGTGTCGTGTCAATGGTGGCCCGTGCACTGGTAGATGCCGTGGTACCACGGTGACCACCACGATCCACTCCAGCTCGACCACTTTACGCGCGAGACGCGTCTCCCAGAAACTTTATTCCCCTCCAACACATCCACGTCCAACCACGACAGCACTACCAAAATGGCTTTGATAGTAGACAAGCATCGACCACGGTCTCTCGATGCTCTTACTTATCACCCCGAACTTTCAGAGCGTCTTCGGTCCCTCGTGAGCCTGGTCCACGTCTCGCATCGATCCAGCATGGCTAACGTCCCTCTAGGCCCAGAGCGGTGACTTCCCCCATCTCCTCGTATACGGTCCCTCCGGCGCCGGTAAAAAGACACGGATTGTCGCTACGCTAAAAGAGCTCTACGGTCCTGGTGTTGAGAAGATCAAGATAGATGCTCGAGTCTTCCAGACGTCATCGAACCGCAAGCTCGAATTCAACATCGTCGCGTCCATCTACCACCTCGAAATCACACCATCCGATGTTGGCAACTACGACCGCGTTGTCGTTCAGGATTTATTGAAGGAGGTTGCGCAGACGCAGCAGGTCGATCAATCAGCAAGACAGCGTTTCAAAGTTGTGGTCATCAATGAAGCGGATCATTTGACGAGGGATGCTCAGGCCGCGTTGAGAAGAACGATGGAAAAATACTCTCCCAATCTGCGATTGATCTTATTGGCGAACTCCACAGCGAACATCATTGCACCCATCAGGTCGAGAACGTTGCTGGTCCGGGTCGCGGCGCCTTCACACGACCAGATCTGTGATGTGCTAGCCCAGTCCGCTAAAAAGCAGAACTGGCCGGTCGTGAAGGGTCTGCACCAAAGAATAGCCAAGGAAAGTGGGAGGAACTTGCGACGAGCATTGCTCATGTATGAGTCTGTTCATGCTCAGAAGTATGTCTCCATCTCCGCACACCAGGTGTTGATAAGCTAACAAGAACAGCGAGAAAGTCACAGACAGTACACCGATCCCACCAGCAGATTGGGAGGCCCTCATCGGCCAGGTTGCAAAGGAAATAATTGAGGAGCACTCGCCAGCACGCATCATGCAGGTCCGCTCCAAGCTTTATGATCTCCTAACCCACTGTATCCCTCCAACCACCATCCTCAAGACTTTGACGTTCAAGCTTCTACCCATGATTGACGACCCACTCAAGGGGGAGGTCATCCAGTGGTCAGCGTTCTACGAGCATCGGATTAAGACAGGGACAAAGGTTATATTCCACTTGGAGGCCTTTGTGGCCAAGTTCATGAGGGTATATGAGACGTATTTGATGAGCATGGACATGTAAGGAATAGGTGCTAGGTCGTTTTTTCGGCGTTTGGCGTGTCCGATAACAGAGATTCGCTTATTTTGGAAATTCTTGCATCGCTTTTAACAGTCTGGGGAATATTCAGTCCGGGAATTGCCGTAATGTCGCACTTAGCTTCGAGACTTTGAAATTCTTTGCCTAACCCGTCCTTCAGGCCCACAGCACGGCTGGACTCGCGTTCGCTGTATAGATCTCACGCGTTCCAGCATGTGCCTCTGCTATGATCCTGGTACCCGCATCGTCCTACGATCAGTGTCACTCGCCTTTTGGGAGGGTCCTAGCCAGAACCGCTGCATCGCCGGCCAATCGGGGGCCACTTCGTCACGCAGCACCAGCTCGAACTAACCTCCATGACACAGAGTGCGACATCTAACCGAATGATATGCGCTCAGCTCATATCCTCACTTCGCAAGATCCTATGTCCTTAAAAAGCTGCGCTCTCTCGACCATCACAGGGATGCCCGTATTCTCACACACTGCCGCAATCATGAGCTCCTCGCCAAGTAACAACTCCGATCAACCATCAGCTTTGAGAGCCGGCTCCCTTGGCTCGGCCCCCAGGACCTATCAAAGTTCTTCCGGAAATCGCCCTAAGCCGGAGAGGATCCGCTCAGTCCGTTTTGACGATAAGGTGGTGGTGATCAAGCAGTCAGCCATCGTATATCCCACAGAGGGTCCGGCCGGCGAGGCCCCTGGCCAGATGAGCAACAGCCGAATGGATAATCGAGACAACCAAGGGAGCAATAGGAGGTGATTGGGGAGGGCTATGAAGCCCCGAGACTTGTAACCAGAATGTACGGGGGTTTGGAGCGGCATACGTCTGTGGCCAGGTGCAGACGCTGTGGTTCCAGGGGTGCTGGGGTGGCAGACGTCTTGGACGACTGAGGGAAGCTCGTACACGGTCTCAATTGGGCCTCGACTCGAGGACTTCATTATTTATGGAGTCGTGAGTCACTGTGCGACTGACAGAAGGGGACGCGAAAGTGTGGCTGTCAGCTTCGCATGGTGCAGTACGTGTATCCATGACCCCCCTCTAGCGAGACACGCCAACCTACTGCGTACATGGCCAAGGCCAATGGCCATCATGATCAACAGAAACACACCAATTCTCTCCAAGACGTCCATGTAGATGTATAGTTTAATTCAAGTAAGCTCACCTCCATCGGCGAGGAGAATCCACCAAGCTGCCTTGTTCGCCACGTTTCCCTTGGTCGTCGCTCGATTTGGCTCGATCTCTGGTGGATATCGATAAGCACCGAGTACGCCCAGAGGCTGTTGCGTCGGTAAATGCTATCGGTGTCGACCCCGGGGTGCAAAGATGTCATATGTCGATCTGCGGGTGGGCTGAGGTGCGGGGTGAGGGGGAACGGGGGGCCACAGCAGGCGAGCGGTGCTGCCCTTTGGTCGCGGAGGTTGCATTGCGAGCTGGGCTTGCGTAATTTTACGTGAGTGATCATTTAATAGGGTTGGGGATCGTGATGCGAGGCTCGAGGCACGACTGTGGTTCTCCGAAAGGGTCATGGCTCGCTTGTGGTGAGTGAGTCTGCGGGTTGGACGGGAAGGACTGAGGGACTTGATTCAAGACCTCAAGTGATGCATGTACGAGCTGAAGCCTGGTCTGTCACAGTTTCTCTCGTTGGGATTGGACAAGATGCTGTGTAATTGTCTCCAGGGGCGAGCGAGGAAACATTACTGAGTTGTACATGACAGTTAAGAGGGACGAGGGCTTGGGACGACTTCCCAATCGGGCAATTACATCACCGGGCGTCCGGATGAGCGCATGTCAGGCGCGTGCCATGACTTCGATGCAGCGCGAGTCCTCAGAGCTGGGGCTGATTGCATGGAGTCAATGATCATCAGCTTGAAAAGACCGCGTCCTGGGCAGCGCTCCAATTAGCTACCATCTTGGCTCCGGGGGAACGAAGGAGAAAGAAGAGGGAGGAACTTGGTAATACCGTGGAGATGCGCGTCTGCGAGTGCGAGTGCCGGGGCTTGTGGGACCTCCAGTCGTCCGGCCATAGCTCCGCGCCTCCTGCGTCCCATCAAATGGACGGCGGGTGATTGAAAACAGGTCTAGAAGCCTCTCAAGGGGAACCGGTGCGTGAAATAGGCACCGAGGGAAAATGGCTCGGGCTACGGGAGTTGCGCGGTGCGAGGTTGACCGGGATGCGACCGGCTATGATGGACCCTGGATTGCTCGGGGGAAAGGAACTTGAAGAGAAGCTCGAATGGGGAAAAGAGGCCACTAGCAGCCCACTCATTACGGGGTTGCTACAGCGAGCACCCCCAGAACCAGGCAATTGGGGAAGAGAGGGGACGCTTCGCGCTTCGTGACTGAGCCTGACGCAATTTAAAACCAAAAGCTCCCCAGTGGTGATAAATCCCAGCCGTCCCCAGCCCATGTCACGCGCCCCTCCTCCCCCTCTCCCACCTTGACATTTCTCACGATACTACCAGTCTTGAGTACTACCTTGAGTCATATACGCCCTGATTCACCTGGGCCTGTTCACTTGCTTGCGATACTACGTTGCTTCCCCTCAACTGGTCCTGACCTCGCTCTGTGCGACCAGCTGTTGAGAGAGTCACCCCTAACCCTTGATACCCCGCATCGCAACGACCCCTCCAGTTCACCTTGATCACTGCCGTCAGAGAGCTCAGGCTTGCCCCACGACGCGACTGAGAAAGACTGAGAACATCGCGAGTTCGAATTCGCAACCAGCATCATGGCGCAATCCGTGCAGGATCCGCCGGCGGCTGTCGTCGCTGAGGCGCACGGCGTTGACACTTTCCGTGAGCTTCTCACTCTCAAGCACCGTGCTCGTCAAATGCTGACCAGGATCCAGACCCTCCCGAGAAGATGCTCGCAAGTACGACCACCACAGTTTGCCTCCCTCAGCACCTGGACGGACACTAATGAGAGACAGAACATCCCAGCAAACCCCATCTGGCTAATCTCGACGAGTACCAAACCCTATACAAGGAGTCCATCACATCACCAAAGACTTTCTGGGCCCGTCAAGCCCGTGAGCTTTTGACTTGGAGCCGTGACTTCAAGACTGTACACTCAGGCAGCTTCAAGGACGGCGACAGCAGCTGGTTCGCTGAGGGCCAGCTCAACGCCTGCTACAACTGTGTCGACCGCCACGCCTACGCCGACCCGGATCGCGTGGCCATCATCTACGAGGCCGACGAGCCGGGTGATGGACGCAAAGTCACCTACGGCGAGCTTCTGCGCCAGGTGAGCAAGACAGCCTGGGTCTTGAAGCAGATGGGTGTCAGGAAGGGCGATACCGTCGCCATCTACCTGCCCATGATTCCCGAGGCCTTGGTTGCCATTCTGGCTTGTATTCGCATCGGTGCTGTGCACTCCGTCGTGTTCGCTGGCTTCAGCGCTGACTCGCTGCGTGACCGTGTCATCGACGCGCAGTCCAAGGTCGTCATCACCACCGATGAGGGCAAGCGTGGCGGCAAGTTGATTGGCACCAAGAAGATTGTCGACGACGCCCTGAAGCAATGTCCCGACGTCACGCACTGCCTCGTCTACAAGCGCACAGGCGCCGAGATCCCCTGGACCGAGGGCCGTGACTGGTGGTGGCACGACGAGGTCGAGAAGTGGCCCAGCTACATCTCCCCGGAGCCAGTTAATGCTGAGGACCCCCTGTTCCTTCTCTACACCAGTGGCTCGACTGGAAAGCCAAAGGGTATTTTGCACACGACGGCGGGATATCTGCTCGGTTGCGCGCTGACAGGAAAGTACGTCTTCGACATCCACGACGGCGATCGATTCTTCTGCGGTGGCGATGTCGGCTGGATCACAGGCCACTCGTACGTCGTCTACGCACCTCTTCTGTTGGGTGTCACAACTGTCGTCTTCGAAGGCACACCCGCCTACCCCAACTTCTCCCGCTACTGGGACATCATTGCGAACCACAAGGTCACTCAGTTCTATGTCGCCCCCACGGCGCTCCGTCTCCTGAAGCGCGCCGGCGACGAGCACGTCAAGGCCGAGATGAAGGACCTCCGTGTCCTCGGTTCCGTCGGTGAGCCCATCGCTGCCGAGGTTTGGAAGTGGTACTTCGAGGTTGTCGGTAAGGAAGAGGCGCACATCGTCGACACGTACTGGCAAACTGAGACGGGTTCCAACGTCATCACGCCTCTGGCGGGCGTTACGCCCACCAAGCCTGGTTCTGCCTCCCTCCCCTTCTTCGGCATTGAGCCCGCCATTATCGACCCTGTTTCTGGCGAGGAAATCCACGGAAACGATGTCGAGGGTGTGCTGGCCTTCAAGCAGCCCTGGCCCAGCATGGCGCGTACAGTCTACGGAGCCCACAAGCGCTACATGGATACGTACCTCAACGTCTACCCAGGATATTACTTCACAGGCGACGGCGCCGGTCGCGACCACGAAGGGTTCTACTGGATCCGCGGCCGTGTCGACGACGTAGTCAACGTCTCGGGCCACCGTTTGTCGACTGCTGAGATCGAGGCTGCGCTCATTGAGCACCACGCCATCGCCGAAGCAGCAGTCGTTGGTGTTGCGGATGAATTGACTGGTCAGACCGTCAATGCCTTCGTCGCGGTCAAGGAGGGCCACGAAGCCACTGATGCATTGAAGAAGGAGTTCATCATGCAGGTGAGGAAGAGCATCGGTCCTTTCGCGGCGCCCAAGGCCGTGTACATTGTACCAGATCTGCCCAAGACGAGGAGTGGAAAGATCATGAGGAGAATTTTGAGGAAGATCCTTGCGGGTGAGGAGGATCAGCTTGGAGATATCACGACGGTGAGTATCCTTTCCTCCACTGCTCGTGACAAACAACGGAATGCTAACGAGAGGCGCAGCTTTCTGATCCATCCATCGTTGAGAAAATCATCAACAACGTTCACGCAGCTAAGAAGTCGTAGGTGTCAAGATAAGGGTGTATGGATGATACCATAGTGGAGGGGGTGTTGGATGGCGCTCATTAAACGGGAAGAGATGGGATGGAAATTTACTCACGTCTTTCGCATCTAATCGTAGTATGTAGGCGTCAACCCAGTTTGTTTAATCGTTCATCTCCTTGCATCTTATCCTGTGACGTCCTTTGTCGGGAAACTCCAGATGCCGAGTGTGATCATCGCGAGCCAAGACGATTCCCGTTAGGTATGCATCCAGGAGGCCTCATATCACGCACAATGGGAACCAACAAAGCCACTCTGGCCGCGTGGCATCGAAAGCTTATTCTCTAGCTCTGCAGCCATCCCCAGCTTTGTTTCTGCGCAGGTTAGGAATAAGGTTGGTTTGTGATGAGCCTATCTCCGTAGCCAGGCAGGCTGGCAGGCCCATAGCACCCCCACACTCCTCAGTAGAAGATAATCCAGTCACAGGACCGGCTCCACCAGGTCCGGGTATTGGCTCTGCCCAGTGGCGGAAACACAGGAGGCTTAGACGGTCAATCTGTCAGTCAGTTGAAGAACGTGATGGGTCGCGGGACTAGTTCGTCGATAAAGCCGGACACCACTGGGCCCGTGTGCGCTCGGTGAGTGTCGTCGTCATCAGGTGCGGAGGTTCTGGAGGGCGGGAGGGGGATGTCGTTGGTCGTCAACGCTCGGTCGAAGCTTGGCGGGATCATAGACACCTGTAGCGAGGTCGACTAGAAGAAAAGAGGGTTCCATCTGCTCGGGTAGATGGCGTGGGAAGAACGCGAGCAAAAGCATGCTCAGCCTCACAACGAAAAGGCAAGCCGTGAAGTTTGGGGCCTACGGACGATGATTCCAACATCCCTGTCCATGGCATCTTGATGTGGGACGAGAAGGCCAGACGAAGTCGGGATGTCGATGTCAGCCAGCTGCAGCAGACGCGCGGGCAGCACGGATCCCAGGAGGACCCCGAGCACATTGACGCCAAGGTCTGCGGTCAGCGCTTGAATGCCCCTTCAGATCCAGAGAGTACCTTCTTACGACCGGTCGGCGAGGGCACTGGCGGCGTCAAACCAGGGGTGTTTGGGGCCCTGGACGTGAGACCGGGTCCCCCTCAGCTTCAATGCGAATCCTCTCTGTTCCTCCGTGATTGCCATCCTCAGGACAGCTGCCAGATGCTTCTAGCGCCCGGGAGGTTAAAAGAGAGGCGAAAAGAGATAGAGTTAAGGTTGACAAATCCGACAACAAGCACAACTCAGTCACGAGAGCCACACAGAGGCGCTGGAGGTACGGAGAATGGAGGAGTGCTGACGAGTCCCTGACCCCCCTGGCTGGTTTAACTCCGATTTGGGTGGGGCCTCCCGTCCACGACCACCGTAACCCGGGCAGACCCAACAGCCTAACGCCTGCCACTGGCGCTGGCTTTGGCACTGGCATGGGCACTGGCACTAGCACTGCTGCGCCAACCTGCAGCCAAAGGCAAAGCAGGCAGATCTACTACTAGTACTAATTATATCCATCCATCTGCCCCGTTCACACTCGCTCACCATCATCATCCCGTCAATCTCTACCTCCCGTTTTTTGGTCACTTGCCGAGTCCGTCTTGCGGTGCAATATTTGGACGACTGCAAGGCGTGTTGACGGCTGTTGGTCGTATCTCGATATCTCGGAGACACAGGGACGACATCACCGCATGGCCCAGATACCGTAATCCGACTCCCACCTCCGACCACGTCCCGCTGGGACTCCCAGAACACCTGCAATGGTGACTTTAAGGTCCATAGTCACCGCTCTCGCCAGCGCGGCTCTCTTCATCCCCTCGTCCCTAGGTCAGTTCTGCTCTCCCTCCCTTGCTGTCGCCAATCCGGGTAGTCGAACCAAGCTTACGCATCCCAGCGCACTCTAGCAAACGCAACCCCGTCTCCGACATCACACTCCTCTCGGTCCCCGTCATCAAAGCCCCCAAACACCGCATCCACGCCAACTCAAACTTCGACCTAAGCTTTAGCCTCGGCGAAAAGCCCATCCGTCTCGCCCTCGAGCCGAACCACGACATCCTCCACGATGACTTCGCAGTTACCTACATCGGCACCGATGGGGAGGTGCGCGAGACAGAGACCGTCCCGCGTTCGACGCACAAGGTCTTTAGAGGGCGGGCGTACGTGAAGAAGAGCACAGGGTGGACGCACGCGGGCTGGGCGCGCATCACAATGCACAAGGATGGGAAGGAGCCGTTGTTTGAGGGTGCGTTCAGGCTCCACGGGGATAGCCATCACATCCAGACGGTAGCGCACTGGAAGAAGACGCGCCATGAGGACGATCCCAACATCGAGGTGGAGGACGCAAAGAACACAATGGTCGTCTACCGCGACTCGGACATCAAGTCCAGCAAGTCCCTCGGCGGCGAGCTGAAAAAGCGCACCGTTAACGACTTGAAATGCGACTCTGAGTCCCTTGAATTCAACGCGCACTACGATGTGGAGATGCGCAAACGCGAGCTCGAGGAACGATCCATGGCTTCCATCAATACGCGGCACCTCTTCGGCCGGCAGTCCATCGACAATGATATTGGCGACGACGCTGGAGCGAACTACATTCCCGACATCGGCTCGACCGAAGGTTGTCCCAGTACACGAAAGGTTGCTCTCCTGGGAATCGCCACAGATTGCACCTACTGGGAGGACTTCGATGAAGACCGCGAAGAGTTACGGAGAAACGTCATTGACTTGGTGAACCGAGCGAGTGCCTTGTACGAAGATACCTTCAGCATCTCTCTCGGTATTAGGAACCTCACCGTCATCGACCAATCCTGCAACGAAGCCCAGTCCGAGTCCGCCCCCTGGAACCTAGCGTGCAGCGACAGTGTTACCCTGAACGATCGCCTCAACTTGTTCTCCCAATGGCGCGGCAGCCACTCGGATTCAAACGCCTACTGGACCCTTCTCACGACATGCAACACCGATTCCGCAGTCGGCCTAGCATGGCGAGGCCAGCTGTGTCGCGAAGGCGCCTCTGACGCAACCGACAGCCGTGGCCGTAACGAGACCATCGCTGCCACCAACGTCGTGGTGCGCACCTCGGCAGAGTGGCAGATCTTCGCCCACGAAACAGGACATACCTTTGGCGCAGTGCACGATTGCACCGAAGATGCGTGCCCCGTATCCCAAAGCTCGCAAGACTGCTGTCCCCTATCGGCCGATAGCTGCGACGCGAATGGCCAGTTTATCATGAACCCCTCAACGGGAGAGAATATAGAAGATTTCTCCCCTTGTAGTGTTGGTAACATATGTTCCGGCCTCGCGCGCAACGTCGACGGGGAGTGTCTTACCGACAACCGCAACGTCGGCACCATCACAGGCAGCCAGTGCGGCAACGGGATCGTTGAGGAAGGCGAGGACTGTGATTGCGGCGGCGCGGATGACTGCGAGGAGAACAACTGTTGCAACCCCGAGACGTGCGAGTTCCGCGACGGCGCTCAATGTGATCCGACTAACGAGGACTGCTGCACCGACCAATGCGCGTTTGCGTCTTCCGGCACGACCTGCCGCGCTTCGACAGGTGATTGCGATCCTGAGGAGCGGTGTCCAGGCGACAGTGGCTCCTGTCCCTCCGACGAACACCTGGATGATGGAGAGTCGTGCGGTGATGGCCTCAGCTGCGCTTCTGGACAGTGCACCTCTCGCAACACCCAATGCCGCGCCATGCTGGGTAACGGAAACGACGACAACGAGGACATCACGGCCTGCGGGGGCGACACCTGCATGCTGTCCTGCGAATCCCCCAGCTACGACGGCCAGTGTGCAGTCTACAACCAAAACTTCCTCGACGGGACGAGCTGCGGCGGTGGCGGACGCTGTGACAACGGCGTTTGCAACGGATCCAGTACCTGGGGGAGAATCCAGGAATGGTTCCGCAACAACAAGAACATTGCCATCCCTGTGGGCTGCGTCATCGGCGGCCTGCTTCTTCTGGCCATTTCATGCTGTATTTGGAGTAGCTGTCGCAAGAGGAGACGCGCCAGGAAGAACAAGAAAGCCCAAGCCGCTGCTGCGGCTGCGGCCGCGGCCACACCGGCCATGTCCGGAGCTGGAGGAGGCGGCGGCATCATGCCTGGGGGAGGAGGGTACTGGCAACCTCAGCCCGAGCACCACGGTCCAGGGTCAAATGCCGGTTCCAATCACCAGCAGGGCCACGTGCAGAACGACTGGCAGTACCCGGACAACAACTCGAACTTGAACTGGCAGCAGCCGGGCCCGGGGCGATGGGGGCGAACGAACTCGATGAGGTACGCGTAACAGAAGAAAGACGGGATTCGGATCGCGGACTCACGATACTGGCGGCACGTCTACGGGAAATGGGACACTTTTTCTTTGGCTGGACCATTACAGGATATGCATGCTATGGCGTTGCGGGGGCGCATCTTTTGAGGGTTCACTATATCACGGCCTGAGTTGGATTGGATTTTTCATTAGGATTTCATATGCATATCAAAGCAGAGGGCGTATCTGCGAGACATAGATGAAAGAGAAGAGATACCGTTTCAAGTCATGAAGTTTTCGTAAATCGTGAGCGTAATGCGAGATCCCGAACGCCAATGCCCCGATGGCCGTCCTTGACTGAAGATGTGATCAGTCTATCTATACCACCCGGCCCGCCCAATTTTGTCAAATGATTTGCGAGTGCCCTGTTACTCAGTCGTCCCATCAAGGACGCACTCAACGCCGTCTGCGGTCGTCATTACCTCGCCGCTCCCGCTCTCTCTCCTCCTCGTCGGGAATGCAGTGCAGCATCTTCAAAAACCTCAGTCGCTGTCCAGCAACAGACTGCTCACACGTTAGCCCGCTCCACAGCCACCTCACACCATCGTCGCCGCAGCACTAGCTAGGATAGAAGGCAGCAGCGCCCCGTGGATGGGGCAGCAGGGGGACACTCACATCTCCATGGGCCTGAGCGTACATCAGCAGCTTCTCCGGACAGTCCAGCACGGCCATGGCGAGCTCCTTCTTCTCGCGCTCGGCAAAGTCCTCCTTGGACCTGCCGGCAGCCCTGTACGTGGCGGCCCGGCCCCAGGCGGCGTGGTGATGCGAGTCGCTGTTCCGGACGTGAGGCGGCGGCGGCTGCTGCTGATGCTGCGGCGCGCCCCCGTACGTGCCGCCCCGTCCATAGGCCTCGCTCAGCTCGTCCCAGTCCGAGTCGTCGTCGAGGAGGTCGTGGTGAGAGGGTGAGACGTAGGGGTTCTTGCCCCTGGCCTGGCGGTCGCGCATCTCGGGGGTGAAGTGGGATGATGGGCCTTGCGGGCTGTGGGAGGCCGTGGCTGCGGCTGGGGCGGGGGAGCGGTGGCGGGATTGGGTCTGGGTGGCCATCTCAACGACAGGACTGAGCCCGGGTAAGGCGAGGTCCAGTCGACGATGGCTGTAGTGGTAGTGAGATTGAGTGACGCAGAGTTGACCCTGATTGGTGGTCTGAGAAATTGGGAAAGTCCCCCCGAGAAGCGGGCCGAGGGTTGTCAGGCTTTAAGTGTTACGTTGTGGTATATATGCGACCTTCGATGTGGATTGCGACAAAAGCTTCCAGCAGCATAGAAAGTTCAGGCGACTGTGAGGCGGACTCGACCTCGACTCGACTCGATGGATGCGCCTCAGCCTGAGGTGGGCGGGAACCTCCACCTGAGGCCGCGGGGTGCCAGTGGTTCACGGTTGATGACTAACGATGCAAGCACCCGCCAACACAGGTGACACGACGCCAACTGCTTACCGCTTGTTCTCTCGATCGTCTCATCCAAAGGCGTCGTATTCTCAAAACACGCTTGTTCCATATACTGTACAGTAATCCCGATTTGTGCCTCGCTCATCCCAACTCCCGAAGTGTTGCCTGTCCCAGATCCCTACTCCTCCCCCTTTACCGTCTTCTATTCCCCGTGTCGTAGCAGAAGACATTAAAACATGACAGTCGAAAAAGGGGCTCCCCGAAATACTATCCTGCCAACATGGCACTTCTTGTGTCCAAATGTAAAGTATCCCGGAACGCGGTGTATACAAAGAAAAGTGTTAGTAGCGGCGCCTGTCGCCGCTTAGTGTATCGGGATCATGCAGGGTGCTCCCGTCATGTGCGAGACTGACTGAGAGCCCTAGCATGTTTGAGTTCATCATTCATCAAGCGAGACATTGTGCGAGAGGTAGTGAGTTTAGAAGAAGACGTGCCGTGTATCAACATCAGCGAGCAGCGGCCGAGTATTGGTGAGGTCTTCGTTCCCGCGACAGTGCTTCTTCGATCACCTCGTGTTCGCGCCTCCGGAGGCATCCTTCATTAAATAACGCGAATTCCCTCGAGGTGAAGACGATGCAACAACTCCCTCCGAAAGCTGTGAATCTGGGACACAAGAAAAAGAAGCATCTTCGCTCGGATGACGGACCGTGCCCTCGATAGAGAGCTGAGGTAATTTGGTCGAGAGCGGCACTCGTGCAATTTCTCCTGGATAGAAAGGCATCGATACCGACTGTTTTCTGATGGCTGAAAGGCGCGGTGGGTATGCTGCTGGTGGTAGGTGCGTCAGTGACGCGAGGCGGTTGACTGGTTCCGGTTCAAAAGGTCGCTACCGGTTCCAATTGATGACAGCAAGCTAAACACGTCAGTATGAATCAATTTTGGTTCGGGCTGTTGAACTTACTCTGCTATTCGAGCCGTAGGCAAGCTTTTGGCCGTCCGCATCCCAGCATAAACAGTGCTCTGCGTACGTATCCTCTTCTGATTCAGAGCCCGCCTTGGGGCTCTGCCAGCCCGGATGCGACCTCCGCTTCCACGAAGCCCGTGGCAGGTGCGGGTTGTTCACCTTCCATATTAACACCGAGTCCGGGGTTGCTCCAGCAATGAAAGCTCCATCAGGGGTAAAAGCGAGGCGGACGATCGGCATTTCCATGGTAAGGAAGCACCGCGATTTGGCCTCAGGCTGTCGAGCGTTCCATATGCATATGGCGGCATCTTCGCTGCCAGTAGCAATGAGGCGCTCATCGTCTGTGATCGGTTGATTCAGCGGCAGAGGCTGCCACTCCATGGTAGTTATGGCCGAACTGTGTGCTTGTATCGACTTGCGCTGGCCATTTTCATCCCAGAGATCCAGCTTCCCACTCTCGCTGCCAGTTGCGGCGAGCTTCGACCGCCAGTCAAACAGCACTGTTCGGAAAGTGTCATCAGGCTTTGTGTCGAATTTGCGGACCTGTACAATCTTGTCATGATTGCAATACAGACTGACAAGCATGTCCCCTCCGCAGACCAAGAAGTCGTTGTCGCAGGTCCAACTTGCATCCAGAGGTGCTTGGAGGATGTCATGGTCGGGAAAAGTGTACGATAGTGACGTCGGCCCCATGGCGAAATTCGAGTAGAAAACATTGACAAGGGCGCCTTTATCGTCAAGTGAGGGCGATATGGCAAGTAAAGCCGTGCCGCTGGGGTTCCATAGGAGCTTGATGACCTGTTCTGCTTGCGATTCAAAGGACTGCAAGTAAGGCCCCTCCGAGGCGAAGACATATATCTGAGCAGGTGAATTCTCGGCCTCGGCGACTACTGCCAACGTGCCTCCATCAGAGGTCCACGCCATCTGCGAGACAACGGTAGACAGAGGTGTATTTGGCGGTAAGAGTGGCCGTCCGCTAGGAGCCACGTGATCATCGGCGGAATCGGGATCTGAGGTGGTGACACGTGAGATCGACCAAAGTCGGGCTAGCGCGCCGCTGCCAGCAGCAGCCAATACGGAAGGGTCCTTGGGGCTCCACTGGCAATGCAATAGGGTTGGCTCGTTTGACGCATCGGGGCCCGCGTCTGGTCCTGGCGAGGCGGAGGATCGTGCGTTGGCGGAAAGGTCGTCGGTGAGATTAAGGAAGGTAGTGTGAGCCGTCAATTCCTCGACCTTTTCCGGTTGCGTGCCTACTTGAGGACCTTCAGTAAGGACGGGCGTCGTAGCTTCCTCCCCTTCGAGTGGTGAAGGGTAGTGGTTGTCCTGCTGATCGGCGGTGTCGACATCCATAGGGGTCGTGGATGAGGCTTCCGTGGCGTTGTCGTAGCCATTGCTGAGTCGGGGGCGCTTGACCGGCGACCCGTTGGGTAGCTGCTGGTGTTGCTGAGAACGTTTCCTGGACCCCTCGAAATCTTCTGCTGATGGTACGAGGTTTGGGCCCTGCTGTGGCGGTGGTGGGATGCTGGGTGCAATTGCTGATGTCGCCGAAGTGGCTGTTGTTGTGTCCGCAACCCCGACTTCCTCCACCTTGGCGGGTGGCTGCGTTACCAATGGTCCAAAAATGCCGACCTGCAGCGACTCGGCCTCTGCGTCGGAGAGCTGGGGTGGTTAGTAAAGTGTGGTGAGGCAGCGCGATGGGCAGAACTTACGCCACGACAGGCCTGTTCGCGCTCGAGGGAGTGGTATTTGAGGCCTCTGTTGATGACGGACACCAAAGCGTGACCCTTGACGTGGGGCGCAAAGGGAAAGTGTTGATGCGGTTGCTTGACGTGCCACTCCTTCTGAAACTTGGCGGCGGTCTCACGGTAATCTGTCAAGGTGTTAGAAGCGTAGTGAGGGAGCGTGCCGTAAGCACATACTGCCTTCGAGGAGGTATCTGCGCCGTGTCAGTAACCAGGAAGCCGAGGGTAGCTCATCTCAAGCCTCATGACGCGCGCCGGACGGTACAAAACGGCGCAACGCAGCAGATGAGATGTGTGACGGTGCGCGGCGGGGAGACTGACCTCCAGATGAGAAAGTTGACTCTGTCCGAGTCGAGAAACTCCTTGGTGACCATTTTCGAGGCGCGCGTGGCCTGGTCGAGGCCGGCGGAGCGGAGGCTTTTGATCAACTTCGGGTTGGAGATTTCAAGATTCGGATTTGAGATTCAAGATTCAGGCCGGACGCGCCGCGCGGGGCGCCTAAGGGGGCGATGGCGGCAGAGCAGTGGGAAGAGCCGCGGGGGAATTACTGTCTGGTAGTAGATGGAATCGATACTGAGGCGATGAGGGGTGAATGGGCGTCGCTGAGCGTGACGTGCTGGACCGGATTGGGGATGAAGATTGGGAAGACGAAATCGAAACATGAGCCGAACGGGAGAGTCGTGGAGATCCTGCCTGTGCCAGCCTGAGCCCCATGGCAGTCGACCGGGCTGCGGGCCCGGGGGCCACCTCAGATTGAACCGTGACCACTGCCAGTGAGTTCCAGCGCCAGCCCTGGGCGGTCCAGTGCCAGTGGCAGCCTGAGTGGTTCCCAGGTCCAGGTCCAGCTTACCACCAGCCTGAGCGGCAGCTGGCAGGGCAGCCCCCCGGCCAGTGCCAGCGGGCGACGGGCGACATACGTGCAGTGGGGACGGGGCGCTGTCGCAGCCAGCGGCGCCAAGCCCAAACCAGGAGATGGAACCTGGAACAATCATCTTGGAGAAAAAGGTACGTACCTGCCAGGTACCTCCACTTCGATTGGTAGACGCAGAGTTGCCTTTCAAACGGCTGCAGACAGCGGTGCGCTAACGCACCCGCCCATCAATCATCACGCTGACTGCCACTGTCGCTGCCGCCGCCGCCACCACCACCACCTCCTCGGGCTGTCCAGACCCCGGCGCACTCAGATCCATCTTCCCGCACCCGACTTCTCTCACAGACAAGAGACAAAACGCCTCGTGCGTGCCTGTTGACCGCATCGCCATCGTCAAAAGATGACGCTCTGCAGAGACACTGTTGACACGCCCACATTCCAAGACCCCCAACTGGCCCCGTCAAGAGCCGGCCGTCAGCGCAAATCCTCGACAAGCCTCCAACAAAAGCCAATTTATTATGACCGACACGAGTCCGTGGCCCGTGGGCCGGACCCTCCCACCCGCACCCCAACCCTCAAGTCTCTCTATCCGTATCGGCGCATCGTCTGCAGGGCAGCATGACGTCCAATCAGCCCGTCGGTGAACCATACTGATGGAGCAAAACAAGCCCCCAGGCACGGACAAAAGCAACGACTCTCACCAAATGCCGACTGCCTGATTTCCTTGCCTGGAAATTGAAAGTCAAGAGTCACGATTCAAGACGCCCAAGGTTTGCGCCAAGGGCACCATCCCAGACAGACCCCGGGTTAGTGCAGTCACTCAAAGCCTCCCGAATCTGAGACCGGTTGTCCTGTTGCAGATCCGCTGCTAAAATGGGCGGCGTCACCTCGCAGGTTCTGGTCCCTCTCACCAGTCGACTTACTTACTACCCAGTACCACCTCGTCTCGACGAGAGGACCACTGCGCTATCATCGCCGGTGGCCCGCTCCAGTATTGAACATTTGCGACAAAGATAAGTCTTCACGAACTGAACCCCATGGAACCCTCTTCGTGTCCCCAGACCACCGCACCAGTGACGTGTGCGTCCGAGGGCAAGGCACGCCCAGCCAACGGCTCTGAACCCCTGACCGATTGGTCCATGGGGTCCCTATTTTGTGCCTGCACCACATCTGCCATGCAGCATCCCACACGCCACGCCACGGGACGGAGCAAATAAGGTCACATTCGTCGCACAGCCGCTCAACCCTCGTCTGGGATGCCGAACCTCCGGTGATGGGCGAGCGAGAGAACAGCGCTTGAACAATACCCGCAAACTCCAGCCCGTCCCCGAACCGTCAGTTTTGTGCTACCCAGCACCAGGAGCTCGCCTGTAGCCCACAGGGCGAATCGGCGGCCCCATAATGCAAGATTTGTCCATGAGTCGCGTGCAGGGGTCTCCCGTCTCCAGACCGCCAACGATCACTGTGCAGTTCGTCCTCATGCGGAGCCTTCGAGCGGTGGACAGAAAAAGAGGGGTCTTCTGCACCGAGAACTGTGGTGATCACAGCGACCCCTTTTCGGCCCTGCTCGCCGACGTGCGAGTACGGAGTAGGTAAACCTCAAGATCAGACGTGAGGGTCAGGGTTGCCCAAACGTCTTTTTGGTTGCAAGATTGAGCCGGGCTAATCTCAGATCCCCTTCCTCTGGGTTGGACAGGGATAGCATGCAGCGACAGGGGGCGGTCTTTTCTAGGCCGACCGCCCCTCAACGCCCTCACGTCCAACTTCACCACGAAAGTCATCAATGGTGCAAGGTAAGTGGCTGCTGAACACTTCGCGATGCCTCTATTTGGGCTGCGAGGTCTGGTCAAGTCTACCCTTGCTCAAGTATTTGTCTCAGAAAACAATCCCGAGCCCGATCATGACGGAGACACTTCTGATGATTGTTCCTTTATAAGGACACCTTTCGGCAATTCTATGCCCCGACGCTGCGATCTAGAAGAAGACTTTGCATGGCAAGACAAGGAACCGCTGCAATCAGGCCCTTACGAGTACTCATGCCTTAAACCTGATGAGATTCGCCTAGTCTAGCTCTATCCAGGGGAGCCCTCGGACGACATTAATCTTGGTATCGAGACCGTCAAGATTGATGATGTCGAAGAGGACTACGCAGCTCTATCCTATGTTTGGGGCGATGCAATTATCACTTCTCCTGTATATGTAAATCGTCACAAGTTCCAGGCGACCGTGAACTTGGTCGGTGCACTGCGTCATGTTCGACAAATGATGAGGGAGGGTGAATTCTGCGTTTTGTGGATAGACGCCATTTGCATTAACCAAGCAAACATTGAAGAGCGCAATCATCAGGTGAGAATGATGAGGCGCATCTACGAACAGCCTGCTTTGGTCATCATCTGGCTGGGTGTCAACCATGGACTGGGGTTGCAGTACCTCAAAGAGCTTGGTGAATGGTACAGCGGCCGCGACGAGAACCCCATCAGCCAGCAGCAGAAGCGCGACCGCATCGAAGGAGACAAGCATGTGAAGAATCGTTATCAGGAGATGCGCGCTGCAGCTGCTGTCGTTGCCAATGCGTATTGGAAGCGAGTCTGGACTGTTCAGGAATATTCCTCGCCACAAGCCGGCTTCTTCATGAGCGACGACGTATGGATGGACCGAGCCATCATGCCAGGCAGCTTGACTATGTACATACAGGCACTCCGTCTGTTACAATGGGTCATGGCGAAGCGAGGCCGAGATGCGAGCTTCGCCGACTTGGCCGTCATCGCTGTTGAGAGCCTGCAACATAGCGAACTGCTAAGTCTCTTGCGATCTTCTGATAAGCACCAACGAACGAACGAGATGCAGATGTTTAGCTTCTTCGACATGCTCCTGAAATTTCGGGATTTGGAATCGACCGACTCTCGAGACAAGATTTACGCGCCGCTGAATTTGTCACCGGCTGCAAGTCTTGCGGACACGATCCAGGTCGACTACAGCCTCGAAGTCCGAGATCTTTATATTCAAGTTGGTGGGCACTGTTTAAAAGATGAAGAATGGCCTCTGTGTATCCTGGAAAGTTGCCGACTCGGTGCTGCGGGCGACCTGCCCTCGTGGGTACCGGACTGGCGGACGCTGCCGCGATACATTCTGTCTCGCGACGGGACTACTGGTAAGCAGGTATTTAATGCTGGCAATGGGCTGTTTCCGCCGTCAACATCGTCCGCGCCTGTTGTTCTTCCAGAAGACTGCCTCCAGCTAGATGGCATTCAGCTTGGAACCCTAATTCAGCTTTGGCAGCCATGGTTTTCACTCGACATGAAAGATCTGACCGAGCTCACGATCGAAGTGGAAGATCCGCTTAGCATATACCCAGGCTCGGGAGAAACACTGGCCGAAATCATGCGCAAGATCGTGAGCCCGAAAGATCCCCTTGAAGAACCTGTGGGGTCAACGGAGCTGGTCCTTGTCACACGCCAGCAGTGGCGATTGAATCGAAAAATTGTGTCGCGCGTCAACCGTAGGAGACTTGCTCGAACCTCGGATGGGTTTGTTGGATTGGTGCCAGCTGAAGCAGCAGCGTATGACGAGTTGTGGTTGCTTAGAGGTGGAAACGTCTTCCATGTCCTCAGATCTACTGGTTCGGGGAGGCACGTGCTCGTAGGGGAAGCAATCTTGCATGGACTCATGCATGGCGAGCTTTCGGGCTTCTCAGAGGTATTTGGTCAGCTCCCATCACTGAAGCCAGTCGAGATTGAGTAGGAAAACATGCTGGTGCTGAATGGGCAGCTGACAGTTGGGTAATCATCATAGTCACCGACTGCGACTCATGTATGGTGTTTGAGGCGTCGAACCCGCAACTATCTGAACTCATCCACGCAAGTCACTTACCAACTTATTAGTTCGATACCTGCTCAGCCAATGTTTCTGCCGTCACAGCTTCATGCTTATGATGTGGTGGTATGGCTCTGGGGAGCACGTGAACCAATGATACAAGCTCAAGCCACGTGTGGGGCGGCCAAATGAGGCTGGCACCTCCCTCGCCAACTGCCAACGCGGCGCAATTCCATCATCTCGGCCAGCCTCATCACGCCAAGGAGTTTTCTAACTCCCACTTCCCACCACTCCTTTCTATCGCCCCTGTTCCTCTTCTCTCGAACCCTCCGTCATGGCGCCACGGCTCAACATCCCACCCGTAACCCGCATCCTCCTCATAGCTCTCCTATTCCAATCCCTCTTGTCCTTCGCAATCCGCTATCGCCAATGGACCGAACACGCCTCCATCGTGATTCCTTATCTCACGCTCGTCCCCCAACTGTCGATCATATACCCCTGGACGTTCCTCTCGGCCTCCTTGGTTGAATCCAACGTCTTCACCTTGGCTGTTGGCGGCGCGACGCTCTTCTACGGTGGACGATATCTGGAGCGGGCGTGGAGTAGTAGGGAGCTAGCCAAATTCCTGGCCTTGGTGGCTGTGGTCCCCAATGCCGCGACATTCTTGGTGATGGTGGTGCTCTTTACTTTGACGAGGAACGAGAGCTGGACGTACGTTGAACTACCCCTTTGTCTGCAGGATAGGGGCGGAATGCTAATCTCTGAATCTCTAGCTTGACCGTCATCGCCGGTACAATCTCGATACAGATCTCCTTTCTAGTCGCCTTCAGCCAACTCATTCCCGCACATACCGTCACCCTCTTCAGGGGCATACTGTCGCTTCGCGTTCCACGCTTCCCGCTCGTGTACCTCGGTCTCGTCACGATTCTGTCGCTCACGCCACTTCTATCCAGCGCTTCATTTTGGCTTGCGCTGTTCGGCTTCCTCACCAGTTGGACGTACCTGCGCTTCTATAAGACCGTCTTCCCCGACCTCGAATCGTCGCAAGGGTCCAGTCTCCGGGGCGATGCGAGCGAAACATTCGCATTTGCTGAGTTCTTCCCCGCTGCAGTGAAACCAGCCGTCGCAGTATTCGCGGACCAGGTCTTCGAAGCTTTTGTAGCCATGAAGCTGTGTTCTCCTTTCTCGCAGGCGGATATGACCGCCGCAAGGGGCGAGAACTTCGTGCAAAGGGGGACGCCGGGAAGCGCGCGCGCAGAGGCAGAGAGGAGACGAGCGATCGCATTGAAGGCGTTGGATCAGAGGCTGCACGCCGCGGGCTCGAGCCCTCAGGCCAACCGTTCTTCGTCGAGGCCGCCGACTCAGGCGTCAGGGCCTGGAGAGAGGGGCCATCAGGCGAATACGCAGACTGCGACTACGAGTCAGCCGGGGGAAATGTTGGGTGGGACAACGTTTGAACCAGATCACGACGACGATGAAGGGAAGAAATAAGGAGGCCGCGACGGATATTTGCTTATCACAAGTATCTCATGGTCATGACTTTGGAGTTCACGGGCGATTTCAGGGCAAACCGATCCCCTCGCGTCTGGATTATTACTAGTCTGCTACGGCGACTGGATGATGTTTCCTGTATCATGTAATCTCAGCGATGTTCAATGTCGAAATATCTACAAAGACGAGTCTTGGTGAGCGCGAAGTCGCAAAGCCAGCGTGCCCGGGGCTCCTAGCGCCAAAGCGATGGTCTGCGGCTGGGCGAAGCTGTCAGTCCGTAAATTCGCAGGCTTTCAGGGCCAGCAAGCTGTGCTCAATAATATACAGCGCCTAGCCCAAAAAAAAACATGGGCAAGTCCAAGTAAGGAGGCTCTGGCGTCTTGATTGGACCTGTGACGACTTGCTCTAGTGCGTGGTGTCCCCCTCACACCCTGGATGTCTAGCGCTGAGCCTCGGTACTTGTGGTATCAACCGTTTGACACGCCATGGACTTGTACAAGTGCCGACCGAGCTGTTCGTGCTGCAGCACACGACGTTTCTGCGCGGTGTGAACATTCCGTCAAACAGGTGTGCAGTGTGTTTGAAAATTGGGACAGAATCTCGACCTTAAAGACTGCCTGTTGTTGTCAACCTAGCTCCTTCAAAACAACGAAAACTAAGAACACGCTGAAACATCAAGCATTGAATGATACTTTCAAGCTGGCGAGGCGCCACTCATCAAAAGACTGCGTTGTGTTCTTGTTGTCTTCTGACGTAGGGTAGGGCAACATGATGCCTGGCGTGGATCTGACACGGCTCTGCTTCATTGCGCCGTAGATTGCTGCACTGGTATTTGGGCTGCTAGCCTCAGACATCGCCGGCAGCAGTAATTAGAGACAACAAAGATCAAAAGCACATGGTGCTGGACGGGTCGCATCGCACAGCAGGCAGCCAGGTGAGACACTGTCGCTGGTGTCTCGTTGCGATGTGTGTGACCAAGTCTGCCGGTGCTGTCTGGATGCACAGGAGGTCAAGCCACAGTTGTGACGGGGTGCCCGATCCGCCAGCGGCCACGCATGTCATGGACGATGCCGCGGGCGTTGAAGAGCACAGGGTTAGGCATGTTCACCAAACCGTGACCTCCCCACCATGCTGTCGACTGCTCCCAAGGCCCACCACCCCAGACATAGTATACTTTCGCCCGATATAACGACCGAACCAAGGGGCGGATGCGAGGTGGTGGCTGGTCGCGCAGGCTGATGCCGTGAGGTGGACTGCATGATGGGCCACCATGTACGCGCTGGGTGCACTGCAGCGTCCACCCTGCAGCGTGCAGTGCATCGCGGAGGATGAGGTGCTGGAGCTACGGTAGCCAACATGACAGCGATGCAGCGGCCAAGATCGAGGCGACACCGAGGAAAAGCAGGTGCTGCCCTTGTAACATCATTAGGATCTCAGCCTGATTTGCGACGCTGTGGCACAGACAAATCTTCGCGCCGGTGAAGCGGTAGGCGGGTCGCTAGTGCCAGTGCGCGTGCCCCTAACCCGGGCAGGATAGGCCCACGCCCGCGCCTCCCTCCCCGCTCCCACGCCACCTCCCTCACGAAAACTCTCCTCAGCAACCTCGACCCTTAAGCGGGTCTTCCTTGCATTGCTTGCGGCGGGTCCATGCTGCTCACCGTCACCGATGGGAAGGTGCCCAGCTCCTACGAACCTTCCATTCCCGAGCATCTTGATCTCACCCTCCTCCATGAAGCGCTGGACCACACCCCTCTTTTTTCTTCGTCTGATGCGCTGAATCTGTCAGCCCCCAGGTCCGGGAAGTTTAAAGTCCGTCGAGTGATTGCCAGCCCCCCTCCATTGCTTTTCCCATCTTGTGCGCGCAGGTCAGCTTGCTCTAGCACTGATGCCGGGGCTGAGACTCCGTACCGCGTGGAGCGCTAGCACCTGCCGCCCGCTTCTTCAGTCTGCTGACGACATCCGCCGGCCAACCAACCACCTGTCAATTTCCGCTCCGGTGTCTTGTCCGCCCCTCAACCTAGGCCGGCGGGCCCTGCTGGGCGATTTCTGCCCCCACTGGACGCCACGATGTGGCGCCGTGTTGTCTCCGTCTCCCAGGGGCTTTTGATTGAGGCGCCCTGAATCTCTTCGTCATCCACCGGCCAAGCTACACAACCGAAGTTGGCTATTGCTCTCTTTGCACATTTCCGCCTCAACATAGCGAAGGCACTTTTTCTTGTTTGTGTTTAGGCAACGCCAAACTGCAATATTGTCTCCAACGGTGCCTGTCCCTGCTTCTTTGCGGAAGGATCAAGACGAGATCCTAACTAAATTCACCACCATAGCCTTCAACCTCTACGGAGGCTTCCACCACGCGTGGAGTCACCCAACAGTGCTCAGCTTCTCCATGTCGAAAGTTAAGGCAGAAGCGTCATTCTGTTTGCGGAAGCGCGTCCTCTCCATCTTTGCAGTCACCGCGAATTGTCCCTACGAAATCACGTGACGTCAAATTCACGTGGAAACGGATATCGACAGATGTTTGCCGAAGATCTCGCTGAGACCTCTATAGATTTGGTGTACGGGCGCACACGCTCGCAGACCAAGGACACTCGGGATGTTTGACACGCAGTCAAGTTTCGGAGACACACTTCAAAGTGATCTGCTTGTGCTCCGTGTTCTGGTGCCTCAGGAAGACATGGGTGCGCATGTCCCTCCGTATCTGAAACACATGGGGCTGACTCGCTCAGAAACCGCCAGTCATGATGCGAAAGGGAGACGGACGGCATCATCAGCGGCTTCTGGCGGGGGCTAGTTAACGGCATCAGATTAACCCAACAAAGTCAGATCCATGTTTAATTAATGTGAGTTTCGTTCCAAGCTGGTCTAAACCTTGGCTGTGATGGCTTTGTGTTCGGTGCGCAACGCGGGGAGAGGATTAGGCTCGAATTGGCGGACCTTCTGGATGCATCTGGTTCCCGTGGCAGCTTGGAAGCAGCAAGCACTCAGTGTATGTCCACTGGCAGATCTTAAAACTAGCTTGCCAAAGTCGGCATTAAGGGTTTGCGGCTCGTTGATGAAGCGAAAAGCCCCGTCATCGCAAGCGCCGGGTCCATAATGTCGACTTCGCGGCAGAGGAGGAAGACACGCCCCCCTGACCGGATGCCCCATATGCATGCAGACCTGGACTTGATGTCCCTGTCCAGGCTAGCCTGAGGCCGCTTGGGTGGGTTCGACGCCTCGGCGCCGCCCACATTTGTCGGTTCGGGCGCTCGCCCCGGGCGTGCGCTAAGCAAAATGCACGGCGTTGTCTGTTCCTTCCCTGCTGGCACTACGTACCGATTCGTGGGTAAGGTGAGTTTGGGAGGCGCGACGGTTGTTCCTTCCCTGTGCGTTCTTTCCCCCAACTCCTCCATCATTTCTTCCCCTTCTCCCGTTGACCCCATACAACATCGTCAATTCGAACCGTCTCGGTCGACGTTTGCTCATTAATATCCTGCGCATCAGCGCACTGCCCGTGAATGTTGCATAGCGACAGCAACCCGACTTTTTCCTTCGTCTCGTCTGCGACTGCGGCTTCCACTGCTGCCCAGTAAGCGACAGGCGTCCCGACCGCCGACCACAGGGCACCGCTGGAGCTTGTCTAGTCACCGCACACGGTTGCCTACTTGCGCCGATCATCGTCAGCGTTGTATAATTCTTCAAAGCTGTTAAATTCCGCCTTGCTCCTCTTGCGACAACCACGATCGCATCCGCGAAGATGGCGGCCAACCACCATCCCTCTCCGACGGTGATGCAAATGCAGCAGCAACAGCAGCACCATCACCAGCAAGCACCGCCACCACCACCTCCAGGACACCAACAAGGGGGTCACTATGCTGCCTCTCCTGCTTCACACCCCATCGCGGCCGTCAACGAGGCAGTTTGGCTGCAGATCGGTATGCACACCACATCGCGTGCGCTCGTATCAGCTTCTAACTCGTACTAGGCAGCTTCTCTGAACTGTTGCGCGTTCCCGACGAGGCGATGCACGCCTACGAGCGCGCTCTTCAAGCGAATCCTAACTCTACGCAAGCCATGAACGCCATAGGGATGCTGCTGAAGGGACGCGATCAGTTTGACAAGGCGTTGGAGTTCTTCCGCGCTATTGTCCAGGTGGAACCCACAAATGGCGAAGCTTGGGGAAATCTTGGTAAGAAGCTTCGAGCCGCATGGCTTTGGGCGCACACGGTTGGCTAACTCGTGCAAGGGCACTGCTACCTCATGTCGGAGTTGTTACAAAAGGCGTACGACGCCTACCAGCAAGCGCTGATTCATCTCCCTACGCCAAAGGTATGATGCGATACAAATCCGCGTCGATCAGACACTAACAGCCGCAGGACCCTATGCTGTGGTACGGGATCGGTATATTGTACGATCGATATGGCAGCTACGACTACGCTCAGGAAGCTTTCTCCGAGGTTATGAAGATTCAGCCCAGTTTCGACAAGGCCAACGAAATTTATTTCAGGCTTGGCATAATATATAAGCAGCAACTCAAGTTTGCTGAGAGTCTGGAGGTCAGTTTGCCAATGCTTTCGCTAACTCAGTGCTGACATTATCCGCAGTGTTTCAAGTACATTGTGTCGGCGCCGCCAGTTCCATTGTCGCAAGACGATATCTGGTTCCAGATTGGCCACGTACACGAGCAACAAAAAGAGTTCGAAGCCGCTAAAAACGCTTACAATCGAGTGCTCGAGAACACGCCCAATCACGCCAAGGTTTTGCAACAGCTAGGGTGGCTCCACCACCAGCAGAGCAACGCTTACGAGACGCAAGAACGAGCCATTCAATATTTGGAGAAATCAGTCGGAGCCGGTAAGTTCGGGCGCGAAGAACAGGGCTGGCTTGAACATCGACTAATTCATTTCCAGACCAGCAAGACGCCCAAAGTTGGTACCTTCTGGGCCGATGCTACATGTCACAGCAAAAGTATCCCAAGGCCTATGAGGCATACCAGCAAGCTGTTTACCGTGATGGCCGCAATCCGACTTTCTGGTGCTCTATTGGGGTCCTTTACTACCAGATCAACCAGTATAGGGATGCCCTGGATGCGTACTCTCGTGCCATCAGACTGAACCCATACATCTCGGAAGTGTGGTATGATTTGGGAACACTGGTAAGCCACTTTGTTCCTGGTCTGGTGAGCATCGCTAACTTTTGGCAGTATGAGTCCTGCAACAACCAAATCACGGATGCATTGGACGCCTATCAGCGTGCGGCTGAGCTTGACCCGGGGAACCCGCACATTAAGGCCCGTTTGCAGTTGCTTCGCTCTGGTCCTACTAATGGCCAACCACCGCCAGCTGCTCCTCAGCCTGCCGATGTTCACCCCCACGCCTACCAGGCGTCAGGGCCACCGGGACCCTCTTGGACAGGCCCGGTGCAGCAACCTCCTAACGGCGAGGCTGCACACACGCCCCAGGGAAGCGCGCCGGGTGAAGGGTTTGCGGGCCGATTGTCAAATGTCAACCCTCCATCTCAGCCCCCTAACCCCCTAGAACGCCCGTCAGATTACCGTCAGGGCGCTCCGAGCTTGCAGCGTCAGCCAACACCTCAACAGGACCAACAGATGCGCCAGGGATACAATGAGCTTCTCAGAGGTCCTCCGCGACGCGGACCTTCGCCGCCTCCAGCCCACCAGTACGGGCAGCATCCACAGCCTCCTCAGTCACAGGGGCCCGCTCATCAGCCAATGCCTGACACTGGTCGTGTCGCGAACCCCAACTACGCCGGTGCTACGCCCTCTGTTCCCCAGGCGAATGGCGCAACTCCCTTCAGAGCGACGAACAGTCCCCGTCCCGACGGACGTCCCCCCACTGAAAACCAAATGCCTTCACCCAAGTCTGCTTATCCCCAACATCAGCCAATGTATCCACCTCAGCAAGAAGCAGGACCTCCGCGCCCCGCGGAGGGCGGACCTCCCCCACCCGCTGTTGCCGAACAGAGAACAGAGTCGCGTCCTGGCTCCGCTGGACCCAAGCGTATGCGAGAATGGGAAGAGGAGAGGGACGTCAAGAAGCCTGCGAACGAGGAGAATCGGGCAAGGCTGGAGGATGCTCGGCATCGTCGCCCTTCGACACCTTCCCGCGAGGGATTCCGCCGCAACTCGTCTGAGGTCAGACGTACCGAGGAGCAGCGCCGCGAAGAACAGAGACGTCAAGATGAGCCAAGACACCCCCATGATGCGTACCATCCCTCAGAGGCTGCGCATCACCAAGCGAATCACGCCGTTCCTCAAGGCCCTAGCTCGGTGGCTTCGACGCCGCACGAGAAACCTCGCGCAGCGGTCACCCCAAAAGAAGAACATTCAGCTGCTGAGCAAACCCCAGCATCCCAGCCACCCGCAGCACCAGCTCCCGAGCCTGAGCGTGCTGCCAGGAAGATGGATGTCGACGAGGACTACGATGACAGTGGCGACGACGATAAGAAGGCAACTGTGGCGAACGGCGCAAGCTCGGCTCCCGCAGAAACCAACACGTCGCCTACGAGCGGATCGGCGAATGGTGGAAGTGCTCCTGCGAAGACGGATTAGATGTCCCTCGCTTGCTAGCACGAATTCGGATGTAAAGATTTGCCCTTCGGATACCTGGTTGCTTGTGCAATCAAGGTAGCTCAAAAGCCGGCGCTACATGTGTAAACCAACGGTCTCTCGAATTTTCTATGTCTTGGAGGGGGAACAGTTATGAACGAAAGGCGTGCTCTTGATTTTGGCTACCTTATCAACTGGCAGGCAGGCAGCAGGCGGCGTGGACACAGCGTGAAATCGCGGAGCCTTGTATAGGAGGGGATTGGTCTGTATTCTTTAGTAACGAAATGAAATGTATCTACTTGATAATCAAATCTCGGCGTGATCCTGCAACTTTCGCTCGTCACGGCCTTCACCGAGCGAAACTTGCGTCGGCTGCCCGGTAGCCCTGATGACTGACCCCGCACGTGACCTACAAGCTCTGACCAATCACACGTGCCCCACTGAACCAACGATTTTCGCCCACGAAAATGCGAGTGCCTTTTCCTGACAGGTCCTCTCCACGGCTTTCCCAAACTTTTCAACTAACCTCACCACCACCACACAGGCCAGTTCACGATGTCTGTAAGTCATCATAACACATTCAATTGATCCTCGGGTATCGATGCTAATACTGTACAGCACCGTAAGTTCGAGGCTCCCCGCCATGGTTCGCTGGCCTTCTTGCCGCGAAAGCGTGCCGCCCGTCACCGCGGTAAGGTGAAGTCGTAAGTCGCACTGAAATTTATCCTCCCATCTTCAGACAGAAAATTCGGATGGCTGACAGCTCTACCACTTGATAGCTTCCCCAAGGATGACCCCAAGAAGCCCGTCCACCTCACTGCCACCATGGGCTACAAGGCTGGTATGACCACGATCGTCCGCGACCTCGACCGACCCGGCGCGAAGGCGAACAAGAAGGAGGTTGTCGAGGCCGTTACTGTCATCGATACCCCACCAGTACGAACAATGCAGCCCGCTTGGCTATGTGCCTATGGCTAACATCTTTTAGATGATCGTTGTTGGTCTTGTGGGCTACATCGAGACTCCCCGCGGTCTGCGCTCTCTCAGCACCGTCTGGGCTGAGCACTTGGGCGACGAGGTGAAGCGCCGCTTCTACAAGAACTGGTACAAGAGCAAGAAGAAGGCCTTCACCAAGTACGCTAAGCAGCACTCCGAGAACAGCGGTGCCTCCGTCACCCGCGAGCTCGAGCGCATCAAGAAGTACTGCACCGTCGTCCGTGTCCTCGCCCACACCCAGATCCGCAAGACCCCTCTCAAGCAGAAGAAGGCCCACCTCATGGAGGTCCAGGTCAACGGTGGCTCCATCGCCGAGAAGGTCGACTTCGGCCGCGACCTGTTCGAGAAGCCCGTCAACGTCGACACTGTCTTCGAGCAGGACGAGATGATTGATGTCATTGCCGTCACCAAGGGTCACGGTTTTAACGGTGTCACTGCCCGTTGGGGTACCAAGAAGCTTCCGCGCAAGACGCATAAGGGTCTGCGTAAGGTTGCTTGTATCGGTGCCTGGCATCCTAGCCACGTTCAGTGGACTGTTGCCCGTGCTGGTCAGATGGGTTACCACCACCGTACCTCGGTTAACCACAAGATCTACCGCATTGGCAAGGCCGGTGCTGAGGACTCTGCCTCCACCGACATTGACATCACCAAGAAGCAGATTACTCCGTACGTCTTCAAACTCTTCCGGTCACTGGCTCCGCTAACATTTCACAGTCTCGGTGGTTTCGTCCGTTATGGTGAGGTCAACAACGACTTCGTCATGGTCAAGGGCTCTGTTCCTGGTGTCAAGAAGCGCGTCATGACCCTGCGCAAGTCCATGTTCACCCACACCTCGCGCCGCGCCCTTGAGAAGATCAACCTCAAGTGGATCGACACCTCGTCCGAGTTCGGACACGGCGCCTTCCAGACGCCCGCGGAGAAGAAGCAATACCAGGGTACGCTCAAGAAGGATCTCGCCACTGCGTAAAGTGGTCGGCTTTGGATTTCTTCTTAATGCGTTTTCTTGGGTCATTGCATCGGTGTCGAGGGATTGCTTTCTTTTGTGCTGGGCTGGGTTTTGGCTTCGTAACGGAATGAAAAGTGAAAGGCTCAGCTAGACGGGACTGTCATGAATCAACGAACTTGAACTCCCTGAACTGCCCGCAAAGGATAGATAACCCGTGATCAATGAGACTACCCCAATCAAGATCCAGATCCGGCCCATGTTTCACTTGTTTGAACGTAAATGAGATCGTGGAGTGTTGGCAGTACCTACTACTGAGTAAAACCTGTTTGTGGTTTGACGTCACATCATTGGTTCCTCTGCAGTTCCCCCGGGCACCCGTCCTCGACCTCGCACCTAACAATGACACGGACATTACATTCCCTCTACCCATCTGCACAATCGACAACTCGATCTGTACTCCCCGGAACACTATCCTCCAGTATAAGCCATCTTTGCAACGCTCAGTCCTCTCCGACAGCCCGGACAACACCGCAGCTTCAAACATCGCCCAGCCCCGCGATTCGCATTCCCACCGCGCGCCTCCTCCGCGCGACACCCATCATGGCTTCCGACGGCGACTACATGTCCTTCCTCGACAAAGCGAATCAAGACACCGGGAACTCCTCGAACCAAGCTACCACGCAGAGCAAGAAAGCGTTCAAGACCACCGATTCGGGTAGCCAGCCCCCGAAGGAGATCAAGGACGCCTGCAAGGATGCCTTCTACGTCTCGGATGCCGATGAGCCGTTCGAGCCCGTGAGCTTAAAGTACGATGGAGAAGATCTGCCTGATGAGAGTATGTTCCCTAAGTCTCCGCTTCGCACGTCAATCAGGGTGGAAGGGCGAGAGGTAACTAACTAGAAGCAGTTGACTTCGCGAAGCTGATCAACCACTGGGATCCGGACAGCGCAGACGTGAAGATTGGCGATCCGACCGATTGGGACCGGAAAGGTCAATACTCGAACCTGGTGGATGCGGTACGACAAGCAAGCAAAGGTAACGATGTGAGGGTGTACACGGTTACGAGGGATAATACCAGGGTAGAGTACTGGGTCATCTCGAATGCGGACGGGAAGCTCGTAGGAGTCAAGGCATTGGCTGTTGAGAGCTAGATGGATCTGAAATGATCGCCAAACAAATGATTGCGACGAGAAACCGGTCGCCCACGATTGCAAGCCGTCCAAGAGCCAGGGATACATACCTGCTCCAAGAACGAAAGCTACAAGCGGCTGCGCTTCTGAGCCTCTTGAGAAAGGTTGGTATTGCAGAGACCAGCTCTTGGATCTAATGCCAGGATTTAGAATATTGCAAGGGTTGTTTTGGAAGCGTCCTTGGTCTTTTTTGAAGTAGAAGCTGATCTGTGCTTTCAATCAAGCGAGTTGGTGGAGGCCAGGCGGCATGACCAGGAACGACACATCACATATGCCCAGGCCAATCGTAGCAGCTCCCGATTCAGCAAGGCCCCGAAATTCATACTATAATGTTGAGAATACCGACCATAAATCGATCCTTCGCGGCGGTTGTAAGCTTCACAAGCTCAATGATGTTGTACGTCGTGGCTGTTGGCGGGGTGCTCTGATAAGTCGTGAACCCCTGCACCGATAACGGCGGGGTACTGACTGGACATTTTGGACTGCTGTCAATCATGTTCTGAGTAACGCCTATTGTACACACAGCAACCCAACGTAAGCTCGCACGCAGCCCTTCCTCGCCTCACTTAGCCCTCTCTTCTTGATACATAGTCATCTGGATCACGAAAAGTCTACGCGTAACTGCCCACAAACCGCCCGAGGTTCATTCCGCCCCCAATGGCACCCAGCGTGAGCCCACGGCATCCTATTGTCCTGCCCTAGAAGCTTCCCTAACACTCCTAAAGCAGCGCGACCTCGTCCCCTCCTTGGATGTCGTCCGCGACGTCCTCTCTAAACCTTTATCGCCCTCAGGTCGCAAGCCGACTCTCGTGCCAATCTACCGACAGATCTCCTCCGACCTCATAACACCCAGCGCTGCCTACCTCAAGGTCTCCGCCGCCTCCCCCGAGTCCTACTCTTTTCTCTTCGAATCCGCTGCCACCGAGCAATTGGGACGCTACTCGTTCGTGGGCGCCAGCCCTCGCAAGATCATCGCGACTGGGAAGGGTCACGGCGACGAGGTCGATCCCTTGGGTGGTTTGGAGAGGGAGCTTGCTCAGCAGACCGTCGCGCATGTCCCGGGACTGAAGTTGCCACCGTTGGCAGGCGGAGCTATTGGGTATGTCGGTTATGACTGCATCAAGTACTTCGAACCCAAGACTGCGAGGCCGCTGAAGGATGTGACTGGAGTGCCGGAGAGCTTGTTCATGCTCTACGACACGATCGTGGCCTTCGATCGCTTTTACGGGGTCATCAAAGTAATCTCCTACGTTCAGGTACCGGAGGACCTATCCGGTCTTCAAGAGGCGTATGGCAAGGCCAAAACCAAGATCGATGAGCTTGTCACGCTGCTGGATGCGCCGGACGTGCCGCTGCCCCAGCAGGGACCAATCGAGCTTGGGAAGGAGTATACCTCGAACATTGGTCAGAAGGGCTACGAGGCTCATGTTACGAAGCTTAAGGAGCACATTGTGAAGGGGGATATCATCCAAGCGGTGCCGTCACAGCGCTTTGCGCGACCGACTTCTTTACACCCGTTCAACATCTACCGACACCTACGGACGGTCAACCCCTCCCCCTATCTGTTCTACGTCGACTGCAAGGACTTCCAGATCGTCGGGGCCTCCCCCGAGTTGCTCGTCAAGAGCGAAGAGGGCCGCATCATTACGCACCCCATCGCCGGCACCGTGAAGCGCGGTAAAGACCCCGAAGACGACCAACGCCTCGCCGACGAACTGCGGTCCTCCCTGAAGGACCGTGCCGAACATGTCATGCTCGTCGATCTGGCCCGAAACGACGTCAACCGCGTCGCCGACCCCATGACGGTGCGCGTCGACCGCCTCATGGTCGTTGAGAAGTTCAGCCACGTACAGCATCTCGTCTCTCAAGTCTCCGGCGTTCTGCGTCCGGGACAGACCAGGTTCGACGCCTTCAGGAGTATTTTTCCCGCCGGGACCGTGTCAGGTGCGCCCAAGGTCAAGGCCATGGAGTTGATTGCTGAGCTGGAAGGGGAGAAGAGGGGGGTCTACGCCGGCGCAGTGGGGTATTTTGGGTATGGAGGCCTGGATGAGCAGGGAGAGGAGGTCGAAGGGGCGATGGATACGTGCATTGCGCTGAGGACGATGATGGTGAAGGACGGCACTGCCTACTTGCAAGCCGGTAAGTCGATATCCTGCGAAAGGAGAGAACAGCCCTGCTAACTTGGATAGGCGGCGGTATTGTCTTCGACTCGGACGAGTACGAGGAGTGGATGGAGACGATCAACAAGCTGGGGGCTAACATGCACTGCATTACCTCGGCGGAGGAGCTACATTATCAACAGCAGCAGCAGCAGCAGAAAGCAGCCAAGGCATGAGGAGTCTTCCACTGTCATTGTTGGAAGTGTGACCAACAGGATCACAAGGGCGAAAAAGGGGCTGGCTTAAAAAGAGCGTCAATGCCATTTGCTTTTAAAAGATTTGTGTTGACCGTTTCGACCGCTATTATATGCCCTCGAAATGATGCAAACCACCAAGGAACTGCTATGCTATGCCCAATCGCCGAGAGTCGTGAGTCGTGATCGTGAAATAAGTACAAAGAACACTACCTACTGACGACGCAGCCAACGAGGGGACATCCTTACCACCCGTCGCCAAGTGGCCATCCCGCCGCTGCTTTTCAAGTCGTGATGAATACCCGGAATGAACCTCCCAGCTTCTGTTTTCCTTGCTTCGCCTGGGCCACATGCTCTACTGGTACTCGGGTGGAACCGGCGTGTCTCGCTTGTCCATCTGTGAGGGCACTGGCGTGTCCCTCCGTTCGTCATTCATGCTTGGGATGGGAGTATCCCTTTTTGTTTCCAGACCAGACTGTGTTGTAGCGGTAGGCGTCTTTGGGTCTAGCTCAGGCTCGCTCGGCGGCACACTGAGCCTGTCGTCCTCGGAGGTGACGCTGCTACAGTCCGCCATTTCGACATCCTCACTCTGGCTCCACGAATCCGAGCTCTCAACGCTAGGCGTCGGCAGCTCAGAATACGAGATGGTGGGGACGGGAGCGCGTGGTGTACGGGCGTCATCCTCATCCACCTTCTTCTTCCGTGCGGTCTCAGCGCGGATGGCAGCCACCGCTCCGCCAACCTCCTCATCGTTGTCCTCTTCGTCAGCCTGTCCAATTGTCCACACCCAACGGCGCCTTTTCTCCTTCTTCTTGCGTTTGCGGATTCCGGCTGGTGAGCTTGGTGAACCGGGCCCAACAGATCCTGCCATCCTTCGTCTCGTCTCTTCGAAAGGTCCGGGTGTCTGTCCTCCGTCCTGGAGCTCATTTGGTGTGAACGCCAGTGCTGTGTCGAGCACCATCTCTGAACTGGGTACGTCCGGAGTGGTGGACTCGGGTAGTCCTGGCGTGTTTGGTGAAGCCTCTTCCGCGAGCAGGTCGATGTGCGACTTGGTGTACTTGTTGGTGATGATCTCCTGCTCGATGGGACTGTTGTAGCAGACTCTCCTTGCGGCTTTCTCGGCCAGTCGAAGGGACTGTCGCCGAGGTGAAGGAGGGGGGATGGCAGTCTTGGGTGGTAAGGGCGAGTTGCGGAGGATGCCTTGGAGAGAACGAGGCTGGCTGTAAGGGGGCAGTGCCTGGGTTGCTGTCCTGTAAGGGACAACATTGTGAGGTGATGAGTTGCGGTCGATCGGTATTGAGAGCGATGGCACCCTTGGTTGTTGCCGCTGTTGAGGCTGCGGCTGCGGCTGCCTCTCCACGTCCATCGATGAGAATGTGAAGACCTTCGACTCATTGTCGGCAGCCCCAGACAGCGGTGGTGTGGCATTCATTGAGCTTGGGAATTGGCGAATCTGCATCTGCTGCTGCGGCGACATTGGATTCGCCGATATGGGACTCTCTGGGTATCTGGCCACAAATGGAGTTGTGACTCGGTTCTTTGGGTCCTGATACTCGACTGGGGTATTCAGACTGAAGGCTGCCAATGTGTTGATTGCCGTCAACGGCGTTGACCTCTCAATAGCGGTGACGTATGAGTTCGAAAGCGTGTTGAAGGCCGTGGGATCCTGGGGGTTGATATGAACCCTTGGTCTAGCTGACGGCTGTGGCGATGTCTTGATCTGGAGCGAAAGCCGAGGCTTCTTCTGATTCTGTTGGGAAGCCATGTTGATGTTGTAGAGACGGGATACCCTCGAGGAGCTTGCGAGACCAGGCAAGTGTTTGACTTGGTTAAGAGTCTTGGGTTGACAACTGCAACGTCTGTGGACCAGCAGACTAGGCAGTGTATGTGCTTGGCAACGCAGCTCTCCCGAGAGATTGGAACCACCAGGGCACCTGGGTTGAGTGAAAGATCGAATGGGCGACTGCAACTGCAAAAGCAGAAAGGAAAATCACCAGGACCAACAGCTGCTATTGTCGTCCGGCGCCAATGTTATAAAGAAAGGAGCGCTATCACAGTGGCCTGCGGGGTTGCTCTGGGAGGAACCACTCAGACTGGCCTCAGGTAAGCGCCATAGCGACAGGGCCATGCAGGCATCATCACAGACTCCGAGAGCACGGTCCAGTCTAGACGCGACGGAACGGCTCAAGGTGCCAAAGATGATGGTGTTGTTGGTGAAGTTGGCTGAGATACCCCGGGCAGTGGAGGGTTTAGCGCGGCTGTGGTTGGCCCATCCCTCGTCGTGTAAGCGCCGGACGGGGGACTCTGGAGAGCGTCGCCAATCAGACAAAGCAGCCGTGACAGGGTTGAATCACTCTTCCCCCTCCTTCTTCCTTCTTGTGCCTGCTTCTGGCGTCTAAAATTGCAGCGTTTCTTGGCTGGCTAGTCGTTTCGCCCTCGCGAGCTCCTCGAGACCGCCTCTCGTGGCATCATCGTATCCGAAGCGGGGGAGTAGCCGGGTATTCGGGCATCCACGAGGCCACGATGGAAGTTTCCACGGGATGAGCGGTGACGGAGTCTGGAGTTTAGGGTCACCTTGTAGTGGCCCAGCCGCCAACCTGATTTCCGGACCTCCACGACAATTCAGCCCCATCCCCCCCCCCAATGCCGCGTTGGCAGGGGCTCAGCGTCTGACATTGCGTTCCACTGTATAAGGAACCAAATTCAAACGGACTTCCAACAGAGTATCACTCGAATACCTGTTATCCTGCTGTGACTTGGCCAAGACTCTTGTAATACACATTGTTGAAGAGTGTTGCTGTACTCGTCTTCAGTATGAGTACAGCTTCAATACAGCTCCGTGAGTTCCACACTCCGGTGTGCCTTCTGGGCAAGATCAGGCCTCTGGCAGGAAGATTGAGTCCTTCTTGTCACCCGTGCCATCTCGTCCAGTCTCGCAAAGATCCCTGTCAGAAGGCCGCCCGCGGGGCCACTCCACGACCAGATAACAGACCTTGGCCATTAATTGAGGACATTGGTGAGATCATTGACATCCGTCATGTTGCGTGGGCGCTTCTGTGAAACGTTTGTGCATAATTCCGGAGCTTCAGGTTGAACGGGACTCTTCAAATGCCGAGCACGTTGCCCAGAAAGTCCTAGGACCTCTGGTTTGCAAATCTAGACGCTCTATGCCTGACAGAATGAGCCACCCGTAAAAGTCAATACCAGATTCAGAGGTCTTTCTGAGCCAGGTTCCAGCCAGTTCTCTGGTGGATGTTTCCTTACGTGTTAAGCTGCAGCTTCTAACAGGAGCCATGCTAGGGTCCCTCTTGTGTCCTCAACCTGCGGCCCAGGAAGATTCAGGTAGGAAATGCAGATTATGCACATGAGATGGGGAAGGGCTGTTGGTCAAAATTCGGCAACCTGTGAGCCTACACCATCGTATTTGCCGTCACGGTAGGGCGGAGCAGAGGTCGCGGGCGGTTGTGAACCAAGTTGGGAGAGTCTAATCGCAGAAGGTTAAGGGAAGGTCCGACTTGAAGCTCTACAAGTGACAAGACCTTCTTGAACAGCCCAAAAACAGGCGCCTAGAACTCATTCTCGACATCCCACCCTCCCGTCTACGGTCGACTGCTGCGGCTCTCGTCTTAGGTTGTCCCTCGTTGGCACGAGCGCGCTCGCGCTTGAGCCCATATCCATCAGCCCACAATCGCAGACCGCTTATTTCCAAGGGCTCCCAGCCACTCAACCCCGAGATCAAGCGCGTTTGAAATGCCAGTCGGCCGCCGCGGGAGCGAACCAAGACTCTGATGAGTGGGACTACAGTCGGTCCAGAGCAGGAGGGTGTATTTTGCGCGGCTAATTTCCCTTGGCGCGCCGTCGTTTGTGACGCGGCTAACGCGCTTGGGATATGCATATGCACGGCGTGTGCAGAAGGGGAGATTAAAATGCTCGGTTTTGAGAGCTGGGCCACTGAAGGATCGTGCCGAAAGACCGATGCAGATGAGCGGTGGACAGAGGGATATCAGTGCATCAGAACTGGTGGATGTGTGAATAGGAAGAGAGGAGGTTGCGTCCTGTCGAGGAAATAGGGGGCAGTGGGTGAGGTCACGGGGACCATGTGTTAGTCAGCCTTTCTTGCTTCACCCCTGAGCATCAAATGTGAGACGCGCAGTCGAACAACGCCTCACCAGGCTACCACGGACGTATCTCAGGAGCACAGACCTCGTATCTGAACCTGATTGGACTTTGAGGAGATGTTTCTGACGTCAACTATATTGCCACATAGCGCGTTCGGAGACTGCGTCTTGTCGAATAGTGTTTGCCGCTGTGAACTCACCAGCGCGACCAACACGTGCTGGTAGGAACATGGAAGTGCCGTTAAGAAGGGCGCCAAGACAAAACCACAATCGGGTCATTTTCCAATTTGTATATATGACCGGCCATCTTCGCAAGTCTATGCACACTAACTTCCCCTCAGGATTACGACTGCTTCTACGCTCAAGTTCATGCGTCTCTCCAACCTCACCTCGCCACCAAGCCCCTGGGCATCAAACAGAAGAACATCCTCGCAACATGCAACTATATCGCGCGATCTCGCGGTGTTCGAAAGCTCATGCTCGTTACTGACGCACGCCGCATTTGTCCCGAGCTAGTAACAGTCGACGGAGAAGATTTAACGCCCTTTCGAGATGTGAGCAAGCGATTATTTGGGTTCTTGAAGGGCTTTAGCTGGAATAAGAAGGTTGAGCGGTTGGGGCTTGATGAAGTGTTTATGGGTATGTCGTCTCGAGACTCATTTCTAAGAAGGGGTTGGTGGAGCAGAGGTTGACTGGCGCAGATGTGACTGACATCGTTGATTACAACGTGGAGTGTCTCAACAGACATTCTTTGCGAGACTCATTCTTCCATCTGTCAAAGAAGGATCCTGAGAAAGGGTTCTCTTGCGACCTCAAGGCAATTGCTGGGAATGTCGAGGGTCCGATCCCAGAAGACTCAGACTTTGATAACCGTTTATATGTTCGCCTTCTGCTAGGCTCACATCTGGCGATGTATCTGAGACAAAGGCTTGAAGAGGATTTTGGCTATACTTCCACTTGCGGTATTTCCACAAACAAGACTCTCAGTAAGCTGGTAGGCGCGAGGCATAAGCCCCAAGCGCAGACTACGCTGATGGCTCTCGAGGAGGAGGACGTCATCAGATTCATGGATAGTCACAAGTTGAGAAAAGTGCCTGGCATCGGGTCAAAGATGGGACAACTGATAGAGGCCCAAGTTACGGGGGAGGAGTCCATCAAAGGCGAGACCATTACCATCGAGGACTCGCTGAAAGTCACGGTGGAGCAGGTCAGATGCTCACCAGCCATTTCACCATGGTCAATCGAGACGCTACTCAAAAGTCTAGGGAGTGAACGAGGGATAGGATCCAAAGTATGGGCTTTACTCCATGGCGTTGATCCGATCGAGGTTAAGGAAGCTGGCGACGTGCCTTCCCAGATCAGCATCGAGGATACATATGGGGGCCTCAAGTCGATACCTCAGATCACAGAACAGCTTGTCAAACTCGCTTACTCCCTGATCCGGAGGATGAGGGTTGACCTGCTGGCTGTAGATGACGGTGGATCGCAGAGGTGGGTTGCTCGACCCAGGACCGTCCGTTTGTCCGTCCGCTCGTGGCACAACATGCATGGGCAAAACTACAACCGCGCCTCCCGATCTGGCTCATTCCCAAACTTTGTCTTTGACACCACCCTTGACATGGAACACCTCGCAGAGCGCTTGGTAGCTGAGACCTTGTTGCCACTACTTCGGCGGCTGGGGACGGAGAAAGGACCAACGTGGAACCTGCAGCTAATCAATGTATGCGCTACTAACATGGCCATGGGCGCTGTTGAAGGCAAACTGGGGGCCGGTAGGGACATCGCAAACATGTTCAAGACCCAAGATGAAATTCTGCGGCCTTGGAGGGTACTGAGTGAAGGTGTCGATGACCCACGGGCTACAGCGATGCCCCATGATGGCAGAGAATATGTGATGGGTGAAGAAGAACTCGATGAAGAGGAACACGCCGAGCCGTGGGAGCCTCCGGGAGGCGATTCCTGTCCCAAATGCGGCCACTCAATACCGTCGTTCGCCTTGTCGGCGCACATGAGATACCACGACATGGAGAGCGCGTGAATAGTCGTTCGGGAAGCTGGACGCATTGGACTCGCGCCTCCTCGTCTGAAGTGAAATCATGAGGAGAAGTCATCTTGGCATCAGATCTGCAGTGGCAGCGTTCATCTAGTCCTGACATTCAACGAATGATACCCAGGGCAATCCCTCAATCAGTTTGACAAGTGCTGTTATGGATTAGCCTGCGATAGTCAATTTTAGCGAGCTTTTGAAAGCATCGAAACTCTTCGAATGTTGCAGTGAGCTGCCCAATAGGGTTTCTGCCCAAGCCCAGGGCGGTTATGGCCACCACGCTCGCGGGAGCAGAGTACTGTTACACCATGCAGAGCCAGCAGGTAACACTGTGACGGGGAGCAGAGAGTATTACAGACCGTGAAACGTGGCATCATAAACCTTGACGAATGGCAGCTTAAGTGAAGAATAATGTTGTTGGGCGATGAAGCGAGCTTGAGGCGGTGGCAAATGGTGACGCTTCTTTCGGTGTCAGCTTTCTGCCAATCTCATCGCGGAAACGCCGATATCTGCGCAGATTAGCAAGTACCTCGAGAGATACCCGAGAGTCCTCCCGGGGGGACGGGGTCTCTTGAAACCTCTGATTCAAAAGTACAAACGGGAGCTTGCAGCGCGTGGTGGGTAGCCGAGGGTTGAAGATTGGTAGACTCACGTTCAATGCTGTGCAACGCTATGAGTTTTCGCTGGCTACACGACAAATCAAAACACGCGACCGGTGAAGACATCTGCTTCGAATTGACGTTCAAGCTCCGTCACATCCCGATGTTCGACGCCAGATGTTAATAGAACCCCCGCTGATCGTGAACAAAGAGCCCGCAGACGGGGCCAGGGAACTATCCGACGCAGAAAATATACACAAGAGAAGGAAAACCCTCATAGCTGGGCCATTATTGTTCTCGACGGTGGTGAAAGGCAGAGAAGGTTGTTTGTCTCTTGGAGAGAGTACGAGCGAGGTGCTCGTGACACGCGACGTGCAACTTCCCCTCGATGCGCTGGCGGTCTCTGTCCTGCTCTTTTTCTCTGAGGACTTATGAGCCTGTAACTCCTTCACGCCCTCCCGAGCTTCTTCGTCCGTCATCTTTTGAGATAAACAGGCCAACGTGGGTTGCGCTTGCTTGTTTTTCGACATCGGAAGCCACGGACCCAGCTGCTCCTTCCTCCGGAGCCGCCTCTTCTCGCCTCACACCGAACAAAAGGGAAAGAGCATTCGGGGACCCTGGACAATGGATGCCTCACCTTAGGGAGGTGTAGGAAAGAGCCAACGAAGCGAACCAGGCAAGGGCGAGCGGGTGATCTCAGAGCTACCCGTCTCCATCTCGTCACATCTTCGCCTCGTTCTCTTATTCATCCACGTCTGTTCCTCGCTCATCAAGTTCCTCGGCCAAGCTTTCAACAACCCTCCGCGTGCACCAATTGTCGCCTCGGACAAGGCGAGGGTCGGGTGAAGTCACAGCTTGCCCTCCGTCTGCAATGGGGGACAGCCTGGGAGCACTGACACCGAGACCACGCACGCTTTGACAACAGCGCAGTCCGCCTCGGGCAAGCAGCCAAGCAAGCATTTCCTGGCAGGCAAACCTTGACCGTCTTTCGTCCCTTGTGGCTTGATTGATGGCCCCGCCTGCTGTCTGCTGCTCATCGATACGAGGGAGCTCGCTTGCATGCAGCTGGCCCCCCTAAAGTCAACAAGTCCAGCGCTACCACTGCCGGCCAGGAGCGCTTCACTGCCCGTCTGAGATTCGGTTCACGTTATTGTCACCCCTAATTGTCGTATTATTACGGGGCTTCGATTCTTCACTTCACCTGCCCTTCGGAATTATTGACCTTCTGGTCTCCTACAACACTTGCATCATCCCGCAGCGTCTCCTTCCTTTCGTCACAAACCCCAACCCAGAAGATCTCGCCCTTTAAGAAACGACAAAAACTCAGGGAGGTGCTATCTCTCGACCTTTGTTGATTTATCTTGCCCAACCTGACCCGTCTGACGAGCGCCTCCTCCACCACGACCCCTTTTGAAGTGCTCAGGCCTCCGCAGCTCCTTGATAAACGTTGGGGCTGCTAGGCAGACTTTAGAGTCCATTATTCAGAACGAGATACGCTCTCCTTCGTGTTGGCTCGACAGATTCTTCTCCAAGCCCTCGTAATGCCTCCGAGGGGCGGCCGTGCAGGGCATGCCAATGGCGCTCGACGCCCTGTCGATCTCACAGGATGCGTCTCTATCCCTGAAAAGAATGACCTGACCACGCTAGTCGCAGCAATTACTGAAAAGATGCACAACGACATTAGCAACATCTTTGACTCGCCTCCTGTGTCGCCGGTGGCCCAAGAAGTCTCTCAACATCACTGGCTATCGCTGCCTTTGGCCCATCGTAGGGCCAAAGAGAACGAACCACCTTCCTCTCGAACCTATCAACAAGCCGGCAGCAGCTCAAAATCGTACAAAAAGGCGCATAGCTCTATCGAGAATGAGGAGAAAGAGTCCATCACACCCCAACTTCGAGAGCTCAAGAAAGAGTCCTTGGCCTTCTTCCGCAAGTGGCAGACGACAATCCTGACACGTCTTCGCGATACTAGTGTGGCTGACCCGAACGTGGCGCAGGGTGATGCTCGAGGTCATGGGCGAGGAGGAATTCGGGGAGCTTTCAGGGGACGCGGCAGTGAGCGTGGTGGCCGAGGAGGTAGTATGAATCGTGCTGGCTTGACTTTAGCAACCGGTAAGCTCAAGATTAATAGTTCACTGTGCCCATCTGACGAAGAACAAATTTACAGGACCTCCAAGAACCCCGACGCAGCACCTCGACGCTATTTTGGCGAAGCGTTGCCATCCTATCCCCAATACTTTATGGAGCCTCCCACTAGAGAAGAGGAAGCAGCTGTTTCACCTCGTCTTCCTTGTATGCATGTCGATGTCGGAATACACAGCCAACACATACCTTCTCTTGCTAAACTTAGCCTCGAGCCTCAACCTGCCATTGAATTTCTTCTATTCCGAGGAAGCGAGGATGGCAGAGGCCTTGGCTCAGGCTGCCTTAGACATGTCCCCTGAAGAGCTGTTGAGTCAGAAGGCTGAAGAGGCCAAGGGCTCTTCACGCAGGAACAAGGGGCCAGGTTCCAGTACAACATTAGCCCCAGCTCTTGCATCTGCCGGAATCGGGACAACCCAAGGAAGTTACGGATTGACAGGCTGCGCCGCGGCTGGTTTGCTGGGTCCCCTGGCCGAAGGCGGTAGAGCTATGTGCAACCTGTTCGGGATGAACCCGGCGAAGCCAACTAGCAAGATGATGGAGGTGTTCGCGCGAGAGATTCAGGACTTTGGGCTTCTGCCAATCCACGACCCTACGGGCGGTGAATACATTGACTCGCGAGCTGGGCCAGCTCAAGGACGCAGAATGCGTATTGTGATTGCCATGGGTGGTTGGGTGACGGAGGATGAAGACGTGCGGAAGCCGTGGACGTGTCTCAGTCACCAGATCGAGGCTTATGCCTTGCGCTGGGACTCGCTTGCATTGCTGAATCTTGGGAACTCGCTCGAAACTGTCATCAGGAGTAGCGCTTGGAGCAGTGCCAAGAGAGAAATCAGCGCCAGGACTAGTACGTTCTCGAAACACCAGATGTCTTCAAAAGCTGACCTGATACAAGTTTTCACCAGTCTAATTGAATCGGTGTGGCCGGTTCCTCTGCTAAAAATTAGCAAGATCATGGACAACCCTTGGAGTGTGGGCATGGTGCGAGCAGAGAAGGCGGGTGCGGTTCTTGCTGATGCGATTATGCGCCACAGGTTTCAGGGCGAGCGCCCAGTCTCTCTGATCGGATATGGCCTTGCGGCCCGTGCGATCTATGCCTGCCTCATGGTTCTGGCCGAGCGACGCCAGTTCGGAACCATCGAGTCCGTCATCGTTATGGGGGCTCCTGTCCCGTCAGAGAGCCGCGTGTGGCTCACACTAAAGAGTGTTGTGTCGGGCCGTCTCGTCAACGTGTACTCTGAACACGATTACCTGCTCGGCTTCCTGTACCGATTTTCCAACACACAGTTCGGCGTAGCAGGCCTGCAAGAAATTCAGGGCGCAGAAGGAGTGGAGAGTCACGACGCGGGAGACTTACCCAGAGGCCATCTGGGCTATGACATGGCTACCGCCCGCATCTTGAAAGAGCTCAAATGGGACGACCTCGACGAAGACGCTTCGCGGTCCGACCTGCCCCAGCCGATCCCAAAGCGCAAGCGAGGCGGTCGTGGGAAGAAACAGAATATCTGATAATACTTGCAACGACGTATGACAGCCATAGGGCATTTGCGGTTGTTCCGGCGGCATGGAAAATGGGCGTTGAACGAATGAAGAATGACGACGGTTGCTCTGTACTACTAGTCTAGTACTACTTAAGTAGTTGGCCCAATTTCTGTCTCCAGGTTGAGCCCCTTTTTATCTAGCAACCCACCACTTCACTTTGGCACCATGCGATCAACCCTGCAGATGAGAGTAGTATTCATAAAAAGGGCTACGTATCAGTGTTTGCCACCTATCAATTAACCCTGCAATCGTGGTCTTTCCCTTCGAGGTACTTCTGAGACAACAGTACCGCCAGGTTTGGAAAGCGGCTTTCAGCGAAAGATTGTCCGTTGTATCGTGCTACCTTACTGTACTGTAGATATGAACCATCCACCAAGGCCTTTGTATGTACCTTTGAAATCAAATGTCCAACGATGCTGCCCTTCCCTCCTGCTCGCATCACGACGTCTTCCGCTGTCTTCCGAATATGTCGCAGCACCGAACATCATCTTCTCGCAGCTTCTTGTGCGCAAATCTGTGCCTGGCCTTCCTATGACCGGTTGATACACCCATCAAGATGTGCAACCTGCGCCGCTCTCGTCTTGCTTTTCCGTCCCTGTGCTTTCTCGTCCCTGTGCTTTCATGATTCCTTCATGATGTGAATGTTAAAGATAGATTACACTTTCTCTCTGTTTTCTTCATACAGTACACTCCTGCACGCCGTTTCATGAGGGGGCGATGCGGTCGGTTGGGCCGTTATTGAGGGGCGGGGGGCCCGACCATGCTAGGAACTTGCTTCCGCAGCAAACCCCTGACACCGCGCTGCTCCATCCGTGGAACGCCTTGAATAGCTCGCGGCTCGCGCATCAAGGCCCTATCAAGACGGGCGGGCGTTCGGCTGATAATAGCGTGGTAATCACCTGGGAAATTGCCCTTCGGCACTGGTACCGACGCAGTTCGCCATATGTGGTCAGATGTGTCGTTAAGGTAACTTGGGGTTTTGCCGCCGCGACTTGGCAGCCCGTTAACGGTGGCACCTGCGGACTGGCGGATGGTGGATAGGCGAGAGAGGCCGGCGGTGATGCCTGGGCGCCCACGTGCCTTCTTGGCCATGATGACCTCGTCGAAAAGGCGAATGGACGGGTCTGATGCTGGTTTCGTTTCACGGTCGTGGATGAATTCGTTAAACCCTGCAGACGAGTTAGCGAGACATTGTATATAGCACAAACAGGGGTGTGTACCTTGTGTCTCCCGCAGCATGGTGGCATATTCCTGCTGATCGTGTGGAAGACTCTTGATGAAACCATCCATATCGAACGCATAACCCTGTCCATTGCTCTTCTGCTGCTTCGAAGGCCGTCCCATGTGCTTTCGGTACGTGTAAAGCAGACTTGCCTGGCAACGCACAAATGCTGCCCGGACTCGGTCGCTATGGAACGCTTCGGGGCAGACGACAGACACGAAACCCAGGCACCTGCTGTGAGATGTACACTTGCAGCCCGAACATACGTAGATGCCGCTATCCTCAGGCTTCTCTGCGCAGATCGTGCAAGTGGAACCCTCTTTCGCGTCCCAGTTGAAGCAGTGTCCTTCCACCCACACCGTTGTCTCAGTGTTGTGGACAGGCTGGACCTGCATGTTGGGCATGATGGTAGACGCTGCGATAGTAGATTGTGCGTACGTCGAGGGCGCATAGCCGCCACCGCCGGCCAGCGAAGACATAGATTCCGCTGAGATGGATGAGATTGACATGTTCGCCTGATGCCCGTTCAAGAACGGCAGACTAGGCCGATGGGAGGGCATTGGAGGGGGGTCTCCGAAGCCGAAGGACGAACTACGTCGACCCTTTTCGTCCCTGAAGTGGCCGGAACGCTTCTCTCGTAGCGTCGCCGCCAATGCAAACCCAGAGTCACTTCTAGAGATCGGAGTTGTCGGCATGGGCGGGAAGTTCTGAGATACGGGCGATACGGATGACTGGGGGCTCGTTTTGCTACTGGATTTGCTGGTGCCAGGACGATCCGACTTTCCAGTGTCCGTTGGAGCAACCGCAAAAGCGTTGAAGACAGGAGGTGATATATCGCTTGGCGGGTCGGGGATCCCAAAGGTGGTAGAGCTTTGCGCCACCCATTTGCCCAGAGTGCTCACTGGCGTCCTGGGGCTGAATATACTGCCGTTCTCAGATGAGAAAGCATCGTACGGGAAAGCTTCCATAGCGTATGGTGGCGGCCCAGTAGCTACACCATAGCGTAGCTTGTGTGGCGCAGCCACTTGTAGCAGGGAATGAAGTTTTCTCCTAATCTGCCGCGGCAATCTGACCGGCTGCGACGTGGCGTCTATGGTGTCCTTGTCCAAGTCGACAAGCACGTAGTCGTCTTCCGGCAGATCTATCCGTTCGTACCGTCGCTCGACGCCGACAATGTATGGACAAGGTGCTTCCAATGCTGAGATCAACCTGGCCGGCAGCACAGGGATAAATATACTTGCCCACTTGAATGGATAGAGTAGGCTCGCAAGTGCATGGCAAGCGAGGTGCAGCATGCTTGTATGCGATGAGAGGAAGATAATGCGAGACTCTGACATGGCATACTCGAATAGCGCCATGATATTTTCCAAAGACAAGCATCGGAACAACGCATACAAATCGATCGTCCTCGTTCCAGGTACCTCGTTGTGTGCTTCTTTGCGAGCATACATGCGTAGCTCGCGCACGCTCAACTCAACTTGAGTCTTTGATCCAAGCGGACTGAACGCCTCCGTACACAAATTGACAACATATCGCTCCAGAGGCTGCCACCGACCAACCCGAGGGGACGTCGGTGGTACTCTCAGCACTCCGCCATCAGTCATAGGTACGACCACGGCTTTCAGCCATTCCTTCCAGAAAGGAATAGTTGCCGCGTCTCTGCCGAGTACGCCGTAAGCTCGTGGCGTCCAAAGACCGCTCTCGCCGGCTGTCAAGCCCTCAATCTTGGAAGCCGCGCCGTGTCTCAGCGGCCGTAACATGTCTGTCATAAGCGAGATCTTCTCCTCCACTGTGCTGATCTCATCTTCAAGACGGTCACGCGCCGGCGCTCCAGAGGGGAGTGTCGGCAGCTTGGCCAAAAGCTGGGACAGATGTGTCCTCTCGCCTGCCAGACGCACACCAAGGCTTGCAGCCAACTCTCGCTCCTCGTTGGACATGTGATTTTGCCGCCATTGTTCGCACTTGAGCTCGATTTCCTCTGCGATAGAAGCATTGACAGCCGTCCAAATGATCAGAGTGATTCCGTACAGCTTTGAGTTATCGTCCGAAGTCATCGTAAACCCATGCCATGTTGACCGAGGTCTGTCGTCAGAGGAAACTATTTGAATATCGTTCGGGAAGGCGAACATAGGGACGTAATCGGGGAACTTCCCGCGCCGAGCTAGCTCCTCGGTCGCATCTTTGGGGGGATAACGATCTAGTAACACTGGCTCGAAGCGCCTCTTGAGCGGATGCATGTCGGGATCAGCGTTCAGGGGCTCTGGTGGCGGAATGACGGAATTGTAGTTGCTAAGGCGTTTGGTGGTTCGTATAGACGCTGCGTTTTGTCAATAATTGCGCATGCGGCCGTATCTCTGTAAGGCTTACAAGTCCGGTTGGCCCCTCGAGGACCTGCAGTGCTAGGCTGTTTCCGCAGGCTGTTCATGTCCCTAAAGCTGATTCTTCGCCGTATGCTGCCCCTTAAGCTCCTCAAAGGGCTCCTTCTACCACTGAGCTCTCCATCGTCGGACTTGATTCGTTCTGTTCGAGGGTTGACCATGGGCTTGACTGACTGTACCTTTGCGCCAGCACTGAACTCCAGATCCGACAAAAAGTCTTCTCGCTCAGCAGCAAACTTCAGCAGTGCCTTGTCGAAGTCGAAGCCCTCCATAAGGGTACCTCCGCTGTTTCTACCGACCCCGCCATTTTCATGACCGGCTAAGCCGTTGGGACTACCGCTGTTATTGACCGGTCGGATCGTGGCACTGCTCCTGTTACTAGCAGTGTTGCCATTGTCGAGGTCTTCGATGGTGTTGATCGAGAAGCGATTGTCGCTGAAGGACATCTTCGAGAATCGGTTGCCGGAACTGTGGCGCGAATGCCTCGCACTCATTCTGCTCGTAGAGCCATTGGCGCCAGCCGGATCGTCTGCTGGCTCGCCATCTTCGGCAATCGTCTGCTCGGGCTGGTAATCGCGAGCAGGGCCTTGCGGGGCATCGTCGTAGGTGATGGACTCTACTCCGGCGACCCAGAAGTAGTCGGCCAGAGGGGTCGACGTGCCCTCCATGACATGTCAATTGACCGACCAACCGAAAATCGGCTACGGGTTTGGTGAGGTCGTGAAGGAAGGCGACGAAGCGAAGTCTGGGGAGAGGACGGATATAATTTTCGGGGTCTGGAGGGGCCCGTTCGTTCTATAGCGCCTGCGGTGTGTCGTGTTGGTGGCCACACTCTGTGCTGAGAGGCCAGTGCTTCGCAGGTCGGAGGTTGACAGGGTTCTAGGATGCTAGTCAGGGCCAGGACTTTACGGGACAGCAGAGAACAGCGCCGAAGCAGCGTCAGGCACGGTGCTTGACTGGGCGCGTGGGCGTCGGCGGTTAAGGCGCACTCTCAAGCTCCAATAATGCATCAATTGGGAACGGAGACTCTTTGGTTCAGATAGGTTGTGAGGGGAGTCAGAACGCACCAGCTCTTCAGACGTCCAGGTCGCGCTGAGACAGTCACACGACGTCAGGTCTTCTACATCAGGGTTCGCGACTCTGCGAATGATAAGAGGCAGCCTTCAGCACGTTCTGGAGCCGTAGCTTCGACAACAGAATCAACCAGAGGCAAAGAGATGGAAGAAGGTCCTGGTCGTTCACATGGGATGGGGTTGAAGGGTCCCAGATTCGCTGTGGAGCGGCCGATGGCGAAGTAAAGTGGGAGCGGGCAGCGGGCAGCAGCGGCAACTTGAGCGGTACTGGCAGCGATGGCCACGCGCAACAAATTGTAGGCACAAACTTGAAGAGTACTAAGATAAACAAGTAGCAAAAAAAATCGAAGGGAAAGGGGGTGATAAAGACAATCCCGACCTGAAGCCCAAAGTAAGGAAGGAATTTCCGTGAAGCCTTACATCTCATGGAAGGTACACTCGCCTTCGTTCCTGCCAAGCTCTCTGTATCTGCAGGTCAGGGTCGAAACCTCCAAAACCACCAACTGGAAAAAGCCACAGGCCTCCTCCTGAGAGCATCGTCAAAAGCGCGGTCCCGCACAACCTCCCGTCCCGTTGAGTGGGAGGCTCAACATCGCGACTTAATTCTGATTGAACGATATCGTCAACCCTAACCAGCCTGTACAACACACTTCAGCCGGTCACGCAGGTCAACACTAGACTCCAAGCGTCCACCATCACCAGCATGAGACGCAGGCCGTAGTGCCGCACCCTCGCATCGGCTCAGGCTCTGGAACGCTTGCAATCGCTAGTCCCTGAATCCACTCACTTGACAGCGCAAACCATCCACACCAAACATGCTGCGCCAGTGGGTAGCCAAGGCAAGCCAGAAGCGGCCGAGTCCCGACCACACCATCCAGCACACCTAAACTCAGGACACCTGTGAGCTTCTGCACATGCAGCCTGCAGGAGGGAAGACACGGACGCTTGCGAAGGGGGACGCAGGGCACCAACAATCAGAGCCCTTTCGTGATGCTCTCGATGTCGATCGCCCCTTTTCCAGCCGCCTTAGGCTCCCACCGCCGCCGCCGGCGTCTCAGACTCTGGTGGCCCGCCTCGTCGACAGCAGATCACAGTCGCACGAGCTCCATCTTTTCTCCTCAAAATCGACCCCTTTTCCTCGGCCAAATCGATCCAGTGGGACCCAAGATATCGGTGGCGGCGGGGACCGACACGGCCGACATGGAGAACCTCGCTCTGCTCGGTAAGGGCGATGACATCAAGCGCAAACTACAACGCCCTTTTGGGCCTCTAAGGCGAATCTAAGGGTCGTCTTGGTGGGAGGGACGCGCACGTACATGAATTTTCCGACCGCTTTTTGCGGACCTCAATCCGACGCCGCCCTTCACCACATGAACCAAGTTCCCCAGAAGAGTTCCAGCAGACTCACGTAGAGGCTTGAGATTCTGGACTTGCCGAGCCTAAAGACCCATCTGGCCCATCCACATCCTTCGTTGAATGCGGGCAGGGGCATGGATCCCCCTCCACTCGCCTCTCCAGGAAACCGCCCGATGCCACAACCTGTCGAATCTGCAACGAAACGATACGGATAGACGATTCGACGGACGAGGATCGCAGTTTCGCTCTCGTGAGTGGATACCTCGTATGGTAGACCGCAAGGGCATGGTTCACGATGTGGCTTCTGCGTACGCTGAGGGCTGCAGTATTCTGTCAGAAAGCACCTGCAGAACTCAGAACTCGCATACTGATGTGACCATGGCAGGGTTATCAATAAACTCTTGAACGGATAGATTGACCGCCTTCTCTATTCCGCGACTCCGGAATCTCGACAATACCTTCAACACATAGACAGCTCAAGGAGACCTGTCTACTGGGCCCAGTTTCTTCCTCAACACGGGCTCAGAGCTAGGAATAGGCTTTTCTGCCATTTCATGCGTGCCAATTAGCCACATTGGCCCATCCATGTCGGGCCTGGCGTCTTCTTCCGGGAGGGTTATATATCCTTGATTGAGGCGCCTACTGATATCGAATGCTCCGTACAAAAGCTCAAGGGCGACCACCTACTAGGTCTAGTAGATTGTTGCGACTGCGATTGTAGTCTGAGATTGTATCCTAGCGTCAAACCCTTGCTGTCGATGGTCTAGAGAGCTTGAGAAGTTGTTGCAGCCGCTAAAACAGGCCCTTGCGAGGATGAGCCGAGACCCAGACCACGTTTCCCCCAGACGCAAACCACGCGGTCCGCGAAGCCCTGAGGTCACAGCTTACGAGGCTCAGAGAAGGGGCGCGCTTGGGACGCAGTATGCCCATTCGTAATCGTAATCCTCGACGATCAGATCTCGTGCGAAGACGCACAAAGACGTCCATAGATATGCCAGATACACTAACATCACGACTTCACTTTGGTTCCCAGCTTCCCCGTAGATAGAAACCCCCTGTTCCCCATCTCGCCCCTCCACCCGATCCCCATCACCCCAAACACCAGTCTGCCGTCCGGCAAGGCTTTCATAACGCCCCCTTCGTCCTCGGTCTCAACTACGAAGCAGACTTGCTCGACCTCTCCCGAATGTAGCACTGGCTTGTCGCTCCCTCCCCAGTTGCATCCTCTGCACCTCAGCCCATCTTCGACATCCATGACTACCTTCTCCAATTGCATGACATCCTCGCTAACGTTTTCCAACTGCGCTTCCAGCACCCATCTCCGTCTCCCGCTCGGTAGACTTGGGAGTGGACTCATCTTCGTCCGCACCACGAGGGACGACTTGCATATGAACTGATAAAGCTTCCTGAACGTTCTCGTCCGCCCGCTGGTCTCACTGACCTCGTAGTAGCTCACCGTGACCGCTAGAACGTGATTCCCCTCCTCTTTGAGATCAAACCCCACAACGCCCTGCAGTATATCCCCCGGATCCAGGTCGGCCTGCTCGCGTTCGCTCTTGACTTCCAACTTCTGCGCCCTCCCCACGCCGGGTGTCTTCATCTCGGCGTCAATCTTGACATCTCGTATCGTCTTCCCTGGGGCGTCTGCGGGCAGGTCGTTGTTGGCGCAGAGGGTACAGGAAAACGTCTCGCCTACGTAGGCTGAGCCGAATGACACTGGCAGGTTGAGTATCGGCGAGAGCAGGAACGGCGACGGATTCGTTGCGGACTGCGAGGTGTAGGCTAAAGAGGCGGGCGATGGGCCCGAAGGTTGCGTTTTCGACGGCAGAGGGGGTTCGAGTGGGTACTGAGGTACCAATGATGGGCGGGAGAGACTATTGCGGACATGAGCGACTGCACGAGGGTCAAAGGGCCAGGAGGGTGCACACCGGAGAACCTTGAGAGAGATGGAATGGGGTTCCTTGACGGGGTCGTGGGATGGGTATCTTTGGTGGCTCATCTTGATGTCGGCATAGCCCGAAATGAATAGGACAATGGCTTCCCGCAGGAGAGTTTCCCAGGGACTGTAGTAGTTCGTCGCAAGAGGACCGTAGGAAATGGTAGGTTCCGGTTGGAGCTTGGAGTTTCGTGGTCTGACGCGATGCGCCAGGGTACCTGGACTTATCGATAGCGCGTCAGACGTGGGGTGTTGAAGCTCGCCAGAGCCCCCTTCTGGGATACTTCGCTGAGCACGACACAAAGCAGGTCTCTTTGAACTTCATTCGTTCCATGTTCATTGTAAGGAGACTATGAGGGTATAAAACAAGGCGATAAACTTAGCCTATCTGAAACGGGTTCAATTTTTGATGCGTGAGTTGAGGCACATCCAGGGGTCATTACTTGGATCCCTTGGGTCAGTAGCCAGCACAGATGGCGAGGTTCGTCAAGGTGCCGAGCCGTTCCACACGCCCCATTGTCCCACTTCATGAGGAAAAGGTTCATTCCCTACTGAGCTCGTCAGAAAGACCGCCGTCTGCTGCTGAAGTAAGAACGGTCACGCAATGGCCTACCCCAGGTTCGGAGTGTAAGGCATCATCTGTACATCAGCACGCACGAAAGTCTCCCAGATACGGAGCCTGCAATCAGCTCCTTCAATCTCAAATGTGCTAGTCAGCTTTGATCATAATCCTCAATTCTACCTACTGGCAATTTCCTCGCGGAATCCAGTCCATTAACGCGAACTTGCTTGATAAAGCAGAAAACCGTGGCGATCGAAAGCCTGCAAGAGTCATTGCCCACTAACAACGAAATTTACTTGACCTCAACCCTGAATGGGAGGGGTCCGGGAGCTAAGTGGTAAGCCTTCCATGCGTTTAAATACCGGTCCTTCCTAGTCTGGATCTCACAGCCCTGGAGGAGGAGGAAGCTGTGCGGTCATGTTAGCTCCTGCGTAGCTGCGAGATGATATTTCCGAAGAGCTTACGTTGCTGTAGGCTCCGGCACCAGGAGGAGCCCCGGAAGGCGGCGGTGGGGGAGGTGAGCCGCTTGGCGGGGGAGGGGCAGAGTTGCTAGGAGGCGGCGGGGGAGGCGAGGCCGAGCTGCCGGGGGGAGCTGGCTGTTGAGTCTGTGCCTGCTGGGCTTGCGCATAGTATTGTTGGTACCAGGCCATATAGCTGGAAGCTGTTAGCAGGTCCATCACCCCTACGTTCGGCGGGAGTACATACTTTTGATAGCCGCCCCACTGGGCGTAGGGGTCCTGTGAAGGGTTCTGAGCATAGTATTGGGCATACTGAGCGTAGTAGTCTTGGGTGGACTGTGGGTTGCTGGCGCCAGGAGCAGGGCTGTGGGAGGCATGGTCGTGGCTGGACTGACGACCACCTCCAGAGTAGTGATCATAGCCACGATCGTACCCGCCTTGATGACCCCCGCCGCCGCGATGGCCGCCGTACCCGCCGTGCTGACGGGGAGGGCGGGCCTTGAACTCCTCGTATTGTTCCTTGACATTGGCAATAAGGTCTACGCAAAGCTCCTGGGCTTTGTCAATCATGCGGTCATCAGGACCACTACAAGGCGTCAGTAATTCTCTGGGCTAGGAACAGCATAGTCAACTTACGTGACTGAGAGATACATATCCTCATCGCTTTCAGCGTTGGTCTGAGTCTCCAGGAAGCCGGAGCCCCGTCCCTTGATTTGAACACGACAACCGGTCTCCTGCTGAATGTGTTTCACATAGGCTCCTCCTTGACCTACAACCTGAGCTCTCAAGTTGAAACCAGGGATGGGCTCGAGGTCGACAGGGACCTTCTCGACACGCCATTTGCGCTGCGAAACGTCAGCTTCCTACCAGAACAGCGAACGAATATCATACCCTTCCAAACTCATCGCGCTCGACCGTATCCTGGTCACGGCGCCGAAGCCGGCGATCATCCACCAGCTGTGGCAGTTCCTGGTTGATGAGCTCCTTGATCTTCGCGACGGCGCGCTCACAGCCATCCTTGCTTTGGCTGGTTACGTGGAGATAAAGAGGCGGGTTCTACCAGGTCAGCTTAAAATCCCTTGCAATGAGGCAGTGAGCTTACAGCAGCAGTGGCCAGGCTTTTGACAGGATAGTAACTGCCCCTGGTCGTAACATCTTGCAAAGTCAATAGAGTTCCTCGAACGATGGGTTAGAAGCGAATGCGTACCAGCGCCAGTTTCTTCTTTGATCTGTCAAACCAGAGTCAGCAGGGGCAATGAAGGGGTGTGGCAGGCAAGCCGTGGCGCATATCGGTACGAAGTGTCGCCAGGGCGCGACCATCAACCGGAGCTGGGAAGAGGAGTGGGATGACAAGTGTATTTACCATTTTCTGAGTTGAGCCCTTGGTTACAACGTAACGGTTGCGCAAATCGTTGACTTCAATATCCTGTATGTAGTCGCCGTCTGCAACGTACATCTCGCCGCTGAGGACGGGAGCAGGTTCCGCGCCGCCGCCCGTGTTGTTTGTGGGCGTCGGAGCCTTCGGCGGGGGAGAAGCTGAGTTCTGGATCGGCGGGACATCGACGTGCTGGATGCCCTTCTTCGCTTGAAGTGAGGCATTGATGCGGGCGGCGGCGGCGGCTATCATCAAGTCAGCATAGGTTCGAGACTATCCGGAGAATGCGACAGTACCAGCAGCGGCAGCAGCATCGCTGGGAGATTTATCGGCGCCTCCGTTTGCCTCCTTTCCATTACCGACAGGACTGCGATCTCTAGTCTCGGAACGGCGGGCAACCGGAGATCGAGAACGGCGGTCAAAACGCGACTTCTTAGGCTCGGGCTCTCGCTGGTCGAAGCGCGAACGCTTCGCGGTGCGCTCCTCATCCATCGTGGTGTATATGGCCTGTCGCTCTTATCTGAAATAGTTCTGGTATCTGCCGACGGGGTACTGCTGAAGGAATGGAAGCAAAGCCGAGCAGAAGATTGCGTGAAGTTGTTCGACGAAGTCGTGGTTACAAGTGCGACGAGGTGAGAAAAAGTTGGAGTTTCTGTCAGGGTCACCGCCGCCGCTTCTCAATCCTATGTGGAGCTCCCCCAGACCTTTGGCGCCAAGGCCGTTGGCAGCTCGCGTAGAATCGACTTTGAAGTGACAGATAGTGCCTTGACTTTTTCTGACAATATTGTAATATTAAGGCCTATGGGGGTATTCGTCCCGGTACCTGATCTGTTCGACATCCAAGCATGGTTCATGGGAGCAGCAACATCAGTTGCGCACCCACTGTTTGCGGGTGTTGCTCACACGTGAGTGTGCCGTGACTCAAAGTTAGGGATTGCCGTCATATCGAGCAAATCCACACGCACAAACCCAATGGGTTGTTGTTCTGGCCTCCAACACACACAAATGCCAATCAATAAACAGAACAGCGCCTGTTTAGGCGAAGGTCGTGGTGACGCAGCGGTGAACTTTGGGCAGTCCGTACCTTGCATGTACTGCCGTTGTCGGCGCTACAGGGTAATTCCGGTCATCTGGAGCCAATGTCGTCAACGGCGGTTGTTTGGGGGCTTTCAGATGTAAGAATGTTAGTGGCACTTCGGGTGTATTGTAACAAGTCCAATTGACCCTAGATTTGCATCTTCACATGCCGTAATACCCATTGTCAGTCTGAATAAGCCCTCGTCGCTTCAGGACAGCCATCATCTTGTGTGGATCGTTCCGTGGCTCTCCGGGCTGAGGCTCCGAACTCACTAACAGCCTGTCGGCAAATCTACTTGCATGCACGTTAGCACCCGCTGAAGAGCCACTCACTAATCCCAATCCTTTGTCCGATCCCCCGCCGACCCTTTTTTCTCAGCCGGCACGCAACCTCCAACTCTGACTCCAGAGTCACCGCAGCCCATTGTCCTTCCATCCCAAGGTAGAATTACCGTGAGCCTCATCTTTCGCCCCCTAGGATCGAGGCATCAGGTCTTCTCGACCTCGCATCGCAAGATGGCCTCCCTCCGCCCCCTCGCCTTGCGGGCCACCACCGCAGCTCGAACGTCGACCATCGGCGCCGTTCGCTACAACTCTTCGGGCTCGGGCTCCTCAACTTCGGCCATCGCCTACAAAGCCCTGCGTCGCCGCTCTTCTCCTCTGCCCAAAGCCGCCGAACCACCCTCTTGGTCTGCCCAAGCCGCCGTCTCGAACATTTTGTACGAAACCCCGACACCGGAGCTTGACCCTCCTAAGCGTCACATCCTCAACTGCCTCGTGCAGAACGAGCCTGGTGTGTTGTCTCGTCTGTCGGGAATCATCGCTGCCAGAGGCTTCAACATTGAGAGTCTGGTTGTGTGTAACACCGAGGTGGAGGACCTGTCGAGAATGACAATTGTCTTGACAGGACACGACGGTGTCGTTGAGCAGGCAAGACGGCAGCTGGAGGATCTCGTGCCCGTTTGGGCTGTCCTGGACTACACCAACGCTGCGCTTGTTCAGCGTGAGCTTCTGCTAGCCAAGATCAACATCCTTGGTCCTGAGTACTTCGAGGAGCTGCTGGAGCACCACCGTGAGATCACGGCCGGTACGCCCTCTGTTGAAGAGTTCAAGCAGGAGTCGGCGGATGCTGTTACTCAGACTCTTGAGCAGACTGCCAAGGACTTCCATCCTAGCAAGCTTGCTGCGTCCGAGGCCTTGCGCCACAAGCACGAACATCTCAAGTCCATTACCTACTTTGCCCACCAATTCGGCGGCAAGGTGCTCGATATCTCCAACGCAAGCTGCATCGTCGAAGTGTGAGTCGTGAATGTCAATCGACCTGAAGAAACTTTGCTGACAGCATATAGGTCCGCCAAGCAGAGCCGCATTGACTCATTCCTCAAGCTCATAGCCCCCTTTGGCATCCTCGAATCCGCCCGAACCGGTCTGATGGCCCTGCCCCGTTCGCCTCTGCAAGGAATTAACGAGGAGGCTATGGCTAAGGAGGCAGATGATGCCATTGATGTCAGCCAGCTGCCCCCTGGCTAAGCGCAACTACGTATTAATTGGCGTTGTGCGAAGATCTGGTTCTGGTTTAGCTGTGATTATATTGATTCAAAGACATCTTTCGTTTTCCGGAGCTCCTTGAACACCTGCAAGTTTCGTCGCGATAGCTCCTCCACTACGTGACAATCACTTTGGGATATTACTCTAGATGTTGCCCTTGTTCACGACGAAGGCTTCCAGAGCGGCTGTCACATGTTAGCCCTGTCGAGTGACTGAGTTGCAGTTCGGGCGTGACTTACCAATAGCAGCATATAGTCGGTTCTCAGCCTCAGGGAATACTAGCGACCTCTCGCTGTAGAAAACCTCGTCCGCGACCTCCTCGGGGTGCCTGGGCAAGCAATGCATAAATTTCCAACCATCCTTAGCACCACCCCTCTTCGCCAGTTCGTTCGTAATTTGATATCCGGCGAAATCCTTCATACGCTTCTTACTCTCCTCCTCCTGGCCCATCGACACCCAAGTATCAGTGACAAGAATGTCCGCATCCTTGATTGCCTCCTCGGGAATGGTTGTCTCGGTAAGCTTTCCAGGCGAGGAGACGCCTTGGCTTGCTCCGTTGATGACGCTCCTGAACTTCTCGGGAATCTGATAACCCTTCGGCGAGGCTACCGAGATGTCAACCCCCAGCTTGACACAAGCCGTAGCTAGATCAAACAAGACATTGTTCGAATCGCCGACCCATGCAACCTTCAACCCCCCTAGACCCAAGTCCTTGGCTTGAGAAGGGAAAGTCTCATGGACCGTCAGGAAGTCCGCAATGATCTGCAAAGGATGCCAGTCGTCGCTCAACGCATTGATGACCGGTACGCTCGAATGCTTGGCTAGATCTGCGACATCGGAATGCGGTCCTACCCGCGCAACCATGCAGCTTGTCATACTCGAGATGACCTTGGAAGTGTCATATAGGGACTCGTTGACGCCTAGCTGAATGTCGTCCTTGCCCAGGAACATGGGATTGCCGCCCATGAGAGTCACCGCAGCTTCGGTTGAGACTCGGGTACGGGTCGAGCGCTTGGAGAACATCATCGCTACGGTTTTTCCGGCCAGACCAGTGGATAGCGTGGTAGGAATCGTCTCGGCTTTGCGGGCTTGCTTGGCAGAGGCGGCATTCCGGACGAGGTTTGAGAATTCGGTTGGGGTAAGGTCGCTGATTGATAGAAGGTGACGAGGGCTCGCAGACGCAGCTGAGGCATAGGCTCGCTTCGTTACGCCTGGAAGGGCGCCCCGAGTGGCGTTCAGAATCGGATTCATGGTATCGCGTGAAAGTGAGGTTGTTGAGTGAATGTCGGTGGACAGACCGAGACCGGAAGTGTTGCTGATGAGCTGTCGAAGAGAGCAATATAGTGTTTAGCCAAAGTCTCCGGAAGCACCATGTGGCTTGGAGCACCCTCTGTTAAGATTGACAAGGTAGGAGAGGAGTCAATGCTTGAGCCGATGGCCGGAAGGGGGCGCTGACGGTGAAGTTGAGGACTCAAGTTGTTGAACCTGACTCAAAAAAAACGGTGGAGCTGTTTGATTCACCAGGGTCCCGGCTGGCGTGAGTGGGAATCTCAGTGTGGGGAAGGACCGACAAGGCGCGCCTCTCTCTCTACAAGGCTGAGGTCAGCAGTATGAACCTGCTGGAACCCCGGTATTGATTCCTCTCCAACTGAGGCTTGGCGAATTTAATTGTACTGCACTTTTAAGGCGCCTGTTGAGGGCGTCTTCGTCTGGGCACAAATGCAGATACTCACACGGTCTTGGCCCTCTTACGCTGTGAATACTACCCTTTTCGGCTTAGTCCGGGCTTGTTCCTGACTGCGGATCGCAACGACCAATCAGGCAGTTGTACCCGAATACTGGAAGATCCGCCCGTCATGACGACGCTGAGTCTGGCTGACGTGCCTCTTTGCCCACCTCGCGCTGCCCGTCCGTGATCTGCTTCCTGCTTCTCGCATCATCGATACCTCCATTCATCATCCATCATCACCACCGACGACGCCCACCCTTAGACGGACACCTCCATCTCTTTCCTACCAAACTATCTGCTTGTGTTCAATCTGTTGTGCACGCCTAGCAGATCCGAGCTCCACCCAGTCGCGTACATGTCCAGCAAGACCCTTGGATAGAGTCCATCCTACAATCGCAGAACCCCCACCATGCCAGCCTCCGAGAGGTCTCCTCTCCTTTCTGCGGAGAACGAGACCGATCCCACAAACCAAGCTGAGAGCTCTGAAAATGTGCCTCTGCTCGCCAACGATCAGCCCGACGAGGACGAGGTGCGTCCTCAAGAACGACAGCCATCGTCATGGACCTTGTGGCCGCTTCGTAAGCAGACTGGCCCGTCCACGACGAAGAGCAGCAAATGGCGTTGGCCAAGTATTATCGCAGGCATAGTGTTGGCAATACTCGTGGTCCTCGTTCTGTTGGGAGGCTTCTTGGTCCCGGGAGCTGTGAAACAATATGCCGAGGGTGCTGCTGTCATCGAGCCAAAGGCGCTTTCCGTCGAGTCTATCACAAGCGATGGCGTGAGGGCACGCATACAAGCCAACTTCCGCCTGGATGGATCTAGGGTTGAGAACGATGATGCTCGTCGCATAGGACGATTCACAACGGGTATTATGCGTAAGCTGGAGACGGAAGAAACCAAGGTCGACGTCTTGCTTCCGAATTACGACAACTCTCTTCTTGGATCCGCCGTTATTCCTCCCATCACTGTCGATATCCGCGACGGCCACAGCACTGACATTGATATTGTCACGGATCTCATACCTGGTGATGCCGAAAATCTTAGGAAAATCGCCAACCAGTGGCTCGAAGGCAAGCTTGACCAGCTCAAGGTCACCGGTGCTGCCAAGATCAAGGTCAAATCTGGCATTTTCCCGCTGGGTGCTCATGACGTGGTAGAGTCGATGATATTTGAAGGTCAGACTCTCTACCGAACCTTCGCTGCCGTCTACTTCGGAGAAAAGATGATTTTGCAGTGATAGATGTAGTTAAAGAGACTTTTGCTGATTTCTTTGCAGCAAGCAAAATACCGTCCATTCCCGAATACCACATCGAGCAGATCAGCTTCCGGGACGTCCCCATGGGCCGCAACGGACGCAAGGCTGTCGGCGCAAATGTCTCGCTGTCCATTCACAACGCATACCCTGTTGCGCTTGATGTACCACCATTGGGCTTCGAGATTCTTCTAGCCAACTGCGACGAATCAGACCCGTTCATTACGGTAGCTGAGGCTGTCACAGAGGTGATTGAGGTTCACCCTGACTCTGAAGTTCACGCTGGTGCCTTAGGCATCATTCGTGAGATTCCTAAGGACTTGACGCGATCGTGTCCCAAGAGCAAGATGTCGCCCCTCGACGTGTTCATGGAGCACTACCTGCATGGCGAGGATGCCGAGATCTTTGTCCGCGGAAGCAGCGTCGAGGATTCCGATACCCCTGAGTGGGTGGAGGACATCCTGAAAAGCATAATCGTTCCCATCGAGTTCCCCGGCCAGTCTTTTGGCGACGCCATCAAGAACTTCTCTGCTACAGACGTCAACTTCCAGCTACCGAGTCCTTTCGCTGACCCAAATGATCCTGACGGTGTGCCTCGTGTGTCGGGAACTATCCTTGTGATTGCAGCTCTTCCCGACGAGCTCAACCTTGATCTCGGTGTACACAGTATCAAGTCAAACGCCGACCTGTTCTACAAGGGGGATAAGCTCGGCGAACTCAACATGCGCGAATGGAACGACGCCAACTCGACCATCTTCACGGACGCAAATGAGACCATGATCAACATCACGTCTCGCGTCATCGACATCCCGCTCGACGTGACCGATAACGACGTCTTTACAGATATCATGCAAAAGATGTTCTTTGGCAGCGACGACATCATTCTCGACGTCAAGGCCTCGGTGGATGTGCAGGTCGGTACCGTGCTTGGGGACCTGGCGCTCAAAGGCATTCCCGCCAACGGCTCCATCCCAGTCAAAAGTTCGTCCCTCTGGTAGTCATTGTGTCACTTGTGAAGACGATGCTGCACCCATACTTTCAAGTATATCTATCTATCGTCGGTGTACAAGGGGCTTCGGGCGTGGCTGACCGTCTCTAGCGATGCCAAAGAACACGTTTAGAGCGCTTGAGCCGCAAGTCGATGACATTCGGATTCTGAAGACATCCGAGACGGGCGTGAAAATGCAAGCGAGAGTCAACTTTACCAATCCCACACCGTACACTGCCTTTGTACCCGAGCTGAACGTTCATCTGCTTTCTCACGGTCAGGTGCTTGGAGAGGCCACGGCAACCAATATCATGCTTGAGCTGGGGAACAACACAGGCAACATCATCGAAGCTACCTGGGACCCCCTCAAGTACAGTGGCAGATACGGTCATAAGACTGCACGGAAGCTCCTGTCGGAGTACCTCTCCGGCAAAAACACAACCCTCACCATCCGCACTCACAGTGGCTCAATTCCAACTATGCCAGCGCTTGGCGAAGCCCTCTCTAAGATCAACATCACCATCCCGACACCCCACCTCAAACTCCCAGGAAACGAGGATGACAACACAGCAGGCGATAGCCGCTTTATCAGAGACGCAACGTTCCACCTTTTCTCCTCCACGGCGACCTTTACACTCGCCTCGCCGTTGCAGTATAATACGGTGTATCTGCAGGCCGTCAACGCCACAGCTTATTACAACCACACTGAGCCGATCGGACGAATTATCACGGACCAAGCTTTCCCTGTGACACCAGGCTTGAGTACTACGCCGAAGCTTCCAGTTGATTGGAGCTTGGGGTCTGTTGGTTACGGGAAGCTAAAGGAGGCGTTAGGCGGTCGCTTGAAATTGGATGCTGTGGCCGACGTGACGGTGCGGGTGGGTAACTGGGTTGAAGAAATTCATTATACTGGCAAGGGGATCGGGGCTAAGGTGTCCCTATGATTTATGGGTACAGTACTGTGATGTGCACTCTTTAGATGGGACTTTTTTCTTTGGCATGGCGTTGGAGGATTACCTATACCTGCATTACCTATGTTTTATACACGTCTAGAACTTTAAAGACAATGAACTCATACAAACGCTCATCCTGCGGATCCGTGAGAACAACGACTTGTGTTTACGGGCGTACTACAGCCACGGCGTGACTGGAGCACGACTCTTCTACTGAACGCACGCAAACAAAGGTTCATCCAAACGTCCTTGTCCCTCTTGTCCACGACGAACATGCACGCAAGTCATGCACGCAGCCCCTCGTCTATGGAACGATGGAACGAAGACTCGCCAGATATGTCAAGTATTTAAGAAAAAAAAAAAAAAGAACAAGTGCCTTCGGTGCTACGATGGATGTATTGCCCTGGAACCTCTCCCCAAGGAGAGTGCTACATCTGGACCTAATACCAAGCCGTACCTGCTCTCGCCTTAGGTGCAAACCGCCATGGTGCTCGCTTGCGACAGGACGGCCCGCGCGGCGCTCTATAAGCAGGGGAACTCGAGCACGGTCACTTGGCATAAGCTCACGACCCGCAGCGGGCACGACAAGGTCAGGACGCCCGAGCGGAAAGATAAGGCGCTGCCGCCTACGCCGCCTAAGACACCCGCTGGCGAGCTTAAGGGTGATCCTAAGCTACGGCCCAACCTCAAGCACATCGTCGGGGCGGCCATCCCTCGCCGTGAACCTAGCACGGAGACCATCACCGTTGGATTGCTCGTTTCCGACCTGCCTGTTGAGTTCCATGAGGTTGCTGCCACACTCACCGGTCAAGCTACTGAGGTGGCCGGCTCGGATCCTTCGCACGAACTCCAAGCGAAGATGTACGGCCCGCAGAACCGGAAGGACCAGAGTCTGGACGAGGAGGTTGCGGATATCTGTACGATGATCGACATGGTGAATAGCTCCTTTGCGCTCGACTGCAAGAAGATTAGGAGTCAGGGGACGGGTGGGGATCTGTATCCGCGGCTGTAAGTGACGAGCCAGGTCAGCGAGCGGGAGGGTCAGGAGACATGCTACTGAGCGTTCGAAAGGCATAAACCCAAACGAGATTCCTGATTCCCCCTGAGATTGCCTCGATGGATCTCTTAAATAGTCACAGGGACATCACACTGAGGCATTGTGGGCATGATAGCCGCCAAGGGACGAAAAAAAGGGCGCCATGACTTCATGGGCCCTTGGTGGCGGGCGCAAGCTGGGCTGGAGAAGACGGAACTGGGGATCTGAGCTCGATTTGGTGTCAGCATTATCAATTAAATAGTACACAATGGTAGAAGGGTGAAGCACCTTTGATCCCACGCATCATGACTGCCACTTAACCAAGTCGTACACCTGCCTCCTTTCGCTTCTTCAGCTGTTGCGCCGTGGCATTGCTCATACCGCCATTTTGCGTAGCATCGAACATGCTCTGCGCCTCCCTCCTCTTCTCGTCCTCGATCTGCTTGAGCTTCTTTTCCGTCTTGCCCTTTCCGCTGCCCTTTCCGTGGAACTGGTGGCTGAGCTCCTTGAACGCTTCCTTCTGATTCAGGTCCCGACCGTGGTCATCCTTGTACTTGATGTTGAAGCTGGGTACGTAGTTTGCGTTGAAGAGTTCGGCCATGCGGCGAGACTGTTGCTGGTCACGCCATTGGTTCTGCTGACGCGCATAGTCCTCGCGGTCCTTTGTGGACATCTTGTCTAGCCGGCCGCTGCGACGGTCTCGTTCTCGCATCTGTCGCGTTTGCTCCTCCAGCTCTTCCTCGAGAAGACGTTTCTTCGCAAGAAACTCCTCGCGCGCTCTGAGGGTCTCGTATGACTCGCCTTTGGACTCCTCGACTAGGCCGCGTTCGCGAAGAAGGGAGAGAGCAGCACCCATGCCGGTGCCCACCGTCTTCTCTTCGTCTTCGTAATGCGGCTCTTCAGGTTCGCGCGAAGCCACGGGCTCAGGGCTTTCTTCCTTCACCACTGTTGCATCGGCGTCTGCCATTTCGGCATCTTCCGTCGGCACGGGTGCTTGATAAGGCTCCGGGCTCTTGGTGGTCGGCTTCCTACGCTTTCGGACACGGTCTTCTTCGTCGTCGGCCTTGCCGAGTCCGGAGACAAACTCCGAAATTTCACCTATGACCAAGCCGCCGTCGTTTGGCTCCTGCTTTGGTTGTTCGTCCTCCTGCTCTTTGAGTTGCTTTGCGAGGTCTTCCGGTCGTTGCTTCTTGCGCTTCTTCAGCGCATTCCGCCTCTGCATCGCTAAGGACGCCTGCAGGTCGTCATCATCCTCAAGGTCATCTTCAACCTTCCTCTTCCTTGTCGGCGCTTCTTGGGCCGTGTCGAGCTGCATAGCATCGCCGCTTGCGCCTGCTGTGTCTATTGGGAAAATGTCGTCCTCGTCTGCCTGCTTCTTCCTCGATCCCCTATTCTTCTTGCTCTTCTTGGGTTTCTTAACTTTGATTTCGGCGGGCGCCAGGTAGTCGGAAGAAACGGTGTTGTCGACGATGTCATCTAGACTCACGTTTTCTGCCTGCTCTTTCTTCTCCACAGGCTTGCCGAGTATGTCTGCGATCTCGCCAAAGTTCCCTATTGAGTCCAATGTGAACTTCTTCTGCTTTTTGCCGTTGATCTCTTCGTCGTACTGTGCTAGGATACCGCCGCCCTCGTCGTCATCGTTCGGGTTGTACCCTGGTTTCTTCTTCTTGAGATCCAAGCGGTTCTCCAGCTTTTCCTGTTCGCGCAGCTCGAAGTTCTCCAACTCATCCTCCTCATCATCGTCGCCTGCGCCAATGTTCGTGTCCTTCAGAGTCAAGACCTGATCTTCCCCATCCTTGAAGTTCGTGGTGTCGTGCGCGACCTTGATACCTGCCAAGTCCTTCGACGTGTACTTCACAGCCGCAGCTGCTTCGGCTTCAGCAGCTGCTAGTTCCTCCTCCAACTTGCGCGCCTTGTCAATTTTCTTTTGGCGCTTCTTCTGACCCTTTAGCCATGACTTTGCGTCCACGTCGCCATCTTTCGCGTCAGCTAAGCCCTCGCCGTCCAGCTTCGCGAGTCGTTGCGCGTTCTCCCGGGCCTTGCGGACCGCAGCGGCCTTCTGCTCGCGCTTCTTCTTCGCGGCTTCGGCTTGCTGGAGCTTGCTGTAGTTATCGTAAGACTGCGCCTGCCGCGACTCGACTGTACTCTCGGGCTCCATTTCGCTTTCGCTGTCGGAGCCGGAGTCGTCCGAGGTATCTGGGGCAGCGCCAGGCACGGGCAAGGGCGCCATGCCCAGCGACACCCGGATCTTGTTCGTCTCCTCGATTGCCGCGGCGTCCATTTTGGCGGTATTTGGGCGAAGGGGGCGCGTCTTGTTGGAGGATGACGGTCAATATCGAAAGTTTGATGTGACCTCATGCGACGCGGCGAGTGCAGCCTCAGGCTAAAGACGTTTCGCGCTCCACTATCACGTGATCGGACCCACCGCTGGCCGGTAGCATATCTTGATCCAAAAATTCTCAGCCTACCTTTCTCTCTCCTTTCAACATACAACGGATCTGTGCTTTGCGGTCCTCTGCTCCTCCGGGAAGTCAGGGTTGACTGCTCTGCAGCTCGATAACATATGGAGCCATCAACATGATATGGTGTCAATCTTCCTGTCGACAGGTCCAAGAGTAACCGGCGCCCAGTCCCGCGTGGTTCTCACTTGTTGAGACCGCGTGTGAGGGCTTGGTGTTCGGAGCGGCTATATTCCACCTCCCTTTGCCGAGGCCGTTGGTCTGTGAGGTCGGGGAAAAACCATAGCAAACGCCACATGCCTTCGTCTTTGCCTGATTGTTTTGATTGTACCCAGCATCCAGCATCCTCCGCGGACCGAAGTCAGCCAAGCCACCGCCAATCTACAACCCAAGCCTGTGCTTTGCTCGGCGCTCTAGCCGTCTCAGTCTAATTATTCCGTGCCGCTGCTCCCGAAAGCCCCGGTGCAGCTCCGTCGCGCTGTCTTGGGAGCTTCACTGGTGGCATTTACATGTGTTCGTCGGATCTGGCTTCCAGATCCCGGCAGACTTAGGTCGGCAGCTGGGCCGAAGGGCTGTGCTTCCCCAGACCGTCTGAATTGTGCTCGAAAACCGGGAGTCCTTGATTCCAGGCCGTTGATTTCTGCTACCCTCTTCCCCGGACTTCCGGAATATCATAGATCGGTGCGCGCTTGAACCGAGCAACGATCGGTAGAAGTTCTAAGGGCTGCACCCCTCATTGGTCTATCTAGCTGACCATGTGACGGCGTTCGGTCTTGTATGCTGAACTTCTTCAAGTTTCCTTCATGCTTCCAAGCTTAACTCGGCCAATATTTGCAAGCCTCTTAATGTTCCGCAAACTTGACCGAATCCTATTGGCTTCAAGTGAAGCTACAGAACTTGCCCTCTCGGCCCTTCACCAGAACTTCCCCATGGGGTAAACCAACTTGCTTCCGTCGGTACTGGGTTGCCTCCCTCTTCCATCCGCTCGGCAGTAGCAACTTTACTGTTGTGTATAAAACCATCATGGAGATGTCGATCACTTCTCCCCTCGTATCTTCCAATGCTACACACTTTGCCGAGCCCATCATGCACTTCTTCTCGTCTGCCCTACTCCTCGGCTCCTACGCCTTCCAAACCGTCCTCGGAAGGCCAGGGGCTGGGAATTTATTGAAGCGTTCGGTTGACGACTTTATCGACACGCAGACGCCCATTTCTCTCGAAAGGCTGCTCTGCAATATTGGAGCAGACGGATGCGCTGCGGATGGCGCCGCCTCGGGCGTTGTAGTTGCGTCTCCTGATCGGGTGGATCCGCCTTGTAAGTGCCCTACATAAGGTAGCCTGTTGGGTCTAGTCTTAACCACCACATCTAGACTTTTACACGTGGACAAGAGACAGTGCTCTCGTATTCAAGAGTATCGTTGACAGATTCACTGACTACTACGACGCCAACTTGCAGCGTCACATTGAGGAATACATCGGAGCTCAGGCTATCATCCAAGGCATCTCCAACCCCTCAGGCTCGCTAGCTGATGGATCCGGACTTGGGGAAGCCAAGTATGAGGTTGACTTGACTGCATTTACTGGTGCATGGGGTGAGTCCATCCGAGCTTTTCCTGCCATTTGCCCCTAACACAGGATCAGGACGGCCTCAGCGTGATGGACCTGCACTCAGGGCCATTGCCTTGATCGCCTATGCGAAGTGGCTGATCGAAAACGACTATTCATCTACGGCGGAAGAAATCGTCTGGCCTATCGCTCGCAATGATCTCGAGTATGTGGCTCAGTATTGGTACGAAGACAAGTCACCCTTAAACCTCCCCTGGTACTGACCAACCAAGGAACAACACAGGCTTCGATCTGTGGGAAGAGGTCAATGGGAGTTCCTTCTTCACCGTTGCTGCTCAACACAGGGGTAGGTTCACTTCATTTGAATGCTCTTACGGCTATAGCTAAAGTTTTTCTAGCCCTTGTCGAGGGAGCTGCCCTGGCGGCTGAGCTGGGCAAGGCCGGAGATAAGTACGCAAATATCGCGCCGCAAGTTCTGTGTTTTCTGCAAAAGTTTTGGATCCCCTCGGGAGGCTACGTCGACTCCAACATCAATGTCAACGATGGCCGCACTGGAAAAGACGCCAACAGCATCTTAGCGTCCATCCACACCTTCGACCCCAGTCTTGGGTGCGACGCTTCGACCTTCCAGCCGTGTAGCGATCGAGCTCTTTCCAACCTCAAGTCAGTGGTCGACTCTATGCGTTGGTACAACATCAACAGCGGCATCCCTCGTGATCAAGCTGCCGCTGTTGGTCGGTACTCTGAGGATGTCTACTACAACGGCAACCCGTGGTATCTGAACACCCTCGCTGTTGCAGAGCAACTTTTCGATGCACTGTATGTGTGGCAGCAGGAATCCTCTATCACGGTTACGCAAACCTCTTTGTCCTTTTTCCGCGATCTCGTATCTAGTGCCGCCGTCGGCACATATGCCAGTAGCACCACGACTTACACAGCCCTCTTCGACGCCGTATCTGCTTATGCAGATGGCTTTGTCGAGATCGTCGCCTCCTTTACACCAGACGATGGATCCCTGTCGGAGCAATACTCCAAAGACACAGGCGCGCCGCTTGGCGCATCTGACCTTACCTGGTCATACGCTGCCTTTCTGACGGCTGCTCACCGCCGCGCCGGTGTCGTGCCACCCTCGTGGGCCAACCACACGTCTCTATCGGTGCCTGGAACCTGCCAGAGGACGTCTGCAGCTGGCTCCTATTCTAGCGCGACCGCGACATCGTTCCCCGAGAGCCAAACGCCCGTGGACGGGGTGCCTGAGCCGACCTGGACACCAGCTCCCTGCGAAACACCTTCGGTGGTTGACGTAACCTTTGAAGTCAGAGTCCAGACGCAGTGGGGCCAGAGCGTGAAGGTTGTAGGAGACGTCGATGAACTCGGCAGCTGGAACACCGGCAAGGCGGTGCCCCTCAGTGCCTCCCAGTACACGGAGTCTAACCCTGTGTGGAATGGTGTTGTTGAAATTGGAGCTGGAGATGCTATTGAGTATAAGTACATTATTGTCAACCAGGATGGCTCGATCGTCTGGGAGAAGGATCCGAACAGGGAGTACTCGGTGCCCAAGTCATGTCGGCAGTCGGTTTCAAGGTCGGACATATGGCAACAGTGAGGGAGCGCTCCCTTTCCTCACCAGATGTAACGATCACATGGAACCAATAAGAGCTCAAACCGTTGGACGCACAAGATCTAAATATACTCCTTCATGTGATCCCGTACTCTCAGCTCTTAAGCAAACTCATCCTCCGCTTCCTCAATCGAATTCTTCACCCTCACCAGAATTGTTGTCTTCCACTTGTCGAGCTTACTAACCTGATCATACTGGAACAGCTTATCTGTGAACTGCTCCTGGCTTTTTGCCTCGACCGCCTCACATAGATCCTTCAACAACATGCACTCCCTCTGCGTACCGAACTGGGGATCCATCTCCGTGTACCGCTCCAGGGCTCGCTGTGCGGCCACCAGGTCACCCGACGCCAGGTGGCAGATGCCGGCCTTGAGGAAATAGTCCTTGACGGAATACTTCATCAGATTGTTGTTGATGGATTGCTCAGCAACCTTTTCGTAGTTGGTGATGGATTTGTAGTAATCGCCCTCAAGGGCAGAAACGTCGGCGACCTTGAGCCAGAGTTTGTTGGCGAGCCTATGCTCCGTTAGCACCGGATCATCATAGTACCGTCATTGTCGAGGATTGAAGAAAGCTTACGCATTCGCATTGTCACCCTCGAACCACCCAGCCGCACTCTCGTAACTCTCAACCGCCGCCTTGGTATCATTCAGGTCGTTCTCGTACAGCTCACCCATGTTCTCCATGTACGTCGCCGCGCGCCGGAAGTTGCCCTTCTGGCAGTACCGATCGATGGCATACTTGAGGCAGCGGGCCGACGCTTGCGGGTCGTCCTTACGGTAGGCTTTGAAGGCGTCGATGTATGTGTTCGCTGCGTCGTCGGGTTCTTTTAGGCTGTCTTTTTGGATCTGGGCGGCCTTCTCGAAAGTCTGACCTGCTTCGGTCACTGGGAGGTGTCAGCGCCAGTTCCAGCGATACGAGCGAGTAGGGTAGTTGGGCGCTGTTGAGGAGACGGTTGCAAACGCACTCTGTCGTGCCATCTTGTAGGCGTTGGCCGCCTCGATGAAGAGATCTGCCGCATTCTGGTACTTCTCCTCCCGACCGCCGAAGAAGCTGAAGCCGCTGCTAGCACCCTGCAGGGCCTTCTCGGCCTGAGGTAACCAGCTGTCAGTGCCTCGTCACGAGGAGACTGTTGGTGGGGGAGGGGTCGTCGTACCTTTTGCAGAAGGGCGCGAGGGTCTTGTGCCATCTTGGCGCTGTCCTGTCTCTATCGCTTGGGGTTGTTAAAGTATCGCAGCTTTTCTTGGGGCGGGGTTGAGTAGTGTCGCAAAGGCAGTCGCTGTAGATGTAGCTTCAAGGTCGGCGTCGGCAATGCGTCGAGGCTGACCCTGTACGTATGACGCCAGCAGGGGTGCGCCACTGTGACGGTTGGCGTGTGGGGCTGAGACGGGAGCTTCCAACTTCGTCGGATTGGAGTTCCGGTCGTGCACTGCACTTTTCCAACACGCGTAGACTTCTGCAACTTTGCGCGACAGTCCTGGCCCAGCTTAAGCTCCAGCACCATGCCAATCTGCCCAAGCTGCCGAATGGCCATACGCCAGTCGATGCGCCAAACCCGCCATATGTCCACCAAGCCTTCACCATCCGATATCCTCTCTAAACCAAGCTGGTCCATCCGCTCTCTGCTATCTTCAGACCAGCCCGACGAAATCATAACACCCTCACAACTCCATCATCTCCTCCGTCTCTCAGCCCTCCCGCTGCCAAAATCTCCGGCTGAGGAACGATCCATGATATCGACGCTCCAGTCCCAACTACGCTTCGTCCGCGCTGTCCAACGGGTCGACACTACAGGCGTGGAACCCCTGCGTGCCATACGAGATGAGACAGAAGCTGGTATGCAAGAAGGAACGATAAGCCTGGATACGCTGAAGAGCGTGTTGGATAAAGAGATCAAAGTTGGTCATTACCAACGGCCCAAAAAGGTCAGGGAGAAGCCTGAGAGTAGGCAGGAGGAGTGGAATGTGATGGGGACGGCGAGACGGAGGGCCGGCCGGTTTTTTGTTGTGCAGAGTAAGAAGGGGAAAGAGGAAGATGGGGGCTGAGGAGGCAGAGTCTTTGGGAATGTGTTACACGAATGGCAATGATACCCAGCGAAGCGATAAGTTACCAGACGTATAATATCATAGTTTCCGACTCCGAAAGCCGTGACCTTCAGGGATGAGGATATTCGTCATAAAGCCAAACCAACGCTATGCTTCCCTATGATGTGGCATACAGCCCCTCCACGGGCCAGTCAACGGAGCACGGATTCTACCCTCTACCCCTTATTTTCACTACCCTCCTTTGGCTTCACTTTGGGCACCTTCTCATACGCATTTGGACTCGGCGCCCTCTCCGCCTGGCCTTTTCCCCTTTTCCTCCCCCTCTCATGACTGTGTGCCGGTCCACTACATTCATGCCCCTTCCCCTTCCCATCACCACCTCCATCGCCCTCGTCCCCTGTACTCACGTCGGAATCAGAAGAAGACTCATCGCTCGATTCGTCCACTGCTTTCGGTCGATGATATATGCAACACACTGTCTCCGACATCAGCGACATCCGTGGTTGGTAGGGGAGAGTGGGGGACCGCACCTTTTGAGCTCTTTCGGCCGAGTCCCTCGTTGTCTACTACGTCCTCGGCCCATTGCACCGACCGCCCGTTCGTGTTCCGCGCACCGCGAAGTCGCAGAACTCGCGACGTCTGCTGTTGAGGCTGTGGTTGGGATGGGGTTTCGGTGGTAGTTTGCGAACCCGATGGAGCGTGGGGTTGCGATCGCTGCTGTCTTGCGCCCGAGGGCGACGCTTGTGGTCTGGACATGTTTGACGTCTTCGTTGGAGGGCAAAGGAAGGGTGTAGGGTAATGAGTAATCGCAACCGATGAGCAGGAGGATTCGAGGAGTGTTCTTCCGGGGATTGAGAATGTAGGTTCTTACGTTGTCGAGGCGCACGCGACGAATTCGGGGTCTTAATGGATTTCTGCATCGCAATAGAATGGCAGGCTACTGACATCATGTGGTTTTGCCGGAAACGCTCCACTCCCGAGACGCTAAGGCGGCTTGCTTAGTAGCTCTGTGTTAGCACCCGCTGATAAACCAACGAACAGACGACCACGTTGGAAGTATTGAACACTTTATGATTGTACATTGCGCGGCTCATGCGAACCTGGCTCGAAAGTTATATGGTACAGTATGTGCTATGTTTTGTATATGGTCATGGTTCGGGAGATGTCAGTTATAACCACCAGACGCCAAGCTATGCAAACGAGAACCCTTTAAACCACTACACTGACAACCTGGGAGAACGCCCAGCGAACACGCTGTCCAACACAGCGGTCGAAGCAGCTCTTTTCCTCTGCTTCTCCCTCTTCTTCTCTCCCTTCGCGCTCTTCCTTGGCCTTGCTGTCCTGTGCTCGGGCTTGACCAGGGGCTTGTTCCTCAGCCACCCCTGGATCGGCTCCCTCGTGCCGATGAACCTGCCCATCGGAGAGAAGACATCTACTGCAGGCCAGTCAGGTTCGACTTTGCTCTTGTCATAGAGGAAGAAATTCTTGTCGCTGAATTTGTCATTGTACTCCTTCTCCTTCCTCTGGGATATGTCTGTACGTCGCTGCTCGCTGATGGCGCCGAAAGGATCTTGGTCGGCGGCGCGTTCGGCAGCTTTGTGGCCTGCGACACTGGCCTCCCTCTCCTGTTGACGCTTCGTCGCCCAGTGAAGGTTTGCTTTCTCGGAGTGTTCGAGGTAGCTTTTGCGTACTTGGCAGACAACTTCGACGTAGCCGACGCCTTCGATCAGGATGTCCAAGGATAGGACGCGGAAGTGAAGGCGGTCTACTGTCAGGTTGATGGCATCCTTTCTCGTCAAGGGTCCGGCGCGCATCTTTGATACATCGTGCTTGAGCTGGAATCGTCCGGCGTGATGCATCTTGTGGCTCAGGCCCTCTATGCCGATGTTCTCCATGCCGGGAGTCCAAGCCAAGGACTTCTCCGTCTTCAACTGGTTTTGCATGTCGATCGCCTTCGAGGTGCTGGTGAGGTGGTCGTGAAGAGGCGTGAAGTTGTACATTAGGAAGTGAAGGTCTTGAGATGCGGGCGTGATGCGGATGAGACCACCACCAAGGACCAGGGACTTGGTCGCGGACACAGACCGCTGCTCAGGAACGATGCGGCTCTTCATGACTAAATCCTTGCGGTGCTCCGGACGAACATAGAACTCAAGGTCTGAGCGAGCAAGACCCGGCAGATCGATAAGCTCGCCCTTGTTTTTGCCAAAGGGAACTCGAATAGGTGATGCGGTGGTGCCGGGAAGTGAAGAGACCACAGGCATATCAGGATACTGCTGGAGCGGTTGCATCGGAGGCAGCAGATCTCCGACGTCTTGATCCACGTCTTCCTTGCGAGGGAACAGTTTGACGGAAGACTCGCCTTCGGCGTTGGCTTTCGTGTCCCCGATTCGCCCCTTCGGATAGACTGCCTCGAAGAGCTGGCTCTTGCCGACGTTGACTTTGCCGACCATCCAAGCTGCTCCACCACGATACCAGATCCGTTCTTTCAGATGCTTCGTCCACCAGCCTCTCTTGGCGCTGACACAGGTCACATTGCCCAGCCTGACACGGTCACCGAGTCTTCCCAGAGCATCTCTCAGCACCTTCTGCAGCCATGGCATCAGCCGGTCGACAGATTCCTTTGTAGGACCAAGAAGATCCCCCCTCGTGATGACAAACGACATTTCAATCTTCCGGTCTCCTACAAATTGCACCCTTGATCGCCTGTTCTTCGTCCTCAAGCGAATGTCACCGAGAAGCACATTCAACCGCGGAACGAGCGACATTGGAAAATCGGCAGCGTCGATAATGTGGTAAATGTGGTTGTACTTGTGTGGCGACTCTTCGATCGTCGCTCGCAGTGAATCGACTGTAGGATGAAACATCTGGATATCTGTACTGTTGTTGTGCTCAAGAGAATGACATCGATCGCAGACCAAGCTCTTTGGAGCCGGGCTGTTCTTGGGCGAGCTCTCTTGGTCCGGCAGTTCGCCGCGCAGCATCGTCGCGGGGTCCAGTCCCAACTCCTTCAGCTGCTCAGGGCTCATGGATGCCAAAGCTTGGTTGACAATATTCTCCTCCTCCTTCACCGGCCCCTTCTTCTTTTCGACATTCCCGCTGAGCCAACGTCGCACTCGCTTGTTCTCGGGGTTGTAGTAGCCAAATTGCTTGGGGTCTTCGGTTTGGGAAAAGGCGCCGCACCCGGTGCATGTTATGGGAAGCCCTCGAGGTCCGGTTGAATGTCCAGAAAAGGCTTCGATCGGTTCATCGATTTCTATTTCAGCGATTTCTGATGGCTTGTCGACTGATGGCTCGACCCCTCCGGAATGTTGCTCAGCTGGTGTTTCGCTTGATTGGGCGGCTTTGACTTCCTCTTCAGAGGGAGGTAGTCCAGATGTGTCCTTATCGCCCAGTGCGCCCTGTTCAATATGCAACTCTCGTCGTTGCGCCAGAGCGGGCGCCCTCCTCTGCACTGCACTTTGGGTCCCCAAAGCCGAAGGGCAAAGAAATAAGGGAACCTTTGTGGCCGAGGAGGATTCCCCTACTCTCAAGGCCCTTGATAGCCATCGTGCAGAGAGTGCGCGATGCATGACCCTTCGTATGTTGGTCGCCCAAGAAAAAGAGAGAAGACGGAAAAAAGTTGAAGGATCAGTGACGTCCCAGTCGCGCGTCGCGCTGCAAAGACTACGAGATTCCCCACTAATTTACCACACACAGGGGCTATGCACCAATGGGAGTAGAGCTAAGGGTCGCGGATTTTCTAGAAAGTTGAATCTTAGGGACGACACGACCATCAGGAAGGCTCGCCGCATCAATATCTATTCACAACACCGCCGACAAGATGGGGCGAACATTAGGAGTTCGGTGGAACAAGCTGCGCAAGGTAAGCTTTTATGTCCAGCTAACTCCTCGAGTCTAATGCTGATGCTTCGCAGGGCGTACGTACCCCAACCTCAGATCGGTTCCGGAGACGAAGCTCACGATACAACAGATGATCAACCTCCAGGTCGGCCCTGGCGCGGCAGTCCTACCGTCGACTGTTACAAGAATACATATGGACTTTGCATTCACCATGGCGAAAGGCCACATGGGCCCTCGGTACGCTTCCCCTCCAGTCTGCGGTGATGCCAACAAGGCGCCCTGCATTCTCGACCGAACAAGACGGAATCTTGTGAGCTTCGAATTCGTTGGACACGACTGACCCCTCGCCTAGGAAGTTCTGGAAAGAATACCTGCCTCGCCTGAAGTACCACAACCCCTCCATCCCAATGATCCTAAACCGCCACCACAACAACGAGGTTCCCCCAAAGATGACCATCTACCTCGCCCGCGACCCGGCAAAGCCCCCAAAGACGTTTCTCCAGACACCCTCCTCCCACGAGAACACGTCCAAGGCCCAGCCTCCCACCGAGAGCGAGAGGACGGTCGAAATCAACATGCAGAATAAGCACTCCGAGCAGATCCTGGAGTACTTCATGGCCGAGACGAGGGCGGTCCCCTTGCAGCCCACGGAGAAAGAGCTCGAGGAGTTGAAGAAACTCGAGGAGTTAGATGTGCAGAGGAAGGCAGATCATGAGGATTACATGCAGAGGAGAGCCATCAAGAACAGGGAAGCGGAAATGTTGAGGCGGGCGCGCGCTGCGGGTGGTATGGCGGAGGAGGACTAAGGTTCTCCCCGGCGATGCGCAGGAGCTTGTATCATAAAATCTTGTATTTGTAGACCGTAAAAGGTCGCCGTGTATTGAACACTGAAGAAGAGGGTTGCACTGACGTGCGCAGGCCTGCCTGGTGTCTCTATGTGGCTGGACTTGTCTATTATGTATATGCATATTTTCCAAACACCCGCGCCAGTCCAATTAAACCTTCCCCGAGCTTAATGACGGATTCAAAGGCATGCCTGCATCTAGTGACTCGACAAGCAATCTCATTGCAGGCCAAAACCTTCGCTCTCGTGAACCGCTAGCCACAATAGGCGGCTCATCTTCTCCTTACTGGCATACCTCCAAAGCGACAGCCTGTTGAAACAGGTCCTAGCCACCGGCAGGCGGTCGGCATCATCGCCGAGACAGGTAATTGTCAGCGGCATCATGGACGCTCCGGCAGCCGGGACTCGGTCGCTGCCCGTGATGAAAGAAAGCAGCTTCCGCTGATTCTGAGGAACAGCGTCGATGAACAGCTCCCAAAACCAAACGACCTGTTCAGACTCACAATCCGGGTTTCGCGTGCCCCATTCGTCATACACTGCCACGCCCCTTAACGTAGCCACGTCCAGGGGCTCGTCGGAGCCACGAACGAGTAGCTCCACCTCTTCTGGTCGGAAAAGTCCAAATGCGCTCCCGGAACAGACTTGATAGAAGCCACGCTTGAAAGGCTCGAATTGTCGAGCGACTGCAGTGTCGAGCACATACCGGACATAAAGATCGACGTACTCACGCCGGTTCTTGCTGGTGACTGGTTTTCTCTCGCCATCTTTACAAAGAGGTACTTCGTACCTGCTGCCGTACCTCTCCACCTCGACCACAAATGTTCTCAAAAACGTAGACTCTACGTCCCCTTCGAAATCCAGTAGCTGCCTCAATCCTCGTGCGAGCCTGGGCTTGTATTGAGATAGATCGCTGAGAGAATTGGTCATGTCGCGCCGGACTTGCGTCAGACTGTTTGTCTGACTTTGGGTCGCCATTGGCGACATAGACACAAGCTTTCGAAAGACGAATGGTGGCAAAGGCACGTCCAATATCGTCGAATTGTAGATCGCCAGACCCAGAATGACACCAACCAGATAGAACTGGTCACCGGAATCGAGTGTGTGAGGATTGAAATAGCAGTACTGAGAGTCTTCGTCGTACTCGAAAAGTCCTACAGCACATCAGTGAGTAAACTCGAGAATGTGAGTACGAGAGCTTACCGAGACCAGGGTTGAATACCTCTCTCACAAGCAGCAAGAACCACTCCTTTCGTAGACCGCCGCCATCGATGCCTTCTTCGCCAGTGAATTTGATGCGCAATGCCTTCTTGGACTCGTTACTGACGCTGCCCATCGTCTTAGCGATAGCTTTCAAGCTATCGTCAGCAAGACATTCTCGTCTTACGTCAAGCGTCAAGGTTTGCTTAGAGTGTGTTTGCCGCAGAAGATTATCAAAAAATGCATCCCGCGCGGTTTCCTTCATCTGGCGTTTTGAATCGTACTCTAGCACCTGAGTCTTCGCCCAAACACTCATCAAGAAGGGGTACTGGCAGAAGGTAAACTTGCCACCCTTCTTACCAAATTCCTCAAAATCAGCTACAAGATCCATGCAGTCAATCATTGACACGTAGAAGTCGCTCATGGGGAGGAATACTCCCTGAGCCAGTGATGGCTTCCAGCCAGCCGGGGCAGGGGGCAGGGCATGTCGAGATGAATGCGGATTGTTTGCTTCGAATAGGAAAGCTAATACTTGAGCGCAGCTCCTTACTTGCCAGTCGGAGAAGTATGGGCTGATTTTTCCGCGCATCTTTGAGCCTTGCTTCAGTTGTTCATGGAGAGTGCCGATGTTGCTCCCAGGTGGCAGAGATGGCAATAGGTCATCCAGCCCATCTCCTGCGTTCGAGGTCTTTTTGTCCTGACGAATGAGACGGTAAGTGAGGAACCCAGACGTAATATCCTTGACCCGAATAAAGCGTGTTTTATCGTAATGCGAGAACCATGACACAAGGTGAGGATGCAATTCTGCCGGGCAGTTCGCAAGAATGCCCATAATGCGCTTCAGAATACAGGAGTGTCGTCCTGATACTGGGCCTTGTCTCTGGGAATGAGGTATGGACTCCACGGTGCTCTCAGTATCGGAGGACCGGAGCCTGGTCCGGGCGACGTCGATACTCTCTTCGGTGATCTCGCCATCAAGCAGAGGGTTCTCTAATATAAACAGCAAGAACCTCAGCTCTTCGGGTTGAGTGATCCTCCCGCCAAATCTTTTGAGTAAGTTCTCGCTGATCTTTAAGAGGCGTGTGGTGAGGTGCGAGGATGCCCTCAGGGCATGTGTACGTGCTTTCTGGATTTCCCTTAGCGAAGGGCTGCCCCAGTCTGAACGCTTGTGGACTTCGGAGAGGATCGCATCCCAGCTTCCGGCGGCATTGAGGGCTAAATTGTACCACCGCTGGATCTCGGAGAAGTCGAGCGAGGGCGTTTTCTCGGGAGGGAGCGTCACCGGTTGGAGGTTGCCTCGGCGACTTGGCTCCGATGGGCCTTCTCGCTTATTCTGTCCAAGCCACCAGCTGCCGTTCTTAGCGACATCACCCAGCATCAACAACTTGGGTTCGACTTCGCAGATGTCGGATGCGGGCGTTGTTCTGTCCTCAGACGCGGGCCTCGAGCTACGCGATGGCCTTCCAGAGGCCCTCTTCACTGGGTTGATTGTTGGTCTGGTAGCATTTTCCGTCAGAAAGGAATGGTTGATGTTTTCGGCTGACTCGAAACACCGAGCAATGTAGTCCCTCACAGGGCGAAAGATTCTATTCGGCTCCTCGTCGTAGTACTGGCTTCGGCGCTCTCGGGGAGTTCGTACCACCATCGGCTCATCATCCACGCCTGAAGAGGCTCGCTTTGCCGATACATCGAGCGCATGCATAGCCGTTCGCAAAGTCGGCTCGGAGCTGAAGTGATACTTGGCTTCGTAGCTGGCCCCGTCCCGAGCGGAAGAAGAAGGCTCTCCATTACTGTATGGCGTCGGTTCTTGGTTCTCCCATCGGCTACGTCGGGGAGGCTCCCTGGGTCCAGAACCATGATCTTTGCAGAATTTGGCAATCATGTATGCCCGTAGGCAGTCATCAATGACGTGCTGCGTGAAGGCCACATTCAATGGCTTGACGGTGTGCTGCGTAATTTCAGCCTCATCCACTTGTTTCCCCTTCCTCTTTGCTTTCACCAACTCCTCTCTCCTTAAATCTCTCTCAGCAGCCCTCTCATGAAGTGTGCAAAGCTCATTGATGGTTACACAAACAGTGCACCGGAACGATGCAACGTCGTTCGGATACCGCATCAACAACCCGCAGGTCATGCACTTGCTCGTCGCATGCTGAGGCTGTGGCGCAGGTCTTGTCCACGGCCCTTGACGATTCAATACCATCTCTTCGGCATTCTTAACTCCGTCCCCAACCCTGTCGTGTGCCGCGTCGGCTTCGTCGTGAAATGAACCCCCGGATGTGAAGGGCGGTGAGCGTCTTCTGCTTCTTAATGCGAAGAATTGACGCAACCACCGGTGGATAGCTGTTGGGCTGATTTGACGATGCAAGCAGGCGTTGTAGACCTAGTCGTGGCCCCAGATGTCAATGTTGCGTTGGGTACCGAGTTGTTCGAAAGCCGGTCTTGGACGAAGGCGGCGAGCTGCTTGCCCTTCAGCTTAATGCCAAGCGTCACCGTCAGAATCCCAGAACGAGCGCTCGGTCTGGATGGATGTTGCGTCCTATGACTGTCTTCGAATGAGATAAATCGTGATTCGTGTTTCTTCGTGTGAGTTCCGGATGCGGCTTATGTAGTTGAGATGGACGAGGTTGACGTTGGCTCGTGTTCATCATCAGACAGTGTTAACACTGTTCTTTTTCACTGTAGGTTCCTTCTTCCTCAAGCATGGGCGGTCTCCTTCCCTTCCGGCAGACGATTCTGCTCCAGCTGAACTATCAGTTCAGTAGTGATTTATCAATGAGCTATTGCGCCGTAAAATTCGGCATTCTTTTGAGAATATGCAGGAGCGATTAGCCCGACAACTTGGTACGATGTTGTGGCGTGTAAGTGGCCCTACAGGGGTGCCATGCAACGGCGATAGCGGAGATGTCGAAGCTGGGCATGCGGTTGGAAATATCGAATCTTGAAGCTTCCAATTATGAGAGAAATGTACAGTACACAATGTTTGTTTGACCTTGATTGTCCAAAGCGTACAGCGTGGCCATCCTGAATAACACACTGCATAGGAAGGCCTAAGCCCCGACGATCTATGCCGATGAGCCCATCAAGGCCATTCAGGCTTTCTCCTCGGCACTACCGTGAACCTCCTCAACAACGCTGGAGCCACTGCCGCTGCCGCCTCTTTGCTCGGCATGTGCGGCCTCCCCTCGCCTGGGCTGATCCCTCCACTTCCTCGCGGGGATACCATCCCTAAAGAAACCGTTGATTTCTTCGATGCTACGCCCAGTGACCTCGCCAACACAGAAATACACGTAAGCCCATGTAACGAAGCACAATCCCGTGTACACGAAGCCGGTCTTGGGACCAAGATTGGCAGAGTAATAGAGGTAGGGTAGCGTGAAGACTGTGACCCAAACGGTGATCCAGAATGCTGCCACAGCAATGGCGTAAATCTTGTTGCGATTACGGCCAACAGCCATTTCCGAGGCGATGGTCCAGCCAAGAGGGCCCCATGCGAAGTTGAAGGCCACAATCTCGATAATCACGAAAGAGATGATGACTTTGCCGATCGTGTCACTGGGTGTGCCCCCTGGAATACCTAGACACCCGACGACGAAAATCGAAACGGTCATGATCCCAGTGGTGACCATGAGTAGCGGTCGGCGAGGAAGTTTGTTGGCCAGAAGCACGGCTGCGAGGACGACGAAAACCTGGATGATGAAGACGATGAGTGTCATCAAGAAGGGATCTGATAGCCCAATGGCCTTGGAAAAGACAGTTCCGAAGTAGTAAAACCACTGGATGCCGTTGATCTGCTGGGCAACAAGGGCACCGGCACTGTAGATGACCTTCCGCCTTTCGATGGGGTCGGTGAGAAGCTGCAGCCAGCCACCCTCGACCTCCATCTCCCTCTCTCGATCCAGGTCATCTTGAATCGTCTTGACGATTGGCTTGGGGTCGTACGTCTTGTCATCCTTGTTGAGCAGGCGCAGTGCTTTGGTCGCCTTTTCGGCCTTGCCCTTTCGAAGGAGCCAGCGGGGAGACTCGGGCACCCACCATATTCCGAGGAGGATGATGGCGGGAAAAAGCAGCTGGAAGCCAATGGGGAATCGGTAGGCGAAGGTTGTTTGGTTGTCGACGACGCCGCGGTTGATGGCTGCGGCAATGATTTGTGAGACGGATAGCGTGAGTTGCCAGCACATGAGCAAAGGGCTACGCATCGATTCTGGAGCAATTTCCTGTGGCTATTAGCCTTCTGGTGCTCCTAACAAGGCTGAGCAGACTTACACCCATGTAAAGGGGCGAAGTGGCTGAGAAATTGCCAACGCCAAAGCCGAGAACAGCGCGGCCAGCTGTGATCATAGCGTTGCTCGAACTGGTGACCAGCTGTAGGATGACACCGACGATGATTGTGATAGTACCAGTGAGGAAGACGCCCTTTCGTCCGAAAAAGTCATTCAAAGGGGCAGCTGATAGCGAACCAACAAGCTCGCCGACGTTGATCATCGATGTCATAATAGACAACTGCGAAGGAGATATCTCGTACTCCCCGTCCGCATTGCGCTCACCGAAGTGGCGGACGAATACGTCTATCATGGTTAGTACCTCTTTCATCCGCGGAACAGAGCAATGAGCGTACCTAGAGTCGAGACGCCATTGAAGTAGACGCCGTCGTATCCGTAGAGGCAGGCTCCCAGAGCTGCAAAGCCGCAGAACAGCCAGATGTACGGGTACTTGATCTTAGCCATGTTATCTGTCGCGCGCGCTCAGATATGTGTTCAGCTTCGGTGTTGATACTTTCAAACATGTGTAGGCAAAGCTGGGACCCCCTAATTTATACAGTCGCGTCCGCAGTATGGCAGCAGGATGTACCCCAGAACGTGGATTGCTCCATTCCCCAGATTTTTCTGGGCGTTTTGAGCTACGAGGCTACGACATGCACCTGACCCGGCAGACTGGACTTGGAAATGCCAAATTATCGACATCGAGAAGCGATCTTCGAAGTCTAAACGGCTCGCCGTGGCCGCATTCGGACAGCCATCGGCATCTCGAGCGTCTGGTTCAGCTCGGTGTGAGATGATGCCGTCGGCCAGTGCCCGCTTTAGGAAAGCCGTCGGCGTCCGAGCCAGAACAGTGGACTTGCCTCTGGGGCTCAAGAAATGGCCAAGACTGGAGTTAGATGTCGATGGACTTGCTCAGTGTCTCGTGAGCTTTCTTCGCATCAATAAATATCTTCTGGATCATTTACTCCGGAGCCGATAATTACTATGTATATTCAATAACCCTTCGTCGTTGCAACACAATCCCTTCTGTCCCCGTCACCTACAACAGGCTCGCTTGCAACATGGGCTCGCTACCAACCCCTCCCCAGGATGGGACATCTTACAGCCGTCCGTCCCCAGCACAGGCAACTGCGGATGCTATCCCGATCCTCGTGGATGACACTTATCACGTCTTCCACCTCACAACTCCCCCTTTCACACAGCACCACCCTCCAAGACTCCGATCATGCTGGTCCAGGATCAAGTCAACGAACCTTGTTGACTGGAAACGGGACACAGAACCTGTTCTCAAGCCTGGAAGTAGTAAATCAGATCCAGACGCCGATGGCGTCTGGACTGGTGCTGCCGTTATTGGCCCTGATGGGAACATGAACATCTTCTACACCGGATACAATCTCTCTCAAGACGGGAAACAAGTCATCCTGCGATCAAGGTCAGACAACCGCCATGGAGACAGCTTCGAACAGCCGGGGAAACTCATCTCCATTCAAGGAGACATGTCACAATTCGAAGAGATCGACTTCCGGGATCCGTACGTCTTTTGGCACGAGCAAGAATCCAAATACTGGATGCTCGTAGCCACTCGCCTGCGGCATGGTCCCCATTGGAGCAGGGGATGCATCGCCCTCTTAACCTCAACAAACCTCGATGACTGGACCATGGAGAGTGAGCCCTTATATTCCCCTAACGACATGTTCTGCCCTGAATGTCCCGAGCTATTTACCCTACCAAGCAGCGGCAAGTGGTATCTCGTCTACTCGCGATTTCATGCCCCCAACTCTGGGACCGTGTATCGTGTAGCAGATAGTCCTCGCGGACCTTTCAGGGTACCTCGGGATGGCTCTCATGGGCGTCTAGACGGGCGCAGGTGGTACGCCGCCAAGTCTTGTCCCCGAGCCGGCGACCCGGATCAAAGGATTTACTTTGGCTGGCTGGGCGATTATGTGGACGACCAAGGCAAGTGGCTTTGGGGAGGCGACCTTGGTGTTCCACGGCAGGTGTCCGCCGATGCCCAGGGCAACCTGAAGGTCGAGATGGCGCCCGAGTTCCGTGAATCCCTTCTGAAGACATCCACGCCAGTGCCTCAGGCTTTAGTTCAGGTCCCTGCCAGCTCAGCAGGGACGACGTCAACGAGTTTCCCTATGCTCGATGCTGAAACGAACGAAAGAGATCTTCTTCTTTCATTCCACGTGGGAGCTGTGGATGCGCACTCATTTGGCCTGGTTTTCCAAGCTGATGAAACTGACAAGGGGCATCGTCTCAGCTTAACGTCGAACCCCTACGACGACCGCTTTACAATCGCCATGCTCACCGACTTCCCACCATTAGACGATTTCTGGGCGGACCAATACAAGCTGCATCTCCCCAAGCCAGTCGATGGCCCGGAATTGATCCGACATGATGGAGTCAGTCTGAAAGACGGCCTGTCCGTGCTGATCAGGGGCCGCCTGCTGGAGATCTTTGCAGGGGGCAGGTCGTTGAGTTTTAGGCTGCCAGTGTCTGCTTCAAACAACACGCGACGCATTGGGTGGTTTGTCGAGGATGGCAATATCGAATTGGTAGACGTATCGGTGCGACGGCGGAAGCTGGCAAGCAAGTGAAATAGGGTTAGATCAGTGATAGGCGGCTCGGGAACGAAGATGTCGAAAACGTCCAAAGGCGATGAACGTGAGGTCGAATTAAACATCGGGCGTCTTCACCGTCTGAATAAACATACAGACTGTACATCGTGTGGGTTCTCCAGCCCCAACAATGCGGAGAGCACAGTGCGTGAAATGCACCTCCATCACATCATTCCATCCCCGTACCCAGTTTTCTGTCAGCTGTTTTAACTTCGACCAACCGGTCCAGTGCCAATTTCACGCTGCGCCCTGCCTCAGTCATAACTTTCATCATGTCAACTCCTTTCTTTTCCTTGCTTGATAAGCGCAGCCATGGAGATCCTCACACCACAGGACTACGAGGGGAACCCACGCAAGCGACCCAGACGTAGCGTACGGCCCTGCGATGCGTGCCGAAAACGGAAAACACGTTGTGTCACAAACAACGGCGACACCAACTGCATTTATTGTCAGCTGAGGAACACACAGTGCACGTTTGAACAAGAGCCTCCAGATCGCAGCTCAGCAGCAAGGGCATCGCGAGATGAGGGCGACGTTTCGAAGAATCGCCAGACCCTGGAACGTCAGACTTCCTCAAATGTGAATATCTTTCAGGGGCAGCCTCCTACCACGGAGGCGCGAAGTGTGAGGTCGTTCAGCTCTCAGTCACCGAATGAGACTCGCAGTGTCTATGGACCTGGCATGAATCATGGGGCTCACGTTGCGACGCCAAATGTCCAGAGACAATGGGGCCCGCCTCCCATTCCAACCATGGGCTTTGCTGCAGGAAGATTCGCTGAGTTGTACGGTCTTGGGAGCGACATGGAGCCAATCCTCATGCGGCACCGACCGTACGACCCGGGCACCCATGAATTCAGTCTGGAGACACACTCAATACGCAGAGTTCTTGAGAAGGACGACAGTCAGGAGTATCCTTTGACCTTCCACATGGCCAAAGACGAGAAGGCTGTCGACGCAGACCCAACATTATCCCACACCGACGCTGTCGAGGATTGCGTTAGCCCGCACGGGCCTAGTCTATTGGATTTGTTTTGGCGGCATGTTCAACCTTGCTACCCTGTGCTCTCCAAGGACTCTTTCGTACAGGCATATAGCAAGGGGTACCGGAATATTCCAGCCGCACTTTTAGGGGCCATTTATCTTTGCGCCTTGCGATGGTGGACGTATGACCCCGAGCTGTCGATTCGGAACCCCCCAGATCCGACTCTTCTTCGCAACATTCTAAAGGATGCTTTGCCCTCTGCGTACCATCGCCCGAAGCTGTCATCGATACAGGCTGCCCTTCTTCTACTGCAATGTCAGCCTGAAGATCCCCTGAATCCAGACCATACCTATCAGTGGGGCCTGACTTGCCAGGCGTTGGCAATAGGGCAATGTCTAGGTCTACACTTGGATGCAACCAACTGGAGCATCCCGCAATGGGAGAGGAACCTACGCAAGCGCCTCAGCTGGGCTCTGTACATGCAAGACAGATGGACTGCGTTGGCATATGGGCGACCGGTCCATATCCACGACGATGACTGGACTGTCCAAGATCTGACAAATATGGACTTTACCGACGACGACAGCAACTCCATTACAGGGACAGATGAGGAGCGAAGATCCATCGGAGCTACTGGCAGGATGCAGTACATGCAGATGGTCCGCCTGACACGGTTGCTGTCCGGCATTTTGTCCGCATTCTACACAGCACGAAACTGTCGTGAGCAGGACACTGTGTTGCTGTACCAAAAGGCTCGCCCCCTGCTGGCAGCTTTGAATGAGTGGTATGCCAACATTCCTGCTTCCCTGCAGATGAACATCACGTATCAACGAAAGTTGTGTTTCCATGGCTACCTTCACTTCTCATACTATGGAGTCGTCATGACCCTTCTGCGACGGCTTATTCGTTCGACAGCGTTGCCACCCCGGTGCGTTGACCATGCTGTACTGGGAGATATTCGCCAGGTCGCGCTTGAAGTTGCGCAAAACGCCATCACGTTTGTCACCAATCTGCGGCCAGATCACCTCGAAGCTTTTTGGTACTTTACATCACCCTATCTCTTCTCCCTCTTGGGCTCCTTCACGACTCTTCTCCTTGTCACATCGCTGAGCTCGCAAGAGCGAAACTTCTGGCAAGACACCTTGAACTCCTATCTTTGGACTCTGCGGATGATGAGCAAAAGCTGCGAGCCTATGCAGTACGCTGTCAACCGGCTCGAGGGCGCCATCCTACGTGGTCTCGAGCATGCTTTGGCAGTGAACCTGAATGAACCAATGACTGACGAGGACGTCAGCCCGATGATGGCGAACTATGCGGCGGACGTCTACGATTTCACGGACTTTGGTGATTGGGATCTCGCGGCGGCGGGTGGTGAAGGTGCCTTTGATCTATTGAGCGCGATGGCTATGCAAACAGACCCCAGTATGATACCCGGACCGCATATGGGTCCACAATGAAGTCGAGTACCTGAGCTTTGAATAGATTAGACATGATCCAGGGGGCTTTGCCGTCGGACGTCAGTGAGGTTGAGATTATCACTGATGCCGGATGTCTACTAATAGATCGGGGGGAAGAAACATACGCTCGTATTTGCGTAGACTAGACTAGGCCGCACGCCTGATTTGTACGAGATTCGGGTACTGGCCATGGTATGTAGAGCCGGCCATCTGAGTTTAGTCCGTGACACTCTCGAGGTGATTAGGCTTGAGCTCAAGGCTCGTATTAATGAACTGTATGGTGTCATTGCACCAGTTATTCCCCTCGACACCTCTGGCGACCAGTCTTGACTTCTCGTCTGTTGTAAAGGCAGCGCCATCTCTGAGCTTGCCTGCAAGGACAAGCTCAAACCATCCGCGCTTCGACTCAAAGTTGCCTTCTAGATCGGCCACCGTCTCGCCCCTCTCATTTGTCAGCTCCCATAAACTCCATCCATAACTTATCTCCACTGGACCTGGATTCTGTACATCTACAACCACCCTGACATGTCCGTTGCCGTCCTGTCTCAGCTTTTTGGCCAACGTCCTCGGCCCCGTCATTCCCACAATCGGAATCTCGAGACAATAGTCACAATGCGCTGTAATACCCAAAGCTTTGATTGTGCAAGTCCCATTCTCGAGCTGGAAGCAGGTCTCGCTGTCGATGATGTCGGAGCGGATGAAGGAGCGGTAGATGGCTCCATCCGTGATTTGAATGGTCTGACGAGGGATGGTGACTTTAGTGCCGAAGAATGATGTGTTCACTGAGGGAAGGTGGATTTTGCCGAAAGCGAAACCATTGAATGTAAGGTCAAGGTCCATAGCAGATATGGTGCCGCTGATCGGGCCAGTACCCGACACGCGGGACTCGATCGTGATAATGAAGGAACTCTGTCTGTTAGACTGCTTTCGTCTTGTGCTGAATGGATGTGACATACTCCTTAGTCACGTCAGTGATCCTTATCAGGGACACATCCAGTCTAGATCGATTGATGAGATACTGGATAAAACTGTCCATAATTGGGGAGCTTTCGACTCGGTTGTTGTAGGACTGTTAAGGTCTCTAGGGGGGGAATTTGTAGTACAAGACAAGACTTGGCTTTGAAGAGACTTGATATGTCGATGAGAATGTTGCTGCTACCTATCCGGGAGCTGGCGTAGCTCCTAGCTCGTTCTCTCCTTTCTGGCGAGCCCTATCCTTGTTGTAGCAGGAGGCAGAGTCGGTTGTTGGCAAGCGCGGCACCAGAGGGAGGTCTGAGGGTTGTGAGCGCGGACTCAGTTGACATGATCGAGCGAGTACCTGCAAGTTCATCGTTGAGCCACGCAAGCGGCTGAAGCTTAGCACTGACTTACGCGGTTCCCATTTTGGTCAGACGTTTGAGCAAAGTTGTTGAGCCCAACTATGCAGACGCTCCGCTGAAGGTGGAGTCAGGGGTTGAAATGTACAGGCGTGACGGTTCGAGCGCACTGGACGAGCCTTAAATGTTATGGAGGAATGAAGACCATCAACAGTGGGCATGTTTACATTGCCCCTAAGAATACTTTGGCCCAACAGCCCTGCCTTGTGGAGCCAGGTGTGAGATTCAGGACCCAGGAGGCGCAGAGTAGTCACAAGCAGTGATCGCGTCACGCAGATGCAGTCTGCACATTCTTTTTGAGAGCGTAACATTGACCCTGACGTAAATCATACCGAGGATCTAACCTCCAAACTCCCACGGTGAACCCCTCGTAGCCGGTCATTCATACGAGCCGACTCGCGATGTTTTTCCCTCCGAATTTTCGATACACGCCGTTCTTTCCGCAATGCATCGTGAAGAGCTTATGACCAACGCAAAACCTTATGTCGATCCGCTTACGAAGGGGGAGCGCCACGGCCACGGCCGAATCCACCACGGCTGCAAGAACGTTAGCAAGGACTCGTCAATCCTTCTCCCGTGGGCTACTCACAACTCGGGGGCGTAACCGCCCGGAGCACCACCACTCTCCTTGCCCTCACCAGCGTCCCTGCGGCGGTAGCCACCCTCACGGTCGCCACGGTCACCGCCACGTCCACGGCCGAAAGGCCTCCTCTCGCGCTCGCTCTCGCCGAGCATGCCACGGGGAGGAGCGTGCGATCGCTGCTGCTTGATGTGGGTGGCAGGGACAATCTCAGCGGGGAGGTGAAGCCATTCGCGGAGGTAGTCGAGACCCTCGGGGGTCAGGGTGTAGTAGTACCATTGCCAGGAGAACTGGGTCTTGACGTAGCCGCGGGAGGTGAGAGACTGGCACGCCTTGATGACGAAGAGGTTCTTGGTGTCGATGTCGGGGTGCTTGGGGAGGTTGAAGTCCTTGGGAGCGACGAGTACGCCCTCACGGAAGAGGTACTGCGATCGCGGTTAGCTCAATCGATCAACTAGGCGAGTCGCTCGCTCGCGCGGTGAAAAGGCGCCTATGTACCTCGTGGATCTTCTTGCGGTCGGCCTTGGGAATCAACATCGTGGCGGTTTAATCGGGGTTCGGTCGGTCGATGTTGGAAGGTTTCGAGACGGGTCAAAATGGCTGAAATTCAGCCTGCTGAGAATCTGTGGGCGGAAAACCCTCGGTGGGGCAGGTGCAAAAAGTGGGCCGGGCGTGAAAAGGCGAAAAGTGGGCAACCTGAACTTCGCGAGTGCGAGCACCGGCCTGCTCAGCAGGTTCCTTAGTCAGGTGGGTACGACCCGGCCAGCCCATCTTCAGAATGGCGGGGGAGACTGTGCTGCTCGCCGTAGGTATAGTACGGAGTAGTACTGAGGCACTGGGAAGGGATCCCCATTCCGAAGGCAAGAAACCCCTGCTCTCGCCTTCATGATTATCTTCAACCTTGGTATGCTCTCGCCTTGAATCCTGAAGCCATTTTTGTGCAAGTACTTCCTGCTCTGTAGTCTTCGTTGTTGGATTCCCAACGGGTCGAAATCACGTGCCAGCGCGACGACTTCGAGTAGTGGAGGCTAATCGCTACCATTTCCAGTCAGCTGCCTGACTCTGACCCGCCGGTCAACACCAGGCTTAAGCAACCAACTTCTTCTTCGACAAACAGCCAAAGGTATCCACGAGCATTCGACAGAATGGCGCCGGGTACCTTGAACATTCTCATTACGAGCTTTTCTGGGCTTGGTCTGCCCCCGACACTATCTTTACAGACAGGCCCTTCCTCAACCATTACTGATTTGCGACAACGCATCGACGAAAGATTACCCACGACCTCCTCTCGCTTTATCCTCACAACCCTCTCAAACAAACAACTTCCTGTCGAGTCCGATGCTCCAGTCGCGAGGTATCTCTCCAACCCCGACGATGGATTCCTATCCTTGCGACTAGGCGTCCCGTTGTGTGGTGGAAAGGGTGGTTTCGGTTCTCAGCTTCGCGCCGCGGGTGGTCGCATGTCATCGAAAAAGAAGAAAGACCAAAACACGAACGGCTCAAGTCGCAATTTGGATGGACGTCGGCTGCGTACCGTGGACCAAGCAAAATCGTTGGCGGAGTACCTTGCTATCGAACCCGAGATGACCAAGCAAGCGAAGGAAAAGCGTCGCGAAAGGCAGGAGCAGATCATTGCAGCAGCCGACAAGAAAGAAGAGGAGCTCAAGAATGGTGGGAAGGCGACCTTGGATAGTCAGTTTCTAGAGGACTTCGAGGACAGCAACGAGCGCACGAGAGAAATCATGGCAGCCGCGATGAAGAGTGGCACCTACAAAGACAACCTCATGGGAACGTCGGCGGGATCTAGCTCGTCGAAACCCAGTGATAAGCAGTCTGGCTCTGAGGATGGAGATGAAGCCAGCTCGAAGGAGTCAACGCCGCCATCGGAAACTGCCAAAAGCAGCAAGAGCAAAGGCAAGGCGCCCGCTTTCTTCGGATTCGACGAGGACGATGAATTCATGAGCTCGAATGATGAAGAAGATGAGGAAAAGTGATATTCGATGCTCGGCTCTGGTTACGAAATTCAGTGCATAGCATGTCCACTACGTATAGCGACAGCGGCCGGTCTCTCCCCAACTGCCACAATGGACATCTTGTCCTGCTCCTCCGACCTGTTGGCAATTTCGACATACGAATCTGGAGGGCATTGTCTGGCTCACGCAAGTTTGGCAAGCTTGACTGTTTATGCGAGCCATTCGACTGCGTACAGTCGCCATGGATTCTTCAAAGCCCACACGCTTACAGGTTAGGATCGAGTGCATCATCTCATGGCACACTCACCCTCACAAACGAGAGTGAACACACCTCGACCTCTGGACTCTACAGCAATGACGACGATGTCATTACTCAACAAGTTACTCACATTTGTCTGCACTTCGTCATCGGCGAGCATCAAGTCCGGGTCTTGCCAACACCGAACGTTGACAGTTCTGCCTTCCCCTAATCCAGACCTTGTTATAGGCACATTCACAGATCACACGTCCACAGCGTGACAGCATTAGGCTTGCATTCTTGCACACCGGCGAAGTCAGGCGCTTAGCGAAGGAAATGGTTTATGACTTAATGAAACGTGTTTGAGGTTGCATTGACATGCACAGGGCTATTTCAGACTGCAATTCGTAGCCAGCCAAAGCTTGGCACTCGTGACTACCGAAAAGCGCAGTGATACATATCCTCCCATCCTACCTTATCCCGTCTACCGTTCTCAAATCCAGCATTTACGCATCAAGCTTGACGGGGAACTGTCCAGCTTCTGCACGATGAGTTAGCAGTCTCCTCTACTAAGACCATAGATCAACATACCCCGTTGCTCGTCCCAGCGCTGGTACCAGCCGGAGGGGCATAGCGAGCGGTAGGCGAGCCAGAACTGTATCGTCGTTAGTCTTCTTCGGCCTTGGTTGCATCCTAGTAGAATCCTAGTACCTGACGGCAAGGCGCGAAGTCCTCTCCCTTGGCAATAATGCATTTGTGGTAGTCGACGTAGTTTTGCCAGCAGTGCTTGGTCTGGTTGACATTGGGGAAACGGGCGTCAGTGCCTAAACATTCATCGTCAGTCCTTCTTCCATCCAGTTGCTATCCAATTGACGTTGTCGCAATGCATTCGTCGGTCTCGTCGTGGCAGGGCGGCTCACCAGCTGCGCGCAGTGTTAGCGATTGAGTCCATGACCATTCCAAATTTCGGCAGCGCGGGATTATCTCATACCAGTGACAAACTTGAAAGGCTTGGTCACAAGCTCTTGGGGGTCTTCTTCGGCCATGATGAGAGTATCGAGGGGGTAGGCTTATCGGGATATGTGGTTTCGGCGGTTGATGTCGGCAAGAGGAAGTTGGGGGAGGGTTTGAGGTGAAGCTGGATGCGTCGCCCTGGAGGATCGAATCAGGTGGTCTGACGGCTACAGCTCGGTGTGTGCCTGAGGTTTTGCCGACCAATGGTAAGGCATCCAATCAACATTCCGAAAAGTGGACCATGCTCTTCAACTGCCTCCGGCTTCTCTCCAAAGACGCACCTCCTCGACATCAGGCGACTAACTTCGACGACTTCATCGACCACCGAAATCGAACCCTTTGTCAACCCCTCTCCACTCCTTCACGATGCGTCCCACCACCGCGCTCAGGATGTTCCGCCAGACCCCGCGCATGATGCGCCCGGTGCCCGTATGTTTGTCCCGCTGTCTGTTGGAGAAATCACGTTACTGACGAAATGCGTCATACAGAAGGAGGATCAGGCTGGTACGTGACGACCTAGGGCCAATTGATATTGCGACCCATCCGTGGTCCATCTGCGGTCGCCGACGAACATTAGGGATGGAACCTGACTCGATATAGGCCACACTGTGTCCCAGCGTCTCCGCAAGCTGAAGCAGATCCCTCTCGAGCTGGTGCCCCTTGGTATTACAACTATCCCCGGATATGATAGAACGCATCTAACATATGGACAGCTGTTGTCGTTGGCTTTGCGGTCGTTGCTGCCGGCTACTCGAGTGTCCGGAAGTTCATCGTCGACAAGAACCTGCGTCTGAGCCGACAGGGCCCCTCTGCGCGCGCCGACCACTAGAGGAGAGGACTGGAATCATAGGACAATACCAAAGCATCGTTCCATTTGTCAAGGGGGAAGGCCGCTGTACATGTCACATGACGGGTGGGATGGAGAATAAGACAAATCCGCTATACAAGACTCAAAACCCAATCCCATGTGTGACTTCTAGCAAGCCAAGCTACCTTTCCCAGACGCCGTCGCTATGCCTGACCGGAACTCCTCACGAAATGCTCACAAAGCGCCTATTGAGGCTTCGGCCCAGCCACATCAAGTCCCTCAAGACCCTGCATCGGATCAGGTGCTGTGCCATCCATGGGTGCAGCTAGATCTTCTGGTCCAGGTTCTCCATCAGCTGCATTCTTTGCCAGCCATCCTTCCTAGATAGACGTTAGCCCAATGTCGCCATTGTGGTATTTGTAGACCTCACCTGTTCCCAAATGGCTGTCTTGCTTCCAAGACCCTCATCCGCGCTCTTGGGCGCCTTGGCTTGTGAACACTTTAGGATCTTGCCGAAAAACTCTGCTTGGTCCATGTTGTCGATGGCCTCCTTTGCATCCGCCGGGTCCTCATATTCGACATATGCAAAGCCCCTATGCGGTCCCTGGGCGTTCGGCGAGTCGTCCTTCGGAACTTGGACCTCAACGATCTCTCCAAAGGGAATGAAAGCGTCGAGAACGTGGCTGCTATTCGCGTGTTGCGCTAGGCCGCCCACATAAACGGTAGCTTTCCACCTCGCTGCGTCAGACATTCTGAGAGCGAGTGTCGGTGTCAGCTTTTTCTGAGCGTTGGAGTTAGCTTTTGTAGTGGTTGTGCTTGTCCTGATTCTTCATCGTGGAGAGGCTGCTGAACGACGAAGAAATCACGTGAGTGGACCGTTTCTGCGATTGAGGTAATGTGGCGGACAATTGTGGTGGGGCAGGGACGATGGAGTTGCAGGCTGGAGCTGGGCAAGGGGCAAGTGGATTGGTCTTGGGACGGGGGAAGAGGTGGCCTGCAATCTGGCATCATACCTCTCTGTGCTTAACACATCCCTTGTTTTATACGAGTACGCAATAAGTCCAACTGCATGACCTCCAGTTGGCGGGCACAGGGACGACTTCTTTATTTTCTTCCTATTCGCACCATTCAACGGTTTCTAGCCGTCCACTGAGCTCAGCGACTAAGGCCAGCTTTGAGACCGACCCCTTTGGAACCGTGGTCCGACCGCCATGGTGCGCCTCAGAGAGCTGCCCAGGACGGCGACCTTCGCCTGGTCGCCGGGCGCTGATAAGCCATTGCTGGTTACTGGTACCCGGGCGGGCGCTGTCGACGCCGATTTCTCAGACGAGAGCAAGCTGGAGCTATGGGACTTAGCTTTGGACGATCAGCAGCAAGGTCTCGAGCTCCAGCCCGTAGCAAGCATCACTACTGAGTCCAAGTATGTTCACACCCGGCGTGCTAATAGCTTGATAGAGATGCTAATCGCGAGCCAGGTTCTACGACATTGCTTGGGGACCAGCCGATTCCGACCACCCGCGGGGTATCATTGCTGGCGCATTAGAAAACGGATCACTCGACCTTTACGACGCCGAAAAGCTCATCAACGGTGCTTCCGATGCCCTCATTTCGCAGACCTCGAAACACACGGGCTCTGTCAAGACTCTTCAATTCAATCCTCACAAGCCTCAGATCCTGGCTAGCGGTGGAGCGAAAGGCGAGCTATTTATCTACGACGTAAATGATCCCGAAAATGCGTTTCGCTTAGGAAATGCTGGCCGTGCCGATGACATTGACTGCTTGGCTTGGAATGCCAAGGTATCCCACATTCTTGCTACAGGAGGAACTGGTGGCTTCGTTACGGTGTGGGACTTGAAGACCAAGAAGGCCTCCCTGAACCTGAACAACAGCCGCAAGCCGGTCAGCGCAATTGCTTGGGATCCCAACAACTCTACGAAGCTTCTGACAGCTACGCCCGACGATAATCAGCCCGTCATTCTGTTATGGAACTTGCGGAATGCCAATGCTCCCGAGAGGACGCTTCAGGGGCACGAGCAAGGCGTGCTCTCCCTTTCATGGTGTTCCCAAGACGCTGATATTCTGATCTCTTCTGGCAAGGACAACCGAACAATTATTTGGAACCCTCATACTGGCGAACAACTCGGCGAGTTCCCGGAGGTCTCAAACTGGACCTTCCAAACGCGCTTTAACCCTCACAACCCAAACCTCTCGGCGACAGCAAGCTTCGATGGCAAAATTGCCGTCCAGACCCTGCAAAACACAAATCCCGATACATCGCAGACCGAGGCTGAGAAGAATTTGGATGATGAGGACTTCTTCAAGGCAGCACAGACCCAGCCCCAAGGGGCTTCGTTCTCGTTGAACAAGGCTCCCAAGTGGATGGAGAGGCCTGTCGGTGTTTCTTTCGGGTTCGGTGGAAAGGTGGTCGTTTTCAGTGCGAACCAGACAGAACCAGGACAAAAGCGATCATCCAAGATCATGATCTCCAACTTCTCGGTGGACTCTGACGTTTCTTCAGCCACGGAGAAATTCCAGACCGCCATTGCTGCGGGCAATCTGACCGCCATATGTGGAGACAAGATTGAGCAGGCCAAGACCGACGAAGAAAAGGCCGACTGGAAGGTGATGGAAACTCTCGTTGGTGAAAACCCGCGCGGAAAGATCGTGGAATTCCTCGGCTTCAAGGAGGACGAGCTCAGCAACGGCGAGACCAAGGCCGACGCTGAGGAATCCAAGGAGGACAAGACTCTCAAAACCGAAACCGAGACTGAAGAGAAGAAGAAGAAGCGGCTGTCCAACTTTTTTGATGGTGCTGATGGCGAGGGGGACGAGGACTTCTTGTCCAACCTTGCAGCGACCAAGGGGGCCAAGACAGACAACCCATTCCAGCTGTTTGGCGATGCAGATACTTCGGTCGAAAAAGATGTGACTAAGGCGATCATGCTAGGCCACTTCTCCAAGGCCGTGGATATTTGCCTCAAGGAAGATCGCATGGCAGACGCTTTCCTGATCGCCAACTGTGGGGGTCAAGAGCTAGTGGACAAGGTGCAATCTGCTTACCTGTCTCGCAAGAGCGGCATGCCCAGCTATATGCGTGTTCTTGGCTCTGTCATTGCAAAGAATTTGTGGGACATCGTCTACAACGCTGATCTTGCCGGCTGGAAGGAAACGATGGCGATTTTATGCACATATTCCGACCCGGCCGAGTTCCCCGATCTGTGCGAGGCCTTGGGTGATCGTATCAACGAGAGCGGCTCCCGAAAGGATGCCTCTTTCTGTTATTTGGTGGGTTCAAAGCTTGAGAAGGTCGTCACCATCTGGGCAGCAGAGCTTGAAGAGGCTGAGAAGGCTGGTGTTAACGAGGCATCTGAAGACTCGACTTTCTCTGTCCACGCTCGATCCCTACAGAATTTCATTGAGAAGGTGACCGTGTTCCGGGAGGTCAGCAAATTTGTTGATGACGAGAGAGCTCTGAAGTCGGAGTGGAAGCTGGCTGCTCTGTATGACAAATATACCGAGTATGCCGACATTCTGGCTGCTCATGGTCAGTTGCAAGTCGCGCAGAAGTACTTGGATCTTCTGCCCAACGAGTATCCAGCGGCCGAGATCGCCAGGAACCGTGTCCGCTTGGCCACGACAAAGCCAGCTCCCCAGACTGCCGCGAGACTGCCAGCTTCGGCCAGCCGAACTACTTCCCGAGTCCAGCCCGTTATGGGCTACCAGCCTCCGCAGTCTACGGCCCCGGCTCCGTCCAGCAACCCATACGGTGGGTTTGGTCAGCCTCCTGCGCCGTCCCCTCAACCATCAGCATATGCGCCGCAGAACCCTTACGCCCCTCCTGGCGGTGCCTACCAGCCCCCTGTCCAGCCTGGCTACGGCCAACCCGTGGCGCCTCCGCCAATGGGCGCTCCTCCCAGGAACGCTACCCCTACAGGACCACCGCCTCCAAAGAACAAGAACACGGAGAATTGGAACGACGTGCCCGTCTTCAACAAGCCTCCCCCACGAAGATCGACGCCCAGCATGGCTCCCATTACATCGCCTTTCCCTGGCGGCCAACAAGGCCCGACTGCCCCTCCCCCAGGGCCCCCCCAAGGCCCTTACGGTCATCACGCAGCAGCTAGTCCTCCTCCTCCGCCACCAAAGGCTGGTCAGCCACCTCCGGGTCGCGTCCAGTCACCGCTGGCTGGTCCTCCTCGTCCGTCCTCAGCCGCAAACCAATATGCGCCTCCTCAGCCCCAAGCGGCGGCTCAAACACCTCCTGTGGTTCCTCCGAGCGCCTCCCCCTACAACGCCCCTCCTACCGGACCGCCTCCATCCAACAGGTACGCGCCGACTCCATCCGCTCAGCAAACCCCTTCACAGCCTCCCGCGGCCTCGATGCCACCACCGCCAGGGCCGGCAAGCCGTCCGCCACCTCCCTCGTCCAGTTCCTATGGCGCGCCGCCGCCTCAACAGGGTACCCCGAACAATCAGTATGCGCCGTCTCCATATGCGCCGCCAGCCGGGCAGCAACAATTCCCCCCGCAAGGCCCCCCTCAGGGTCCTCCGCAAGGGGCCCCAGCTGGACCGCCACGAGCCGGTCCTCCACCTGGCGGACCCCCGCAGGCAACTCCTCCGCCTCCGAAGGCAGCGGCTGCTCCTCTTAAGCCGAAACACCCTGCGGGCGACCGTTCGCATATCCCTGCTTCCGCTCAACAGCTGGTTGACATTTTGAGCGAGGACATGCAGCGTGTGGCTGCCAAAGCCCCATCCAACTTCATGCCTCAAGTAAAGGACACTCAAAAACGACTGAACATTCTCTTTGACCACTTGAACAATGAGGAGTTGGTTCAACCCTCGACTATTGATCAGCTCACACAACTGGCGCAGGCCATTCAGGCGAAGGACTATGCCACGGCACAGCGCTTCCAGGTTGAGATACAGCGAGACAAGACTGAGGAGTGCGGTAACTGGATGGTGAGTGACCCGTATCGAAATTCCCTGCACTGCTAACCCACGTATAGGTTGGTGTCAAGAGGCTTGTTAGCATGAGCAAGGCTACCCCGTAAGCAAAAGTCTAAAATAAAGCAGGTAGTTTGGTCTTCATCACAGCGGCGATGACACGGTGATGACCCGTGGGTTATGAAGCACGATTACGGGGATGTTACTTAGAATAGATGCAGGTAAATCCAGGACTTTGAACCACCCCTCTTTGGGAAACGCAACCATGTCCAAAACATCATTGCGACAGACTCAAAGCGCTTTTCCCAGCAAGAACCTAAGCGTCAATGCCTCCGTCGAACACAACAATCATTGCTTGTGGCGGACAAAACCTGACGTTTCCGTGTATCGGCTGTATACTGTCACATGCACGGCACCAGCCAAAGACAGTCGCACCTCTCACATATCCAGCAAGGTTCGAAAAGTCTATGCAGCGATTCCAAATGTGGATTTCCTCGTCTGGCTCATTCGCCCTAAATCAAGGCGTCACCATGATGCCGGATCAAGACCGTTTCGGCACGCAGTACCGTTCGATCATCCGGGGATAACTCACTTCACTTATACCGGATCTCTCCTTTCCGGGGAGACGCACGCCAGGCGCTGAGATGTCGATCAAACCAGACGAACATGATCAAGACATCGAGAACTGCCTACATAGACCTGCAGCTGTGGGTGAGCCTAGCCCATCGTATGAGACGAAGCCGAAGGCTTCAGTGCTTGATCAACGTCATGGATGCGAGTGCCTGAAGACTACATGACATACTCCCCTCAACAAGGTGTTCCGGACTTCCGAGATGCGAACATTGGGACTGGGATTGAAAGTTTATGAGGCGGGATGCTGCTGGTTTGAATGTTTGCTATTTCGATCCTCCTCAACCTCAGGCGTTGTATGCACCTGTTTGCCTTTCTTATTCCTCATCCGTGACATCTTTGGCAGACTCTCGACCATACGTACTCGACGCAGTCAGGATGGTTGCTTACCAGACTCTGCTCACCTCCCTGTCCGGCCTGGCTGCCGGGGCTGTACTCCCTCGAGCCACTGTGCCCTCTGATAACGGCTTTCCTATGCCCAACGATCAACAGAAGATTGCCATCGCTCAGCAAGCTGGTGGCCTTCTCCCGAATTCGCCTCCAGCAACTTCACTAGGTGCTGGCACTACAACTGCCTTTCAGCTGATTGCTTTCAATGAGCTGTTTGAGACTGCCTATTTCAGCTCGTTGGCTCAGAATATATCAGACAAAGTCCCAGGCTACGACAACGTACCCGCCGGGGCTCTGAATGAAATCAATACAGTCGTTGCTGTAAGCTATGCCCTCATCACATTTCGCACTAAGCACTGACGCGTCTCAGCAAGAGCAGCAACACGCCCTGGGTGCAATCTCAACCCTCGAGGCCGCCGGTGCCTTTGCTCCCATGCCTTGCCAGTACAATTTCCCCGTCACCAACTTCCAAGAAGCCATCAACGTCGCCGAGACCTTCACAGTGGTCGTCCTCGGCGCCCTTCAAGACACCAACGTGCTCTTCACCAAAGACGGCGCCTCGAGCCCCGTGCGTCTCGTCTCCTCTGTTATCGGTCAGGAGGGTGAGCAAAACGGATACTATCGCAGCCTCCTGAGTCGACTCCCGAGCGAGAGTCCTTTCCTCACTACTGTGCCCGGTGCATTCGCCTTTTCGGCGCTGCAGATGTTTGTTGTCCCGGATTCCTGTCCATTCCCACTGAGCAACATCAATCTACCCATTTTGCCAGCTATCATGACGAATGGCGGCCCCATAGCCTTGCTTGAGCCTGGCGATCAGGCTCTATCATTTACGTCTGACTTGTCCAACTCTGAGGCTGCGAAGCCGTACGTCGGTGGCGACTGTGGTGGCTTGTTCTTGACGTACAACACCGGTCAACAGGTGCCTTTCTCCGTGCCTGTTCAGAACGCGCAGTGGAATGGCGCTGTACTAAGTTTCGAGGCCACATTCCCGTACGAGGAGAATGTCATGCATGGGTTTAGCCATGGTGCTATTACTACGAATAACAGCTTCACGGATGCAGACGCCGTGGCTATGAATGCGTTGGCCGGGCCTGCAATTATTCAGGTCAACAACCCGATTTAGGTCTGTGAAGAAAACCGGAGAAGCTACGCACTGTTTTCCAATATATTGATCAAGCTGCACAAAATTAATACAAGAACTTGGGTACCAAATACCATTATGGGGTTATGCCGAGCTGTCCCTGGTGACATAGCGAAACTAGTGCTGTTAGGCCGATGTGTTAGGCTAACTATCTTACAGTGTTATGAATAAGATGAATATTATAAGCGTTTGAAGTCCTTCCAATATCATGATCTCGTCTAACTAGAACATCTCTCATGTTTACATCGTCCCACGACGGCTCAAGGCATGGGTTCAATATTAACACGTGAAAACGCACACTTCCAGAAGAGCTGACACTACCGGATATGGTATAAGGAAAAAGACAAAAGATAGGAAAAGCTTTCTAAAAGCTCAAACAAAGTGGTCTAAGCTCACAGATTCTTCTACGAAATTTCACTGCGTTTATATAATATGACGAGTGATTCGTATCCTTCTTCGAAGGTGGTTCAGGGTAGGCAGTTTTGCCCAGTGAACGTAAGCGCCCCACCAATGAATGGCCAGCCGACCATCACGGTTGGTTTCGACGAGGATCCATCACCAACCTCAAGCAGGCAAGTCGCTGAGCAGGTACACGAAGCTGACGCCTCCTCTTCCACGCAGCGAATCAAAGCGGCCTCGACGAAATCACTTCTGAAGCCACGTTTGAGGCTGATCGCTTTCCTATTCCGATATCTCGCAACCTTGTACGAGTCTGGATCTTGAGCTCCCCACGTAGCATCATGACCGAAAACGCGGGCATAACGAATGATGCAGACGCTGCTGCACAACGAGCCAGCGAACAGGCACGCCTTAGAAAAGAGCGTCGTGAGGCTAAGCTCAAAGCTGGCGGGTCAGCGCGACTGGACAAGATCACTGGGATGAGTGGGCGTCCCAAGACCGGTGCGTCCCCCCTAGCCTCACGCCTCATGGACAATAATCGCTAAGACAGATTGTGTAGACTTCGATGCGCCGCCGCAGACCAACGCCGAAGCCGATCTCGACAAAGCCACAGCCGCCGCTGCCGCAGCATCTCAAGCACCTGCCCCGTCAGCTACAGACGGCGATCCAGAAGAAGTAGACATCTCTACCTCAGAACACTTCTACAAGCCCAACACAACGGCACGGTCACAGCGTAATGCACCTTCGCCAGCCGCCGGCCAGGAACCACAGATGTCGGAAGATGCGTTGCGGCAGATGATGATGGGCTTCGACCCCGCAGGTGCACAAGGCGGCCAAGGCATGCCTAATCCATTTGGCGGTGCACCTGGTGCGAACGGCGAGGAGGACCCTATCATGAAGATGATGAGCCAAATGATGGGCGGAGCAGGCGGTCCAGGGGGTTCACCATTTCCGGGAATGAATGGCATGCCGGATCTTTCCAACCTGACTGGCCAGGCAGCCCAGAAGCCAGTAGACTTTTACACAGCATTATGGCGTCTCCTCCACGCCATTGTTGCCATAGGTCTCGGCCTCTACATCACCACCCTCACCCCCTTCACCGGTACGAAAGTTGAGCGAGACCACGCTTCCCTAGCGGAGATAAAGGAGCATGAACACGAGAAGCAGATGTTCTTCTGGGTATTCGCCACCGCAGAGGCCTGCTTATTGACAACAAGGTTCTTTCTGGACAAAGGGAGGGCGCCGCCTGGGGGCATCGTGTGGACCGTGATTGGATTCTTGCCGGAGCCATTCAAAGGGTATGTTGAGGTTATGGCGAGGTATGGGCAGATTTTCACAACTGTGAGATCGGATATTCTGGGTTGTATGTTTGTTTTAGGAGTTTGCTACTGGCTGAGGGCGTGATACCGACGCTCCAGAACCACACCCACACTGAATACTTGATGGAGGCCGTCATTACAGAGGAGCGATAAACAAAACACCCTTGCTTGTATTCCTAAATGATGTCTCGCTGTGATGTATGTTCTTACAGTATCTGGAAAACTCCAGAGGTGCATTCCGCCCGCTCAGTATGCATGTATGATGCCCTCAAGGTATAGTACAGCACCGAAAGCGGAAAATCATTGTCTCATGACTGCTCCGAGCAGACCGCCGAGCACGCCCCTGACTCTTTTCTGGTTCTCGAGAACACACGTCATGATCACCGCCGCGCTTGCTGCGAACAAGACGCTTTCCCTCCACTGCTTCTCGATTGGGTATCGCCTTGGAACGATCGTTGCCAGTGCCCGAGGTGCCACGAACAAGGCCATGTCCTTTCTCCTGCTCGCCGTCTCAATGAGGACACTCCAACCACAGAGAGCACAGCCTGTGCCCACGCAAAGGCCTCCATCAATGCGCTGCCGGCTTTGCGTATCCTTGCCGACAAGGTGCGGTCCAACTCTACTCCGACCGAGACAGACGCCATAGTAGAACAGCGTGATGAATGTTCCTAGGAAGGCCGAAGACCTGGCCGCTGACAGGAATGCCAGCACGAAGTTCTTCTTCGACGGCCTTCTCAGCTTGAAAGCCAACGCCAAAGGGAGGTACGTGTACATCGACCACTTCCAACTCCTCACGAATCGACTGACAGCATGCCACTCACAGTTAGGTCCACAACCCATATGAACAATCTCGCATGGGAATGGGATCGCTTTCTGGGGATCGCCCCAGTGTGGGGGCATGTCAAAGTCGACACACATGCTCCCCAAAAGATTGGCAACCCCGGTGTCTTCTCCGTACACCAACTCTCTGAACTTGCACTTCCTCAGCGCTTCTATGAGGCGTAGATCGACGGACGCTGCGGAAGTGATCCATTTGTTGTAGCTCTGGGGGAGGTTTTGGGGATAGTAGAACCAAGACCACATTATGAACGCGCATGACAGGGAGAAGACAGCAGGGTCGACCATGTTGGTGATTAGTTGCTCGGTTGGCGTCCAGTTAGCTGATGCCTTGCGGCGGGCGCGGTGCTGAGACCAGAGCTCGCCGACTATCACGTCCAGAGCCCTGGTTGCCGTAAACAGGGTAAGGTCGAGAGTTCGTCCGCCAAGCTGGATGAGACGCGGTTCGGGATAGGGGTTGTGAGGATCAGCCCCTTTCGTTGTCCATTTTGTATAACCTGGGCTTTGCTTGGAATGGAGGAGTTGCATGCCGAACCATGCTGACGTGAAAGTTGCTATCCATCGTGCAAGCCTAATAAGGGTATCAGCCAGATCATGACAGTTCGCGGCTTTGCCATACCTTAAGCGTCCAGTCCTGTGCAGCCCCTGAGCTATACGTTTGAGGAGGGCTCCTAAAGGACCCTGTAACAATGTGCTTCCTCCGGCAAGAACAGCACAAAACGTGGGAAATCGCTGAAGCTCGAAACCTACCCGTATTATATTCAAAGCTTGCTTCCGGAAGGTGGAGGAATCCGTGTCTTGCCCCTGAGACAAGCGCCTCCTTTTGCGTCGCGTCAGCCGTTGCAGAATGAGCGTCAACAGCCTTGGCCCAACGGCTGAAGCATAACCAAAGGCGTAAGCCTTCACAGCAGGCCTTAAAGCAGGCGGGATAACGGAAAGATTTAGTGTACCGCCGGCATTGCTGTTGCGGACTGTGATGCTACCGCCGAGCCCCTGTCGGGTCTGCAGATCCGGGGCCATGGCGGGTTGATTAGACTAGAGGTCGCATTCAGCACACCCACCCGGTTAGAGTGCGAGGGCCGCGGGCAGGGCGCGATGCGTCTCTCTATTCAGCCGGACTGCTGGAGGCGAGATGATGAAAACCGGAGGCTGTGAAGCACGGCTACGATTCTGCTGATGAAGGGATGGAAGCTGAGGGCGTCACGGGATTGGCTGAGTCAGCCGGGCCTGCACCTCGGTAGCAGCCACATGTGAAAGTCGACAGCCCAGCGCTCTATGATTTCCTTCATAAAGTGCGGAATGCTGTTTCGGCATCGTCGTGAGCTTGTGAAGCTCATTTACTTGTCAAGATCTTCAGCACCGCCGTCTGTGCACGATTGGGCACCAAGAGGATCCTCTCGCTCCGCTGTTACGGAGCTTTTGCTGCGATCACATCGAGATGCGCATCGTTGCCAAAGTCCTGGGGCGGGAAATGTGTTCAAGATATCCAAATTGTCAATAACCGGAGAGGTCGGGAGTCGAGAGGCGAGCTGTCGAGCTATCTAGCTGTTGACCTTTGAGCCGTGCACTGCGTGACGTTGGCCAATTATACAGTAGCTAAGTAGTCGGTATGACTCCCACGCCGGACGGCGAGCAGACAAGGCCTGAGACTACTCGCCGGATTGGAGGAGGAGGGGGAGTTGGAGGGGAGGGTTACCTAGCCCTCAGGCAGCGCACGGTTGAAGCTGGAGCTTAACGATTGGCTGACAGCAGAGCTAAAGGTTGCTCTAGGCTGCGGCCTCACTAAAGCATCGGCGGATACAGGTGATTCAACCGCTGGGAATTCCGATCAGATCAGCGGGAGGGGCAATGGAGAGCGCTGTTGCCGTGGCGGGGGGAGACGAATTGATTAATCAGACCCCACCTGCTGTTCTTGGTTGATCCTGTTTCGACCGCGATTTTTTTCTCATGGTGCCAAGATATTGGTGGGGCTTTTTGGGCCAAAGTCTCGCAGAGGCTGATGGGAGCGTCATGGCAACGGTGAAGGATAATACTACGATACGGCACTTGACTCACTTTTCCCTAAACAATACAACATCAAGTCTACGACAGCTATCAAATCTCGGCGAGCCGTCTTGATCCCGTCCTGATCGAGCCAGTCATTGCCGCTGGAGGCGAGTCGACGTCAAACCTCAACCTGCAACGCGGGGCCATAAAACTTCAACCCCGCTTCTTCTTCTCTTCTCGCATCCCACCTCACCACCAATTTTTTCCTCACACACCAACAAGGCACTTGAGCCAGGTAACCAAACAATACCGCCAAGATGGTCAAGTAAGTCAACCTCGACCCTTCAGAACCGCGCAGGCAGATGGAGCGAGCTCTCGCGCTTCCGGCGATGCCCTCATTTTCGACACTCGACGCCTGCGCGATGCCCTGCTCCCATCTGTCCCTTTGCCCCCGGAGATAAGCTCCGTGTACGTCCATCTGGCTGACATACGCCTTCACCAACAGCTTCACGGTCGACGAGGTCCGTCAGTTGATGGACAAGCCTACCAATGTCCGTAACATGTCCGTCATTGCCCACGTCGACCACGGCAAATCCACCTTGACCGACTCCCTGCTGTCCAAGGCCGGTATCATCTCCACCGCAAAGGCTGGTGATGCCCGTGCCACTGATACCCGTGCCGACGAACAGGAGCGTGGCATCACAATCAAATCGACTGCCATCTCCCTGTACTCCTACCTCGAGAACGAGGAGGAGGTGAAGGACATCGTTGGCCAGAAGACCGACGGCCTCGAGTTCTTGATCAACCTCATCGACTCGCCCGGTCACGTTGATTTCTCCTCCGAGGTTACCGCTGCTCTCCGTGTCACTGATGGTGCTCTCGTTGTCGTCGACACCGTCGAGGGTGTTTGCGTCCAGACCGAGACCGTCCTGCGCCAGGCTCTTGGTGAGCGTATCAAGCCTGTTGTCATCATCAACAAGGTCGACCGTGCTCTTCTCGAGCTCCAGGTCTCCAAGGAGGACTTGTACCAGTCCTTCGCCCGTACCGTCGAGTCCGTCAACGTCATCATCTCGACCTACTTCGACAAGGTCCTCGGTGACGTCCAGGTCTACCCCGACAAGGGTACCGTCGCCTTCGGTTCCGGTCTCCACGGCTGGGCCTTCACCATCCGCCAGTTCGCCATGCGTTACTCCAAGAAGTTCGGTGTCGACAAGAACAAGATGATGGAGCGTCTCTGGGGTGACAACTACTTCAACCCCCACACCAAGAAGTGGACCAAGAACGGCACCTACGAGGGCAAGACGCTCGAGCGTGCCTTCAACCAGTTCATCCTGGACCCCATCTTCAAGATCTTCAACGCCGTCATGAACTTCAAGAACGACGAGATCACCACTCTCCTCGACAAGCTCCAGCTCAAGCTTTCCACCGAGGACCGCCAGAAGGAGGGCAAGCAGCTCCTCAAGGCCGTCATGCGTACCTTCATTCCCGCCGCCGACGCCCTTCTCGAGATGATGATTCTCCACCTTCCTTCTCCTGTCACCGCCCAGAAGTACCGTGCTGAGACTCTCTACGAGGGTCCCATGGACGATGAGGCTGCCATTGGTATCCGTGACTGTGACCCCAAGGGTCCCCTCATGCTCTACGTCTCCAAGATGGTGCCCACCTCCGACAAGGGTCGTTTCTACGCCTTTGGTCGTGTCTTCTCCGGTACCGTCAAGTCTGGTATCAAGGTCCGCATCCAGGGTCCCAACTACGTCCCTGGCAAGAAGGACGACCTGTTCATCAAGGCCATTCAGCGTACCGTTCTGATGATGGGTGGCAAGGTCGACCCCATCGACGACATGCCCGCTGGTAACATTGTTGGTCTCGTTGGTATTGACCAGTTCTTGCTCAAGTCTGGTACCCTCACCACCTCCGACACTGCCCACAACCTGAAGGTCATGAAGTTCTCCGTCTCTCCTGTCGTGCAGCGCTCCGTCCAGGTCAAGAACGCCCAGGACCTTCCCAAGCTTGTTGAGGGTCTCAAGCGTCTCTCCAAGTCCGACCCCTGCGTCCTGACCTACACCAACGAGTCTGGTGAGCACGTCGTTGCCGGTGCCGGTGAGCTGCATCTCGAGATTTGCTTGAACGATCTCATGAACGACCACGCTCAGGTCCCTCTCACCATCTCCGACCCTGTCGTCCAGTACCGTGAGACTGTCAGTGGCAAGTCCTCCATGACCGCCCTCTCCAAGTCTCCCAACAAGCACAACCGTCTCTACATGGTTGCTGAGCCCATCGACGAGGAGCTGTCGCTGGCTATTGAGAACGGCAAGGTTAGCGCCCGTGACGATTTCAAGGCCCGTGCTCGTGTTCTTGCCGACGACTTCGGCTGGGATGTCACCGACGCCCGCAAGATTTGGTGCTTCGGTCCCGATGGCCAGGGAGCCAACTTGCTGGTTGACCAGACCAAGGCCGTCCAGTACCTCAACGAAATCAAGGACTCCGTTGTCTCCGGTTTCCAATGGGCCACCCGCGAGGGTCCCGTTGCTGAGGAGCCCATGCGTTCCGTCCGCTGGAACATCCTGGATGTCACCCTTCACGCTGATGCTATTCACCGTGGTGGTGGTCAGATCATCCCTACTGCTCGTCGTGTCCTGTACGCTTCCGCGCTCATGGCCGAGCCGTCTCTTCTCGAGCCCGTCTACCTCGTCGAGATTCAGGTCCCCGAGAACGCCATGGGTGGTGTCTACGGTGTCCTGACCCGCCGTCGTGGTCACGTCTTCCAGGAGGAGCAGCGCCCCGGTACTCCTCTCTTCAACATCAAGGCCTACCTGCCTGTCTTGGAGTCCTTCGGCTTCAACGGCGATCTCCGTGCCGCCACCTCCGGCCAGGCCTTCCCTCAGTCCGTCTTCGACCACTGGCAGGTCCTGCCCGGTGGCTCTCCTCTGGACAACACCTCCAAGGTCGGCCAGATTGTCACCGAGATGCGCAAGCGCAAGGGTATCAAGGTCGAGGTGCCCGGTGTCGAGAACGTGAGTCAACCCTTCAGATGTAACCAGGTCAGCACGCTAACAAATTGCAGTACTACGACAAGCTGTAAACACCCCCCTTATGTGTCGATAGAAGCAGCATTAGTGCCACCATGGGCACGATACCTCAACAGGCGCCTCGCAATGATATTGGAAACTTGCGTGGGTCTGATAGAAGAGCTCTCCATGACAGCGCATCGAGTTCGTTGTCAATGACAAGCGACGACAAGACGAAGAAAAGATATGAGGGCTGAATGAGACCATAATAGGGGTTGCCTCGTATGGCTTTTCGTGTAGTTACGCCGATAGTGGAAACACGATCAGAATGATGAATGTTTACGTTCAAGTGTGGTGCCTCGTGATTGTTCCAGTGACGCGCGGAGATCTCCGGCCCCGTTTGTGCATTCGCACGATGCTGACCCAGTCGGCCAGCTACCGTCTGAGCTTGACAATAAATACTTGCCTACAAAGTTATGTATGATTAAAACCGCGAATACTGGCAGACGCGAGCCTGTTTTCTCCTACCTTTCCTTGACAATGTTCGATGTTAGTCAGCTTGGACGTCACTGGAGAACCACAAAAAAGTTGAGACGAACGACGGCAATACTCTTGCACGGTCCGGCTCGCATCTGACCCCGACGCTATCAGCGCGTCTTGTTGGTTGACGAGCTCTTCTTCGTGACGCTCTTCTATTCTCCCCATTGCTTCAATATTACGACTTCCGCCTGATCGCGCTTCTCTCCCCAAATCCACTTCCCTCGAGCTCCAAACTCGATGCGCCCCTCCAACCCGCCCTCACCATGCTCTTCCCCGAAGAAGACGCGCCGCTGTTGAAGAACTGGATCGTCAAACGTATAGAAGACACCTCCGACGCCGACTCCGAAGTCCTTGCCGAGTACATCATCGCCCTCCTCAAGCATGAAGGCACCAAGGACGAAGTGCGGAAGCTATGCGAGGCGGAGATACCAGATTTCCTGACGGAGGACCCAAAGGTGTTCCTAGATGACGTTTTTAAGGCGATTACTTGGAAGAGCTACGTCCCGGGAGCGGCACCGCCGCCACCACAGAAGGCGCAAGCTTGGCAAACTCAACAGCAACAGCAGCATCAAGGGGAACAGTTGGGGGGCTCTGGGGGTGGATGGAATGGCAATGGTGCAAGCCATGGGTCTCGAAAAAGAGGCTATAAGGATTTTGATGCTCCGGCGGAGGAGCGATATCCACTGAACGATTACCGGCCGTCCAAGAACGCGAGATTCAATGCTCCAGAGCCCATGCATATTGACGGGAACCCGAGCGCCCACCCGCCTCATTCTATGCCCACACAATCCTTCGAAATGCAAGACCAGATGCAGCGATTCATGGAAATGAATATGCAAATGCAACAAAACTGGCCCCACCTCTTTCAAGATCACGGACATGGTGGACGAAGAAAGAAGAACCGCCGATGTAGAGACTTCGATACGAAAGGGTATTGTGCCAGGGGAGCTGATTGCAAGTTTGAGCACGGACATAGCGGGAACTTTCTGCCATCCATGGGAAATATAGGTGAAGGTACGATAACCCCGTTGCGAGAGTCTGCTGTGTGATGGGAATTCTACAATGCGGCAGTGCAACTCCTGGTTGCGAGCCACAGGCCTTTGTTCCCAACCATCAACTTCAGACCGTAACATTGGCGGCCATCCTTTGCTGGATACTCTGGTACGAGCTTTGCTAACATAGAGAAACCAGATTATAACCCAGAAGACCCAAACATCACCCTCGCCGACCCTCGGAACCAGATGGCGCCTTGGATGATGCCACCACAATTCCCTCCCCCACGAGGTCGTGGGTCTAAGAGAAAACGCGGTCAAGGACGGCGAGGCGGATCGCGAGCCCCCTTTTCTATGGAGGGGCCTGAAACGGACACGTCCAAAAGCACCATCGTTGTCGAGAACATCCCGGAAGAGAACTTCGAAGAAGAACAGGTGCGCGCCTTCTTCGCGACGTTCGGCAACATTGAGGACGTATCAATGCATCCGCACAAGCGTCTGGCTGTCGTCAAGTACGATTCTTGGGATGCTGCTAACGCCGCATACTTGAGCCCAAAAGTCATTTTTGATAATCGCTTCGTCAAAGTCTATTGGTACAGAGACGATTCTCAAATTCGACCGTCGCACCATGAGGATAACGACACCAACGAGCCAGAAGCCGAGCCGTTTGATCCTGAGGAGTTCGCGAGGAAGCAAGAGGAAGCCCAAAAAGCTTACGAAGAGAGAGAGGCCAAGCGCGCCGAGCTGGATTCTCAACGCCAAGAGCTCGAGAGGAAGCAGCAAGAGCTGTTGTCACGCCACCGGGAAGAGAGTGCGAAATTGCAAAGTAAATTACTATCAAAGACCTCGTCCCCCGAAACCGACACCAACCCTCTGCGCGCACAGCTAGCTCTACTGGAACAAGAGGCGAAAATGCTGGGTATTGATCCTGATGCCGCCTCTACCATGGATGACGAACTATCCATGTCCTCGTGGCCGACGAGCAGGGGCGGTTGGCGAGGACGAGCCCGTGGGAGAGGCCGAGGTAGGGGCAGGGGCAGGGGACGAGCTAGTCTGAGGGGGGTAGATGATAGGCATGCGGCCTACAGTCGGTATAGTCTCGATTTGAGGCCAAGGAGGGTTGCGATTTCGGGAGTGGACTTTACGGATTCGAAGAGGGAAGAGCTGTTGAAGCAATTCCTCTTGGTACGTTCTCTGCCTCATCAGAGCAAGAACTCGCTAACAAAGAAACAGACACTCGGCGATTTTGACACTGTGGAGCCAAGCAACGCGTCAACAGTAGTCACCCTCAAGGACCGCAAGACTGCGGAAAGGCTGTATGTGTCCCTCAACGGCAAGTCGTTGCCAGAGGTGGAAGGCGAGTTGTCGTGCGAGTACTTGCCCAACCTCCCCGGTGCTGCTTCAGGAAGTGAGGAGACCGGCAACGGTTTCGGGGTTGTGGCCCATTACTCGTCGCTGTCAGGCTCCGGGGATGGAGACGGACGGTTGGAGCCTGGCTTGGACGCAGGACACGACGCGATGGACACCGGACCGACAGGCAGCTCAACATCACCCAGATCGGGGGCGGTCGGACGGGGGCCGGGAGGTGGAGCAGGGGAGGGGATGATGGGTGGCGGCTCGATGGGGCAGAATAACATTGTTTCCGATGAGGATGCTGGAAGCGAGGAGGGCGAAGTCGAGAGCACTCAGAGAAGAGCCGAGGATGACGATGCTTACTGATGCTAGTGAGCTTACGGAGCTCGAGTTGGTCGGCAGTGATCGTGGTGGCTGTGTGAGCGTTGCGCCCTTCACGGAGGGATCCAAGGGACGGCCCTAGATATATGGAATGGGGGAGGTTGATTCACGCATATGATACCCAATTTCTACTTTCACGACCTACCTTGAGTCTGTCCGGCAAAAAGCCGTGAGGACGAGGCGTTCTGGCCGCTCGCTGAGCTGCCGTGCGTCTGTAGCAGACGACGGGGGTGATTCAGACGCTAGTCAGCTGTCAGGGGCATGATCGCGACAGGAGGAGGCCCTGATAGTGTGGGCGTGTGCGATATATGTAACTAATGTGATTAAAGATCAGACGTATGAGGCATCTTGGACTGAGAAACATCAGAAACATCGTGCTACATGTCAGGGCTCAAACCGGATGGCGAGGTGGTACAAAGACATGTCTGTTCGCCAGATCACTCGGCTTCAAGGGCACCGTAGGTTGACCATGGCACACAGCACATGGTGGTCTCTCGTCTTTTTGTAACTACATCGGTAGTGCTTGGTAGGTCCCCCCTCATCCCAAGAAAAGGGTGTATACCCCCAACACCCACCCTCCCTCCTCCTGACGCTTTACGCACCATCATTTACCTGGCCGTAAAACCCCCACATCCTCATTTTTCAGATCCCCCTCACGTAATTTCTAAAGTATAAATGAGACTCCCCCGGGCGCATGGTTCGGGTATCGTTGAGATATTCAATAGCAAAAAAGAGCCGTGGGAGTCGAAGAGAAGGCCCTCGTAGTGAGGGTCGAATGTGTCGTCATGTTAAATAGTTAGACGTGATCGCGGTGTTGGATCTCATGCGCTTCGTGTTGTTGATGGTAGGTGTTTTGACTTTTGTGTAGATGCCGAAATCATTTCGCTGTCGTAAGGCTTCTAGCCCTTTTCGTGATGGACGCCAGTGTCAAGGACCGTCTTTTTGTTGAAAAAGACGTCGTCATACCATGGTCAAAACGCCCGCCCAATGCCAAGACAAGTAGGAAAAACATAACAAGAAGTGTAAAGTAAAGCCTTGCGGTGTGCAATGACTAGATTACAAAGTGTTGCCTAAGCGGGGACAGCCTGGGGGGTGGCTTCGTTGCCGTTGGCTGCGGCAGGCTCTTCAGAGTGGTTGCCATTGGTCTTAGTGCCAGCAGTGAAGGGCTTCTCGAAAGCATCACGCTCAAGCTCTAGGCCGTCAAAGATCTTGAAGACGGTGGTGCCGTCGTGGAAGTCGTTGTTGACTGTCATTTTGTTAGCCGAAGCTGCATTCCTCGGTGGAGGGTACTTACCAATGTTGACCAGGTGCCAGTCTTGCATGATGCTCTCGATGGCCTTACGGCTCGGCGAGTCAGCATCGTAACACTTGGCCCAGTCCATGCCTAGCGAGAAGGCCTCGTCCCTCCAAGCGAGGAAGCTGACACTCTCAACGATAGTGGGCTGTACAATCTCCTTGCCTGGGAAGACGCCCCACGTAACAGCGTTGGGGCTGTCGGCTGGGGCGTTCGTGGCGAGGTCACCAGTCTTTGTGACAGCGTAGTATGTGAGCTCGGGGTTGCTGCTCACGCGTTCCATGATGATGGGGAAGAGCTTGGGGTGAACGAGAACCTCGAGGTACGACTTTTGGTACACGTAGCCAGGATTGGGGCCCCAGCCATACACCTCATGGTTTGATTTAACGCCGTTGACGGCCGGCTGTGAGTTGATGGTCAGGAGTCCTCGCTTGTTCAATGCTTCGAGGTCATTCTTGATGGCGTCAGACTCGGTAGTGAGAGGGGTCTCACTCCAAGGCAGAGAGTCCACCTTCTTGTTCAAGTAAGAGCAGAAGAGTTCGGCGATGTCCTTGATGGATTGCGGCTCTCCCCATTTCTTGCGGTTAGCCTCGTTAGTCCCTGGAAGACCGATTCCGTAGGCATCCAACTCTCCGAAAGCGGGAGAACGCGAGTCACCCCAGCGACCGTTGGGAAACTCGTCCCAGTCTTGGGTACGCATGATGTAGGCCTTCTGACGGTTCCGCCAAAAGATGGGGCGGACATCCTCGTCGCGGCGGTTCAGAGCTTTGGAAGGCTTCCATGGCAGTGCCTGCTTGAAGGGCTTCTCAGCGGTAGGCGCCCAACCAAGCTCCTCGAGAACCAGGCGTGTAGCTTGGGCAAGGTTCATGGTATAGAAATGCAGATGGAAAATGCCGTTGGCGAGCAGCTTCCGGCACATATCAGCCACAAGCGTCTTGCCCACCTCCCTTACGGCATTGTCATCGTTCTTGATGGGCTCCAGCTTGTCCAGGAACTCCTGAGGGATCTTGCAATTCATGTGCTTCGCTCTCCGCAGGAAGCTAGCGTATGTGGCAATAGGCATGATTCCAGGCAGGATGGGCAGCGTAATACCCCATTGTCGGACCTTCTTCACCCATCGGATGAAGTTGTCGCCGTCGTAGAACATCTGAGTAACAATGAAAGAGGCACCGGCGTCGGCTTTCTCCTTCAAGTGGTCGAGCAATTGATCTTCGTCCTTGTTGTCGTCGCATCCCTCAGGATACCCAGCAATGCCAATGTCGAAGTGATCGCCGTATGCTTTCCGGATGTGCTTGACAAGATCGCGAGCGTATTGGTAACCGTCCTCGGCTGCAGTCCACTTCTCCTGCTCCCTGGGCGGGTCACCGCGTAGGGCAAGAATGTTGGTGCAGCCAGCCTTGTAAGCCTTGTCCAGGGCATCGTCAACCATCTCCCGACCCATGTCGGTGCAAGTCAGGTGCATGCACGTCTCCAGACCGTAGACGGCCTGGGCTTGCAGGACCATCTCGCAGGTCAACTCAGCACTCCGGCCACCGGCGCCCCATGTGATGTCGATGAACTTGGGCGCAAAGTTGTACATGCGGTCCATGCGTTCGTACAGGTTCTGTACACCCTGCGCGGTCTTGGGTGGGAAGTACTCGAAGGAGAAGGACGGCGAGCCCTCCGCCTGAGCATCGGCGAGGAGGTCTTTGATGTGCATTTTGTCGGTGTGCTCGGAGGGAAGATCGGAGGAGCGTTCGTGGGGTTACCGAGTTCGCGAAAAGCAGGGCATGCAGAGGCAAGAAGCGTGGTCTGCGTAGGTTCTCAGACCGGAGGAGATGTCTACCAAGAGAGTTAGCCGGCCGATTGAGACGCACTTGGAACGAGTTTGAAGGATTGGAGCAAGGACGGTGCGGGAGGCAGCAGGACGACGACCCCGAAATCGTGCTATGACCCCTCGATGGTGGGGTTCGCGGGATCTTTTTTTTTCAACTCACACCGTAGGGAAAGTATCTGACGCAGGAAAAGATGTCACTCTTGCGACGACAGTCTCGAAGAGCACTCAATGAGTCCAATGCGCCGAGGATAGCTGAAAAAGAGGTGGTATGAAGGGGAGAATGAGGTATTAGAAGAGGAAGAGAGGGACGAGAGAGTCGAGGCGGCAGAGGCTCCGTAGGTTGGTGGGACGGGATGAGATCTCCAGTGGAGGAGAGCACTGTCAGGGACTGCGGTACCAAGGTACGTTGGTAAGACCACTATTCCCACGATCTGGCGGCAGTTGGTGTCCGGTTCTGGTCGTCTGACTGGCCAGGCTGGCACCAGACAAGTCTCGCACTAACGCTTGGCGAGGTCCACTGGCTCACAGCAAGCATTTGGGGCGCCGTTGCCGGCCCTCCTGAAATTCGACTCTCCACGTTGGCTGTCTAGCATCGTGGCTGGCCTCAATCTGCCCACAATGACCCTCTTGGGGTTGACGACAGAGGTAGCGAGTGGGAATGGCTGTTCACAGAAGACATAGCATTTGGGCAGCCCCAGAGCGTAACCAGCCAAGGTAACCGAATATAATACTAACTCACCCCCACACTCTCTGCACTCAGCACACCCTCTTCTGCCCCTCCATCGGACAATCTGCCAGCGACCATGACGCCAACAACAGGGGGGGGCCTCTACTCTTACAGGATTAATGGCTCACCTCATACCGCGGTGCCTTCAGTCTAGCTCTGAATCGTGAGGGGATCATCAGTCATGCTTGTGACCATTGACTACGGCCGGACAGGCAGCATCATACATGCAGACGTGCAGCCCTGAGCCACTCCCATCATCGCCCATCCAAGGGGAGCTGTATAATAGAGGCTCAACACCACGACAGCGTAAGATCTGTAGACTCCTTTCCCTTCAAGCGTGGTTTTGGGGCACAACGAACGACGTAGGAGTTCATCGACACAACTTCCGTCCTTCTTCTGCTTTCCAAACCCGAAAGCCTTCCTCATGATCAATTGCGGCACCAACCCCTACAACCGTACCTCTAGTCAGACCCGCTCCCCACGGCGTACGCTTGGCCGTTACATTCGATGTATGGTACTTTGTACAGAACCTTCCGGAGCCACACATGCGTACCACTGTGAACAGCTGCCGCCACTTGGGACACAAGACGTCGGTTCACTGCCGTTCACCGGTCTGTCAGCCCACACAGGTTTTGGCCATTTGCATCGGTCACACAACGTCGCGTCGTTCGCAGGAACCGGATACTCTGTCTGACTTGCCATGTGACCTCTCGGTCGGCTCGGGTGCTCATTCGATGTGTAAGCACATGCTGTGAAGCACAGATGAAGTGATCTTTGCAAGGATACCAATTCAGCATCGCGGGCCGAGGCAAGACTCGGAAGACACAGAAGCTAACCCACAGGCACTGACCCTCTTCAGGTCTTCTTCAACTGAGGAGGTGTCAGAGGAGGCGCCCCTCTGAGCTCCCTCCACCGGTTACTATTCTCAACGATCTCCCCGTCAAACAAAAACCACCATCGCTCGAACAACACTTGACCAACCTCCCAACTCCCGGCATCACAAGGATCGTCTCCATAGATCCGCACTCCCTCGCTTCCGTCCTCGAGAGCGTACACGAAATTTACAAGACACATCGGTCCCCTGGCCACAGGCGGCCTCGCTTCATCCGGCAGCGCCAGAAGCATCAAGATCCTATCCCTCGCGCTTGGCCACGGCAGGAGATCGAAGGTTGGGTGGTGTGGTACCGTCTTTTGAGAAGGTGTGGGCTGCCAATTTTTCGGTAAAGAGGATGATGGCGTTCCGAGTCCGAGGTTGAAGGGTGACAGACAATCCATGCTCCAGATAGTAGTGGTATCGCAGCCCAGTCGGGCGCATATGCGAATGAGGCCCTTCAATATGGTGAGTTCGTGAACAGGGAGCAGGTAGCTGTCGGAGAAGCTGAAGTTGGGGTCTGAGATCGAGGTGCTGGAGGACGAGGAGCTGAACGAAGGCGATGAGCTTGCAAATGAGAACGGCTCCGGCTCAGCAAGTGAAGAGAAATTGAAGGCGTTGAATAGAGGCCCTGTTTGCTCGGATGTAAACTCTTGTAACGGGGCTAATGTTGACGCCTTTGGTATAAGTGACGAGAGATCTTGCTCGTTGAAAGTGCCCCAGTCCATACTCGCACTCAGGTCCAAGTCCATTAGGGCGACTCCGTCTTCTGTAGACGGATGCGAGTTTGCAGGTGAAGTCCCCGAGATTGACGCGCTGGCCAGCTCGGTTTCGTCACCAGACTCTAATAAAGTAGACTCTGCCTCTAGGACTCGCGGTGACGCCGTCGCTTTCCCCTCGCCCGCCTTGCCTTGCGCTTTCAGCCGCTCCAGTCGTTTGCGGTCGCGATACCTTCTTTGGGCCAAAACATTGAGCACTCGTTTTCTTTCAGCTGCATCCTCCTCAATGTCCGGTACATCGAGGACCGGCGCTGGTTTGTGTATCCGTTGTCGCGTTCGTGGCTTGCCAACGCCAGCACCGGTGGAGGAGGCTACGGGCGATGGTGTCGTCGAAGCCATGGTTGGTTGTGACTTGTTTCGCTCACTCGCCATTTGCAACTGCAATGTTGGCAGTCTGACTAGGCAAACGTTTCTATTTCGATACTCAAGTTCTTGTTGAGATACTCGAATAGAGGGGAAAGAAGCAAATCGACACAGAACTGGGGACCGTGTGGGTTTTATCCTAAGGTGAATCTATCGTCGCGGCGTAAGCATAACGCTCTGGATCGCTTACACGAGCTGGCACTGTTCTGGACCATAACGGATATCAAGTACCCGGCTTCCGGTGTGCGTCTGGGGACGCTCGAAGTAACGAGCATCTAAATCCCACTATGGCGGTTCGTTAATACAGTGCGACACACTGTACATGTTCAGCTCCTTCAGCTGGCTGTTGATACGAACCCTATTCGACAAATCCAAGCAGGATCGAATCGTTTCGTGTTTCGTATCGTTCAACAACAGCGTTCTTATATAGACTCTTCGAGCTTGTCCAAGTTTAGAAGGCATGGCGTCAAAGGGATCACTCAACACGGGAGATCGTGAAATAGAGATGGGTCTTGCGCTGTGGAACAAATTTCGACACGATACGAGATAAGTTGGTGCCTCATGAGAGACTGAGAGGTAGTTCTGAGGTTGAGGTTTTTGCAAGAGCAAGGAGGACGACGCCGCTTCTCGAGGGAAGAGGAGCGCTCCTCTTATACGCCTGCAGGGGAGCAGGGGTTTAGCAGCATTACCCCTAAGCATAATAGGTAGGCATGAGGCAAACCACTCTGATCGCCCCAGCATTACCGCTGGCAAAGATCAATCTCAAAATCCTTTTCGGCACTTTGATTGTCTCACACTCAGGCTAAGAACATGTTGAAAGCTCGATGAAGACTCCTCGAATGTCTGACAGTCTCGGGTCAGGGACACAGCATTAATCTTCAAGCTTCTTGAAGCGGGATAAGACACATAAAAGCCTGATCGTTATTTACACTGCCTAATTCTAAGCACTAAATATATAATCCATCCCTCATCAGTCGCCAGCAAGCCTCTACAGAGCAATCGAGCCACTGGCGCCTGTCTCGAGTCAAAGATGGATGTGACAGCATCATCGACCGTTACACATCGTCAAATGGCTTGTGATGGCTGCCCAGTTGTGCTCATTCCTTTTCTAGTTGTCAACTTCATATTGCTGTTCTCAGTTTACAATAAGAATGGCAGGTAGTTGTTCCTTCCTCATCTTCCCGGCCATTCACTCCTTTCTCCTGAATCTTGTCCATATTGTTTGCAGTATTGGCCTCCTCCTCCTCCTTCTTCTTCTTCTTCTTCTTAGATCGAACATCTTACCTCAGCGCTTCTGCACCAAAGACCTTTAAGGTTGTTGACTTCGACTCTTGGAATTTGGATTGTTGACGCTCTTACAACACCAACACCCACTCTGCAAACTGTCACGATGCAGCACTCTCTCCCCTTCCGCCCCCTACGAGGTCGACGTCAATCGGCTTCACTGGATCCACGGATTTCTTCCTGGGACGACCGTCACTCAAGTAATCAAATCCAACTTGTTTCTCAAGAGAAGCTTCGACCACCTGTGAGGAACCAGCGCAACCAGAACACGCCTCCTCGAAGGCAGCTCCGCGACCGTACATTCTCCGTTAAGCTTGCAAGCCTCCGTGAGCGCAGCAACGAGACAAGCACCAGCGAGGGGCCACTCCAGGCCCTCCCCGCGAGCTTCTTCAACTGGAATGGAAGCTTGCAAGACTATATTGACGCAAAAGACGGCGGTATTGTGGCGAAGAAGACGGGGGCCGATCCTCACATCGCGGAGTTGCAGGAGCGATGTGCTGAGCGTTTAGGCGAGAAAGGCGGTGACTTGAATTTGAACATTTTCAAGCCCAGCGATAAGGACACCTCGAAAACTAACTCGAGGGGGCATATGCGACTAGTGAGTAGCTCTTCCTCGACATACGATGGTGGCGGTTCGATGTCTGCCCCCCTTGCTCCCGGCACTATGTCACCACCTCACCACGGCACGATGAACTTGAAAGATTTGGAGAAGTACAGTCGAGCGAATGATCGTTTGTCGAACCTTCGATCTGACTCGGACTCATTAGGGAGCGGTGGCGAGGATATTCGTGGGGCTGCTGAAGACGCCGCTGAGGTGGCACAAGGATGGGAGGCCATTCTCTCGAGCAGACCAAAGAAACCCCCCTTTCTTGACGACAAGAATCACAGTCCCAGAATCTTTACCCACGACTGGAGGCAAGACATGCTCCCCGATCGTCCCCAAAGCACCGAATTTTGGCGACAGTACGACGGGGCACACTCCCCTCAGAAGCACACGGCGCAGAACAGCACTGACACCACTTCTGTCACCGAGATCTCTGTCCCCACCAATAAGCGAAAGGCCTCCGTCTTCTCCCTTCGTTCCTTTCAATCTTCCCTCGCTGCTAAACGCCAAAAGCTCGGCTTCGGCAAGCTGGCGACCAACATATCCTCCACGCTATCCTCGGCGAAGCGTCGGCTCAAGGAGCACAACATCACCAACCGTCGTAACTTCGAAGCCTAGAAATCCAACCGCCGTCGCGAAAAGCCAGGTGACGCAATAAAGAGCCTCGGCGGGAAGAGTGAGGCTGGCTATGGGATCTTCAGCCTGGAGAAGAGCAAGCATGGGCATGAGGAGTGGTGGAGGGAGGGGGTATGCAAGTATCAGGCGCCGGAATGGCTGGTTTTCGGGAATCCGGATGCTCGAGAAGAGATCAGTATGGCCTCTAGGGCAACTCAAGTTCATCACTTGACTTGATGGTTCTGAAACTCGGGGCGTTGATGTTGGGATAGCTGGCGAGACGCGTTGTTTGTTTGAGGGTTGGGCGTTCTGAGGTCCGGTTTTGGTAGAGGCCAACAGACATGTCGACGTAGGAAACATCAATATTGGGTATTCACAAGTCTAAGATAGCACAAATACAATGCTTTGCAAAACACGTTGAATCCTACAACATATACCTAAAGCTCTCTGCTTTAGTTCTCGGCTTGCCCCTGCCCACCAAGCCCTCCTCTTCCACCATGTTGCCCGCATCACCCTCCTCCCTCTCCTGCCGCTCCATCTTTCGGTTCCTCCAGAGCAGATACAGCCTCAGCACCAACGTCAGCGCCGTGACGCCGAGCATGGCCCACGCGCAGGTCTGCATGCCGTGCGTGTAGTACGGAGCATCGCGGTCTGGGTACAGCCTTGTGCCCACCAGCGGGCCGCACTGGCCGACAACCTGCAAGAGGGCAAATCCAGAGCCTTGCCGCGAAGCGGAAGCTTGGTTGTTGATCGTCCAGGTGATGAGCAGCGTCACCACGTTGAAGAACCCTACCGCAGCGGGGTACACGGCCATGTACCGCAGAAACGGGGGCAACGAGAGCGTTTCGGCCAGAGCGAGCGTCGCATAGCCCATTGTTGAGAGGAGGGCGGAGAGAACGATGAGGTAGGTTCTCGACTGGAGACGGTCCGAGAGTCGGGCCGTCAGCAGGACGACGACGAAGGCGATGAGGTAAGGTGGCGCGGAGAGGGCTTGTGCTGAAAGCGAGTCGTGGCCCATGTCGGTAAGGATCTTGGGAAGAAAGACTGGCAGAGATGAGTAAGCCATGTTGGTGAGGAAGAACATGCTCGCCGGCAACCAAGCAACCGGGTCCTTGAGTACACTCAGCGCCTCCTTTATCCGCGCTCCCCTCGCGGGGTTCTCCTTTGTAGGGTCCGGCAAGGAGCCCCTGAGACGTAGGCGAGCAACCTTCTTCTCACGCTTTGTAAGGTAGGAGGCGGTCTGCGGTGAGTCTGGGATGACGTTCCACGCAATGACGCTGACCACAACACTAGGGAATCCCTCCACCAAGAACAGCAGCCTCCATGGAGCAATGGGGCTCGCCTCTCCGACCTTGACAATTACCCAAGCAAGCGTGCTGGCGAAGCTCGTAGCCAGCGGCGCGGCGGAGATGAAGATGGCGGTGCGAAAGGCCAGCTCGTTACGCTTGAAGAAGAAGCTCAGATAGAAGGGGATGCCTGTGAAGCCAGCTTCTCCTATGCCCAGAAGAGTGCGCAGAGCAATGAGCATGGGGTAGTCCACGGCCACCGCTTGGAGAGAAGCCAGCAGACCCCAGGAGAGGACCAGCATGGAGACGTATATGTGCGCCGGGATGATGCGCCAGAGGAGGGACATCCACTCGAAGGCAATGTAGGAGATATAGAAGGATGTGAGGGCCCATGAATACCATGAAGCATCTGGGGGGTTCGTTTGAAGGTCGTCATCCATGCCTGCTATGCGCGCGTTGCCGATATCTAGCCAGCAGTTAGCACTTTCTTGCTCTCTTCAACTCCTACTCCAGGGCCCGTACTCGACCGATCCAAGAAGCTCAGCATGTAGAGCAACGCGACAAAGACCACCAGCTTCCTGTCAAACTTCCTCCTCACGGCATTCTCCTCATCGGGCGTATACAGCTGGTAGCTCGCAACGCTGCTGCCGTTGCTGCCGCGCCTACCCGAGCCGTGGGTGTCGGCGTGGTCGTCGGCGTCGTGAAGCACCGTGCCGCGCATCTCGTACACCTCGCCGTAGCCGCCATCGCGCACCTCGGAATGAAGATCAAGATCGTCGATGTCGGAGTCATCCAGGGAGAGCTCGGCACCAGTCTGGGCGAAGGAGGGGGAAAGTTCGCCGGGGGCAGAGGAGAAGGTCGGATTGAGGGAGGACATGGCGGCCGTCGCGGTTCGTGCAGGGTCGTCAGGGGATGCGGTGCTCTATTACCGGCGGTAGTGGTATTCAGCTGCAAAGCGACAGGACTGGCTACAACGACCAGCGTCGAGAGGGGGGAGCAGAGCGCATCGCGAGGATGCGGTATGTTGAAGCTGGAAGGCGAGGTTGTGTTTGGACGCACATAGAAATCCGGGGTCGTGGTCCGCCAAGATCCCCATCGACATTGCGATGATCGCGACCGCGTTCCACTTGATGGGGATGCTCATCAAAACCGTCAATTAGGTATATACTCTATCTGATAAAGATCTTTCAAGGCTCTGACCGAGGCTTAAGGAGAATCGCAGTATGTCATTGTCTTCATCCACTCATTACGACATGCCAGCGACTTGGTTCTGCCCGTCCACCCGCCTTCCCAACTGCAGTCATCTATTGACCTGCCGACGGAGCAGTAGAGTTATCAGAAGCATCCGCAGGTTTCTCGGGCTTGTCTTTCTTTTGGAACAGGCTCTTGACGCTCTTCTTCCTCATTGCCACCTTCTCCTTCCATTGAGCCAATGAGTTGCTCTTTCTCTTCTTCCCAGCTGACACCGTCGATCCATTACTACTGGGCCTCGACAGCTCACCAGTAGTCGCCGTCTGGGGTTCCGTCTGCTGGCTTTCAAGACTCTCGGGACGGCTCGGCACACTCCTCAACTCGTCGGCGACAACGACGATGTACCATCTGATCGTCTCGTCAGGTTGCAGTTCCCGGTTCAAGCGCTCGAACCACGCATGGTCATCCTGCAGCAGCATCGTCCCCATCTTGGACATCTCCTCGTTGACGTCGACATCCAGCTCTACCCTGACGACGTAGTCGGCGACAAAGGCATACGGCCGAGTGTGCTCAGTGAGGTCTTTGTCGTCATATTCCTCGAGAACCTTGACGGCCGACCAGACGTTTTTCAGGACAAAGTCGTCGTCCTGTGGCGTGCGCGGCTCAGGGACACCGAACCTAACGTTTCCGGGCTCTATCCGCGCCATCGGAGGCGGATTCGAGGGCTCGCCGCTGCCCTTTCCCTCTGGCAGGAATTCAAAGTTGCGGTAGAAGGACTTGAGTAGTTCCTCGGAAGTTGTCCAGCCGATGATCCAATCTGGTGCGCACTCTTCGAGGTCGTTCATCATGATGTAGATGCGGATGGCATCGCGGTGCCAGCGGAAGCCGCGGCAAAGGTATGTCGATGGCATTTTTAGTCGACAGGTGGTGCGGCCTCTAGAATCAAAGGGCACTTCCGTGTTTCTGGCCTTGAAAGTGAGAAACTGCCGGTGATGAGACTCGTTGATGTAATGGCCGAATCAGCTACGGCTGATGATATTTGGAATTGAGCTAGACACAGCCTGCAACGTCGCAACGGGCTGTTGACAAGGCTGACTGAATGGTCATCTTCGAGGGGCAAGGTATCCGAGAGGCATTGCGATTACCGGTTTATGGAAGAAGTAAACAAATGACGAACAATGGGGAGGAGGAATTGGTAACACCCAAGGGAAACTTGTGGAAAGAGATGCACGGCAAAAGCGGGCCACGGCCCCCTTACACGACGCACTTGGATCGGCGAGGTAAGCAAGCCTCTCTTACACTCTGTCGACCTCAGTCATCACTTAGTGGCCTTGAAACATGCTGGAAGTGTATCAATTTGAAGCACTGGGAGGTTCTGGCTTTAATTTTGAACCTATTAGTGGTACCTATTTCAGCGCCAATATGCTTGCTTGACTGCAGACTAGGCATAAACATGCGAATAGGCACTTGACCACACCATGCAAATATCTGCAAATAAGAATGCTTTGGTGCATTGATGGAAGTATAGTAGCATTGCTTACCCTTATTTGCCCAATAGATATCGGGCTGTGAATGGAAACCAGGTCGCAATGTTGACAGAGCCCTGTTCATCCGTCTTCCCTCTGTAAGGCCAGCCTACGTATGATATCTATATCAGATGCGCAAACTCCAGCACAAAACCCACTTCAATGAGATCCAATATCCGGTATTCAGTGGCGAATCCGGAATCGACAACTCTGTCGTACGGCCATCTCTTGTTGTCTTAACAGGGATCGGAATCAACCCACAGAGCATTCCAATGACATCGACCGCACCGCGAGACTGGTCATAACTCGCTCACTGCCCGTTGGCCAGAAATTTAGGCTAAGGCTAGATTGAACAAGACATATGTGATCTTCTTTGTCAAGAGCCCTCTTCGACCGCGCAGCTTACGGCATTACAGCACAGAATATGTGATATCAAGAAGAAGGCTCCGCAAGCTTTCATATCTACAAGACTGCTCGTATCACAGTCTTCTCATATCTTCTGGAGACATTATATGGCTGCATCTGAACCTGCTGTCTGTCGCTTGCTCTTTAGCTCCGAACAGCATCTCGATCCTCCAAGCGGTCAGTATGAACGATTTCTGTCGTCTGGTAGCCCGGTTACTCGCCATTTCCGGCACAGTACTATCCCTTTCTATCCCTCGAAACATTCAAAATCTCTATGATTCCATCGCGTCTCGGTCCGACTGCTCGCACAAGCTGGCTTCTGGCTTTCACAACTCCAAGTTCGAAGGCCCAGGTGGGTTACTACAAACGGATCCTCAAAGATTAGGTCCTGAACGATTTCCAGGGATGTCATACTGCGGCGATCATCTAGAAGACTACGGGATCGTCTACCTCCAGGGGCCTGGACGCATGGCGAACATGGACATTGACTGCGACGGCGAGCAAGGCGGCCCCCGGGATGACGGACGGTGCGACGACACTGGGACCACGATACCAGAGACGTCTGTCCGCGGCATCATCGAGGGCTACGACGTGGGAATCTCCGACCTCAACCCCCATGTGCACCCCTTTGCCGTGTTTGGAAACTCCGGTGACCAAGATGAATGGGCGACTTTCGATCCACAGAGTGTCGGCATCGAGAAGGCGTCTCTAATGGCTGTCGTATGCGGCGATCAGATGGTAAGCACCCTCAACTCACCTCCCTGCAGATTTATGATGGAAAAAAAAAACATTCTGACCGTTCTTCCTCAAGTTCTACGCTATATGGGGCGACTCCAACGGCGACCACGGCCAGCGGCCCTCCGTCGGCGAAGCCTCCCTCTCCCTCGCCACAGCCTGCTATGGCGACAGCATGAACGGTGGCCAGGGCGCCAACAGCAGCCACAACAAGCCCGACGTGCTCTACATCGCCTTCGCCGGCGAGGACGCTGTGCCCGGTGCGGACGCGGCGGCGTGGGCGGCGGGCAACTTCGACGACTTCCATGATAGCCTCGTGTCGTTGGGCGACGAGCTTGTTGAGAGGATCGACCCTGACAAGGCTGGGCAGCTAAACTTTGAGTTTGACTGTTCGTGGCCTGGGCATTGTCTCGGTAAAGGCTCCCTCCATCTCGCGGCACACTGGGAACAGGAACGCTAACGTCAACCAGGGGCGCCGTGTGCTTCACATACAGACTGCGTAGACAATCTTGGCTGCGTTAAGAAAAGATGTAGCTAGGCTTTTCTATCCTTGTGATGAGAGGTCGATGGGCATCCGGTCCCCAACTTCCCCAGCTCACGAACACAGCCGAGGGAGGAGACGTGGGATGTGTTGGAACTATGGCCGTGTTTCTCGCTGCTCGACTCCTAAATGATTTCAAAAGAAAAGGCGTGGCCAGAGTAAAAAAAAGGCTGTGGCGGGTACGGTTTGGTTTGTGTTCTCATTGTGTCACCCCTGAACTGGTTCAACGAAATCGATTTGACCGCTGGTCGGAGACCTATTGAATGAACCAATGCGTGTGATTGAAATATACTACAATTTTTGGAACTCCACTACCACTTAAGATACCTCCCAAATAGTATGAAGTGTCTATCGTCTCATTCCATCCAACTTGACACCTCCGTCATGCTCCCTCACCCCTTGACCTTGACTCATATCGAACTCCATCCCCATCAACTCCTCATCGCTGGCCTGCGTATCTAGAAAGTCCATCTTCTCACCGCTCTCCCCCATGGCCCCCCCACTGACGTAGGCGTCATCCTCAGCCGCCGGCCGGGCATGCGGCATGCTCTCCAGCAAGAACCTTTGGAACTTGCCCATCACCTCCGTGTCGTCAGCGGGAGTCTGGCTCATTCCCATCACCTGCTGCGCCTTGGCCTTCAATGCCTCGCTGCAAGGCAGGAAGCCCGTGGTCTGGACGGAGCGCTGGGCGTGGCTGATGAGGGCGTCTTCGAGGGGTTTGGAGACGAAGACGTGCGTGTTTTGATCGTAGCGGTGGTGGGCGCCCTCAAACCCTGAGGAAGATTTGAGTGACTGTGAGAGAAGAGAAGGGTTGTTGGACGTGGAGTGCGTAGTGGTGGAGAGCTGGGTTTCACCATTGCTTAGGGTTGGGCCGCCATCGGTGACAATACCAGCCGTGCGCTTGAAGCGTCGGAGCCATTCAGGGTTATCTGCAGCGGTTTGGTTCCATGGATCGTCCCTATAGCTGTTACTATCTGGTTGCACTGGCCGGCAAGAAGGGAACTTACTCGTCATAGAGAATCCATCGAGCTTGGTGCTGCAGCTCTGCATCGGTCGGAACGTGGGAGTTGGGATTGTTGGGCGACATAGTTGCCGCAGCCCACCGGCCTAGCTCGCGAGAAAGGCGGCGGTAGCAATTTGCGTCGTTAAGGACGAATGAAGTCAAAACACTGAGGTCCTGGTTCTGGTCCAGAGCGGCGTCCAAGCAAGCATTTGACCCGGCACCTACGGGAGCGAGAGGAGAATCCGTGGCCACGGTGCTGGTGAAGGGAGTGTCCTGAGTCGAAGGGTTTGTCTTTTGCATCGAGAATGACGGCGATGTCCACTGCGGCGGCGACACTCCATCGGGAGGGTGACGGGCTTTGAAGGCTTCCAGCCATGACAAGTTGTCAGCGGCGGTCTGATTCCAGCCGTCGTCGAATTCGTAAATAATGATCCTTGCCTGGCGCTGAAGATCTTCGTCCGTAGGCTCAACGCCCATGGACCGTTGAAGCTTGGCGTAGTCGGCCAGCTCGCGCTCCAATCTTGTATATGTGTGAATGTTGGAGTCCACGACGGTTGGATCGGTCGACCGAACGAGCTCATCCTTTATATCGTCTATGCTCGGCAGATGAGCCCGTCTTCTGAACCCAGCGAGCCAGTTCGTCGACGACGTGATGATGCGCAGGAGCCAGTTGGCCACGTTATCCTGGATGTCGTTTAGCAAATGTTGAAAGTCGCACAAGCCGCAATCGTAAAGTTTATGGGGCACACATACCGATGGATGGGTCGAAACTTCCTCAACGCGGCCGACGATACGACAAGCCTCTTCCTGGAGCTCGTAGTCCATGGGCGTTAGGCCAAGTAGCCTCTTGTTCTGGGAGAACTCATGGAGCTGGTACTCCATTGGACATTGCTCGAACAAGTTGTCCTTGCCGTTAATCTTCAACGAGGCCATCCTGTTCTCAGTCGCGCCACGAAGAGGACCGAAACGAGCCTTCCTCATCAACTCATCGGAGCTCATGATGAGATCACGAAGCCACGATACCTGCGTTGCGATGCCTTGCAAGGACAGCGTTTCGCTGGCGAAAATAATACGACATCCTTCCACCATCAACTCCTCGTCCGTCGGCGGTCGTCCGTGCTGCTCGCGGTGGTTGGCGTCGAAATAAGCCAGCTCGAGTTTAATGAGCTCGTAGGCATTCCTCGGGGATTCGGGAGCCGAATCAGTGGCTACAAAAGGTAATGGGGAGGTTCGTTCATGATGAATGAGATCTGCATTGCTCAAAAGTTAGAGGACTGTAACTGATCTACTGGAAATTTCAAAGGTCTCATACAAGGCGGGATCGAGTTCTCGACCATGTCAAGCACGGGCACGTCGAAACCCCAGTCTCCCTGCCAGTCCTTCATAGAGTAACCCGTCTTGAAGTGCTCTGCCAGGTGATCAACTCGGATTGTCCAGCTGTCCATCACAATGCCGCAGAAACCGCAGCGAGACCGGATTTCTGGCGACGCCACTTTCCACGATTTCATGGACCAGTCCATGAATTTGACGTTATGCACCAGTCGTAGGTGCTGGTTCAGGTGGTCTTTCCGGTAGAAGGTTCGCTCCTCCAAGGATCTTTCTTGGCAGGTCGAGTGGTTGTGGCTCTCTATGTGAGCGTCGTCGGGATTGGCAACACCACAATAGATACAGCTGAGCTGGCCTTCAGGGTTGACGGCTCGCGGGCCGTGGGGAGCGCACACCCATCGTTCGAGGGAGAGATGCAGCGATTTCTCGTGCCGTTGCCAGTCATGTTTCGTCCGGAACGTCTCTGTGCAGAAAGTACACTGGAAAGTTTTGAGTGGTGCACCCAGCTCAGTCCGGCCATCCTTGGTCTTGGCTGGGGCTGCCCTTCTCCTTCTTCGTCGACGCTGGCCTCGGGAGTTGAAGGGGGCAGAACCAAATGAGCCCCACGAGTGACGGGAAGACCCATAAGACCAAGCTCCTGAGGAGCCATTACTGGATTGAGACGTCCCCAAGGAACTAGCAGACGACTGGTTGCAGAGTGAGCGGCTGGAGCCGTCGTCGCTGTATCTTTGGGTAAAGGGGCTGCTCTTCCCTGACGAAACACCAGATGAGGCTGTGACGGCGCGAGAAATGGCAGTAATAGAGGCAGGTTCATGCTCGGGGGGAGAGTGCTCCCAACGCTGGAGCGGGTTCATGGTCTCGAGAGCAGGGGTACCGCGGCGCTGAGGGATGTCCATAGGTCCTGTGGACCAGGCACCTGGGTGAGGGGACGTGGACCGAGGGGCGGTCTGGACTTTACCCCGTCGTCGGGCATTGGCAAGCCAGTTGGTGATCTGTGTTTTCGAAAGGCCAGTCTTACGTTGCAACAGCTCTTTCTCCTCATCGGAAGGATAGGGGTGTCTGTTGTGGGTGGTCAACCACGTTTTCAGGATCCTGACGGACTCTCTGGAGAATCGGGCACCGATCTTGGGCGGTGCGGGTTCAATTTTGTGCTCGTTATGTGTAGAGCTCTGGCTGTTGGAGCGCAGGCTGGAAGGTTTGTTAGCTCGCAAACTCTTGTTCGGGATTATGAGTACATACAGTGTGCTCGTGTCGTCCGGGTTTGTCAAATTCGTCAGATCCACGGACGAAGAGCGGTTGCTCGGCGGCTGACTCGGCGTCTGACTTCTCTGGAGAGGAACTGGCTGATGAAGCTCCTCAGTGAGCAGCCCGCTGTTGTTCGCGGCAAGGGTTGAGTCAGGGTTGACAACATCCGGGACGGAAAGGCCAAAGCTGCAATCGACACTCAAAGCCACGCAGCTGGTGCAGTATCCTTTGTAGCGACCCTCTCGAATCTTCTTGCAAGAGTAGCCCCCGAGCGTGCAAGACACGCACGGCACCTGGGGGGTCTCCCAGAAATCAGCAGGATAGTCCGTCCCGGTAGGCATATCGGACATCATGCCCATGCTCTGCTGGTTCTGCTGCTCTTGACCGTGGCCGAAGCCGAACAAGGCACTGTCCTCTCCAAAATGCTGCAAAGCACTGAAGCTGAAGTCGTCTTCATCCACATTCTCCAAGGCGAGGTCGAAGCTGGCGGGGTCCATGGTCATGCTACCAGCGCCGATGAGGCTGGGGTCGATGTCGAAGCCGCCAAAGTCCTGTTGGGTTGTATCGACCTTGTCTGCGAAGGCGAAGTCGAAGGTCTGATTGTCGTTCCCATTGTTGGCAACGCCTTGTCCCGGACCGCCGAGGGCTTCCAAGTTGAGGAACTCGTCCATCTCGTCGATGGTGGTCATCTTGATGCCCTGCCTCTACTTGGCACGTGCGAAGGGCGTGGTGTAATCGAGGTGCGCCCTTCAATTGATCTTTGCAGGCGCTGTCGTTGTAACGGTTCCCACCCAAGACCGTTTTCTCTTTCTCTTCCCTCTTCTTACTCAACGGAGCGCTGAATCAGAGGGCGATGCAGGTTGAGCATATAAGTCACTCAACTCCCAACTCGCTCAATGGGAAGAACTGAAGGGTATTGATGATGGAGGGAAAGAAGAACAGTTCACAAGCGAAAGAGGAGCCAGATAAGGCAGATACCGGGACCGTGATCGCTGACTTGACGTCGACCTGGTCAGACTGCACGGGGACTCAATGGCGGCTGGCTGGCGGTGCCAGTGGTGCCAGTGTCGACAGCCGAAAGAGTCTTACAGGGGTGCGGATGACAAAATCCCCACCGGTGTGGCAGGAAGGGCGTGAGATGACATGACACAAAGATCAGCGCACATCTACTTCCGTCTCGCCCATTGAACGTCAAGCGCAGCCGTAGGTTATCTTGGTTCTATTTCGGTTCGTATTCGTTGAAGCAAACAAACACCGAGACCGTGACCAACGTCTGTTACGGAATTCCGAGTTTCTATGCGTGAAGTTCACGTCAAAAGACCGTTCATCCACGGAGGCCATTCTAACGCAGCCTCTGCTATGCCACTGCAACCGCAGTCCCGCTCCCAAATCTTTCTGTCCCCTCGTCTGCACAATTGCCCCACCGATGTCAATTGCTACGCCTTTGGAGGGTGGAGTCCCCTCTCAACCCTTTTCCCGTGCCGTCACCGTACTTCGTACCGTACATGTCCCAGTCAGGAGACCACTTGGGATCAATCCGACCATCGGATCTAGACGACTCACGCAATCCCCGGGGTTCCCCAGCGCCCGAACCCACCGCAAGTCCTTTTGCACTGAGCTTGAGCCTCAGGATCAACTCCCATGGACGGGCCCAGCCAATTCGAGAAGCACCCTAAAGTCCGTGTCCGAGAGCCGAAGTCCGGCTTGGGATGTACGTGCGCTGCGTCCTGCACTACTAAACGACGGATGCTTCGAGAATTTGTCCTCGCGACACTCTGGCCGAGGTGCTATGCGGATGCGGAACGAGATAGCACTCAAGAAGGGAAGCCTTCCCCCCGAGCTGACGCCAGAAATTCCCTTAAGCAAATCAGCGGCCGAGCCCACCGAGTTTCGCTGGCATTCCACCTACCGAGTCAGTGGACTCGGCCTTGTCCGGCCTGTAATCATGTATGCCGATGGGTGTTCGAGATGGGTCCTCCGATGCCCGCTGGGCGGTTGTAGTGGGGGGCTCGGAGAGATGCCACGCGACTCAGCCGCACCTCCAATGTCTTAGGACCGTCCGGAGCATTGCTCACGACACCTTCCAAGGCAGTAAGTTTGACCTGATATTTTCATCACGATAGTCTATGGTCCTTGGTGAGACTAAACGTCTAGTACTTAAATAATGACCTCCATAATGCTGTGTTGTTCAGATGCAGACCTGATAGTCCCTTTTTGGTCCTTGCAGACATGATCTCGTGAGAAACCTACTATGCTCCGTGAATATATGTGCCGCGTTTTGACCATCTGACAAATGATGCCATGTTGCCTTTAACATGCCGTCCTCCGGGGCTTCCAAAATACGCCGTGTACCTCGTTCGGTCATTGCCCCCTCAAAATGCAGTGTTCTTTGACCGAGACTCCTTGCTTGATACCCGAAGAAACCTCATGAATATCGTGTGGTGCATCGTATTCCGTTCCTCCGTCAAACTTCGTGCCGTGCTTCTCGGAGAAATTCATTCTCCCATGTCCATCAGCTCGCGCTCTTTGGCTGCGAGCATCTCCCTCATCTTTTCAGCTTCACGCTGTAGCGCTGCCCGGCGTTCAGCCCTTTGATCGTTATCGCCATGGTAGTCCGACAGCGCAGGTGTGTGATCTCGGGTTGAGTACATGCCCGGACTGGGAGCGGAGTGAACAGTAGTCCCCGGTGAGCGAAGAGGAGGTAAGGAATACTCGCTGCGTTGTTCGTGCCTGCCACCCTGCGGGTTCAAGATCGACTTGATGGAAGACAGTCGCTTTGGATCGTTGTTGTCACTCTCCACTTGTCTCTGCTCCTCGGTCGATGAGAATGAGCGCTTCCGGGGTGCTGCAACGAAGGATGCCGGCGACATGCTCGATTGCCTATCAATGCCTGTCCCTTGCATGGACTGTATGGGCGGCAGCCGATTGTCCTCATTGTAAGAATTCGACGTCACATTCCGCGGTCGGAGCGATTGCTGGTGGTACGCAGCCAGGTCGTGAGGCGACGGCTGTCGTGGTCCATAGTTCGAGCGCGCACTAGGTGGACGCTGATCGTATGCGGCTGGCTCAGGGGCGACTTTTCTAAACCCAAGATTGACCGACCCATCCGCATTCATCGATCCCTTTTCCATTGATGGTACGTCGCCCGCTTGTGACTCGGCCATTTCCTCGTCCTCGCCAGCGGGGATGACGCGTTTCCGCCTTTTTATCGTAGCCTTCTTCATCGTCGTGGGCCTGTGTACGCCATGGAGTTTGTAATAGAGGCCTGTTCTCATCAATATTGGTTTGACCTCACGCAGCTGGGTACACTCACCACAGGCATTGCAGATAGTATGCCCACCCTCATCTCGTCTCCATAGAGGCGTGACCGTGGTGCCGCAGTTCTGACAAGCAATAACCACCGTCGTATCGTCTGCGTGAACATGCGCTTGAGAGTCCGTCAGGTCCGTCGCATGGTCTACCATGACCGCCTTCGCTTTGCCGTCAGAAGGTGGCTCTGCAGACCTACAGCTCCCTTGTCCTTGTCCCTTGACGTTCAAATTTGCGCTTTTCGACATTCTGTTGTTGAAGGCTGGGCATCCATGACAGCCCTCAGCGCCTCCTGTGCCGTTGCATCGTCCTCCACCTGGACAGGTTCCGGTTGGCGTCTGGTCGGCGGAAACGTACGTCGCTCCAGGGACATTGGCGTTCGGTTTTGGCGCAATCGAGACGTGTTGGCCAGTCGGTCGTTCTTGAACAACGTTCTGCGGCTTCTTCATGCCTATGGGTCGGGAGGTATTCCTCGCTTTAAAGTACAGCCCGCAAGCATTACAGATAGTAGCGCCTTGCGGCGATCTCCTCCAAAGTGGTGTCCTCGTGGTTCCACAATTGCTAGGCGAGGGTGAGTCTGACATCCCAAGTGTCCCCTTGGTGCGACTTACCTGCACACTTGGCCTCCCGGAGGTTGACTATTCGGCGGTGGACTAGGCTTCGTCGCCGTTGAAGAACCGGGACTCGGGGCTTGAGGCGACGGCGAAGCGTCCATCATGGGACTGTCCTCCGAATTGGGCGAAATACTCCTACTCTTCCTGGTGGCACTCGGCGCTTCGGGCCGCAGCGATGTCTCTCCCACATGCCGCCTTACTTCAAGAGCCACTGGTCTCGAAGGAAGCGCCGTCCGGCTTGCCGCAGAATCCTGCAGAGGCCCAGGCGGCCTTTCTTTGGAGTTCTCGCTCATCTTCGACAAGAGTTGGCGCGGGGTAGTGGAAGAGTCAAAGTAGGGACAAGGAGAAGACTTTGACTAGTGTCTCGCGGGAGAGGAGAGAGAAGAGGCGGGCGAGGCGTCAGGTCATAAAAGCGCAGAGGCAAGAGAGGCAGGCATCGATTCCAGTGATGGTCGTCGGTCGTAAAGATGGGAGATAGCGTGACGAACCCCAGTCTGACGAGGGTGAAAGTCTGGGTGCCTTGGCCGGGCCCTTCTCGGAGGCGAAAACAAAGTTGGGCGACCCGAAGGCGGAAGAGGCTCGACCACTGAATGGTTGTCAGCTGACCAAGGACGGCGTCAGATCAGCCCCAAGGCTGGTGAACACTGCAACTAGGGCGTCTCGACCTGTTCAAGCATGGGCTGCTCGAGTGTGTGTCGGTCGAGGCAACAATGCTGAGCGCGGGGGATTCCCAAGCCACTGGTGGTCGTACGTACCAAGTCAGTAGGATTGAAAGACAAGGGTCTGAATATAAGTGTCGGGCTGGGACAGATAGGCTCAGATACCGCCAGACCCTGTCAAGATAAGAACTGTCGTCGTGACACTCGTCCTTGTTGTCGTCAATATCCCCAGTTCTTGTCCAACTTTACCACCGTGAGAATCCCTAGCATCCAGAATGCCAGCACGTTCGCTCTGAGGATCGCAAATCCAAGGGGGATCATCGTCACTGCCAAAGTCTTTGACAGCTAAGGAGCCAATGGGCGGTCAATACCGGCCCCCTCAGGTGTCAATGATTACTTTCCCTTCGCATTGATTGGCTCGACCATCAATCTCGACGCATTGGTGGAGACAATGGCGTACCCCAGAGGCGCTAGGCCGGTTTCGATCGACGCGAGATCGACTTTTCCCTTTTGCACTGCTGCGCGTCGCGCTTCTCCATCCCCGGCTCACAGCGGTGGCATCCAGCTCGACGTCATTGTAACCCTCCAAGCCCTGTCAACATTGAGGAGCCTCATCTCCCCTTTGACGACCTCGCCATGTCTGCAGAACCCGAAGCTGCCAGGCGGGAGGGCACCCCGAGCGCGCCCGCCCTATCTATTCCTCAGAAACGCGTTCTTGACGACGGACATACCCCCACCATCTCCTCCCCTCTCAACCCCGACGTCAAGGCTACCGACACGGATGACGCACAACTGCAGCGATTCAAGTCTGCTCGCACAAAGAAGGAATCCTTCAAGAAACGCGAATCGAAGGGCACCGACAGCGCCCGAGCGACACCGGAACCCCAACCCAAGCGGAAGGCGGGACTGAAGGCACACAACACCCAAACGGAGAACAGCCCTCTGCGATACAAGCTCGCACCCCCAAAGCCTGCCGACTTCGAACCTGCGAGGGGGCCAGTCCTTACGACACAGAGTGTCGCCACCACAGGGGATGGCGAGGAGATTGAGTTCTTCGAAACGTCGGACCATGTATTCAACAAGAAGAACTTCCGCTACATTCCTTGCATAGCCGACCCTCTCTTTCCTTCCATGTTCTACTATCGCCAGACGGAGCCGGAACCTTACGGCCCGCGCATGAGCTACGAGGACACTGCAGCCAATGTCTACTTCGACGCTACCGGTCGCCAAGTCACGACCGACAAAGGCTTCCGCATGGCACGGGCCAATGTGGCCGTGAGGGAAGGGAGATGGTACTGGGAATGCAAGATAAAGTGCGGCATTAGACCACCAAAAGAGGAGAATGGAAAGCCAGAAGGCGGGCGACACGTACGAATGGGGTGGGCAAGACGAGAGGCGAGCTTAGATGCACCAGTCGGCTTCGACGCGTATAGCTACGGTATCCGGGACGTCTCGGGAGAAAAGGTATTCATGTCGCGCCCGAAGGACTTCTTCCCACCGGGCGTCACGATCCAAGAAGGCGATGTCATTGGTCTCGAGATCCAGCTCCCGTCTGAACGACTGCACCGAAACGTCATGTCAGGAAACTACAACCCCGCCGTTGATCCTCACGAGGAGAACCAACCGAGTAGAACGGCCGAAGCAGCGAATATAGTTCGCGATCGCCTGCCTATTCGTTTCAAAGCACATACCTACTTCGAGAAGATCGAGTACCACTCCACCAAGGAGCTCGAGGACCTGATGAACCCATCGCCCGCCGGTCCAGGAGGTGGAAACGAGCCCCCCGACCCGTTCAACCCTTCGCCTGCGCTGCGAACACTGCCGAACTCTGCTATCCGGATATACAAGAATGGCAAACTCATGGGCACGGCTTTCGAAGATCTCCTTGGGTTCTTGCCCCCGGCCTCCAAGCCCGCGCCACAAGTAGGAGCTAGAGAAGGCATGGATGACGGAATGCTGGGTTACTATCCGGCCATCAGCACCTTCCGCGGCGGAGCAGCAGAAGTCAACTTCGGTCCTGATTTCTGGTATCCGCCGCCAGGGTACGCCGACGCCGGCGGTGATGTCGACATGGATGCTGCAGAAAAAGACAACGAGACGCCTGTAGCCAAGATTCGCGCCGTGTCGGAGCGTTACCATGACCAGATCGTGGAGGACATCGTTTACGACATCGTAGATGAGGTGGACTTCTGGATGCAGGATGGCGGTGGTTCGACTGGCCGGGCGGGCGTGGCCGAGAAGAGTGGTGAGGTTGCCATGGCGCCTGGACGGGCTGAGATCAAGGAGCTGGTCCAGGAGGACTAGAAGCAGGACGCTGGGCCGACAGTTCTGGAGCCCTAGAGAAAGCCCTGGTAATCACGTTTGCAAGGAGATACCCACGCACAGCATACACATAGGATGACCAGAATTAATAGGTTACTTATACCAAACGCCATGACCGATCCTACCTACTTCCTATACCTATAGAATGGGTATCATGCAAACCGTTTCATTTCTTTCGTAACACATTTAGTTAGGGGCGTGAAGGCCTCGCAACACCTCCAGCAGGCGGCGGGGGCACCTCGTCCGGCGAGATCCCATCTCTCTGGCCCCGCTCGTCAACAAGACGGGTTGTCTCAGGGTGGGGAGCAGGCAACGCAGGATCGTCCGGAAGCTCTTCCACTCTATCGCCGGCCTCGACCGGCACACCCTCGCCGTTCTCGAGCTTCAGACGCTCCTCGCGGCCGCGCTTGTAGCAGTACCAAAGCACGAACATAAGCACTGGCTCTCATTAGCGTTATATCCAGCCTGAATCACGGGGGTAACTTACACATCAGCGCAACGGACCAAAGGACGTTCACTCCAATAAAGGCTGGCCATCTCGTCTTCAGCGCCGCGACGATGGCCCTGAGCATGCCGACCAACGCGCCAGGCTTCGTGACCAGCTCCATCAAGTTCTGCGGCACAAACATATTCTTAGCCGCGCCCTTGATCCCATCCTCGGTATTCACGTGAATCCCCTGACTCTTGGCCGCGGCCGCCAAAATCTCAGGCGCGATGCTACCCGTCAACTTATCCGGCAGCTGTGTGACCAGCTTTTGTAGCGAAGCAGGGAGCTTTTCGAAACCGCGCGTTATGGCGCCGTCCTTGTCCGTGATGAGACCGACAAGATCGTCGTAGGCTGTGGGCACGCCATTGGCTAGGTCTTTGAAGATTTGCGTGAACTTGGCAAGGAGCTCGGCTGAGTCGCCGGACAGGTTGACAACTTTGTTGTTCTTTGCGGTCAGGTTGAGACGGTCAAGGACGCGGTTCAGGTCTGTCTTCTCCTTCTGCTCTTCTTCCTCGGGGCTAACGGCGTCTTCGGGTTTGAGGGTGTCGCCATGCTGTCTGTCCTTGTCTTTCTTCCTGAAGACGGATGCGAAACGACTCGGCTTCCCATCCTTGTTGGCCTTCTCCTTATCTTTGCCCTTGGACTTGTCTTTCTTCTTATCCTTCTCCTTACGAGCATCGAGGGAGGCGACTTCAGAGGCGGACAGCTCAAGATCAGAGAGATCGACTCGATCGGGCAGTGGAGGCGCTTGGCCGTCGTCAGAGAGTATGCTCTCTAGGAAAGACTCATCGGAGCGGTCGAGGACGGGTTGGCCCGGTGGTGGAGCAGGTCCCGAAGCGGCGCTACCGTGTGTGCTGGCAGTGTCGGGGCGCTTAATACGCTCATCGGTCTTCGGCGTGGTGGGTTGAGAGGCTGATGCGGAAGCTGCTTCGTCGTTCTTCTTCGCTTCCTTGGCAGCTCTGTGCTTCTTGACTTTCTTGTAGGTAAAGTACTCAAGCATCGTGACGGCGGGTGACGGGCTACCAGCGGCTCTGGTGGGACTTGGGTCTCGAGGTTCCGAGAAAGCAGAAGTGCGAAAGGGTTGAAGGAAATGGAAATTACAGAGATGTAGGAGCCGACGAAGCTTTTTTGAACAAAGAGAGTCTTGGCCAAGGGCGGTTGCAATGGTGCTTAAGCTCCTTTCTCAGCGAATCACGTAGTGTAGCATGTGGTGAATCCTGCTTTTGTTGGAGCTCCGAGGGCGATCTGCACCGCCACTGCAGGACCCTTGGTGATGTCATGAGCCACTCATTGCCGACCCCACGCTGGCGCTTCAACTTGCGGTGCCAGTGGCCGTACGCTTTCTTCAGCTTGTGATTCTCGATTGGGGCTGAGCAGTGCCACTGGCAGTCGACTGGCGCTGGGAGTGCTCTGCATTTGTTTTGATTGACGCCGCGCTGGCTAATCCTCTTCTTCCGTATCGACCGGCTCATTCTCGTCCTCCTCTTCTTCTTCGCGCCGCCGTTGCGAGAGGACCTCGTCCGCTAATGTAGCCCCTCGTCCACCGCCCGTGTTTCTCCTGCGCTCCGCCGCTGCTGTGTGAGTGACCGCCCTTTCGCCAACGTAATTCTTGCCTGTCCATGCCGTTGAGCACTTTTGGCATTTCTTCTCCCCCCTGGTTCTCGAAGCCCAGTACGCAGTCTCGCAGATGTCATGAAGTCTGAAGGTACACTCTGGCTCCGCACAACGCAACCCGTATGTGATCAGCTCCTTGCAAGCGCCACATTTCTTGATCCGCTGCCAGTCGTCCGGGCCAGCGTCGGGGTCATTGTATGTTTCCAACAGCCAAGGCCTCAGCTCCAGCAAGCCCCTGGGGCTGAGGCTGTAGAATCTGGCCCGACTCTTCTCCATCCACCCGCCCGCAACAAGACTGGACAGTACCTCCTCAACCTCGCTGTGCTTAAGTCCACGGTCTGTGGATTGCTGTGTTTCGGCCTCCTCTTCCCCATCGCCAGCCACCTGACTCTGTCTCCGATTCGGCGGTCGCGCGTACTTGACGGCTTGCATTTGCGTGATCGCCATGACTTCCATCCTCGGCGTGTTGAACGTCTCAAACATGGCGTCTAATATCCGCTTGATGAAGGAAAGCTCGTCGGGTGTGTACGTCGTGGCTAGTTGCGTTTGTGGATCGGACGTGGTATTCACGAGGGCGTAGGATCTCTGCTTCGAGACCTGGTGTATTGTCGTACGGATGTCGTAGTCGAGTAGGGAGACGACCTCGCGGGCCGTGTCCATGTACGCCGTGAAAGTCTCTTCGTCGATGTCTTCCGCTGTTGCTTGGGCAGCTTCTCCATCACCGGCGTTATCGGCATTCAGGATGGCAGCTATTATCGGGCGGGCATCCTCGTACGTGAGGGTGCCGCGGGCTGTGAGGGCTTGCAGGAACGCTTGGTTGCCTGTCTTGTAGTCGGGAGGTAGCAGAGACTCCATTGCAGGGAAAGGCAACGCGGTAGACTTTGCGATGAGCTTGAGAATTTTGCTGAAAGTTGAAGAATGTCCAGTTTGAGGTCTTAAGCCGAAGTCGATCTCAGAAGTTTGTGCTTCGTATAGGTAGTAGGTACTAACGTAGCTGCGAAAACGCGCTCCAAGACGCGTCGCATCTGGGTATTTAAGCTGTCTGCCCCACCACCTCAACTTCGAACTCAACTACGTGAAGATATCAGTCTCAGCCGCACCTCTGTCAAAGGTAGGATGAGGTCTGTATAAATATTTCTAATTGAACAGAAGCTTGATTAATTCTCGGGTCAACTTCCCAAGATTTGGTATCTGCAATCGAACCTCATAACCGATGTCTTGCTACGCAACTGTCCGAGCAGTTGGGGCGGACGTGACAGGGGTCCAAATGGGCGGTCGCAGTTGAGTTGATGGATGAAAGAGAAGAGCGCGCAGCCACCAGTGCTTGAATAAAACAACCCGTTTGAAGATTCTGAGATACAGTCAGCAACTATGTTCTTTATAACACCAGCTTTCCGAGCACGTTGAGATCTGCAGCCGACTCGGACAAGCGATCGAAGGGCTGAGACGCCTCGAATTGGCTGACTCATCAGCACGCGTCTAAATTCAACCTCCAGCAAAGAGCTCGAGCTTCTACTTTGTCCTTGTTCAGAGCTGCGGACAAAGTTAGACCTAATCTTTACCAGCGGTATATCTCCAACGCAGCAGAGAGCGCGTTCCCCTTTAGAGCACATCATATATCGCCAGCGCGCGCTCTGTGGTCGCGCTCTTAAACTGCAACATCACCATCTCTGCTTCGAAGTTCGACCTCAACCAAAGACAGCTACTCACCAATCCTCGTGACACCCACTTTGTGACCAAGCAGTTCGCAAGCGTCATCCAAGCTTGAGAGCTCCTCGCTCCCTGATATTCTTACCAACCTCGCCAAGGGGCACCTAATTCACCTCCGGCAGAGAGATCGCCAGGACTTGGTCCTCCAGGGCCCTCGAGCCTTCAATGGCAGATCAGAAGGAATTCGATGTGATCCGAGTCTGCCGGAGCGATGGCGCCGACACAGGCCCAGGGTACTGGCCGGCCACGGCCCCAGCCGCGGTGAAGAAGCCCGTCACGGAGAAAGCACCTAGAGCGAAGCCGCAGATGACGAGGCTGGAAGAGAACGACCCGCGGTTCGTCGAGTGGAGGATAAAGCTGGGCATCTTGCTAAAGCAAGAAGTCTCCCCAGCGCCGGATGGTACGTTACCCTTCGGCTTGTTTGTGATACAATGGTACTGAGACGACTCACAGAGGGGAACCCGTGGTACGTCCCCTTCCCACGCGGCTACTGGCTCTACGAGAAATCAAAGCACCTTTGGGTGTCTGGCTATCCCCTCAAGTCCAAACTTTTCAAGACACCGCAGGAATTTGCCCTCCACCTCATCTGGCTCCTCTCGGCGTCAAAGGACTACAAAGACTGCTCCTGCGTGCACTGCAACCCGCCCAGCTTGCCGAAGCAGCCGTCCGCCGAGGAGACGCCCACGCTCGCTGTCGCAAGCCCAGTGAAGAAGGAGGGTGCCGCACAAAAGATCACGCCGGTGCCTCTTCCGCAGATGCCCGGACAGGCCAACGCGCCTGCGAGCAGTACTCCTGCAGTCCAAAGGACGCAGGCTGGCCTGAGGGCGGCTTCGGCATCTCCTGCGAGGCAAGCTACGCCTAACAACCCCCCTCAACAACAGACCCAACCGCAACCAGCTCAGGTTTGGTCCCTCAAATCACCCATTCTCTTCCGCACCGGCGAGCTCGTATGGTTCCAACAGCAACAGGCCTGGCGCCTCGGCATCATCGCCTCCACCATTCCCTCTCCACAGACCGAGCAGCAGCAAATTAGCAGCTACATCATCCTTCCCATCGGCCACGGCATGGTACAGAAGCCCCAAGAGACCAAGTCCGCCGACTCCATGCGTCCATTCTATGCTTTCTCCGTCCCACCAGCCACCGTTCCTGATCTTCTCCACAAAACTTTCGATGAGATTCCCTGGGAGACCATGTTCCGTGCTACGGGAAACGATGCTTCTAAGAGAGATCTTCTGGCGCTGGATGCGTCGAAGCTGGCGGCTAGCAAGATCGACTTCAGCTTCTCACTATGGAGTCCTTTCCCGCAAGGTAAAGAGGTCAACGGCATTACGTCCTACTATGGGTGCTTCTTCGGTGCGGAGAGGATCGAAGTGGGCGACAGTCTGCGGCTGAGGAATCTCCCGGCAGAGCTCAACATCAACTCCGACACGGCCATCCTGGGCCTGCGACATATCTACACCACCTCCAACAATCCGGACCAGGTCCTCTTCCGGGGTCACATCTACATGCTCCTCAAGAGCGACCACCCCTCCGCCCTTCCCCCATCATCCTTGCCCATCGCCCTGAAGGACGAGATCGTCTGGCGGAACAACACCTCCAAGTCCGTACCGTGGCGCTTCGCCCTCGTCAAGGAGAACGTAGCCTTGTCCGAAACCAACATCCGCGGGAGATTCTACCCCACACACCGTCTCGTGCCCTTGCTGGATCCGCAGAGGTTCCAACACGCGGTGCAGACGGGCATGATGGAGGACCAGCTCGCGCACCTGAACAACCGCATGGACGGACAGGGGCGCTACATTGGGCGCAAGGGGAGCCGCCTGGAGAGCCTCGGGCTCAGTGTTGGACACGGCAGCCAGCTAAGGGTGGAAGAATACGTTCAGGAGGAAAAGTAGGGGTTTTCCTTGAGATACTGGGACTGGGCGTTCGGAGTTAAATGTTGAGACTTGGATTTGCTGACTGCACGCCATTGAGTGGACGAAGGTGAGAGTTTGCGCTTGAGTTAATAGGGTAACCCTCGTCAAGAAGGGAAATTCAATAACGGCCATGGTTGGGTGTCACAACATAACAGCCAGCCAGTAGTTTACTTAGCAACAGCCGCAGCAGCGGTGGCTTGTGTCCTCTCCGGTCGCGAAACGTGCCTTTAATCTCATCAATTCATCCACAAAGCTATGTGTGCCTTGTGTGCGCAAACGGAAAAAACCAGACTCGAAACAATCGCACGCCATGATAGAATGATAACCCAAGTCCTCCGCCAAGTGTATTTCTCCCTTCTTGATTCTCTCAGCACACGCCATGTATCGCCCCTCTATTGAGCCTCACTGCTCGACCTTCAACGCCCGTAGTTTCTCCTCTATCTTCTTCATGATCTCGGGGTCCGGCTCTGGCTCGACCTTTCTGGGAGCAGCGCGGGGCGAGTCGTCACTCTTTTCGGTCTGGCAGATTCTGCATTTCGTTCCGTTCTCAGCGCCAGTTGGGAAGAGAGTCTTGCACATCTGGCACTCGAAACGGGGTATGCTGCTAGGACCGAAAGCATCGCCAGGGTAGCCGAACGGATATTTGTCCTTCTTGGGTCTGCAAGCTTGTCAGCGAGGGGAAACGAATGTACCGCAAGGCAACGTACGGGTCGCGAGGACAGTCTGTGCAGCGTGTGTGACTGCACTTCTCGCAGGTCTTGCTGCCAGTAGCAAAAAGTGCCTTGCACTCGTGGCAAGTCCTCCTCACACGCTGGCGGGGCTTCTTGTAAACCAGATCTTGGCCGCCAGTCTTGCTAGGTCGCGTGAGTACAATCTCCTTCTCGTCGAATCCGTAGTCGGGCACAATCGGCGCATTCTCCTTGTTGGCTTTGATGATAGCAGCCTTCTTCTCGCGACTGGCAATGATCTCAGCCTCGGTGCGCTTGGGCGGATAGCGCGCGCATTTTGTGCAGCGGACGTGCTGGCAGTTGGGACACTCCTTTGCAGAGGTAAAGTTGGCGTTGCACTTGTGGCAACTTCGACGGACTCGCATGCGGATTGGCTTGTCCATTCGAAGGACGGAGTCGTCGGGGGTTGTGCTCTGCCACTCGCTGGGCTTGATCTCGAGACCGAAACGTTCACCCAACTTCTTCGCCCGCTCCTCGAACAGGTCTGACTTGGAGAGCTTCGAAACCCCGGGCATTGCTTCATACTTTGCGCGCGCCTCTTGCGATTTCGTCAGAGGTGGAGGTTGACTGTTGCAACTGCGGTTAGCGTCTGCGAGCCACGGGAAAATTGCCATTGCGCCGGCGAGGTGTTGTGAAGGTAGGCGCAAGTTGCAAACAGAAACTGGTTGGGTAGGGAACAAAGGCAAACACTCACGGCTTCGGGGGCGCGGCCACAGCGGGCGCACGGTCGCCATCTTTGCTTCCCTTGGATGAACTCTCGCCTCTTTTCAGAACTGTCTTGGCACGGGTCAAGAACGACCTAGTCAAACTCCTGCGATGTTGCTTGCTGTCGTCCTTGGGCTGAGCGGCCGCTGTCTGTTCGGGTTTGGAACTCATGGTCTCGGTTCTTTGTCGTCGTCGTACCCGTTTCGTTTTGCGTGTCGATTGAGAAACCAGACGTGGGGTAATCGAGGTTCGCTGGCTGGTTCAAAGACCAGATGAGATTCTGGTCCGTGGACGAGGAGTGGCGCACAGTTACGGATTCAGAATACCGCGGGCGACGTCAGGGGCGATGGTCGATTGTTAGAATTCAACGACGGCGCACATCGAATCGCTGTTTGGCGGCAAGGTTTCGAAGTGGCGGTCGGGATTGGAAAGTTGGTGCCGAGGGAATGGTTGAGATGACCTCAGCCACGCCAATCAGAGCGAGTCCGTGAGATACTGACGTTGGACACTGTAATGCTGCCGTGTATCACGAGCGCATGGCGTTGTCGAAAGGGAGCAACGGTCGGTGTAACAGGCAGCCGGGACATGTACAGATGCAAGAATGGAAGAGGTCGAGGAGGGCGAGAATCGACGATGGGCGGTGGTGGGTGACAGGTGAAGGTATGGGATCACCCCAGGCTGCTGAGCAATCCGTTGAAGCGCCGTGACGGGAAAAGCCTTCGACAAGTTCCCGACCGAGTTGTCAAGCACACACTCCGTGCAGGGGACGTGCAGAGAAAGGACGGCAGCGCAAGGAGGTTGCCGCCTGTGAAAAGAGAGAGCTGATGACGGGAAGAATCGAGGTGTGTTGCGTGCAGCGCATCGCAGCGCAGCGACTCAAGCGCGCAGAGAGAGGCACCCGGACCACCGACAGTGAAAGATACTGGGTGTCCCCGTGGAAGCTGAGGTGCCGCCCCCTGCTGGTTCCCAAGTTCCCTGAGCGAGTCGCTGCAGGCAAGTGGATTCAGCGGACGTCGCTGTGGATCGATCCACTGCAGTCGAGGAAACACCCTGCAATTGGACCGCTTTTGCCCTCCTTCACGGCGGACTCGCGGACCTGGTGGGGCTGCTGGGGCTGCTGTGGACTGCTGGGGAGGGCTGGCCCGCTGCCGTCCGTCTCCCAAGCTACTGGAATCGCCTGGCGACAACCCTGGCCTTGAACCTCCCGCGAGCGCGCCATCAGTCGAGAACTGAGGCTACTGGTTTCAAGTCGCGCCCGTGGCCAGCATTCTGGCCTGAGCGCCAAAGATCAGTACGGCGCGTCACTGCCGAGACCAGAGAGGCCGGCAAGCAATGGCTGGCGACCCAAGGCGCGACGGCCAGATGCGGAGATGCATTTAGGCTCACCTACAGTACGCTTGACGCTACGAGGCACGGTGGATGGGGGTTCGATCCAACATCCTGGGCCGTGGTCAGGAAGCGCAATCCCGCAGATGCCCAATGCACTGGCCAACTTCGTACGGCGGCTCGCCCAAGAGACGGGGAACGGGGAACGGGGAACATGCTGTCGTCTGCTGATTATGCGGTGCTCTGTTTGAGATTATTTGCTCAGGGGCAGTGTGGGCTGACGATGGCCGGGCGGCTACAACGCAACCACAACCACCTCACGATGTTCGTCAATGTCTTCCAATGACTGGGGTCTCAAGAACCGTTGCCGGCCTGTAGACCGAACGGGATGTCACTGTCAAGCCGTTTTCGACGTGTCAGAAGCGGCCATTTGCAGTGCATACGGCCAGCATCGCTCCCACCAGGGGTTGCCCTCGGTTGCCATCTGGCGTCCCAAGTGACCGACTGTCGGTCAAGCCACGGAATCCGAATAAGAGTGGTGGTGCCCAACCCGTTGGTTCACCCACCCTGTCGTTTGGCGTTTGTCAGGACTGACTACTCCGTACTCCGTACGCTTCTCTATTCGTAATGACCTGACCTCAACCAGAGACTCCCGACGGGCTGCCAGGCAGCAATGCAGCTGTTGCAGAGCGTTCAATTTGGCTTTTGACAGCTTTTACAAAGCATTAGCGGCCGTTTCGCCGTCCCGACGACTTGGTTGAGCCACCAAAACGCCACGGTTACCCAGTGCAGCGCGGTGCATTGCGGTGCGGTGCAGTGCTACACCACCTTACCCCCTCAGCACCTACGGTTGGTGTTTTGGTGGTGTTCAAGGGGCGGCGTCCCGGGCTGCTGGCGCTGGTGCCATCTCTTTCCCGGCATGACGGGCTTGAGTTTAGATAATTGTCTATTGTTGCTTGTGCTGCCGACGCCTCATTGCGACTACCTATGCGCATGCGCACTCCCGCTTGTCTCGTAGTGGGCACTGCGACTACTGGTCAATTCGTCGTCGGAGTAGAGCAGCGAAGCGCCGGGAGCCCCATGGACCACAATGGTCTGGAACGACAGCTGCCAGGCCCCCGCGGCCATGAGACAATAATGCCTTTGACTCGTACGACGTACGTTCGCCGTCGGTGCCACTTCCACTGCCAGCCTGAGTGATGGTCGAAGCGACCCCACCATCCCAACCAGTGCCAGTGCCAGCGCCAGTGCCAGTGAGTCCAAGTACTGCGTAGGTTGAAGCGCTTCGGTCCTGGGCGCTGCAGCCTGATGTCGTCCTCTGCAGCAGCCAACCAACCCAGACGGCTCTTAACCCCCATCCTCCAGCTCCCTCCTCCTCCTCCTCCTGCTCCTCCTCGGCCAAACGCCCGCTATTCCCGCTGCAGACAATCCGTGCAGTCTTCGTCTAATTATCATCGAAACCGTTGGTTCGGGCATCCAGACACGACCGGCAGCTCGGGTTGTTCATTCGCCCAACGCTCGCCACGTCGCTCCAGCAGGACGCCTACGACGTGCGAGTGCTGTGCTGTAGAGGCAGCTCTGCGAAGCCGTTGACGGCGGGGCGAGCATCTGCCGCCATCTTCGCCCCGGTTGCCGAGCCGGTGAATCGGTTTGCCCTTGGTCGTGGCGTCTTCTCCCTAGCGTTGAACTAGAGCGCGCCATACCTACGGGAAGACGCGATTCTGGATCATGCCGCTTCTATACTCCGTACACCGCTGCTCATTGCCCTCCGCCCTCCGCGCACGACTTCTGTGATGATACTCCTACTTCGTACAGCGGCGGAGACCCGGGAACAGCGCCTCGAATTCGTGCTATGTCCGAGCTGCCGGGTCTGCCATGACACGGGAGGCAATGTAACGTCCTACAGTACAGATCAGACTCTGCAGGCGGGGAGGAGACCTTCCTCGACGGGACTGCCACCGCCCGCGTGCATCAAGCCGAGTACCTACTTCGTACCTACGTATGTACTGCCCGTACTGTCCGTACTGCCCGTCTGCGGGCTTTGCCGTCATCCTCGGCGTTACGTACCTATCCAGACTTTGCTGCCAACCCGCTTCTCGAAGAACTCGCAACGTGGCAGTGCCGTCCGAGGCCGCAGACCTCAATCGCCGCGGGTCAGGTAAGACACACAGACACAGACACACCTTGGGACGCTCTTAGGACCGCAAAAGTGCCCCGTCGTTCCGAGACACGGACGCCATGCAACGGTAAAGGCTGTCGTCCGCGGAATGTGCCCGCTCGCAGCCATACTCTGTGCCAACCTGCGAGGCGATATATCCCACCGACATCGTCCAAAGCATCGCATCGTCTGCAATCAAGGAAACGGGCTCATGTGCTCTTCCCGTCCCAGACCGCGGTTCCTCTCTCTCCGTCAAAGGCACACAGTGTGTACTTCCTGCATGAACTCTGCATGTATCATTGCCAATGGCCTCCGTGGCAGTGGTCGATAGTGGGGGGGACCGTAGCATGGGAAATTCCAACACAACGGTTTGACCATGTCGACTGGCGACCGGGGGCATGTCATAGTTGTGAAAAGTTGCTGTCGAGACAAGAGAGAACTAAGGTAAGGTACTACAACCAGCAGTACGTACCGATGCCTGAAGCCACATCGCTGAGGCATTATCGGGTCGCCATCTGACTACATACTTGGACTTGATGGTCTGTCTGGTGACTCCGGGATGGGCTGAGCTTAGGAGACGGGCCGTTCCATCGGTACAGTACTCCCGTCCCCAGGGTCAAAGCTCTCTTCTGAGGACTCCAAGACTGTGCAAAAGGCATCGCTCGGTGAGGGTGGTTCTCCTGTCTCACATCCTCATGCCATCCTTGGGGGTAGGGTGGTCTTGGATCTCCTCTCCTCTCCCTGCTGCGGTGGACTATGGACAGGGACGTTCTCGTCTTCTCCATCCACGCGGAAGCCCTCTTACCATCACCAACTTCTTCATCAAATCCTTCCATGTTCATGAAAGCGAACCGCGGTACGAGCTCGCCCTTCTGGAAATCCCCTCGTAGACAGCCAGGATAGCCCTGAACCGAGCCTTCGGGGCCTTTTCGACGTGTGAAACAATCGACCCTTGTCGGTCCACTTCCATGCTTTGACACACAACGACAGCTCGCCCCATCATTCACATCTCACAAGCAAGGGCCGTCAGTGCGTGCCCGTGCAGAGGCCAGTGTTTATCCCAGAGCCCGCCCGAATTGCCGGTGCGGGAACCGACGGGTGACTGGTCGCACGATGATGCCTGGGGTCATGGGATAATGAACAACCGGGAAAGAGCTCGACATGGTCTTTGAAACTGGCGGGGGCCGCCCCAAATCAAGCACATCTTGCGAATGGGCCTGGATCGTAGTCGATGATTATGTGAATGCTCCTAATGGGACAGCCGGCATTGAGTGGCAGAAGGTGGCGGATGTGGTAGATGGACCTCGAGTCGGCCCCCCCCCTTTATTCAGGGGTTAGGTTTCACAGATGTGACTACTCTGGCGACTACGCTGTGTCGTTCATCACTGCACTCATCTTAGATTCGCCGATATTGCGAGATTTTGAAATGGGTATCATGATGAAAATCAGTCAATGTCAATGATTTCAAAGGCAAGCTATCCAGGGTTTCTAAAGCCGGAAAAGTTTCACGTCTCAGAATCGAAGCGCACAACTGGCAAACGACCGTAGTCGTCAACGAAGCGAAGAACCGCAGAGCACATCAGACAGCTGGTAAAACAGCTTCTGGTCTCACAAAGGTTGAACATCGAGGAGTCCCAGTGCAGGCCTCGGCCTCACCACCTCCTGACGCCCTTCCCCTTCCCAACACCTTCTGTCTCGAGCGGCGGGTACTCATCCTGCTGATCCTGACCGCGGCCGGTGATCTGGGAGGTGATTTGCTCCTGATCTTGCAAGCTCAAGCTGAGGGCAAGGGCGAGATCCTCATCCTCAGTAGTTGATCGAGCAGGGATATCCTTCAGATCCTGATTGGTTGACGACCCGGCGATCTGGCTGGAAGAATCGGTCCTAGGGACGACCATGGGCGGGTGAAAGGCAGAGGCGGAACCAGAAGAGTTGGAGCCTGTCTTCTTGCCCTTCTTGCTCTTCGGCTTGACCTTGAAGGCTATTTCATACTCGCCGGAGCTGTTGCCAACCGGCGATTGACCCATGTCGTTGACGCCTTCCATCAGAGACAACCGAATAGCTTGCTGGATCTGCTGCTCATAGTCTGAATCCTCATGGACGGTCTCGGGTCCACCAGCAACAAGACCAGGCTCAGGAGTAACGGTGCCGGCAGCCTCGCTCAGAGATGACGCGGTATCCAAACTTCCGTCAATGGTAGAGTCACTGGTACGCAGCTGCTCTTCAAGTTGATGTGTCTCCTCCGAAACCATTTGAATGTACTGCAACGCCTCTTCCTCCGTCAAATCCCCTAGCACGCCAACGCCGAACCTCTTCGCAAGCCTCGCCTGCTCCCTGGCACGTTGCTCATTCTCCATCCGAAGTTCGGCCTCCTCGGCGGCGATGTAGCGGGAGCTCGTGCCGCCCTGCCGACGGCTTGCTAAGCGGCCATGAATGTCGGAGTGTCGGAGACGGCGCTTACGACCGGCGTGATGGGAGGCGGAGCTGTAGGCCCAGTAGCGTACAAATGCTCCGAAGGAGACGACACCGCGAAGCATAGTTGGGTCCGGGTCGAGGTAGATCGCGCCGGCTGCCGAGTAGTTTCCCTCGCGCAGGGCCGGGTTCATCGTCGCCATGTGACGGGGGACACGGCCAGCGGAGCGGGCGTTAAGGGTGCGGATGGCATCTGTGGTTGACGCCAGAGGATCCCAGGCTTGAACGAGACCATCACTTCCGCCGTGAACAATGTACAGCGCCGAGGCGGCAATGCAGGAGATCTCGGGAGACTCCGTCTGGATGATGCGGACGGGTTGGACCTCAGAACCTTTTCCATCGTCACGAGTGTTCCATATAAGAACTGCGCCCGCTTTTGTCCCAATGACGATGTAACGCGCGCGTCGTCCAGGAATCTCACGAGGGGAAGAAGCTCCGGAGTTCATGGATCCGCTCCCAAAATGAAGAGGATCCTCGGGCAGAGTCGTGGTTGACTGAGAGGAGTTGTCAAGGGCGCTGGCTGTGATCGCAGTCCCCGCATGAGCTTTGCCCAAAACAAGTGTATGGTAAGACCACTCGAAGACACTGGCAGTAGGGTTTTTCTCGGGAGACCAAGGGGCCGGCTGAGCCGGCTTAGAGGAGTTTGGCTCAATGGAGTCTGTCCCCGTGACAGGTTTCGTATCAACGGGCCCGAAGAGCGAGGGTGGCGTGACAGCCGCCTCCTCCTCTGGATCCTGCTGATAGGACACCTTGGACCGAACGTATCGTGCAATGTGCGCAGGACGGCCTTGGGCCATCGCACAGTCCAGCACGAAGACACATTCCCCAGCATCATCGCCATCGTCTGCGGCGAAGTCCACTTCAAGCCTACGTCGCATATCCCAGCCTTCGCTTACCATGCGAAAGTATGATGGCTTGTAACGCATGTACTGCTCAATCTCGCGGGCCTCGGCTACCAGCTGCTCCTGGCCGAGGTTCATTGAGTTGGAGGGTGACCTAGGGGAGTACGTGCCGCGCACAGCATTTCTGTCCAGCTCGTCTGGCTGTGGAGATCGACGAGTCGATTCGAGGAGGTGCCAATGGGCGGTGCGGCCGGCTAGCCATGCGTTCCTGACCATATCCTCGCCTCTAGAAACAGAGTGAGTGCCGGTGGGTGGCTCGGTAAGGTAGAAGACCTCTCCAAGGGCATTGAGAGCTACAGCCCAGACACGACCGGCCATTCTGCGTCTTTGACTGTACTGATCATCTACCTTAATAGAAATGATAGGGACCCCAGGACTGAGCACCCAGCGGGAAGTGATGTCGCCATTTGCATAGGGGTGGCCGCTGGAATCACAGCCGAGTGCATATGAAGTGACAACACCTTGAGTAGAACCGGTCAGAATGCCCACCATGGCGGATGTGACCGCCGGGACTGCAGATGACTTGGCTAACCAGACGCTGGAGATGCCCCCAGTCGTTTCGGGAATGTTGGGGATATCTGGATAAGTGTCTGAGACGCCAGTCATGGCTGTGAGATAGCGACCCCGGCCCTCATTGATGGGGCGGAAGAACGCGCGACCACCAGGGAAGCCCTCCCCACCAAGCAGACCGTACTGCTGGCTTAAGTCCAAAACATTGGGTACAGCGGCGGGGTCATCTCCAAGTCCGTAGGGAACCATGTTCGGCATGACCTCGTCGAGTTGAGCGAACGAGAACGGGTCCTCGAGACCCCATCTCTCGATCTTGCCATTGGTTGGGTCGCTGAGCGATCCGACACCCAGATCAGCAGCTCCCTGAATTGTGCGAGGCGGCTTTTTCCCGTTGTTGAAGGAAGCATGAATGTTTGTAACCAGCCACGGCAGCTTTGAGTTGTACGTCAAGACAGCGCTGATCTTCTTGCTGTTGGTGCGAATAGATGCCCCAATGCCGTTGCCAGGCTTGCCGCGCTCCAGACTCCTAATGAGACGCGTGCGGAACAGATACTCGCTCCTCCAGGTAGCGAGCGGGGTCAAACGCGCGAAAAAGCGCGCTTCAGAGCGGATCTCATCGGAGACACCGTCATCAAAAAGACCAGTGCCTTTATTATGCTTCTTCTCGAGAACGGTGTGCGCCGGAAAATATCGCAGAAAAGCCATACGCCAGGCATGCTGCGTTGTCATCAGGGCATAGAAACGTTTGGAAACGAGCGACACGGCAGCATGGGAGTCTGGATGGAGATGCGAAAGGACATGCGTTAGGACCTCTGTGTCACATTAGCTTCCGCGTCAATCTCCAAGGCGAAGTCGGCACTGACCATTTGGAAAGTCTTCAATCTGGACACCGTCGGATCGCGTGTCGCTCCTCTTGATCACCTTAAACCCTAAGGCTTGCTTAGGCGTCGGCGGCGTCAAGGCATTCTCGTACTCGGAGATCCTGTGGCCCGGTGCAGATGGACGTCGCCCGCTTTTCTTGGGTCCCAGGCTCAGACCACGAAGCTTCTCGTCGAGCTCTCCAGCAGGGACGGCGTCAAGGTCGACATCGTCGAGCAGCCGGGCGTGGTCGCGGGGGCGGAGGGAAGAGGAGCTTGCAGAGCTGCGGCGGCGATCGAAGCCATGATGAAGGTGTTCGGCGGTGTCGTTGGCGTTGCTATGAGGAGAATGCTGTTCTGTATTCGTCGAAGGCTCTGATTGCATAAAGCCGAAGGGCTGTTGAGGGAGGTGAGGAGGTATGACTGTGCGCGTGGTCTCTGCACAGTCGGACGAAACGTTTGACCAGTCAGATGAGAGGTCGAAGCGGCTGGAATTCGCGTGGATGTAGTCTAATGTGCGTGCGCGTGTGCAAAAGCTTGTGAGCTGGTCGGCATGGATAGAGGGTTCGTGTGATGATTCACAAGTTGTATGATTTTTCTCCGACACGTTGTCGTCACGACTCGGAGGTTGCTCTCCAACGGGGGAACGGGGCGGTGCCGGGCCGAGATAGCTCATTTCCCAGCCTTGATGGCCCGCTACCCTACACAACTTTTTGGAACGAGGACTAGGCCCGGCAACAAGCAGATTGCAAAGGTTGAAGAAAGGACGAATTGAATTACGGGAGTGTGGAATGATGATGCGGTTTCTTTCTGGTGTTTAAAGATGTTGGAATTTTCCAGGATCTTTGCGTCCGTGGCAAACCTTCGACATCGCCGTCGCCAGCGTGGAACTTGATATTTCAACAACAGCTAGGCAACCAAAAAAAGCCACTGCTTCCAGTGCCTACCAAAGTCTAGCAGAAGACCCGGACGGAGCTGCAATAGCCTAGTCTAGAGACATTCCCAATTAATAAAAAGCGCAAAAGGAGAAGTGATGCTATTATAGAGCAGTCCACGTGAGGTACATCGTTAAGCTAAGCATTCACGCTTAGGTGAATGCTTAGCTATCCCATCTATTCGTAAAGTCCATCGCTGGTAATATATATATCCTAATCCGAAACCCCATAATCATGTCATAAATTCGTAACAAGTACATCGCTTTTAGCTCGTGGGCTCAAGCATATACCCAAGCACCGAAGCTGAGCAAGCCAGCGATCAACAAAGTGTCCGGCTTGAGCATGCCGGCGAGGTCTTCCTCGTCATCATCGCCATCACCGCTACCCCCTGTCTCTTTGGGCTGACCATCTCCAGTCCTGTCCCGTGGTTCCAGTGTGCCAGTCACCAGGTTATCGTCGTCTCCTGTGCCGATTGTCATGCTCCCCATTTCGATGCCATCCGGGCCGATGGTCATCATCTCCCCCCCAATGACGGTGGTAATGTCATCCGAGTCATCCTCCACAGTGAAGGTGTGGCCATCAACGACAACAAGACTGTTGCCAATGTGCGTGATCGTTACTCCACCAACAACGCCGTACGTGGTCGCACCATCTGCTGCAGAAGGGCCGCCCAGAGTTTGGTTGTGCACAATCACTCCTTCGGGGGCCAGCGTAACGACGTCGTTATCGACAGTGATCTCTGTCTCGGCGACATCGGGACCGTAGGTGATCGTGGTCTCGTTCAGGACGAAGATCGTAGGTCCGACGGCCGTTAACATCTCCCCTCCTGCTACAACAGCGTCGGTGTTGTACATGCTCGTAACTAGCCACCACAGGTCGTCCTTTCCTGCATGCAGGTTGCCTGGACTAATGGTCACATCCTGTCCGTTGATCTGCGTCGTGGTACCGTCCTCAGGGATCGTCATCGTAGTCCCATCGATCTCAATCAGAGACCCAGACGCCGAAATAGGCACGCCGCCAATGCTCGTCATGGTCGGTTTGGGTTGCCACTCACTTTGCACGGGTGCTGGCTTTTCCAAAGCCCCTCCCTCACCGATCACAGCAGTTGGCAGAATAGTGAAGGTCTCATCGCCCACCACGACAGTTGAGCTCTGATCAGGCCTCAATCCCTTAATCGTACTCGACCCAATGATGACCTTGCCCGGCCCAGCCGTGACAGTGATGGGACTCTTGGGAGTTGGCCGGGCAGGAGGCTGCTTTGGGTCATTTGGCATGCTATCACCAGGCGGGTTGGGACCTGAACCGCCACCGTCACCGGGCCTGGCCGTATTGTGCTGCCCAGGATTACCGAACGGCGGCTCGTGCGGCGAGGAGTAATCGGGCGGTGGAGATGTTTTATACACCACCTTTGGATTCTTGTCGGTCGTTACAAACGTTGTGGTGCCAGAATCGGGCGGGAATGCTCGAGTGCTTGTGGCTCCAGGAAGCGAGGGGGCAGGAGATGGATATTCGGGTGCGGGTTCGCAGAAGGGTATTGACGTCAAGGTTGAAAAGGGTGGCGTGTAGTCTGTTGGATTCCCATAGAAGGTTGTTGTTGCCGTGTAACTGGTTGATATCACGGTTTTGGGTGCGTCCGGGTCGGTCGAGACACATGATATTGATGTTGGTCCCGCATCAGAGACTGTGGGATGGCGCACTGTCGGGGTATATGTGGTGACTTTTTGACCTGGCGAGGTTGAACTCGAGGCAGAAGACGATACTGCGGTTGTTGTAGAGTTGCTATAGCTTTCGATAGACGAAGGAACGAGCGTTGAGGCTGTGGCATCGTTGGGGTCGAAACCTGGCTTGTCGGCCGGTGGAGGAGCCTCCACTGTCACAGGAGGGCCTGGAGGTAATGAAGCAATAGGCGCATCCGGATGGAGGATTTCTGAGCGTGTGGTTAGTAAGTGTTGAGTAGATTGTAGTTTATCTAGATGCAGCGCGTACCCCTGCGGACCGCGGCGGATGCAGAACCAGCGCAAAGCACTGCGCTCAGCGCCCACGGTGGCGGTAACCTCATTGTGAAGTTGCAATATGTGCTTGAATCAAACGATGGTGCGTCGTGAAGAGCCTTATACTGCAGCGATAGCGGATTGGCGATCACCGGGCTGGGGCATGTCGATATTGTGGCAGAATCAACCTCCCACTTAGTGCGTCGAGGCAGTGAACGTCGTGGTCTCGAGAGGCGAATGTAGGGCTGAGCAACACAATGAGAAGTGAACAGTAGGAGCCTGAGAAGGAAAAAGTAAAGTCAGACGTTGGAAATGAAGCATAGCAAAGGTCAAGTCAAGACACAGGGGTCTCGCGATGACAAGCCAGAGATGCACACGTCGCGAACGAGCGAGCGAACCGCCACACGTCCAACAGAGCAGCGCTCAAAGGGTCTGGGGATGGAAATTGGAGACTAGTCTCTTAGGGGGCAGATGACCGAGTGCTATCTCCATGAGGAATCCACTGTCAAGGCTGAGCCGATCCAATTCGACAGGGTCAGGGTGAAGTGCCGAGAGGCAAAGCCAGTTCATGCCGACAAACGAATCCGCCAACAAGTTCCCCGTGCTGACCGCTGACGGAAGCTGAGTTGAACACCAAAGCAAAAGAACCCAGGGGCAAGGCGGTGCAGAACAGAGGCAGAGAGATTGAAGCAGGGGACCGACAGGGGCGGGCCAATAAGCGGTTGATAGCCTCCCACTTCAACTAAATTGGGCCCGTCCCCGTCATCACCATCGCGGGAAACACGAGGCCCGACGGACGGGCTGCCAGTGGTGGTCAGATTCAGAGACAAGCTCCTCACCGAGTTGCCAGCCAGCCCAGCCAGCCCAGCCAGCCCAGCCAAAGAGAAGCAAAACATGGCTCAGCTATCTTGGGTGGTGAAACGAAACATGATGCTCGTCTCGTATTTTTGACTTTGGGCCGCGCCTATTCCCATTCGGCCGTCCCGTCTTAGGGCGTCTCTCGTAGCTCCTGCAAGCATTCCGACCCCTCCTGCTGTTAGAATTGTAGACTTGGCTTGACCGGCAACCTAAGCCAAGATGTTACAACGGAATCCTCCACAAGGGACGAAAAAGTACTTACGGTGCGAGCACTGCGCCTCCCGGGCGTCTCCAGCGGAACTAGTATACCAAAGGAGGGCACTCCGAGTGCACACGCGCGCTGCGTGATCGATGTTACCTACGGAGTAGGCTGTCCGCGCCTATCTTGCCGCGCTTTGCCGCCAAAGCAAAGACCTGCATGAGGTGAACGCTGGTGACATCTCAGACGTGCCTGTACCGAGTGGGCACTTAATTGAACCTCGCTGTGTGAGCAAATAAATCTGAGCCCTGGCTGTAGTGTGGACGAATGATCCCAGCATCGCGAGCTTCTGCAACGGGAAAGGCCCTCCGTCGTGTTTAATTGCTGGCAGCAGCTTTTGATCAATCATCTTGACGAAGCTTGATTTCTGATGATCCAGGTTCAGAGATCGTACACACCCAAACAACCCCTTCCTGGCCGGCACTTGGCGCAAACCCTTCGAGCCGTTGGAAGCGAGCGCCCCGAGGGAAGACGCTGGCGTGCGGCGTAAGGCTTCCCGCGGTGGCCGCTGGCGTATCGTTTGCTGCCGATGATGATCATGGGCACTCCCATGTGGCAGTTGTGTGGCACAGCGCCCCTCAGCCGTCCCAGCCTGTGGCCCTGTCAAGCCCTGCCACCGCGGACGCCGGCCATCTCAAGCGGATTCGCGGGACGACACCACCTGGCTTGATTCGCCGTCCTGCCGAATCCCATGGGGGGCCTGTTCTCTGCTATTCTTTGGATGCCATTCTACAGCAATACGCACGGAGGATCGGTGGCTGAGGATATACCTGAAGTCGCGAACAGCCGAGATGAAAGAAACGGGGGCCCTGTAATTTAAGGCGGCCCAGTGCATTATCGCAGCGACCCGGACGTCTGTTGGTGTCCACTGGCAGCAGACACGCACGTACACAGCGCGGCCACTATCGACACCAACACACCTGGAACGCTCCTACCCACCATCCCCACAAGCACCGTCACTTCACCCCCCTGTCGCGCCCTGCACTCCTGCAAGGCCTGATCCATCTTCCTGTGCCTGTTCCCACTGCCCGGAACCGGCAGCTTCCAGGCAACCAGGCTCCATGGCACTGCAATATGCTGCTGCTACCTTAGTGACATGGAGGGTGGCTGTCGGCCCAGCCAAGCGAGTCCCTCTCTCCGATCCTTCGCGTCTCAAGGTTGGCTTCGTTTCCTGCCTCGTGCGACTTTACTTCTGCTCTCATCACGACTTCAAGACGACCGATGACGCTCAATGATCCGGCACCCGTCGCCTGAGACTGTCTGGAAATCACCCCCAACTCGATTCTTCACTCTCGAGCCGCTCTCTGATCAACCGGGGGCATATGGAGTCGACACAGGCGCCAGACCTCGTCCGGACGCGGTGATCTCTACGTCCTGCCGTTATCTTGGAAAGGTCTTCGCCTTCTAGGGGCTTAATTCTCGGCTAGGAGAGGGTCTCTTCACCGTGTCCGCCATGGCCCGCTCACTCCTCGTGATAGCGGCCGTGGCCAGCTTGGCGCGTGCAATGAAGCACGAAGCTTTTGCCTTGCCAAATGGCGATTGGGCCGGTGTAGATGGGAACTGGTCGACTGTTCAGTTCAACATCGGCTCGGATGCGCAGCCGGTTCATGTTCTCGTTGGCACCGCGCTGTCGGAATTCTGGGCTGTTGGGCCAGGAGGCTGCTATCCCAGTGCGTCAAACAATCGTACTTCGAGGTGCGTTTCCGCTGACAATTTGCAGACGAACCGCACTGCTCTGATGCGAGAGGGGGGCTTTATAATCCCGATGATTCAAATGACTGGCATGATCTAGGGATATGGCATCTTGGTCTTGATTACCTGGGGTTTAGCGGCAACGGGCACTACGGCTTCGACAAAGTTGCAACCACCAGCGATATTCAGGGCGGAAAGGGCTTTTCCATGGACAAAACCCTCATGGCAGCTGTTAATACCACCGAACATTTTCTGGGCATATTTGGGATGGGCATCACCCAAGGCAACTTCGAAAGCACTGTCGCCAGGTCACCCATCACCGTTGCTGTTCAGGAGTATGGCCTGATACCAAGTTACAGCTATGGCTACACTGCCGGAGCTCACTATCGCAACATGCCTGCCTCCGTCACGCTGGGAGGCTACGATGCGGCCCGATTTGTTGACCACAACAACGACTTTACGGTGTCCAAGTCCGACAGTCTTCTCCGGACCTTGGTTAGGGGTATTCAAGTGTCGAGTGCTGAGGGCCAAGTTGCCCCTGAGGAATGGGGCTCGGACACTCAGCTTCTCTCGCAGATGAACACTTCCTTCACAGCCTTGATCGACACCTCGATCCCTTTTCTTTATCTCCCCAACAAGGTCTGTGACGCATTCGCTGAAGCGCTGAATATGACCTACCACGACAGCATCGACTTGTATGGGCTTTCCAACGACCAGTACCAGGACTTCCGCAGCAAGGATTCTTTCAGCTTCACCTTCAGCTTTTCGAGCACCGACAATAACGACAACTTTGGCGAGCCTCTGAACGTACCCGGTGTAGTCAACATTACTATACCGATGCAGGCTTTTGTGAGCACAGTCGAGTACCCCTTCTACGACGAAGCCATTGAGTACGGAGAGCCAGCCCAGCCCTACTTCTCGCTACGCAGGTCAGGGGACAACGAGACATTCATCATTGGGAGGTCGTTCTTTCAGGAAGCTTACCTGCTCACTCAGTTTGACAAGCAGGTGTTCTCCATACACAGCGCTCTATTCCCAAGCGACCCCATTGGGGAGGCGGACATCGAATCTCTGGTGCAACCCGACAACAGCCCTTACCCGCCTCCAGCTGCCACGCGCAGCCACGGCTTGAGTAAGGGTGAGATCGCCGGCATAGTCGTAGGAGCCTCTGCCGCCGTTGTCGTCGCCGTCATTGTTGTTGGTTGCTGCTGGCGTCGCCGTAGGAACACCCGAATCCACGGCGTCGTCCCCGACTCCGAAGGAGAGAAGCGTTCAACAACCTCAGTGACACCTGAGCCCGTGCAGAGCAACTCCCCACTGAGTCGAGTCTGGGCAAAACTTGCGCGACGAAACCGTTCGAAGTCGAAACTTCCTTCATCACCCGGCGATGCAAGCCAGCCTTTGGAGGCTCCGAACACGCAGGTCTATGAGCTGCCCGTTCCTGCTGAACCGGTGGAGCTGCATGCGAACGACGACCACGATGTTGCAGAAGATGGAGACCTTGGCTTGCAAGGACAGCCGATGAGCGCCTACGAACAACAACGGTTGAGACTGGACAGGCAGCTCGCGGGCCCTGTGCCGGAGTATACGCCTCCAGAGAATGGGCCGGTGCCACCTTCGGAGAAGACTGCTTATCACTATGAGGCAAGAACTGTGCCGGAGAGGCGCGCCGTTCCTGAACGGTGCCCTGTCCCTTCACATGGGTCCGTCTCACCGCAGGCTCCTGATTCAAACAACTCCAACTCCATGCCCTCCAACGAGTCGATGGTTTCGCCCGTCTCTCCTGGGTCAGGATGGGCCAACAAATCCGACAACTACTCGCCCAATAACACACCGACCCACTCACCAATGGCACCCGACGCGCCTCCAAACCCCCTTTCGTCGCAGCAACCTCGCTCGCTCCACGATGTTCACGATGTGAGGGAATCATCGGGAGTCTCGGAGCGCTCTGCTTCGCCTTCGAGTATCAATATCTACCCTAGCAACATTCAACGAACACCCATCGATCCCTCGAAGGTTGTCTGCCTTGGTCCTCTGCCCGAGAACGTACATTTGAGGGAACCGTCATCAGTACCCCAGATTATGGGTCCAGATGGTACGAGGCTAGATCTACCTGGATTCAACGCTGAGCACAGGGAAGAGTACGAAAGCACGCTGGGGAGCAACTATACGGAAGAGGAGGAGAAGCTGAAGGAGCATCAGGCCCAGCTCGCCTCATCACAGCCAGCCGCCCAAGGCTCAATGGCCCCCCATCCTCTCAGTCAAAGTTACTCGTCCAATGAAGACCTGCACTCCCCTCAAGAGCACACAACTTGGCTTCAAGCGCAAGGATACTACGCACCCACGCCTCAGCCACACAGCACACAGACCCAATCTGGACTCCCCCACCCTCAATCCCACACTTACCATCATGAACCCTACAGTCAACCCCAACCATACCAACCCGAAGGACTATACCAATCCGCCCAAGAACAGCACCAACTCTCCCAGTGGCAACTCGCGGCCCAGGCAGGCAAGCAGCGTCTCCAGGAACAATGGCAGCGTGAAGAGGAAATGCGCCGTCTGGTACGCGTGCGAGCCTCTCAGCAGCAGAATCAGTACCACGCTCTGAGCCATGTCGAGCATCCGCTGCAGATGACGCATTACGCGCAGACAAGTGGCGCGACGTACATCCCGGGCAGAGACGCGTCTGTGGGTGGCGGAGAGATGGAGTTTATACACGTACCGCAGCCGGCGGAGAAGAGATTCAGCTGGGAGGAGGACCGGTCGACGTACTAGAAGCCGTTTCGACCCATAATGTACCTGCTCGGACATATGATGATACTTAATTTTTGGCGTTCATGGTGGGATATAAAGGGGCACTTGGGCAAGAGCACCGGAGTTTGGGAAACAAGGCAAGATGCCCGATACCTTTGACGAACCAAGTCACATTTTGGTGACAAGTAGAAGCATATACAAAAATCTTCGACTATTTTCTTTAACTTCGCTTGATGTGCTGTTGTGTCTCGCTAGGAAGCTCCGCGCAACCCCCTGGCCAATGACTGCGGCGCAGATGTTGCTTGGAATGCCGTTACCAGATCTCTTGCCACCATGTCAGCTTATTCAAGACGTCTTCCCGCGCCTTCCTCTCGTCCTCATCTCTGGCACCGCTCTTATAGCCCTCAAAGACAGCTTCCTTGCAAGCATCAGCCATCTTGGTCGAGCCACCACAGACCGCAAATATTGCGTCCTGATCTATGAAGTCTGATATTCTGCCTCTCTCAGTTTCGAGTAGATGTTGAACGTAGACCTTGCTGTCTTGATCCCTCGAAAATGCGGTGAAGAGCTCTAATTCGCCAGCATCAACCAACCCCTGCCACTCCTTTTCGAAAAAGAAGTCCTGCTCGCGGTTACGGTTTCCAAAGAAAAGGAGGGTTGGCCCGTGGTCATTGTGTGTCAGGCGCTCGTGTATGAGACATCGTACGGGGGCAACGCCAGTACCCGTTGCCATGGCTATCAGGGGCCGCCGGGCGTTTGTTGACCCATGGATGGGACTGAGGACGGGCTTCCGGGTGACGGTCAAAGATGAGGGTACGGGAAGGCTGGCGAGATAGCGTGAACAGAGTCCCTGACGTGGACGACGGAGGATTGTTCTGTACTTGACCAGAGCGACCAGCAAGTCAACTTTCGTCTTGCCGTCCGAGGTGGCAGAAGTTGCACCGCCGTTAGCAATGCTGAAATCGCGGCCTCGAATAAGCGGAAATATGTCGAGTAGTCTCTCAGCTGGTATCCGTACAGACGTGAACTCTTCCAGTACCTCTAGGATACTCCTCTTCGTGCGCGTGGCGTAATCGAAGTATTCATCGATGTACAAGTTCTGGGTAAACTCCAGCAGGCGATCTTTATGGTATTGATCATCGGTGAAATAGGACATGTTCTTTAAGAACGATCTTCGTGGTATAGCTGTGAAGTCTATGTTCTCTAATAGAAGGTTTCGTAATGTGCTTGGCTCCGGCGCGAACATGGTCCGCGGCAGTGACGGACACAGAGATAAGTCCAGGGGTGTGTCGGCAATGGAGGTCCAGTCCATGAGGTCGATGAGTCTTTCGACGTCCTCGGGAAAGTTCTTTGGGTAGATAGTCAAGCAATCTCCAGGATGTGTCTGAAAGTCCTTGGCAGGGATGCTGAAGGTTGCAAGACGCACATCTTGCCAGTGTGTCGACGGTGTAAGTCGGTTATTGGCTGTCAGGGTTGCTTTATGGCCGTTGGGTATTGGGAGGAGGCGGCTTGGAGGCGGGCCATTGAGTAAGGGGCCATCCCTCTTGGTGACACCGTTGCTTGGCGAGTGAGCAGCATTGAGTGCGGGTGCGAGGGACCATCGTGGAGGCAAGACCTGGCTTTCTGGAACGGGCTCGAGTCCTGGCGGACAAGGGTATTCGGCTAGCATGTGCTTCTGAAGCGGCTCAAACCAGTTCGAGAAGGCTCCCTCTATGCCGTCGTCAAATTGCTCGTCAGCTTCCGCGTTTTGGTAAAAGGGATTCGCCCCCAGCTGCTCTAGTCTCTTGATAAGCTTTCTCGCCGCCCAGTTAAACTTGAGGTATGTGCTGTCTCCAAGGCCGAAGCAGGTATATTTAACCGAGGCCAGACAGCCTGGAGGGAGCCTCTTGCGCAGTAGCTTCTTCCAGAAGAGAAGGGAATTGTGAGGCATGTCACCTTGCCCAGTAGTTGAGATGACGAAGAAGACCAGCTGATACTGCAGCAGAGAGTTCTGTGACGCGTGTCAGTATTCGTCGAGGAACAGGCGTAGAGTCTCGTACCAAGTCAACTGAATCGAGCTCATCGACGTCAGTCCTAAAGTGCAGTCTCGAGCACAGTCTCCCAAGATCCTCTGCCATGTCCTGTGCATTGCCCGTCTCGGATCCATAGAGGATGAGGGCGCTTCTGTCGATGTCGGCTGCCATGGTGTCAGCCTGGCTAGGCGTGTGCTATAAAATCATCGGAGAAGCTCGAGGAGCAAGATGCACTTGAAGATGAGCCGTTTTCTGGGGCAACTGAACCGCCAAATGTATGGAGCCAAGCGCCGATGACGGGGCGGCTTTACACTTTTTTTTCGTAGCGCATCGGGCGACGGCAGGGCAGATCTTATCAATCTCCAGTACATTTCAGATCAAGACTCGGAGTCCAAGTTGCTGACTCGATTTTCCCTTGTCGACCATTGAGCGAACAGTTGCAGCATCATGATCGGCTGGACTCAATTTGAGTGACTTGATCACGTGGAGGTAACGATGTGGACATGAAGACGATGCCACCTTCCGTCATGCGAGTAATTATTGCATTGGTGCGTACTCGCGCGGTAAGCATTCAAGATCGCCGCTGTCATGGTGCTTGGCGATGCGCATCCGCGGAGGAGCAGCTGCCAGGACCAAAGCAGTTGTTGCCGCTCTGTGAGTTGATCTGAACTTGTGGTCTGATGCGCAAGCGCGCGAAGCGAGAAGCGAGGAGAAAGAGAAAGAGCTTCTATGCCTCCCAGCAATTTCGCCGACTTATCTTGAACCTACGCTTCGAAAAGAAAGAACTCGTGAGACCCGAGCTTGCTCTTATCATTGTTCAACCAAGCACGCAACCGTCTCACTCTCACCGCTCGGTGAGCAACAACAGACAGGGTTCCGACTTAAGGCTCGAATTCAAGCTGAGGTATCTCTCCGTGCTACCGACATCACGTCAACCTGATAGGGCTTTCTTGCCACCTTCATTCTCGCTGATAGTGGTCCAAGACCAATTCTCGCGACACGCGGTAGGCTTTCCCTCTTATCCCTGCTGAAGAGATATCCCTTCCACTGGACAAAGCAAGGACGCCCTGTACATCTCGAACAATGGACGGTCGCGAATCGCAAACCGACAAGTCGGGGAATCGACCCTCCCCCGAGCCTAATAAAAGTGGAACCGTTCAGGCGAGCCCCTGCCGTTTCGGCAGCCACTGGCCACCGGAAGCCCAGAAGCTCCTGCAGGCGCTGTAGCAGCTGCAGCTCACGCCTGCACTGCGCTGCGTTGCACGCCTGGAAAATATTTCAGATATCGCGATTCCCAGCTCATCTTCCCCTTTCCTCCCCTTCCTCTCTCAACACACCTCATTCAGTCAACTTGTGTCTCCGCGCAACGCTCGACGTTTGTCTAACCTCTATCTGTTTCTAGGGCACGAAGCTACCCTGATCAACTTCCTCCTCATTGCTCACGAGTTCGATTTCTGACGAACTTGTTAATCCCGTCACCTCAAGCACCGACATCGACCTCCAACGTCATATCCACACCTCTCCGACACCGCCAACATGTCTGCACCTGCTGCCGCCCCCGTGGACAACCAGGCTCCTGAGGCTGCCACCACCGTTAACGACGTTGCCAACACTCTGAGCAATACCACCCTCAATGACAAGGCCGCCGCCAACGAGGCTGCCTCGGCCTCTGCTGCCGAAGGTCGCCGTCTTTACATCGGCAACCTGGCCTATGCGACAACTGAGGGGGAGTTGAAGGACTTCTTCAAGAGCTATCTTGTGTGAGTGCTATTCCGGACCTCCCTCCGCTGCATTTCGATCGCATATGTCGTCGCAACACGGACGAGCTGCTCTGACACCGTACTCGTCACCCCTGCTTTGACAGCTGTGCAGCTGGGCATTGCAGCCCCGACACGAACCCCCATCATCGAGCTTTCGCTGACAAGCCCCCAGCGAGTCCGTTTCCATCCCCAAGAACCCCCGTACCGACCGTCCCGTTGGCTACGCCTTCGTCGACCTCTCGACTCCCACCGAGGCCGAGCGTGCCATCGAGGAGCTCTCCGGCAAGGAGATTCTCGAGCGCAAGGTTTCCGTTCAGCTTGCCCGCAAGCCTGAACCCGCTGGTGAGAAGACTGAGGCTGCCGAGGGTACTGGCTCCGAGGGCACTCGCCGCCGCGCTTCTGGCCGTGGCCGTGGTCGCGGTCGTGGACGCAACGGCCGAGGTGCCCGTGGTGCCCGTGGCGAGGGCGAGGATGCTAAGGAGGGCGAGGCTACTGAGGCCGCCCCTGCAACTGCTGAGGCTGCTACTGCCGATGCTGCCACTCAAGAGGTTCACCCTTTGGCCGATATCACCAATATTTCCAAGAGCAACACTGACGAGAATGCAAAGAAGGGTAACCAGCAACGCCAGCGCCGTGAGCGTGGCCCCCCCGCTGATGGCATCCCCTCCAAGACCAAGGTCATGGTTGCGAACCTGCCCTACGATCTGACTGAGGAGAAGGTGAGTGATACAGAAGCGGCAAAAGATGCGACACGAGCTGACAAAACTAGCTTATTGAGCTCTTCAAGGACTACCAGCCTTCCTCTGCCAAGATCGCCCTCCGCCCCATCCCTCGCTTCATGATTAAGAAGCTCCAAGCTCGTGGCGAGGCCCGCAAGGGTCGGGGTTTTGGTTTCGTTACCCTGGCCTCCGAGGAACTCCAGAAGAAGGCCGTCGAGGAGATGAATGCCAAGGAAATTGAGGGCCGCGAGATTGCCGTCAAGGTCGCTATTGACTCCCCTGACAAGACCGACGAGGAGGCCAACGCTCCTGCCGAGGAAACCACTGGTCAGGAGAACACCGAGCCCGCCAGCACCGAGGAGCCTGCTCCTGCCGCTGCCGCCGACACTACCACTCCTGCTCCCGCTACCACCGCTGCTTAAGTCTTCGACTTGGAGCTTCGGCGACAATGACCGGCCTGTAATACACTTATGATTTGGCACGGATTTGGACGAATTTCTTTACGACATGCTCGCTACCAAGGTTCGACAAGGGCGTTCACACCTACCTGGGATCAAGGAGAGGGCATATTTAGATGTGGTCTCTTGCTAGCTTGGGACAGGTGTCTCCCCGCCTTCACTTCTTTTGACAACGCTTAATCTGTCCGCGGAATGGGATGCAGATTCAAAGATACCAAAATCGAAAAAACAATGACAAGCCCTCAAAAGCAACATTGACATTTACCGTTTCCGTCATCCTGAGTTGGTGGTACATTAGCTCGATAAGGGAGGTCCCGGCTGGAAGAATCTGGCGCAATGATTAAAAGGGCAACTTCGGCTGAATCGACGTTTCGTGCTGTGTGATGTGGTACAGAGCTGTTAAAAAGCTCTCGAGTAATGCGCATTGGCATATCCATCGTTGTCAACTTATAAATGTTTCATTTCACCTGGATTTAGGGATTCTTATGCTCGTAAACTGTTGCCTACCTTATATGGTTGCACAAACTCCTGCAAGACACACCGAATCCAAGTGGCGGAGAATGGCAAGATATGTCCAAATAGGAAGCTCCCCGAACGGTTAAGATGTACGGAACATCTGGCGCGTTGGAGGTTGAGTGCTGATCACTATGTGAGGCCTGAAGGTCAAGTTGGACCTGTAGTGGGGGCGACTTTCAGGGAGGGGGGGATTGGAGTGGCTTGGACCTTGACCGACTGCCAGTGCCCAGGTGGTTCCAGATTGGCCCCTTGCCATTCCTCCGACACTGTCACTGCCACGAAGCGCCATAGCAACACGCGACATTTCTCCTTCCTGCATCCTCTGACCCGACATCATCCGCTCAACACGTCCTTTATTTAGCTTTATCTTGCTTCTGGCGCCAGCTTACCGCCCGCGATGGCGTCCAAAGCCATGTGGGAGGTCGACCCCGAAACGCGATCCAAAGTTGGTACTGTCGTCTTCCTTCCTGGCGCCTACTAATGCCTTGTTCTCTTTGCGCAATAGCTCGCTGCTCTTCAGAAAGAATCTAGCAACAACGTCTGCTGCGATTGTAACGCGCCGTCCCCGCAATGGGCATCTCCTAAGTTCGGCATATTCATCTGTTTGACCTGCGCCGGCAAGCACCGCGGCTTGGGCGTGCATATCTCGTTTGTGCGCAGTGTATCCATGGATGCTTTCAAGGCAATCGAAATCGAGCGGATGAGACTAGGCGGTAATGACGGTTGGAGGAGTTTTTACGAAGAGCACGAGCCTGGCGTTACATGGGATAATGGGACCGAGAGTGAGAGGTACACTGGGGATGTAGGAGAGGAGTGGAAGGATAGGTTGACGGCCAAGGTCGAAGGACGCGAATATGTGGCTAGCGAGAAGAAGCCTGCGCCGATTAAGAAGACGCCTACGAATCCCACGACCAAGACGAGCAGGAGCGGCACGCCGCTGAGCGGAACCGCGAGTCGAAGCGAAAGCCCGGGACAGCAATCTCAGCAAGGAGGGAAGGTCAAGGTCGATGATCAATACTTTGCTCGTCTGGGAGCGGACAATGCCTCCAGGCCAGATGATCTACCTCCCAGCCAGGGTGGCAAGTATGCCGGCTTTGGAAGTACACCTACCCCGGCAGCACAGAATAGCAGCGCGCCGACCTTTGATGATGTGCAGAAGGATCCAGTGGCAGCTTTGACGAGAGGATTTGGGTGGTTTACCAGTACGGTCAGTAAAACGGCTAAGAATGTGAATGATGGGTACATTCAGCCAGCTTCGAAGCAGGTTTGTTTTCCTCTACTTCCTTTCTTCCCCATTCAGGCCTCTCCTCGGGGTTCTCCTTGTACATCGGACTTTAAAGGCTGACAGACTTTTGCAGTTTGCCGACAGCGACTTCGCAAAGCAAGCGCAGATGGGCGCTGCCAACTTCGCCAAACAAGCCCAACTGGCGGGCAAGAACGTAGGCGAGAACTTTAACCGGTTTGTCGAAGGCAATGAGGGCCATCAGTCAAACCAGATCCCTACGAGGTCGAATATGGATGAGACCAAAAGGAGTTTCTGGGATGACTTCTCCGCTTTGGCGAACGACGGCACAAGTAGACAGAAGCCCCAACAGAGTAGTGCGATTGGGACGAGCGCGATGGGGATGGGAAGTAAGAAGCAGGCAAAGCCGGTGCAAAAGAAGAACGACGACGGGTGGGATGATTGGTGATCTCGCAAGCCAGATAGAAGTAAGAAGGCGTGCCGGAGAGGACTGTAGACGGGTTGATACGGATCATGGGTGGCTCGCTCTTTTCTTGGGCATGTTGGTTGCGCCGCCTTGAAGGGATGGATGCCAGCCCTTACTTGAGGCTCGTAGGTTGGCGTGGTGTCACACCCATGAGTCCAGCTTCGTACGAGCGTCAAATCCTGGCAAGCGGCAAGATCGAGGTGCTCCTAGGAGGAGACTCTGCTGTTGACGGCCTATAGTGTTAGGAGCTAGGCGTTGGGTTATGTACTGGTAGAGGTTCCGTTCTATCTTTATACTCAATTCCCCAATCCTTCTGAGAGAACGTAGTCATTGTCCTAGCTGATAGCACACCCCTGAGCTATAGCTGATAAAAGTTCGGCATTACACCCCGTCGTCAACTCGGCTACTCTCGCTGTCCCCACACCTCCGAGACCAGCGCCGGCTTTTCGCAAGTCGATCGAGCACGTCACGTGGGGTCGTGGCCCGAGGTTGGAGCCGGGCCTAGCCGGTCTGTATCGACTCCTCGCCGATGTCGACACTCTTAACAGCTACACCCAATCCCCTCCTCTCCTACTTGAGTTGTTAGCTGTAGGGTCAATTCTTCTCGAGATGTCTTCCCTCAGGATTCTGGTCCCCGTGAAGCGGGTGATTGACTATGCGGTAAATACCAACCACCCTTCCTCTTCCCACGTCACATGCGCAAAGACCGAAAAGCGAAGGAACGATGATCGTCGGAAGCACAGGTGCTAACAATTGGAATTCAGGTCAAGCCCCGCGTCAACAAGGCCATGACGGGTGTCGAAACCGCCGGTGTAAAACACTCCATGAACCCATTCGACGAGCTCTCCATAGAGGAATCCGTGCGCATCCGCGAAAAGAAGCGCGCCCCCGGCGGCGTCGAGGACATCTGCGCCATATCCGCCGGTCCGCCTAAGTCGGCTGACATTCTGCGTACGGCGATGGCTATGGGTGCCGATAGGGGTGTCCATGTTGAATTGAAGGATGGGGAGGAGATGGAACCGCTTACCGTTGCTAAAATGCTGAAGGCGGCCGCGGAGAAGGAGAAATCCAACCTCATAATCCTGGGGAAGCAGAGTATCGATGACGATGCAGCGCAAACGGGACAAATGCTTGCAGGACTACTGGGCTGGCCGCAGGCTACCCAAGCCAGCAAGGTCGAATTTGGGGAGGGCGATAGCATCACCGTGACCAAAGAGGTCGACGGAGGCGTTGAGACGGTGAAGGCGAAGCTGCCGATGGTTGTCACGACGGATTTGAGGTTGAATGAGCCGCGGTACGCGAGTCTGCCCAACATTATGAAGGCCAAGAAGAAGAAGCTTGAGAAGGTCAAGTTGGATGACTACGGGTTGAGCAACGACACAAGGCTGAAGGTGTTGAAGGTCACAGGTATGTCAGACAACGGCGGCGATAGGGTGAAATCAAGAATCCATGCTAATCTTCGTGAACAGAACCGCCAACACGTCAAGGTGGTGGCAAGGTTGAGGACGTTGGTGGACTTGTCAGCAAGCTGAAGGAACTCGGTGCTCTGTAAAGGCCTATGAAGAGTAGAAAAGGCACAAACCATATATTCGTCGAGGTCATAGTGCACACCGAATCAAGGACATTTGATATTGATGCAACCTGTCGTACCATCGGTAGCTGGGCGGCGCCATGACAGGTCGCGTCGACCTTAACGATTCAGCTTCCACATTTCAAGCTCCAAACCGACCAGAGCTCGAACAATGACAACGGGGGTTGGATATGGCGCCCTTGCTCTGGCGTCTGAGAGCCTCCCCTGCCGGCGCACGTGGAGCTGGGCGCGCCTTATATGTCGTGAGCCTCGCACTAGAGATTGAAGCGCGTTGGGCTCGATTACGACTGGTATAGGATGTCGTCCAAATCGGGATTGGGTCTTTGCTGACTTTCCACAAGTAGGTTTAGATGAGTGCCTCATTTACGTACGACGGGCTAAGGAACAGAAGCTGACCGCTTGTTGGTGACTTGGCCGCGATAGTGGCTCGCGACGATATCGGCGGTCGCGGCACCAGAGGAGTCAAGGTGCGCAAACAGCGATGAGTAGCCCCACTATCTTCGCGCCCCCCGACCTGTCAAAGTCCGAGAAATTTGAGAAAACTAGTCGTTATCGACCAATGAGGGGCTCGCCTTTGTCAACTGAAGCCCGTCATCCGCCTTTATCTCTCCGGCCGTCGGTGGCCCGAAATTGACCTCAACGTCTGCGCTCTCACCAGACCTTTCTTTCCTCTCTTTTTTCCCTCTGACATCGATAATCCTCGACGAAGAAAAAACCCCCCACCACCTTTCAACAAACCCAACTTGTTGACCGTCAATCGGTTACTGCGCCATTTTGTTTAACTCAAACTTGCACGAATCCCCCAATCCGCCCTTATGACTGGGCGCCCATCCGTCTTCACTTCTCAGGTAAGTTGTGCTGAGCTGCCCTGCATTTCATCATCTGGACCCAGATCCAGCTGTCCCCCACCACGGCCGACTCTGTCCCATCCGGAGCTCGTGGGGATGGCGGATTTTGCTCCCTGTGATTTTCAGTAAATTCAATTGATTCATTCGCTAACACATGCCCTGCAGGATTATCTCTCAGGTACGCTGGACCCTTGACTCACCGCCACCACCCGCATCCATATCCACACTAGGCGGTCAGTCGAAAGCTTCATGCTCAGCCATCCTAACTTTGTCTCCAGACCACCTCTGGAAGTCCCAAAGCCAGTAAAGGCCGCCACCAGCACCTCGATCTCGAATTTCCCATCACCTTATACAATCCATCATGTTCACCAGACTGGTGTCCGGCGCTGGCAAGACGGCTTCCAAGCGTGTCGCTGTCCCGGTCACTCCCAAGCAAGGAGTTGCCATTGCTGCTGGAGCTCAGCGCGTTGGTGGGCAGAGCAAGGTCGCTCGCAATGGTTCTCAGATGAGGGCTATGGCCACCCATGCTCCCACTCCTGCTGGTAGCAAGGGTCGTAAGATGCCTGTCCCGCCTACGCCTACCGAGCCCGTAGCTCAGGTCCCTGCCACCTTCACGATCAGGGTAAGCAGTTCCCCATATTGTTCCCTCAACAGATGCTGACTATTGTGTAGAACGGTCCCGTGTTCCAGGGCACCGCCTTCGGCGCCAACAAGAACATTACTGGTGAAGCCGTCTTCACAACGTCGCTTGTCGGATACCCGGAGTCCATGACCGACCCCTCGTATCGAGGTCAGATCCTCGTCTTCACCCAGCCCCTGATCGGCAACTATGGTGTGCCTTCGAACGAGCGAGACGACTGGAACCTGCTCAAGTACTTTGAGAGCCCCCACATCCAGTGCGCCGGTATCGTCGTGGCGGACTACTGCATCCAGTACAGCCACTGGACTGCCGTGCAGAGCTTGGCTGAGTGGTGTGCTCGCGAGGGCGTCCCTGCTATCTCGGGTGTTGACACTCGTGCCATTGTCACCTATCTCAGGGAGCAAGGTTCTTCGCTCGCGCGCATTTCCTCTGGCGAGGAGTACGATGCCGACGAGGATGAGTCCTTTATCGACCCCGGCCAGATCAACCTCGTCAAGCGCGTGAGCACAAAGGCGCCTTTCGTTGTGGAGAGCCCTGGCAGCAAGTACCACGTCGCCTTGCTTGACTGCGGTGTCAAGGAGAACATCCTTCGATCCCTTGTCAGCCGTGGCGCCAGTGTCACCGTCTTCCCGTACAACTACCCGATCTACAAGGTCGCCCAACACTACGATGGTGTCTTCATTTCCAACGGCCCTGGTGACCCGACTCACTGTCAAGAGACTGTCTACAACCTCCAGCGTCTGATGGAGACCTCTAACATCCCCGTCATGGGCATCTGTCTCGGCCACCAGCTCCTCGCCCTCGCCGTCGGCGCCACCACTATCAAGCTGAAGTATGGTAACCGCGCGCACAACATCCCCGCCCTCGATTTGACTACCGGCCAATGCCACATCACTTCCCAGAACCACGGCTACGCTGTCGACGCGTCTACCCTCCCCGATGAGTTCAAGGAGTACTTCGTCAACCTAAACGATGGATCTAACGAGGGCATGATGCACAAGACCCGACCCATCTTTAGCACGCAGTTCCACCCCGAGGCTAAGGGCGGGCCGCAGGACAGCTCTTACTTGTTTGAGAAGTACCTCGAGAACGTGGCTTTGGCCAAGAACAGCCAAGCGAGCTACAAGGACAACCGACCTACCCAGTTGATGCTTGATGTCATGAGCAGGGAGCGGGTTGGTGTTGAGCCTACGCCGCTAGCTGGATCTGGTTAAGAAGGAAAAGGGATGATGTGGTTTGAGGCGTTGCGTGGTTGGATGCGCTCTTTTATGTTGCATTGTTAGCTAGCTGTTCTGATAAGAAATCAATTCAATGGTCAAACAATTATGATTCAATCCTTGCCAAGAAGCCAATTCAACAACTCTCGATCTTAAGGGTTCTAATGTATGCTGAAAGTCACAATCTTTTGACAGTGCGACATGCGTTGATAGGGACAGGTCTTACAAGTCAGCCCCTTTTTCCGGTTGGACATCTATGCGACTGGCATAACCTCTTGAGCTTTCCGACTATAGCAGCCCTGATGGAGAAGTAAAAGGAGGTAAATTAAACCTTTCACATTTTCAAGATGATTCGAAATATCTACTCTCTTGGCAACCCCTCCACAATCTTCAAAACCCCACCTCTACTCCATCTAGTAACTCTCTCCTGATCTGCCGTCTCCCATACCCTCCTCATCAACGCTCCAAGCATGCCCTTCTCCGTTCCCACCGCAGTCCCCCTTTGAGCGTCCAACCAGCTTATAATCCCGAACCTAGTGATCAACGTCGTGCTCCCGCCCTCAATCTCGCTAGCCCGGTACAATATCCTCATGATCCTCGACCTGAGATTTTGTCTGAGGTGGGGGTTGGATCCCAAGGCGAGGATCTTTTCGAACCAGAGCTTCTTGTGAAACACAGTCAGGTCAAAGGGCGTGAGGAGGGATGCGAGGAGATAGGAGAGAAGGAAGGAGACTTCGGTGTAGTATCGGTCGTCCTCGGACGGTGCTCCGTGGAGGATCTCGTGGGCCAGAGGGATTTTGCCCTCGCCCCAGACAGGGGATTTCGTGAGGAAGCTGCACACTTTGGGGTATAGGGGATGTAGAGGATTCCTTAGCACTTCTAAAGCGTGGGTGGCGAATGCGATGAAAGCACTGGGAACGTTGCCCTTGGTGATGAAGGGTTTGGCGGATTCGCACAATTCTGACAGCAAAAGCCAGATTGCGTCGCGGTCTTCGTATGTTGAGGAGCGAATCTTGTGGGTGAGTTTGAGGAGGGATGTGTGTGCCTCCTTGCGAATCGACAGATCCGGTGAGGCTAGGAGTGTCAACAGGGGAGGGATGTGGTTATCTTCTATCAAGTCTTCGACCGACTTGCTCGACCATTTCGTAAGCGCTGAAGTGTCAAGATCTGAGGCTTCAGCGACGTGCAGAAGTTCGCGCAGCTGGGCGGAGTCGACGAAGGAGGTGCTCTTGGAAGATGGTGGTTTGGTGAAGATCTCATTGTCTTCTGGGAGCTCGTAGCCTTCCAAGAACTCAATATCCGACGCGACGTCGAGTTCGAACAGGTCGAGATCGACTGTAGCAAAGTGCTCCCGGATCTTCTCGTAGAGCATCCCTACAAGCTCGCTGTCTTCCTGACTCGCGTCCGCCGCCGTGAAGTACAGACTCAGGAACTTGGCCAACGAGGCGCGCTGTTCCTTGTCGGCGGATGCCGTGGCGAAGGGGAGTTGCTCAACGATCGTAACGTTCAGGAGGCTGACCGCTTCAGACGGCGTGTCTGTAGTATAGGAGGAGAGGAGGTCGAGGTACTTGATAGGCGATGAAGCGCACCGGCTGATGCAGTTATCCAAGAAAGACCATACTGGTGCCATATCCTGGATTTCCGCAAGGTTTGTTGCGCAACGGAGGGTTTGAAGTAGAGGTTGGAGGCCAGAGGCTGAGGACACGATCTGGTTGTCTAGCGCCACTGTCCGGAGGATCTTCTTGATCTGTCGTGAAGGCGAGTCTTGATTGTCATCGCAGAGCAGTCGTATCAAAGCAGTGAAGGGCAGTGAGCTCGATCCGTCCGAGACTTTGTCGACCTTGGAAAACCAGCGCATGCCGGGGGAGTGGCTGGCTATTGCGACTAGGTTCTCCAGCTCCATGACGCCGAAGGCCTTCGTTTCCTGTTCGACGTCTTGTTGGTTGAGTTTGTGAAGGATGTCGATGACGGTGGTTGAGACGTCGAAGTTGGCTGCGAGCGCCACTCGTGGGACGACCTCATAGTACAGTCGCAGTAGACGACTGGCGAGGGTTTTGTGAAGCAGATTGGCGGGCGGTACGCGTCGGTAGGACAGGACAATTTCCTTCATCTCCGGTATCCGTTGGCAGAAACCGTCGACCAGGCGGCGAGATGCGTCGGTCCAGAGAGTCATGCCATTCCGCGATGGCCCCTGAAGCATCTCGGTGGCAGTGGCGAGCTTCTCTAGGGCTAGGACCAGTATCCTCGTCGCGAAGAAAGATGTGAGGTTAGAGTTGGGGTCAAGACATCTCGTAATGACCTTCCTCTCAATGGGTAGCGGTATGATGTTGTCCAGCAGAATGGAGGTTGGTGGGGGCCCAAGGCTATACTTGGTCTTGTCGCCAAAGCCATCCGGCAGGGGTATCGACATCGTGCTGAATAGGAACGACGCATAGCCTATCCACGTCATGCTCAACTTCGGCGCGAAGCTGAACGCCCTGTTGTTGATGAAGAAGCTGGCAATCAGCTCAGGGGCCGCCTCGAAGATGGCGACCAGCAACTCGCTGTGCCTCATGTTCGACCACGGCCTTAGCTTCTGCGCGAATTCGGAGAGAACAAAGTTGTATACTGGTATCTCTTCACTGTATTTCGCTTCTGAGAGGGACCCCTGGAGACCGGCAACAGTAGAACGCCGCGGTTGGGTACTGAATTCGTCGTCGATGGGTTTGGGATAGAGGCCTGTAGATGGGTAGAGGACCCCGGCGTTTGGAGTAGTGCACGCGTATATGAGGAATTCGTGGGCTTTTTGGCTGACGGCGGCCTTCTCTTCGTCGGTTTGAGAACTTGTGCCATAGGCGTAGAGCCCCAATATTCGCTGGAGGGACTTGGTGTTGAAGTTCCGTAGCTTGACCTCCCGCGGAATCTTATCGTCTGCCAGCACGTGTGCCTTCAATCCCTCAAGAATCTCCAATACCAGATTTGCGGGATCGGTCTTCAACATGAAGGTCAGGTGCGAGAGGAGCTCTCTTTGCGATAGCAACTCTTTGCGCCCATCTGAGTGCAGATACTTGAGACAAGTCAAAAGGTACCGCGCCGCATTCGTTCGCACTGACGTCTTTGTAGGGTCCGCCGCATTGTCTCCGGTGGGCGCGAGTTCCAAGTTCCGGGGTAGGAAAGCGAACGTAGCATGCCGAGCTCTGAAGACCTTCTTTGCGAAAGCGCCTCCGTCCAATGACACAACTTCCCTCAACAACCGCAGCGTCGGTGATATTATGAAGCCTTTCGCCTTCTCTGCTGATAAGTTCTTTGTTATCGACTTCAGCTGTCGTTCTTGCAGAAGTGTCTGGCATATCCCCATTCCATGGGATACCATCTGGAGGGATCCAGACACAGCCTGCAGAGTCAAAGCCAACACTACTGCTACCGACGACATGACACCTTCGTTCTTCACTTCCACAGAAAATGACCACATCTCCATGATGTCGCTGAGGAAGACGGCTTCATCATCAACATGGCGGGGTTTGGTGACTTCTAGGTATTGATGGAGGATTTCGAGCTTCGATCGATCGCCCTCGGGGGATAATATCTCATCGAGGAGTCGCTTGAAAGACTGAAGGCCTGTTTGCAGGGTTATTATATATTTCAATACATCAACAATCTTGGTATAGACTTGCCATGTCTTGCCTGACGCAAGTCCTGGTCGAAGCCCAGTAGCTTGCGCAACTGGTCTACATCGTAGACGTCTTCGCCGGCGGGCACCTCGTGGGTGATCTTCTGGCGTTTCCGGAAGGCAGCCTCGCCATCGTCTGCGCCATTGACCTCTCTCTTCGGCATCTCGGAGAGTAGCAATTGATGCTCCGAAGTTGTGCTTCAATTTCGACTACCAGCGCGAGACCCTTCAACTTTCTGGAATTTTGGAATTCTGCCAGAGGCGACCGCCTGTCCCGCGAACCGGTCTTAGACTAGCGCGGAAATGCCTTTCAGCTCTCCCGCTGATTGTCAATAATGACGACACATTCATTTTGTCCACAAGCGGTAGTACGAGTCCACCATCCTTCTGGAAGGTCTGTCACGGGCTTCGCCTCTTTCTCCGCTCCATCACTGAGACAGACATGAGGGATTCTTCGTGGATGTCGCCTTTTATTGGCAATCGAGCAAAATTAGCCCCCCCCTTCTCTTCATCACGACGAGACGCCACCGACCGCAGCGTTTGTGAGCGTCACATGGCCCACCTGATGGGGCAAACAGCCTTGAGCTCGGCGTCGAACGTGAGGGTTGACTCGGATTGCTGCTGACAAGAGATTCAAACCTGCAACTGACGACTCACGCACAGGTGGGTATTCTTAGAAACGAGTGTGACGGCGTTGACGAGACGCGGCTCAGACACGCAGGTCCTGACTCTACAGTGGGCTGCCGTTTCTTCGTCAACGCGACAGTCAGGCGTCAAGGTGAGATTACGCTGACGGCGCGCTTTGGAGCCCGAAGGACGACAAACAGTTTGACAGGCTGAGACGGAGGCTCTGCTCTGACTGACGCGACAGTGGCACGCCTAGGCACGGGGAGTTGGTTGTTTTGATGTATCATGTTCGGGATGTTTTCCACGCCAAGTGGCAGGTTCGTGAACCAAGACCCAATGGCAGCGTCGCAACTGATCTCTGGTAGAGTCCCTCAGGCTGTGACAATGAGCGCTGTGGCCAATGCCGGCGAACCACGAGACAAACAGTCTGTGATGTGTAGAGCGACGCTGAGAGACCCTCCTCCGGGACCATCGACTGGTCGAGGCAGCACGCTGCGGCGGGTCCCTGTAATCTGCTGCATCCCAAGTGCATTTGCAAGCTGTAGCGCCAGCCATCCGAATCCAGCAACTTGGAGGCCATAAAGCACCGCTACGCGCCGACTGGCCGGCCGCCACTGCGCCTCGGCCAATGATATCTGACTATCCGCACCTCCATCAGACAAGGACTTACAAGACATACAGCAACACCGCCTGCCCAGAGGTACTTGGGAAGACCTGGACTCCAGTCGAGCCATGACAAAGTCGGACAACAGCCTTGGGGTCAAGTGAGCCCTCTTCATGTGTCTCTTCCTCTTTTCATCTTATGCCCTTTGGCTTTGATTCCTCTTTTGCTCCCATATATCCGTGTCTCGCTGATCGACTCGGGGTTGGACAAGACTGGACTCTCACTCATTTTCCGGAGGTCATCATCCTCACATACTTACACACGCCCTTCGTCTCCCCATCAGTGTTGGGTCGAGACATACGACTCTTACTCTTTTATCTCCGACAATCTTCTCGAAGCGCTGGTCGTTCGCCCTTCCCTAGCTCTGTTCTCTTTCCATATCGTCGGCCCAGTCAGTGCTTGAATCGGCATGAACCTGGACACGAATCGACACGTACTACCACTGCAGCATGACAGCATCACATGCCTCGCACCCTAACCGCCAACCATCCTCATCATGGCTCGACTCCCTCACCAGCTTATGCGCCCCGTTGACCGCCTGCTTTGGTCGACGCCGTAGTAAGTCGATCTTTACTAGCGCGTCAATATCGTGGCCTCTGGGCAGGACTTCGGACCAGGACTTGCTGATCGCCAAAGGCGACGAGAAACGGGACCGGGTGCATACGGACGAAGGGCCCGCAAGCCAGGCTCGATCAATAGACATTGGGTCAGCTCCACCGGCAAGCATCAAAGAGAAGCCGCGAAGGAGTTTCGCCTCGGGGCGGACCATGAACACGATCAAGAAACGATTCAAGTCTGATGGCTCATCTCAACGACCTAGGATCTCTGGACCGTCTGAATTCCGCCATGTTGAGTCCGCCTCCTTCCAGTTTCCCCATCTCGAGCCCACGGCGCCGGTACCACAGCCTCCTCAACGTCGCCCGGCGCGACGGTCCTCTTTCCGCCCACTTGAACTCAGCATCTACATGCAACACAAGCACATGTCCCCCATTCTTCCTCACTTCGAGTTTCCTGCCTCCGTTGCTCTTCCTGAACCGGCCCAGCTACATGAGAGGCTTGATGACGAGTATCAGCTTCTGCGCGGGCGGAGCAACTCATCTACTCCATTCCATCTTCCCCGGAGGCCAGGGACCAGTCAATCCCCTTCAGGAGCTTCAGACCGAGCGCCCGCCATACCTGTGCGATCCCAAGCTCGAGCTCGAGCTCACACGTCTCCCGAACTGGATTTCATTAAGGCGCGGGTCGCCGGGGCCATGAATGAGGTTGACCGGCTGCAGAGACAGATTGACGACGTGATCGAGCGTCAGAGTCTCTACGTCAGCAGCCGACCATCGACTGCCCATTCCATGGCCCTCACACTGCCTGGTAATTACGGCTGTCCGAATCCAAAGTAGTAAGCTGACAAATTCCAGACCCCGAGTCCATGCCTTCAGTACCTGCATTGCCACCCCCAGCGCCCTCTTTCAAGGAGCGTCTCAGCGAATTCGATCGACCACGAACCGCGCCGCTCAAGACGGCTTTTGAGATCTCGAATCGATCGCAGGAGTTTGAGCACGGGAAGACGAGCTCCAGTACACCCACAAGACGGCAGCACGATCACCCTCTGCCGCCACCCTTGCCGCTCGTCCTCCGCCCACCACTACGCAAGAAGAAATCTTTCTCGCGCGTATCATCTTGGCTCTTCCCTAGCAGCCATCATGAGCGGGACGTCAGTCTTGATTCAATCACAAACCTCCCTCGGCCCGTGAAGGGCACCGAGGGGTTCTACCAATGCGTTGCGCCTGGTGGCGCCGAGAGACACTCTTTCGACACGGTTGGGACGGTGACGACGTGGGACTCGGAGGAAGAGCAACAAACTGTCCAAACAACTTTATCGCCCGGCAGCACGCCTGTGGCAAAGGCTGAGGGCCCCTTGTTGGAGAGAACGGCGACATTTGGGAGGGGTCAGGCCGCCCGCTAGGCGCTGGATGGTCCGGCCTGGATCTGAGGAGCTTCGATTTGGCGTTGTTACGGCGTATGATACCAACTTGTTTGTATGACTAAGCGCATGCCGAGCATGCGTTTTATAGATAGATAGGACAGCCGACATCTTGGGCTTTGGAATTTTGAGTGGTAATGCTGCTCGGGGAAGATGCTTGAAAATACCTTTGTTAGGTCGTGCCGCGTCTCAAAACGATGACCAGACAGGGGGCGGCGAGTCACGCTTTTGGTACGGGACACACTAAAGTATATTCTTTCCGTTCGAATGCCAGCTCAGTTGTTGCATACCCAAATGTGAATGAGATTGAATGTTACCATGTTTCAAGCGTCAACTCATGCGTTGCCGTCAGTTACCTATGTTGATCACTTGTCTGTAACGTCATGCCTGAGGCACACACGTGTTACACCATTCGGGACCTGACTCCTTCACTCAACAATCCACCTGATACACGACAACTCAAGTCGACGTCTCAGCCAACACAGCGGCTGGTGGAACATCTCACGGCGTCTTTCAATGAGAGGAAACTGATCGTCGGATATCGGATGTGCCGTCGCCCGTGAACGACCTGCCTCCAGTGGTGTACCATGGTTTGAAACTTCTCGCCACCAGCAAGCGCGCGCTTTCATGCGAGGAGTTCTTTCGTCCCTGAGGGGTGATCTGGTATAATCCGCGTGGAAAAAGTGTGCGAAGGCAAAACATGATGGCCTACCTGCGAAGACTCGTGTCAGGAAGGGATTATGAGTACAGAGCTGTGTCGGAGCCAGACTCGCCGATCAGGAGGCGTAGCAGAGGACCTTTTGGCGAGAGGAGAAGAAAGCCGGTTGTTCTCGCCCTTGCGGCAGCGCTTGCGTTTTCATTGCTCTATCTTGTGTTCGCGCACCGGTAGGTCTGAGTGAATTGCGTTGATGGGCCAGGCTAAAGGAGGCTTCAGGAACGTCATCAACGGATGCGAGCAAACCGGGTCGTGCCTCAATAGTTCGCCCCAACTTTGGGGCCAATACTCGCCATTCTTCTCAGTTCCCTCGGAAATAGATCCCTCCATACCCTCCGGTTGTGAGGTTACCTTTGTCAATGTCCTATCACGACATGGAGCCCGCGACCCAACAGCTCGCAAGTCCGCCCTGTATGCTGATGTCGTCAGCCGTATTCACGATGCAGTAACCACATACGGCGTGGGGTTCGAATGGCTGGGAGGATACGAATATACTCTCGGCGCCGACCAGCTCACGTTCTTTGGCCAACAGCAACTCGTCGATCTAGGGAGTACATTCTACGAACGCTATGAGTCCCTGGCTGGCGAATACGAGCCCTTCATTCGTGCAGCCGGCTCAGAAAGAGTCATTGAGTCGGCGAAGAATTTTACTCAAGGCTTGTACGAGAACCTAGAACGTGAGGCAGAGGACGCCATCGAGGAAATTCTTATCATTCCGGAGACGGATGGCTTCAATAACACGCTCAACCATGGCACCTGCACAGAGTTCGAAGAAGGTGCATCTGGAGATTTGGGGACGAAGAAGCAGAATATCTGGAAGGAGATCTGGGTTCCTCCCATACAGAAAAGGCTCAACGAGAAGCTACCAGGTGTCAACTTCACTCTCGAGGAGACAATATACATGATGGATCTGTGCCCCTTCGAGACCGTGGCCAACGACAATGCCGAGATCTCTCAGTTCTGCGCTCTATTCTCTTTGGATGAATGGCGCAAATATGATTACTTCGAAACATTGGACAAGTGGTACGGCTACGGACATGGCAATCCGTTGGGCGCGGCCCAGGGTGTTGGGTTCGCGAACGAGCTCATATCAAGGATGACGGGAGAACCCGTCGAGGACTCTACGACCACGAATTCGACACTGGACGGGTCAGAGAAGACCTTTCCGTTGAGCAAGAAGCTTTACGCCGACTTCAGCCATGACAACACCATGAGCTCCATCTACGCTGCTCTAGGCCTCTACAGGACTACACCAAATCTTCCGGTCGATCATCGAATACCCCCTGAGAAGGCAGGCGGCTATTCTTCGTCATGGACCGTGCCCTTTGCAGGCCGGATGTTCGTAGAAAAGATGACATGCGCAGCTGCAGGCGACAATGGTGAGGAACTCGTCCGCATCCTTATCAACGACCGAGTAAGCCCTCTGCCCAACTGCCGCGCCGATAGCCTGGGCCGGTGCAGATTGTCAGAATGGATCGAGAGCCTATCGTTTGTCCGCGAGGGTGGGAATTGGGATGAGTGTTTCACCTAAGCCCGGTTGTACATCTCAGTACTTTGCTTGCTTCACTGCCTGGCAGGCAGACAACCAGAACGCGAAGGAGGGGGGAGCTAGAATTAGAAACCCGCCACTACCGCCAACAAATCCAATGATTATGAAGAAGATGCTTGGTCCCGAAGAAACTTTGATAAACGTGACGGCATTAGCGAGACATTTGGCATTGCTGTAGAAAAATCGCGTCCATAGACGGTGTCAGAGAGTGAGACTTGCAGTTAGGAGCTGTGGCAGTGACGCAGGTGGTGAGAAGCCCTCAGTGCCCGCTTATAAGCATGTGAAATTTGGGGGTTCAGCACTAGAGAGATGCACTAAGCAGGGAAGGGGCGATGTGCTAAGGTATCCTTAGCGCTAAACCGTCCCTGTCCACGGTCTGGAACGCATCGGGCAGGCGGGAGAAGCTCCCGATGCGAAGCCCACTGGCAGGCAGGTCATCATCATTGCGACCTCATCCTTCGACCCAACAACCAACAATAGCTCCTGCATTGTCTCACCGCGCATTCAATCCATCGCCCTGCGCCACCCCAATTATCCCTCTGATATCATTACGAGAGCTTCGTTGTTGCATGCGCATATATCCACGCAACCGTCGGTAGGCTTGGCAAGATGGTGAACACGGCGGGTGGCATCGTCATTGCCGTAGTGGTGATTCTCCTCGCGGCCGGGATTGCGTGGATTGTCTTTACGCAGCTTCGCGCGCGTCGCTTGGGTGTACGTCCTGTCTCTCCCCAAGCCTCTCCTTTTGTTCCCTCGTCTAGCCCCTTTGCGATTCGATCTCGCCCGTCGCGCACCGAGACCCCTATGCTGACATTCGCTCCAGCTCCCACCCCCGACCTTAGCAGACTACATCCCCTTCTACAAATCCGAATCCAGCAACGCCGGCTCGTACGGTCCACCCCGTCCTGCCCCGGGTGGTGTGGTGGGTTGGTTCAACGACCAGATCCGCAAATTCAAGAACCGAAACAACCGCTCCGCGACGGGCGCGTACGAGCAGCCTCTCCAGGGCGGAGGGCCGCGACGCGGCTTCGGTCCCTTGGATCCGGACGAGGCTTGGGACGCACGGGTCGGAGTTGAAGCCGACAGCTACTACGAGGAGCAACCGCGAGATACGGCCTACCCTGGCGCCGGCGGCAGCAGAGGGGACGACGGCTATGCGATGAACCTCGCTGGCCCCTACGGGAGGGATGATGAAGAGGAGGATAGGGGTCGGTCGGGTCGGGGGAGGAGCAATCCATTTGATGATGACCAGGAGGCTAGTCTGAGAGGAGTGAGCCCAAGACCGATGGAGGGGGCGAGAGCAAGTGTTGATACAAGGAGAAGCGCGTTTAGGGAGGATGTTTAGTGTGCTCCGACAACGAAGCTGAAGTCGAGAAATGGGGGCTGCTATCAAGGGAGCAGGGGCCGATGGCTCGGAGTCTGGGTATGGAGATGGTGACGACGAGCGAACTGGGAAGCGATGTCGACAACAGAACGAATCTACGCAATCTGACCCCTCGCCCTCGATAGATTGGCTTCTAGATGATGGTATTCTGGCTGGCTCTCAAGAATCAGTGCTCCTGTCGAGATACAGAAGCGCCATTCCTAACCTATGTCCCCTCCTACGACGAGACTCTGGGCACACACGTTTCCCGTTTCCCGTTTCCCGGCTGCTCGAAACCCTTGTTCAGATGTGAAGGGAGCGGCACCCAGAGCCTGACCCAAAGCTGAAGATGGGTATCTCGAGTAAGCGAACAACGAGGCGACCAGGCGTAGACGCGGGGATCCATACGAACGAGAGCGCGTCGGCTACCACTGCTACTGCTACGTCAATTTATGGAGCCGGCGCTTCCCTGCATAGCCAGGACGCTCCGCAAAGGTAGCTTTGGCTCCTCCCGGCAACAAACAGCTATCATGTCGTACCTCGGGGTGTTCGGACGTGGAGGGCATTCAACTATTTTTGTCAGTGGGTCGGATCTTTTCTTGTCTTTCATGTACATCCTCGGTTCAGCACCATGGGCTTTACAGTGTATTTTGTACTCGAGCGGGTTATCAAATAAAAGGGGTTCATGTCGTTCCGCTGACGTCCAATCATCACCCCACGCGAGCCATGTGTCATTGAGGTGCCCTGCAACGCGGTCGCATCTCAGCTGCCGCCAGTAATTGACCTCCATGTGACAGTATCTTGTCAGATTCCTCTAGATAGACCATCTAGCAAGATCATCGCTTTTGTGTGGTGCAATACTAACATGATTATGAGCTACCCAAAATGCAGATTTCAGCGCTGGCCCTCGCAGGATGGGGCCCGACATTCAACATCGCAGTCGACTATATGGCGAGATTTGTGAGAACACAGATTGAATATGTAGTTCTCGTGTAGAATATCGCCCCCTTGGAGACGCTCTGTCGTTGTTGACAGGGCATCAAGCTAAGTGGCGGTACCTGGAGGACCTGAGGTGCCACCCTCCGACGTCAATGCCCCTCCCCCTCCATCCCCAATTCTGTCTCATCACTCACGACTACAGCTCACAACTTGCAAGTCAATATCCGCGCCTCGCGACTAAGAAGCTTTAAACTCACCCAAGACGCTTCAAAATGGCAGATCTTGACCTCCAGGCCATCCACGATGAGATGGTCTCCGTCGCCTACGAGGCTGGCAAAATGATGCTTGCAGCCAACCCGCAGGATCTCAACCAGGACACCAAGCTCAACTGTACTAGCAGCCCCTGCTCCCTCCCCCCTTTTTGTTGTTTCTTAGAATCCGCGTCGCCCACGAAATAGCATTGCTGACAGGCTCAAGCCGTCGACATCGTCACCGAGGCTGACCAGGCTGTCGAGAAGATGGTCTCCTCCCGCCTCGCAGCTACCTTCCCCTCCGTGTCCTTCATGGGCGAGGAGACGTACACGCCCGGCGCGCGCATCGGGCCCGAGCCGACCTTTGTCGTGGACCCCATCGACGGCACGACCAACTTCATCCACAGCTTCCCCAACGCCTGCATCTCGCTCGGCCTCGCCGTGGAGCGGACGCCCACCGTCGGCGTCATCTACAACCCGTGGCAAGACCTGCTGTTCACCGGCATCAAGGGCCGGGGCGCCTTCATGACGAGGATCAGGGGCAGCGAGCCGCAGAGGCTGCCGCTGAGCAGGAATCCGCCCGCCCTCGACGGGCTCAAGAGCGCCTTGGTAGCCATCGAATGGGGCTCGTCCCGGTCCGGCCAGAACTTCGACCTGAAGACCCGCGTCTTCCGCCAGCTCACGGCCGACTCCGAGCACGGCGGCGCCATGTGCCACTCCCTCAGGAGCTTGGGCAGCGCAGCGTTGAATCTCGCCAGCGTCGCCGCGGGCCAGATGGACTGCTACTGGGAGGGTGGCTGCTGGGCCTGGGACGTCTGCGCGGGGTGGTGCATCCTCAAGGAGGCTGGGGGCATCATGGCAAGCGGGAACCCCGGGAATTGGGACCCTGCTCTGGAAGAGAGGGTGTACCTTGCGGTAAGGGGTGCTAGCGGCGGGCAGAAGGAGCTGGTGGAGGAATTCTGGGGCGTCATTGGGTACGAGAAGATGGATTACTCGGTCTAAGGATCGAGGTCCAACCTTGGGGGAGAGTAAAGTAGTAGAAGGCCCCCTTCGTAGATCTGAAGCATCGTCCATCTATATAAGCTAGAGAAGGACATGGATGTCGTGTTCGCGTCTGATCCTACCTACAGACGCTTCAGGGCAAACCAAGCACTGCATAAGGCCGTGATCAAAAGATTCTCAAAAGTCAAGTCTCCATCGTTCCAAAACGCCGTGTAGAAGCTCCGTGTAACTCTTGCTCATGTGTCCTACGACTCCGCAGCAGCGGCGGGAGCCTCCTTGGTATCAACCTTCTTGGCCGCCGGCTCGCCGGAAGCACCGTCATCCTCGCGCTCACGCTTGCCGTTGGCCTCCCTCTCGGCATTGCGGTCGAAGCGCTCACGTCCACCGTCGCGGCGATCCCTGCCACCACGACCGCCCCTACCGCGTCCACCGCGCCCGCCGCGTCCGTTACCACGTCCGCCACGGCCACCCCTGAAGCCGTTCTTCTGGTCGTTGTCGCGACGCTCCTTCCAGTTGTTCATGTCGCGGGATCCCTTGCCTTGTCTACCCTCGAAGTACTTCTTGGTCGAAGTTCCGGGCTCCAGCTTGCCCTGGCGGATCAGCTCGGCCTTCTCGTCGCAGTACGCCCTCTTGCTCATGATCTTGAGGTCGTGGTCCTTCCATTTGGGCAGCGGGTCCGACTCCAGAAACTTCTTGGCGGTCTCCTCGTCTTGGAACGTAACGAAGACGGAGCCCTTGAAGAAGCCCTCGTCCGTGCGACGCAGCTTCACAGCCTTGACCTCGCCAAAGTCGGCGAAGAAGCGCTCGAGATCGAACTGCGTCGTGGGCGTCTCGTCGCCAAAGCCCTTCGCGTAGATGGTGCTGGCGTCGATCTTGCTCTTGTTGTGGCTCTGGGACTGGTAGGCCTTCTTGCGCTTGACGGTCTCCTCGCCCTCCTCACCCTCGACATCGAGGAGGTTGCTGTCGCGCAGAGCGGCGACAACGGCAGAGTATGGCTGGAAGGAACGCATGCGCTTAAAGGAGTGGATCTTTGCGATGGGGATGGGCTTGTTCTCGGTGCCGTTGGCGGTCTCCCACATGAACTTGTCTTGAGGGAAGTTCCAGTCGCCGAAGTAGAATTCGACCTATCATGGGGTGATCAGTTGGTTTCTGGAGGGGGGTAAGAATGTAAAGTGTACCTGCTTGCGGATGGCGTCGGGGTCGTCCGACACCTCGCGCTGGGTAGGGTCGAATTTGCGGTTGTTCTTTGGGTTTTCGTAGTCAATCTGACCCTTGGTCTTCAGAACCTCCTGCTTGGGCTCATCCTTCGCGTCTTCAGTCTTGCCGTCCTTGGAGTCAGCGGCGCCATCCGTCTTCACCTCTTGCTTGGCCTCCTCGGTGTTTTCCTCTGGCTTGGTGTCCGCGACGGGCTCAGCCTTGGTCTCGGGAGCCGCAGAGGCGGCATTGGCGTCGGCGTCGCTCATAATGATGATGCGACCGGTTTAACGAGGAATTGGCGCTTCTCTTGGGGGAATTGGATCTGGGACAGGACTTGTGAGCCACGGATGCGCAAAATGGGAGAAAAAAAGCTGGTGGCGGGGCAAAAAGATGAAGAAGAGTCACCGGCCAAGATGACTCGCACAGATGCGGCTGGTCGGCATGGGAACGGGGATCGCTATCAGACTTACATTGGCCTTTTGTGACTGGTGGGATAGGAAGAGTCGCGTTTCTCGGTCGCGTGCGATGGTGATGGGAAGAAAAGTTAGAGTTAAGATGCCGCCCACATTGACAATGCGGCCGTCGTCGAGTGGTTGGAGTTCTTTTTTCGCCAGCTGCAGATTGCCCCACCATTTGCCGCGACCAGCACCCCACCAATCCTTGGCGACTGCCAGTGGGCTTTTCCATTTGCAGCCTCAATGTGAATAATCGTTGGTGGAAGTCCGTTCGACTGTGCGCTTTATCCCAGAAGATTCAGGAAGATCTTGAGTTGGATTGAGAACATAAGTACGTGCTCTGAACTAATGTCTCGGTTATTGGAACCTTTGATATGTCAAGGGTCGTCTCTGGTGTTAAGAATTTGCCCCGAAACCTGGCAACTACGAGATCGCAATTCATCCAGACCTGAGTATTTGCTAAATGTCATGTACCTGTTGGCGCTTCCAAGTGAACGGCCCTGAGTATTCCAGCCTGCCACTACACTCCACATTATTGTCTAAATGTATGCGACTATTCTACGAATATTCCCGGCTCGGGCTCAAGGGTAGCGCTGGCTCTGGTAGGAAGATGGCGCGGTCCATTTCGGCCGTGCATTGTGCCACAATCTGACAGAAGCCATCATGGAATCGTCCATAGATACCATGTAGAGAGAGGGTGAGGAGTTCCAGCGCGCTGCACGTTGCTTGCAAATACGGAGTTTCATGTGAATCTCTGCCATCCAAGGCACAAGTGACAGATTTCTTAGGCGCAAGGATCGATCTGCAGATAGGGAGGTACTAGACTGGGTGAATAGATCCTACCCCAACAAAAGTATCCGCTAGCAGCAGCTCGGACATTTACCTCCTGCCCAACAATGACATCAACTGAATGTCCAAAGAGGAAAGGCCTCGCGCAAGCTCGACTCACATGTCTTGTTTTTCTGCTGCAACAAACTAAATGATGCAGCTCGACACCTGAAAAACTCAATCATCATCCCTTCCTCGCAGCAGCGCCGCTTGCCAACGTCTCGACTATGGTCAATTGAGGTGCCTGGGCGTGTCTGACGGTGCATCGCCACTGCATATCCCCTACGAATCGCCATCATGAGATCGCCCGCCGGCATCAGAAGCTTGGCCAAGCTTCGCGCGCGTTTAAGAGCTGGGCATCCCTTCCTCGCGCGTGCCGCCCATCCGCGACATGGCTTCTTCACCTCCTCCAAGAGCGCGACAGCGAACAAGCAATCCAAGCCAACCGCGCCATTGGTTCTGCTTACAGGCGGACTCTTCGTATGGTGGCTTTACCCGTCCGAAGACTTTGCGCTACTGTCCAACAACCCGAGGCAGACGCGCGCTGAGCGCCAATCCCAAACGCGACCCATCGAAGGTCAGCAGGACCAAGGTGACGGCTCAAGCGAGCATGATGGGGTGAAGAGTGACGAGCCGGCATGGACGAATTTTGCACGTCGGTTTGAGTCCTTTTCCCTCGTTACGGACTTAGAGTGGTCCGCGCTGTCGGACACTCTCGTTGACTACATCCTGCCAGATTGGTCCAAGCTGATACCTGGCTACGTCAGGAAGCTTCAACGGGAGCTGTCTATGTCGCCAGGGTCGCTTGCAGATGAGATCTGGAGGGAGGCGCACGATCCGCTAGTCAACCCGGAGATTCGCTACTCAGCCGAGGTCAGAGTCTCCAACGACCTGTGTCACGACGAGAAGCAGTATTTGGATCGGAGAAAGAGAGTCATCCGTGTGGCGTTGGCCAAGTACCTCGGGTTGAAAGAAGAGGATATCCACCCGGATGATGTACCGACAATTGCGATGTGTGGCTCTGGCGGTGGACTGAGAGCTCTCATTGCTGGCACAGGCTCGTTGCTTGCTACAGAAGAGGACGGACTGTTCGATTGTGTAACCTACACATCAGGCGTGAGCGGGTCTTGCTGGTTGCAAGCATTCTACCTGTCATCCTTCACCAAGGGCCGCATTGCGTCTCTGGTGGATCATCTGAAGGCGAGAGCTTCCATACACATAGCTTATCCTCCTGTAGCATTTCAGTGCATGATCTCTCTGCCAACGAGCAAATACTTGCTCAGCGGCATGGTCGAGAAGCTGAAGGGCGACTCTACCGCTGATTTCGGTCTTGTCGACGTCTACGGCCTTCTGCTGGCCGCGAGGTATCTTATCCCCAAGGGCGATCTGGCTGTCAACGAAAGGGACTTCAAGATTTCAAACCAGAGGGATTACGTTAAGTACGGGCAGAACCCTTTGCCGATATACACCGCTGTTCGTCATGAAATTCCCTCGGAGCTGAAGCAAGGAGAGCATGCTACCGAAGAAGCCAAGGAAGAGGCCAAGAGGGAGTCCTGGTTCCAATGGTTCGAGCTCACGCCCTACGAATTCTTCTGTGAAGAATTCGGCGCAGGCATTCCGACCTGGGCTGTTGGACGCAAGTTCAAGAATGGGAAAGATGTACCCCCTGAGAGCGGCTATCATCTTCCCGAAACCAGACTACCGCTCCTCCTGGGTGTTTTTGGGAGTGCTTTCTGCGCCACTTTGCAGCACTATTACCATGAGATCAGACCCCTCGTCCGAAGTATCACTGGACTGTCCTCGGTTGACGAGCTCATATCCGGGAAGAGCGACGATCTGAGTAAAGTCCATCCTATTGATCCCGCGAGTATACCCAACTTCGCGTACGGCATGCGCGGCCTACTTCCTCGGACGACACCGACGAGCATCTATGAAAATGAGTACCTCCAGCTCATGGATGCTGGAATGTCCAACAATCTGCCCATTTACCCTCTTCTTAGGCCTGGGCGTAACGTGGACGTCATGATCACGTTTGATGCCTCGGCAGATGTCAAGACCGACAATTGGCTCTCTGTGGCTGACGGTTACGCCAGGCAGCGCGGCATCAAGGGGTGGCCTGTCGGTGTTGGCTGGCCGAAACCTGGCGAGTCCGTCTCCGAGACTCGCAAGGAACTCGAGGCTGCGCAGGTCCACACAGACCGCGAGGCAGAGGCCCGCATCGCCAAGGCGAAGAGCGACCAGGAGCACTTGCGGGGCGAGGCTCATTCCCACGGCCAGGACGCCAAGCCGGACGACACGACCTCCAAGTTTGACCCCGGAGACCCTGAAGCAGGTGACCTGGGCTACTGCACGGTCTGGGTTGGCACCACCGAAGAGCGAAGCTCGAAACCCCCTCCGCCTTCAAAGGCCATCTCCGATCCAAACAGATGGAAACTCATGCAGCCGGAGGCAGGCATTGCAGTAGTCTACCTCCCTCTCCTCGAGAATGACAAGGTGCCGGGCGTCTCCCCTGGCAAGTCAGACTATCTGAGCACTTGGAACTTTGTCTACACGCCGGAGCAGATAGACAAGGTGGTTCAGCTGGCGCGAGCAAACTACGATGAGGGCAAGGAACAGATCCGGTCCACAATCAGAGCTGTGTATGAGCGGAAGAAGACGTTGAGGGAGGAAGCAGAGCGACAGTCCCGCTCCGATCGATTCAAGGCCTTCGCTAAGAAGGGTGAGCGGGCACTCCGTAAGGAGGGTGACCAGTTCAGCTAGATCATGCAATTCAAACATGTAGACTTGTTATCGTTAGTTTCGGTATCGAAAAGAAGAGGCTTGTACAATGGTCTGTAGATATAATAAAATTGGTAGCGCTACCAAGCCGTCCCTTGAAGAGCCTTTGTCATTGTTTAAGCGTACAGTACAATGTATTTATACAATCGCCTCTCTGCCGCGCGCCAGCCATCGTGGTGTATTTGTACATTCGACCTCCTTGAATGGTCGTCCGCTCAAATGCTCTCCTCGTCACCAATTAACATACAAGCCTAGCACAGCATCTACAGAACCTCACCGCAGTCAATGTGCGGCGCCTTCCATGGCTTCGCACCCTCCTCGAACATGTCGCTTGGCACGGCGACCTTGTTACCTGGACTATACAGGTACCAAGCCTTCAAGGCGTTCATCGCAGCCTTCTTCCGCGCGATGTCCAGACTCGCGCCTGGCGCCTCACCCAACTTTTCCTTGCCAGAGTAGACACCCACGATGAAGACGGGAGTGCGACTCAGACGGCCCGTCTCGCTTTCGAGCCTTGCGATGGGCGCGTCGAAGCCCTCGCGCTGACAGAGACGTGTCAGCTCCTTGGTGGGCATCTCGAAGCTGAAGAGGGATTCCATGTCGAGGCTTCGGGAGAGGATGTGGGAGTTTATGAAAGCACGTGCCGCGGAGCGGCCGGCGTGAGTGTAGATGCTGCCCACGACGGCGCGGGAGAAGGATGCGAAGGCGTCATCGCGGAGTTTGTTGTACACTGGCCCCTCAGTTCGGGCGCCGATGACATCGCCGAAGTCATCGTCTCGCACTACGCGGCTGGACATTCCTCGCCGATGTCCCTCGATGCGCCCACTGTCACCTCCCAATCTGCTCTCATCGCTGCCGGCCTTGCTGGGCGTCCATTGTAGCAGACCGGGGTCGACTTCCTCACCCGGGGCGGCGACCTCTTCGGTACCCCATCTCCGGGCCAGTTTGGAGAGCGATTCGGGGCCGGCGTAGGCACGCAGGGCTTCGTAAAGGACGGACATGGGAAGACGGGGGTATTTGCAGACTAGCCACTCGAGCACGTGGAAGTTGATCAGTGTCGAGCCCAGATGCGCCAGGTTGTCATTGTTGAAGTTGGGGTTTTGGTCGGCGGAGGGGCATATCAACGCCCGTCCAAGGGTCTGTAGGGGAATCTTGCTCGAGAGGGCGAGTCGTGCGTGCAGAGCGGCGAGCTTTGCGGATTTGAGCATCCGGTCGGGGGATGGTGAGGGTAGGGGGCCGCTGTATTGTATTTGTGGTGAATTCCGTGACTCCTCGGGCCGTTCGAGATCAGATACGGTCGCTACCTCATCGAGGGATGCTCGTATCGCTGATGCAGATTGATAGCGTGTACTGGCAAATGATGCAGTCCTAGGCAGTGCAACTGCCCCAGATCGGACCTGGAGCAACTGCCCGCTCCATTGGGAGCACCGTAACCTCTTCATCCTCCTAAATGAAAGCCGGAAAAGGATTCCAGACAAATTCGATATCCCCTCTATCCCCAGTGTCCCAGTGGAGGACTCGCAGAGGGGCAATTGCTGGCGCGGGCGTGGGCGTGGAAAGTTGAACTGGGGATGGGCTCAATGCAAGGCGTCACGAAAAGTTCTGCGGGCTCGCGCGTTGGAGTCGTGTGAGGTGGAAAGGGAGGTCTTGGCGCCTGCTAGGGGAGCTAATCGCGGAAGTTCTTCGGGCCGGGGGTCCTGCGGTGCGATGACCTCCCATGCTTCCAACCACGGATTCGAGCCCTGGACGACTGATCTCCAGCCATTGACCCTCACCACAACTTCTCAGCCCATTTCGAATCAATCAAGATGGTAGGTATTTCCTTTCTTGGAGTGTCACCGATTGACTAACGAGCCTGCAGGGTGGCGGTCCCAAGGTCCCGTAAGTGCCGCGAAAACGAGATCGTCTCCCCGACGCAAAGCCTGACAAACGAACCACAGATACCCCAAGCACGTCTGGTCGCCCGCGGGTGGCTGGTACGCTCAGCCGAACAACTGGAAGGGCAATACGCTCATTGCCGGCGGTGTGATGGCGACGATCTGCCTGATTACGTGGAAGTTCAGCGCGGACAGGGAGAAGTGGGCGCGCACGCCGGAGAAGACGGGGTGGTATCCCAGCAGAAAGTACGTTTATTCGGTGCAAGCTTCATGAGCGGGAACATCGCTTCGGGCATTTGGACTAACGTGATGGCAGCTGGTCGACACATCTGGCAAAGTTGGACGCAGAACGGGACGCGGCCGAGGGGAAGAACTCATAGAGGGGGAACTGGATAGGTGCGACATGTGTATAAACTCGACATTCGGAAAGCAACGATTCTTTTGTCCTTACTCGTGATCACGTTCTCGTGCAGGTTCTTCGATTTGGAGCTGTCGGGGGCAGCCAAGTGCATTCACCACAACGAAATCGTGGTACAGCTTTCACCCCAGGCGGGCTGAAGAAAAGGGCAGGATGGGAGGCTCGTTTAGCAGAATCAAAAGCTACATGCCTCAGCAGAGCCATGCAATTATGCGCACCGCGACAGTCAAGACCTCCCACACTTCGGAAGGTCGGGCGCCTAGTCGGCCTTTCACACAACTGAGTTGACTGAGGCATATCTTGATGTGGAGTCGAGGGGTTGATTGTTGATTCTTCTGGAGTGTCATTGTTATAATTGACCGACAAGGACGTCGCAAGGGGGTAGCATGATCTCAACCTTGTGGGTGGTCACGTTATAGGTACATCAGACGAACAGGCAAGAAGGCAGAGTTGAGCTGGTGATAAAGGTGGGTTTCTTGGTGTATTCACGGGCTTCACAGTCGTATGACACATTGGCGTATTTGAAATAGGATGGGTAGCTTGCTTGTTGACGAGGGATGAATAACTGCTGCCGCTGAGCCACTGCAGTGCTTGATCAACCTTCACACGTTCGAAAGCGCGTTGTGCGCACTTCCCGCATTGCTTAACAGACCTGTGGGTAGGTCAGGGAATCTGATTCGGATCTACAGCTTGAAGTGAAGTAAAGTGCCGATGTAGGCAACCAAGATAAGAGACAGTGGTGCCAGCCGTGTTCTGCACGTAGCTGTCATTCTTGGTGATTCTACAGGCTTCTGGGAGTCATTTGCTGCACTACGGACCCTGCGCTGCCATGTGGCCGATGGCGGGCATGGGGCCTAATCAACCTTGGAGAGGCTCTGTGGCAGGCAGTCTCATCCAAACTCACCTTGAACAACGACCACGCCTTCACTCTGCACTTTGTCCATCTCCTGATCTATCCTATACAAGCCACGCGTGATTGAACCAACCGAGATCCCTTGCAGCCGTACTTATACTCGATTCGGCTATCTGCCAGTGGTCCTGCGTCGGCACCTGCTCCAGGGCCCACTGCACTGACGTCGACTCGGAGTCCCACCGACCGACTTTAAACCTCAACTCCGAACCTCGAGCTTTACTAATCTCGAACCTGGCTCGCGACATCGACTTTTCTTCCGGAAACAACCTCGCACCCGCTGCTTCATGCCTCGCTAAGCAACGAGTGCGACACGTGTGGCGCGGCGTTTGCTCAAGCTAGCCTCGTCAATGACGCCCGTCTCCCTCTGGTAGCTCTGCCACCTCCATCGGGCGCCACCACCGGCACTGGCCCCTCGGCAACCGCCAACGCCAACTGTCTCCCCTCTGTCCAGTTCTTCAGCTTGTCAAAGTGGCTGCTCGAGCGTTTCGCCTCGCAGGCCTCGCCGTTGGCCTTGGAATCAGCGCTCTCACTGCGTACCAACGCAGTCAGGCGACACCAGCCATGGCTTCTCAGAGTCACGGCCATCTCGACGCCACCGGTGATCGCGAGGTCGTCTACTGCCATGCTTGCGCTCACGAGTGGTATCGGGACGAGCATGGCTTAATCTGCCCCAGCTGTGCGGGCGAGATCATTGAGATTGTGAGACCCCTGCTTTGGCACACCTTTGCCACCTGTTGAACTCTACCTCGACTTGTGCTAACTCGACAACAGGTCAGCCCAGACAACGATCCTAGGGCTATCGAGCCTCACCACGGTTCTGCTTCTACATCTCCGGAGCTGCCGCCTTATCGAAATAACGACTCCGACCCCGACGAAGCCGACATCGACGACGTGCAGGAGCACTTGCGGGGAGGCAATGGCTTCATTTTTAACTCCAACACACGTCCAGGCGTACATCGCGATCATCACCAGCCCGCCATGGGCCCAGTCCTACATAGGTTCATCGACATGGTTAACGACTTCGGACCGCCAGGGCCTCCGAGAGATCCATGGCGAAACCCTCAGCCGCAACGCGGTGCGGAACGATCACCAGGGATTCTACATCATCAACGTCATGCTAGTGCCCATGATGACGATGATTTCTACCATCCTGTGCAGAATCAACATCGCCTGCATCATCCTGCTGGGTCTTTTGGCGGAGCCAGAATTCATAGAACGACGTTCTCGAGGAGTCCCTTCGGCGGTGGTACGGCCAGCGTCACGATCTTTTCGGCACCGATTCATGTGCGCAGGCCAGGCTCACAACCGGATGATGAGGCTGAAGGCGACGAAGGTCGTGATCCTTTCCCGGAGTATGTCAATTTCTTCGAGACGTCCCGTAGAACAACAGCTGACTTCGCAGAATCTTCGCTAATGTCATCAGAGACATGGGCGCGCCTCACGGCCATGGTGATGGCCCAAACAATGCTCAGACTTTCGCGAGTAGTCTTCGAGATATCATGAGCTTGTTTAACCCGCAAAATGCCCGTCTTGGCGATGCGGTCTACTCGCAAGAGGCTTTGGATCGTATCATCTCGAACCTGATGGAGGCGAACCCGCAGTCGAATGCTGCACCGCCGGCTTCTGAAGAGGGTCTGAAGAAGCTTGAGCGCAAGCCTGTTGACAAGGAGATGCTCGATAACCAAGACAAGACCGAGTGTTCTATCTGTATCGATGACATATCAGAGGGCGACATGGCGCTGTTTCTTCCGTGCAAGCATTGGTTCCATGAGCAGTGCGTAGTGTTATGGCTGAAGGAACACAACACCTGTCCCATCTGTCGGACGCCGATCGAAACACGAGAAGAGCGTCGCGAAGCAAGAGAGTCGCGACTGAACGAGCAGAATATGCACAACAACCAGAACGACGGCTCGAATCAAGCGCAGCCGGGTATACTCCACCCAGCTGGTAACCCCTGGGTCCGTGATATGATGAGCTCAAGCGGAGGTTACGTGCGAGACTCGCCAGATAACCCTCGACGAGCTCAGTACACTGGGCACCTCCCTGATGCTTTTCTCAACAGGGCGGAGCCTTCCACGCAACAGCAATCCGGACCAGACGATGACCAGACACTTCGCTCTACACAAAGCGCTCGACCACCAAGCCATCGCCACACTCGCCTGAACGAAGCCATCCGATCCGTCTCAGCCATGCAGGAGCGCCATCGCGACAGCAACGACTCTGCGTCGACTACAGGGGTTTCATACGACACCTCTCGAATGCAACGGCGCAACTCTCTCTCGCCTACCAACTCTAGAACAGCAGCGCCGGGGAATCACTCCTCCCACAGAGAGAGGAGTCCGTCGGAGAGCAGCAGTCGATGGGCGGCGTCGGACCGAGAGTCCACTGGCTCGCAGAGGCAATCGGGGGGCGGACCGTTCAGCTGGCTCCGGAGCCATCTCCCGGGGGGCGGCTCTGGCGGCTCCTCTCGCGACGAGCGACGGTCATAGGAATGGGAGTGGACTTCGATCGAGGACGAGCATAGGTGGCTTCTTTACTTTGATGAGGAACTCATGTTTCCGCAGCAGCATGGTCACTGATGTTGACCTCGCAGGCTGCTCAGCCTTGGTGCATTTGATGGCGTTAGTGGAGCGTAGTAAGCAAGCCCATTTTGGGCAACAGGTTCAGGTCAAATCGCGTAAATTACCTTTGCATCCCAAGTCAGGATAGTGTATGAACATAGAAGAGGTCGCAGGTTTAAATGCTCCCAAGATGAAAAGGAAGCCATAGCCTGAAAGAGGGTGGATACTGCCACTGTTCCCATTGCTTTGCTTTCTGTACCTATTATAGCACAGGGGAAATGCCCTGAAGAGCAGATAGATTGAAGAGTGTCGACTGTTGACAAGGCTTGCGAATGTGTGAAGCCCCTTCGACGGACAGACTCGACAGGCGAGACACTCACAGGAACAACTCGCAAATGCCAGGTTCCTACATCTACAAAAATGACGAATGATCCCGCTCTGATTAAGCTACGGCAGGTCGTGGTGCCTTTCAGACGTATGGGTTAAGCTCGGAGTAAGGCAGCGCTGGCGGAGTCACGTCGACGAGCAGGATGCGATCTGCCGCCCTCGCGGAGACAACTAGAGCCTACACGTACATAAAACATGTATAATTCGCAGTGCTGGCTATCTCTGGGCGATGTAATTCCTTGGAGGGGAGGCCTCGTTGGGCTGTGGTGGCGACAGTTGTGCCAGTGGACCGAGCCGAGTGCTGTATGTATAGTAGGAAGGGTCTGCCGTTGGCCCAATTAGTATATTCGGATGTCTAAATGTAGGTTTTCAAGGACATACATTGAACCTGATTGATGACTTTCCTCAAAATGTGCTTCGCCTCCTCCCTCGCCAATATTACGATGTTTTGCACAGCGATCAGTCAAACGAATATTGCGTCAGTGGCCTCATGTTTACACGTGTATGGCCAGAACTCGTCTGTGTAGATCATCAAGATGGCTCCTATGAAGGGGATTGATTCCGACCTTAGTTTACGCGTTCTCTTCCACATATGCGAGCATGTCCCAATCCCGTCGGAGCGGACTCTATCCCGTTTCCCCGTTCCCGACCAGCCACCGTCAAAACCACCAGCAAAAGGCCCCAAAGCTCCGATCGGAACGGTCTCAGAATCGCCTCCGGTATTGTATCCCGTGCATGACTTCATCGTGGTCGTCTGAGCCGTTGTCGGTGCCGATCGCTTGCGAGGCGGCCACGCTTTGGATGGGACGTCTGAGACAAAGCCGGCGCGGAGCAGGAGGGGTTCGGCAGATGGAATGACACTCTCATGTTGTGCGTGCTTGTGAACGGGGCTTCAAAAACTTGATTGGTCGTTTGAGGTGCTGTGTCGGCATCTGATGATGGTCTATGAGGAGGGAAGGGCTGGGTTGAACATTTGCTATAAAGCGTCGATGGGCCGGACGGATGGGATGGGCTCTATTGTTTCATCTGCTCCTCACTCGATAGAAAGCCTGCGTTTCTTTGTTAATTCGATCTCACCTCACCTTCACAGGCGTCTCTCCCTTGTGATACCACACAGGCCAATTGTCGTCTCGAGGCGTACAGCCAGCCGTCATTCTTCCGTGACGCTCTATGTCTCTCGGGATCTCGGTCGACCTTCAGCTTATCAATTCAATCAAAGTGATATCATGGCCACGGAGACTGCTACCATCCCAGAACCTCCCGGCTTGCCACTCATCGGGAATGCCCCCATCCCAGGACTCGGGAGTAAGATCAACGCAGGTGAACTTGCAGACAAATACGGTCAGCTACAATAAACAACACCTGATGTTCACAGATCACTGACAAAACCCCTCTGTATAGGCCCTATATTTCGACTTCGACTAGGCGGCCGTTCGATTGTCTTCGTATCAAATCATGAACTGGTCAACGAGGTCTGCGACGAGCGGCGGTTCCATAAATCGATCTTGACGGCTCTGAAACAAGTTCGGGAGGGTGTTCAAGATGGTCTGTTTACGGTCAGTGTCACAGGTCTTGCTTTTACCGGACGTTCGTGGACTGATACTCATCTACAGTCTTTTGAGGGGGAGGAAACCTGGGACGTAGCACATCGCGTCCTCATTCCAGCCTTCGGCCCTCTGCCTATACGGAGCATGTTTGACGAAATGCACGATATATCCTCACAGCTCGCCCTCAAACTCGCCCGTCAAGGTCCCGATGTCTCGATCCACGCTACCGAAGACTTCACCCGGTTAGCACTCGACACGCTCGCCTTGTGTTCCATGGACTACCGCTTCAACTCCTTTTACAGGGACGAGATGCATCCATTCGTCAGAGCCATGGGAGACTTTCTTTCCGAATGTGGACGTCGAAACCACAGACCGGGCATCCTACCTGAATGGGCATACAGGAAGGCGAACGAGAGGTTCTACGCAGATATCAAGACCATGAGGGACATCGCAGACCAGATCATCGAGACGAGGAGAAAGAGCCCAAGACGTCGGAAGGACCTCTTGGGCGCCATGCTGGATGGCGTGGACAAGAGAACAGGGGAGAAACTAAGTGACGACAATATCACCAATCAACTCATCACATTTCTCATCGCTGGCCATGAAACCACCTCAGGAACGCTATCGTTCGCATTCTACAACCTCCTCAAGAACCCGGATGGGTACAAGAAGATGCAGAAAGAGATCGACAGTGTCATCGGTCGAAATTCTATCCGTCTAGAGCACCTCTCCAAGCTCCCCTACACAGCAGCAGTACGTACCCACATCTTCACCCCTTTTGGTCGCCAGCCCCTGAATGACAGCCAAGGTCCTCCGCGAAACACTTCGATTAAACTCCCCCATCCCAGGCCTCTCCCTTGAGTCACCCGTTCCTACACTTCTAGCAGGCAAGTACCACGTCTCAGCGGGCGAGCCAGTGAACTGCCTACTCGGCAAGCTTCACTTCGACCCCCTAGTCTACGGCCCGGATGCCGACCAGTTCAAGCCCGAGCGAATGCTCGAAGATGTTCATGTTCAGCGCTTGAAGCAGTTTCCAAATTGTTGGAAACCTTTTGGAAACGGGAAACGGGGGTGCATTGGACGGCCGTTCGCCTGGCAGGAGATGATGCTCGCCATGGCGATTTTGTTCCAGAACTTCGATTTTGAGATGGTGGATCCAGACTACGAGCTACAAATTGTCAGAACACTGACTTTGAAGCCGGGTGATTTCAAAATGAGGGCAAGATTGAGGCATGAGTTGACGGCTACGCAGCTTCAAAAGCAACTGGCTGGGGAAGGCCTTGAGACGAGCCGGGCCAAGGCCCCTTCTTCGACGTGCTTAAGTGCCAGCGTACCAGAATGTGCCACCAAAAGGCCTATGGCCATCTACTACGGCTCTAATAGCGGTACCTGCGAAGCCATGGCTCAACAGCTTGCCGCTAACTCCCGGCTTCATGGGTTCCGCACCACGGCCTTGGCGCCTCTCGACGAAGCGACACAGAGCCTCACCGGGGACCGCCCCGTCGTTATCATCACATCGTCCTACGATGGCAAGCCCCCCTCAAATTCAGAAGCCTTCTTTCTCTGGCTCGAATCTCTCAAAGGAAACGAAGCCCGCAACGTCGGCTACGCAGTCTTTGGGTGCGGCCACCGAGATTGGATAGATACCTTCCATCGGGTCCCCAAGCTTGTCGATGGCAAGTTGGAGGAAAGAGGTGCGACGAGGCTGACGCCTCTGACATGCACTGACGCGGCGGACAGGGATATGTTCAGTGATTTTGAAAGGTGGGAGGATGAGATGCTCTGGCCAGCGCTGAAAAACACGTACGGGGTTGGGGAGGCAGCCTTGGCTGATGCTGGCGGCGTCGAGATTGAGATCAAGCAGCCTCCAATGGATCATCTACAACGGGATGTCAAAGAGGCAACCGTTGTTGGTGAGCGGACACTCACTTCCTCCGAAGCCCATGCAACAAAGAAGCATATCGACATCCAGCTTCCGCAGGGGACGGGTTACGAGCTTGGGGATTATCTTAACGTACGGCCTCAGAACCACCCTGACAGTATTGAGAGGGTTCTTCGCCACTTTCGACTTTCGTCAAAGGCTTCACTACGCATACGTTCGGATAGCCCGACCACTCTGCCTACAGGGAGAGACTGTTGGATCAAGGAGGTGCTGGCGTCGTACGTTGAGATAAACCAACCCGCAACACGACGAGTAAGCGCTCTACTGGACGTTACCGCACCCCTAACTAAAAAATGTCAGAATATATTCACATTAGCAGACAACACCGAACGGAGTCATGAAGCATCCGCTATTCGTGCGCTAGCAGCAAACCACAACCCGGGTGACGCCCCTCAAGCTTCAGTCCTCGACCTCCTCGAGCGCTACCCATCTGCCTCAATCCCTTTCGCAACCTATCTTTCCATGCTCCCGCCCATGAGGAGTAGGCAATAGTACTTCCCCCTTCCGCAATCCTTCCTGTGCAGCAACTAAAAGCCTCAGCTCGATATCCTCGTCCCCCCTTCCAGATTCCACACGAGCGAGCTTGACCTACTCGATTCTCTCAACGCCCTCTCTCACCCACAAAGGTCAGCATTGGGGCGTGGCAACGTCCTACCTATCGACCCTCCGTCCTGGCGATAGACTGCCTCTTTCCGTTCGGCCCTCGAAGTCGTCCTTCCGTCTACCTGACCCAGGCACGCCAATAATAACGATCGCGGCTGGGGCGGGACTGGCCCCGTTCAGAGGCTTCATCCAAGAGCGCTCCATCCTCGCTTCCCAAGGTGCAGAGGTGGCTCCGACACTACTGTTCTTCGGTTGCCGAGGACCGGAGGATGATTTGTACGCCGACGAAATCGCGCAATGGGAGGATCAAGGTGTCGTCACAGTAAGGCGAGCTTACTCACAAGCGGGGAAGAGGGTCAGGTATGTTCAAGACAAGATCCTGGACGAACACGAGGCCGTCTGTGCGGTGTGGAAAGAAGGAGCTCGAGTGTACGTTTGCGGGAGTAAGAAGATGGCAAAGGCAGCAGAGGAGGCGTGTGTGAAGGTTCTGAGGCAAGGCCTCGGAGGACCAGAAGACAGCGACATGGCATGGTGGACGGAACGATTTTCTGCTGATGTGTTTGACTAGCCACAATATTCTCGTACTGGCGGTGGTCCTGGACGTGAAAAAGAGGTCACCCCTTTCTACTGTTGTCTGGGCGAATTAACCCTATCTGATCTCGAACTCGCGGTGTCAACATCTCGTGTTCATTGAATCTAAATATTGCTTCTGTAAAACGCAAGGAAAGACAAATTCTCCATCAAATTTAGGTATCACAATGCTCCCCATTCCTAATCAATCCGGCAAGCACAATTGCACGTTCCAAGCTGGAGGGCAAATTGTTCGTTGCAAAGCGATCAAATCCTCCAAACCGCTGCACGGCAGCGAATAAAGGCAACGGAAAAGCAGTACAAAGAAAAGGAGGTATCTTAATGCGCATGATCTTGCTTTGGCGTATTACTCAAGTGGGTGTCGCGGCCGTCTCGTCATAATACGCTCGCGCGTAACAAAAGGTTTTTGAGTGGTGGGGTATCGATTCGAGTTGCGTTCTGAAGGACTGGGAACAAGGCCTGCTTAGTCCTGGAAGAATTTGATGACCTGCTGAAGATCGCGAAGGCCAACGCCGTGCTTCGGGTAGCAGATGTAGACTTCCTCGCCGAGGGCACCGAACTTGGAGCGGAAGTCGGCCTTACGGCGGAGGCCAAGGTTCTCGACGATCGAGTGATAGGTGCTGGCCAAGAAGCGAGCACGGATACCGTGCAAGTGCTCACCAGGGGTCAGCTTCTCAGAAACGCCGACACCAAAGGTAACCTGGCCAGTAACACTGGACAGGGCATGCTCAATTAGCACCTCGATGGCACCGTTGACGGATCCAGGGAAGTCAAGAGCCCACTTCACCTGCCAGCCGTGGCGAGGGGCGAGTTGGTGGAGCACGACCATAGCAAGAACCTTGCCATCCTTCTCAGCAGCGAAATAGCGCCGGTGTTCAGGATCAACCCACGGCCGAACCTCGGTCAGATGCATCTGTTTGCCCTTGCGGGCTCCCTTCCATTGTTCAATGGCTGGGTCGGCGCGGCTGATAAAGTCCTGGTCGGCTTTGACTTCGTGAATCTTGACACCTTCGCGCTCGACGCGCCTAGCCTTGGGCCCAGCATTGGAGCGGTGCTTATCAGAGTCAACACGTTGCTCCTCAGTGCAGGACAGAGTACGCCAGCTCAGCTCATGGGCAAGAATGCGCTGAACATCGTAGGAGACCAGCATCCACATGGGCGTCAAGCGAAGCTCGTGAGTAACAAATTTGACGAAGGCCTCGCAGACCTCTTTGTACTGGGACCTGTCGCAAAGGGGATCGCCAGTAATCATAGCGAACTTTTCTTGCCGGACATAGCCAACAGCGGCGCCAGTGGGGTGGCGCCACACCTCAAAGCGATCGTCCAGCCATGATGTGTTAGAAGCATCACCATAGTTGGCGATAAGCTTCTCAAGTGGCGGTTGGGTATCATTAGGGTGAGGTTTGGTGGTGTCAGCCTCTGGATGAGGAAGACCCGGCTTACGCTCAGGTAGCGACTTGGGGTCGCGATGGAAGAGCGAGGCGTAGCGAACATCGCCCAACTCCAGCATCCAGGTCACAATGCGCTCCAAACCGAGGCCAGCACCGGCGTGGGGAGGAGCGCCGAGCTCGAAGGCGGATAGATAGTCTTCCATTCCATCCTCAGACATGCCGATAGCGAGCATGTTCGTTCGAAGCTCGTCAACGTCATGGATACGTTGACCACCTGAGCAAATCTCCTGACCACGAATGAAGATATCGAAGGAGCGCGTGCGGTTGCGATCTTCGGGGTCCCGATGAGTGTAGAACGGGCGGGCACTAGCCGGGAACCTATCGAGAACGTAGTAGTCGGTCCCGTATTTCTCCTTGACCAGTTGACCTAGACGTATCTCGTCAGGGGTAGAAAGATCCTCCATTTCGACGTCCCTTCCATCATCACGGAGCATTTGGATACCATCGGCAAAGTCGAGGATCAAGGTCTCGTCCAACCACTTGAATTCCTTACTGGGCCAGCGCTTCTGCAGAATCTCGATCTCAGGAAGAGAGTAGACAGCCTCGAAGACTGACTTCAGGAAGTCATCGATGACCCAAATGACTTCGTGGTAGTTGTTATCGATGGCCATCTCAAGGTCGAGGCCAGTGTACTCAGTCAAGTGACGGTGAGTGTTGGAGTTCTCGGCACGGAAAACAGGACCAACTTCGAACACGCGACGGAAGTCTGCGGAGATGGCCATCTGCTTGGCCAACTGAGGACTCTGGGCCAGGAAGGCATTTCGACCAAAGTAGTTGACCTTGAATACCGAAGCACCAGATTCTGTGGCTGAGGGCTGAAGCTTGGGCGTGTTTATCTCCACAAAGCCCTTGCTGTCGAGGGTGGCTCTGAACTTTTGAGTGACCAACGAGCGAACACGGAACAGAACTTGGTTCGACGGGTGACGCAAGTCAAGGATACGAGCGCCTAAACGGTTGCGAAGAGTCTCTGGCGGCTTGTAGTTGCTGAATGGAGCGCCCGAGGCATTGTTGACGAGGAAGATGCTCTTCACGTCAACCTCGACACCAGAGTGCGAGGCAGAGCGGATAGGCTCGGGAGGCTCCTTGAGGATACCGTGGACCTGAACGAGAGATTCTGGGTGAAGCTTTTGCACCCACTTGATCATGTCCATATCTTCGCGAGTAAGCACGCCCTGGATGGAGTGAGTCTGGTCACGAAGCAGGAGGAAATCCAACTTGCTGGAAAGCGGTCTTTGATGGTGAATACGAGCCCGGAAGTCGACTTCGGTTCCGATGGGGAAACGATCGAGCTGTGCAATGGTGTTGAGCTCGCCAGGATGAACGGCAAGATCACCACTCCTCCCACTCTCCATGGATGACCGCTTCTGGCCTTGATCCATCGACGATCTAGCCGACATGACATCGACACTGGAACGGGCCGAGTTCTTCTGCAGTTCAACGCCGCTATCGTTCATCTTTGCGAGTAGCTTCCGGTGCTCCGGGATGATGGCTGAGAAGGGCTGCTGGGCATGCAGGTTGGGCGCGCTGGTGCTGTTGGGGTCGACCTTGCCGTAGTTTGCCCCGGCGGGAGGTGTCGACGGGGCGTTGCTGGTCGGCGTGTCCGCCCCAGTGGCAATTGAAGATGCCGTGTCAGAAGCCATGGTGGTGCCGTTGCTGGGTGCTGTCTTGACAGACTTGTTCGCGCCTCCGTGCTCAGAGGCGAGTGGTGAGGTTGGTGTGCTCGGCTGGCTCTTCGCGTCTTCCTTCAAGCTCTTGCTGGAGCCTTTCTTAGAACCTCGTCGTACGCCGAATGCTTCGGCCACAGGCGCGAAAATACCTGAAGCGCCAGGCATGTCTAGCTAATTGAGGTGATGACTGAGGAGGAGAGATTTTTTCGTTTCGAATCGGTGGAGGGGTTGCGTTGGCTGCCAAAGCGCCGTTAAGCGGCTAAGGGGTGCCGTAGGTGCGCTGCTGAGGGGCAGGGCGTAATGCGCGTACAGGATGCTGGCTGACCGGAGCTGTGTTCCGGCTGGGCGATTAGTCTCAGCTTAATGGCGGGCGCGCGTCGGAGGTGTGTGGTCTGATATTTATGGCGCTTCAAAGCCCGACGTGCAGCGAACGATACCGGCTGTCGTACAGGGCGCGCTGGATTTGGGGGAGGGGCCTCGAGGCGGCTCTGTCGGTGACGTACGAGGGGTAGCACGGAGAGCTTGGATCAGGAAGTTCTAGTGACGCTTCAAGTTGTCGTGCAACATCCTTGAGCTGTGAGTTGAGGAGATGCGGGATGAGGAAGAAACTGGCTCCGCGGGAGGATGGGAAAGTTTATAATGCGAGGGGAAAAGTAAAGGAGGGCCAGGAAGGCTGGGAGCTGGCCGGAGGCGGTTATAAGGTTGGGCCTGGGGGGAGACCATGTGGGTGCGTCGGGAGCCAAGGGGAGAGAACTTGAAGTCCCTGCGCGCGCGAGCCGTAGCCTAAGCCTAAGCCCGAGGGAGAACAGGGCAGTGGGAACGTGTGCCGCAGGGCAAATGGCCAAATGGCTGGGCGCGTCCTCTGCGACAGTAGCTAGCCCTGCAGAGATTTCCAATGTTTGAGTAATGCTCGAATGCCTTGATTGCTAACGAGTCGGACTAGCGACCGCAGCCCGCAACCGTGCAACCGAGACAAGGGCCCGGCGGATCGCGCCCGAAAATACGACGTCCGGCCCTCCGAACCCGCGCTGTGCGGAGAATTGTGTCAGCCCGGGTGTCATGCCAGCCAGCACCTCTCAAGCCATCAAAGTTCGAGACCTTCCGCGGCGGCTGGATAGGTGGGCGTGCGTCATCTCCTTTCAATGACTGTGGCTTGACTGCCGTGTGTATTTTCGATTCGCTCGATTGGACCTGGTGAAACAGGAACGCAATCATGATGGCCCTTCTGATGGTCAGTACTGAAGCACAATAGCAGGGGTTTGAACCACTTATACCGGAGCTTCAGGTCCGTCTGGAATCGATCAGTGATCGTGGCAGCCGCGACAACTGGGAGCCACAAATGGCAGTTGCATTTTTTGGGGTAACAGCTCGGCTGCTGACGTCAAACATCGCTCGCCTTTTTTGGACCCCTCGGTTGGAACCTGCCAAGGCGGAGGACAGACGTCATCCGTGCAACCTGTCGACAAAAGTAAAAGGTCATTATTGGGTCGATGCCGCAGTCCTTCGACATCAACTACTGCCTGTAGAGACCATGCCGAGACTATTGAATGGAGACAAAGCGACACAATGAAGCTACGTGATTTGGAAAACATGCTTACCGTATTGCTTGGCTCACCTCGTAGCGTATCCGCCGACTGGGGGAGTTGTTTGGACGATTGACTTCGCGCCGTCTCAGTCTTTCTGTCCAGTTTGCGGCACCATTTACGGGGCTTCTGTGATGCCTGCCTGTCGCTGTACCCCTGGGCTGCGCCACGAGATTCCACGGGGTTTACCAAGGCAGAGAGGGCTATGGCAGTCCTGCTAATATCAGTCTTGTATCTGCCCCTTGATCTAATTCGACATTGGCAAGTTCTCTGCTACTACTGTACCCCGTACATCCAGCAAGCAACGCGTCGCGTCCTTTGCTTGATTGCTTGACTTCAACGATCGATCGACGAGATAAGCACCGGCGCTCGACGATCAACAGCATCGAGTGTCAACCGCCATTCCTCGACCCTTTGGCTCTCTACCCCCTCTTCGTCCCTATCGTTCTGCCGTCTTATCCGACCACTCCTTGGCCTCGTGGGACGTAGATTTCAGTCCGACAAAGGCCGTCACTACATTTGCCATCCCCCGGCCCTATCTCTACTCTACCCTCACCGCCAGTGAAACCTGGGGAGGAAGTCATCTGCAACACAGCGGCGCATGACGGTTTGGTGCTAATCCAAGCCAATCCTGCCAGAGCCCGCCAATACCATCTGCCCCTGCCCTCCCGTTCCGCACAGAAGCACGTAGGGTGTCACCCGCCTGCTCTTGGTCCCAGGCACTCGCTTAGCAGGAAGCCACCCTCTGACCTGTCTCGACAAAGTCTATTTGCCTCACACGCACTTCTTCACATTCCCATTGCCGTAAGGGGGTCAAGCTGCCGATCATCCTCTCACATGGATGTTAAAGACCTAGATCCGGTCACCGAGGACCGGCCTACCACGCCGGAGCCTCCGGGATATGTGAATCCCCTTGAGTCCAGCTCCAGGTGGTACCTCGGTGCCCGAGCCCACATCATCCGTTATGCGGCCAGTCTCGGGTTCAGCATTGCAAATCGCACCGAGCCTACCGCCCCGGCACCTACTTACGAGATTTGGGTCGACTCGACGCTCTCGGCCTACAAGGGCAAGGACAAGATCAAGGTCGAGGTTTGGGTCCCTCCCAAGGTATCTATCGGGCCTCGCGCCGCCGTTATTAACTTCCACGGCGGAGGGTGGATCTTGGGACAGGGCACAGATGACGCCCGCTGGGCTGGAGCCGTGATGGCTTCATTAGACGCGGTGGTCTTCACCGTCAACTACCGACTTGCCCCCGGCTACCCCTTCCCGACACCCCTCGAAGACTGCGTCGATGCGGTCTGGCAGATTGTCAGACGAGCGGGCGAGCTTGGAATAGACCCTGACAAGATCATTCTCTCGGGCTTTTCGGCTGGCGCATCGAATACTTTGGCTGCGTGGCTGGTATTACAGGATCCCGCGCGCTTCGCGTACAACCTCAAGTTCAAGCCACCTCCCATAGCGGGTCTGTGCCTGTTCTACCCCGTCTTGGACTGGACGATCACGCGTCCCGAGAAGCGCCAGACTTGCAGCCGTCCGGAATTGACTCTTCCAAAGGGGTTGACGGACTTGATTGATGCTTCATACGTGTATCCAGCGGTTCCTCGCCAGCAACGCACCGACCCTCGGCTATCGCCAGGCCTCATGCCAGAGGAGATTCTTGTGAAAGCACCCCCCATTCATCTATGTCTGTGCGAGTACGACATGCTCCTTCTTGAGGGCATGACCTTCTCCAACCGGCTCAAGTCGCTTGGTAAAGCCCATACACTCCGAGTCGTCGAGGGTGAACAGCACGGCTGGGACAATCCTCCGCCCATGGCTCCCAAAGAGAGCGTCTTCGCCGAGTATGAGGCTGCAACCTCGTCTATGGCAAACTGGTTAGGAACGAACGGAGACACTGACAAAGACTCACTTCGGTCCATGAAGACGAAGCGTCCCATCCTGAAACGTCCCAAGTTTTCCTCCTTCAGAGCCAAATCTATGCGATAGAGGTCGATACACGATAGATGTTGGTGTATGGTCTGACACAAGGTTTCGCCAGCGATGACATGGCATGTGTGAGTAAGCGAACAATGCAAGAAAAGACTATTAGCGCGGCGTTGAAGGATATTGCTTTTCGGGGATGCCGTTGGCTTTAGTTTGGTATCTAGACTTGACTTCAAGAGCAATAGACGGTGTTCGTGGTACCACACTCCATGACTTGAGATTCCCAGATCGAGCCAAATCCAAACAGACTTCCGGACGCGAGAGGTCTGGGGAGTTGGTGTAGGGTGAAGCTGCTACGCCACCCCCAGAGCCCGAACCTTGAGCCCCTATATACGCAGGGCTGAATCCAGGGTCCAAGGGTCCGGCCATTGCGATTCACAAACTCCATACATCGCCATCACTGGGCTGCCTCCAGCGAAGTGGCCCAGAGAAATCGAACCCGGCACGAGCCGAGCTGTAGACGCCTTCGGACTCCGCAACCGGCCGATGTGGTGGCCCCACCACGAGATCCGGAGCTTCCGGGATGAGGGGAGGACAACAGACACCACGGACTCGCGGACTCCTGAGCTGTCGCCGAGGGCGAGGTGCCGAGGCATTAGTCATTGGGCTGAAGGAGGGTTGTCTGTGAGGAATTTTGTCCGGTGGAAGTTATCGGGACAGGTGGAAGATTCCACAACTCGACGGAAGGGTAGCAATACGGGGACGGGTTCCATGTGGCGGTGGGAGTGGCTTGTGGGAGAGAGGTTCTATGATGCTTCGAGAAGATGGGCCTCTTCCCGACGCACACGATGATAGCCTTTACGTGATTTATGACGTCGAGACTTAGAGATAGAGTTGCGAAGTAGGCCATCAGTACCTCTCGAGTACGATGACCAGGCCTCACGATTTTCCCATGTAGATATTGGAGAAACAGCGTGCTGGCAAGAATCGACTTTCCGCCTTCTAGCCCATCCCCCATCTGGATCAGATAATAATACCAGGTAGGACGTGGCGACACTGGATCAAACAAAGTCCGTCGCCCCTATGGTGATGATAATGTTGACGTTGTCCGCAACAGGTCTTTAGCAGGCACGCACTTTGGTTTAGCTCGCCCCGAGCACCTTGAGATTATTGGGGCGAGACTTGGCAATGTCCACTCGCCCAATGCCGTACGAGTATGCGGCTCCTGCAGCGACAGCCACTGGCAGCAGCATGTTGAGGACTGTTAAGCATTCATAAAGCAGTCCGACCAAAGGACTACAGTATATCAACATGAGAGTCAAGAGATGCCCATCTTAGAAGTAAAGTGCAAGGCCCATAAAGAGATGGAAGCCTGTGTGTATTTAGCAGAGAAGGTCTATCATTGCCAGGGGCTGTCAACAGCATGGCATAAGGATGCTCTTGCTGCTCAGACCTATGGATTGAGCAAAGCAGCTTGAGAGGTATGCTTTCTCTGGGTCGAGTTAACTCCTCGCCTTCTTATGTGTCTCGTGTATCGCGGTGCCGAAGCAACCTTATGCCGACTATTCTACCACTTGGCATCCTTCGAATTCACGAACCCTTTGAGAATACCAACGACCTTTTCCAAACCCATGAGGTAGCTCCTCAGCTCGAGCTTAACCTTCTCCGGGTCATCACCCAACTTGGCATAGAAGTCCTTGCGGTAAGGACAAGCACTCATGGCGGCGCTGAAGATAGGCTTGACAACAAAGCTGTGGTGGGGCTTCAGGGTAGTTCCATAGGCGGTGCGGAAGGATTCAGAGAGTTCCTCAGAATCCTTGGCGACGTTGGAAGAGAGGGCAATGCAGGTGAATTCGAGGCCACTGGAGGTTGTGTTAATAAGGTATCCGAGACGCAAACACAGTAAAGGGGAGCTCCTGGACATACCGGACAAGCCAGAGGAGACCCTCGGTGGCAACGTGCTTCTTGGTGGCGAGCTCAGCCTTGACAAGCTCTTGAACAGTCTGGGACTCGGCCGGGGCAGCAAGCTGGCGGTCACGGATCTTCTACAAGGGGGTCAGGGATATGTCTTCACGACGAGGCGGAGGGCGACACGGACCTTGATGTTGCCGTTCATGTCGTTCTTGACAGGGGAGAAGGCGACACCTCCCAGGACATCTATCAACTATCAGCCCACTTCTCCTTGGTTAATCCACTGTATTCAGGTCGTACCGAAGATGGTGGTCAACGACTCGGCGGCATCGAGAAACTCGGTAGTGCTAATGGCATTGTCCTTGTCGGCGTCGATGGGCACGTCGACGAAAGACTTGCGGAAGGTTTGCACGATGGTGCCACCGGGAGGGATCGCAGGACCGGACATTGTATCTGTTTCTTTGGGCTGTTGGAGGGTGTTCAAGGGTTCAAGTTGCAGAGGGCGGTCAAGGGACAGCTCCGACTGAGGTTGAACCCTGGAACGCGCACCACTGGCACCACAGCAACAACGGTGGCATTGAGGGGTAGCGGGGCAAGCTCTGGAACAGTGCCAAAGCTCTTATCGTCGGAGATTAACGCTGGATAGCACTGTTTGTGCACGGTGAATCCGGACCCGCAGATGGGTAACGCACCATACGTGCTTTGTCTAGGAGAAGCATCATAATTGTTTAAAATTGCATGGTACCTTAGGTTGCGCTTTGAATTGCCAAGTTGAGATCAATTGACTCCTACAGATCGAGCGCGGGACTCCAGTCCGCGGCCTGAGAGTCTAGTATACCTAGTACGGAGCACAGCCGGCAAGCACGGCCCTGCTTTTGACGTCATGGTTCCCATCATCAGCTGTCCCACCACCACTTCACAGGGATCTGCTAATACTGCAACCCTGAAACCTCTCGGTCTGGGAACGCCATGGGCGTTGACCTCCCAGCCGTTGGTGGAACACGCGGGCTTTTCGCTGCCCGCCGAGGTTCTTGGCTGTGATCCCATCGCATGCTGTTAGACAATCCCGCATCCCGAACGAGGGGCATTACGCGGCCTCGGCGGCCCGGCGACCTATAGCAGGCCAAAGCAGGGAAGTTATGGGACTGTTAAGGTCAGCTCGATTCTGACGATGTCGACTTCCCCGCCATCTTTTTCACCCGAGCCCACCAAGACGCGAGAAAAAGCCACAGCTGCCTTACCACTGCCAGCAGACCTGCTTGCGGCACGATCCCGCGGCCCATCTTCTTGGTTAGCCCATGAGAAGCTTTGCCCGATGACATCGATTGCTCCAATCTAAATATCCTCTCTCCCCCCGTCTTATCCCTACCAGACAGATGGTGTGATCATTATTGTTGTCTCAGCCCTATTGCTTGCGTCGTGACCCCGTTGTCTGTCGTTCCCGCGTCGTTACGTCCTTCTGTCCCTTCCGACAAGATACCCCCCTCAGCGTACCGTACGATACTCTGCGGCTACGAACAGTTCTTGATCTAGGTGTCGCTTTTCTGTACTTTGCTACCGCCATAATGCCTGGCGATGACAAGGACAATGGTGAGCACCACAGCTTCATGGATGGGCTCAAGGAGAAGCTCCACGGAACCAAGCTCCATGAAGCAAAGGTTGCTCTTCACCACCGCAAGTATGCTGAACGGTGTCGCGCTGGACTAGGCAGTTGCTAACGAGACTCGCAGGAATCAAATTGGCAAGCTAGGAAATCTGGTAAGCGCCGGCGCAAATGTGCAAGCTTCAAGGAGAGAGGGAAGAGCTCACACAGCAATAGTTCAACGCCAATCACCGCCACGACGAAGAGCACGAGCAGCGATGCGACGAGAAGCGCAGCAAAATATGCGAATCCCATCGGTTCGAATCTTACTTCCCCGAGCGCGAAGGAAACCACGTCAAGTGGTACGTCGACGGCCGCGACTACTTCTGGGCCGTCTCCATTGCCCTCGAAAAGGCTGAAGAGTCCATCTACATCTGTGACTGGTGGCTGTCGCCAGAGCTCTTCTTGCGCCGCCCGCCTTATCACCAGCAGGAGTACCGTCTGGACCATCTGCTGAAGAGGAAAGCCGAGGCAGGCGTCAAAATCTATGTCATTGTTTATAAGGAGGTTGAAGCAGCTTTGACCTGTAATTCTTTGCACACGAAGCACGCCCTCCAAGCACTTTGCCCCGAAGGCACCCCTGGCCACGGTAACATTCGGATTCTGCGTCATCCCGACCACAACCCCTTTGAAAACGCAGCGGACTCGACTATGTATTGGGCTCATCACGAGAAGTTCATCGTCATTGACTACGCTCTTGCCTTCATCGGCGGGTTAGATCTCTGCTTCGGACGCTGGGATGCGCAGCAGCATCCCTTGTCGGATGTACATCCTGAAGGTGTCTCGAATGAGATCTGGCCGGGGCAAGATTTCAATAACAATCGTGTGATGGACTTCCAAAAGGTCGAAGACTGGCAGGAGAATGAGCTGAGCAAGGCGGACTATGGGCGCATGCCTTGGCATGATGTGGCCATGGGGGTCATTGGTCCTTGCGTCTACGACATTGCTGAGCACTTTGTGCTGCGCTGGAACTTTGTCAAGCGCGACAAGTACAAGCGTGATGAGAGATACGACTGGATCGTGCTGGAGGGTCGCGATGGCGAGGACGAGGATCTTGTAGGTGTGCAGCGACCCAAGCACCCAGTCGGAGACTACATCCAGCATCCCATCACGCCTTTGAGCACCAAGAAGCTTTGGGACGACAGAGGCACCGTCAACGCGCAGATCGTACGCTCCAGCGCTGACTGGTCGAGTGGGATCTTGACAGACCACTCTATTCAAAACGCCTACTCCGAGGTCATCCGCAATGCGCAGCACTACGTCTACATCGAGAACCAGTTCTTCATTACCGCCACTGGCGAGAACCAGAACCCAATTCACAACACCATTGGCGCAGCTATAGTGGACGCGGTTTTGCGAGCTGCCAAGGAAGGTCGCAAATTCCGCATTATCATCATCATCCCTGCCATCCCAGGCTTCGCTGGTGACTTGCGTGACAATGCCGCTGCCGGCACGCGTGCCATCATGGACTATCAGTACAAGTCCATCTGTCGTGGTGAGCACTCCATCTTTGAGAAGATCAAGGCACAGGATGTGGACCCCACGCAGTACATCTTCTTCTTCAACCTGAGGTCTTATGATCGCCTGAACAAGACACCTGCCTTGGTCGAGACGGAGAAGAAGACTGGCATTAGCTATCAGCAAGTGCAGCGTGCTGAGGCTGAGGAGATCATGGCTGAGGGCATTCATGGTACTCTCGATTCGAAGCACCATGAGCGTGATGAGCACATGGGTGATATCTCGGAACAGAAGAACAAGCAGCAGGATCATGACATCCAGAAGGCGATGGATGCCAAGAGGCGATTTGAAGAGGCTCGCCCTGAGGGTGTGGTTGATACCTCTGCTACTGTTGCCCATTATGCTATGGCTGGTCAGGGATCAATCAAGGAGGAGAAGTGGGATGAGGAGCACCCGGAGAGTGAGGTCGAGAATTGGGTTCAGGAAGAGCTGTATATTCACAGCAAGCTCCTCATCGCGGATGACCGCATCGTCATTTGCGGGTCCAGCAACCTCAACGACCGCAGTCAGCTTGGCTACCACGACTCGGAGCTCAGTATCGTGATGGAGGATAAGCGCAAGATTCAGAGCACCATGAATGGTGAGACCTTTGAGGCTGGTTATCACGCTGCGACGCTGCGACGGTACCTCTGGCGCGAACATCTTGGCCTCTTACCTCCTCAGCCCCTGAGCGCCGACGATGATATCAACGCTCTGCCACCGAATGTGAATGGCGAAAACAAGATCCTGGACGATGTCGACAGCTGGCACTTTGTGGAGGATCCGCTCGACGAGAAGCTCTGGGAGATGTGGACTGGGCAGGCGGACAAGAACACCATGCTGTTCCGCCACCTCTTCCATGCCGACCCTGACGACCATAGTAAGTTAAATCACATGTCATGCCCCCAATCATCGCTGACCTACCGTCTAGTCAAAAGCTTCGAAGATTACGACCGTTTCTTGCCGCCCCGTGGTGTCAAGTCCGGTCACATCTTTGACCAGTTCATCCCACCAGAGGATGTCCGAGATAAGCTCGACCAGATCAAGGGGCATCTTGTGTGGTTCCCGTTGAAATTCCTGAAGGATGCTGAGATGGCAGAATGGGGTCTCCAGGTTAACTCATTCACCGAGAGTGTCTTCACCTAAGGTCTCGAATGGCGCAAAGCCCAACAAATCCCAGCAAATCCCGACTGATCTAAGGCGTTCGGCGTATGACGATGATGAGATACGATGATTCATTAGCTGATATTCCGAATGATTATCGTCTTCACTTTCACTCTTGACCGTAGAGCAATGCATGTACTCCGCGGCAAGGGCGAGCTGCGACCCTGCACAGCCGGTGATACTGGTTGGTGTAAACGGGATCCAATGAGATGAGCTAGAATTGGGGTTGCCATGTTGATCGTTCCACCAGGCCGAGTGTCCAAAGAGCTTCAGGCAGGAAAATCTAGACTTCACGGCACCGTTCTCAGCCCGCCCTTGGCGCACCTAGCGGAGACCAGGCTTCGGTAGGCGATGTCACTGTATATCCGGTGGGGAGGCGCTCGATGTCTGGGCCAAGCATCGCCTCGAAGCCTATCAAGACTCGCAAGATGGTGAAATCACATCAGTGGTGTGACGGGGCTGTAAGCCAGACCAATCCGAGGCGCTAAGCGGTGTCTGCTCACGAAGCTGTGCCTGCAGGAGGTGTCAAGGAACGGGGGCTCTTGAGAATGCTGGAAGCGACTGTTAATGGCTGCCGAATGTGCATTTTCCTCCAATGGAAGGCCGTGGGATAGAACAGATGCAATGGGAATGTTGGAGATGGTACCTTGACAAGCTTGATTAGACGATGCACGCTGGTGCAGTGAACCTGGCAGTGGATCCAAGCGCTACTAAGCGCCTACGACAACGTGCTTCCGCGGCAGTTCCAGGCTGATGCCTCTCCCACCAACACATCCGACACAACAGCTGCAAGGGTGTCTGTCTGTTGGGCTTTATGTTGTCGTTGCCCACATCCACACTATTTCGATACCTGACGCCCAACCCTCCAGCTGGCGCTGACGACCCAAGCTTTCCCTCTACTTGCAGCCTAACCGCTGTGCGTCATAACGTCACCGCCGTCTGTCCCTACGACCGACCTCGACCGACGGTCTCGTATCAGCTTCACCCCGCTTCGGGAACCTTGGCCTCAACCATCCTCGGGCATCCCTCACTAGTGCTAGTGTTCAACATACAGGAGAGCTTCCACGACAGCCTTCCAGAAGACTTGACGACGCGGGCGACCTGCACGAGCAAGACGAGCCCATTCGTCAAACCCCACATCCAAGCTGGCCGCATAATAAGCGACCTCCCGAAGGCCTTCGCACCGCACCGATCCCATTGCGCGCCATCGTCTACCTTCTGCGCCCAGCCGAGCCTTGCCTGTCACTCACACATCCTCTCGCTCTTCGAACGCACATTCTATCGGGGAGGGTTACGCTCGCCGTGCCGTTGCACAAGATGGCGCAGTCCCCGATGATCTCGGTGCCCCTCAAGGCCACCAACGAGATCGACTGGGTAGCCCCTCTCAAGGCCTACATCCGCGATACCTACGGTGACGATCCTGAACGATATGCGGAGGAGTGTGCAACGCTGAATCGCCTACGGCAGGATATGAGGGGGGCCGGGAAGGAGAGCACCAGCGGGAGGGATATGCTTTACCGATACTATGGGCAGTTGGAGCTGTTGGACCTGAGATTTCCAGTGGATGAGCAGCATATCAAGATTCAGTTCACTTGGTAGGTCCACGTTCACCATCGAGAAAAGGGGAAGCTAACGATCTGGGTCAGGTTCGATGCGTTCACTCACAAATCGACGTCGCAATATTCCCTGGCATTCGAGAAAGCTTCCATAATATTCAACATCTCGGCTGTCCTGTCCTGCCACGCCAACTTCCAGAACCGATCCGACGAATCTGCCCTCAAGACGGCGTACCACTCCTTCCAAGCCTCTGCCGGCATGTTCACGTACATCAACGAGAACTTTCTACACGCACCGTCGTCCGATCTCAGCAGGGAAACCGTCAAAGCTCTGATCAATCTGATGCTTGCGCAAGCTCAAGAAATATTTTTGGAGAAGCAGATCGCGGACAAAAAGAAGGTTGGGTTGCTCGCGAAACTGGCCGCGCAAGCTGCCTACCTCTATGCTCAAGCGGTTGAGGGCGTACAGGAAAACGTCACCAAGGCTATCTTTGAGAAAGTCTGGTTGATGTTCGTGCAGGTCAAGTCAAGTTTGCTGCATTCTATGGCGCAGTACTACCAGGGTATCGCTGATGAGGAAGCCGGCCAGTATGGAATCGCGGTTGCGAGGTTCCAGGTTGCTGATACTGCGGCCAAGGAGGCAGATAAGGGGGCTAAGTATTTCCCGAGCGCCCCTAGCCCGACCTCGAACCTCAGTGCGGAGACAGCTGGGTTGCTGCAGAACCTTACTAGTCGGCATTTGTCAAGCGTCAAGGAGAAGCTGCAGGAATCTGCGAAGGACAACGATTACATCTACCATCATACTGTTCCAGCCGAAGCCAGTTTGGAGAGCATTGCCAAGTTGCCGGCTGCTAAGCCCATACCAGTGTCTGAGTTGTACGCAGGCCAGGATATCAACCGGATCACTGGACCTGACCTGTTTGCTAAAATCGTCCCAATGGCTGTCACAGAATCTGCCAGTCTATATGATGAAGAAAAGGCGAAGCTGGTGCGAGCCGAGACAGAGAAGGTTGACACTGCGAATGGAGAGATGGCTGCTAGCTTGGACTACTTGAGACTACCTGGGGCCTTGCAAGTCTTGAAGGGAGGATTCGATCAGGACATCTTGCCTGATGAAGACTTCCGCCAGTGGTGCGACGACGTGGCAAACCACGAAAACCCAGGGGCTATTCTTGACAGCCTAAGGTCGGACAGGGAGACCATTATCGGTACTTTGGATAAGTGCTCTAAACAACTGGACATGGAGGAAAGTGTATGTGAGAAAATGCGATCGAAGTACGAGAGTGAATGGACACAGCAGCCTAGCTCGGGGTTGACAACGACATTACGAGGCGATATCCGGAGCTATCGACAGGCACTGGAGGAGGCGATGCGGAGCGACAGCCAGCTGTCAAGCAAGATGCGGCAGAACGAGGGCGAATTCGAGGAGATGCGCCGTGCTACGCAAGACGGAGAGGTTGATCAGCTTTTCCAAAGGGCTGTGGCTCAGGTCAGGGGCAAGAGTAGCAATGCGACCAGTCCTGCTGGCATCGAGCCGAACTTGTTGGATGCCGATTTCGAAGAAGAAGGGGCGGCTGTTGTGGATCAGATTGCTCGGGTCGAGGAAATTCTGAAGAAGCTCAATCTGGTGAAAAGGGAACGTAACCAGGTGTTGAAAGATCTTAAGGAGAAGGCAAGCATTACCACCAAACTCTCTTCATACCCAAGATGCTAACAATGTGAACAGGTCCATAACGACGACATCTCGCAGATCCTCATCCTCAACAAGAAGTCGATATCGAACTACGAGGCCCAGCTTTTCCAACAGGAGTTGGAGAAGTTCCGGCCTCATCAGAATCGTCTACTCCAGGCAAACCACAAACAGTCCTCCTTGATGAAAGACCTCACAGCTACGTTCAATGCCCTTTTGCAAGACAAGCGAGTGCGATCAGAGCAAAGCAAGTATGAGCAAATCCAGAAACAACGTTCTACCGTGATCAATCGGTATAAGAGGGCGTACCAGGAATTCCTCGACTTAACCTCCGGGCTGCACAGTGCTAAGAACTGGTACACCGAGATGAAGGAGACAGTTGAGAGTTTGGAGAAGAACGTTGAGGCGTTTGTCAATAACAGGAGGTCGGAAGGCGCCCAGCTTCTAAACCAGATCGAGCAGTCCAAGTCGAGTAACAAGTCTGCACAGGCCGAGCTGGAGCAGGAGAGGCTGCGGGGACTCATGGATCGCATGTCGATGGGGCCATCGACTCAATCGCCGCCACCCGTACCCCCTCAGCCGAACTCAGGTCGGCCCACGCCGGCGCCCCTTTTTCAACCTGGACAGGCACCGCGGTATGGGCAGAGTCAGTCGAGCTACCACAGCCAGTATCAGATGCCGACTTCGCCACCTCCGAATCAGACCAGCATGCAGCAGCAGCAGCAGCAGCCATACCAAGGGTACAACAGCCCACCTGCTCAGACCTACGGGCAACCGGCTGGAAACACGTACGGGCAGCCATACAACCCTAGTACATTTGGACGCACACCTGGCCCAACATCGCCGCCGCCGAATCAAACATCGTTCGGCATGCAAGCGAGATCTCCGCCGCCAACGCAGACGTCCTTCGGCCAGTCAATGCACCAGCCTCAGCAAAGCTACAACACGTACGGGGCCCCTCAGACGCCGCAGCAACAGCAGCAACACCAGTCGCAAGGAGGCTACAATATGCCAGCGGGCTTCGTACCACCTCCACCGCCGCCTGGACCACCGCCGTTGGGACCTCAGCAGACGTATCATTACGGCCAGCAACAACAGCCGCAGCAACATGGATATGGCCAGCCACAGAGTGCGCATCCTCACAGCGCTCATCCGCAGTCGGCTCAACCGCAACAACCCCACGATCCATGGGCTGGCCTGAATGCATGGAAATAGCATGGGTAGGAGGGACTGTTGTATATAGCTAGCATGATAAGTGAATGGCCATGGAGAAGGGGAATGGCATGAATTAGAAACGTCTCATCGCAACTTGCCCATAACGTGGGCACTCACGGATATCTCAGGGCCGTCCCTTTCAAACTATGTAATCCATCGGCTCTGGACCGACACAGCTGGCTGAGCACCGATTGGCTCAGTTCCCAAAATGCCTTTTTCACCTGGGGTCATTGAACTTAGGGCCATTGAAGCGACGAGTTCGGTTGATTGCAGGCCTCAGGACGGCCAATGACTCGTCGAAAACCGTCGCCATCCGCTGCGCCGAGGCGGTCGGCTCAGATCTGCCAGCCACACACCACATTAACCCGATTCCCCGAATAGCATAGCACCAGCGGAGCAGCAACCATGAAAGTAGCCAATCGAAAGCAGGGTATTATGATGGGGGATTTGGAATTTGGGGCAGTGTGGGGAAGATGGCTCTCGATAAGGCGGCATCGGTGGGTGAAGTGGGAAATGCGGATAAAAGCCGAAGGGACGAAGCCAGCTTGGTCTTGCCTTTATTTATTTTGACGAAGAACTTAAGTGTTCGTTATTGCTTATTGGACTCGAAGAGTAATGCGCCATTGGGATATCTGCGCATAGTAGTCGAAAGGACAGACTGACGGGCAACAACCCACCACCTGCACCGAAGCCGACGTCATCGCCTCGGCCAAAGGGATCGCAGACACAGGTCGACCGACATCCATCACCACAAACACCACCTACAGGGTCGACAAGATGGTGCTCACGGGCGCTGAAGTCGCGGCGCACAACGGGCCGGAATCCTGCTGGGTCATTGTTCATGTAAGCTTACCGTGCACAATTCCAGCACGCAGACACCAACAGAATCGCAGGGCAAAGCCTACGACGTGACCGACTTCCTACCAGGTAAGACGGCCCCTCCCTACCCAAACGAACTGAGCGAGACAGATGCTGAACGAGGACAGAACACCCTGGAGGCTCCAAAATTATCCTCAAATACGCTGGCAAAGATGCCACCGAAGAGTACGAACCTATCCACCCCCCCGACACCCTCGACAAGTACCTCCCCGCCGACAAGCACCTCGGCGATGTCAACATGGCTACTGTCGAGGTCGAGGAGAAGGCCCAGGACCCTGAAGAGGAAGAGCGTCTACAGCGTGTTGAAGCCAAGCCTTTGCTGAGCCAGTGCTACAACCTCCACGACTTCGAGGCTGTGGCCAGGAGGGTCATGAAGAAGACGGCTTGGGGGTACTACTCGTCCGCGGCGGACGATGAGATCACCATGCGGGAGAACCACGCTGCTTTCCACAGGATTTGGTTCCGGCCGCAGATACTCGTGGACGTCGAACACGTGGACTTCTCCACGACCATGCTGGGCACCAAGACGGACATCCCCTTCTACGTGACCGCCACCGCCCTCGGCAAGTTGGGCAACCCGGAGGGAGAGGTCGTCCTCACCCGAGCGGCGGACAAGCACAACGTCATCCAGATGATCCCCACCCTCGCGTCCTGCTCCTTTGACGAGATCATGGACGCCGCTTCGAGCACTCAGGTGCAGTGGCTGCAGCTCTACGTCAACAAGGACCGCGACATCACAAAGAAGATCGTGCAGCACGCCGAAAGCCGCGGCTGCAAGGGACTGTTCATAACCGTCGATGCGCCGCAGCTCGGCCGCAGGGAGAAGGACATGCGAAGCAAGTTCGAGGATCCGGGCAGCAACGTGCAGTCGGGTACCACGACGGACACCAGCCAGGGCGCCGCGAGGGCCATCTCCTCCTTCATCGACCCGGCGCTGAAGTGGAGCGACATCCCGTGGTTCCAGAGCATCACCAAAATGCCCATCATCCTGAAGGGCGTGCAGAGGGTCGAGGACGTTGAGAAGGCCATTGAGGCTGGTGTTCAGGGTGTCGTGCTCTCGAACCACGGCGGCAGGCAGCTCGACTTTGCGCGATCGGGCGTCGAGATCTTGGCCGAGACGATGCCCATCCTGCGCAACAAGGGTTTGGACAAGAAGATTGAGATATTTGTCGACGGTGGCATTCGACGAGCAACCGACATCCTAAAGTGTCTGTGCCTGGGCGCGACCGGCGTCGGCATCGGTCGTCCGTTCCTGTACGCCATGAGCGCGTACGGCCAAGAGGGCGTTGAGCGTGCTTTCCAGCTGCTCAAGGATGAGATGGAGATGAACATGCGCTTGATCGGATGTACCAAGATCGAGGACCTCCATCCAGGCCTGGTGGACGTGAGGGGCTTGTTCGGACACTCGAATTCGACGCCGACGGATCACCTCAGTACGGCCGTGTACGACCCCTTGGCCGTGCCAGCCCAGAGGCCGAAGTCGAAGCTGTAGACGGTACACAATGTTTTTGCATAGATGTTTCATTGGAATATACCGAAAGCAAGTTACTCCAGTGCCATGCGCCTACCCAGTTCATTACTCATTTATGTATGACCTTCCCCCCGCAACGGTTACTTTCCTTAGAGCCCACGGAGGAATTCCTGCAGACTCATCGGTTTCCGCACCGCGTTGTTCAGTCCCTCGTTGTACGTGACCCAGACCTTCCTCTCCTCGCGCTTAGCCTTCTTCTCCCTGCTGTTGCCGTCGAGCTCGGCCAGCGGCTTCGCCTCGATGACGCGCCCGAAGAAGTCCTTCTTGACGACGGTCTCGCTCTTTGCGCTCTCGATGATGGCGGTGAGATTCTCCTTGTTGTCCATCGGCAAGACCGATTTAGTCGGCGTCGCGGAGGGGAGCGGACCGCCCGTAAAGCGTGCCTGGCGGGCTGCGTTCTCACGCTGGAGGATGGTGCGTTGCAGTTCGGCGTCGAGGACTTGGCGGACCGCGAAACGCACTGGTGCTTGCGAGGAGAGCAGGTTCGCGCCTGTATCGTAGGTGGAGAGGGCGTCGAGGTCACTGGGTCGCGGTCAGCATGGGCCTGTTCTGAAAAGGGGGAGGGAGGGTTGAGGGTCACTCACGGTTCCATGCGGTAGACAAACTGTGGCGTGCGGCTATTGAATCCTTCGCTCTCGATCTTGCCCTTGTGCAGTGAGATGCCTGTCTCGGCAAGGACCTCAGAGGCTCGCTTCACCATTAACTTCTCGCTCTCCTTGCGAACTGTAGCTGTGGTGCCGGTGCTGCCGCCCACAACGACGGGCTTGACGTCCGGTGAGACCAGACGGGTGAGGTAGGGGAGGAACTCCGTCGCCACGTCCTCAGCACTCCGGAAGGAGCGCATGAGAGACGGCGGAAGCTGGGCTAGAATGGTTTGGAGCTGTGCCCGGTTGTGCTTCTCTGCTTCGAAAGCCTGGTAGTCTGCCCTGGGCCCTGAGAAAGGCAGGGACGGCGCCTCGCCCTCGGCGTCACCCCAGTGCTTGTCGTATCCCTTGCTGGGCACGTGTCGCTTCGGCGAAGCGAAGAGGTGATGGCACGCGAGAACGGGTTGGCTCAGATAGGGGGCTAGCTCCCACTCCTGACTAGCATAGAGCCTTCCCTGGCACTGATCATGGAAATGCAGCCAGTCGTACGCCTTGTTCGGCTTTGTGAGGAACGAGTCGTCGTTGAACTCCCTGTTGGGGTACTCTGCGAAGACCTCAGTGAGGATGTGGCTGATCTCGCCGCTTGTGTCAACCATCTCCCTCAGACGCTCCATGGAGTGCTTCTTCTGCTGCTCATTAAAGCCGAGCTCAGCGACGGGCTGTTCATGCTTGTTCTTGACCTCGGTGGGTCGCATGTTGACCTTGGGGAAGCCACCGCCTTCTTTGAAGAGACGGTTGACGATGTCCCGTGTGCTGCCGCGTCCAAGGCCTCGAGAACCTGCTGCGCCGTTCGATAGATCGTGCAGAATGTTTTTGTCGATCCACTGTCGCGTCAGGCGCTCGCTGTTGTTGATGTTCGAGGACCGAAAGCGTCCAGCGACCCATTCGCCCACAACCATGACACCGCGTAGGTCACCTTCCACTGTGCTTTCGGTGCCTTTCCGAGCGTCGAGGCCGCTCATGCCCCATGCTGCCTCGCACAGCTTGCGCGCAGCGTCTTTGTCGCAGGGAATCGCTTCCTTGTCGAATACTGCCTTCAGGCGGCCAACGACAGCTTCGAGAGAAGGTCGGCCCACGCGCACTATCTCAGCGAGGTTTGACTGACGAAGTGGCCTCAGAGATGGAGCGTAGAGGTCGTTGCAGATCAGAATGAGTGGCCTCATAAGTCGAAAGTCGTCACCTTTCTTGTTCCTGCGCGACCCAGGAGCCCCAGCGCCGCCGGCACCTGTGCTAGCGTTCTTCTGGTCCAACAGAACTAGGTCGATGAGAGCTTTGATGAAGCCTCCTTCTCCTGATCCCCCTGAACCGGTCACAACGCCATCGACCTCGTCAACGATAACGCACATGGGCTTGGCGGGCTTCGTAGAGCTGTCGCCGTCCTTGGTCTTGGTGACAGTCTTGACACTTTCAGTACCTAAAGTCGTGCGGATGCGGTTGTTGACCACATCTCGACTACGGTCGTCGCTGGCGTTGACCTCCACTGCCTCGTACCCGGCTTGCCTCGCGCAGACATGGGCTAAGGTTGTCTTACCCAAGCCAGGTGGCCCTGTCAGTAGCAGGATTTTCCTATGCGGCTTCTCGTCCTCGGGCTGCTGCTGTGGTCTTCCAGGTCGTCGAGCTATCTGAGGCCTTGATTTTGAGGCACCAGGGAAAACGACGTCGTCCCACCTCTTCAACCACTTGAGCACCATCCTGTTGGTACCATCGTCACCGCAAAGATCCATAAACGTCCGTGCCCGGTATTTCTCTGTCCAAAGCAGGTTCTTTTTTGACTTCTTTCCGGGTCTAACCTCTTCTGGTTCCGGGGGCACGTAGAAATCCTCGGTGGCTCTGCTTCGATTCTTCTCTTTTTCTTGCTCGTCCTTGGTGGCTTGGCTCATTAGGCTGTGAATGTCGATACCGTAGTACCCCCTCTTGGCTCGGCCCTCTTTGGTCTTAGTTCGTTGCGCCACCATCGATTCGTATGACTGGGCCGCAGAGGTCTTTCGTTCCTTGATCGTAATGGTCTTCCCGCTGGCAGTGGTACTGTCGTAGGTTTCTGGAGCGAGCAAGGCTCGAAGATCCCCGGAAAAGAGAGTATGCTGGGCTGGCAGCTCATCTGGCTTCTTTGGAGAGGGCTGGGTCGGGACACAAAGTTCGTCTTCGGGCTGGCCCTCGGTTACCCCATCCTCCACGGCTTCCTCACCCCGGTTCTCCACGTTCTGAGTCCGCTCTTCTAACATGCGTCGCTTTGGGGCGGGCGCATCTTCGGGATCGTCATTATCTTCTTCTGAGTCCGACTCCATTACAAATGGCCCAGATGACTTTTTGGGTTTCGTGCTGTCGTGTGGTCTGTCGCGCTTCGTTTTGGGCGAGCCCTGTGAAGGGCCTGTTGGCGGCGAGAGGGCGAGCATCTTCGCGAGAATGGATACCGTTAATCCAGAATCGAAGCGATACCAAAGACATGAATTCAAATGCTTTTAAAGTAATCGAGAATGAACACTAACAAAGCTTGAGTTCGTCGACGCCGTCGCTGTATGGTGTGAAGTTGTGCCTTTATCAAATTGCGGCACCTTCCTTTGCTTGCTTGAATACATCGCGACGCGCTTCGACTTAAAGTGGTTGAGACGCGTTGAGACAGGGATCCACAAAAGAGTATGTCATTGGCCAGTATCTTGACCCCTGTAGCTCCATCGGGCGCGGGCTCGGATGAAAGCCTCTTCCGACATTGACGCCAAATTTTTGGATCACCGAACGTCGCGTGGACGACTCGCAAGCTCCAGCTTCGGCCATTCCCTTGACAACAATTCCGTTATCCGGCCTGCTCATCGAGGCCGCACCGTCAAGATGCGCAAACCGGCCAAATATCTCAACCTCAAGCGAGCGGTACGCTAACTACACTGTCCCTGCCTGGTACGCCAGGGCCCCTTTCGAACGAAGCAACTAACCCTCCCGACAGAGAATTCGTCAGTCATGGAACAAGCACAACCTCTATAACCTGGTCATGATGACGGGTGGTGTCGACGTCAACAGCAAGAGGACATTCTTCCAGCAGAAATGGGCTGCCAAGTCCATGACCCGCGGCTACCACGGCGAGCACATCGCCGAGAAGAAATGGAAGCGCATGTTCTCTCGTCGACTTAGTTCGGCCGTCGATATGCCCCCGGAATATCTAGCCAAGTACGATGGCTCCGAGCAAGGTGCCGGCCGCGGCTCTGGGCTGACGACCAACGACGTCAAAGCGAGCAACTTTTCCAAGGAATTTGGGGGCCGACCGACGAAGCTTATGAATGCGCACTTCAAGATGAACCAGGGCGGGCATACCGCGCAGACCAAGCTATTGACGCAGGGGATGGGCGACAAAGTAACACCGGTTATGCAGATGGTTTATGCGCCGTTGGAGAGGAGGTTAGACACGGCCATTTTCCGGTCATTGTTCGCGACGAGCATTCGTCAAGCCAGACAATTCGTCATTCACGGCGCTGTTACGGTCAACGGAAAGAAGGTACAGTGCATGTCCTCGTTACGGCTCGGATCGATCGCTGACCAATTCTAGATGTCCTATCCAGCGTACCGATTAAATCCCGGCGACATGTTCCAAGTCGACGCTGTCAAGGTCTTGGCCGCAACAGCTGCACAAAAGAAGGGCGACACGAACGCGAAAGCGAAGGAGATGGTAGCCAACAACAAGATCAAGTACGGAAACTGGGAGAAGCGATACGAGCTACTCAACGAACGGATAAAGAAGCGAGGTGGCATTGTCGCGTTCAACCAGCCTTTGCCTCTGGAACTGGAGGGTGCGAATGCTGAGGATGCCATTGATCAGAAGGCGACCGCCAAGGCCGCTGAAAAAGCTGCTAAGAAGGACGCTGAGGGTGATCAGTCGCCCGAGACGCACAGGAAGCTGATTAAGTTCGAGAAGACTTCCGAGACGATGACACCTGAGGAGCTGAGTGAAGAGATGAAGAGCGTCAAATTGGAGACAGCGCTGCTTGATGCGAAGTATATCCTGACACAAGGAAAGGATCTCTCGGAGGAAGACCGGTTAATGAAGATTGCTTCATTTAAGGACCGACTAATTTACGCCGTCGGACCGTGGATCCAGACGCTGGAGCCTGCCAAGCTCCTGGAGGCACTGACGACTGAGTTGAGGGCAAGGAACATGCTCCGACGAGATGCAACCACTGGTACTGGGAAGAAGACGCCCAGCAACACCCACGATGTGGTGCGGAAGGCGCTTGAGATCGATGGTCACAGCTGGGGAAAGTCCCAGAAGATCAGGGGTATCACTGGACCATACCACGGTATCTCCAAGCCTCAGATGCATGAGCTGCAGAAGATCTTAGAAGCGAACGAGCAGAACGCCGTATCTGCCAAGAAGCCCTATGCTACGCCTTGGCAACCGCGGGCATGGATGAAGCCCTGGTGCTTTGTGCCGCGGTACCTCGAGGTGAACCACAAGATCTGTGCCGCTGTCTACCTGCGTCACCCGGTAGCGAGGAAGGGTCAGGCCGAGGTGCCGACGCCATTCCACTACTTCTCGAACCAGCTGGCGCACGCTTGGTACGTGACGAAGGGCGTGTCAAAGTACAAGCACAAGCCGCAGTAAGGAAGGGCGTTTTTGTACACTACATAGAGGAAGCTAAGCTGCTGAGCGGGCGGTGTATACTAGACAAATGTTGTACCATTTTCTACGATGTCCTTAAATCAAAGACATGACGACAGTCCGCTTCTCGGTTCAGTTTGAGTTCAACGCTTTGCTGCCAATGGAGTCGGAGGTTGGGGAGATAAGCTCGTGGATGACCATGCTAAAGATTCATGCGGGGGTCAGGTGGACAGCCAATCTGGGGTCGAGGCGGACACGCAATTGACGTCTTATCGAAAGCGAGTACAGCCAACAAACAGATAAGGCGGCATGATTAGACGTTCCATGTCAAGCCGCAGCGCCATCATGTGTTCTGCCCTTCGCTGCCGTGCAGCTATCTCGAGCAAGGCTCGGCGGGTGGTATCTCAGGGGAAGAGACCAAGGGCGGGGTTTTATGTTAAGCATCGGGGCGACACTTACACGCAGACGCTAACAGAAACTCTATCTTACCTTGCAACGGCGGTCCCAGACGTCGGATCAAGACTCGATCTTTCATCCTCAATAACGAACTCAATCCTCTTCTGAAAATCCCATCCCCAGAATCTGATTTCATCGCGCCCGCTGTGATTCGACAGCGTGAGGTCTGTCTACCCACTTCCCGAGCCTCGACCTACCTAGACTGCCGTGTCCGTGTGTCCGTCCGTCTCCTCGGAGTTGCACGACTCAGACCCGCCCTCCCCGGTCGAGTCCCAGCACCTTGTCGACTGCATCGCTCTTCAATCCTCGCCGGAGATACAGCAATCGCCCTCTGTACGCCATTCATTCCGCCGGCTGCGAGCATTGCACAAGCCGCGCGGGCCAACGACTCATCCGGCAACCCCACGGAGATCCTGCGCTCCGCCCGTTACTTGCCTTTTCTGTGTGGTGAGTTGTAGTGAGGGAGAATGGATGGCCCCGGTGCCGGTGCCACCCACTCGGGCGTCGATGATTTCTCATCCGCTCCGCGTGCGCAACAACCACCACAAAAGAAGACGTCCCGTCGCAGGACAGGTGCTTCCTCACCAAAGAGGAGATGCGTCAGCACAGCTTGCATTGCCTGCCGGAAACGTAAAAGCAAATGCGATGGCGCTCTTCCCAGCTGTGCGGCATGCGCCAGTGTATATGGCACTGAGTGCATCTACGACCCCAATTCCGACCACCGGAGGAAGGGCGTTTACAAAGACAAGGTCGACTCCATGAAGGCACGTAACTCGACGCTGCAGATCCTCATCGAGGCCATACTGAACGCTACCGAAGACGAGGCCTTTAGCATTGTCAAGAAAATCCGCACGTGCGACAGTCTGGACAGCGTGGCCGAGGCAATCCTGAAGCAGGAGTTTGAGCAGGAGAATGTCTCTTCCGATGAATCTGACATCGGTTTCGGGACGGGTCCCGAGGTTGAGGGCGAGAGGGACTTGGCCAGGAAGATGGGTGAGCTGAGAGTTGAGAATGGATCGGTGCGCTTCATCGGCGGCACGTCACATCTCATCTATCTGAGCGATCCCCAGGTGAATATCAACGAAGAACCTTACCTCGAAGACTACGCCCCCGGGACCGACCCCATCACTACCTGGACCCGTGTGACCGACGATCCCGAACTCATCACTCATCTCATGAACAAGTACTTCAACTACCACTACCCCTACTTCACAACACTGTCACGAAAGATGTTTGAGATGGACTACCTCAAAGGAAGGGCCGGTCTATCTCATTCGGGGACTGTATACTGTTCCTCCTTGCTAGTCAACGCCATGCTAGCCCTGGGCTGTCACTTCTCGGATGTCGCGGGCGCATTTGGTACTCCGGGAGACTCCAGGACCAAGGGAGACCACTTCTTCGCCGAGGCAAAACGCATCATCATCGAAAACGGCGAGTACGAAAAGCCAAGGCTCGTAACTGTCCAGGCCCTGGCACTCATGTCCGTGCGTGAAGCTGGCTGCGCGCGTGAAGCAAAGGGCTGGGTCTACAGCGGCATGTCCTTCCGCATGGCGCAGGACATCGGTCTCAACCTTGAGATAGGAGGTCCGGAGAAGGAGCAGCTGACGGAGCATGAGATTGATGCACGAAGAATAACCTTTTGGGGATGCTTCTTGTTTGATAAATGCTGGTCAAACTACTTGGGTCGACTACCGCTGCTGCCGAGAAATTCTTTTAACGTATCGAAATTCGACGTCTTCCCAGACGAAGACTCACAAATGTGGTGTCCAATGCCGGATACGGGTTTTGATGAATCGTCCGCTCAGCCGAGTAGAACGAGGGCTGCCGCGTTGCAGCTGAGCAAACTATGCGAGATCAGCAGTGATTTGCTCATCTTCTTTTATCACCCAAATCATATCGGTCGCTCCAGTGGAAAGGCCGTTGAGCTGAAGAAGCTAAGTGAGCTTCATCGACGGTTGGAGGAATGGCGGAGTGAGTTGCCGAAAGAGTTCGAGCCCAGGGAGGGCCAGCTACCCAACGTCATCCTCATGCAGTAAGTCGCCTTGTCTTGTCCTTGAATGTATGTGCTGATAAGAAATAGTATGTTCTTCCACCTCCAGTATATCCACCTCTTCCGTCCTTTCCTCAAATACGCCCCTTCTACATCCCCCTTACCAGGTCATGTTTCCCCTCGAAGGATCTGCACCGCCAATGCAGGTGCTATATCGAAGCTCATGCGTCTTTACAAGAAGAGCTGGAATCTACGCCAGATCTGCAACATTGCGGTGTACATGATCCACTCAGCTTGCACGATCCATCTCCTGAATCTCCCGGAGAAGACTGCTCGTCGAGACGTGATCCACGGAATAAAACATCTCGAGGAGATAGCGGAAGATTGGCTCTGTGCACGAAGAACACTCTGTATTTTAAGTGTGCTCGCTCGAAAATGGCGCTGCGAGTTGCCCGAGGAAGCTGCCTTTGTTCTCCAAAGGACAGATGAAAAGTTCGGTTACTACTCTACTTCTGACGTCCCCTCGCCCCGATCATCACACCCTGGGACCTCCCCCTCCCTATCAGAACGACAATTTGCTCAAAATGCGCATGGGAGGGATATGTCACCGTTGAGCCAATACACTCAAGCCCACATGTCCGCCCAACCGCCCATGGAAAGCATCCCAATGAACCCCGGTTCGATGGAGGCAATAGTTAATCAACAGACGCCCTCTCCGCACGTTAATGTGGATTTCTCATCGGCGCAGAATTGGCCTGTCCCGCAGCCAACGAGCATGCCGCAGTACCCGTCCTTCCTAGCCCGATCTTCGCTGTCTCCTGAGCAACAGCAGCAGCAGCAGCCGCAAAGACAGATATCGCCAGGCGGTCCGGGAGTCGGCATTGATAGTCCGGACTGGTTCATGAGTGATAGTGTTAGGTGGCAGCAGGGCTTCGAGAGCTGGGGTGATGCTGGTAATGGAGGACAGATGTTTGTTTTCGGAGACGGGAGGGCTGGGAGTGTTGATGGCGGGAGGCAAGGCAGCCTTGGTCGACAGGATCGGTCGAGCCAAGATGGTCAGAATGGTCAAAGCTTTGAGGGCTTAAGTGGTGGTGGGTGGTTGCCGCAGTTGGACTAGTTGGCTGCCATTTTTTTTGGGGAGGAATATGGTGCATACATGGGACATGAATGAAGGTTGACGATCTATACAAACTGTTGATACCAAACATGGAACTTAAATAGAGCCGATCAAGGCTGGCGATTCGACCAGTTGCTCTTGTCTCCGAACCCCCTTTCCAGTGGCAGCGAGTGGCTGTCCAAGATTATCGCATCAAGGGACGTTGGCTTAGAGGACCTCAACCATACATTACCGCAATGCGTCAAGCTAGGAGATGGCCCCTTGTTCAGCAGCAGCACCGGCATAACCCTGACCAATTCCGCTTAGCTTTGCCAGACATGGAGCTGTATTCAGGCCAGGACATTGCGCTGTCCCCCTACGACGCTCAAACTCTTATAGTGACAGAAGTGACATTCTGGACTAGGCGATTCACAGCGACGGATTCCGTAGTCCTAGAGCTGCCCCCTGAGCCTTCAGATGCCCCTTTTCATCCTAATTGTGACGGCAGCATTACGTCTAAAGATCAGCTTTCTTTGCACAGAAGATGGCATAGACTGACCGGAGGGCGATAAATGTGATCTCGGTGGTTGGAACCTCACTAGCTATCGCTGACGCTCACTCTTGGCTGTGGCTTAACTCCGCTTTTCTTCTACAGTACTGACATTTTATATCAGGTGCATGTCTATTATGATAAAAAGAATATTGTCCTCTAGTTGTGATTGTAGCCTGTCGTTTTTCATTTGGAGATCTGGTAGTGGTGGAGAATATCCACTCGTACGCTTAGTATCAAGGAAGTATTGTCAGCATCAAACGAGCTCACAGCCAAACTATCAGCTAACGCAAAAATCACAAAATGGAGCGAGCACCGCCCACAATTTTAAGGGTGACCGAAACAATACGCTGAAAATAGGCATTTAGTGACGGATAGACGCCAATTCGGATTCGAAGTACAGGGTAGGATTGTGAAGCCACCAAGGTGCTCGGAAACACCTCGAGCTCGGCTTGGCTCTTTCAGCTTCAGGATCAAGTTCACACTTGCGTATGCAAGTCATGCTCCAAGCTTACAAGGTCTTTTCACGGACAGCCTGCAAGAAGAGCGGCCAAGACACTCCAGAATGTAGTCAAGCGATCATAATCTCAACTTGCTGAGCAGCCTCGTGAGTGATGTAGGCAGGTCTTCTCGTCACTGAGCAAGTCGAGTCCAGGCCGCGAGCTACGCGTACGAGAGAATCGGGGCGATCTACAGTCATGCCTGCTGACGACCAGCCCGACGACCACTCACCGCTCTTCCCCCGCAACCTCTTACGGCCCGCGGAAGCACGAAGCTGCAAATACCCTGGATCGGCATGGTCGCAAGACCCTTCATTTGTGAAAGGCCAGGCGCCCCGTACTGGGAGCCGCATCAATATCTCCCGCATGGTGCAAAGTGCAACGTAGCTGCCTGGGGCAATCCGGGGAATGTGGAAAGCCGATTTGGGGCAGTAGGAAAAGCTTGAGCGGGCTGTGACCATCAAAACTGGACGAGATCGCCGTATTCGCCTCGATACGGTGTCAAGGAGGTCACTTCATATATCGAGGACGAAGACCCTTCGACTTTGCTGGATTTGGTGTGAGTCCCTTCGACCGAGCGACGGTTAGGACGCGCTTGCCCCCCGACTGCATTCAAACTTCGCCTCTTACCTGCTGTTAGCTGCTGCCTACTGTGTCGTAGTGAGTCTGAGGCATAACATGTTCTGCTATTACTTAGAGATGGAAGGCCGGACCGCCGACGGCCGAAGCCTGCTCCATGCCAAGTTGCACGTCGAAGTGATGACGGTGTGATGGATGCCAGGAACCGGCATTGACAAGGAGGCAGAGGAGCTGTTTGGAGTCACCTGCATGAAGTTGATCTTGATTCAAAATCTGCTCGAGTGCTGAAGATCCGGGGGATCGGATCTGATGGTGACGCCTCAGCAGAAGTGCCCGGCTGCGCGGCGTACGGTCTTGTCCACATTTCGCAAGCTCTCTCACTTCGAGTTAGTCGAACAGCTGTCTGCACCATCCATGCTAACGTTTCGATGACGGTCCCTAATTTACGAAGTACGTCGTACCTCGTACAGCGCTGGCTTGGCCACACCATCAGCCACCGACGTGGCAAGGCTGCCGCTCTTCATCACTTCAACCCGCCACATCACGGCGCATTAAGGAGATTATGACTTGTGCAGCCGGCGATCCTTTCATCATCGAGATGTCTCAGCTCTTCGGCTTGGTGTTCCTCGGTCACCCGGTGAGTTCGTCAAGACGTACCCTCGGTTGCAGATTGGGTAAGACTCAAGCTCAAGGCGAAGCGTGCCAATGGCCGAGGGTGAGCCAGGGTCCCCTGCTTGTCTGCTGATGATTGGTGCAATTTATATTACCGCGTGGACTTTCGGCCCGCACGCCGGTGTCATGCTGCAGCGATGATCGATGGGGTCGAATTGGAGAATGTTAGGGTAATGGTCGTACACCGCAAGCGATTCACCGTGAATAGGGAGGAGTCTTTGACGAGAGGTTGGGCAGTGGTGGCCTTGACCGAAGGTGAGAATAGCAGACAAAGGTTCGGTGTGCGGGATAATCGAGAGCCATGGTGCGAGACGGCGGGCTTGACCGCGTTTATTCGCGTTGCGGAGATGGTGGTGAGGGGAAATCCGGAAGGGTTCGTCGTCACCACAGTTGGGAAGTATTATGGAGTACCTCAAGTACAATCTACGGAATACTTCGCAAGGCACATAATATCGGCATCTGTCGTTCTGGGCACTTGCACGAGGAAGCCCTATTTTCGGATTCGAGGAAGGCGAGAAAGTCAACTATGACAAGGCACAACTGCCAGGGACAGAGCATTCCGCTGCCCAGATCGGTACCTTCAAGTTCACCACTGGCACCGCATCAGGCTGCTGGGCAGATACCGCCTTCAGAGATTTACAGTGCAAAACCAGCCTCTGACATACCTTCAACGCCCAACAGCCCAAACCATCTTTCGACAAGACCACATCCCAGTCGCCGTCGCACCATACGAAGTAGCGATGATCCGTAATAATACCAATACCAAAACCAATACCTATGCAGACCAGGCGCGCCAGGCGGACCAGGCGTGCCAGGTCAGGCCAGGGCAGCCATCTGTGATGAGCGTGCGGCCGCTGCCCCGGCTTCTGCTCTTTCTGGGGCACGAGTTGATGCCCTCCGCTTCCCCAGACCAAGAAGAGCGAAGATGCGGGCGACGATCCCTCTCCGCTTTTCCAGTCGCTTCAATCCCAAGCCACTACGGCCAGGTCTGGCAGGCGCTCCAGTTGCCGCCCCGACAAGGCTCAGCCGACAGTCATCAGTTTGTCAGACGAGTGCTCCGCTTGGTTGGCACCTTTTGTTGGCTCACCAGCGGCCAGCCATGCAGTGAGAGCAAGGAACCTGAAGAACCTTAAACACACGGAAGATGAGACCCACCACACTCGGCGAACTTTGCCAGCTGAGGTCGCTGAGTCGTGCCTCGCTGCCGAGGAGGTACCTATGGATACTCGGGCGGGCTCCCGGCGGATTCGTGAAGTCACCGCGACCTTTCACTGTCTTTCACTGGCGCGTACCCCAACACGCTGCAGCGGCCCTCGAGCGAGAACCCTGGAGCATCGGCTCGATCTGCAGAGAAGCCTTGGCATGGAATCTGACATCCGTCCGTCCCAAACAGTTCTGGGGAAGAAGGGGGATGTTTTGGGCAACAGAGGATCCATCTGCTCCGCCCAAGCAGCAAGTTTCGAGTTGAGGAGCCGGATCTGGGGAGCAAGGGGATGTCATTCGTGTTGGCTTTAGTGTTGGCGTTGGAAATCTCGCCCAAAACTTTGGCTGCCGCGATCGGCTTCCATGCGCACCAGTCGTGACTCTCGCTGGATTCCTCCACCTCCACCTCCACCTCCACATGGTTGTGCGAGTCCCTCCAAACCTTCCAGGAGCCTTTCCGCGCATCCACACACTCCAGTGCCAGACCCTGACTCTTGCTCAGGGCTGCCTCGTTTGGCACGTCTGACTAGCGGGGGGCGGCGGAGTACATTCGGCCAGTTGGCAGTAATGCTTGCCATTTCGGCATCGGACATTGATGGGTCTAACCAGTCGCGTAATGCCCCAGCGCGGGTCAGAACTCACAAGCTGGGGATGGGTTGATGGGGCCATGCGCTCTTTAGTCCTTGCCTCCGCCATTGATCCCAGCATCCCCTCTGATTCCAAGCTTGGCGAGCAGCCTAGACCACACTGAGAGGTGGAAACCGGGGCTGTTGACCGGTCACAAGGGTCGGGATTCTCGCGACAAGAGCGTTAATACCACAAAACCGCCCACTCCCCCCTCCTCCACTCTTCAACCTCCGTCTCGATTCTGCTGTTGCATAGTGGTTGCGTCTTTCAATATATTCCACTACCCCCAGATTACGCTTCTACCTCTGGGGAACCAATTAGCGCCTACTCTCTCAGGAGTACAGACTGTGACTACATGCGCCTTGTGCATCATATCGAATCCTCAAATTTGGTCCTCGTCATCTTGGCCTGCATCTTCGACCATCCGCTCAAGTGAGCTTCCAGGCTTCGAAACATCCAACATCCACACCACGGATGGGCTCGACCCCTTACGACGGAGCACAGGGACCGATCAATCAACAACAAAATACCCCGAGGGAACGACCACGGTATAGCTTGTCTTGTGTCCTCCTCGGCGCATAACAAGTCTCCTGAGAAGCCGGACTCAGACTGGCGCTTCAGAGAGCGAGGCGACCTTCGTCGATTTCAACTTTCAGCATACCACAATGTTGTCTAATCCGCTCCAACGATTCTCGCCGTACCAGAGCTTGCCGCAGCCTGGGATGATGTCCAACGGCCACGTGCCCCAGCAGGAATCGATGCACAACCACGGACTCAACTCGATGAACCAGCAATCCCAGTATGGCATGCAGCAGATGCATCAGAACATCAGTCCCCAAAGCCCGCAGCTAGCCCGAGCGAACCCCAACGGCAAACCGAGACAACATTCGTACTCGAATGGCAGGACATCGAGCTCCGGCGGACAGGTTAGGAGGAGGATCAGCCGTGCCTGCGATCAGTGCAACCAACTGCGAACCAAGTGCGACGGACAGCACCCGTGCGCTCATTGCATAGGTTAGTTCTCTTTTGCCAGCTTGGTCTGGCGTTGCTGACTTCTTCAGAATTTGGACTCCAATGCGAGTATGCGAGAGAACGGAAGAAGCGTGGGAAAGCCTCGCGTAAGGATATTGCCGCGCGTGCTTCTGCCGAAGGAAGCAATGGAACGAAATCCGAGAAGGCTGGCAGTGAGCAAGTCTCTGAGCAGAAATCCAATGGGGCTAAAGGGCCGGCGCAATATCAGAACTCGGAGCATTCCATGGAGGGTCTCGCTGAAAACGGCGCAACTCACCGCGGATCAACAGAAGGACTCGGGCCTCTCGACACAATGGGACATTCCCAAACAAATCATCACGGCCTCGACAGGGAGGCTATTGAGGGACAGTCGTCTTTGGACCTGAACGGGTTCTCCAATGGCGCGACAGGGTACGAAAGGCAAGATATGGGGGGCCAGATGATGAACGGGAGGCTCTACGGGCAATCAACGTACCCAGAACTCCCCTATTCTATGCAAGGCCAAAGTCCGCCGGGATACACTAATGGAAATGGGTTCCGCATTGGCAACAGCCCAATGACAGGATATCCTATGGGAGCAGGCCCGACATCTCCTGGTTGGAACGTCTTCCCGTCACCACCAGCTCAATTTGGAGGTCACGTCCAGCAGCCGAGCTTCGGCAACGGCACCCTGAGATATCCCGTGCTCGAGCCACTTCTTCCGCATCTAGGGAACATCGTGCCGCTATCCTTGGCATGCGACCTGATCGACCTCTACTTCTCGTCTTCTTCGTCAGCCCAGATGCACCCGATGTCGCCGTATATCCTGGGATTCGTGTTCCGCAAGAGGGCCTTCTTACACCCGACACGGCCTAGAAGATGCCAGCCCGCTCTGTTAGCAAGCATGCTCTGGGTTGCAGCTCAGACGAGCGATGCTTCGTTCCTGACTAGCGTGCCATCTGCACGAGGCAAGACTTGCAAAAAGCTACTGGAGCTGACTGTCAGTCTACTCAACCCCTTGATCCACACCCCTTCTGGGAACCCATCGCCAGGTGCCAGCCCGGTGGCCGAAGGTGTTGCTCTAGGCGGCCTTGGCGTGGCTCTGCCGGGTACGATCAGCATGGATGCCTTGACGGGCGAATCGGGCGCCTTCGGCGCAGCGGGAAATCTCGACGATGTGATCACCTACATTCACTTAGCAACAGTGGTTTCTGCGAGCGAATACAAGGGAGCGAGTCTGAGATGGTGGAACGCAGCCTGGTCGCTGGCCCGCGAGCTCAAGCTCGGCCGAGAGCTGCCTAGCAGCACACCACCGTTGAACGAGGTCAGCGAGAACGAAGAAGGCGTCGACGAGCACGATATTCATCGAAATAACCAGAACTTCGTGTCTGAAGAGGAGCGCGAGGAGAGGCGCAGGATTTGGTGGCTGGTGTACATTGTCGACCGACACCTTGCGCTCTGCTACAACCGGCCTCTGTTCCTTCTCGATATGGAATGCGAAGGACTCAAGCAGCCTTTGGATGATCTCGCGTGGCAGAGAGGCGACTTCGGAAGCTATGCGAGCTCGAACACCGACCCAAACGTACTCGGATCCATGTCAGCGGAAGCAACGATGGACAATCGGCCCAAAGGGCCGGGATTCGAATGTCGGGGCCATAGCATCTTTGGCTATTTCCTCCCACTTATGACCATTCTGGGCGAGATTGTAGATCTTCATCATGCTAGGAACCATCCTCGCTTTGGTGTTGGTTTCCGCTCTGCTGGCGAATGGGACGACCAGGCAGCAGAAATCACACGACACCTCGAGCAGTACGAGCGCAGCCTCAAGATGTTCGAGCACCAAAATCTACCAAAGCAGCAAGAGGACAAGAACGATCAGTCACATCCCGAAAATGGCGAACACCACGGCAACATGGAGCCTGACACTCCCCACTCGGCGCATACCAACTCTTCAACAAGGTTGACTGAGAACGATATCCAGTGCCGGATCGTCATCGCGTACGGAACGCACGTCATGCACGTCCTGCATATCTTACTTGCTGGTAAATGGGATCCGATCAACTTGATTGATGATGAAGATCTTTGGATCTCATCCCAGGGCTTCATCACAGCGACCAGCCACGCTGTCTCTGCTGCCGAGGCTATCAGCCAAATCTTGGAGTTCGACCCTGGCTTGGAGTTCATGCCCTTCTTCTTTGGCATTTATCTTCTTCAAGGGTCATTTCTGCTCTTGTTGATCGCGGACAAGCTGCAACTCGAGGCCTCGCCGAGCGTGGTCCGAGCATGCGGGACGATTGTACGGGCGCATGAAGCATGCGTAGTCACACTCAACACGGAGTATCAGGTAAGTACTTTGATCCCGATTCATTGACAGTTCTTGACTAACCATCGTTTAGCGCAATTTCAGCAAGGTTATGCGCAGTGCCCTAGCACAAGTTCGCGGACGCGTGCCTGAGGACCTCAACGAGCAACACCAGCGCCGCCGTGAGCTGCTGGCCCTATACAGATGGACAGGCGACGGCACCGGCCTTGCCCTTTAATTAAACCGGTCGATGTTCGATAGCGGCAATGCAATCAACACATATGGGATGCACAGCAAAAGGAATACACGAAGAAGAAAGATTCGGGGCCAAGGAGTCTTTTGGGGTTTGTTTATGACCTATACGAAGAGACGATGTACTAGTGACGAGAAGGAATGTGGCCTCGGACCCCGACGCCAGGGACGATGTGAGAGCGCGGAGTCCATATTTGATTTAAGCGAGCGAGCGGCTTGCAAATTCGGGGGTAGATTAGTGCTGGCAGGCACGGGACATTGTATATGGCGTAACGAGCAGTATTCTGGGATCAAATCACTGCCACAGGGTGGTATTTATCAATCACGAAGAGAACACGACCATTTCTGGATCAGCTCTCGACCCAACCTTTCCCGCAATTCCACACTTCGCGCAGTGACTTCTCTTCTCCAATCTGCTTCAGATGGATTCGTCGATTTGTTTTACTACATGCTGGCAGGGTCAGGTGCTAATTACAGATAACAAACACCCGGGTCGGGCTGAAAGAGCTGTGTGGCACATGGCAGGAGACGGGCAAAGCTGAGCGACGGCAAACAATCAACGGGGAGATTTTACGCAAATGGGAACCTCGATTGTCTGCCATTGGATTCGAGATTGCTTCTCTTGGCAGATGCCACGAATCTGACAGCAATGACTCCTTAGTTCGTCCACAGATGACAGGCTCAACCCTAGTGCCAGAGGCAATATGGCACCGAGTTGCCGGGCCATCGTGCTTCTCCGGAGGTTTTATATGGTTGTGCACCATATATTCCCGTGGCTCATCACTCGATTGGGCATGATGGAGTCACACAGACCTGTATCAATTTGCCACGAGCCGTGCCTGGTGGATTCAGGAGGTGGCACTAGTTCGCCCTCTTCCGCATCAGTCCTGCTGGTGGTTTCGACAAGATTAAATGGCTAAATAGGCAGCCTCGCCCAGGCTGGGCTTACGAAGCGAGGTTCACCGTGGTCGAGTCACGAGGCGGCTTGACAATGGCGTCGTCGTCTGATATCCGGAGCTTTGGGACCAGGCGACACAGACGAGTGACCCTTCCACGTCACGTCTCTCCCGCCGGCCGCTTGTTTTGCTATGGCGTGATGAGAGGCTGTCATTCCAAATATGAACCTGCGTTCGCGGTTAACGTCCCATCGGACGAGCAAGCAAGGCTCATGACCCGTCGTGCAGTGGCGGTAGGGCGCAGGATCGGACCTGACTGATGTCCTCGGTGACCCATTACTTTGTTCCTCCTGATTCACCGACTTCGAGCTTAATGAGACCGCTTCTTCTGATGCTTCGCTAGGCCGAGCCTGAATCCTCGACCTACTGAATCACCGAACCCGGCCCCGGCGCTTGGACAGCCCCCGGTCCATATCACCGGCTGCGAGCCGTTCGGACGACGACGACTCATTGCTGTTGAGGTATGGCGACATCTCTTTGCATCTATATCCGAATATGCCACCATGCAAATTTGTGCATGGCTACGCGTGCGCGAGCTCATCTTGCCCTCGACCTTGTTGAGAGTCCAGCTGCCTCGAGGCGAGTTCGAGTGACCACCGTGACATTGAATGGTGCGAGTTGGAATACCATAGGCGTCATAGCCATGAACCGCCCCTAGTTTCTTGGGCATACAGACCTCCTTTGGGATGCGTCACTTACAAGGCCCTATTGCAAGACGAGATGCCTTCGCCAATCCACTTCCACAGCAATCTCCATCGCGGCCTGGTCCGGTCTGATCTCCCATCACCACGTTGTTTGAGAGCGTTCCTTGAGACTTGGTCATTTATTTCAAGAACTGAATGTATGATGCGCATGCAATGCCTCATCGAAAGAAATTCCGTCTGTGCCAAGGATCTCGGTGCTCTCATCGCCTCTGAGTGGCGCGTCTCTTTATTGCGGTAGCATGTGCCCTTCTCATGACCCGATACTCGCAGTCTGTTGGGGAAGAAGAACTAGTGTTCCATAATTAGAGGGAAAATATTTGATTCAGACTGTCCGGGATGGCATAAGAACTAACGTATTTCAGGAGCTGGCCAAAACTTCCACTTCGATCCTTTCACTCTAAACGAAGGCCCCTTTGTTTTTGAAAAGATTGGTGTTTCCTGAACCAAAAATCTCTTCGAAACCAGTAATTCGATATTGGGCTACATTCCGCATTCTCGGAGTTTCTCCTCGAAGTCCAACCTTTCAAAATGTCAAGCAAAAGGGCCGCCAGCGAAGCCCACGATCAGATCCAGGACCAGAGCTCTAAGCGAATAAGGTCTGATCGGAACCGGTCAAGACATCGGACTGGGCATGAGGAGAGTGGCCCTGACCAAGCACAACAACATCAGACCGGGCACGAGCAGCCGAAGGTGACTCAAGCCCAGGGGTATGATCTGAGGGCTCTGAACAACGAGGCCCTGAGCGTTGCGCTGGGACAGCACCCGAGCTACACTCAAAACATATATAATAACCACATTTCGAGCACCAGCCTCAACCCCATGAACACCATCAGTTCTACTCAGAACATCAAAAGCACACTTGCTCTGCCACTACCCCTTACTTTACCTCAAAGACCTCAACAAACACCAACAATGAACCCTTCGGCCTTCGGAAGTACCTATCATCACTCAGGTAGTGATCAGGCTTATCCTACCAGGGCTACGAAACTCTGCGGAATGAGGCTCGGTAACACCCCTTTGGAGCACATTGGGATCCAGGTACCTGCAGGTACTGCCCCAGGGGCTGCTACAGAGCTGAAGGGCAAGTGGAACACCGAGATCGAGCGCCAGAAGGCCAACCCACCAGCCCTCCCTCGCTCTCAGGTCAACCAACTCCCGCCAAAGGTACACGTCGGTGACCCTGTGCCTTTTCCCCACAACGGCTCTGAACAGGAGAAGCAGCAGGCGCAGGAGTGGAACGACTGGCTGTCCTCGGAGACACAGCGCGTCGACCGCGAGCGCAACAACAGGGCCGCCAAGAAGTCCCGCGAGACGCGCCTTGAAGCTCTCCAGCGAACCCGCAGAATGCTCAACGAAGCTGCTGCAGAGCGCGACTGGCTCCGCCTCAAGCTCATCCAGCTCGGTGGGGATCCGACTGACTGGGACGACATGGACGAGAACCTCAAGGGCAGGATCGTCGAGATTATCGAGTCGAGGGTCAAGGCGAGCGACCAGCAGTTGGAACAGGAGAGAAAGCAGGAAGAGGCCAGGCGCAGGGCGGAAAGGACCCGTCAGAGGCAGGGCGGGCAGCGATTTGTCACCACGGCATCTACGGAGGTGCAGAGTGCTCCTCAGGTCACCCAGCGTACTCACGCCAACGTCCAGGGAGCTCTGGAAGCGCAGGCTTTCCAATTTGATCCCACTGCGGGCTCTCAGGCCGACGATAACTCTTACCTCGGCGATATGAGTTTTCTCGGAAGTCCTTAAGGGGAAGTCCGGTCCCCGGACGTTCCGGGGGTCTACGCGGACTAGGTGGGTTCCTATAAAAGTACACGACGACGCACACTGGTGATTTCCAGGTGTTTCTTGCTAGTTAACTGTTTTTGAGTTTGCGCGGCGGTAGCACAGAGAAGAATTGGTGCCTACGAGCCAATAAGATACCCGAAATTGATCAAATTGCATTTCATGCCGCGGCGGCTGACCCCTGAAGTAAACACGCCGTCAGCTCAACTACTGAAGCTGGCGGCTGTTACGCTGTTGGTGAATCCTCTACTAGAATGAACTGGTGAGATCGATTGATACCACAACTCGATTTGCAACAAGTGTGAGACACTTCAACAAATAAGTTGCCGACTTGTAGGGACACGGCCCTACAAGGGCTCAGAACACAACCTTGGATCTCCAAATGCCGTCATCAGGGATCTTCAAGAGCTGTTCGAAGCCTCATATAACTATCCCAAAAGAAGGGAATACGACTTATGGACCATTCGAAGGCGAATATTTGATGATCCATCGAGGCCTGATTGGTACGTTCCCACGTGAAGGCGTCTCTGAGTATGTGGTATGGCAACTACTCGGACCACGCGACTCTGCAAACGCATTCCTTACTTTCACTAGTGTTTGATCTGCGCCAGTAGTCATCATCCAAGAATCATGTGTTCAGGATCCACGGGCGAGTACCTCTTCTTCGTCCACGATGTCGGACTCATCCCAGAAACCCCCAGCGTGCAGTGGAGCTCTAAGCCTCTCATATGTCTCGTGAATATCGTCTCTTTTCCTGTATTAGGCCCTCAGGCTCTGATCCGAGCTCTCGACTGAGCCTCCTTCGAGATCAGAGATCAACGTGATCTCCGGAAAAGACTTCTTTGATCTCTCGCTAATGATTGTATCGTTCACGCTTCCCTGATCGGTGGGATGACGGGCGGAACTGTCAAGCCTAGTCATGTGCGCGTCTCCAAGCGGATCCTCAGCGGCTCCTACCACTATGATAGGTTCATATTCCTTCCCCGACATCTGCTAGGCAATTTCAGACCCTTCCGATAGTATTGCGTTGCTCTGTACCGACACAGATTTGGACGTGCGACCTTTGTCTCCTTTGGCCAGGCCCTGCCGTGCAGCGAATCATGAATCTTGTCGCAGTCCACACGTAGTGCACCTTTAGTCGTACCGTCTTTAATGAAGCTCGTGCTTTTGAAATCTTTCGAAGGTCGGAGGGAAGCCATGTTCCATGCGTTGAGGCTTCGGGAATCGCTTTGAGCATTGTTATGCTAGAGGATCGACCGTGGGCTTTTCTGATATTCGCTCCCGCGTGAGCTGTCTTCAGTACACAGTGGCTCCAGTATCTGCTCAGATCATTAGAAAAAGTCAATTGAGGCTCAGTATAGCTCGAATTGGAAGAGAAGAATAATACGCGGCTGACCCCGAGCCATTCCTGGCGCAGTACCCATCATCTATCTATCTGCTCACCAACCTTGCAGACATTGGCGGCCCTGTTGAGTGATACGGAAGAGAACAAGCTTGTTCTAAAAACCTTCCGCAGGAAATTAGAAGTAACAACCTGCTGGGAATGATTGATCGTGGCCGTGTTCTTGTACCTCCAGGCACCAGACGCAAGGACTGCCCGTGAACCCCGGAAGACGACGGCAGTGTTCAGGGGTCGCTTCAAAAGGTCAAGCGCCACAGACGAAGCTCGCGCGAATAGTCTCCAGAGTGTCTTTCTTTCTAGAGTCATTGCTGAAGAAGTTGGTGTTAGTGAAGGGTTGAGATGATGGCAGAATGCCAACGCGGGTGGGGTCAGGGGGTGAACGCGGTAGCTGTTCGTCCGCCCCTGCGTTCTTTGTCTTAAACGCAGAACCCAGAGTGTCTGGAATCATCAGCAACCTGACAGCTGCGAGTGATAGAGCTTGTGTTGAAATGTACTGGAGCCACAACAAAGGCGCTCGCCCAGATCGAGGCCACTGATCTAGACATGCCAGCGTATGGGCACTGGAAGACCCGAGACAACATCGATCAGAGCCTTCTGTTTCTGTCTATCAGTAATGCAATAAGTTTAGATGCACTTCAAGCAGCTGTTAGAGACCTAGGGGCTGGACGGAACCGCGCTGGTTGGACTCGGGGGCGGCCCAAGGCGCTGTGCGAGCCTGTTGTGCGCCTCTTTGACTCCCACTCCGCACCTATGCGTGTCTTGAGCTACTGGGAATCAATCTGGTCTCATTGAAGACTCTCTTTCCCTATCTATTAATTAAAACGGCTACGAAGAGGTAGCGTGGAAGGTGGGAAACTGATCGGTAGAAGATTCGAAGCAAGTGGTATCATCAAAAAAGCTTAGACTCTCTAATTCCCCTGACTGAAAGCACGGAATCTACCCGTGGAGTGCCTCGTGAGCACCTCGGGTGTTCTTATTGCCCGTAACACTGCGCCTGCTACCCCCGTTGCCGTCCGTTGCTGGGAACCCCTAGGCGTACTGGTGCTGTGTAGGAGGGGGGTACTGACCCGTCCGCTCCATGTTGGGCTGCTGGTGACCCAACTCAGACTCTTGCACACCTCTGCCGCTGTCTCGAAGACAGGCTCTGACAAAGAAGACGAGAAAGACGACGATCATGACCCTGCGACGGTTAGCCCCTGCTCATCCCCTTTCATCGTCACGGCCTCCTCCGCGCTTCTGCATTAGCGAGGCTGCAGGATAGAAACTTACCACACAACAGCGCCCAAGGCCGCCGCAGCAGCGACGCTTCCGTAAAACTTGTTGTAGAAGTCGCTCCCGCCGAGCCACCGACCCATATCGTCCAGCTGGCCCGCCCAGCTCGCGGCCCAAGACCACGCCGACAGCCAGAAGATGGCGTCGAGGACCAGGAGGACAACAAAGACGATGCGGGTGTAGAAGCGGTCGAAGAAGAACTCAAAGACGAGCATGGTGCCGATAATGAACCATGTTGCGATGACCTGGTCTTTGTCAGTTCGTCGTTCCAGGGGGACGCGAGAACGGCTGGAGGCGAGAGATGAACAATGAGCGCTCGGGGGAGATGAATGGAGGGCCTCGCAGGAACGAATTCAACTGCCTCTCCAGACAACATGTCACAGGCAAAGATCCCAATTTCATCGACCCATCCCCGCCGCAAGCCATCGACGAAGCGCCGCCGAATTCTAGCAGCGTTGTTCGCGCGGACAACCTCAACACTGAACCCACACCAACGCCGCAGGATCAAACAAACACAAATTAAAGGGGTTTGGGAAGAGAAGAGAATCTCAGAAGTGAATACGACGCAGGCAACGAGGGTGCACGCACGCAAAAGATCAGGAAGCCCGGGGGCGAGGATCCATAAATCCGGACGCTGTCATCCCACAGAGCGATGTTGTAGGCCGAAGCAATCAAGACGCCCAGAGAGAGAACGATGATGGCGACGCGGAGGAAGAAGAGCCACTTCGGCAGGGGCAGCGTGCCCGTCGCGGTGATACCAGACATTCCCATCGTGCGGTCTGGTCCGTACTCGTGGGTACGCGTATCAAGTCGGCGTGTAAGTGACGATGTCGTTTTCGGATACCCGATGGTTGGATGCCAGATTAGACTAGCAGCTAGAAAGAACGGCACAAGAAGACAGTGGGAAATCGAGCGAAGAAGAAGACAAGGAACCCCGATGAGGCGATGACGACGCATTTATCTTGGCCCAGTCAATCGTATTCTTCGTCTTGATCCCGCCGTCGCAGCGCCTCTTCACCCGCAGAGTGCGCCCAAAACCAGTCACAGCCCACGAGCCAAGACCGGGCGCACGGCAAGACAACCCATGGGCATGGATACGCGCCCTGGGCATGCAGCCACTCACTACCGGCGGCTAAGCTTTTTTCGGTGCCGGGGGGTGGGTGTCATGTGGACGCACAACCACACGCACAGCGCGCGGTGGGCTTTCGCTGCAGCGGCTGGGCTATTCTTGTTGGGAGCGGAAGCGGGACGAGAGAGCCTAAGGCGTCGTAAGCAGGCATTTGAGCCTTCAGCTGCGTGGGGAGCTCGACTGGGGGGTTGCTTCAGCCGCAATGCGAGATGGTACGGTTGTTACCGCTTTTGGGGCTTTGGAGATGAGGGACGGAATGGTCGCGAGGACGAGCCTTTGGGATTGAAGATGCCGTGGGCCGACAGAGACAATATGGTGTTGTTCCATCCTTGTCTTGTTCGAATAGGGGGGCCAGAGCTCAGCACTAGAGATTACAGACAAATGACTTCTAGACGTCCCAGAAGCGAGCAAATCGATCCTTGGTCAAGTCATCGATCTATTCTATCACCTACGTGACCGTCTAGAATCCGTCACTCCATCACTCAGCTCGACCGCTTGTGCACCAGCCGTCCTCCAACCCAGACCTTCTTTGTGTTACGATCGTCACCCCCATAAAGCCATTTGGCCATCTTCTCCTCCCAATCCTCCCAGCCGAACACATCAACATTTCCATAGTCTTCCGCAGGCCCAGAACCAAAATCGCCGTCGCTGTCCTCCTTGTCCTCCACCTCTCGCAGCCCAACTAGCTGCGCATCGAACTGCATGCCCTCCTCAAACGCACCTAACCTGTCTTCCAGACCTACCACCTTGGCGCCTCCTCTGGTCGCAAGGTACAGCACCTCTTCAACCGTCAACTTGTTCTCCTCTGTGCCATCCATGGCGACATGTCTGGACACGAGCGCGGCCTGCCTCGCCGCCTCGAGGATGGACGGCGAGTACCCGCCGCTCATGTCTGTTCCCAAGCCGACCTCGATCTGCTTCTCCCACATCCACCTGACGCTCGCCGCACCAGACGTCAGGGACGAGTTGGAGCAGGGGCAGTGCGAGATCTTGGACTGTCGGCGGGCGATGAGGTCTGCTTCAGAGGACGAGAGATGGACTGCGTGGGCGAGGATCGTGCGGGGGGTGAGTAAGGAGTGCGTGTCGTAGACATGGGCATAGCTCTCGCAACCGGGGAAAAGGTCCTTCACCAGGGCCACCTCTCCCTTATTCTCCGATATGTGCGTCTGGATGGGCAGGTCCTCCTTCTTTGCCAGCTCTGCTAGGCCCGTCATGGCTTCAGCGGTACACGCAGGTGCGAACCGCGGAGTGATGATCGGTCGCACCAACTCCCCCTTCGGATCCTGAGATCTTATGTACTCGATCACCTCCTTACTTTTTCTCAGACCCTCCTCGGCAGATTCGTCACGGTAGTAATCCGGGCAGAGCTTCTCGCTGTCCATGCACACCCGCCCCACGAAGGCTCTCTGCCCGTACTTCAGACACAGATCTGCCAGGAGATTGGTAGCAGGGACATCGATGGTGGCGTAGTATGCCGCAGTCGTGGTACCATGCGAAAGCGTCTTCCTGATGCACGCCTGGTAGACCCTCTTGGCTTTTGATATGGAGGAGAGGGACGCTTCTAGGGGGAAGGTGTAGGTCTCCAGCCAAGAGAGAAGAGTTGACTTCCCAAAGATTCCAACGTTGGGGTATTGCGACGCATGTACATGAGTGTCTGAGACGTGTTAGCATGCAGCCGATGCGTCGGTTCGAAGAAGAAAAGGGTCTCACCTATGAAGCCGGGGAAGAAGAACTGCCCCTCCGCCGCAATAGAGATATCAACCTCATCCCTTTGCCAACCCATGCACGTCCAAACAGAAGGCTCATTGTCAATCTCATGACGTTGGAACTTGCTCTTCTTGACTATTCTGCCCTCTTCGTCGACGTAGAGGGCCGTGTCGTGCCAGAACTCCAGCTCATTGCGGCTCTTGCTGGAGATGAACGTGCCGTAGAAGATCTGCTTCCGTCGCGGAGGTGCCATTCTGGAATCTAATGAACCGGACTGGGGTAGTGAAGAAACGAAAGTGAGATGTGGTCTGTCCCCAGAAATGACCTGTCGCGTGTATTTGTGAAGATTCGAGTCGAGACGGAATGGTGGTACAGATGAGCCTCGGAGCCGACCACTGTGGCCGTCTCCACCTGCCGCTAACCACCATCGTGACGGCCTTCGCCGGAGGCCGACGACTGGCTTCAGGGGTAAGCGACAGATGAGCACAACGGGCAACCGCCCTTGATCTAAGATGATAACGGATACAATGGTGGGGGCATTGACTTGTAGTGCTGAACAAATCTATTCATGTCATGTAGTAAAAACGCCGCTCTAATCACGAAAACACATTTCTATAGAATCCCGCCACGTAGCTTGATAGCAGATTATCCCGTCGTCACACCCTCACCATCTCATTATCGCTGCCGTAATGCATTTTTAGCTCTGTCATTCCCGTGCCTATATCAAGCTCCAGCGGCAGGACCCTCGTAATCGGCGCTGCCGCTGTCACTCCCATCCTTTCCGTTGGTGAGCTCTTCCTGGTTGTACTTGTCCCAGTTCGCCAAAACCGCGCCGATCTTGGGCGAGTTGGTGAGCTTGTACACGTCCTCGAAGTACTCCTTTGTCAACGCGAACGGCTTGGCCGTTACGTTGGGGATATACTTTCCAACTAGCTTCGAGGGATCGATGGAGGTCTTGTTGATCTTCTTGGAGAGGAAGGAACGGAAAGGCTTGACTCCAGAGCGCAAGAAGGTAGAGTGGAAAGGCACGTCGATGCCCTTCAGGGGGATGGTGGCAAAGCCCCGCTCGAGCTCAAGGGGCCTGGGCTTCTTGAGCGTCTTGTCGGCACAGCCACGGACGATCTCCCGCAGAGCACCCTTTGCCTCTTCAATGTTGCTGCGCATCTCCTCGATGTCAATCTGCTGCATCTTGAGGAAGTTGGTCACGCCCGCCAGCGTGTCCAAAGCCCTCAGGTCACCAGCACAGACGTACTGCATGTTGGCAATGTTGTAGTTGACGATCTCGAGCAGCCAGCCCGTCTCGTCGGCAATGTTGCTGACGACAAACTCCAAAGCCTCCTCGGTGAAGCTCTTGGAGATACGGCTGGGGTTGACAGCGCACATGGAGTAGTTGGAGCGGCCGCTGGCGTCACGCTCGACGGCGACCTGCATCGTAAGTCCACGGTAGAAGACGACAGACACCAGAGACTCGATGGGCATGACGTCAGCAAGGGCAGCCAGAGCCGAGTACTCGCCAAGCGAGTGACCGGCGAAAGTGCTATCCCTGGGAACCAGACCCTTGGACTTCATGTCCTCGAAGGAGGCCTTCTCCATAAGGGTCAAAGCGGGTTGGGTGAACTGCGTCGCTGACAGAAGACCGGTGGGGGAACGGTAGGTGTAAGAGGTAGTCGCCTCGCTGATCTCCTTGAAGATGCGCTCAGACTTGATTGATCCATCAGCAGCCACAGTTTCAAAGGTCATCGCCATGTAGTTTTGGCGAATGGCCTTGCCCCGGGGACCACCGAAGTGAATGGTGAGCTCCTTGGGGTTGTTCTTAACAATGTTGGTAATGGAGAAGCCGTAGTTGTCGAGCAGGTAGTTGTCTGCGCGATCCCAAACCTCCTTGGCAACAGAGCTGCTGCCATAGAGTTCCATACCCATGCCTTGCTCCTGCGAACCTTGGCCGGTGAAGACGTAAGCAGTCACCGGTTGCTCAATCTCAGCTTCACCGAGAAGAACCTTGTCCTCAGTCTCCTTGTTGCTGGCCTCGACTTTGATGATCTTGCGGCCGGCAACCATACCGACGTGCTGCAGCTTGACTTGGATGTCGTCGTTTGGCAAGACCATGCCGACGAGCGAAGCGTGGAAGCTTCGCACACGGCCGATGTTGTTCTCAGCAGCCCACGTCTCGACGAGACTACGGACGGCAGCGCTAGAGTACATGCCGTGAGTGATAGTACCAGGCAGGTCTGCATAGCTAGAGAAGACGCGAGAAACGTGAATGGGGTTGTAATCCCCAGACACGCGAGCGTAGTTCTCGTTAGTGGCAGGGGCGCGAAGCTGCAGAGGCTTCTTGCCGCTAAGAGGGATAGGGTTCTCAAAGTTGATAGGCTGATCAAGAGGCGACCCGTTGCGCTCCAAGTAGTCAATGACGGGATTGCCGTGAGACTCACCCGCCTCGTAATCGACGCTAGCAACCTGGATGACCTCCTTGGTAGGAAGCTCGAGAAGGACCTGGCCCCTGGTCTCGACGCTGCTGAAAACATCCTTGTTCTTGTAACGTACGAGACTTTGCAGGCGGAAAGTGAGCGTCTGGCCGAGCAGCTCGAGGTCGCTGGGCATCTCATCGGCGTTGAACCACTGCTTGGAGCGGAGAACAGCAACATCGCGACTGGTGGCGAGATGCACCTGGGCAGGGGTTTCAACCTTGCGCTGGAAGGTGTTCTCATAGTCGGTGTAGGTGCCACGATACAAGAATTGAGAGGTCACCTCCATGACGGCCTCGCCCTCGCGGACGATAGTGCCGCACACCTCGACCATCTTACCAGAGTCCTGGTTGATGATGGCGTTGATCTGAGCAGTGGTGGAAACCTCATCGCCCTTCTTCAGGGGCTCAGCACCAGGAATCATGCGGAACTGGTTGGACAAGTGGACAAGCTTGAGCAGGTCGCCATCGATCTTGCGAGGGAAGATAGGCTTAGTGATAGCCTTCCATCCAACAACAATGGCAAAATCCATGGGAGCGTAAACAGTCTTGCCAGGACGGTCCACAAAGGCTTCGCCCGTGTTGCCGACGGCGTGTACGAAGTCGTTGATGGCTTCGCCAGTGATGGTAGTCTTGCCACCGTCGAACTTGCTCGTGACCACAGCGTCGAGATCGAGGGCTTCATTGCCGAACCACGCCTTCCAGTAGAACTCCTTGATGCGATCGTTGCGGCCCTCCATTACCTCTCGGATGGGAGCGTAGCCGGCCTCAGGATGATACGTGAACTTGAGAGGCAAAGAGACGGGCTCGCCCAAGGCGGTTGTGTCCTTGATCAAGTTGACAAGAATCTCATTCTTGCCAATAAGCTTGACCTCAATGACACTTGCGTATTGGTTAGGCCTGGGTTGCTCGTGGACAATGATGGAGGTCTTGGAAGGGTCGTCTGGGTGATGCACCTCGACGAACATGCCACGAACCGGGGCAAAGATGCGACGAAGAGGGTTGGTCTGGAACTTCTGACCCTGAACCACAACGTCTGACATTAGCAAAGCGTGACGCCAGTTGCGGTTCGATCCAGCAAGGAGGGTCAGCCACGAGTCAAGCTCGGGCATGGTAGCAGTGACGGAGGAAGACAGTCGGTAGTTGATCTTCTCGGCATCTTGACTAACAGTCAAGCTGTCGATATCGAGAGGAACCTCGGACTCAACGAGCTTGCCACCGAAGTACTCGATGGTGGGGATGGAGCTAGCGTCGCCGTTGTAGTAGTCCTTGGTCAAGGCTGCAATATGGGCATTTTGGATGTTGTCAAGAATGTCCTTGATGGGCTCATCGATCACAGTCGAAAACTTGGCGGCAGTTGGACCTTGGAGAATACAGGTGCGGCCTACATCCTGACCAATGACAGCATCGAGGTCTTCTGACTGCCACAGGGAGTCTTTTTTGAAGAAGAACTCAAAGTTACCGTCAAGGGCAGGGATGAAAGTGACGGGCTTTTGTCCAGGCCTCATGCAGAGTAGGAGGAAATGCTGCACGTCCTGAGCGTTGATGATCTGAGTCTCCGCCTCGGGGAAGCTGGCGAGAATGCGATCGACGGCTGCGAAAGGCTCTTCAAGGTCGGCATAACTCTGGAGAAGCGAGGGCTTTCCGGGAGTAGACGTGAAACGCTCTTCAACACGGTGGATGAAGTCACCAGTGAGGCGAGTGAATGAGGGGTCAATCCAACGAGATTGATGCTTCACGTACAGAAGGTCGACAAGACGACGAACAACTTCAGCGTAAGTCATGTCCTCAAGGTCGACAGACTGGCCAGCCTTGTTGCAACCGAACCAGACCTTCTGGAAGTCATCGTTCAACTTCTTGATGATGTACTCGCGGTTCTTCTTGAGCTCAGGGATGCGCTTCTCCTTGGGCAAGCTGAAGATCTTTTTGTCCATCTCAGCCCAGAACCTAACACCACGGGTTGCAAGCTTGTGAATAGGCTCACCCATCTCGGAGCGAACCGTAATGACTCCACCAGCAGGGCCCTTGTAAGTTTGCTCCCAAGCGCCGTCCTCCAGACCGGGCGCCTCTATGATAGCCTGTTTGGCGTTCTTGCTTGTGTGGGCCTCCTTTGCGACCATCATGCGGCTACCAAACAAGCAACCGTCGAAGGGCATGGACGGATAGCCGTAGTTCTTGGCCCACTCACCAGTGAGGTAAGGGTAGGTATCGTCAGCGCCGCCAAAGCCGCTGCCAGCCACCAGGATGATGTTGTCCTGGCGACGAATACGTCCGTACATCTGGAGTACGGGTTGGTGGAAGTCCTCAAAAGAATGATGACCTCCACCACGACCACCAGTCCATTGCAGGATGACAGGGAATGTCGGGTTAGCCTTGGCGATGTTGATGACGGATTGGATAGCTTCCATAGATCCAGGCTTGAACGCGATGTGCTTGAGACCGAGTGTCTCAATGTATTCCTGGGCTACCTCAATTGAGGGAACACCGGCGCCAATTGTGAGACCCTCAATGGGCACACCCTCAGCGCGCAGCCGGCCGAGGAGTGGAATCTGCCAAGCCATGGCACGTGGATTGACATAGATCAAGTTGACCGTGATACCACGGCCGGCGGGAATGGCTGCCTCGATCTTGACCAGGGCATCGGTCATGCGCTTAGCATTGAAGTAGCCACCACCACCGAGCTCGATATGGTAGCCAGCATTCATGGTGGCCGCGACAAAGTCCCACGGGACGGTGCAAGGGGTCATACCGGCGACCAAGACTGGTGCGATGCCGAGGAGGCGACTCATTCTGGTATCGACATACGTGGTGCCGCTCGACGTCTTGACCAGTTTCGGGCTAAATTCCTTGACCCAGTTGATGGCGTACTTGACGGCATGCTCCTCGTCTCTATCGAAGAGCTCAGGCTTGTAGCCAACCTCGGTGACGGTGCCATCAATGGTGCCAGCCAAGATTACGCGAACGCCAGTTCCCTCCTTGTTGCGGCTGGTTAAGATTCCCAGACCAGATATGCCACCTGGGCCGAAGTCGAGAATGTGAGTAGCCTCAGGGAAGACAGTGGCGGTCTCCCAGTTGACCGGGTCACGCGTGATGAGGCGGACGAGAGCTGGGACGATGTTGCCCTTGGTCTGCTCCCGGAGATCCTTGCCGGTGTTGGTGTCGAATACGGGGAATCCCAGGGATGCAGAGTCGATGTTGATGTCCTTGAGATCCTCATCGATTTTGGCCGTGGCCTCAGCCAGGTATTTGCTGTGGAAGGGAGCAGTGATGGGCAGGAAACGGTTGGAGAAGCGAATCTTGCGCTCCGTGTAAGGGATTCTGGTCTGATCGAGCCCAGTAGGGGCCTTCACCTTGCGCAGCTGAGAGTTCAACCCATAGAGCGACGTGGGGGGTCCAGTCACGACAAGGTTTCTTGGGCTGTTGATGAGAGATATGCTGATGTGACGATCAGCGGGGAGGTACTGGTTGGTAGCATCAATGTGCTTTTGGACTTCTTCCTGAGACAGGTCGCGAATACTCAACATGGGAGTTGGGGTACCCTCGCCATTGTCTTGCGACTCGCGCAACATAGTGGGGGTCATGGAGGTGACTGGGAAGGTTTGCTGGCTACGAGCTCCAATCCAGAATAGAATGGACAGAGTCGAGCTCACGATTTCGCGCCATGATTCCCAGGACTCGGCAGCGGCCGTGGCGGCGGCCATGACAACACCTTGGGAGTGACCAGTCGAGCCTCCAATTCTTTCACGCAACACACCAGGGTCAACACCCAGAACTCGACAGGTGACCTCGTAGTGGGCCATCTGAACAAGCCCAATCAACGGGAAACTGACGGGCGCGGAGATGAGGTAGTCAACATCTGGCGTCGAATCTGGGTTGTGCAACCAAGCCATCACATCCAGGCCCTTGGGGTAGATCTTCTCAGCGCTAGGGTGGTTTGACAGTGTCTGCAAGAGTTCTGCCGAGGATGTGATTAGCTCCGAAACGAAGCTGGGGTAGGTCTGGTAGAGCTCCCGCAGCTCCTCGAAGTATTCCTCGATGTTGCCCTGTCCGCCAAAGATGGTGTAGATCTTTGCGGAGCCATCCTCGGCGGCTCTGAACAGGGCGGACTCGTGGGGCTTGATAGTGCGGTTTGCGACGGCTCGGGCAGCGTAGTAGCTGCGGACCACCTCGAGTTTCTTGGACTCGATGCCGGGCAGGCCAGCAACAAGAGCATGTGCTTCGTTGCCGTGGAGGAACGCCCGCTCGAATTCATTCAGAACGAGCTTGAGCACCTCCTCGTACGATCCTTGGGCATCATCTTCGCCCTCTTCGACCTCCGTCGCAATGAATCCCAGATACCTAGCCACGAGCTCAGGAACAGAGGAGGGCTCGTCGTCGAGAGCAAGCTCGTCTGTGGCTGTCGGTAAACTGGCAAGAAAGCGTTCCTTTAGTTGAGCTGCGTGGAAGTGTAGGTTCGTTGGGATGAGGAATGATGTGTCGAGAGATCCATGGGAGAGCACGAGCGGCCGCAAAGAGTTGTTCGATCTAGGGGTCGAAATGCCCGTCTGAGGGCCGGTCCCAGTGCCGTACATTGTGGAAGGGGTATCGTCGCGACTATAGCAGCGGGTCAGCGCAGGTCCTCCTAGCAGGAGGCTCTGGTGTTTACCTCAAACGTAAGACCTCTGAGATTCTGGAAAGCTAGTCTGCCTGTTTCCAAGAGACCAACACGGATTCCAAAGTTGCCAATGCGCAATGGCAAAAGCACACCCCGCGGATGGTAGGACGGGGGGATTATTACAGGAAAGGATGGCGCCTCAACGTCTAGCTCCTGGCGGGGAGAGTAGACAAATACAGCGCTCAGTTGAAGGAAAGGTATGAAAGAGGATTATAGAGAAGATCTCGTGAGGGTGGGAAATATGAGATCTCTCGTGGAGGATGTGAGGTTGAGGATGGAAGATGGACGAGATGGCGGGCGGTGGGAAATTTCTGTGGAGGCGCTGATGGCAACCACTGGCGGGAAGATGGGGTCGTGACGGTGGATGGTAACTCCAAAACGCAGGCACGCCCTAGGAATCGGAGGCAAGCAATGGGGCCAGAGCTCAGCAATCACACCGAAATCAGGGACTACCGTCAACAACACCAAGGCAATTAAACTGTATTGTCACTCTTTTGTTACATCTGTCATTGATAAAGCTCAACGGCTTCGTCAAATGGGTTCGTACGAGCAAACCAGAGGCTGCGGACGGAGTTCAGCAACCAAAATTTCAGTTCTGTTGGGGATGATTGGGAGACGCTGCGCTCCCCGTCCCTCCAATTCTGCCTCTGGAGAGGCGAGACCCTCACTGTGTGGTGGGCTGATCCTCAACCCGGAAAGGGTCCACGATTTTTACGACGGGGGTTGTCGGCTGCCAACTGATTCGAGAGCCGGGCGAAAGGGTCCAGCTGCAGGTAGAGGTACATCTGTCACCCTCGGTCGGCTGCAGCATATTTTTGTCGCCATCGCTTGTTGACTGTTGAGGCGGCAGCTTTGATCAAGAAACCGTCCTTATCGCCATCGGCCACCCACCCCGAATTGCGTTCGAAACGCCTCCTGCAAGTCGGCCCGGGACGGAATCTATAATGGCGCACCGCCTATGAAGATAAGGATGGCATCAGAAAGGCCTGGCCGTGATGGGACGGGCAGCGCACAGTGGCAGAACTGGCACCGCTACAGTACACCGATAAAGCTTCTATCGATAAGTGTTGTTGAAGTGCCTGCAGCAACAGAGACCCGCAAAGACCCTGTGGCAACTGGCTCCCGCAACGCAGTGCAGCATCAGTGCATCCAGGGATGCGGTTCCGGATGCGGATCCGCTCAAGTTGTCGCTGCGAGTTCAAGGCTTTCACCGCTCTACTGACTTCCATGCTTCGGGGCCTTCAATTGAGTTCCGACGCAGGCTTGGTAGCAAAGTGAGCAGTTTAGCGAAGATCCTGACCACCTTTTTCCCGTTCGTACCGATACATGGCCTCGAGGGCGAAATTGCAGCCAACCTGAGTCGCCAGCGGAGTGGATGCCAAGGTTGACGCCAACAAGGGGTTCAAATGCCCGGAAGCTTCCCGTCATCTCGCAGGAGCTCCAGCCTGGCAACAAATATCTGCTGCCGGTAAACAATGGCAGCTCAACGATATTAAGCCGGAACACAACAAGTTTCTCACACCCTCAGAGCATCAAATGATACCTCGAGCCGCATGCACTTCTTGTCTGTCAACAGAGCCTCTTGTACACAATGGTTGCCTGCAGATACGTGGTGACGAAAGATAAAACGTCTGAGGCTGATGGTGCCCCAAAAAAAAATTACGACCATGCTACTGGCCCTGGGCGTGTCCGGGGAATGGGAGGCCACAGCGCGGTCACAGCGCGGCCACAGCCCACGCCGCGCTAATTTTCTTCTGGCTTAGCGTTAAAATCTGGTTGAGGAAGAAACGCAAGGCTGCTCTTCCCTGCAGCAAGTCAGTTCCAGGGTCGCCAGACATTTTTTTCACCTTGTGCCCAGAGCTTCCGGGGACTCAAGTGGGCTCTTCCCGAAATGCTTGTGGTCTGATTGGCCTGACGCCGTTCAACAACAATTGTCAAGTGCTCCAAAGACCCACTGGTCCGCGCATCGCCAGCCTGAGTGCAGTCGAACATTTCCATCTGCCCACTGCCTCTACTCAGTGGCTTGACTCGACGATACCTTCTCCTCCTCTCCATCCCGCTTCTGCTACCAGCCTCTCCATCTTCTCCAGCTTCTCGCCGGCCTGACGACCAATTGTTGGTGTCATACTGTTCCTTTCCCATCTTGCCGGCGGTCTGCTCCTGCTTTAATTCAACTTCTTCCTAATACTCCCACCGACTCGAACCCCCCTCTTCGACGCTCCCCGAGGCCTCGCAACCACTCTGTGAGAGCCATTGGCCCCTTTGTAGGCCACACCACCGCTGGTACATAGAAGAGCGTCATTTACTTGATTGCTCGAACGACTGTATACCATATTCTTTCCCGCCGAACCTGTTACACCATTCGCCACAATGCGTCCCGAAGTCGAGCAAGAGCTCGCTCACACACTGCTCATTGAGCTCCTGGCATACCAGTTTGCCTCGCCTGTCAGATGGATTGAGACCCAGGATGTCTTCCTCGCCGAGAAGACCGCCGAGCGGGTCGTCGAAATTGGTCCTGCCGATACACTTGGTGTGATGGCCAAGCGTACACTGGCCTCCAAGTACGAAGCATACGACGCCGCGAAGTCTGTTCAACGTCAGATTCTCTGCTACAACAAGGATGCTAAGGAAATCTACTACGACGTCGATCCCATCGAGGAGGAGGCAGAGCCTGAGCCCAGTACAAGCGCTCCAGCTGGTGATGCCTCAGCTTCTGCTCCCGCTACGGGCGCCGCCCCGGCGGCGGCTGCTGCTCCTGCACCTCCCAGCGCAGGGCCTGCTGAGAAGGTCCCAGACGAACCTGTTCAGGCTGTGGACATTGTCCGCGCGCTAATCGCCCAGAAGCTGAAGAAGCCTCTGGGTGAAGTTCCTCTGAGCAAGGCCATTAAGGACCTTGTTGGTGGTATGTGCCGTCTCAAATCTAAGATACGAATGATGTGCTGATGACATTTTCAGGCAAGTCTACTCTGCAAAATGAGATCCTAGGTGATCTTGGCAAAGAGTTTGGCTCAACACCCGAAAAGCCGGAGGACACTCCTCTCGATGAGCTCGGTGCTGCTATGCAAGCCACCTTTGACGGCAATCTCGGAAAGCAATCGCAATCATTAATCGCTCGTATGATTTCCTCAAAAATGCCTGGTGGCTTCAACATCACAACAGCTCGCAAGTACTTGGAGACAAGATGGGGTCTGGCCTCCGGACGACAGGACGGTGTTCTGCTGTTGGCCTTGACCCTCGAACCCGCTTCTCGTCTCGGTTCAGAGAACGACGCGAAGGGTTTCCTTGATGACGTTGCGCAAAAGTACGCGGCCAATGCTGGTATCAGTCTCACTACGGCTTCTTCCGGCAGTGCGTCTGCTGGTGGCGGTGGTGGCATGATGATGGACCCCGCTGCTATTGATGCCTTGACGAAAGACCAGCGCGCCCTTTTCAAACAGCAGCTAGAGCTGTTTGCTCGTTACTTGAAGATGGATCTCCGAGCTGGAGACAAAGCACATCTTGACTCCAAGAAATCAGAGAAGATTCTGCAAGCTCAACTTGACCTCTGGTCCGCCGAGCACGGTGACTTCTACGCCTCCGGTATCGAACCTGTTTTCAGCCCGCTCAAGGCTCGCACTTACGACTCGTCGTGGAACTGGGCACGTCAAGACGCTCTGAGCATGTACTACGACATTATCTTCGGTAGACTCCAAGCCATCGACCGTGAGATCGTAAGTCAGTGCATTCGCATCATGAATCGGTCCAACCCGAAGCTTTTGGACTTCATGCAATACCACATCGACAACTGTCCTACGGAACGCGGTGAGACTTACAAGCTGGCTGAAGCCCTTGGCAAGCAGCTGATTGAGAACTGTAACGATGTCCTCAATGTCTCGCCGGTATACAAGGACGTCGCCGTTCCTACGGGACCTCGCACCACCGTTGATGCTCGCGGCAATCTTAACTACGAGGAAGTCCCCCGTGCCAGTTGTCGCAAGCTTGAACACTACGTCCAGCAAATGGCGGAGGGTGGCAAGATTTCAGAGTACGGCAACCGCACTAAGGTCCAAAACGACCTTTCACGCATCTACAAGCTCATCAAGCAGCAACATAAGATGTCCAAGACTTCGCAGCTTGAGATCAAGAGCCTCTACGGTGATGTTCTTCGCTCGCTTGCGATGAATGAGAGTCAGATCATTCCTGAGAAGAATGGCAAGACCCGAAAGATCAAGGGCACGACGAACAACAAGGGCAAGGTTGAGACCATTCCCTTCCTGCACTTGAAGAAGAAGACCCTCCACGGCTGGGACTACAGTAAGAAGCTTACCGGTGCCTACCTCAACTGTCTTGAGGATGCTGCGAAGTCCGGCGTCACTTATGAGGGCAAGCATGTCCTTATGACCGGTGCAGGCGCTGGTTCCATCGGTGCTGAGGTTCTTCAGGGCCTCGTCAGCGGCGGCGCCAAGGTTGTGGTCACAACTAGCAGGTTCTCTCGCGAGGTCACAGAGTACTACCAGTCCATGTACTCGCGCTACGGCGCTCGCGGCTCGCAAATTGTTGTCGTTCCCTTCAATCAGGGTAGCAAGCAGGATGTGGAGGCTCTGGTTGAGTACATCTACGACACCAAGACGGGTCTCGGATGGGACCTTGACTTCATCGTTCCTTTCGCCGCCATTTCAGAGAACGGGCGCCAGATTGACAACATCGATTCGAGGTCTGAACTCGCTCACCGTATCATGCTCACCAACCTCATTCGTCTTCTGGGTTGCGTCAAAAGCCAGAAGACCGAGCGGGGTTTCGAAACTCGCCCTGCCCAGGTTGTTTTGCCCATGTCCCCCAACCATGGTACCTTCGGCAATGATGGCCTCTACTCCGAATCGAAGCTCGCCCTTGAGACCCTCTTCAACCGTTGGTACTCCGAGAGCTGGGCACACTATCTTACCATCTGCGGTGCCGTCATTGGATGGACTCGTGGCACTGGTCTCATGTCTGGCAACAACATTGTTGCTGAGGGCGTCGAGGCTTTTGGTGTTCGCACCTTCTCTCAGCAAGAGATGGCTTTCAACTTGCTCGGCCTCATGTCACCCGCTATCGTCGACTTGTGCCAGTCTGAGCCTGTATTTGCCGATCTTAACGGTGGCCTGCAGTTTATCCCCAACCTCAACGAGGCGATGACCAAGCTCCGCAAGGATATCATGGAAACTAGCGAGATCCGCAAAGCTGTTACCAAGGAGAGTGCCATCGAGAACAGCATTGTCAACGGCGCTGATTCGGAGGTTCTGTACAAGAAGAAGACCATTGAGCCCCGCGCCAACATCAAGTTCGACTTCCCCCCTCTACCCGACTGGAAGACTGAAATCGCCCCCCACAACGACACTCTCAAGGGCATGGTCGATCTCGAGAAGGTCGTCGTCGTCACTGGCTTCGCAGAGGTTGGTCCTTGGGGTAACTCCCGCACTCGTTGGGAGATGGAAGCGTATGGCGAGTTTTCCCTCGAGGGTTGTGTTGAAATGGCCTGGATCATGGGTCTCATCAAGAACCATAACGGCCCTCTCAAGGGCAAGCCCTACTCTGGCTGGGTCGATGGAAAGACTGGCGACCCGGTTGACGACAAGGACATTAAGTCGAAGTACGAGAAGTACATCCTTGAACATTCAGGTATCCGCCTTATCGAGCCTGAACTTTTCGAGGGTTACGACCCCAACAACAAGCAGCTTCTTCATGAAGTCGTCATTGAGGAGGACCTCGAGCCTTTCGAGGGCTCCAAGGAGACTGCTGAGGAGTTCCGTCGCGAACATGGCGAGAAGGTCGAGGTCTTCGAGATTCCTGAGAGTGGTGAGTACACCATCCGCCTCAAGAAGGGTGCAGCCCTGTGGATCCCCAAGGCTCTCCGCTTCGACCGTCTCGTTGCTGGACAGATTCCTACGGGTTGGGACGCCAAGCGGTACGGTATTCCCGAGGACATCATCTCTCAAGTTGACCCCGTGTCCCTGTTCCTTCTTGTCTCAACTGCAGAAGCTCTTCTATCTTGCGGTATCACGGATCCTTATGAGTTCTACAAGTACGTCCACGTGTCTGAGGTCGGCAACTGCGTTGGTTCTGGCATGGGTGGTGCTGCTGCTCTGCGTGGCATGCACAAAGACCGCTTCCTCGACAAGCCACTGCAGAACGATATCTTGCAGGAATCCTTCATCAACACCATGGCAGCCTGGGTGAACATGCTTCTGCTTTCGTCGTCTGGCCCCATCAAGACTCCTGTTGGTGCTTGCGCCACGGCCGTTGAGTCCGTTGACATTGGCTACGAGACCATTATGGAGGGCAAGGCCCGTGTCTGCTTAGTCGGTGGTTTCGACGACTTCGGTGAAGAGGGATCGTATGAGTTTGCCAACATGAAGGCCACCAGCAACACCGTCGATGAGTTTGAGCACGGCCGCACTCCAAAGGAGATGTCCCGTCCCACTACCACAACCAGGAACGGCTTTATGGAGTCGCAAGGTTGCGGTATGCAGGTTATCATGACTGCCAAGCTCGCCCTGGATATGGGTGTGCCAATTCACGGTATCCTCGCCCTGACCACCACCGCTTCTGACAAGATCGGACGCTCCGTCCCTGCACCCGGCCAGGGTGTCTTGACAACTGCCCGCGAGCACGCTGGCAAGTTCCCCTCGCCCCTGCTCGACATCAACTACCGCCGTCGCCAGATCGAGCGCCGCAAGAAGAACATTAAGCAGTGGCAAGAGGACGAGCTTGAATACGTCTATGATGAGATCGAGGCTATGAAGTCTCAAGGAGGCAGCTTCAACGAGTCCGAGTACGCCCAAGACCGTATCGCCCACATTGAGAAGGAGGCTGCTCGTCAGGAGAAAGAGTTGCTCCGAAGCATGGGCAACAACTTCTGGAAGAGTGATCCCACCATTGCTCCGCTCCGAGGTGCCCTGGCTACCTGGGGCCTTACGATCGACGATTTGGATGTTGCTTCGTTCCACGGCACCTCCACCAAGGCCAACGACAAAAACGAGTCGTCTGTCATTTGCCAGCAGCTCCGCCACCTAGGCCGTACCAAGGGTAACGCTGTTATGGGTATCTTCCAGAAATACCTCACTGGTCACCCCAAGGGAGCAGCCGGTGCGTGGATGATGAATGGTTGTCTGCAGGTCCTCAACAGCGGTCTCGTCCCGGGTAACCGCAACGCCGATAATGTCGATCCCATCATGGAGGACTTCGACTTGATCGTCTACCCCAGCCGCAGTATCCAGACCGACGGCATCAAGGCTTTCTCCGTCACCTCCTTCGGTTTCGGTCAGAAGGGCGCGCAAGCAATCGGTATCCACCCCAAGTACCTCTTCGCAACCCTCGACGAGGCTACGTACAACTCCTACTGCGCTAAGGTCGATGCTCGTCAAAAGAAGGCTTACCGATACTTCCACAATGGTCTCATCAACAACACGCTGTTTGTTGCCAAGGCCAACTCGCCTTACACCGACAGCCAACTGAGCAGTGTCTTACTCAACCCTGAAGCCAGAGTGAGCAAGGATGCCAAGACCTCAGAGCTGACCTTCTCCGACAACTTCATGAAGCAGTCAGTTAAGCAAGTCACCGCCTCTCGTGCCAGCGAGACGCAGCAGGTCATGGAGGCTCTCGCTTCCAAAACCGCCAACCAGAACAGCAAGGTTGGGGTTGACGTCGAGGAGATATCGGCCATCAACATCGAGAATGACACCTTCATCGAGCGCAACTTTACTCCCAACGAGATTGCATACTGCCAGAAGGCTCCCAGCCCCCAAAGCTCGTTTGCCGGCAGATGGAGCGCAAAGGAGGCTGTCTTCAAGTCTCTCGGCGTCGCCAGCAAGGGTGCTGGTGCTGCCATGAGGGAGATTGAGATCATGAAGGATGAGGAAACCGGAGCTCCCACTGTTCGCGTACGTACCCCGTCTTCTTTGTCAAATCATTGCTCATGCTAACAGATATCACAGCTCCGCGGTGACGCTGCCGCTGCTGCCAAGAAGGCTGGTGTCCAAGACATCACCCTTTCCATCTCCCACTCTGATAGCCAAGCTATCGCAGTGGCCGTTGCCAACTTCTAGATGGAGACCACTATATGGGTTGTAGAAAACGGGTTATTTAGACAAGGGCTTGGTAGGGCGTTGACTCTAGATTAGGTTTGATTCGACATGCTGTTAATCAGGAGCTTTTGTCGAAGGAGGAGATCACGATGTCGGAATGGTATATTTTCATGAGGCAATGTACGCAGCATAGAGGCGGACGCGGTCTTTAATATCTAAGTGACTTCACGCTTCACTGTGGACGCCCCAAATACGGCCTGTAACGAGCACTCTGTCTTTCTTACTCATGTTCGAGTTGTTCTAGTATTTTGACTTGTGAGGCTGCCGGGCACGCACACGAGCGCAAATCGACAGCTGCCGGTCTACCAGGCGCTTGAGCTCGTGGCGAAGAAAATTCTCAACTCGAGCATTTGCGCTGTTCCAAGAACATGGACGTGGACGTGGGCGCGGACGTTGAAGTCGCCGTCGCCCACGTGGGTACCACCTGTCAACAGCACTTCGCCCACGGGTCCATCATTATTCCAACTGTGATCTTCCCTCATGACCCACGCACTCTGATCATTGTCCGCGGCCGCCTCGTCCCCTGCCGCGACCACCACGCCCACGTCCCCTATCACCGCCCCCGCGGTCACCTCTAGAGCCTCCTCGTCCGCCACGGAAGCCTCCAGGGTTGTTCTTCTGCTGCTCGCTCACAACGTCGATGATCTCGTCTGGTACGCGGAGATATTTAATCTGCGACCTCTATTAGCTCTTGCATTCCACTTGTTCGGGGCCTGGTGGTAGACGTACGTTGTTGCCCTTGACGTATACCTCTGGTAACCGTACGAACTTATCTCCTTCCTGTAGCTCGTTAGCTGGGGTCCTCCATGGTGCGTTGAGTCGGAAGATATCGTACGGGGCTGGTCTGCACAACCTCCTTCAAAGTCAAGTTCATCCAGTTGTCGCAGTTAACGAGATGGCCATTCAACGTTTCCCCATTCTTCAATTCGACGAGCATGGGATGCCCTTGGGCGGCGTTGAGGAGACCGAGAGGCAGCTGAGAATCCGTCAGTAACTTGATTACTGTCACGCGACAAGGGTTCCGGGCGCTTACCATTTTGCGATACCGTGTAATTGCTGTTCTGGAGAGCTGTAGCTGGGGTCGAGCTTGATTGACGTCGTTTTCGAGAGCGCGGTTGCAGAAACGACCCGAGAGTTGCATGGCCCCGCTAAATGCGTGGGGCGGATCGATTTCCGTTGAACGTGCTATATGGAAATTTGGGCTTCGGGTTCGACCTCTCAACCTCCCAACTCTTTTTTATTCCAGTAGTCACCATGAAGGGCGCGCATCTGGTCAACGATGGCCTTTGGCGCTGTCTGTGCCCTTCTTGGGAACGGGCGGTTCTGTCTAGAGCTGTTTGGCGACCGCGACTTATGCCTCGACCCGCGACGCGATCACGAGCGAGCGAGCAGCAACGATATTTCGGTGTTGATGCGTTAGAAGTACCTGTAACCAGGCCGCGGAGAGCACAACAGGATGCTTTACCAACCCCACCTGCAAGAAGTGGCAACTCGAGACACCATGCGCCTACCGACTCAGGAACTCAACGCATCGACGAAGTCCTCCTCGCTCCAACACCACCGACACCGGAGAAACTGGACAATCAACCATTAGACGTCATTGTCGGCGCGCTGAAGAGGCTACGGACCCCGGGAGGCTATCAGGTTAACCCTGGACAAGATTGCGACCGCTACGAAAGAATATTGCTGTTGGTCAGAAGGCTCATTGCGAGGGGCCATCCCAAGGACTCATTCGTGTACGAATGCCTGGTAGACGCAATGGCAGATCCGAAAGGGTCAGCCAAGAATCTGCGGAAGCTTCTTCAGGAGATGGAGGAGGTCGGTATACATCCCTCTGCGCAGATTTGTCGCAGCGCTTCGGCTGCTCTGGCCGTCCATCCAAGTTATGCGTTGCGCCAGCAAGTCGAGGACACCATCGAGTCGTTCTGGCATACTGCTCTGCCGAAGGAGAATACACTGGTGGCGATGCTGCGGGAAGGGCAGCACGAGCTGGCATACGACAAATTAATGTCCATGCTGGAAAGCGGCCAAGAGCAACCGCTCTGGCTCTATGACATATTCGTATTGGAATTCGGGAACCAAGGGTTTTTGGACGAGATGCTCAGTCTCCTCGTCCGAAGGAAACAGTCCAAGTTAGCCAAGGCGCGCGATGAGGTCGCTACAGCCTTGACGTACTACTGCTTGGATATTTGCAGCCGCGCGCTACATCACCAGGGCACGAGTTACGCGTGGAACATATGCGTCAAAGAAGGCGTGCTTAACCCTTCGGATGGGATGCTGGAGAATGTGCTGGCAACTGCTTCGAGGGAAGGCGACGTGTCCCTTGCGGCGGAGGTTCACGGCATCATCTCGGAGCGCAAAAGGGTCCAGATTCACCATTACGATGCTTTGACGGAGGCTTTCGTGAACAACGGTGACATCAAGGGCGCGATAAGAATCCTCGCCATCATGAAGCAAAGCGGACTGAGCGTCTTGCGAGAAAGCACACGGTCGCTCTACGATGCTCTTCTGAGTAACCCGCAGTTGCTTGAATCGGCGCATAACGTATTGCTGGAGTCTGCTAAGAAAGATCAAATACCTCTGGGGGTCTTGTCGGTAGTCCTCGAAGTGGCGTCGAAGTCGGGACAGAATGCGACCGCTCGGAGTCTCTACGAATCCTGCGAGGCCCTCACAGGTCAAAAGCCAAGTGCGCAGATGATCGAGGATATGATCATCAACAGCACCGGACCCAAGCGCCCTTATTTTGACGACTACAAAAGCACCATCCCCGACGACCATAAGCCGATGGGTCGCCTGGCGCCAGCATACACCAAGCTGATCCACCAATGCCTCGACTGCGAAGAATGGGACTTGGCCATTCGATTTGCCGAAGGCTCGTTCCTGGAGTATCGGGGATACAGTCAGCACCATGCCCCGATCTGGCTGAATCGACTCACGACGCTGGCTGTTGAGAACCAGATCAAGGGGATATGGAGGGTGTACGACGAGTGCGTCAGGGGCGGGAATCATGTTGCTGCCAGACTCATCCGCAATGTAGCACAGAGGGTGAGGGAGCAAGCTGTCGGGGTTGACCAGTACGAGGCCTCGCTGAGGGCAGACCCGGCCGTCGAGGAGGCTCGCAGGCAGACTCAAGGGGAGCAACGTCCAAGTAGCACACTCTAGACAATTGGAGACCTCCAATGAGCGGCTTCCAGGTAGAACGCCACGAAGTCAGATTCCTACTCACTCTCGGCTCCTCATATGGATCCCTGTCAGCATTCAAAGACGGGCCCATCTAGAAGCGAGGGCGAAGTCAGGCGCGCGCATGACTACGCAGCCAAACAGTGAATCAGGAAAAGGTTTCACCGGTCATTTTAGCTTTTTCGTGTCTACCAGTGAGATTCTAATCTCGTGGCCAGCACGTGTCACCTAACTCCGAGCCGGAGGGCCCGGCACTTACGTAGACACACATGAGAGTTTCGACCTAGATAGGTAGTAGCATGGACTGGTCGAGCAGTAAGTATCTAACCTAACTCACGATAAGCCCAGAGGTCGGCCGTTGTGGGATGTACGCTAGGTACAGGCATTATCAATCAAGAATCGCCGTGGGATCAAGCTCATAATAAGCATCAATCCAAAGATTCCTCATCCCGCCCCACTGGCATAGTATAATCTTCACACCCGCAATACTCGGCAGAATCACGTTTTGCTTCCGCGCAGCAACAGCTTGGGATTACTCATAAGGGAACCCTGCACAATGACTGACAATCACGTCTTGTACGGAGCACGGCTCGAGCTCTGCTCGCTGGCCGGGGTGGCGTCTTGCTAGTGCTGATGGGCCCGCTGTCCATGACGACGGCCATTGGACTTCGTTGCTCAAGCCGTCTCTGAAGAAAGCCCAGATAGCATAGTGACAATCAGACCCCTGGGCGACAGCTCCGTTTCAGCCTACCACACCAAGCGTCCCTCCCTACATCAGCCCTAAACTCGGCACCAGAGCTCGAGACTCGTCTGAACGTAGCCCTGGAGCCGCATGCAGATTGGTAATCTAGACGGCCTGCGGCTCGTCAACTCGCGGCTCTAGTTGGTCCGAACGGCCTACTGCTCGCTGCTCAGTGAGCAAACCAGCATCGACGCCCGTAGAAGGTGCACGCGACTCGTGCTTTCAAGCACGTCCGTATTCTTAAGCCTCCGCTAGATCCGGCGAGGTTCGGCTGGAGTCGCGGAGGAGAGGGTGTTGTGACTCTGACGATGATGGAGTGGCCTCTGTCTGCGATAGGAGCTTGAGTTTGCCCAGGATGTGGTGATATAAGAGCTTTAGGAGGACTCTGGACTAAGTTTGCAGTCTATAGGATATTTAATTCAAAAGTTGCCCGTCCCAAACTGTTGTGGTCGCTGCCTCTTGACTCTGTCTGCGACTGTCAACATTGCTTTCGAGGACATCGAACATCGACCATTGGGGGAATTCCACTCCGTCAACACTTCGACATGACGCTCAAAGCTCTCGTGCGAGATTCTGCGGCCGGGCAGCTCATCCGCTTTGCCACCAGAAACAGATATCTCCTCTACCCAGAGGAGGAGCCTGGCTTCAAACTCCCCGACTGCTGGATCGACATCCTGAACAACCCTGAGCGCGACCTGCCTCCTCATACCCATCCAGAAAGCTCAAGCCCTCCTTCTCCAGACACTGACGAGAAGAGCTCTGAATCAGGTCCAGCTGATGGGCCCAGCTCCGCCTCTCGGAACGACGAGAAGTCGGGGATCCCAGATGGAGGTAGCGACGTTGCGGAGTCCAACGGCTCCGCCAACGCGAACACTTCTGCTACAGTCCCTGGTCAGCCGAGATCTGCGGGCCGCGAGCGTCTGCGTCTTGAGCGAACTCGAACTGGATCTTCGTCTCTCGCTTACACCCAAGAGCGCCTCGAGGAGGAGGCTCACCACGGCCTCGAGCAGTCCAAGTCCGTCCCCATCGTCCCCAAGCGCACGCGCGACGGCGCCATCCTAGTCGACTGGTACTATAGCGACGACCCGGAGAATCCTCACAACTGGTCCAATGGAAAGCGGCTCGGCATCACGCTCATCATCTGCTTCTACACCTTCGTCGTATACACCACGTCCGCCATTTACACCTCCTCCGAGGGGGGCGTCCAGAAGGCCTTTGGCGTCAGCTCGATCAAGTCCACCCTCGGCCTCTCGCTCTACGTGCTAGGCTACGGGGTTGGGCCGCTCATCTTCTCGCCCTTGAGCGAGATCCCAATAATCGGGCGGAATCCGGTGTACATCGCTACGATGTGGCTGTTCGTCATCCTGTCCATCCCTACGGCCTTTGCGCAGAACTATGCCGGCTTAATGGTACTTCGGTTCCTAACTGGCTTCTTCGGCTCGCCTTGCTTGGCGTCTGGCGGTGCTTCGCTTGGTGATATTTACAGCCTGATGTCGCTCCCGTATGCCATGATGGCTTGGGTTGCCGCCGCCTACTGCGGACGTAAGTTCTAGTTCACCAGCCTCTTGCACGAACTCACAGTCACTAACGCCACATAGCCGCTCTCGGTCCCTTGCTCTCTGGGTTCTCCGTCCCTGCAGAGTCCTGGCGCTGGTCCCTTTTCGAGTCCATCTGGGCGGCCGCCCCTGTTGCCATCATCATGTTCTTCTTCCTCCCCGAGACCAGCTCGCCGAACCTCCTCCTCCGTCGGGCGAGGCGCATCCGCAAGCTTACGGGCAACGAGCGCTTCATGTCCCAGTCCGAGATCGACCAGCGGAATATGAAGATGAGCTACATCTTCCTCGACGCCTTGATCAAGCCCTTGGAGATCACGATCAAGGATCCTGCCGTGCTGTTCGTGCAGGTGTACACGGCAATCATCTACGGAATCTACTACTCATGTAAGCCACTGCCTCTTTTTTTCAACAATGTTCGATTGCTCACAGCCCGTCCAGTCTTCGAGGTCTTCCCTCTTGTCTATCCTGTATACTACGGCATGAATCTGGGCGAGATCGGCCTCGTCTTCCTCTGCATCCTGGTATCCTGCATCCTCGCCGTAGCCGTCTACACAGCCTACCTCTACTACTACGCCAACCCCCGCCTGATGAAATACGGCATGGCCGATCAGGAGAATCGTCTCATCCCCGCCATCCCGTGCTCTGTTGGTCCGACCATAGGCCTCTTCCTCTTCGCTTGGACCGCCCGCTCATCCATCCACTGGATCGTCCCCACCATCGGCATCACCATATACGGCGGCACCGTCTTCATCATCATGCAGTGCATCTTCGTGTACATTCCTCTCAGCTACCCCATGTACGCGGCCAGCCTGTTCGCCGCCAACGACTTCTTTAGGAGCGCCTTTGCGGCCGGGAGCGTGATCTTCGCTCATCCCCTGTTCGGAAACCTCGGCGTCGCGAAGGGCACGAGCTTACTTGGAGGCTTGAGCGTCACAGGAATCATCGGCATCTGTTTGCTGTACTTCTATGGTGCGAAGCTGCGTGCTAGGAGTAAGTTTGCCGTGTCGACTACGGAGACTTTCTAGGTGAGCTCTTCCAAAAAGGGGGGGTCCGGGTTGCTTCCGCTCCACGGGCGACGAGTTTTAAACAAGTTTGAATGTAACAAGAGCGTTCGCGGGCAAGAGTTTGCAAATGGGTTTAGACAGTTAATAATTGTTCATCACTCTCTACTCGACTTCTCTTTGCCGCCACGCCTCATGCTGTATATGACCCTCCGCACTAGCAGAACGATCGAATATCACGAAACACGAAGAGGAGGTTCCATCCGAACATCACTTCAACATGCAAAAGAGGTCAAGGTAGTCTTGTTGTTGCAGCCATAGTTGGGAAACAAATCGCCGAGTTGCCCACTCCCTCGACCTCAAATTCCTTGGACACAACATAAAGGGGTAATGTGCGTAGACAGCAAATGCTAACCAGTCATATCCATCCCTTTTCCGAATCCCTACTCAATTAAATAGCACAATAAGTAATCCACAGAGAACGCCAATACGCTTGCTAATTACATCAATGCAGAATCTCAAAACTCCAGTGTTGCTCTCAAAGAGATATTCGCCGTCCACTTCCGAGACGGCGAAAACAGTAGGTACGTAGGATTTCTATTTCCTTACATCCAGTCAGAGCCAAATTGATTGCCGCCAGGGTAGTTCAAGTTTTCCCACGCTACCTGGTCCACCTGCTGGCCAGGCGGCTGCTGGGAACCATATTGCGAGTATCCCGGTTTGCTCATCGCACCCGAGCTAGGTCTCTTCTGCGCTGAGCCGCGCATGTCGATGTTTCGCAAAGACGTGGGGTTTGATGTGTTTTGCTGAAACGAGCTCCTGTTATCGTAGCCCACGTTCCGGTCTTGCGGGCGGGACGCCCGACTTTGTGACCCGTACATTGCATTTGAGGTTGAAGTACCCGACGGGTATGAAGGCGCCGCTGTTGAGGGGTTGCTGGTCGAAATGGACGTCGAAGTAGTGCGGTTATAGTCGTACGCAGGGTATGCATCTGAGGTTGGGTCGGCCTTCTGCTGCCAGCTATACGGCGAATATCCTATGCGTTCTGTCGAGGAGTTCATCGGATTGTTGCCACTGGGATAGCCGCCGACATTACTGTGGCTAGAAGACACGGCAACATTGCTGTTGGTCTGAGCAGGCGGTTGGTAGCCTCTGGCTGCGTCCTGATCCTGGTTTGGAGTTCGAGACTGCCCGCGCTGACGCTGACTTGAGTTCGGTGGATGGCTACCTGTCTGTAGAGGCGAATTTCGTGCCAGCCCTTGCATATCAGCGAAGGTCCTGGGCGACTGCTGCGCCTGGGAAAGTTTTTGTCTCGTCTGTTGAACATTGTTCGGTGGCTGAGACAAGCTGTCACTTATTTTGGGAGAGGCAGTAGATACGCGTGCGTCGGATTGTCTGGAAGCGGCTGTCGAATTGCGCTTTTTCCTTGTCGAAGTGACTGGCGGTTGTGTGTGTTGAGGGGCGGGTTGAGGTAAAGCAAGTCCCGAAGTACCAGCAGCATAAGAAATTGTTTGTTGAGGAACAGGCGGCTGAGGCAGAACCAAGCCTGACGAAGACTGGATGTAGGTAGGGTCGTTGCCAGACTGCTGAAGCTCGGTCCTTGGCGTCAACATGTCTGCCACCGACATGTTGTTTTGATATGCGTCCGGATGGTCTATATGCGGAGCATTGTGATGGTGTGTCTCAGCATAGATGGACGTGTCAATCGCTTGTGGACGCTGGACCTCGCTCTCACCCTCGCCCTCGCCCTCGCCTTCCTCGGCATCATCTTCCTCCGCTTCTTCCGCCTCGTCTTGCTCATCCGCGTCATCCTCGACAACATTAGCTTCTGAGTTCTTCTTCTTTCTGTTACGTGGTGTTTGAGGAGGATACTCGCACGACTGGTTGTGCGAAGCGCATTCGGAGCAAGCAGGTCGCTCCTTCGGACACTTGACCCTGCGACTCTTACAAGACAGACAGGCAACGCGGGACTTGCCAGTCTTCTTCTCGGGCTTTGAAGGTGTCTCGGTAACACCTGTGTCGGCTGCCGCCTTAGCTGTTGGATTTCTGTTGCGGCCGCTCTTGGCCGTGTCAGGCACCAGCTCATTAGTGGTCGTAGGGCCTGAAGCCGTGGTTTGAACCGCTTGAGCGAGGGAAGTTGATGAAGCAGCCTTATCCTTACTACTAGGATGTATGATCTGCAATCTCTCTGCACCGTACATGGCAAGCATTGCGACCGAATCCCGTTGCAGTTCAGGTGACTGGTTGCTGAAAATGTTCATCTGATCCACTGACAACGAGTCTGGGTCGACGCCTGCCTCGCTAAGGAGCGTCCTGGCAACCTGCACTCTGCGAGCAGCCTCTTCGGGGGAGACAGAGAACGAAATGGTAGAAGCCGTGGCCATTGTATGTGCCGTCGCATGGGATGAACTAGACCCATCTGCTAGTTCTGTGCCAGGCACTCCCGGAGGCATCGCAGGCCCATCCGGCACGTTGCTGTCTGGCTTCTTCTTTCGAGGCTTCTTCTTGCGCTTAGGAGGCCGTTCGCCGTCTCCTCCACCTTCACCCTCAGCCCTCTCCCTATCGGCAAAATTCTCGCCACGGCTTTTGCGCTTACGACCCTCTTTATCGACGCTTTTGGTCGTTTTGGGAGTTTTCTGCTGGTTCTTGAGCTCCTGCTGTCGCTGCCACCCCATGCCGGGTTCCCTAATCGGCGGCTGGTACTCGTCGCTGAGCTGCTGGACGGTTTTGTGGAGGAGAGTATGATCGTACTTGATAGTGATTGAGCGGATGTTTCGGTTGAATGAGATAGTAATTGATCCGCGACAGTCGAATGCCGGACGATCTGCGTCCTAGTTAGCATCAAGTAACTACCAACGCAATGGAGAACCGTACTCGCTAGAATGTCGTCAGGATCCTTTTGACTGTACTCCCCAATGACGGCGCTAGATTTGCTCTTCGGATTCTCCCGAGTCCATTGCTGAAGAGAGTCTTTGCAGATATACGTAAAGCTCCATCCGTGCTGGCCTCTTGAAAGATCGCGTAGGATCCACTGACTATGGTCCGTCGCCCCTAGAACGTCTACGATGTGCTTCGCGATTGTTCGTTGCAGGAATGGATTATCGGACTGGTTCCTCAAGGTGTCGTTGGCGCTGATGGTTCGCACCGTCTGTCCGGCTGGGTCGACGGACGTGCTTGATGAAGATCCTCCACCCATTGTGGGGTCGGTCCCGGTGGACTTCGCGAATGCCTCGTTTTCTGTATTGCTCAGGCTGACATGAAATTGGGCCGTTGATCGCATCTCAAGCACCGTGGCGACGTGCTCGGCCTTGGTGGGTGTGGTCTTGTCCTCCAGTAGCCCGCGCAGATGAAGCGCAAGCGCCTCCACTGACTCATACTTGTCGTCCTCCACCGGAGCTGCTTCGTTGCCTCCGAGACCGAAGCTCGCTAGGAAGTCCATCGTGGACGACGGGTCGCCGCGCTTGGCGCATGGGGAGTCGGGTGCAGGAGTTGCACTCTGTCGACACGCTATGCGGATGATTCGCCCGAGGTAATTGGCTGAGCCTGACTCATGTCCCCAGAGAAGCACATCAGTATGGTGCAACGCTGGTGTCGGTAGCGACTGAGTCGGAGAAGGTGTTCGCGGAACGCAACTGTTGAAGTTGGCGGACGCGCGGGACGGGATTCGCAGCCGTGGGGGAGGCGCGGTTGGGGTGCTGGGGCTGGTGCGCCACATTGGACTGAGACTGCCCACTGGCACTGGGGAGCCGCCTAAGCCTGAGGGTGTGGAGCGCTGGTGATTCAAGTCTAAGTTGGCTTTCCAGTGGGCGTGAGCCATCGCTTCTTGTCCTTCATCAACACCGAAATGGGTTTTGGGAAACGATCAATGAGTAAACGAAACAGACAGGAAGCACGAGTTGTGTTTGAAGTAAGTTGATGCGTGTACCCTCCTTACGACGAAGTGAGAAGCATATCAATTACTCTTCAGGTCATCCCAACATCAGCCTCAGTCCACGAGAATGTCTAGTGCTTGGCACATTCGACAATTCGACTCACTGCCAACACTTGGTGCCAACTTGAACTGATCACTTGCTCTGCGTATGCATGTGCCGCTAGGCTCTTGCCCTTGGACATTGGTCTGTAGTGATCTAGAAGGCCTGTCGCCGCTGTCCAAATTTGTCCATTTGTGTAACCCCTGAGGTTTTGTTTCCACCAAGGCACATTTTCATGCCACCTTCGCCTTGACGCCCTACAAACGAAGAGTTGCAATCAGATACCCAGCATATATGTAATTAGAAATCAGGCATTCTCCTCCACCCATTGCTCGATTCGCTCTACGAGCTCCATCTTCTTCCCGCTCGTACTCAGCCCTTTAGACCCGAGCACATCTTTCAACTGCGCAACCGTCATCTTCGTGATACCACCGTCTCCTACCAAAGACTTGATCTGCAGGTTGGTGAGACCGGCTGGGCTAGGCTTCTCGGAGCCTGCCCGGCTCTTCTTTGCCGGACGCGTGGGGATATCGTTATCAGGCTCTCGCTTGGCAGAAGTAGCTCGCCTGTTGCGTGCCGCGACTGCCTCATTCTCAAGTGTCTCAGACCAATCCTCCAAGTAGCCCCCAGCTCGCTTACTGATAGCTTTGTACTTCGGCTGCGTGGCGTCTTCAGCCACTTCGGGTACTTCTTCCTCCAAAGCCATGGCTTGAAGGATCTTGTAGTGCCACTGCAGTGCTGGGTTGGGGTACTTCATCGGGTTGTACATGGCTTTCGGTAGCTGCAGCTGCTGCACGATGACACGCATCTGGCTCTTCAGTTCATCTGAGCTTCGACACAGCTCGCCCGGCGGCTTGATCTCGCGGAGATCATCGGCAAAGGGTAGTGGGTAGATCCAAAGTCCTGCGGGCAGGTAGGGCGTCCCATTGTCGTCATCGGTATGCTCCTTTGATGGGATGATGGCTGCCAATACTGGCTGCGCGTTGGCCCTGGTGATCGTCCAGGCAAGACCAATCTTGTCATCCCGTAGCAACTTCTGCCACAGAGCGGCGTACACGCGAGTGGAACCGACGAAGTCCTCTTCGCTCGGGAAGATAAAAGTACTTTTCTTAACACTGGCCCATCTGGGCAGCGACGACCTCGGCTTAAATCCGATAACACGAATGATGGGTGATCCGAAGTCTCGCAGCTTCTTCTGCTCCTCTGGGGTGAAGTAGACGAACTCGCCTCCAAACTTGTACGCCTTCTTGATTTCAGTCTTCTCGACCGTACGAGCGCTGTCCTCTGCCATCCTCGTGGTCTCGCCAGAGGCTATTTGTGGCTTTTCGCCGTCGAGCCACACATAGCATGTCCTTGCTGGCGTCTGTCGGTGGATGACGTTGTATCCCTTCACTGATATCCTCAGTCCCGGGGCAATTTCGAACGCCAGGTTCGAGAAGAGAGCCCGTTTTGCGGTCTGTTTTGAATTGATGTTGGAGATCAGTGAGTTCAGAAGCGTCAGACCGTCGCCTGATTTTGATGATCGCACTTCAGTCAGGTTGGCTTCGCCAGCTATCGTATCTTGGTAGATGATGTCCTGTTGACGGTCAGTAAGAGCTGCCGTTTGCTTTCTAACAACGTCCTTACATCGTAGAATCTGTCGAGCTGGAACCTGCTGTCGCCTCGGGTAATCGGAAATAGATCGATGGTAACGCCTAGATCATACAAGTCTTTGGCGCGCACTGCAGCAGCTGACCGGGCGGCCTTGTCCTCTTTCTGTGGATCATCGTTGTCGGTAACGATGAACAAGCGACGGCTGCCGAAGTTGGCCGCTTTCGTCGTGAAGATCTGGTTCGCGCAAAATAGGACATTTGACATCGACACAGTCTCTTCAGTTGGCTTCAGAATTTCCTCTTCATCCTCTTCATCCTCAGCAAGCGCCTTCAGCGCTTTTACGTCGTCAGCTGCAGGAATGTCAAGGTCAGTGAAGAGGTAGCAGTGGGGATAACCCAGACCGCCTCGCCCACTGCCGTCGTCCTGAAACTTTGACTTCTCGGTGCCAAAGAGCAGTATACCCATCATGTCCTTGGGGTTGGAGATGATGCGCTGCTCCATTAGATTGTAGGCGCATTTAAGAGCAGCCTGTAATGGACTGTCCTTGTCGGCCTTTTTGGAATCTGATTTGGGTGGTGGTGTCAACATCGACTCGCTCACTTCAATCGCAAGCAAGATAGCATCCTTTTGCGCCTTGTAGCTCTGTTCACGGTGTAAGTCGCGGCCTTGCAAAGGGTGAACCCTCACTCACTGTCTCATCGATTTCCTGATCATCCTCATCTTCCTCGGTCTTCCTCCACGAATCTTTGTTATCCGCCATGATTTTTGACCAAGTTGTGGAAGCTGCGATGAAGGAGATGATTTCACACCATTATTGGAGGCGCTTCGCGTCCTTTGTGAATCGTTGCAGTTCCAGGCAAACGCGCCGGAGCGACAGGGTTCGCGTAGGCAGACGCGAAGTCACGTGCGTCCAGCTTACTTCCGCTGGACATGATTGGACAAAGCTTCAGAGGGTCGTGGACTTCCTTGACCACAGTGACTGGGTGTCGCTATAGGTACCTGCCGCAACGGGGTGGGGCTCGATGCCGAGGCCAGCTTCTGAGGTCACCGATCAAACCATCTCGGATGTGAGCGGCGCCGGAGGAGTCTGCATCATCGACGGGACACGCAGCAACTTTTCTTTCTCGTACTTGTCCACTGCGACTTCTTTGCGCACTTTTTTGTAAGACTGAAATTCTGGTCTAAATCTCGGACAGCACCCATTCTCCCGTTTCCGGCCTTGGACGGCCTTGCACAATGGCACACCGACTCCCAACGCGCCTCCCGCGGCGTGTCTGCCCGCGCGTGCCCTCTGCCTTCGGTTTTCCGCAATTGGCGCTCCAAGCACGAAGCCTCGCTACTCACGCAAGCGCACCGCCAGTCACGCAAGATGCGACGGGTTCAAAGGGGCCGACCGCTATGGTCTTCATGAATATGGGCGGACCTCAGACCACGGACGAAGTCGGCGATTTTCTCAGTCGACTGTTTGTACGTATCGCCCAAAATATGTTGTGACCACCTCGACTAACAAGTTATACAGTCAGACGGTGACTTGATTCCACTAGGACGTCTCCAGAACTACATCGGTCCCCTCCTTTCGAAGCGAAGGACACCCAAGATTCAGAAGCAGTACAGCGACATTGGTGGCGGCTCCCCCATCCGGAAATGGTCCGAATACCAAAACGAGGAAATGTGCAAGATCCTCGACAAGATCTCGCCCGAGACTGCACCCCACAAGCCCTACGTCGCGTTCCGGTATGCGAACCCCTTGACCGAGCAAATGTATCGCCAGATGTTGGAGGACGGTTTCGGCAACGGCAAGGGCGGGCGCGCCGTTGCGTTCACGCAATATCCTCAGTACTCTTGCTCGACAACGGGAAGCAGCTTGAATGAGCTGTGGAAGTGGAGACATCGTTTGGAAGGAAAGAACGGTGACGGTGCTGGTTCCATTACGTGGAGCGTCATCGATCGCTGGCCGGTACACTCCGGTTTGGTGGAAGCCTTTGCGCAGAACATTGAGGCGAAGCTGCTGGAATACCCTGAAGAGAGGCGAAAGGATGTGGTGCTTCTGTTCTCAGCGCACAGTTTGCCGATGTCGGTCGTCAACCGAGGCGACCCCTACCCTGGCGAGGTTGCGGCCACTGTTCAGGCCGTGATGCAGCGCCTCAAATTCTCGAATCCGTACCGCTTGTGCTGGCAGTCGCAGGTTGGCCCATCGGCATGGCTGGGACCTCAGACATCTGACACGGTTGAGAACTACGTCAAGAAGGGCCAGAAGGACCTTGTTCTCATTCCCATCGCCTTCACTTCAGATCATATCGAGACCTTGTACGAGTTGGACCTTGAAGTCATTGGAGAGTCGGGGCACGAGGACACCGTTAAGCGAGCAGACAGCTTAAACGGGCATCCTGTCTTCATTGAAGCTTTGGCGGATATTGCCAAGACCCATCTTGCAAGTAATGAAGCTTGCTCAGGGCAGATGCGCCTGCGCTGCCCGGCGTGTACGAGCGAAAGATGTGCGATTACCAAGGATTTCTTTGCTGGTCAGCAGGCGCAGCTCGGTTGAGTGAATGGGATTGCCGATTTGGAGATTGTATATTTAGAAGACTGTATAATATCTATAAGGATATGTCAACGGCTCAAGGCTGTCCCTGGGTTCGGATTGTCCTACTTCTTTTGCCAGCTGTAATACCCTCAGATGACCGCTATTAAGGTACCTAGGTACGCAGGCGTGTATGCGATGCTGTGGCAATACTGCTTCGCAGCCCAAGATGTCGCAGGCGCAATATTTTCGCAAATTACACCTCCCCCCTACCTGGACACGCAATGTTCCGATGCAGAGACTTTTAATACTCCATGATTAGAGAAGCTAGTAGGGTGACTTCGGAAACAGCTTTCTGTGAATGCTGCCTGGCGTCCAGCCGTAGGGTAGCTCAGGGGTAGAAAGTCACGATGCTTGGTGGAGGTCAAAAAGTCCGTTTCGCGCAATAAGTTGGTCCCCAGACCTTGCATCTGGAGCGTGCCTCTAATGATGACACAAGCTCGATGTTTTTGCCTTTGCTATTGACTCTATGGCTCTGATCCAAGCCCCCACGCGCAACCGGCCGAGGTAGCTTGAGCTTGAAAAGCTCTGAATACGAGATTTGAAAGCGGATGTCGTCTCGGTGCAGTAGTCAAGCATACGCAAGACCCCTCCTTTACGTACCAGGTGACATGATGTTGCATATCGGCGGCTTGAACGCGCATACACACAGTGCACCCAACTTCGAGTTATCTTAGGACATTTGTCCAAAGTCCACGACGACGTCGTCTCGCAGAAGCGATGTCGTACAAGTCACTACGTGGGGACTACCGTCTACCGGCAGTGCGATCGTTCAAGCATCCTTACCCAGAAAGGTCTAGCGATGAGCAAGGGATGCACTCCAGTGGTCCGTGCCCACGCGTTCCGGTCCAAGCGTTCCGTGGCCTCACCAAATTTCGGGGATCGAGACTTGCGACGAGACGATTCCAACTCAATTCCTCAGAACGGCGTACCAAAGCCCGTGAAGAGGTTGGTTGTGGCAGATGGAAAGACGATAGGAGACATTCCATCTCGGAGAAGCCACGCGTTTCACGTTTGACGGGAAGGAGATGGCCGTGAGCCGGCTCTCCTTGCATCACCAAGATGATCAATCTCCCGAGGGGTTAGGTACCTTAGGAGCCCAGAGCTCCCAAGCTCCCAAGCTCACTCTGCACAGTGATATTGCTACCGTTGTGCACGTTCTGTCCTCATCCCTCAGGGTCTGTGATTACGGCCAGGCATCTTGTGACCAATCGAACGGCAGAAAAGGGGGTGTCCTGCTGTTAGCGACCTGGCTCTCCCCAGAACACTGGCAGCACTGGGCCCCTGAGCGCCATTCCCAAATGGGACTAGCTCTGGGTAGCCCCTTTTGCTTTTTGGCGGGGCGGCTGCCAATTGCCAGCGCTTCTGCTCCCTGGACGCTTGTACGCCGTCCCCTATCGCACCGCAGCAAAATTTCCCCTTCCCCTGCGCCTGCCGCTGCTGTGTCTCGTCCCTGCTCGGCCTGCCCTGCCCCTAAACTTTCTGCTGGACCTTCACACCTGACCTCACTTTTCCCAACTTCTCTTCCAGTCGTCTCTTTATCCCGCCCATCATTGCTACTTCCTCGTCGACTGATTGTGCGCCAACCTCGGGCCCTTCGTCGACTCTTCGTTCCTGGCCGTTTCTGCTTTCCGCGAATCATTTATTGGGAACCTGACGCGTTAAAGTGTTCGATTCCCTCCCTTGGTACGTCCCCTGACTTGAGCATCTGTGAACCTCGTCTCGCCACGGCGGGTGCCAACGTCGAATGCGCTGTGAAGGGCTCTTGCTAGTAGCATTCTCTGCTTCAGCTTGCCAGAAACGGTTGCTTTTCGGGCGAAGGGCCTCTGCGAGGACAACTACAGAGCGGCGTCGCTCCTCTCCTGAATCCCAACGAGCAACGTGGCTGACCTCCCTAATCAAGATCTCGCGCTTTCCTACCACACGTATTTCCAGTCCGGCCGACCGCTCTTTATACATTCGATATGGGTATGTTTACTCTTTCTTACAATGGTGTTGTCGCATGGCAGATGTGAGCCAGGGGCGCAGACAGGCAAGAGGCGCCAACCACGACCACGAGGGCAATGCAGCACCATCTCCCGACTTTGACTCGTTGTTGTCTCCCACAGCAAGCATCGACTCGATAGCACGACTCCACTCGTTCAATCGCCATCTACCCTTTCTTGGTTCTTCCTTTTTTGGTCCTGTTCGGTCTCGGAAGCATCACTCGCAACAAGCAATACGCTCATTTGCACAGCTACCTTATCTGCCAGCCATGAACAACATGGTCAACCGAGTCAAGGCTCGTACCCGAAGCATTCAGTTTGACAAGAACATCCTCGGCGAGTCCATGGCTATGATGGGCAACCAGCCAATGCCCAATAAGCGCACTAGCAGCCTTGTCTTGGGCCAGGAGAACGCGGAGCCAGCATCGCCCAGCACGCAACCATCGGCCGCCGTTCGACGCTACAAGAGCATGCTTGAAGTCGAGGATCCGCCCAAGATTGAAGCTGCTGAGCCGATGTCGTTCGACGAACTCTACGCTGAGCCTATCAATACCACGCCACCGGCGCAGTTGAAGGCAGAAAAGTCAAGGCCTACCAGGACTCGTGCTACCGACACCGCGTCCGAGAGCAAAGCAAAGCACAGCAGAGAGAACACAAGCCATGCCCAGGAGAGAACCGACGAATCAACCAGTCTGCGCCGCCCTGCCTCTGCCACTAACATATATATCTCATCATGCAAATGACGATACATGTGCTAACTTCTTCATAGCTACCGCCACCGACGCCCCGCCCGCTGTGGCTCCTTCGTCTCCCGGGCAAGATGGCGACCTCATGGAGTCCGTCCAGGGTGTTCCGGTCTCTGACCCTACCACTCTCCCGCCTCCTTCGACTCCCGCTCCTGCTGAGAACCACAACATTGTCCGCAGGAAGCTGACTGGCTACGTTGGTTTCGCCAACTTGCCCAACCAGTGGCACCGCAAGAGTGTTCGCAAGGGATTCAACTTCAACGTCATGGTCGTTGGTGAATCTGGTCTGGGCAAGTCTACGCTGGTCAATACCCTCTTCAACACCTCTCTCTACCCTCCCAAGGAGCGCAAGGGGCCTAGCCTCGACATCATTCCCAAGACTGTGACTATCCAGTCCATCAGCGCCGACATTGAGGAGGCCGGTGTTCGTTTGCGCCTTACTGTGGTCGACACTCCCGGCTTCGGCGACTTTGTCAACAACGATGAGTCGTGGCGCCCCATTGTCGACAACATTGAGCAGCGCTTCGACGCCTACTTGGACGCCGAGAACAAGGTCAACCGCATGAACATTGTTGACAACCGCATCCACGCTTGCGTGTTCTTCATCCAGCCCACTGGCCACTCCCTGAAGCCGCTCGACATCGAGGTGATGCGTCGCCTTCACACCAAGGTCAACCTGATCCCTGTCATTGCTAAGTCTGACACCCTCACCGACGAAGAGATCACTAGCTTCAAGTCAAGAGTAAGTCCTATAGATGCCCTTTCATGTTCCCATGCTGACTTTGTAGATCCTCTCCGATATCAAGTACCATGGTATCCAGATCTTCGAGGGCCCCCGATACGAGCTCGACGACGAGGAGACGATCGCCGAGAACAATGAGATCATGTCCAAGGTTCCCTTCGCTGTGGTTGGTGCCACCAACGAGCTGAAGACTCCCGACGGCCGCCAAGTCCGTGGCCGTGAGTACCCCTGGGGTATCATCGAGGTCGACAACGAGGAGCACTGCGACTTTGTCAAGCTGCGCCAGATGCTCATCCGCACCCACATGGAGGAGCTCAAGGAGCACACCAACAACCTGCTGTACGAGAACTACCGTACCGACAAGCTGATCGCCATGGGCGTCTCGCAAGACCCCAGCGTTTTCAAGGAGGTCAACCCAGCTGTCAAGCAGGAGGAGGAGCGCGCCCTGCACGAGCAGAAGCTCGCCAAGATGGAAGCCGAGATGAAGATGGTATTCCAGCAGAAGGTCGCCGAGAAGGAGAGCAAGCTGAAGCAGTCCGAGGAGGAGTTGTACGCTCGTCACAGGGAGATGAAGGAGCAACTCGAACGCCAGCGTATGGAGCTGGAGGACAAGAAGCAGCGCATCGAGAGCGGGCGGCCGCTGGAGAAGGAGGGCAAGCGCAAGGGTTTCTCCCTGCGATAAGCAGCCTCTATCGTTATGACGGCCCGCCTTCTTCTGCTTTCCCCGCTTTCCACGATCTATGTCTGCGTTCCATGATGCCCATACAATACCAGCCCGACGCCTCTCTCTTCCTTTCGATTCTTCTTCGACCCTTTTCGGCTCTTTCTCTCTAATTGCACAATCCTCCTAATCACGAGGCGGAGAAAAAGCTCGTCTCGACAGGCGAGCCATCAAAAGATATTTACGAACATGGTCACGCAGCCTGGGGAGGTGCAGACTGCAGAACGCGCAAGCGTGGCGTCGCGATGGAAGTCTTCGCCTGACTGATTCTTGGAACACACTGAGCGTATTTGATCCTCGCAATCTGCACCAGGTGGTTCTTTGGAGAACAAGGGATGGAGCGATCCGGCGATCAGGGGTTGTCGTCGGCGGTCGACTCGGCGCAGGAGACCGTCACCACACGTGTTGAACACACTCGTATACATGGTTTCCTTTTTTTCTTAATCTATCGACTCGGAGGAGAGCATTACCACGCTGGTCTCGGCGGGAGGGAGAACGGGCGAAGACCAAAACTGTTGTATTTTAGCTGTGTAGCCGGGACACACTGCTCATTGTCTCGATGCCAGGTGTCGACTCGTTGCGTATTTCTTTAGCTAGTTTGATTTATGTGTCTTCCTACAAAGCTCTGTGCTAGTGACATGCCGCGTCGGGTGAGGTTGGTCATTAATCCCTCGTCTGGCTTTGTGGCGGACTGTGCCAAATTGTTTGTAGTTAGATAGTTTCCAACTTCGTAAATGTCAGTTCTGGCGGCTTCTGCGTCGTGAACAGGGGACTCAAACCCCAACTTTAAATCATCTGAGGAATTTGGCCTACGATTTCCATGCTCCCTATTCCAGGGTGGCCTGAGCGTGGAGGAGGTCGAGAAGGATTCGTCGAGTTGTGGTCCTCCGACCTACTTCCCCCGTTCCAAGTTGGATGTTCCACAGGCGTGGTCTTACCATCTTCGGCCTGGGGACGAGGAAAGATATAGTGAAAACTTATAACCATCAAGGGTTCATAAGAAGTTGAATATGGACTTCGTGAGGTAATTGCTAGTCTGTTCGCGAGATACTGGTTCTTAGTGGTCCGAGCCTTGTGAGGGTTCAGGAGTGTTGGCCACCCGTAGCAGATTCAACCACAACAGTACACCCTGAAACAATACACCCTGAAGCAGTACACCCTGATACATTAGAGCAGGACTGTCGAAGTTATGGTGGAAGCCAGGGTAAGTTATTCCCTTCCCAAGTGATCCAGCACCCATGTACTAAGACCAAAACCACGGAACCGGGCGGATGTTATTATACTACTACCAGCGGGGGTAGACCCAAATGCTAGGCCTTTAGTGGCTACCATCATAGCGCCCAACATCAGTTAGTAAACATGACCCACCAAAGGCTAAATGCCAGACGCCAGATAGTGATATTGACCTCGAGCGTCTGAATACAAGCGCCTGTACCGCTACGCCAGATCCGCATCGTCTGATCGAGCGACGCTGATACTAGAAGCGCGGAGTCGCGCGAGAAGGCTACCGAGCGAACCCAGTGGGTATGGTACTCGAGCGTTCACCACATCCTCTGCGTGTTCTTTTGTGGATATGCGTGCGAATTGCGGGATAGAGGTCACAACCAAGTACAGCAAACAATCCATGTAAACGAGCCAGCCATGTCTTGAAGTTGACTAGACATCAAATTCCAAATTCGATAGATTCATGAAAACCAAAGAAGCTAGATATCCTCTGGAACCTCGATCTCTTCTCCTCCAACCATCCTGCTTTGTGTTTCCCTTGCCGCTGCAATGGTCCGGATCAAATCCTCATGCTCAATACGAGAACTACCCAATGTGGGATACGAACCAGACCGCGACATTAACTTTGGAGGCTCCTGAGCTAAATGCGCGGCTCTTGGGGGGGTGTTTGCACTCGGCATGTTGTGGTTCGTTGACCCGGTCTCGATGGGTCGCTGAGCTGCGATCTCCGAGGGCACAGGTGTTTCCTTCTCCTTATCCAAAGAAGTTTCGGCAAGCAAACAGGCATTGTCTCCATCCAGATTGAACTGGAACCATTCATCGCCCGTAGTGTTAACCCCCAGCGGGGCCGCGGGGCCATTCACCACGGGCTGGGGAGCAACCGGCCAGGTCCGTCCTGTCGCAAACCGCCAGTCAGCAGTTGGCTGCGCCTGAAAAAAGGCATTATTGCCTGTATATGAGCCTTCTGGTGCCATTCCCTGCGTTTGTGGGGATACGAGAGATGGTATGTTCGGGGGAGTGGGAGTTCGTGCGACGACGGTGCACCTGGTTAGATTCAACTGAAGGGTCGTCCTGTTTAGACGCGCTTTAACAAAACCGAGAACTTCAGCTTGCTTCCCGAACGAAGTGTGAGCTCCAAGGTACTGTTTAGCCTTGGTCTCCATTGAGCTCCACAAATCTCTGCAAGATTGGAAGTGCAATTCCAAGAGTGCAACAACGGCTGTCGTTCTCACTATAGTCTCGAGGATGCCCGTACTCATTGACTTTGGCGTATCAATGATATCATTAGGGCACTCTGCCATCAGGGAGGGCAAAAAGGCTTCCAAGTGCGTGCCGAGGACGTCTTCCATGGTTATTGATTCGCCGGCTAAGCCTTGGGTCTTGTCGATGAACTGCCCAGATGCTAGTTGGAGTGGAAGAAGAAGCCTGATGAGCTCACGCTTCGCATTCTCCATTGGATCTGCCGTGAGAATAGGATTTGCAAATCTGATGGACGGGGCAGCGGAAAGATTGTTCTGGGGAGCTTCGGCAAACGAGAAGATGCTTGCTGTTGACCTATTGGTTTGTTAGTAAAGCTAGAACATAAATGTGGCAAATAGGAAAAGAGGACAGGGGAAAATGAATTTGGAGATACATCTAAGGTCGTGAAGATGCGGAAGCCAAGAGTCCGAGTTCTAAACGGCAACTTACGTCTTATTCGATTTTTCCGATCGCTTTCTGCTTTCTGGCTCCTTCTTCAGCACGGATTCCCTTTTCCTCTTCGCCTCGGCCTCTTTAGAGCCCCACGCAGATTTCATCTTACGCAGGGGTGTTGAGAGTGTTGAGCCTACAAGCCCCTCACCATCGTTCGGTAGCAAGGGCGATGAAAATCCAGATTCCCGACTAGCGTTCGCCCAAGTAGGCATTGGAGAACCGTATAGCCCTGATGAGGGGAAATTTCGATAGCTCTGGGAGGCTTTTGGCTTTGATGGATCAACAATGTTGACATCACGTACCACAGCTGTCCCGAAATTGTGCCCTTCACGATTTTGTGTTGACTCTGACTGCCCCGTGTTAGACTCTGGTTCGGAATGTGATATGTTCCCGCGACTGGAAACACTTCGATTTTCTCGAGACCCGCGGTTAGCATTGTCTCGAGTAGAATTGCCACCACCTTGACCCCCATCTCCCGGATTGTAGTCATCATCGGAATCGTCATTGTCGTCAGGTCGATGTCCATTATTCCCATCAGGGACTGTGTCAGATTCGTCGCTTTCGGATTCACTGCTCTCGTTCCCTGAACTGACCCGTTCAGCGAGTTCTGCTATCCGATGGATGGCATTCTGGTCTCCTTGGGGGCGCAAAAGATCCAGTATCCTGTCTTGACCAGCTGTCCTTCGAGTCTCTTCCTGATCCCCATCCAAGAAATCATCTTCCTCTATTTGGTATTCGTTGGCGTGCAGCTCTATTGCAACGAAGCTTGTCCACTCTGAGACCAGTGACCACCTGCAGCCGAGCTTTTCTCCTTCAACTTTTGTCCGCCGGCGCTCCTCCTCGGAGCCTATGGCTGGGGCGTCGGGCCCCTCATGGATTTTACCTTCGCCGCGCTCGAGGTCACCAAGAAGAGCCCGAGCTGCGAATTTATGAATCGTAGTGTCTGGTCTCTCAAGAACTGTGAATGGGACTTCTACGGACTCATTGTTGATTCCTGGTTGGGAACAAGTAACCAACACCGTTCGAGGGGTGTTACTCTCGTGGCCGTGATTCAGTAGAAAAAAGACACGGTTTCTCATAAATGGACTGAGCCGCGATATGTCGTGAGGTGACTGAAGAACGTTGTCGTCCGAATCATGTGAAAGATGGACTATAGATATCAGTGAAGGCCTGGCACAGATTTTGCCCATGCATTAATTAGGTGCAGGTGGTGGTTATCACTTACCTTCATCGGCCTGTTCTTCCCAGTCAAAAGCAACAGAGATTGGGAAAACATGATTCTCTTTTGCAGCCTCAAGGACTGCGAGTATGCTCCCTTCCCAGCCCCCCTGGCTTGCTGTGTGTATCACCTCCGCGTATCCGCCGCCTGCCTTGGCTATACCTTCGACAAGCTCATGCGACACAGTGTTGCCAATTCCAACTGAAAAGAAACGAACTCGTCCTTCGGTCTCCACCCTGGTCCGTTTGACTAATTCAATGGTCTCATCAAGGTCCCAAATCTGGCCGTCTGTGAGGACGATGATGTCCGTGTTTGTGAATCCGCCTCGGCTCACGAGCACTTTTTTCAGTGTCTCGCGCAGCTCCGTTCCTCCAAGATTAGACTGGAATGCTCTAGAGACATGTGATTCTGCTGTTAGGCGGGTAGCTGCCCCATATGCTTGCGAATGAGGCCAAAGTGAGGTACAGCTAGTACCGAAACTCCAGATGTTGAAGCTGCAACCTGATGGAAGTGCGGCTAAGAAGAACGCCATGGCCTTCTTCAGAGCATCTATTTTGTCTGACATCGAACCAGATCTATCAGCTATGAATATGATCTCGCCACCAGGATATTCTCTCGAAGGACCTAGCAAATATTTGGGCGGAACTGTGAGCATGACGGCAGACTGGCCGGGAATGTCCGGATGCCTTTCAAGGCATGCGAATGGTCTATCCGGGGTTACTGATGACTCCGTGCAAAGACTCAAGGTAAAATCCTGTTCCAAATAGTGTGTTTCTTCGTGGAGCTTGACAGTTGCGCACCTGGCATCTCGCGTCATGCGGTTGTCGACGAAGTCGAACCATCGTTGAGGCGTTGCGACACCAATCTGGATATCTGCATTGAGATGTGAGGGAGATGTCAGAGATCGAATGTCAGTCGCAGCCAGAACATCCACAGAGATAGACAGCTTCTTCAGATTGGCACTGCGCCCAAGCAGGTGGGCGATATCCCTCGGCGGCGTACCGTACCGTGGGGCGATGTAATAAGGGAGCGTAAATGTCATCCGGGCCTGCCCGTCGACAGCTTCAAAGCCATGCTTCAGCAATGCAATGAAGGACAAGGTCGCTTTCAGTCGAGTGCGGGCTGGGAGGTTTCCAATGGTGGTTGTAAAAAGCTCCTGGGAATTCTGATCTAGAAGACCTGCCGTTTGGTCTTGATCGACGGCTCCCTGGAACGTTGCTTGCGCCTCGCTCTTGGGCCTTACTTCCCCAATCAAGATTTTATCCGCCCCGATGCGGCAAGAAAAGTCGACCACAGTGCTCTCGGGAGGGAGCGGGAATGTGTAGCTAGCTTTTGGAATAAGACTGTTGGTGTCGTTGACGAACAGCTGCGTGACCGTGACTTTGGCCGTGTCGTGGGTGATAGTCGCATTCACCGAGACAGAGATAGGAGGCAAAAATCCGTCATCTCTCGTGACTCCCAGCGCATCGTCCGCCCGCTGAGGAAACAAGAAACTTTCGTCCTCGGGTTGTTGGGCTTGCCATGCTTGTGGGTTCCATTGGTTCAGAGCGTCATATCTGGCGTGATTCACTCTGGGTTCAAGTGGCTCCTGGTACGCATGGTAGTGACTCTGCGGAGGAGGAGGCTCCCTGGGATCGTAGACTATGCCCGGAAAACTAACTACCATGTTGTATAGGTGTACACTTTTCGGTGCTGGCGGAGTTGAACTTGAAAGAAACGGCCGCGAGAATGATGATGCTTTTCTTAGCCCCTTCCCGTGAGGGGATTTATATGGCTGGATGTCACTGACCCTCGGATGCCTTGTGCGAACCGGTATGCGAGCCAAATGCACAGAAGCTAGGCATCTCAGCACCAACGCCGCGTGCAGCAGCCACTGCATTGCCTCCCACACTATTCGGTGATGGCAATGTTTGGGACCAATCGCGTTGTCAAGGTCTGAAACAAGGCAAATCACCAGTGAAAGCCGTCTTCAGCGCCAAGGCAGACTTGACATGAAGAGCGGCGCAGGCATGTCTAGTCGTGTGATTCTTGCTGGTCTGGCTGTTCCGACGTAACTTGTGATTTCTACTTCTAACATATGTGTTTGGGCGAAGGCTACACGACAGCACTGAGACCAAGGCGAGTTGCATGCAAGAGACCAAGGGCGGCCATATCTGCTCTACCATCGCGAAGCCGACGTACCATGGCATCTCCAGTATCGATCGGGGATGCCTTACTACTGGGACAAATCGCCCTCAAGCTAGGCCAGGCCTTCACGACGGGTCGAAAGTCTGCCCCAGCTGAATTTCGCGAGGTTGAAAATCAGCTCTACGCCCTGAGTGCAGCTCTGACGGCCCTGCACAGCAGCGGTGTTGCTGCGCAATTGAACGCGGCTCTCGGGACTGATGCCGTACTAGGATCCCCGCTTGAGGACGGCCGCAATGGCGGTGCCGTCCTCGAAACGATGCTTGGAAACTGCCAGGAGACCTTATCTCATCTAGATAAGATCGTTCAAAAGTACGCAAAGTTGAAAAGTGCCGCCGACCCAGAAGCTCCTGTCTTCCAGAGATGGAGCAGGAAACTGGCCATCGATATCAGCAAGATCAAATGGACAACCGAGGGCGGCGACCTGGAAAGCCTGAGGAATAAGTTCATGGTTCATATAAACTGCATTAACGTTATTCTTGGGGTTGTGAATAAGTAGGATCCGCCGTCGTCCTTGGAGCACGTTCTCACTAACGCATTTCAGCATGCAGATTGGTCGAGTTGAGGACACTTTGGCTAGTGCGGTCAATCTCTTGAGGGAGATTCAAGATTATGTGGCCAAGAGTCTTCAAGATACGGCGGTACTGGAGACAGGGGAAACCCAGATCATCAAAGATCCACCCTTGACGCGCTGCTTCTTCAACCTATATTTGGTTTCCAATACTGGCGAAGAAATGCTGTGTGATCAAGCTCTGCTTCACCTTGAATGGGATAAAAGGAGTCCCCCCCTGGCGCAAGGAGCTGCGACATCAGAGTTGAAACTCTTCACATGTGGATGCCAGCGCACACCAGAGTCTTCTGCGCCACGGCATATGGCGCGTCTTTCTTCCTTCAGTCGTAATTCTCATCCTCCCTTGTTATGAGTATATGTAAGTTACTAACAAACCTTTCCAGTAACCCCTCTGAGCTTTGCGATTAGGCTTGTGGGTCCAGAGCTATCGTGGATGATATACAAGGTTGCAGACCGAGACAGTGGTAGACAGGTATCGGTGGTTATCAAAAAGCTTTCACCGACATGTGAGTAGACTTGGAGTGGATAGAAATGGTATAATGACTGATATAAACAGATATGTCGGATTTTGATGAGCTTTTCGTCCAGAAAATCTCCACTAGCCGGGCGACGCAATGGCTTAGCCAGGGGATGGGCAGAACGTTGGCTTACGCGGCGACTAACCCAACAGGTGAACAAGAAGTTCGTGTGCTGAACTTACTTGGGTTTGTGTTCCCTGGCCATCCCGAACAGTTTTCATCGCGGGCTAACCAGTGAGATGCTAACAATAGGAACGTTTCTGCCCATCTGCCCTTTGTGGAGTCTGTATCGATATATGCACCCGGCCGCACTTACAACCGAACCGATATAAACGACATTCAGATCACACACTACTGTGCGAGCAGCGCAGACGAGTTTTTTGCTCAAAGCAGCAGGAGGAAACGTTTCTTCCAACCTCAAGACTTTGCGGAAATTACCATTTACTACTCAGGGAAAACGGTACCTGGTAGTGCCGCTCTTGACGATGACGTTATCAAGACCACTCTCCGATGTGCGTATCCGCAAGTCTGAGTTCAAACATCAGATGAGCAGAACCTCAACTAATAAATCATTAGTAAAATTTGACTCAAAGGTCGAATATCGCGATGGAAATGCGATCGTCACTCTTCCAAACATTCACTGCAAAAGCATCCGCGCAGACGGGGTGGGATCTGATCTAGCCAGTGAAGCAGTTGAGATCACATTTTCGACACGTTCAGGTTGGAAAATCAAGCCGATGTCATCCAAGACTTATTAACGTGAGAGAATAGCAGCACAAAGCTTCAAGAAACAGGTGCAACAAATGCGGACCGAGTTATCCATCATCGCGTTGCGACTGCCAAGGTCCAACGAGTTCGTCGTGATGAAGCTGTGAGTACCATGATCTCCTGGGCTAAAGTCAGTGGCAATGAAGTTACCGATGATCGCTAATATTCACGTAATCAAGACAAGCAGGTGGCATTCATACCGAAGAGATCGCGATAACACAGGCCGATATAACCATCGTTCAAAATGTGAACAACAAGTCGTTCAGATTAATCATGACGAGTCATGACGGACGAACCGCCGTGAGCCAGAAACGCGAGTAAATCAAATATATCAACGCCGAATCCCACAGCTTACCCTGGCCCTAGTCGCATCTAATTTCATGGGGACGGAAACTTCAGGTGCCAATTTTGAGTCCCTCACCTGGATTGTCCACGCGCAGGAAGATGGTCGTGTTCGGATAGGTAGATGCCCCAATGGGTTGAAACATATTGTACTATCGGATGTTCGCAGTAAGTAGCCTTGATGAAAGATGTCTGGTTGGAAACTAACTTAAGTTGTTCAAGCAAACAAATTGTTTCAGGAATGGGTTCGGAGCAAGCTTTGGCAAAACTCTTTGGCAGTTCGAATCGCGTCAACGTAAACTGCGAGTGGTGAATCTTGATATGGATGGTTTACTTCCTGATGCGGTGTGTGTCGGGTTGGGAGAGGGAACGTTTGGGTAGAACGCAGTTTAGTGCTGTAGAAATAAAACACTTATGGGTCAGACTTCCGCATCGCCAAGGAGAATCACTCGCGCCCGCCTCAATCTCGTGGCCTGCGTGGAGGACCTTTGTTGAACAGCTGGATACGGAGCACACCTACCCACACATCAAGCCGCGATTCCACCACAGCGAGCTGCATCTGATCCGGCTGAGCAAGGTCTACCCCCTCCAGGAGATTTCAGTGGCTCAGGAAGCAAGAGCTAGACTTTGGGTCACAGGAAACGAAATCCAGTCTACATTATGTTCGTTTTTATTTTCTTCTTAGATAAGAGTAGGTGGGGAGGAGCGCCTAGGCTGGGCCATAGTTCAGCACCAAGTGTAGGTGCCCCTCACCGGCGGCCCGAAGTATAGGTTACCTGCAATACCAATGATTGCCCCCAAGTGTCGCGAGCGCTAAAAATGGCGGCACTTGCTGCCAAATTTGGCGGTCCTGACAGCGCTTTCTCGCCTTGTGGTGTAGATAAAGTTGAAGGAAGAGTAGTCGTCGTAGTGTGACCCAGTACACCCTTATAGTACAATCCGCCATCCCGTCATGTCTGACATTCGTACGTCCCTACGCATTGCGGAGCGTACCGTCGGTATCAAAACACTATATCGCTCAGAAGAGACCTGATGCATGTCCAGATCATCATGCGACCTGCTATCTCCTCCTGGCGTTCTTCATGATGAAAGCACCCACCACGCCAGCCGCGATGCCCACGCCACTCAATATCGCAACTCCCATCAACCCCTCCTTGGCTACCTTGTCATCGATCAACTGTCGCAGATTTCCCGCCTGCAGATTGCTAGGTTCCCTCTCGATGAGGAGATCGTTGTAGCGTCGTGCCTCGGCAAAGTTGCCGAGCTTGTAGTTTCCGAGGGCGAGGTAGTAGAGGCACTCGCGGCGGCGCTCGGGAGAGAGGCGGAAGATCTCGGAGAGGAGGCGGGTTCCTAGCTGTTGGTCTTCGCGGCGCGTTGATTTCACGAGACCCTGGACGTCAAATCGTTAGTACACGGAATCCCGAGCAGAGTAGGATGTGGCAGCTGCGCTGAACGGAGAGGGGGACTCACCCAGGCGTAGTTGAACTTGGTTTGAATGCCGACCATTTCGCCTTCCTTCTCGTACTGCGCGCGGAGAACGTTGAGCTCATCGTTGTTGAGCGGCCTGAGCTGGTTAGTGAATATCAGAGGGTTGGTTGGTTCCGAGCCTCGACGTACGTCTCCGCGTCAAGCGCATCTGGGACGATTAGCTGGGTTCGAGCCATCCTTGAAACACAAAGGCTTACATGGCAGTTCTGTGACCATCTTCACGGTTTCCTGTTTGGAGTTTCAAAAGAAAGAAGCTTGAGGTAAGGCGCAAGGGCTAGAAGCACTTAGGAAAAAGTGCTGTCGTTCAGGCAGATGTTGGAAGGTTTCAAGGTTGGCAGTCAATCGTCATGTGGCTGAGCCAGGTTTGCTCGCGTGGCGTCATAGAGTGGCGTACCTCGGCTGTGGCGCGTGCAGCGATAAGACGCGATAAGGGGTCTATCGCTGGGGCGACAAGGGTACGATTTGTTGATGTCGGACCAGTGCATGGAATCAGTCCAACCAACGCGCGCAACCACCGAGCAACGACACTACCATATCAAACGCAAATCCTACAAGTCAATTTCGCCTATACCATCTAATTAGAGAAGTCGCATACATCTGTCACAATGTTGCTCTCAGAGGAGCCAGCCACGGTGAGCACCCCTCGCAAACCCGCGGTTCCCTCGCCCTCTAACGCGTCCAGCTCATCCACCACACCATCAAAAACTTCAACATCAACCCGGACAAGCTCGCCATCTCGCGAGTCAACGAGTCACTGTCGACGCTGCAGCAGGCGCGCGACCTGCGGATCCGCGAGGCCGAGCAGTCCCTCAAGAAGCTCTCGCGGCAGCTCAACACGCTCTCCTCGCAGCACGACGACCTCGTGTCCAGCCACTCGTCGACCGACCACGCCAGCAAGATCGCCAGCCTCGACACGCAGAAGTTCAGGACGGCCAAGGCGGCGAGCGACGCCGAGGTTGAGACGGAGCGCCTGGCGCAGCAGGCCGCCGACCTGAACGCCAGGCTCCAGGAGCTGGAGCTGCAGGGCGTGGAGGGCGACGAGGCCGCGCGCAGGAGGGATGCCGTCGACGACGAGGTCCTGCTAAGGCTCAAGGTGTACCGCAGCCTGGGGATCGACATCGAGCGCGACGAGCACGAGGGCGAGTGGGGCAGGGCTGTGGTGCGGAATGACCGCAAGGGCGACGTCCACGTCGTGAACATTGATAAGAAGTTTTCGCGGTACTTTTACGCGAACTACTTCTGGAATACGCTGTGAAGGGTCCACTGGGCCATGACTGGGCTTGCTTTCTAAGGACACAGGAGGGCGTTAGGGTGTTACGACATGATACCATGAGAAATGAAATCTCGTTTTGCTTCTGAGTCAATCAGACTATTAAACATACGCTGCACAAACATCGTGAAAGCTATCATTAGACCCATCATCATAAGTTTCGTTGCTGGCCTTAGCACCTATCGCTTGGCTGCCTTGGGACTGGTATTCCTGCTCAAGGAGAAATACCCTCCGCTGGGCTCGCTGCTCATACCCGTGAAAGCCTTGGGCCCCGTCGGCGTCCTCGCCCTCGAGCTGTTCGGGCTCGTCCTGCCCACCAGCGTGTCCGGCGTCCTGGGACTCCTCCCCTTCATCATCAAGAAGCCGCCCTCGCCGGGCGTCGTCGGGCCGCCGCCGCTGGGCGTGCGGTAGTGATGTCTCTCGACCTTGGGGTTGACCGTCGTCCACAGCTCGTCGTCCTGCTGGCCGCCCACCCTCCAGCCGCCGATGCCTTCGTAGTCCCTCTCAGGGCCGATGCTGGGTATCAAGCCCAGGCCCCTGTCCGAGATGCTGCTCCCGCTGCGGACGGAGATGACGCTCGCCGAGCTCCTCCGCCTCCGACGGTGGGTGGCCTTGCGGCTGGGCGACGTCAGAGACGGCGAAGATGGGGGCCGTTGTAGAGGCCTGACGGCTGGACGCCGGCTGGGGACCAGCGAGAGGAGCATGTCGACGTAGACGACCAGCGCCCGCAGCAGCAGGACCGAGAAGGCGAAGGTGGTGGTCACGGTAGCGAAGACGGCGAGGGGGATGGTGACGAGGAAGAAGGATGGGATTATGAGGGCGTGGATGGGGTTGAGGATGCCCATTGCGATGGCACGGGAGGCGTCGGTGGTGTGGGTGCGTGAGGCTATCCCAGGATCATCGAGGTCATGGCTGAAGCTGGCGCGACGGCGGTGGAGAAGGCCGATTGAAGATGGCAAGAGTCGGCAGCCGATGGGTGAGCGGGTGAGAACGGGTGAGGTGATGGTATTGATCTGATCTGGGTGGCTTGTTTGGTGAGAGGTGAAAGTTGAGAGCTGGTTCGTCGTGGTGTGTGTGTGTGTGTGTGTGTGGCGCGGCGTCTTGATTCACATGTGATGGCGCCCAGCTAACACGAGCTAAACACGAGCGCTGGAGGGGAACAGCCAGCCCGCAGACGTCCGGCATGGCAGTCGTTTGTGCTATTCTGCATGACGGAGTTGCATAAGAAGCGGCCTCATAATGAAATAATGAACAAGGTCATCTTCAAATGCCGATGTTCACTAAGCTGGCAACTATGCTGCGGGCCCATGTGAGAAGGGGCCTCGCCTGTCGCCTGTCTCACACAAGTCCCCCAGTCCTCCACTACCCACTACTGCTGGCCGCCCTCCCAACGCTACGACACGGTCAAACACTGCCATGGACTGAAGCTGCTTAGCATCTCCACTATACAGCGTGGAGATTACCATTTGTAGCTCAAGCATGGCACTCGCCGCTTCGGCCTGGACTATGCTGAATCGCAACGTCTATGAACCAGTCACGGCACAGATCCAACAGCAGCTCCCTAGCGTCTGAGAACGTCCTACGGGCCTACATGAGACCTACCAACCTAATGCCGTAGTCTAACCCGCGCGCCCGGACACGAAGAGATCAAAGGCATAAGTCTCTTGAGATGTTCTCACTGCCTGCGTCACTGTCATGTTTCAGCAGGATACCCCAGATATGCCTGGCCTAAGACCCTTCTTCACTGCTGACTTACACCCGGCGCCACGGAGCCGAGTCTTCGGAGCGGCAAGTGGGCCGCTCCCGCGTGGAACCCCCGAAACCTGGCCCGGGCTGACATCATCGTCGACTTCCCTTCCATGTCCGACGTCTCTTGATCCTTTGTTTTGCACCTCCAACTCATAAAAGCGGCCTTTCTGAAGATTTTGAGCCGCAGGAAACCATGTGCCAGCAAAACCAGCCCACAGACGACAATGACGATGCTCCCGTCCCGACGTCCACCAAGGACGAGCCGTTTCCGTGGCACCTGGGCCTCCACGACGCTCACTGCCACCCCACGGATACCATGTCCTCAGTTGCCTCGATACCCAAGATGCGCACCCGCACGCTGACCATAATGGCTACCCGCTCTCAAGACCAGAAGCTGGTGTCGTCAGTGGCCGAGGAGCACGGCGTCGCCGACGACCTACCGCAGCAGGGACAGCCTTGTAGCGTGATACCGGCGTTCGGGTGGCATCCATGGTTCTCCCACCAGCTCTACGACGACGAGGCTTCAGAAAAGACCTTCAACGCCGCTCTTGACGCGTTCGAGGCGAAGAAAGCGCACTATCAGTCCGTCCTCCAGCCCCCGCCCCAAGACGCCTCCTTCATCGACTCCCTGCCCTCGCCCACGCCCTTGTCGGCATTTACCTCCCAAACCAGCTCCCTCCTCGGCCGGCACCCACACGCAATGATCGGCGAGGTCGGTCTCGACAAGGCCTTCCGCCTTCCTCAGCCGTGGCACCCGGAGGAAGCTTCCCAGCGGGACGAGGGGTTGACCGCCGGCGGGCGGGAGGGGAGACTGCTGAGCCCTCACCGCGTCAGGATGGAGCATCAACGGGTCGTTCTGGACAGGCAGCTCAGGCTGGCGGGACGCATGGGCAGGGCGGTGAGCGTCCACGGGGTTCAGGCCCACGGCGTTCTATACGAGAGCTTGAGGGAGACGTGGCGCGGCCACGAGCGCGAGGTCCTCAGCAAGCGCCAGCGGAAGCAGATCGCCCCCGGCGCTGACGTTGACGCTGAGCACTCGGACGCGGACGAGACCTCCTCGCAACCGCCTTCCAGGCCCGCGCCGGAGCCGAAGCCCTACCCTCCCCGCATCTGCCTGCATTCCTTCTCCGGCGCGCCAGAGGTGCTGAGGCAGTACCTCGACCCGGCGATCCCCTGCGCCATCTTCTTCTCCTTCTCGGCGGCCGTCAACCTGTCCACGGCGGCGGGGCGGACGAGGCTGACGGAGGTGCTGGCCGCGGTTCCGAGGGACAGGGTCCTGGTGGAGAGCGACCTGCACAGGGCCGGGGAGCAGATGGACGCGGCGATGGAGGAGATTGTCAGGGTCGTCTGCGAGGGAGTTGGCTGGGGCCTCGAGGAGGGTGTGAGGGAGTTGGGAAGGAATTACAGGAGATTCGCCCTGGGAGGGTGAAGGCTGTTTGTGCAACTCCGCTCGGTTCTCGTGGAGTAGCGCATCTGAACCAACCTAGGGGCTGAGGGTGCTCTATGGTAACGCTGGTCGATAAGCGCTTCAGCAGCAAGCGGCATGTGATCGGGGAAGAAATCCAATTGTGTAGCTCATATGTGCGTCCTACGCTTCGCTGTACGAAAAATACCGAGACGCCTGCCTATATCCATCATTAGAGAGGTTCCCACCTCTCGACCTGAGACCCCAAACACCGTTTCCCGAGAATTATTACGCTTATCCAGAAAGAAGTAAATGCCGTAGACCATTATCATCAGTCCTTATTACCGTACCCCAACCGATCACTCGAGCTCTGTCCACCCTCCACCTCGCCGACTCTCGTATACCGGAAGCCGTCAGCTACCACTCCGCTCTCAGCCCTGTCGGTCTCATATGTGGGTGGCGGGACTTCTGCGCTCTCGGGCTGGCGGGACTGCTCCGCCACCTGGCGATTCCTCCCCTCCTCGGCGGCGATCATGCTCTCCACCATGTCGGCCGCCGCTCTGAAGCCAGCAATGTCCTGCTCCATCGACGGCTCCTCCTCCTGCTCTTCCGTCTGCTCGCGTCGGAGGTCCCTCCCCTGCGGCGCTTCGGTGGTCTTCTCGTTAAAGGAGATGAGACCGCAGAAGAGACCGCTCAAGACGCCCTGGAAGGCGGCTCGTCGGTTCGCCAACCGGGCCATGCGCTCCTCGTGGGCCTCGCGGCGGTGGACGGGCAGCCGTTGGACGTCGGGCCCGGGCCGTGCCCTGAAAACCAGGACCGAGACGGCCGTGAAGAGCACGAAAGCCGTGCCAGCCAGGAACAGCGTTAAGAGAAGATCCTCCTCTTGCGGCGGCAGGGCTGTGAGGAACAGACCGGTAGGTGTGGCGGTGGGCGCCTCCAGGGACATAGAGGTCGGCCGTTCCTCGGCGACAATGGGCTTCATCTTCTGGCTCGGGGCGTTCATGATGAGCACCGTCTCTTCTGGCTCGTCGGTCGGGGAGGTGACGAGGGGCTTCTGCTTCTTGTGCTGCTTGCCGAGGATTTCGTCGACCAATCGTCCGGCTTGGGCGTCGATCTTCTTGAACTCCTCGATTGTCATGCCCTCCTTCACCTGCGCCATCAGGCATTCTAGGTCGGAACACTCCTCCTCAGCAGCGTCGGACCCCTCCACGTCGGGCTGCTGCTCTTCCACGGGACCAGAAACGACCTCCTCGGCCGACGACACCTTCAGGGGAATGTTCACCACCCAGGAGTCGACCTGCTCGCTGGTCGGGCTGTCCAGCATCTCGGGATGCCACTCCACGAGCGCATCGGCGTCGCCGTGCGTCTTGGCGAAGAACCACGTCTTGGTGTCGGGGAATTGACGTCCGGCAGAGTGATACGAGATGTAGGGGCCGCCCTGGAAGTAGTTCACGTCGAAGCCGAGATTCCTGTAGGAGACGTCGACGCCGTCGACGGACTCGATCTTGAAGTAGACGAAAACCCCTGGCTTCATCCACCGCTCCAGCTCGGGGTCGTACATGTCCTCGTGGTCGGGCTCCACGCAGCCGACGCTGAAGCTGGCTTCGAGGACGGGGCCCGAGGGAAGGGTGAAGTGGTCGCGGAATACGAGGCTAGGGAAGTCGGGACTGAAGGTGTCGTGGGCGGTGGGGTGACGCTGGAGGTTGGCAAGGTGGCTGTTGTGGAGGGAGCTGTCGGCGAGGAAGATGGTGTCCACGGGCTGGCAGAGCTGTTCGTGGTCAGAGTTGAGAACGTCGAGGCGCAGGGTGTGGACGTCTGGCTTGTCTTCGAGGCCGAGGTCGACGGCGAAGAAGAAGGCAGAGTTGTCAAGACCTGTTGAGTGAATCAGCATAAGCTTGCTTGGTTGGAACAAAATGGCACATACTCTGAAGCTCCTCGACGGTAGGACCGCCCTCGAATGGCTGGTCACCATCGTACCCATAGAACGTAGCCTCCATAGTCTCACCGTCTGGCTGACCCCAGGCCCCGGTCCTCAGCCACTGCAGCTCCTCCTCCGCCTCCCGTACCACATCCGTCTCCCACGGGACGACCCAGTCAGCCTCGCCGCCAAAATGCGTGACCAAGTCCACAACGCGCTCCGTCACGCCGGCCGCCTGGTAGACATCCGCGAAGTGCCACCTCACGTAATCCCCGCCCTGGGCGAAGTTGGCCTCGAAGCCGGCGTGGACGTCCTCTCCGTCGACCTTGAGGATGTCGAGCACGAGCCACACCCCGGGCCTCATGCGGGCGAACTGATCTTCTTGCACGGGGGAGACATTTACTGGGGAGAACTGGAGCTGACCGTCTTGGTCGAGCGACACGCATGAAATGGTCCACAGGGCCTCCAGGGTAGAGCCCGAGGGCAGGGTGAGGGGTCCGCGGCCGAGGTGAGATGAGCCGAGGGGGAGGGGCTGGTTGTTAATTGATAATGTGGCCAGGTCGCAAATGTCGTCCGTGTTCTCGACATCGAGACGGATCGTCTGAGGCTCTGCCCGGCCCAGATCTAATGTGAAGAAGGCGGCTGCGTGGTCGAGATCTGGAGTGAGAGGTCAACGTCTGCCTGCCTGAGGGGGGTCCTGTTGCTGCGGTGAGAACATACCCTCAAACTCAGTGTAAGCGGGCACATCGGCGCAGACCTCTGTCGCGCACAGGGCCAGCGCCGTGGCAGCAGCAGCAGCGCGTCTAACGAAGCCGCGCATTGTGCTGGTCCCCGTTGTCGTCGTCGTCGTCGCGTGCCGTGCTCAAGCGTCGCCTCGGGGTCGTGCCAGGCTGCCGTCGTCGTTTGGGGGGGGGGGGGGGTGGTCACGGTCCAGGCACGTTTTCTCGTCGGGGCGACAGGCCTCGTGAAGTCGTCGCAAAGGCCTGAGGCTACGATGGCGGGAAATGGGGCTTGAGGAGGGGAGTGGAAGAGGAAGAGGGAAGAAAAAGCGCTGCCTGGATCCAGGTCGAGAATCGAGGAGGCTCAGCCCGAGCCGTCTGACGGGCGCGGGATGCGGGAGTCGAGGCTGAGCGGACGCGGAGCCAAGCCAGCCAAGGCAGCCAAGACTAAGCCCAAGCCGTGAGGTGAGGGTGAAGCTGCCGGGGATGGGGGGATCGCTTGGCGTGGCAGCGGTGTCAGACGGGCAGCGCAGCAATCTCGCGTATCAGACAATAAAAGGCATACACGACAAGTGAGAATTGAGTGCTTTGTCTGCAATTGTACGAAATGGTTAGTACGAGTTAATCTTTCACCCAGCGCCGTGCTCTGCTTTCTTTCTTTTTTTCTTTTTTCGCATCCGGTGCCGTCCAGCAGCGTCTTCAGAGGGTCGAGGCCACCCGCAAGCGGCAACTAAGACAGTCTGGCTTGGCGCTTGGCGCTGCCCGTATCCGTACTTGGCCGCAGACGCTTCCAGGCCTCCAGGCTTGCTGGCTTGCTGGTTTCCTGGCTTCCTCCTGGCTTACAGCCTGGACCGTCAACCAATAAGCACCGCCGTGCGTCGTAAAGCTGACGAGTTTGGCAGCGACACCTCTGAGTTGCTCGTCTACGACGTCCTCGACGTTGACGTGGAGGCCTTTAGGCAGCACGTTTTCTACTGCTAGCGGCGTCAATCCGGTTGGCCAATGCCGATGGTAGGTGATGTGGCCTCTGTAGGGCTGCTTCGGCTGGTTCCCGTTTGGGAAGAACTTCCTGCACCGTGTAGATCTGGTCTGTTTGTCTGCATCTGACCTCGTCATTTCTATCTATGCGTACTCCGTATCTGCTGCAAAGCTTGTGAATCTATCAACGCGCAGTGCCGTTGCCCTTGCCAAAATCCCAGGTCAGCAACGCAACGCTCCATTGAGGCAGCGTAAATCCGAATCCGTCGTTGCCGGCCCTGACCGTCAACTCCTCCGTTACCACCACATTTTCCTCGCCAAAGTAGTTCTGCGAAAACGCGTCCGGCGCCGTCAGCACCGTCAACATGGCCTCATCGCCGCTCCGCACGCCGGGGAAGACGACGTGGAACTCCTCGTCCGGCGCTTTGGCTGTCGTGGCTGTGGCGTTGCCTTCGGTCGTGTTGTAGACTGCTCCTTTCCAGATGTACCTGCCCTCGTCCTCGTTCAGCCCTGCGGCCCAGAAGCCCGGGTCGTACTCTTCCGAGTTGTCCACGGGCAGGACGGTGGTGAAGCGCGTGTTGGAGAAGAGCTTGATGACGTGGTAGGACGTCGAGCCGATGGTCGCCGAGGTGTTGGCGTTGAAGGTGATGAGGTTGGGCTGTGACTGTCAGCGTACTTGGATTCGAGCTCGAGGCTTCCGTCACTTACGTTCCACTGGTAGTGGTCGATGTGCTGCAGCAGCGGCGCGAAGGCGCTGCCGTACACCTTGTCGGGGTTGCGCTCCGTGCCCAGCCAGAAGACTGCCTCGGCGACGCTGGCGATCCACCACGGACGAGGACGGTGGTTCGACCAGAGCTCCTCGTTTCCGTTGTCTCGGGCGACGCCGTACTCGCCCACGAGCACCTTGTGGCTGATGTCGTGGTCGTCCCAGAGCGTAAAGTTGCGCACCGCCCCATCTGGGTTCTAAACGCATGTCAGGGGCGCATCAGAGACTGCAGTGGAGGACAAAACTTACGCCGTAGTCGTGGTAATCCAGGGAGGCACCTTCAGGGATAGGGTCAAGCTCGACCGTCGACGAGAAAATGGTCAGGTCGGGGTACGCTTCCTGGATGGCGTCGAAGAACATGCGGAACCGGTACGCGTTGTACGAGTCGAGGCCGTCCGAGAAGTGATCCTCGTTGCCGACACCGACAAAGTTGAGCTCGAACGGCTCCTCGTAGCCCAGCTCGGCTCGTTTGGCGCCGTACTCGGTGGAAGCGTCCCCCGTGAGGAATTCAATCTCATGGAGGGCATCTTGGATGTAGATATCCAGCTCGTCTTCGGGGGTGACGATGCCTTCTAGATAGAGGCCGGCCCAGACGATTAGGATGGGCTCGACTTCCAGGTCCTCGCACCACTGTACTCATATCAATCCCCCATTCAAGACTCGGCGTAAGCGCGCCACTTACATGCATGTACTCAATCAGGCCCAGGCCGTCGGTATTGAAGTAGTTCCAAGCACCACTCCGACCCGGCCTGTCCTCCAGGTCACCAAGCGTCTCATTCCACCTCCAGCGGCTGTTGTCCCAGTGGCCCTGGAGGTTGTTGCCGCCAGGGATGCGCAGGAAGCTTGGGTTCAGGTCCTTAATGGCTTCCATGAGATCCTTGCGCATGCCGTTCGGCCGGTCATTGTAGGTCGGCGGGAAGAGGCTGATGAGGTTAAAGTTCAGTACCTGTTCCGTGCTCTCAGGCTCAAAGGTCAGGGTGAACTGGTTCTCGTGACCCCACGCCTGCTCCGGCACAATCTCAAACTCGTGCTTCGTCCACTCGCCCTCCTTGCTCCGGCTCTCGATCTCCACGCCCGCCCGCTCGGTGCCCCTGGCAGCGTCGCGGAGGGAGGCGGTGAAGTTGCCGCTGTAGTCGCCCCGGACGTAGAACGAGCCCTTGTACGTCTGCGGCAGGACGTCGATGCCCCAGTACCCGGGGTTGGCGAGGCCTACCTCGATGTTCTTCTCCATGACCGTGGCGCGCACGGAGACGGACGTGGGTAGAGAGGGAGACACAGGCTCGGAGTCGTTGGACAGGGAGAGGGTTGCGACTCCGTAGGGCGTCCAGGGGTGCAGCGTGGACGGCATGAACTCGTCGCCCTGAAAGGCGCGGTTTTGGATGAGCTCCGCATAGCTGTCCAGTGTGAGCAGGTGTTATTAAAGAAGCGGGAAGGGCAAACTCACATGCCACCGTCACCCGAATGGCTGATGTCCTCGAACATCAAGCCGTAGGTCAGCGGCGAGGCCTCCTTGCCTCCATCCTCCTGAACGCGAATCGTAACCGCAGCAGCCGTAGCCACCAGGCCAAAGAAGCTTCCAGTCCTCATCTTGCAGACACGATCGATCTGATTATGGACTTAATGGAGCACGGAGCGAGGCCGCTGGGAAGAAGCTGGGAGGCGTCTCGACACTTATACCCCCCTCCAGCACCGTCGATCCTTCGACCCTGGAGACAAGTCCGAGAAACAAGCTTAAACCCCTCACAATGGCTCCAATCTTCGGCAATTGTCCCTAGCCACCGCTGTAGCTCCCCCGGATTCCGAGCATCGTGGGCGGTGTCAGTGTCGTCACTCACGACTACCGACGGCCAGATCATGCAGATCGTCCCCGCGATCCCAGCTTGGCGGGCGAGAGGCTCCATCGCTGGTTCAACCGCCCCAATTGGATAGTCGGAGGCAATGCACAGGGTGCCACCGGGGTTCCTTCTGACAACTGGGGAACCTGGGATTGACCCGGTGTCAGTTGCACCGAGGGGGACGTGGAGTTTGAAGAGGGTAAGGTTGTCCGGAGAGCTCAAGAATTGGAGATGGAACCCGTCGGTGGTTTGGCTTCCTCCGCACGCATAGACTCGGCCGACTTATGAGCGAAATCATCCTCATTGAACTTACAGTCATTCAAAAGCCTTTTATCCTAGGCTATTCTTCCTCTTTGTCTTCCTCTTTGTCTTTCAATGATGTTGGATTGCGAGTTTGAGACTGGCCATATGAATGTCCGCGCGCTAGTCGGCAATGGATAGTGAGCCCCAATACGACTTGTCTTTCCCAGCAAGCATTTGCCATTCATATTAGAGCTTCGATGCACGTCTGAACTGTACTCTGAATGACTTATGAATAGTACGGGTGAATTCGTGTCAGGAAGTCGGTAGTGTCATTCGGAACAGTAAATTCCTTCAAAGCCCATGGCCTTGTCTCATCTCAGAGTCAACATAGAGACAACGGGACACACGTAGGCAAAGATCCCAACACAACGGCTGAGTATAAGGTATATAGAGGAATCTCCAAAGCCGCCTAGATATGGATATAAGTAGTTGCAGAGACTCAGGAGAGCTTGCATCAGTGACGAGCTCATGCGAGGACGGACCAATGTCCCTGCCTTGACCTCCTATGTCAAGAACTCGGTCAAGACCTGGACCCTCGTCCTCGCAATCTCAGACTCAGTGCCCATGATTTCCATGATTTCTATCATCTTTGCTGCGACACGTCAGCACATTGCATTCCATATACAGGCGCACCTCATCCGGACTACGACCAGGTTTCGCGCACGAGGAAGGGGGACGTGGAAACTGTGGGAGCCGGCACGTGTAGCAGTACAGGGGGCAACTCACCAATATCACTTCTCGCCCTCGCGTACAGCGGATCCCTCCCCACGCTCTCGCCGCCCTCCTGACCCTCGACCTCCCTCAGCACGTTCCCGATGCACAGCGCCTCCAGGAAGGCCCGGTGGTTGAAGACCCACCACACGCGCGCCTCGCCCTCAAGGAGCCGGAACAGCATGAAGAAGCTGTTGATGGCGTCGTGCGCCGCCTCGATCGTGCCGCGGTAGTTGACCGGCACGTCCGGGCTCTCGCTCGCGTGCACGAGCATGAGGTTGTGGAAGTAGTTCGAGGTCAGGAACAGCGTCTGCCGGACGACGCGCTTGTTCGTCTGCGCGAGCGCCGTCAGGGATTCCGAGTCCCACGAGCGGAAGACGTCGGGGAAGGACCGGTAGACGGTGCGGAAGTCGGACACGAGCTTTGCTTTGTTGCGGTGCGTGCTGCAGATGGGCACGTCCAAGCTCCGCGGTGAGCAGATGGTCTCCTGCACCAGGTTGGCCAGGGTCCACGAGGCACGGATGTAGGCCGTGTCCGTGGGATCTGAGTTTGCAATCGAGGAATCGGCGTCCAGCAAGTCGTCGACCGAGACGTCGGTATGAGTCGCTGATGGCGGCAGGGACAGGAGAACAGTCAGGAAGGTATCTTGCAACAACACAGCCTGCCATAATTTCCGACGCTGTTGTTTCTCAAAGGGGTTGGCGTCAGGAGTCACTTGGCCGCGAAGTCAGCATCATCTTCGCAATAGAGCGCAGCAAAATTCGAACAGAGAAGGGCCCTTACCGATATTTGGATCCCGATGCAAACCCATTGCATAGGCCTGCCGTATCAATATGCCCGCAAACGCCCATCCGTCACTGGCATGGTTGTCGTTGATCAAGAAGTACGTCATGAGCACCATCGCTTGGATGCTCTTGATGCTCGCGGCGCTCAGATACGAAAACATTCTTAGGGCCTGGTTGCTGGCCGAGGCGTAGAACTCGGCGGTGCTCTTCTTCTGCGCATCGGCGCCTTGCGCGGGGGCCACAAACTGCGTTCCGAGGGCCAGCATGACGAAGATCAAGGCGATGAAGGATGCGTCTGTAGAGTTCTTCTCCTCTGCGCTGGAAGCCCAGAAGTGCGCGTAGTCCGCGTAGAAGGTCTGTCGGTGAATCATGGGATACACGGGGTCGACGCATTCAAAGTACGTCTGTATCAGGATGTCGGCCTGGATCTTGTCCGGCAGGACGGCCACGACCTCGGGCAGCCCGCCCTCACACGTCCAGTAGTTGGCAAAGGGGTGCTCGGACCCGATGCCAAAGACGTTGCTAGACTTGGGGACGGAGTAGGGGACGTTGCTGAGGAGGCCGATGGAGAGCGCCACAGCGCCGCGGGAGGAGACATCTCGGTCTGCGCCCCGGTCCGCGATGTTGGGGATGGGCGAGTCGCTGGCCGAGGGGGCTTTTCTCTTTGGGGGTTTGGTCATGCGACGACCGTTGGTAGCGGATCGCGCCGTGTCCCTTGGCCGTTAGCGACGACGCCAGTGCGTGAGACGGGGGGGAAGACGCACTCTATGAGACTGGCGACCTGCGAATACACGCACTCTGTCTGTCGCTTGATGCCTGTTCAGGGTTCAGCGTTTGTTGGTAGAAGAAAGGGGCAAAGCGGGTGTGACACTTACAAGCCAGGCAATGTGGGCGACCACGGTCACACTAAAGACAGGGTCAACAAAACCCGAACGAGGGTTTATTCCAATCACGATCCATCACTCACCTTGGTCTTGCGCTCGACGCATTCGTGGCATGACAGCGTCGGCTTGTTCCTCTTCTGCCGCTTCTTCTCACTCGCCTCACCATTCATCTCATCGCGCCTCGTTTCCGCCTTGGAGGTGGCGGGACTGGAGTACTCCTGCTGAGCCTGGTGATCAGGATACGACGAATACCTCGAGCCCGCGTGCGCATACCCAGGGGCGCCCTGCGCATGCGCATTCGCTGGCGGACCGGGCGGCGAAGGGAACGACCCAGCGGTGGTGGCGGACGTGGGCGTCAAGGCGGCCGTGCCCGATGCCGGACCGCCGTAGTAGGCATGGCTGTGATGCGGCGGCGGCGGCGGAGGCTGAGGATACGAGGGACGGTTGGCGTCCATCCCGAGACGTGACATGCCGAGATGCCTTGCTGCTACCACCATACACAAGCAAACGCTACTTGCCTAGTGCTGGTACTGCACCAGTGCACTCCGTACCGTACCGCACGGGGTCGACGCTCCAGACCTCGGTGAGGGTGGCCAAGACCGGGAATAACGAGGTCGCGCGACTGGGCGCCGGCGCAGATCACGGAGGCGGCGACGCGTGCAGACGGTGGCCGGAGCCCGGAGGTTGCGGGAGACCGGGTCTGGGAATAAGAGAGGCCCGGATGGACAGGACGCACGTCGGGGACTCGAGGGGCGCGAACCAGATCAATTCAACGGATGGAAATAAGAGGGAAAAGGAAAAAGAAGAGGGCGGACATGTACCGATGCCAATGGCAATACGATGGGTGGAGGGGAAAGACTGGACCCCCGGTCTCCAGGCTTGGGGTAGAGGCTCGGGGTCAGATGGCCCAGAATGCAATCTGCCGACCGAGTCCAGGCAACTTAATTCAGACTAGTCTAGTCTGCGTGTGTGCTGCGGGGGATGAAGAGCGAGGAGCTCCATTGTGCAGAGCGAAGCAAGAAGCTCAAAGAACGCGGTGCGGTCCAGAGCACTGAGCATAGCCGTCCGAGTCATGTTGGTTGCGAAGACCAAGTGCCGTTCCTGTTGACCTCGACGAAGCCGGCAGCCGTCCGATCCGCCGCTTCCGTACTTACCGGAGTCCATGTCGGAACCGAAAACCACCACATCCGACCCAGTCTTCCCTTTCTCGTACCCATCGTATAGGAGAACGAGGGAAAACCAAACAAGTACGAGGCTTTAAGTTGCATTTAGGCTTGCATGAGCAGGTGAAGAGCAGGACGTGACGCGGGAGCTGTCATCGACCAGCACAGGGTAGGTCAATGCTGCTCCCGACGTGGTGCAAGTCGGGAGACGAAACATTCGAGAAGCCCGGGGTGATCCGGTAATTAATGCAGCCGACATCCCTCATGACGAGCATCACCCACCAATGCATCAGATCCCTGCGCTGCGTAGAGATGGCGAGTCTGCGGACATGTTTTTGTCTGTCGTTGAAAGCCATCCGCGTCATGAATCATCAAACGCGATGACCTCAACGATGATGCGACGCACTCAGCGGGGCAATTCCTGAGTCTCACCTTGACTTCACTCACCTCGCATCGCTGAACCTCCTTCGTCCAGCTTCACGCCCCAACTCATCCATGTCCTCCTCCTCCTCCCCGGATTCCATGAAGACCGGATCCACCATCCTCAACCGAACCGCGCAGCTCACCCGCCATCTTTCCTCGGCAGCCATGGCCACGACCTCTCAGTCCGCCGCCCCGTGGCGCGCTGCCTTCCTGCAGCACCTGGGCTCCATGTCCGAGCAGTCCTTCACCCTCTCGACGCTGCACCCGATCGCGACCACGCCGCCTCAGGACTCGGAGAGCTTTGTTCCTCCCGTCTGCCCGCGCGCGCGCACCGTCATCTACCGCGGCATGTGGGCTGACATGCCCGTCAACTCCAAGAACCCGGCGGAGCTGAATCCCAAAAAGTTTGAGAGCGATCTTCTCACTTTGACGAGCGATGCGCGCATGGAAAAGGTACCGGAGATGCTTGCGAGTTTCGGCAGCGGTGGCGTGGGTCAGAGCAAGGAAGCCCAGAGTGGCAGAGGTGGACCGGTCGAGGCCGTCTTCTGGATGAACGAGGTCAAGACGCAGTGGCGGATAAGAGGCCATTCCTACATCATCGGGCCCGATATCGACTCCTCTGCCCACTCGTCCGTGAGAGAGGCTCTGAAGCAGCACATGCGACCCACGAGCCAGGATGCATCCAGCACCAAGACCGAGAACGTACCCCAAGACGCCTCCTTTTCCTTCTCCCGCGAGCTCACGGCGCACTTTGGCAATCTGTCTCCCGGAATGCGCGGGTCCTTCAAGAACCCGCCCCCGGGGACGCCTCTCTCGCAGAAGCCGGGCGAGGGCGAGGGGCTGGGCCAGAAGGTCCAAGGCGTCGACGACGAGGTCGCCAGGAGGAACTTCCGGGTCGTGGTGGTTGTGCCGGAGGAGGTTGACCAGGTCGACCTGAGTGATCCGTCAGAAGGCAAGCGGTGGAACTACAAGGTGGTCGGTGACAACGAGGGGGGAAGGATGGGGGCTTGGAAGGTTACGGAAATGTGGCCGTGAAAAGGGGTTGACGGACCGTCACGAAAAGGGGCTGGTTGACGATAGGGATCGCGGGCTCGACACGCTACTCTGAGCTCCGGGTAGTCTAACTTTCTCAAAGACCACTGTGGAAGAACCTGTGCAGAAACGCTCAAAACGTCTTATGAAGCACGTTCCCGCCGAAATTGTCGTCGCCGTCTTCCTTGCTAGGCCAGTCGCCTCACTGTGACACGGCACACCGGACTTGCAGGAGAAGGGTTCGTCACTTCCCCAGCGCTCATCATCCCGAGTGCAAACCTTCCAGCAAAGTCCCCCATCGAAGTTAAGCTCACCCATGACAGAACGCCACGCAGTGCCATCGCATCTTCAGACATGTCAAGCATCCGATCGAGAGCCCGCATGAAACAGCACAGTGCATCTGCCACGGGCCTTAGCAGGCCAGGCCGCGTTGCAGTTAAAAAATTAAGCGCGCGCGCAGCCTCCCGTGTCGTACGCGTCCCCGTTCCCGTGCCGTCTGTGTAACCCCCGTCGAATCACAGGGAACAGCCCGAACGGCCCCCGCCATCGGACGCTACGAAACCAGAAGCTGTCGCGAACGCACTGAGACAATACTCTTGCTTCTCGGACGTGCATGGGCTGAGGGATGTGGGTTCCGGAGAGCGAGGGGAGACAGTCTCATTGTTGTCGCGGGTGAAGAGAGATCATGTCTCGTGGAAAACGACCTTCATTCGCGGGACCGGCTCGGCCGCGCAACCAACAGACCACAGTCTGGCGGAGGAGGGTGGACTGAGCTCGCTGGTCGTCGGTGAGGGTCTGAAGAGGTTGGCAGAGTTGGCAGACAGGTTCGCTCGTTGTTTCGTCAATCTGCATCCCCGCCCCTGTGCAGCTTCACACCACCAGCAGCAGCAAATGCTTGCACTGTCCTGATGCGATGCTCCTCCTTCACGGTGCGGCTCTTCAGCCTTCCGCGGCACGAGTAGATGATAGATGGCCGCTAGTGTGTGTTTGACTAGGCGTCCATCGCTGCAGCCACACGCAAGTCAACGGCGTCTCTCTATTCGATAAATAGGTTGTGCAGGCGCTCCTTCAAATTTGCGGAATTTGTCGATCAAACAAAGGGGAACGGGCGCACACATCCTCAACGATAATTCACGGGGGCGCACTATGGGAACGTCGATCTTTGGACGCGAAATGCGACGGGACGTGTGTGTGTGAGTGTGTGCGCGTTGGGGGTGAAGGGGCAGAGGGGCTTCCATGTTCGGGCTTCACACCTCGAATGGTGGTCGCCGAAGCTGCAGCTGGAGCGACGGTGACCATTTCGACTGACGGGATTAGGTTCTGGATGCGTCATGGTGATTGGAGATTGGCGTGCCGTGCCGGGGACTGCCAGCTGCCAGCTGCGACGGTCGTTCCAAGGTCGTTGACCAACAGGTCATCCAGCAGCAGCATCGAGTGTTGGTGCTCTCTGCCTGGCCACCGTGAGGGAATGTACGGCGAGCACCGATGCCACGCTGACATTCAACTGCTCTTTGCGAGCGTGAGATCAGCCTCTTTGCTGGACGTTACGAGCAAACCGTCATTGAAGGCCAGAAGGCCAAGCCGAAGACCCTGAGAAAATCCTCTGCAAGTCACAGACCTGCCCGATCTGGGTGGGGGGGAGTGGCGCACTCCAGCTGCCTCCGCGGCGATACCTTAGCCTGAAGACGCGCACCGGACGGCTAGCCATGTGGTGCGGCCACCCTCTTAGACGCCGCCGTCCGTGCCAGAGCCCCACAATGACCACCTGGGAGCGAGCTCATCGAAATCACGACCGTCAGCATGCAGGCCGGCTTCCCAGGTCTGTGAGCGCTCTGAGATGCAACATGATACGGAGCAATAACGCATTTACGAGATTATATTCACCATAACTCGGCCGAATAGCGGAGGATGCTCCGAATGCAGCAAACATCACCTCGGAGGCTCAATGCCTCACGCCAAAGAACTGGATGTTCCTCCGGGATATCGTCCTAGGATCGGCTGCTGTGTAGATTTCAGAAGACCCCAGCTGCGCCGTGCTCGCTGTTTGAGACCCATCAATCAGGATTGTGCAGCGGGCGCAGCTCGGGGCTGTGTCCACCGGCGGTGAAGCAATTTCAGAAGGCTATAGCACCGCCGTGATATACCGGGCTTGGAGGCGGAGATGATGGAAATCTTGACGAGAGAGCTGAACCGCAGATGACAGCGAATCGACGTTGCCTTCCAGAAGGTTTCTTCGACCGGGGATGTGCGCTGCGTGCTGTTTCCCATTGAAGTGTGACAATGCGAGCTAGAGTTGCACTGCTAGTCGGCCATTGCTCAAGTCCCTGGTCGATGATGGGCTCTCAGCTGTTGTTGTGGGTTGCCGGGAGTCTCGTGAATACGTATGTCCATGTGGAAGACTTGCAGCCTGCGCATTGTCATTCGTGCATCTGTTGAGACGGACACCAGCTGCTAGCTTGCAGCGGTGATTTTCTCGTCGCTGCGTACCTACTTTTGACAGCTAACGGTAGCCCGCGAAGACTCGTCACCTCGGAATGATCGTGGTGGCTCATCTCGAAGGCCAGCATCCTCGCCGTCGCATTGCTGCTGTGTCTTCGTGACGATTACTTCAATTGCTCAGCTGACCTTGTGCCATGTTTGATGAAACAGACAACAGGCTTCCACGCCCTTGTCCAATGAATGCCATGTCCCAGGTCGATCGCACATTTGCACATCGTGTCGCGGAAGAACAGGACGAGGCCGCATGATGACAGCATCAAGACCGTCGCGGCAGATGCGTCTTGCATACTGTGTTGTGAGGTCCGCAGCTGTCAGCACGTGCCAAGAACCCAATCTGGAGGCCGGGCCTGCTGAGCTCAACGCCGTCTTCGCTTTCCTCTCCGAGAGGGACTGGAGCAGTTGTCGGGAGTGCTGGACTTGCGCAGCTTGAGAAATTACCATGGCTAGTCGGAGGCCCCATGAGGCCTATGGATAGCGGACGAGCTCAATCCTGAGCCTGATTGACGTACCGGATCTTCAGATAATAGGTACTAATTTCGAACTTGCCGGGGCCAGCCCACATTACTTAGCCGAGCTAGGGCTCTACGCGACATCATCTCGCAAGAACACGGCGTTGTAGACAACGGCCACAGCCAACGTGGCAGAAAGCCAGACATGATCAGGCCTGAAGTTCTACGGTGGAGTGTTGGCTCGTACTGTGCCCCAGCCTCCATTATAGCGTAACTCGTGTTGGCATGATGCTGCCAGACGGGCTCTGGCGGATCAGGTGACGATCTATCCACGCCAGCCGACGAAGCAAATTGCGGAGGTAAAGAGTTCCGTCTATGCACGAAACCAGCCATTTTCTTTAGCAAACAAGCGAGACATGCGCGTGCGCCAGTTCGCCGCACATGCAGCTGCCAATGGGCTGATTTGATTGCTGGAGAAGAAGCGGTGTCGAAAACTCGAGCTCCCCCGCCATGCGCGACGAGCTGCAGGTCGATCACCAGGGATGCCGGGGGCTTCTAGGTGTGAATCAGAGAGGGAGCAAACATACGGTCTTTCAAATGAACAATTGCCTCTTGGGCTCTAGCATAGCCCAAGAAGCCGTGGCAGGAAGTTGGTGAAGGACACTCCTCGGCCATCTGTCGTTGATGGCCAACAACGAGCTTCGTCGGGCAAGACTGCCGCCGAATTTCGGTTTCAGGTGCCCTCCCGGCGTGGTTGCCCGTGTTATCGCTTCCGGGGCCCGGATCACCAGTGTTCTGAAGGAGCGTAAGCCAGCGCCAGTGCGTCTCTACCGACCGGGCAGTATAGCATGCTTGTCGTTGCTGGCCGTTGGGAATCCAGCCAAGCGTGGCGGCTGCCGCGAACCAAGATTGCTGTCCGGGCGGAACCGGCACTAACTGGATGCCGCCGGGCGGATCGCGGCATGCTCAGATATAGTGCTGTGTTGGTTTGGGACCAGGAGCGCAGTCGGGCGAAGGTAGTCGGCGAAGACAGGAGGAATTCCGTGATTAGTTGAAGCGCGTTCCAGGGCCACCCCCAAGCCCCTCCATGGCTGAGACGCCACGTGAGGCGGGATGGACGAAGAGGTGATGATCCGTACAAGAGTCATAGGGAATGACCGCAAATATTCGGATTCTGCTGAGGGTTGAGGACCGCTCGCCAAAGTGGAATGAAGTGTGCCCGAAGATCATCGTGGTCTGGAGGGGAAAGAGGTAACAGCGGGTGCGTGCAAGTTGTCCGTGTGAGGGCTTTGCGCGCCCTGTACGCTGGAAATGCAAACGTGCCATAAATACCTTACTAGCACTGGAAAATCCTAGGGTCAGTTCAAGGAAACCAGGGCAAGGAGAGGGCCGCTGGAAATATTGGCGTGCCTTGATGGCGAAGAAAATCCTCGATTCGATGTTGTCCCTTTTCCATCTCTCCCGCGTCCTCCCCTTCATGTGACGCTGCTCCACCGTGGATGAGCGCCTATGCGCTGTACAGTCTCCGGGACAGTGCAGGGATTCTGGATACCCCGGCGTATCCACTGCACTGCATTCCCTGCCGGCTCGATCCTCAGAGGCATGGGACGGCCGTCCTTCAGCAGAAGCATGCGGGCGGAGTTCCAACTGAACTGAGCTGCTCGTTCCAGGTTGGCAGCGCACAAATAAACCTCCCGCCTGCTCACCTCCTCTTTTCTTCGATTCCTCCTCTCCTGTGCTCTCTCTCCTGCATATGCGTATATACGACGCTACCCTACGAGCACGTTACTGACCCTGGTTGTCGCCGGCATTGAAACGTCCTTCGACCGCCATCCCAGCTGCCCCCGTTTAGCGTCGCTTCAGCCCGTGGATCTTTACTCGGCCTGTCCAACCGACGGCATTGGCTTAATCAGGGCCGCGCCCATCGCTTCCAACCCCCCGCCCTCTCGAACCCCTCGACCTTATTTGTACGACCCAGGCTCTCTTCTAGCAAGACCTCGCGACATTCCCTGGCGGAATTGGCACGACCAATCCTCGTTGATCTGCCTAGGGAACCTCATCAGGTCATTCGGACCGTCAGATTCCCGCCACCACCAAGCTGTTCCAGCGCGAACATGATCTGCACCTAACGTAGCGTCGTCAATCTCCCTTGCGTCCGCCCCGAGCTTAATTGCAATCGAGCTACATCCTGCCTTTGCTTGTGCAGCCACAACTGAGCTCTCGCCGGACCATCCGACTTCCCGACCATTCTGTCTGCCTTTCGCTGGCTCAGGCACACGATCGCCCAGCTCTGTCTTCCTACAGGCGCAAGAAAGCACGACACGAGCCGCCTCCACGATACTGTTTGAATTGACCAGCACGTCGGGTGTCGCTGCATCTGGCGTGCCCCGAAATCCTCCAAAACGGCGTCGCCACCAGACTCGGATTGCAGAGAGATGGCGATGGATGCGTTGAAAAACCTCACCAACAATATTCCGGGGTGGCTGTTGCGCCTGGATGAGCTGAGCAGCCAGGTCGACAAACGCCAGGCCGAGCTGGCCGCCATCGCGGCAGCCGAGCCACACAATGGATCGGAAACGAAGTCGCTGCGCAACAAGGGCTCGCAAGAATCCTTGAAACCCCAGGATGACGGTCCTTCCAACATCCCTCCGCCTCTCGAGCCCGAACCCGAGAGCCCAGCGCAAGCAGAGAACACGACCTCACAACCCGCACCACCGCGAACACCACCGCAAGACATGCAGAAGCCGCGAACGCCAACAAGTCCGGGGGCTGGAGGCATTGCAGCGGCACACAGGGTGCCGCCGGCTGCTCACGCGAGAGCAAAGTCACAGGTCAAGAAGAGGGTCCGATCACCCTCGATGATGTCCGCAGAGAACGCACCTCAGGCGTTCCGAACGAGGACCATGATAATCGTATACTACGACAGCTACGTGCAAGGCTTCTTCGACGATCTCGTACGGTTCATCTCGTCAAGCAGGAACTTGATGAGAAAGGCAAAAATGGCTGCAAAGGTCGCTCAGATCAAGAAAATGGCTGAGGCGGACGTGACGAGGGGCGACGGCGAGGCCGATTCGGACAACCCTCTACCGACCATGCGTTACATGAGCTCGCGGAGAATGGGTCCCATGGGCGGCCTAGGTAGGCCAGGCTTTGGCCCCCCGGGCCCCAACGATAAACCTGATGTCTACGATGACCTCGATCAGGGGCTTGACGTGGTCCAAAGCACTTGCGAGCACGGCGCTCACCAGTTCTTGAGGGATGCCGACTGCAACGACGAGATCGAGAAAATCAAACATAAGATGCGTACTGTGCTGGACTCGGCGCGCAAGGAAATCGAGCGCGTACAGCGCGAGGATCCAGAGCTCGCCAAGGAGACCGGCGAGCTCAACAGGCCGCGTGCTTGTCGGCCGATTAGTATTCGCCGCGAGCTCACCTCGTCTCAGAAAGACTTGAACTCCTTGGCGAAGGAAGATTCGGGTAAGCTTGAACCGGCCCGTTCAGCGCGCTCTAAGAGCTCCTTTATCGAGCCAGCGACGAGCGCACTCGAGGTCGACAACAACGAGGATGACGACGACGAGGGCATCGACATCGACGCTCAGCTGTCGAAGATCCAGTACAGATCAACACGGGGTATGCGACAACCCCGTCAATATGTTCCCAGGAACGGGGCATGATTGGATCCTGGTCATAGCGATATACTGAGCGTTCTGTGGTTTTGCATGTGGCTGGAAGCCATTGGCGTTTTGGGTGCACCGGGGCGGTCTAGCTATGGGTATTTCTTTTGGCATTTGGCTAGCGTTGTAAAATTCGTATCCTTCAGAATCCGTTTTTGGGCATAGGCGAGAGGATTATGTCTGGAAGCAGGTCCTAAGAGGTTGGCGACCATATTGTCAGCATCATGACAGCAATGCTCTTCCTCGCCCTTTTGGCATCACCCTATCTATAGAGATGATTGAATGACGAACGGATTAAAATAATACTACTTATACCAACGATAATAAGTCGCTACCTTGATTAAAGAAAGAAGCAATGCGTTCACTCAGTCAGTACGGATTACCTCGCTGGCAGTGAAGGGGCGGGAGCCGTCACGACTCGTGGGACAAATGTGGGGCGACTTGTCGCGAAACCCAGATGACGTTCCGCGGCTCGAACCGCCCAGTACAGCAGATACCATATAGTAGTAGTAATCGACCTGGTCATCCCACCTTCGCGCGACATCACCACCGCCTGTTCGCGACTCCGAAATCCAGACCCTCCGCAAGGCAACGACCCGATCGATCGAGGGACTGACGACAGGAGCATGGGGATAGATCAGACCTGAGCGTCGGGTCGCTAATCAGCACCTCACCGAGCTCGCGATAGCTCCCATTGCCCACCATGGGTCAGGGCTTCTCGCTGGCGACGCCATCGGCCGGCTCGACTGGCATCGACATCCCCCACCTTAGCGACATACAATACGAGCGCAGTATTGGAAATGGCCGATTCTTGAAGAGCATACGGGGCCGAACGGAGAACGGCGTGGTCTTGGTCAAGGTGCTTGTCAAGCCGTACACGGAAGTCAAGCTGGACAAGTATCGGAAAAAGATCATAGGTATTGCTGGCCCGCCCATCTGTAATTCAGTTCAATCTGACTGTTCTAGATCAGCGCAAAGCACTGTCCGACGTCCCAAACGCACTCGCCTTCCAACGCATCGTCGAGACCGAAACAAACGGCTACCTCGTCCGCCAGTTCCTCTACTCCTCCCTATACGACCGCCTCAGCACCCGCCCCTTCCTTGAGGACATTGAGAAGAAATGGCTCGCCTTTCAGCTCCTCTGCGCCTTGCGCGACTGCCACGCACGCGAGATCTACCACGGCGACATCAAGGCGCAGAACGTTCTCGTGACGTCCTGGAATTGGCTGTATCTGACGGACTTCTCGTCCGCTTTCAAGCCCGTCATGCTACCGGACGACAATCCCGGTGACTTTTCGTACTTTTTTGATACGAGCGGCAGGCGGACATGTTACATTGCGCCAGAGAGATTCTATGCTGCTGGGGAGACGCCGCCCCAGAAACCGAGGATGACGTGGGCGATGGATATCTTCAGTGCGGGCTGCGTGATCGCTCAGATGTTTCTTGAATCTGAGATCTTCAGTCTGGCGCAGCTGTACAAGTACCGCAGGGGCGAGTACGATCCGGTCATAACACATCTCGGAGTGATATCGGACAAGGACGTTCGCGAGATGATATCGCACATGATTCAACTAGACCCAGAGAAGCGGTACTCGGCGGACCAGTACCTCGAGTTCTGGAAGGGGAAGGTCTTCCCATCCTACTTCTACAACTTCTTGCACCAGTATATGGAGCTCATCACGGATCCTTCTTCCGGGAACAGCGCCATGTCGAGTTCACAGAAGAATCTTGGGGAGTCCGATGATCGAATAGACCGCGTCTACCTCGACTTCGATAAAATATCTTACTTTCTCGGCTACCAGCAGGAGAAGCGGATACTTGACCATGAACGGTGGCAATCGAGGCTGGGTCTAAATCACTTCCCGGTGCGGCTCAGTATACCAAATCACGAACATTTCGTGTCAGCAGACCTCGAGCCCCCTGAAGACGACGGTACGCTGATCTTCTTGACGCTCGTTGTCTCGTCACTACGCAACACAGCTCGGGTGTCCTCGAGGACTCGAGCATGCGACATTCTCCTCGCCTTCGCCGAAAGGGTCACCGACGAGGCAAAGTTGGATCGGGTCTTGCCGTACTTGTTGACACTAGTCAATAAGGATGAGACAGACGTCGTCAAGATCGCCGCTATACGAGCTATAACACAGCTGCTGCAGCTGGTCAAGATGGTCACTCCCATTAACGCTCACGTGCTGGTGGAGTACGTTCTACCCCGGATGGACGTCGCCCTGGGTACAAAGAACAGAATATCGAGTCCTTTGGTTCGAGGGACCTACGCTTCATGCCTGGGAAGCTTGGCTACCACCGGACAGCGCTTTCTCGAGGTCGCTAGCAGCTTCAGGGCAGATGGCTCAATGCCGATCACGGACCCTGAGGTCGAACCAGGGGCGGACGCCGAGGCGAACTTTGAAAGTGTCTTCGACAATGCTGGGCGGCAGTTGTTCGATGTGCTCGAGAGCCATACGAAGCAGTTGGTGGAAGACCCAGACGCACACGTTCGACGAGCATTCTTAGCTTCTGTACCCGAGTTGTGTATGTTCTTCCAGGACGACTCAAACGACATCTTGCTCACGCATCTTAACACCTACCTCAATGACCGAGACTGGACCCTCAAATGCGCGTTTCTCGACACGATTGTCGGAATCGCCACATTCATAGGAAGCACAAGCCTCGAGGAGTTCATGCTACCGCTCATGGTACAGGCCTTGACAGATACAGAAGAGCATGTTCTGCAATCCGTACTACACTCGCTGGCTCAACTTGCTGGCCTCGGTCTTTTGTCTAGACCCAAGGTCTGGGAGTTGGTTGATCTCATCGGCCGGTTTACGATGCATCCCAACATTTGGATCCGTGAAGCTGCGTCCGAGTTTGTTTCCAAGGCAGCAACATACCTTGAAGAGGCGGATGTGAGGTGTATTTTGATGCCGCTGATCAAGCCCTTCCTCAAGATCGGATATTTGACCGACTTCGCCGAGGTGAATCTCCTTGACTCTCTGAAGAAGCCCATCAATAGGGCTGTTTTCGACCAGGCTGTGACCTGGGCCCTTAAAGCGGATCAAGGTGTCTTCTGGAAATCAATGCAGCACGTGCGTTCTCTTGCAGCTAGATCCTCAAAGGACCTTAACCAAAGCTCGATGGGTAAGACAGCCCGCAACGAGGAGGACGAACAGTGGCTGGCCAAGCTCAAAGGCCTGGGTCTGAAGCAGGAGGATGAGCTCAAGCTACTAGCTCTAAGAGAGTTTATGTGGCGGCTGAGCAAGATGAAGAACCGTGACTCTGCCAATGGGGAGAACTCGAACACATCTGGTCATGTTTCGTTGAAGGCGCTGGGTGTCACGCCGCAGACTGTGTTCTTCAACGACGTACCAATCAAGGACCCCAATGCGCCGGTCAATCTGGATCCGTCTGGACCATACACAATCGCGGACGCACTTCTTGACGCTTCAATGACCATCGACGACTCTGTCGGTAAGAGGAAACGAGCCGCCGCGAACCTCCACAAGAACCGCGTGCAAAGCGTCGGACCAAGACCTTCGTCAGGTCGACTCTTGTCTCCGCCTGGCTCCGGACGGGCTAGCTCGATGGATTCGCGAGCCGCCGGCAGGAACAACAGCGAGGCTGCGGTGAACGATGGGCCCTATTCCTCTAGGAGAGCTATCCGCCACACCTCCAGTGCGCTCAATCTGCTCGACCGCAAAGACAGCAACAAGTCCGTCCCTGAAACCGGAACATCGGATGCCAATGCATTTGGCGAAGTCGAAGGCCCCTTCGTACAGGAGCAGCATGACGATTTGCCTTCTACACCAGGCGTGGGAGCTCAGAGGGACGGGCCGAGACCGAACAAACATAGCTACGATGGTACTGATCCCAACATCCAGAAGATGTTGGACAACATGTATCTGGAGAACTTCCCTAGAGATACCAGGGACTTTGGCCCGACGGTCCTCCCAATTTCCCGCTCGAAGAACAACAACGTCAGCGCTGGAACCCGCCAAGAGCCATGGAAGCCAGAGGGCAAGCTTGTCGCTACATTTGGGGAACACAAGGGTCCCACTACTCGAGTGCTCCCGTCGCCTGACCACGTCTTCTTCATCACTGGCGGGCATGATGGAGCCGTCAAGGTATGGGATACCGCCCGCCTCGAGAGAAACATCACGCATCGGTCGAGGCAGACTCACAAGCACGCTGAGGGCGCCGGGGTCACATCTCTGTGCTTCGTCGAGAACACGCACTGTTTCGTCAGCTGCGCAACGGATGGAAGTGTCCACGTTGTCAAAGTTGATACCCTCACAGCCGGCGGCGTCGTCAGATACGGCAAACTACGACTGCTTAGGGAGTACCAGCTCCCGGAGGGCGAGTTCGCAACATGGACAGAGCACTTCAAGCAAGACACCGCATCCGTTCTTGTCATTGCTACCAATCGCTCTCGCATTCTAGGCATCGACCTCCGACAGATGGCTGTCCTATACGTGCTCGAGAACCCAGTTCATCACGGCACGCCGACCTGCTTCGTTCTCGATAGAAAGCGGAACTGGCTTTGCGTCGGCACGTCGCACGGCGTGATGGATCTCTGGGATCTGCGATTCCGAATGCGTCTCAAAGCCTTTGGCATACCCGGCAAAGGCGCTATCTACCGTCTGTCGCTGCACCCTACGAAGGGCAGGGGCAAATGGATATGCGTTGCTGGCGGAACGGGTCAAGGGGAAGTAACTGTTTGGGATCTAGAGCGCAGCGTTTGCAGAGAAATTTACCGCACGGGCAACAGCAAAGAAGGGCCAAAGAACTACGAAGCCTGGGAAGTCGACGAAGACAAACCAGAAGGCATGCTAGGTCGCTATGGCACAAGCCTCGAACCCAGCGAGATGGCGAACGCGGACCGTGGCGTACGCGCAATGGTTGTCGGAACAGGCTCCCCCGAGGAGTCTCGCGATGTGCGCCACGCATACATCGTCACCGCCGGGTCGGACAAGCGTCTTCGCTACTGGGACATACCGCGACCCGAAACTTCAGTTATTTACAGCGGCCTACTGCCTGATGAGGCCAGGCCGACATACACAGCCAGCAATCCCACCACGGGCTTGAATTTGAACACGGAGCGCTTCCCAAGGGCAGCGCCTACGGCAAACAATGCGGCCAAGGGAAGGACTGCCAACGGGAAGACGCCAAGGAGTACGGTTATAAGCCAGCAGCAGCAGCAGGTGTTACAGAGCCACGTCGACGCGGTGCTTGACGTGGCCATGTTGGAGTGGCCATTTCCCATGAGTGTGAGCGTTGATCGGTCAGGGATCGTCTTTGTCTATCAGTAGTGACGGTTGGTCTCCCGGGCTCTGGAAGTCGCCTTTGCACATTTCTACATAGATCTGCTGAAGCTACGAGGCTGGAGGAGGTGGGAGTATGTAAATATCCCCTATGACGTCTTTCGGTTCTCGAGACCATTGAACTAGAAGCCAGTCTTAAGCCCAAGTGTTTCAATACCGAGTACATTGAGTATATAGCCAGTTTATCCATACCCCAGAGTCTTCTTGTCATCGCCTACGGATCCATCGACTGGCGCTGGCGGCGATGTCGCGGGGCAAACCATCCGCCCCACATAAATTCTGCCGGCATCTTGAAAGCTTCCACGGTCCTCAGCCTTGCTAACCGCAACTTTTAACGGCCGACCAGAGCACGCGACAAGCCACACAACACCCCGCGAAACCACACCGACCGTCATCCACACGTGTTCAATCGCCCCGAGCGCGCACGAGAGACGAGATACGAGCACAGGAAAAGTCACACGGTAACCACACAGTCGCCCAAGATGAGGCTCACGGCAGACCTCATCCACGACTCCCTCTCCTACCTCAACCCCCTCAAGGAGCGCGAGCTCGACCTCCGAGGTACGCAGCCCCGAAAAGAACAGATACTACACGTGAAAGATCTAGAGCAGAGTTGATACAATCCTTCTACGGGACCAACAGGTCATCGAATCCCCGCCATTGAGAACCTGGGCGTCGCAGGCGTAAGTTTCTTTCCCCTCCCTTTGCCCTCTAGTTCGGCGAAGCGAGGAGCCCGAGGGAGGATGAGCGCTAACGGTTGCGGCAGCCGCATGACTGCATAGACTTCACAGACAACGACGTCCAGATCCTGGGCAACTTCCCTCTCTCCCCCCGCCTCACGACGCTCCTGCTGGCGAACAACCGCGTCGCGGCGATACAGGCGACGCTGTCGACCTCGGTGCCGAACCTGCGCAATTTGGTCCTGAGCGGAAACAACCTGGCGGAGCTGGCGGATATCGACGCCTTGGGACGGTGTTCGAGGTTGACGCATTTGGTGCTGGAGGGGAACCCGATCACAAAAAAGGAGGTGCGTATCCTTTGGTGTGCTTCATCACCGGCAGCAGCTAATTGGTGCTAGAACTACCGATATTGGGTTCTCTGGAGGTGTCCTCACGTGAGGTTCCTGGACTACACCAAGGTTAAGGATGCAGAGCGCGAGAAGGGACGGGAGTTGTTCGGAACGGATGAGGAGCCCACAGCCCTAGCGCAGACGGTACGTTTTCGCCCCCGTCCAACCCTCACAAGAATCCTAACTGAGCTGGGAAAAACGCAGATCATGGGGCAGAAGTCCAAGGGCGTACCCGCCGCCAACGGCACCGCACAGCCCTCCAAGCTCTCGCGCATAAAGCTCACCGAGTCCGAGAAGAAGAAGATCCAGGAGAGGATCAAGAACGCGACGAGTCTGCAGGAGATCCTGGCGCTAGAGAAGGAGCTTGGAGAGGGCAGGCTGCCCACAGGCCTGGGGGGCGATGCTATGGAGGAGTAGCAGGCCGGCTGCGTTTTATCAAAAGGAGTCTGTTGCACTTTGGGTGTCTTGTTTCCAAATGCGGAGTTGCGTTTGCGTAGAGTGATTAAGTGATTTCGACTATTGCAGGCTCTTGATGCTATCTCTCATTCTAGACTTTGCGGTTCACAGGATCTCCAAATGTTCACCTATCCTTCTCAGGCTGCGATGTCCTGATTAACCAATTTGTCAGCGGCGAGAGACCGTTCGTGTGCACGCCAGCTCGGGGAAAATGCCCATCCAGGCTCTGAGCCGAGTCAGGTGCCTGATGCTCGAGCCTCTGGCCCGTAGTCTGAACACCCCGTGCACGATCATGTCCCTGCCTCGTCTCCGACTGCATGCGTTCACTTGGGCTGCACTGCTCATGCTCAGGCGATCTCCCAGCGGAGATATGAGTAGCACCATCCTGTCGTCCCGGCGTCTCTCCCATGCCATCAACGAAGTTCTAACCCGTCATCTGAACATCGTCGTCACGACCGCCCGTACCGCGCGCCTGTCTCATCTCCAACTCCAGCTGCTCACTCGGATCCTGCGTCTCCTCCGGCACGACAATCCTGTCCCTCGTGGGCGGCCTCACCGCAAACGCAGCGTCCCCGTTCACGATGCTAGGCGACTCCTGGACCGCGGCAGTCGGGTTCGCCGCGCCGTTGGCGGTGACAGGCCTCTCCGCAGCGGCAGGCTTGGGGTTCGCGTTCTTGGCGTTCTTGATGGTCTTGTAGGGCACCGTCTTGGGCACCACGTCCTCGAGGAACTCGAGGTTGTCCTGCCGGGCCACGGCGTTGGCGACGTCCTTGTACTGGATGTTGCGGCGCGGCTTGGTGTCGACCTTGGCCTGGGTGTGGGACTCCTCGGCGAGGTGCTGGATGAACATCTCGGCGGCGAGGGTGATGACAAAGGCGGCGTTGTTGGAGCAGATGGCGATGTCCTGGTCCTGGGCGATAATGCGCTTGATTCTAGACACTGGAAGGGGGTAGGGTCAGCGGGCATGTAAGATGAGCGGACGGATGAGACTCACGCGGTAGCTGGGCTTGGCCTGTTGGCTCCTTCCGTGGAGGGATGGCTGTGGTGTTGTATGGCATCTTGGCTGTGATTGTTCTAGGGGCTTGCGAGGATGAGACGGTGAAAGTGCGGAATGAGTCCTGAGATGCGTCAGCATGCTGTTGGCGGTTGAGGCTCTCCCGAATGCCTGAAGACACTGAGCCTCACGGAGACCAGCTCACTTACTCGGACACAACTGATACAGTCCAGAACCAAGTCTCAAAACCAATTCCCAGTGGTGCTTTCTTCACTGCTCTCACAGAGATGAAGTGCTCTGGTCACTCTAATCCGGCGGAAATGAAGACGAGGTCAAGCGTCCAAGTCGGCGGCCGTCGAGATGGTATGAGAGCTTTCTGACGCTGGCCTCGGTTTCGACTCGTTGCGAAAAAATGATCTGATGGTCGGAGTTGGCTGGTATAGATAGACATGGACGTCTCTCACACTCTGGAGCGCGTTCTCGACGCGGCGTTGACGTGGGCGCTGATGCACCAAAGCGGGATATGCATCGAGCGAGCTTTCCACCACCGAGAAGAACATCAGGGGCGATTGACACTACTAAACATCTTCATCTACTGGCTGAACTTGGAGTTCACGCCAACGAAATAAAATGACCAGTCTCAAGTTAAAAGAACAAGTAGTGAAAGACATGGCTGGTCGTAGTGGAGAGCATCAATTGTCCCAAGTGTTTACTAAAAGATTTGGCTCAAGGCCACCATTTGCACTGCTGCGCATAGGCGCTGGGATACCGTTCACACTCCGGGAAGTTCTTGTGAGAAACGTACGGAGGCGCTCAGGCAGTGATTTAACGCGGGCGTCGACATGTATCTTATTGCGGAGATAATCTTCGTTTACCACATGTCGGCCGGTATCCTAGGGTGGGAATAAATACCCATTCTCTGGAGGGTAGGACACCTCGATGAAGTGCTGGTAGATGGCGGTTAAGGCGGCGACGAGCTCGTCTTCGTAATAAGCCAGCGGCGAGTCCTCCGCAGGGACTCCGTAAACTCTGGGAGCTTGGTTCATATTAGACAGAGTATTTTTTTCTGGGGGTTACATGATGTTTTTGGTGTTTGTTCCTGCGCGGCCGCGCTGGTGTGCTGAGTAGGATAAATCGAATTCACGATGCGCGCTTCCCTCCTCACTCGAGCACAGAGCTACCCTGCACTCGGGAGTAACCTCCTTTCGAAACGCAGGACTTTCCTGAGAGGCCTGGCTGCATTATATATAGCGTATGAACTCTCAGAGATCTAGCCATAAAGGTTCACCAAGCTACTGAGAGGGTCTCAGAGGAAGTATCAATTAACAGTAGGTTTGTTCCACTCCCGCAACGTCATTGAAGAGTCAGACTTGTAGAGTATCCTGCGTGCTGTTTAGGACCGGCTCTTGATAGTACCTGAGCTTGCCCTGCTACCGATCAGTCGATGATTCCATCAATCTGAGTATCGATTCCTCCCACGCCTATACACCAGCTTCGCTTCGCGGAGAACTGCGACCCGCAACTGGGAGTAAAAAGAGCCCCGGCAAGGGCTTCGTTGGATGAGTCGATTCGGACTTCCCGTGGGCGCTGTCTGTCGGTAGGAGACGGCGTCCAGTCAGATCGGGTGCGCCTGGTGTTGAGAACACCCGAAGTTGTTGTTTCATTTGTTTCTTGAGGTTTGTCAGGGTACTCGCAATCAACACTCGCAGCAGCACAGAGTGGTCGAGGCCAAGCAGTCGTACGTACATGGGATCGCAATCGTGGAAGACCGCCAAAAGCGACACTTAAATGCCAGGTAATTCAAATTGATACAAGAACTGTTGAGCAGCATATCACGCGGCCGCCCAACCGAATTATGCAGGCGGAGCAATTGCGGCGCCTCTCAACCAGCTTTTCTGGACTCTGGGAGGCTATGCTGCGACACCATTGCCGGCGGGCAAACAGCATGCCTGCTTGACAATACTATTCAAGTTTGCTCCCGTCGGTCCCTCAACGTTGAAAATGCCTTGAAAACCTCCGCCAAAGTTTGTGATCACGTAACGCGCTTCTCCACCCCGTCCCAATAACTGCATAGGAGAAACCAGAGCTGTAGGCCGCTGCCGGGCAGTCGAGGCACCTCCCCGTTGAGGTGTTACAGTCTTGCCTTGCGGCGCAGTCCGACGTCTTGGTGCAAGAGCCACATAGTCCAGTAGCTGTGAGGCAGACGGTGTTTGTAGCGCTGCATTCAGACCCGGACGTAATCTCGCAGGTACCATCAACACTGCGGACCTTGCAGCCGGTGGAAACGGGAGGTGTTGGGTCGGTGGTTTGGCATACGCCACGAGAGTTGCACGCCTTGTCGTCATCACATTGAGGGTCTTCAGTGCAGGGCTGCGAGGGGAACCGTTGGCAATTGCCGAGCTTGCTGCAAATGAGTCCCGGCGTGCAAGTCTGTGTTGATGGCGCACTTGAAGCCCGAGTTGCCGTCCGAGCCTCCAACGACAGTACAGCCCTTATCAGCGCAAGGAATTGTGACCTCGATGACTTTGCACTTTTGGCAGGGCTTGAACATGTATGTGATCTGCCCGGCTCCAGGGGACGACTGACGACAGTCGCCCTTCTGACATGGGTCATCGAGCCATTCGTATTCGCATGTATCACAAGGCCGCCATGGGTATTTCCCCTGCTGAGAGATGTCTCCGCAGCCGCCTCCTTGTAAAGAGCCGTCAAGCAATAAGGGCTCACACGTCACACAAGGCAACTACGAGTGTTCTGCTTTACATCCTCCACCCACGTCAGTCTTTGATTCCGGAGGCGTAGACTGTGAAGTTTCAGCCGCGCAGCTGGTCTCGCAGTATTTATCCCAGTCACTGAGATCCAGGTAGATGGTACGGGTCTCGAAGACGGTTGAAGTGTGGCGCGTGACGGTGTCCTGGCTCGTGACAAGGCCTATTGCCAGCAATGCTGCCGGCCAGCAGCTCAGAATTCGATGAGCCATTCATCGACGTTTGTGAGTCTTGTGGTCTGAAGGATATACAACAGCGATACGAGGTGAGAATTCTCTAGAAGCTGGATCGGCAAAGGAGAGCGCTATCTGGACTCTTGATAGATTCTGTGCACAACAGCAAGACGGTTCAGGGTTAAGCAAAAGGAGACTCCCTCATTGCTGCATGATCTGACTCCGTTGAGAGAATAGCTCTTAAGTACATCCTGAACACTACTCAAGGAATGTAATAGTTCGCGACACAGCGCTTGGATATTTATTTTACTTTCCATTCACATTCCGTCCCACGCATGCTTTACATTGGTGCTGAAATGTTGCTCAAGGTTCCTCGAGTTCTGAGTATCGCGACCAATTCGAGCATAACACGGACTAAGGGTGGTTCGCAGCTTGCTCTAGAGACAAACAATGCCCCTTGAACTTGGCTCCGAGACATGACCTTCATCGGCCGCGCCCAATCCGGGTATTGAAGGAATGGGGCATCTTAGACATCGGCTGTAGGCTGAAGATCTTGATGTGTGACTGGAATCCGGATTACCGGGTCCAATCTTTCGTGCGATGGGAACACCTGCCATGGGATGCAGGAATAGGGTGTCCTGACCATTCTGCATACTCATGTAACGGTGGTTCGCCGTCTTACCTACTCCCTGGGCACGGTGGAGTCCCAACCCCACCCATTCCGTTTTCATTATATTCTTGAACTTATCTCAAATTGTCCACCTTTACTTTGATGTATTCATAGCGTATCTAGAATAGCTCCAGGACGCGATACTAGCGAGAACAAGGCTCGACAGATATCCCTCTTCTTCCGACATGACGAGCCCCATGTGGTGTAAGCCGGGCGAGAATCTTGGAATGTAGGGTAGCCCAATGTGGGTTAGGCGGCTAGGTGTGAGAAAGCTGTGAGGATTTCAGCAGAACTGTATATGACGAAGATTTTCGGACCTGCGCAAGGCCGCACCGCTGCTGCTTCATGAAGAGGGCTTCGTGCTCTTTCTTGCGCAGGGACATTCGCCAAAACCCCCTGGATTGGATTATGTCGAAATGCTAACTCGCGCGAAGTGCAGCCAAAAGTGTGGCGCTACAGTGGCATCTGTCTGAAGGCTCTCGGTGCAAATAGCTTTACTTTGATCGATGAGTAACCCCTTGTAGATGAAGGCGGCACAGCTCCCGGATACGCGGACTCTACATCTCGAGGTTGCCTGGATCAGCCTTACGACTATTAGTCTTGTGGCTGGCGCTTTAGCGCCTTCCTAGACAGGCGGTGTCTCCACTCGGAAATTGAGGAATGTTGTTGCTCGAGTGAGCCCAGCAAGTTTACAATACTGCCTGATCTCAACCCAGCGATCGGTAATTGACCTTTGACCGAGGCATGACATAGTAAGATAGGAACTCTGTCCCCAGCGGCTGCACATTCCAACCCTTCGTGGTCCTGGGATGTTGGCCCTGTTAGTAGACCACCATGGGCAAGTAGTTCATTCTCTGCCAACCTCGTAGTGTTTCGAGCTTCAACAGATGGGACTGTCGACGTAAGAACGTTTTCCGTGGGCATCCTCCAGCTCTAGCAGTCCCGCCCCCACACACCATTCTTGGCAATTACTCAACATAGACCGCGTAATGACGGCGGCACTCAGCTCAAAGGGGCCGTGGTATACATGCCTGGCACAATGACCGCGTGATGGTCCACGGCGTGCCGAAGCCCATATATGGAGCTCTCCTATCGCCCTCAACGCATTGCTGGTTGCTTGATGAGCTTTGATCAAATGCCATCGCAAACACGATGAGATTCGCACAATTTGCCCTGTCCCTATTACTTGGCGGTGCGGCCGGCAGCCGGCGACGAAATCAGTCTCAGCCGCCTCCTGAACTTGGGGCTCGAGCTGCTGAGGCGACATGCCCACCCAATTCGAGAGTTGTTCTTGAGCTCTTGCCAACCTGCTACACCAAAGCATTCACCTCAACTACTGTCGTCGACCCGTTCGGCAATGGCGAATTCCTGACCATAACACGGGTGCCTACTACTGTCATTGTAACATTCATGCAGACCAAGGTCATCGAGGCTTCCACGTCTGGCTCTGACTCAGGATGGGTGACTATCAAACCGCCCGAGGTTGACAGCTCCCTACCTCCTCTCTTCCCTGAAGGGACCTTAACTCGTGGGACTGGTACTGCTGGTGGAACGAGTGCTGCCAGCACACGCACGGCAGGCTCATCCGGAGGCAACGGAGGCTCTACTAGACGCAACGAAGGCTCTACTGGAGGTGATGGTAGTGCCACGTCAAGATCATCCACGAGAAGTGGAAACTCCGACTCGGGCTCGGCCACCGGCACTGCGACAAGGTCAAACACGGGCCTTACTACGGGAACAGGACCCCCCGTTGTCTCAGGCAGCTCCGGCACCATCATCACATCACCAGCTACCTCGTCAAGTCTTTTACTAGGTGCTGGTGTTCCCACCGGCGTCGTGACGGACTTGCCTGACGGCGACTTCATCATCCTGGCGATTAGCCCGAGCAGCACCAACCCTATCCAACCAACAGGTGCTCCCATGGCCCCGGACCCCGATGATCGAGCGTGGCTCGTTCGCAGACAGGCCGAGGGTCTCGAGGACGATGCGGAAATCCCAGCCGCGGCAGCTCCTCCTGAGAGCAGACCTCTCAAGGTTGTCGACTTCGACCATACGGAAGGCGTGGCGGACACTGTAAGCCGAGATCAATGTGACAGTGCTGATACACTAGTCCTTCGCGAAGGCAAACTTGTGCGGTATGACTACAGTGTTGGCAAGCCCATGGATGACACCTTGGCACAACTGGGATTCCTTATTCCATCTCCAAGAAATTTTGTCAACTTGCGCTTCGCTTTACTGGATGGCATTCTCCAGTGGGTAGCCCCAGATGTTGGCGCCGCTGTGTTCTTTAGCTGCAACGGTCAAGTTGTGGCTGCCTTCCAGGGCATGATGCCGGCCGGCTGCTCACAGGTGGTTGTTGGTGCTATTGGGGGCAAAGCTTGTTATAGTCGGGTTCAATCAACTCGAAGCCCAGACGCTTCCTTCACGGCGCCTACTGGAACTCCGCCCTCGGTTCCTGTGCAGCAGTCGACCTACACCCCAAGCGTATCGGAAACCACGCCTGGCGCAACTACTTCGGCCTCGAGCGCGGTGTCTACTTCCACAGACCTGTCCGAATCTTCCGGCTTTTCCATTTCCACCAGTAGGCTTGGAAACTCGAGCATTCCGCTCACTCCTACCGGTTCCGATCCAATATCTTCCACCTCCACAGGGGTAGAGGGAACATCAACATCATCTGAGACGGCTAGCATTACGTCCTCGCAGGTGTCTTCCTCGGAGTCATCGTCCTCGGAGTCGTCGTCTTCAGCTACATCGACTACTGCAGGGTGCGATCCGCCGTTCCAAACGCCAGACAGTGCCATTAACTCACGAATGGCGGAAGCTCTTCGAACAGGCAACCCGGATCTTGTAACTCAGGACGAGCTATATCGCCAAATCCAAGCGTCATTGGATGGACGTCGAAACTTTGCCTATGATATCGTCCCAAATGATACAACTGTGACATGGCTGCTGGACCCCAACACAGGCTACGTAAGGAATCCTGGTCCTCTCACAGCCTTGTTGATCGGCAACAGAAACACAGTCGAACCCAGCACCCCTAACCCTGCAAACAAGACCCTGGCAGCCATTGGCGCAGCTGCTGGTTTCGATGCGCGGATGGCATATTTTGGTGGCAACCCATTGATCACGAATGATGCTGGAACCGCTACGTGGCGGCCGGCAACGGATGAAGGTCTCAGGCTTACGGTGCAAAACACTGTTCGCTACCTGGTACCGATTGACACATGTAATGGTCCGACGCAGGCCCCTGACTTTAGCGATCTGAACATTGTTCTTTCGATGGCTAAAAATGGGGCAGCTGAGACCGCAACATTGAAGTCTCTTAATACGACGTTTCCTGGCGCTGTTGTGAATGGCGGTAAGACGGCCGCCAATGCCTGCGATTTCGTGGCTGGACAGAGTAACTCATGCTTGGCTGGTGCGAACCTGCTTATTGTGGGAGACGACATTGCTGTTGGTGACGATACTATTGCCCAGCAAATTGTTGATGCTCATAAAGCTGGTCTTGCCTTGTTTGTGATGACAGAGAATGGTAACCCTTACCCTCTGTCAAGCAAAATTGCTGTGCTTCTTGGTTTTGGCACTGCCCAAAACTACTTTGGCGGTAGAACGGTGATCGAGCAGGCTACCAAAGAGTATCTGGTCCCCGATTCCGTCATCTCGGACCAGTATACGGCGGACGCTTTGACCTTCAGGCAATACCTCCGCGATGACCCGCTGGTGCCTGCTGACTACGCTGCCTGTGTAGGAGGCCCTGACTCAAGCATATATGTCGGAGACATTGCACTCAAGGACTGCATCGAGAAGCCACCCGCTGGTGTATCAACCCGTGCGCGGCCGTACTTTGCAGCCCTAACAAGATTCCGGGTGATATTTGACGGCCTTTCAGGCAGCGGCATCGACATGTTCAACGCTACCTATGGCAGTCAGACAGAGACTCTGCGTGTCCTGACTCTCATCGCCGACAAGTATCGACGCGGACCAGGGCCGCAGTCTGGTGATACTGCAGTTGCCATCTCATATCCTGTCGACCTGAAGGGCGACGGTGCAGCTTCTGGAAGAAGTTTCTTTGCTGATTGGCTATCATCACGGACAACAAAAGCGACAGGTCGTGCAAAGTCTTTGGGATCATTATACTGCATCACAAGGAAGATTGCTGAGACAGACATCGCCTCTTGTCAGAGTCCCAAGTTCCCTAATGTTGGCAACTATCCCCTAACCTTGAGGTCAACTCGGGACGACCGCTTCACTGCCACCGGCTTCGACATAGTCCCGGGAAGTGCAGCCACCGTCACGCTCCAGTCAGATCCTGGATTTCCAGTTTACATACGCTTCGGACCTGGCCAAGACCCACAGACTCGCGCCTTCCTAAGGCCCCAAGCCGATGCTATATCGGATTACAATCGCCCGGGTTTTGGCCAGGGTCCATTTGTACGACTCATGCCTAACGTCCCGGTCACTATCAACACCCCCTATGGAGGCCCCTTGTATGTGCGCCAGCGAGCTACCAGTGCGAACGCCCCAACCGATATGCAGTTCACGTTTTCTAATGTTGCTCGCCATCCTGCACTCTTCTACCCGGCCACGGATGCTGAATTTGATTCCTTTGTAGAGGAAGTGTCTACATCTGAGGCATACTGGGCCGACATTGTTGATGATGCATTTGAAATTCACTCCCCAATCGCCCTCCTGAAGTCAGCACAAACACCCAATGGCTTGAGCGTCCAGGCCACGCCGCGCCGTACTTACTATAACGGGAGTGATGGTCTAGCCTTGCTGGTACAAGACTTCCGTGACTCGTGGGCGGCTGAAGAATACCGACTCGCTGGCCTCAAGATCCGATCGCAGCCTCTCAGCGATACCTTATCAGCCGATGATAAGCGCATATGTGCTGATCTGGGTTTCCCCTGTCTTAATGAGACACTGAATACTCGCGTGGACCATCAGCATGTTACCTACGACAGCTTTGCGTCATGTGGAGGGCTATGCTCTGGCAATCCCATCACGATTGCTGATGTACCTATGCCTCTTGACTACGGTACAGGCCACGAGCTCGGTCACAACCTGCAGCGTTTCCAACTCGGCATCTTCTGGCCCGATACGTCTAACGGGGCTAACATGGCCAAAATCAACAGCTGGGCAAATTACGTCCGGCGTGATGGGGAGGTTTCCAACAACATCTTCCCTTTCAACAATATCTATCAGTATTTCCGCTATACTGCTCCAGCGCGGGCCGGCAAGTCTCCAGATAACGGCATAATGGGCGACCGTGACAAGCGCAAGGATCCTGATGTTTTCAGCGGGTATATTTCCGCGTATGGGAATCTTACCCTCAACGGCCGCCGGGTGATCCTTGATGCGACGTGCACTTCAATTGGAACATATCCAATCGATACTCCGCCGGCCGTCGCACTTGCCAACGCCTTTTGGGGTAATGGTGCGTACGCCGTGAATCAAGGAGTGAGAGTGGCTTTCTACTTTTCACTGCCCGACTTGCTACAAGGGCGTAAAATGTCTAATGGCGTGACCCTTACTGACGGTCGCGACATTTACACCCTTCTTTACCAGGCAGCTCGTGCCTTCTCGTCCTACGCTGTGAAAGAGGAGACTTGGTTGGCAAATCGTGCTTCTCTAGGGCTGAGCTTGTATGATTTCCAAGATACTGCAGTCTATGGCACTGGCAAGACTGTGAACGACATGATTGGCAATGACTTTCTATTGGTTCTTCTCTGTTATATTACTGGGTATGATTTCCGACCTTACTTTGCCTCACGTGGCGTTTTCTACACGTCGCGTGCCAATGATCAGGTCAAGGCCAACTTCGCGGCCGGACCTGGAAGCCGCGACTTGGGCCGGCCCTTCCTTACGTTTAACACTCAAATGCCGCAGGTGAACCGCACTGCTGTTCTCGGGACTTCAGCAAATGCTTACAAGAGGAATGATGTGTATTTTGATGCAACGGACACCACTGTTACATGGCCGGGATCTGATGATAACCGCGACGGTACTCCGGAGTCATTGATTGGATTCACACCACGAAACTGTGCTGGGGTTGTCTCTGGTTCATAATTTTTGACCGGAAAGGTATGGAAGGTGCGGTGCCGCCTAATTCTTCTGCTGTTTTGGAGGTCGACCAAGTCAGGATAGGTCTCAAATGGGCATATTTGGTTCGACATCGACGTTTCCCAAAACCTCGGCAGCTTCAAGCTCTGCTTCCGAACCCGCTGTCTGCCCTCCCAACTGTTGCGTTCCCCGAAAGTAGCGGCGGTAATGACTCGCTTGAGATAACGCGAGTGTTGGAAGCATCCAGCACAAGAGCGGAGCAGATGCCGCGATTCGAGACACGAGCGGAAGATGAGTCTCCTGTGCTTTACTCTGCCCTCGTCGACGAGCCTGAGGCGGACACTGTTTACGAACTAGATATCATTGGGGTGACGGAGGCAGCAGCGCCTGGCATAACGATCACTATGGCGTCCGAGGCATCAACGAGTGGTTCAACGTTGTCCGCACCCTCTATAGAAAACATATCAGTACCTATAGTAGTAATGAGGAAGAGTAAGTGTGCCGCCGTAACCTCCTCCTCTAAACGTAGTACTCTGACTTTCGCGCTGTAGGTTTCAGAACGTACAGGATGAGTGAGACTTCCCAGCCCGTGTCGACGATCAGCCACTAACCCCGAACACAGCTTTAACGAGACTTTGGCTGCAGCGGAACAGGAGGTTCAGGCTATTCGAGGCGGCGGAGGGGCCATGGAACACAAGATTTAGAGTACTGCTGCAATATCATCACGTGATCATTATTCCATGGGCACAGCTGGGATCGGCTGCCGAACCACAGTGAGGCTGAAATGACTGCGTCCTATCCATGTAAATGCTTACGGAATCGAGCCGCGCTGTCTCTTGATCACTGGGATGATGAAGCACTCCAAGTACAAAAATGGGATTGCAGACATGATGAAAAACGCCAACGTAACGGACCCGGCAATAACAGCCGTGATGGACCATGTGCCACCTTGCATACTGTAGATGCTCACCAACGTTATACTTAGCCCTGTCGCCGAATTCACCATCACGGGGCTGGTGTTTGTCAGTGTGTGGTATAGATCTGTTGCAAGCAGGGTGTAAGATACATTACTACGAAGCGCTTCACCCAGATGCAGTTACGCCACTGCTTCCATAGTAGCCACACTAACACTGCAGTCGCGATCACGCACGCAAAGGAAGCAAGGTAGAGGAGAGGAACGTTCCGAACAACCTGGAATAGAGGTTTCGCAATGCGCCCTTTGCTTTTCCCTGGGTAAGAGTGTTGGATGGAGGCATAGGTGGCAGGAGACATGGAGGAATCCTGCGAGTAGCAGCCACGAGAAGAGCCCCGCGGCAATAAGACAGAAACAATCGACTTCATGATCAATCTCGAGAACGAGCTGTTGAAATCCTGTCAGCTACATGGTTTGCGGTAATGCGAAGCCCTAAGGCCAAGTATTAACAGTCTACAGGGCGGGATTTGGACCCAGGTGCTACGACCTGCAGCCGACCGCCGGGGAAGCAGGTTTGGCCCTTGGTCCATTTATGTCTCGCTGAGCGTATCACGGAGTCAATAGGGGCTTTAGAGCAATATAAGAGGTCGGCTCGCCATCTGCCATTGTGCTCTCGAACTCAAACCAACAACAATGGGGCAGCCAAAAAAAAAAACCAAAAAAAAAAAAAAAAAAACAGAGCCTACGAGGACTTCAGCTAGACTAGCAAACAAGGAACAAGGAGTCGTGAAGAGAAGTCAGGCTCCAGGAGAGGTAGCGAAGAAGCTGAACATAGCTGAAAAGCAACATGACAACGCATCACCGGAAGCTCGGGCGGCTGTAGAGCAAGAACTAGAGGCGAAGGCAGCAGCCGCATTCAATTTCCATCCACCCCAGCCTAGATCTAAGGGCAAGAACGTAGATTCGGACCTGCCTGATGCCCAGCCAAGTGTCGCTTTACCTCTCCAGTCCGAATCAGAGTCCGCCAGCAACCACGCCTCGGTCCAAGCTTTACACAGCGAACCTTCGCATAGCCCCCAGCCATCTGGGCCAGAGGAAATGCAAGCAAACACGTTTGAAAACGTGAAGGATGAACCAATGTGGAACGGAGTGCAGAATAAAGAAGGCTCGACCGAGGCAGTAGACGCCGAAGACCTTCTTACGGCTGATGCCAGTGGTGGCCATGCTGGTAGCCTCATCGGAAATATCAAAGGGTACGGTGGTCAACCATACGGCATCTTTCAAGAAGGCCCGAGCAACAGTAGGATTTATCGTATAGAGTGCCCGACAGCTTCGGGTCTTAAGAAGGATCAAGAAGATGGCATTCTAGATCTGGACCTAGGACGTGGCTCGAAGTTCCCTATCGATGGCTTGTCGGGATTCGCAGGCTACACGCCCAAAACCTTCGGTGGTAATGAGCTGGATCTGCTGAACCCAAACAATTGGGGAAAGCGGCCGCCGCTCCAGAGAATTCGTACTAGACGAGGCGAAACCATAGTATGGGAGGATAGGACAAATGCGTGGCAGCGGCCGCCTGGTGGCAATCGGAGAATCACCGTGCCCAAGAATCTGACCTACAACGGTCACGTGGTGATCAGGCTGGGAGAGGTTATGCCCGAGGCCGACTATGAAAGTTGCCAGGGTCGCGATCCTGGCACAGGAGCGGTTCGACGCGCATGCTGCAACTCGCCCCGAAGAAGATCGTTCACCATCGCCGATGAAGCTGTGATAGCTTTTCCTCCCAAGTGCCTTTTCTTAGTTTTGCGTACATAGTATAGATATAGAAAGAAATGATTCGAAATGATTCGAAATTTTAAGAGCTTTCCTCAGGAGACTTTCGCGAGCAACATATTGTGCCGCCGTCCTCTTTTGGCTCTGGTCGCTCTGTATTGCAGGTTAGGTTGCTTCTGGACTTGGCTCCCTCGTTTATTCATAAATACGGCATCATACCACACCTTTCTGCACGGCACCAACGTCATGCTAGTGCAGAGAGAAGGAGCTGGTAGCTTACATCGACCAAACGCGCCCTCAGTCGAGCTTGAATCTCTACGGGACCTCTGCCACCAGCTACGCATAAGCAATGAAGAGCTTCGGGAAGTCGCATCTGCCTATCATGAGAGGCTGGAGGAGGAGACACACAGTCGCAGAATGCTAGAGGCTTGCGTGGACCAGCACAAAGAGGCTCTGATTGAGGAGGGCAAGGAGCTCGATCTCAAGGAACAGACAATCAAGACGCAAACCTTCCTCCTCAAATTCGCGTGGGAGGACGCCCAGAACCTAGCGGCTTTGCAAGCGTAGTACTCGTGCCGCGCCCCACCTCCACTAAGGTGGTGCTTGACGGTGACGTTCGGGCTTGGTCTAACTACAGGGTAGGTAGATCAAAGGGTCGGTTTGTTGTTCGTAGTACGTTGGGTCACAAGTGCGAGACTGGGTAGTCGTCACAGTCGAGTGCTGAAGTTATGGAACTGGAGGTAACCAAGCGTTGACAATTGTATTGATAGCTGAGTTGTATCTAATGAATGTGAGTGACTCGTGAGTCCTATATACTAGCTAGGTAGGTGGTAAAGGGGATCAAGATGTGGCTCAAGATAATGCTGCGCCACAGTTCTAGCTCCTGATTGACCTTACCTTCGACAACCGTCATCTCCCACGACAGGTTCAACCCGCGCCGACGACCCGAAATAGCGGCCGACAACCCCTCAATACTCGTCTTAATTGAGAAGCTGCATGCGACCATGATCTGCTGGTCCGCATCATGAACGCCAGGTCGACATCCTTCAACCGGAGCCCCCATCTCGCGCCTCGACCGTCACTAAGCTCCCGACTATCCTTCGCCGTTTCGAATGCCGAGCAGGGCGAGTCAGTCGTAGAGCCTCCGCCGGCGGAGGCTCACATTGAGGAGGAGATTGCGGAAATCAAGAGATATGAGGTAAGCCTTCCGTATAACTTCAGGCTTCGGGTCATCGGGAGCTAACCCACGGTAGGACTTCTCTACAATAGGTATGACGAGGAGCGCCGGACTGATTACGAATTCTCGAAACTGATATAGGTAGATTGGGTACAGGATGCAGCCAGAGAACAAGCGAGGCGCAAGGCGAGGCGGCGACGCGCCGCGGGTATCTACGATCACGGCTCGCCGGGCTGGCGGTTCCGGTTGTGGGAGTCTTATGACGCGGCGCAAGGCTGGGTCGTCGTCACGCTGGTCGGCATCGCCATTGGAATGAACGCAGCGTTATTGAGTATCATCACCGAATGGCTCTCCGACATCAAGCTGGGATACTGCAGCACGGGGTTTTACTTGAACGAGAGCTTCTGCTGCTGGGGCGAGGATAGTGGATGCGCGGAATGGAAGCGTTGGACAGGCTTTGAGCCATTCAACTATGTGATTTACATCATATTTGCCGTAAGCATAGGTGTGCGCTTGTCGGAAAGCTAGCTAACAAGTCCAGACCTTCTTTGCGTTTGTGGCCGCTACACTGGTCAAGTCGTTCGCTCCTTATGCCGCTGGCTCCGGCATATCGGAGATCAAGTGTATCATTGCGGGGTTCGTCATGAAGGGCTTTCTGGGGTTCTGGACGTTGGTAATCAAGTCTGTCTGTCTGCCGCTAGCCATTGCGTCTGGCTTGTCGGTTGGAAAGGAGGGACCCAGCGTGCATTACGCTGTCTGCACAGGCAACGTCATTTCTAAACTTTTCGCCAAGTACCGGAGGAACGCTTCCAAGACGCGCGAAATCCTCAGCGCCAGCGCAGCTGCCGGCGTTGCTGTGGCGTTCGGCAGTCCCATCGGCGGTGTGCTCTTCTCGCTCGAGGAGATGTCCAACTACTTCCCACTGAAGACCATGTGGCGAAGCTACTTCTGCGCCTTGGTAGCAACAGCAGTGCTCGCCGCGATGAACCCCTTCCGGACGGGTCAGCTGGTCATGTTCCAGGTCTCTTATGATCGCGAGTGGCACTTCTTCGAAGTTGTGTTTTACATTATCATTGGTATATTCGGTGGACTGTACGGAGCCTTGGTCATAAAGTGGAATCTGCGGGTTCAGGCCTTCCGGAAGAAGTATCTGGCCAAGTATGCGATTCTCGAGGCCACTTTGCTGGCCTTTGCGACAGCCATTGTTGCTTACCCGAATGCATTTTTGAGGATTGACATGACCGAGAGCATGGAGATCCTCTTCCTGGAGTGCGAAGGTGGCGAGGACTACAACGGACTCTGTGAGCCTGACAGACGTTTTGCAAACATCATGTCCTTGGTGCTTGCAACCGCCTTGCGCATCTTCCTTGTAATCATTTCTTATGGCTGCAAGGTTCCAGCTGGTATCTTCGTCCCGTCTATGGCAGTCGGCGCCTCGTTCGGACGGACGGTTGGCATCATTGTCCAAGCCATCCAGCAGGCCAATCCTGATAGCGGGTTCTTCAGCGCCTGCAAGCCAGACGTACCCTGCATTACGCCCGGAACATATGCATTCCTTGGGGCCGCTGCCGCTCTGAGTGGAATCATGCACATCACTGTCTCCGTTGTCGTTATCATGTTCGAGCTCACCGGAGCCCTCACTTACATCCTGCCAACCATGATCGTAGTCGGCGTTACGAAGGCCGTCAGCGAGTTGTTTGGAAAGGGTGGCATTGCCGACAGGATGATATGGTTCAGCGGCTTTCCGTTCCTTGACAATAAAGAGGAGCACAACTTTGGTGTCTCGGTCTCAAAGGTCATGCGGACATCAGTCGTCGCGCTGCCGGTGAACGGCTTGACCTTTAGGGATCTCGAGCAGTTACTGGCAGACGACAAGTACCAGGGCTTCCCGATCGTGGAGGACAACAGCACTAAGATTCTGGTCGGGTACATTGGACGGACCGAGCTGCGGTATGCCATCGATCGCCTGAGCAGAGAACGCCCCTTGAACCCAGGCGCCAAGTGCGTCTTCACGCCTCCGCCCACAGCGCACTCACACGCCCCCGTCACCCCAACCGTGACTGTCAATGTCGACTCTTTGGGCTCAACTTCGCTCGACTTCAGTCGCTACGTCGACGCTACACCTGTCACCGCACACCCCCGTCTCCCTCTCGAGACCGTCATGGAGCTATTTCGGAAGATCGGCCCTCGTGTAATTCTCATCGAATATCACGGCAAGCTCACTGGGCTGGTCACAGTGAAAGACTGTCTCAAGTATCAGTTCAAGGTCGAAGCAGCTGAGAACCCTAAGGATGATCACCGCATCCTAGAGGGTCAGGAGCAGCTCTGGAGTATCATCCGTCGGACGAGCAATTGGGTCTCAGACAAGGTCCACAGTGTATCTGGTGGGAGGGTCAGACTGAGTGGACAATTCGATCGGGAGCAGAGACAGCAAAGCGGGGGGCCCATATTGGAAGGAACAGAGGATGGTATCGATGAGGGTGTTGAGCTGGAGAGCAGGCGGTGATGTTCACGTGCGATTAATGATTCCTTACATAGCGCTGCCCCGGTAAATGCGATAAGATTGAGACACCCCTTCTATCTAGTAGTTAACGAGCCAGTGAGCTGCTTTAGCAGCTGCTTCCCTTCACCTTCTCTCCTCGGCCAGGTCTCCCAGATCAATGACATCCTCATCCTCATCATCCTTCCTCCCATCCGCCTCAGCCTCCCTCTCAACGCCCTCGGCCTGCGGAACGGCCGAATAACCCGCGTCATCGTCGCCCGTAGTCTCGTCTTTCCTCCCAATGATGACATTGCCGGCAACCAAAAACGCAGCGCCTACCCACCACAGCCCAGGCAGAGACTCGCTGAAAATGAAGTAGCCCATCAAGGCGGTGATGATGAAGTTGGCCGAGGTGTTCATGATGGACACTTGGGTCGTCGATGTGCCTCTCGCCAGGGCCGTGGTGAAGAGAGACCACATGATTGCATTGAACAGCAGGTTGAGGCCGAAGAACATGCCGCGCACTACGTATTCAACTATATTCTCGATGTTGGCGAGCCCCAAGGCGCTGGCAATGCTTTGAGACAACGTTGTTGTTAGATCCGTTGTTGTTCTGGCCAGTCAGCACCAGCTCAAATAAAGAATATCTTGACGGCTTCATTCGTCGAAGGGAGAAGCCGAAGACTCACAATTTGGCGAAAACACCGTTGAAGGCAGCGCAAGCACCGCTAGCCATGGCAAAGAATATCCACTGCGTCCTCACGCTCCACGAGCCCGTCCCGCCGACGCGTAGGCCGTCGTTGCCAGCCATCTTGTCTTGATCTTCTGGTTCTGCGGGCTTTTGGAGAGGGATCTGATGTGCCTTCTTTCGCAACCGGACCATGGCGGGTGATGGTCAATGTCGGTAGTGAGGCTCTCAAGGGGTGAGGGTGACGGGTGTGGTACGGAGCCGTCGGTGATGTGGCTGAGTTTAAGATGCGTGGAGCCCGGTGCCGTCTGTAGGCACAGGGATGCCATTTCAGGTTGAGCAGAACAAAGTCAGGAACCGAGGCAAAGATTGGAGATGGGGGAATGCCGCATTGGTATTTATGAAACAGTTCTTAGTCTTTTTAAATTTCATTCTCAAGCCCCAAACTCCTCGAACCGATCTCAGAATGCCCTAGAACGCCACCCAATGCGCCACCTGCCCGTTCAAGATATGGCAGTGAATATGGGAGTCCACCATCGGGACTCCTCAAGCGTGGAATTCAAGTCCCTGCAAGCCGTTGTTGAAGAAACCCTTCCTCGATCAAGAGTGAGACTATCCTAGGTCTCGCCCGGCTTCTTCGCGTTGCAAGAAACGATCTTGACCTTGTCCGCCGTGACCGGCGGGTTGCCTTGGTCCATCTTGAAGGTGACGTTCTTGATGAGGAACGTCCAAACCTCGTCGCAGAATCTATAGGTATCGAGGCTGCCCTGTTGCGGTCCAACATCAGCGCAAGTCCAATATTCCACCGCGCATCGCCTACCTTGAATGACAGTCGTGTCTTGACGTTCTTCTGCAGCGCCTCCGTGATTGCCTGGTCGAAGTTGCCGAGGATCTTCATCGCAAGCTGCGGGTTGATGTGCTCAGCACTGATAAGATCATCGAGGGTGTCCGTCAGAGCGAGTCCGATGCTTTTCCGCAGAGTTTAGCCCTCTTCTTTCTACTACGCTGGGAAGAGGGTGGGCTGGGTATACCTGCTCCGACGGTACAGCTCGTAGAACGATTGCGCACCAGTCGCCATCTTCACTCGAGTCCTGCGCAAAGCGGTGCGTTCGTTCTATCAATTCGTGTACGAGGTCTGATGGTGAGCGACGATATAGGTTCTCGCCGCGAGGTTGTGCCTGAAGAGAGTTGCATCACGATGCCACTGTTGGTAATATGAGGCAGGCACCGGCGGGGTGCTGGGGCTGACTCAGCCGCGTCAAGCCACATCCGCTGTCATGTGACGTCGCCAGGCCCCCCAAGCTGGAGCCTGCCGGCAACGTGCGCCTCTGCTGGCTTGTTTGACGTCGCGCCAGCAGCCAGCTCGATTCGCAACCCCCGAAGCTCGACGATAGCTTCCCCGACGCCCTTCCCTACGAAACCTTTTCCTACCTCGAATCGAAATCCCGATACGTTGCCCAAGATGAGCTACTCGTACGGTACCGGCGCGATCGGCTCGTTCCTGCTCGTGGTGGGAGCTTGTATGTACAACGCAATCCAGGAGGGAGGATGACGATGATGCTGACCATTTGGGACAGACATGCTCTTCACTGGCAGTGGAGAGTCTTTCAATGTCGGAGCGTTCCTTGAGAGTGTATCTCCTTATGCTTGGGCCAGTATTGGCATTGCTTTCGCCATTAGTCTTTCTGTCGTTGGTGCAGCTTGGTACGCAACCCCCCTGTCGACCCTCCAGTCTTGCAACGGCTTGTATGCTAATGCTCCATTAGGGGTATCTTTATCACCGGTTCCTCGATTCTCGGCGGTGGTGTCAAGGCGCCTCGCATTCGCACAAAGAACCTGATCTCCATTATCTTTTGCGAGGTCGTCGCCATCTACGGCGTCATCATGGCTATCGTCTTCTCCGCCAAGGTCTCCGCCGTTACAGGCGCGGAGCTTTACTCGCCCGACTCCTACTACACTGGCTTTGCGCTGTTTTGGTCAGGAATTACGGTCGGCTTGTGTAACTTGATCTGTGGTGTCGCTGTTGGCATCAACGGCTCCGGTGCGGCACTGGCGGACGCCGCGGACCCCTCGCTGTAAGATCAGATGTTCACAATTTGGGTGCGGACGAAGGATGCTAACATTAACTGTAGGTTCGTCAGGATCTTGGTTATCGAGATTTTCAGTTCCGTCCTGGGACTATTTGGTCTCATCATCGGTCTACTCGTCTCGAGCAAGGCGACCGAATTCGGCAAGGAGTAATTCTGGATCAAGGTCAACGCTGCGAGCAAGGAGAGATAAAACACACCACGCGGAGGGAATGAACAACAACGAGAGAGAGAGGAGATCACCCCACGACATCTCTTCGACAGAGAGGGAGAGAGAGGACATATGCATCGCGCCAGTCCTGGCTGGCCCGGCGTTTGGAAGATTATCGGGGCGAAGACATGTTTACGTATCGATGTACCACTATAAGCCAGCCCCGGAGGTCACACATGTACATCATGGTGTTTGCAGCTGAATATACCAGAGCAAAGCATCGCAAGGCTACTGACTTATTTATCCTATTAATCGACTTTATTGCTATGATTTCCTTAACGTCTGTCACCGGCCCCCTAGGCGGCTCGGACGGCGTTCATCATCAAAGCTTCGGCCTTGGAGCCCTTTTCGAGTGCTCCTTTGCCGCTGGGCAAGCATATGAGAGCATTCGCTGACCGGAGGCTACCAACCTTGGAGCTCCGTTGCCCACCGGTGCTGCTTGCCGACAACAGCCCATCCTTGCCAACAGTGACAACCGCCCTATGATACTCGGGTCTTGGATCGAGTGGGAAGTCATGCGCCAGAACCACCGGGACCTTTGGCAGACCTTGCGGCGAGATGCCCGACTGCTTGTGCAGTGACGGTAAGACGAAGAGATGGAAGGTAACAAGCGCTGAGGCAGGGTTTCCAGGCAGCGAGAAGATGACCTTGGAGACACGGCTGCCATCGTTATTCTTGACGGGCACAGTGGCAAATGTAGTTGGCTTGCCAGGCTTCATGGCCACGCGACCGAAGTGGATGCTTCCGCCCAGGGATCGCTCGATGGTAGGTTTCAGCAGATCAAGCTCACCCATAGAGACGCCGCCTGTGGTGATGAGTACATCCGCGCGTCGTAGCCCATCGCGCAGTGTCTCTTCCAAAGAGCCAGGCTTGTCTTTGGCGATGCCCAGGTCGACAACATCGTAGCCCCATGCTTTGGCCGCGGAGATCAGTGTGACGCGGTTGGTATCTCTGACTTCACCGAGCCTCAGTTCACCGGATCGGTGATATTCGACAATCTCGTCGCCTGTTGAAAGGATGCCGATGACGGGACGGCGGTAGACTTTGACCTCTGCAACGCCAACAGCCGCCAGAAGACCGATCTCACCGCCGACGCCGGATATTTGCTCTCCTTTTCCAAGGATGATGGAGCCCGACTGGATGTCGCTGCCAACTTCGCGGACATTCTCACCCTCCTTTACACCCTCGACCTGGATGTCCACCTCCTTCTCCTCCTTCCCATCATCTGTCATTGTCTTTAGCGTTGTGTCCTCCACCATGATGACAGAAGTTGCTCCTGGGGGTAGCGGCGCGCCGGTGGTGATCCTAGCGATCTCTCCCTCTTTCAAAGTACCTATCTCGCCAGGGGCAGCATGTGAGACGGCTGTGACAGGGAAGGTGCCTTTGATCACGCCGTCTTTCGGTACCACAACGGCGTAGCCGTCGACAATGCTCGCCCTGAAAGCAGGGACGCTCTCTCGTGCTTTAACATCTTCGGCTAGCACCGAGCCGATGATACGCTCATCGACCTTGGTAGTGATGACTCCCGGTGATGGCGAGTTCTCAGAGATCAAGCTCAAAGCGTCATCAACGGAGCGCATAGGATAAGGCGATTCACGATGTCGTCGCGTTGGGCCGAGATTTGGATCGTTCGATAAGGGGTTGGATTCGGGCCTGGTATGTCTCACCAAGTGCCCGTGTCCGTGCCCATGTCCGTGTCCATGTCCGTGGTCATGCCCGTGCCCACATCCATGAGCATGCCCATGACCCCCGTGGCTGTGAGCTCCTTTAATCCCGGCGTCTGCTTCCAACTTCTTCACGCCTCCTTGGTGGAGAGCTCTGGAGTTGGCCCCAGAAGCTTGAAGGCATGCGTGCGGCAGTGTCTTGATAACAGCTTCGAGGTTCTCTTTTGCACCTTTTGGGGAGCCTGGCAGGGTTATGATAATCGACTTGTTCCTTACGCCAGCTGCCGGTCTGGACATCATGGCGACTGTAGGACGGTCAGTTGGGTATTCCAGCAGCGAGCTGGTCGGGGAGCTCACAAGGTGTGACTGAAAGGGAGTTCGATAGCATAGCATGAACAAGACCAGGCGCTTGCTTGTGTAGCAGAGGCTCAACAGCCTTGATAGATCTCAGCTTTGGTTCACGGATGGAACGACGGTCCCTACCTCTGGTGTGTGATCCGCAACGGCAAAGCCAGTTCCGCCAGTAGTGATAACCAAATTCACATCCTCGGCTTGGGCTCCATCGGTCCAAGCACGGATTTGCTTCTGAATCGAAATCACATTGTCGTCTACGATCTCGGTTTTGGTGACTTCCCATCTGCCTTCACCTTGCTCTGCGAATACATTCTTGAGGACATCAGTGGATGCGTCTGTCGAGGGGTCCTTGGCTGCGGTGTTTGATACCACCAGAATGGCGGCTCGAAGGGATCCTGACATCTTAAGACTCGTCTTCACCAGTATCATTCGGGTTAATCTGATGCCTCTAGGAGAGGATTGAGGATACGAAAGCGTGTTGCAAGCTGAAGATGAAGTGTGACGTTTAGCTCGACATCTCCGGATGAGCTCCGAATGGCCGCCCCACCTATAAACTTCTCGGGGTCGACCTGCTTTGATGAACAAGTTCGACCTCAGCGACACCATCACCCTGAGACGCGACTGAGCGCGTCCCACACACAATCATGGTTCGCATAAAGGAGAGGTATCTTCTTGTCAACATCATCTACCCGCCGGACACGTCGAAGACCGTCAATCCACGGCTGCCAACTCGCGTTGCGCTGCATCGACCTACGACTGAGGACCTCACCTTCAAGACACTGCAGAAGGCTCTCAAGAAGGAAATCGCGCTGCTCTTTGGGGACTATGGAGCCGGAGCTCTTGGAAATATTAGGGGTCAGTCTATTCCTTTCGGACGTTGGAGGGCGCGGGGCTGACGATTCGCAGTGAAGTATCTGTCTCTGGCCACATCGACTTTCATCCTACAATGCCCCAGGGCGCACTACCAAATGCTTTGGTCAGCCCTAACTTTCATGGATCACGTCCCTACCACGCGCGGCGAAGGAAAGCCATGCATCTTCCGCGTTGTTCGCGTCAGTGGCACCATCCGCAAAGCAGAAGAAGAAGCGATCCGTCAAGCAAGACGCCTGATTATCGCCGCCAAAGATGAAGCTGAGTCCAAAACCTCAGGTCTCGCCAGCAACCCTGTCCCAGAACCCATGGATAGCATCATGGGTATCGCAGACGACTCTAGCGACGAGTCGATGACCGACGCGGATGGATGAAATGTTTGGCCACAAAATCAATTGGTCATTTCTTACGAACTACCTTTATGCCACTATTCGAAGGCACAGACATGTCACCAAAGTCAGGGTCCACGCCCGTCGGCGCAGGAGGCTGGGATTGCTCAACCTCCATCGCCTGCTCTCGGCGGATCTTTTCCTGCTGTTCCTCGAGCTCTTGCTCTTCTTGGTCGTACGCCTCCTTGTTATCGATCCACCGTTCCTGGATGTCCAGCGCGCCCATGAGCGAGGATTCGTTACGCATCGAGACGGCCCAGATGGTATCATTCGCTCCCTCAGCTCCGCCAAAGACGTACCCGCCTGCACGGTCGATGACCCGTAAGAGGTGCATCATGCTCTTCTTGTTCTCGACCGCCAGCACTTCGTAACGCACCAGGCCATAGCTTTCGATCAAGTTTGCAACAGCTTCATTGAGCTTGCCGAACTTATCGCTCCGCAGGGCGGGCGATTCGGACTCGAGATAAGGCGTGAGGTATGTCAGATCGTCCACATCTGTATAATATTCGAGGTTGAAAGGGAGCTCGTCGTACGCATGCACTTTGTCGATCTTGGAGAGGACGTTGACATGAGGCATGTCCATTTGGATCATGGCTCGAAGGGAGAGGAGGACATTGGAGACGTAGAGCGACGGTTGAGTTACGCAAATCGAGTCGGAGAGGTGGACGCACACAAACTGGGCTTATTAGCAAGGTCTTTGTCGGGCGCGGGAGGATCACCCACTCGGAAGTTGTGCTTCTTCTGCAACTTGTAGAAAATATTCCTCAACGAGTTGTGATGTGTGTAAAGCTCGACTTGCCCGGGGCAGTCAAAGATCACATAGTCCTCCTCGAACTCTTTCAGTCCCTCTGCCAGCCATTCAAAGTTGTGTTCCAGCTCTTCCAAAGCGTACAGAATTCCTCCGTTCGGTCCGAGCCGGTCCTCTTTCATGATGTCCTCAAGCTTGACCAAGGTGCGTATGTCGAGCGCCGCCGGGTAGTTCGTGTGGTCGTTGGCCGGATCGAGGTTCACGACGGAACAGGCGCGCCCTATGGCGCCCATGAACTGGTGCACTGGAAGCTTGTCAGCGCTTGCGGCTTGCTTCTCGGAGGCGTGTACATACTGCCATCGCAATAGGTACTCTTGCCGGAGCCTGGGCTGCCGAGGACGAGCTGCGCGAAGGGCATCTGGAAGGTACCGAGGTCGAGACCCTCAAGAGATCATGGTCGAAGTGGATGCTGTGCCAGAACCGAAAGCCCCATGTATGTCGTCGAAGCTGCTTTGAAATTCGCAAATGATCTTGAAGGTTCGAAATGCCCCTCCATCGAGAGCTAACTTGAACGTTGGTGGGGCATGCTGGGCATTTGCTCCGGGCCAACCTCGGTGATTGGATCACAAAGAGCTTTGGCGTGCCAAAGTTGCTCCGAAATCACAAGCCGACGTCAAAAGCCACCTGCCACTTTCCCACCGAAAACTCCTCACTTGCATCTGCATCTGCAACACAAAACGCCAGAGCCCGTCTCTACCTCCACGATGCTATGTGAGCACCCGCATCTCCTGCCATGGCATCTGGCTTCACCTCAAATGCCTTCACCAGCAACATGGCCGACCAAAGCCCAGCATCCAGCTCTATTGAAGCTGCCATGAATGTGACGGCGGCTGTAGCTGCCCAGGAGTCCCCCGGCTGGCTGGGGCTGTTTGGGCGGCTTGTCTATATGCTTCTGAACGCGGTCTCGACTATCCTGTACTGGGTGTTGAGGATTGCGACCATCAACGTACCGACCATCATGTATACGCTGCTGTCGACCAGCTGGACCGTCACCATGAACGCAACCACCCTGTACGCAGTGCTTCCCACCTTCCACATCAGACTGTTGCTAATGGTTGAACAGCATGTTTGTCATGGCGGCGGTGGTATCAGCCGTTAGCTGGGTTGTCCGATACAGGATCCTCAACATGTACTCGAGGCTACCGCCCGAGCCTCAACGAAAGGAGCCCGAGATCGACTTGTTCCCTGATACTCACGAAGAGGGTATCAAGTCAGGCCTCTCCAGCTACCTTGATGAGTTCTTGAGCGCCATCAAGATTTTTGGATATCTCGAGCGGCCTGTGTTCCACGAGCTCACGCGGAGCATGCAGACGCGTCAGCTCATCGCCGGTGAGACGATCAACCTCGAAGAGGAGAAGGGATTCTGTATCGTTGTGGATGGTCTGGTTGAGATCTTCGTCAAGTCTGGAATTCATCCTCGCACGGCCAGCAGTTCCCACAGTGATGGCTATGACGAAGAAGATACTGCACCTGGTCAGCAGAAGTACCAGCTCCTGACTGAGGTGCGCAACGGCGCCCCCATGTCGTCGCTATTCTCGATCATGTCGCTGTTCACAGAGGACGTAAAGCTACAGCACACAGAGGATTCATCCGAGATGCCACACGATTCCAGGCGTCATCGTTCACGCCCTCCCTTCCACCGTCCAGGGTCTGGTGCCTATGCGGTCCCACCAGACGTCGCCATGTCGATGCCCACTACCCCTAACATGGGTAAGCCCGTGGAGGTTACTTCTCCAGGAGCTGATCAGGACCGACCGGTCTCACCACACGAGGGAATGTCCACGTCGAGGATACCGCCCATGTCTTTAGACCCCAATGGCGGCCAGTCCTCTCAGCGGCCGAACCTTCCTCACAGGGCGACGTCGAAGTCGGCTCACCCCGACATCATCGCACGGGCTACGGTCGATACGACCATTGCCATCATTCCCGCTAGTGCCTTCAGGAGATTGATCAAGATCTACCCCAAGGCAACGTCGCATATCGTGCACGTCATTCTGTCTCGTTTCCAACGTGTTACTCTCGCTCACGCGTACGACTATCTTGGTCTTACGAACGAGGTCCTCCAAACGGAAAAGAACGTCATCAAGTACACTGGTTGTCAGTTGCCTAACATCCTTCGTGGCGAGGCTTTGACTCGACTAAAGGAGAAGTTCAGTCGTGAGCGGGAGAAGACCGCCGACGGGGAGGGAACGAAGGGCATAGCACTGCACAACCCGGCTACTACCCGACGCCGGAGATCTAGTACAACTCTACGAAAGGAAGCTGTGCTGCAGTCGATGACCAAGCGACAACCCTCGATGCCCGCATCGAGCACCATTTCCTCGCACGAAAGAGCTGGTCAGACGCCGGGACCTGGTGACTTGCTGTCGAACATTCAACTTGCTCGAGGTACTCATCGCTCTTCAAATTCGGAGTCTCGCAATGAGGCTCCATTTGAGCTCGGGCAAATTGATGCAAGTCCGCTTGCTCAGCGCTCATACAACCCATTTGATTCTCGCAGCCAGAGTCGAGTTCCCCTCGATCCCCGAGAGACAATGGACGAGGACAATCTGTTCCGAACTTCGATCCTGGAGTGTATGTTGAAGAGCCTTGGCCTTGATGGGGGCGGCAACGCTTCGAGGGACCCTGACTCCACGGAAGGCTCCCCACGACTTGTCGCCCTCGACTCGAAGCGAGGCAGGACGTTGTACAGCAACACGAACAATGCTTTTGGTTTCATGGGGCCTTACGAAGGTTCTGCGGACGGAGATACCGAGTCGCTCAACTCGAGCGGCATGGGCTTCAATCCCTCACCTAGCGCTCATTCGTTGTCTCATGATCTGATGAATGAGATTGAGATTGTCTTCTTTCCCAAAGGATCTGTGCTTGTCGATCAAGGCGAGCGAGCGCCTGGTCTTTACTACGTCGTCGACGGCTTCCTGGACATTGGCACCCATAGCCAAGAGGCTTCTCAGAACCTCTTTCCGTCACATAGTCCGGATTCTTTCCCTACAAGCTCATCTACACCAGAGCCTTCATATACGGATTCTTTCCCGACTCTCAAGCGGACCGAGACCGCCCGTGACCAGGAAGAGTCAAACAAGAAACCTGGCCTCAAGCGTCGCAGCGTTGCTTTGGTCAAGCCTGGTGGCCTGGCTGGATACATTGGCAGTGTGTCTTCCTACCGATCGTTCATTGATGTCGTCGCGAAGACCGATGTGTACGTAGGCTTCTTGCCACGGGCGTCCTTAGAGCGCATTGTCGACCGATATCCCATCATTCTCCTTACCATGGCCAAAAGGTTGACGCACATTTTGCCTCGTCTGATTTTGCATATCGACTTCGCTCTCGAATGGGTCCAAGTTAACGCTGGTCAAGTCATCTTCCACGATGCGGATGAAAGTGACGCAATTTATATTGTCTTGAACGGTCGCTTGCGTCTTGTCGAAGACACCAAAGCCGGCGGCAAGCTGGTCCGCGCAGAATTCGGTCAAGGCGAGAGTGTAGGCGAGCTGGAGGTACTGACCGAGACTGCTCGCTCGGGTACTCTGCATGCCATTCGCGACACTGAACTCGTCAAGTTCCCACGCACGCTCTTCAACAGTCTAGCACAGGAGCACCCCAATATCACGATCAAGATCTCCAAGATCATTGCCTCGCGCATGCGAGCTGTTGTTGACGACCCTACCAAGAATCAGGGCAAAGAGGGCGGGCAGTCCAGCGCAATCGCCAGCCAGCGCAAGTCTACGATGAATCTGCGCACCGTTGCGATTCTACCTGTTGCCGCTGGAGTACCTGTTGTTGAGTTTGGCCACCGGTTGATGAACGCTTTGGCCCAGGTTGGACCGCCGAACGGCGCTACTTCTCTGAACCAGGCCGCCATTCTCAAGCACCTCGGAAAGCATGCTTTCAACAAGATTGGCAAGCTTAGGCTTTCACAGTACCTCGCTGACCTCGAGGAAAAATACGGGCTTGTCGTATACATTGCAGGTAAGCTCCCTCTTCTTGACATTGAATTATCTCGTTGTATGATGAGCAAACCTTATGTCCAAAGGCAAAGCCGCTGATGGTACATGTTAACTCTAATTTTTTCCTGATCACATCGCTACTCAAGCTTCAATCTTTCGTATTTCGGCGAGAATCGTTGCTAATCAGACACAGACACGAATGTCAATTCGCCTTGGACTCGGACGTGCATATCCCAAGCCGACAGCATTCTCCTCGTAGGTCTTGCAGAAGGCTCCCCCGCCGTAGGGGACTACGAACGTTTTATGCTTGGCACCCAGTCGACAGCGAGAAAGACTTTGGTGCTGCTGCACACTGAGCGGTACTCACCTCCAGGTCTGACAAGATCATGGTTGAGGAATCGAGTGTGGATCAACGGTGGGCACTTCCATATGCAAATGGCATTTAGAATGAATGAAATGCCAGCGCATCCGCCGTCCAAGAAGCTCGGTCAAGCCCTCAAGGAGCGCGTTCAGGTGCTGCAGGCTGAGATTCAGAAGTACACATCCAAACGCGTTCACCACACGCCGTACTACTCGCCCGAGGCGCCCTTCAAGGGCGACTTCCATCGTCTGGCACGCAGGCTTTGTGGTAAGTCTATTGGTCTAGTCCTGGGCGGCGGTGGAGCCCGTGGTATCTGCCAAATCGGTATCATCAGAGCCCTCGAAGAGGCAGGCATTCCGATCGATCTCATCGGCGGCACCTCCATTGGCGCATTCGTCGGTGCCTTGTATGCTCGACACGCAGATGTCGTGCCCATGTTTGGCTTTGCCAAGAAGTTTGCCGGACGCATGGCAAGCTTGTGGCGGTTCGCTTTGGATTTGACGTATCCGTCCGCTTCGTACACGACCGGCCACGAGTTCAACCGTGGCATTTTCAAAGCATTCGGTGACACCCAGATTGAAGATTTCTGGCTCGAGTACTACTGCAACACCACAAACATCAGCAAAAGCCGTGTCGAGTTTCACACGAGCGGCTACGCGTGGCGCTACGTCAGAGCGTCGATGTCGCTTGCTGGCCTCTTACCGCCGCTGTGCGATGAGGGCAGCATGCTCCTGGATGGTGGCTACGTCGACAACCTGACCGTATCGCACATGAAGGCGCTTGGGGTAGACATCATCTTCGCAATCGACGTTGGAGCTATTGATGACGACACGCCGCAAACCTATGGCGACTCCCTATCCGGCATGTGGGCGTTCTTCAACCGCTGGAACCCCTTCTCGACGCATCCCAACCCGCCCACGCTTGCGGAGATCCAGGGACGTCTGGCCTACGTCTCTAGCGTGGATGCGCTGGAGCGAGCCAAGACTATGCCGGGATGTATCTACATGCGCCCCCCTGTTGATGACTACGGGACGCTGGAATTTGGCAAATTTGACGAGATCTATCGCATGGGACACAAGTACGGCGAGGAGTTCCTTCAGAAGATGAGAGCTCGCGGTGCATTGCCTTTGATGGAAGAGACGGAGGCGAAGCAAGCATTGCGGAGAACTACGGCGCCTCGTAGAGCGAGCATCTAGATGATAGACTTGGCATGGCATGGCATGGCTTCAACACAGGGCGCGGATGCAGCCGCGACGGCCAACGCACTGACTCCATAGAAGAAGATGTTAATAGAGGATTGCTCGGGACCGCACTCACCAATAATCGCACTACGATCCTGGGACACTAACGAAGGGAGGAGACTAACGTATGACAGACACTTGGCTAGTGGTCTGAGTGAGCCCCGCCCCCGGGATCCAGGGTCCAACCCTTTCGCGGACTGTCATGCGACACCCTCATGGTCCAAGCGAGGTGACATCATCCTGGCGGTCTGCACCCAATCGATCTGAAGGGCATAGCCTCTGTCGTCACCGAGACATGCATGTTGACGCTGTTGGGATCTCGTAAGGGAGGGCACCGCTCCCGATGAGAAAGGCCTCCTGAGCTTAATGCTGCGGGATCCAACGACTTGACATAATATGGGGTCTGGGGGCCGGCCATCTCTTGGCTCTGGACAATTATTTTGTACAACATCCAACCACCACCTACGCTTTCGGACTTGACTCTGCGATACTGGGCCTTGATCCGCAAACTGGACGCTGACTAGGATCTGAGGTTCACAAGATCATTGTACTTTGGTCATTCCTCTTTTACAGAGGATTATCCTTCTGTCGTTCCGTGACGGCCTACGTCTTCTACACGTCTCTGTACCTACTTGGAAGATAGTCCTCGAAACCCACAAATGGCAACCCGCTACGACTATCCCCGGGAAGCAGCATACTACCCTCCCCCCCGTCGAGCAGCAACGGCCCCCTCGTCCCGCAACAATTTCGACTACGCGCCAACGCGCTCATCGCGCTCCAACTACGCCCCGTCGTCATACCACGACGACGAGGACGATGAATACTACGCCCCTCCCCGTCGGAGCCGCACTCAGCGCGACCACGGGGCTGGCGAATACGGGCACCACAACGATGGGGACTACACCCGCAGCGGGCACGACCACGCCAGCTGCGAGGGCGGCACCTGCAAGGCCATAGAAAAGGAGTACGGCGGCTTCGGCTGGACGGAGGCCGTCAGCCTCGCCGTCATGGGCGGCCTGGCCCTCTTCAACTTCGACAAGGCCTACGACAAGCACAGGAAGAAGAGCGAGCAGCGCGAGAGGGATCGCCAGCTGGACGAGAGCAAGTCCCGCCGCGCCAAGGGTCGAAGGTCCGGGAGCTCCAGCGCGCGCAGCAAGAGCGCGGGACGCTCAGGGATGAGGGACTACGACAGCGAGCTCGACTCGGACGTGGAGCGCGAGAGGCGCAAAGGCGAGCGCGAGAGGAGAAGGGCCAGGAGTCGGGGCAGTCGACAGAGGGGCTACAGGGGCGAGGAGAAGGATGACCGACGCTGAGGCCAGCGTGCTGCGACTGATTATGCGGAACGTGCTATGATTATTATGATGAGAATGCATACTTTCCGCGGAGCGTTAGTTTGGTATTCGACAGGGAGTTAGCGAGAACCTTTCGGCTTATTTTGACGTTTGCCTGTATTACATGTCGTCTTCTTGTCCCACGTCCTTGAAGAACTATCTTTTCTCGTGCCGTTCATTTTGTGAACCCTTGGCATCGCGTGTCCCCTGATCCCCGACACGAGTGACGTCCCTAACCGATGCCTTTCCAGAAACGCCCAACCATTCCCTTCCGAACACTCTCGAAATAGATTCACGCTGGCCATGCTGGCCAAGTTCACTCGTCGCCCTCTATTTGTGAGGGCGTGTCCAAGATCGCCTTAGACGAGGGTGCTGAGATGTCCTACCTCCGGTCGTCGTACCTGAAGTTGCTTCCTCCGCCAGGGATGTACCTGTCGTTCATTCGCGGCCGACCCCTCCCGCCCCTTCTGCCACCGAAGCCGCCACCAAAGCCGCCACCTCTCCCACCCCGTCCTCCTCTCTCACGGTGAGGTGGTCGGATGCCCTCGAACACTTCCTTACCCCGGTCGACAAAAGCGTCCCCCTGCTCGAATGAGTAACGGTTGATCTCCCTCCCGTAGGGTCCCCGTCGATCTGTGTAGTGGCTCCGCATGTTGGCCAACCGCCTCTGCACTAGGTCCTCGTTCGCAGTAGTATACATGACCGAGGGTCCAGTTGTTGTCCACTTGCCCGCGCTCGAGCCCTCAGGCCCGGCGCGAGATGCAGGGCCGCCAAAGTTGGCTCTGGGACCGGAGGGTGGTTCGCGTCGCTGACCGCGGGGGCCGACGGGGATGCTATTCATACTATCAGCCCGAGGACCCGTGGGTGCGGATGCGGGAGCGCGGGACAGAGAGCCCGTTGCAGCTTCGAGACGGGCCTCGACGCCGCCGTCCGGTGTGTCGGCGTAGATGACCTCCCATCTGGTGCCCGAACGACCGCCACCTCCCATCTCCATGTCAACCCAACCCTGTACTTTCTCGGGTGGTACAAAGTCTAACCACAGCGCTTTGCGATTGCTCTCGTTCGGCCATACCGTATCGTGGAGGAGAGCTCGCGTGCGTGATGCTGCGGCTGTGGATGAGAAGACCACGAAGGCATGGGTGCGGATCTGGTCGAGGTGGAAGAGGGTGATGACATCGTTGCTCAGCGTTTCGCCCCGGGGCGTAGCCAGGTCGACTAGATGAGCTTGAATGTCTGCTGGTCGTAGAGGTCGCATGAGATTGGCAATGTACAGCGCTGACGTGGGTGGGTGCATGGCTGGTGCGACCGAGCGGCCGTAGTCTTCTTGAGCGTTCTCTTGCTTCGTCGCTCGAGGGCTTGGTGATTTGGCCGGTACGGGCGCAGCGGCATCTTGTACGTCCTCCATCTTGTCATCCTCGTCATGCCTTGCAGACAACTCTTCAGGCATGTGCACTGCAGGCGCCGCTTCACTTTGGGGTGGGCTCTCCGCGAGACGCGCGCGCTTCGCAACGCCTTCGGCGTCCGGTGGAGGGCTCAACGAGCGTTTCCGGCGTTGTAGATCAGGGGGCGTGTCGATGGCCATTCCGTCGCCTTCTGCCTTGCCTTCGGGTACGGCTTCTGGCTGTCTCTCCTCAGACGGTGGCTGTTCAGGCTCCGCTTGGCGCATTGGCTCTTCGACAGACTCTGGTTGAGGGTTCGGCTCGGGGACGGGTTCGACGGCAGGAGCTTGCGGCTCTGGCGCAGTTTCTGAAGGCTTCTCGTCGTGCACGTTGTCTGTAGAGGATAGCGGCGCATCTTGGACAGCTTCGGTCTCATGCTCATCGTTGCTGGCAACTGGCGCCGGGGCATCCCCTTGTGTCTGCGCCTCCGCGACAGCTTCGCCCTGCGCAGCGCCATTCGCGTCCATCTGCTCAGGCACAGGCTCCTCCTGCTGCTGTGCTTGATCCGCCTCCTCCAGCCGAGACACAAGCTCAGCTTTCAATCCATTTTGCGAAAGATCGCGCTTCTTGAGCTCAGCTTTGAGGTCAACGACCTTAAGCTTGGCCCAATCGGTCATGTTTGCGCCGCTTTGCTTTATGCGAGCATCGAAGTCGTGGTAAACGGGAGGAGGCCCTAATCGTACGCGTCTCAGAAGTATTGGTATGCTCGCGTTGGGGGGTTCTGGTGAGGGGAGAAGCGCTGGAGAGTGTTTGGTGGGAGAAAGAGGGAGCGCGTCGTGGGTGGTAGACAGGAACGTGCAGTGGTAGTGAGGTCGATGCGAAAAATGTCTGTGCTCAGTGACGCCACCAAACAGCGACCTTGGCCGACAGAATAAAGCAACCTGCTCAGCGCACTTCGAGCAAGATGCCGTGGCTAATTCTTTTCGCCGATCGGACGCAAGGTTCAATCAACCCTCAGTGACAACTAAGGTACAGGTACCCTAGTCCCTTGGCCAGCATTTGAACGCTGCCAATGCACGACATTCTTCATCCTTCATAATGACGACGCTTCTCGCGATGCGAGTCTTTGTCTTCCGCATTTGGACTTCGGGCGTTCTTGGGACGAATGGGGGAGCCTCTTGCGGCTTTGGTTCGACGGTCTGAACTCACTAAAATGATGTTGTACCCATTGAGCGGTGCAGCCTTGAGGCGCTGCCGCGATGGCACATTGAGCAAAGGAAGGCATCAATTTGACGGATCACATTCAACACGAGTGGTCCTTCTTCAAGCGGTCTGGTCTGTCATTCATCATTGTACATCATAGCTAGAAAAACATATTGGCACTACATGGACCTCCCACGGTACCATGGGCCGTACACTGGCACTTGCTGCCGGGCTTAGACGTCGAGACCGTCAACGACGATGCCCTTGTTCCAGGTCCATTGCATGATCCTGGCCACCTCCACCGCGCACTCATCATCTACAAGAGCGCTGACGAGATACAAAGCCGCATCAACGCCAGCGCTGTTTCCCCCAGCCGTGATGACGCGGAGCCCACCGAGGCGCATGGCTGCGCGGCGCGTGATGGACTCGCGACGGCTGTTGGAGCCCTTCCAGGACATGCTGCCCTTGCTGAGCCATGTTAGCATCTTCCTATCTCTGCCTCGCGTTTGGGTCTTACCGAGCATTGGAGGGACGACGTCCGCTGTCGGACTTGCGGCGGATGTAGGGGTTCTCATCCTCATCCTCCAAGTCAAAACGCAGGTTGTTGACTACGTAGCGAGCATCCTCGACAACGTCGGTACGCTCCTGGAGGTTGCGAGTAGCAGCATCGCTGCAGAGATTCTCGAACTTGGTCATGTAGTCGGGGTGTGTAGTAGCCGAAAGGCCAGAGAGGATGCCCTCCTTTGCGAGGAAGAGCGAGCCGGTGCAGACGGAGAGGATGGTGCGCTCGCGGGCCGGATCCTTCTTCTGCAGCTCGGAGAAGTCGACGATGAGGCCGGCAGGCTCCTGCTCCTTGGAGAGGATCTCGTTGGAGTTGCCGCCGAGAATGACGAGAACATCGTACTCTTCGAGATTCTCATGAGCCTCCTTGAAGGAGATCTGCGAGCCAACGACAACGCCTTGGTCGGAGAGCACCTTGGGCTCAGCGGCGGCGAGGGTGATTTCGAAGGCTTTGGAGGCTGCCGTGCATTGTCAGCCATTGATGACATTGAGCGTCTGTGCATTGGACTCACAATCATCCTTGAAATCATGGAGGGCGGCAGTGAACACCTCAGCGGGGCCAGCAAAGTCGAGGAGATCGAACTTTGGGTGGAGGGCGAAGAGCACATCAATGGGCTCGTCGGCCACCGCCGAGGTCTTTGATGCAGACATCGTGCCGGTATTGCTGTGTTGGAGGTGGTTGTGATGGAATTGGAATGCTGCGGTGAGCTGGTGATGGAGGAGGAAGAAGGAGAGGGAAGGAGAGAGGGGAGAAGAGGGGTAATAGATGAAGGGAGGGACGGGAGTCTAAGAGCTGGAGCTCTGAGGGGATCACATCACGCGATGACCTCAGGCTCAGACAGGGCAGCCTCTCAGGGCCAGTGACAGGCACCCGAAACGCAGTCATGCTAGTCGTAAAGTGCCATTGAGGAGGGGTTGAGCTATGAGGCCAATGGCCTGTGCCTGTTCCGTCAAAAGCAACCTGAACCTGGGCCATTTGGCTGCGGTAGCACACGACCATCTGGAGATACTTGACCGAAACATGCCACCTCACCAGCGACTCGCGTCAGGCAAAGTCACCTCACACCTCAGGCCATGTTCCCCAGGTTTCTGAGCTCCAAGCTGCCACAGGGGTCGGAGCTGCAGGAGACCCACTGAAAGCCGCTGCTGTCGCGGGGTCATGCGGCCTCGATTGCGGGGTTGCTGGGGCTCTAGGCTTCGTCTGAGGCCCGGGCGAGTAAGGCCAGTGCAGCGCGGATGCTGTGGTTTTGGCCGGTTGCATTCGAGTGGATCACCATCACGCTCTCTGGAATTTGCATTGGCTTTGGAAAAGGCAGCATGACGAGTTGTCGGGTTGGATCGTCGAGAGAGGGCACCATGGGCAACCATCGTCCGTCTCTCCACCGGCCTGCACGGAATCGCGCAACTATGCTGATCTTTGCGGGTTCATCCAGCGCTCACACCATCCTAATCGATCTCCAGATGAAATTCAATTACAATGTCAGCTGTTTCAAGGGGGGGACCGTCTGATTGAGAGGATGAGAACGGCGTCCAATGTCAGAGTCAGCAGCTCACCAAAAGCCGTCTTCCCATTCTGTCATGTCCTCTCGGCACCCTCCGGACTCCACCATAGGGCGCTCGGGCTCCACCCTAACCGAAGCTTGACCTCCACAGCACTTCGACGTTCCGTCACCATCACCACCCGCAACGCGTCCAGCGACAGCTGCAACCTCCGCGCCCGTCGAGAGATTCAAAGTTATCACGGCCCAGTAGGCGCCGCAGCCTTGGTGCTGAAGTCGCCATAATGGCCACATCAACGTAAGGCGCGACCCTCGGACAGAGTTTTCATTCTGGTCGCATCATCGCTGACGAGATCATTGCTGTAGATCAATGAAGGAGCTTTCCAAAGCCATCACCGCCTTCATCCCTGAGCCGACTCTCCCTTTACCAGACGAACTTGTCGAGACGATAGCCGCTTACCTACGCCGCCACCCGAAATACGATGACGCCGCCGCCGATCGCCTACAGGAGGAACTGCTGTCAATTTTTGATAAGCATGCCAAGGGCAACCCCGCCGCCTCAGGGCCTTGGATCGCCATCATCCGACGCCTGCTGCCAATGATATACACACCCGAACGAGTACTCATGTGGTTAGATCAGATGAAGGGTATGCTCACCGAAAGGACCTCGCACGAAAAGGGCATCGTGGACGAGACGGTTGCGGCGCTCATGGACCTGGTGGCGCTGGCGGACGAGCACCAAGATACGGCAGATGCCGACGCAACGATCAATCCTATCGTACACGAGCTGTTCTCGAAGTGGATGGAGAAATTCTTTCCTGGGCTTGTGGATGGTATTCAGAGCATGGAGTTCAATGAGCGCATGTTTCGCGAAGCTCTCACGTCCTTTGGGAAACGAAGGCCTCAGCAATTCTTTGCTTCCCTTGACAGTTTCTTCATCCAAGCGAAGCACCGTAAGGCGGCGCTGCGCTTCCTCTGCGACTTTGTCCAGAATCGGCCACCACACTTGCATCAGATCTTGCAAAGCTCGCTTTTCAGCCACCTACTCACGTGCCTACAAGAGGACACTTCGACGGCAGCCATATCATCAGCTTTAACAGCACTGGTTATGCTGCTGCCTCACATGCCGAGCTCGCTTGTGCCTCATCTGCCGACCCTGTTCAACATATACTCCCGCCTGCTCTTCTGGAGCAGCGGCAAGTCCGAACTGGTGGAGTCGACTGCGCCAGAAACGGAAAGGAGGAAAGACTGGGAGGTTTGTACCAGCGTGAGCGGTGCTGATGAGCCACCCATCGCACACCTGGGCAACTACTACACCATCCTCTACGGGCTCTACCCCATCAACTTCATGGACTATATCCGCAAGCCCCAACGATACCTTAGGCACGCCAACGTTGCCAATGCGGACGAGTTCGAGATTCAAGCTACCGAGCTTAGGGACCAATCCGAGAAGTTCAGGAGGGCTCATCTTCTCCATCCGAACTTCTATACTCTGACGATAGAATCGGAGAAGACAGACTTCGGAAGGTGGATCAAATGCGAAGCCGCCGAAGTCGTCGCCGAGTGTATGGCCTTGTGCCTTCCGACAGACCCTCAGGCCACATACTTCCCAGATCAGACGGTCGTGCCCAGTGCAGACGTCCCGCCGGTTACAGTTGAGCTAGAGGATGAGGAGCCTGGCAAGGCGTTGCTTAGCAGCCCGCCAACCCATACACCCCACCCCGACACTCTGGCAAGGGTCACTTCAACTTCAAGTCTCCAGACGATGACACGGCAAGAATCGCGGTCAAGCTTCACGTCAGGAATCCTGACACGGACTAAGAGCCGAGATTCCGCCGCTGACAGTGGGACTCTTGTTCAGTCAACGTCGCACACGCAGCTGCAGGATTTGATTCAGTCGAACAAAGCTATCAAGTCTGGCCTGCATCAGCCAATCGCTGCCGATAGTGAGGGCTCCGCGCCACCGAGCCATCGAACTTCGGATCATGAGAAGCCACCCGAAGCTGAAGCTGTCAAGACAGCCTTCTTCACCTCGCCGACGTCGCTGGCCGACGTCAGCTCACAGGTCGCTCATCTCCAGAGACAGAATCTCATGTTGCAAAACGACCTTGCATTTGAGCGATACCAGAAGCAGCAGCACATCGCTCATATTGGAGAGTTACGGAGGAAGCAAGTCACGGAGGCTGCTACCGAAGCTGAGACGCAAAACTTGATCATAATGAACCGCAACCTCAAGAATCGCTTCGAGGAAGCCAAGAAGGCAGAGATGCAAGTCCGAAAAGAGTCTGAGAAAAGTCGAGCGCTCGCCAAGAAATGGGAAGCCGACTTGGCCGCGAAGCTCAAGAACCTGCGCGATCAGTCAAAGGAAACAAACAATGAGCTGCAACGGGTGAACAGGGAGCTCCAAGACGCGAGGCACGAGTGCGACAAGCTTCGCAAGTTGGTCTGCATCGGCGAGGTTAAGGAGCTCAACTGGAAGCAAGACCAGCAGTCTGTGGAGATCCAAGGCCAGCAAGTTGAGCGACTGAAGGCCGAGAACTCGAGGTTAGCGATCGCGGAACGGGACAGTCAGGCCAACGAGCAGGAGCGTCTTCGTGCGCTCAACTCTGCCGAGGAAGCAGAGAGCAAGGTTCAAGCTCTCAGCGCCAGGCTGGCGTCCCACGAAACGGAGCTCAAACGGGCTAGAAAGCTCTTCGAAGCTCAGATTCGCGAGCTGCACAGACAATTAGCTGAAGCTCACGACAAGGAAACGAAGCCCAAGACGCCGACGAAGTCGCAGCTCGACACCCTGATGGCGGGCAGCAGAGCCAAGCAAGCGGACATGCAGAAACAATACGACAGCCTCATGCGCAAGTACGTTGCCCTGCAGTCGTCTCTCCTGGACATGGCGTCGGGAGCTACACCCGAGCAAATCAAGAATGAAGCTACTACTTTGCCCATGGGTGACTACAGCGCTAAGAGTGGAAACCAAAATCAAGCCAAGGGCAGATCGCGGGCTCAGGAGCTATCTGAGATAGACACATCGGAAGCTACCTCGTACAACGTCACACCACCCTTGAAGGAGCAGGGAAGCTCCTCATCGGCACGACCCACAACGCCGGGTGGTATGGACGGAGCGCCGTCCTCACTCAGTCCCGACCAGCGATACTTTGGACGAGGCGGCGTGCAGAATAGGATACGCAAAGAGGAGAAGCAGAAGCAGAAGGAAGAAGAGGGCAGCGGGGCCCAGGCCAAGAAGAAGGACAAGAAGAGCACGGGGCTCCGGGGCATCCGCACTGGGGTGGGTGAGTTTGTTCGAGGCAAGACGGAGTAGGATTTGACATGTTCGGAATATACCCAGCTACCCAGAGCAGCTACGATAGGCAATGTGAGAAGTTTTACATGCCAGCCGGCGCATCGCCCGGGCCGTTTGGATTTGCACGAGGCAGTGCCACGACGGCCAGCTGCAGTGTCCACAGATTAAACTTTGCACGGGAGCGCTTCACACAGCGACCTTGGGATGGGCTTCATGGGAGCCTATGTTCCCTAGTCGGAGGAATACCAGGCCTGGACCTAAAGATGACACACATCATTTACTCTCGATATGGAAGCGCCGGGAGTCGCATCACCTCAACCGCGTGCCAGTGAACAAGAGCCGACTCGACTCAAGCATCAATGAACGAACAAGACGTGGACCAAGAGGCAGCCGCCACGGCGGGAATAAACGCCGCCGTCTGCAAGGGACGTGCAGCTCATTGGGCACAGACGACAGACATGCTTTGCGCCGCGGCAGTCAGGGGGGGAAACGCTGACGACGCATGGCAAAGGCAAAATAAGAAAACAGGAGAAAACAAAGTTTTTCCTTTTCCCCTCGGCAACTCCTGCGCTCCACGCGCGTGCCAATTACCACCACGTTTACTCACTAGAAACATGGGATTCGGGAAGAGACGCAGAAGGGGAGGCATGGCGGGCTTCGGGAATCTGGGGATCGCGACCAGGGGTGTCTCGGTTGGGCCCAGGCAATGACGACATGGAGGCTCGTATTCGATGAGGGGCAGAGCTTGGGGGAGTCTTGGGGGGTGGTCTTGGGCCAGCCAAGCCAGCACATCGCAGGCCAGAAGACGCCTAGCCGGGCGGTCATCTGGTGCTGGCAGCACTTGGGCCGTGGCTACCTGGTGCTAGTGCCTGGGCACTACGAGCTTAGATGTCGGGGTTCGCGACCAGAAGAGCAGAAGGTACGAGAAACAGTGCCCTTTTGGGTGCGCTTTGTCGATGTGGTGCCAGTGGCCCACACGACTCCGGTGTAGCGTGATTGGGCAATGGTGCGTTTGGTGGTGGGCCGGCACAAGTATCAAACAACAAGAAAGTCGCCACGCCGCGAATCATGCAAGATGGGAAGCTGGTGGTTGCGTTGATCCATCTTGGGTCGATCGAGGATGAGGAAGCTTCTGTTTCCGTCCCTCCACCGCTGGCACGACCCGTATTTCTTCATCTGCCATCCTCTTCTACCTCTCCCTCCTCCCTTTCCCATCCTCCTCTCATATATATACACACATTGCTTGGCTTCATCGTTCGCTTGAGCCGGCATACTATCCCTCCGCATATACCTACTTCCTTCCGTCACCGGATAAACTAGACACAATGTCTGCTCGCAGCTTCTTGTCCCTCGCTGCGGCGGCCTCCACGGCCAGTGCCGCTTTCCAGGGCTTCAACTACGGCGCCACCTTCAGCAATGGCGCCCTCAAGCAGCAGGCCGACTTCGAGGCCGAGTTCACAACTGCTGCCAGCCTCGACGGCACCGACGGCGCCTTCAACAGCGCTCGTCTCTTCACCATGATCCAGGGCGACTCCAACAACGACCCCATCTCCGCCATCCCCGCCGCCATCAGCACCGAGACCTCCCTGCTCTTCGGTCTCTGGGCTTCTGCCGGTGACGAGGCTTTCAACAACGAGATTGCCGCTCTCCAGAAGACCATCGACCAGTACTGCGACCAGCTCGACGGTCTCGTCGCCGGCATCTCCGTCGGAAGCGAGGATCTCTACCGCAACTCTCCTACCGCCATACGCAACGGCGAGAACCCTGGTGCCAACCCCGACGTCCTCGTCCGCTACATCAACCGCGTGCGCGAGACCATCAAGGACACCTGCCTCAGCGACGTCGGCATCGGCCACGTCGACACTTGGACCGCCTACGACAACTCCTCCAACAGCGCCGTCGTCGACGCCCTCGACTGGGTCGGCATGGACGCCTACGCCTACTTCGAGGACACCAAGCCCAACGCCATCGAGAACGGCGCTTCTCTCTTCCAGGCTGCGCTCGACGCTACCCAAGCCGCTGCTGGTGGCCGTGAGGTCTGGATCACCGAGACTGGCTGGCCCGTCAGCGGAGACAAGTTCGGCGACGCGGTTCCCTCGCCTGAGAACGCTCGTCAGTTCTACAAGGATGTCGGCTGCCCGCGCTTTGGCAACGTCAACATCTGGTGGTACACCTTCCAGGACTCCGCACCCGAGACTCCCAACCCTAGCTTCGGTGTCATCGGCAGCGAGCTGACCGAGAAGCCCATCTACAACCTCTCCTGCGATGGCTCTGGCTCCGACCCCGAGCCTTCCAAGAGCAGCGGCAGCAGCAGCAGCATGGAGCCTGAGCCCACCAACACCAAGACCAAGACCAAGACCCAGGAGCCCGAGCCTCAGCCTACCGAGACTCTGCCTACCACTGCCATCGTCGACCCCATCCCCCCCGTCGACCCGACCACCGTCTCGCCGGTGCCCATCCCCACAGGCAGCTACTGCAACACCACCATGAGCCACTCCACCCCTTCGACCACTGTTGTGGTCCCCGAGCCCATCCCCACGACTGAGGACGGTGGCTCTGCTCCTCCCCCCGAGGAGACCAGCGGCGACGGTCAGCCCGCTCCCGTCCCTGAGCCCCAGCCGACGACCCCGGGTGAGGAGCCCCAGACCACGACTCCCGGCTCCCCTCAGCCCACGGATGACCAGGGTGGTGAGGCGCCGAGCGAGGTCCCCGAGGGCCTTGGTGCCAACATGAAGGCCAACAGCATCGGCGCCGCCGCCGTCGCCGTCGTTGTGGCTGCTGGCATGTTGTAAGGAGGAGATTGTAGGATGACAGAAAAATTGTATATGGTACGAGTACGCATATTGGATGACAAGAAATGGTAATGTTTAACGATACGCTCCTTACGATATAGATGTCGGACATCACAGTGGAATAAATCCGTAATCATTGGAAGACATATCTACTGCTCATCGGTGTGATTGAACTACGCAGGGCAGATCGGCAGCCGACACACTTGGGGCCCAAACCTGCGCTCTTCGTGTGGATATAATGACCATGCATAGTACGTAGTTCTGCTACCTTAACGGCTTTCGCCCCATTCTGTGCGTAACTCTCTTCCTAAGAGCATGAGATAAGAGGCGATCTACAGTATGGAGTATGCGCAGGACCTACGGTATTAACCTTAGTCCCGCCGCTGATGCCTGGCCAGTGGAAAATTGAACTTCTTCCGTATTGCTATAAATCTAACAGAAGGCCTATTATGGCACCTTTTGTAAAGCTGCTAGGGTGGCAAAGCATGTAGTTTAATGCCATAGAAAGCACCTACGCGATGTAGGTACCCCCAAATACAGGGGAGCGCCCGGCACGCGATCACAACGTCACCGGCAGGCTATCGCCAGGGGTCCCGGACTCCATCGCGCTGCTGACACCATCGCCTTTCCCTCACAACACCACACCTCCCCCTCACCACCAGCCATTGTCCCCCACAGACCGACACAATGGCACTGACACGTCGATTCCTCGCGGCGACATTCTGCGTCTCGCTCTGCGCAGCTCTTGTCGCCGCCGCGCCGCAGGAGGCGACCAAGGACGCGCTGGTTGCTAACCTGAGCTTGGACGAGCTGGACGAGCAGCTACAGGTACGTCTGGCGATGCCATGATTTTTTTAAGTTTGTTTCTATAAGAATGCCTCTGACAGAGATATTCCAGAGCTGTTCCATCGTGCAGGACCTCAACGCCGCGAAGCACGCGCACCACGCCGCCCAGCCGTCCTCCCTGACCACTCGTCTCTTCACCGTCCTCTTCCCTGGCTCCCCCGCCGTGAACGCGCTCCTCGCGACGCTGTACATTTCCGGCCCGCCGAACTTCCTCCTTGCGCTATGCCCCACGAACATCGACCCCTCGAGCCTGTCCGTGATGGTGGCGTTCGCCGTCGGTGGGTTGCTAGGCGACACGCTGTTCCACCTGCTGCCGGAGATCTTCCTGGGTGAGGACGAGCCGGAGCGGGCGAGGCTCGTGCTTGTCGAGCCCAACAGGAATCTCCTCCTTGGGCTGGGAATCTTGGTCGGATTTATGGTGTTTGTGGCTATGGATAAGGGGTTGAGGATCGCGACGGGCGGCGCGGGCCACGACCACTCTCATGGGCATTCCCACGAGCACTCGGAAACCGAGGGAACCTCCTCTGCCGTTTCCCCATCGAACGGCGAGGCCAAGTCCCGCAAGGGCAAGAAGGGCAAGAATAACAAGAAGTCTGATGACAAGGCCGAGAAGGAAATCAACCCCTCCGTCAAGCTGGGTGGCTACCTCAACCTCATCGCCGACTTCACGCACAACATCACCGACGGCCTTGCCATGAGCGCCTCCTTCTATGCTTCGCCTACCATCGGCGCCACCACGACCGTTGCTGTCTTCTTCCACGAGATCCCGCACGAAGTCGGCGACTTCGCACTCCTGGTGCAGAGCGGCTTCAGCAAGAGGGCCGCCATGGGGAGCCAGTTCATCACGGCGCTGGGCGCGCTGCTGGGGACGTGCATCGGCATTGCCGTGCAGGAGATGGGCGGTGCCGGGGCCGAGGACGGCGTGATGCCGCGTAACGCTGGACTTTGGGGCACAAGCCTGGTAGGTTGAAGATGTCTACTTGGGATGCGAATAACGCTAACGTGACAGACCTGGGGGGACATGCTCCTCCCTTTCACGGCTGGTACCTTCCTCTACGTCGGCACCGTGGCCGTCATCCCTGAGCTCCTTGAGACCGGTAAGAACAAGGTCGAGGAGCTCAAGAAGACGCTGGTGCAGTTTGCTGCCGTGGCGCTGGGCGCCGGCATCATGCTCTACATCTCGTGGCACGACTAGATGACGAAGTAGAGAGTCGGTGGCACTTGCTATGAATGGCGTAGATGCATTTCATTGGTGACTTGGGCAGTTACGAAGGTCGGCGAGTGAGGAGTTGAGGTGTGGAAAAGTTCCAGAGGCGACGCCCCTTTTTGATGATGTAGATAGGGGTATGAAGGCCAGCATAGACATAAGGCGTATGGTGATAGGCCTTGACTACTGTCGTGTATGAAATATAGAGGACGGCAAGCGAAATCGAATACGCGCTTTCGCATTAACACGAGTATTTGGTTCTGACTCAATGAGGTCCAAGCTGTGCCGCCACTGATGTACGGCATCATCCATATTGATTTGATCAAGGTACCCTCCGCTGGCCACGAGCCGCAGGTCCGCGCTCTTGTCTTCAAAACAAATTCAAAAAGCCTTGCTAATTGTTTCATGGATTTAATCATCCATTCGGAGCTTCACTCCGGAAAGTCATACTCATGATGTAATCATCCAAGCGAGCTCCCCATTTTAACTGACGTTACGCGTAGGGTAGCTGGGTCGTCCAACCCCGGCCCGGCCGCAGCACCTTACCCACCGGCAACATCAGCCAAGGAAGAGCAGCGAACGAAGACGAAAAAAAAACTCTTTCTGATCTGGGGATCTCTGATCCTGGGGGCCGATCATGACAGCATTCGAGCGGCGTCCCTCAAAAAGGATTACTTCACGACATCATCGCCCCGAGATGGTGGGAGGGGATGCGGACTCGAAGCTCCGTTTTCTTCTAGAAGGACGTGCGTTTCTGGAATAAGGTTGGTTCCTGAAATCGAGATTGGCGAGCCGTTGGCGTGGCCAGAGGAAGGGGACCTCCGCGCATGAGGCTCAATGCCCTTAATTAGGTTAATGGTTTTGATGAATGGGAGCTTCCCTAACCCATCAGGAATAGGCCATGGCAGCTCATGAATAACGCTGAGCACAAGACCGGTCTACCGATCACAACGTCACGGCCGGACATGTCGAGTCCTCAGGCACAAGGCACCTCTCATGAGCAGAAAGACCTGAAACCTGCAGTCCAAGCAACGAGAGCACCCATGGCGTGATTCATCTCTCTGTCTGGCGACCCCATGCTCGCGTCGAGGAAGAGTTGAGGCCCATCGCGATATTGGACTCGACCGCGTCCAACACCTCCGCCAGCCCCATCAGCGCGTCCCAATGCGGAACTGGACCAACACAGGCTGCAGCGAGCAACTCCACCGCATCGAAATGGCAAAGGAAAACTATGGGGCTGGGTGGGAGGAAGTACTGTACTTGTCGCGGTCCCCTGGACACGGGGTCCGTTCGAGTGGCCGCGAGCTGCTCGGAGTTGGCAGCAGCTCGAGCGCAAGAGGGAGAATTTTCTCGAAGGGGGTGGCCGACCGCTCGCGGGCGATATCGGAGGGGGGTATGGCGAGTGGCAGTGGCGGTAGATGGGGGCTGGGTGCGAAAAACTCTTCACATCCTCCTCCCAGCGTCACCGAGACCAAGGCATGGCCGTCGTGCGAAGGTGGTTGGAATTCATGTCGAGGGCCAGCATGCTCAAAAATGAAGCAGCTCGCGATAGTTGTCCTTGCAATTGGAGAACCCAGAGATCAGCTGCATGCCCTCGCACCATGCAGGGCATCGTGTCCCGCTTGGGCATTTCTCGGCGGTGTCGACCACTGAGAGAGGCTACCGAAGGCCCCGCAGCCTCGTCCGCGCCCGCCAGAAACTCCCGAGCTGGCCTCCTCCTATGGGAGCCCAGCATGCGAGGCTGTATAAGTGGAAGAGAGGCTGCGAAGTGTGTGTGGATTTTGGGCGAGACTTCCCGCCCGAGGCCAATTAAGGCCAGTATAGAGATCCCCGGATTCATCACTGCTGCTGCGAAGAGGGAAGCTTCCGAACCGGCTTGGTAGCATGCCTAGCGTCTGGTCGTTCTGACAACTGATGGGAAGATGCGTTTCTGGATGTTGCCATTGACTCACCCGACAACGGACCATGGTACGGAGTAGCGCTCCTCAGGCAACATGGCAGCGGCTCGTGGCTTGCGCGTTGCCTGCCATCCATCGATGCCGCCTTAACTGCCCTGTTGCTACCTCGCTCTCCCTGACCGCCGGGCGCGAAAACGGTCATCGTCCGGCGGAACACCCGTCAATATCGTCAGCTACTCCAACTTTTTTCCCTGACGTGCTGGAGCCAGAAAAAAGTCTGGACTTGGCCGCGTGCACCTCAGATGCCAAACCAGGCCTGGTTTCGGAACTGGTGTGGAGGGGTTCGCGCCACTCACGAACCCACGATGCAGCACAAGCTCTCAAGGTGTCGGCGGCGGAGGATATTTTTGGGGGTGGCCCTTTTCGATGGATGGGTGTGCGTGCTGCGGTGCGCTGCCTGCGTGTCATGGACCCCTGGTGCCTGACCGCCGCCGACGGGAGCAGCGTCGCGAAAGGGGGGGCGGGACATCACGAGATGCTTCGTGTCCCGTCAGGGAGTCCTGCGAACGGGGCTGACAGGTTTGTCTCATTCGCGGGTTAGGTAATGGCGCGGCGGGATCGAGGTCCAGATTGTGGTCTTATTGACATGGCATTTCCCCGTGTGATTGCCATGTCTGGGAGCCGTGGTTGAATTGGGAAGTCAGATGGCACCTGGGGCATGCCTTCACGATGGCTTCATGGGAGGATGGGAGGGGCGCAAGAAAAGCGGCGAGCAGAAAAGTCAGTTGGGTGAGGCTCACGGAAGCTGGAATGGCAGCATCATCCGGGGCCACTTAGGCTCCCCCAGGGCATTCCCTCCACGAAACTCAAAATGGACAGGCAAATGCCCTTTCAGCCCGTGATAGAGTTCGCGTATATCGCGATCGCGGGCGGCAGATCACGATATAGACAGCCAGCAAACGGAGGTTGTGATCCGGCGGGATGAGGCTCGAGGGGATCATTCCCGTGGCAGCAGAGCAGCAGAGCCTGAAGCAGGCGAGAGAAAGTTGGAGAAGGAGGCACGAGTTGCTGCGTGATTCCCGGATCGGGCGCTGCAGCCCCAATTTTCGGCGGGTACCAACCCCTGCAGAACCGACGCAAAGTACCGATACTCGTCCGCCGCAGCTCTGGTCCAGCTATTGCACCATCACGACGTCCTGACGGCCACGAAAAGCGGCGTCCGAGTGTATGACTATTAAAGAGTTGCTGCTCTGCCCTCCCATGAACCCGTGCTGTTCGTCATATCGTTTCTGCTTCACCTCTCTACCCTAATACCTAATCCATCAAGACGAGACCTTCCTTGCTGTTGACCACAAGGGCGTCACTCACTGTCACATTACCGCACCTCACAACGAGCAACTTCCGAAGGCCAAACTTCCGAAAGGCCAACTCCCCCTTTTCCCGCTCACGCCCTTGGCTATTTGCTGCCGAAGACTACTTGATTGATAATAGCCTGTCAAGGTTATTGCCCAAGAGACGTCACATTCTCGGGAATCCTGCGCTGAATTAATCAGTTGACACGCCGCGCCCTTGCTGGCTTCTTGTACAAAACCGCCACCACCTCTCCCCTCCCCCAAATCCTGGGCGTTCCAGCAGAGGAGCAAGATCTACCAGAAATCACTTGGCGGCAGCAAGCCACACCACATCACTTGACAACCCCTCTTGCACCATTACGACAACAATCGCTGCTGGTTTCGACCGCCCGCTTCCATCATGTCCAACATCACAGAATCAAACCGCGGTCCCGGCAGGCCTGGAAACGCCATGAAGTCCGCCGTCGAGATCAAGCTCAACCAGCACTTCACCAGCCGAGTCTACACCTCTGGCTCCACCGTTAGCGGCAGCGCAGTCGTCAAGTGCGCGCGCGACACCCCTTTTGATGGCTTCGACATCTACTTCACCGGCGTCGCGGCCACACGGCTCGACTTTGTGCAGTCCTACACAACCAACGCCGTCAGGACTTTCATGAAGCTGCAGATGCCAATCGAGGAGGAGCACGTTCCTGAGAACAGGGTCTTCAAGGCCGGCGAGACCTACAGCGTGCCCTTCACCTTTGTCGTGCCGCACCACTTGACCATGGGAGCCTGCAACCACGAGTGCCCCGCCCCTGCGGTGCAGGATCAGCACCTCAAGCTCCCCCCGACTTTGGGGTACTGGGATGGCGATGACCAGGCGCCTGACATGACGCACGTCGAGTATGCCATCAAGGCAAAGGTCCGCGGTGCGCCGAGGACCAACCAGCCGCTCGAGGGAAAGAAGATCCTCAAGGTGCTCCCCGCCACGGAGGAGGAGCCGCCGCTGGACATCACCTTCAGGGACGAGCGGTACTGTCTTTCCAAGACAAAGACCTTCCGCAAGAACCTGCTAGGCGCAAAGTCCGGCGAGCTGACGGCGACGGCCTCGCAGCCTCAAGCGATCATGGTTCACGCCGATGGCTTCGGGGCGCACGGAACCAACGCCAAGGTCAACCTCGAGTTCGCACCGGCTGCGGCAGACGCTGCTCCTCCCAAGATCAACTCCATCACCGGCAAGTTGATCTCGACGACCTTTTTCGGTTCTGCGCCGAGCGACGCCCTCCCCAACTTGGGCCCCAAGACGACGTACTCCCACAACCAGGTCTTGACCTACTCCGCCACGACCAACTTGTTCAGCAACAAGGTCGACAAGCTCAACTGGAGCGAGCACAACGTCACGATGCCCCGCCGCGACTCGGGCTCCTCAGCCTCGGAATCCCCAATTTCGTCCTCCGACGAGGGCCGCCGTGGCTCGGGCTCGGGCTTTGACTCCAAGTCGAAGAAGTCCAAGTCCTTGCCCATCCGCCACCGTACTTCGCTCGAGGTTCCCTTCTCCGTTCCCGTGTCGAACAAGAGGACCTTCGTACCGACCTTCCACAACTGCATCATGAGCCGAACCTACGTCCTCCAGCTCGTTCTCTCCGTTGGTCCTGGAAACACGACCATGACTCTCAGCGTGCCGCTGCAGCTCGGCGTCGAAAAGATCTTTGACGAGGAGGAACTGCCTAGCTTCGAGACTGCCCTGGCCCAGAGGGAGGCTGATGGGTTCGCCCCCCGCATGGACAGGCGAGATGAGTCTCCCCAGCGAGGAGGGCTTCCTGGCTACGACGACTTGAACCACGGATCCCGATCCGTTGCTGTGGCCTAGATGGCCTGATACCCCATGCAAGCACTTTCGCTTGACCATGTTTCTGGAGCTGTTTTTACTGTTTCACATTCTTTCTAAGGCTGGGTGTTTTCTTCAATGAGTTACGAACATGTTTTGGGCGGACACTCTCCTTTACACCTGTTTGGCGCTGTTACCGATGGGTTGGTTTTTTTTGCAATATTTGTCCCGGCGTACATTTGGATTCAACTTAATGGGGCCCACGGATGGGCTGTTTCTCAGTTTTCGGTCTTAGGTACTAGCTCGAGGATTTCCGCGGAAAAAGGAGTCGGGCCAGCGATTGACATTTACTGGATGGTGATTACGATGGGGTGAAGATGAATGATACCACTGGTGATCTGCTAGACACCGCATTGTTTCCACGAAAAGGATCTTTTTTTTTCTTCCTTGCAAATGTGACTGCCCCAGCACTATGAGTAGATGCACAGCAGTTGACTTTTGAGGTCCAATGCCACACCCAAGACGTTGAACGGCGATCAGGGGTCCAACTCCCGCCCCAACCCAAAGCCCACATCCCGCCTCTGCCCGCTGATTGGCCGCATCTTGGGCCAGAAACGTACGGCAGAAATGCGCCCACTTCAAGTCGAGCGACCTCCGAGTCCTGCAGCGCGCGTCACTGCAGTGCGTGCGAGGACCGTAGGTGCCCTTTTTTGTTCCAACTTGAACTTGAACCCCCTTTCCGTGCCTCGTACCACCACCACCCACTTGCCATTCGACTCGCGACATTCGACGCCATCATTCCTTTCCCAACACTCGTTTCCGACACAGACCGCACACGAAATACGACGTCGACGCGACCTTTTCGTATTCAGAACATTCCATTGGGATACTGCCACCGGGCTTGGAGTTTATCTGTGGGCGGTCCGCGGGTTGGGCTTTTGCGACGTCGACCTCCTGCACTTCGGCTGTCACGCGACACGACTCCACCGTACGATATTCGAGCTCAGTGCTCCGAGGGAGACAGATCGAGACGGGCAGGACTGTGCTTGGAAGGAAGCCCGACGAATACCTGGCGCGGAAGACACCTGACGCGATCCGCGACGGAGCTCCCGGCTCACCATGGTGGGAGCTCTGCGGACAGGCTTGAGCGCGCTGCTCGGCCTCACCCTCGCTGGCACGGCAAACGCCTTCTACATCCCAGGCTACTCCATCAAATCCTACCAAGAAGCGGAGCACATCCCGCTCCTCGTCAACAAGGTCTACTCCGACAACACCCAACTCCAGTATGCCTACTTCGACCTCCCCTTTGTCTGCCCACCCTCCCCGCACCCCATCGGCGGCGGCCTCCTCTCCGGCCAGTCCATCCCCCTCAACCTCGGCGAGGTCCTGCGCGGCGACCGCATCATGGCCTCCGACATCGACATCGAGATGAATCGAGACCAGAAGTGCACGTCCCTGTGCAAGCAAGAGATTACCGAGGAGGACATAAACAGGGCCAGAGATATGGTCTCCGAGGGCTACGTGGCGGAGTGGATCGTGGACAACCTGCCGGGCGCGACTAGCTTCGTGACGGTGGACAGGACGAGGAAGTACTACGCAGCGGGCTTCAAGTTGGGCTACACGGAGTGGAGTCCGAGCGATTCGCAGATGCATTACTACATCAACAATCACCACACAATCGTGATTCGGTATCGACGCGCGCCGGGGCGGGCTGGAGACCGCGGCGAGAAGATCATCGTGGGTTTCGAAGTCTACCCCAAGAGCATCGGCCCAGACAACCGGAGGGATGCCAATGGCTGTCCAGCTGATCTTCAGCACATCGAGGGCGCCTTGGAGCTGAAGCTGCCGCCAAACAAGACGCAGGAAGCTGCAGGGAAGGACTTCAAGTATCACTCTGATCTCGGTGAGGAGGACGATGCATCGACCATGGAGATTCCGTACACGTATTCCGTGTACTTCCGCGAGGATGAGACCATCGAGTGGGCGCACCGGTGGGACCTGTATTTTGTCAACCAGGAAGAGGGCTCGCGCATCCACTGGCTGGCCATTATCAACAGCTTGATCATTTGCGGGCTGCTGACGGGCGTCGTCATGATTATCCTCGCCAAGACGATCCGGACCGACATCAGGAGCTACAAAGAGGCCGTGGCCGAGGATGGCAAGATCCGCGTCAAGCGAAAGGGACCGAAGCGAGAGAAGCCTGTTGGGTTGCTGGATCAGGGCGAGGATGGCGAGGTGGACTTTGACGATGAAGAGGAGGCTCTCGAGGACGTGACGGGCTGGAAGCTGCTCAACGCAGATGTCTTCCGCACGCCCAAGTTCGGAGGCCTGCTAGCTCCAATGGTCGGCTCGGGCATGCAACTGCTCGTCATGGCCGTTGGTCTTATCCTCCTGAGCGCCTTTGGCGTCCTCAACCCTTCCTTCCGCGGCGGCTTCATCAGCGTCGGAATAGGCCTGTTCATCTTCGCCGGCCTCTTCTCTGGCTACTTCTCCGCTCGCGTCTTCAAGTCCTTCGACGGGAAAGATTACCGACGCAACGCGCTCGTCACGGCCCTCCTCTTCCCCGGCCTCTCCTTCTCCGTCGTCTTCGTCCTCAACCTCTTCGTCTGGGCGCAAGCCTCCAGCACCGCCATCCCCTTCGGCAGCCTCGTCGCTATTCTGGTGCTCTGGCTGTGCGTCCAAGTTCCGCTGGTGTACGCGGGTTCCTACTATGGCTTCCTCAAAGCCCCTGTCTGGGAGCACCCAACCAAGACTGGCTCCGTCCCGCGCCAAATTCCCTCCCAAGTCTGGTACCTCAAATCTCTGCAGTCGATCCTCCTTGCCGGCCTCATCCCCTTTGCAGTCATATTCATCGAGCTGCTCTACGTCTTCCAGTCGCTCTGGCAAGACAAGAGCGGCTACTACTACGTTTTCGGGTTCCTATCCATCTGCTCGCTCCTCCTCCTCATCACCATTGCGGAGGTCACCATCGTCTCGGTGTACATTCAGCTTTGCAACGAGAACTACCACTGGTGGTGGCAGAGTTTCCTGGTGGGCGGCGGGAGCAGCCTCTGGATCTTCGCGTACTGCGTGTGGTATTACATCTTCAAGCTGCACATCCAGGGATGGGTGTCGGGCATGCTGTTCTTTGCCTACTCCGGTGTTGCGTGCTGCATGTACGGGCTCCTGACGGGCACCGTGGGCTTCCTGAGTGCGTATGCTTTTGTGAGGCGGATATATGGGTAAGTCGTTTCCCTGTCATCTCTACATGGATCTTACTGACGGCGAAACAGAGCCATCAAGGCGGACTGAAGAGTGGGCTTTTTGCTTTGCTTTTGGATTTCACTTGGCGCATTGGGGGATAATGGGACATAGACTCGGCGTATTGGTACTATGAGCGATGGGAAACCAGGCAGCTTTTGTCACGGATGGATGCTAGAACCCTCCTAGATGGGAGATCTAATGTGACTTTGTAAGATTGGCTACGCCCTCCAAAGCCCTTCGCTGCGTGATTGTCTTCTCCGCTAGAATGAGACGAGGCCACGCCTGAAGCGGATCGCCCGACCGAGTGAAGAGGTGCTCACACGCACTGCGACTGTAGACTGACATCAGAAAGACGGGTTGTCTTGTATTCGCTGAATGTAATGCCTATACTTTTAAGAGAAAGGACCATCGTGATATAAATCCAAACTCAAACCGCTGACCCAAACATCCACCCGCTGGCACTCCACACTCACGCATCGCAGACTGCTAACTTCCAACCCTTACAATGCTCTCTCAGCCCTTTCCAAAGCATCTTTTCATCCTCCCCAGGATCGTTTCGTTCCGGACCGCTAGGCCACCCTCACACTGAGGGCGCGCAATTCTCCTTGACTGCCACTTCGCTCTCTTCTTCTTGCCCGGAAGGTCCTCCCTCGCCAAGCTCTCCTTCAATATGCGCCTCAGCTCGGCATGCCTCTTATCCTCCGGCACGAGGGGTGCATGCCCGCGCGCCGGGCTCTCCGGTGCGAGCACCGGCGAGCGCTGAACGGCAGGCGTCAGCGCCCCGACTTCGTCGCGCTGCTTCTCGAGCTCAGGTGTGCTGACATCCTGACAGTCATCGCTGGCTCTTGGTCCGCTATTTCTGTTTCTGAGATTCAGGCTGTGCTTCTCATCCACCACGGAGGCGGGCTGATTGCGGATCTGGCAGGCAGGCTTCTGCTTGGTGTGCCTGCGTGCTCGGCGCGCTTCGCGGTAGTCGCGGTACTTTTCCATGAGGTAGCGAATGGGATCTGAGACGATGCAGCTCGTCTCGGGGGCTTCGTCGGAGCGATCGAAGGGTTTGCCGCGGGAGGACATGGCAGGGGGCTGCTGAGTGCTGCTGCTGATGATGATGATGATGATGATGAACGAATGTTTGTTGTTTGGTGACGACGATGATGAGGGTGTGAGTGCTACTAGAATGGGAAGACTTGAGGAGATACACTTTCGAGAATGTAAGAATAGAATGCACATGTTGGAAGCCACGTTTGAGTTGCAGGTGATTATCTGTCTGGGTAGGTGCGGTTGCGGTTGCGGTTGCTGTTGCTGTCAGCCCCCCCTTTTTCCCTAGTACCGCCGCCGAGGCCGTCGTGTGAAAGCAACAGGCCTGACCGAGGGTGCTATCTAAGCTTCAGCGAGCCATTTGAAAAGTCAATCAACACGAGTTCACTGTCTTGAAGTTCCCACTGGAAAGCTTCAGCGGAAAACGGCCGAGTGGTGTGTCCATGGCCGCCCCTGGGACGCCTGCTAGTCACTAGACATATCGTATCGCGAGCCTCTCCGATCATCCCACTACTACTTATCACTCCTATGGTGCCAGGTAAGCATCTCGTACTCAGTCTTTAGTATCGGTGACTGGTCGATTCGCTGTGACCGGGAACGGCTCTGATCGGTGAGTATTCACTCCTGTGTGACTCTAGGGCATGCACACGAGGCCGTCATATCAAGCCGCTTTAACCAAGACAATTCATACGATCCATATGTATTTCCAAACCCCTGTCCCAAAAGAAATAGACACCATAGCTACACTAAGGCACGCAGACTGCGTTCCTTTCAATCCCATCCTGGCCAGTATTATGCTAGATATATAGTTCGCTCCAAAATCTCAAATTCCAACCGACTGCGAAGGCTTTCCTGGCGCCAGTAACTCATCCCATATTAGAAAGTGTTAGATGACCCAAATGCAACAATATGTGAGTGAAGTAGGCTCAATAGAAGCGTTGGCTTTACAATTGACCAGAGAGGATGGCCTCGGTTGCTGGGATGAATTAGCATTTTGTTGGAAGAGACAGCCGGAACGTGACACTTACCGCTGTTGATGTATTGCCTCTTAGCGTCCAACGGCACACCAAAGCGTCCCTCAAGCTCCTGCTTAATGCCCTTCTTCGTAACCGTCATAAGATCAGCAGTCCGCAGAATCTCCTTGATCTCCGCCAGCAACGCATCGTCACTTGGCAAATCTGCTTGGTCTTCTCCAGGGAAGAATTGTGACTGGCTGAATGTGCTCATACGAATGTTGTTCAAGCCAATCTCAGAGTTGGCCAGCGACATCCGCGAGTTGTTGCGCGTATCGTATGGGTTGTTGTTGTGGTGGGCGAAGCCAGTCGTCGAGCCAGGACGGCTAGGATAGTAAGGGTACTCGGAAACAACACCCTGGGCTTTGGTGCCGTAGCTGTAGCCCGAAACCTCGGACTGGGTATCATCCTTGCCAGTCTGAGTCTCCCAGAGCTCCGCTTGGTAGTCCTCCCACTTCTTGCGGGGGATGGATGCAGGGTCGAATTTGCCTTCGTCGGTAATGACGACCTTCTTGCCCGACTCACCCGCAACGACACGCGTATTACCCCAGTTGAAGTCGTCCATGTTCCAGAACGAGTAGAGGGGGAGGGCGAAACTAAAGACGACGATGGCTAGAAGATACAGAATCATCCAGCCAACCATCTCCCACTTCCGGCGCAGAATGAAGATGATAGCTTGCAAACCGTAGACTGCACCGAGGAGGATGAACGCCGTGATGGGCACCGTCGATGGGTTATCAATGACGCGGTAGATCAGGTAACCGATGTAGGCAACCGTCACAGGCTGGACAAGTGTCGAGAGCAAGTCCACAAAGACAATGAAGCGCATGCTGAAGCAGCAGAAGCCGCAAAGCTGAGACATCGGCAGAAGCTCGACCAGATTGTGCACCGTAGAGTTGATCCAGCGACGACGTTGGGACATGAAGACAGACCAGGAGTCAGGGGCGATGGTCCAAGCGTGTGCCGTAAAGATGTACTTGGTCTTATACTTAGGATGGAACTTGAGAAGCAGCGTGGTGAGGTAACGATCTTCACCGAGGTGCAGAAGGTTCTTCATGTGCAGTGTATCAACGCGGATAGCAGCATAGTTGTCGACGATTTCGCGGCTGACGAAGAGTGGCTTGCCAGTCTCCGCGGCGCGGATCCTGTACATGGAGAAACAACCGGGAAGACAAGTGACGGTACCGAACAGGCTTTCGAAGGCCTTGGCCAAATTGTGCGAAATCCAGTATTCGTAAACTTGAATCATGGTGATGAAGGACGCTTTGGCGTTGGTCAGCGCCGTCTCACCACATACTGCGATAAGGCGAGTGTCGTTGAGGAATGCGGCAACCATGCGAGTGGCAGAGTCAGAAGCCACGACCGTGTCGGCATCGATTTGCAACATGAACTCATAGAAGGTCGGGTTGACACCAATGATGTTCCGAATCTGGTGGTACATCTCGAGCTCGAGAGGACTCATGGCAAGGTTGTAGTGAACACGGTTGAGGAAGCGCATGAGAATCATCTGGGAGTCTCGCTTGCCACGGTTACCGGGACGAGACACCTCAGAAGGCTTTCCGACCTTGACGACGACCATGAAGGGGACAATGTGACCTTGGACCTCGTACAGGCCGGAGTAGACCTTGCCCATGTTGTGCTGCTTGAGACCTTCACCGAGCGACTCGAAGCTGAGCGGCTCGGGATCCACGCTCTCGGACACTCCGAGAATGTCGAGGACAATTCGCGGAGTGGGCCTGTCGTTGCCTTGACCGATAATCATACCGTCACAGACGATGCAGAGGAGTTTGCGCTTATCATCGTACCGCATTCTAGCTGCGGAGTCGATAGCGCGACGGATCGATTCTTCGTCCTCCGTATAAGCCGGGATCTGACAAATGACGAACTTGTCGAGGTTTTCTGGCACGTTTTTACCACCAAATTGCAGGGCAGCGAAGAACTTGAACGCAATGACACATGCGAGCAGGATCGATATAGCCAGGACCAGGTATTCAGCGAACTGACAGCGAGTAGAGTTTCGGGTGTCGACATTGCCAACGAAGAACAGGTAGTCGAGGCAGCGTTCCATGCGTTCCTTCTCGGCGGTATCAAGGGTGAGGGAGTTCCAGTATTGGGTGATATCTTCACCGCTCCTCAGCTGGAAAAGCTCCTCGACAGAGGGTGACATAAACCGCCTTAAATCTTGGTCTTTAGGCGGGTCTTCGCCCTCCTTCGGACCCCAGTGCAGCCCATCGGAAAGATACTCTGTCAAATCATAGACGCGACCATTGATGGAAGCGACAGACCGCCTTTTGTTGTTGCCTTCATTCTCTCCCTCGGCGAGCGTCTTTATGTACTGAGGAGAGTAGCCGACGGTTCCCTTCTTGAAATTGGCCTTCAGGATGGTCATCTGCTCGAGGTACCAGTCGTACCTCGGGTCCCCGGAGCCGTAGCGGAAGTCGTGGTAAACAGCGTTCTGCTCACGCAGCCTGTCGACCGTGATGACAGATCCGGAAAAGTTGGTGTTCTTGTAGTCAAGGGTGACCATCTCGTTGACCTTGCCATCCTTGCCTTGGCAAAGAGCCGAAACTTGAACAGGGAAAAGGTTGCTGATATCCATGCCAGCGTAGTCGAGAAGCGTCTTGTCGGAAAGGTAAGGAGGGTAGTGATGAGGGATGAAGTCTCCGAGGTCAAAAACGTGGCCACGTATGGACACGTAGGCGCCTTTGCTGCCCTCCTCGCCGTCGTAGGATGACATTTCGGCAGCGCTGTAGACGTACTGACGAGGGCAGATAAGCATAGGAAAGACGACAATGAAGAAGACAGCAACGCCACACATCAGCCAGATGAGCAGGTTGATGGCCAACTTCTCCCTCCACGCCATGCGAACATCCTTGCGAGGCATGCGTCCGATCCAGCGAATCAGGAAATCAGGGACAAACCAAGTGAAGAGGTAGACCATGAAGACCCACCGCTTGCGGCTCGAACTGTCCTTGTACTCCTCGACCTCTACCATCGACTTTTCATTGCCACGCTCGGCCATTTGCTCGCGAGTGTCGAAGTTCTTGAACATATCACCCTGACCAAAGGCGGAAACTCCTGCCTCAGAACGGGTGTCGTCGCCGTTGAAGTACCCTCCGCGGTTCTTCTCGCCGTACATTAGCGGCGTGTTGCCCGAGGACACCAGCTGCTCCTTGGAAGCGGCAAAAGCAGACTGGTCGGCGCCAGGAGTCGGTCCGTCGCCAACCTCGGAGGTAGTCAGACCATAGCGGCCTGACGCTGACCCAGCTTCGCTAAGTTGTGCGATCTCAAGCCAGCAGCGCTCGCTAAGGAAAATACCAGTGGAACCAACATGAACCTCGTTCTGTGGCCAGCGCTTCTCCTCAATTATAACCTCGACACGCTCTCGCTCGCTGCCAACTAGCATCGTCTCGCCGTCAGTCAGTCCCAAGAACTCACTAAAGGGAAGGAATATGCTGAAGTCGGCGATTCTCAGCCTCTGGCTGATCTCGGCAATGCCAAATGTCTGCATCTGCGTGCGCACACACTTGCTGTCGAATTGGTTGGCGATGCGGCGATCATTGGGCTTGAGGCAGAAAACGAAGTAGGCGTTCATGTTGGGGTCGGCCAAGACCTTCTGGACATTATCCAGAGAAGACAAGAACTGCCCAGATGCACCCTGCTCCGAACCAGTCTTTGCAGATCCGGTTTGTGACGAGTCGCCAGCGTCACTGCCTTGCTCGACAGTTTCGAGTGCTCTCAACTGCTTGCGTCGGAAGGCGGCAGGGGCTGCTCTCCGTGTTGCCTTGCGAGAAACCACACTGGGGGCTCGTGTAGGCTTGGAGCTGATCGTGGCCTGCATGATGGTCGTCCGCTCATTGGGGTGCGTAACGGTCTTGAGCGCTTCTTGTCCAAAGAGCTTGGCAACAAACTCGCTCTTGCTACCCTTGATCATGTTCAAGATATCGCCAGAAATGATCTCACCGTTCTCTTCGATCAAGCCTCTGATGGGGTAATCGACCTCACCAGCGAAATGCTTCACAGTGAAAGTCGCAGCAGTGTTTTCGGTCATGAAGTTGCTGCCAGGCAGCTTGGCGTGTGCAGAGCCAACCTCCACAGCCGGGTTTTTGCCCTCGAACCGCTTCCTCAAGGACTCCAGAAGCTGCATGTCAGAGCGGTTCCTGCGGGTCTGGTCGTCCAGAATGCTCAAAAGACCGTTCCCGGGCTTCAGTAAAGCCTTGACGGCGTCGGTGTTGTCGAAGTAGCTGGTCGGGGGAACATCGACTTCCTCGGACTCCAAGAGCTCGGCCTTGCGGTCGAAGAAGTAGTGCAAAGACATATTGTAGACTGACTCTACAGCCGCATTGTTGAGCAGCTGATCCAACGAGGACATTGTTGAGGACTGCTGAGCAAACCCGGGGAAATCAACAATCGAGATAGTGTTGACGATGGACTCCTCATGAGCGCAAATTTTCTGGTTGACAGTCTCGATAATCCAAGCGACGAGCAAGGAATACAGAGTCCTCGCAAGCTCGTTGGCGTGAGCTCGCGAGCCCTGAGGGTCAAGCATGACCGTGACACGCTCCTTGTTGATGATCTTGCTCTTGTAGCCCATTGTTCGCTGCAAATCAAGGGCGTTTACTCCCAAGAAAGCAGCAATGATGCCAAGGGCATCCTTGTTCCGTACACCAGTGAAGGTGTTACCACCCTCGTGGGAGAACCCGCCGCTCTCGTTTCCTTGTGGGCGGGTGTCATTTTCTGTACCGAACTCGAGTTGTCCAATGTGAAGAATGGTTGCGAGAATCTGGCATATCTCGGCAATCTCGCTGCGAGGGAACTCGAGTTTCCTCAAAGCGTTCTTGAAAACTTGGAAGCCCTCGGCATCGTCGATCCCAACCTTAAGCTGTGTCGGATGCCCGAGGTACTTCCAGCGCTGGTCCCTGGAGCCAGTGGTGCTGTTGGTCTCCAGGCCTAGATGCGACTTCTCGGCAGCACTCGTTCCAGCGAGAAGGTAGTAAAGAGCATGGAAATTACGCTCTCCAGTGGGAACATCCGTAACACGGCTTCTCTCGAAGCGATGGTCCAAAAGCTTTCCACCGATCAACGTAGGGTTGGTCGTGGCAGATGTATCATATTGCAATTCGTAGAAAAGGCCGGCTTTGGAGGCTGTGGGAGTCGTCGCGGTCTTGGTCGTTGTCAGAGTGTCGAAAACGTAGGTCGCGAGCGAAAGCTTAGTGGACAAGGGAGTGGACGACTTGTTCAAGACGGCCGTTAAAAAGTGGTTTCGTAGCGTAGATTTGCCAGAACCAGATTCACCACTGGAAAAAATCGTCAGCTCTTCGCATCCCTCCAAGCAATCAAGGATCACCTGTACTCACAGAAACACGACTGCTTGGCTTTCCGTGCGGTGACCGAGCCTTAGCCATGCCCGATCAGCCAGATCTTCAGCACCGGCTTGGGCGCTTCCCTCCTTGCCACCCTCCGGCCCTCTAGTCGAAGAAGTGTACGTGTTGAGCGAAATGAGAGCATGCGATGACAACTTCGCGGTCGGATGAGAAACATGGAATCGACTGGCGAGATGGCCTGTCAGGTGCGTGTCGGACTGGAGATGGGCTGGGAGCGAGGGCAGAGAGGGCTGATTATGGGCGCCCCCCGCGTTGCCGCCAAACGAAGGTAGGTTGAGAGCCATGATGGCAAAAATGCCACAGGCTGGCTTCTCTCACGTGCTGGAAACAGTGAATCCGTGCCGTCCTGTGTGTTGTTCTTTGTGTTGTCGGGAGTATCTGGCGAGGATCGAGGGCGTCGCGACGAAATCAGGCTTTCGAAGCGAAGATTAGAAGATTTGTGATGAACCGAACAAACAACAAGCGAGAGAAGATGGAAATTATCCAAGAAACGAGTGTACAGGGAAAGAGGAGGAGTCGGAAATGGAGGAACACGGGAGAATGGATGTGCGTTGGGTGTCTTGACGGGAGCTGGTGAGAGTCTCGGGACGGGGGTGGTTTGTTTTCTTGCTCCAGCGGCACTGGGCTGTCAAGCACTCTGACACTGTGAGAGAGGTGCACAGTACGAGGTCCCGGCCTAGGGACTGGGGCGCAGACCTGAGTGGAGCGGAATTCGTGCCACAGGGGATGCACGCGCTTTCGCCGGACACGAGGTCGAGGTCTGCCTATTCCCTGCGTAGACGCCAATCGGCGCACTGTATTTTAGGTGTCAGGGGTAGACTGCTCAGGGGATCATCGTCCAGTCGTGGACAACTGATGCCCGGTGTTTGAAGAAAGCTCTTCATATCTGATTTGACCATGACCAGTTCATGCCTATGCGCGTCAAGGGCGAAACAAGTCCCAACGCGCTTGCTGTCCCTTGCCTCATTCCAGCAGGCAAAAGCAGAAAACCGAGACAGCGGCTGGAGGGTGGGCATCAAGGAGGGTTGCGATCGAGAATCGGGCTTGGCTCGAGATGGTGGTGCAGTGCAGATCTCCTCAGCAACGGCCTGAGAGAAACAAGCCCGGGAAGCATGGAAATTGCCAGCTGATCGGTGCCAACAACGCCAGATTCTTGCCTGTCGCTCCGTCAGACGCCAGACATGTTCGCTGTCATCATTCGTGACCATCCCCATCCACCATAGTTGATGAGCATTACCATAGCTCCTGGTGCATCTCACGACATCCTAAGCTGTTTTTAGACTCGGGGGCCACTAGCCTTGTTGGGCTCTAGCGGGTCAGGTTCTCGAACTTCCGCCGGAGTCTCGCGATGCTTGGCATGCTTGCGCCCCCGGCAGTCCATAAATTTTCAGCATCTCCATTGTTTCTCCCCAGAGTGGGTGCAGCCTTGGCTGCTGTCGCTCCTGAGGAACCGACCGCTTACCAACTTGGACGGATATGGATGAGCCTCACTGACATCATGAAGGATGTCAAGTTGATGTGAGCTGCCGACTTGTGAAAGAAAGGGGCTCAGGCTCGCGTTCCACATGGCTTGCAGGCTGGCTACGAGCGTAAACATTGCAAAGCACATTCTCACCCGCTCGGTGCTTCGACTTGCTTTTCTCCCGAGCCGTGTTTCACATATTCTCGATGATCTGTTCACTCAAGTCGCCAACTCCTTGTCGAGATGGAATTCGAACAATCACAGCCTCGTGAGCAGCAAAGCGAGATGGAGTTGGCTTTGCATTCTGCCAGACGATTCGAGAATCACAAGCCTGCGGAGATCGGCAACAAAGTTTTTTTTACGAGGCACATGCTTCGCGAGGTCGTTGATGATATGTCAAGCCAAAACCTCGTATTCCGTAGCACCGCCCGCTGCCCCTACAGTGCGCGTGTCGCGTCCGAAGTGGGAGGGCCACCTGCACTGTGTCCGCCCGAATCATGATCCTGGGCCAATTTCAGGGTCCTCTGCCTCAGCACCACAGCTCCTTGGGCCTTCCCTTCATGATGTGAAGATTCGCAGACATCATTTGTTTTCATAAGATCCATAGTGTAGTGGTTAGACAAGAAAAAAAAGATCGTTCTGAGCAGTGCTGACATGGCTGCCGTCCTGCCTCAGCTTCACCATCTGCAGTCACTCTCCCCCATGAGACAGTCGCTGATTGCCAAGGCACAGTTCGGCTCGAGCGTAACTCATCCCCCCTGCCCCTGGTCCCACCCTTTCGATCCAGCCCAGGCCGCTGCATCGACCCTATTGTTATGGTCGGCGTCGCCCGAAGCCTCGCACAGTGCAACTGCCCAGGGCAAGCGCCAGTGCAGGTGCCTCTCTGGCCGACAACACCCAAACATCCCATCTCGACTGTGTTTGTCGCCCATTTCGTCCTCCTCATTTCTCGACGCTTCATTCTACCATTCGCTTCTCTTGGAGCCTGCCTCACTCGCTTCGGCACGGTTTCCTGATTCTATCGCTTCTGTTCCTTGGATCCTTTCCTACGAGGAGTTGATTTCGTAGCGTTGCCCAGCGACTGCTGCTCGCCAACTGATTCGACGGCCAACAGCAAGCCCTGCGTTCAAGACGAATCGGCTAGGACCACATCAGACAGCAAGACTTCCCGTGCTGACTTTGACGAGACGTTTCCGGATATCTATAACATAACACATCCGCACCTGAAAGATATCGGTGATTGTCCCTTGAGGACATCACTGACGCGACAACCGTCAACATGGCGCACCGGAATTCCATGTTTTCGATGACTTCCGAGTCCTATCGACCGCCTCAACATGGCGGCCCGCAAACCGCACAGACCTCGACGACTACCCTTCTCAACGCGGTTCACAACATCTACCTTTCTTCGCAACCGCACGAGCTTGAGGCTAGCACCAGCCTCGTGGTCAACACCTGGCTGACAGCTGTTCAGTCCGGCCCTACTGTGGACGCCACCCTCGCATCACGGGCCTGGGAGCATGCCAGGCGTCGTGCTGAAGATGGTTGCATTGTCCTTGGGTTCGTCTTTCGTGCCATCAGTCGTTCGCTCTTCACCTGGCTAATACTATTTGCAGATCACTGCATGAGTCGACACCGTCCGTGCTAGTCCCGTTCCTCTCGAGCTTCCCCTTCGCGATCCCCTCCTCCGTATTCAAAGCCCTCGATGTGGTTCGACCTTTCATCCGATGCGTCACGCCCCACAATCCTTCACTTCCTCGAGAGGTGGCTCTCGGAGTTTCTCTGACCTTGTCTCTGACTGGCAACTTCGCCGGTGCTTCTTTGTCGCTCTCTCAGGGTGGCATCGACACGGAGAAGGGTCTTCTGAGCATACCCGAAGAAGCTGGATATCGCGCCTTCGACGTCTTCTACTACCTCCTGACCGCCGCATCGACACCTGCCGAGCGTGAGTTCTTGGGTCTCAAGCACCCCTCCCAATACACCCTTCTGGCACGCTCTGGCAGCTACGACACACCTTCATACCTCCCCACCGCCGATGATGCGGCAGCGGCGGACGATTTCCGCCAGGCTTTGAAAGATGTTGGTATCAAAGGCGCATCCCATAGAAACTTCATCTCAACCTTGGCTGGTTTGCTGAAGTTGGGCAACACTTTAGACTACAACCTTGACTCTGATGCACTCGAGGAGATGTGCGAGGATGTCAGCGGGCTTCTGGGTATGGAGCCCGAGGTTCTGATCGAGAAGTGCAGCACTGAGGATCGCCGGACGTTGGTTGGTGGGCTGTACGAGTCTTTGGTCGACTGGGTCATTTCTAAGGCCAACGAGGCTATTTCGGCGCAGATCGCTCGCATCAGGGAAGGAGAAGAGACGCTTTCGGGCCACAACCAGAGCTCAGCTGGCTCTATCGATGACAACGAGGACACTGTCTCCTTGACCGTCGTTGAGATTCCTGATCCGACACTGGCAAAGGCCCTGGCCATGCGCTCTGTATTCGACGACAGCCAGGGCATCAATGCTGAGATCATGCAAGATGGCTTCGAAGTGTCGCCTGCTGGTTCTTCTGTCCTCAGAGAGATGCAGCAGGCTGTCTCCGAAGTCGCTCCTGACTTGGGCATCATGACCGGCCCATCGGGTAAGCAAAGGCAGTACGAACTCGAGAAGAGGGAGGTCGTACTCGAGAAGGTGGCATATGCGGCAGACGAGGATGCTTTTGTTAAGAAGCTCCTATTTCCCATTGAGGGCGAAGGCATCAACTTAGGCAGAGCAGGCCGCTTCGACCTTCCAAGTATGTTCAGCTCCAGCCGCGTGTGGTACCATCTTTCGATCCACCCGACGGACGACTCGCCGGCGAGCTTGGCGACACTTCCTTCCACCACCTCCTCCTGGTCTGCCGGAACCGTATCCCGCCAGCTGCGCTCATGGCGACTTCCTGAGTGGGCTAATCGGCGCAATCGTCACCTCGATTTCACCGCCGATTTCGATGTTGATGAGTTTACGAAGCGATACAGCTCCCTTGGATGCCAAGATGGCAAGGATGGTATCGAAAGCTGGATGCTCGAGCGCGGCTGGAGTAATGGAGAGGTCTTCATCGGAAACGAGCGTGTCTGGATCCGTGAAGGTGCCTGGTGGGAGGCTGAGAGCAGTCTCGATCAGCAACCCACGGGCGGCATGGCAGCTCCTGAGAACCCCTTCATGACAGGCTTCGATACTGGGTACTCTGCGAACGGCAGCGGCTACTTTCCTCACCCGCCCGCCACCGAGAACGGCTTCAATGATAGCAATGTCAACCTCATGCACAACCGCAACTTCAGCCAGGGCAATCTCAGCATGGTGACCAAGAGCCAGGCAGGCTTTGGAGGGGCCGCTTCTGTCGCCCCTACAGCAGCTTTGGGTAACGGTGGAGACTACGGTCTCGGGAACAAGGGCGATACCTACAAGGGCGACATCTTCTACAATGAAGCCGGCGAGTTTACCGGCATGATCGACCCTGAGGTGGCCCGTAACAAGAAATTTGAGACCAAGGAGCTTCCCCTTCGCCGTCGTGCTTGGGCTGCTTTCACCTGGTGCCTTACTTTCTGGATTCCCTCCTTTTTGCTGCGCTATATTGGCCGCATGAAGCGACCTGATGTGCGTATGGCTTGGAGAGAAAAGGTTGTGATTGTCTTCCTCATCTTCCTGCTCAACGCTGCTATCGTCTTTTGGATTGTTGGTTTCGGTCTGCTTCTCTGCCCCAACTTCGATAAGGCTTGGACAAGAAAACAAGTCGCTACTCATCAGGGCGGCAATGACTACTGGGTCAGCATCCGCGGCAAGGTCTATGACCTCTCTGACTTCTGGAAGCGCCAACACAGTGACACCGACGACAAGACAACCGCGTCTGCTATGGAACCCTTGGCCGGTCTGGACATGGACCGGTACTTCCCGATCCCAATGCATCTGGCGTGCCAGGGCTTGGGTCTGGATGAGACATACAGGCTCGAGTACAACGGTACCAACACACCCGAATTCTCCACGGCCATTCACACGTCTGGCTACTGGCAAGGCAATTCCAGGAGTGAGCTCAGCAAGGAGAGGTGGTACTACGAGAATTTCGAGCCAACCATCAAGGAATTCTACCACGGCGATCTTGTCTACAAGTCGCACGAGGTCAAGAGCCAGGGCAAGAACAACCAGTACATGTGGGCACGAGTGGGCAACAAGATCTACGACCTTGAAGACTACTTCTACACCGTCGAGCGTAACCAAAACACCGACAGCGCGGCATTCCTGAATGAAAAGGTCACAGAAATCTGGCAGAACAACCCCGGCGAGAATGTCAAGTCTCTCCTTGACGCTGTGATGGAGGACAGCCTTGGAAACGACACCGAGCACAGTCACGTTATGAACAGTTGGTACTGCATCGAGAACGCCTTTTACAAAGGCAAGCTTGACTTCCGCGACTCACCACGTTGCACGGTCAACAACTGGTTTCTTCTCGCCTTTGCCATTGTCATGTGCGCGATCATCGTCATCAAGTTCGTCTCGGCCCTCCAATTCGGCTCGAAGCGCCGCCCTTCACCCCAAGACAAGTTCGTCATCTGCCAGGTGCCAGCCTACACTGAGGGTGAAGATTCCTTACGGAAGGCTCTCGACTCGCTTACCGCTCTTCAGTACGACAATAAGCGGAAGTTGATCTGTGTCATTTGTGATGGTATTATCGTCGGTCAGGGTAACGATCGTCCAACGCCGAAGATTGTCCTTGATATCCTCGGTGTTGATCCCAAGGTCGACCCCCCGGCGCTTCCCTTCAAGTCTGTCGGTCCTGGCAGCGACCAGCTCAACTACGGAAAAGTTTATTCTGGCCTCTATGAGTATGAGGGCAACGTCGTCCCTTACCTTGTCGTCGTCAAGGTAGGCAAAGAGTCCGAACAGGCCAAGGCGAAGCCTGGCAACCGTGGCAAGCGCGATTCTCAGATTCTGCTCATGAGCTTCCTCAACCGCGTCCACCACCGTGCCCCTATGAATCCCATGGAGTTGGAGATGTTCCACCAGATCAACAATATCATTGGCGTGGACCCGGAGCTTTACGAGTACCTCCTCATGGTCGATGCCGATACTAGTGTGTCCGAAGATTCACTTACCCGGCTTGTGTCTGCTTGCGCTCACAATGCTAAGATCGCTGGTATCTGCGGTGAGACAAGCTTGGAGAACGATGAGAAGTCTTGGTGGACCATGATACAGGTTTACGAATACTTCATCTCCCACCATTTATCCAAGGCTTTCGAATCACTCTTTGGCAGTGTCACCTGCCTTCCCGGATGGTATGTGTCCTTTACTCTTGATCTTGTCTGAACCTCACTAACCAATTCCAGTTTCACCATGTACCGCCTCAGGACCGTTGACAAGGGCAAGCCCCTGATCATCTCAGACGACGTCATCAGAGAGTACAGTGTGTGCGACGTCGACACCCTGCACAAGAAGAATCTTCTTTCTCTAGGTGAGGATCGTTATTTGACGACCCTCATGACCAAGTTCTTCCCCTACATGGCTTACAAGTTTGTGCCCGACGCCAAGTGTAAGACTGCCGCACCCGAATCTTGGAGTGTCCTGCTTTCTCAGCGTCGACGATGGATCAACTCGACCATCCACAATTTGGTGGAGCTGATGCGTCTCAAAGAGATGTGTGGCTTCTGCTGTTTTGGCATGCGTTTTGTTGTGTTTGTGGATCTCTTCGGTACCATCATTCTCCCAGCCACTTGCGTCTATCTCGGATACCTCATCTACCGCGTGGCCAGCGGGACCGGACAGTTCCCCCTCATCACAATCATCATGATTGCCGCTGTTTACGGTCTCCAGGCGCTCATCTTCATCCTGAAGAGGCAGTGGCAGCACATTGGATGGATGATTATTTATATCCTCGCGTTCCCCATCTACTCCTTCATCCTGCCCATCTACTCCTTCTGGAACATGGACAACTTCAGCTGGGGTAACACTCGTATCGTCATTGGAGAGAAGGGTACGAAGCAGGTTGTCGCTGTCGAAGACGAAGCTTTTGACCCTCGTTCCATTCCTCTGCAACGCTGGGATGACTACGCCGTTTCAAACAACCTCCCTGGCCGCCGTGGCAACCGTGAGGAGTCCTCCGCTGCCGACCAGTACGAGATGGACGAGATGAAATCTATGTACTCTGCTGCTCCCCAGGGCTCGGTCCTCACTGGCATGCAAGGCCGCAACTCCTTCATGCCTCCTCAGTCACCCGCTGCCTTCGGCGGCCACACCAGAGCACCTACGATGATGAGCCACTACCAAGAGCAGCCTCTCATGCAGAACCGCCAGTCTATGATGTCCCTCGGCACCGGCATCCACGACATGCAGCGCACGCAGTCTCCTTACCAGGATTACCCGGCCGCTCACCCTAGCATGTCGAACCTCCGGGGCCACTCCAACACTCCCCCTTCAGTTCGCGCATCGACCGGGATGGGCTACGGCGGTGGTCGTCGCTCGCCGATGGTGCCTGATGCCATGCGCTCGACCACCGAGTTCAACTTCATGGGTGGCGCTGGGGGGCCCGACGATGCGACAATCGTGGAGTGTATTCAGCAAATCATCCGTGAGGTCGACCTCGACTCCGTGACGAAGAAGCAGCTCCGCGCCCTGGTAGAGCAACGACTACAGACTGAACTCAGCGGTGAGCGCCGGACGTTCTTGGACAGGCAGATCGATCATGAGCTGCAGAAGCTGTGATTTAGGACAAGTGTTTGATACATGTACCGGCGTTTAATGTTTTCTGGGCGGTTCAATAGCGAGATCAGGATAATTTCCTTGGATATACTGTACCTGGCCAGGTAAAGGCCACATACACACTTTTGGGGCTTTTGTCTGCAAGCAATATCGGAACATTTTATAGCAACGGCGAAAGTAATACGGGATTTCTTCCTATCTAATCACATGGAATAATTTTAAATGCACATGACAAGAGCTGTCTATGTTTTCAAAGCGCCGTGCACCTTGCCTAACCGTACCTTGAACTCCTTGGCCTTCTCCCCCCCCCCTCGTTCATCGACCGAGCTCGGTCCTAATCCTAGCCTTCACTGAGTCCTGCAGATTACTTTACGCCTTGTCGTCGATCTTGCCAATGCCCTTCAGCCGTAGATAGACATCCGTCCCCCATCTGTAGAGACTCTGGACGGCTATCCCGCCGCCAAAGTACTCGGCGTAGGCCCTCGACAGCGGCAGTCCGTATCCCAACCCTGCGATGGAGCTTAAGCCCACACCTGCGTTGCTTATGGCATTCAGCCCATCCGAGCCGCTGCTCCCCGGGAAGTCGTCGTCCTCAGAGAACGTGGTGAACGAGTACGACCAGATGTTGGGCACGACCTCTGGCGGGATACCGCCTCCTCGATCTCGGATCCTCAAGGTGACTCCCGGGGCGTTGTCATCAAGCGGCCGAATGCCTTCTGTCCGGAACTGCCCCTTCTCCATCCCGGAGTGTTTGATGCTCGGGATATCTGCTTCTGGAAGGGGCGGCTCCGGCGCAATCGTCACCACAATGGGCTCGTTGGATTTGCTTTCCACCGTAGCCCGGAACGCATTCTTCAGCATCTCCGTAATGATATACTCTAAGTGCATCGGCACGCTCGCAAACGTGGTCTCGGGCTCGCCATCAATGTACAGCAGCGGACGGGTGCCGTAGCGCAGTTCGCAGATGTCGGCGACGAAGCCGGCGCAGGATTCGACGACGGTCGCGGGCTTGAGGGCCGTGTCGATGACGCCGATGAAGGTGGGATGCTCTGGACACGGGGTGGGCGAGGACTGAGGGTCGAAGTAAGGCTGAGAGGAGAAGTGCAGGGCTATATGCTGCTCGGCAACCAGTCTCGTGCCGATGCGGGCGCGGAGGTGCTCGTCCAGGAAACGGGTGACCTCCTGGGGGTCGATGTACTTCCTGCACTCGAGAAAGCCCCTCGCCAGTATGGGTATCGTGTCCGTGTGCGTAGCAACGAGCTCGGCGAGCGTGTTGGTGAACTTGACCTCGTCCTCGGCGGTGCTGATGGCTCTACCCTCGGTCGCGGCGCGCCAGTACGGCAGGAGGATGGACAGCGAGTGGAGATAGGTGTGGTAGATTCGTGAGATGTTGGGATTTGAGACGACGATGTAGGGGAGGTTACGGAGGGCCTGCAGGCGGTGGGCGAGGCGAATCGGGAGGAGTGAGAGCGTGAAGTTTGCCGACGAGAGGAGGGAGTTCTCGGAGAGGGGAGGGCGGCCGTGTCTGGGGCTCAGTCAGCACTCAAATGCACTCCATCGCAGGCGGCGAGGAAGTTGGGGGTTGTTTACTTGACTAGGTCAGCGAGACTCAGAGGATGCTGATGTTTCCTCGCCAGCGTCTGGATATCCGCGTCGGTAACCTCATACGGAACCTGGCCATTTGCGCTGCCGGTCGTGAAGGGGCGCCATTGCCTTCGGCCGCCGTGCACAGCGGTCACATGTCTTGGGATACGGGCGATCAGCCTCCCGGGTCGAGCGAGGCGATTCATCGCGGCATCGTGGGGTGGCGGAGGTGACTCTTTGTTCGCGCGGGCAGAGGTGCGTGTCGTTGAGGGACGGGAAGCTCCCACCCCAGACGGATCGTGCTGCTGACTCCGCGACTAGCCGGTTTAGGAGTGACTTATCGAGATAAGGCAGATAAGGGTGGCTACGTCACGGGCCGTTGCTGGAGATGGCGCGGGGCAGGTGGCTCGAGGGGTAAGCAGATGGACGATGGAATGGCAGGAGAGAAGAGCTAACTGCACGCGGTGCTCGCAAAATGGGCTGAGAGGGTGTCTAAATGGGTGCGATGATCACGGTGTTGAAAACTAGTTCGTATCAAGATTGTTGATTCATGACGACATACGCGAAGCGAAATCTATCCCGTCGTACATCCCGTTACATCTGGATTCGCCATCTACGAGATCTTCATGGTCTGGTCCTTCTCGACGTTCTTGACGTGCTCGTGGCTCTCGAGGGTTTGGATCAAATCCTCGGGGTACTCGACGCTGCGGCTATTAGCTATGGCCCTGGTGACTGCCTCCGCCGGGTGGGCAGGCTGAAGGTGCAGTGGAAACGTACGCGAAGCCCTTGATGATCTTGTACTCGTGGGTGACCTTGCCGCCGCCGTCCTTGGCGTGCTGCTTTGTCCTGATCTGTATGTTAGTCCTCGGCTCGATTCAAATCAACGGGAGAGGGAAGTTGTACGCCTCGACCTGCTCGGGCGAGCAGTCCTCCTTGCAAGTGACCTGGGTATGTTAGCTATCTTGCGCTCAAAGAACCGGTCGAGAAGGTTGAACGAACAATGTAGCTAGGCATCCTGTGTGGTTGGGTACTGTGATAAGTTCGAGTTGGTGGTAGACGAGGTTTATGGAGGTGTTGAAAGGAAGTTGGAAGAGTAACCAGGCTACGAACAGCTTTATTCTGGACTTCGACTAGGCGCAGCGCTCGTGACATCGCTGTCTGTTAGCGGCGCCCCTCACCATTACCACATATGTAGCACAGCCAGCTCGAGAATCAAGGAATGGGCTTGCCTTGTTTTTCGTAGCACCGATAGTGCACCGAGCTGCCTTTCCTGGGGCTCATTAGTTGCGTTGCGATCATGGTATTGGTGCTGTGATTTAGGGTAGGCTGCCACTAAGCCGCTCCCTATGACGCAACCCGGCACCAACAGCATTGCAAGTCCATAACTGTCTCACAAGCTGATACGTGGGAATGCCGATAGGACGCTGCTAGACCACTTCTTGTGAGATGTCTCGAGTCTCTTGGTGTGATATGGAGTCTGCCCCTCCAAACTCGCGGTGATGTTGTCATCAACGCTCACCGTCGACTGGTGTTTGGTCGCAGCGATGACGTGCATCTGCTATGCATAGCGTCGGTCGCTGCGGTATCAAGAAAAGCGCCTTCTGCGGGAAGCTGAGATAGCGTCAGATCGACCGTTGACTCGGCCGTTGACGAACCCCTCCCATGAAGACTGGATGCCCCAGTGTCAGCGAGGTTCGTGAGCAGTGTGACGCAAAGGGATCGGCTCTCGGTGTAGAAAAGAGCGCTGTAGTGGACGTAACCACTTCACCAGCGGCCCGTCACTTCGTAAAGAGAAGCGGAAACACAGGCCTCTGGGCGACCTGTTCGGTTATTCTAAGCAGAAAATCTAGACTAGACACTGGCCGAACACCTCGCCAGCGAAACCTCCGTTCGCAAACAATGTACGTAGCGAGCTGCCCAAGCACTGAACCTTTTCCCCAGGAGATTCAGCGGCCAGTCACGGCTGCCACCGATGTCGGTTGGGTCACGCGGCCAAAGTGAGGGGATTCAGAGATATCCGGGGGGGATCGGCCCTGCAAGTCGACGAGTTGATGAGACCTCACGAAGAGGGGGACCTCGTCGCTTGCATCCGCAGCCCTGCCACATGCCCGCCCAGTAATTACGGAGTACGGAATAGCTGAAGCTGCAACTCAATCGCTGGGAATAACTTGGCGCAGCGGTTGAAAGTGACAGTCGGGCAGCGCGGGAAGCTCCAAATTGACACCGGGACGGCCGGCGGGGATTGGCGGGGATTGACGGACCGTCAGAAGGCTCCGTGGTGGCCGGCAACGACGAAAATAAGGCAGACACTCCGGACTTTGGACAAGTCCGTACAGGGGCGGCGCTTCTGCGGCCTCGTATTCGGGTGGCTCGTTCGGTTGGAGAGGTTTGTAAGCGATGCGCTGATTTGCTGCGGCGAAATTTAAGGTAGGGGCTGGGCAACGTGCAAGTGGATTGGCCAATGGCGTGTTGGATTTGGATCGACCCTGCGTGCGTCTCTTTTAGGCGCAGTGGGTGGTGCCATTTGCCGCAGGGCGAAACGTCCGGACGTATGCGTATCGCGGAAGGTGTTTGGAGTCCTTCGTACCGAGTGTTACGAGTGTTCGTTCCGCTCTGGCAGGGAGGAGGTCGTGTGGCCGTCCCACAGCCGAGAGGCGTTACGAACCCTACGAAGCAATTCCCCGTAGGCACGAGCAGCGAGCGACGGGCTGCATTCTGGCTCGAGATGGTGAGACCTGGCAAAGACTTTAATTACCGGCTAGGCAAGCCAAAACCAAAGACCCAAACTCTGAAGAGGCTCTGTCCCTGGGAAACAAGCTCTCTTGGCGGATGGGATCAACAGAGTCAAAAGTCGGGGCCCGCGCGACCGACTCCAACGTACGCGTATAGTGGTTGCACTTTTGCCAGAGACGTTGGGACAGGCGCCCGACTGTCCGGCGAGCGATGTTGGCACCGGGCGATGTCCGCTAGCGGCCTTCTGCTGGGCAGGCACATCAGGCCATTTTCGGTGGTCGTGTGGTGCGTGGTGTGCGGTGTCTCGAATGTCAACATCATGGACTTCAGCCTTGAGCCCGCCATGTTTCGCATCAGCCGCGAACCAGAGGCGAAGCATCCATGATCATGATGCGCACGTCGTAAGCGAGTCGCAGCCGGGAGATTCAAATAATAAGGCCCACGGCCGTCCGAGCCGTGGCGACGCGAGGGTGGAACGCAGTGGATGTGGAAGGCAAAGCTGCCGCTCCCAGAAAGTGGTCTGTTTTTTGCAGGACGGAGCCACTTGGTGCCGGGATCCCCTGACAGAAAAAAAAACGAATTTCGTAGATCTGCTCGAGCTTAGCCACTTTCGGAACCGTCTTGACAGTTGACGGTGTCACATTTCTGGTCGATAAGAGAAAAGACCGAGCGCTTCGAGCTTCGCTTTGCCGCCGTCTGTCAGTGAGCGAATAGGTTGACGCTTAGCAAACCGTATCATCTCATTGACCAGCTGCGCGCTCTGCTCTGCTCTGCTCTGCACCGCTCAAGTTGCCGCAGCCTCGCCTTATAAAGGTACCTCCGCGTCAGTCAGCTACGAACAGTGCAGTACAGTAGTACGTACGAAGTACGAGTAAGGAGGCCGTGGACCCTGACCCTTCTGCGATTTCTGCCGCTGGTCCCCTCCGACTCGGCGCCGTCCACACCACCTTATCCACCCAATTTGGATAGGTCACCGTCCGAACAAATTGTGTTGCGCAGCGTAATTACCACCGCCTCCGTGCAGTCTTCACCTCTGGGGTTCGGTCCTGGTCCTGTCTGCACCTTCCCCTGCACCTCTGGCTCACTGCTTTGCTTGGACCGTGACGGTTTCCTCTCTCCCTCCCCTCGACCTGCGACTCTCCTCTTAAGCATCCCCGACCAGCCCGTCCCGCGGTTGAGCCCCCCCGAGCGCATCGCCCCTACACCACCTACGAGGCCGAGCAAAAGTCGACATCTCTCACCATGGCCGCCAACGTCTCCCAAGGCGTCTTCACTTCGGTGATCGCCGGCACCAACTCCAAGGAGTTCAGTCTCTCCCCCAACCTCGACCATGTCGTTCGAACCATCGCTGCCACGAGCCCATGGACCGTCCTCTTCACCATCCTCGCCATGTGCGTGGCCTACGACCAGAGTACGTCGCGACCCCTTTTCCGCAGGGCAGGTCGCAGACCACGCCGCTGCAGAGCGCTTCGCAGATAGCTGACCTTTGGCCGATAGTTGCCTACATCTCGCGCAAGGGCTCGATTGTCGGCCCCTCGTGGAAGGCGCCCTTCATTGGGCCGTTCCTCCAATCCATGAACCCCAAGTTCGAGGAGTACTACGGCAAGTGGAAGAGCGGTCCTCTGAGCTGCGTCTCCGTCTTCCATAAGTAAGTATTCCGAGTTCCGAGAAGGCCGACCAGGAGAGGTGCTAACGGTCGCAACAGGTTCGTCGTTATCGCTTCCACCCGCGACATGGCCCGCAAGGTCCTCAACTCTCCCGCCTACGTCAAGCCCTGCGTCGTCGATGTCGCCCACAAGCTGCTTGGTTCCGACAACTGGGTCTTCCTCGACGGCAAGGCCCATGTAGAGTACCGCAAGGGTCTCAACTCCATCTTCACCCGCAAGCAGCTCGAGCTCTACCTCCCCGGCCAGGAGGAGATCTACAACCGCTACTTCCAAAAGTTCATCGATGTCACCAAGAACGCCGGCGGCAAGCCCATCCCCTTCATGACTGAGTTCCGCGAGATCATCACCGCCGTGTCTCTGCGCACTTTCATGGGTCACTACATCTCCGACGAGGCCGTCAAGAAGATCGCCGACGACTACTACCTCATCACCGAGGCTCTCGAGCTTGTCAACTTCCCCATCATCATCCCCTTCACCAAGACATACTACGGCAAGAAGGCCGCCGACATGGTCATGCTCGAGTTCGCCAAGTGCGCTGCCAAGTCCAAGGTGCGCATGGCTGCCGGTGGTGAGCCCTCTTCCATCCTCGATGCTTGGGTCGTGAACATGATCAAGTCGGAGCGCTACCGCGAGGCGGAGGCCAAGGGCGGCGACATGGAGGGCGTCGAGAAGCCCCAGCCCCTGATCCGCATGTTCGCCGACATGGACATTGCAAAGACCATCTTCACCTTCCTTTTCGCCTCCCAAGATGCCACCAGCAGCGCTGCCACCTGGCTCTTCCAGGTCATGGCCCAACGCCCCGATATCCTCGATCGTGTCCGCGAGGAGAACCTCAAGGTCCGCAACGGCGACACCCACGCCGCTCTCAACATGGATCAGCTCGAGTCCCTGACTTACACACGTGCCTGCGTTCGCGAGCTTCTCCGCTGGCGCCCTCCCGTGACCATGGTCCCCTACGAGGTCAAGAAGCCCTTCCCCATCACCGAGAACTACACCGTCCCCAAGGGCGCCATGTTGATTCCCACGACATACATGGCGCTCCACGACCCCGACGTGTATGAGAACCCAGACGAGTACGACCCCGAGCGCTACTACACTGGTGATGCCGAGGAGAAGGGTGCCAAGAACTACCTCGTTTTCGGCACCGGCCCTCATTACTGCATCGGCCAGCACTACGCCCAGCTCAACCTCGCCCTCATGATCGGAAAGGCTTCGCTCATGCTCGACTGGAAGCACCACGCCACTCCTCTGTCCGAGGAGATCCAGGTCTTCGCCACCATCTTCCCCAAGGTATGTAGCCACATGGACCCCGTTCAGAACCTATAACTGACTCGACGCAGGATCACTGTCCCTTGACCTTTGAGGAGCGCAAGTGGTAGAGGATGAAGAGGCGCAGCATGCGCTGAGAAGAGAAGACTAACCGCCGAGTCTGGCTGGTCCATGGCTTTCCGGTCAACAACATGCTACTATCCTCAAGCCCGTCTTAGGGCATCTTCATTCGAGGACACAGTATCGATCGAGAGCAGCGACATTTATAAACTCGAGCCCTGGGGAGCTGGTCAGCGAGACAGTTGATACAGGAAGAAGCCGTGAGCTCTACAGCCACGGCGGCCTCAGGGACTATGAATCTTCACGGACGACTTACATAATTATAATCACCACCTTCCGCTGTATATAGCTAAATCCTCAATAAAAGGCGCTACGGGTTTCTTTCGATTCAAAATGCTTGCGATCAGTCGCGTCGATGACATGGTGAAGCGGGATGGTATGCGCGATGTCTCCCTGGATGCGCCAGACGAGGCAGGCAGCTTGTCGCAAGGGAGTCGTCGATGAAGAATCAGAGGTCATGACAGATGATAGAACAACTAATGGGCAGACCTAAGTGATGATGCAGTAGAGTATGTGATGATGTTGGCGTACCAGCAGGAAACTTGCGTGTAAGAGGCAACCGCCCATCCTGGCATGATTGGATTGCTAGAGCACAAACCCCATCCTCTGACGCAAACATTGAATCAAATCACGATCCCATAGGCCGACTCGCGCTCGAGCACCACATCTGCTGCACCTCAAAAATCTTGATTTGGAGAGCTCGCGGGGCCGTCCTGTGCTGTGCTGTGCTGTGCTGTGCTGTTGCTGTGCGGTGCGGTGCTAACACCACTGCCCCGGACGGCCCATCCGCCCCCCGGGACCGGCGGCGCGAGAAGTGTGGGCCGAGAGCGCGAGAGCTCCCATCCGAACTGAACCCACGGAACGTCATTTCTCGGAGCGCTACGACCCAAAGGCACACGCAAACCCGCTGCATCTGTACGCGCATCGCACCGCACACGCAATGGCAGCTCCTCGACGACTGCTGAGCAGCTCTCTGCTCCGCGCAGCACCGACAGTCGCCCGCGCCAGCTCCCGAAGCTTCACCACAGCCCTCGCTGCTCCTGCGCGGACGTCACGAGCATGGCGTCCCGCCGCGGCCACCAAGGTCCAGGGTCTGAGGTGGTACTCCATCGATCCTGAGCTGCCGGGCTCGAGAAAATACACCGCCGAGGAGATCAAGGAGCAGATTGCCGTGAACGACGAGCTGGAGGCCAGTGGGAAGAGCGCCACCGCCGACGGGAGGAGCAAGGCCATATTTGTTGGTACGTCTGTCCGGCCGTCCAACGTAGCGCCCCATTCGTATCCCACGGGCGGGACAAAAATGGTAGCTGAAGAAGGACACGATGCTAACAAGCCAAACCTCAGATGTCCGCGAGCCGGAGGAGATCCTCAAGACTGGCCGCATCCCCTCCGCCGTCAACATCCCCGTCACCTCGGCCATCCAGTCCTTCCACCTGGCGCCCGACGACTTCCTCGACCTCTACGGCTTCGAGAAGCCCGCCCCCTCGGACCACCTGATCATGTACTGCAAGGCCGGGATACGCGCGCGCACCGCTGCCGGCCTGGCGCAGCACGCCGGCTACGAGAAGGTCAGCGAGTACCCGGGCAGCTGGCTGGACTGGGCCGACAACAAGGGCGAGGTCGAGAAGAGGGAGGGCGACGGGGCGCCCTTCACATGGCGGAGAGTCAAGCCGTAGGATCGTGGGGAGTTGGGGCGGGGTGTTCAAGGTGACGACTAGACATTGTAAAAGAAGACAGCAGTGTGGTAGCACAAGTCAATGGTATTTGTTGTACAGTATGAGAAAGTCATGACCCGACGCCTGGCAGTTCTATCAATATGGCAAGTACACTTCGTACAGCAGTCCGCCCAGCACCATACGGTCCTCCACCGTCCAGACACACAATCCCCTAGAACATCAACGGCGTATCGTCACTTCCCTTGTTGTCCGGACCCCCCTCCCCGGGCTCTCTCGCGATTGGGCTCCCATGCGCAAAGAACAAGATCTTGATCGCCAACGCCAACCCGGCGTGCAGCACCACCACCACGACCAGCAAGATCTTGCTGACCTGCCTATCAGTCGCGCTCAGCACGGGGTACAAGTTGCGCAGCAGGAAGGCGACGCTCATGCCGAAGCCGACGGCGACAAACGCCCAGTTCAGAATCTCGAGGGGGGACCAGGAGATGAGCGCCACGGGGATCCAGATCAGGTTCGCGTAGCCGTAGAGGGCGAAGCACTCGAGGAGGTTGGCGAGTTCGGAGCCGAAGTAGCGGAGGGCGAGGAAGAGAGCCACGGGGATCAGGAGGGTGTAGCCGTAGATGAGGCCGGCGGCGCCTGTGCCACGTTAGCTTATATCCTCCACTAATAGAGCGCAGCAAAGATAGGTAGTCTTACCGGAGAGAAGCTTGAAGTCATAAGCAAAGGGCGCCTTGTCCGCGCTGCTCAGATACTGGCTCACGGTGCCACCAAGGAAGAGAATCAGGACCACAGTGGTCGCGATCCAAAACGGCCCATACAGATCCGGGTTCCCCTCCAGCACATCCAGAAAGTTCGCCCGGGGAAAGAGCGCAGCCCAGCAGCGCTGCAGGACGGCGGAGGTGTCAACGTCAAAGAACTGTGCGTAGAAGGAGATCGTCCAGAGGAAGCGCTTGGAAGAGCCCGAGCCCGAGCCTGCTGTGACTGGAGGTGGGAGGCCGGAGGAGGGCGCTTTGCGGCCTGAGGTCGTTGTGTCGTTGAAGTTGGATTGGTGGAACTCGAGGTTGTCTTCCTGGAGGTCGGTGTGGCCGAGGTCGCCCTGAACAGCTGTTAGCAATGTGTTGTGAAGGGGGCCGTCAGGGGATGGGACGCACCTCGTCGTCCACGTCCACGACCGCGTCGTAGCCTGAGCCGGAGCGGGACATGGCTGCAGCTCGTCAAGATATTAAGGACTGAAAGAGAACGAATGAGACAGAGCGCCGAAGCAGTGCGTCAGGTAAAGGTGGTGGTTTGACGAAGCTCTTGTCGCGACGAAGCTTGGCATAGCGTGGGAGTAGGGACAGCTGTCGTCAGATTGGGAGGTCGCAGCGCGTCCGGCATTTATCCGGTGGCCCCTGCATCTGTATTTCACCAACCAGGAATTCGAGGTCTCTACAAGGGCTACGATGAAAGTTACAAATAGGCAAGCATTTCACGAGAGTCGCAGATGTCAGATTTTACGAGTATTTGGAAACGATGAGTCTTTTGCTAAGAGGTCGGCTGAGGCAACACGACACCTACCATTTGCTAGAAATCTCGCAAACAGCGCCCCGCGGACCTCGGGTGTCTCGACAAGGCCATTCCTGATATGCGCCAGAGCATCACACATCATTCGTCATGGACCTTCATCGAGGCATCGAACGTGAATTGCCTAAGCTGCCGGTGCTAATGTACCAAAGCCAATAACCCGACCTCCGCAAACAGGGAAGCTCTTCTTCCTGCTCCCAACCAATCCATCCTCGAATGATGCCAGAAAAAGATCCCAGACGCCGCTTCCATGACTGTGCGAATCGTTTATTTGAGCTTCTTCTTGGGGCGGAGCTGGTTGGTGTGTCCGCACTTGCGCTTGCGGCAGTTGGTGGCACGCGGGGGGAGACGGGCCTGTCGCATGTTAGACTGTGTTCGGATGGCGCCATCGACCAGCAACTAGGTCGATCCCGGGGTTGGAGAGAACGTACGTAGCACTTGCGGCAGATCATCTTGTCGCAGTTGAACTTGGAGGCCAGAGCCTTCAGCGAGGGCTCGATGATACCACCACGCAGACGGAGGACCAAGTGGAGGGTAGACTCCTGTTAAACCCGTCAGCAGTCAATCCTCCAAACTCATGTCGCGATTCCTGTCGCTCATTCCCGACGCACCTTCTGGATGTTGTAGTCGGACAGGGTGCGGCCATCCTCGAGCTGCTTGCCAGCGAAGATCAGGCGCTGTTGGTCAGGGGGGATGCCCTCCTTGTCCTGGATCTTGGACTTGACATTGTCGATGGTGTCGGAAGACTCCACCTCAAGGGTGATGGTCTTGCCCGTCAGGGTCTTCACGAAACTTTCGTCAAGTCAGTATCTTCGTCATCGAATTGGGGGTGGTGGCGGCGCATCGTCGTCGAAGTCGGTCGGGAGGGTTGGCTTACATCTGCACTGATCAGAGGGTCAGTATATCGTTCTGGTAGGAAACGTACGGCATGGGAGCTTGACTTACTGTTGACGGATTTCTGTGACGCTGACGATGTGAAGTTCGTAGGTGCCGGCGATTTCCCTGCCGCTTTCTGGCTGGAAGAGTTTGGTGGGGCAGAGGTGCGAAAAGAGTGAAAATCCCGTGACCTAGGGTTTTGAGCGACGTGGGTCCACTCTCATCGATCGGTCGAGCTTGACCCCTTTTCGCGATCAATGACGTCCAAAGACAAAAGAAGAAAAAAAAAAAGAGGTACAGGAAATCTGTCTTGTTGGCGTGGTATTTACGTAGATGTTGAGCTCTATCATTTCTTCGTGGTCATAAATTCGTGAAGTTGGTTTGCGCTCAGCCTGCGCTGGTCATACTTCGATGCCGACATCTTGCTCCTCTGCACGCCGTTTCCTTCTCTGCCACTTGATAATACGCTGCTCAAGCATGTATACAGCCCTCGTGAGCGTTTCAATATTTATTCCAGTCAAATTTGCTGTTGTAGTGTTAGCGAGCTGGAATGCTCCGGTGAGAAAAAAAGGGGTATCCTCACCCATGACGGTATAGAAGCTTCTCGCAACGTCGGACAAGTCCCTCACAGCTCGGAAAGCTTCATAGGTAGCTTCAGAGAATTCTTCCTGGGAGTCTCCCGCTTCGACCATTCCCTCGGGACCATCGACGTTTTCTGACGTTGAGATCACGACGGCGCTGAGTGTCTCTCGACAATGCTTATCAAGCTCAGGCTCCGATAATTCAGGCACCGACACGTCCACCCGAGGCGGTTCCTTCACTGGGAAGAACTGCGTGACTTGATGATTGTCTAAACCACATTAGCTTCGCTTCGAGCGGCCCTAAGATTCAACTTACTTTCTCGATGAATCAAATCTGACATGTATCGAAGATAGCTGTCTAGCTCTCCATTTTCCATGGAAACGACTTGCTCAACCGACAAGTGCTTGAACTGAGCATCTGAATATAGAGATCTGTGCTCTTGACCTGCGCCTTCCTTCAATTGTGTCCATTTCTCCCAGTCAAACGTAAGGTTGGTGTCGTCAGCCATCGAGAGGAGAGGCTTCTGCTTTGGCGAAAAGGGGAGGCATAGCTTCGTGCCAATTACCAGAAGAGAGCAAACTAAAATTTCTGGCTGATCGACGGGAAAGACCTTTGTCTTCCAAAGTGGAAAGGAGAAATTGCATTGTAAGAGGACGGCTAAATTCCTCGCCGTGCGGACGGATTCGACTATGGCAGTTAGCTCACCGGCTGTCGGTATTATGGAGATGGCGACGTACTTGGTAAAGCTGTCTCCTTAGCGTAGTTAATCAAGAGCGCAGTCTCGTTGAGAGCAGGAGGTACGAGCTGGTAGTTATGGTGAAAACCATAGATCAGATGTAGAGCAGCTGAGTGGAGCTGCCCTCCCTTCAAAGGTGTGTGTAGGGGGATTTTCATGGCACGAGTGAAGGCCGAGGGCATTCGGTCTCGCATCTCCTGGGGTAGTGTATGGTACTGCAAATTGATCAGAAAAGATCCAAACTTTAGGACCCAACGCCGAAGCTATAGGGGACACGGAGGACTCACCACATGCCGGTATGGGATATTGCCGCCATTCGCCCATCGAAAGATCTCGCCCAAACTCATCGGTATCCTGAGCAGCAGGCATCCTAAATAGCAAAGGCATAGCGTGTCGATCATCTTCGGCATCGGCCAGTCCTGTCCTCTCTCCGAATCCCAACTCAACTTGCTCCCTTTGGGCCTACCCTTATCCTCGGATTCAGACTCTTCGTCAGCCTGAGAGCTGAACATCTCCAGCTTTCCATCCACCTGGTCTCCCTTTTCTTCTGGGACTAACGCGGCGAAGCCCCTTATTCTCAGATCCCAAAGATCCCTCACCACGGTCTCCAGCTCCCCCTTACATCCCTTGTGCCTGATCAACCACAGCAACTGGCTCCTCAAGATCAGCTGCAAGGCCTCAAGATATAGAGATCTACCTTCATGGGCTGTGAGCTGCTTCTTTTCGGTCTCTCTTGTCTCCCTTTGGCGCCGGTGGATGGCGCCCATGGGGCCTGAGTCTTCCAGGTCGCCGAGGGACATCTGGAGGAAACCCTCGATCTGGGCGCCACAGCGTGCGCAGAACATGAGACCATCTTCTAGATAGTACTTTCGGGATTTTCGGCAGGAGGAGCAGCGTTGCCCGCCGGGGAGTTTGTGTGTCTCGCTCGGGCCGTCCATTATGGTTTTGGGCAAAAGCTAGACCTTAAAGCTCGGCGAAAGCTGGGGTGTTGTTCAGATTACGAGACCGAGCCGTTTCGTCCGGTAATTGATTACCGCACTCATATTTGAAAGTGGAGGCTTCGGAATTGTGAACTTTCAATTGCCGGGGAATGGTGGTGATGTGATGAGAGGCTGAGTCGTGCGGGTTCACGTCCAAATCTAGAGGTTGACGAGTCAAACTTTGGTTTAACGCTGACATCGACTAAACGCGTCATGCCATGATATATGCCAAAATTGCCGGCGACGTGACATCGTAGTTTTATACGGATTTGGTGGTTCAGAAAAATATCACTACGGCAAATTATATTGCAGTGTATAATTTGCTCAACTTAGGAATCTTATAATACAAGGACAAGGGCAAGATCACAGGTCGATTGAGACAAAGTAGTACATCTCCGAAGCTCCGCTTTCCTTTATTTTCTTTTGGTGAATCTTCCAGCTATATTGTGCGTGGATAACATGGCGAGACGTTGAAAACAAAGTAAATGTGGTGGCATAAGCTCATTCAAGGCGTTGTCCAGCGTCGGGGCCAGCAAAGACAATCCGATTCATACATGCTTTTCGTGCCGCAACGTCTAACAACAACAGGGTATTTGAAGCGTTGAGAGACTTGGCGTAGCGGAGTATGGCGTACGGAGCCGCAAGGCGACCCGTTTAGGAACCCTTGGGAGCCTCCTTGGCCTCAACAGCGGACTGCTCGCCCATGGAGGTGAGAACAATGACGTCTAGTGCCTGGTTAGATTCCCTTGTCTCTTCTCCGCAGCGATAGGTATTGGATGGTACTTACTGACGTCCTTCTCCTCAACCTTGAAGAGCTTCTCGATCTTGTCGCCAATCTCACCGTCGGGGAGCTTGACATCATCCTTGGTGTCGCCGTTGTCGTCCATGAGAGAGAGGAAGCCATCGTCGGAGATGTCGAGCTGGTGAATGTTAGTATAAATCTGTGTTATAGGGATAGTTCTGACTCACAAGCTGGTACTCACGACGGGAGACGTGGGGGACGTCCATGTTGTGGGTGGAGGGAGAGAGATCTTCGTACTTCTTGGAGGTGAAGATATCAGTGGCGACAAGGTGAACCTTGGCGTGACCGTGCTTGCCAGTCTTGGAGGTGGACATGTCGACGATCTTGCAAGGGCGGCCCTTGATGACAACGAAGCCGTTCTTACGCAGAGCAGAGCACTGCATGGGGAACGTCAAGGACGCGCCGGCATCGGCGGAGTCGAAGGTAACATCGTGCTGCAGGCGTGGTCAACAATTGGGTTCTCTGAAGCTGTGCGTGAAGCGCTGCAGACTGGGCGCCGGCGACCCCTCGGGAGGTTTGGATTTGGTGGAACAGCGCTTGCCGAACACCATACACCATCCAAAGCCACTCATGTAGCAAGCCCATCGAATGCGACAGTCCCCTCACCCCAATCAACACCCGCCATCTCTCTGTCCTTTTTCTGACTTTATTGAATCGACTGGACTCGAATATTGTCGAGGGTGGTTGTTGTCGTGGGGCACGAGCGACAATGCGGGGTGGTTTTTTGTGGCCAGAGGGGAGCGCTCGCAGCGCAGAGCATTATGAGAAGCGCGGGGGCGGGAGGGCAACTTACTTCCTCAGCCATGGTGAATGATTTGCGCGGAGAACTGGCTCGTGACAAAAAAGGGAGAAGAAGAAGGTGATGAAGAGGTTGATGGGAGAGTTTGCGAAGATGCTTTGGGGAGGAATAGATGGAGGGGGAGAGAAAAGAGGGAGGAGAGAGAAATATGCCAGCCAGTCCCAGCGCCCTTCGCCGCAGATGTACCTTTGCAGCGAACAGGTGGTGCAGAGCTACATAACCTTACAGCGCCCAGCCACTGGCAGTGAGTGTGGTACCTAGGCGGGCTGCGGGCACCAGGTTGTTAGGGTCACGGCGGGACGCCTGTTCCCTCAATGGAGGGGCAAAATTCAGGCGCAAAACGCAAATCCGGGCGGGCCTCGATTTTTTTTTCCTATTCTCCCCTCTGTGATTGGACTGTCCGCCAGCTCACGCGGGACTCGGAAGGCAACACTACGGTGTGCACCAGCGCAACTGTCGGACTGGTGTCCCTCGAGAATAGCAGGCTCTCTCAGTCCCAGGGACCAGTCGCTGGGACTTGGATTCACGGGCAGCGCGTAGTACTGAGATAATGTTGCGCGAAGTCTTGAAGCAAGCCACCCTGACTCCACTATGCCTTGCTAGGTACTATTCAGCAATGAGACGACTTCAAGCTAGGCCTTTGTAAGCATTGCATGCTTTAATTTTGCAACGTCCATCCGAGGCCAAATCTCGGAGGCGCGAACGAAGCCTTGCCCTCTCAATTTCGTTCAAGTTGAAGCTGGAGCTGGTTGCGACATCGCATGCTGAACAGGCACGGGCTCCTTGGACAGATCTGTTGCATATTATTCTCTTGATGGGTCTCTAATCGATTCGCTTGAAAAACATGATGGACGGAGTCCGCGCGTGTCGATGGGGGATATTTATAAATTGTCGATAGTCGCGTGTCGAGATCGTGGACCTGACTTGGGTGCGAAAGAGTGGGGCCTTTACCGAGCTCAGAGAAGGCTCACCGAGAGCTTTGTCCAATCAAATCACACTCCGCGCAAGCTGCCGCTCGCTGACACGTTCAGCCTTGCTCCTTCGTCAGGTAGCTGAAGTAACTCAACAACCGAGCCTACCTACCTTGCCTTGAACAGCGGGTCGACATTCCACCGACATTGACATTCACTGGCGAACATATGCAATGCACTCATTTATAAATCAGCTGCGATCGTACTGACAAAGCATTCCCCAGCTATTGCGCCATGTGGCTGGACCGACTCGCTGGAAGCCAGGCCAACGTGTCGGGGTCCTCCACACCGCAACCAAACAGCAGACCATATTCTCCTCTACCGAGACGAACATCGAGCAGCCTCAGCCCCTATGTTACATCGCAGCGCCCAGGCGCGAATTCTCCAAGGGGATCTTCCTTATCGCTAGTCTCGAACGACTCCACGACCTCCTTACTGGCATCGTCGCGCAAGCCGAACGGCTCAGGGCTGAGACAGTCTTCGACCGTATACGAAGGGCCCAATCCCGTCGAGGTGCTTGAGAAGCTACTCGACACGGGCAAGGAGGATGAGAAGCAAGATGCGCAGAAGGGAAGCTCTATAAGAGCAGAAGACCTGGAGTTAGAGCCTGACTTTGGCGGCTTATCATTGAAAGAGCTGGCTGAAGCTGAAAATGACGAGGGCAATGAGACCTCACAAACGACGCCCCAGCAGCAGAAGGTTGGGAATTGTAAGTATGGAGGTGCTCGTGCGAGGGTGGAAGGGCTGACGCGGATGTAGATGAACAACAAAAAGCCAAGTTCGACGACCTACACAGATCGATAGTCGCCTGCGATGATGTCCTCCACTCGGTCGAAACAAATCTCGAGAGCTTCAGGGACGATCTGGCCAGCGTATCTGCCGACATCGAATCTCTTCAGTCACGATCCACAGCGCTGAACAGGAGACTGGACAACCGGAAGGCCGCGGAGAGGGCACTGGCGCCATTGGTGGAAGAGCTGAGCGTGTCTCCGGAGGTCATATCCAAGATTTCGGAAGGGCACATCGACGAGTCTTGGGCAAAGATGTTGAACGAGATCGACCGGCGTGCGGCGGCGCATGACAAGAGATCTAGCTCAAGTCAGACGAAAGCTTCAGAAGACCTTGGACCTCTTCTCCAAAAGCTTACCGGAAAGGCCATCGAGAGGATACGAGACTTTCTCGTGGCTCAAATCAAGGCGCTGCGGTCACCTAATATCAACGCCCAGATCATCCAACAACAAAACTTCCTCAAGTTCAAGGATCTTTACACCTTCTTGCATAAACACCACGCGACTCTCGCCGAAGAGATCGCGCTGGCATACATGAATACTATGCGCTGGTACTATCACACCCAGTTTTCGAGATACGAGAAAGCATTGGGCAAAGTCAAATTGCATATACTGGACAAGAACGACGTGCTTGGTCAAGAGGATTTATCACGCAAGGCAACAGTGCTGTCGGGGTCAAGAGTAGGAGGGCCACCTCACGATGCTTTCAACCTCGGCCGCCGGATCGACATGCTGAAAACCAAGAATCAATCTGCTTTGTCGTCATACTTGGCGGAGGAAGATCACTCAACACATTACCTCGAGGTCCCTTTCCGCAATTTCAATCTGGCGCTGATTGACAACGCCACGGCCGAGTATACCTTCCTGGCGACGTTTTTCTCTCCAGCTCTGTCATACCAAAGGATCGCCAAAAACTTTAATTACATCTTCGAATCGACCTTCGAGCTGGGACACACACTTTCAAAGTCCCTCGTGAGTGAGACCTACGATGCTCTCGGTCTCTTGCTATGCATTCGCCTGAATCAACAATTCGCCTTCGAACTTCAGCGGCGGAAGGTTCCTGCAGTCGAAGGCTACGTCAACGGCACGAATATGCTTCTCTGGCCACGCCTGCAACAAGTTATGGATCGTCATTGCGAGTCTGTGAAAGCTCTCACAGCTGCCATGCCTGCCAAACCGTCAAAACCATCAGGTGACGCCAAGCTCTCTGCTGCTCCCCACGTCGTCACGCAACGCTTCGGCCAGCTCCTTCACGGCTTCCTGTCTTTGAGTACAGAAGCTGGAGACGACGAGCCCGTGGTTTCGAGTCTGCGACGACTGCGAGGGGATCTTGAGACCTTCCTCACGCGTCATGCGCAGGGTTTCGGGTCTGACAAGAGGAAGAGCGGGCGATTCTTGTACAACAACTACTCCCTCATTTTAACTATCATCAGTGACGTGGATGGGAAGCTGGCGAATGATCAGCAAGAGCATTTCGAGCAGCTGAAGAAGCCATATCAGGGGGAAGCCTGAAAGTCAATCACGTGTATTTGAGAGCGATGAAGCGAAATCAGGCGCATTGCGAGGCGTTACGGCAGTTAGCTTATGGCATTGACAGGCCAGAGTATGATACAACAAATCTACAGAAGCGGAAGCTTGGTATCTAAGGTATGATCCACGTCGCCTCTCGTCGTTCAACGTACAAACAGTCCCCAAATGTAGTTGACTGCGACTGGATTCCGTCGCAAGTAAAAAGCCAGAATCCCAACGGCGAGCGCCGCCCCGACTGTCCCAGCCGGCCGTCTATAAGCCCACATCGTAGACTTGACCTTGTTTTGCACTTCCATCCACCTAAGTTCCTTGGCCTGCCTATCAAAGAACTCCCTCCCATCTTCCAGGTTCTGCTCGGCACACTGTTCAACGTGTCTCACCGTCTTCAGTGAGCTTGCCCCTGAGATGTTCTTCCAATTCCTCAAGCTTTCCGGCGGATAGTGCTTGAACAGTAACATGGCATCGGCAATCAACATGTCCAGATCCATACTGGGCGGGACCTTGCCCAAGATTACGTGTAGCATGTCCGCCTCGTCAATCTCGAGAACTTCGTCTCGGCGATCAATCACAATCTGGGCGAACATGTAGATACTGAACACCGGCTCCCGCGCGAGGAATATGTCGAAGAGACGGGCTATATCGTGGTATTTCTCGATGTTGTGTGCAAACATGGTGAGTGTTCCCGACAAGGCGTAGAAGGGCTCTACGCCCCAAAGGTGGCGACAGAGCTTTGGATCTGCCCTGCCCAGGATATCTGGCAACAGTCTCAGCTGCGCGGTCGTGGGATTGAGGTTCGGGAGCATGAAGTCTCGTATCCTCAACACACTCAACCTCGCCACCACCGGTGCCCGTAGCTCAGGCGGCAGTACCAGCAGCAGGACCTGGCAGATATCATGGTACCCTTGGAAGTAATGTAGGTAGGGGTTTCGACGTAGGACCTCGGTGATCAACGCCGAGAGCTCGGATTTCCGTCTTTGGGATTCGGATTCGGACTGGTTTTGGGGATAGTAGACAAAGGAGCGGTCGACGTCAAGGCGGACTTGGTCTTCGTCGCGGTGTGAGGGCAGTTGTTTCCAGTCGGCGTTGGCGGTGTTGGCTTTCGGGTCGACGGCCATTAATATCGGCCCTAGAAAGTCAGTATGGTATATCAGGTGGCCGAAGGCGTCAAAAGCAGCTTCAACACGCTCTTGGGACGTACAGGCATCTCGGCGGAGCTCATCTTTGAGCAGCCCTCCCCTAGTCTCAGCCAGGGATCGTAGACGACCTGCGTCTTTCCATTTGCATGCTTCGCGGATCTCCTCCTCCTTCTGGATAGTAGCAGGATCAGCCTCCTCGGCATGGTTTCTCGAAGTGGATGATGAGGCGCTGCTGCTCTCCCGACCCAACGCTCGTTTCTCATCCAGGGTGTCCATGGCAACGCGGGGGTTGCAAATCACGCGCGAGGCTGCGGCCAAAGGAGGATCACCAGCTGAGCCAACAGAAGGTGCTTGGGGAGAATTCTCAAGTGAGAGCGAGGGGCGCAGGAGGCATTGTACTAGAGAGGCGTTTCGGTCGAGGATGGAGAGGACGTCGTGGCTGGCGCGTTTTCGGTGACGTTGCCTGGAACAAAGCTTATTGCCTAATTGGGCGATTGGGGTCGCCTCAGATACCTACAAAAGGGGCGCGGACGCTAGAATACAGCCAGGCGCTACTCGAATTTGCTTCTTAAACGTGAACATCTGATTGCATGATGCTCTGCTTGGTTTCCTATGAGTACCTAGTGTTAACTTATGAGGTAGGCCACGACACCTGTTCAACTGTGAAGCACACTTGCAACCCAAATTGGAGTCAAACAGTTTCAGCAGCTGAACGCTTTTAAAACGCAGAGAGTATGGATTGAGTCAAAAGCATACCACATGCATGTTCTCGGAATTAGGAAGAACCATTTAAAATATCTTCCGAACAGCTGGATTCCCTGATCACGGCGGCAGGTATTGTGAACGAGTAGGAGAGCGGCTTCTGGGCCTTGTCAGGTCTCGGGTAGGTAGCTGCACTTGGTCTGTTGCTCTCCGTAGATGCAATCCGGACTTTACGAGACCATCTTAGAGCATTCTATAGACGTACAGGAGGCTGCTCATGTGAGATTTGCAACATCGTCAAGTCTAGAAGCCAGCAGCCAACCTGCAATACCATATGTCGGTTGCGGCCTACGGCATGATCACTATTGAGCTGTGGAAGCTCATGTCTGACGAGCAACTGAATGCCCCACTAAGGCAATCACCTCGCTGGCGCTGACTCGGGCTGCCCTCACGCTGCACGGGCACTTCAAGAGCTCGACGCGATTGGGGCAACGTGCAGCTCCCATCAACATCGCGTTGCATCACGATCGGAATTGCCTCGTCGTTGCCCTCATGGTCCACGACTTAGAACTGCAGACCCTGTATTCTGGTATGCAATACCGTGTCACATGTGCTTCCAGTACGCACTCTGTGGCACAGTCTGCATCAGCGGTACTGCTAAGTAAGGTAGCGAGCATCCTGGAGCTTGGAAGCGCGGTGCAAGCCACGGTAGACCCCGAGCCCATGTTTATGGGCAAAGATCTGATCATGGGTTGCTGCAGCTTCTCCCCCACCCTCTCCATTCGCTAGATCTTTGACTGACAAGGTTACAGCACCGCAAACTTGCCTCGCCATACATAACAGGCGCTCTGCATCTGCGTCCCGCCCTTTGTCTCCCCTTTGTAGGATGATGGGCCCCAGCAGCCTTGCACAAGACTTTTAACCTGTCTCCCCGGGTCTTGAGCTCCAGGACCTCTCTGCCATAGCTTCCACTTGTATTGACATCAAGGCCAACTCAGTGAGCTGGCCGCAACATCGCCATGGCTGCCACCTTCGAAACCCGAGTCCTGGAAAATGGGAGCTGGGTCACCCGAAGGGCCAACCTCGATGCTGCTGTTGAAGCTACGTCGATTGTTGACGAGCCCGAAGAGACCTCAAATCCCCCAATGTGTGGTCTTCTCTCAAGAACAGTGCTTCATAGCCCTCAAGTAAACAAGATTCTACCTGTTCGCCTCAGGTCGAAGGGGCAGAACGACATCGCCTTCATCCACGACCATACGGTCACGATTCGGGAGCTCCTAGACGACGGACAAACTCGCGTGGTGAAGTCTCACATGGATATGGGACAGCGCATCAGGAACGCTGTGGTTGTCGGAGAGCTTCGCGATGCTGTCGTGATAGAAACCCGGGATGATAGCCAGGACCACTCCGCGGACTTCGACCTGAATGGAATCACGTCAGCTCAACAGTCAAATGCACCCAACAAAACATATTTTCCGCCTCAAATGCTTATCTGCATCCTCGAGAGCGGCGAGCTTGTGACTGTGCACTTCATCAAGGACGAGCCAGTGGCCATGAGGATCCCAGCACCGGTGATTCCGCACTTGGGTCACTACTTTGTTGTCGATCCTCGATCCCGCTACATGGTTGCTGCTGGGTTTGAAGACGTTTTGGTCATTTACGAACTGGAGTCGTGGGCGACGCTCCGACAGATTTACGAGTCTACAGGCACAACCACATCAGTTGTAAAGTCTACCAAACTCCACCCCATCAAAGCTACAATCTTGGACGTTCAATTCCTTTATCCCCGAACTCAGGATGAAGACCACGTCATCCTCATGGCTCTGACATGCTCGAAATCTCGAGATGGCAGGTCAGAAGCAAAGCAGAGGTATACAACCTGGGACTGGATGGTCGGGGAGGATCTATCCGCGCAGCTAAAGGAGAATCACCGCCAATCGATCATTACCGAGGGTATACCCATTTTTTGCATCCCGCTTCGAGCGCAGCATGCGTTCTACATTGTTTGCGAGTCCCACATCATTGTTGTGACGGATACTCTGTCCGGCGGAGGGGGCCGCCTCGAGCGCGTTGAGTTCGCCATAGACACATCTACACTACATCACGGGAAGAGGAACCCTCTTTGGACTGCGTGGTCTAGAGCTTATCGAAGTGAGAAGTGGTGGAAAGAACATGACACTATCTATTTGGCCCGCGAAGACGGAAAAATGCAATCCCTCGAGATCGACGCCGATACGCTCATGCCATTGATGAATGAGCACGAGAAAGATGCCAGGGAAGGTCTCGGCTTCAACATTGGGACGGCATTCGCTACGACTTACGACAAGTTCGCAGATGTCATCATTGTTGGCGGAAGCTCAGGTCCCGGGGGTATTTTCAAGGTAGGGTACCGACACTATTGATTAGCATGTTGCCCAGCTGACGAAGTGCACTCCAAGATCGAGCCACGAGAGTTCCCAGAGCTGATGAGCACTATTGAAGATTGGACCCCTGTCCTAGACATGACCACGACAAGCGACTTTCTATCCTGGGAAGACGCCGCTCGTCAAAGCCAGAGCAATGAAGTGCTCTCTCACGGGAAGCTTAAGAGAGACAGGCTGTTCCTCGCTTCTGGCCGTGGCAAGCAGGGCTGTGTCGTCGAGCCCCGATATGGTATCAAGGCCAAGATCGGCTTGGAGCTCGATTTAGAAGACCCTGCCAAAGACGTGTGGCTTCTTCCAGATTCACGCTCCGAAGAAGGCGGCATGAATCTCGTTGTGGCGCTGCCTCACTCTACCCAAGTCCTTAACATATCCCAAGGCTTTGATGACGTTACCGCGGAATCGTCTGACACGACATCTTTCGATCTACGTTGGCGTACCCTATACGTCTCGTGTGCACCCTCAGGTCACATCGTCCAGATCTCTGAGAGAACGATCAGTCTGATCACCCCCTCCCAAAGGCAAGACTACGATGAAAAACGCTGCCACTTGGCAATCTTTGCTTACCTCGGACAGGTCCCGACATTCTTTCGAAAACATTCTCGGCGTTCCAGACGCTGTAGTCGAGCAAGCTACGAGACGCGATAACCTCGTTGTTGTAACTACGTCAACAGTAGGGGAGGGAACGAGACTACACACACTGCGTATTGAACAGATGGACGTGGTGCTTGTGCACACTCGTCATGAGCCCATGGAAGCCACATGTCTTGCGATCATCATGATAGCAGATCGCCAAGTGGTGGTGGCTGGGATGGCCAATCACCTTGGGCCGATGCTATGTTTATATCCGGCAGATGAACTTCAAGGGAAAGACCGTACATTATGGGTGAAGATAGGTATGTACAATGCTGACTCTCCTGTTTTGAATATGGCTGAGACCATCGACAGATAATCTCGCTCAAGACTGTGAGCCCCTCGAGCCGCTCATTAGTATCAGTACTGCTCATGAAGACGCGGATGCTGTGTCTCTTGTCTCTGGTACAAGATGCGGTCGCCTCATATCTATCCTGGTGAGAGACATTGCCGAAGACGCGGTAATATGGTCGGTGCAGCGGTTTGGAAACGGACCTGTGAGGATGTTTCCTGAACATGTATCGGGCGAAAAGGATGGTGCAACTTTCGCCGCCTGTGACAACGTGCTGACACGAGTATCGAAGCCTTCACTGGATGGCAAGACCTTCCGCCGGCAACAGGAGGTTATCCTGCCTGTGAACCTAAATGATCCTTCTCTAGATACGCCCCCAGTGCACGCTGTATCTGCGACGCAAGTAATGGGCACCACAAGGCCTTTGTATCTCCTGCTCAGCGGAACCCAAGTCTTTTTTACGGAGCTCGACACCGATGCAGGACCGGTAACGCGAACACTTCCCCTCGGGCGCTCCCCAACAAGGCTCATCTACTCAGAAACCTGGAAGTGCTTGATTGTTGCGCTTACCCTGTCAGACAACAAAGGGATCGACCTCGCCTTTATTAACCCGGACAAAGGGGCGAGTGGTGAAAGCAAGCTATGCACGTCCATATCAAAGCCCCTCAGTGGTGAGCAAAAGGAAGGGCCGCTGCTCGCCTTCGATACCCCTGGAGACAGGGTGCTCGCACTGCAGGAATGGGTGTTTTTCAAGGGGGGAAAGAAGTTCTCTTTCATTATTGTTGGGATGCAGTCCTGCAAACTCGCGGTGGTGTCCGTCGTCCTCGACAAGGAGGCTGCACAGCACCTTGGGCGTCGCCTGACTCACTCGAACCGCTGGCGGATCAAGAACCTCGACGGGCCCGTCAGTGCAGTTGTGACCGACGAAACGGGGTTCATTTGCTGTGCTGGGAGGACTTTGCAACGATACGTGCTGGAAGACCGCAAACTAGTTGCAGTAAAGCAGTTTGAGCTTGACTCGCCAGCGGTCTCGCTGGAGCTTCACGGCGGCAATGTCTATGCGCTGACTCAGAGTCACTCACTGGAGGTTATCGACTACAAGAGAAACCCGAACAGCCAGGAGATGAGCTTGCTACACTGCGATTCGGTCTCCAGACTCGGGAACCACATGATCCAGGTAGGGCCTATGGCGGATCGCTGGCCGATTTCCCTCATTGCCGACGCACAAGGCTCGGTTACCGGCATATGGACACCAAAGGGACAGAAGAGCAGGGAGTTTGAAACCGTTTTCAGCGGGAAACTGTCCAACGCAGTGCGGAAGTTTGTTCGCGCTCACTGTCGTGCACCGTATTCGGGGGATTCGGAGCAGCTAGATCAGGCGAGGCTCCGAGAACTCGCTAGTACGGCAGACGATGCTGAGATACTTGGGGTGTCGTTGAATGGCAGGCTGAGGCACTTCAAGCTGTTGCCACCCGATCTCTGGGAAGTGCTCTGGGCGATTCAGCGTCTGACTGGCCCATCGGCGGCAGACAAGATCATTGACGGGGATGCGCTGGCCCTATGTTTGCGCAAGCGCCTATTGGAGGCCACAATTGATCAGGAGGGCCAGGAGAGGCTCATGCATATGCTTCATAGGCTTGAGTACGGGTTTCATGTTGGACGAGTTCGGAGGCAGAACGGTGGTGTGTGGGATTGGGACCAAGCTTGCAAGCTCAGCTACTGGATTCTCGAGTGCCTGCTCAGGCCGCTCATTTGAAAAAAACTCAATTCGAAAATTCTATCTTTGGCCCCAGAGCAGTCAGTGGTGCCTCTTTTGAGTTCCTCGGTGCTGGGGAGATTCTGCCTACTTGGCACAAGTCCGGGGTTACCCCTTTCTGTCTGCATCGTCTGCCTGCTATATACGAGCAAGGATGACTCAAGGAAGCTGACGTGCGTCAAAAATTTCAGCTGACTGCCCTTTCGACCTTGGCTCGATGTATTCGCTGAACCAAACGTCAGTGTTCTGTGTTGAGTGGTGGGAAGAGAGGTTGAGAGTACGTGTGTGACTCAGAAAAAGGGGGATGCAGAAAATAGAGAGGCAAGCCCAACACGATGTCGCGTAGCATCTTGACTGCACAGACTTTTGTCACCCCCTGCGCCATCACCGGTCTGTGCCGTCATAACAGCCCTCAGACTGCCCCGCCTTGAGTGACCGGCGAGCAGCCACCCCCACCAGCACCAGCGCCAGCACCACCACCAGCACATTGGCAACGCCTGGCATCTTGAGGGATCCCCGATCGACTGCCCATCTTTTTCGACCGCACAACCCGCCTAATATTTGGGCCGCCGCATCACCCTCGACAACGTCCGACCAAGGCTGACAAGTCGCATCAGACCAAGTCACCGCTGGAGCATGTCGTGTCGCTCCTCGCCGTTGCTCAAACAACCTTCGATTCTTGCGCTGGATTTGCCACCGGACATCGTCAAGCCGTGCTGAGCTGCCTACTCGGTAACTGGGGTTCTCCCTTCGGACTTACGAATATTTCTACAAACCAGAAAGTCACCAGCTTGACAAATCAGAAACGATTTGCGGCTTTCCCTCCCATGATCGCAGGATCCTCAGCGTCGCGACCACACCCGACCACTAAAACTTTTCAACCTCCAACACCTTGACCATGCCGCCCAAAAAGAAGAACAACAAGAAGGGCGACGATGACTGGGAAGCCGAACTCGGCGAGTCCATCGCCCCCCCCAACGGAGATGCCGCCGCTGCCAACGGTGCCAACGGCGACGAGCCTCCCGCCGACGGCGAGGAAGATGGCGAGAACACCGGTGGTCTGATGGCCATGTTGAAGAAGCGCAAGGAGAGGCGCAAGCAGAAGGGCCTTCCCGAGGAGGAGGGTGCCGAGACGGTCGGGGAACCGCAGCTTGCCACTGCGCAGGAGGCCAACGCCGATGACGAGTTTGCCCTACCGGACAAGAAGGCGGGAAAGGGCAAGGGTGGGAAGAATGCCCAGCAGAACAAGAAGGCCGCAGCAGAGGATGATGGAGGTGACGGCACAGGAAAGGTCTTGACCAAGGCCGAGAAGGAGAAGCTCAAGAAGGAGCGTGAGAAGCAAAGGAAAAAGGAGCAGGTATGTTTCGTGCCATGGCCCTTGCGAATGTGTGGAATACCGAGAACTAACAAGATACCTAGGCTGCAAAGAAGAAGACACCTGGCCCTGCAAAGAGTGAGCCCGCAAAGCCCGCTGTCGAAGAGAAGCCCGCGTCCCCGACCCCAGACCCGGCCGCCGAAACCGAGTCAAGCGCCGGCGGAAAGAAAAAGAAGCTCCCCGCTCATCTTGCAGCTATTCAAAAGCAGCAAGAGCAACTGCGTCTTCAGCGCGAGGCCGAAGAGCGCGCCAAGGCTGAGGCTAAGGCCAAGGCTGAGGAACTCGACCGCCTCGACGAGGAGGAGAAGAAGCGACGCGAGGAGGCCAAGGCTGCGAAGAAGCAGAAGGAAAAGGAGCGCATCGAGCAGCTGAAGAAGGAGGGCAAGTACATGACCAAGGCCCAGAAGGAAGAGAAGGCGAGGAACGAACGGAAGCTGCAGCAGATGAAGGAGGCTGGTCTCATCATTGGCGGCGAGCAGGATGGGGAAAAGCCTAAGAAGGAGAAGCCTACCTTTGAGAAGAAGACCAAGAGCAAGCAGCAACAAAAGGTGAGTTCTGCCACGGTCGTAGAAGCGAGATGATCTCTAACCTGTTCGGCAGATCGATGAGGAGAAGGCCTTGGCTGAAGCTGCTGAGCGAGCCCGAGTTCAAGCTGAGAAGGAGCTCAAGGAGGCTGAAGAGCGGGCTGCTAAAGAGAAGGCCGAGGCTGAGGCCAAGGCTGCCGCTGCCAAGAAAGCCGCCGAGAGCGACGTCGAAGACGACTGGGAGGCTGCCGCCGCCTCAGACGAGGACGTCAAGGATTCCTGGGACGCCGACTCCGACGAGGAGGGCGGGAAGAAGGCTTCAGCAGACAAGAAGGGGCAGTCAGATTCGGAGGGCGACGACGACGAGGACTCCTCGGACGACGAAGAGGAAGCAGCTCGCGTCTCAGCCGCCGCCGCTGCCGAGGCGCAAAGAAAAAAGGAGGCTGCCGAGAGGCGAGAGAAGGCTCACCAGGCTGCCCTCGCCGCCCGATCAAAGGACAACCTCCGCTCCCCTATCTGCTGTATTCTCGGTCACGTCGATACCGGAAAGACGAAGCTTCTCGACAAGGTCCGCCAGACCAATGTCCAGGAGGGCGAAGCTGGTGGTATCACGCAACAGATTGGTGCAACATACTTCCCAGTGGATGCTATCCGACAGAAGACCGCGGTCGTCAACAAGGACAACAGCTTCCAGTACAAGGTCCCTGGTCTGCTGGTCATCGACACCCCTGGTCACGAGTCTTTCTCCAACTTGCGTTCTCGTGGTTCCTCGCTCTGTAACATTGCCATTCTGGTCGTCGATATTATGCACGGTCTCGAGCCTCAGACGAGGGAGTCCATTCAACTGCTCAAGGACAGAAAGACGCCCTTCATTGTTGCTCTGAACAAGATTGATCGTCTCTACGGTTGGAAGAAGATCGACAACAACGGCTTCCAGGAGTCTTTGGCGATGCAGAGCAAGGCTGTCCACAACGAGTTCGCCACCCGCCTGGAGAAGACGAAGCTCGAGTTCGCCGAGATGGGTTTCAACTCGTTCCTGTTCTACGAGAACCCTTCGCTGAAGAACAACGTGTCGCTCGTGCCTACGTCCGCTCACACCGGCGAGGGTGTTCCGGATATGCTGAAGCTTATTCTGCACTTGACTCAGGAGCGTATGACTTCGTCGTTGATGTACCTTTCCGAGGTCCAGGCCACCGTTCTCGAGGTCAAGGCCATCGAAGGTTTCGGTATGACCATCGATGTCATCCTGTCCAACGGTATCCTGCGCGAGGGCGACCGCATTGTGCTCTGCGGTACTGAAGGCGCCATCGTCACCAACATTCGAGCCCTCCTCACCCCTGCGCCCCTCAAGGAACTGCGTCTCAAGTCGCAGTACGTCCACAACAAGGAGGTCAAGGCTGCCTTGGGTGTCAAGATCTCCGCCCCCGGCCTCGAAGGCGCCATCGCCGGTTCGCGTCTGATGGTCGTCGGCCCCGACGATGACGAGGAGGACATTGAGGAGGAAGTCGAGGCCGATCTCGCCCAGCTTCTCAGCCGTGTCGAGAAGTCCGGTCGCGGTGTCTCGGTCCAGGCCTCCACGCTCGGTTCCCTCGAAGCCCTCCTCGACTTCCTGAAGGACTGCAAGATTCCCGTAGCAAACGTCGGCATCGGCCCCGTTTACAAGCGCGATATCATGCAGTGCGGCACCATGCTCGAGAAGGCCCCCGACTACGCCGTCATGCTCTGCTTCGACGTCAAGGTCGACAAGGAGGCGCAGCAGTATGCCGAGGACAACGGCATCCGCGTCTTCACCGCAGACATCATCTACCATCTCTTCGACGCCTTCACCAAGCACATGGACGAGCAGCTCGCCAAGAAGAAGGAGGAGAGCAAGATGCTGGCCGTCTTCCCGTGCGTGCTGAAGCCCGTCGCCGTCTTCAACAAAACCACCCCCATCGTCATTGGTGTCGACGTCACCGACGGCCAGTTGAAGATCAACACGCCCATCGCGGCGGTCAAGCAGAGCGCCACTGGCGGAAAGGAAATCGTCAACCTGGGCAGAGTGTACGTTCCCTCAACCCCCGCCCCTAAAGATCTACCCCGGAAACCAATGCTAACACCGTCGCAGAACCTCCATCGAGCGCGAACACAAGCAGATCCCCGTCTGCAAGAAGGGCCAGCCCTCGGTGGCCGTCAAGATCGAGATGGGCGGCTCGCAGCCCATCTACGGCCGTCACCTCGAGGAGGGCGACACGCTGTACTCCCTCATCTCGCGCAAGAGCATCGACACACTCAAGGAATTCTACCGCAAGGAGGTGACCAACGACGAGTGGCAGCTCATCATCAAGCTGAAGCCCCTGTTCGACATCTAAACCGGCTGGCCACAGGTAAAGAGAGACAGAGTACAGTAGCCCTGGGCGGGAATGTAGGTAGAGAAGAGGAAGAAGAAGCTAGGATGATGGGGAAAAGTTGCAAGATTAGTATATTCTCATTGTAGGCGCACCAAAAAGAAAAAGACCTTCTGGTTCATCTTAATCATGATCGCGAGAGGGCGCATGGTGACTTCACAAGCGAATCGTCTAATGGATAGTATAGAAACGGTCTAACATAGGCACGTGTCCATTATCATGATAGCATCTCATCTCATCTCATCTCATCGCATCTCCGTAAAACAACGCAGGAAAAACCCAGAACCATGTGTTTTTTGTGTCCTTCGATACTCCCTCTATATCTTCAGCTTTTTACCCGCGTCGCTCCAATCTTGGCCGGAGCGCCTCTTTCCTGGAGTGCTCGTCTGAGCGCTCCTCTATTTCGGGTCACCGGCCTCCTCGGTCTCTGGTGCTGGCGCCTCGGCGTCCTTCATCTCGGCGTCGCCGTTGGACTGAGCAGACTTGTCGGCCTCCTCGGCAGCCTTCTTCTCGGCTTCGGCGGCCTTCCTCGCCTCCTCCTCAGCGGCCTTCTTCGCGGCCACTTCCGCTTCGACGCGCTGGCGCTCGGCCTCGACCTTGTCGAAGTGGCGCTGGACGATGGGGCCGGCCATGGCGCGGATCTCGTCCATCTTGGCGATGTAGACACCCTTGGAGGCGTCGTCACCCTCGTCGTACAGCCAGTCCTAATTAACCATGTCAGTATCCTTTATGCAGGGACAGGGTTGAAGATGGGGCTTACCTCGCTGGCCTCGAGCTTGGCCTTGATTGTGGCCTTCTCCTCCTCGCTGGCAAACTCGGCGTACTGCTCGTCGAGCTTAGCACGCAAGTCGTAGATGTACGCCTCGAGCTCGTTCTTCTTCTCCTCGGTGTCGGCAACCAACTTGTCCTCCATCACCATGGCGTTCTCCTTCTCGGCCAGCGCCGCCTTGGACTGGTCGTCTAGCGAAGCAGTACCGCTGGAGATGGGGAGATCGCCCTTGCGGACTTGCTTCTTAACCTTGCGGGTCTTCTTGGATCCATCGTCCTTGTTGTCTGTGTCCATAGCCTGTTTAATGCTGTTAGCCATGGACTTGAATGACCGCTTCAAGGATGCGCTTACATCGGGGTCCTTCTTCTCCTCGCCCTCGGCGCCCTCCTTGACCTCCTCCTCGACCTCCTGGTCCTCAACGTAGTAGCCAGTCTCGACGTTCAGCACACCGTGGATGTTGACGCGGGCCTTGAGCTTGCAGATCATGAAGTCGTCGGCACCGTCGGCCTTAACGCCCTTGACAGAGAAGCGGCCGATCCAAGGGTTGGTCTTGCCGGGCAGCTCTTCTGGCTTGGCATACCGGGCCTCAAGATCGAAGGGCTGCTTGCGGTAGAATGTGAGAATCTTGGTGGAGGGGAGGACGTTAGCCTTGTTGAAGACGGTGAGGCTGGTGTCCTCGTCAGGAATATCGGGGGCCTTCTCCCAGGCGAACTCGATGGGGTAGCTGACGATGTCCTGGACGGCAAAGTCACGGACACGGAAGACGGGGGAGAGGATGGCGCAGCTGAAGGCGCAGCCACGGGCAACAGCCTCGTCGGCGTTCATGGTGTAAGACAGGCCCTTGCCGAAGAACTGGTGAATGCGCTCCTTGAGAGCGGGGAGACGCGAGCCACCACCCACGATCTCGATGACATCGATGTCATCCTTGGTGATCTTGGCCTGAGCAAGAGCCTGCTCCAGGGGAGCAACAGTCTTGACCAGAAGGGGCTCGATGAGAGCCTCGAACTCTTGCCTGGTGATCATAGCGCTGACATCAATGTCGTTCATGAGGGACTCAATGTTGACAGGAGCCTGCTGGTTGGCAGACAGGATCTTCTTGGTCTTCTCGGCGGCGGCGATGGTACGGGCCATGGCGCGGGGGTGGGTGTAGATGTCGGCCTTGTACTTGCCCTTGAACTCCTTGGCCAAGTGCTCAACGAGGGCCTTGTCGAAGTCACGACCACCGAAGTTGCGGTCCCAGGCAGTCGACTTAACGGCCAACTCGCCCTTCTTAAACTCGACGATGGAAGCAGTGTAGCTCGAGTGGCCAATGTCGACAATGCAGACGCGACGGGGCTTCTCCTCAGGAGCAGGCAAGTCAAGCTTGGTGATACCCCAGCCAAGAGCAGCGGCGGTGTTGTCGTTGATCAGACGCAGGACCTTGAGGCCAGCAATCTCGGCAGCGTCAAGCAGAGCGCGGCGCTGAATGTCAGTGAACCAAGCAGGAACACTGATGCACAGGTCTGAGACGGGAAGCTTGAGCTCAGCGGCGGCGGTGGCCTTGATCTTGCTAAGATACATGGCGACAAGCTGGGTCGCTGTGAACTTCTGCTTCTCGCCCATGTAGTTGACCTCGGCGCCGACCTGGCCGTTGACGTCGACAAGAGGCGCGGTGACAAACTGTTGCTCGATGGCGACATCGGGGTCGTTGAAGGAACGGCCGAGGAGGCGCTTGATATTGTTGACGGTGTTTTTCAAGTTGGTGATCTCTTGGGTCTTGGCGGTCTCTCCGAGGTAGCGGCACTTGGGGCCGAAGCCGACCATGGAACTGAGAGTTTGTTAGCTTCCTCTTTCCCCATTGTAAAGGCTGTGGCTATTCGCGATCGAAGCGCAAACGGTTCGCGGAACGGCTGGGGTAGCTTACGGGGTGGCTCGGTTGGAGACTTCATTGGTGATCTGCCCACAGAACAAAAGTCAGCCGTCCATTCTTGCATCTCCATGAAAGCCATGTTCCTCGTCGGGTCACCTTCGCTCGCGACGTCGGCGCAGAAGAGGATTTTGTCGAAGATCAGTGTGTGTTGTGGGGACGACAGAGCGACTCGACTCGGACGCAGGCTCGGCAGGGAAAAAAGGGATTGTACGCACCACATCGACACCACGGTTCCTCGCAACGGCGACGACCGTCTTGAGGGTACCGAAATCAACACCTACAGCACCGTCAGCAAGGCTCATCGACCGTGCGCGAGAGCGGCGGCAGGCAGAGCCGCCGGGGAGGAGGGGCATCTGGATCGCCGGCCGCAACTCAGCGCAGCGCAGGGACCGAAAAACTCACCCACGACGCTCATTGTATCGGCTTTTGGAACTTTGGAACTCTATGTCGTGACTGTCGTAAACGGAAGAGGGGGAGGCTGATGCGCGCGGCAGCAAAAACCTTTTAAGTCGTGAGGACGAGGCGAGGCAGAGTACAGACAGAGCACAGAAAAAGTTGATGGAGGAAGGTTGGAGAAGGATGTCAAACTGCTGCTAAGAAAGTGGGACGCGGTGAGCTGGCGTTGATACTGCGCTGCCAATCTGGACGTCGACAACCAGGTTGGGTAGGAAAAGTGAGGTAACAGTTAGCAAATCAAGCCGGGTTCTTCTAGCTGCTTGCGCAAAGTGAGGCGATTGTTGTTAAGGTTTTACGTTAATATTGACCAGGTCCTTGTTGATAGCCTCGCAAATGGGTGGCTTCGAGGTGCTGCCAGCGGTACCTTAGCACCGCGACAACTTCAACTCATAGCAGCACAGCAGCACCATCTCGAAGAGACTTCTGGAGGGGCAACCGGTACGAGCAACTTGGCTGGCGCATGGGTGACGCAAGAGGTACCACTTGCCGTCGCCTGCCCCGCCATCGAAGGCGACAGAAATTTCGAGACTTCAGCAGAAAGGGATCCTGGAGCCTCTGAACCGCACCGAGTGCCCCGCGGCCGTCACCGCCTTATCGTTTATCGCTTTATCAGTTTATCGACCTATCAGAGGGGACAGACCGCGAATTGGCTCCAGGCTACATACCATGCCTGCGTGCTACCTTGGTCTCGAATGCGCCCCCTTTCCCCTTTTACATGGTGACGTGAACTCTAATCTACTTTAGTGCTCTCGTCGACCCTAATAGTCTTACCGCTGTTCACCCAAGAAAGCGTGGCCCGCTAAGTTAGCATCAAGGTCTATGTCATGTTGCTCAGCTCGACTCGTTCCTCAGACGTAGTGACCACCACATCATCGGATGACCCCCTTGGTCTGCTGCTGCTTCCGCACACGACTCGAGCGTACCTGTGATTCCGCGAAGGATCCTATCCTGTCCCATCTGGCTCAAAGCGGGCGAGCTCCAGCCGTGGTCCCAGCCGCTGTGGTTCTGCTCGCGGCATTGGGTTGCGCGCAGGTGGACGGTGGGAGCTGGCCGGTCCCTCGTGCTGCGCTCGGGCCTGTCTTGCTCGCCGTGCGATAGCATACTTGCGTTGGTCTTCTTCGCTCATCATGTCCTGCATCTCATCTGCTGGGATATACACCGTGTGATCTCGCGGAGGTAATGAGATCGCGCTCTCCAGAGAATCTCGCGAGGAAGCCATGGCCATGGCTGAACTGCCGTCTAGGCCGTCCTGATGTGTGTACAAGCCGGCGGCCGTCTTTCGCCGCGCTGAGAATTTCCCCTCGACGTCCTTCGGTGGCCGAACTTGACTCTTCTTCCGGCCCAATTCATCGCTGGCTCTCTTTGCCCTTTCCTTCTTGGATCTCGCCCGCTGGGCTTCGTGCGCCACCCTGAAGGTCTCTGGCACAATGTTGAGATCATCTCCTTGCTCTTCTGCTAGCTCGATAGCTTCGCGAGCAGTCGTGTGATTGTCTGCTGTGGCAGCGTCTGCTCGCGGACCGCCCCAAGTACGTTGCCCAGCTGTGAATATGCCGTAAACCATGTAGTACCAGTTGAAAAAGGGGTTCAGGACGAACATGAGAGGATATAAGAAGATCTTGAATCGCCTCAGCTTCATCCCGAAGTACAGCATGAGGAGCCAATTCAGTCCGAGGGAGACGGCGATGAAGCCGACGGGCAAGTCGTCGACTATCTTGCTCGTGGTGAGTAGCGCCAGAACCATAATGAAGAAGAGGAGCGCTGTCGTCCGAATGGTATTCTGCATGAAGCGAACAAAGATAAGGACTGGATACCTCTTCCATAATCTCCAGTCAGTCAGCATGCACACCTCGTTGGTGATGAAGCCCAAGAACCATCGGCGCCGCTGCTTAATCAGGGATCGATAGGTCTGCACAGCTTCAGTTTTGCAGAATGCCGAAGTGCACATCCTGATTTGGCCTCTCTTCTTCGCGCCAATCATGAACAGATGTGTGAGCCACCGGTCTTCTCCCAGATGACACTTTGCGAAATCGAAGAGGTCCTCGCATTGCTCAGTCTTGTCTGCAAAGTAGTATTTGGCCATCCTCCTAAAAGCTGAGAAGCGAAGCATGGTCAGAGCTCCCGGTAAACAAGTGACAGAGCCACACCCTGACTCGACGGTCCGTTCAAAAAGCTGGCCGTGGACATACTCCATATCCTGCAGCAAGGTGATGATGCTGTGTTTCTTGGTCGTAGACGTGATCACACCAGTCATTGCCAGCATGTCTCTAGAATTGCCGGGACTGAGCTCCATGTCATAAACAAAGTTCTGCAGACACACTTTGTCAAGGATGCAGTCTGAATCGATGAAGAGAATGAAGAGGTTGTCGTTGCGCTTGAGATAGTGCTCGTATACTTTGTCGATGAGCTTGAAAGTCGACTTCTGGCAGTGCCGTTTGCCTCCGTGCGGAAAGCGAGAAATGGTGATGCGCGAGCCCTTGTAGCAGACATCGATACTCTCGGGGTATGTATCCATTGTCAAAGGCACGCCAAGCTTTTCGATGGTGTTGAGGTAGAGCTCGTCTTCCTGAACTCCATCAAAAGAGAGGAAGACATGAATGCAGGCCGGTGGATAGTCGCACTCGATAACGGAGTTGACGGCCTTGATCAGGACCTCGGGCTCCTCGCGGTAGCAGGGCATGACAATGACCACTTTTGGCGCAGTGACGTCGTCCAGTACTTGTTTGATTCTTTTTGTACGGCCAAGCTGGTTGGTGACGAGCTGGTAGACGCAAAAAAGCCAAGGAATAGTCAGGAGGAGGGCAAAGCTCCAGAAGGCGAACCACTGCAGAAACTTGACCATTGGTTCGGGCCAGTACTTGCTAACCCGGCTTGGGAGAGGGAGGGTGACTACCATTATCGGCAGGAATATTACCCTGAAAGACTTAGTTAGTGCACAGGCCCAACGTGGCTGCGGGATGACCTCCATCTCACCTCAGCAGCGTGAATGCTGTTCCTACAAGGACACACAGCAGGTTGATCGACCAATGTTCTGACTTGCGAAACACCTTGACGAGACAGTACAGGAAAGCAGCCAGCCACAGGAACCATTCGAGACATGCCATCAACATGACCACACCGACGATCGAGGTGTAGATGACCTAGGATTCAGCTCAGTATGAAGGGCCGCGCGCAAGCGGTGCTTCGGGGAAAGGGGTTGGTTGGCTCACATCCTTGAGCGGCCAAGCTGTTTCAAGAGCCATGTTTGCTGATGATTGATGGAATAAATATCTGATTTCATTGAGCCACGATCGTCAATATTGGTGATGAGAGCTTCAGGGGCAGCGCAGCGTGGGCTGGTTGACGCAGCAGCGGTCTGATGTGACACATGCAGAAGATTGTTTGCCGCCTTGGGATCTGCAGCCGCGCTTGGAGCTTCCAGGGAGCTTCCAGTATCTGCAACTTGTGGTGCTTGGGTCCGCGGCCCGCATCTCATGCGAAGTTGAGGGCTTCAACGGCTTCTTGCAGTGAGGATTCGTCATCGTCCGCGATTGGGATCCCAACCTGATTTTGCTAAGTGCAGTGGCAGGAAAGGGGCCACCGAGAACCACCCAAGGCGAAAGACGCGAAGCTTTTGGAAAGAGAGATGCTACCGCGAATGTTCCATTAGGTAAACCTTATATACAAAAGTTGTCACGGGGAAGGAGCACGCTGAGGTGCCAGTGGGACCAGCTCGACCTTGGTGGCTCAGGCACACCATACGGCGAGACGCCTCCGCGCACTACAGCATTACTGACCATGACGTTGCAGTTTAGGGAGATCTCTGCGCTAGGTACCTAGGTAGTGTTTGCTTCGCATTGAGAGGTCCCAAATCGCCTAGTGCCCAGCTAGGCCTTTTCGCTGGAGATAGGCGGTAGAAGGCACCCCTGGCCGTGTCTCGATGCCTCTTGTAGAATAATCAGTGGGTCGTAGCATCTGCTCAACCCATTCGAATTTACTATCGTCTGTGCACACATGATCAATAAAATTGAAGTTCCATCTCATAGGCAATCCTCCAACCGGTCATGAACAGCTTTAAATAGCAAGCGTCCGGAGGCTTTGCTCCTCGATGGCAGGACGCGAACCTGGATGCATCTGGTGTTCGAAAGAGATAGGATCTGCGAGGATGGAAATAAGCTGGTAATTCAAGCAGCAATTTCATGTATCGAATACAAACTGAGACACGCCACCGGCCATCTCGATGTTGAGGAGGGAAACGAGCTCGGATACAGACGAGGCCGAGATGATGACAGTGTCGAGGAAGTTCCTCGCACGGCTGCTCCATCGCGAGTCCAGGTAGTGATGGAAGGGTGCTGTGCCTGGTAGGCCCTCAGGCTCGCACTACCTACACTCTTACTACCTTGATACTGATTACTAGACCCCATCCGAACTTCCAAGCTCCTCTGTGACTTTCACTCCAGCCCCAGCGTCTTTCCATTCCCACACAGGATCCATGGAAGATTGGTTGGGAGACACAACTGTCAAATCATGCAGGATTGGAAACTTGAGACACCTGCAGTTCTAGTGGCCGGCCCCACGGTTTGGAGGGCAACGTGCTATCCCGATACTACTATAGCAGGCTAGTAGGCATGACACCCATCCGGAGCTCGGAATGTCAACCGCGGAGCCAATGTGACCTCATGTTGAGGTCGGAGGCTGAACGCTTCTCCAATTTCCGCGAAACGAACCAAGGCAGCGCCACTGACGAAGGGCACCTGCATGGGGGCACGCCACTGTTGACGTGCCTACTCTATCGCCTGCATAGCGTAACAGGTGCGTTGTTGTCTCGGACTCTCGAAGCTCGGTGTGCTCAATGCATTCGCAAGACAGGCTCAAACCGACTTGATTGCTTACACCAACTCCCAGCAAACCGTTTGCGGGCTGTGCTATGACACGAACTCAGCCTACCTTTCCGACAATAAGCTTGAGCAGAAGATTCTGAACCTTGCGCGATGGGGTTCGCAAGGGCTTCCGAACGAGGCAGCCTTCGAAGCTCCCGGAGCCTCTCTCCTCAGGTTGAACATTCCGGAACAGCTTTCACCTAGTCGCACCTCACACCCAGAGCGCTGGGAAGCAGCAAACATGCGTCTCGCGCCAGCGTCTCCGTGCGACCTGAGAGCGTTGCGCAACATGAGAAGGAGCCAACGGCCCCTGAACCAAAAATGATCCTTGACATATTGCTAATACTAGTCTCCTGCATGTCGACAGGAAAGAAAATCGGTGCTGGAGTCGTGTCAAAGGCGGCCGAAGCTTGCACAACAAGTGATTGTATACATTGGACAAAAAGGTAGCTGAGCATGCAGCTCGAAGGAATGTTGCAGTATTTCTTCCCATGAAGTCCACCTACCAGCACTGGTAAGAATCAAGTAATGAGAAGAATCGAGGCTGGAAACACGATACGGTGCCATACCGTGTCGGCAACACTGTTCGCGCTGATGGATCCCGGTCCGGCCCTGGATGGAGCGGGTAGCTGCATCTCCCACCCTCATCCTGCACTGGCACTGGCAAGCATCACCACGTCCAATCCGCTCTCTTCACCGTGACGCTGGCAAGGGAAGACAGCTTCCCATTTACGTGGAAGTTCTCGCTACCGCATCGTCCGTGGCTCCTCGAGGCATCGCGTGCCGCGCTTCTGCATCAACCCTGGTGCCGCGGGAAGCAAAGACCAGAGGAGAGGCCTTCACACCCCATCCAACAATACTCGTACCCTGATCTGAGCCTGGACTCTGACCCACGCACCTAGACCGAGGCAGGTCGTGGCGGGCTACTACTCTTGACCTTCTCCGCCAACCACTCCACCAGCTTTTCGCAAGGCTGGTTCTGTCCGAAACGACGAGCTGATGACATCGTTGCTCTCCGCTTGCGCGTTTATCGGTTCCCGTCTCGCACAATCGCTGCGTCGTGGCCATTGCCCTATTTGATCTCCATCGACCACCAAAGCCAAACGTGCGACTTGTGTCCGCCCGGAAATCCTCGAGACCAACTTGAGCAAGGCAAGTCCCGAGGAATAAGCAGCATCACGCAGGCGAGCTACCCGCCCTGTTGGGTGTGACCCTGCCAAATCTGCATCCAGCCGCCCCCCCCTACACTCTGCCTCTCCTCTGCCCTTTGGGTGCACTCCCGACGCCCCGTTCCTGTCGAACAAGGTGAGACTACGCGGCTCCTCTGTCGACGAGAAAAGTCATCCTTGCGACTTCCGACGGCGTACAAAGACAACGTGTTGGCCGCACTCCTTTCATCTTCCTCAAATGACCCGAACACTTGGAACCGTGGCTGCAACAAGATACATCCGTGGATCGTTCGTCCGACATCTTTCAACTCAACCTCCTCTCCTCAGTCTCGGCCTGCTGTCCAAATATCGACCCCGTACCCGTTCATGTCTTCTCTCCAGATGACCCTGCCCTAAGAACCGAGATCGTACTAGCTCCCATCAATCCACATGCCCCTCGGCGTCTGATACTATTAGGTATCTAAGTTTGAAACCTCAAACTGCGCCTGTATCGCTATGTCTACCATGGACCAAACGTTCATCACGATTCACAGTGAGTCGCTCCCGCAAGCCCAGGCAATAGTGAGCTGACAACCTCTCAGACTTGACGCCGGATGCCAACATCCTGTTTGCCTCAGACTCGATAACTGACATCCTCGGATTCCTGCCTCAGGAGGTCCAAAACAAGTCTTGTTTTGAGTTCTTCCACCCCAACGAGGTTCCCTTCGCCCGCTCGATTCACAGCCGAGGGGTGCGGCTGGACAGGGCCGCAGTCCTTCACTATGCGCGCATACTGTCTGTTGATGGCCGATGGGTGAACTGCGAGTGTTGCTTCACCATCGTTCACGATGTTCTTGTTGCCTGCACTAGCATCTATCGGCGAACCCGGAAGAGTGAAAGTAAGCCGCTCTCAACAATTTCAACAGCCTGGCATTAACACACCATCAGAAAGAGCAATCGAAGCCCCCCAGATTCGGCGGCTTTTTTCATGCTCGCCACGGGACCCGCGATACCACATGTTGGAGCATCTATCCCCCAAATTCAGGATGCCGGCAACGGAGCGCGAGCCCAGAGCGGCGCTGATCCTCAACCGATTCACACGATCGTTGAGCATCATGTTCTCAACGAATGCGATAGCAGCTATCATGGGCCTCTCGCCTCAAGATCTGCGAGACCAGAGCTTCTATGACTGCATCTCAGAGAATTGTCTCGAAGAAGCTGTTCGTTGCTTGGAAGGCGCGAAAGCTAACGACTCGATCGCCTATCTCCGCTTTTGGTCAAAAGATCCTCGCCGACCTGAGGATTTTGCGGACTCGCAGCGTGGTGACAGCGCTGACAGAGAAAGCAGCTCGGAGATCTCTTTGAAAGTCGAGGATGAAGATGGCAACGAAGAGCCCCTGCCATTGAGGTCGCAAGCGAACACTGCGGGCGGAGATCACGTAGTATTAAGCGCCGAACATCAGCTGGACTTTGATCACAACGGTGCCTCGTCCGCGCGGGTCAAGGTTGAGAGAGACGAAGACATGCAGTCTGCGAACAGCGTCCCTCTCAAGCGTTCATCATCTGAGCCGCCTGTACGGAGGATGTCCCAACTACCATCTCGAAGTCCTTCGGCTGAGCGCCAACATCCCGGAAGTTCAGAAAGCAGCGGGCACTCGCGATACCCGGCCCCTTCTGTCGAGCTCGAGGCAGTGGTCTCATGCACATCCGATGGTCTTGTTGTCGTCATCCGAAGAGCAAGACCTGCTGTGCCTGGTGCTGAGCCTCCGCAGCCGTCAGCACCCGCCGCGGGCTTATTCGCTGCACCTTGGGCTAGAAACCCAGTGCACCCGGCGTACGTTGATGGAAACATGCATAGCAGCATGCAGCACCCCAGAGGGCCGCCTGTCGAGAGCCTTATGAGATCCATTCGCGAAGTAGCAGTATTTGCATGGGCTCTCGTCGGCATCAACGAAAACATTGCCATGCACGGCGGCGGGATGCCCCATGGGGAGGCCGCTCCTCCGGACTGGGCTCCTCCGTCCAATGGCTATCCTGTGCACTCTCTGAAAAGGAAAGCCGAGGACATGCAAGAGTCGAGTGACTGTTGGATGGGCTGCAGGTGCAAGGTTGATAAGCCCCCGACTTTTGGCTATCCTCACAAGATGCATGCTGCGCACCATCCAGGCTTGCACTGCGACTGCAAAGAGTGTCGACAGCCTGATCCCAGACCGCATAACCAGCCGTCGGGATATCCACAAGCCGAGCAACTTCGATTTGGAAGCGCGGTGCGTCCTGGTCTACGCAGCCACGCGTCGACCAGCAGCTTGCCCACGGTCAATTCAGCTTGGTGGGCTGAGCATCATGGTAGATCGGACGGGACTCAGCGACGGGAGGACGCAGAGAAATGGCCTTATACAGGTCCGTAATGGTTATGAGCAGCAGGATAAGTCCTGTTGATAAGACCAAGTAGACATCTGACCGGAATGGACTGTGATGGAATGCTCTTCAACGAATGTGTAGTGCTATTTGGCGAGCCTTCGCCTCTTCAGGCTCAGTGATAGTAGTCAAGAGATGGCAATAGTACCAAACAACAACCACCTGACCAGTATCTTTGGGTTGGCATAGTAATGTAGATGGTATGAACTTGCTGCTTCGTCTGCTTCGGATCGCACGGTGCAGAAACACAGTGTGCGCCCGCACAGCGACCGTGCCCCTGAAACAGCTGGAGCTTGGACCACCTTGCTCCTTCAGGAAACGTGGAAGGAACAGCTGCGAAGCGAGGTGCAAGCAAGATACGTCAGCCTCCCACGAAACACCCAGCATTTCTTCACAACCGCAAATCTACCTCCGCGACGCGACATTAGCAGTGCTGACTTCCCTCGAGATCGCTTTACAGCGTTTCCTTAGCTCTCGTCCACACCAGACAGCCCTCAGAACCGATCGCGCGCAATGGCTTCCTCAAGGGGCGACTACCACAACCCGTCTCTCGAAGACGACGAGCTTATCGACCCCGATGATGGTAACCTTCCGTCCTCGCCCCATTTAACGACAATTTACTGACAGGCGTAGCTGATCTCAACGACTTCGACGACCCTTTGGGCAACCAATCATCTCGCCAGCCCGGGCTATCAGGCAACATCGGCTCATCCTCCCGCCCCCTAAACGAAGGCTACCTCACCTCGCGCGTGCCAGGCGAGGACCGTCGCGCCCCGCAGGATACAATTGACGAATCTGTCTGGGACACCCTCCGACGCGATCTGCTCGCTGTGTGGGCCAAGCTGCGCGAGGTTCTATACCCCAAGTACCTCCTCGGCGGAACCATGTTTGATGCCGAGGGCGGACTCCGAGGCGCGTACTCAAACATCAGAGGCGCCGGCATCACAGGGACACGGGAGGAGCTCACAGGCTTGGCGAGCAGGGTCATGGATAGCGAGGCGCTGTTGCAGGCCAACATGACGCCTGGGCTCAGGGACTGGGATCTATGGGGGCCGTTGATCTTTTGTCTTGCGCTGAGCGTGCTGTTGAGCATGCCACACACGGAGCAGAGGGACGAGGTATTCTCAGGAGTGTTTGCGATGGTCTGGCTGGGAGAGGCGATTGTCACATTGCAGATCAAGCTGCTTGGTGGTAATATGTGAGTTCAACTGGGAGATTCGAGATTGTCAACTCGCATGCTAACGAACACAGCTCCTTCGCTCAGAGCGTGTGTATCATCGGATACACCCTCTTCCCGCTGGTCTTGGCGGCGCTCATGTCCGCGCTGAACCTTCACTGGATTGCGAGGATACCGGTCTACCTGGTCTTGGTTGGATGGTCCCTTGCGGCAGGAGTCAGCATTTTGGGCGGTAGCGGCGTCGTGAAGAATCGTGTCGGAATCGCCATTTACCCGCTGTTCGTCTTCTATCTGGGATTGGGCTGCTTGTGCTTTATCAGCTAGAGAATCCATGCGTGGAAGGCATTGTGTGAATGTCAGAGGGCGGATGGAAAGTCTGTGGGAGTCAACCTCTGTGTTGTTGTATCGCTAAGGAAGGGTTTGTATGGTTTACACCGGCGAAAGGAAATATGTACGAATGTTCTTGGCAGCTTCCTAATCCAAAATTATCAACAAGTATCTTGCGACTGTGTGTGACCTCGAATCAGGCGTGCTGCTGGTACTGGGTACCGAATCCAGTTCGTTTCCTTTAACAATGATAAGCGTTGACTGGCACTTCGCCCAGCGATTCCAAGTGGGCGGTGGCCCTTTAATTTTGGCGTGAGCAACTGCCGTCGTTGACGCCTTTGATTGGACCGCACCTGCCCGACTTCACCTCACCATCTAGCGGACCTGTTCCTCGACTGGCGACAACCAGTATCCTCGGCTTTTCTGCTCCAGACCCTGTCGCGTCCACTGTCCTCCCTTCAGTTCTGACGCGACAGTCTTGGCTTTCTGCATCCTCCTCGCACAGTCGCGACCGTCTACAGCACACGTGCAAAAGAACCGTCGATCGGCTGCTGACGATTAGAGCTAGTCTGCTCAACTTCACCACTCTCCAAAAAGCCCACTTCGAGGCTCCTCCCTCATCCGCCCCGTATACGAACACAACACAGCCGTCGCCATGGCCGATTCAACCCCAAAGGGCGAAAGTCCAAAGAACTCTCAACCCGAGACAAACGAAGACGCCGAAACGCGCGCCGCCCGTCGCGAACTCAAGCAATCCTCGATATCAGAAGCCGACGCCCGACCAGCGACACCCCTAACCGGCACAGATGCGACTAGCAAAGAGCCGGCGGAAAATGACTCTATCATGAGTCCGAAAAAGAAGAGGGCGCATGATCAGCTCGATGCAGATAAGAAGGCAGACGAAGCAGAAGATGCGGCGAGCGTGAGCAGCGGGAAAGACAGAACAAAGGGAGAGGAGCCGGAGAAGAAGAGGGTCAGAGATGAAGATGTAGGTTCTTCTACTTGTACCCTTGAGGATCAGCTGACAGTGGAATAGAAGTCTGCAACCGAGGCCGAGACGAAAGCGACCGGGTCAAAAGACAAGACTCAGCAACAGACATCATCGAGTGCCTTCGCGGCATCAGGCTTCGGAAAGCTTGCCTCGGGGGGTTCAGGATTTGGCTCCCTTGGTGGTTCTGGTGGCAGCGCATTTGGGTCGGCGGCCAGTGGCTCGAAGCTGAGCTCTTTCGCCTCTCCCTCGAAACAGACCGACGCCACATCCAAGGAGGCGCCGAAACTTTCTTTTGGCGGCTCAAATACAGCCTCGCCCTTCGCCAAGATCGGTGCCAGCTCCAACGGCTTTGGCGGTGCATTAGGTGGCGGAGGCTTCGGCGGGGTGGGTGGTGGTGCTCGATTAGGGTCCTTTGCTGCCTCTGCTGCTAAGCCATTGGGGAGCTCGAAACCAGCGAAGCCGTTTGGTGCGCCGGATAGCGATGCTGAGAGTGACGGAGATGACGACGACGAAGAACAGGACGAAAAGGATGACAAAGATGACGATGGTGAGGCAAGGGCCGCTTCTCCCGTTAAGGATTCGGAGGATAAGAAGAAGTCCAAGCTTCACAAAGGTGCGATCATCGATGCTACCGGCATGAGACATTGCTAACGCTTCCAAGTTGAGGTTGACACGGGCGAAGCTGGGGAAGCTACAATCGTCTCCGTTCGCGCCAAAGTCTTCCATCTCGACAACACCGGGAAAGATGCCGGCGTTGAGCCAGCTTGGAAAGAACGAGGCTCCGGCATGCTCAAGATCAACGTGCCCCGCGCGTGTGTGGACTTTGACGAGGACACAGGACTCCCAATCCCGGGTTCTTTCGATGCTTCCGGCCTAGAAATGGACGATGAGGAAGTCGGCGAGGAGGCCAAGGGTCATAAGGTAGTACGGCTGATCTTGAGGCAGGATCACACACACAGGGTTATCTTGAACACGGCGATCAACGCTTCTACGAAGTTCTTGGAGAAGCAGACGTTGAAGAGTGCCGTGGTTCAGTTCATGGCTTTCGAGGGCGGTGTTACTACGCCAGTCAACTTTACGCTGAGGGTAGGTCATGGCTGCGCGGGTTGACGAGACCGAACTTCGTGCTAATAGACAACAGATGACTAGTGCGAACTGCAAGGCGTTCATGGATGAGATGAACGTTGTCCTACGTTCGCTGCAGGACAGCTAGAAGCTTGATTACCGAGCTGCGGCGTGGGCTAAACTTGTGCGGAATGAAGAGGAGGCAGGAATGCATAGCGTCGTGGGCTCAGCGGGTGTCGACCAAGAGTGGCAGCACCAACACACAAGTGTCAGGGCGGGACCAGAGGCGACGGACAGCGATGAAGCGGCGCACAACGACGGAGACGGCCCTGCTCGTCACATAGACTACGATGTTTTCGTTGATGTTTCTTGAGAAGCTCACGGCAACCAAAAATGCCGGGGTGCCGGCGGAGTTTGACAGCATCATGCTGGGGGAGGGCATGCAATTACGGGCGGGATTGAGGCGCACAGAGGGCGGGAGGCCCGCACGAATATGACTCACGTGTACGTCTATAGAGGCAATAAAATGGATCAACGGTACCAGAGAGTTCCTCAACCCTGGATGTAGTAGGTGATGTGGCGTTCTTCTGTACGAAGTCCAAGGCGTCTTCATTCTCCAGTCCCTTTTCGAGCTGTATACACTCTTGCTTGCCCTCATGGCCGATTCAGCAGCCTTGGCAATCAGGGTATATTAGCCAAACAGAGTTGAGGTCTGTGTTCTCTCAAGTCCAAGACCCTCTGCGGCTTCCAGTACCGGGCGTCCCACTGATACTCCTCTTCCATCTTGGGAAACTTCCCTAGAGCAGTAACATCAAAAACCCAGAACCCGACTGCCGTCTTGGTTGCGTTCATCAGCTCCTCCTCGCTCTCGATGGGTACGCTCAGGCCCTTCTTCTCGATCACCCCCCGGAACCGCTCCTGGCCCTTGAGCCAAGACTGGTGCTCGGTCTCAAGCCAAGCCTCCGCGGTCTCGCGGGAGCTCGCGTGCTCCCTGGCCGGCCGGTCGTGGGACAGGAAGAAATGATGCTTCGTCTGGCTTTTGTGCTGCGTGACGCGCCAGCGCTGGAGCAGCTTGCGCCACTGGAAAATCATGCAACGGGGATCGCGGAAGCCGACATAAACTTTGCTGAGGTCCCGTTCGATGTCTGGTCGAGGGTCAGAGAGAAGACGCGTGAAGGATGGCGTTAGGGGCATGATGGGCTTAGAGCGATGGACCTCGAAGTCTTTGATGGCCTGGATGCCGCTGAAGTGGCCTAGGTGGACGCGACCTTCGTGCTGTATGCTTAGGTAGTACATGTTCCTGAGACCGGAGAGGGTTGACTTGAGGGTCTCATGGTCTTCGGCTGATAAACGGGGCGTTTGTATACCGTTGAGGCGTCTGATGCCGCTCGCTTTCATGGCGAGGTTCTGCAGCCCGACATTTCTTGGATCGTTCTCTCTCAGGTCTGATAGGAAGGATATAAAAGACTCATGTGTGATCGGAAGTCGAGGCGACACCCATAAGATATCGAGCTCAGGGTGGAAGTAGAAAGTCCCGTCGACGGGCTGCATCCCGTCCGGACCGCCGGCGTACTGACAAGGCAGCCTCACGCGGTAGAAACTTTGAGCAGCCTGGCGGGATTCGACATTGACGCGGAGTAGCTTGCTCAAAACCTTGCATCCCTTGATCAAGATGCTGTACTTTTGGTCGGAGCCTTCGGTGGGTGGATGGAGCTCGATGCGAAGGAAGCGCTCATGGCGGAGTGATAGCGACCAGATGTAGAGGCGCAGCTCCCGAGGGAGGCGCGCAAAATTTGGGAATGATTGAGATGAGTTCGGTGCTGGGTTGTAAATTTGCAGATGAGCGGATGTCATGGTTGTGATTTGCACGGGTCCTGCTGACCCTGCTGATGATGTGAAGGGCTCAAGTTGGGTCGACCACCAAAGAGTGGGAAGCCCTGTGTAGGCGGCTCAGAGGATGAGGCGATGGGTGTTCAGGGTCACCATGCGGCACAGGTGGTTTATTACTCCCTTCAGATGTTCTCGTTGACGGTCGATACCTTTCGTGGAAGACAGGTCTCGACGCCACCAATGTTGACAATAAGTGACGTTGTTCACAGGTGAGATCCTACGGTGCAGGGTCCTGTGCCGCATCATGCGTAATCAGGGACAATCCCATCTTCCACAAAAGCCATACGTATGATGTACGCCCCCAATGAATACAATTGATCTGTCGGATGTGTTGAATCCTTCTGGCGTGTTCGAACGGGACGCCACTTCTCACCGTGGCCGTACACGAACCCAAGGCTGGACGATGCCGCCCCCTGAAGGAAGGCTGTGCCACGGGATCGAACCCTTCATAGTTGGAGGTTTGTTTCGGGTTGACAGATCTGGAATTATGTTTCTTCCTCAATTTCGAATCTGACATGACGTGCCGTGAGATCGAAGTACCGGAGCTTGAAGCCCCCTTTTTCTGCCGGACGATGATCCGTGAGTTCGTAAGCATATGATGCGAAACGAGGCTGGGATGTACTGAACGCCGCAATAGCTGTCGGATTGTACGTCAGTCTCCTCGAATCTATGTTTTGCCGTTACAGCATGGAATGAGGAGGTATAAAAGACGTGGTGGTTGTCCGCTCTAAATACTATCAACAGACCAAGCCTCCCCAACTACCATATCAGCGCGACCACCCCTCTTCTTCAACTCTCGGCCGGCCCGAGAATTTGCATAGATTTTCTTTCTTCAACTCAGTTCCTATTTGTACCAATCTGAAGATGCTTTTCTCCAAGAACCCCGCCGCTCTCTTCATGGGGGCCCTCATGGCCACCACGGCTATGGGTGAGCTCACCAAGACTGTTCGGTAATCAAGGCTTCTTCGGGTCCAAAATGATCGAAAAACTGACATGATCTCAGACGTGCCCCTAACAGCCCTTCGAAGCGTCTTGCCAAGCGCGAGGAGAAGTTTATCGAAATGGGCGACTGGGACTACGGCGAGGACGAAGACGTGCTCACCACCGACGGCCTCGCAACCTGCATGGGCGTCGCCATCGCCGGCGACTGCCCCGAGGAAGGCGAGATCTGCGAGGACCGCTGGCTCGCCCACGCCACCGCCGTCGACCTCTCCGTCCTCGAGGAGCTAGTCGCCCAGGCCGAGGAGGCGGAGAACAACGGCCTGGTCAACATCCGCTACGAGGCCGTCTTCATGGATCCCGCACAGGAAGAAGACGATTATGTAGAGGCTGCGGAGGAGGTCAATGCCGAGGCCATCGAGATTCTGTCCGAGTTCCTGGGCGACGTTGAGCCGGTGCTCCATGCTTCGACTGAATTTTGGGGGCTGACTATCAACTCGGACAAGAGCTTCTCCGCTGGTCCCGTAGAGGATTCTCAAAACGACTCTGATGAGTCTATGGAGGACTTCTACGACGAGTTTGACTGAGCAATTGCATTGGTGAGATGGGTATGACACAAGCGATGGGTATAGAACAGTTTCCAGCATGGTCGTACCAACTCAGGGAACGAATAGCTGAAATCCTGTCATTTTCGCAAGGAGTAGATTTTGAAGCAATCTCCAGGCGAGACGATTCAAGTCTAGATACAATGAGAGCAACAAAGCTTGCTCAAAGCTTCAACCCCTCGGGACCTTGTGGTGAAGTTCGAGTTGTTGCAACACTACCAGACGCACTCAGCGCAGTCGTTTCGGGCTGGGAAAAAGGGCTAAGAATGACTAGGACACTGATTATATATACACGGAGGACAAAGAAAGATTTACATTAAAGATGGAAACCTCCAGTAGTGAGATCGCCTGTGCACACTAATTCGTAAAACCGATTCTACTCTGGGCGTGATGATTCTTTTAATTACTTCGGAGGAAACAAAATATGGTGAGAACAACTATGCTATGGTGTCCTTGTGTGCCTCTCTATATCTTGGCCAATCCCCTTCGCAGTATAGCGTTGCATCTGATCATCTGATAGCCTGCAAGGCTTTCTTGCAACCAACAAACTCCAAGAATGCGCAGATGATTCGCGAGGAATATGCCAATCGTAGGAAGCCACGTCTGAGAACCCCTCTTTCGGTTGAGGTGGACCCAATACTTATGACTCCCAGGCTTCATGTTCGTCGCCTCAGGACGAAGCCTTCGGTGTCTTTCTTACCCGGATTTCTACTAGCACGTGTCCAGAACCATGTCCTCGAAGAGAAAGAAATCAAACAAACCAAATAAAAAGCCTCCGCGAAGCTGGTCGATGTATCCAGCTTTGCATGATAAGGTTTCCCGAGCCATCGAAGACGACCAACTTTCCTTCACCTTCCACAAGGCCGACGACGCGAGCGGTTGTGTCAATGAGTACGATACCAACATCATGGGCCGTTTCGTCTGCCACAACAGCGGCTGCGACTTGTCGGGCTGGTCCAGCAAGATGATCGCCATAACAATCCGCATGTATCCCAATGACAGATACAACGCAAGGGTATACTATCAGCGCTGCAAAGGATGCAACCGCCTTAGTCGGCCGTTTTTGGACAAGTCTTACACCGAGAGAGTCGCATATCGTCTCAAAAAGTGGTCCGGAGTAGAGATGGAGCTACCACCCTACGATGGCGAGAGCCGAGGGCCGCATCACAGCAACTTGTGTGAGGGATGCAGGAACGGCCATTGTAGTGAACTATCGCGAAGGGGATCTGAATGAAGGCAAAGAATCGCCGCTTCTGAGTTATCCCTTTCTATTTTGTGCGAAGACACGGGTTTAATTTTTCCCCTTCTGTCACCTGGTCTCAGACTCAGGGGTTAAAGTATCAACAAGATCACTCGAATACACAATTGAATAATTTCTTCACCATATTTCGTTTGCCCAGTATCATTAGGGAAGCCTCTCTACATGTAGTATAACTCTACCTGGGATGACTTGTTCGCAGCGAGAGAGAGACAACTGTTTAGCATCGATCAACGACTTTGCACAGGGTATACTACCTTTGGCGCTGAAAGACTTCGGAAGAAGGATTTAAGACAATGGTGGAATACCTCATACCGGGACATGTAGCGACGCAGTTCAAGCATGACGATGCTCAATAATGGAAGTCTCCCAAGTGTCCAGCTCCCCTTAGCTGCGTGGCTTTTACCCGTGGCACGAGTAGGTTTGTCGACTCCCGTTGCCGTGCCAGGCCGACCAAAGTCTGGTCTTTCATGTCGGACCTAGGTCTCAGTATTTGAGCGTTCCTCAGCATCAATAGCGATTTGGCGTGATGAGCGGTTGCCCTTGCCATCTGATCTGACCATTTCTGCAGGAAGTAGAGCGTGATCCCCGGCGGTACGAGGCGTGGCCCACAATGATCCATCTCACAACCGGTGTCTCCACTCACAAGGTGCGCTTGTATGTGACTAGACAAATGGTTGTACTAATTCAATGTGGGGTATTCTCAGAAATGTAAGATCCGTGCACGTTGGTCCCCAGTTAGTATGTATCGTAGCCACCGCGTTGTTTGATAGATCACATTTCTCTTGCCAATTTGGGCGCCCCCATCCACTACAGATGACTATTAGTGTCCGGATCCCAGATCTGGAAAGAAAGCTCGGCGGATAGTAACGTTGATGTACTAACGATGTTGACCGTGCTCAGACGCTAGCATGTGTCCTCGGTCTGTTCTATATAGCTTCGCAAGGACTAGCCCTGGGTTGGGCTTGGCCAAGTACAAATTGCCCTGCGCGTGAGCGTGTGCTTTTCTTGCGACGTAAGCAGGTCCGGAAACAATTCTAGTGAGTTCTGACCCAAGCCATATCCCTGAGCACATCATACAGACTTGTTGAAGTTGCAAACCCAAATTATGATCGTGCTGCTCTCAGTTAGTTCGGCCTGTGGCGGCGATTTGCTCGTTTTGCCAAATTGCGATGTTATGATTATTACGGTAGACCATAGTACTCATCGCAGCCCTCACGCCACAGCTGCATAACAGACGCATCGCGGCGGTCTCCATGAGGATCGTCTACCTGTGTCGCCCTCTCTAACCACGCCGCCATGTCCGCATGGCCAAGCACCCTCGCCTCAGCGGCAGCAGTCCTACCCTTATCGTTATGGTGGAGGAGAAACATTAGCTCTCCGATCCGCATGCCGATTTCTTCTTCATTCTCGTCGTCCCACCATGGGCTTACTCTTTGGGCGGCCTCGTCTGATTGTAGACTTTCATCCGGGCTGTCGAGGTACTGGCCTCGAAACACCTGGAACGCCGCGGTGAGAAGCTCCTGTTTGCCGGAACGCACTGCTGAGTGAAGGATCGTATCGCCGTCGTGCCTCGCGTGGCTGTGTAGGGCGTAGAAAGGCTGACGGTAGGCCGCCGCGTTATGCGACCTAAAGCGCCGCAAGATATCCACGAGGTCGATTCGCTGCGCAATCATCGCCGTATGCATGAGCGAGTTACCTGTCGTTGGTTCCATAGCCATGAGCTGCACAGCGGGACGAGTGGCATGGCAGTGGTCAACCGCACCCACAAGAGCGCGCTCGACTTGATCGGGCGTCCCCGTCCTAACGACGGCATGGAGCTCTGCAATGGTTTCAAGAGTCGGTGCTTTTGCGGTATGAGCTAGCCGACAGTGCTCGGGATACCTGAGGAAATCCTCAGGGGCGAATGGCAGCGAAGGAATTTTCATAGCTTCAGTATTGGGTTAAGAATGGTTAAGGCACTTGTGGCCAACAAGTGGCGGGCAGTTGCGATAAGAGCAGGATTGAGGAAGGATTGAAGTAAGTGAGGGGTTGCGTATGGTGAGTACATGATGTGATCGATAAATACATACCTGAGTAAAGGGCTTTTGGGCGGGAAATTTCCACGGCGCAACTGCTATTATAGACTATCCTAGCACCACTTCTATGAAGGAAAAGACTGAGTTGAGAGGTCTGTGAGCCCTAGTGACCTTCAGTCTCTCATCAACAAGACCTAACATCCGCTGAAGGTCAGAAGCACTTCTCTCTCCACCACCGGAGAGCGTGAAAACTAACAAGTCCAACGTGCGCAGAAGCTCCTCCTTGTGGACCGGCATCGTAGCGAGCTCGTCTGGCAGGATACGATTCATGATCCACAGCTTGGTGCCGTACTTTTCCATGGACGGTAGAAGGGGCTTCAATATGCGCACGCAGTCTGCATCGCTCCAATCCTGGAGCACACGGAGGAGCATATACGCTTTGGGAATACGTCCACCTGGGAGCTGTGGCTGGTCCTGGAAGAAGTCATGTGCCTGAAACTGCACCCGACTACCAAGGCCGTGATCTGCAAGTAGTTGTCTTGCAGTCTCTTCGTTTGATGGTTGGTCCTGTACCACAAATCCCACGCCGGGAACGAGCGGCGCGATTTGAGCCTCGATGTGTCCGTTACCGCCCCCAATGTCGACCACTGTGGCATCTGGGCCGAGCGAAGACCAGTCGAATCCGTGAATAAAGGGCAAATAAGACCCGCCAGCATGATGTGTAAACAAGTCGATCATACCTTTACTGAACCTCTCCATTCCCCTGCCATCCGGCTCGTCTTCCAGCTGGTCGTAGCAGGTTCTGGAAAGCCCTTTTGGATCGGCGAGCGCGCAAGGGCAGGTGGTTTTCCCTCGGCGGTCATCGGTCCGCAAAGTGGTGGCAACCTCGAAGGCACCCTGGCAGAACAGCTTGCTCAGCCTCACACTGATCCAGGCCTCAGATTCCGGAATGGCCGCGCTGAGTGCCGTGTGAGCGACCTTACCATCTTCAGTCTGACGGAACATCCCCATGAGGTAAGCGAAGCGTAGCTGCTTGTAAAATGCTGCCTCATCCTTGACTGCGATCTTGGCAGCAAGGTCTGACACACTGATGCTGCCATCCAAGGGTACTGCCTGGGGAACTTCGAGGGCGACAAAGGTACGGAGCACGTCCAGCTCTGAGACACGAGGACCAGCGTAGGCGGCAAGAGTATCGGTGGGGCCGAGTGCGAGGCTGAGAAGAGTCTGTGCCGTATCGATGAGGTTGGAGCGAGCAGCAAGGATGTCGGGGTGCGTCTGCGCGTCTGACCAGTTCTTGCGCCCCGTAGGCGAGAGCGAGGGCTGTGGCAACTGCTGCTGAGAAAGCAAGCGCTCTAGAGCGCTTGCCGACGCCTTTACTGAGTCGCCAAGAACGCTGAGCGTGGGGGTGTGAGAAGCCGACATATTCAAGTCCGAGAATATCTGTTGTAAGGAGGATAAAAAGTCCAACGTATAGTGCGGCGACGACCTTTTCCAACTGCATCTTTGACTCTTGGAAGATGCAATGTACTTATCCTCGGCTTCTGTACCTACGATGAGCCTCCCTGTGCATCAGAGCAGGGGTTCTCGCCTTCAGGAGCAAGCTGCAGAATGTGGGTTGTATTGCAACCCCGCTTGGTGAACGTCAGCACCAAAATGTTCTTGTTATTCTTGTTTAGGTCGAAGGGCTTAATGTAGGAAGGTGGAGAACACAGCATGTAGTCCGAGGTCCTAGTTGCGTCAACAGCATCGAGCGTAGCCGGGGAAAAGGTATAGTCTTTTCATGGCATTCCTGTGTTCTCAAAGACTCTGGACGAAACCCTAAATATGAAATAACCATTCTATACCTTGTGTTATCGCGCGCTGCAGTCTTCTCTCTGGTTGTCGTTTGGTATTTGACCATGCCTCATGTGGTGCTGGAGGAAAGTCTTCGCCCAAGGCATTACGATCTATTCCCAGCCATCCTCGAGCTTTAGTGGACTGGATTGGCGTACCAGGCGAGAATTGAGATTCCCTTCATGCTAAATTCTATGTCTTCCGTTCCCAAACCAATCTTCAAATTATCAGGGGCGATATGTTTCTAATCCACGCAGGTAGCGAGGGGGTGACTGAGATACAACCTGCCATCCTTGGCCAGTCAAAGTTGATCTGAGAAAGATCACCGAGCTTTGATACTACTTAAAGAAAGCGAAATATAGCACAAGGATTCCGAAGTGACATCCAGGTAGACACAGCACGGGTGTGATTGCCTATTCCAAAGAAACTTGCATATGATAGCCAGTATCGAGCTGCCCTCCTCGATGCCTTCGCGGGATGAACGCATCAGAGGCATTCATTCTAGGCAATTTCCTTGGCTCATTGACTTGAGCCTGCTTTCAATGTAATTTGAACAGACGTGCTATTAAATTGCTCGTGCAACCCGTGTCATTGGTGTTGGTTTGAGGTTTCTCAAGTTACACCAAGTCTACTCTCTTCACACTAGTAACATCACATTCTATCAGATTGAAACATTACTGAAAGCTCCTAAAATAACTCAAGATGGGTTCTCTTACCAGTACAGCCTCTGAAGACCAAGTTCTGGTCGCCTCATTTGAGACGGTCGACTTCGCTGCCCTTGAACGCAAGGACCAGACCGAGGTCAACAAACTTCTACAAGCCAGCGCCGATGCTGGGTTTTTCTATCTGGACTTTGCGAAGAGCGGCGCAGAAGGCTTGCCTGACCGGAAGAAAGAGCTACTCGAAACCATGGACAGCTATTTTCTACAGTCCACGTCGACCAAGATGAAGGACAGTCGGGGAATATCAACTCGAGGGTACATCTACTGCTTCCCAGACCATCCAAGAAATTATCAAGGACAATATTGACGTACATAACTCCAGATATGTTGCCGGGGGCACATTCTCCGCTGTCGATCGCGAGAAGCCCAAAGAGTCATTTGAGCACTTGGCTGTCATCCACTCCACCCATTTCAAAGATGCGTCAGGCTAACCCCCTTTTCTAGATCTCGACATATGAGTTGCAGCAAGATGCCAAAACGGTAGTCCCTTCTCTCTTTCAAGAGGCTGGAAGATTAGTGCCTGACTACATCCGCACCTGCGAGCATGTAGTTGACGTGCTTCTCTCTCGTCTTTCTGAAGTTCTGGGGCTAGAGGGCGACTCGCATCTTCTCAAGACTCACTTCCACGACCGGCCGTCGGACACGATCCTTGCTCTCCTGAGCTATCCAGGGAAGCTCACGCACCAGAAACATACAGACCTGGGGTCCCTGACTGTTCTCTTCAGCGATCAGTGGGGCCTTCAAGTAGTGGCGCCCCGGAGCGGTCAATGGGAGTGGGTTGAGCCCAGGGAGCGACATGCTGTCATTAACGTCGGCGACACTCTCCGCTTCCTCACGGGCAAGAAGCTTTACTCGTGCGTGCACCGTGTTGTTCGGGATGGGCGGGCCAGCGACGAGGGCCACCGCTACTCGATCGCTTACTTGCTTCGACCAGACCACGAAGCTGAGTTTGATGATGCCAGCGAGGCACGTACAACAGCCAAGGAGTTTGTGGACACCAAGTATGATTCGTACTCGGCCTCGCATGACGTCCAAGAGAGCAACGACGTCCTCACGGGGGGCATGGAGAAGACCCTCGGAGTCCGTGTGTAAATACGCCGCGGTAGAGGGCCCCTTTGATGCCTTTCGGAGCGCAGCCGCGCGGAAGGTGTTTCGAACATAGATAGAAATTTATTTGGTTCTCCCATGAGTTGTGTGTCGCTGTGCTTCTGAAGCGTTTGCCGTATTCCTGCTTCTGGAACATATGACCACGACCCGACCAGGCATGCATTCCAGTCTCAAATTGAGCTTCGCCTAAGGCCGGACTGACTGACCAGGGGTGCTGACGTAGTTCCCTGTACTGTACACATTTGTACAAGGACTTCAGCAGTGGTGGGATAAGGGTTGATGATCACGAGGTGGTATGCAGACGCAAATGCAGCAGTGACAAGCTTGCGAGGTCGCTGTATGCGACGCTCAGGCTGTCGTGACCCCAAGCATCTACGGACCGTGCCGTCAGCGGCTAACCCCGCATGAAAATCAGCTTAGCGTTATTGTATGGAGCGCAGTAGAGTTAATGTACGCGTATGAATGCTACCTTAATTTAATGATGCGTCGATGCACCATGTCGCCTGATCCTTATGCAATCCTGAGCACAGGCTGGTATTCCCGTGTGGCGGTGGGCGCGCCAGCCACCTCAGGCTCTCCTTTCCCCTCCTTGCCACCTAGACGATCTCAAATCATCTGTGTTTTCGGAAGTGGCCGGTCTGCTCAAGGCTGGTTGCGCGGAGCTGAGCTGTTGAAGTCGTTCGATTAGCACCGGTAGCCTAAAGCCATCTTCAGGCATTTCATGATTACGGCGTAGTGGGCGGCGAAAGACACGCTAGGTGGTTGCCGAGAGATGGAGTGGATGCTACATTGCATGCATAATAACCGCGGAGACGAGCTGAGCCGCGTCTACAATGTACCGATTTGGTGCCTCTGCCGGTGCAAGGGTCAGCAGAATAAGCTTACAAGGAGGGTTGGTGGCTGGTGCGGACGGACCACACGGAGAGGCACCCCCGGGAGTCACTGTTGGTCGTTACAGGCTGAACAATGTACCGCGTACAGCATGTTTACGCGGCCTTTTGCCCCGTGCGTGATACAAGCGCGCTTTGTGCAGACTGTGCCCTTTGCCCTATTCGACCTGGTGATGGTATGCGTGCAGCCTTGCCCCACCCTCTCAGTGAATACCAGTATCAACACTGTACAGCCGGTGAAGTTTCTTTGTTCAATGGGCTTGTCTTCCCCTCATGCTGTCTCTCTTTGCCCCGAGTTGGCATACAGCTGCTGCCTCTGTGATCACCATTCTTCGTTGCCTGCGTGCTTTTTCACCTTGCCGTGTAGGTGAATCTGTTTGACGAGAAGCTAGAGCTTAGCTGACACTTTACACTTAGACAGTTTCACGACAGAGAAACGGCCATGCCTCCAGTTACGCGTACTGATGGAGATAATGAGAATGAGACCTCCACAGTGGAAGCCGTCGCCCCATTAGACCGCCCCTGCAGGCCTGAGAATGCCGAGAAGCCTGCCACGAACGAAGGAAGCACCCCTCAAGACGCTGTCGAGGAACCCCCTACTGAAGCATCCGCCACTGACGTGCCGCCGATTCCTGATGGCGGCTACGGATGGTGGGTTATCTTCGCCTGCTTCGTCCACATGTTCTGGCTGAATGCTTGGACGGGGTCGTGGGGCATACTGCAAGTCGCGCTGCTGCGGACGACACTAGACCACTCCACGTCGAGCACCCTATCATTCATAGGTTCACTCGGTATTTCCATGTCAGTCGGCCTCGGTATCCTAGCCATCTGGATTGCCCGGAACATCGGCGCCCGCTGGACCAGCTTGATTGGCATCGTGCTCTACGGGCTGGGCTGTGTCGCCAGCGGATTCGCTGTCCACACTGTCCCCGGGATGTTTGTGGCCTGCGGTCTCACCTACGGGATCGCCTCGTTTCTGCTGTATACAATGACCAACAGCCTGCCTGTGCAATGGTTCAGCACAAAGCTGGGTACGGCAAATGGCATCGTGAAGCTTGGGGGAGGCATCGGAGCCACTGCCATGGCGCTGGTCACCGGAAACCTCACTGACAGTGTTGGCATCGCGTGGACCTTTAGGATCATGGGATTTGCATCCCTAGCTACCGGTGTTCCCGTGGCATTTTTGATTAGGGAGCGGCTTCAGAAGCACGGCGGCTTCTCCATCGACTGGACACTGTTCAAAGATTTGCCCTTTTGCTGCTTCTTCGGAACCGGAGTGATGGGAGTGTTTGCAATCTACGCGCCTTCTTTCTTCTTGCCGTATGTGTCGTCCTCCATCGGCCTCTCGAGTTCAGTCTCAGCCGGAGTCATGGCATGCTTCAATGCGTGCATGTCCATAGGACGTCTCACGTCGGGAATCGCTTGCGACAAGCTCGGAGCCATGAACGTGTTGGTTTTGACAATGGTAGTCAACGCCGTAACTATGTTTGCCGTGTGGTCTGTTTCATCCACGTTGGCCATTCTGCTCGTCTTCGCCATCTTCAACGGGCTCGCGAACGGGTCCTTTTTCGTCGCACTGCCCACGGCCATCAGCCGGCACGTGGGAGAGCGGCGGGCTGCGGGAGCAATGAGCCTTGCTCTGACCGGGTGGACTCCCGGTCTCCTCCTTGGAAACCCAATCGCGGGGTTTCTGATCGATGCATTCCAGGCTGATGAGGCGACTTCTATTGCCCCCTACCGGCCAGCCATCTTCTATGCCGGTGCCACAGCCGTCTTGTCAGCCGTCTTCGCCCTCCTCGCGCGATTGAGGGTAGATGTTAGGCTTGCAATCAAGGTGTAATCCGTTCAATTCGGGGTCAGTTGTACTTAGTTTTCGAGCCGCATTCTGGGCGGTGACAATACTCAGCGGCGAAGGATTCCTGTGCGAGGCGATTTCTAGGTGAAGAAGCAGCATGACGCTTCGTTGCTGGTCATAATGAAGGATTATGGAAGACTTAAGCCGACTTAAAGACCCAGAAGCTCCAGCGAACTGGACCAGAGCCAGATTCCAAATTCTACGTGATCTGACCTGTTTAGCTTTAACTCGAGAGTGTTAGCGCGGCTGCTTCTCATGTTCCAACCGTTAACTTCTCGTGGACCACAACCAGACCCGGCCCTGACATTTCCGCTGCGGACACCGCTCCCTAGATGATGGAGAGTTTCCACGGAAAAGTCGCAAGCAAGACTCAGCTTCTCAACTACTAATTAACTTCAAAAGATCTATTCAACGCTTCAGCGGCCGACGCTCTCGAGCCTCGGCCCTCAGCCCGGTACGCCCATCCCGCCAGCATTTCAACTTATTTATTTCACCCCCAATGGTCTAGAGTCTCTAATGGGCTTAGATTGGACGGATAGGACAGCGGAGTCAGTATTGAGTGCCTACCTACCTCATCCAAAGACTCATCTTTGCTGATCACCTGTTATTTAGTTGCCTGATAGTCGCCCTTGCAGTCAGTGTGACCTCGAGAGTGAAGGCAAGGACGAAGCTAGTACTTATAACGTTATTCTTTCCAGAAGCTAAAAGCACTTATAATTGACATTGCTCAAGTGCTTGCGCATCGATTCCCATTTAAGGCAGCAACGGGAGAAGGGTGTATTCGCGGCGTTTGGTGGTAGATACGAAGTTCAATTATTGACCCGAATTCTGAATAGTTCGCTCCCCATCCCTTACAGGGTAGGAGTCACTCCTGGATAGCCCCCTCAATTCTGAGTAATAGTACACAATAAGATACTCTTAGGTTTACATGTTGCTTCATGTTAACCAAGAATGAGCCCCTGTTGTAGTTTAACTGTCACCTGCGGGTTACCTCGCTATATACAACATTTACATAATTCGTAGTCTTACTGTTTTTGTATATAATATTCAACAAAAGCGATTTTTAGAAGCATTCATAAGTGTCTCTAAGTATTTACTATTTGCAAAGAAAACGCTTAGCTTGCTTGAGATGCGAATGATGAAGACTATGCCTGCTGCTACCGGGACCCAGCTACTCTGCGGCCCCTCACGTACACATTGGCTATATTGCGATCATCTCCAGTCATGATGAATTTCTCAAAAACCGCCCTCAAAGTATCCTCTTCGCCTCGCGGCGTCATCGCAGAGTGCAGCCCTGTAGTCGTCGACACCACCATCGCGTCGAACTGCTTCCCAACCTGGAAACTGCCGATCTGGTCGTCAAGGCACATCACCCTGGCGCCTCCCAAGGTCGCAAGGTAAAAGGCCTCCTCCAGGGAGAGCCCCTTGTCCTGCCCCTGGGACATGACTTCTCGGGCGTTGGAGGCTATCATCGCTTGTCGGATAACTATGAGCATTTGTGACGCCCAGCCGCCACCACTGTCCGTACCAAGGCCGACCTTGATGCCCCGGCGCAGGAAGTCTCGCACCGGGGCGACCATGAACCCGCCGCCAACGGTCATGTTGGCGATGGGGCAGTGGGCGACACCGCACCCCAGGGCTGCAATTCTCTCCTTGTCATAGTCGGTCATGATGGTACAGTGTGCCAGGATAGACCTCGGGCCGAGAAGGCCAAAGCTCTCGTACAGATCGGCCTCGCTTTTTGCGGCGAGGTCCGGGAACAGCTCCCTCGTCGCCAAGATCTCCTGTTCGGCCTCATTGAAATGCGTCTGCATGGCCAGCTCTCCGTCCGCCTTCATCATATCGCCCAGCCCTCGCAGCAGATCCGGTGTGCAGCATATGGCAAACCGAGGCGTCACGATCGGCTTCACGAGGGCATGCTGCGGGTCGCCGCAGCCGGGAAGTCTCCTTATGTGCGTGATGCACGCCTCGGTCTCGCGCAAGGAGACGGAAGCGTCCTGCTCGCGGATGTACTCCGGTGCGTTGCGGTCCATGTTGCACTTACCGACGAAAGCGCGCTGGCCCTTCTCGAGGCATATCTCGGCCAGGATGCGTGTCGACTCGCCGTGCTGTGAGCTGTAGTACGAGGCCGTGGTGATGCCCTGGCGTAGGAAGTCAGACACGGCGTGCTCGTAGGTCTTGCGGGCGTAGGCGGCGTCTGCGAAGCACGCCTCGACGGGGAAGGTGACCTGGTCAAGCCATTCAAGGATGTGCAGGCCTTGTCCCAGGCCGCGCATCGGCCATTGAGGTGCGTGGTTGTGTGTATCGACGAAGCCGGGGAGGAGGAATTCTCCAAAGGCGAGATGGTGTATCTCGGCGTCCTTGGGGATCGCAGGTTCTAGGGCTCCATCATTGGGGTATTTTTTGAAGGCGGTTATCACGCCGGCCTCGTTGACGATGAGGGTTGCGTGCTCGAGGACTTCGAGCTCCTCGAGGCTCTTGGAGTGGATCGCCGCACCGTAGAATACTTTAGCCGTCATCACGTATGCTGGCGTGGTGGTCACATCTCGTCCTCTACGAAGCCGTGAGATATAGACAGCGTGCTGCCGTGATCTCTCTCTTGGGCAGGAAGCATAAGACGTAGGAGTTCACTTCTGGACCCGGTGTTGGCCGGCCGGGCTGACCCGCAATTCCTCCGGGCGAGTCCGGGCGAGCTCGGCGGAGCTGCCACGACCCTTCCCGGATGGGCCCGGATGAGCTCGGGCGAGTTTGTTTGTGTGAATCTGAGCCACACCTGAACCAGGCGCCCGGGACATCAGGGCTGCATTGCTTTGCAGGTTTTGGCTGCGCTTCTCACCTCTTGCCTCTGGAAACTCGTCTACGTCGTCCCCGCTTGGAGGGACTGAGGGACTCACCCGAGGACCGCCAGACAAACGCGCGCCTCTCGGACAATGTCAGACACCTCCGCATCCCTCAGAACCACTCAGAGAGTCCCGCGCAGCTGTATCCCGTGCTCGTCCCGCAAAGTCAAGTGCGATAAGGGGGAGCCGTGCGTGACCTGCGTCCGCCGTGGCGAATCATCTCTTTGCGTTCGCGAGACTGTGCTGATCAGGGGCGAGCCGAAAACGTCCGTCTCGTCCCCAAATCCCCGTCAGCGTGCGAGGAACAAGGTCGCGGTAAACAGAGCTAACTTTTTGTCTGGCAGATGGCAAGAGACCCGGCGTGTTCCCACCCCTGACTCCGAGAGCTTGATGCAGGAAATTGTGTGTCTAAAGGCAGAGTTGCGCGCTTTTAAAGATGCACAGAATTCGCATGTTCGGCTCGGCATTGCTCAGGGCCCAAGGAAGGGCCGTCAGCTGGAGAACAGGGACTCGATGGAGGACTCACTATGGGACAGCATCAGCTCGAATATCGTGGCTTCGAGGTCCAATGTTGTGAATTGGGATGATGTCGTCCTACCTGCCCGGTCACTTAGCAGCCGTCTTGTCGCTTACGATAGGACTTGGAATTCCTGGGTCCACTATGCTCTCGAATACCCTCGTTTCCAGCACGAGTGCGATGCCTTCATGGACGCAATGGACAGCGGTGTGTCGCTCGGGGGGCATGACCCCTTCTGGATGGCTGTCTACTTCAGCGTTATATCCGTGGGTTGCACCGGCCGTTCCCTCACCATCTTCTTGTTTTTGCTTACAACTTGTAGACGGCGCTGCTGATGATGGATGAGGAGGAAGCTGCAGGAGTACTTGCTTCCCAGCATGTCGGTAAGCTGTGCCTCTAACTACCAAACCATTATGAGGACTACCTTGTGCCTTTGCTAAGCAAGTGTACAGCCATGGACGTAAGAAGCCTCTGCCGCAACTGGTATGATGCCGCCATCTTCTGCCTTTATCGAGCAGAGTTCATGCGGGTACCACACATCTGCACGGTCCAGTCGATTGCTATCCTGGGCATGTGCTTCAACATCCTCGGCGATGTCGACCTTTACCAGCATCTTTGGAGCATTGCCATTCGCGTTGCTCAGCGACTGGGCTTGAACACACCGAGCTCCCAGAAAGCCGGCGCATTGACACCAGAAGCACAGCACCGCCTCTGGTGGACATTAACAATTTGCGAGTGGTGTGTCCTTACTTGTGTTTTGAGTCGTTTAAGGACGCTCTATAATCTAACATACGTATGTTATAGGCTAAAGGACCCAAACGAGCCAACACAGATCGAAGAGGTCGACTTCGATGTTCCCCTCCCATGCCCACTCCAGACTTCTGTTACTGGGAGAATGACAAATCTTGATCCAGCTCATTATCACCTATTCATGGCGAGAACTTCCACAGTTTACAACAGGTTCTGTCAGTCGCTCCGGAGGAGCGCGCTCTCCCTCGAGGACATTGTCAAGGCAGCCGACGAGGAGTTGGCACTCGTCATTGACACTCTCCCTGACCATCTGCAGCCTGACCTCGGCATCACCGAAGGCGTCAGAGAGCTCGAGCTGTCACAGCCGTGGATCAAGTGGCAGCGTTTCGATATCACCCTCGTGCTCCTACAGCAACGGGTTCGCATCAACCGCACCCTTCAGCGCCACTGGCTATCATCGCCGGGTAGGTACGACTGGGCTCGAGCCGTCTGCATTAGTTCCTCACTAGAGATCATATGGATCAGTCGTAACTGGGACCAACCAGTGTCTATGCGGAAGCAGTGGTAGGTGAAAGCCGGGGGAGAGAAGATGCCACTTTCTATCATGTGCTAATCCAATGCGTGTATAGGGCGCTCTCTCTTCACTTGTTTGTGGCATCGATCTTGCTGCTTAGAGAATGGCGAAGTTCGTACGATGGCCGCGGCCGCGAGTACGAGGAGGCGATTGAGGTTGCCATATCCATCCTAAAACAAGTCCAATCGGAGAACGAGATCGCTCGTCATGCCGTCCGAATATTGAGGAACAATTTACCTATCCCGCATCCATACTAGTAGTAACAATACCTAAGAGCAGCTTCTGCGCTTACTCATCGCCTCTCGCTTCACAGGTCAAACCCGAAAGCTCGTTTTGCTTCCGCTGTAAGGCCGCCCAGGCCGACGTATCCTCGAAGTTTGGTCTCGTCCAAATCGTTCCCTTCGCTGTAGTCAGGAGACGGCTTTCCCGCCAGAGTAGCCTCGAGTTGTCTCTTGACGTATGCTTTGTTAGCCGGGGTGGATGGACAGGCTGCGATGTAGGCGACCGAAGCATTGTTCGAGCCCAGATGTTCGGTGTCTACGGCGTGGCAGAGCTTGAAAGAAGAGCATCGCGTCAGTCTAATGGCTTGCAAGGGCTGGAAAGGATAGACTCACGTCAGAGTGCCACCAAACCGTGTCACCTGGTTGGAGCTTCGGCATGTGAACGAGGCACTGCTCTAGCCTTAGGTGTGGGTGAGAAGTCCGGCTCAAGCGCTGGCTGTTCGGCTTGGTCGTGCCGGGGAACCAGCCCGTCTCTGTGTCAAGTGTCCATTTCTCGGCGTCGAGAACATCGGCCGGGTTCGAGGGTTGGGTGAAGAAGGGCCGCAGCAGCACGTACGCAATAACGCTGGCGACGTTTGGGTACACCATGACAGTGCCCTCCCGGGGGGCGGTCGGTGTCAGGGCCGTCCAGCCCTGGAAAGATCGAAAGACGGATGAGTGAGCCATGCCGGGGAAAAGCTCCTGGTTAGCTGAGGAGCGGGTTGCGAGATCATAGCAGTCGTGTTCGTCGAGCTTGCCCGAGAGGATCTTGTCGTAGGTCTTGAGGTAAGCCTCGTCTGCCCAGCGACACAAGCTGCCAGCATCAATGTGTGGTCCAAGCCCGAGGAACAGCTGTCCCGGTGTTCGATCACGGACTCCATCGTGATATATCAGTGGATCGCTCGACGTGTTTCCCGTCGCGTCGTGCCACAAGCTGTTGAGCAGACGCTGCAGCTGGAGCTGGTTGGGGTGCGCACGAAGGGTGTTCTGAGTCGGAGAGTCGTACAGGATGAGCATCGACGGACTGTCTGCTGGCCATCCTTTGATGGCTTCTCTGTTGTCCGCAATGTATTGCTTGAGCTCGCTGTAGAGGTTGCTGGTCTCAGCCTCGGAGACAGTTGCCCTGAAGACGAGAGTCCCGATCCTCTTGACTTCTTCTCGTTGACTATCGGTGAACCCTCCAGCAGCCAAGACTGTCTCGGTGTCGAAAACGGGGATGATGGAGCTTCCCTTGGCTGCGATCTCCTCAGTCACACTTTCGAGATCCTTGCACACTTGCAGCCAGCCTCGGCGGAGGGCATCGCCACCGTATCGGTCGATGACTGCTTTCTTGACGCTCAAGAATTCGGGGTCTTCTGTGTTCTTGATGCCCTGAGCGGCGAACTCGGGCCAAGCAGGCCACTCCCAAGTCTGAGCGGGCATGCTGATAAGGGGCGGTGATGAAGTGTGGCCAAAGGGTCGAGTTTGGGTAGACCTAAAGAAGAATGGGGGACGGGCTTGTCTGGACTACGCAGCTTATCTTGACGAGATGCGAGAAAGTTCAGTTTATTGCTTTGAACTGCTTTAAGAGTCCATGGCTTACCTCAAATTATCTGCATAGCATGGAGTTGCCGCCGCCTTCGACGCCGGATCCACATGTCCTGTCGAGCCCGGCCGAGCTCGGGCGAGTTTTCGATCTGCGTTCTTACTCGCTGGTCATTACTCGCTGTCCATCTTTTGGGCGCAGGATCCGGGGTAGCTCTGATTACCGGTATCTTGTTGGCGGGTCGGGACTGGGGCTACGGGCGCCAGCACCGAGCTAATACTGGAGCAGATGCAGGGACGATAAGGGAGACTAATGGTCGACGACCAGTTGCGAAGCCTAGATCTCCATCAGTTTGGCGATATAAAGTGCAATGCATCGTGTCCGCTTCCATTTCCGATTTCCAGCCCGTCTGAGTTGTCTGACCAAGTGACTACTTGTTCGCTCCCGCTCGGCACGCAACCATCCCACCTATTCACGCACCATGGCCAGCTCCGGAGCATTCAAACGTCAGCATGTATCAAAGCTGATTCCGGCGGACCACAGGGTGCTGATGCCCCTGTTACTGGCTGTGACCATCGTCAACTCGGCGGTAAGTAGCCCTCCGTAGACCTCCATGGCATCTCAGAGTCGCAAAATCGCCATACTGATATGTCTATTCTTAGACGCTGGGATATGACTCTTCTGTGATGAATGGGCTGCTCATCCTGCCCGTGTACTCCGAGTACTTCAAACTCAACACCGCCACAGAGGGTCTCAATAATGCCGCCATGTGGATGGGCGGTATCGTAGGTGCCTTCCTCATGCAGCCTGTGCCCGACTACTTCGGGCGCAGGAAAGCCATCTATATCGCATCAGCAGTCACGATAATCGGCGTGATCCTTCAGGCCGCTGCGCAGAACATCCCCATGTTTGTCATCGCACGCTTCATTGTGGGCGTAGGCTCCGCCATCAGCAACGGTGCCGCGCCAACACTTCTCGGCGAACTTCTGCCCCCTCGCCAGCGCGCCCGGGTCCTTGGGCTGTTCTTCTCCTGCTACTACGTCGGCAGCCTGGCGTCCGCTATCGTCAACTATGGGAGCCAGAACATCGGCAACACCTGGGCTTGGCGCCTGCCTTCGCTCTTGCAGTTCGTGCCCAGTCTGCTGGCCGTTGCCATCGTCCCGTTCGTCCCCGAGTCGCCTCGCTGGCTCATTGCCCACGACCGCAACGAGGAAGCTCTCGAAGTCCTCATCCTCATGCAGGGTAAAGACAAGACCGACTTGAGAAAGGGCGACGAACAGCTGAACGAGATCCGCAACACGATCAAGCGTGAAGCGATCGAGTACCCGCGCAACCCTTGGAGAGAAATCGTGTCCACCAAAGCGAATCGCAAAAGGCTTGCTATTCTTTGCACGTTCGGTCCGATGATCAACATGTTTGGCAATTTCATTATCTCGTAAGTGGATCAGTCACCCTCTTTCTCGTCCGAGGATCAATCTTCTCACCAAACAACAGCTACTATCTGGGCAAGATTCTTGGCCAAGCCGGTATCACGAGCGTCAAGACGCAGACGCAAGTTCAAGTGATCATCAGCTGCTGGTCATTCGTCGTGGCTGTAATGGGAAGCTTCATGCTTGACATCCTCGGGCGAAGGGTTCAGACATTCATCAGCGTAGGGGGGATGACTGCGTCTCTGCTTCTTATCGGGGGCCTCATTAAGAGTTCGTGACTTTCCCACCCCCGGCGCACTTACTTGATCGCTAACACCTGGTCCAGAATACGGCGAGAGCTCGGATACGTCTGGCATTTACGGCACTGTGGCCGCCATCTTCCTCTTCCAGGGTTTCTATGCTTTTGCCATCACCCCAATGACAAGCTTGTATCCGACTGAAGTATCGCCATTCAAGCTCCGTGCGACCGGCATTGCCATCTTCCGCATGTTGGATGGAGGTTTCGGGTATGTTCAGTCAGCAGCTACAATTTGGTCCTTATGTTCATTGCTGACATCTTTACCCCCTTACTAGTCTCCTTGCCTCCTTCGCTATGGCATACGCAATGGCTGATCTGGGATGGAAGTTCTACTTCATCAACGCTGCATGGGACTTTGTTTTCCTCATCATCGCGTACTTTAGCTTCGTGGAGACGAAGGGTCTCAAGCTGGAGGAAATCAATGCCAAATTTGAGGGACAGGAATTTATCGAGGGCTTGGCTGAAGACTCATCCTCTCAGGGCGGAGGGTTCGAGACGATCAAGGCCGGGGGGGTCCAGACTGTCAAACCTGTTATGTGAATATATAGTGACCACTGGGCCAATAGTTCAATGCTCCCTACCATGATTGCTTACCTGTTGTGTAGCAAGGCTTGTAGCGCATTGGAGTCGGCGATGTACCTACATCACATGGCGATCTGACATTTATTTCGTGAACGTACCCGGCTGATACGAACTCACATGACTGAAGCTCGACATTCATAGCTATTGGTGCCTCTAGCAACTCAACGATGAGTATAGAATACTACTAATTATATGCCTGACCACTTCTTCACCAGTATCACTCGTCGTCTAGAGAGTCCACCGTGAGCGCGAATCCAAGCACTGACCTAAGACTCAAAGACTGCGAGGCGTTTTCAAGGCTCCTTAGAGTTCCATAAACTATATCTCGCCACTTGAATGTGTTCTCCGCCTTTTAATCTAGTAAGATCTTGGGGTCAGAGCGACGGCATCAATAAGTGCCGAGGCATCCCGCATGAGGCATTACTTACGAATAGTGATGTTTCGAAACTTAACCACTCGCAACTATGTCCTGGTAAGCTATAAGAGGTAATATTAAAGAGCCGAGGCACCGAGGTCAGTAAGTCTATAGTGTAGTATGTAAGTGGAAGTAATTGTTAGTCTTCGTTTAGAGAAGCCACTATTGCTATATAAATGATAGGGGCACGCTCCTACGATGTGTGTATATATAGGCCACAGTAACAAAGTTATCTCTTCCAACATAATAATAATATTCGCTTCCTAAGTTCTTGATCTTTCTCTTGGTCCAAATTGCGGTAGCGAGCTAATGTGTCACCGTACCAGCACGTGACTTGGCGCGATTCCCGCGATGAACAAGCACGTCATTGATCATGGTCGCCACGAGCCCACTACGCTTCTTCAACTCGACCTGTAATCCGCATCTCCTGCTCGACAAAGGCTCAAACGCCCCATTTGGAAGGCCCAATATGAGCTGAAGATACATAAACATGCCTCCCGCCAAGGCTGCTGCGGAAACGCATGGCGGATCGCAACCGCTGAAGTCCAAAACCACTAAGCGCAAGAGAGCGCCTACAAACGGCACAGTAACCCCTGAGCCGGCGCAAGATGGCATTTCCAGTCCTAGACCAGTGGATGAGCCCGAGGCTAAAGGGCGTCGCGGTAATGCAAAAGCCAAGAAGACAAGCCTCAAGAATGAGACCAGCGCGGTTGTCGAGTGTTTGATGACATGGCCGGATCGCTTCAGGGATCTAGAGAAGACACACCGCGCGCTAAATCTTGTGTACACGTTTTGCTGCACTCGGAGGCACCTGGCGACGACATTCGAGACCATCAGACCGACCGTGGAGACTCATATCAAGAAGGCGTTGACGGTCAAAGACGTGGCTTCCATTGTCGCTTTGCGTCCCGAGGGCATCAACTTCACATATGTCGATGAGTTGATGCTCGAGCTAGACGTCAAGGGCTCGGAGCGGGACGACACCTTCAAGACCGGGAGATCGATCCGATCACAAGCCCCAGCGCACGACTCTTCCGTCGGTGGATATACTGGCAAAGACACACTCGACGCGTACCATGACCGTGAAAATGGGTCTGGAAGTCGGGAGGTGCTATACTTTGAGTTTATCGATGGTGATCTGAAACGTCAGGTCCAGGACCGCAAGACCGGGGAAGCCGTCAAACCAAACCGAAAGCTAAGAGATGAGGACCTGAAGATGCCAGTCTTCAGTCAGAAGCAGATGACTTCCTTGATTGAACGGAGAAATGTCAGATTTACAACCGCCGTTAATGCCTTCTTGAACAAGTGCGTCGAGGACAGTCTGGATCCAAATCTTGCACTGGACGAGCAGACTGAGCCCTACATTCCTCAGCCATCAGAGCTGGAGCTTGACCCTCCACAAGCGCCTACATCACTGCCGGAGAACATACCCAAGGAGCGTAAAAGCATTCCGGAAATCGTGCAGGAGCTCAAGGAGAGTAGTTGGTATACCGGCCAAATTGTTCCCGATGGTCATCGAGTGTTCGATATCCAAGAGCCCATTTATGGCGATCTCAGTTTTCTGCTCAGCCAGGATCTTGTCAACGCTCTCTACAACGCTAAGGGTATAACTCAGTTCTTCGCCCACCAAGCTGAAGCTCTAAATGGCCTGATTGAAGGGCAGAACGTTATCGTTTCCACATCAACCAGCTCCGGCAAGTCTTTGATCTACCAGCTGCCAATCATTCATGCACTGGAGGAAGATATCAACTCGAGGGCGATGTACATATTTCCTACCAAGGCCTTGGCACAGGACCAGAAGCGAAGTTTGAGGGAGCTAATGTCATACATGCCTGGGATGGAGGAAGTCATTGTCGACACATATGATGGCGACACCCCGATGCAGCAGAGAAACGAGATACGCGAACAGGCACGGATCATCTTCACTAATCCCGATATGCTGCATATTACCATCTTGCCTCAGGAAGAGCGCTGGCGATCGTTTCTGAAGAATTTGAAATACGTTGTTGGTATGTTGATTCCAGTCCTTTTTGCTATAGATGCTGATGTACTCTCAGTCGACGAAATTCACTACTACAACGGGCAGATGGGCTCGCATGTTGCGTTCATCATGCGACGGCTGAGGCGAATCTGTGCCGCTCTTGGTAATCGCAAGATCAAATTCGTGTCTTGTTCGGCGACCGTGGCAAATCCCAAAGAGCACTTTAAAACGATCTTCGGAATCGACAACGTGCGACTCATTGACTTCGATGGCTCGCCTTCTGGCCGCAAGGAGTTCTTGTGCTGGAACACGCCATACAAAGACCCAGGCGATCCAGCGAGTGGCCGCGGCAGCGCGAAATTCGAGTGCGCTCGTCTATTCTGCGCCTTGATGCTGAGAGGAGTCCGCATTATTGCGTTCTGTCGCGTGCGGCATCAATGTGAGAAACTTGTCAACGCAATCAAAGGAGAGCTCGAATCCATGGGTAGGCCCGAGGCTATAAACCTCGTGATGGGTTATCGCGGAGGCTACACTGCTCCAGACCGACGAAGAATCGAATCGGAGATGTTTGAGGGCAAATTACTCGGAATTGTTGCCACGACTGCTCTCGAGTTGGGCATCGACATCGGTACGCTGGACTGTGTCATGACATGGGGCTTTCCATACACCATTGCCAACCTACGGCAGCAGAGCGGTCGAGCTGGCCGGAGAAACAAAGATTCTCTGTCGATCTTGGTGGGCGACTCGTTTCCTACAGACCAGCACTACATGCAGAATCCGGATGAGCTTTTCACGAAGCCGAACTGCGAGCTTCGCGTCGATTTGGAAAACATGCTCGTTCGAGAAGGACATATCCAATGCGCTGCTTACGAGATGCCCATTCGGCCGGACGAAGACATAAAGTACTTCGGCCACGACTTGGCCAAGATCTGTGAAGAGCGTTTACTAGGCGACGAGCAAGGGTTCTTTCATTGCCACGATCGGTTTCGTCCTCTCCCGGCTAAGTTCGTCGCCATTCGCGATACTGAAGATGACCACTTTGCCATCATTGACATCACAAATGGCCGAAATGTAGTTCTCGAGGAGTTAGAGGCCTCGAGAGCTACATTTACGATCTATGATGGCGCCATCTTTTTGCACCAAGGCAACACATATCTGGTCCGGGATTTCCTCCCAGATAAGCAGATGGCCAAGGTGGAAAAGGTTAAGGTCGACTGGACAACTACTCAAAGAGACTTTACGGATACTGATCCCACCGAGACGGAAGCCATCCGCAGGATCAGCGGTTCGCGGTCTATGGCTTATTACGGGACCATCAAGATCCAGCAGAACGTATTCGGTTTCTTCAAAGTCGACAAACAAAACCGCGTCCTTGACGCAGTACACGTGGACAACCCTCCTGTCATCCGCTACAGCAAGGGTATGTGGCTAGACGTGCCAAAGGCCGCGTTGGATATCCTACAAGAAAGACGTCTACACTCTGCTGCGGCCATTCACGCTGCTGAACACGCGCTCATGAGTCTTCTTCCAACATTCGTCATTAGCATGCCAGAAGATGTGCGGACAGAATGCAAAGTAGCCCTCAAGGAGTTCGCCAAGAACGAAAGTCAACGCAAACGTCCAGCAAGGTTGACGTTCTACGATGCAAAAGGCGGTGCTGGCGGATCGGGAATCAACACCAAAGCTTTTGAGCATATTGATCAACTCCTGCGCGATGCGCTGCAGCGCGTAGAGCACTGCCATTGCGAACGAGGGTGCGTAGAGTGCGTCGCGAGCGAACAGTGCAAGGAATCGAACGAAGTCATGAGCAAGGCTGGTTGCGCTGTCGTCTTGAAAAGTCTGCTGAACGTCAAGATTGATGTTGAGGACTTGCCGATGGGACCTGAGGATCACAGCCCTATGGGTATCGAGAGCGTGGTGGTCGCGCAACCGGTACCGATGAGGGCTGGTGTGGCTGTCAGGGGAGCAGAGGCGGTTGAGGTCAAAGAAGAGCCCAGAGATGATGCGACGATGGGTGGGTTTGAGCGATGGTCCGGGGTGATGGGACCAGATCCATGCCGTGATTCAGGGGCTGGGGGTGGATGAGTCCCGAGACACGGGCGCGGGTGGTGGAATCTGCATCGTCTCACAGGACGTCATGCCAGATTCTAGAATGGCCGGTACGACGGGCAGGCAGCCCATCCCCGATGTTGTTGGTATCAAGCAATAGATAATAGATCAGTAAGTCCCCTTCGGCACCAATAATTACATCTCGATGCGCTGCAATTTCAAGCGGTGAGCGCTTACACGGCAACGAAGTCCCGAGGTCCCTTGTAGATCTGCCCGTCCGTGCTGTACCGCGACTGAAACACCAGCCACTGCCAATCAATCAATACCAATGACCTCATTTCCATCTGCAGGCTAATGAACAAAACTGGTCTAGTACTCAGATCTGCTTGGCTCGATTCAATCAGTTCCAACGCGAATCAGGGAAGTGGGATGCCGAGAAGCCGGTCACCTCCCCACATCCCTCCCTCGCGGTCACCTCGCAGCTGTAAGTACTTACTATAGTAGGCAGCCCATGCCACGCCCACGACCCCTTCGGTGAGTCAAGCTTGTTTCTATGCTTCATTCTCGGGCACGCAGAATCACTACGGCGACCCTGCATTAAACTCAACTTGAAAGCATCATTCTGAGTGCACTGTTCCAAAGCTCGGCTCACGTCACTAGACGCGATCTGGGAGGCCGCCAGCTGTCCCTACGAGCCTGACGACCGCCTGAACAACCGTCCATATCACATAACGAACCTCTACCTTCCCACGCGCATCTTAAGTCGATACTACGTCCTAGGGGAAACAAGACTTCCAACCTCCAGCTCTCGGTCTTCAAGATGGGCGCCTCCTCGCCCTCCCGCGAGCGCCATGCCTCTCAGCCCGGCCAAGCAGACCACCCTGCTACCTACGGCGAACAGACAAACAGCAGCAGCCTACCACCTCCCGCAACCTACGATGAGTACAGGCGCAGCAATCAGCTCAGCGAGAAGAAGAAGACGGGGCGGAATCCTGCAGGCGAAAGCGGCCGCAACGGCTTCCACCCGTGGCATTTCTTGAAAATCAACTTCAGGTCTGCTAGCAGGGCTAGTACCCTCTGCAACATCCTGTGGCCGTTCGTGCCGGCTGCTTTGGCGCTAAGATGTGAGTTTCTTGGTTTTCTGACAGAGTGTTGGGAGAATGTGTTGCTCATGCGAGGCAGATGCGACTCCGGATCGTCACCTGATCATCTTCAGCATGGCGTATATTGCCATGGTTCCCTGTGCCAACTTGGTTGGCTTTGCCGGGCAAGAACTTGCGAGGAAGATGCCGCATGTTTTGGGCGTCCTGACCGAGGTTACGTGAGTGTCTTTCCTCGTTCAGTCACTCGCAGCACTGGTGCTGACAACGTTAATAGCTGTGGCTCTGTCGTGGAGATTGTGCTGTTCCTCGTTCTGCTCTCCAAGGGCTACTTCGACGTTATCAAAGCTGCCATTCTCGGCTCCATTCTTGCTACGATGCTGCTCTGTCTCGGGCTGTGCTTCTTCATCGGCGGCTTCAGACATGTTGAACAGAGCTTCAGCACCGCCATCACCGAAACGGGCCATGGGCTACTCTTCACGGCGTAAGTCTCCCCTTTTTTGTCGCTTAACAGTTGCTCACATCCTTCAGTGGCGTGGCCATCTCCGTGCCCACAGTCTTTGGTCAGGGTGTCGCGCAATACGGGCTGAGCATCGAAGAAATCGACAGCAGGACGCTCAACATCAGCCGCATCATCGCCGTTCTGCTCATAGCGAGCTACTTCGTCTTCATCTTCTTCCAGACGCAAACCCACCACGGCATCTACACGGCCGTGTACGAGTACGACGAGGAGCGCGACAAGGACAAGCACGAGGACGCGCGCAAGGCGAGGCTCACCATGACGGAGTGCATCATCGCCCTCGCCATCAGCATCACGCTGGTCACGCTCATGGCCATCATCCTGGTGTTGCAGATCCACCACGTCATCGAGATCTCCTCGGTCAGCGACTCCTTCATGGGCCTCATCCTGGTGCCCCTGGTCGAAAAGTTCGCCGAGCACCTCACCGCCATCGACGAGGCGTGGGACAACTCGATGAACTTTGCCATCTCCCACATTTTGGGCGCCACGCTCCAGACGGCCCTGTTCAACGCTCCCCTGACGGTCATCGTGGGGTGGGGTCTGGGCAAGGCCATGGACCTGAACTTCGATATATTCAACTTGGTCATGCTGATCCTGAGCATCATGATCGTGGGGCGCTTCTTGCAGGATCAGAAGAGCAATTACTTGGAGGGGTGGTTGATGGTGGCCCTTTACGTGGCTATTGCCGTTAGCGCGTGGCATTATCCCAATCCGCAAAGTGAGCATTAAAGGTAGCAGGAATGTAGCAACAGAGTGGAGATCTCTCTTCCGTATAATGTCGAATTGGTTTCAATGAGTGGCCTGTAGGTCCTCCGCGCAGACAGGGGCACCAGCGCTGCCTCGAAGACACGAGTTACGACGCAACGAATTTTTCCGAGTTTTGGACAGACAGCCGGGAGCTCTGGGTATACACAAATTTGTATCAGAACGTTTGACCTTCATGATAATATCCAGAACGCCTTCATGCTATGCAATCTATACAACTCCTTGAAAACTCAGAAGAACAGCAAATCATCCTCTTTCCAGCCCATATTTAAGAAGACCTCCTTGGCCGTCTTCTCCATGGGCTCAGGGCCGCATATGAGGACCATCTCCTCTCCAGCCGGCGACTTGGGCGGTCCGACTTCCTCGGCAAAGAAAGCCTGGTTCATCCTGCCCCTCTTTCCAGCCCAGCTATCCTCCGGCCTGCTCAGGGTATGGACGAGGCGGTATCTGTGGGGGTTGGCCTTTGCGAGTGCGTCAAGGTCGGTCCGGCAGAGAATGTCCTGCTCGGCTCTGTTGCCGTCCAGGACCAGGCACTCCGTTTGATCCTCGGAGTCCTTCATAACTGCTCGCAGGACCTGGAAGATGGGGGTGATGCCCGAGCCGCCGCAGACCATGACAAAACGTCGTATGGGGCGTGTGTGTCCCGAGATGCTCGCCTTCCCCTGACCGAGGTACTCGAACTTCCCAACGGGGCCCTTGAAATCGACAAAGTGGCCCAGGGGGATGGCGTCAAGTGCCTGCGTCATCTTGCCTCCCTTACACTCCGGCGTATCGTAGTACACCTTGATCAGGATCTCCAGCCTGCCCTTCTCGCCGGCCTCGGACAGCGGCGTGTAAGGGCGGATGATGGCCTCCCTCGTTGCAGGGTCGCGCAGACGCATAAGCAGGTGTTGGCCCGTCGGGAGACCTATATCCTGATTCCCGTGGTCGAGTCTGAAGACGAAGACGAAGCTGTCTGACGAGACGCGCTTCTTCTCTTCGAGGATGGCCTTGCTCCAGGCTTTGGGCTGGAGGAAGACGGCGCGGTTGGGGTCGCTCTCCTCGGCGGCGGCGTCCCCGTTGGCGAGGGCTTCGCGGGATGCAGCGTCGAGGGTGCCGATGTGATACTCTGGCATCATTGCCTTCGCATTCTCGCTGTCTGCCGTGGTATTAGCGAGCGGCTTTTACATGCTAGCGGGCTGACTTACGTATTGTGACGAACTCTTCTGTAGCGTCTTGACCAGCTGCACCAAAGATGGATGCCGCACCACCAGGGTGAGCATCCAGATAGGGAGTGCCATCGTAGACCTCTCCGTTGACGACGAACCATGGTTCAGTCTCGCCGTCATGCGCCTTGAGTTCCGCCAAGGTTATAGTTCTTTCGACCTTCGGATTCGTCATGACAATCTCCTTCTCCGGCTCAGGCTCGACGTGCGGACTATCGTCGCCAGACATCCGCTCGCCCCAGAATCCGTTGGTCAGGTCGCCGCCTGCTTTCTTCACCCTCTCCATCCATCCGCCGGGCATGAGAGCCGGCTGTGTCGGATGCTCGAAGCGTAGCGAATGTCCCTCCTTATGGATGACAACCCTGAACCAGGGATTGTTCATCATACCCAGCACACTCCAGTACATGTCGCGCGGCTGGACCATCATGCCTTCGTCCATGGCTCGAACCATGACGTCGTCGGCTTCGCGCAGGTCGTCGAGCGGTATGTCGAGATCCCAGAAGCACCAGCAGAACGACGTCTCGCGCCACCACATATCGACTCGCCCGCCGTAGAGCGTGTCGCCGTCGGGGGCGTTTCGATAATCGTCTTCGGGATATCGCAGATTCGCCAGACGCCAGGATTTGCCCTTGTCCAAAGTCACTTCCATCCTCGTGATTCGCTTCCCGCCGCCACCATAGGCGTAACCTTTGATGTTGTAACTCCGGTTCTCGCCAGTCAAGGGCAAGGTCTCGTTGTGAGCCGGGAAGCAGATGGCGCTGTTGGAGTTCAAGTCGTAGATGGCGTACCGTTCATCCTTCCAGGTTTCAGGCAGGTTGGCGCTCTCCTCAGGCGAGACTGTGGTTGGGAGAACTCGGTTGTCGTAGATGTGGTACCAGTTGTCGCTCGGCTCGGCGGTGACGATGATCTTCTTCAGCCACTTTACGCTTCGCCCCCCTATCTGTCCAGGCACGACGATGCGCACCGGCTTTCCATGGTCGGGATGGAGCTTTTCGCCGTTCATCTTGTGAGCCACCAAGATGCCCTTGTTTGGATCCATGCACCAGTTCAACTTGAGGGATGTGCCATAATAGCCATTGGGGAGCTTGTCTGCGCCCTCGAAGCAGACATACTTAGCTCCTCTCCTTGGCAGCGCCCGAGCCAGCAGTTCGCCTACCGGAACGCCAGTCCATAGAGCGGTAGCAAGACCAGCAGCACCCCATGAGAAGCCTTTCGACTTGCGGACCATGTTCTGCTCTTTCCGTCGGTTGCCGGCACACACTAAAGTGATAGGATAAGTAGCCTGTTCGTAATCGGCTAACAAGTCCCGGACGGTCATGGTGATTGGGTTTTCCACCATGCCCTCTATGCTGAATTCCCAGCTGAGCATGTCATCATCCTCGCACTTGGGCACTGGCCCGTGGTTCCGGACATAGTGCAAGTCTTCGCTCGTCAAGAATCCGTCGTTGTACAGGTCGCTGAGGGGCGGCTCAACATTGAACGGGTGGACGCCGGTGAGACGAATAAGGCGAGGATCTCGTTCGACATGGCTGTCTGGTGTCTTCAAGTCTTCCTTGAGGACCTGCTTCTTGGTTGCCTTTGGGGGAAGGGGATAGTATCCGGGTGTTACTTCTGATGACGGCGTTGTCGGCTCGTCTGGTGAAGAATCGCGAACTGTGTCAACACTTCCTGATCTCGAGTGTTTCGCCGTTGGTGGCGGGCTGGGTGGAAATTGTGTATATGTAGCCATGTCGTATACCGCCCAATGCTCTGGGGTATGGACTTGGAAAAAGCAAGGCTATTCACGTGTGATAGACAAAGACAAGGGCCAAAGCAGCAGGAAAGCAGGGAAAGTCTTATCAGTCCCCTGCTTAGTGGTACAAGGCAGGCTCTAGGTTATAAAGAGCCCCGAGACCCCAATGGCCGGGACTGGTGGCTCCATGAGCATCATCTTTCTCCCCGGAGGTGCGAGATCAGCACCAAATCTGACAATCTGGGGACGCCTCAACGGCACAGGCAGCGAGGAGATGCAACCTCGATCAGAGTGGATTCCGTCCTGCCAGAGCCATCATGGGTGAGACGTAGTGGCCGCCCGTAGATAAAGGAGGCGGCGAATCAAGATAGTCTGATTGGCGTTGCTGCTGATAAGCACTGGACGCGAGATAGGAGCCCGGAGATGCTCGCATCGTCTCCACACCGGCACCTCATCTTCTAGACCAAGAAGCCGATTGATGTGGTGTCAATAGAAGATGGACATCGCGAGGCGCTTCGCCTCTGGATCTCTCACCTCTCGATCACTGGAGGCCGTGGACATGTTGTGCGCCGGAGCACAGCGCACGACACGGCGTCACTGCGAATCGCTGGCTGCATCGTAATGTGACGGGTCCTGATGGCCCGGAACCTGGTCCCAAAGTCAAAAACCGCGAAATCTGAGTGTGATGTACTGTATGTACAGCGTGGCCCATGAGACGCTGCCAATTGATAGAAGGGGCCTCCTCAGACCTCGAAATCCGAGGTGCCCCCCAGCAGATGCTAATCGATACGGGGGGCTGTGGTGCTGCCAGCGGTCTCTCGTAGCTGCCAGCCGCTGCCGCTGCCGCTGTCAGTGACAGAGACATGTCAATGTCAGCGAACTCTTGGCTCCCGTCGCTGCAACGTTTTTCCGGGCAACCTCAAATTCATACCGTCATTGCTTCAGGGCACACCTCCACGGCTCCCCCACCGTCTGCAGAAGCTCGAAGTGTTAGTGGCGCATCCCTGCACCGTCCGTCTTGGTGCCTTGCGCATATCGATACGCAAACTAGTCATCGCTATACACTCACCCGCGGGATGAGTTGTGCCCTTGAAGCCCATTCAGCAAACGTCCCATGATTTCAACGCACCCATCTCCGCCCTCACAAACGCTGCGCGACTGCGAATCGATCGCTTCGTCCCCTTGGAAGCACCGATGCCGGCACAACTTGCCCGACCGCAATACCACTACTTGGGGCAGTACATCCCTTAGCAGCGACCCGAACGTCGACCGAATGTAGCCCCGACTTACCATCGCTGGAGACAACTGGAAATTTTGTCGTGATCCTAGAATGGATCGCGCTAAAAAGCGTATTTGCTCCCCACCCACGTTGGGCTGCCGTTGAGACTCACTCTTCCAGGCGAACTGCGCAATTTGAACGAGAGGGCTTGGGATGGAGAGACCGGCCTGTTCGCCGTGAACAAGACCCTCGATTCGTCCCTCAAGAAGAACACCGCCTTCATCAAGCGACTTCGAACCGCCGTCACCCCCGCGACTCTGGCGACCTTCCTCCAAGAGATCAAAACTCTGAGTCTTTCCAAATACCTGTCCGAAATCATCTCTGCCTGCTATGAAGGTCTCTGCAAGCTCAAGTCGCCCGGAGAGGTGGACGCTGGCGTGGAAATCGTGAGCGCGCTCCACCAGCGCTTCGGCCCCGACGAGTTCACTGGATACCTCGCCTGGCTGCTAGGCAAAGGCATGGCGACGCCCGATAAGAGTTTTCTCAAGACTCTGTCTCAGGAGGCCAGGGAGAAGGAGGAAAAGGAGCGCATCAGCCGTCAGCGTAATCTCTTGCGTGTCGTGACGGACCTGTGGCTTGTTGGAGTTGTCAGGACCTTGGACGATGCGACGAAGCCCGACGACGCGACTAAGGCGGCTGCTGGGAAGGCGACTGAGATCAAGACACGCAGCGCTCCCAATAAGAATGGTGGAGCTGCGGAGCCTTTCCCTCTGGAAGTGCTTAAGGACCTTTTGGGGTACGATCGAGACCACGCCAACCTCCCTTTGCTGGTCATATTCGTCAAGGCATTCAGCTGGGATATTCTTGGTGTTCGTCCGGCAGGTGTCGAGGGGAGGAAGACAGTGGAGGAAGATGGGGTGGTCGAGGATCACCAGGAGGGAGATGAGACGGCCGTGGCGAACGGGACTGATGATGCGACGGACCAGCCGTTCACCCCACCCGAGCTTCGTGAAAAGTTCAAGAAGATTCTCAGCCGGTACTTTGAAGATGTCAAGGCACACGTTGTGCGTGACCAGAAAACCATTCAGGGCCAGGCGCGACGCAACGCCGAGGCCTATGTCAAGTCTGGTGAGGTTTTTGAGGACCGTCAGTCCAACTACGAGAAGCAAGTTAAGAATCAAGAGCGTCTTGTCGCGAATGCGCAGGTGGTAGCCGACGCTATCGGCGCCGAGATGCCAGATTTGAAGGACTCCAACGACAACGGTGCCAACTCAAGCAACGCCATCGGACTTGTCAAGACGGGTGAATACCTGCGATCTATGGGCGATGGTGCGGGCATCTGGGAGGACGATGATGAACGTCGCTTTTACGAGAACTTGGTAGATCTGCGCGGCAAAGTTCCCGCAATTCTACTTGAAGACGGCAAGAAGAAGAAGCCTGATTCAGATGAGCAAGTTGGAAAGAAGGTCGAACCATCTGAGGTCCCCGAAGGCCCCAAGCCCGACCCAGCAGAGGACCAGTCCACTGCTATTGCCAACAAGACCATTGGTGCCCAGGTCGACGGCTTACTCGCCCGTTTGCCTGAACTCACCAACAAGGATGCCATCGACCAATTGGCTACCGAGTTCTGCTTCCTCAACTCGAAGGCTTCCCGGAATCGTCTGGTCAAGGCGTTGACTGAAGTGCCGAAAGGGCGTAGTGACCTCCTCCCATGCTGGTCCCGCCTCGTCGCTACTCTTGGACAGTACATGCCAGATGTGCCCAAGGGTCTGGTCGAGTATCTTGACGCTGAGTTCCGTAGCCTTCAAAGGCGCAAGGAAAAGGACTTCCTCGGTCAGGTGCGCCTGAGCAACATTCGCTACCTGGCGGAGCTCACGAAGTTCGGTGTTGTGCCGGAGCACGTGGTCTTTCACTGCCTGAAGGTCAGCGTGGACGACTTTTCTCGGATGAATATTGAGATTCTGTGTAACCTTGTCGAAAATTGCGGCCGGTACCTGCTGCGCAACCCGGAGACATCGCCGCGCATGGCAAGCTTCCTCGAGACGCTCCAGCGCAAGAAAGGAGCCCATCATCTCGGACAGACCGAGCGGATGCTGATTGACAACGCTGTCTACTATGTCGATCCTCCAGAACGAGCTGCAATCGTGCAAAAAGAGCGCACGCCGATGGAGCTCTTCATACGCAAGCTCGTTTACGTCGACATGACGAAGCGTAACTACAGCAAAATCTTGAAGCAGCTACGCAGACTCCACTGGGAAGAACCTGAGGTATGTAGGAACGTTCGATTCCACCAGCACGGGACTAACGTGCCTAGGTCGTGGGTATTCTGGAGAAGATTTTCTCAAAGCCAGGCAAGATGAAGTTCGGCAACGTCCATCTTCTGGGTGTTCTGCTTGGGGCTCTTTACAGGTACCACCCAGCCTTTGTCGTCAGGGTGATCGAGAATGTCATCGAGTCAATCTGCATGGGTTTGGAGCAGAATGACTTCAGATTCTACCAGCGCCGCATTGCCGAGGTCAAATACCTGAGCGAGCTCTACAATTATCGGATGCTGGAACACCCAGTCATTTTCGATACCATGTACAAGATCCTCACCTTTGGTCATGGTAAGCCAACGCCACTGCAGCTCCAGGACCTCTTACTCACTTTCAATAGGAGGGGCTCCCATACCTGGACGTTTCAACCCGTTTGATGCGCCGGACGACTTCTTCCGCATCCGTCTGATTACGACTATGTTGGAAACCTGCGGCATGTTCTTCAACCGGGGTACCGCTGGCAAGAAGCTTGACTACTTCCTTTCCTTCTTCCAGGTTAGTATTACATATGCTCATGCTTGGCGGAATGACTAACAAGATCCCAGTACTACGTGTTCACCAAGGCTGCCATGCCCATGGACATAGAGTTCAGTGTCCACGATGTCTTCTCCCTGACACGCCCGCAATGGAAGCTCGCGTCCAATCTCGAAGAAGCTGCCAAGGCATTCCAACTTGCTGTGGCGCAGGACCAGAAGGCCTCTGGTGCCGACAAGGCTGCCGAGGCATATGAGCCATCGAGTGGACCCTCGTCGGACGACGAGAACATGGATGCGGACGAGCTTGATGGCGAAGGCGAAGATGAGGAGAGTGCGTCCGAGGAAGAAGAAGTCGAAGAAGCAGAAGATGCCTCTGACAAGGAGAGCGATTTCGGCGACGAGGAACTCGAGATCTCTCGCAACGAGCCTCAGATCGATCCCGAAGAGGAGGCAGAGTTCGAGCGCGAGTATGCTAAGATGATGGCTGAAAGCATCGAATCTCGCAAGTTTGAGCGCAAGCAGCTCTTCGACGTGCCGCTTCCCGTCAGAGCGAAGGCCAAGGAGACTTCACCTGCGCCGGCTGAGGCCGAGAGTGAGGCTGCGCCGGCGCCGACAGGCAACAAGATGGCCTTTGCTCTTCTCACCAAGAAGGGCAACCGTCAACAGGTATGGCTTTTGTTAACTTGTTCCCGCGTAAGAGCTTTTATTGACCTGCGAAACAGACGAAAGAAATCCAGCTGCCATCCGACTCAACCTTTGCGGTCGCTATGAAATCACAGCAACAGGCCCAGAAGGAAGAGCAGCAGCGGATCAAGAACCTGGTGCTCAACTACGATCTTCAGCAGAATGATGATCAGGAAGGTAAGCTGATGTCTGGCGTCTGGTTTCAAGGCGTAGTACTGATCTCCCAAGCAGCCCAGGACGCCCGCGATCGACCGGCCACCTTCCATCACAACCGTGTCGAGAGGCCGAAGGACCGGGGCCAACGCAGCCGCAAGCTCCAGCTCAGTGACATGGATTGGTAGAGACCCGTCTCTGGCCACTGCTGGCCCCCGCGGTAACATACTATTTGCGACCACTACGGCGACCTTCTGCGTCGGACGAACGGTCCTCTTCGCGAATACAGCGTGATCTCGACACGACAGGAAGCTACCGTTACAGTCCCTCATGGGGAGTTGTCTTGTGACGGCCACGAAGTTGACTTCAATGTCAAGCAAATCCTTTCGGGACCCGAGAGACGCGATCTAGTCGACTTCCCGGCTATGCTGCGATCTCACATGCATAAGGCTTCAAACCTACGCTGAGTGTTTGCATCCAAAGACCGTGCTGTGCCAAGTCCAGCATCGGCTACTCTGCCTTGCTGTCGTTCCATCAGCTTTTTCATAGAGCAGATCGACGTCATGGGCAGGGTTGGATGTATTCATTTCGATTTTGCCCGAGTAGCTATACGTTATCTTATCGGCAGGGACGAGTACATAGGCGCCATGCTTAGCTCCTCATCGTCCTCTAGACCCAAGAACGCAATGGATGCCGGATCCAACTGGCCCCCCAATCTTACCACCTGCTCCAGCGCCGTCCTTGCTTTGTCGTGCTCTGCGTCCCGCCTAATCCGTGCATTCTCCTCCATCAAGCTCGAAACCGGCTTCAGTGGCATTACTAAATCCCCGAGGTAGAGCGCCACCGTAGCCCTTAGCCTCTGCAGGGCGACGTCCTTTCGATACGGCGACTCGTTGATGAACTCCCCCATCGTCCTCTCAATCCTCTCCATGTCCGCGAGTGCCTGCTGCCGTAGCCTGTCCTTCTTGGCGAGCGCCCTGTCCCTCACCTCGTCCGCGTAGCCCTCCTCGTCCAGGCCGTAGCACGCCTCCAGCTCCTCGTCGCGGCGGCCCGCCTCGTCCTCCACCGCGCGCAGCCCGATGACGTGCTCGGCGTAGACGTTGTAGACCTCGCAGCTGAGCAGGGCGGCCCAGAAGTCGAGGCTGCAGACCTTGTGCAGCCGCCTCTCGTCCGCGGGGTACTGCTGGATCAGCGTCTCGAAGTAGGCCCTGACCTTGGGCATGTGCCTCGCCGAGCCCCATCTCCGCCTGCGTCCCTCGTTCTTCCCTGACGTTGGGTCGGCTGAGGGGGGCGTCTCGCCCTCGCGCATCAGGATCTCGGCGCCCACTGCCCAGAGATCATGATGGCGCACGTCGACCCGTTCCCCGGTGGGCCTCAGCTGGAGCAGTATGGCATAGGCGCGCGCAGCCCTCTCCACGTCGCCCCGGTCGAGGAGGTGGTGCACGCTCTGCAGCAGGACGTGCCACTGCCGCTCGAGCAGGCCTGGCTCCTTGCTGCTGCTGCTGCTGCCGCCGCCGCCTAGCCCCCTGTCCTCCTCATCCGCCGCACCGCCTCCAGGCTGCGATTCGTCTTTGGAGGGAAAGGCGCGGTGCGGGAAGTCCGGCACGCTCACGGCGGGATCTGGATCCGTGTCGTTGAGCCCCGCGGTGCGGAACTGGAGCAGCGTCGACGGCGTGAGGCTGAAGGGGTTGATGGCGTCCGGGGGGAGATGCGAGGGGACGGATGATGACGACCGTTTGCGCTTGGGGGTGCGGATGGGCGACGTTTCCATTGATGTAGAAGTCTGTCCTTCTTCAGAATGAGTTGGAATGAAGTACGACGTCTTTGTGCCTATGGGTGATAGTGAATATTGTTAGCTGAGTACACCAGGTTTGAGTTGAGATAGACTCAGATTTTGATTCAGATGAACGGCGGATTCACTTCACACAAGAAACCACGATACACGAGAAAATGAAACAACTTTGGACACTCCTCATCATTAGAATGTTATTTTTCCTCTTAAAAAAATAGGTTTCCTACCATCCCATTCCCCATGACGTCCCATGCTCTCAAACTAGGGAGCTTTCTGTAGGTGCAGTACAGGGTAGTTAGCAAGAGCCGTTCACTTCGACATCCGCTTCCTCCTCAAACCTCCCCAACTTCCTCTTTGCACAACCTCTCCTTCATCAGCCGTCTCATTCAACGCCCACAGACCCTCCATAGGCATGCGATCGTAGACCGTGTTAAACCTCAGGCCCCTCCCCGCGGCGTACGCGTAGACCCTCTCCCCAGCCCAGTTCCACGCCTCAGCCTCGGTGATCAAGTCTCTCGTCACCCACGTAAGATCGAAGCCAGTCACGACGGCCTCCTCCCTGGAGCGCACCTCGAGCACAGCCCGCCAGTCGCTCGGATCCCTCACAGGGCTCCTCAGCTGGTAGCGTCTCACGTGCGGACCGAGGAGTCGACTCCTCTTGATGTCGATGCTGCCCGCCGCCGAGAGCTCGCACGTCGGTGACCAGTGGAAGCCGCCCAGCATGAGACGGGGGATGTTATCGCAGTGAACGCTGAGCTTCGCGCCAGAGGCTTCCTGCTCGTCGCTTGCTGAAAAGCCCTGGCCGCGGGTGTGGCTCGCTGGAGGTAAAGGTGAGCACCAGGTTCGGCTTCCCCTTGAACCAGTCGCGAGGGCGTGTGCGGTCGAAATGTAGTTCGTTCTGCGCTGCTGCGTGCGCCGACGGCCTCAGGGTACCGTATGTCGGTGGTTTGTTCTGCTTCTTTGCTGGTCGTTGGCGGTTGCGGTGCATCGAAGAGATATCCGGTAGTTGTGCGCTGATGAACATCGCCATTGTTGAGGTTCAAGTCGTATTGGAAGAAATGCTGTGGTCGCGGCAAGGCGACGACAGCTTTATGTTTTTCTACCTAAAGTTCGCTCCAAGGAATGTCTTTCCGTTAGCTTTCTGCTAGTCGTTAGAGAGTCAACTCCCGCGCCTGTGGATGCTCAACGTGACTGCATGGGGGCTGAGGAGCGCTCAAGGTTTAATACGCGTCCCTGCGCAAAGCGTCCGAGTATCAAAAGTTAGTCAGCTAGACCACCATATATACTCAGCGTCCCGCGGTGAAGAATGTGCATTCTGGGTGAGAAAAGTGAAAGTCTTTTGACCACTCTATGGTATCCCCCACTTCAGCCGGAATATACAGCAACGGCATCTCCTACTTTACACGCAAAACATCAATGTTGCTTCGTCTAAGCCGCGTTGCGCTCGAAGTACGTCCACTGGCCCTCGGGGGCCTTGTCCTCGAGGTCCTCCCAGCTGCGGGCGTTGTCAGTCTAGATTCTGGACAAGTCAAACAGATTCCACTTACACCTTGCTCTTCTCCATGGAGTCAACGAGCTGGAGCTCGCCCTCAGCGACCTGAATGATTTCCTCGATGAGGCCAGCGCCAATCTGTTGCTCGACTTCGTGGATCCTGGAATTCCCATGTTAGCCCTGTCTTCTCCTCGCAACCATCTGCCAGCGCGGCACTCACTGATCAGCAGTCAACTGCGGCTCGTCCTCCCACTCAATCTTCTCCTCGGCCTCGAGGGGCTTCCTCTCGGCCCAGACGACCTGTCCCTTCCTCTCCTCCGCCGTCCGGATGCCCTCGAGCTCGGCACCCTCGTTCTCCTCTCCGTCCCACTCCTCCTCCCTCTGGTCGCGGGGCTCGTGCCTCTGTCCCACGATAAAGACGCGGTCGCCCATCTTGACGATCCTGGCCTCAGAGCCGTCGATGCGGCCGGAGTTGACGCGGAACTTCTCGGTGTCCTTGCCGACCAGGGCCTTGGCCTTGGCCGCCCATTCCGTGTAGCCCGGCGGGATGACCTTTTCGATGATGTTCATGCGATGCTTCGTCGTGGCCTCGACGGACTGGCGGTACAGGGAGGACTCGGGTATCGATTGGAGCTTGGACAGGGTCGTGCCGTAGAGGTAGAGGAGGGTCGATCGGGGGGTGGAGTGTGTCCATAGGCCGGTCAGGCCGGTGGGCGTGCCCGGCTCGAGGTAGCGAGCCTGCTGGGCGAGCAGGCGGATTGAGGGCCGCATGCTGGCTATCGTTTTGGGGGAGGTGGTGTTGTGGTGGTTTGCGACGGGGTGCAGTCCAGGAATTGACCTCATTGACAATCTGGATTGGAGCTCTGGCGATTGGTCAATTGCAGTCACGTGCCGAGTCACGTTACTCGTCATCTGAAAGAGTCGATCTCCAGGCAGAACAGAGGAGAGCGATAAGCATTTCATTTGATGATTTAAGGACCAGATTGAGTTTGCGGTAGCGTAATCACATGCCGCATAGAAGAAGAAGCGACGTCGCTGGCGTCAAGGCCATCGTAGCGACACCGCCTGCATCTTGAGCATCGCGTGATATGTGTTCAGGTCCGCAACATACAACTTATGTGCAAGGAGTGGGACGGCTGTGGAAAGCAACCCAGATTTATGGTATACCCGAAAAACAGATCGATTTACAACATTGATATTCTGCTCATCAGCCGAGCGCTGCTCCGGCCGCACTTCCAACCAACATAGCTCAGTATAGCCTCAGGAAACACATTGCACGCCATTTTCGAACTTAAGAAGCCTCCTCGCGGCTCTTGCGGTAGCTGGCCTACAGGCAAATGTCAGCCTGCGTCTCTATAATCAAGCGGCGTAGTCTTGAGCGTGACCTACTTCTTGCTCGGTCTGCAGGCCCTCGATGACAGGGGCGAGCTCCTGGAGAATCTCGTAGGCCTTCTTGTGGTATTCAATCTGAGCAGCGACGAGCTCGGACAGATTGCGCAGAGGCTCGGGGGAGTCAAGGACCTGTCCACGTAAGCAACGATTCTGAACAACAGAGCCTCATGGCAACGTACGTTCTTCATGACTCCAACAGCCTCCTCTGTCTGAGTGACGAACTCATCCTCGGCCTTCTCAATCTCCTCCTGGGCCTCAGGGCTAAGTTCCTGCTCCTCGCTGGGCTGGGCTCCCTGGGCGCCCTGGCCGAGCTTGAAAGTGTTGCCCTTGGCATGGGCCTTCACGGCATCGAGGCTCAGCCTGGACTTCTCGACATTCTTGCGAGCACGGGACGCAAAGTTCAGGTTGGTGTTGAGCGTCGTATTCCAGCCCGCCAGGAAGCGCTGCTGGATCTGCGAGTCCTGCGCAAGGCGAGCCTCACCCACGCGCTCCGAGGCCAAGGCGTACTTCTCGAGCCCGGTGGCCAGGGGGTCCTCGCCGGTGCCGGTGTGGTTCTGGTGCAGCATCTGGCTGCTGGCTAAGCTGGCGCGGGCGATGGCATGGCTGAAGGTCTTGGGCTGGGGCTTGGCGGAGGGGGGAGCGACGAGGGCAGCCTGAGCTTCGGCGGGCGAGGTTGCGGAGGAGAGGAGGGTGACCTTTTCGGAAACGGTGCGGCCGAGGTCCTGGAAGGACTCCTTGACGTTGGCCGGGTAGTCGTAGGTCTCGTTGTTGTAGGTCGAGCTTTATCAGTGCTGTCAGCTACCACATCTGCGAGCTTGTGCGGCCTGAACGGAACTCACGTCACGGCCAGCATCTTCTGATGCGCCTGCTTGAGGGCATCGACGCGCTTCTCGAGGTCGATGTAGTCGGGGGGCAGCTGGGTCTAGCATGATGTCAGCGGTCGAAGCTCGGGCTAGCTGCGCAAGTAGCATCAAGTAACGCAGAATGACGGAGAGGCAAGGCAGACCACCTTATCGTCGGCTTGACCGAACTGCTCCTTGGTGTACTGGAAGGTACGCGACGCAAATGGGGTGATCTGCGCCCCCAAATCGCTGCGATCAATCCATTAGCTTGCGTTTCGTCGAATTCGCGGCAACAGACGGGCGCATGTAGGCGTCGGTCGTGTGCGCGCAGATAGCTAGCTACTGGGGAGCTTGAGGGTCGACTCACGAGAGGTTCTTGCCGAAGCTCTTGAAGTCGACGTTGAAAGAATCCATGATGACGATTGTGTGGAGGTATCGAGGGAAATGTGAATCAGAGGTGTAAGGAGAAGAAAGGCGACGCAGGCAGAAGGTTTAGCTTGACGAGGACTCGTGGAGGGTCCTTTAGGGGATGCGGGTGCCGCAATCAGCGCTCGTCACGGTTGGCCGTCAACGGTTGATACGGGAACTGGGCTCCACTGCCAATGCAGCCTGCGTGGGACGCTGTCAGGGGCAGAGCCTTGCAGAGCAAAGTCACATGATTATTCCTTCCATGACTCTAGTACGGTACTTATACTCTCATCTCGTCTATTGATTCTATTTACTTCGTGCGTGCTGATGAGTACCAACATTTGTGCTCGTCGCGGGTATCGTCTCTCCAACAAGTTGGTCAACTGCGTCGTTCCCAATCGGCTTCCCTCAAAGTTCCACAGGGAGTACGCCGCCTCGTTACCAACTTCACTGGTTCTTCCAATTCAATGGTTGCCAAGAAACCGTGCTTGGTAATTTCATGTCTGCTCTATTCCAAAATATGTTTGTTGTCGGACCATGATGGCTGGATGGTCCGGCAGACGTATTCGTAATCATTCCACATGACGGGCTGCTTTGACAGGTTCGGCGTTGTCCAGAACATGGTCCAACCGCTGTCGCTCAGCTTCGAAGTGCCGGCTGATCTCTCAAAATACCACTTGTTGACGGGATTGTCTTTCCGGCTCCGCCAGCAGACACCCTGCGGGAAGCAGTCGTTGACCATGGCGTTGAAGACAATGTCCGCCACGCCGCCGCTTCCTTGCCTGCTCCTCAAGACCGCAAACTTGTCGAGGTAAGGGACCAGACGTCCTTGCTCGTAGGCAGTCTCTCGATCAAGGCCCTCGGGAACCTCCCACGTGAGAATCGCACCGCCCTCGTACTCGCCAGCTATGATGACGCCGGCTAGGTTCTCGTTGACTCGCTCCAAGTAGTCTTGAACATCGAGCTTCCGGCCAAATGAGTCTTCGATGAGATATGTCAGCCGCGGTAGGTCGATGCAACTGTCTGTGAGCCGCAAGCGTGTCTCCCCAGGCTTCGGCGGTGTCCATGAGACGACCCGAGAGTCCGGATATATGGTCAAGGGCATGCCGCGCTTGATCAATGTTGCCGCAGAGGAGGGTCCAGTGTCGTTCCCATTATAGCCGCCGTCCTGTATCCGCTGGAACGGGAGAGAAGAGGAGTATACCGGCTTGTCTGTCAACAGATTGTGCAGCAGCGGGTTTCTCCTAGTCCTGGTGGCGACCATGCCGTTGAAGCCAAAGCCGGACTGCTGGCGTGTTGGCGACAGCTTGGCGCCCTTGGTATATTTTGTGAAGTTGGTTGCAGCGGCAGCGAAGGGGGTCGTGATGAGTGCTGAAGAGGTTGATGGCAAAATGGACAGCGCTTCTTTGACAAGATGCAAGTTCGAAGTATGCACCGTCGCCGAAGCGGTGCATAGGTCCTTGCGAGCCACTGGCGAACCCTCTGGACCCATGAGATGCCGCAGAAGAGTGTCATATTCTTGCTCCAGATTAATGAAACGGTGAGAAGCACCTGGGCGCCCTGGTACGGGTGTGCCGCCCAGGGGGTCTAGAATGATCACCCGTTCAACCGAAGCGATTTTGGCCGGCTGCTTAATGTCGGAGTCAATCTTCTCAATGTCCTCCCACGCAAATTGCATGCCGGTCAGGTACTTTGTCAAAGTTAGCGCCAGTTGGTTTGCATCGGCCGGTCGAGGCTGGCATGTGTCGTCCAATCGAGAGAGCGAAGGTATGATAGGGATCATGCCATTTTTGAGGGCGCTCTTCAACCGCCCGAGCCTGTCATCAACCATCATCGGATCTCCCAGTATCGAAGGTGATGGATGCTTGGTCTGGTGTTGGCCCAGGATGACATCGTTCAAATGTCGCGACCCAGGTTTCGCGAAGGTGTCAATTGCCTCGCCAAGACGGAAAGCCTGATCCTCAAATGTCCATCTAGACTCTTCGATGCCACAATCGAGGATCACGACGCTCAGGAGCCCCAGAACCCGAAGTTGCGAAAATGTCTTGGCTAGGCCAAGGACGGTCTCATCATCGAGGAACTGCGGAGCGCGCAGTTTGACAATTGCGACATGTTGCCCTTTCGATGCCTCCTCAACTTTGGCCTCGTCGGCTTTGGTCGGAGCTGGTGCAGCCCCCTTCTTGGCTTTAGGCCCTTTGGAGGTGTATTTCTGTAAGTAGCCTCGGGCGTCCCGCTTGGTGGCTGATGACTCGAGCACAGAAACAAGAGTATCCTTTAAAGATAACAGTCAGCCTACATCTTTATCATACACTATGAAACTTACAAAATCCAAGGCCTTTTGCTTCGCCCTCGCCTCGCCGGCAGATGAAAGTGGCCTGGTTGCCGATGCCGGCACTGAGACAGCAGATGACGTCTGTAAAGCAACCGCTCGCGTCGGGTTCGCGAGGCCACTTCTCACTGTTGTGAGATACGCCGCAGATCGCAATTGACTGATTTGGGGCGTCATGGTGTTGTTTTTAGAGAATTGGCCGCAGCCGGATGCCCTCTTCCAGGTTCGAGTCCAAGTCATTATCGAGGCGGTGACACATTGTGCCCGTAACCGCGCAGCAGCAGGGCTCCAATGACCTCGGCAACCACCCAGGATCACAGAGTCCTTTAAAAGCTGCGGCCGCTAGAGATCATTGAGGTGCCATCCTGGGAAGGAGGAAATGAAGGCGCGCCCTACGGATGTTGTTTTCAATTCGAGTTTGAAGTGGGTTCGAATCGTGACTCAAAAAGTTGTTTGATAGTCGGGTGAAGCTGCCGATATGGGTCGATTCAGGCACGATAAGCTCCGATAAGAGCCCGGCGCGGGCTTGAACTCTCGGCGACTGGCACACCGACTCCCACTACATGTCCGAAGCTTGGACGTGATACATTTTGATGCTAATCTGCTTTGGAACCTGTTGGATCTATCACTGGCGCTGCATGTGCAAAGGCATAAAACAGTAGGAATCATGGCGCCACAGCGCTGTATTGCGCCCGTACCTACCGTGTAAGGTAAAAGTACCGTTGTTTGTTTAGGGTCCGTCTTTGCACTACATTGACGGGCATGGGGGGGCTGTCCATATTCCAACGGGAAGATCCATTACTGTAGCTCTGACCCCAGAAGCTGTAGCTTTGTTCGTTCTGCGTCTCGTCCCTACACTAGGATAGTGCTATCCAGACAGCCGCATCGGGCTCTGAAACGATGGCACCTACGGTAACCGGCATGAATATAAAAAGAAGCGCGAAACAGGGTAGCCCAAATAAAAGTAAATTTTAGCAGTGAGCCGATGATGAGCTTGTCGTTCAAAGGATGGGAACAGCCATCAGTGGCAGTAGGCAGCCAGCCGCTCGCTCCTTGCTGACTAAGTCCCGACGTCAGCTCCTTGACCCAGCGACCTCGAACAAGGTACACCAGATGCCATCCATCGCCGACAACCTCAAGCTCTCGACCCCCATCCTGCGCCCTCCTTGCGCCAAACAAAACCCATCTTTAGGACATACCGAAAAACACACACCATGGCTCAAGGGTAAAATGTCCTTCCCTCAGCCCCCGCTGAAACCCGACTAACATCCATCACCAGGTACGCCATCTGGATCGGCCTCGTCGTCATCGCCGTCCTGTGCGTCGCGTCCTGGTTCCTCTCTCCGAAGGGCGAGAACCAAGTGTATGTTTCCACCCTCCTCCTTCTACTCCCTCATATTTCCACGAGCCGCGGCGGAACGTAAGCTAACGAGCTGCAGCCTCTGGCGGTCGTCCCTCCTCCTCGCCATCATCAGCTGCTACCTCATGTGGGCCATCACCTTCCTCGCCCAACTACACCCCCTGATCGCGCCGCGACGGGGCGACCTCCGCGAAGAGTTCCTCGAATAGACGCCGGCCGCCGGGCGCGGAGCTGCTGCTGCTGGGGGGACAAGCGTGAAGCGACCCGACACGACGATGGGGAGGGGCGGGCTGAGAGCGGCTGTACGATTACTGCACTGCACTGCAACTTGAGAATATCGATTGGCGTTACGGGATAGCATTGGCTTTGCTGCTGTGGGAAGGGGTGTGAACCCTGTGCTTGGGACGTTAGCTCTGTGAGGGCTGTGGGTACGGGCAACCTTATGGGTTGGCCTGGGCTACGATGTGCGAATTCTAGGTTTCCGAGTGGCGCCTGTCTAGACCTAGCTGGAGAGCGTGCCGGCAATAGATCGTTCGGCACGTGGTATATGAACCTTCATAATAAGACAAACACCTGAGATCATGACACTTTCAACTTATATTTGTTCGACACCCGCTAGTCAAGATCGTGCATCATCCCACCGCCAACCTCCCAGCCCAGTCCCTAGCATACACCACCGCCGCCCACAGCGCCTCGCCGTCCTTCGCAACGCCGCTCTCCCCAATCCTGTCCACCTCCCCGAGCCCGGCCATCAGCAAGATCGCCCTGCCCACGCACCAGCGCGCGCTCGCCCCCACGATGGCAAGCAGGAAGGCGGTGTGGTACTTGCAGTCCAGCAGTATCCTCAGCGCCTCCACGTTGTTGGCCACGACGGCCCAGCCCAGGGACCGCGCCGCGGCGGGCACGTCGTACTCCCATATTACCATCAGGATCGGGAAGAGCTTCGTGGAGGAGGAGACGAGCAGCGCGGTGCTGACGGAGTTTGGCCGAGGGTAGTAGGGCGTCAGGCCGAGGAGGTACAGCGGGGACAGGCGGGACGAGGTCAGGAAGCGGATGGATGCGTGGAAGGCCATCGTTGATATCGCACAGAGGAACACTGCCCTGTTAGCTCGCGGGTCCTTACCTGGCCAGGTGGGAGAACTTACAGAAGAATACATACTGCAGCACAATCGGCTGCTCCTCCAACCGCCCGAGACGATTGCCCTCCATCCCCGCCTCGGATCCATGGGCTGCAGGCGCCGCCGCAGGCAACGTCTGCTTCTCGATCCTCGCCCACGTCAGGTACACGTCGAAGAGCAACAGGAGCACGCCGAGCCTCACAATCGCCGGGTCGAAGCGGTCATTCTCCCTCATGAGCGTGTTGTGCAGCAGGTGCCGGTAGACCTGCGGCTTGATCAAGACCAGGTCGATGAAGAGCACCACGAAGTCGTGCTCGACGTACTTGTCGCAGAAGCGCCCGCAGTTGCGGCAGACGGTGAGGCGGATGTTGTGGCCGGTGGACTTGTCGCCCGCGCCGGAGCGCCAGAGGGTGCTGACGGGGTGGCGGCATTCGATGCAGATTGGCATGTTGTCATGATGGGAGCATCGCGCTGCTGGTGTGGAAGGCGGTTGCAGTATGGGGTCGTGTCGCGGGTTAATCTGGGGATACGTTGATGTCAGTCGCGATAAGAGCTCCGATAAGGATCGAGTGTCGAGCAACAAGGGACTACTTCCTCTGTGGGACGTCACATCAAAAGAATCACGGTCGACGACAAAAGTCAAAGGGACAAATCTGATACTGATTTTTCTTCATTCTAATCTGAAACAATAAGACACCCGTCAACGCCGCGCATGCCAAAGAAGAAGATGTTCGAAGTTACACTACGCTGGCTTCAAACATTCTATATAGGCTCCCCTAGCCATGTTGAATAACGCCGTAATCCAAAGAATGCCACCAAGTCGATACAGAAGCCCCTTGCCAGTGCTGTACCAACTCAATTACGTGCAGATGCTCTGCCTCTAGTCATCCTTCCCGCCCTTCTGCGCGCCAGTTCTTCCCCTCACGGAGGTGCTGCTAGCCTGCCGTCCGCTCGAAGCCAGTGAGAGCTTCGGGAACGAGTTGTTGGTAATGTCCGCGAGGCGGCCGTCGTCGCTGCCTGTGTCGGTGAGTTCAATGAGATCGCCTGCGCCGTCGTTGCCGCCGGCCCTGCTTCGCCCTAGAGGTGTTCCCGGAACTTTGGAAAGGGCGCCTTGGAGCCAATTCTCGACGGCCGCTGCCGCCTTGTCCAAGCCTCCGGTTGATCCGCCCTGCAGTCGATTCAGGTTGCTTGCATCGCGTCCGTCTTCATACGAATTCTCAGCCAGGTTGGAGTCGTTCTGAAAACCAAAGCGTGCCGTCTCAGTACCCATGATGGACATAGAAGGCCCTTCGATGTTCAGGCCAGGAATGTGCTTCTGCGTCCATGTATTGAAGACGTCCCTATCCGGTCCCGGTGCCTTGACGCTTCTGCCCATTGATCCAACGCCGCCTGGCCGCTTCATCCATGCCGGTCGGTTGTCCATAGGATCGCTGCCCATACGACTTCGATTCGAAGTTGGTGTTCCCGAGAGCTGGGGGCGACTGCTTAGCGAACTGGGGCGGCGCGGTGATGGTCCCTCGGCAGATCCAGGGTTCGGCAGATCGAAGCTCTGGCGTGGTGTCGACAGAGAGGATATAGTGCGAATACTCTTCCTTCTCCTGGGAGGGAAGTACCCCATCGCACCTCTTGCTACCCTACCAATCTCCACTGGCTCCTCGATGGAGTCAATCTTGACCCATCGGACATGTGTCCAGGGCTTCTCGTCTTCTTCCGCTTGTTCCTCGGCGGAGCCATTCACTGAACTGAAGTAGTCGTCGTGCGGAGCCTTCCCCTTGCCTTTCGAAGCGTCGTCCTTTGCGTTCGGAGTGGGCGCCAGAAGGTCGACGTTGTGGTCGTTGTGCCATGATGGGGCTTCGCAGGGTCTGCTTCTGGCCTCGCAAGCAGCTACAGGAATGGTCACCCACTTCCTCGTCTGAATGCTGTCCCTCGACCACAGCCCATTCGCCTTGCGGAAGACATCCTCTCGACACTTGTAGCGCAGTATAATCCCAACAAAGGTGTCGTTCGGCTGTACGTGGTGCACGTAGACCAAGTAGTCGTCATCTCTCCTCTCAGCAACCACCTCGTCCGAGTTCCTCCGCTTGTGTTTTCCCGAGACATCCAGTCCTCCATTCACGCCATCGTGACTCTCGAGGACACTTGCGGTCCTAGCGGCTTTGAAGGCAGCTTGCCTCTGCTCCAGCGAACCCGCTCCCACATCATTCAGTCCGGGCTTCGAAGACGGTGGCGCAGGCCCCCACGAGGCATTCGCTTTCCTTCCGTTGCCGGTGCTCAGCCGCCGTCCTCGCGGCCCTGTCTTGAGGGTTTGTTTCCCACCAGGAGTGGGCGTGCCGGAGAAGAGACTGGAGGTCAACCCTTGGACAGAGGACCAGCTCTGCGTCCAGGAGTCACTCAAGAACTGCCCGATGTCCCCAGTTGCAGCATTGCTCCGGCTGGGACTCACGCCAGCGCTTCTGCTCGTCCCTCCGAGAGATGGTAACGGGCTTCCCGTTCGGCTGCTGCTGGCACTGAAGGCAGAGAGCAGGCCGCCACCAAAGATGCTATCCGTCTCCTGGGAGTCCGCTGCAGCTGCCAGTCGGCGGTTTCGGGGACGTGCAGAAGCCGAAGGTGATTCGGTGGCGCGTGAGGTTGAGGAGATGTGGGATGACGACCGGGCGAGGGGGCTGTTCCTGCTGCTCGCGCGGTCGGTCATTGTGACCGCGTTGGCGGGATGGGCGATCTAGTAGCCGGTCGAAGAGGAGTAATCATGAAGTATCGGGTAGACTATTGGTGTTTATGCGGTTCGCGCCGCGTGGTCTTGACCCGTGAAGGTTCGGGGGGGTACAAGGGGGTATCAGCTCGACGCCTCGCATCCGCCGTTCGATTCGATCGCATTCGATATCGCGTGCAGAGAGCGATGCCAATCAAGAACAGCGCAATTCGAGAGCCAGAGCTCGAAAGTCCATTGCGCGGCTGCTCCAAGTCTTGAAAGTGGTTGTATCGTCGTCGAGATAAGATGATGAATGCGGTGGTTTGCTTGGCGGCGTGGGAGGTCGGCTCAGTTGCAGGTGGTGGCAGGTGGCAGGTGGCAGGTGCGGTGCAATTGCTGGCCTCAAGCTTAATGCCGTAATAATGCACTGGCATGGGCGCTGCTGCTGCACTGCACTGCGGGTGGCCGCGTGGAGCCGCACCCTCAGGAGGCGATGGGTCCGAGGCCCCCTTTGATTAATCCTCATACTGACTCTACGCCATTCGCATTGTGTTTGCTCTAGAAACAATTGACCGTCATGTTGACGGTGACAATATCGGTCTGTTGGTGAAGAGCCAGGCAATTGGGAATTGTCTCTACAACACGTTACTCTCAGGCAATGACTCGGCTGAGACGGTTCAATTTGACCTCAAGACGTCTACCCCCTGGCAATACTGACACCCTAGCATCGACCATTTATGTTTGATGATCAGCATTATGGCACAAGTTCATCACGTGGCCTGGGGAAGATATTCCTTGATTCCCCTGAATTTCCCAATCTACGCACTATCCAGGGCTTGCATGCGTTCGTTATTGCGAAGCGAATCCAGGTCCATTGACCACGACATGTAATGCCATACGAGCCGTGATGCTGTTGTACGCCAATTCCTAATTTCGACCCAGCGTGTGACGTGAATCACCGCCAACTCAGTACCTATGTGATGCATGCCAATTACAAGCCTAGGTGCCCATTATATACTTCGCCAAGCAACTGCATCGGAAGACCTACGTCAAACAGTCGCTCAGCTCAGAGGCGCATCGAGATTCAGATTGCTGGTGTCGCCGTTGATGCCGAAGAATTGGAACCTGGCGGACGTGTTAGCACCTCCTCCTCATTTAGCAGGGGGGCAAAGCTTACCAGTCTTCAACGTTGAGTGTTGTTGGAGCGGGCTGCCCCTGAGCTGAGCCAGTGCTCCAACTGTCCGGACTTTGACCATCCTGCAACATGCCGTCAAAGTTGGGCTGCCACATGTGAGACTGACCACCGCCAAAGGCAAACTGCCCCGGGTTCATTATGTTGTTGTTCGAATGGCTCCTCTGCTGCTGGAATTGACTTTGCGGCGAATGTTGCTGATGCTGTTGTTGATGATGCTGTGGTTGTTGCTGAGGCATGGCTGACCCCATCGTCGGTGTAGGCATCTGAGCCATCAGGTTGTGCTCCAGCCCTTGGTGAGTCTGTGTCGGCGACAGGTTGGGGAACGCTGGCATGGCTGAGCTGTCAGGGAAGAGCTGTTCGGGCTGGAAGTTTTCGAGCAATGACTGCGATATGTTTGGCGAGTTCCTCGTTACCAGGTATAGATCAGGTGGCGTCGCGGGCACGGAGAAGGATGGGTTGAATGGCGTCGCCGGTCGTGTTTGTGGTCGAGAGCTGGTTCCGCCCATGAAGGTATCTACTGGCGCTTGCTGGTTAGGAGAATGCATCATGGAGGGCTGGCCGGCGTTCATGGTCTCACCCTTGGCGCTTGGTGTCTGCGGCCGCGACCGCTCGTACGACTCTTGCGGCGTTGGGGCGTTAGGCGTGAAGTCGATGGCCATGTCGTCGTACTTTCGCTTGCCTGCTTCCCTCCCGTCCCCGAAACTTTGCATCTTGCGATGTCGTTTTCCGCCTGCTTTTTGTAGTCGCTCCTCCATGCCCTTGTTGCCGATAATGGCCTCAAAGAGCGTGTAGACCATCTTCGCTACCAGCCAGACCTTTGAGACTTCCTTCATCGCTTGTAAGCAGCTGCGCAGGCGGTCTTGCGTGACTTGCTGGATCGAGGGTACCGGCGACCTCATCTGGTACACGTGCATGATCAAGGCAGAGAATAGACTGTACACGATAAACGCCGGACAATACCGTAGCTCCTTATGTGCCGACAGGTTCTCGATAATCGAGGTGATCATGGCTGCGGCCTGGAAAGCGATGTTCCTTGATGGGTAGGGCGATTCGTCCGGTATCGATCTTGAGCCGCCAGGAGGCATGTGTGCTCTGTGTAGAAGACATAGTGTTGTGTAGTAGTTCGAGTGTAGCAGAGCTGACCAGAAGTGATGGCGTGGTACCTCCCAGTAAACGATTTTCGGGCAGTTCTGCAGCCAGTCGGCCAGAGCCATGTCGCTGTGAGTGAGATCAATGGCATTCCTCTGCCGACCTTTGGAAGCAACTGAATATTGTTGCGAAAGGACGAGGCCCATGATCTCACACAGCTTGACATATTGCAGGAAGAACTGGACGTGCACGGGATCGGGAGGGAACTCGCCGCCGTCCTCGGAATCGTCCTCGATGAAATCATCCTCAGTAACCATTTCGACATCAGAGTCATCCAGGTTGATGTGGACTGGTCGGCCGAGCGCCACGGCCACTGAGCGATCGCGGGTGAACAGAGTCCACCATATCCTTTTCCACAGTCGCTTGTCGGCTTTGCTCAGCTGCGACTGCTCAACAGTTCTGTGCATTCCGGATCCCTGAGCCACAATAGTAGCCACGCGACTCCAGTAGAAGACATTCTTAGTTACGTCTTCGGGGCCCTCCCAGTACCAACCCATCAGCAACAAGGCCTGGACGATGGTGACCCGGTCATCTTCATAGTTGGCGTCGTAGAGAGCCTTAGCTCGCTTGTAGAATGTCAGAGCTGCCGGGTTCGTCGACCCGTTGGCATCCATCAACTGGGAGTTGTTGCAGACTCTGGAGCCAGCAAGAAGCACGGCTTGAAGCAGGAGTAGTGAGGGAGGGTTCTTCGGGTCTCGGTATTGGGTCATGAAACGTGTGCGGTTGATGACTGGAACGATAGGATGGACCCATTTGAAGTACGCCTCGATAAGCTCGTCGCAAAGGGCTCGCGGCGGCAGCAGAAAAGCGCCCCTTTGATGAAGGATCTCGATCTCCACGTTGTCCAGCTCCGTCAACCTAGCTCTCGACCCTCTTACGTTCTCCGGCAAGGGGTAATGCACGACGTCCGCCGAGCCTTGCCTGTCGTGCACGAGCAGCGTCAAGTTCGAGGACTCGCCGAGGAAAGCTACACGACCGGCTTCGGTGATGGGGGCGCGGGTGAACTTGGGCTTCATCACCAAGTCCAGGTAGGTGTTGCTGTCGACCTCATCCTTCTTTGCCTGGGCATCGGTCTGGGCGGTGAGGGGCGTGCCTTGAGTCGAATGTGACCCGACTGGCCCTCGTGGGACGAAGCCGGCTGAGCTTGCTGAGCTCGCATATTGTGGTCGCTCGTCTTGTTCGCCTCGGTCACTGTTGGGCGACTCGGTCAGTTTCGATGGACGCAAGACCATGTCCAAGGTCCCTACCTGTCTGAGTCCTTGCCGGTTTGCCCTTGTGCATTGCTCTGCTTTTTCCTCTTTGGACTCGGGATGCGACATTCGATCTGGAAGGCGACGCAATTCGTGCACGGAACACCTAAACTGGCGGCATCACACCGAACCTTCAGACGACGCGCATTAGTATTCCTGATGGTACGAGCTCCTCCGAAAAGAAGTAGGCCTTACCTTTCGTGCGTGGCATGTCTGTTTGTCGAAGACATCGTGGTTAGCACTCGACCTTGGCGACGATGACGGGGTGCGAGGGGCATTTGGCGGGCGCGACCGAGATGCCTCGGCTCACCATCGCGAAGAATGGAGCTCTGCTCTAATGGGGCTGCGATCCAGGCACGCGACAGCTGCGCGCGATGGCACCGCACACCTCAAAGATAAAAGGGGTAATTGATAACGTACCTCGCAGGCCCTTGAGGCTCTTTGCCTGCAATCCGGGGTTAGCCTTGGTTCACGACGACCTGACGGGCACACAAACCTTCGAAAGCTCACAGATCCGGCCGACGTCGAGGTGGCATTATTGGGAGCGGGGGGGTTCTGGTTCCCAGAGGAGCCGCTGTCGTGCTGGCTGTTGCTCTGGTCGTCTTGTTGCTGCTGCTGCTGGAACTGCTGTCCCGACGACATGTCAACGTCCATGCTGCTGGAGTAGCGCAGTGGGTGAAGAAGGTGAAGCGAAGCAAAGTGAAGTGAAGTGAAGAGTGTTGTTGTGCTCGAGGCTCAGCGCAGGCAGAGGGCGAGTTTCAGCAGTGGTGGCCTGGCTGGTCAGTGGGAGGACATGAGGTGAGGTGGACGGTGCGGTGCGGTGCGGTGCGTGACGTTCGCTCCTTCAAAGTTCCTGGGCTCCGTGCAAGGCTGTGTCGACTCTTTATCGTTAGCATCCACCTTGTACATAAGGTCATCCGTCAGTGCCAGTGTCTACAGTCAAGCCACAGCTGCATCGCACACGTCTGCAGGAATGCATCTGAAGCAGCGAGGGCGCCCAAGGTCTGTGACCGTCATTTCCACTGCCTCTGCCTGTACCGACCACACGGCCCTGTAAGAGAGCCTGCTAACGGTCCGGGTCCCCACCACCGTTAGCACCACTGGCACCGCATTGGCACTGACAATGGCGCTGGCGCTGGCGCTGCCCGCTGAGGTGACAGTTCCGGCTCCCCGAGGAACCCGCAACCCGCAACCCGCCATGCTCCCCTCCCACGCTGGCCTTCACTCTGCCCGTTTGAGCATCCAGCTCGGCACCGGCCAGCCATCAATCAATCAATCACCTTGACCAGGAACGACGTTTGCTGAGAGATGCTGCTGTTACGGGTCTTTGCGCAGCCACCTCTGCCGTTTCTGTGTGTGGTTTCAGTGACAAACTGAGCTGCGACGGCGCATGAGACGGCACACCCACGTTCGACCGCTTTCCGTTCTATACCAACTCGAGATCTCTGCTCCGAAATGATCGACATATTTCCAATCTGACGTTCCGCAGTGGCCCCCGGACACCTCCAAAGCTCCGTGTGTCTCCGTCCGTGTGGTCGCTGCGGCGCTTGCCGTCTGGTGCATGCAGCCGACGTCCCATTCACTCCGTCTCCTCCGTCTCGGCCTGCCTACCCTATGGTGCGAACTCTGATTTCAGGGGCGACGCTTCGGTCAACTGATCACGATGAGCGAGGCTGTGATCTTTGTTCAGGTCTTCAGTGCATTGATCGGAATCGTGAGCGGGCAGCCCTTCAAACTCATCACTTCACGGGGCTCTCGGTAGCTCGACCCACCCCTCATTTTCACATGCTTTCCAACCCGAACCCGTACACGTAGACCGCAAGCTCTTCCACCACCACCACTTGCCAACGTCAGATCCTTCTCGGAGGCTCACCCAGGCTCAAGACCTCCCCGCAGTCCTGCGCGGTCCAGGACTCTTGGCGTTGTCGCTAAGCCCTTGGCCCCGCGGCGTGTCGACTCTGGAGTTGCCTCCCGTTCCACTAATGCTCACTCCCCGCACCCAGCCCTCACAATAAAGTTGACGCAGGGGGGGTTGGCAGGTCGTATCCCCTGACGGGCGTCGAGCCTAAGGAATCCAGACTTTGCTCGCAGACGGGGAATATCAGCAGTCCCTCGCAAGCCGCATACCCACTCGTCACGCCCAGCCTCGCAGGGGATGTTGCATGCTTGCCAAAGGCCTAGACAGGATCACGAAGATTACGGATGGAGTAGGAACGCTTCCCCATGGGGCTGAGCATGGGGTAGCAGAAGGCCTGCAGCGCATGGGACGATCCCGACGCCTCGAATTCTCGTCGAATCACCATCTGAGATCCTCCCGAACCAGACGGGTCTTACCGGGGAGAGCACCCCCATGACGATGAAGACTGTGACCGAGTGTGGGAGTCATACCCTTCCAGGCTGGAGCCGGGACGTGTGATCTAATTCGACATTGCAGGCCTCCTGTAACTTCACGTGGCCTTAACAAATGCCAAGTACGGAGTATTAACCCTGAAAAAGACCGTGTTTCAGCAAAGAATTGACAGGGTGTGGCGTTTGGGATGATAGTCGCGAGCCGTGATTAGTTTGCGGCGTTGCTCTGAGATCAGCGCGAAAATCTTCACCAAATACTGACCATGGCCGCGACTGAATTATATCCTTGTTCAGCCTACGCAGTGCAATGAATAGTAAACGATTTTAATGTTCTTTCGACTTCGTATTCGCGTATTAAAGCCTTGTATCTCTGTGTACTCTATGGGACCTTGTAGCCGCAGCATACACCAGCTCACGAGGTCGTTTTGCCTATGATTTCTTGTTTTTCGTCTTGCCGTTCGCTTGCTTCGGCGCTGCTTCCTTCGCACTGTCGTTTGCGACTCGTTCCTTCTTCTCGGTTTCATTCATCTCAATGCCTGAGATGAATAACGTGCTGACACCCTCAAGCCCCGCTACGAAGACGCACAACATGCTCGCTATGGCGAAATGCGTGATGGTTGATCCAATCTCTAACCAGCTCCCCTCGTCCTTTACAACCCAGAAGAAATACAGGGTCAGAATATCACAAACTCCCATGCTCAGCATGGATAGAGCGGACGGTGCCACGCCAAGACGCATGTTCAGAACGCCCAAGCTCGCGGACAGTAGGCCGAAGGGAATCATGATCTTGAGGACGAGGAGTGCGCCTTGGGAGAAGGGATCGAAGATAGGGATGAGACGGTTGACGGACTCAAGGCTGAAGGAGGAGATGGAAGCGATGTTGCCGGTGCTGAAGAAGGCAGCTTGAAGGAGAACCATGAAGAAAAGGACAATACGCGCGTCGGACAAGGTGAGTGGTCGGTCTCCGGCTGGGGCTTGTTCTTTCATGCGGCCGTTTTCGATTGCTTTGGGTGTCGTAAATCCCTGGATGTTGTACTCGAGCTTCACCCAGGCAAGAAGGGTGAGGCTAAAAGTCACGTAAAAGAGACCTTCATAGGAGATGGTAAGGATAACAAAGGTCGGGGCGCAGGTCAGGAAGATAACCATCAAACGATGCATGTAATGCGTCGTGGGATCCAGCTTGTATCCGATTGGCGTCAGGAAGGAGATGATCATGACAAGCCAACCGACCACCTGATTTCCGAGCGGAAGGCCTTGCTTTGCTTGGAGCGACAAGGCACTCGAGCGCGTGACAATGATGGCAAGTAGGGTAAGTCCCACCTGAACGCCCACGACAACTCTGCCGATGGCTCGGCCAGGTCGTGTATCCGTTTTTCGGTTGGCCCATGAGAAGTCGGCGAAGAAGAAGTCTTCCATTGCCAGGTACAACAGGCCAATGATGACCATGACAGCACCGCCCCCGACGCTGCGAACAGTCAGTAAACTCCTTGTAGGGCATAGTATAGATGCTTACATCAGTGGCACATCCTCGACTTTGTTAGCGGGCAAAAGCGTGAAGGAGCCCATGCAACAGCAGCAAAGAGCCCACCCGGCGCTGAGATACGGGTGCGCCCTCAGGAACGACAAGCCATAGGCCGCTGGCCAGAAGGCTGCGAGTACAAAGAGCCCGGTTAGGATCTCACGGTGGATATAACCGAGTGCCAACGACTCAATCACCGCAACGTATAAGATGCTGTGGAAGACAAAGGTCAAGATAGCTCCAGGAGTCTTGATCTTTGCAAAGAGGGTTCTACCACCCTTTGCTAGGCTAACCCTGCGAGCGTATACCTCTTCCCAGAAAACTACGGGGAAGATGGTATAGAGGTAGTACATCGGAGGCGAGCTCGATACAATGAAGGAGGAGAACAGCGCCACCAGGATCGAAGAGGAGACGGCGATGCCCAAGGTATCCCGCTGAGGCTTGACATCTTCCTGGACAACAAACATGTCAATGACTGTCGTGACAGAGTAGGCCATCCAGCCCAAATATCCAATCGTGATGACCGCGCGCAGGAACAGCCAGTCGTACGTCTGGTAGTAGCGCAGACCCTCGAGCGTGAGCGTGATGAGCGCGTCAGTCTCCTCAACTGCCTCTTCGAGTTTGCCTTCGTCGATCAAGCGACGGATGCTGCCCAGACGCTCCTCAGCTGTCTGACCCTCCCCACTCAAAGGTCCGTACGGGACGAATCGAAGTTGTGTGGACTGCTTCATCTCCTCCTTGACACGGTACATCTCCAGTATGCTTTTCGCGTTTACAAGTGATGCTTCAGCTTTCTCCTTGCTGCCCGCGGAAAGGTAGGACAGAGGAAGCTCTCCAACGGAATTGGCTGGGTACTCCGTGCCAATCAAGTACGCCATGAGAGCAGCAATGTCAGCCTGGGCTACATCATGCCTGCGTACGTGGTCGAGGCCCCAATCCGAGGAGAACTCATCGTGTCCAGGTGCAGGCGACTTGGGAGAAATCTCGGGCTTCGCGATGCCAGAACCCCATGCGATGAGCGGCGTCCGAGTATTGTCAGGGTGGCCGTCACCGTGACTTCCCCAATCGCTCATGCCGTGGTCGGCCGTGAAGACAAATGCCGTTCTTCCGTCGCCATAGAACTTTTCAATGAGCTCTGTGACCTCCTTGACCCCTTGGTCGACGACCTGGATGTTGTGTAGGTACTCAGCAGAATACGGGCGGTACGAGTGGCCGCTAGTGTCAATCCCAAGCAGGTGCAAGAAGAACACAACCTTGTCCTGACGCACAGCAGCATCAAGCGCTGGGTTTGTCGCGGCCTCAGTGAAGAAGTCCTTCACATGATCAAACACCCAGTAATCAAGATCCAGCGCATCCTTTGAGAAATCCTCCATCTCATGCCCATACATGTACGAGTCGACTCGCCCAGGCACTGCGCCTGTCTCAAACATGGGCAGGATGTCGGGGCTCCCCCAGCTGTAGGTGTGTCGGCTTCTGTTGAAGACACTATCGAAGTTGACGGGGTTGAGCTTCCAGCCTGTCGCGACAGCAGATACATCTTCGTATAGACCAGCGATCAGGGCGACATGTCCCGGGCGAGACTCGGTTGGTACTCTCGTGTGGGACACACCAAACGTGGCTTCGTTGAGGACCTGGTTGCGCAGGAAGGGAGTCAAGGGTCGAGGTTCAAGGTCGGCGTCGGTTTTGGGATAGGGATCGGGGAAGGATTGGAAAGCCTTGTCAGCTCGAAGACCATCGCCTAGAATATGTTAGCGCTCTGTATGGTGGTCAGTCTAAATGCGACGTACCGACGAAGAGGACTAGCCTGTCCGCAGGCGCCTTCTGTTCAGGAGCCCTCTCAACACCATACAGGCGCATCCCAGAAACGATGGGACTAACAAAGTAGATGTCGAAGATGGAGGCGATGTAGACCAGATGGAATATCATGGCCGTGGCCAAGAAGCCGAAACGAGTGAAAGCCGTCATCTTGACAGCGAAGCGACTGCAGTTCTATGGCGTGGAGCGAAGCAGTGGAAGAAGAAACAGTATTCAATAAGTGGGTTGTGAATCCATAGCTCAGCAACGGAGGGCGACCGCGAGTTGCAAAGAGGCCAGCTGTCTGTCTTATGGGCGTCGTGACTCGATGTCGCAAAGTGGGATGTTGTAGCCAAGGATGGTGATTCAGTCCATTGGCACTTATTAAGGGGAGCTCCGACGTCAAAGGGGAGCTTCAAGTTCGAGGCGCAATGGCAGTGCCAGGGTTAAGGTGGATAAAAATTAAGGACGCGACGCGTGGCCAATCGGAAGCGCGTCGACTGGGTGAACGTGGCGTCATCCCTGACCCCTTTTCTGGGACTGTGGCTCATTATGGCCTCGACTCGGAGGGCTTTGTTCAACCTTGATGATCACCCAGTGGACGGCAGCAGCCGAAGTCATCATGTCACACCTTGATGGTTTCTACCAACGTCGTGCTATCCAACCGTCCAACCGTGATAATACCAATTTGCCCGGGTAACGCCAGCGCCTATGTTCAAGGGTATCTAACAATTTCATCGCTGAACCGCGACCTCACACTCTCCCACCGTCTTCCAATCATTCCGTGAGCGACTTGATCATGCGCCTGTAGAAATTGGAAGCTTGTGGCCGTGCAAAGGAGATATCCTCGACGAGGAAATCTGGCAGCAAGTCAATCAGGTCTCTGTCGCGGTCCTCGTCGAGTTGAGGGCGGTAGCTGAACTGCACGTCTTCGTAGTTGTCCCCGCTACCTGTGTCGATGCCCAATTTGAAGTGAAGTGCTAGCAAGAAATTAGCATGCGGCTTTGCTTTTCGAAACGTAGGTTTCATACTGCCGTTGCGCCCAGTCTGGATGCAGTCAAAGACATCCTCATCGTCCTCCTGCTTCATGCCCCGAATTATCAGCCCCGTGAGGTCTCCGTAGAGATCCTCCTTGGCTTGCGCTGCCTGCATGACCTCGGCTGATGGTCCGTTGCGACTACCCGCTGCATTCTTCTTCAAAGCGCTTCCAGGCACCTGGCTGTTGACTTCGGCGTTTCTTGCAGCCGCTAGTTTATTCGTCAAAGTCTTGATCTCGGCCCGGGCAGTCGACAAGCTCCCGTCCAAATCGTTGACCTTAGCTTGTAGAGTCTCGTTTTTGTTCTCGCTTGCTTCGAGGCGCTTCGATACAGAGTTCTTGGCTGCGATTTCAGCCTTAAGCTCGGCAATCAGTTTATTGGCGGCTGCCCTGTGTTAGTATGATCGGACGATTTGCAATGTTGGAGGCATTCACCTGTGGTATTCTCCTCTGATTGCTTTTTAAGACGCTCGTAGTTGCGCTCAGCTTCCTTCACTCCAACATCTCGCAGCTCTTTGTGCCGAGCTTCTAGGCTCTCATAACGTTTCGTGAGGTCTCCCAGTTTCCTGCGTACCGATAGATCGTCTCCATCAATGTCGGGCATAGTCTCGTCTGCCAGCTCGGGGGTTGGCGTCGCCTCCTTCTCGTCTTCGGTCTGCGCTGGTTCACCCTCCCCATCCTGTGTCCCGTCTATCTCCATGCTCTCAGGGGAAGGCATCTCGGGTATGTCATCCGCAGGGGCGGGTTCAGGCTTGGCTTTGGGCGGTCGTCCGCGACCAGACTTGGACGCAGGTCCTCCTCTCGTAGAAGCGGCGGCTTTAGGTCTGCCGCGTTTCGGTGGCGCAGACGCTTGCTCTTCATCCTCCGCAGCGCCTTCTTCCTCCGGATCTGTCTTTGCCTGCTTCTTGGGCCCCTGAGTCCTGTTGTTGTTGCGCTCCTGCAGCGCCTGCCTCGCGGCTCCGCCACCGGCCCGTCCACCCCTTTGCGCAGGTTTCGTGATGCGATTCGCGCCGGCATTGGCTGCCGGACGACTTCGCGGTTTGCCAGCCATTGTCCGAGAGGGCTGAGTTGGAAGCTCGTCGAAACTATCGAAGTCGGGCTCGGAGTCGGATCCTAACAGACTGGCGAAGCCGCCTGGCATTTTCGCGCGAGGCATCGAGTAGTCCGAAGATAATGGCAACGTGTGAATCAAAAGCTGGTGCGAACGTCTGAGACACAGTTGTTGCTACTGTGTGAATCTTCCAATTGCAGCGACAAGCTGGACGGTGATTTTAAGAGAGGTATGCGGTGACGCGAGCAATGGCGGGGAGGACTGGACGCGTTGCGACGATTGATTTGAGCAAGGTGCCGTTTTGGGCTGAAAGTAAACATCGCGGTTATGCGCTGGGAATAAAACTATGCACACACTTGTGCAGTGGTGGGACCGCGTGCACAAAATCGGTGTTCCGGCAGAAGCAGCGCCGACTCGAACAGTGACCGAGGCCCCTAACAAAAAGTGCCTGAGGCAAGCTCGTGCTACGAGTCGAGTCGATGCCCAACAAGCGGCATCTCTCGACCATCATCCTCAAATCTGCTGCACCATCTCCCATCACGCTCTCTTTTCACATTTTCCGCGCTTGCAGTATAATTTGTTCTGCACCCAAGAGTGCAAATTGAGTTCGGGGTTGCCGGACACCGCTCTATCGCAAGCGACCGCTCCTCTTTGCCACCGGCCACTCGACACGTCGCACGCGTTGCGAACTTTCAGACGATACACTCCCAAAGCATCATCAGGTCACAGTCATCACCGAATCTTGTTGGCGTGAATACCGGCACACTGGGCGACTGATGAGCGATCAACTGCCGTCCTGGCTGACGTCAGCGCTCAAGATGGGCGAAAGAAGGAGACTCGGGGACGTCGCCCTGGATGTGATGCTCTTTGCGGGCATGGTAAGACCTCGGAGCTCTCATGTTCTCGCGCTATCGCTAACGTGCCCTGTTACAGATGTCGGCGGGTCTCTACCTAGCCAAGACCTTCATCAGCCCGCTCGTTAGCAACTTGATAGACCCGGAGAAGGAGAAGCAAGAACACGCCCGAAATCAAGCAAAGGCACATCTCGAACGACTTAACCGGCGACGACAAGGACAACTGGAAGATCACGATGATACAAGTGGGAGTTCGAGACGAGGGCCGAGGGTCGAGGACCTCGCGCTCAACGAGTACGAGAACCTGATCGCATTGGAGATGGTTGCGCCAGAGGATATACCAGTTGGGTTTGACGACATAGGTGGCCTGGAGAACATCATTGAGGAGGTCAAGGAGGCCGTCATCTACCCTCTTACGATGCCTCACATCTACTCCCGCGGTAGCTCGTTGCTGTCTGCTCCCTCCGGCGTGCTGCTGTTCGGTCCCCCAGGATGTGGAAAGACCATGCTTGCCAAAGCTGTGGCGCATGAGAGCGGCGCTTCCTTCATTAACCTGCACATCTCGACGATGACGGAGAAGTGGTACGGAGACTCCAACAAGATTGTCCGCGCGGTCTTCTCGCTCGCTCGCAAGATGCAACCGGCCATCATCTTCATCGACGAGATTGATGCCGTGCTGGGAACACGGAGGAGCGGAGAGCACGAGGCCAGCGGCATGGTCAAGGCTGAGTACGTTCCGTGCACAACCGCTTCAGGAGCGCACAACTGACAGTTGATAGATTCATGACGCTGTGGGACGGTCTAACGTCGTCTGATGCATCTGGCAAGCCCGCGCAAATTGTAGTTCTTGGAGCTACGAACCGTATCCACGACATCGATGAGGCGATTCTGCGGAGAATGCCCAAGAAGTTCCCCGTCTCGCTACCTAGGCGGGAGCAGCGACGGAGGATCCTGGAGATCGTGCTTGAAGGCACCAAGACGGATCCTGACGAGTTCGATATCGACTATGTGGCCAAACTCACTGCGGGTATGTCTGGAAGTGACATCAAGGAGGCATGCCGCGACGCTGCAATGGCTCCTGTGCGTGAGTACATGAAGGCGCACCGCGCACAGGGACGGCAAATGGGGCCGGTGGACCCGAGCCAATTCCGTGGTATCAGGAGCGACGACTTCTTTGGACGACCGGGAGCGGCGACACAGAGCAAGCGCACCAAGGTCAAGGACGCACACCGAAGGTCGTCGAGTGGCGGGTATGAAGATGTGGAGGAACTAGAGCCAGAGTCACAGGATTAGACGAATGATGACTGTAATGCTATCTTGTTGGGAGCCACAGGCCACTAAGACTCTTGCATCGGGAAGTGAGACGATTCACCGAGCACTCAAAGTCACGACTGTATTAATTGCAACCCGTCGGTGAGACGGACCCCTGAACTCGGAGTCGGACCCGGACGGTCGGGCCAGTGCGGGGATCGACTGTGGTTACTGTATCGCAAGCACGTCATTCCAACAGCCGCTCACGCCGCACCCCCTCGTCTCCGCAATCGGCGCCCACGTTTTGGTGGCAGATTTGGCTCCCGACGGGCAGCATGACTCTTTGGAGCCGTTAGCCCACAGTGCCAATGGGAGTCAGATGGCGGCGATTTGCAATTGAGCATTGTTGGAGCTAGTTCGCTCATCGTTGAATTTCCCCTCTCCCATTCATCCTCACCTCAACTTCTTCCACCGCTTCTCAACTGCCCCCCGACTCGAACATCGTCCAGGCAGACAGTTGATCGCGCAACGACTATCCCCTCCAACTCCGACGCCGACATTGTCCTCCCTCCTACAATGGCCGCCCCTACCCCCAATGGCGGCCCTAACAACGGCGCATCCAAGCCTTCCAACCCTCTGAAGCGCGTCGACCTCGACGGCCACGACCTACCCCCCTCCCCGGCACCGTCGAGCCCACGGAACGGACGTCGACGATACGCCCTCGCGACCGAATTGGTCTTCACGGAAGGCAAGGACCAGTACGGCGCCTCCAGCACTCCCATCTACCAATCCGCAACCTTCAAGCAGACAACCGCCCACGGAGGCCAGGCCGAGTATGACTACACACGCTCCGGAAACCCGACGCGCACGCACTTGGAGCGTCACCTGGCCAAGATCATGAACGCCAACAGGGCGTTGGCCGTGAGCTCAGGCATGGGCGCGTTGGACGTCATCACGAGGCTGTTGAGACCTGGGGATGAAGTCATCACTGGAGATGACCTGTACGGCGGGACGCATAGGCTTTTGACCTTCATGGCTACGAACCAGGGAATTGTGGTCCACCATGTTGACACCACCAACGCCGACGCGGTCAAGGCCAAGATTAGCGACAAGACAGCCATGGTGCTGCTTGAGACCCCTACGAACCCTCTTATCAAGATTGTCGACATTCCTTCAATTGCCGCCGCAGCGCATGAGGCGAACTCGAAGGCCTTGGTCGTGGTAGACAACACGATGCTTTCGCCCATGTTGTTCAACCCGCTCGATGTTGGTTCGGATATCGTCTACGAGTCGGGCACCAAGTACCTATCCGGCCACCACGACATCATGGCCGGCGTGATCGCTTGCAACGACACAGCTGTCGGCGACCGACTGTTCTTCACAATCAACTCCACCGGCTGCGGCCTGTCCCCCAACGATTCGTTCCTCCTCATGCGCGGAGTCAAGACCCTCGCTATCCGCATGGAAAAGCAGCAGGCCAACGCGCAAGCCATCGCCGAGTTTTTGGAGTCGAAGGGATTCCGGGTGCGGTTCCCAGGTCTGAAGTCGCACCCCCAGTACGATCTGCACTGGTCCATGGCCCGCGGAGCTGGCGCCGTGCTGTCCTTCGAGACCGGCGACCCCAAGGTCTCAGCTCGCATCGTGGAGGCTGCTAGGCTGTGGTCGATCAGCGTCAGCTTTGGCTGCGTGAACAGCCTCATCAGCATGCCTTGCCAGATGAGCCACGCAAGCATCGACGCTAAGACGAGGGCGGAGAGGCAGATGCCCGAGGATATCATCCGTTTGTGCGTTGGAATTGAGGATGCGGATGATTTGATTGAGGATCTATCTCGTGCTGTAAGTTTCTGATCCGATTCTTCCTTTGATCCCTACTGACAGACTGGACAGCTCGTACAAGCGGGCGCCGTAACCGTCACACTCGACGGTTTCCACGCCTCAGGTGCCGCTGAGGAACTCGGCCGGACGCCGATGAGCGTTTAGGTCCGCCTCGGCAGCAGTTGGCACGTATCACCGAGGACGCTTTCCCTTCGCAAGCGATTTGATTTTTTGATTGCGACAGACATCATGCGACGATATTTGGGCCGGAGTTATGGTATTGACATCTCAGAGAGGGAAAAAGATAGGTCAGAAAAAGGAAATCGTTCTATTTCGAAGACTCGTCCACCCATATGAAGCTAGTATACAGGATCAATCGATCAACATTACCCGTCTACCGGCACTTTTCAAGGCCAGACAACGTCCCCGGTACCGTCCGAGAACCCCTGGCTCGGGTCGGGGTTCTAATCTTCTCGTCAGGACCGGCCCTTCACAGCGGGGGGGAACCGTGCTCGGGAGGACACATACCGATCCGTACGTGGCATCCCGATGCAGGACTTCAGCCGTCGACAGGTTGCTGCGCTTGGTCTCAGCTTCCCACACGCGCATCATGGTGCTGGGCCTCTTCCGAGGAAGGCAGGTCGCGGATCTGGATGTCGACGTCGGGGCTGGGCGAGCGCACCTGGGGGGGAAGAGATGTGTGAGCACCCGTTCTGCGCACCCTGAGCGCGGCGCCGGGGGCAAGGGCTATATCAATGGCAAGGGTAACTTACGCCTTGCAGCCGTCCTTCTCGTGAGCCTTGTTGGCCATACTCGGTTCCGTATTCTGTGTTGTTATCTTGTTGTCTCTGGGCTTGGTTGCTTGAGTTGGAGGCTATCTTCCCTTCCACGACCACCTCTTGAGCTCCAGTGCTTGCCTCCTTTATACCTGCCATCGAGCTTTGCCAGCAAGCATGGAGTTTCCCTCCCTTCGTCTTATGAATCATGCCATCTGTTCCTACATGAAGCTGTACGCCGGCAACTCAACGCCACCTCGCTAGCACACACCAAGCTCCCGCCCCCTAGCTCGCACCGCAAAGGCCCGCTTTGGTCCCCGAGCGCCGATGGCTTCTCTCGAGGACCGGTGAGGAAATTCCCACGACAGCAGACAGCTCACCTCGTCAGATCTCACACTCACCCCGGTGACACAGGGCTGCTCCTGACGTCCAAGGAGATTCTGAGCCGTGACGCCAACCCGCGGCGTGCCCACCGGCGGTGGCCGCAGAATCGTGAGGCTGCCGTGACACGGAGGGGAGGAGATACATCCCCCGGATTTCCTTGGCAGATATGGTGTCACCGCGAATTACACGTCGAGTCTTGGGGCCGCGGGCCGTCATCGAGGACCGGTATGCGCTGGGTTATCTACCACGGGGGCGTTCGAGCGTTGCCCGTGGGAAGGACGGCGAGGACGGGGGCTGCGGCGGTGGCCTCCTGATCGAGGTTACACGAGGAGAAGCAAGGTGCAGGTGAGCATAGCGGACCGCCAGCAAACGCGGGTCTTCAGAGTACGCACCTCGAGCTTCATTTCGCCATCAATCTCTCGAGAAGAACACAGCTCAAAAGAGGAGGCGCTCCCCATGGGGAGTCGGAAGAATCGTGAGGTTTCTCGTCGTCTAGGAATAGTCGTACAAGAAAAGCAAAAGGCTCTGTTCCCTCGTCCAGCGCCCTTTGTTCGTTACACGAGGAAAACGTTACCTCGCTCGTTGACATGCATTTGACATGAAGCCGTGCGTACGCGCGCCAACCAGGCTGATTGTCGATTATAGTGCCCGATGACTTGGCTGTGCATGAGGTTAGGAGACGGCTCGCGGGCTGGTCCTACTACAAGCGAGGAGGACTAGTACTAGTTAGTAAATGGCCGCTGCGTCCGTCCTCAGCTGACGCCGCCGGTCTGCAAGGTTGGGTCCTTGCCCTGCATGTGAGCAAGGAGAAAAGATCGTAGCATAGATTTGCGATCTTGAGATGGTGGGTGACCCCGCGTGTCAATGTCGCCATCGAGGTCAACGAGAATAGGATGGTGCGAAGCGACCTGCTTTGACCAGTTTGAGACCGCCTGGTGGAGAGGGCAAGTGGAGAGCAGGACATGGAAATGCAGATATTTGTTTTCAAAAAGTGCTGAATGTACAATGCTACGAGACCCTTTGCTAACTCAAAAAATGCTTCAAAATGACTAACTAATACACATAATTGACACCTGCTCAGACCACAACTCCCATTGCCACGCAAAACGCTGTGCAACCCAAGAACAAGGAGAGAAATGCTCGAGACGAGACGATGAAGGCCTCAGGAGAAGTCAAAGCGCTCAGGCAACACGATGGGTGCCACAAGAGTCCAGATGTACAGCGCATGACAAGCCCAGGCACTGACAATCTTGACCCAGCTGGCTGCATACGTGCGACCTACAGTCGCGAAATTTCCATCCTTGGTAGAATCTTCATGATTCAGAACGAGGAGTGTCGAAACCCAGCATGTAGCCATGAAGAAGATGATGTGGAACACGCTGTAGTTGTACTGCGTGCTCGAGCGCTCGTCATCGTGGGAATCCTTGCCGCCGGATTCGCTCTCGCTATCATCCTCCTGGAGGGCCTCGGCCGGAAGACTGCCCTCCTCGACGGCACGCCGGAGGGCTTCCGCGCGCATTTCACGTCTGCTGCTGGGCTGCTGTGTGATGAGGTCGTGCTCATCATCGTCTGGTAGGCGAACGCCACCTGAGCCACCTCCGAGACCCAGACTCTGTGTCGCAGCGCGTGTAGTCGTGTAAGCGATGGTCAGCATGGTGACGATGGCACCCAAAACGACGGATGTAGTACGCGTGCCACGTGCGCGGACCAGGGGGTTGCACATCTTGTCGTCTGGCTCCATGGACACGGCGGACATGGTGAGGTAGGTGCAGTAGATGGCGACCATGGCGGCTTGGGCGAGGCCGGCTTTGGGGTTGTGCTCCTGCACGGTGGGGTTGACTGAGATGATGGAGATGGCGATCCAGAAGAGGAGGTTGATAGTGATGGCTGCCTGGTTCATGCTGCAGCCGGGGCCGGCGAAGAAGATGTACTGGACGACGGTCATGGCGATGGAGCCGATGTACATGCCGAGGGTTGATCCGATCAGGACGAACCGCCAAACGCGGGAGTCTGTATCTTCGATTTGCGCAAGGCAGTATTCCGCCCAGGTGTGCGCGAGGTCGACAAGCAGGATGAGGCCCAGCAGCAAGAAAAGCATGGCGCCGATGAAAGAGATGTAGTTGCCCCAGAACATGAAGAACTCATCCGGGATCAGGAACGAGACTACGATCAGCGCAAGCCATACGATGATCTTGGGGCCCCAATAACCGTTCTGAAGAGCAGCCCGGGGACTCCTGGAGTTCGAAACGCCAAAGAGGAGACCTGCGAAGACCAGATGGAATAGGCCGAGGGCGAAGTTTATGCGATGGACGGCGAGCCAGCCGTAGCATTGTCCTGTCGGACAGTCGATTTTGACATAGTCCAGCATCAGATGTTGAAGCTTCTCTATTGCCCACGGCGTGAGCATAATCCATGCGATTATCGAGTTGACTAGCAGGAGGAGAGCGTATGCGATACGGGTTGCGACGCTGGCGGGTGTTAGCATCATCATCCTAAGCCTCGCTCGGGCACCTTCAGATCTTACCTGTTGCCGCACTTTCCGCACGCGCTGCAGACCATTGAGCATGTTGCTGCACCGCAACAGCTCGCGCCGAAGGACACGAGCTGGTCGCACTGTTAGCTGTGGATTGGGCATCGGTGGGCTTCGTCGCAACTTACAGTTCCCAAGCTCGGCACCGCGAGCAGCGGCAGCGACAACAGGGCGCCCATCTTGAAGCGCTTGCGCGTGCAGCCTTTGTGTGAGTCGTCGCTTGGGTCGTTGATTCGGGTGCGCGGGGCGTTGAAGTCGCTGTTGATGATGTCGTTGTTGGTTGTCTGCCGGGACTGTTGACGACGATCGAGCCTCTCCACCTTTCGTCGGCTTTCGTCACGCCGCGCGCTGGGTTCGAGAAGGCGCGGCGCCAAGAGCCTTTGATTACGTAAGGACCAACGTGCGCTAGATTCGGCTGGCGGGCGCCGGTCTCGGCTCCACTGTAGAAAAGGGTGTTCCTGAGTGTACTTGTCAAGGGACGAGCTTGAGCTTAACAGATGTGCGCGTTCGGCCTAGCTCATAAATCCAGAAGCATATCTCAATTGACCCCTCGAAATAACAAAGACGTTCAGCTACGAGACAAGTGTCGAGGTCAGGCAAGGGTGGCATCGGTCACGCGAGCGGTCCTGGAGAACATCATTGAGGTGTTGAAGGCTATGCTGGGTTTGAAGGTTTAAAAGCCAACTCAATCTCATTCGATAGACTATTATTGGAAGTATTTTAGGTGCTACAAGGCGCATGTTTACAAACGACCGACTAGTCTTATTGTTGCTTCCCTATCTCTAGCACTCGCCTCGACGCAGCCCGAGCCGTGCAAGCGAGGCTACGGTGCGACCTCGCCCGAGACGCCGAAAGCCGACCCCGGCGACCGGCAACACGGCCTGGCAAGCCTGGGGAAGCGCTGCCGCTCCTTCGCACTGTGCCCCAGCGTGCCGGAATGGCTTGAGACAGCACTCACACGACGCTCCCTTGGCGCCATCGTGATCCCTCCCGCTGACACAGTGACCGTCCGGGACACTGTGTGCCCCTGCAGCTCCAATCTACTGTTATCATCTACGTACGCATTATCTGAACCCCCGATCTCGACATTCTTGGACGAACATCGCTTCAGTGCCATGACACGTTCTCATTGTCTGGTCTGATTCGAAGTTTCTACGGCTCTTCAGCGCTTTGTGTCTTGTGTGTGTTTTGTTCTGTATTGATCCTCGAGGGCAAATGATTCCCTAGTATCCTCATTCTCATTCTCATAAACGCCCACCGACGTGGCCGCGACAGCCTCATCATGAAGGCCAACGACGACCTCAGGCGCAAGCGCATCTTCGCCAGTGTCGCCGCCACTGTCATTGCCCTCGCCTGCGGGTCGAATGTCGGTTTCCACGTCCCGTGAAGCGCGCAACAGCTTACAGTACTTCAGTATGTCTACTCAGCCTGGGCGCCGCAGTTCGCCGAGAGGCTGAAGCTCTCATCAACCGAGAGCAACCTCATCGGCCTGTTTGGCAACCTCGGCATGTATTCGATAGGCGTGCCCATCGGCATGTTTGTCGACAATAGGGGGCCTCGACCCGCTGTCCTTGCCGGGTCCGCCTTGCTGGCTGCCGGGTACTTCCCCCTTCACCAGGCCTATGACGCTGCCGGAGGATCGGTCGCCCTCATGTGCTTCTTCTCCTACCTCTCCGGAGCGGGAGGTTGCATGGCATTCTCCGCCGCCGTCAAGACCTCGGCGTTGAACTGGCCTCACACCCGTGGCACGGCTACTGCGTTTCCTCTTGCGGCCTTCGGCCTGAGCGCCTTCTTCTTTGCCACGCTCGGCGGCATCCTCTTCCCTGGCGACCCGAGCGACTTCTTGTTGCTCCTCGCCGCTGGGACTTGCGGTCTCACCTTTGTCGGCTTCTTCTTCCTCAAGGTCTACCCGCACTCGCACTCCCAGTACCAGTCGGTGGCCGGTGCCGACGACGACGACGCCGAGTCCGCTGACCGCCCGGCACCCCTGAGGCGCACAACTTCCAAGGAGGCCAAGGCCCAACGAGACGGCGATCTCGAACCCGGTATGTCGATACCCGCCTCATCATCCTCTAGCACGGATCCCACCACTACCACCGCGGCACCTGCTCCTGGCCGACCAGTCGACCAGGATGCAGACGAGACCTCTTCTCTTATGTCCACCTGCTCGTCTACCGCCGAAAACATTTTGGGGAGGAGTAGTGTTGATTTGGATCGGACTCATTGTGTAGATCTTCGTGGTTTTAGGTTGCTTCGCAGTCTCGATTTCTGGCAGCTGTTCATGATTATGGCCATCCTTGCGGGCATAGGGCTTATGACGATCAAGTAGGTTTCCCATTTCACCTCTCCCCTTGCCTGGTTGCGAGCGATACCTAGCTAACCTGCTGCCCAGCAACATCGGCAACAACGCCAAAGCCCTCTGGGAGAAGTACGACGAAAACGTCGACCGGGAGTTCCTCGTCATGCGCCAGCAAATGCACGTCTCCATTCTGTCTGTCTGCTCTTTCCTTGGCCGTCTCTCCAGCGGTGTAGGCTCAGACTTCCTCGTCAAGCATCTTCATGCTTCCCGCGTCTGGTGCCTCGTCCTCGCAACCCTGATCTTCTTCCTCGCGCAGATCTGCGCCCTGAACATCGAGAACCCGAACCTGCTGTGGATCGTCTCCGGACTCTCCGGCCTCGGCTACGGCTTCCTGTTCGGCGTCTTCCCCTCCATCGTCGCCGAGAGCTTCGGCATCCGCGGCCTGAGCCAGAACTGGGGCTTCATGACGCTCGCGCCCGTCGTGAGCTCCAACATCTTCAACATCTTCTACGGACAGACGTACGACGCGCACAGCATCCTGAGGCCCAACGGGGAGAGGATGTGCATGGAGGGCCTGGAGTGCTACAAGAGCGCGTACTGGGTCACCTTCTTTGCGTGCATCCTGGGCCTCGTGGTCAGCCTGTGGACCATCAGACACCAGCACGCAAGGCACTTGAAGGAGCAGCACTCTAAGGGCGACGAGGAGGATTGATTATAGATTGATGCGTGGTGACTGCGGTAGAGCGAGCGAGTTTGGGATTCTTGATACACTCTGCGGATGGGATGGGGAGGCTTCTGGCAAGCCTAGTGGTATAGACGTTGAGGGTCCGGCGTCCAAAGCGTCTATTCATCGGTGCGGGTTTCGGCACCATAGACATGATATGTAGCAGCGAAACATGACATTATCTGGGAACACAACAAATAGTCAAACACCCTGGCGTAAGGGCTTTTTGGAAAGTAATTGTTGGATTATTCACTATATGGGGCACGCCGGCCCCGCCAAAAGTCTAGAGACAGCCACTCCGCCCATATTCTAACCGTCATTACTCGCCAAGCAAGATTATCGATGTATTCCGACGGCTCATTGTAGAAAAGTCCCCCCAGAACGCCAAGGCAATGCATGAAGCCGACAAAATGGAATGTGGTGCCAACCGCCCACGCTGGCGCTTAAGTGATTACGTCCCTCCCTCTTCCCGCCTTGTAAGATATGGAAAAAAAAGTTATGAAAAGCCGAGCCTCCGGTGGGGATATGGAGCGCCCCGGAGCGTGCCTGCTTTCGTTGTATGCAAAAGGCCGTTCAGTGTCGTGTATGTAGTGTGGTTGTATGCGCCCCATCATGGTTTCTTGCCCGATTTCCGCTTCTCGCTCCCGTTCTCGGTAAACATGCCTGATAATGACCAGGAGCCCGAGGTCGAGTGCACGGTGACCAGCCATAGGGCGATGATGTTGACGAGATGGTGCAGCATGTAAGCGTGCGAGACCCCGTAGATGGCCGCGCAGAGTGCCGTAGCAAAGAGCAGTATGCTCGTCACGTGGCGCAACCCGCCCCTCAACTGCGGCACCATCCTCCCTGTGGTGATGTTCTCAACGAGAAGGATGAAGGGCATGATGGACAGAACATTGTGGTGTGATGAGAAGGACGTCAGCCAATGCACCGCCAGATTGCGAATCCAAACCGCTAAAATGGGTAGGTTGATGGGTAGGATCCACAGCATCAGGAGCAAGACCGAATGTGCGTAGTGGTAGTAGTTGTTCGTGGTGGTGCACGGGGCGTTGCGGCTGACGCGTAGGGCTCGTACGACCGTAAAGAGCTGCACTAGGCAAGCAACCAGGTACGCGAACTGGTACGGTATCAGGAAAGAGACGAGGAACATTAGCGTGGCTGTAGTGATCATACGTCTCCGTGGGGTAGAGGGCCGGGATTCATTGTTGATCGTGGTGGCAGGTGAAGCACCAACCAGATAGTAAATGCCGGCAAAGAGGTGTGTCAAAGTAAGCACCACGTAGTGGAGAACCACGCATACTCCGATGCATACTGTCCCAATGAGCGGTACGAGGAACCAGAAGAAGGGGTCGTCTGTCCCAATGAGCAAGTCATTGCGATGAAAATCGATCGGTGAAAGGCTGTGTCTGTTCCTGCCTCGCAGGATCGTTTCACTCGCTGCGCTTACCACTCCGCCGGCTGACATGGACAGCATCGTCATCGAGAGGACCAGTAGCGGAATAGATCGTTTCAGAGACAGATCCAAGCTCTCAGAGAAGGCCACAAAGGTACCGGTCTTGTCGTACACCCGGAACTGCTTTCGCAACACAAGTGTAACTATCAACAGCGGGAACGCAGCAAAGACCGTTCGGTACCGCATGTACAGCTTCCCGAGGCTGCCAAAAACGTCCACCTCGAGATTGATATGAAGGGGTGCATCGCACGTCGGGTCGGTCCAGAACTGGAAAGTCACGCCATCTTCAACTCTGCGCTGTAAAGGCGGAGGCAGGTAAGGTGCGGCTCCGTGAAGACCGACAGAGACGTGGTTGGCGTTAACGAAGTACCGTGACTCGTAGGGTCGATCCATATACTGGCGTACCAGGGGCGCGAACGCAGGCTTCTTCCCGTGGCACGATCCCTCCTTGATTTCCAGTGTGTAAGCGAGCAAACTCGAGGCCATACTGGGTATTCTTAGTTCGGCTGCCATGGGTCGGTTCGCGGGCAGAGTTGTGGCAAGGCCGGTGCTCAGCAAGTTGGTCAAGCTGACATCGCTGACTTGGAGAGCATTCGAGGCATCGCCGAAATCAGCAATCATGAAGCGGTGTTCGGACGCTGCACCCCTGTCCACAACAGCGATAAAGTGGTATTCAAAGAGCTTCTCGAGGTCATACTGAAGGTAAGAAAAGGGCTGGCTCTCGCCTTCCTTGAGCTGAAACGGGTTTGTTGTAGACGTAGTTGAGGCGGGAAGGAGTACGATATCATCTGCAGCGTTTCTGCAAACGAGCTTGGTCGTAGCCTCCGATGTTCCTGACAGGTCTACGAAGGCAGTGAAGGGTGCGTGTGGCTGACTGAAGACGCTGCACAGGAGGATGCTGCGGTCGTTCTTGGAGGACATTCCATCGGTTATGAGAGTAAAGCGCTTGTGGCCGGGCGACCCCTGAGGGGGTACGGGTATGAGAAAGGCCTTCCCACGAGGGTGTCCTCCGAGACTTGACAGAGTCAAGCGCTCGCCAGCTGCCACAATAGCGGTCGAGCTATCGTCCAGAGTCAGGAGAGTGGTCGCCTTTTCCGGTTGCGAACGCTCAGACTTCGCCTCAAGGCCAGTCAGGAATCGTTTCCTGAAACTCTGCATCCGCTCAGCCCGTGCCTTGGTCTGGGAAGCCCTGTGAACGTCGATGATGTCGTAAAGAGCCCGTGCAACGACTTTCCTGAATTGATCACACCACAGAATAGCTTGATGGTCGGCGCCCGTCCAAACCGTTGGAATGCCAGTGGTAAAGACGGTGAAGCCATGCGTTTCAGGGACGATAGACTCGAGGCTGGCATAGTCAGACGGTACTATCGTGTCAAGATTACCGCCCGCGATGGATACCAAAGTAACATCCCGCAGTGGATTGTTGTTTTGCGACTTCTGGGAATACGCGTTCCTCCAGTAATCGTTGATCTCGTCGTAGAGCTGGACCATTTGACCGTCGAAGGTCACGGCTGCGCGGGCGTGGGGCGCAGACATTGTGATGATGGAGTTGATGGAGTTGGCCTGGTAGTTGGACTGCACCAACATTGCCCGCGCTACGATTCCTCCCATTGAGTGCCCCAAAATAATGACAGAGGTCGGATCTGGAAGCTGAGAGCTTCGCACCGAGTGCGCAGGGTCAGAGTATAGCGAGAGTATGTAGCGCACAGCTTCATTCAAGTACTCGGCCTGATCAAGGAGTGTCTGACCATGGAAAGCCGTGATGTCCTCGTTGAAGTCAACCGTGAAGAAATCCAAGTTTCGCACGCCATCGTCAAGCGAGTGGCCGTCGTTCATGAGCTGGTTCTTGAAGTATGTGGCAGCTTCGGCTGCGATAGGCCGCACCTGCTTGTAACTCCCAGCATTTCCTGGGATGAAGAGAACAGGTGTTCCATGCAGCCGATTGGGATCATCCGCGCCCTGTTCCCGGTATAGATAAAGAGAGTATTTCGTAGCGAACCTCGTGTGTTCGGTATCGAATTCCGAGAACCGCACGTAGGACGGTCGCATGTAGGACATTCGGCACCCTTTGGGGTCAAGCTGGCGAGTGACAATGGACCCCAGTATCGTGAGAAGCAGCCCAATGCCTAGCGATGCGATAAGCAGTGAGAAGATCGATATTGACCATAAGCCTTGGCGCGGTGAACGATAGGTGGAGTGGCGAGCGGTCTTGTCCATGTCAGAATCGGGCAGTGGGGAGAGAGCTGCTTGCGACTCTAAAGCGGCTTTGACTACCGCCCCATCCTTCTCCTGGGCTTGTCTTGACTTCCAATTCGAGCCATTGTGTGCCCTGCTCCTCGCCGAAGAGCTCCTGAGATTAGGCCGCGAGGGTCGGTCGATGTTCTCGGCCGTGGAAGATGTATCGGACTCTATGGACACTTCAGAACCGCCCTCGGCCGAGGAGGTGGCATGTGCCTTCATCAAGGCGGCTCTTGGAAGTCTGGTCTGAGCTGTGAACGAGAGTGGAAACGTCGCCTTGATCGGAGCAAAGAGAGCGAGTTCGTAATCGGATCGGTCCGAGAGGGCGGGTATCGATTAGAGATAACGACGTTTGCGGGTTTGGACGAGGTCGCGCGAGCGATGGCGACGCATATCGAGGTTTCGGACGGGTCGAGAGATCAATAAGGAAAGAGAGAAGAAAGTCGCTATCTGGTGGGAAGCCAAAGCGTGGGATGGCTGGACTGGGGATGGACGGATGGATCATGGGGGTTTCCAGGTTCAAGATGCTGGAAGCGGGTGCCGTGGACGAAAGCAGGATTGGTGCGGTGCATTGCGGTGCGGTGGTGCGGTGGTGCTAAGGTCAATGGCGACATAATTCCGACGGCAGGCAGTGCCAGCGGTGGAGGCCCTGCGATGGTACTGGCAGCCGCGTTTGGCGGCGCTTTTTTGGTAGCTTGGGTAAGGCTCTGACGGTAGTGCGACCACACCGAACTCTATTATTGCCCGACTACGAGGTTTGCGGGTGTCAATGGACACCTGGAGGCGGCTTTGGACATTCCTGGTCATGAAACCTTCAGTGTCCTCCTTGCCAAGGGATGATGTTTCGCGGCGAAAGCGGGAAGGGTGCCAGAAAAGACCCATCACTCGATAGTCCAGCATCTAGGCCATTCTATGGGACTTTGCGTGTCCGCAGCATCCCACAATTATGCCCATCATCTGCCCCCTGCGTGCCGTGTGTTGATCACCGATCAGCTTCGTATAAAAAAAATAAAAGATCTTCCTGCACACTTATGCCAGATTAGTCCAGAGCAATGCCGTCCAAGGGCACTGCCGCAAGCGGTGATGGCACGATTCGGTCAATTACCACCCAGGCTTGCCAGGCTTGCCAGGCCCGCAGCTCCTCATTTCCGTTACTACGTCGTAGAGTCAATTGGAGCGAGTCGCGGGTCTCCCGGGCGCCGTCGTTTGCAAAGCTTGGCCCCTTGATCCACGTTGGAGCTCAAACGATGCTCGGCGATGAAAATCGCTGGTTGGCAGATGTTGCGCAATAGGAGCGGGTCTGGTGCTTAATCCGACCGCAGGCCCCACTCCGTGTGCTGCGAGGGGCGATGACACAATCATCCCTGTAAGCATCCACTTTACGCGTCGGCACTACCAACGTTCACTGTCTCTGCCGAAGACGCGTCTCCAACGGCTCCAACGGCTCCAACGGCCTGAGGCAGCACAACGTGATCATCAACCACAATCCGGGGGTGAGCTGACCAAAGAACGGAAGGGTTCAAGCACGCTGCAGCCCACACCCGCCATGTATGGTGTTTATGGTTGCTGATGGCTACAATCAAGGCGATTGATGGTCGGACCGTCAGTTCACGTCTCATGTCCATTGCAACGTCCTTCTGCTAATGGAGGATATCAGGTCCATCAAATCCAGTCTGGTCAGGTTATCATCGACCTGTGTTCTGTTGTCAAAGAACTTGTTGAAAACAGCATAGATGCTGGTGCAAGCAGCATAGGTGCGTCCGCCAGCCAGACTGCCTCAATCCTGCATTGACCCCGAACTGACACTTCGCTAAGATGTCCGCTTCAAGAACCAAGGCCTCGACCTCATTGAGGTCCAAGACAATGGCGGAGGAATCTCGCCTGCCAACTACGATTCGGTTGCGCTCAAGCACCACACCTCTAAGCTCTCAACATACGCCGACATAGGATCACTGGAGACGTTCGGCTTCAGAGGTGAGGCCCTAGCTTCGCTATGCGCTCTGGCCACCATGACGGTCACGACTTGCCTTCCCGAAGATGTACCTAAAGGCACTAAGCTTACCTTTGAGGCCTCCGGGAAGCTCAATGGCACAACCGTTGTGGCTTCCCAGAAGGGGACTACTGTCTCGGTTGAGAAGCTCTTTCATAACCTCCCTGTCCGTCGTCGGGAGCTGGAGAGGAACATCAAGCGAGAATGGCAGAAGGTCATAAACCTGCTCAATCAGTATGCTTGTATTCAGACCAATACCAAGTTCTCCGTCTCCCAGCAACCTACAAAAGGCAAGCGAATCGTCATGTTCTCTACCAAGAACAATCCGACCACGCGCGAGAACATCATCAACATTTTTGGTGCCAAAGCTACGACTGCCCTCGTCCCGCTTGATCTGACTCTGGAAATGGAGCCGTCATCGTTGGGGTCTTCATTTCAACAGACCGTCGACGTCCACTCCATTTCGAAGGAAGTCAAGATCATTGGCCATGTATCCCGACCAGCCCATGGTGAAGGCCGACAGACTCCGGATCGCCAAATGTTCTTCATCAACGGTCGACCGTGCGCCCTACCTCAGTTCGCCAAGACTTTCAATGAAGTTTACAAATCCTACAACTCGACGCAATCCCCCTTCATATTCGCCGACATACAGCTAGACACCCACATGTACGACGTCAACGTCAGCCCTGACAAGCGCACGATATTGCTCCATGATCAAGGGCAGCTACTCGACAGCATTCGCTCGTCCCTCATTGAACTCTTCGACTCTCATGAGTACACGGTCCCGACTTCTGAGCTCGCTCGAGCGCAACAGACGCCGTCACGGATACAGACGCTGAATAGACCATGGAGCGCATCGACTCCGGTTGCTGAGGACCATGGGTCGTCTACTCAGCGGACACCGCGGCCTGATCAAGGGCCATTAGCTACTCCAAGCCTGAGGTCTGGCACAAGACAGGCTGATCACCTCATAGACCGCTGGGTCCAAAGAAAGGCTTCTGCCGAGGATGTGAGCGAGGACGAGGAGATGGTCACCGACGATGTCCCATCGAAAGTAGATGCTCTCGCTCCACAGCGCACCACTAAGTTTGGTGCGCTGGACATGCGCGATCCTTCACAAGAAGTGGAAAATGATCTCTACGGAGCCACGCCTCGTGCTGGAGAAAGCAATGAAGCAAACACCGCATCAAGCCCGGAAAGCAACATTCAGGCAGACGAGGAGGAGGATATGGCGGACTCTAATTACGAGCAGTGGGTATCAAACACGACATCTCGACAGATACCGGCGGTCAAGCATCTTAAGGAGACAGAACGTGGTATCAACGGCATGGCGAAACAATCACCAGCGAAGAGGCCGACGGAACCAATTCAGATGCACATCGGTGACCCGTCCACCTCTGGCCCTTCAAAACGTAGGAGGCTGCGCCATGATATGGAGACTGAACTTGAAGCAGCGCCAGCTGGTGCCGTTGAACAAGAGACAGATGTTGATGAAGAGGACGAAGAAGATGAAGAAGACGAAGAAGATGAAGAAGAAGGAGGAGGAGACGAAGGAGAAGACGAAGATGAGGATGAGGAAGCTGAAGAAGACCGGACACGGCCATCTTTTGGCACAGGTCTGACACAGATGTTTGCCGCTGGGGGCTCGGCAGCGCCTACATCCCTGTTGGGAAGGCATTCAGAGACACGAGCTCGGTCAAGACGAAGGGACTCACGAAGCGAGTCCGGTCTCTTCGTCGAGGAGGAGGCGTCTGAGAGCGAAGGCGAAGAACGAAGCGATGACGTAGAAGAGCCCGACGAGCTATCCAACCACGAGCCGCGTGGAAATCCTGAGGGCAGAGATTCCGAAGGACTCGCAGTCACGAATCAGCCGTTAGAGGAGGATACCCAGCAGGGTGAGGATAGCGGCAAGCCAGAAGCCACCGACACTCAAGCACTAGCCCGAGCCACGAGCCTCCAAGCCAATGCAAAGAGGAAGGATACGACACTCGATCTCGTCCAGACCATCTCGATGGATGAGCTCGATGTTGTCAACAGTATGGGGACCTGGACAGAGCACCTGACCCTGCGCGGCACCAGTGCTTCAAGTCAGCCAGGTGTCGAGGACATCACCGCCGCGGACGCTGAATCCAAACTCTCCCTCATCATCCAAAAGTCTGACTTTGGCAAGATGCGCGTGGCTGGCCAATTCAACCTCGGCTTTATCATCGCAGTCAGACCGAGTGAGGGCGCTGAGGGCAGCATGTCTTCTTCCTCCGACGAGCTTTTCATCATCGATCAGCACGCCTCGGACGAGAAGTACAATTTTGAGAGGTTGCAGGACACGACGGTCGTGCAGTCACAGCGGCTGGTGCATCCGAAACGACTCGAGCTCACCGCGCTTGAGGAAGAGATCGTCATGCAGAACACAGAAGCCATCGAGGCAAACGGCTTCAAGATAGACGTCAACACCGACGGTGACTACCCCGTCGGCTCGCGCTGTCAGCTCACGTCCCTCCCGCTCAGTCGCGAAACAGTATTCGACGTGCGCGACCTGGAGGAACTGATCTCCCTCCTCGGCGACGAAGCCTCCGAGTCGAAACACATACCCCGCCCCAGCAAGGTGCGCAAGATGTTCGCCATGAGGGCCTGTCGGAGCAGCATCATGATCGGCAAGGCCCTGACGCGGCATCAGATGTACAATGTGCTCGGGCATATGGGTGAGCTAGATAAGCCTTGGAACTGCCCGCACGGGCGGCCGACCATGAGGCATCTCTGCCGGCTGCAGAGTTGGGAAGATATGGGCTGGGATGGAGATGGCTTCGGGCGTTCGGATACATCGTGGGCTGCTTACGCACGGGGACAATGAAGAATTGGGTAAAGACTTAGTGAGAAGATTTAGCATATAACCATGCAGTGCCTGTCTGAAACCAAAATACAGCGATTAATACCAAACAACATCCGTACATGATCCCACCTGAAATCCAGCTCTACAACAGGGCGCAACGCCGTAACTCCATTTTCCCTCGTACCTTTCCCAACACCAGCTACCAAATCACATCCTTCCCAGATCCTGACCCACTGACCCCCTACTGCTGTTTGCTCAGACCCTCAAAGTAGTTCCTGTTGCTATAGAACCCATACTGCGAGGTCCTGTTCCCAGCTCCCATACTGCTGGCACCCACCATCCCCTCCTCGGCAACCTTTCCACTAACGTTCCTCCTCTGGCTGGCAGGATTGCCGTAACCAGTACCAAAGTCGTTACCACTCGAGGTCTTGCGATCGTTGCCCACCATTACCGGCGGCGTAGCGCTCTTCAAATCTCCGTACGGCTTGGAGTAAAATCCTGAGTCTGCCTGAATGGAGGAATCCCTGTTCCTCGACCACCGCTTGCTGGGGCTCTTCGGTAAGACCGGTAGATCGGGAATGTCGGTGATATCCTTGCTGTTGGAAGCATGACGGCGATTAGGGGAGATCTCATTCAGAGCCTCATCGGATGAGGCCTTGGGGGAGTGCATGGACGGGTAGAAGGGAGTTTGTGTTCTGTCGGTGAGAGGGCGAGACGAGCGAGGGGAGTCGGCTCCCATGGGGTTTGAGCCCAGGGGGTTTGGGTGGCGGCTCGAAGAGAGATCTCCATCATTCCTTGTATAGTCATTCTCGTCGTCATAGTCCGAGTCCGATTCATCCCCATTATACCGCTGTGTCAGCGCAGCATACGCAGCTGAGTTGCGGTTGCTCTGTCTCCCAGCGGCAGCCTGCTGTCTGTTCCGCTCATTCGTCCTGTTGACCAGCGAATCAGTTGGCGCCCATGTTTCAGTGAACTTTGCAACACGACCGCTGTCGACGCTATCGCGGTGGCCGTGAGTGGGTTTCTCGGGATCACCGAGCGGAAGTTCAGCGTACGAGCCGTACGCGGCCGACTGTGGACGGGATGTGCGCTTTGGCTCAACCAAGGTGGCAGAGTTTCGGGGCGTGTTGCCGGGGATGATCTGGTACTGTCGTTCTGGGTGGTTGGAGTTGCGCGAGGTAAAGCTCGTGCTCGAGTTTTGCCTTGTATGCATGAAAGGTACAGACCCACGTGGCGACATGTTGGAGAATGATGACATCTCAGAACCGGGCCGTTTTCCGTATGGACCTTCGCTCTCGGAAGCAACCAGCGTCGACATGGACGACTTGTTGCGCTTGTGGCGCAGGCTTTGAGGACGGGCGGTGAGGTTGTCCTCGAGAGGGTTCATGTCGGGTGGCATCATGCTGATCTTGCGGAATGCCCAGGCCAGCCAGAGACCAAAGATTAGGGTGACGGCATGGAGAGATCCAGCACCAACGAGTCCATAATAGACTGCGGGGACGAAGACTTCAGTAAGCTCTTCACGGCCTGAAAGTCTGTTCGTCCAAGTCGCAGACTCCTGATGAGTGGTGAAGGCGCTAAAGGCATACAGTCCCAAGGTCGCCAGGTCCTCAACCACGGAGAAGACCTGGTAAGCCGCTGAAGAAGATGGCGTCCGTCCATTGGCCTCGCGAGAAAGATGGTAGATTGCATAGACAGTATGCAGAATGACAATCCCCGGCGCAATCCTCATAACCCACCCCTTGACCTCATCAATCTTGTCCAACAAGATAAACACCACCAAGATTCCTACCGCAGCATTCAGCTGTAGCACACGGAGGAAAAGCTGCACTCGTCGTATCCATTTGATCGCGCTCTTAGTGCGGGGACTCATCGGGGAGTACGAGGTGGAGCGGTGGTTGAGGACCATGTGAGCGCTGTAATCAATATCAGTTTCGTCCTCGCAACTCTGCGGGGGTAGGTGCTCACTCGGGATGACGGTTGAAAGAGATGAGAGGCCCATTTTGCTTGGGCTTCTGCGGCTTGGGCTCCCAGCTCGCGCGCGTGACGGCCTTGGGATCGAAGGTTGAAGCTGGGAAGCGGGAGTCGAAGCGCCGGTCGGCGTCGTACATGTAGGGTTGACCGACAGCCATCTTCTTACAGTTCGCCAGATCCTTGGTTCAAGGTGGAAGATCGTGGCTGCTGGAATGTTGATGTCCCAGACAGCCACCAGTCGCGTGGTTGAGGGGCGCAAGTCGCAAACGAGAGGGGCGACTAGTCGATGTTCAGTCTTCCGTCGCTAGGCTTCAGGTGGAAGATTGATCAAAATCAGGAACGACCAGACACATCGACGCCTTGAAGCTTCGGAGGATAAATGCGTTGAGGGTGGGGAGACCAAAGCTAAGCGCGCACGAGGCTGATGTTGATGACGTCCCCTTTCAATGCGGGCGGCTGTTGTTGGCACAGCAACGCGGCCGACCTCAGAGTGTGGGGCCCTTGACCTCACCTCCGTGCGGCTCTCCGACCGACCTCCGAATCCGATGCACCGAGATTCGAGGATGACTTCAAAAGAGATGCCGCCTCAATGAGAGATGATTCATTCGCTACATTTCCATAACCATTCATCATGTGGTCACGAACGGTAACGAGGTCATGTCGAAGGCAATGCCTGACCAACAGTCCTTGCAAGCATCCTACCCTGCGCTTCGCCTCAAACCAGTCTCGTAGCCAGGATGCCCCTTTTCGCATGGCAGTGGTGGGCTCCGGTCCAGCAGGCTTCTACACGGCTTATAGGGTCATGAACAAGATACCCAACGCCAAGGTGGACATGTATGAGGCATTGCCGGTGCCGTTTGGTCTTGTCCGACATGGTGTTGCACCTGATCACCCAGAGGTCAAGGTAGGTTCGTGACAATCCATGCACGCCGCAATTGAAACTCACATTCTCGCAGAACTGCCAGGACAAATTCGAGGAGATTGCATCCTCACCGAATTTCACTTTCGTTGGTAACGTCTCGGTCGGTCACCCAGGCCATTCAGCCGACCACTGCACCGTCGAGCTCCAGTCTCTGATGCGCCACTATGACTCCGTTCTCTTTGCATACGGAGCCTCAGCAGACAAGACCCTCGGAATACCCGGGGAATCTACCCTAAAGGGCATCTACTCAGCCCGTGAATTTGTGGGCTGGTACAACGGTCTCCCGGATTTCGCGAATTTGGCCCCGGATCTCACTCGCGGCGAGGAAGCCGTCATCATCGGCCAGGGAAACGTCGCGCTGGATGTGGCCAGGATGTTGTTGGAAGATGTAGATGTGCTTCGAAAGACGGACATCACGGAGCATGCGCTGCAGAAGCTGAGTGAGAGTCGGATTAAGAGGGTGCACGTTGTGGGCAGGAGGGGTCCCATGCAGGCTGCGTTTACGATCAAGGAGGTGCGCGAGCTGATGAAGCTGAAAGGCGTTGCTTTCCACCCTGCGGAGCGATCTTTGATACCTGAAGACTTGAAGAGTCTGCCGAGGGCTACCAGGCGGTTGATGGAGGTAGTAGTGAAGGGAACTCCGGAACTAAGCCCGCAAAGTGCGACGAAGTCGTGGTCACTCAACAGTTGTCTTTCGCCAAAGCATTTCCTAGGTCATGAGGCTCATCCTGGAGACGTGGCCAGTACCGAGTTCGACGTCACGCGACTCATCGACCCCTTCGACTCAAAGTCGAAAGTTGAGTCCACCGGTGAGACCACGATCCTTCCTTCAGACATCGTTTTCCGCTCAGTCGGTTACAAGTCAATTGGTCTGCCTGGATTCGCGGAAGCTGGGATTCAATTTGACGAGCGCAAGGGGATAGTTGACAATGATGGCTTTGGACGTGTGACCCGTCTGGTATCAGACGGAACACCTGGGGATTTCGCAACGCAGCAGGTACCAGGACTGTACTGCGCAGGCTGGGTGAAGAGGGGGCCTACAGGTGTCATCGCTTCTACTATGCAGGATGCCTTTACCACCGGCGATGCGATTGCAGAGGACTGGATCTCCGGTGCCTCATTTCTGAGCAGAGATGAGACGGCAGACGGCTGGAACGGAGTCAAGCAGGAAGCTGGCGCCTCGGCGAGACGTGCTGTCGCCTGGGATCAGTGGCGCAAGATCGACGAGGTCGAAAAGAGCAGGGGACAAGCCAAGGGAAAGGAGAGAGAAAAGTTCACAAATACCGAGGACATGCTAGCTGTCCTTGGATGAGCCTTCTTGTAGTAGTTATCGGAGATTTACTGTATTGGTATGTATATACAACACGCTATGAGCTCTTCACCTTCTCGGTTAGCTCCGGCACCTTCTCAAACAAGTCGCCCACCAAGCCAACATCAGCCACCTGGAAGATCGGAGCATCGGCGTCCTTGTTGATTGCAGCGATGACCTTGCTGTCCTTCATACCCGCCAGGTGCTGAATGGCGCCAGAGATACCAACTGCCATGTACAGCTGAGGAGCGACCACCTTGCCGGTCTGACCGACTTGGAGACTGTTGTCGGCGTAACCGCTGTCAACGGCGGCACGCGAGGCACCAACGGCTGCACCCAAGGCATCAGCCAAAGGCAACATGACCTTGTCAAAGTCCTCCTTGGACTTCAAGCCGCGGCCTCCGGATACGACCTTGCTGGCAGTCGCGAGATCAGGACGGTCAGACTTGGCCAAGTCCTCACCAACCCACTCAGACGTAGGCTCAGTCTTGGGGTCGGCACCAGCTTCCACAGCGGCTGCTCCCGAACCAGCCTCCTCCGCAGCAAAGGCGGTTCCTCGGATGGTGATGATCTTGACCGCGTCGGACGACTCAACAGTAGCAATGGCGTTGCCGGCGTAGATGGGCCGAACAAAGGTCTTCTCGTTCTCAATGGAGGTGATGTCGGATATTTGCTGGGAGTCGAGGAGGGCAGCGACTCGCGGCATGAGGCTCTTGCCGAAGGCTGTGTGGCCGGCAATGACGTGGGTGTAGCCGCCCTTCTTGATGTTCTCAACGAGCAGCGGCGCGTAGTTTTCGGGAAGACCCTGTGACTTCATTAGAATCGCACGCTCATATTCAGTTTCTGATTAGTCGTACCTTCTCATACGCTGCGTTATCCACGGTTATGATCTTCTCGACGCCCTCGATCTTAGCGGCCTCCTGCGCCGCCCCTCCAACACTGCTCCCAGCAATGAAGCCGTGTACACTCCCACCCAGCTTCTTCGCCGCGGTGAATGCGCTCAAGGATCCATGGTTCAGCTGTCCATCCTTCTGCTCCAACACTGCCAGGGTAGACAACAGACGGCTTCTGGCGTACTGTCGGAACGCCAGAGATGGGGCTGCGCCAATTGCACAGCTTGCGTGCTTGGCTACAGCACGGCGGACGGCTGGAAACATCTTGACTTGGGTCGCGATCGACTCGTGGCGTGTGGGCGTAGTGTAATGGGGAGCCGTGGAATGATCAGAGTGCCCCTCGACAGGATCTCTGACCGGGACTTTAGCGAGCGGTTGGCTACGGCCCGAGGTCTGAAGTGCAGGGCCTCTCAAGTCGGCGACTCAGCGGAGCGCCGTCATCGCTGCGGGCAGGACCGGCCGTCTCTGGCACGTGTCAAGTCAGCTGATGCAACTCACGTGATCACTACCTTCCGGACGGAGGAGAGCTGACCACCCCTGCGCCCAATGCGTGGAACAGCCTGAGAGGCTCCAATTGCTCGTCGCGCCAAATTTCTCCAAACGCGACCCATCGCATCAACTCCAGTCCATCGGCAGCGCGACCTCATTTGCACCGAAACCCTTCAGCGCATCGATATCCCCACGCACATTGATCCTCACGACGTTTCGCTCGTTGACGAACCTCCTGTGCGTCGCCCGAAGCGCCATCGCGACGCGTTCGTTTGTCTCCCTGCGCATTGCAACACAACGACTTCGCAACTGCGCCGACTCGCGATCTAGCTCGAGATGGAGGACTCTACGACGTATGGATCCCCAGGAAACGGGGCATCCCCGAGCGACAACCCCCTTCTAGCGCAACCGCCTCTGGAGGGCGACGCTGCTGCGGATGATGGTGAGTTAGACCAGCTGACGCTTATTCCCGTCGGAGCAGTGTCGTTGCAACAGTTGAGCTAATTGCGATGCCTTGTAGATGTCCACATGGCCGAGAACACCACTACCGATGCTGCCGTCAAGCAGGACAGCACAACCCCCGCCCCAGGCGTCTCCGACAACCCCCTCGATGCCCCTGAGGCGCCACAACCCGAGACCGCGCCGGTCGGCGACGAAGATATGGGTGACGCCCCTGGCGAGGCGAAGGACGAGACAGCGCTTGCAGATGGGGCCAACGCCGCTGAGGGCCAGGAGGTCAAGACCAAGGAAACCATCGCCAATGCCGCGCGAGAGCACCTCATCTCGCAGGCTCACGCCATCGTTCTGCCCAGCTACAGCACCTGGTTCGACATGAACGCGATTCACGAGATCGAGCGCAAGGCGATGGCTGAGTTCTTCAACAACCGCAACAGGAGCAAGACGCCGGCTGTGTACAAGGACTACAGGGACTTCATGATCAACACGTACCGCCTGAACCCGGTGGAATATCTTACGGTGACTGCCTGCCGGCGAAACTTGGCTGGTGATGTGTGCGCCATCATGAGAGTACATGCCTTCCTCGAGCAGTGGGGCTTGATCAACTACCAGGTGAGCAGATGACGTTTAACTGCCCCTATGGGTCATAGGTGCTAACATACATAGGTCGACGCTGAGCAGCGCCCATCGCATGTGGGACCCCCTTTCACCGGTCACTTCAAGATCATCTGCGACACCCCCAGAGGCCTTCAGCCTTGGCAGCCATCTGCAGACCCCGTGGTCTTGGAGGGCAAGAAGAACGCCGACACGGACAACAAGGCCAGCGCTGCCAAGCCCGAAAAGGCGGACCTCAACTTGGAACTTGGACGCAACATCTACGAAGCCAACGCGAAGGGCACACCGGTCGCCAAGGCCGAGAAGACCAACGGAGAGACTCCTACTGCTAACGGCGTCTCGGGTGACGGAACCAAGACTCCTATCGCGACGGTTCACTGCTACATGTGCAGCACGGACTGCACCCGCGTGTACTACCACAGCAGCACCGGTGCCGACTCCGGCTCGAAAACAAAATACGACGTCTGCCCCAACTGCTTCAACGAGGGACGTCTGCCTGCCAACCACACTGCGGCCATGTACACCAAGACCGAGAACGAGCGATACACGTCGGTTCTCGACAGGGATGCGCCGTGGACAGATGCCGAGATCCTGCGGCTACTTGAGGGTCTTGAGCGCTTCGACGACGACTGGAGCGAGATTGCGGAGCATGTTGGCACCCGCACCCGGGAGGAATGCGTTCTCCAATTCCTGCAGCTCGATATCGAGGAGAAGTACCTCGACTCCGAAGCTCCTGTGCACGCACCCACCGGGCTGTCCATGCTGGGCGGCCACCACAGCCACCTGCCATTCAGCCAGGTGGACAACCCCGTCATGTCGGTGGTCGGGTTCCTGGCCAGCCTCGCGGATCCTGCAAGCACGGCAGCTGCAGCGAACAAGTCTGCTGATGAGCTCAAGCGCAACTTGCGGAAGCAGCTCGAGAACGGCAAGACTGACGGAGAAGGCGAATCGGCGGAGAAGGGCAAGGAGGGCGACTCGATGGACATTGACGTTCGACAAGAAACCACGACCACCACAACGACGACGACGACGAAGACGACAAGCCTGGCTTCAATCCCGCTCGCCTCCATGGGAGCCCGCGCAGCCGGATTTGCGTCACACGAGGAACGTGAGATGACGCGCTTGGTGTCTGCGGCCGCCAACGTCACGTTGCAGAAGCTGGAGATGAAGCTCAAGTACTTTAACGAGATGGAGGCTATTCTGCGTGCCGAGCGCCGTGACATTGAGCGTGGGAGGCAACAGCTGCTCCTGGACCGCCTGGCTTTCAAGAAGCGCGTGCGCACAGTTCAGCAAGGCCTCAAGGAGGCGACAGCGGCGGGTGGACAACAGGGGCTGGACATGGCGCAGCAGCTCATCAACCAAGCGCAGGGAGAGCAGCTGAGCCTGCAACCAGTCGCGGATGCCAACGGCTTCGCGCCACCGAGCAACGGTCAAGAGGTCAAGAGCTTTGAGGCATAGAGGAGAGGGGATGGGTGTAATGGAACTACGACCAACAAGGCGTCATGGGACTGGGTGAAGGGTTTCGTTTTCATTTTTCGTTATCGTGTCTTCTTGGTCTTTCAGAGCTGGTGGACGGCTCATCGCGGGCTGACTGAAGGAGGCTCGCTAAGGGCATCCCGTTTTCCATAGTACCGTGTATGTCACATCTAGCTGTACTACCACAGGCGTTCTGGCAGGGGACGAATATATTTTATATCGAGCAGCACGCACAAAGTACACGCCAGGCCATGTCATGCCATGCAGTGGAGTATGCGCCAAGCAATACACGACACCCCTGTCCCGAGGACTAATTCCTAGGGGTAATTTGGCCGCAGAATTGACTCGGCTTAAAGGGCTTTGCGGCGACGGAGTAGGTGGAAGTGCCACCATTTACCTCGGCCCAATGGAGCCCCACCGGGTGAACGGGCCCTGTGGTCTGGGGTCTCCGGCGCGCCAGAGGGGCACAACGTCACTGCCGCGACCGCCTACGGCCTACCGCCCACCGCCAGCCACGGGCAGCCTGGACCGCCAGCCGAGCCTCACTCACATGCTCGGCTCAAGCTCCTCTCTTCTATCCAATCCAGTGGGCTCACCAGACAGCCTTGACAAAATCTCCATTCGAACTCCGGTGCCACAAACCCGTCCGTCCCACACTCCATCCTCGACAAAACGAGCCTCGGTCTCGTCTCTATTCTTTGCTTCCTGACTTCTTCTCCCCCCCGAGCCTCTTCCCTCTGCTTCTCCTCCACCTCCCGCTCCAGAGAAGCTTGCCATGTTCGCTTCCAAGACGCTACGCTCCCAACGCGCCTTTACGAGCTTCAGTCCACTCCAACGAGTCCAGACGACCACAGTAAGTCCCGCGCCTGTTTCTGCCGCTGCGCGGTCGAGGTGCTGACAGCTGCAGCGCGTCAACATGGCACCCGCACGACACAGCAGCTCCCTCCCCGCGGGCTACAAGGAGGACACGTCCAAGGGCCCCATGCTGCGCTTCCAGGACTCCCTCCCCAAGCTGCCCGTGCCCACCCTCGAGGAGACGGCAAAGCGCTACCTCAAGAGCTTGCACCCTCTTCTGAGCGCCTCCGAGTACGAGCACAGCAAGAAGGCCGTCGAGGAGTTCATCAAGCCGGGCGGCCCGGGGCCCAAGCTGCAGGAGAAGCTCGTCGCCAGGCGCGAGCACCCAGACACCAAGAACTGGATCTACGAGTGGTGGAACGACGCTGCCTACCTGACCTACAGAGACCCCGTGGTGCCGTACGTGAGCTACTTCTACTCGCACCGTGACGACCGCACGAGACGGGACCCGGCCAAGCGCGCGGCTGCCATCTCGACGAGCGTCCTGGAGTTCAAGAAGATGGTCGATGCCGGCACGCTGGAGCCCGAGTACATGAAGAAGCTGCCAATTGATATGGACAGCTACAAGTGGATGTTCAATGCGTCCCGCGTGGCCGCCCACCCCAAGGACCACCCCGTCAAGTTCAACGCCGACGAGCACAAGTACATTGTCGCAATCCGCAAGAACCAATTCTTCAAGATTCCCCACGAGATCGGCGGCAAGCAGCTCAACACTTCCGAGCTGGAAGCCCAATTCAAGCGCGTCTACGAGCTCGCCGAGCGTGTTCCCGCCGTGGGAATCCTGACCTCTGAGAACCGCGACGTCTGGGCCGACGCCCGCCAGGTCCTCCTGGATGCCAGCCCCAAGAACAAGGCGGCTCTGGAAGCCATCGAGGCCTCCTCTTTTGTGGTCTGCCTGGATGATGCCTCCCCCGTCACTCTGGAGGAGCGTGCCCACCAGTACTGGCACGGCGACGGCGCGAACCGCTGGTTCGACAAGCCCCTCCAGTTCATCATCAACGACAACGGCACTTCTGGCTTCATGGGCGAGCACTCCATGATGGATGGCACGCCCACTCACCGCCTGAACGACTATGTCAACGACCTCATCTTCGGGAACAAGCTCGACTTCGCCGACCCCTCGGTCCGCTCCTCCCTCTCCGACCCGCAGCCCATCAAGTTCGAAATCACCCCCAAGGTCCAGGCCGAGATCGAGCGCGCCACCAAGGACTTCAACAGCCTGATCAGCCAACACCAGCTTTCCGTGCAGGCCTACCAGGGCTACGGAAAGGGCCTCATCAAGAAGTTCAAGTGCTCCCCCGATGCTTACGTCCAGATGATCATCCAGCTCGCCTACTTCAAGATGTACGGCAAGAACAGGCCGACATACGAGTCCGCCGCCGTGCGCCGTTTCCAGCTCGGCCGCACCGAGACTTGCCGATCCGTATCTGACGAGAGCACCGCCTGGTGCAGGTCCATGAGCGACGCCTCCGTCGACGACAAGACGCGCGTGGATCTGTTCCGCAAGGCCACCAACGCGCACATTGAGTACATCACGGCCGCGAGCGACGGCAAAGGCGTGGACCGTCACCTGTTCGGCCTGAAGAAGCTTCTGGAGCCGGGACAAGAGGTCCCTGCCATCTACCAGGATCCCGCCTACGGATACTCTAGCTCCTGGTACCTCTCCACCTCGCAGCTCAGCTCCGAGTTCTTCAACGGATACGGATGGAGCCAGGTCATCGACGACGGCTTCGGCATTGCGTACATGATCAACGAGAACAGGTATGTTCCAACCCACCCCCTCTGTCCCAATGAGCGCCCGCTAACCGCTTCTTCGCAGCATCAACTTCAACATCGTTTCCAAGGGCCTGGGCAGCGACCGCATGAGCTTCTACCTCAACGAGGCGGCCGGCGAGATGCGCGACCTCCTCATCCCCACGCTCGAGGCCCCCAAGGCCAAGCTGTAAGCCATAGACGTTGCGTACTCATCTCTGAAGAGGAGTTGCTGGAGGGTTGGAAGAGAGGGAAAAAGCGGAAGACTTGATTTCCACGCGTCTAGATCTGCGTCGGTCCTGCAGGGTATCGTTTAGAGAGCGCTTGCTTCGTGCCATGGGAGAGAGAGAGCAAGGTGTCGTCTGCTTTGGGTCGTCATTGCGAGGATTGCATTCCATGTTTCGCTGTTTTTTTTTTGTACTTTTTTTCTTTTTGGCATAGATCCAGTCTTTGTGGGAATCCAAGCTGGCAGGCATTGACTCATTCTCAACATGTTTTGCTCTCATGTCAAATCTTGTTTATCTTCTTATGCGATACGCTGATGCGAAGATGAGAATAGAGAAAGAGCAGCTTCTTCCAACACCGTATATCCTTTCTAGATGTGTAGTACATGGAGAAACATCTTTGGCTCTGCTCTAGCATACACTGCCCCCAGACTGCGGCGCTGTGCCCCGGCCGTATTCGTACAACATGCTAATCCACCCGATTCCCGACTACACCTGGGACGCCGGAAACCATCGTCAAGGCGAGCCGAAAGCCACTAACCCGCATGCGCGACAATCTCATTCACCAAATCCCCCTTATCCTCGTCGTAGTAGGAGCACATCTGACTCGGCAGCGGAACCTCCTTGTAGTCATCCTCCCCGCTGATAACGTTCAGGTTGATACCCGCGCTCTTGCTGGTGAAGAGCTTCGTCGTGATGCTCTCCTTGCTCAGGTAGATGCTCGCGCCGTCTACCTGGTCCATCATGACGGTCGGGATCGTGCCCATGACCTGCAGGGCAAAGTTGGGCGCCTTGACGACGTCGACGGTTGATACGAGGGTGTCGACGACGAGGGAGAGGCGGTTGGAGTTCTCGACGGTGACTTGGTTGGCCTTGCCCTTGATAATGATGGTGGTGTTGTTGCAGCGGGAGATCAGGACGGAGTGGGAGAGGGCGGCTTCGATTTCGACGGGTTGGGGCTCCTTTTCGTAGTTTTCCTGGTTCTGGTCAGCCAGAGTAACCTAGCGAGTGACTTTAGAAAGTTGACTTACCACTGTCCACTTGTTGCCCTCGAGCTCCTTCTTCGCGGGCTTCTTGACGCGCATGCTCTCGGGCTTGGGCTTCTTCCCTGGCGCGGGGCTCTTAGCCCTGCTGGCGGAAGTGGCCTCCCCGCCCGCAGCCCGCAAGCTGGGGTTCTTGTGCGTCATCTCGGACTTGTCGACCTTGCGCAGGCCCTTGGTGACAGCCTCGCCCTTGTTCAGCTCTGAGAAGACGGCGCCGAAGCCACCCGAGGAGTCCTTGGCGGCCGGCGCGGACGCCTGCTCCGTCTTGATGTCCAGCACGGGAGGAGGACCTGGGGGAGGAGGAGGAGGTGGTGGAGGTGCACCACCAGCAGCGAGAGCGGGGGCACTGGTAGATGCAGTCTTCGTAGGGGCGATAGACTTGGCCGCTTCCTGGACAGAGCCGCCCTGGGGATTCCAGGGGAGCCCGTTCGGGAGATGGTCCTTGAGCAGGGCGGAGAGGTCTTTGAAGATGGCGTAGAAGGACTGAATCCACTCAACGTGCTTAGGATCCTTCTCCTTGTATTCCTTCAACACCCTGTTTCCGTAAAACTGCGCCGAGCCAGCCACCTCGTCAACGTGCTTGAACGGCCGGTTTGTAACCGCAATCCAGCCCAACAGCATGATCCCATCAGCCACAGACGCGAGGTGGTTCTTGTTCGGATCATTGTGATTCACGTCCTTAATCTCCATGACAGCCATGACGGCCTTGTTGATGGGCTCGAACAGAGGCGGAAGATCGGCGTCGGAGGGCTTCTTGGACTTTGTGGCAATCAAGACCAACTTGCGCTGCTCCAAGAAGCCCTTGGACACCTCAGCGGCCTGCTTCTCGACGTTGCCGCCGATCTCCTTGGACAGCTTGACGTACTTGTCGACAGTGGTCTCGAGGAAGTTGTCGAACTCTTCGACGGATTCGGGGAGCGGCTCGTCGGCGGCTTTGGGGGCCGCTGGAGGTGGCGGAGGTGGCGGCGTCGCGGCGGCTGAGGCATTGGGCGGCGAGGCTAAGGTCTTGTTCAGCAGAGAGCCGGGTGGAAGGTCGGAGGGCGTGGCAATATCCTCTAGGCGCGAGGTTGCGGCTTCAAGACTGCGGGTTGTGTCAGCATCGAGCTTCGTGCGGCTGGGCACACACCGAAGATGACTCACCGCTTTATCAAGGTCGTGAGGTTGTGCATGTTGTTAGGGGCCGCCATCTTGACTGTCTGTGACGAGGGGAGTCCGACTGCGGGTGGTGGTTGTGTCGGGGAGAGCTTGGTCTTGAACAAGCTGGCGCGATTGGGGTACGCGGCGCAACGAGCAGGCAGCGAGCTAGGCCCAGGATCAGGCACCCGGGGTTCTGGTGCTGTACGGAGAGGCTAAAAGCGTATATAGGCAGACACAGCAGCTCGACGATCGGCAAAAAGTGTGCTGTGCTGTGCTGGAAAGCGCTGAAGAAGGGTAAATACTGAGACCGACGTCCGAGGTGTCCCAGATGGATGTCAGGAGGTGCCAGTGGTCTCGCTCAGCTTCGGCACAGACCAATGGGAGCTGGAGGCTGGAAGCTGCCCCTGGTGATGACATGTCCTACCCTGCACCTCCATCTCAGGCTCCTGATAGACAGCCTGAAGTACCTGTTATCGGCCCAACGCAGGACACGCCTTGGTTGGGATGCAGTGCAGATGCAGATGCACAATCTGAGTCAACTTCGCATCCTTCTCTCACCTCCGAGTCGCTTCACCATCGTTTGACTTTTCCTCCATTTCATTTCCTCAGCACACCCCATTTTCTGGCATAGCATCGCGTTATACAGCCCGTTACGAGCTTGTCTCACGTCTACTTCGCCATCGACGATCGTATCCTTGGACCACGTTTACACCTCATTGCTCGACGACGGGACCGGCCTGAGGAGGGAATGCACCACTAAGAGGGAACTCACAGTGGTCACATCGCACCACGCTTTCACGGTGCTTAGTCTGGGGTCTCATTACGCGTCGATGTCGGCCTAGCAGCGCGGCATGGACGATGATAACCTAATGAAACCTGCCGAGGCGGCTCAGCCTGCTGGGATCAAGGACAATGAGAAGCATCATGCTGAGGTGAAGATCGAGGGCGCAGATGCTGCCGTGAATGGCGTTTCTGACGAGGCGACCGAGGCTGGAAACGATGCTTCTCTGGTCAATGGTGCCAACGAGGTAGTCGACACGCAGGAACCGATCGTCACGGATCCCGATCAGACGCCACAAGCCGAGATCAACCTCCAGATACCCGAGCCGGATGAGGCTGCGAACCAAGATGACGACGCTAACACCGACTCGTGGGAGACCAGCGCCGACCAGACTCAGCTCACGGACAGTCGGAGGCCCTCACTGTCCCCCGAGTCTCATCGGCAAATCGACTTCGTCACGTTGGGCATGTTCATCATCGACGACATCGACTTCATCCCACCAACCCCATCCGTCAAGGACATCCTCGGAGGTGCAGGCTCGTTCGGCGCACTGGGCGCACGCCTCTTCTCACCGCCGCCCGAGTCGCAGTCTGTAGGCTGGATCGTCGACCGTGGCTCAGATTTCCCCGAGTCCCTCACCGGTCTCATCGACAGCTGGGAGACCTCGGTGGAATATCGCGACGACCCCTCTCGTCTCACGACGCGCGGTTGGAACGGCTACGAGGGCACCGCCGAAAAGAGAGCATTCAAATACACCACCACCAAGAAGCGTCTCACAGCAGAGGATCTGACGCCCACCCTCCTCCAGGCACGATCCATCCATCTCATCTGCTCGCCCCTGCGATGTCAGCAGCTGGTCACCGACATCATAGCAAGACGAAAGGCGGCCTGTCCAGAGACCTACTCCCGTCCTGTCTTCATCTGGGAACCCGTGCCCGACCTGTGCACCCCGGATGAACTGCTGAACTGCACCAATACCCTGCCTATTATCGACATCTGCAGCCCCAACCACTCTGAACTAGCAGGTTTCATGGGCGACGACGGCCTTGACCCCGAAACAGGCGAAATTTCCACCGTGGCAGTGGAGCGATCGTGCGAACAGCTCCTCGCAAGCATGCCATTGCAGTCATTCACGCTTGTCGTCCGCGCCGGCGACAAGGGCTGCTACATTGCCAAGAACGGTGGCCGCAAACGCCAGCTCCCTTCGGCGGCCAACCCCAAGCGCAAGAAGAAACACCACGCTCGCGGCGGTCTTCAGATGGACACGGACATGGAAGCCTTGTTCGCAGGGCTCCTGCAAGACGCGGACGGGAGCATTGCCAGGGAGGAGATCGAAGTCGACCCCGGCATTGAGCGCTGGATCCCGGCATACCACCGCAGCGCGGACAAGGTTGTCGACCCGACGGGAGGTGGGAACACTTTCCTAGGTGGCATGGCGGTTGCTCTGGCCAGGGGACACGGGGTTGAGGAGGCGGCCGTGTGGGGGAGCGTCGCTGCTAGCTTTGCGATCGAGCAGGTCGGCATGCCGACTCTAGAAAAGGGAGACGACGGGGAGAAGTGGAACGGCGTTGACGTGATGGCAAGGCTGAGAGAGATGGAAGCACGACTTTGAGGTCCGTGTTTCTCTATCATGTGAGGAAGCCCTTGTAGGGAACCCGTGGCAGACCGACCGCGGGTACGATTCGATGAGATTACGCTGGACTTGAAAATTCGCTTAGACATGAAGAGCAGTGATGAGTTGACTTTTGGGACAAACGCATACGCGTTGGCTGTCAAAAAAGGGGTTGGGACATTTCGTGAATAGAGTCTGCGAGACGCATTGCCGCTTCGTTAGGGAAAACACCCGTAGGGATCATTTCACAGACGTTAAATACATTGCAGATACATCATCTAGCTCATCTACAACGTCATCATAGTGCCCTATTCCATACTTGGTTGGGGAAAAATCCTATGCCGCCGAAACCAAACCAGAAACCATCGACGCCTTTGCTCATTATGTGACCATGACACCCCGCGTGCTTGCTCATTAGATCTTGTACACTTGACCCTCGCCCTCGGAGAACCTATCATTTCGTTAGCACAGAACCTTGGTGTGGAAGAGGAAAGAATAAAACTCACATAATCTGGTTGGCCTCCTCCAGCTTCTTCAGCGCCTTGGCGGCTTCGGCCTTGCTGAACCTCTGCCTGCCGCCGACCTTGTCGTTCACGGCCCGCACGATGCTGTCGATGTGTGCCGAGTCGTCCTCGAAGAGATCCGTGCTGAGGAGCTGGCCGAGGGCGGTCCTGAAGGTCGCCAGGCGCGCGGGGTCGATGGGTGTGTCGTCGAGGGCCAGGTCGGCGGCGCCGTCTGCGAGGTCCTCGTCCTCTTGTGTTTGCGATGGGAGTTGGGACGACGGGATCGAGGAGGCGTATGAGTCTTGCGTTTCGCCGGCGGCTCGGCCTGACCGCGTGCTTCGGCCGGAGCGGCGGGGCGTGGCCTCCGCGGGAATGTCGTCGTCGTCTTCCTCCTCCTCTTCTTCATCGATATGTGAGGTGCCGTTTGTGCCGTTGGTCTTCGCTGATGAGCCGGTGGCTCTTGTCGAGCGGGTGGAAGTACGGGTAGCGCGGGCGCGAGCGCTGCTAGCCGAGGCAGCAGGCTCGTCGCCATCCTCATCGTCCTCATCCTCGTCACCAGAGCTCTCATCGCTAGACGCGAACTGAGGTGCTTGGGTCTTTCTGCGCTTCTGGCGCGACGTCTCGATTACCTCCTTGAACAGCGCAAAACGAAGAATGCCCTCCGCGGCCTGAGCATCTCTCTCCTCGACTCTGCTCGACAGACGTGCCTTTGCGTGGGCGGTTGCGAGACGGATGATTGTTTCTAGGGTACGGACGGTGAGAGGGCTGGTGCGTCGCTGGTTGCCCTCCATCTCGTCGTTGCGGAGACCGACGTAGATTTCACCGATGCGGTCTGACGCCTCCTGGGTGAGCACGGGCTTCATACGCGTCTTGGCGTATTGAATGTACTTCTTCATGAAAGGTATGCTCAGGATCTCGGGCTTCTTGTTGGCGCCGCGACCGCTGGTGATGGTGACACCGGCGTGAAGCATGGCATCAAACTTCTCATACACTTCGGTAGGGCGCTGTGAGTCGTTCTGGGCGTTGGCCGAAACACCCAGAGACTGAGAGTTCTGCTCTCTTACGGGAGCGCCCTCTTCCGTGCCAGCCTGTCGGTAGCGGTGCATGCGCAGGACGTGCTCCGAAACTTGGCGATCCCTGGTGTCCTCGATGTCATCCGTCACGACGAACAACAGATCAAAACGAGACAGGAGGGAGTCCGGTAGCGCAATGTTCTTGTGAGGATCCTTGTGCGGGTCATACTGGCCGAAGATTGGGTTCGCGGCAGCCACAACACTGCATCGCGCGTTGAGCGAAGTGTGAATGCCTGCCTTGGCAATGGTGACAGTCTGCTGCTCCATGACTTCGTGAATGGCGACTCGGTCCACATCGGACATCTTGTCGAACTCATCGATACACACAACACCACGATCGGCCATGACCATCGCACCAGCTTCTAGGCGGCGCTCGCCAGTTTCCTTGTCGGAAGTGACTGCGGCCGTCAGACCGACACCAGAAGATCCACGACCAGTCGTGGCGATGGCGAGAGGTGCTGTGTTGAGGACAAAACGCAGAAGCTGGGACTTGGCTGTCGACGGGTCACCGACCATGAGGATGTTGATATCTCCACGCAAATGAGTTCCGTTCTCCAGGTTCTTCTCCATACCACCCAACAGCATAAGCAGGATTGCCTTCTTGATGTAGTCATGTCCGTATATACTCGGCGCGAGGGATTGCGAGAGAAGCTCTAGCAGATTCTTCTTCTTGGCTACCTTGTTGATGTTGCGGATGTCGGTATCGGTGATGGTAGCTGTGGCAATGCCACCACCTGATTTTGACGACAGTAGAACGACGTTGTTCGCAAGGATGACGGTCTTGAACAGTGCACTGTTGTGGTTGGTGTTTCTGTTTCCGAGCGTGCGGAAGATGCCGACGAGCTGCACGCGGTCGCCGGGCTTCACCTTGTCGACCAGATCGTCGTCGAGAATCACGTCTACACTGCGCGGCAGCTGACCAGCAGGAGCCCTCTCAGGCATCTCCTGGATGGAAATAGTCTGATGGTCGCGGTATGTGCAGAATCCGTATTCAGTTGTCAGGGGGTTGCCCTCATCGTCCTCTCTGGGGTAGACGCTCGATGTCGTTTGTCCACTGGTCATCGTCTGATCTTGGTACTCGCGGAAGTGAAACTTGTCGAGCTTCTCGTTGTAGTGAACACTTTTAACCACCTTTGGCCGGATGAGAGAACATCTTGTGACGATTCCCTCAATGGAGACCATGTAGTTCAGATGTTTCGAGGACAAGGTTCTTGGGTTGCAGGAGTTCATTCCAAAGCTACCTGCCCATGCGCAGTAGTAAACGACATCCTGCGCCGTTTGGTCTGGCCGTGCTGTTCCGATGGTCTCGACAATTTTCTTCAGAGCGTGGTTGAAGGCGAACGTGTAGTCGAACGGTTGCTCCAGAATGCCCTGGGCAAGCTCCTCGTTGTGATTTCGTACATGATCAAGGTTGACTGTTAGTCGCCTCTGGTTCTTTTGGAGCATCAATGTGATATCCGGACGGTAGCTTCGCGCGTGGGAGTCATCTAGAGAAGTCAGGTCTTAGCATTGGGCTGTTCGGAAAAGGGGGCGGTGAGGGGCAATTACTTGGGTCTAGGAACTCCTCGGCTTGGCGAATGCGATCGCGCACGCCTTCATCTTGCATCAAAAAGCCGTCCATGGTCGTGAAGTGTGCTGCGCTCAATGCAGAGGAAGCGATCGGTCGGAGAAGGGAAAGGCAGAAGCTGGGATCGAAAAGTGAAGGGAGGGACGAATAGGTGGGGGAAGAACGCGTCTCATTTCACGCGTCGCGCGTTGCGCTCGCGTAAAGTAATTTCCTCTTCGAGTGTAGCTTGCCTTTACGTAAGCCAATTCCCCGGCCTAGGATGGACGACCGTTACGGTCAGTGCCAACTCGGACCCATCGCTGCCGAAGCTCTCCTAGCTCGACGATCGAGCTCCGTACCCCACGACCGTCGTGACAGCATTCTAGCCCTCATCATACTACTGTGATCCAGCAGCCAGTAACCCATTATCTGGTCCGTCGAGTTGGCAAAATCACCCGCCGACTATGGCAGTCGGTCTCGGCCCTCAGAGCAGCCAAGCTGTGGATGAGGAGGCCAGAGCTGAAGTAGACGTTCTCAACTCGCGGCTCGAGAAGACGACGCAGTTGACCAAGAAGATCCAAGCCAGTCTGGGGCGGCTCGAAGTCAGCGGGAAGAGTGTCGCCGACGTTGCGAGTCCCCTCAATGGCGAGACCAGGCGTTTGCAGGTTCTCGGCAATAGTACGTCCCGCCGCTCTTGTCTCATGGAGGCTCCCGTTGACAGTTCACAACAGATATCGACTCCGTCCTTAGCGCAATCGACCGTCTACGACAGCCTGCTGACAGCAAGAACGATGAGGAGGCCATCATTCGCTCCGGGCCCGACAAGGCTGGCCTGTCGAACTACCTCGCCTCAATCAAGCGTCTAAACAGGTCTTTCAACGACATGCAAGCATCTAATCTGCGCGCGAACCAGCAGACCATGGCCGACATGGGGCAGCTCATCAAGTCTGGAAATACGCAGCTGGAAAGTCACTTTGATAGGATACTGAGGACGGAAACTCCCCGCTCCGTAGAACCGCTGCATTACATCACCAAGAGCCAGCCGTTCCCCGTCTTGACCCAAGACGTGGTCGCCCGACTGGGGCTCGTACACTCTCATGTGGCAGCCAATTCTCAGCAAGGCGCCCAGGACTCGCCTGTAGCCAAAATCTACGCCGAGATCCGTGGACCATACCTGGCGTCTTCGTTGGCAAACCTCGCCGCGGCCAGCGTCAATACAGCCAAGAAGAAGAACCCAGGGGCCATGTACCGCGCGGGCACGAACGGGATGGGCACGTACGCCCAGGCCATGGAAGGCATCTTCGTCTCTGAGTACGACAACATCTGCAGCATCTTCACGCGCGAGGACTGGGGCATTGTCTTCCAACAAACATGTCAGCCTGCGCTTACAGAGTTAGCCAGGACGCTCCGTGAGCTCAACGGTCACATCAAGGCGCATCTGACGACCGATTGCTTCCTCGCCTACGAGATTACGGAGATCATCTCCGGTCTGTCAGGCAAGCTGGAAGAACGAACGGGCGAGCTCAAAGGGTCATTGGCTGCTGCTCTAAAACCAGTGCGCGAAACCGCCAAATCTTCTCTAGGAGAGTTGATCGAAGAAACGAAGCGCAAGGTCGGCGGGCTGCAAGCCTTGCCTGCAGATGGTGCACCGTCGCCCATAGTATCTGAAACCATGAGGCGCCTGCAAGCGATGGTCGAGTTCCTCCGGCCCATCTCAAGCATCATGGTGTCGCTTGGAGACGGTGGTTGGAAGTCCGCCTCGGCCGCAAGCCGTCCATCGGATGCGATCCCGAGCCTGGCCTCGTTCGACATTGGTGCAGATGGAAGGGACATCTTCGCACGCTACTGCCTCGACACTGTCGATACTTTGCTGTCTTCGCTGGAGCAAAAGGCACGCATGACGCTCAAAAACAAATCGGCAATAGGTGTCTTCCTCGCCAACAGCGTTGTCATAATCGAACGCATGATTATCGACTCGGAGCTTTCACCGCTGCTATCGCAGCGCTTGGAAACTCTCGACCAATGGCGCAAGAAGTCCACTGTGATGTATACAGACGTCTGCAAGGATCTCTCCATGCACCTGTTCGACACCATTCACACGAATCGCACAGCCCGCCCAACGTCGGGGCCGGCCGATTCTGCCTCGGTCGTGAAGGGCCTAAGCAGCAAAGACAGGGACAAGATCAAGGAGAAATTCACGCAATTCAACAACGGGTTCGACGAGATGGTCTCACGTCACAAATCCTACAGCATGGAGCGCGAGGTGCGGGCCATGTTTGGCGAGGACATTCGGCAGACGATCCAGCCGCTATACGAACGGTTCTGGTCGCGCTATCACGAAATCGACAAGGGCCGAGGAAAGTACGTCAAGTACGACAAGTCTCAAATTGCGGCTGTGTTTACGAGCTTGGCATCGTGAACGGGGCTCGCTTGCCCGCAAAGGTACTTAGGTGCCCGAAATGACAAAAGATCTTTTGAGAGCGGCAATGCAACGCTGGATCCTCCCATATGCGGCAAAAACAACCATCAAACGCCGTCCCAATGTGTGCGTTCCAGCTCGAGCCCAGAACGGGCTTACGAGAGCATCTTTTTGGGGGAGTGAGTTCGGACCATATCCGACCGAGACCTGATGCCAAGTCAGGTTGCTGTGCTGTTCACTGGTGGAGGACGAGACATACCTGGTGAAGTTGATTTGGTCCTACTGCGCCATGAAAGCAAAAGGCTGCAATTCTGCTCGTATCAACCGTCGCATTTGCGTCGATTACTTTGAGCAGTGGTAGCAGGTACCGCAGTAGTCGTGAGTGCCGAGGTCACTCGCTTTGCAGCAGCTGATGCAGCAGTGATTGACAGGCTGTTGGACGTCGCGGGTGGCCATGCTGCAGATCACTCGGCACGGATCGTACGGGACGTAATGTTAATTACCGATGTGGCGCTCGCGCTCTTTCGTGCTCCGGGCGGAAGTGTGCAAAAGAAACCAAGAAGGGAATGCTGTTGTATTATACTGGCGGGATATCGAGATGTGCGTTTCTTGATAGTGCGTTTCAAGGATGAGAGGGATATCTACCAGCGGCGTGCGGGATCGTCGGCAGCATTTATACGCTCAGAAGCGGTCGACCCATCAACTCGACAGCTTCGCGCGCAGCATGTCCCCAGCACCCGAAGGGCAGCATGGGCCACAGCACAGCACAGGGCGAGCGAGGTGGTGGACGAAAGGGACGATGCAACGGTGGTGTCAGGGAGCAAGTCCCCAGGGACCTTGACCGAGGTGCCCGGGGGCGCAGTGTGAGTCGGTGGGCCGACGACGGCCAGGCTGGGGTGGCACGGCAGCGATGTGGGCAGGGGTCCCCTTTGCTGGGACTGGATGGATGAAACGTGAAACGGGCTTCAGACGGCCGGGCTCTGGCGCCGTCATGCGTGGGGACGCTGCCGGGATGACAGCAACGCTAAGACGGGCGTATGTGTACGGCTCTGAATGGACAGGATAACTTGCACGACACTGGACGGCCACCTCCGTGATCCTTCCAGCTGGGCACGTGGTGCTTGGCGGCATCGACAGTCGCGGTTGTCCTTCGTCATTCCGGAAGCTTGTCGATACCGACCCTCCAATCTGCCTCGGGCAGGGCAGATCAGAGCAGAGCGTCCCGTCGTCACGGCCCAAGCCAGCGTGCCGGGACGCCTGCATCCGCAAGATTAGGATGCGCTCTGGCTTTTGCGCCTCGGGGGCCCCCCACTGGCAGCATCCTGGAGGTTGATCGCATGACATGCGTGAGGCAGCGCGAGGGACATGTGTCGTCGGGGGGGTCAAATGCAAGTCATGTCTGCTATAATTACCTCTGCTATCTCGACACGCCGCTACCAAATACGTCGTCCACCCTGGCCCTGCGCTCCCAGACAATGACATCATCGCTTCTACGCTTGAAATAAAGTATCCGGTGCTGTGGGATAAACTCTTCGTCCGTCTGCTCGCTCTTCCACAGCTCAAGCGCCTTTTCGCGCGTGCCAACGAAGCGATCCTCGTAGCCAATAATGTAGTCGCTGCTGTCCAGGGCCGCGTCCCATCTGATGCGGTTCATGACGTCCTTTGCTGTGCGAAACTTGCCAGGCACCGAAACGTTCTCGCTGATGATGCCGCCGCGCTGCCTCAGCTGTCGCGCCTCATCATCATCGTCGTCGTCGTCCTGGCCCTGCTCGTCCTCGTCATCGTCCTCGGGCATCTCCTCGTCGTCTGACATGCCGTGCTCCCCGAGCGAGTCTCCGGGATGGTAGCGATCGATGCTGAGCGCCGAAACTTCCGCCCGCCGGACCACTTCCGCGCTCATCCAGCAGCTGTCCGCGTCGTAGTACCTATCGTCGCCGTGGATGCGATTCTCAAACTGCCGCAGGACAGTCTGGAGCGAACCCTCCGCCAGCTTAGCGTCCTCGGTGGAGCGATGCTCTCTGCTTGGGTCGCTCTGCCACGAGAGACCAATGAGGTAGCACCCGTGGCAGCTGGGCCCGGCCTCGACCTCATCACTGCCTGGATTAGCAGCTTCGGCCGTGAATCTCTGCGGCCAGATGCGGGCTGCGAGAGATGGTACCTTTCGGTCCAAGTCTAGGATGGGGGTCAATCAAATTCTTCTTCGGCTAGAAGGAAGACTTACCGATAAGCAACGTGACACATCTTGATTCGACCCATCCGACAAATTTAGCCCCTGCCGTGGAGGACGATCCCCAATAGTGAACGTTGACTTTGGCAAAGCTCTTGTAGCCGCTCAGGAAGTCCTCAACACCAGAAGTGTTCTGCCTGTTGCCATCAGTCGTGCTGGGGCCTAGGAAGTAATCTATAGAAACTTTCTGTTTAGTGATATTGTCGTTGGCGTGGCGAAGCTCTTCTGCTAGCGTCGTTACAGTAGGCACAGAGGCACTCGCCGCGGTGTTGAGACTAGGCCCGTGCCAGCCGAGCAGACACAGGGGCTCACGGAATGTGCGGTGATATTTCAGCGATTCATGAAAGAAGGGATCGAATACCGCATGTGTTTTCCAGTCGAGACTGGCGTAGTGTTCAAAGAAGGTGGCAATGACTTCCTCGACGCTTACAGTCCCTAGTTGGAGGGCCAAGGTCTTGCAGATGGGCACCAGCATGACAGTAATATGAATGCTCCCCAACAGGCCGAATTTGGCCCCGTACAGACCCCGATTCCTGGCCCACGTGCTGAGGAACAGGTGGACGATGGTGAACTGCGCCAGATCGGGCACTGAGCGTTGGAGGTACGACAGGTCCCGCAGCGGCTTCAGCTTGGACAGCACCGAGGGAGGGAGAGCAAAGGCGTCATCATCCGATGGGCGCTTCAAGACGTCCGGAAATCTGCAGCTATAGTCAGCCTATCCTTGACGTGTCTGGGGGCGGGAACTTACTCGTCCAACAGCGACGGCGCGCTGCAGTACTGCAGGTCAAATTTGATGCCCTGCACGTCTAGTTCCAACATCGTTCCGGACGCGGCCTTGACGCGCCTGATGATAGCTATGCCGTAGGCTGCCGCCTTGCGCAGGCGCTGTATCGCTAGGGAGAAGAACGTCCGGGAGCTGATCTCCCCGACGCAGAGGCAGTCCACGTCGGATGCTGGCGTCCACAGGCCCATGGCAAACGAACCCACTGGCAACAGCAACAGACGCGGACCCGCGCGGGGGTCGTACTGTGTTTGCTCCTTGGAGGTGCACTGGAGGATTAGTTCGAGAAGCTGGATGGCGTTCTTTCGTCTCTGGCCGTCGTCGGCGCTGGGCAAGATTCCGCGGATACGCAGCTCCTCTTTGACCTCGTCGAAGTCGCCGAGGACGTTCTCGCTGCGACACGCGACTATTTCCGCTTTTGGCAGGGCTCGTGCATCCTCTGCGTTGGAAGACGAAGCCTCAAATAGACACCTGATACCCCAGTGATCACTTGGGGCTTCGTCCGACTGGTCAGCGTCAGCCTTGTCCGAGGGCAGCCCGAACATGTTGAACCGCCTAGGCCGAAGCCTACAGTGGCTATTGACAAGAATTCTGTCGTACCGCTGAGGGCGATTATTGAGCCCGCTCCCGAGCATCCTTGCTGCAAGCTTGTTGACCAAGGGATCAAACGTCGCGCCCTGCTCGCCTTCATACGCGTCCAACAGGCTGCGTGGCTTCCCGGCCGGCTCAGAAGACTCTCCCGATAGTACCTTTGACGCGATCCAGGCATCCTGCAGCCCGCTCTCCGCTAGCATGGAGTTAAAGTTGCGGCAGTAGTCGTAAGACCGCGCCGAGAGGTCCGTCTGCCTGCGAGCCGTGTCAAGCGTGTACACCGAAGTTGCGAGGTTGAAATCCCCGGCGATGATCCAAGGATGGCCTTCGTATCTCAAAGACAAGTGCCTGAGGAGGCCTTGAATCTCGGCCTGCTTAGCATTAACCGCGCCGTCGTTCAGTCCCTGACTCAAGTGGCAGGCTGCGAGCACCAGGGGCTTCCCGGCATCTGCTCCGCAGCCGGTGAGTGATGGGAAAGTTGCCACGACAGAAGCCTTGTGTTTTCGGTTGCTGCTCAGGAGAGTCCAGCTGAATGGGTATTTGCTCAGAACCACCACATTCAAGAGGCTGGGCAGGGGACCAATCTCAGGTTCATTTGGTGGTCCCCAACTCGAGTAGGCATATCTCTGCCTGATCCCCTGGTGGCCAAGTAGAGACACAAGAAACTGGTCGGTCACCTCCTGGAGGACGAGGATGTCCGCCGCGGAACGCCTTGAAAGGATGGTCCCGATGAGACCAGGATGTCTCTCCAAGCTCGGTGGCCATTCGAATTCTGCCAGGACGTTGTAGGACGCTACTATGAGCCGTTCAAGATCCACTTCCATGGAGCTTTCGTCCTGATCCAGACTGCGCGGCACCCAGGCTGCTGTCGAATCGTCGTACTCATAAGTCGGCTGAGGGGGTGCCTGCGCTGACCCATCCACAGCCTCCCCGTAGAATTTGCGAGGCTCGTCGAACTTGATGAGCTTCTTCCCGGGCTCAACATAACCCCAAAGCCTCATTTCGCCCTCCTCTGAGCTCTCACCGTCCGTCTTATTCCGCACCAGGACAGCCAGCTGGGCGGCCTCCCACTCTATCGGCGCTATGCATCGCGCCTTTTCTAGCAAAAACTTGTGGGAGTCTGTCCGCACGTCGCTGCTCTGCGCGATGGTCATGTGAGGGTTGAAATTTGTTTTGAACCTTGCGCTCAGAGACTTGCGGAACGAATCAGGCGCCACTGCCCGGAGTCGCGCGAGCTTCCCGTAGGTGTCTGAATCCTTGGAAGGGTGCAGATGAATCGTGTTTGTCGAGCCGCCCGCGGACACGGCGTTGAAGACGCGGTTGAAGACGCCAACTTGATCTAAACGGATGATGGAGGTATCGGTCGCAACGTGGCTCAGGTCCAGGGCCGGTTGGAGCTCGCCGAGGACGTATTCCAGGCTTTCGGGCCGGACAAAGGGATATAAGATGTTGATGTGCGGAGGCCATTTCTTGTGCGCCTTGTCGTAGAGAGCGCGCAGTCGGTCGATGCGCTCCCATAGATGCTGTGGTGGGATCAAGCAAAGCGCTGTGTCGTGGGATGGATACCAACCTGGACGAGCGGGTTGGGAATCTTTGGCGGACGCCATGACGCCGATACCGTTTGAGCCTTTCCGGTGTGGTGATTGTTGACGAGGCTGAGATTGCCTAATCCTGAATGACAACCTTTATACATTCAGGCCTTGATGCACGATCACGCTGGTCTTCGGCTGCGATCAGTTGTACGAGGAGCAGTCTGGTCGGCGTGAGTCATCCCCACGAGGCTTGAGGAGCGCCCATTCCATCTGAGAGAGATGATGAGCGCGGCATGTATCGTCATTTGCGAAAACCAAGAGCTACGACAACCAGTGGCGAGGATGAGCCATCGCGCATCACCAGCGCCCAGTCTCTGGGGCACAGCAGATCGCCTGGGCATCTCCACCACAGTAGGCAGCTGCAGAGGCTGGAGGGTACTGTGACTCAACGGTGTGGGAGTGAGAACAGATGCAGGCAGTCTCTTTTGAAGAGATTTAAGATACGACCGCCCAGACTAGACGATGAGTGTCGACTTTCGAATCTGTCTTTGTTTACTTTGTTCCTTTTACGTGCTCCATGTCTCGGGCATCTTCAGGTACCTATCTCGCCCTCGGCGAACGTCAGCCCATCTGCCTACCCTGGACTTAAGCCTACCTTATCCAGCAGCGTAGAACCCAAACACTGCAAAGGCATATGGCTATCAATATTACAGTGTTTGAGTTGAATCTGGGCGATGGACGTCTCTCATATATGGTTAGCTCATTTCGCAGCACCAGCCCTGGCCTCCCTGAACTTCTTCGCTGCACTGTAAGCTGTATTTCCCCATTTCGCCGCTTCCTCCAGGTCAATGTTTTTCGCTGCATTTGCAGCCTTCTGACCACTGGCCAGCGCAATCTTCTTCGCACTGCTGAACCCCTGCTTGAACTTGCTGTTCTTGGCCTTGGCGCTTTTCTGAGAGTCCTCGTCGACCGATGGCGCTATGCTTTCTGCTTCTGCAGGCTCTACGCGGTGACGCTCACCTGGCTCACTTTGCGAGCTGGATGACTGTAATTACGTTAATATTCAACGACGCTTACCACGATGCCGAAGCTGAACTCACCGATGATTCCGAAATCGATGGAGACCGTGAGCTGTTCGCCTCAATGCTCTCGGTCGGTTTCGAGCGACGGGACCGATGCTGTGGTCGGGATGAGCGTCTCGACTCTTCTCTGGATGCACGCGTTCTTCCCGTGTCAGACTCGGATGCCGAATCTTCACTAGCAGCCTTAGATACCAGCCGTTGGCTGCTTGGGTACAGATTCTGGCTGCGCGAGTGCTGCTGCTGCTGCGTCATGTAGGCTTCTATGTCCGCGGCCGAGAACACTGGCTGGCAGGAAGGACAGTAGGGTGGCAGGCTCTGTCGGCATTTGATGCAACAGGCTGAGGCTTGTTGCGTGGGAGTGGTGCCTGCGTCGTGAGGCATTGTCGTTGCGTTTCCGGGCTTGGTGATCCATAAAGCTGTCTGATTGTTGGCATCGGAAGCTTCCCTTAGACGAGCTAATGTCGGCGCCACATGCTGCAGCAGCGCCTTCAGAACCTTCATATGATCAAGGCGCGGCTGAGACTGCTGCGTCGCTACCTGCATCGCGTTCAAGCCGCTGGCGTTGGTGTGAAGAGCATCCGCTTGCTGATCAAGGAGAAGTTGAACCGTGTCGACAGCTCCCCTGTGCGCCGCACCGAGCAGCGCGGTGTTCCCGGCCCTATCCTTTTGGTTGACGTCTGCTCCATACTCGATCAGGCTCCTGACTGTCTCCGCCGGCAGCATCAGGGTTGCAAACATCAACGGCGTCCGATGAGCATTGCCGCCGACAACGCTCAGGTTGACTCTTTGCTGGGGGCTCTTCCTCGCCGCCCGCAGCAGTGCCAAAACCATCTCATTCCGTCCCCTTTCCGTGGCTAGGATTATGGGCGATAAGTAGACCTTCCCGGTATGGCCATCTGCATTGGGGTTCGCGCCGGCATCCAGGAGCTCCTTGACCACGTCAGTGTGGCCATTGAGGCACGCAACGAGCAAGGGGGTTTTGAACGCAGTCATGGGTTTCACGCGGTCGACTTGTTCCCCGAATTCCAGGAGCTGCTTCACAATCTCCAGTCTCCCGAGTCTGGCGGCCTGCCACAAGGGATATCCCTTTCCGACGTTCGGCTGCGCTCCTTTATCAATCAATTCCTCGACGAACGAGGCAGTCCCCTCAGCGGCGGCTGCTGCGAGCGGAGTCGAATACCTGGTGAGAGATCTCATATCAGTTCTGACGCCCGTTTAGGATACCGAGCAACTTACTTGGTGGCCGTGACCTCGACGTCAGCGTCTGCCCTGCAAGTCCGAAGCAACCACATGGCCGCCTTCTCATACTGCTTCTCAACTGCGTTGTAAAATGCTTTGTTGACAGTATCTTGGGATATGCTATGGTCGGTGTAGTCCCAGATGTCCTCCAAGATCCGTGTGTTGCCGCTGTGTGTGGCTGCAGCAAGGAATGCTCCGTCGCACTTGATCCCCTCGGTTCGGTGCCTGAGAAGCACCTTCATAGCTGCCCATTGCAGCTGTTTGGACGCCCAATCGAAAGCGCTCTGAATGCAGTCTATGGAGAATCTCCTATCCATGTTGAGGAGCAGTGTCATCTGTTCCGTCTTACCTGCGTAGGACGCCTGCACGAGGGCTTGGTCGAAAACTCCTTGGTCCCAATCGCTGCTTTGGGTGTCGAGGATCTGTTGGAAAAGCTCGGGGCTGGAGTAGACCGAGTAAGAAAGGGGGTGTGGTAAGCCCCCTGGCACGCGCAATATCGGCGATTTGCTCAACACCAGCTCGACCGCGCTAATCTTGCCAGATAGCACAGCGCAGTGCACGACGAGTTCCCTTCCGGAAGCCGCAGCATTAATGTTTGCTCCATGCTTAAGCAAGAGTTCCATCATCTCCAGGTTTCCCGCGAGAGCTGCCATGTGCAGCGGTGTCCTGCCGTCTGCACCGGTTTCGTTCTTATCCACCTTGCCACGTGCTTCGAGTAGCAGCTTCGCTGTTTCGTAATGGCCATAATATGCTGCGAGGTGCAGCTTTCAGAAAGAGTTAGCTCGTGGATTCACACTCCGCGTGAGGTATGCTTATGCTTACAGGCGTGAATTTCGTTGTTCCTCTGGGCTTCAGCTCGTCTTTGTGGCCATGTTCAAGTAGACTGGCTACGAGCTGTGTGTACCCAACAGCGGACGCAACATGCAAAGGTCCAAGTACATCTGCAGGCCAATTGGGGTTGAGAAACCTGGGCGTGACATGGCCGTATGCCAGGATCCAGGCATTGCGCAGAGCAGATTGCTTCTCCCAGTATTGCGGGAAGTCTCGACGAACCAGGTTTGCCGTATCTTCGCCAGCGCATGTCCCATGTCTCCACCAATATTTGACAGGATACCTAAGCATGTATCCTTCATGCTGACTTTGCGAGCTGTCAATACTATCCGTGGAAGATTTCAAAGCCTCCCAGGAATCCTTGATGTGTTGCAAACTGTGGAGTGCAATATGCGTGTGCACGTACTGCGCTGGCCGCGAGTATGTTGAGTTAGCGTCGGATAGTCCCATGATCTTGGCTAAAAGACCCCGTATAGTCTCGTTCGGAAAGACGATACGCTCTAAAGCGTTGGTGGCGGCCTTCTCGACTGTCACAAAAGGCGACAGGCTCGCGACCAAGTCCTTGACCCGCTCGAGTGACCTGCAACCGCTGATGACGGCGGCTTCTTGGAGAGAAGGGCTGTCAAACGTGACGAGCAAAACCCTTAGAAGCTCTTCAAGCCGTAAACGCTTCGTTCCGTCGCCGGCCAAAGCCAGTGTCTTTGCGGGACATTAGCCACAACGAGTTTGCAAAGAAAGGGAGGGGGAACGGACCTTTTCCCACTCAACTCTTACCAGATCTTCCAAATTATCCCTCTGAGTGGCGCTTTGGAGGCTGTTGATTACCCCTAACTCAAAGTCTTCCGAGTCCGTGTACCTTGACAGACCGCCCAACAACACGTACACAACGTTGACCCAGTCCCAGTCTGGGGCTGCATGAGCCATCCTCTGACGAAGAATGCTCTTGAAGAGGCTGTTGAGCCCCAAATCTTGTCTTAGCTGCTCCACTCTCATATCTATCTGTTCGTCCAATTTTTCCTGAAAGGCTGACCTGTTCTCCGGACTCTCGAGATCGATCATGAAGGCCGTATCCTCGAGCATGCTTTGCGCGGCATACCACTTGTCGCTAGTCAGAAGCCACCGAGTTCTGATCCTCTTAACGCTCTTCGAGCCATTCTGTGTGCTTCCAAATGACTTGAGAAGCAGAGCTAAGAATGTCTGGGCGTCATCCAACTCTTGGATGCTGTCAATGACGAAGAAGACCTTACTAATATCGCCCCCTCCCGTCAGCATATCGTCAAAGCATTGCAACATGTTATCCAGCGACAATGTATATCTTCCGCCTTTCGAAGGACTTGTCTCAGTTCCAGCGGACGTCATGTCCATGACAAACCGCCGGGCATGGTAGGCCAGAGTCTCGTGCTGGCGTATCATCTGCGTCAAAAGCGACCGCAGGACGTCCAACGGGCTGCGGAACCCATCGCTTCGACTGCAGAAGAAGTAGGCCATGACTATGTCAGCCCTTCCCGAAGTCGCCTTCCCTTGTCTCTTGCTGACGAGGTCTTCGACGTCCTGGACACATTTGAGCGACATAGCAGTCCTTCCTTTCGCCTCGGGACCTCGAAGCCATATGATGGAATCCTGTTCCTTCTCCTTTATGTTGATCCACTTCGAATAAGCGGTGCTGTGCAAGAACTCTTTCAGGGCAACGTTTTGCTTTTGCAAAGCCTCACGCTGGCGACTCATTGCAACAGCGCTCAGCTTCTCTGTGACCTTCTTCGCTGTCTCAAAGCAGTCGCGGTAGTCTTGGGAGGCCTTGAGCCTTTGGGTGGCGTTCGACGAGGCTTTGTCAATTAAGGTCTCTAGTCGTTGCATGACCTTCACGTAGTTATCATCCTTTGGGCTTTTGAATCGCACCAGATCTCTGTGTGTGGACTTTAGATCAAAAGACTGACAACGGGCCAGCACAGCTGAGCTTTTCCTAACAAACAGAGCGTCGTCAATGTCGCTCATCTGCTCAGATCGAATCAGTATACTGTTCTACTAGGGTGGCAACTCACGTACATCGAGTTCGAGTTTCTCCGCCACTTCTTTCCAGATCTTGTTTCCCGTGATGGCGAGCTGTCTAACAGCGGCTTTTTTGTTGACATCTTCCAGCATAGAGCTGAATCTGGTTGGTACGTCTTCCCAAACGCAGACGCATTGGATTTGGAAGACTCCCATCTTGGCGCATTGAGATTCAAAATCCTGCTTCAATGCTTTAGACGCCAAGTTCCCCTCTCGCAACAGTTCCAGGAACTCGGTGTACAGATAAGCGCCATTTCGATTGGCAATGTCGGCGTACATCAAAGCTGCCTCAGCGGGCACAGCCCCTCCAAATGGCGAGCCAAAAAACATACAACCAGTCACGCATTCAAATATGGGCGCATACTCCTCGCGATTGGCGTTTGCTAAGCATATTGCCTTTTTGGTTTGAATGTGAGCCCGAGCCGAGGTAAAATCAAGTTCGAGCGTACCTTTGCAATCACAAGACCCCCCATGCTGTGGCCGATGAAAACGAGGGCGCGCTGGCTTGCCTGTTTCCAGAGTTTACTTGGGTTCTTTCTCGGGAGAATTGGCACCTACATCATGTCCCAAAGAGTCCTTTTCCTTACGCAGAGACTGAAGAGCCACAAGAAGCTCTTCGGCCAGAGATGTAAGGTCTTGGTCGACCTGGAACCGGCCATTCCACGCTGATGCGTTTCGCATGAGGATCACGCGAGCGTTTTGGAACTTGGGACCTAGACCACCCTCATCTTTGAGCCAGTTGAAGATTGTTTCTGTGCCGTCTTCTTCCTTTTTCTTGAATGTCCAGCTCCCCATCGGATCTCCGCCCAAACCAGGCACAGCAACAATGCTGCGGACGGCAGTCAGGACTGGGACATTCCGGGACTTATAGAATTAACTTACTCGACATCTATTTCGATACCATCGTGGGAATTATCAATGTGTTCGACAGTGTCATCGTCGTCGGTGGACGGCACACCGGTTGGGGCATCGGCCTGCTCAATCTTGACTGGGAAAAGCACCTCCAATCTGTCAACGAAGCTGTTGTCTTCGGGGGCCATCTTGGCGGAACATTCAACTGCAGCTGGAAAGACACGCCGGTGTGACAGTTATTTTGAACTCCTCCAGGTTGATCGAAAGTTGTATAGAGTGGATGGCTCCGGCAACTCACGGCTGGTCCGCATAGGCGTTCTGAAGAGGACCGCAGTTCGACCAGGGAATATGAACTCGGCCCAAGGCGCTGCGATAAAAACAGTATCTGGAAGGTACGTTGCTTGCAGTATTTGCAAAGTTTTGAACGGGCTATGCTGGGGATTTCAATCAAGCACTTGGGAAGTTGGACGCCTTCGAGGGGCTCGGCGCTCTGATGATAATGTATACTCGACCGCTCCAGGAGCTGATCTACAGGAGGTGCCAGACGACTTCTGCGCCGACGAAGAATGTGTGTCACCGAACAAGGCTGCTGTGATGTCCTGTCGAATGAGCAGATCTCGGGGGAGGCACAGTAGGTACAGTGGCGTCGAAAATGCAGTTTCAGCTTTGCAACTCACTTGCCCATACTCCAATAACATCCAAACTCCTCTGCCGACTTTGATGATCGTGGCATTAGCTCTGCATGATCATCTGGTTGGGTGTGATGCCCAGCCGCCCGCAGTTGCATAAGACTCGTAGCCTGATGCATGGTGCGCAATGATCAGCCCTGGACCTCGTGCGCGATGGATTTAAACCTTGCTCAGTTTCTCTATTTAGAAGCGCCTTGGGAAAAGAAAAGACAAATTGCGCGTGTTGTCTCCAACGTCGGGCGGCAGAATAAACTAATGTGTTCTGGGTGGCGGACCTGGTTAGGCCTGAGCCGCCTCACGGGCTCCAAGCGACAGGCGGCAACACCGCTGTGCTCTACAGTATTTCGGGCTTAGACCCAAGATGCAGATCTTGCGTATCCGTCCATAGTGTCATCTCGAAAGAGGTGAGATTCTGGCCTTCAGTGTGAAGGTCTAGTTGTCTTTGTCCCGTCGCAAGCCTGACTCGTTCAGGGCGGCCGTGGTTGCTTGACTGGATGGCGAGCTGTGCTAGATTGGGTGAATTTCCTGTTGAAGAGATTAGCCCCAATTGTTCCATCAAGAGATTTGAGTGTCTTACGTCTCGGCTTCTGCTGTTAATAGTTTGAAAAATGCCAGAGTGGATGATATCCTGCTTTAAACAGACCAAACCTCCCTCTTGGTGGGGACATTGCTGGCCGGTCCAATCGCACTGTTTCATGGCTGCCCCAAAAGGCAAATCTCCGAGGACTACACCTCTCACAAGGGCGAATTAGGCTCGCAGCCGAGGAAACCGACGTTTGACGGCGTCACTCAAGGGCGCTTGAATTGCGATTCTCAAAGGTATTGCTGAGAAGAATCGGTCACGGTTCTAATATCATCAACCTTCCACCTTCGCATCTTCGCAGTAGCACTAGAACCAGCCTATCATGACGACCCCTTACCTCCATTCAGACAAAGTTGCCAAGGAAGATGCGGCTCTTCAGGTGATCTCTCTCCAGAAGCTACTAGATGGCGATCAAGAAACAAGTGCGGAGCTCTTGAAGGCATGTAAAGACCTGGGGTTCTTCTATCTTGACTGTCGCAATGTTTCGGGCGGCAAGATCATGGAGCAAGTCCAGGAAATGTATGATCTTGCTACTGGCTTTTATGACATGAGTCAGGAGGAGAAGTCCAGGTGGTTGGTCGACAGAGATCACGATGAGGACCTAGTTATGGGGTAAGGGCTTTGAGGACCCCAACCTAACCTATACGAACACGCACTGACAACCTCTAAGATACAAGCCTGCTGGCCATGGCAACGGGCCCGTGGAAGGGAAAAAGGACGGGTTTGAAGGGCTTATGGTAAGCCACGATTACTTGGCTCATTCATCCAACGGTGTTAATCAAGTTGCAGCTCATGGAGCACACCACGTCCAACATAAGTGATCCAAACGCCTACCCAGGTCCAGAGGTCATCGCCAAACGACTGGACCCCCTTAAAAAAGCAATGTCTAGCTTCAGGGAGATCAGCATTCTGCTTCTCGAATCTCTATCTAAGTCTCTGGGCTTAGATCCTGCTAAGGCCTACCAACAGTACCATCGTAATGGTGAAGTGTGTCCCACTGCTTTGGGCCTACTCAAGTATACGCTGGCAGAGATCGAGGAGGACAAGGTAGGCCAGATCGCACACACGGACGCGGGCAGCTTGTCAATTGTCTTCACCGATGTTGGCGGCCTGCAGGTTCTGAAGCCCAAGGAGGAGGAATGGTACTTCATCGCCCCAAAGCCTGGCCATGCCGTTGTCAATGTCGGCGACTCACTGCGATTCATCTCTGGAGGCGTTCTGGAATCCAGCCTGCACCGCATCATCCCTCACAAGGACGAAAAGGGCCGACACAAGTACTCGATCGTGTATCTACTTCGCCCTGAGATGGACGCTGAGTTCGTCGATGCTGACGGCGTAGTGTGGAAGGGTCTAGAATGGACGAACAAGAAGCATGCGGTCTTCCGAGCTCCCGCTGAGGAACAAGCCAAAGGGGCGTACCTTACCGGCAGGGATGGGTATGTTGGATACTGGGACCCGGAGAAGGATGATGAGAGTCGCACCATTGAGGTCAAGTAGTCTGATTAATGTTCTTTGAATGTTTCGAGATCTATCTACACCATGAGCGCAGCTGTCATGTTGGATCCAGAAGGACATCTTCTACGCACACTTGCGAACTTGAATTACGAATAGCGGTCAAAACAGAAGATGTAAAACCTTCTCGTTGATCTATACGCATTTGACTTGCAAGCTTGCTTACCCAACCCGTCCCCATCATCCTGCCCGACCCTTAACGACGACCTTCATGACAGGCTTCTCCCAGAGTGTATGCATTTTCGACTGAGCATGCCAGTCCAGGGAGTCGTCCACCAGCTCCAGGTCGTATTTGTAGTGCATTTTGGCCAGGAACGTGCGAAGTTCCAGCCAGCCAAGGCTTTTCGATCTTCATCAGCACGGCACAAAGTGGAACAAGTTTTGATACGGGGTCTTACCTTTTCCCGAGGCAGCCCCGTGTACCTAGTGAAAACGGCTGGCTGGCATCGAGAACGTCCTGTGGATTCGATGCTAGCCACCTCTCAGGGTCAAACTTCCATGGGTCTTGGAAGTTCTGTTGGGACATGCAAGCCGCAAATGGATTGGTTGATACCACCGTCTAGAAAAGGTCAGTCTGATTGGAGCCTTGAAGTGATCCCGTGCATCATGGGCTTACTCCTTCTGGCACGAAGTTGCCGTCAATGAACGTTCCGCCTTGAGGTACGACACGAGGTAAGGGAAAGGGCAGGGGAGGATACATCCTCATCCCCTCCAGGATAACGGCGTTCATGTATCGCAGGGGCGTGGTCGAGTTGTTGTTGATTTGGTCATACGATGCGAAAGCTTCTCTGATCTCCTTCTGTAGATTTTGAAGAATGCTAGGGTTCTTCTGCAAGTAGTATGTGATGCACGACAGTGCTGTAGCCGTAGTCTCGCTGCCCGCGATGCTATGTATTGTTAGCTCTATTGCCGTACACCGGTAGAATAGGCTCTCTTACACAAAGTCAGAAGAGTGTGCTGCTATCTGCACATCTGAAATTTTCTCAGATTCTCGACCTTCCAGGATATTGGTCAAGAAATCCTTTCGATCAGACGTTTGGTTGACCCGCCTGCGATGCAGTTAGCAAAGAGGCCAGACCGACCCGAAATGCCCAAACTTGCCTTTTAACAAGCTCCATGGTGTAGGCCTCGTGTCTCCGAGCATCTGCAATGATCTTTCCGAGCAGCTGTGGAAACATTCGCTGGATGATGGCTGCAAGGAAAGGAAACCTCTTGAATGTATCTGCAAGTGCGCCCATCCGCAGGCTCTTGACGACAATGGACACCCAGAAGTGCTCAGTACCTGAGAAAAGCGAGTGAGTCGGCAGTGAGGAAAATGATACCAAGCTCTACTCACCAGAAGCAACTCCGTTGAATGACTGACCGAAAGCGAGACTCCCAATGATATCGAAAGTGGCAAGATTGAACCACATGACAATGTCAATACCCTCGGGAGAGCTTCCAGCTTCGCCAATGCGGTCAACGAACTCATCAATATGCTGGCTGATGAGGCTTTCCTGCTCCCTGAGAGACCTGTCCGAGAAGGCGTCCCGAAGAAATCTCCTCATGCGACCATGCTCCTCTGGATCACGCTCACTGACGATGGAGTGCGCCTCATCTGCAAAGTTGCCACCATCGTAAAATTCGCTCTTTATGAGCGTTTTTTGGCCTTTCTTCTTGTCGTAAATGTCCCTCCAGGAGTTCGCGGTATTGAAAGATAACTCATTGGGGGCCACTCTGACTACCGGACCTGTGCACAAGTTAGACGTGAAATTGGCTTATGACCTCAAAATATATGCTTATATTCACTCACCGTACTTCTCGTGCAATTCTAGCATGGAATAAGGCTGCCGACCACCCAGGAACCTTCTGCAGTGAGAGAACTACCGACAAAGTCTGTTAGTCAACCCGGTATGATGAGGGCTGGGCGACAGTCTGCCTTACGTTACTGAATTGGGCAGAGATAGGTCCGGGAAAGCTGGATAACGGATGTCCTCTAGCCTTGATCCATGAATATACAACGTAGAATAATAGTGCCTAATTATTTGGCGGTTAGCTGGCTCAGTCTGCTGTCAATCCGAGCTTGTGACCGCTACTTACACCAACGACAAGCGTTGCGGCACTGAACCCTGGGGCCAGGATCATCATGATCATGAGTTAGTGACTTCGAGTCTGGCATTCAACAAGTGTCAATCAATAGGAAAGGCCCCCATCTCAAGCGGTAAGTAACTCCCCAAGAGAAAAAGAAGCATCACGTATTGTTAGCACATGTGGCCGAAAGGGGAAACCCCCCGACTTTCGGAGTGGATCCAGCGGACCGGTGCCGGAATCGCGGCTCTGTCTTTTAGGAATAAAGGGGACAAGATGGATGCCGGGCTGCCATTAGAGGGACCTCTTCAGGCCCTTGCGCATAATATCCGAGCCCTTGCTCTGTCTATATGAAAACGACGACCCCAAATTAACTTTACTGACATAACTTTCCATACAGTTTTTCAAATGACGACATTCCGTATCGAAGACGGTGACATTCCAAGCCTCAATGGCGATACGGCGGTGGTCACTGGGGGCTCATCCGGCATTGGTCTGGCGGCTGCAAAGATCATGGCCGCCAAGGGTGCCATCGTTCACATTCTAGACGTTGAACCTCCGCAGGAAAATTTGCCAGAGAATTTGTCTTACATCAAATGCGACCAGAGCCAGTGGTCCGACCTGAGCTCGGCCTTCGCCCAGATCGGGGCGGTTCACATTGCCATTGCGAATGCTGGCGTGAGCGAGGACGGCACATACCTGAATGATTCATTCGACCAGGACGGAAACTTGATGGAGCCTACGTACAAAGCTATGGATGTCAACTTCCGCGGGACTCTAAATTTTGTAAAGCTCGCTCTTCACAACATGAAGATGCGAGGCACTCCTGGCAGCGTCGTCATCACGACGAGTGCAACAGCCTACTCTGCAGAACAGTCACTGCCGGTATATAGCGGTACGAAGGCGGCGGTAGGTGGTTCGCGGTGGTGAATGGAGAAAAAGAAATCTAACAACTTACAGCTTGCGAACTTCATGCGATCCATGCGCTCCACACTGCGCGACACAGGCATTACGATTAACTGCATCGCGCCAGCTGCTACCATAACAAAGCTCTTGCCAGCAGATTTGGCAGCTCCCATCTTGGCGGCTGGATTACCGGTGAGCAACGCGCATTTTGTGGGACTGGCGGCGGTGTATTCGGCGGTGGCCTTTGAAGACCGCAAGGTTCAGGCGTACGGCAACGACACGGACGAATGGAGGGAAACACCTGGTCGATGGAACGGAAGAACCATACTGACGCATGGAGACCGGTACACGGAGCTGGAGGAGCCGCTGTCCGAGTCGCGCGGTGTATGGCTAGGAGAAGCAAATCTTCGTGAGACTAGACGACAACAGGCAGCGACCGACTTTCGGCCAAAGATAGAAGGACAGGCCGCTGTGCGTGACTTGATGAGCTGATCGGGAATGAATCATAGTAGGGCTATGCACGAAGCCTCACAATATTGCTTCAAATAGTCTTATGAGCACTGTCTATGAAGTCTGTTCCGTTGACGACTAAGAGGATTGAGACCACCAGACTTTCATCTAGAGCGATGTTATTAGTGTCAATCATGAGCACCCTACGGAAAACTAAGTAAGCTTTCCCAAGTGCCGCCTTTCCTTCTTCGCGAGCAGGACAGCGGACTCTACGGCGAAAGCTTCGCAGAACTTCCTTTTCGGGGAGTGGTCCGATCGCCAATGCTCGGATGCTTTCCTGCTTCGCTACTAGTACAACAGGGTTTGATTTTATACGCAGTATCTTGGATCGCTTGTTTAAATGTGCTGATTATGTTGCATTCGCGCGAGACTCTCAAACTCGTAAACCTTGGTCTCTCCCTGTGATGCCCTTTCCGCTATGATTTCTCTATCCATTATTCCCTCCTGGATGTACCCTCTGCGGCCCTCAAGGGCCACAGAGAGGGTCAGCGTGATTTCGGAAAAGCAGGTTCTACAGAATGACACTTCTCATGGCGGTGTTCCGAAAGCCAGGTTCCATCCTCGGATTCATCCCCGGGAGCCGGAGATGTCGGCGGAAGTCAATGACTACTTTCTCAAACACTGGCCTTTTGAAGATATAAAGGAAAGGAGGAAATTTGTCGCTGCTAGTTTCCCCCACGTCACATGCTATTACTTCCCGGAGGCACAAGACGATCGGATAGGCTTTGCCTGTCGGCTTTTGACGCTGCTCTTTCTTATTGATGGTAAGAATCTCTCCCCCAACTCGCACGGCTCGATTGAAATCGTGCGCTTACATGCGAGAAGATTTACTGGAGGATCTTTCGCTCGAAGAGGGATCGGCCTACAACGAAAGGCTTATTCTCCTCTCCCGGGGCGGAGTTCTTCCCGATCGCAATGTACCTGCCGAGTGGATCACCTATGATCTATGGCAAGAAATGCGGGCATACGACAAAGAGCTCGCAGACGAGGTTCTGGAGCCTACGTTCATCTTTATGAGGGCGCAAACAGACAAGTGTCGCCTCGGCATCAAAGAACTCGGCAAGTACCTGGAGTACCGGGAGAGAGATGTCGGACAAGGGCAAGTCAGATTATGACCCTTCTGGATAGACAGCTGAGCTGACTGACTTCTTCGCAGGCTTCTGTCCGCACTTATGAGATTCAGCATGAATCTGCACGTCAAGCCGGAGGAGCTAGCTTTCGTCAAGGACGTTGAGATGAACTGCTCAAAACACATTTCAGTTGTGAATGACATATACAGTTGGGAAAAGGAGCTTAAGGCATCTCAGATTGGCCATGAGGAGGGTTCGGCGCTGTGCTCCTCTGTCTCGGTCTTGTCCAGCGAGACAACGCTGGACTTTGAAGCCTCCAAGCGCGTCCTATGGGCCATGTGCCGAGAATGGGAGTTGGTGCACGAGAGACTTGTAAAAGAGAAGCAAAGCGCGTCATTATCCTGCCGAAAAGATCTGGCGGCCTTCTTGAAAGGGCTCGAGTATCAGATGAGCGGCAATGAGGCCTGGAGCGCATCTACTCCGAGGTATCACTCGGTCTGATAGCGCCGCCAGTATGGTAGCGACAGCGCTGTGCTTGCATAGACATTGTGGCGAGAATCATAGTTTTCGAATGCTTTGAATAGATAGACAAGATATTTCAGGTCACCCAATTCCATTTCTTACAAATCAGTCTTTGCCCTCCCCAAGATGCGGTGCACAGACAAAAAGTAGGGTCACGAGTATTACGAGTTTGCTTGAAATGCTATCAAGAAGATACTGTGAGCTCCTTCATTGGTGTTTGGAATCACTATAAAGATCCTGGTATGTTTAGCAAGTGAGCGCTCAGGTGATAGCTTCTTAAGCTCTTTTTTTTCTCATGGTGCTAGGCGAAGCGTCTGAGAATGTTTTCACGGAGTCTTCTATTTTAAGCACGAAGTTGCCGTGGCATGCAAGCACTGTACAGAACGCTACACTCAAGAAGACTGACAATTGTTTTCACTGGCGAGTCTTGGGCCAATCAGAATTTGAGCCGTTGCTAGCCAATAGGTAATTCCAAAATCACCGCTCGTGTTTTAAGTAACCGCTACACTAGACTGGAAAGCTCTTCACCAGTTCAGCTCAGTCGTTTGTCGACCCACTGGATGGTTGTGCCTCGACAATGACACGTCCGCCTCACCATAGTCGACCACACTGGAGCCATTGGTACCAGGCGCTTCATGGCCATTTGTGGGATCCACATCTGCAGATGCGATCTTGGCTTCGAGCTTCTCATCATGTGCGTTTACCAGATCCTCTGGGAGTTTCGCCAATGCCTGGTCAAGATCCTGGATGATGTCTTGAACATCTTCGGTACCAACCGAAAACCGAATGAATGCCTTGAAGTAGAAAATGAATTAGTAACGTGGAATTAGTCCAGGTATTAGGAAAAGCGTAACTTACCGGTGTGATTCCTGCTTCTCGGCGGTCCTTCTCGGACATGATGACATGGGTCGAGTTCCATGGGTGAGTCGCCAGTGTTTTGCAATCTCCGACACTAAGCATGCACGTTAGCTTTCAATCCCTAGAGGAGTCCCATATAATATCTTTTAGGAAGCTTCCAGATACGTACTTGGTTTGATGAGAGATAACGCGGACGTGGTTTAAGAGCATCTTGCTGGCGACATCACCTCCCTTAGGACCGAACGCCATGACGCCTCCAAAGCCACCCCTGAGATACTTCTTGGCATTCTCGTGATACTGGTTGTTTTTCAGACCTAGAGGTCATTTGTTAGCCCTAACACAGCCCGTGCCAGCCCCGGTTAACTGTCAAAACATACCAGGGTAATTGACCCACGCGATCCTGGGATGGGACTCGAGGAAACGGGCGACTGCCATAGAGTTCGTGGCATGACGCTCGCAGCGCAGGCTCAGCGTCTCCATGCCAATCAAGAGCTGCTGGGCTGATGCCGGTGCAAGGATAGACCCCACTTCCATCAGAATATCCAGGCGTAGAGCCATAGCAAAAGCGATGTTACCGAACGCCTTCCAGTAAGAGAAGTTCATGGGCCCATCCTTCTTCATGAGACGGGGGAACCGGTCTCCAGCTTTTCCCCAGTCGAAGGTGCCGCAGTCAATGATGACTCCGCCAACAGTGGTTCCGTGACCACCCATCCACTTGGTGGCCGAGTGAAGGATGATGTCGGCACCAAAGTCAATAGGGCGGCACCAAGTTCCGCAAGCACCGAAGGTGTTGTCAACCTAGTTCAGATTAGATCCATAGACAGCATAGAGACGAAAGCCACTGTCGGGCACCTACCACAAATGGGACGAAATTCTCGTGGGCCAAGTCGGCCAGGCCCTGCAGGTCAGGAACACTGCATCTGGGGTTTCCGATGCTCTCTACATAGAACATCTTGGTCTTCTCATCCACCAGACTGGCAAACTCTTCCCGGGTTTCCTGCTTGGCCCACTTGACAGTGATACCGAGCCGGGGGAGGAGGGTTTTGAACAGACTGTAAGTGCCTCCATAGAGGTTGATGGAAGCCACGACATTGTCGCCGGCCCCAGCAAGACAGATGATGGTGTTGAAGATAGAAGCTTGTCCTGACGCAGTTGCGACAGCCGCAGTACCTCCTTCAAGGATGGCAGAGCGCTTCTCGAACGCGGCAACCGTAGGCTGTGGACACGTTAGCCTCCTGCATCCCACCTGTCGTTCTGCGATGTTTGCATGGAGGGTTCTTTGGGACTTACGTTGGAGATACGGCTGTAGAAGTAACCAGCTTCCTCGGTCGCGCACACTCTCTTAGCATGGGCGCTGTCCGTGAAGATGAAAGACTGAACAAGGTGCTCGTTAGACCATCGGCTAGACGCTTGGCTCTTCATTGGTGAAGACTTACAACGCTGTTGTAGATCGGCACGGCTCGGGCATGCGTCTCCTTATCCGGCCTGTGGCCAGCGTGGATCTGGAGAGTGTCGTATCTCAACCCCTCATCGAACTTCTCAACTTTGTAAGGCTGAAATGGATCGTGACCCTCGGGCGGTGGGGCGGACGGAACGCCGCAACCCCCGTTGACGCCTCCGTTGGGGTGTGATTCGCGTTGGCCGGCAGAGGCAACCATTTTGTTACTGAAATGAGAAGATAAAGTTTGGCTTTAGCTTGGAAAAAGAAACAGCGATGAATGAGTTTGATTGCAAGGCTTGAAGATATGTGTGAACAAACTGTTCATATATCTGGCTTATAGAGCTTCAATGACATAGATCGTATTGGTAAGTGGCCGGCCCTGACTAGGCCCTCGGGAGGTTGCCTAATTCAGTAATCAGACAGACTAGAATTATGGCGGTTTCTGTTTTAGGAAATGCTCCTGCGCCGACGGAAGTAATTCGAATTGGAACATTTTCACTTAATCTGTTGCCGTCGTTGATGGCGATGAACTGAACAATATCCTGGCCTCGACAAATCGCCCAATGCAACACTGATCGCCGCGTTGTATCTCTATTCATTCGACATGGGCAGCCACATCGAAATCGACGGTTTCGCCATGCCGTCACGGTTGACCCTTGGCCTGTACCGCATAGAGGAGGGACATGCAAAGTTGTACACCTACATGGCGATCTTGTTCGGCCTTCTGGTTCTCGTCGGGTTGTTACCTCGTAGCTCACATCAAAAGCTTGCCCCTGGCGTCACGGTCGTGGGCGGCGATGACAAGCAGGCTATTTTGGCAAGCCGAGAAAGGTTCCGACAAGGAGCCAAAGAGATGCTGGTCGAAGGCTACACAAAGGCAAGACGGATGTTACAAAGAAGATTCCAGACTTTACTAAGTGATTCCTACAGACGAACGGCGGTTTCTTCTACGTTCCCAGTCCCCTGGGGGAGAGATTGATGATTCCAATCAAGCATCTCGATGAGTTGAAGACTGCGCCCATTGATCACGTTGACTTCGTTGCCACTTTCATTGAGGTGAGTGATCATCTCATGATCGAGGCCCCAACTACAATGGCCAATGCTGACCTGCGCTGCCTAGATGTTTGAGGGCAAGTACACCACCATGGGGAGTAGATCTACTTTGCACCCCCGGGTTGTCAAAGCTCAACTCAACCATCATTTAGGTAAAGCCCTGATCAGTCATTCAAAAATCAGAATGCAAATCCGTTGTGCGATGCTAATCGGATGAAGCGGATGTGATGCCTGGGGTTCAAGAAGAAATTGTCGACGCATTTGAAGAGAACTTTCCTGCCTGCAGCGGTGAGTAACGCGGCCATCTACCAGAAGGAATTATCCTCTCATATTCGTCTCCTAGACTGGACAGCAGTCCCTGTGGTCGAGGCAATGACCCAAATTGTTGCACGGGTGTCCAGCCGGATGTTCGGAGGGAAAGTCTTGTCCAATAACAAAGAATGGGTCCGCTCATCTATAGATTTCGCCATCGATGGCTTCATTGGAGCCCAGAAGCTCAAAGCTTACCCAGAGTTCATGAAACCTCTTGTGGCGCGCTTCACGCCCGAGATTAGGAACATCTTCAACCACTACAAAGCCGCGGAGGCCGCGGCCATACCCCTGCTAGAGGCCCGTGCACGGACGGGGGAGACGGCCATGGACTTGCTCTACTGGATGGCCGATCAGGCCAAGGGCGAAGAGACTGGTCTGAAATTTCTTGCCAGCATCCTGTTGAAGATCAGCTTCGCTGCCATACACACCAGTGCGGCGGCACCTTCGCAGCTGATCTACGACCTTTGTGAGCACCCTGAGATCATCGAGCCCCTCCGCAACGAAGTTGAGGCTGTGAGTGGGGAAGGAGGAAAGATCGACAAGCTTGGGTTCCTAAAGATGAATAAGATGGACAGCTTCATGAAAGAAAGCCAGCGCTTCAACCCCCTGTTGCTGAGTAGGTACCCGCCACGCTGCGTCACCTGTCAACATCAGCCCCCCTCTAGCGTAAATGAGCTAACATCGATCTTTTCTAGTCACATTTGAGCGCGTAGTCCACAGGCCGTGGACTCTGTCAACAGGTTTCACGATCCCTGCTCATACCACAATCGGGGTGCCAACCCACGCCATCACCATGGACCCTGAACTCTACCCGGAACCGGAGGCCTTCGATGCTTTCCGGTTCTCTAAGCTCCGAGAGGAAAGTCCTGAAATGGATGGCCGCTTCCAGTACGTGGCGTCGAACACGTCTTCTATGGCCTTTGGGTACGGGCGCCATGCGTGCCCAGGGCGTCACTTTGCGGCCCAGGAGATCAAGGCCATCATGGCCTACCTGCTACGAGAATACGACATGCGCTTCGCTGTCGATCAGGGACGACCCGCCAGTATGCCGGCTGAGACTCAATTCCTGCCGCACCCTACGGCGGCGGTAGAGTTCAGGCGAAGGCCGCGCGATAGCTGACAGTTCACGTAAGTCTGTGCTTGCAAGTGCCGAACGCCCTTCAGCCTCCATTCAGGCTGTCGGGAGTCTCCCTGTTAGCGCCTTCTTCTGGTGCTCGGTAACTGCCAGAAATGAGTTTAGTACCTACTTGGAAGGTCTTTTTGTATCAATTTCGAGTCTACGTGGCCTAAGGGCGCGACCGTAGGTAAGAGACAGGGGCATTTGGCCAGTTCCAAGTTTGACATTCGAGCTAGTGTTCTTCCCGTGATATTAGCCGTGCGAATTACACGTGTGAGCAGGTATTTATGCCTTGCGAGCAGGGGGACTTGTCCTCCAATGCTTGTCGCTCCAATTACCCCAAATCTCGGCAGTCCGGCTGGGCCGAAGACCCCACGGATTGAACCCTTCCGACGATCCATGGATTGGACCCTTGTCTGTCAGGCGCGCGGGCGGGCGCACAATTAGGAACCTTGACGGATCGTTAGTGTCTCCTCTCATGGCACTACCGACTAACCAGCGTCTGTATCGCCGACCATACCATAATCCCTGCTCTACAGCCCCTCTGGGTGCAGAACATCATGTTCCAGGCCCGTGTTACGCAAATCGTACGTGTACGGTACGGTGCTGATCACCGTGTACGAGGACGGCGGCACTCGCGAGCGGGCGCTGACAACTAGGCGTCACTCCGCGCTTGCACGAAACATTTTAGCAAGCCTAGCAGCGTTTTACGTGTGAGATCTGTTACACCTTTATCTCTAAACACGGGGCGAAGGGTCCAGCCTCCCGGGTGCTCTCCAAAGGAGTCGGCCCAATAGACAGCCCGACATGTGGCCCCTTGGCCCGTAGAGCCAGTCGACCGGAATAGAAGCAGGTAACGCGGGGACCTGCAGCGATAGGGATCGCTGGCGAGCACGAGTGGGTCTCGGGGGCCAAAAGCCATCGTTCCTATGCGACAGCCGAGCCTGTCTGCGTCCTGCAGGGACCGTTGGGCAGGATGCCAATCAAGCGCGACAGAGCGAATCTCACAATCGGCCTGCTTTGAAAGGCGAGCCCGATTTCAAGGGGCCCTGGGCAAGTGGCTATGGGGCCCAGCACACTTCGCAGCAGCTAAACCCTAAAGGTGCCGCACTAATCTAAGGTGGCTAAGCATAATATCTGTCGGTGAGGGCATCACATCATTTCCATCAGCATGGTACCCAACCCCCCATCGAGCAAATGGTAAGTGCCGTTGAACCTCCCGTGTTCCTCGCCATCGGGCCCCGTGGACGGACTGATGAGGAGGCGGTATCGAAAAGTACCTGGGGCCCCTGGTCAAACTACGCAGTCAACCCAGGCTCAGCAACTTGAGGGTAAACTAATGTTGTGCCTCAAAGCAGCTGTGGGCAGCCCATTCAAACGAAAGGGAAAAGGTTTAAGAGTGCTTCGTAGCCCCGTGTGCAGGATTGGTGCTGGCTCATAGCTGCCATCCAACTTAAAGCACATTCCCCGGCCCTCCCGGACAATGTTTGCCACGCTCCGTACAGAAGAGAGAGATGGCGAGGTCATCTGCATCTCGACTTCTAACCAGCCTCCTAAATCTGGGCAGAATCATATGCATTTTGCCTGTGACGAGTGTCGAGCTAAGAAGGTTCGTGGCCACAACGTTGAATGCCGACAGAGCATTCTTCTTCATTTGGCCATTGACTAAACCTTCGTAAACAGTTAAAATGCTCAGCACATCGATTCGGATGCCAGCGATGCCGTGACCGGGACTTCGTCTGCACCTATAGCAACAGCGCTCAGTCCAAGCGGCGACGACCTAGCAAAGGGGGTCTCGCTGGTTCTTCTGCAGAGAACAGCAGAGCCTCACGATCAAAAGCCGATGCGGGTCTAGAGGAAGCCTCTTACGATACGAGCGCACAAGTGTTGGCACAGGTAACCGCCGGAGTCGATGCTCGGCCTATAACAACATCTAGCTCATCGAGAACGGGCAGAGATCAATACACCCAAACATTGGGCTTGGGCTCGGACTCATCTGGTAGTAGGAGCCTGCAGAGCTCTGGCCGCCTGTCCAGCATCTCTCCGACCGACAACGAGCTTCTTCAAACATCGGGTACGTTGAACGAAATGACGTTCCAAGACGTCCTCGAGACAGACTTTGCGGACTTTGGATTTGACGACCTGATGGACCTTGAAATGCCCATGCCTAGTAAAGGGCCTGCGGACCGCCCCATCGACATGATGAGAGCACAGCCCGAACCACCCTCGCCATCTCTAGCCTTTGTGAGAGAGAAGAGGAAAAGCTGTTCACTTTCATCAGGCTCGGATGACCTGGTCTCCGCGTCTTCAAAGATGTCGCCTCGGCGCGTCGATGTCCGCCGTGGCCGCATAATACCATCACCTGCCGACAGCAGACATTCTCCTTACCAAAGCCAAGACGTCTCCCGCTGTCGGTGCATGGGGACAACTCTTGGGATCCTCGAGAGAATTCAAAGCCATGCCCAAATTACAACTCTCACATTGGCTGAGCACTCTCTGTACCTCCTCAAGAAATCGATCCGGCAATGCCAAGTCTTGACCAGGTGCCGGTCTTGCAAACCCACGTCGAAGCTCATGACCTTCTCCATCCTGCTCGTGGAGAAGATGGTCGGTATTCTGGAAGCAATTGCGGCGAAGTGGGAGCTTGAGATGGAATCCTGTAGCTCTGACAAGGATGCCCGGACATGTTACGGGGATAGCTGCAGCGCCGACACGCTACTCATAGGAGAATATCCTATCGACACAATGCGGGAGCGAAGAGATCTATTTGGGTTCCTGATTTTACTTCAAGCGAGGAGTTTGTGTGCTCTGCAAGAGGAACTCATGTCTACAGCCAAGAAGGAAGAATGGGACGTCCATAGAAACACACTTCGGCCGGTGGCCCTAAAGCTGCGGGATCTGCAGGAAACACTCTACGGGATGACGATGGAGCTTCCTCCTTAAAGCAAGCGAGAGCCAATAGTATATATATATGTAAAATACATCACTGAGCGATTAGATACAAATTCGGGCACGTATAGCCAAGCCTGACGATTTGCTGATTTTGATAAGGAGCTGAGCGCATGTTTGGTACCAATTCCAAATTCTCACATAAGGGATGCTAAGCGCAGCACTTTTGCACAATAGCAGGGTCTTGGGAAGAGTACGCCAGACACGTTTCCTCAAGGTCCTCGGGGAATTTCCTAGAATGGATATGATCCTGACCGCGCCTCCACAGGGTACGTAGTATCAACAGCCATATTTATACTACGAAAATGTCCAAACAGCAGCAGCACGATCCACAGCAACCATCGAGATACAACCCACACCCTCCCACGCAGATCCCCACTTAGAATCCTTTGGATGGCTTCCGCGGCAGTTGAGGTACCAGTCGAAGTACCTCTTATGTCGGCTCCCACCGAGAATTTCTCCGAGACCAGTCCACCACCGGCAGCGGGTTCCCAGCCGGCAGGCCCGCGACACGTGAAGACTACGATCAACTATTACAAAGATGAGGGAAATGCACATACTTCCAGTATCGCAGGGAAGAGAAGCACGTTCAACCAACCGTCTGTTGACTTCGATGTGGTGGTGACTGATATTACGGGGAGCGAGGACAAGTATACCCTGGACAGCCATGGATTTCAGTTGCTCCACCATGTGAGTGCGGAAAAGGACTTTACCGACGAGGAGAGGATCAAAGAGGTGTATTACCCGGAGATTCATCAACTTGTCTCCGACTTGTAAGTGTTTGCTGCAACAGCACCAATCGTCCACAGACGAGGTCTAACCAGCATCGCAGTACCGGTGCCTCACGGGTTGTCCTCTTTGATCACACAATTCGTCGCCCGAACCCAACTGCAGCTAACTCGGATGATGAGCGCCGCCCCGTGAAGCGGGCGCACATTGACCAGTCTGAACAGGCTGCGATCAACCAGGTCAACCGCCACCTGGGCGACGACGCTCCGAGGCTGCTGCAGTCCCGTTTTCAACTCATCAACGTCTGGCGCCCAATCAGGACCATCCAGAAAGACCCATTTGCTGTTTGCGACTCACACTCAGTCACTGACGAGGACATCCTGCCGGTCAAGCTGGTCTACCCGGACTGGGTCGGGGAGCCATGCACCATCTTCCCTAATAAGAACCACCGCTGGTACTACAAATACGGCCAGACTCCGGAGCAGGTCTTGATGGTCAAGTGCTATGACTGGAAAAAGGATGGTCGAGCGCGGAGGGTTCCGCATGCAGCCTTTACGGACCCGGCCATGGTTGACAAAGAACCGAGACAGAGCATCGAGGTCAGAGCACTAGTGTTTCACGAAGACGACAAGAAGCAGTTCTGATAAGCAGCCTGTCAAGAGTTGCCTAATCTAGCTCATCCAAAAAAGTAAGGCGTGGCAGCATGGCCAGTCGGCACATTTCCCTTTTGGGCCACGGCTGGTTCGGGGACGGGGGTGCTGTTGAAACATAGGCGAGAATGCTAGAAAATAGTGGCGAATCGTATTGCTTCATCCTAGAGAGCCTATTGTCTAATCTGTGCATTCTGAGCAGACTCATCATCCTAGACGCTTCACATTACATGCCGTTCAAGACCATGTCTGTAATAGACCTGCTGGCGAATGCTGATACCGGGCCTAGCCTACACCTAGGCCAGATAGGCACTGCCCTCTTTCTTGGCGTAAGTTTTACTGGCCTTGTGAAAATCGTGAAAATACTCATGATATTCCAGGTTGCTTTATATGCGTCCATCTATCTGGTATACAATGCGAATTTTCATCCTTTGGCGAAATATCCCGGGCCGCTTCTAGCTCGCTCATCTTTGGTGAGCCCCCCGTCGATTGCTTCGCCTGCACCAGTAATTGTTAACCCATGGGCTACTAGCTATGGAGATTCTATCATACAACCACGGGAAGGATCCATCTGGCTCTCGAAGCAGAGCACAAGCGGCTGGGTAACTACTTCTTCCACATCGAGGCGAGCGGTCCAGGGGCAGAACTAACACGCTATGCAGGCCCAGTAGTCAGGGTTTCCCCCAATGAGCTCTCCTTCTCTTCCGTGCAGTCATGGAAAGACATCTACGGACATGCAACAGGAGGGAGACAGACGATGACGAAGAGCGAGTTCTACGACATGTACGGCTCTGGCTTCGACTCCCTCTGCGTCGGCAGTGAGCGAGACCCAAAGAAACACAGTCAGATGAAGAAATCCCTCGCTGCTGCATTCTCGACGAAGGCTCTTGCGCAGCAGGAAAGTATTGTTCAGCAATGCGTAGATGACTTTATCAGGAGGCTGGGAGAAGAAGGCGCATCAACCAAAGGACTGAACATGACCAAGTGGTTCGAAATGGTTGCTTTTGACATCCTGGGCGAAATGGCGTTTGGGGAAAGTTTTCACTGTATTGAGAGCGGTAAGGAAACGGTCTGCCAGGGTCAATTTATGTGATTGAGAACTAATGGGGAGTGAAGGCGAGCCGCACTTCTGGTCCGAGATGGTAGTCGGACATCTGTTCTTCATCACGCTTCTCGACAACTTGCGGCGCTATCCAGCCCTCGCAACACTGGGCAAGAAGCTTCTGCCTCGTTTGACAGTTAGCATTCGAGACAAGCATTCGGGATACAGCCGACAGCTCGTAGCGAGGCGACTTGCTTCGGAAACAGGAAGACAGGACTTCATGGCAAATCTTGTCTCCAAAGTCAAAGCTGGCGAGGTTTCTCAGGAAGAGATGACTGCACATGCATCGACCCTGGTGTAAGTAATGTTTCCCGGCTGATGTCTTGGGGCGATTTAGACGATACTGACGAATGGAGAATTGCTGGCGGAGAAACGGTGGCGACCTTTCTTGCTGGCATGACATTCTTCCTTTTGAAGAACAAAAGCGCCTATCGCAAGCTCAGAGACGAGATCCGCGGTCGGTACCAGGCACTTGACGAGATCACTGCCATGTCGGCCCAGCAATTGCCGTACTTGCAAGCAGTGATCGCTGAAGGTCTCAGGATCTTCCCGCCAGGATCACAGGGGTTCCCCAGATTGTCTCCAGGTGCTTCAATTGACGGCCACTGGGTTCCAAAAGGGGTGAGTAGCCTGTGACTCTGGTAACAGCCTGAGAAGAACCATGAGGAAACTGACGTATCAAGACTGAGGTTTATACCAGCGCCTGGTCCGTAACGCACGACGAGCGCAATTTCCCAGACCCATACGAATTCAACCCGGAAAGATGGCTGAGCCCAGACGGCCCTGATATTCTGGAAGCCAGCCAGCCATTCTCACTAGGATCCAGAGGCTGCTTGGGCAAGAAGTGAGTATCCAGGTCCATATTATGCGCTGCTTTGACTAACTCTCCCTTTCTCGTGCTCAGCTTCGCCTACGTTGAGGTGAACCTGATTCTCGCCAAGATGCATCTCGCTTATGATCTCGAGCTCGCAGACGAGACCTTGGATTGGCTGGGCTCGGGCCGCCTGCACTACAACTGGGCGAAACCGGAGCTCAATGTGAGGTTTAAAAGGGCAAGCAAGTGATGAACCGTATGTACGTTCGAAAATGCGTTGAAAACTGCGGCGGGGTGCACAACTTGCAAGCGCCACATGTAGCCAGACAGAAAAAGCAGCTTGGAAAGAAGGAACATGGGTGCTACTCTTTCCAGCTCTGCTTGCTTGAAGGGTCGGCGTTACGTGTTCGAAGTTGACGGCTTCACAAAACCTCCCCCAGTCCGTAGTCAGTGGTAAAGTTCAAGATACTGCAAGATATTTAAGCATAAGTTCACTCGGGTCATGTAGCCGAACATGATATCCAAAGCATGGAAATAAATTTGTCTGATTGGCGAGGAGGCTTCGGGGATCTCGGAGACCGTAGGTGTGGTTCTGGGAACAGAAGTTCGAACCAGCAACTCGTCATATACGAGTCAAATGTCACAACCAGAGCTGCGATTATTTCTCTATTGGTCAAGAAAGTGGCTTATCAATAAATATCCCACAAGCTGACGCGACCATCCTTTGCCCCGGCAGCGATCCAGTGACCTGTTTTTGCTAGGTGTATCCGTCTTTCTTTGACACTCATCCCACTCTTGTGAATAAGCGTTGACAAGGAGGCCCCGTCACCCTCAGGTCTTCTTTCCACTTTCGAAAAAGCGTCGGAAGGCTCAGAGATGAGCTGAGCAAAGCCAATAGCATAACAACCAACTTTATGGTGCTGCAAGACAGCGAGCTCCTTCATCGTTTTGCAAGAGTAAACCCGTACGTTAGAGTCCCATCCGGCTGTTGCAAAGATACGACCGTCAGATCGTACGCGTAAGCTTTGCTGCCCCGCGTGCTTGGTGTTGACAGTTTTGATGGGAAATTCCCACTCCTTTAAGGTGGTTTGAGGTCCTTTGGAAGTATTGTTAGGAGCCGAGCCCTTGAGTTGAGCTGAAAGAAGGGATGATCCACTAGGGCCTGGAGGGGTTTCATCAATCTCTTCTATTATTCGATTGTCGGGGTCAAAGCCCGGAACAATCTCTTGTTGTGACGTAGGGATGGGATGCTTGGCCAGTGTCGCATCTGCACTCGAGGTGAGAAAGAACTCGTGGCTGGGATGAATGTCAAGAGACAGAATCGGCTGTGTGTGAGGTTGGCTGCGGTATGTCATGACCCAGTTGCCGTTGGCGTCCAGCCGTTGGACGGAAGCGTAGCCATTCTCGAAAGCCGCGATGAGGGTGAGCTGTCCGCCCAGGTTGAGCAAGCCGAGACTCATTGCCATGCCCGTGTCTTTGTCCGGCTTAACAGTGTGGATGCGGGTCTGAGAAGGAATCTGGAAGATGTCGATCTACGAAGGTCAAGGGGGGCACTCTTTGTTCTTGGCTGGTGAACTCACAGCATCTGACGCCAACGTGTTAGGCACCGCAATGAGTACTTCTGTAGCTCCATCGAGGTTGTTGCCGTCCACAGAGTTATCCCCCGAACAAGACGTGAAAGAGCAAAAGTTCAACGTATTCACCTCCAGCATGTAGAGGATCCATGGCTGTGGTCTTTCAGCCGAGGCATCTTCAAGGGGTAACTTGGAAGTCAAACGTTCTTCATCGCTTTCACCGAGCTGCCATACGATGAGCTTGTAGTCGCGACCCTGACTACGCAAGTTAGTCGGCTTGTCCTCTTCTTCTTCAAGGGCGTGCTAGGGTAATCACGTGATGATCCTTTCGTCACCCCATCCTCGTACGCCCAAGATAGCGCCCTCATGAGCCTTCCAGACCGCTCTCGGGCGCATAATTGTGAGGTCCCATAACGACACGAACCCCTCGGCATCACCGGTGGCGAGCCGCTCGTTCTGCCTGACGAAGGCTGCAGCATGGACCTGTGCCTTGTGCCCGCGCAGGATGTTCTTTGGTGACGGGAGGTTGCCGGCCATGGTGGGAGATTGAGCTCATGTCGCAGCTGGCAGAGGCGGTGAGGGAAAGTCGGTCATGTCGTTTGATGGGCTGCATACGATAAGCTGCTGTCTCGTGGCTTTGCGGGCAGATGCTGATGCTGATGCTTCAACGCGTCTTGAGATGGGATTCCGGTCACAGAAAAATGCGGATGCCACCAGTGGCCGCTGGCAGCGCTGAATGCGGTGCAGTTACAGTGCACTGCCGGTGAGGTGCAGGGTGGGTCGCCACTGTGGCCATCATTGGAGGGGGGCATAGTGGCCTAAAGTTGGTAGTAGCGCTCAACTCAACCAGACTTCAAACGTGGCCGGATAGAGTAAAGCAACGACGACATCCCAAGTTCTGTCTCATCCACCTCTACTAACACTCCTTGGACCATTTAGTTACTGAATATCAGCCCGTCGATGCTCACGACCAACTGGAGGACGAACATATAACATGCTCGTCGGGCGCCGAAGCCTGAAGGTAGAGTCACCACCACCTGGGTCGCTGTCGTGACACCCTGCGCCTTGCCGCCTCGTGCAACCTTCTTTCTGCAGGCTCACAACCAGATCACCTGCGACTTCGAACAAGCGAACCCTCGACCACTCAGAGAATGCATCGCCCATGCGGCAGCCGTCTCGGAAGACGCCCCGGTTTGCGCGGCCCTCCCATCCTGCCTCCGCCGTGGGGGGCCGTGGTTCGATCCCGGTCCAGCTTCCTGGGGTACAATGCCCTTTGTGTGTGTGGGAGCCATGCACTTTCTCTCACCGCCTCGAGACGGGATCGGGAAGCAGCCGAATAGGTGCACAGGTCGGAAGGGTCGTCTTGATTCTTGACACGTCGCCGGCTGTGGGTGACAACCCTGCAGTACCTCAAGCTGTTGGAGATCTCGGGAATGGCGTTCGGCCCCAAGCCTCATCTTTTCTCGCGTCGCACCCGGTTGTCATCCTTTCCCCTCCAGTCCGTCGGCGGTCTTTGACCTCGCTTGGTCGGATTGTGGCTTCTCTGCACGGCAGCTGAGAGACAAGTAACACCATCGAACGCCACAAGGTTAAGCACAGTTTGGTGCAGCATCGGCCAAGGACTGTCCGGAACGTTGCCTCGAGGGAAGAGATTTGGCCATGTCGAGTGACAGACCGGACTTGGGTTATGCAGCTACGCGTCTCGAAGGCAAAAGCTGGTACGGATTCGACTTCACAAGTACGGGAACGTGCCATAGTGAGCTCTATGGAGAATTCTGGAATGTCCTTGAAGACAAAGCCGAATAATCACCCCAGTCACGCACTGGAAATCACGTCAGCCTCTTGTGGATGTCGAGACTAACAGCCAAGCCCCGTCTTTCACGCTGGTAGTATGGTTTGGGGTTTGTACTCTGGTCAGCAGTATGCTGACCCAGGCACGTTTGACAGTCGTTCGTGCATCATTGACAGAGCTTTGGGAGGGGCCACTTATCCCCGATAGTCGTTGAAGTCAACGGAATGTTGGTCTTTGAGCTCGTTCACAGACTTGTGAAGCCCTGCTTGCGACACGTTTGACTTGAACAACCACGGCATGGCTGCTGCAGCTGGCGCTGGGTGACTGACAACAAGGTCACGCGAGATGTCTCCCTGCAAAATCTAGCACGACAGTGGCTCCATCTTCACGCGCTCTGCCCGTCTAAACAGCGCCTGGGTCTGCATGACGTCCAGGCAGGTTCTCTCAGTACAGTGACCGAAGACGAGGGCTAAGCCCGGTACTTCAAGTCTGCGACAGCCTCGAGACAGGGATTACTATTCCAGGTACCCGGAACTGCTGACATGCAGATTACTGACCATTGCGATGCAGCTTTCTAAGTACGGGATACGGGGACCTACGCGGGTCCACCCCTTGCCCTTCGCCGCGTGATATGCGCAGTACCAGCTGCATGTATAGGCCCATTTGAGGCTCGACGAGTAGGAAAGTGCCAAGCGCGACCGCCATTGTGCGCCATTCAGATCTCTCGGCCAGGTGTCTCATCTCTTCCCTCCTCTGCAAGGTGCAGCGTGCACGCTCATGTACGACAAGCAGCGCCAATGGGATCGAGAGTTGCTCTCGACTGCGTACACGCCGACCTCACACCACCAGCATGCCGACGTCAAGGAAATCGGATCGATCACTGGGGCCGATGGCGCCTTGGACCTGCTCGAGATGTCTTGAGAGCCATGGCGACCTCCTAGCTGCGGCCAGCTTGACCCAGCCTTCCAGGACTCCTTGACAGCGAAGCCCCAAAGACGCCTCGCGCTATCGATCGCAACGACGAAGATCAGGCTTGCATATCGGCTAGATCGTCTTCCATTCTCGACGAGACCCTACACCCATCCACACCAAGTGGTGCTGGAGCTACGAAACCAGCAAAAGCTGCGAAAGACCTGTAGGCTGGGTTCTATTTTGAGGCTTATATGCAAGTCCAGGGTCTGTTGGGACGCGGAACCTGACTTCGAAAGCTACCCAGATCTCCACCCTCGAGCTCAGCCTCGTCCACAAATATACTACTCCCAAAGGGTTGACATAGCCTGCTCTCTATCTAACGGAGGCATCTAGACCAAGACCTCGCTTGAGTATAGTCTTCATTCGTGGGAACCGCCCCCCGACAGCCCAAGTTTCAGATCTCGACGCAGCTGTGCCGCGCCCAGCCAACCGACCTTCCTGAATGATCATTCATCATTGCTGATATAGCCAACCATATAGGCCAGCATCGCAATTTCATCCAGTCTCCCGGTACCTCCTGTACTTTCTTCGCGTCATTGCCCCCGGATCGAGGGCCGGTGGCGCACCCTCATCAACCTGCTCGGAGGTAGAGCTCAGGTTCAAATCGAGGAGCGAGCTTCTATATCACCTCGGGACCCGCAGTGAAGCTCTGGTAGATCGACCTTCACAATACCGATCGAATTCAAGCACGGCGCAGAGCAAGTGGGCAAACTATGACAAGTGCGACCATTACCGAGCGGAGGACATCATTACAGCCGGCTGCGAAGTCGAGAAGAGTTAGGACCGGTTGCCTGACGTGCCGAGCTCGGCACCTGAAGTGCGATGAGGCGGCGCCGGTATGCCTGAACTGTCGCAAAAGCAACCGCATCTGCGAGAGGGGCTTGAAGCTCAACTTCCTTGACGTGCGCGTGCACGAGGACCGCTACATCATCCCCGTCGCAAGACACTCAGGTGAGCTCTTCCCGGCCTTTCATGTAAATGACACTTACTGAGAGATCCAGTCAGTTTTCAAGATGAGTCGCGCCAGATTGCGTCAGAGTACCACGGCGGACTCAAACGCTATCCAGAGGAAGACCATTACAATACGCAGCTACGCTTGAAGGTGGAGGGCGATGCTTTGCAAAGAGCCGTGAAGCTGCGCATCAATTCGCGGTCATCCCTTCGGAAAGAATGGCCCAATCCCATCAAAATGGAATCCCACGAAAGACCAACTTCCTGTTTAGAAGTGCCCCCCAGCCTAGGCTCGTCTTACACATGCAAACCACATCTTCAGGGTAGAACTTTATCAACCTACTGGCATGTCGATTCTACGGATTCAAGGTATCAAACGCCCCCTTCAACAGCGTTCCAGGCCCACAGTGCTTTTGACCTTACGCTCCCTGAGGATCTTGCAATGGTCAAAGCCGAAGTTGCGTCGCGGAACAACTATACGAGCGAAGAATCCAGCGCTGCTTCTATTATGCCGCAAGTGACCAACGGGACGCCCAGCCGAGGATCCGGTTCATGGGAAAACTCGCATTGGGATCGGCTCGACTCACCAGCGTCCTGCGAAGGGTCAAGAATTGGCGAACGATATTTCCTGGGCTCACCAGACGAAATACACTACTTGCAAGTCTTTGTCGAGCAGGTTGGTGTGTGGATGGACTCTTTTGACCCTTTGAGGCACTTCGGTCAAATCACCCCTTATCACGCCCTTAAATCGCCCATGCTGCTCAACGCCTGCTTAGCCTGCGGTGTCATGCATCAGGCCGGAACCTCGCAAAAGCTCTCGACAAAGGCACATGCGTACTACCAGACCGCTAGCACCAACCTCCTCCGGTCATTGAGCAATCCAGATCGGAATATGGCCGAGTGCGCAACGGCGACCGTCATCCTCCATGTATATGAGACAATGGCCGACATCCCCGCCACACACATGGGCCACATCGCCGGCGCGCGTGCGCAGATACGAGAGTGCGGATGGAATGCCGCGACTGGAGGCATCGGCTCGGCGTGCTTTTGGTTGAATATCGAGATGGAGGTCATGAACTGTCTTGCCATGAACTGGACGACTACCTGGTCGCCTGATGAATGGGGCGTCAACTCGAGGATATGCGACGAGGAGGACATCCACAGCATCGGTAAAGAGGAGACCTGGGTCCACAAGATCTTCTACATCGTGGCAAGACTTGCTAACTTCAGGGCTACCCAGCCCTGCTTCACGGAGCTTGACTTGACCGAGGAGAACAAGAAGCGAGCCATGCGCCGTGCGGAATGGGATGAACTCAAGAACATGTGCGAGCGATGGGACCACAGCTGCCCTAGGACGATGCATGCAATTGGGTATCAAGAGGATGGCATGAGCTCGTCGACTTCGTGTTTCCCAAATATCTGGTATGTCCTATTGTCCTCCAGAATCTCGAAGGCGCTGACAGGACTAGGGTCATCAACCGCACCGCGATCGTCAGCCGCCTTTTCTATCAAATAGCTTATTACCTTCTATTCGAGACCATACCCCCCGAATACCGAGATCCGTCCCCGGATTCGAAAGGTTTCTTCAAGCAACTCTACCACGCGCGGCAAGCTTGCGGTATCATCGCCCATACACGGGACAACGGCGTTTCGTCCCTGGCCATGCATTCGCTAGCCATCGTTGGACCGTCGCTGACGGAGTCAAGGGAGCAGGAGGAAGTTCTGAATATTTTCGCGACGCTGAGGAGAAGGAGTGGGCTGCAGCTGCATAGACTTGAGAAGAATCTGAAGGAGACGTGGTCCAGACAGCGGAGTACGGCGCTGCATGTGGGCGGGCAATTGGTCCAAACCGTGACGCCGGTGCAGATGGCGAACGAGAGGCTGTTCACGATAGACCCAGGGGCGAACCCGCTGTGGTGTGCTGACTTCGGGATGCCTGGTGCGCCGTATAGGAATTGGTATGTACCGCCGAACCGGACGACGATATATAGCCCGCCACTGCTGTAAACTTACAGAAGCTTTCTTTTCGACAATTGAGGCTACAGGATCAAAGGGAAGGAGTTTGAACATATTATTTTGTTAGCTCGTTTAGAAAACGGGAAGGGCTTCATGAGATCATTCGCGGAACACAGATTTGGCGTTCGCAGACCAGGCGGAATCATGATGGCATCAAACAATTTCATGGCCTCTTGCAGCCCTCTGTTTGTCCCTAATTCTGCTGGAAGTTCATCGAGTAGCCACCTGTCTTCTCATCCTTGACCATCTGGAAGTTATCCGTGCTCAGGCCGAAGGGCTTCAGCACGCCGTTGCCCAACTCCTTCAGCTTACCCCACATCTCCCCCATCTCCCTCTCCTGCGCCTGCTTCACGCGGGGCTCCAGCTCCCTCAGCATCTTCCGCACCGTGGCCCTGTCAGAGTTCGTGAGCGGGTAGGCCTCCAGGGCCTTGTAGTCGCTCTGCGAGGACGAAAGAGAGTGCCACGTCGGTGGCTCCGTGTCGTGGTAGGCCCGTGCCCTGCGCAGGAGGGATTTGATGCGGATTCTCTGGATCGACGAGGCTAGGTCGTCTTGAATAGGGGCTGCCTTCTCCGCTCCCGTGGATACGATCTCCTCGTCTGCTTCTTCTGCTTCCTCCTTGCCCTTCTTATCCTCATCCTTCCCTTCCAGTGCTTTCAAAGCGTCTAAAGATGCCGTTGCGGCTTTGATGGCGTCCTTCTGGTCGTCCAGCTTTAGATGGCAAGCGGCGATATTGGAGTGCAGGACGGCGAGGGGGAAGTGAGCTGTTTGAGGCAGTGGGGCGATAGCAGACTGGTAGACTTCTAGGGCGGAGGCGTAGGTTGATGACTGGAAGAGGGTGTTTGCTTCGGTTTTGAGAGTGTTGGATTCTTCTATAGCTGCCTGCAAGTAGCGTCAGCGGGGACTGAAAAGCAAAGCTTGAGATGATGTGGACCATACGGCTTCCTCCTCGGGAGTGAGGGTTGGGAGCTCGATTTCATCAGCATTTATCGGCAGCTCTTCATTCTGCGACGACTCCCCCGCCTTGTCCTTCGCTTCCGCCTCCGTCATGCTTGTAGTTGGGGTTTCTGATCTTCAGGCGGAACTATGTATGCCGAGTTTGTAGGGGCACCGTCAGGAGGGGCTTAAGACTGAGACGCTAAATGGGTGCTGCGGTGACACGTATAGCATGCGAAATAATGTAAATGAACGCTTGAAAGAGGATAGAAAATATGCGAATGATCTATGCTGCCTTTGACGTACAATCCGTGAGATGAAGTACCTGAGATGACCCTCGTTTTGGTGGGTGGAGTGCACGTCATCTGCAGCCAACGGCTTATCGATAAGATCCAGATGATTAGCGCTGGACAGCGGGGCCCAGATCCCCGGAAAAGGGGGCCAGGGTCGAAAAAGGGGTCCAGGATGGCTTCGGTATGTTTCCGTAGATCTCATGGAGCAGCTGATGTGCTTTCAGGGTCTCTTCCGTTGGAATTCCAAAGTTGCGAGCCATAATGATATCACATCTTGTGGCTGACGGGCACTAAAGCCAGCCAGCGCTAAGCGTCTGCCACCCCCAAACCTTGACACCGCGGTTCGGGTGCACCGCATAAGAGCGAGCTTACATGCCTGATAAGGGCAGAAATTGTGCAACACACGATACGCGGAAGCTCGCCTCTTTGATTGTCCGTTGGCAGCTCGTTGCCCTGGGCCACCGTCAAATATGGCCATGGGGAGCAAGTACCAGCTTTTACCCCTTCATCGTACGCTTCCGGGGTCGCAATTCATCAAGGTTTGGTGATGGTGGCACCAGCCCCTCATTAACGTCACCATCACATATGCGAGACATGCAGAGTCCGCGGTCGAGGCCAAGCACGATATGCCCCTCCCCCCAAGCAGCTGCCGGCCCGCCGCCTGTATAAAGGACGTCAAGTTTCCGCCATGATTAAGCCGTCCTCGGCAACAACCTCGACAAGTCATCAACATCTCATCAACAATGGCGGCCTATCTTACTCAGAGAATCTGCCACCCTCATCATGGCATTACCGTCTCCAGGTCGGGGACACCAAGCCCCGAGAAAAACGCCAAATGTGCCGACCCCATCGTTAACAAGGCATCCCCGCGGGTCCCCTTCTTCACCCCCGAGCAGGACCCAGTTGCCGGACGTGCCGTCGAGCCTCAGCCATCTGGAAAGCCCATCCCAAAGCTCTTTACGCCCTTGAAGATCCGTGGCATTGAGATGCCCAACCGGATCTGGGTCAGCCCGATGTGTCAATATAGTGCTCATGAAGGCTTTCACACTCCCTGGCACATCACTCACTACGGAGGCATGCTTCAGCGTGGTGTAAGTCAAACACGACTCAATCTCATGACAGCATTACTGACATTAGTAGCCCGGCATTGTCATGATAGAGGCTACTGCTGTTCAAGCCAATGGCCGCATCACCCCTGAGGATTCCGGTATCTGGTTGGATGCACATGTCGACACTTTGAAGAAACACGTCGACTTTGCACACAGCCAGAATGCTCTGATCGGAATCCAGCTTGCTCACGCTGGACGCAAAGCATCTACTGTGGCTCCGTGGCTGAGCTCTGGTGCCACCGCGATCAGGGAGGTTGGTGGCTGGCCAGATGATGTGGTTGGCCCCAGCGACCAGGCCTTCGACGAGCATTATCCCAAGCCCAGGTCTATGACCATCGGCGAGATCGAACAATTCAAGACTGATTTTCTAGCCGGCGTTAGTCGCGCTCTCCGTGCTGGATTTGACGTTATTGAGCTTCACTTCGCCCACGGCTATCTCATCTCCAGCTTCTTCTCTCCAGCCGTCAACAAGCGCACGGACAAGTACGGCGGTAGCTTCGAGAACCGCATCCGTCTTGGCCTCGAGCTTGTCGACAGCACTCGCGCTCTGATTCCCAAGGACATGCCCCTTTTTGTCCGCATCAGCGCCACCGACTGGCTGGATACCAACCCGGCCTGGAAAGGCGGCGAGAGCTGGACCAACAAGGACAGCATCGAGCTGGCCAAGATTCTCTCGACCAGAGGCGTCGATGTGATCGATGTCTCCAGCGGCGGCAATCATTCGGAGCAAAAGGTCCACGGCGGGCCGGGCTACCAGGCAGGCTTTGCCAAGGAGATCAAGAAGGCTGTCGGCAACAAGATGCTGGTCAGCTCTGTAGGCAGCATCAAGACCGGCGAACTTGCGCAGGAACTTATCTCTGAGGAGGGCGCCGAGGTAGACCTCATTGCTGCGGCGCGCATGTTCCAGAAGAATCCTGGGTTGGTTTGGCAATGGGCCGATGAACTCGGTGTAGCGATTCACGTTGCGCATCAGATCGGCTGGGGCTTTGGCGGTAGGGGCGCTGCTGCTAAGCAGACTAAGTAATACTTATGGATCTGAGTCTTCCCAGGTCTGGAGATGAGTTGCGAGATGCACGTTATATCAGATTTTCACTTCGTACTTCGTGGTGTCTACTACTAGCCTAATTCCATCCTACCCCATCTCAAATCTGAGCAATGAACTCCGGAAATCGCTTCCTCCCCAGAGCGGGTATGTAAGCCCAATCCATCTATGGCGAACTCTGGACCTTCTTCTATGCCAATTCTTTGGTCATGGTCTGTGCACTAGTCAAGCTAGAGCCTTTTTTGGATATCGCTGCTGCTCGAGGCTCTCAATCCCCAGGAGACCTGACGGGCGTGACTTCGTCTATGACATTTTCTCCCTCTTTGTCTCACTGGTTTCTTACTACAAGATCTGCCTTTCCAGGATGTTAGACTTCTAGAAATTCTGCCAGATCTAAGATAGATAACTTACAGTTGTTAACTCGAATTGCGACAGTAAACAGGCCCAACATTCTGCGTGTATCCTTTCGAACCGGCCACGTCTTGGTTCTAACGTGACCTGTCAATTTCCATTCGGCATTGGGATTCGCAAGGTAGGTAGATTTCCTTGGAAAGACAGAATCAATATTGGACGGGGCTTTAACAAGTCCACAGTATCGCTGTCAGCCTTGCTGGGAGCTCAGACCGAGATCACTCTCCATCCTCATGATAACGTTATGTGAGAACGCGGGACATAACCGAGCCGACCCCACTCACGGGGGTGTGCCTGTTCACACTCTCTGTTCTTCGACTCCTCGATCTAAATGAATGAAGCCTAGATCAATTTGTGTACAAGACGCAACAATAAGACCACTCTTCGCTCAACATACCACTGCTAGTCGCAATCAGTCCAATCGTTTTATGACTGATGCACCGTCCGAGTCCCATGATCGATCGTCGCTACGTACCTTTCACGTCACAAACATGACTGAGCTCTCAAAGCACACCGTCGCCCTTATTGGATTGGGAACCATAGGGCTCTCCTTTGCGGCGCTTCATCTAAAGCACGCGGGCGCTCACGTACGCCTCTATGACGTACGAAACGACCTCGAGCAACACGTCTTGTCTCTTCTCCCGGTCTATCTCGGAACCGAGAGCGAGCAGGACAAATCACTCCATGTCCCTGATCTGATTTCAAGCGGTCGCATCAAGTTCTGCTCATCTCTTGAAGAGGTATGCCTGGGGGCTACGATTGTCCAGGAACAGGGCCCTGAGAAAGTTGCATTCAAAAAGGCAATCTGGGTGCAAGTGGTCAAATTCGCCGACCCTGGAGCCCATTTCTGGAGCTCCACATCGGGCATAGTCCCTTCAAAGCAGGTCGAAGACCTCGAAGAGAAAGACAAAGATCGACTGATAGTTGTTCATCCGTACAACCCGCCACATATCATCCCGTTAATCGAGATTGTCCCGTCACCATACACCAAGCCGGGCGAGACGGAGTTTGCGCAAGAGTACTTCAAGCTACTCGAAGCCGGACATCGCACCGTTGTCATAAAAAAGGAGTGCGTCGGCTTCGTGGGCAACCGTCTCTCCTTCGCCCTGTTTCGCGAGGCTTGCCACTTGGTGAACGAAGATGTGTGCTCGGCGGAGGACATCGACACCGTGATGGAGAACTGCCTCGCCCCACGCTGGTCGGTCGCAGGCCCCATGAAGGTTTTCAACTTGGGAGGGGGCGCGGGTGGGATATCGGGCTTCCTCCGCAACTTGAGCACAACCGTCGAAGAAGTCTGGGAGGACTCGAGCAAGATCTCTTTCAAGGGGACCAATGGCTTCGAAGGGGCCGAAGGATCGCCAGATGATTGGACAAGAAAGGTGATTGACCAAACGGTGGAAACCTATGGGATGCCGACAGCAGAGCAAATGGGCCAAAGAGACCACGACTTGAGAAGGGTGTTAGCAGCTCAGCCCCATAGACGATGAAGGTCGAGGCCGCCTAAAATCTCGAAGCTCATTTTGACTTGGAAAGTAACTACAGATCTATAAGAAAACTCTCAATGGAATATAACTCCTTTTCAAAGTACTTCAAGGTGAGTTTCGAGGTCAGGGGCAGCAGTTAGAGGACACGCGGGCGCGTCCAGTGAGAGTATGAGTCTCACTGAATTCGATCGAGGCCCATCCAAAAATTCTATACTAAGTTCTTCACGCCATGTATGCTCTAATTCGACGCCTGCTGGCTCGACTCATACTCCCGCAAGCTACCGTTAGCACGTGGAACATGCTCCGTGCAGCCATTCGCATATCCATTAGCCGCTTTGACCTCTTCCTCTGCGCCAGGCTTTCCGTAACCACCTCCACCTGGCGTGCATCACTTAATTCGGTCGCCGGCTTGGAGGTCGACCTCGCGACTTCCACCCAGATTGATCCACCGCAAGGAGCCGTCGTCCATCTTGCGACGCAGGTAGTTGACACCCCTCGCCCCATTATCGCCATCAGCCATGATGTATGGGCTGTACACCCGTATCTGTGTCAGGACAGAAGCGTGGCTGGGTATCGTGAACTCAACCTCTCGCACGACGCCATTGCCACCTGTCCACCGACCCTTACCGCCCGAGTTGGGGCGCAGGCTGAACTGGTTCAGCACGACAGGATATCGCTTCTCGAGGTTCTCGGGGTCGGTGATTTTGTTGTTGGTCATGTGCACCTGGCTACCGCTGTAGCCGTCCCATCCAGGTCCAGCACCGCATCCGCCCGCGATGGTCTCACCGTAGCCGCAGCCGGGAATGAACTTTCCCGTGGACTTGTCAAACCCACCGTTGCCAAAGGACAAAATGCTCATGCAGCCATGGCTGGCGGCACAAGCACGGAAGGCTTTGAGAACCACGTCAGTGACTCTCTGCGAGGTGCACGCGTTGCCGGCGCACATCGCAGCCTTTCCCGATGGGTTGGAAGCGATTATGCAGATCCGAACCTGTTAAACGTTCTGGATCTGCGGCGCCATACTTTAGAGCGACAACTACATAGTTACGCTCCAACGAAAAGCTCGAGCCTAAGCAGCCAGGAGCGTCCGGGTGCCTCGGTAGAAGCCGCTTTGACTCTCGATATACGCAGGCTCACGGGGTTACTCCATCGCTATTCTCGCATATATCATCTAGGGCCTGATGATGCTTGCGTCTCGAGCCTGTCATCTCAGGTTATACGTCTCATCTCGCAAGCGCCCACTCGGTCCAATATGATCCTATGGCCACTTTTCATGGTCGCAACACTAGGCATCGGGCCGCACTACGAGGAAGACCGCGTCTTCATTCTACAAAAGATAGACGCGCTTCAACAGCAAAGGCAGATGCGCTACATCAAGAAGGCCAGGCGCATCATCATGGGCGTGTGGAAGCTGCGCGATGCGCAAGACGCTGAGATGAGGATCGGTTGGGGCATAACGCAGCACGTTGCGCAGAAGGAAAGGATAAGCTTGCTGTAGAAGCGCCCATCTTGGCAGATGATGCGATGCCTCTTACTCATGTTGTCACTGCTTTTGCCGGTGATTGGACCCGCGTCTCAAAATGTTGTCGCCGCAAGGCCCTGTGGCCTTCGGATGTTTCTTAACAACTGGCGTTGCGTGAGCGAGGAACAACTTCGCGAATCGTGCATAATCCGTGGCAGATTGCTTAGTAGAATGATACCATACTATCTATGGCTCTTTCCATTGAGTCGTGCAGTATTCAATCGTTTAACCCAGGCGGCTTGAGAAATTCGCCAGTCAAGTGTGTTTACGCTCCGATTGTCAGAGGGTTGAAACTCACACTCGAGAATTAGCTGCACAACAGATTAAACGATCAATAGACCCCAAAGAAGCTCGCAGTACAATGAAAAAGGCTCGCATATGTTGTACTTGGATTTTCTATTCCCACTGCTCCGATACATCCCCAAAGCTTAGCCAATTCTTGCTCATGACTGCCTACAGGGTAGGAGACTAGCGCTAATAGGGCGACGGGGGACTGAGGCGAGCATCGCATAGACCTTCTCATCCAGCAGCAACACAGCCTGTTTTCGCCGTCCCAGACCCATCATCGTCATCTTGATTTTTGTTCATCGCTGCCTTGTACTCAAGCTTTTGCCTTCCTGTCTTGGCCTTATCGAAGTGTCCTGTTTCTTTGCTTTACTCCGCGTGGTCACGGCTTCTGGGTGGATTACAGGGGTAGTTCCATCTTGTCGCCACCCTTCTAAGCATGCGGGATATGAGCATCTTCCGCACAAATGCCATGCCAAGGGCAGGGCGGGCAAGGCTGTTCAGCTCCCCGACAGCCATATGGAACCGACATTATGCAATAGAGCGACTTGACGTTTCATCAAACCTTGTCAAGGATAGTTCATCGCAACGGTCATCTGTCACGATTGTGGGGGTGTATTAGCTGATACCACCGCTTACAGATGGCGCATTACTCGCACTGGCGTTGCCCTGACCATCCCACTACAGCTCCCCGCACGCGCTGTCAAAATTTAGTCACAGGCTCTAGACGATTAAGATTATTATTAACCTTAGCATCATATGGTCCGCCAAGGCAAGAGCTGACGGCTTACCATGCGTGCTGCACGCGAGGACCCCTGCCAGCTCGTTGGGGTCCGTCGGCTCACGGAAGTGCGGCGGCGCTAGAGTCTCTCCAGCCCTGCTGAGAAGCAGGGTCCATCAGCTGGTCCCTGAAATGTAGATCCCATCACAGAAGCGAATTCCTCGTGGTGAATGTGGCACAGCTTGTAACGCAACAGGTAAGATCGCGCGTGGTGGCACGGGTTGGCGTTCCTGAACACTACGTTCTGGGCAATCCGCGTATTCTAATGATTCCAAGAGATGTTCGAATGAACTACTGTCGAATGAACCACTGAGAAGCAGCTCGAGGTCCCCAGCGGTTCCAAGCCCTGAGTTCTTTCAGACATCATTGTAGGCATCCTCCACTGGATAGTTGCGTCATGAGCGACCCGTGAGACCATGGGCTTGGCTTGAATATGTGGGGTCAGTATCAATGACAGACCCTTGAAACGCCCTACAGACACATCACCTTCTGCCCTAGGCCAAGGCGGCTCTAGAATGCCGGAAAGCAGAAGGATTGATCTGTGGATACCGAAGGCCCCAGACATTGTTCAAGGTCTGATCCTACAATTTAGCAAGACGACTACATGATGTCCGAGAAGGGTAGCTGGCCACCACCCTCGGCACTTACAGAGTGCTGCCGGGTCGATGTGGGATGCAGCGTCAGCCGCCACTACAGGCATGAGTGGATATGGCTGCCAGGCTTGCCAGGATAGCAGAGGCCTCCTCCTTAGTATAAAGCATGAGCTTTTGCAAGCTAAGACGGAAGGAACAAGGTGACGACGTCAGTACTCCGTTCGCTTTCTGTTCTTCTTTCTGTATAATTTGAAGGCTTCAGCTGGCTGAAGTATCTATTGGCGATAGCACTTTACGTTCCCCGACATTATTAGGCAGAACAACTCGGCAACATGGCTACCGCTACTATGACTGTCGCTAAAGGCGAGAGCGCGCCGGACGCGCTCCCTTACACCATAACACGGGATTCTAGTAAGTGTGGAAGCCTTACAAGCCCCTCTCAGTGACTGACCGAGAACCAGACATTTACGAACGTGTGTGGTTTATGGAACACAGGCTCGGTATCCGATCCAAGGTCGTTGTTGGCGCAACGTACGGCCACGCCGATGGTCGCAAGTTGACGAGGTCCAATGTTCTTCGAGCTGTTCGAGATGTACTGGAAAAGCAGCCTACCATGCGTACGGTTGCTGTCATGGTCCCTCCCGAAGATCCGGAGAAAGGAACCCACAAGCTCATGATGGCGTTGCTCCACAACATTGATGTTGAGAAGTGCGTGCACTTCGAAGATGGAGACGGGATCTCGGAGGACATGGTTGAGAGATTCCACAACGAGTGGGATTGGACGGAACCCGATCGACCATGGTTCAAGGTCGTTGTTCGGGGTAACACCGTTTACTACGTCAACCACCATTCCGTCAATGACGGTACCTCTGGTTACATATTCCACCACAACTTCGCTGACGCACTCAACAACCTCGGCGAGTCCTTCGAGGAGCCTTCGTCGTGGGTGGTGCCCCGTGCAGTATCCAACGACAACCTGTCGCCCAACCTACACGCCGTCCTTAGGCAAGCCGAGTCCATGGGTAAGCCCTGGAAGGTGAACTTGTGGGAGGCGTTGCGGCCCATCATCTTCGCGTGGGCTATGCATCTGATACTGTCCGCCTGGGTTATCTTCGCTGACATTCCTGGTGCGCCCAAGGAATACAACAAGCCAACGGTGACCTCCGTCGCGCACGAGTCGGAGCGCACAAAGACCCGGACGGTGCTTCGGAAGATCCCCAAGTCGACCATGGACAAGCTTGTACCAGCATGCCGCGCGAACGGCACCACAGTCACGGCACTGCTAATGACGATGCTGACCGCCACCATCTGCAACGACTACTACTCCAACAAGTCACTGCTCATGTGCTGTATCACATCCGACATCCGGAGACGCCTGCCCGTAGAACTCCAAGAAGTCGAGAACAAGACAATTGGCAACCGCGCAGGTGGCGTGTTTAACTTCCAACGCACAGCCAAGTACAAGAAGACACTTCAGCAGTCATACACTGGAGAGAAGCAAGTCACAAAGCTGGTCGACGACGAGGTTTGGAAGCTGGCGCGCGATGCGAAGAAGTGGATGCATGATGGTCTCGAGCCTGCGTCTCGAACCTGTCTCGCCACCTCGGCGCAGCCCAACGCGCTGGAAGTTGTCGTTGACAAGTCCATCCCTATGAGCCACTGCATGAAGCCGGCCTTCAACCTGGGCAACTTGGGTCCTTTCGTTCCGAAGAAGGCCGAGAAGGGCTGGGAAGTGAAGGATGTCGTCTTTTCCGGCCCGCCTCAAGGTGGTGTTGGCGGAGGTCGTGCGCCCCTGTTCCAAGTTGGCGGTATCAGGGGTGGAAACACCCACATCGCGACCAACTATCAGGAGGGTGACATGCCGAGGAGCATGATTGAGGGGATAGTGGACAGGACGCTGGCAAGGCTGGATGAGTTGGTATGTTGAGGGGGGTCCAGGCGTACAACCGTTCCCGATGAGAACTGTACAAACACTGTGTTTCTGTTAATCAGAACGTGTACGCATTGCAACAAGTGCACTCCTTTGATGAATAAATGATAAATGTAAATCCTTTCTTTTCGATATTTCTTTCCCAACAGACCACGGTTAGCGGTCCCGGATCGGCACGCAGCGAAGATCATAGGACTCCCTGATCTTCGCCGAACTTCCCCCATACCCATCGCCGTTAAGACTCTCGATCGGCCGTTCCCGACAGCCTTTCCGGCTCTACATGCATTAGTCTGGTCACATTCGATATTACAACTCGCATATGGCTCGTGTTGAGCGAATAGTGTGCCGTTGAGCATGCAGTATAGGAGACTCACGTGGGGCGGTTGGAAATGAACTCAATTCAATAGTACACGCCCGCAGCGAGGTCTCTATACATAGGCACCGGCTCTTGCACAATTAAAATATGACCTGTTCATCGAGCGGAAGTACTCTGAGCCCCTCGTCCTGGGTGATGATTCGTCTTCGGAGCACGTTGAGGGACACAACCGGAACTGCCGGTGATTGGGCTTCGCTCTATTGGTGGCAGAAGTTACTGACCTTGTCGTTGTTCAATATCCGGGGCCCAGGATGAGAGTTCCCCTCCTTATCTGCGGAGTCCGAATTGCCCAGTCCTTGGCTCTGCAAGCCCAGTTCTAGAATGAATTTGTATCGTGGATTCGCGTCGTAGCAAGTCCCGAATAGGCAGGTCGACCAAGTCGAGGAGCCAATGCTACGCGCGGGCGAGGACCAGGCACGCGATCGTTAGATACACAGACCGTGGTCGCTGCGGTCCTGCATCTGTCAAATGCGCCAAAGGGGAAGGTTTGTCGCATCTCACCGGCGGCTACAAAAGATCTCACCGTGGACAAGGACTTGGCTGTTGGGATGGCGGGCTTTCGCGATCACAGGGTGCATATTTCGCGATGGAAGCTCAGGCTATTGGCAAACTACGTTCTTTTAGTCGATAGCGGGCTCAGAGAAGCTGTTGGTATAAAGCACACCGTATTGCCCTTTTGGTGTTCAGCGCTGTCCGTCGTAGCTGTCGTACTGCGCGTGGTATCTCGAGCTGCGGTGTGAATAGAAGCTAGCAGCCATGCTCTTTTCCAAGCTCTCAGTCGCCTTTGCGACGATTGCTGCTCATGCAGTCGGTGCTGAGCCTTTTTTGACGACTCGCAATGAAGACATAGCGCAGAACAACACCAATCCCGTAGCAAAGAGCTTCATTGTGGAATACAAAGCTGTAAGAACATCGGCACTGGGGTTGGCTGAGTGTCGCGGCACTGACTGAAATTGCCCTACAGGGATCATCTAAACGACGAAATGGACTCTTCGCCCGCGATGACTTGAAGGTCATCAAGACTTTCGACAGCGCCATTTTCTCCGGTGCATCTGTTGAGACTGACACTTTGACTCTCGACAGTCTCGCGAGATTACCGGATATTGCTCAAGTCTGGCCCAATGTTTGGGTCCAGCTCGAGCCCCAGACGCCGGATGTCCACGAGGATACATCCGACGCTGGAGAGTACACGACGCACATCACAACCGGCGTAGCCAAGTTGCATGAGATGGGGTACTTTGGCGGAGGTGTCAAAGTCGGCGTTGTTGACACCGGTGTATGGTACGAGCACGAAGATGTACGAGTGCCCATCATGAGATTTGATTCTCGAAGAAGAGGCTGACCCTTTTTACGACAGCTCGGTGGCTGCTTTGGCGAAGGGTGCAAGGTTCAGGGAGGTTACGACTTTGTCGGTGACAACGGTGAGCCCTCGTGTCCGAGCTTTGCACAGTAGCGTCTGACCTTTCTTCTGTTTAGACTGGCCTGCTGTGCCTAAAGACCCGGATGATGATCCGATCGACATCCAGGGCCACGGAACCCACGTTGCTGGAATTGTCGCTGGCTCTGGGGAGTAAGTCATACTATCTTCAGCCTTCCTGGATATGTAGCTGACCTTATCTGCAAGTGGGTGGGTCGGTGTCGCTCCCAATGCGACCATTTACGCTTACAAGGTCTTCGGAAACTTGGTAAGATCAGCAAAATTTTCTCGTGAAGGTGTCGTGCATACTAACAGCATCGCAGGATGGTACCGACTCTGCGACTCTCATTGAGTCGTTCCTGAAGGCGTACGACGATGATGTACATATAACCCTCCTTGAGCTAAAATTCCAATAGCTAACCCTTCCATAGATGGACATCATCACCGCAAGCATTGGCGGACCCAGCGGCTGGTCGAACAACCCCTGGGCCGAAGTCGCGTCCCGCATTGCTCGCGAAGGCGTTGTTGTCACCATCAGCGCGGGCAACTCGGGTGCAGCTGGCCCGTTCTACGGCAGCTCTGGCGCGGCTGGCACAGACGTTGTAGCTGTGGCCTCCATTGCTGCGGAGAAGTTGCCTGCAACTCCCTTTGAGGCCACCTTCAACGACGAGGAGCCCACCACGCTTGGCTACCTGCCCTCGACAAACTACTTCCCTGCAGAGATCCAGGACTGGCCAGTCGTCGTCCTGAACTTCGATACTAGTGATCCCGCAGACGGCTGCGAGCCGTACCCCGAGGATACCCCTCGCATTGAAGAGGCTATTCCGCTGGTCCGTCGCGGATCTTGCCCATTCACTCAGAAGCAGGCCAACCTGGAGGCCTTGGGCGCCAAGTACATCCTTATCTACAACAACGAGAGCCCTATCACCACGCCTTTCACCGACAGAGAGTCCTCTCTTATCGGCATGATCACGGCTGAGACCGGCAAAACGATTGTTCAAGCTGTCGAGGATGGAGGCGAGGTTACGGTTGACTTCTCAGTAAACCCCGAGAAGCCTATAGGCCTTGAGTACCCTGCAGGTGGCCGTCCCAGCGATTTCACCTCCTGGGGTGGCCTGTACGATCTTCAGATCAAGCCTGATGTGGCCGCTCCCGGTGGAAACATCTTCAGCACATACCCTGGCGGGAGCTATGCTGTGCTCTCCGGTACTTCGATGGCCTGCCCCTACGTCGCAGGCGTTGCCGCTTTGTACATCGGAGTTCACGGAGGCCGAAAGGAGCACGGCAAGGGTTTTGCCACGATGCTCGCCGATCGTATGGTGTCCAGCGGTGTCGCCGTGGGCTGGTACGATGCCTCGGTTCCCGAGGACGCCTATGTCGCCCCGGTGCCACAGGTGGGCACTGGACTCATCGATGCCTTCAAGGTCGTTACCTACACCTCGAGTCTCGACTTCGAGAAGATTGCCCTGAACGACACCCACTATTTCAGCCGCTACCACGACGTGACCGTAAAGAATGACGGCGACGAGGAGGTGACCTACAAGTTCTCCTCTCAGCCGGCTGCCGGTATCGAGGCCGCGGGATGGTTCTCGCTTCCATCGGGTGGTCGCGAGTACAGACTCAAGTCGCTGGCAGAGATCAAGCCCACCGAGTTTGAGCCCAAGATCAGCTTGCCTCGCGATTTTACCCTGAAGCCAGGCGAAGAAAAGACCGTCTCGTGAGTCCGCTTATGACATAGCAACCAGAAACCAGCTAACGCTTGCAGTGTCAATTTCGACAACCCAGACAAACTCGGTTGGAACAACACCGCCTTGCCTCTCTACAGCGGCAAGATCCTAGTTTCCAGCAGCAAGGGCGAACAGCTCTCTGTTCCTTACAATGGTAGGAGAAAAGTGTTTTAATGCGCAAGGGAAAGAAAACTAACCATAATTCAAGGCCTCGCCGCTAACCTGAAGACCGAGATGAAGGCCTTCTACCGCACTGGCTTCCCGCTGTCTGTTTCCACTACCGAGGAGATTCCGATTGAGGAGAAGTCATCGTACGTTTTACCACGAATGGTTGATATGGAAGGGATGATATTAACGCTATTAGGTACACGTTCGATCTCAGCGTTGACGAGCAGGACTTCCCCAAAATCTTCTCGAAGAACGTTTGGGGCACCCGCGAAGTCAGGTGGGATGTAAGACTCCACTCCCTTCCCCCATAGAAAGCACGAGCTTATTACCATGTAGATCTTCGAAGCTGGCTGGAGGGAGCGCAACTGGAAGTACCCTCCTGTCGAGGGAGAGAATGGCTACATTGGTTCAGTCGCCTCGTGGGTCGGATCCGGCCAGGTGCCCGTCTTCGATCCCAGCGTCGACAACCCAGACGAGACCTTCACGTACCCGCGCACCGACCTCATCCGAAACGCCCAGACCACCGCCACCTACCACGAGTTTTGGTGGTTCGGCAAGCTCGGCAACGGAAGTCAGATCGAGCCCGGAAAGTACACGTGAGTACCCAAGTAATGACACGGGAAATCTACGAATGCTAACAACCTGGGCTCACAGTATGCGCTTCGCGTCGCTTAAGCCATTTGGCGATCCCTACGCAGCGAACAACTGGGCCGTGTATCAGACTCCTCAGATTGAGGTCAAGGGCAAATACGAAGCTTGATGATCGATCAATTGTAGGAATAGGTCCAAGGATACAGGGATGAGTACATAAATATATACAGAAATATATCGAAGACGGCTTTCTGCGTCTAATCTGCGTCTAGTCCTTGCACTTCTTGTGCTCACGGTGCTTGTGGTGCTTGCCGTGCCCGTGGTGCTTGTGGCCACGGTGGGGGCGCGATGGCTCTGAGGGTTCGGATGTCTCTGGAGTCTCGGGCGTCTCCGAAGTTTCGGGTGTCTCTGAGGGCTCGGGTGTTTCTGAGGGGGTAGATGTCTGCGTAGTGGAGGATACCGACGTGGTCGCATCACTGGAAGTAGACGTCTCAGTAACAGAGATGGTCAAGGGGGCTGCAGTAGACGACGCGGACGAGGCCACTACCTCTTCCGCGTCCCCATCAAAGTTACCCGCACTTACCTCCAGACCGACAACATAGTAGTTGAAGTTGCAGAAGCCGTTCATGTCACCCTGAACTTCCTTGTCACTCTCGGCCGTGGCCACGACGGAGCCGTCCTGGACAATCTCAACCTTTTGCGACCCGGTCTGAATCTCACCGTAGGTTCCGTAGTTCAGACCGGCGACGGCGTCGACCTCGGCCAGGACGTTGCCTCCGCTGGTGACGCGGATGGTGGCACCCTCCAGAGAAGAGGGCAGGACGAATCCGTAGTTGATCGCGTCAAGGGCAGCCCCGGCGCCTTCGGGAGAATCGCTGCTGCAGCTCTTTAGGACCGGGTGGTACCAAATGGCGCCAATGGGCTCGTTGCCGGGGGGCTTCATCTGGCTGGCGTCGACATTGTCCTTGTAGGCTTGGATGAAGGACGTCATGAGAGGCTGCCAGGCGAAGTGATCGAAGTCGTCATTGTTGGCGTACTCGACGATCTCGGGCGAGGTGCTAAAGGTTTCCTCCCAGAGGTTGCCGATGTAGTGGCTCTCGCCGCCGTCGTTCTATCGCAGCCCAAGTTAGCAAGCGCCTTCAGCCCGATCGGAAGCAATGATGACCTACCCACGTGATGAATTCTACGATCTCTGGCTTGACATCCAAGATCTGAGTCATCCGCTCGGGGAGGTTTCCCTCGCCGACGCGGTAGTAGTTTCCACCGCAGCAGTGCTTGTATTGAAGAGGGGAGATGGCTGCGATTGATTAGGTCTGGATGAAACGGTCGGCTGCAGTGTACTCACGCATCATGAAGTCCTTCCCTGCAGCCGAAGCGGCAGCATGCATGTCCTCGTCCCTAGACGAGCTAACATTGGTAGGGTTATCCGAGCGGCCGGGCCAAGCAGTCTCCCAGTTGAATGCTCCGTCAACGATGCTGTCCCACTCCGCGAAGAAGCCAGCGGGGTCGCTGTAGTAGTTGGACAGATCATCAAAGACGGGCACAAGGTGCATATCGTGGTCGGCCTTCAAGTCGCTCCAAACCTGCTGTCCCAGCCTGCCGCCCCAGAAGGAGGAAACAAAGGGCTTCGATTCGGATCCCCACCTGAGGTAAGCCGGGTCGTCGAAATGGTGGAACAGGGAGGCGAAAGCGCCGACGTTCTCTTCTGCGTAGGTATCGAGGCTGAAGAACAGTCTGAATTCCTTGCCTTGGGCCGCGGCGAAAAGCTGGTCGAGAGCGTCGGTGGCCCAGCCTGCACTTGTCTCGCCGATGTTTATGGCAAAGCCATCGAAGCCCATGGCTACCGCGTCGTCGATGTCTTGCTGAGCATGGTCGGTGCCTCCGTCGATTCCGCCAAGCTGGACTTCGTTTAATACGTGCTTGCTAGTAAGACTTTGAGAGGGAAAGAATGTACCATGTAGTGGGCATAGATAGCCTTAGCATCGATGCCATGGGATGCGAAAGCAACAACCGCGGCCGCAGTGGCGGCGAACTGTTGCACAGACTTCATGGTGCTAGTTTAGGAAGCTTATTGAATGATGGGTAGGGAATGACTAGAGCAACCTGGCTTATACCAACGGACTATAGCAAGAAACACGCCGTATTTGTATGGCAGCTGTCAAACTGTAGAGCCCATACCCTGAGGTCGGCGATGAGCCTTATTGGTCCCGGTGGGGGTCTTTAGACGGGCCGAAGATGAAACAGGATGGTCGAGTTTCAGTTTCGGTTCCTTCTGGATCTAGTGCCTTGCCTATCAGCGGCCATCCTTGCGAAGACCTCCCCAAACGAGAAATCCAGCGTGGAACAGAACTTGGGTAGACAGTTTGACTTGTAAGTCACAATCACTTTCTCGACGTCTGTTACCTCAAAACGAAGTGATTCATTAACACTCTTGTCAATTCTTGTCTCTTTAGACTCCATAGACAGATTCATCTCGGTGGGGCGTTTCGAGGATCGATCGTGCATGCGAATCCTCCAGGGATCAGGGCAGATCCTAAGCGTCTACAGAACGCGCAAAACACCGAGTGCCGAGTGCCCACCGTAGGGGTTCTGCGACGCAGGAGTTGCATGGCATACCAGTCCTGGCCCCAGAGGCCAATCATGGGCACGTCCGGGACCGAAGCGACTCCTCGTCGCCGTCAAGACTGACTGGTTGTTTTGCTGTCGCAGTGGCCTCACGGTGGACCATCCGTCTGTGCCAATGCTGTGCATAGGGCCAAGTCTACGGGCAATTTTAAGCTCAAACGCCAGATTCTTGATCGATTCAACACCGCGCCCGCTACTTCACGGGGATTGCCGACCAGCGCAAATCGTCGTCCCAGCGCGTTGGAGTTGTCTCCCTTTCATTAAACATCGGAGAACCGCCTTGCGAGGTGGGGATCGTGCAGAGTTGATGGATGACTTGCGTAGGTGCTGCTAGCACTGGTGTAGCCTGCTTGCAATCCCACGCTTATTCTGCAGATCGTTCATCCCCCCTAAAATGTGCTTCTTACGACGTCACTGTTTCTGAATGTGTTGTATCAACAGGATTATTATGGTTCGTTGTTTGGGCGGTTGTCCGCGGACAGCTAATAATGCAACTTCAAAGCTCTATCGCTCTTCGCCCATCTGCCTTGGGAATGCGCTGGCTGATCAGATTTAATTCTAGCTCGATGGAAAATGGTTTCAGAGCATTCCGGATCAATTCATCAATCCTCATCGTGTCTTAACAGCCCATGCGTTCCAAACAACGCAACCTTTGTCGCCGTTCTCGATGATTGAGCCGAGGTCCAACTCGTTCTCATCATCTGCGCATTTGCTCACGCCACCCTCGCCGATGAATTTAGCCAACATGTTTTTGCACCTGTATACTCTGTTAGCCCGGACTCATACTGTTTCTTTCGCGTGGGCGGCATACCTGTCGCCGTGGATCTCGTATTTCTGCGGATCGCTGCACTCCAGTGCGTCATTAGGATTCAGATGCATTGCCTCCAGACGAAGGAAGATATCGCCTATGTCACCTCCCTCCGTCACGCGTGTGCCGTCGTTACGGTAGTAGTAGCCACAGCTGGCCATGCCTTCTGCCTTGCAGGTGTCCGAGATGAAGTCACCAGTGTCGGGAGGGTGGGCTGGGTCCAATGTGTATTGCTGCCCGTCGCCCGACCGGTCGCAGAACTCGTTAATTGCGTCCTCTGCCATGCTCTTGGTTATGGTTGCGTGCTCTCCCTGGGTGATGTAGCCTGCATCTCTGTTCTCCGGAAAGCACGCCACAAGATCGTAGCCTTTTGGGTGGAATTCGAACAGTCCGCAGTTATCATCATCCTTTAGGGAGCCACCATGTTTGTAAACGACGGTATCGGTGTCGCAGTCGTCAACAGTTTGGCTCAGGTACTTGACGCACAGGTCTTTGTCTATCGTGTACGAGCCGCTGCCGCCGCACTGATCCGAGTACTTGATGGAAAAGGCGGTCTCCTCGATGAATGAGCCCTCGTTGTCTTGCTCCACGGTATTTCCGTCCTGAGCGGTGCAGAAGTTCTCAATGGCTTCCATCGCCGCATCTCGATACATGTAGTTTCGAAGAGGGTCGTCGCCACCCCCAGTGCACGATAGTGTGAGGACCGGCTCTGCGTCGACCTTAAGGCTGTAGCTGCCGCAGTTTTGCTCAAGGCTACCGCCGCCATACAGGTAGTGAGAGTTGAATTGGCCTTAGAACCAACGTTAAAGAATGAAGGGATTAGGTAGCTTGTGGGTTTACTTACAGCCGCTGATCAATGTCGAAAACGCGCCCTCGCAGTGGCTGGCACATCCCTCTACGTCGTTCTTGAAGTCGAAGCTGAACATGATTTTCTCGTCGGGGCCGTCATCTCGTTTCCAAGAAGAGTCATCAGGCAGGTCATCCTTTCCGAGCTCGGTCGACACATCGCCGGACAAGTCGCTCTCGCAGAAGACAACAGAAAGCTCCTCGATGAATTCTGGGAAGCTTGCTCGGAAGAGTTGGCCGTTTTCGCCAGATGGGGTACACTCCGGTGCATGGCGACTGGTCGTCTGTGATGGGATCTCGATAGTCCATACCGGTTGCTCTTCTGCTCCCCCAAAAGACACACCCGCACCACCTGTCGGGAACGGGCAGGCTGGTGCTTCGCTTACGGTGGTAGTCTCGGGTTCTTCGGGCTGTTCAGTCTCAGAAGGCTGTTCTGGTTGCTCCTCAGTGGTGTATGCTGGGGGCTCCGTTGGTGCTGGTGGGACTCCCGGCACAGGCTCAAACAGCCAAGCCGCCAGGGCACCGCCCCCGACAATACCAGCACCCGCTGCGATGGCCACAGCAATGGTCGCGCCGGTGTCGTCGGTTGTGGTCACCGTCGTGCCAGCGGTGATGGGAGGGGCAAGCCCAGAGACGACGAAGGACGTGGGAGTATATGTTGCCGTTATGGGTTGTCCGTCAACAGTGACGGTCGAAGTCACTGGCACGATGGTTTCCACTGGAGTAGGTGCCGGCTCTTGAGGGTTCGGTCTGGCAGCTACCTTTGACGCATTCCATAGCATCAGATACACTGCGACCCGACTTGTGAGAAGGTATCTTGATCTAAACATGATGAACTACTAGTATAGATAAGTCTTGAGAGATGCGCAGCGGTGGTGAGTTTCTATGTCTTGGACGGATGATCCAGCACGTTTATATACGTCTTGAATGTGATCAAGGGTCTTTATGCTATTTCCAAAATTATACCAAGCTACATAATGGCCCATTCCTAGGAGTCTGGTATTTTTAGGGGTCCGGTATTCCGAACCCCTTGGAGGCGTCGTGAAGCATGCGGAAAGGTTTGTGGTTGTAGCCCCTTGAAAATCTTACATAGGCCATTCTCACTCGATTGATCCTGATTCTCCTAAATTTACATTATCGTGTGTCAAACCATCTATATTATTCTATATGAGAACACTCATGATGCACATGCAGCCTGCAGCGTAGCTTGTAAGGTAGCATTCTTGGCAGCCCCCAGTGCAACGGCACTCTCACTTTAGCCATCGTCTCACCACCTCGGGGCGCAATAGCACCAATCGGAAGCCATTGGCTTCGCCACTTCGTTCAGAATATGGCATTTCTGAATAGCTACGCCCCACGAACGGATTCTTCGCGCGCTGCGCCCTTGACGCACCTACGCTACGGTTTGACCACAGTCTTCAAAAGTGATGGTGTCGTGAGCATTGGAAATAGAAAAAAAAAGCCAAAAAGAATTATGGGCCCTCCTTTCTTGTAGCTGTGTGGCATCTATGAGCTTGTTGACATGAGGAGGCGCTGCGCTCTACTCGATGCATCGGTTTGCATCCAAGAGAGAAAAGGCGTAGCCGAAGGAACGACGTGGTTATTCTTGGGACCACGCCGCATCTTGTGTAGAGTCCAAAGCTGAATGTCATTAATAGCTCATTGGAATAGAAGGCTATAAATGCGAGCCTCTCGCTTGTGTTCTGAGAGATGGCGAAGAAGTTATTTCGTGGAGTATCGTACCTTCTCAGCTACCATGATCATGAAATCCTTTTCTCTCCTTCTATTGTCGGCTTCCATCGCCGTAGGGCATGTTGCTCAGATACCCCGAAGAGACCTCATTGTCCGTGCTGGGCAAGGGGTCGAAAACCTCGACAATGAGCCTGACTATGAAGACCCAGTAAGCGGGGACAAGACACCCAAATCTCGAATCCTGACCGGCTTGGGCCCCGATGCAGCTATCAATCGGTTCTTCGACTGGGATGAGAGCTGCACGGACGAGAAACATCGCAAGAAGATTGCTGCCACGTTCACGAATGTGCTTGCGTTGACTGGCTATGCCTCGGGCCACTTGGATCAGCTCAGCAAAGGTCTGAATCCCCAACCGGGATCGTCAACCAACAAAAGGAACCAACAAACTATCTTCGACATAGACCCTGCATATGCTCAAATGTTCCTGGGTCTGGACAATCAGATCAAGTACGTTAAAGGGTCGTTCGATCTGATCTCAGGAGAGGCGCCGAAGCCGGGGGCGGACCGCGGCGGTAACAAACCTGGTGCTCTGCGGTTCATTTGCAACGCCGATGACCACGTCATGAATGGAGATGGATCAGCCAAGTACTGCGGGTAAGTCATTACCCTTCGAATCTGGGACCCCTGAGTCTTGCAAATCTTGCTGCTAACACGATCGGCCACAGCTCAGGAGCTGAAGCTGCCCAAGCCATCGCCACAACTCCTTACGAGCCAACCAAGTTTCTTCCCACGATCGAGCCGCGGTACAGCTTTGAGACCTCATCAAGCGTAACCTTCTGTCCAAAGTTCTTCGACGATGGCGAGTTCCCCAACGTCGACGTCCACGCGGGGTCCAACGAGCAGACCTTGGACAAAATCGACTGCGCCGAACGGATCCTACTGCACGAGTACATGCACCTGCCGTGGATTCGTAACATGCCGGGAAATCCTGACAAACCGGACGTCATCGGATACTTCAATTCCGCCGAGTATGCGAGGAAGGCTGGCTGGGGGAACATCAAAGTGAATCCGGATAACTAGTAAGTCTACTCACCTTCTTGACTGCAGAGTGAGTTACAGACGCTGACTTTGTGTGTCAACAGCGCATGGTTCGCTCTGTATGCCTACTTCAACAATAACAACAATGGCTGCGGGGTGGATGTTTGGCCAGGAGACGGTAGTGATAAACCAAACAAGAAGCCGAGGTAATCTTACCGAGCCTGTCGGTCTGCGCTGGTGCCTTATTAGGCGAGGGTTGTGAAATGCGGCATATCGATCGTTTGAGGAGCTTCCACTAAGCCATGTTGGTGCATGTAATAAGAGTGTGACATTTATGTCCAACTTTCCTCGAGCATTTTGTCGGGGCCGTCCTCTTATCTGTGATCTTATAGAACAGTAAAATGGCAGTCGGAAGGGTGTGATGCGCTCTTATTTCTGACTTCTCAGGTGTTGGACAGTGACCTTTGTACTATGAAACTTCAGCAAGCCCTCATCGTTTAGTTTGCCAATGAAATTGAACATGTCACCCCATTGACGTCGTGATTTGAATTCAGTAGTATCGCATGATGCACATGGGTCCTTTCAAATTGTCCACAAACGAGGTATACAGAGAGCAATCAAATGATGTTGAGCTGGCTGTGCCGCCTCGGCGAGTGTTGTCCTGCCTTGTACTTTGCCTTAGTCTCCTGGATGCTTGTAGAAAAAGGCATTTCGTAAAATGTCCTGCTCATCGATGCTCCTTTCGCGTCGCCGGGTTGTCTCATAGATCATCTCGATCTAGACCCCTTTGCTGCGTGATACCGGCCCGTCAGCTATTTCTCAATACCTCCTCCAGCTCGTCCATCCGGTCCTGGTACGCTTCCGGCAAATCATAATCGTAACCTTTGAATGGATCGCGATAGTCTGGATTGGGTATTCTCGTCATTTCCTCGTCCACGTAAGGACAATCGCGAATATACTGCCATGTCAGGTCAGGGTTCGGAGCCCGGATGACGCGGGACTTGCCGCCGTGTAGGATGCGAAACCCTTCCATGTCGACCTTTTGCAAAAGAGGGTACTCCTGTTCGGTAAGAGCCGGCAGCACCTGGTGCAGGAAGGCCGAGGTCAAATCAAAAGCTATGGGACGACCGATCATGCGTACGCGCATTCGGGTTGTGCCACACGTCCGCCGTAAGTTCTCTTCGGGGGCGTGGAGTGCAGGGGATTCCCCCAAGCGTATTGAAAGGACCTCCAGACTATCTTTCGCGCTTAGAGATATAAGCATTCACGCGTAATTAAGTAGTCTTTTGGAACCATCATCTACTCACCATCTTATAAATTCCGCTATCTCTCGAAAAAGAGTCACGGCATTTCGTTCGTCAAGGATGCCGGACAGAGGGCCGAGGTCGATCTGGAGTTGTGCCAATGAAGACAAAGTCTTCCGACGTAGCAAGCGAAGAGGGTACCACGACGACCCTGGGAAAATAGCTGCCTCGCCCTTCTCTTGACGCGACCATAGATCGTCGTCGATTCCAGTGTCCGTGTACGGGTTACCTCGCTCATGGGCGTTCGCGGTAGCCAGGTTCTCCGGCATGGGGGTGCCGTCAGGTAGAGCTCCCTCGTCTTGCAAATGATCGAGCTTGAGGCTGGTAAGCTTGGTTGCATCAAGCGACGTGACAATGGCTTTGATCAGTCCGCGGTGCATCCAGCCAACAAGACGTAGGTGAGTGACCGCGGGGAAGAGTCTAGCCGGATTTTGCCGGATATATGGCTTGTTGCCAATACCGTGGAGTGACGCGAGATCCAAGTTTGTGACATTTTGCATGCGATCGAAAACGTCCCACGTCTTCTTGTTGATTTCAGTCAAGTCCTCGCTGTCTAGATCTTCGCCAAAGTCAACCCAGATAAGTGTCCAGGTCAACTTTTTGACATACAAGGCGATTTCGGGGTGGTCGCTGAGGAGACGTAGAAAGGCGCGTTGGCGGGAGACTAAGTTAGCGGGACGGTATTGGTCGCTGTAGTCACTCATTACGGGCCCGACACCGAAGGCCAGCGATGAGTCCTCGTCCTCGTCATCGTCATCGAATTCAGGAACTCGACCTCTGTTGTGGCTGCTGAGGTCGACTTCTTCGAGTAATGAACGCAGCGATAGCGCGCGCCACGAACGACAGACAAGCCCAGCAGTAGCGAGAGTCTGAGTGTCACTGATCATTAGGTCGAAGATCAGTTGCATTAGATCTGCCGGCAGAGCTTGATCCTTACGTGAAGGAGCGTCCATGATAGAGGACTGCGTCATTATTTTCGTCAATCCGATGCGACTTTGTTGTTGAGAAGTGAACGGCAACATACAAGAATCAGTTGGCACCCTCATTGCCTTTATACATATATATTTAGCCCATGTTGAGCACAGCCCCACTTTGCTGTCGGTCAGGCATGGCCAGACGCACAACCAAATATAGCCTTGTGGTGCAATCTGCATTCAGGCGGCACAGGCTGTTGTAGTCATGCATGCAGGCGGAACACATCGACAGCCAATGCAGAACGTCGATCGATCCTATCTGAAAGCAATTCCTTCTAAATCACGGCTTAGGTTCGTCAAGCTTGAAACCCCCCATAGGCATAATAGGCTACAGATCGTCGAATCCCATCGCCGGCCCATCCATCATCCCAAATAAGGGGTCAGTGGGCATCTCATAATCCAAACCCGCTCTGTATCCAGGCATCGACATGCCAGGCACTCCTCCATCGTTCGTGGGAAACAGATTCAAGATGGCATCCATATCAAAGTTGAAGGACGGTGGATCAACTGGTGCAATCGCTTCCGTCCCGCCATCAACACCGTTCGACAACCCCAACACTCCGGCCTGCTGTCCAGATTGCAAGTCAAGCTTGTTGACCTCTATCAGCCGACGAATGATGTTCGCAGGCTTCGAAACCCCCGCGTTGGCCTGGCAGAGCTCGTCTAAGCATCCCTGACTCGCCGCAAGAAGAGACATGTGCTCCCCAGGCTGTTCCTGCGATGCAGCGTTACGGACATGAATCGTGCAAGCCACGTAGATGGTGTAACCCAGCACATACGGCGCTGCTCTCAAGCTGTAGGCTGATTTGTAGCTTAACGCTATGCTGGTAATGCACCTCGCAGCGACGGTGCACTGTTCCCACGAGCGCATAGGCGCAGCTGCCGAGCGGAGATGGCCGTCTGAAATGAACGGCCTATGGACCAGAATGATCATGGAATGGTACAGACTATGCAGAATCATGACATTCGGGGGCTGTCGTGGAACTGGCGCGTCAGCACCCGTTGCTAAATTCGGTTGAAAGTCCAGATCTGGGGAGAGACTGTCCTTCCACTGCTGCAGAGCTTTGTCGACTTGTTGGAGGCTGTTCTGTGCGTTCGAGAGCGCCGCTCCAACGACATAGAAGCGATTTATGATCGTTGTCATGATCTTCGACAACAGACAGAGATGTTGAAAAGCCGATACCGAATGCATTGGGACGGAGTAGGCAGATTCTCTCGACACGTTATTGAAGGGTCCTTGAAAAGGTTCCTTCTCTTCGTAAAGATCGAAAAAGTCTCGTGAGACCTGTGAGTCCCGCAAGTTGATCGCAACCGGTCGTCCAAGGTATAAACTTTGCAGCTTGTCGCACACAAAGGCGCCCCAGAAGACGCGGCGACGTATCTCAATCTCTTCTGGGTTATTCGTGATCTGTTTTGGATCCAGATGGAGACCAAGGTCGTATACCATACGTAATGCATATCCTGTCCAAAGCCAACCCTTCGATGTCTCCCCGCGGGCGTTGTAGGTCGACCCCAGCAAGACTAAGCCGACTACGGTGGGTATGGTGGGCCCGGAAAGTAGTCCTTCCTCTGCAATCATCTCATCGCATCGACGAAAGAAGCCTTGTCCAGCTGTGCTTGGGTCGTTTGGATCGTCTCGGACGTCCGGACGATCCGAGTACTTGCTTGAGCACGCAAATATCGCACTTAACATGAATTGAGAAACGTACGGACCTTGGCTTTCGAGATCTCGCATAATCACCGGGCGATATGTGAGCAGAAATGAGTGATGCTGCCTAGCCCAGTGGATGTTGAGCAGATGCAGGGCGAGGTCTGACGAGATACCCCCGATCGTCGACATTCGCGCCAGGTCGGGTTCGTTTTGTCTCCCCAGAGCAGCTTTGGTGATGAGTTCGTTCCGAATGTTTGCGTCAAAAGCGGCTGGTTCATGCGATGGTGCAGGACTATCCTCGCCCCTTGCGGGATTGTGCAAGGCAGATGAAGGACCAAAGCTTCTGTGCTTCCCAGCATCATCGACCGAGATAAAGTGCGAGATGTCTAGCTCATCTTCAGATGATTCAATAGGGGTTGTTCTATTGTCAAGGTTTGAACGGCGTACAGGCGACGGTTGTTGCTGGTACTGGGGGACGTCCTGGTTCTCGGAGCCCGTGACGTTTGCTGGCGAGATCGGTAGTCTCACTCTGCCTTCCTGATCCACGGTCTCGGATAGCAGTCTTTCTCGATCATGGGAGTTACTCCGCTTCAGATTCACAATGAAGGCCTGCAATGCAGCGTTATCTCGTTGCAGATCTATGATTTGCTGATGCGTCGGCCTGTGTCGTCCGTCAGCCTGTTACCTGGACTCAGGTAGCTCTCACCGCCGAGGCAACTGACCTTTTCCGCGGTGTCTCTCTTCGATAGCTACATGCTCTGCCTGCATTGACGCAAGATGTGCATCGAGGCTGCAGAGCATCGCAACGGATCTTCTTCGCCCGGCATACTGCACATGCCTTGGCCCACATCTTGGGCTGATGTTCATCGTCGGCCTGTCTCTGCCCGGTTCTTGACCGGGAAGCTTTGTCTCGAGGCGGCATTACGGTGCTCCCCTGCAGATGTGTGTGAACAAGATGGTTGTCCGCTGCGGCATGTGGGGTGTCTCTTTCGTCTGCCCGAGGCCCATGAAATGCAGTCGAGGTAGATCGGGCGTTCGATTTGGTCACGCCAGACTCCCGGAAGGTAGAGAAGTCAAGAATTGTCCGCGCATGCCGCGTGGTACTTTCAGTGTGTGGACAAATTGGGAGTATATGCCGGCAAATAACTTACCGAGCACCTGAAGACGGTAGAGCTGATGAGGCAAAGCACGGAAAGTCATTCTCCGGGTGCTCCACGACTCCCCGCGGTCTTCTCCACACTGCCAGACCCGGGCCCAACGCTGAGATTCTCCGCAATTGAGACATTCAAGATTCTGCTACCCGTTCCGATAGAGGTAGATAAGGTAAGGTAGCTGTGATTCATGTGTTGATGTTCGTGGTCCCATTCCTGCGCTGGTCCGCCGATGACACGTGATCTGGCGCGGCCAGCCTGTCGCAGACCCGCCGTTGGTTAGTACACCTCATGAGCGTCCCTTTCAATCTCAATCCAGCACGCCATCACACAACACAATCATCGTCTTCATTTGCGACTTCTCACGATACTATTACAATCTTTTTGCTCATTCTCTCTCTTGGAATCACCCTCTGCGCACGGCAGACAACTACGGCAGGGCGCAGGTGCTCTAGGCGCCCAGCGGCCTCGTCTGTGCCTTTCAGATAACGACACTTAGCCGCTTCAACCAGCCTCCGTTTTGTGCTGCCCAAAGGCAGTCTGCTTTATCATGAACCATTTTCTGACTCACAAAAAGGCCTGAAGAGAATGTTTGGGAGATCTTGTTGGAAGGATTGCGTCGCTGTATCAACTTCCACCCACTCACGACCTGGTGGTTCATTCACATCGATCGGCTACTGACACCACATCATTGCCACTGCATACATTTTCTCAGAAGAGACACTTGGCCCGATCGGCACGAGACTCGGGCGACAGGCGTCGCAATGAAGCAACTCTTCAACCTTCTCCGCCGTTGGGGCGTCAATTTGGATCACAAAGAGCCAGCGTCGATGCCAGCTCCGCAACCCGCGGCTGATCTTCCCCCACCACCTCGGGAGCTTATAACGAATCGCGTCATTTACGAGGGCCCATTACTGGGACGCAGGGTGCTTCCTGAAACAGACTCGCCTCTGGCCGCTCTATATCGAATCTACGAGCATTTGTGCCTTGATCAACACTTAGAGTTGCGTAACGAGCTAGAGGCTTTCTGGTACCACAGCTCTTGGGCAGTTCGAGACATCCCGGACCCCCAAGATCCGGATCCTGAGCGCTATGCCTGTTTAGCCTGCATTCCAAAGATTCTCTGCCTTGCGTTCAACGCGCGCATTCGCTTAGGTCTCCCTCGCGATGCCCCGTCAATATTCACGCACGACATGCTGGATGAATGGAGGTCCCAGGAACCGAAGTTCGAAGAAGAACCAGGATGGGTAGCTGCAGTTCCTCGCTTGAATCAGACTCTTGGTATTCCCCACTGGGATAACGAGCTGCGGGATTTCGTTACGTTGAGCGGTTTTGAGGACGAGAAGGCGTCGCCCGAATTTCGAGACAAGAACATCCTGATCTGGCAACCTCATATCCATTTCGTGTAGCTTAATTCAGATCGTGAAATATAGTCTCTATGGCATTGAGACTATGTGTAAAAGTTATATCCGGGATTCCTGTTACGCAGCTTCACTTGCTTTCCAGCTGGTTGAAGATCTTATTTACAGGAACCTTGACAAGAGCAGCTAAAATCTCATCTCAATGTCGTCTTGTCTTTAAAATCCTCGACTCTCACACAAACAAACATACAGCACGCCTCATCCCGCTAATCGAAAAGCAACTATCCATACACGATGCATCTCAAGGTCGCAAATCCCATTCGATCGCTCTGCGCCCATACTGATTATAGTAAGCCTCTTCCACTCGGCGCAGGACAATTTCCGTCACTTTCTTTCCGTATGCCTTGCACCATCCATAGACTTCCTTTGCACTGACTGACTGCCGGTTCCTTGACCGCAAATGCTCATGCAGATACACCACAGCATCTGCAAGGTCGTAAGGTCGCGGCCGTTCTTCGCACAATCGGTTAAGCTTGCCACAGAATGCGTACGACCATGGCGCAGCGTAAATACGAAGGCCCCCCTTCTGATCACCGCTCTGGAAGATTATGGTGTTCTGCTTGAAAGCAGCGGTAGCAAGGTCTTCCTGGACCCTGCGACCCATCATGATCTGCGTAGTATTGTTGAACCAGTCTGCCCCGAGGGAACCGCCCAGCTGTCGGTTGGCATGTCGTGCTGCCTGGTGGATCATGTTATGCTCTGGCGCACTGGGGTTACGAAGGAAGAAGTCGACGTCATGAGTGGTTTGTCGAGATTTCAAATACATTGTGTTCACAGCTCCGCCCACAGCTACGGCATTGACCATGACGCCGTGCTGTTGCAGGTGTGAGGCCATGAGCTCCAGGGCTTGGTGGATTTGATTTTTGGTAAGGCTGGCCGAGGCGTGCTGGATCGGTCTGCCTCCCGCGTCACGGTATATCGGAGGGACCATAGCTGGCCCTCCTGTAGGCGCAGATACTTTCATGGGTCCCTGTTGCCGTTGCCTTGGCCGGGCTTGCAGCTCTGTTGCCTGGCCAGCTGGCTTAGAGTTGCTGCAACCCATCTCGGAAGACTACACGAGCTTTGTGTCGAAACTTGAGAAGCCAGAGGTCGAATTGGTCGAGTGAGTTTTTGATATATCGGATACTTGATGTGCTGGAAAAGTATCAACATAGCCTCGTTGACTTTTTGAAGGCTGACCATGTCTATTCTTATAGCAGCATTTCGGGAACACATGTGTTGGTAGTCTCGAGCGCACGTAATCCAATTTGGCGCCAGTTCTAAGCGCCCATCTTAAAATGATCAGGCCTCATTGTGGCCTTGCCGATCAAGAAGTCAGCCTCGAGGCGCAGTGTTGGTCCGTCAAACGGCCATGCGGCCACGGTTGGAATCTCCATCTTGAGGTGGCGGGCGCGTGGGCTGGCGCTTATGATGAATTCACGGGTGCGTGTGGTGCGCGGAAAATCCTAACTAACAGACTACCCGTTTGTTTTCTTCGGTCCCTCGCCAATTCCTCAATCTGTCGACTTATTGTTGGTGCTCGCTCTTGGATTTCGGTCGGTTCACTCGAATGCGGACTCAGATGGCTTCAATACCTACTCGTCCGCTCCCTACCTGGCGTCCTGCGCGTCCTTCAAAGTGGCAGCAATTCCGCCGCGACCCAGCCAACTTCTTAGCCCTGAGGCTTTATCCCAGCACAAGAAGCACTCACTCAAAAAGGAAGACATCTCCATCGCCACCAATCTCGGTAGTCTGTATATCAGACACCCATAACACGCAGCCGAACGTCCCGGATGGCGACATATTGCTTCACGCGGGCGACTTGACAAATCGCGGCTCGTTCGAGGAGCTCCAAGCTCAGCTAGACTGGCTGAAGAGCCTCCCCCATCGGCATAAGGTCGTCATTGCTGGCAACCATGACCTCCTACTGGACCCAGGCTTTGTAGCCAGCTTTCCGGACCGCATCTACGAAGGGGACGGTACCTCACGCAGCGACTTGGATTGGGGCGATATCACCTATCTCAACAATAGCGCCACAAGGCTGGAGCTTACCAGAGGGCGCTCACTTGTCATCTACGGCTCGCCGTTGACCGAGCAATGTGGGACTTGGGCTTTCCAGTACCCTCCTATCCGTTCAGTATGGGCGGACAGTGTGCCGCTGGACACTGATATCCTGCTGACCCATGGGCCTCCAAAGGGGCATCTTGATGAAGAAGGCAAGGGGTGTGCCCAGTTAACAAGGGAAATTTGGCGGGTTCGGCCAAGTCTGGTTGTCTTTGGACATATCCATGACGGCCACGGCCAGCAAGACATTGTGTACGATGCCGTCGACGCGGCGTATGATGGAGTGATGACAGGAGATAAAGGCCTCGTCGCGATTTTCTTGCTGGCATTTCGGCTGTTGCTTAGGTTGCTCCTGGATAACTTTTTAGTATCGAGATGGTATCGGAGCTTCTCGCCAAGTCGCTATACCACGCTGGTCAACGCCGCGGCAGTGACAAGGAAAAGTGGCCAGCAACAACAGCAGCCGGCAATAGTCGTTGAGATGTGATGACACAGATTTGCCGCATATCACCCTGTAAATAACTGCGACGAATGAAGTGTAATAGCAACAAGTTGTGTTGACTCGACCCTTCTGGAAGCTACAGAAGTGCTGCTGGGACGTAACTTTTTGTAACCACGAGATTTTGATCGTTTTGTGGCTTTTGCTTGATCACTCAAGGTGGTAGGTAACTTCACCATCACGGAAACAGTAGCAAGCCGACAATAAAGACAATGCAATCAAACTCTCATCTGACCACGAAGATCTACGACAGGGAACCACGAAATAACTAATTCAATAATCCTAGGCGAAGACCCCCGGGCCACACGCGAGCTACAGGGTAGTCAGCATCGCGTGCCGAAACGGCAGAAAATCCACCGCCGTCCTCAAATCTTCGCGGCAGAAACCATCATCACCAGCCTCATCGGCCCACAATCCGGTCAGCAAAGCCATTGTGACTCACCGCGATGGCCTCTACGTCCCCCTTACCTCCTTGATACCTTCAACTGTTTCCTTGCGACTTCCGACGCCCAACATGTTGCGAACACTCGTCACGCGACCGCGTGCCGTCGCCAGCGCGCCGGCCATCGTCAGAACGGGCGCCCCCACGACATCGATCAGGGCCTTCCATGCCACAGTTCCTCGTCACGCCCGCAGAATGTCGCCCTCCAAGCTCGAAACCCTCCCGTCGTCCCCCATTCGTCTGCTGCGCACTATACAGAACACTCAGACCTTCCGCCGTCCCCTCCTCGAGACCCAGCGCACCATAGGCCTCGTGCCCACCATGGGCGCCCTTCACGCGGGTCACATCTCCCTCATCCGTGCCGCCGCACGCGAGAACCACCACGTCGTGGTGAGCATCTACGTCAACCCTGCCCAGTTCGGAAAGGCCGAAGACCTCGACTCCTACCCCAAGACCTGGGACGCAGACTGCCAAACCCTGGTGGAGCTGGATAGGGAGCTGGCGGACGACGGCGGAAACCTGGGCAGGGTGAGCGCCGTGTTTGCGCCCGGGACGGGGGAGATGTATCCTAACGGGTTTCCGGGTCAGAGTGTTGATTCGAAGGGGAGCTTTGTGACCATCACACCAGTCGGGGAAGTGTTGGAAGGCGCCACACGACCGACCTTCTTCAGGGGTGTGGCTACTGTGTGCATGAAGCTCTTCAACATTGTGCAGCCGACGAGGGTGTACTTTGGACAGAAGGATGTGCAGCAGACGGTGGTGATCAAGAGAATGGTGCAGGACTTCATGATGCCAACGGAAGTGGTTGTCATTCCCACAGAACGGGACCCAAAAGATGGCTTGGCTTTGAGCTCAAGGAATGTGTACCTGGGCACGCGAAGGAGGAAGGCTGCCGTGGTTCTCTACCAGGCATTGCAAGCAGCCGAGGGGATATATGCGAGCTCGGGAAAACTGGACAGGCGAAGCATACTGGGCGCTGCCAACGCAGTGGTAGAACTTGTGCTTGCCGCGCAGGCGCAACTGGGCCCTGAGGAAAGGTGCCAGATTGAAGTGGACTACATCTCCCTCGCCGACCCGGACACCATGGAAGAGATATCAGAGGTTGACCCGGTCAAGGGGGCGGTCCTCAGTGGCGCGATCAAGATGCTGCCGGTGGAAAAGGCAGTTGAAGGAGAAGATCTAGGGTACAGCGGAGGCCCGCCGGTGCGGCTCATCGATAACATCATCCTGAAGCCGAAGGCAGGGGATGATTAGGTGGAACATAGACAGGATACCCGGATTCAGCGCTGCATAAATGTACATTACAGGTGTGTAAGCTATATCGTAAAAGTTCAACGCTCTGCAATTTCACAGATGAGCCCGAGCCTCCAGCTTCCTGCGTGTTTTGGCTGCCTTGCGTGCATTCTTGACGCTCTCGGACTCCTCCTTGCTCAAGCGACTTGGGACGCCACCCTTGCCCTCGGCTTCGTCAAACATCTTCCTCCCCAGCGCATCTGTGAGTCGCAGCACCCTTGAGCTCACCGTTGCGCCGTCGCGTCTGTTCTTGCCTTCACGTCGGCTGTTGGCGATCTTCTCCGTAAAGTCCCAGAGCGGCCCTTGGGCAAGAAGGCTACCCGTCGTTGGATCGCGGGGTGGGCGCCATGAGGGGTCGAGTTGGATCCGCGGTGGGATCTTGGGATCTTTCGACTTGATGACATGGACCATTGCATCTTGCTCAAAGCGCATGTATGAGTTGCTCAGCGTTTCCTTGTTGACGGCTTCGAAGTAGGAGAGATCGCCTTGGTGGTACAGAGTTTTGCCGAGCTGTAGCGCGTTAGTCGTAAGTTGAGAGAAGGGTACGAGAGTGACTTACCACCTGTGCGCTGTTCTTTGCCTTGCTTTGCTCAATCCAGATTTCCTCATTTTGGTCCAATGGTGGCGTGAGACCCATGAGTGAGACGGCGGCAAGCCAGCTAGCCTCGATAAACGGCCAGATGAGGAAGCAGTAGAAATCGTAGTTCTCACGGCCGGCCTGGCGTTCTTCAGAGGACAGCCCGATCTTTGTGACGTCCCCTCTGTCATTCCGATCGAGCCGAACGACGTGATCGTCTTCGAGTCCCTTGAGGGTCTTCTCCAAATTGGCTGCTAGGCCTTCACCCGAGAAGATGAACTCGCCCCTGAAGAGCGACGAGAGGAACAGCACCTGTGACCTGAGCTCTTCGTAGCTGATGTCTTGGTTCTCGGGGCCTCCGCCACGCTTGACTCTTGTATACATGGCCGCGCTTACAAGAGCCTCGTAGATGAAGAGGTGGATCGTCATGTTGCGGTAAAATGAGAGCTGGAAGCGGTCGACGGCATAGTATGTCGGCTCAGGCAGACCCTCGACGACGCCGACGAGATCTTTGCCCAGCACCTCGAGACCACGATCGACAATTTCGGACAAGGGCGCATTGCCAAAGTGCGCGACCCGACCACCTTTGGCGCGTACGCGTGTTGTCAACCACTCCACGCGCCTAATCAGCTCGTCTTTGCCCACGCCTCGTCCTCTCAGCGTAAGAAGAACAGTCCCTATGAGAGCTGTCGGCATGACGACTGAAACTTCGTTGATATCCCCCAGCACCTTGTACCCTAGCGTCCGCAGAAGCTTCTCCCTTGTGGCCCGAACTTCAGGGTTGTAATGATCGGTATGCAAGCCCTTGGGGACCTTGGGTAGCTTTGAGAGCTGATCCTCCAGGAATCTCCGCATGCTCCAAGGCTTGTTGAAGCGGACATCAACGCGCCCAAGCTTGAGAGACAAGACAGACGAGCCCTCCGATAGGAAGTCTGCCAAGTTCTCCTTCTTCTTCGGGACGCCAAGCAGCTCCGTAACATAGCCTTCGGTCTCGATAACTTTGTCGTACTGGGTGCTGACAGGGCAGATGATTGTATCCTCGACGCGACCTGACAAGATACTATCCAAGATGAAGCTCAGGATGCCGAACTTGGGAGGCAAAAGCTTGCCAGTCCGCGACCGCCCACCCTCAATGAAGCATTCGAAGTTGAAGCCTTCCTGCAGCAGCGTGTCAATGTACGCCTGGACAAGTGTCGTGTACAGAGCATCCTCGCCAAACGACCGCCTGATCCACATGGCACCTGCGTGCTGTAGGAAGCTTCCAACGACCGGAAAGTTCAAGTTGTCGCCTGCTACCACCACAGGCAATGTCAAGCCGAGGCGATAGCAGATGAGCTGCAGCGAGACGTAGTCGACGTGTGAGCGATGACTCGGTAGAAAGACCAGACTTTGCTTCTTCTTCGAAGCCATGTCTGCCACTTTCCTCAACCTCAGTACCTCTTCACTCGAAACGTGAATACCCTGGTGATACGCCCGGGTCAAGAGCTGCGTACACAGATAGTAGGCGCCGCGAATGAATCTCTTGCTTTCCATTTTACAGATCATGTCGTCCGTCAACTTCTCCGCCACTTCCTGCAGCTGGCCCTCAAGCTCAGTCCTCCTCTGGCTCCGCTTCGCGCTGGAGGCTCCCTCGGCTGTGTCCAACAAGCCCTCCTGCTCCTCGACCTGCACCCTGCTCTCGGCCAGCTGCGCAATCCTTTTCTGTAAAAGCGGTGCTGCCATGACCATGCTCTTCATGTTATCCGAGAACCCAGAGTAGAACACGGGCTGGCCGATGATGTGATCGTACGCGCGCCAGCCATGGCCGGAAACGTAGAGGGAGACCTCGCGGAGAAACTGTAAGGGCTCGGAGCGGAAGGAGGCGAACTGGTTCATGAGCTGTTGTTCCTTGTCTGCAGAGGAAGCGGCGTTGGGCTCGACGAAGCCGCTGGGTTGGAGGGTGACTTCGTCGCCGAGGATCTGGAGGTCGGGCGCGGAATGGGTCGAGGGATCATCATCGTGGCTGTTGTCGTCGGACATGGTGGTGGATTGCGATTGCGCTGCTGTGAGCCGCGTCAGGGATAGAAGAAGAATGGCATTAGGCAAGAAGCGCTGCCATGGATTGTGGCAAAGCAGGAGACGGTGAGGAGAAGCTCATCTCCGGCTTGAAGATCCGAGGAACTTGGCTCGGGGGCAGATCTGGGGTCGCGACGGGCGTCACTCATTGGGCGTGTGGGGGAACCGAAGAGCCGAGCTGCAGCCGCATGTGACGGCATTTGTGGACAGAAGAAGACGGGCACAAAAATCACCCAATCGGCCCACGCTATCGGACGCCCATCCATCCTCACCAACCACGACGACATGGCCATGTCAAACCCACCATCGCAGCCAACGCGCGATCTGCTGGCAAAGGCGCATCCACCCGATGCCGTCGACCGCATCTTCTCCGAAAAGATCGAACACCGCACGTTGCATCTCAAACCCTCCTCACCCCCACCCCAGACCATCAACGCCCGCGCCGCCCGTCGCAAGAAGCGCCAACTCGCCAAAGAAAAGAAGAAACAAAAGCCCGCTCCGCTGTCTGCACGAGAACGCCGGAGGCTCGGGCTCCACGATATCCCGCGTCAAGGACAGAGCTATGCGATCTACGAGCCCCTGAACAAGCTATGGATGGGATATATCCAGGAGGTTTTGGGCGGAGACGTCTTTGTGGGAGGGTCAGGCGCGGCAGCAAAGCTTAGCAGCGCAGAATTCCATGGAGCTAAGGTTGAAGTTGTCAGAAGCCACTGCCCTGGACGGGTTGGTATCGCCGGGATTGTGGTGAGGGACAGGAAGTACGTCATGGAGATTATCACCAAGAAGAACACAATCAAGATGGTGCCCAAGGAAGGGACGACGTTTCGCATCCAAGTGGAAATTCCCGCTGAAGATGGAGAGAGGCCAGCAAAGACGTTTGTCTTCGATGTGCTGGGCAATCAACTGATGCTGAGGTCCGCGGACCGATCGAATCGCAAATTCAAGGCGCATTTCCTACACGATCTCTGAACGGAGGACGGAGAGTTGCCACGAGACATGAGAGCCCTCTGTCCACAGCGGGCCGGGTACCTCGAAACTTCTCGAGGAGCCAGTCGATGATCCTGCTGGCACGACCTGGACAAATTTGTAGGTCTGAATGCAAGAGCCGCATTCATGGCTGGGAAGACGTGCAGCTGCCTGCCTAGACACCAGCACAGTAGATGGACACTACATTCCTGGATGTGATATAAAGCTTTGGTGAGTGCGAACGCAAGTTCGGGACGTGGCCCTGGCTGTGCTAATCCGTGCTAGGATGGCTGCGGAAAGGTTGGGTGGCTTGCATAACGGCCACTTGCTGGCGAGTAAAGACTGGTAGTTGGGCATGCCGAGGTCCCTCGACAATTCCAAGACTCCGGTAGACGCGATCTACCTCCCTCACACTAAGATACCTAATACTTAGTAAAGTACGAGTACTACTGTTAGACCTGAAGGAAGGCACCCAAAGCATTGGGTTGGAATCGCAACAACGGGCGCAATTCTAGACTTCCCACAGGCACACGACAACTCACTTCTGCAGCTTTCCTTCGGCTGCCCCTGCATCAAAGCGTGTCGAGCTATGGTTGGTGCTCTGCAAGATTCGCCTTAGCTACATACACAAGACATTATTGTCCCGGAAATTATCATCAGCCTCTGCAACAGCTCAATCGACTATGTCAAGATTATTTCGTAGCTATGAAGTGGAGGCTACTCGCCGAGGACCCGTTGCCGTGGGTATGATGATGTCGATGAAGTCACCTCGTGACGTTAGCTCTTTCCTGGTGCACAGGTGGCAAGGTTAAACCCCGGCCCATACCAACGAGCTGGTAGAGGGCTGATAGAATTGAGCAGTCACTACGTCGCCTGCACAGAATTTGTGACTACAGACAGGTAAAAGTGCCCTCGTGCTGACCAGCCTTGACGTGACAGCAGGTAGAAAAAAAACCAAGCTTGATCAAATACATTTTGCACACTTGTCTAGACAATCTCTCATCTCGAGTTTGAGTACCCCGTGGTCATGCGATGGTTTCATGCTGCTTGCGGCCGGGTGTCCTGACCAGGGACCTGCTTGCACCTTCTATTGTGTCACCATCCATTGTAATGACCGGGGTTGGGAAGGCGCTTCACCTCCAATTTTCCCATTTCATGAATTTTTCCTCTGGCCAGTCATTGTCAGCCTTTGACTTCAGCATACCTTCTTCCACACACTCAGTCAACAGCCACTGCAAGCAATAATTTACGAGTCATCCGATTCTCCTACGTCCGTTACCATCACGATACGATATATACTCCCTTCCGTGGCTTTCACGACTCCTTCCGACCGGCTACGCGTCACAGCACACATCTCGACTTTCTTCGACGAGCGACACATAGACACCGATTCAACGGTGCCTAAGCCCTACGAAACTTCAGCGATCCGGTTTCATCGAGCATTTTCCCGTCAGCGACGCGTTTCTGCAAAGCACAATGCCTACCAATCTTCCTTCGAGCTTCGCCTCGGCTGCAGCTGGCCAGAACGCGACCAGGGGGGGTAGGGGAGGAGCATCGAGTGACTGGTGAGTGGCCATACGTACCCTTCGAGCGTGTTTTTCTCAGCCGAATCCTGTCTGCAACCCTCAGTTGGTTGTTCTATTACGTCGTTTAGGCGAGGGACTTAGGGCTAGGACTTCGTGACCTCGAAGTCTAAGCCGATCACACTTTCCACGTGCCCTCCAGATGCAGAGCAGTAAAAGTGTCGAAGTTAAATGCTAATTTGTATATCTTGCAGGTCCCGACGCGACGGACGCTCTGCTAATGGCACCCTCACTCTTCGCCGATCCTCTACCACGCCTCTCAGCCAAACTTCGCAGAATCCACCCACGACCGACAGCGCTCAACAGTCCCCCAGCAACGACCCCCAGCCCGCACATCCTTCAACCTACGAGCTGAGCCCTTCGAGATACAACAAGGAAGAGCTGTTGGCCATGGCTCAGCCGCCGCGGTCCGGCGCGGACGTCTCCCGTCTTTTCAACCAAGGGTGGAACCCTGGGCACGTGAACGGAAGTGGCTCTAGAGCATGGGGGAAGAGCAACGAGAACCATATCCCGCAGGAACCCGGCGCGTGCTGGAATGAAGTTGGAGACAGCACCCCTTTGGCTACCCAGCCGATGTCGCTTGAAGAGCGAGATGTCAGTCTTCCAAGCCTGTGTGCATGATAGCAGCGCTGACCCCCACAGGCTTTCACGAGCGATATCAACTCTCCAGTCAAGCCACCCACGATGAACAAGGACGGAGCGGGCACTGCAGGCATCAATGGCCGAAAGGCGTCGTTGTCGCAAGGTGCTGCCAACGCATTTGGCGTTAGCTCACCATCGTCTGCTACCAGACCTGGTACGCGTCGACGTGAGACAAGTGACGCGAACCCTTTCAGTCTTGCCTCACCCACCTCTGCGACTCGTTCTGGAAGGGAGGATGTGCCCTGGCTGTCGCGTCGCAACACCGAAAGGGAGCCCGAGCAGCACGAGGATGACACTTCAAGCAAAGCTCCGGGTCCCATCGGCAATCTCATGCGGAGTAACACCGCTGGTTCATCCAACATGGCTTCCCTTTGGGGCAATTCGCAGCCAACTTCTCCATTTGGTGGCGGATTTGGCAACTTTGCGATGGGAAGCAATGCAGCTGACAAGAAGGCAGCACCTGGGCCAAGTCGCCTTGCCCACTTGATCCCAAAAGAGAACGAGAACCCCTCCACTCGGTCTGAAGCCCAAGGTGCTCTAAACCAAACCTCTTGGCGATCGAGACCCCGGACTGATACCGATCCCTTCGGCGAAGACGTTCCGTCTGGCAGCGCCGCTCTTGGAGGTTCTACCGAAACTGACTACGTCCCGCAACAGGGGAACGCTGGGACTCTAGGGACCCCCGTGAAGGGTTCCGCTGGCGACTTCGGCATGTCTGGTCTCCATCTCGGAGACAATGGACAGGGCAGCCCTTCCGAGACTAACCCGTATCGCAGCCCAGCTGCTGACCTTCCTCACGATGACGAGGGTGGCGCTCCCCGGCAGTATTCCGGGTTCCCCCAGGACGTGCCATCTGGATACAACACCTTGCAACGCGCGTTTACCGAAGGTCACGACCGTAGTCAAACTTCCAGTGCCAACAGGGGGTTCCCAATGGGCCACATGTCTGCCTGGCAAGCCCCTGGAGGCCCTACAACCGGAACTCCGGACCGCGAGCGCTCCGGCATGGGAGCAGGACCATTCTCGCCAGCCCTCTTCAACAGCGCAGATAATATCCAGTCTCCTTCTTTGGGTAATCTGAGCAGCTTCTTCGGCCCCGGGCCCGCGGCCGGGGGCATGGGCACCAACAGCATCGGTCGTGGCAGCAAGCTTAGCTCAATGTTTCCAGCCGCCATGCAGGCCCAGATGCAGCAGTCGCACGCAGAGCACGATTCCATTTCGGACGCAGCGAACGACCCTCGATTCCCGAGCCAGCTTGGTGCCATTGGGCGGAACAACTTTCCTACCCGTGAGACGCAAAGCCCCATGCGCGGTGGTCGCCATCCCTTTTTCGAAGACATGTACTCCAACAATCAAGCCCCGTATGGCTCTGGCCAAGGATCTTTCGGGGCCCCGGGTACCTTCACCCCGGTCAGCGGCTCCATGTCCTTCGATGCCACCAAGACCGCCTCCACCGCCGATGTTTCTTCCCAGCAACGCATCATGGTTATGCCTGATCGCATGAGATGGGTTTATCTAGACCCTCAGCAGCAAGTCCAGGGGCCTTTCACTGGGCTCGAGATGAATGACTGGTACAAAGCTACGTTCTTCACGCCAGATCTCCGCGTCAAGAAGCTGGAAGACGCCGAGTTTGAACCCCTGGGACAGCTCATCAGGCGTATAGGAAACTCCCGTGAGCCGTTCCTTGTCCCTCAAGTTGGCGTTGCCCATGGGTCTCCTCTTCCGTCCGCCGATACTGCCTCGACAAACAACGCCGGCCAGGTCGTGCCTCCTCTGAGCAGTGTTTTCCCTGCCTTCGGACGCACTTTGACAGCCGATGAGCAGAACAATCTCGAGCGTCGCAAGCAGGAAGAGCAATACAACCAAGCGCAGCAGCGTGATATGATGTACAGGCACCAGGCTGTTGGGCGCTTTCCCGGGCAACCTGGCTTGAACCACCACTCCAGTGCACAGAGCCTTCAGAGTCAGCCCAGTTACGGCAACATGACTTCTCCGATCGGTGGTATGCCCGGGCATATGCCACAGGGCCAATTTGGCGGAATGCCGCCGTCAGGGGGTAACGCGGGGTCTTTTTTTGATGCCGTCGGTGAGGGTCGCGCCAATCTGACCCAAGGAGCCGACATGCCCCTAAGCGGAGACGAGTTGGCGCACTTGTCTCAGCACGAACGCTCCGTTCTCGCCGCCCTTAACGAGCAGCATGGACAGCAGCAAGCTGACGCTGCCGGCGATGAGATGAATTTCCGTACTGGCCTTCCCGAGGTTGACGATCTTGGCCCCGATGCTGAAGGGTTCAAAGAGCGACTTCAAGAATTCAACGACTTGCGCGCCCAGCATGACGCTCAGCAAGCTGCACATGCCGAGGAGCAATCTGAGGATATGCAGACTTCAGAGGAGCCCGCCCCACGACAGTCGGGCCCGGCTCGCATCAGCAAAAGCAAGAAATCTAAGAAGATGATTCCTTTGGTCCAGGAGGATGAAAACCTTTCTCTGACGCAGCAGGTCCAGCAGACCCAAGCTGCCGCCGCCGCCGCTCAGACGGCCGTGGAGCCTGACATGCCCATGCCTTTCCCTCCCCCGTCTTCTTCTACTCCCCTTCCAGCGCCGACTGCTCAACGTGTCCGCTCGAATCTTCCCGATCAATACAATCGCTCTCATTCCGGCACTCCCGAGGACGACGCTGGGCCGGCTGAGCCCCCGCCAACGGCACCTTGGGCAAAGGAGGCAAGCAACGAGGCACCCAGGGGTCCTTCCCTGAAAGAAATCCAGGAGGCCGAGGCTCGCAAGGCAGCCCAGGCTGAAGAAGCTGCATCTGCAGTGAGGAAGGCTGCACTTGAGCACGAGGCTGCCCTGTTGCGAGAGAAGGAAAAGCAAGTTGCCGCTGCCGCAGCTGGCTTGCCTGCTTCAAGCACTTGGGGCCATTCTGCTTCCCCCGTTGCTGGCGGTAGCCCTTGGGTTAAGCCAACCGCCGCGAAGGCCCCAGCTCCTGGCGCCGGCCAAGCTACGGCTTCGAGCAAGAAGACGCTTGCTGAGATCCAAGCTGAGGAGGAGCGTCGCAAGCAGAAGGCTAGGGACGTATCTGTGCCGTCTGCCGCTCCAGCTCCAAGCTCTAAGAGTTATGCGAACCTCGCTGGGAAGACGGGCCAGGCCATCCCTTCTGGACCATCGGCCGCCGCGGCGGCCCCTCCTGGCGCTGGCTGGGCGACCGTCGGCGCTGGCGGCAAGGTGAAGGCTCCGCTGGGCACTAGCTCGGTACCTCGCTCTGCCAGCGCCACTCAGCCCAAGCCATCGCCTGCTCCGCTGAAGCCCACGTCCCGACCTGGACCGGCTTCGCAAGTCACAACCTCTAACACCGCACTGGACGATTTCCGCAAGTGGGTTACCCGCGAACTCGCCCGCGGCGGACTCCACATCCCTGACTGTAAGTTTTGGCGTCATCTTCTGTCGTGTTCGGGTGCTAACCATTGTTAGATGAAAGCTTTGGCCAATCCCTCGAAGCCCTGCCCCTGGACACTTCACTCATTGCCGATGCCATCTACGCCAACTCCACCATCATGGACGGCCGCCACTTTGCCGAGGAGTACGTCCGTCGCAAGAAGCTGGCCGACAAGGGCATTTCGGAGAAGGGACCAGCAGCCAATGAAGTCAAGGTGTCGTCCGGCGGGGGCGGTTGGAGCGAAGTCGCCAAGAAGACAGCAGGCACCCCTACCAATGCTGGTGCCGCAGGAGCGGGAACCAAAGAGGAGGCTATGCCTGGCTTCAAGGTTGTGTCGGGCAAGAAGAAGGGCAAGAAATAGAAAGACAAGCCCGAATCTGATAACTGGAAAAAGGATGGTGTCAAGGGGTTCCGCATCTTGAAGAACGAGAGAGCGTGAGCCGAGCCGATCATGTTGATGTTGATGTTTGTACGATGGGAGCGAATGATGTGTACAGTGATTGGTGGGCATATGTAGGCTCTCTATTTGAGTGAAAAAGCGGCGATGATAGCGGTTTACGTAATGCCACTCTTGTTGGATTTTCACTCGGCCGTGTACTATGTCGTGAGAGCGAACTTTGTAGGCTCACCACGCCCTGGCAGAGCATGCACGTTGCTGGACTTGCTCGCTCACTCATAACAAAGCAAGGTATGATTCGTGTATAAATGCCACTTGTGCGGATGGTTCAATGCAGGGGATCCTGGAATGCTTCTCGAAGAAAGCTCTAGTCATGTGGGAGGGCCCGCCAGATCTTGGATTAGCTGTTCATTAGCTGTTCAATAGCGTGCAATAACAGATCTGGAGACAGGAGAACCATGATGATCGGTGCTACTCAAAGAGCCCTGGCATGGCTATGCAGCGATCGCAAGGCTGTGTTCAGGGACAAAGGACTTACTTCTACTCTTATACAGGCTTAAATTGTGATTAGCCGTAGCCTCGAACGGGGATGCGCAACCTAACGCGGGCAACCCCCCTATTTACCTGGAATAGGAAATAGCCGAAGTGGCCCACTGGGCGGTGCCGTGAGATAGCAACATGGCACATCTCGATGCACTTTTGAGTCGATTTTGGATAGATTATAACCAGCGCAGAAACTCGGCCGGATCGATATCACGTCGTTGCCGGCGAGGCTTGTGTAGGCTGACCAGAGGAACTTGCTCAGACAAGATAGTGGACTGGCCACTTGACTGAGCTGACATGTCAGAGTTGTGCTGGTTCAGTGTCTTCATTTCGTAAAGTTCACAAGTTCGTAATGGTAGTATATGTGTAGATGTTATATTGAGGTTCCTGTCGAAAGTCTACTCTATCTGTCCAAGTGGCCCCAACGAAATGCCAACGACAGCAGAAATAGCCCCGTGATCGTGTGCTGAAGCCCTTCACAGAATATCAGACGGCACATCAAGCCTGGCAAATCTTGTCCTCTCCGCACTTGGCGCTGCAGCACCAGGCATCCGACTCGCAATCGAAGCCGTCGATACGACAGTCGCTATACTCGCCGCAGACGCCGAACTCAGCGCCGTCAGGGTTGATGCAGTTGTCGCTGCAACACTCCGAATCCGACCTGCAGGAGAATCCAGAAGTACGGCAGTCGCTGAATTCGCGACAGATGCCTAGCTTGGCACCCTCGGGCTTGTCACAGATGGTGCTACAACACTCGGCGCCCGACTTGCAGTCGAAGCCGTCGACGCGACAGTCGCTGTACTCGCCGCAGATGCCGAACTCAGATCCACCAGGGTTGAGGCAGTTCTCGCTGCAGCACTCTGCGCTCGACCTGCAGGAGAATCCGGCGGTGCGACAGTCGCGGGCCTACATCTTGGTCAGTGGACCCGTTGCCGAGTGGCTTCGGCTCGGCGAGGGTGACTTGCCTCGAGGTCGGGAATGGCAGCGACGAGGCCAGCGAAGCCCACGATGGTTGCGAAGGTGAACTTCATGTTGTCGATGGGTTGAAAGCGTGCGAACTTGGTCTGATGTAGGGGCTTTTGGTGCGTGTGCTCGTGTTGTGCAGTCTGAGATGCCACGCCAAGACTACGGATGGGCAGATGCGCTTGTATTTATAGTGAAGTTAGAACTGCAGACAGTTGCTGGTAGCTTTAATCTTCCATCGTCAAGATTTGATCTGGCGGCTTGCGGGACCTTCTGTTTACAGTCGCAATCCAATAAGGGGGTAGGTGGGATGAGGCAGAGCGCCATCGCGGAGAGGCGCAGCCCGGTATGCTCCGCCTTGTTCCCCGGGGATTCCCCATCATATAAGCTTAGCTGGAACCAGAAGTGGCCGAAGATATATGACCAGGGATTCGTTCCAACAGCAGCGCGGGAGGGATTTGTTCTTGAGCCCTGGGGACTGGGGCATTGGTCAATACTCCAAGGATCCGCCTGATCGTTGCCCGGCCATGCGTGATAGACGCCGCCAGTCACAAGGCAGACTAGTCTCGGACTCAGCTATGGCTACTGAAGAGGGAAGCTAGGAAGGGACGCGCATGGTGAATCACTAAGGCTAAGCGTCACGATAGATAGAACCAGAACCAATATGAGCGGCCATCGCAGGACTGTGGTGGTGCGTTCCTCAACATTGGGATCATGACCACAATCGCTTTACCGGCAGTAACGAAATTTGTCGTCAAGACTGAATGCAACTATTTCTGTGACCTAGTAAGCCGGGCGCAAATGATAGTAGACTCAGATATGGTCGTGCGTCTTGTTGAATGAACAACATATACCCCGGGGTGATACTTACAGTGCGAGCAGACGACATCACTATTCTGCACTGTCTAGACGGATCCACTTTGAACAACACTGACACTCGCCCCATCACTTCGCGGACACCACAACCCATTGTAGTCATCGCCGAATAGAAGCCCACGCACCGAAGTGAAGGAGTCTTTACCTGTCAAGCCGGCACTATGTCGATCTCTGCAGCGGTCGCATCGCTCAAAGAGCATCTTTCGAAAATTACTGAGGACCCTCATCTGGAGTTCGACGAGACCCTCTTCGACGACTGGAGACTGAAGGTGGACGACGACAACCGCCTTTTCCTGACGGATGAGCTGCTGCCGCTGCTGATCGCCGCGGTGAGGAGCACAGAGGTCGAGCCGAAGCCGGCCACGAGGCTCATCGCCGATCTCATCGCCCCTTGGACCTTCAACGACGTCTTGACCTTCGGGATACAGTCGGATGAGGTGGTCCAGGCCTTGAGGTCGGGCTGGGAGGGTCCGCAGTGGCTGGCCTGGGCCATCATGGAGAAGGCCAGCTGGGACGTGTCTGCGACGAGTATGTTGGCGGCAAACCACGCTGACATGTTCAAGAAGGCGTTCGACACATTGCTCAGGACGCCGCACTACGGACCGGCAGACAAGGGCACGCATGTCATCGCCAAGATCCTGGCCATGGATTGCCCTTCAAAACCCGCACGTATGAACGGCTACCACGAAGGACAGACTGACGACACTCCTGGCACGGGAACCCTCTGGGAACTCCTCTGCGACGACGATTCCGACCTCTCTCGAGACGTCGAGGCGCTCATACGACTTGACCAGTCACAACTGTCTCCCTCAGAGCAGAGAAGCCGGGACCAGGTCTCGACATCACAGGCCCGGCTGCTCGACCTCTACGGACGGATCTGTCCGCTCGAACCGCTCCGCGTGCTGCGCTCGAGGCTCTTCGCATCCGCCTACCGGGAAGTCGACCTGGCGGACCCCGTGGACCGCAGGATCTGGAAGCAGTTCTGGGAAGGGCTGGTCGTGGCCGTTGAGCAGTCGGAGAGGCGATCGCCCGAGGGAGACGAGGAGTTCAAGATGGCTCTCGACCGGGCGTGTCGAAGGGACGCGGAGGTCGAGAGCGAGGATCCGCTGAGGAGGGATCTGGAAAGGGTGCCGAATACGGCTGACGTGCCGCCGGAGCGCATCGAAGTGCTGACCGAATGGGTGAGATATCTGCTGAGTCCGGGGGATGCGATGGAAGATTAGGGGGTATATCAAGATATTTACGACAGCCACGCGCCATTGAGGAAATGAGAATTGTGTTGCGGAAAGTTCTAGCTGCAGGGTAAAACTTTAATGTTATCATGGGATTTGTCGACCAAGAAGTAACTAGACGGTCGTAAAAAAGCGCTGTTCAATATCTGTACTGCAATTTGGGGCTTGGTTCTATAAAGCGCCATCGCTAACGAAACAGTCCTGTTGGAACCAGCCATCACTTGCCCGTATCGGACTGAGAATAGATAATAAGAAACATCACATTCTATCCCTCCACAACGCCACGGAAAAACAAGCCTATGGCCCCCTTAGCTAGCATCTTACAACATCCTCCTCGCAGCCGCCTCCTCCCGATCACCGACCGGGCTCTCGTCAACATTACCCACCCCGCTGACCATGCTCTCCCTCCTCTTCCCACCGGCCTTGCTCAGCCCGTCAATGCCGAGACCAACTTCGCCGACTCTTCGCAGCACGGTAAGGAGGGCGGCGCGCAGGTCTTGCGTCAGGTCTTTGCCCAGGAGGTCGACGGCCATGGGATAGAAGTCCGGGATGTGAGCTTTGAAAGCCTCCTCGGGGAACGTAGCGTAGCCTTCAAGCACGTCGACAACGACGGGGCGCCAGGCGGCGATGTTGCGTTGCTGAGACTCCTCCTCGAGGGCGGTGTAGCCGTTGACGATGTCCTTGCACAACGGCACCAGGGCAGCTTCGATGTCAGGTCTGGACTTGCGTCTCTCCTCATCGTTGTCGGCAAACATCCGGAACAGAATGGACACGTAAGTCGCGGCCGAGCCACTCTCCTGCTTGAGCAGGTTCGGGGGCTGCTTCATGAAACCCTCGCGCCAGAGCCGCATCCGCAGTTCCTTATCCTCGTTAAACTTCCTGGCAAACTGGAAAGACCTCTTCAAAAGGGCCATCAGTCGAAGGAGTTCGGTGGAGGGGATGTGCGCGTAGACTGTGTCGTTGCTGAACAGCTCGTTGACGGTTTCAATCATGAGCAGCTGCAGAACACAGCGGGAGATGATGCGGTTGAAGAAACGGCGACGAGTCGCAGTGACCACAACCGGCTGTTGTTGGAGGGACGAGACTGGTTTGAACTCCTCGAGTGGGGTTTCTGGAGCTTCTGAGGGCGTGAGCTCCTCCTTTTGTGGGAGGGGGTTTATCGACTCCGTGTCCGAGATCGCGTCGTTGTTTGCGCCGTTGATTTTCAAGGACGTTTCGTCAACAGAGGGAGCCTCGCCTGGTGATGGCACGGTGGTGGCGAAGTCGATTCCATTCTGCGCCGAGAGTCCGGAGGGGGGATTGCTCATCGTGGCAGTGAAAAGTTGATGCGCTGTTGTGCGCTCGAAGAGCTCGCAGAAGGCGCCCGTAATCTGCGTCCAGTGCGCCTCGTCAAACTTAGTGACGTTCTTGAGGATGAGCTGCTGGAGACAATTGCTGCCAATCCGCGAGATCGTGTCGTTCTCTTGGTCGATGCACAGGACTAGCAGTTCCAGGAAGCGGTCAAGCATGTACTCCAACGCTTCGAAGTAGTGAGTGAAGAGTGTGATCATGTTGCGCAAAGCTTGAATCATGGTGGTGGATAGCCAGACGGAGAGCTCCTCAAGGTTGAGAGCGTTGGTCATCTCGGGCTTCGAGCGGAGCACCATGAAGATGGGGTTGAGCTGCTGCCGCCAGAGGCTGTCCCAGAACTCTGGAGGAAAGTCTCCTCCGTATCTGATCAGGGTGGCAAAGAAATACTCGAGGGCGATAGAGCGCACTTCGAGGTCTTCGCCCGTCATTAGGATGTCGTGGAATGCGAATAGCACAGGGAACCAGAAGCCTTCCTCGACCGAGGTATTGGTGGAGTTGCGCTTCACTGCGTCGGGTGACTTGAACGCAGCCTCGGCGTTGGCGATCTCTGGGTTGTGTTTCTGCGACAGAGGGCATTCAGGTGTCTTTAGCATCGTCGGAATGATGGACTTGAGCAACTCGAGGGCGGCAAGGCCCTTCTTCTGGAACTTCAAGTTCTTGGAGAACTCAGTCAGGCAGACAATAAGGTCGGTAAAAGCACCTTGCGAGATGACGACGCCAAACTTAGTCTTGTACACCTGGTTGACGTTCTCAAACGCGAGGTTGACGATGCTTTCGAAAGGCTCGCGAGCAGCCACCGTGAAGACGCCAAACATCGTCCTCCAACCGGAGCGGATGTTATCGCCACGAGCTTGGATCATTTGGATCAGACACTGAAGAACCATGTCCTTCACTTTTGGATTGGTCGAGTTCGCCAGCACGTGCTCGAATGGCTTCAAGAAGTCCTTCTGGAACTTGAAACCTGCGAGCTCTTCGATCTCCATGAAGCGCATCGACAGCTGCCGTAGGGAGTCGAGCGCAAAGAAAACGATGTTCATGTTATTGTGACATCCAACGCGATCGAAGTGCCCTCCGAGAACCTCCCAGATGTTGCTCCACTCGAACCTGATACGGTTCATGTTGTAGTAACTGATCTCGACGATCTTCTGGAGACTGTAGGTTCGGGGTGAATCGTTGGCGCCAGACACTTTGATCTCATCCCAGCTGACCTCTGTGAGGGCTTTGGCGAAGAAGACCATCGCTTCTCCCGACAAGTTGGCAGTATTGGAGAATATACGGTCGACGCCCCGGATGACTTCGTCTGATCGGCTTTCGATAGCAATTTGTTCGGAGAAGCCTCGTGGGCCAGTACCTGATCTTGCCCGTCCCTTGCTCCGAGAGTTCGTCGATGACTGTGAGTTGACTGTGTCTGATCTTGTGAAGCGTGCCTTGGACACATCCGGGATGGCGCTCTCGTCGACGCCGCCAGAAATAAGCTGCAGTCTGTCGAGCTGGCTGATGCACATGAGCACATCTTTCCACGATTCACGGAGCACGTTGCCTTCCGTTTGACCAAGCTCGAGAATGACCTTCAGGGCCTCGATGTGCTTCGCTAGCATCTCCTGGGGGTTGTTCAAGTTCGTCGCGTTCTTGAGAGCCGACATGAAGGCCTCGCGTGGGGTTGACAGCTCGAAGACACAAGCGATCTTTGTAGCAAGTTTCATACCCTCCAGACACATCTTGTTGACCTCAATATTGTGTGCCTTCTGGATCTGGCCGGACAAAGCCGAGAAGACCGACATCCAAGTCACGTCGAACATGGGGCCGACGTGTTTGAACGATGTGGCGGGAATGAACTTGGGCACGCCCTTTGTGCTTCGGCGCTGCGTCTTGAAGAGTGTTTTGAACAGGGCTTCGGATCGAATAGAGATCTCTTCAGACTGTTGAACCATGGCCTCCCTTTGCAGGTCACGGCCGACGTTGGAAAAGGCTTGACCGAGACCAGCGGCGATGCCCGTGGGCTGAGCAGGGGTTGTGCCGGCAGCAGCGGCAGCTTCTCGCTCACTGGTCAGGACGATCTCGTTGCTGGCAATCTCATCGTAGATACCCAACAGGTAATCGTCAGGCAGATCGGCATTGTCATTGATGCCTCTGTTGTTCTTGATGAACTCCTCCTTGCTCATGCGCTTAGCGATCTTGCTGCTATGCAAATCGGTGTTCAGGAGAATGACCGAGTACGCGAGCACATAGGCAGTATCGGCGTTGGCAAATGCCTTGGGGTTGCCCAGGACGTAACGCTCGGCAAATTTCAGCATGAAGCGATCGATCTTCTGCGCCTCACCAGGGAGTCGGAATGACTGAAGAAAGTGCCGCAAGGCAGGCACAAATCGGGTCTTTTCGAACTGCATGGATTCCACAAATGCGTGCATGATGTCGATGTTCTTCTGATCGCCCTCGCCGAGGAACTCTCCGAGGGCGGCCTTGTCGAGCTTATCCTCCTTTAGACAGAACTCAGCAATGTCCTTGGGACTGTCACTCGGAATGAAGCCATCGCGTATCAATAACTTGATTCCCTTCTTCGGCTTGAAGTTGAACTGCCGGACGGCATTGGTGAACGCTGTCTTCCTCGCCTTCTCCTTCTCCAGCTGATCGGGATCATCTTCCAGCACGGGGGTCGAAGGCGGCAGAGGCGTCCCGCTGGTCTCGGTGAGTGCTGGGTCGAACGAGGGCCGCAATTCGTCGATTGAAGGACCGTGAGTGCTCTCGTCATTCGTCGTCCGCAAGGCATCCCCGTCGCTCCGTACTGAAGCTGACCAATTGACCAACGAGCGCAGCGCTTCTACGATAGCTTCGAGCGACAGCCTCTTGATGGCATACTCCTTGGGATAGTCGGCGTCGGTCTCTTGATTTGGCACGATGCGGGCGACTGTGAGAGACGGCGGCAAGATAGTCTTCAGCTGCCATTCACTGGCAGCCGCTGTCTTGGAGCGAATCTCTTCATACACCTGCTCGTTGATGCTCGTAATCGAAACAGGTGCTGTCGCAAACTTTGATAGATCCTCGATGATTGTTTGGTAGATGTTATCTACCGACTGGTCGCAATCGTAATTAAGGTAAACCTCGACTAGTGCTCTGGGGTCCGCACAAAGGCGGTTCAAAATGCTGACAAAATACAGCTTGTGTGACAGAGGGCCATTCTTGCGAGAAAGAAGGGCCAAGTAGATCTCGTTCAAGATGACCTCAATCTCTTTCTGCAAATTGTTAGCGCAGCTTTCGCATGAGCAGAAATAGTCTTACCTTGAAAGACGGCCGCATATATTTCAACATCAACCAGAAAATTTCGCAGCAAACATCGAAAACGCGATCGACTGAGCTCGCACCGTTACGAGTTATGCTCAAACAGAGGTAGAACTTGATCGCCTGTAGGAAAGTCGTGGACTCGTTGCTCTTGGAGTTCTTAATAGTACAAAGTGGCGAAGTGAAGACGCTGATGTTGTTGTTGAGTAAGGTATGAATGAGGTGAAGAGAAACGAGCTTAGAGCGCATCGGCTGTCCGCGCACGTCGTAGAGCTGATCCGGCGGGAGAACTTTGGTCGAGAGGTTGCAGAATGACCGGAAGACCAGATACGCATCTCGTATGTAGACCTCGTCCTCTGCGTCTAGGGCGTCGTCGTCGTCCTGGTGAGCGGTGTGCGTTGATTGGCCCGAGATAGAGGCATTGTCATCTTGATGTCTCTGTGCATTCTTTATACGTGTGACGGTTGTTGGCCCGTCGCCGAGTGTTGAGTCGTCGAAGCTCTTCCGGTGTTCCAAATCCTTGAGTGTGAGCTTTGCACCATTACTAGATTCCTCTCCCTTCTCGGAAGCTGGCGTTGCGGCAACACTCTCGTCATCGGGAATATCTCCATTGGCGGTGTGCTCGGCCTGCTCGACCTCATCGACAGCTTCCTTACTCGTGTGGCTGAGATCCAACCTTGCTTCCTTCATGTGCAGCCTCGTCTTGACGCGCTCGAAGACCGTTCCGACCATTTGCGTAAGCGTTCCCTGCGCAACCTGTTGGTTGGAGGTGCTGCGCGACAACAAGAAGACATTGTAAACCTGGCGGACGGCTTTGAGCAGGCCGGCACCGTGGACGACAATCTTATCATTTAGCACAGCGGCCAGCAGCGACTTGACAATCTGCAGCTGTATCTCGGGCGCAGTGGTTTCGCCTGCGAAGCAATCGCAAATTGTGTCGATGGCTCGCTCGATCAGCGGCGGCGGTGGCCGTTCCGTGCCTTCTGGTGCATCTTCTTTGCTGGGCACGGAAAAATACGAATAAGATATCAGCTTCCCGATGCAATCGAGCGCGCTCGTTGTGAGCTGGACATTGTTCGACTTGGTGGCGAGCTGTAGTGGGAGGAAGACGATTTCGGGATCAGGGAGCTTGTCTTGCTCCTTAATGGAGTCAAGGGCCTTTTTGGAGAGTTCGCCCAGCTGCTTGTTCTTCTGGGCTTCTTTCGAGTTGGCGATGGCGTCCAGCGAGGACACGACGAACTTGAGGGAGCTCATGGGAGCGCAGTTGGGGGTTCAGGGGCCATTCGAGGACGGTTCATGGGCTCATACGGGGGAGCTGGCTAGGGGCCACGTAGCGACCGCGTAGGTTCGGGGAGCTGCGATGGACGGGGAAGGGAACGTCGCAAACTTCTCGTCGGGTCGAAAAATGAAGCAGAGGCGCGCTCGCAATCAAGCGAAAAGTAAGCGCAGAACTGCAATGTCGTGATGAGGACAGACTTGACGTCCAAATTTCCAGAAAGCGAGGACAAGGAACGTGGACCCCGGCTGCCGCGGACTGCAAGGACAGAAAGTCAGACACATGGAAAGTGTGGCTTGCGCCATGGGAGCTTGGAGCTAAGCTGGCAGGGTTCAGCCACTGGCTGTGTGGCTGGTGGAGATGCCTGTCAGGAGAAGATCTGAGGGCAACAAGGGCCGGTGCGGCGTGAATGCCTCAGGAGTCAGGCTCCACTTCGCGCTTAAGCACCGAATCACCGAGATAGCACGACTGTGATAGGCGCATAATTGGCGTCTTCAACAGACTGGAGGCTGACAAACAAAGAGCAACGAGGATTGCTGCGGATGAGCACGAATAAGAGGTGGGCATCAATCAAAGAGAGACCGGATTAATGCCACGTCAATCGCTGTTTCCTGCAAATTCACCGACCTCAAAGCCAAGTCCAATCGCACCCGATAGGCCTTTGCTGTCCGCGCCAAATCCGATCGCCCAATTAGGCTTAGCCTCCGAAAGCTTCCTAACTTTTCGAGCTCACCCTCAACAAGAAATTCTGGGAGACGAGACCGACCATCACCACGAGCCTCTCCTCTGCACGCCGCAAATCCCGCGCAATCGCCCTCCCGTCGCCCCCTCGCCTCCCTCTCCCCTCGTGCAGCCTCTCTTCCTCAGGCACGGCGTCAATTGCTCCAGCATCTGCTCGAGCGACCCTCCTCCCCAACACCCCGAGCCATTTACCTTCGCACAACCACTACAATGCTCAGCGCCGCTCTCCGGAGGCGAGCCCTCGCCCCCACGCACAATGCTCTGCGTGCCGGCTTCAACGCGCACGTGGTCCGCTGCTACGCGTCCTTCCCCGATCACCAGGTCGTCAAGATGCCCGCCTTGTCGCCCACCATGCAGGCTGGCAACATTGGCGCTTGGCAGAAGAAGCCTGGCGACTCCATCGCCCCTGGCGATGTCCTGGTCGAGATCGAGACAGACAAGGCGCAGATGGACTTTGAGTTCCAGGATGAGGGTGTCATCGCCAAGATCCTGAAGGACTCCGGCGAGAAGGACGTTTCTGTTGGCAGCGTATGTTGGGGTGTCACGAATTGAGTTTTGAAGGGAAAGCTAACGCTAAGCAGCCCATTGCAGTCCTCGTCGAAGAGGGCACCGACATCTCTGCCTTCGAGAAGTTCAGCATCGAGGATGCTGGCGGCAACGCCCAGGCTGCCGCACCCAAGGAGGAGAAGAAGGAGGAGTCCAAGTCCCAGCCCACGACCCCCGAACCCTCCACCGAGCCCGAGCAGTACGCGCCCTCCGAGGGCCGTCTCGAGACCGCTCTCGACCGCCAGCCCAACGCCGATGCCAAGGCTCTGCGTCTTGCTCGCGAGAAGGGTGTCAGCTTGGACGGCCTCAAGGGCACCGGCAAGGGTGGCAAGATCACCGAGGAGGACATCAAGAAGGCCGTCAGCAGCCCTGCTGTCGCCGCCCCTGGTGCCACCTTCGAGGACCAGCCCCTCAGCGGCATGCGCAAGACCATTGCCAACCGCCTGTTGGAGTCTACTCAGAAGAACCCTCACTTCTTCGTCACCAGCAACATCTCCGTCTCCAAGCTGCTCAAGCTCCGCCAGGCCCTTAACAGCTCTGCTGACGGCAAGTACAAGCTCTCGGTCAACGACTTCCTGATCAAGGCCATGGGCATTGCGTCCAAGAAGCACCCCGCCGTCAACTCGAGCTGGCAGGAGAGCTCCATCCGTCAGTACAACACTGTCGATGTCTCGGTCGCCGTCTCCACCCCCAACGGTCTCATCACGCCCATCGTCACGGGCGTCGAGGGCCGCGGTCTCGAGTCCATCTCCAACCAGGTCAAGGCCCTCGCTAAGAAGGCCCGCGACAACAAGCTCAAGCCCGAGGAGTACCAGGGCGGAACCATCTCCATCTCCAACATGGGCATGAACCCCGCCATCGACAACTTCACCGCCGTCATCAACCCCCCTCAGGCTGCCATCCTCGCCGTCGGCACCACCAAGAAGGTCGCCGTCCCCGTCGAGAACGAGGATGGAACCATCGGTACCGAGTGGGAGGACCAGGTCACCGTCACCGCCAGCTTCGACCACAAGGTCATTGACGGCGCTGTCGGTGCCGAGTGGGTCCGTGAGTTCAAGAAGGTCCTCGAGAACCCTCTCGAGCTGTTGCTGTAAGGTGTGAGTCGTGGAAAGAAGAAAGAGTTTGGCGTCCAATGGGATATCTTATAGACCGGGCACCCACAATCCGTCGGGTTACTGACGGAGACTTGGACCGGAAGGCGGATGAAGGGGGCCTCTGGCAGCGGAGGACACTGAGGTCTGACGCCCGTGTACAATGACCTAGCTAATGCTGCATTTCGGGTTGGGAGATTCCTTAGCTTGTACATTGGTTTACTTTTCCTTGCCTAGAACCAGGTTTTGCACAATAGTATCGTGTTTTGATCAAGCGCCGCCCATGCTCTGCGTGATGTTTGCGTCGCCTCTAACGGACCCGATGCCCTCAATGAAATCCTGGAAAAGGCATGAATCAGCTCATTGGAGTGACTGCATATTCAGGATGGCCTCTTTCATAATCACAGACGCGGTGAAGTCCCATCCAGGACTAAATGCTGACAGCAGCAGCTATTCCGAGATGCTCATCACGCTCTCGGTCTTTTGACCCTCTCGGCCAATCATGTTTTAGCAATACTTCGGTCTTTTCAACCTCTGAAAGCCAACATCAAACATCAAAGTCTTTCTCATATCGTCTCATTCTCAAAATTCATTCTTCTTTCCTGATTGTTAACTCGAATCTCTTCTTGAGATAAACTTTCTTTTCACAAAACCTAGTTGGTTGCTTCGAAGCGCAGCCTGGGCCTCCTCCAAAATGTCCGCGACGGATCAGCACCCAGATCTAAGCAGCCTTCCAACTCCACCAATAAAGAAACGTCGTCGCCCGGCTTTAGCTTGCGAGCAGTGTCGCCGTCGCAAGATCCGCTGCGATAGGAACGTTCCCTGCAATCACTGCGCCAAAAGCAACATCTCGACGTGCTCCTACGTCCCGACCCACGTTCCCGCCTCGTGGGCAAAGAAAGGCAAAAACGCATCTGACTCCAAGCCGCGCACAAACCCATCGGAGCAGCGCATCCTTCCTGTTCCGAGCAGAGACAAGAGCACGCCCTCGTCGTCGGAGTACATTCATCCACAGAGTTCTCACTTGTTGTACTCTGTGCAAGGCAGCACCCGTGCAGCATCTAGCATCTCCGGCTCAGGGGTTGAAAGCCATTTTCAAGATGGCGCCAGCGACGTGGACTGGCTGAAGGCCAGGGTTCATCATTTAGAAGAGAAGCTGAGTAGAGTCGAAGTGAGGAGCGGCGACGAGGATGATCCTTACGAGAAGAGCCCAGCGGGGACGAAGGAGACGGTCCCGACCAAGGGAACCGTCGCCAAGACGAGATATTTTGGACGGAGCCACTGGATGAATGGAGCAGCTCTGGTGAGTCAAACTTGGTGCCAATTCAGGTCCCTGTTGCTAATATGAGCAGCTGCCGCTTGAGATGAAAGTTCTCACTCGTGCTGAGTTCGAAAAGGGGGGCCCGCTTGCAGTGCTTCTCGGGAAATGCAAAACCCTTGCTCGCACTATCAAGGAGCATCGTACTGCACCCATCTCGTCCATATCCCTCTGCCAGACGATCCCAGAGCGACCCTTGGCTGACGCTCTGGTGAACGCCTATCTCCGCACCTTTGAGGGCGTCCTTCGCATTCTTCACGTCCCCAGCTTCATGGCGGAGTACGAACGCTACTGGCAGCAGCCATCATCAGGCAGCGATGCTTTCAAGATTCTTCTTCAGCTCGTCATGGCTCTCGGTGCTCCATTCTACGACGACTTGTATACTCTGCGAAAGATGAGTACGCAGTGGATATATGAGGCGCAGATGTGGCTGATGCTCCCGCCCGAGAAGAGCCGGATGAGCATCACGGGCATCCAAATCATGTGTCTCCTGTGCCTCGCGAGAGCGGTATGCGCTGTCGGGCAAGACCTCGTCTGGGTGACGACGGGTGGTCTGCTGAGGAAAGCCATGTTTATGGGATTGCACCGTGATCCAAAGCACCTGGCCGACATGACCACATATCGCGCTGAGATGAGGAGGCGACTCTGGGCGACGATTCTGGAGTTGAACCTTCAGTCCTCGTTCGATGCGGGTGGTTCGCCGCTGATCTCACCAATGGACTACGACGTCGCTCCGCCGGCGGACCTCGACGACAACGAGCTGGATGATCGTCCCGATCGCGAAAGGCCTCGGCTCAGGGCATCACAGAGGGTAACTCAGATGTCGGCTCCCATCGAACTGCTGAAGTCGCTGCCCCTGCGTCTCCAAGTTCTGCGACACGCGAACGATTTCAGGACCGACGAACCTTACGATGTCACTTTGCGGTTCAACAGCGAATTGACCAAGCACTGTCGCTCGCTATCTCAGTCTCTCAAGATGTTTGTCAGGACGGAGAGGGACAAGCCAGCCCCCAAGGTGTCGGAGTTTCAAGCGTCGATGGCGGAGCTGCTGCTTTACCGATGCTTCCATGCGCTACATCAGCCTGTCATGTCCAGGTCGTTACACGATCCGAAATTCTACTTCTCTCGGAAGATGTACTTCGACAGCGCTCTCAAGGTCATTCAGCTCTGCGGTCTTTCGGGAAAGTCCCCGAGTTCACAAGACATCGGGCCTGACAGCACTTCCTGTAAGACCGACCTCGAACGGCTGATGATCAACGGCTCAGGCATCTTCCGCAACATCGCCGTCCAATCCCATCCCCCGATCATCCTGGAGCTCCTCAGCTCCCGTGACACCGCCCACAGCCATAACATCGACTTGGGCTACCTTCCCGCCATCCACGACTACGACCTCCACGCCATCCTCACCAAGTGCAAAACATGGACCCTCGACCGCATAAGGTCCGGGGAGACAAACACCAAGGCCCACATCTACACCGTCTGCTGCGAGCGGCACATAGCCGCTGTGGACGCCGGGCTTGACGAAGAGGAGATCGAGGCTGAGGTCCGGAAGGGGGCGGGAGAGGCGGGCGAGCGGTGCTTCCAGGCGTTGAAGGAGCTGGCTCTGAGGGACGGGATCCTTGGCTGCGGGGAGGAGCCAGAAATAGTAAGCAGGAGCGATGTTGAGATGGGTTCGGGGGGCACGGAGCAGTTTGGACTCCTTGTTGGAATGGGAGGTGTTGATTTCGAGGATTGGGGGTGGGATGAGATGGGAGGGTTGCTCTGGGGCAGCCCGAGGCCGTTTGACGATGTCCACCCACCGATATTTGGGTGATCTTTGACTCGTCCTGGTCGTATTGATCCAGAGCTAGAACTCGGGTCTCCCTCGGTAGCCATTACTCAACGCTAGGTAACGCATATGTTGGAGCATCTCATACTCCAAGTTGCACGACCAGTCTACGGCAAGCAATCCTACCCTACGAGATATCTTGAATCGACTATCAACCAATGCATGCAAGCCCCTGACGCAAGTATTGTTGAAGCTACGCATCATGGGTTTTTTTTAGCTTGTTGCCTGGGCCGTTTCAATCGTGGTGTGTGCTCGCAGATCCAAGTGGATTGAGGCGCGGTTTGGGGTCTCCCCTGTCCGTTTCAACATTGCCTCCCCGTCAGATCAAGGTCAGCCAAAGCCTTTTCCTGGGCATCGTACCACTTGAATGGGCTTCTGAAACATTGTGTATTTATGAGTGGCCGAAATACGACGCATCGCCACAAGTTGAGCAACGCCTATCCTCGTAAATCTTAGCTGGTGCAGGGTAGCCGCATCCTACCTACCTGGGCGTCCACTCACGCCATGGCTGCGCCTCGAAAGGCTGGACCTCCAAATTCCCCGGGGCTACCCTTGTCGTCGACAAGCCCTTCCAGAATTGTCTTATCTCCGATCATCGAAGCCAAGGGTTGGGATTCCTGTTGCTCGCATTGGGTTGGCATTTTCAAAAGAGGCGCATGGCAACATGTAGCGCGCTTGACCTATCCGTTCCCATTGTCTGAGGAGAGTGCTCAGATCGGATACATAGATGATGCACAAGGCCAAGCAGGGCTGTTGGACCTGCAAACGTGAGTTCTGCGCCCACGTCTTTTGGCGCATGTCCTGACAGAAGCGTGCAGGCCGCAAAATTGGATGCGACAAAACACTGCCCTGGTGTGATCACTGCACTGGAACGGGCCGGGAATGCTTGGGATATGGATTACGATTGCTGTGGTCAGAACACTATGATGGCCGCAGGCGTGATGGGAGCTTGACCGTTCACGTCCCGGAGAGTAACGAACTGCAGAGGTCTGAGCACTACGGCCTTGAGTTTCTGAACGCCTCCTACGCGCATGTAGAGGCTGCAAGGGATAAAGATGCCTTGCAAAGGGCGTTGACGGTAACGACCGTGGCAAGGCCGAACAGAGCTTTGACAACACATCCTCCTATCAGGGGTCACGACTCCCACTTCATGTCATATTGTAAGTTCATCCGTTCCAATACACACAAAAGCACATAGCTTACTCACGGGCCTAGACGAAAACACGATCGCGAGCATGATCTCGACCGTCCAGTGCGCCAATGGGTTTCGCGTTGATCTTCTACCCATGGCGCTCGCTCGTCAGGACCCGGCAGCCGCTGCTCTCTGCAACGCCATGATGGCCGTCTCGGCATTTCACAACTGGGGTGCTGAGGCTGCTCTGCCCTACAAGTCCAAGGCAACGAAGTCCCTGTCCGAGTCTCTGACTCGTTGGAGTGCGGAGCCTGGAGTGCTGGAGACCCAGGCTGCTGCATCCATGATGCTCTGCGTGTACAGTGTAAGATTCATCGAAGACTAATTGTCCAGAAAAAAGCTTGCTGATGACCACAGGTCTTTGACGAGACGGAAGGCCATTGGCATCTATACCTCGATGGAGCGAAGCGACTGCTTCAAAAGCTCTACGCCGGAGGCAACAGACCGACCGACTTCCTCTTCACCTGGTTCCTCTACCACGAGGTCCTGGGTTGCTTCACTAAGCCATTCCGACATAATCAGAATGAGATGGATCTCCTCAGCCTTCTCAACAACTCGACTTCGGACAAGACCCTGGTCAGTGGCCACGAGGCTGCCTGGCTTGAATTCATGCTGACTGACGCAGATCATTGGATCGCTCGGCTGCTCCGTCGAGATTCTCGAAACAATCCACATTGTTAACACCCTCCGCGGCGCAGTCATCCGCGACCCTCGCAAAGTCCTGCACTTCGACACGATCGGCCAGTGCAGCCGCATCGAGAACCACCTGCAGACGCTATCTCAGAATCTGTCCACCGAAGAAGAAGCCTCTTCGTCCCCGCAGCGGACGTCCTTCATCCTCGCCACAGCCGAGCTTTACCGACTGGCAGCGCTGCTCTACCTCAAGCGCGTCTGCTCCGTGCCCGGCGACGATGACGGAAGATCAACGCATCTGGACCGAGCCTTCGCGACGTTGAGCACCCTCGAGGTGGCGACGAGCCCGTGGCCGCTCTTCATCCTGGCTTGCGAAAGCCAGACGGACGGCCAGCGGATACAGATACTCCGCACGTTGGACCGGATGGATTCCACGCGCAATATTGGCAATGTGTTGGTGCTGCGAAACATCATCGAGTCTTTCTGGACGCAGTGCGATCTGAGGGCTGACCTGCCCACGAGGAATCCATTGAAGTGGTGGGAGATGGTAAACTACGAAACCGCCATGCCCTGGTTCATCTGATGCACTTCAGGAGGGGCGATGAGGGGAGGCATCCCGCGATGAGTGCTTGTCGGAGTACGCAAGCGCATAACCTGACGTCCTACCAACCTAGGAGCACAGGACCATGGTAGACTTCGCATGTTTGCCATCAATACCATTGCAGCCATCAAGTTGAGCGTGTTTCCCTGTTTCAGAGCACATGTCGAGGCGTTGCTGCGGACTGAAACGGTTGAAGCAAGCTGCCTGCGACCCATCGCGCGTAAAGGGGTAAGCCGAGCGAAGTTCACAATGGAATCGTACGTCTTCAGTGGATTCCACGCTTGATTGCCGTTATTCCTACCAATACCGAGCATTCCAGACCGGGAGACCCTTGCGGACGATCGTCGTTGCCTCGCAACTTCCCACCCGTCCTCCCTTCCCAATGTCTCACCCGCGGCCCCAGACCTACATCACGGCATCTTCAACACCTCTTCGCATCCCGCATCTCCTAAGACTTGCATGTTCTTTAGAGCCACCTCGCATCACCACGCCCGCCATGAAGACTTCGCTGCTCGCCCAGGCCGCCCTCCTCGGGTCCGTCGCGGCCATCCCCCTCGACGCGCGCAACGCCGTCTGCACATCCGTCGTCCTGCTCTCGCCCGACTTTGACCTTGGCCCAACGCACACGGAGTACAGCTCCACGACGACGACCACCGAGACGGTGGACTGCGGACAGTGCTACGCCGTCGTGCCCAGCTACCTGCCCCTCGGCGTGCCGCCCGTGGCCTTGATCAACGCCACCACCACGGCCGCGACGCCGAGCACCGCGACCACGTACGTCTGCTCCAACCCCACGCCCCGGCCCGTGCCCATCCGCGTCGAGCAGCGCGCCACGCACGATCTCTGGGTGGCGCCCCCGCTGGAGACCGTCACTGCCTATCCGCCGGGGATGCCCTCGCCCGGCTGCACCCTGACGACGCAGGTTGACCCCGTGGTGCCCGACTCGACCAGCACCATCTACGCGGCTGGCACGACCACGACGTCGCAGGAGGTGGAGTGCGGCGGCTGTGCGATGATCTGGAGCACGGGGGTGATCAACTTCTTTGTGGCCGTGACGAACACGGCTACCATTACTGGAGAGACGAGTACCAAGACGGACTTGGTTTGTGCTACGCCTGCCTAGGGGGCGGAATGTGCTTGAAGATGAGGGTCAGCTCTGTTGCGGAAATGTGATTCAAGTTTCGCTGTTTATGGCTTATGAGCTGGTGGTGATAGGTGGCTAATAAAGGGGACAGATTCCTGCGATGGACCATTCGTAAACTATGCATGCCCACCGTGAAAGGTATCCTAATTTAGGCTTGCTCTGGGCGAGCAAACCCCAGCAAGTCTTCAAGTTGAACGAACCACCTCTTCTGCAGACTGCGGGAAGGGCAAGCATTGAGGCACTGCGGCTGGCACCACACACAAGCCTCTACGGGGTGTGAGGTTGACCGCTGCTCTCCCAGTCCACCGGTGGCTTCGCGTTCTTGCTCAACAAATTCCTCGTCATGCCCAGCTCAAACACCTTGGGCCCCTTCTCTTCCATGTCGGTCCGGTTCGCTTCGATGACTCTCCTAATGACCTTGATCCTGTCCTTTTCCGACGTGACGGTCACGTCTCCCGAGGCCCAGCCCTGCATGTAGACGCTGAGCTTGTTGTACAGCCAGCGGTTCTCAACGCCGTCGGCAAGGGCCTGGGCCACGGCGGGAAGGCTGCCCGCGGCTACGGCGTCGGAGATGGCCCCGGGCTTGTTCCATTCCACGCCGTCCACCAGAACGGTGACTGGGAGCTGGAAATCCTCCGGCACGGGGTAGATGGATAGCCTCTGGAAACGAGCGCGGCGCTCTCCTGATTCCATGGCCTGGTCTTCAGGCGTCCAGGGGATCAGGAGACGACCCCTTTCCCTCTCGGAGGCGGTGCCGACGGTTTTAAGCACGTTGTGGAAGTGAATTGCAGCTTCGTTTGTGCAGACTAGCGTCCTCCCCGAGAGGACCGAGTAGAGCCTCCTGGCCATGCAGCCCCCTTCCACGTCGTTCTCTTCTATGATCATGGCTCTTGTCGACGAAGCGTGCCAGTCCTGTGGCTCGAGCTTCTGATGCGTAATGTCGGATATCAAGTCGATCAAGACGGTGTTGTCGAGATTCAGCGTGGGTGTCAGGTTTGCCAGCGGGTCATACTCCCCGACAAGATTTCGTATCGCGGTTCCGGCATCTGGGGGGTCTGCTTTCAGAAACTCGCTTGAAAGGTCATCGATTGACAGCTTGACCGAGGGATCTATCCGCTCGAGCTGCTCGAGGTAGACGGCCACATCCTCATCGTCCTCGCGGTTGACTCTCGGGAGGACTAGGCGTACTTTTGGAAGAACATATTCCTTTCGGTTGAGCTTGGCCGCGTCGCAGAGTCTCTTGGCGACTTTGGCCAGGGGGGTTTCATCCCACTCGTCGTCGTCAACGACGCTGCCTTTCCGATGCTCGCCCCAGTCCCAGCCCGAGTCCGTCATCTCCCTGGTCAACTGGCTGAGCGTAGAGCCCCTGATGTGTATCCACTCGTAGCCCCAGTCCACCACGTGGACGGTGATTTGCATTTTCTGCATCAGCGTTCGATACCGCACGCCCTTGTTCTCCTTGAGCAAGAAAGCGAACTCGGTGCCTTCGAGGCTGTTGTCAGATACCCGCCGACGTATCTCATCTTCCGCCCAGGCGTGGAACATGGCAGACACCCGTCCGAGGTTGCGACAGCGCTTGAGGATGGCCCATCGCTGCTCGATGAGGTCGACCTCGGGACACAAGCCCTGCAAGCGACTCTGCGCCTTTTTCACGCGCGCGAGATCAGATCCGGATGAATTCAGCAATTCAGTCTCCTCCTCCAGCCCCCGACGCTGACGCTCGAGGTGCCTGAGCAGGCCCACGATGCCTAGCTGATGCGCCCACGTCGACTCCCGTGCGCACGCACGCTTTGATCTCGAGCTGCCGGGGATGTTGTTTGCCCGACGACCCTTCTCAAGCTCGGGCGAGCGCGTCGTGACCATTTCATCAGCGAGACACTCGAGCTCAGGCACAAGCGATGAAGCCGTTTGCAGGGCGTTGGCAGCTCGTCTGAGCGCGGCGGCTCGTTGCTCTTCGAGGTCCGCATCAGCAGCGTCGGCCGTCATTGTAGGTCAAGACTCAGGTGATGACGAGTATGAGAGGTTCTTTCGATGATTGAGCGTTCATGGCGCCCTGTCTCGAGAATCTGTGGCTGAGGTGGTGCGCTGACTAGAGGAGAGGCCTGAGGCAAATTGAAGAGAAACCCGAGTCGATGGGGACGCATCATGACGCTGCCATGTCAGGCGTGCGCCTTCTTAAAGATCACATCTGCCTCGAATCCCACGAGAAGGGCGAGCATCGATCCAGTCTCTGGTTTCACGGTCGACATTGATCTGACAGCCACAATTCAAAGGGCGTCGGGGTGGTCTTTTGACTACCGGATGACCTTGTGCGAGGCCACGTCGTGGCGGTTCAGCATCAATCGCACCGCACTGCGACAACTCGCAGCGTCGCTCAATCAGGGATAGCGCTCACCCCTACAATCCGACTATGTGAGTACACACTTGGTTCACAGCTGCGCTACCGCACCCTGGTTGGTATAAAAGTAAACACCAGACCAGATATTATGCTAAGTAGAGCTAATGGCCACAGGTAACTACAGCATACGGTATTATATTCTTCCCAAAGATCTAGTTGCCTGAGAGTCTGTCCATAACCCGATCAACGCTCTCTGCAGCCTCAATGCTCAGACTCAGTGTTTCGACCTCTGTCTCCTTCAGGCTGTTTGCCGGCGCGCCCGTCATACAGCTCATGTCCTCCCTCCACACTCCCTTCTCCCACGTGCCGTCCGTCATCCAGCCTTCCGGCAACTCGTACTCCCTGTCATCGGCACGCTTGTTCTTCAAAAGACTCCCATTGAACCACAAGAGGCCATCCTCGTCGTCGAGGTGCGCGATGGTGAAGCTGCAGATGCAGCCTTCATCCGTCACGCCGTCACGTCGAGTCTCCCAGCCCAGGATCGACGCATAGTGCCTCTCGAAGGCGTAGCCGGAACCCGCCAGTTCCAAGCCCATCCACCACGACTCCTTATCGCCGTACATGAGCTTGTACGTCACCTCCTCGCGCACCTGATATGTGTTCTGCCATGATGTGTGGAGAAGACCCATCAAAACCTCTGGTCGTGACTTATCGAGCACGACAACGCCCGAGTCGCACTCCTCGGCGTACTCTTCGGTCCAGAATAGCGAATCAAGAAGCGCAGGAGAGGGTTCTCGAATCTGGTCCTTGACCCAGTCGTGGCGGTCGCGGGCGAGGTGCTGCCATAGTAGTCGATCGTGAAAGAGGTAGGCTCCGTGATCCTTGAAAGCGCGTTGATCATACAGTACTTCTGGATCTTGGAGAAAGACCGTGTCTGCATCCATGATGATGACTTGTTCAAAGGTTGATGCCAGCGCAGCGAACGGTTTGACGGCCCAATGACCTTCAGCTAATCGTAGCTCCGCGTCATCAAACACAGACGTAACGTCCAGGAACGAGAGGTTCGTAGCCGCATCAAGACCGGCTATTATATCTCGATCTCTTTGCGGAAGGTCTTGCTCGCCGGCGTAAGCGATCTGTATTGGCAGCTCGCAGCCAAGAACGACTCGAAGCGACGTGATGAGGTGTCCCGCAAATCGAATCATCTCGCTCCCGCCCCCAACGGGGATGACGATCCCTCTTGAGCCAGCTTTGAAGGATTCTCTGAGGTCCTGAAGTGGTGTGCCACTTGGTCCTACTAGAAAGGGTACTAAGCTCAAAGACACGGACTCCACCGCATGCAGGATGTCGTCCCGCCCAGAGACCCTCTCGTCTAGTCGATCCAGGTCAGATAGCCATCGACCGGCCGTTCTCAGCCGCTGTCCAGCTTCCCAGAACCGATCTTTGTACGGTGCTGCGAGCGGCGAACTGCTGAATATTGTTGACGTTTGCTTGATGACATCAAGATCTAGGTCGGCCGGGGCTGACAGGCGAGCGTCGCTTTCGAGGTAGGAGATAATCGCATATCTCCGATTGCAGAGTGTCCATACGATGAAGAGACAAAACAAAGCAGCAGTGACTGCTTTGAGAGGGAGTTTCCGCGACTTCATCTCCACCTCATGCAATATTTGGCGCCAGCGAGGGACCGTTCCTTGAAGTGATGTGGTCTTGACAGCTTCAGAAGACGACAGGCCCGCTGGTTCAGGCCGTGATTTTGTAGCGTGAAAGAGCATATGTCACGAGTGATCTTTAATTGAGAGAAAAGCAATATGCAGAGAGGAGGCTTGAAATGCAGTAGTTGTTAGTGGAAGTAGGATGGTGATACGGAGGCTGGGAACGACTGAGTGAAAACGCCGAGGAGATATGCGCAGAATGGAGACTAGAACTGCTACAGGAGCTACAATCTTCCTGTATGAAACACACGAAGAAGGGTAAATTGAAACTCATTGGCGACCTGAAGCTGTTAGTTGTGATCCTAGGGTGACATGGCGGCTATCTAGATGAATCCTTAGACGTGCTGATGTAGCGGCTGCGGATACATAACTCGACCAAAGAAAAGCCCCCAACTGAATGATCTTAATGATAAATCGTTACGATAGACCTCGTTTATTGTTTTATGTTTTAACCATATCGGTGTTCAGTTCTTTACCAAACTTGGCAATAGGCCCTGGCTCATATGTCTCGTCAACCCGCTCATGGAGAACACACACGAGAGAGCGAAGAATCTTCAGAAAGACGATGTCGCAGGCCCTGCAGAGTTCCAACAGCCCTTGTCCAGGGAAGCGCCCTTCGCGACAGAAGTATGTGTGATTTCGGGGTTACATTGAAGCCCCCAGCCAGGGTCGTCCCCTTGTCCTGTTTCCTGTTATACTCCGGAAGCACAGACAGGCGCCTAGGTAAGCGCCAACCCTCGGCACTCAAGTTGCAGCCTACCCGGCACCGTCGAGGAAACGCCACCTACGTTACTCCTACAACTTCGCCGACGACCATCATCCCATAAAGCCGAGTGAGGTCCCCGAGGGCTCGGAGCACTAACCAGAACCTGTCATCCCCTCACCTGCCAACCCCATCCCGCCGGCGCAATCCAGACGCCACAAACCTCAACGGCAGCGGGTGTTCCTGGCACCAAAGGGAACCAGAAGGCACCAGAGGGCGCCAGAGGGAACAAGCAGCCGCCCGAGACGCACCACGCAAACTCAAATCCAGCAACTCGCTACCCTACGTGAAACCGTTGCTGAAAAGGCAAACGCCTCCTCTCCACGTGCCGGAGGGGATGCGGATGCGGATGGAGGGGGGCGGATCCACACCGTGCCAGGCCGTCGTTCAACGAGGAAGCTGGAAAAGGGCTTTTGAGTCATGATGCCCGTGGAGAACGTCGTCCGCGCGAGTGCTTTTTTCTTTTGGTCTCCTCTCGTGAGCTGGCAGAAACCAAAACGACTGGTCAGGCTGTTTGAACCGATGGGGAAGTTTCAGTCGCTGGAAAAAAAACTCTTTGCTGTGAGAAAAAAGAGATTTCTTGGACTCGGTGGCAGCGATCGATGGGTGAGGTCACTCACTCGCTGTCTCAGCTAGTCACGATGTTCCAAGGATTGAGATCTTCATGGGCCACAATTCGTCGGTGATGGGCGTCGATCGCCTGCCCAGCTTACTGGTAGCGATGAAAATCTCCAAGACAGGGTTCGGAATGCGTCCCGGTGTAAGTGCAAGTGTAAGTGTAGGTGTATGACAGACGCTTCGACGTCTCACAGCGTCGGGGTCAGCTTCGGTCCAACCTTGCGACCACATGCCTGGTGACACAGGTGACACTTTTGAGTGCTAAAGGTGAGGGCGAGGGCGTACGGGCAGACGCATAGACAGTCACAAGTTCACACGTGGTAAGCGGCGCGGGCATTGGTTAAAAGTCGTACGGCGTCATATATATTGAGCTCGAGATACAACATATTGTATACTGTCCACACAAAAAGCCGTCATACCCAGCGGTATCATCAGCCAAGTAACCCATATCTGAAAAAGAATTAATCAAGAGAAACCAGTCGAAAAGAGCAAACCCAAGTGCTGCTACACCCCAACACCCATTTTCCAAAACCTCTGACCCTGCCCCGCCCGCGCGTGTCCGGCGGAGCAAGCCTGCCCAGCGCCGTGAGGTATCTAACCGCTCCAGCCGACCTTGATGTCGAGCTGCAGAGGTCCGGCGACGCAGTTCAGGCCCCAGCCGTCCTCGGCCTCCATGCCGGCGGTGAAGGCGTTCTTGCCCTTGCCACCGGGCCAGATCTCGGAGCAGATCTCGTTGCCGTTGTCGCAGGGACCGCAAATCTGCATGCCGGGGATGTTCAGGCCCTGGCGGGAGGCGACGAGGGAGGAGGCGTCGGCGCCGGACCACTTGTCGTTGGACTCGTTGCCGAAGTCGAACTCGGCCCAGGTGGAAGCCCACTCGCCGAAGTTGGCGACGGGAACGGAGGGGCTGTCGCAGATGATGCCGCCCTGGGTGTTCTCGTCGACGACGACGTACTGGGTGCCCTTGGCGGGGATGGTGAAGTCGAGGGCCTGATTGCCCTTGAAGAAACCGTCAATCAGGCCCTTGGGGCCGATCTTGAGGTAGCCAACGCAGTGCTGCTCCTCGTCGAGCTCGTTCATGATCTTGGCCTTGTACTTGTACTCCTTGGCGGCGGAGGCCTGGGCGAGCATCATGTTGCAGCCGTACTGGCCGTCGGAGCCGACGTTGCCGGTGTAGGCGATCTCGGCGACGGTGGCGCGCTTGCTCTTGGAACCGCCGCAGAAGGGGGTGTAGGAGCTGACGCCCTGGCCCTCGCCGCCGGAGGAGGAGCCGGAGTTGTCGGTCTGCTTGCGCTCGGGCTTCTTCTCCTCGGTCTGCTCCTTGAAGATGCCGGCCTCGGGCTCCGGGCTGGGGGCGGGCTCCTCCTTGGCCTCAGTGGTGGGAGCGGCGGGAGGAGGGGGAGGAGGCTGAGCGGTGGTGGAGGGCTCGGGGGCGGGCTGGACGTATTTGACGAACTGCTGCGCGGAGCGGTGGGCGAGGTTGTGGGCGTGGTTGTGGCCCGAGGGGTGGGCAGAGACGCCGGCGGCGGCGGCCGCGACGAGGAGAGGCGCGGAGAACTTCATCTTGACTTTATTCTGCTGAAAACCGTTGAAAGGCTATCGTGCGACGGGTAAAGATGGTGCCGAGGTTGTTTTTGCCGTGGGCGTTTAGAAATGAAGGTTGTGCGACGTTGTGTATTGCAGCGTGCGCGGAAAGGAATGTATGCGCCAAAGAAGGGGCGGTAGGGAGTGACTGAAGGGGAAGCGTAAAAGCAGACAAGGAGCGTCTTTGAGGTCGTTGGCGATTGAAGGTCAGAAGAGGGCCGCGAGGAAAAGGGAGAGGGAGATGAGGGTTATTAAAGCAGGGATGGGCCATCGGGCGCGTGGACCTGGCGCCTTGCCCGAAGGGGAGGAAGCGGGTCGGAGCCGCGAATAAGCTCATGGCGCTGCCAGGCACGGAGCGCGTCTGATTGGCCGGCTGGGGGAGGATCCATTCCATCGAGCGTTTTGTTGTGAAGGGGTTGGCAGAGCGGAATTGTGCAGACACTGTGCGACGCTGTACAGTTTGTGCAGCAGCTGTGCCCATCCAGCGAATCTGCAGCGGCCACGACGAAAAGTCTGCTGGGGGTGAGGGGCGTCGGGCGAGCGTCTCCAGCCACGGCAGACGTCCAAGTGGTGCCCTCTGGGGCGCGTTGAGAAGTCTGAGGGAACAAACAGCGCATCACATCGCGTCGGATCGCAGCGCAGCGCATGTGACGATGTCGTCGAGATGTCGTCGACGAGATGTCGTCCTCGCTGCCAAGGCCGCCTCCAGCAGACATCCATCCAAATTGGACCCGAGCGCCAATGCTGTGCTGTGCATCGCTGGTAGCCTGTGGGCGATCGTCCGGAAATGAGGCCGACAGGGGGGCTCCCGCAGTCCTGCACCTGAAGCAATGGGGCTTCCAGGGCCGCACGGGGGCTGCCAGGCACAGGGGAGAGGCTCGAGAGGGTCCCGCCGCTCGGCAGATGGGCGCTGGCAATTTAATCGTGCTGCCCCCGTGCTTGGCACCACATGTTTAATGTCTTATCCAGATCTGCGAAGAAGCGTGTGAACTGTTCGACGTCTTGAAGAGGTCGAGCGCGATGCTGGCGAGGGCAGAAAGGGGATCTCGCTGTGGGAAGAGGTCTGGCAGCGACAGCTCGTCCCACCGTGCCGAGTCCGAGTCATTCATGCAAGGTACCTTACAGAGTCCAGGTACAGAGTCCAGGTACCTTACAGAGAGACAGGCAGACAGGCACCACTGCCAGTGCGTGACCCGCTGGCAGCAGCATTTCTGGGCCGCCACACACACACATCTGATCGTCGACATGTGGGAATAGCAACAAACGACAACAACAACAACCACAATAGCTATTTACGGTACCGCCGCAACTTGGTCGTCCAATGTCTCGACACGAATGCCAGCCACGCATAAACAAAGATCGTATTCCCCCTATCATAATTCCCGACTTCCTTGTAGATCCCCGAGAGCAGAGACAGCTCAGCCTCCGGCCACGTACTCACCGTCCATCCACGCGGCTCCCTCCCTGCCGGCCGCCGGTCCACCGTCCTGGAGCCGTGCGCTGTGCTGTGCTGTGCTGTGCCTTGCTTTGCTTCGCTGCGCTGCTCGCGCGCGTTCCCACCTGAGCCGCCCATCCGGCCGTCTTCCCGACGGAGGGCAGAGCTTGTTTCTGTTCCAAGTCTGCAAGTCAGGTCAGGGCCCCCATCCCGCCCTCCTCGCCCAGACGGCCTCCACCGAGAGACATCGTCCAACCGCGTCCCCGGAGCGAGGCCAATGAGGTGTTGCGGTTCAGTACTCCGTGCTCTCCGAGGAGGCAACCGCCTGCTCGTCCGTGGCAGCACTGTATGGGTATGTATACATTCTAGAACGTCAACGTCTCCATTGTTCTCTACCGACTTTGCTTCTTTGCTGCTGCGTCCGCTGCGCGCAATGACTCGAAAGTGCCGCAATCCTTCCCTTGCAAGCCTTGTTCCCTGATGACCCTGTTTCGATCGGGCACGGTGGCGAACTGGCAATGACATCGCTGTCAAGGTCTGCACTTGGTTGACGGCCCCCGTCTCGTCGTCGTGAATGTGCGAGAAGGCCTCCCTAACAGGCTTTGCCGACGGCATTCCCGTGAATAGCTCGACGGTGCAGTGACAGCATGCAGATGCCGACCCTAGCCATAGCCGCCCCAGAACTACTATACTATAGCACCCACCCAAGCCACCTTAGTCGCAACCAAAGCCAACCTAGAAGTAACTCCTCATGGCGTCCTCGAACCCGCTGCCCCCCTTCAGGTCCCTCCCAAACTTGGTATGCACGTCCAGCACCAGCCTCACGTGACTCATGTCCAGCGCCTCGCCCTTGTTGACGGCCAGGTCCTGCGCGCTGCCCAGCACGTTCTTGATCTCGCGGCCGTTCAAGTCGTGCTTGGCCAGCGTGGCGATGTCCTCTTCCGAGAAGGGCTTGACCTCGAGCTTGCCGTGCGTCGTGATGCGCTCGATGAAGAGCGTGAAGATGGCCCGCTTGGCCTTGGTGTCGAGCTTGTCGTAGCGCAGCGCGATGTGGATGCGGGACTGGAATGCCTCGTCAAACGTCTGCAGCTTATCAGTATGGGGGATCTCTAGCATAGTCCCGCTACCTGGTTGGTAGCGGTGGTGTAAAGGGGCGCGTTAGCTTACCTCCACTCGGTTCGTCGTCAGGAAGAGGATGCCCTGGAAATACTCCAGCTGCCTGAGGAAGATGCTCACCAGGGCGTTGCGGTGGATGTCCTGCATGTTCCTCTTCTCCAGGAACACGTCGGCCTCGTCGAGCAGCAGGATCGCGCCCCACGTGTGGCAGATGTCCAGGATCTTCTGCAGCTCGTGCTCCAGGAACCGCGAGTCCGTCCCCAGCTCGCCCGCGCTGGCCATGTAGAGCGGGCACTTGAGCAGCTCGCTGATGCCCTCCGCCGTGAGCGTCTTGCCGGTGCCCGGCGGGCCGTGCAGGACCGTGACTAGACCTTTGCCCTTGCCCTGGATCACGTCGTCGATGGTCGTGGCCGCGCTGAACTTGCGGGACTCGACGAGCGCCTTGATGAGGGACTTCGTGCCCGGCTCGAGCACGAGCGAGTCCCACGCGTTGTCGTTCCACTTGATGTCGTTGACTGACGACACGTCGAACTCGAGCCACTGCTTCTCGGCGAAGGAGAAGCCGAGCACGACGGGGGAGGAGATGAGGTACTCTTCGTCCGTGAGCAGAGGCAACTCGATCTTGTTGACGTCCTTCTCGTTTTCCGCAATCGTGCTGGAGGGCGTCTTGGTGCCGGCCAGAGTATCGCTCTTGTCCGTGGCATCTTTTGTAATCTCTGCTGACGTCTCCTGGGCCGCGTCGGCGTCAGCAGGCTTCTCCGCATCCTTGGAAGCATCGCCATCCTCGACTTGTGCCGTTTCAGCCTCAGTCTTCGCTTCGTTCTTGACTTCGTCCGCCTTGACAACCTCGCCGTCCACAATCTGATTCTCCGGCAGCTCATCAAGCTCCTCCTCATGCTCCGACTCATCAAGCTGATCCTCCCTGATCCTGATCCAGCAATCATTCCCCTCATCGTCCTTGAACATCTTGACCACGAACTTGGGCTTCTTCCTCCTCTTCTGTCCATCTTCGTCTTCCGACTCCTCGTCGGAATCTCCATCCCCACAGCAATCCTCGGAATCGCTGCTGTCGTCGGACACGGAGAGGACATCGTGGTTCTTGGGCTTGACGTGCGAGACGTAGTAGTTGGGATTGATGCGGCGGAAGATGGCTGGGTCGACCATGATGCGGCTGTTGCTGATGTTGAACTTTAGCACGCCCTTCTTGCGCTTCATAAAGGCCATGCCCGAATAGGCCTTGAAGTGGACACCGGCCAGCGTGACGAACTTCTTGCCTCGCTCGATCAGCTTCTCCCGGAGCTCCGCCTCCTCCTTGTGGTACTTGAGGGGGTAGCAGGGCAGGCTGGTGATCTTGCGGGCGCCCTTGAACTCGGAGATGTCCTCGCCGACGTTGCCGTAGCCGAAGCGCTTACCGTCGTACTCAAAGTACTTGGCTTCGACAAAGTAGAACTCGCCCTTCATCATGGAGCAGTGACGCTCGGCCACGTCCACCTTGAACACGCGCGGAGTGTCGGGGCTGCCGTACGTCGGCGAGTAGACCAAAGTCCCTGGCTTCCAGAGCGCCCACAGCAGATCAAAGGTGATGAGACCACTCTGCAGCATAGGCTCGAGCGTGTTCTTGATGTCGTGGAAGTCCTTGTCAATGTACTTAATCAGCACCTTGAGGTGCTTTCGCTTGTCGTCGAGTCGCTTCTGATTCTTCTTGCGCTCCTTGCGGGTGTTCCCCGCCGGCTCCAGTTCCTTGAGTGCGTCGAGGTGAGCGCGGAAATCCTCAACGTATCTAACTTGTCAGAAAACTGCGTCGAATGGAAGAACCGAATAACTTACAGGAAGAGCATGTTGGGGTCTAGCTTGGGCGTCTCGTCCACGAGACTCACACCATTTACGTTCTTGATGACGTCTTGCAGACATTCTCGGAGCAGCTTGCTCTTGATGTCCACAAACGTCCTGCGGTACTTGCCCTCGTGATCAAACGTCCTTCGCACGTGGAACACGTAGCCCTCGTACTGCGAGTCGGTGCAGGCCTTGGCAGTGTCCTGCAGCTTGAAGGTGTATCGATCCGTGTCCCAGACCCAGTCCACGCGCTTGAACTCTGGACGCGTCGTTTTCTTCTCGGTCACTTCATTCCCACCCGCCCTGCGTGCTCGGGCGCGCTGTCGCAGATTCAGAGGTAGCCGCTGATTGCCAAGACGAGCCTGTGCGAGGGATGGGAAGAGGGCTGCAGGGCGACCCGGAGGAGGCGGTACCAGGTCGTTCGCTTTGGATCCGGCGTCCAGGCCGAGAGGGCCACAGGGATAGGAGCCGGCGTTACCGCGCATGGAGAGTCCGCTCATGTAGTCCTCCAAAACGCGGACCCTGTCGTCGAGGTTGGGAGAACCGGAGCTGTCGTCCTCATCGCTGGTCTCCTCCTTCTCCTTATCGTCTGCGGCGCTCGAACCAACGGACAAGCTGTCGTCGGAGTCGGAGGCTTCGGTCTGGGCCTTCTTTGACTTTTTCAGGCCTTTGGAGGCCTTCTTCTTCAGCTTCGCCTTCCTGGACTTGGATGCTTTGCTCTTCTTCTTGGTCCGGTCTGCGTCGGCGTCAGGGTCTGACAGATCCGAGGAGTCGTCATCGTCAGAGTCGTCGGCGGAATGGTCACTATCCGCTTCGCTGGAATCTTCGACTTTGGACTTTTTCCCCTTCTTCTTTTTTTTACTGGTCTTCTTTGCAGGCTTGGTCCTGGTCAACCCATCCGCACCCTTCTCACCAACCGGCTTGCTTTTGCTCTTCTTCATGGTACCGTCAGATGTTTTCGACTTGCTAATGGGGCCCGAATGCTGCTTGCCATCGGCCTTGCCCTCCTTTCGGATGTTGGTGGTCTCTATTTCATCCATCTTTGCAGGCTCTCAGGTCCGCGAGGGCCACGGGGACGGGTTGCGGAGATTTGGGTGGTGCCGAGAGCGGATTTCAGAGTCAGGAGATGTGTAGAATAGTCAAGAGTCAATTGTGGTCTGAGCTGTGTGGTGTTCGCGGTTGGTTCTGGATTTGTATGCACGCGCCCGAGATATACCTGCCACCAGCTGTCAGCATCAGTGTTGATTGCGCCAACCGCTGGGATTTCGGTCTGGTAGCAGCCCCAGTTCATTGCAAAGGTCGGATGAAGATGAAACGACTAGCAATTCAGAGCCCCAGGAGGGCGGTCTGCAGTGAGGCAAAATGGTGGTCTGGCGCTCGGCCTGGCGGGGCTGTGACTTACACGGCGAGGCGCTTGTTAGTCGCGCGCGAATGTGACGGAACCTCGAGGGCCACTGAGTCGCGGCGGTTGACAAGCACAGTGGAGCGACGCCAATGTCCTGAATCCAGAAGTGGCTATAGAAGGGGCACGCGATGGGACGATGGCTCGAATGGCGGTGCTAAGTCCAGCAGGTATGTGACGATGCGGCAGCGCGGCCGTCTACGGATTGCGATGGTGGTGTGCGGTGGTCGGCGAGGGCGCCACGGACCGAGCAGGGCAGGGCTATGAGGATACTCGACGAAGCAGTTTCGAGGAAAAGGAAGCGAGGGTCAGTCGAGAACAGACGGTCGTCACTTTTGTAGACGTGCGACACGGCAAAGTGCAAGGCATAAGGCAGCTGGTGCCAGACCAAAAGGTCGTTCGCGTGGGCGGAAAAGGCCCTCTGAATCGAGGCTTACACACACACTGGCCACGAGACGTCGGCTCGCAATTGGCAGGCAGACCACTGACGATGCAGGCCAACGGCCAGCAGGACATCAACAGGCAGAAAGGAAGGCAAACATGCTGGGAGCACCAACGAGAGCCATCCAGCTGGCGGCACCGCGTACCGACGCCGTCCTCTGCGTCCCTACCTCGCGTCCTATAGGTGGCCGCAGTCAGCCAGCCTGTCTCGTTGGTCGCTGACCTGCAGCCATCACCATGATGCCGCAGTCAGTTCTGTGGGTCGGATACAGATCTTGCCTTCAGGCTCTTTGGCTGTGACCACCAGACTGTACCAGTCTGGCCAGGCAGCTGGCTCGATGATACTGCTGCCGGTGTGGCTCACCCGGCCTGTACGTCTACCGTGCAGCGGCTGGCCTGCAGGCTGGCAGTGCTAACCACGGCGAGCTGGATCATCAGGTCGCAAGACATGCGAATTGACGAGAGTGCACGTAATTTGATGGGCGGCCCGGTCGGTTGTCGATCGACGTTGCGGAGAGGAGAGTCGCACGGGATCGAGCCGGCCTCATGTCGTCCTGGGTCCTGGCCTGCAGGCGATGCGTCACCTTGTGATGGCTCAGTCGCTTCCAGCTCCGTCGTCGCAACGGCTCGACGAAGGAAGCGAAGGCATGGGAGCAGCCCAGTTGGGCCCCTCCGGCGCGATGTGTAATTTATGTGTTGGGCAGTAAAGGCGATACTTGTGTGCCCGCAGGTCCCGCGCTTCGATGACCAGAACCAACACTAGCGGACGGGAGGTGCCATCTATCAATATGGAAGTGCGCGACGCCAGGCCTCGTCAGCCCAACGACAACGACTCGCTTCATGGTCTGGTGCCCTCTTTGAAGAGGTCGTCGTCGGGTGCCAGACATGTCAGCTCCGAACAGGACCGGGATGCCACGCAGAGCATGCAGCAGGCGAATTGAAAATGTACAGTGCCGCTGCCAACGGTCTCGGCTGCCCATGCTCCCCATGTTGCACGACCGCGGCCTCGTGAAGATAACTACGTCGGGCCTTCGCCCACAAACCCCAGTCGCGCAGCAGTCGATTCGCAAGACCCGCACGATCAGGCAATGGGTCGCACTTGAGCTGCCAGTCGTCGCTTGCTGATGCGACACCAGCCGAGGGGGACTGAGCGGTCGTCTGTGTCCTTGACGACCCTAGCTATTCACCTTGATAAGTACGTGATAAGTGCGCTGCAAGGGGGTTCATGAGTTTGAAGTCATCGCAAGGCTCGGTCAAATGTATTGGCAACCATCATACGCCGTGACCTGGTGCTGCAGGATGATGTGTTGGCCTTGCAGCAGCATTCCAATCGTTGCGCCCTGCTGTAGCTCACGGCAGCAATGGGCCACCTCGAGAGGGTAACGTGAAATGCGCGAGTCCCAGCCATTGTGGCTTGTCGGAAGCTGTCGACGGCGTCCCACTCGGTTCGTAGAGAAAGACGTCCACCGTGTCGCCTGTCTCGGAGCGGCAGCATCTTCTTGCTGGAGCGTCAAGCTGTGATTGGATCTCGATGGTGGTGGCTGGTGAGCAGAGGACTGGGGATGTCGAGCTGAAATGGAACATGGAGCTGCACGCGCTAAGTGGGCACTATCAACCACTGAGCTTATCGCTACCATTTAGCTCTCTATCTGTTAGTGCATTGCGGCCTCCCAACGTCATCGCAGCTGCCCGCGGTCGAGCTCGAGCTCCTCGTCCCAACCTTGCGCGCGAACCAGTTCCCGGTTTGGTCAAGACTCAAAACGAGGGACGTCCGGCACGGCAGAGAAGACCTTTTCCTCCTCCTCTGCGACGCCGAGAGACCTTCTCGACCGCACCCTCTACGGCATCAATTGTTTGCTGTCGTCCTTCGACTCTCAATTGTTCGCAGTTGCAGCTCTGGCGCGCCATCCCACATCCCGACGCCGCTTCCCAGGACCCAGTCCATCAGCAGCAAACGCGGACAGTAGGTACCATGTCTAAGCTATCCCGTTTCTTCGGCTTCGAACGCCATCGCCACGAAGGCCACCGCTCCTCCGACCGTCACTCATGGCTGCACGAGGAAGAGACCCGTAAGTCCTGAAAGCTTGCCCTCCATCGCTGGCCATCCTCTGCTCCCAATTGAAGCTTACCAGCATCTGCCAGTCCTCCCCCACCACCGCAATGAGCAGATTGCCTCAGCCATCCCGCCCAAGGAGGTCACCAAGGTGTGCCTCCGCCTGCGTCAGCTAGTGCAGCAATGCGTCCCCTGCGAGATGGAGGAGAGCAAGATCACGCGTGCCCACAGCCGCATCATCACCCAGAGGGTCATCAAGACGGCCAAAGAGGCGGGCGGTGAAGAATATCGGGGATGCGTCGTCTACTGTCTGCTCGTCAACAAGCGCTGGTTCAAGCACGAGGCTGTGACCGAGCTATGGGACGCGGATTTGCACGACCTTCGCGCGACAGCATGTGGCGTCATTGCAAAGGCTCTCATTGAAAACGAGGACGACAACAACTATCTCCTTCACACCGTCTTGCTTCGCCGCTACGCCTTCCAATCTGACGGCAAGCCTACGCCTCCAACGAACGTAATCGAAAAGGCTGTTGATCTCCACGAAGTCCGAGTAATTGGCAGCTCTGGATATCAGAAATGTATCAGTTACCTGTGGAGAGGCTGGCTCGTCCAGGATGAGGACGACCCGTCCGTCTTTGTCGACTACAAGGATAAGGACAACCCCAGCTTCTTCGTACACATGGACCCCGATCGCATGCGGGCTCCCATGTACCAGAATGCTGCCCAGATGCTGTTCTCAATCATCTATCTCGCCCTCTACACTGCCGCCATCAACTCGATCAATGCCTCCGGAGACTTTGACGGTGCCGAGATTCTCATGTACATCTTCACCATTGGCTTCATCTGCGACGAGGTCGTCAAGTTCTACAAAGCTGGGTACCATATCTTGGGCTTCTGGAATGCCTTCAATGGCATTCTGTACTCCTTCTTGACAGCTTCCTTTGTTCTTCGCATCATCGGTCTCGCTCATCACCAGGGCACGGACGAGCGCTTCCACTACAGCGTTTTGAGCTACAACCTCCTGGCCTTCGTGGCTCCCATGTTCTGGTCTCGCCTGCTCCTATACCTCGACAGCTTCCGCTTCTTCGGTGCTATGTTGGTAGTGCTCAAGGTCATGATGAAGGAATCGGTCATCTTCTTTGCCTTGCTCATCATCATCATCATCGGCTTCCTCCAGGCCTTCATTGGTCTCGATCTGGCCGATGATCTGGTGGCAGACGATGTCTGGTTCATTGTCCAGTCCATGCTCAAGGCTATTCTCCAGAGTCCCGAATTCGAAGGATTCGAGCAATTCGGTCATCCTTTTGGTCTGATTCTCCATTACTGCTTCACTTTCATTGTCATGATCATTCTGCTGAACATTCTCATCGCCCTGTACAACTCAGCCTACGAGGATATCTACGGCAACGCCGATGACGAATACCTCGCTCTGCTCGCTCAGAAGACGATGCAGTTCGTTCGCGCACCCGACGAGAATGTTTTCATTGCACCCCTCAACCTTATTGAGATAGTCGTTTCCGGTCTTTGCGAGTGGTGGATGCCGAAGCACGCGTACGAGATACTCAATGACCTGGTTATGGGCGTAATCTATGCCCCTCTCCTGTTTGTGGCTGCCTTTTTCGAGACACGTAAGGCGTCGGACATTCGTCGGAACAGGTCCCGCGGCGAAGAGGACGATGACATTGTTGAGGAGTGGGAGCAGATGGCCCACGAAGTCGACTTTGAGACTGAGGGTTGGGCCAAGAAATGCGAGGATGCTGCCCCCAACGTCGAAGAGGAGCCTGCCGTTGTCGAGGTCAAGAAGCTGCGCAGTGAGATCGACGAGCTCAGGTCTCTCTTGACTCAGTTCACAAAGGCTACCGGTGCCGGTGCCTCGAAGGAGGATGATTTGCTCGAGGACACCACCACCCAGGTAGAGGAGACTGATTCCAAGGGCAAAGACAAGGCCGGGTCCAGCTCGAGCGGCGCCGAATAGTCGAGTAACGCCGCGATGATGACCAAGGCGAGGAGGGTAAGCGGCCACAATTTGTGGCCCAGATCCTGAAGAGAACGAGGGGTGTTGGTGGATTTCATTACCTACGATGGCCGCAAGACGCGTCAGCTGCTTTCAATCAGTCCTTACAGGTTCGGATGTCAAATTCTTAGTTCCGGAGTCACGGCTGGTTTGTTCAGGTCAAATTGCCAAGGTCTGTGTCATAGCTATCCTTCAATGCTGCGTTGATTCTGGCGCATATATCCACAGTGGTGCCCGCGTGTTCATACAGCTGTCTAGTGACCTAAAACCCGCACCTCTACCTTCCAGGCATATTATCCAATACCTTCATCTGCCACTTCCTGCAGGACTTTGCTAAATTAGAGGGTGTCATTTCTGCTCCCATCTCCAGCGCGGTCAACCACTGGGCATCCAATTGAGAAACCTGCGAGGTATTTGGCAGTATGATATACCAATCCGCCCATAGATCGGATCGATATGTCGAATTATCCGGAGTAGAAAACCCGCTCTCGCTGTCGTTGAGCTTACCGTAGGAAGTATCAAACGCCATTTTCCCGTTCAACAGCAGCGCTTGAAAACAGCCCGGTCGACGTCAGACTCGTCTTGTTCTGCAAATTCAGCTCACGTCCATGATTCAAGCGACAGCGATCCTCCCAGGTTCTCCTCGTTCAAGCTGTCCCTCCACCTCTCCTTTGGCTCATCCTTCCTCGACCAAGCCATGAGCTGGCCCCTATCGTTCAGAGCGAATATCCACAGGGTGTCCTGATAGGCCCTGACGGAAGGGGCGCTGGCTGCTTTGATGCCCAGATCCTCCCAAGTCTCATTCCATCCGTGCAGCTCGCGATGCTGATGCATTAGCGTTCCGTTCTCGTTGAGGGCGACGACATCGAGCACGTCCCGTGAGGGGCTCTCAAACCCGGGGGCGCTGAAGACGCTCCCGTTCATCTTCTCGACGCTCCCATCTAGGAACCCGTTGGCCTTCCAGCTGATGTGGTACATCTTGCGATCGTCCTGTACTCCGAAGAAGTGCCCCTCGTGGTGGGTGTCATCTCCGGTGAAGAGGCTCGGGTCGCCGATCCATTTGCCTGGGAACTCCCTCGGCGGTGCAGACCAGTTGTCTGCGTCGGAGTAGCTGCTATGGAGCAGCTTACTCCTTTCCTCGCTGTACCACATCAGGTCATGGTATCTTTCGTTGTCGTTGCTCGAGTGGGGGCATGCGACGGCAGGTTGAGACTCGGTGCCGCTGAGCTTGTACTCGTGCAGCCACTCGTCGATATCATACCCCCCGTGCTCTTCTGTGATCCCATCCAGGTCGTCAGCCATGTCGGTCGTGTTCCTCCAGAGATTCTTCTTCATAGTGTTATCGTCAGGACCCCCGTCGGTGGTCCATATGTCTATGCGGTTGGGCCAGTCTTTGCGGGTCACGAAGCAAGTAGAGATCGGGGTGCCGACATTTTCCCCGACTTCTTCCCAGCCGGGCCACTCCTCCTCCAAGCTGTACCACTGGTTGTATGCGCTGTTGTCGTCCCCTACGGCAAAGACGTCAAGGCGCCAGAGGTCTTCTTTCAGCGGCCAGGACCGGACAGCAGGGGGGCTCTTGAACAAGCCATCGTCCAGCTCGCCGAGGTTGGCCCATCCGCGCCACTCCGAGTCTTCGACGTTGTATTTGCGGAATTCGATGGTCTTCTTATCCGTGGACCGCGCGAAAACGTAGAGCTCGTCGTAGAATTCGCCAACCGCGAGTAGCTGCGGACACAGGTCGCTGCCGCACGGCCCCGTGAGAGGATGACCTCCATCGTCCGGGTTCGAACCTCTGGACTCATTAGCATCCATGCAACAGACGCTCAAATTACTGAGTGGGGTAAAAACCTACCCTTCATTCGATGAGCTGCCACTCTTGCTCAAGCCGGCGCCAAGGCCAGCACCGAGGGCAATGGCGAGAATTATAATGCCAGCGATAGCACCCAGGATCAGCTTCCTCTTATACCAAGATCTCGAAACTAATGAATTGGCGCTGTGAAGCCCAGGATTGTGCGTATATGGGTCATCTGTTTTATGTTGCTCCGGAGACTTGGACGCAGCGGGAATCTTTTGACGGAGCTCATACTCCTGCATCTCGACCCATCCGCTGTTTGACATCCATTCCGGAGCTGTCCCAGGAACAACCTCCATCCCTTCATCATGCCGAGGTGCCCAGGCCTGCTCCGCGACGAAGTTTTGACCTGTCATTGTAGAAAGCAGAGGTCGCGGCTGGCTCTACAAACCATCAAGGGGAACGGAACACTGTGTGCCGAGGGTCGAAGGCAGGTCGTTGTACACAGGTGAACAGGAGGGACTGTGTTGGTGCACAGTTCTTATCCAAGTTGCAATGGTGTTGTACAGCAGGGATCACAAATCAGCCCTCCGGTACGGGAGACACGGCCAAGCGTCACCGTGCCCGTAATGCAACTGGTGGACGAGTCGGGAGCCTGAGAGTTAAAGGATCGTTGCACCACCCCATTTTAGAAAGTGCAGAAGATCGTATGAGAAGACGTCTTGGCACATTTCACTCTTCACGTTCTTGCGATGCCGACTCCATACTGCGGCAAGGCTCTGTTGGAATAAGGCTCTGGGATCGACCGGGAGATGCCCAATCTGTCCGACTGCAGACACGAAAATGTGACGAGATCTTGGCGCAAGCTCTTCAAACTCATAAGAATCTCGTTTGAAATTACTTCCATGGCTCAGCTAAGAAGCCGGCTGCCGTGTGTCGGGTGAACGTGCGTCCTGGCGATCATGCAAAAGCAGGAACAACATGTACACCACAAATCTTGAATGCTACGTACTCGCGTATGAACAGAAGACGACTGATCCTCGAAATGACATCCAGCCCTGAGGCGCAGAACCGTTGAAGAGGCGAATAGGGCGGACTCGAAGGTGGCGGCTGGAAAGACTGCCCGAGGATCATGCATTACAGCGTGGCTCTTCCTACGGGGGCGTACGTGCCAGGGCTGAAAGTCTAGTATTACCATGGAAGAACTTATAAACAAGGCTGGCTACCGGGATAAGTCCAAGCGGGTATCAATACATGGCCAGTTCAAACGCTCAAGTATCGCACTCCTGTCGGCTCGCCACAAGATCGCATGTCAGCCTTGCCAGTCAAGAATAAGTCAAGTCAGGATATACGCCACGCTATGCCAAATCTATCAGTATTCCAAAGAAAGGTCCCCTCCCAGGTTCCTCATGGTGATCTTCTCCTTCCAGCTCCCACCCGGGCTGTCGTCGTCCTTCTCGTACGAAATCAGCTCCCCGTCCGCGCTGACGACAAAGATGAACATGGTGCCGTGGTAGGCCCTGACGGCCGGGGCGCTGGCCGACTCGACCCCGAGGTCCTCCCACTCCGCCTCCCAGCCCGTCCTGTCCTTGTAGAGGTGCACGAGGGTGCCGTTGCCGCCCAGGGCCACGATGTCGAGCGCCTCGCCGTCGTCCTCGCTGTTGACGCCCGGCGGGCTGTGCACGTCGCCGCCGAGGGACTCCATCTTGGAGAAGCTGTGGTTCTCGTCCCAGCTGAGGTGGTACATCTCGTGGTTCTCCTGGATGCCGAAGAAGTAGCCGTCGTTGCGCTTTGCGTTCGCCGTGGACAGGCTGGGCTCGCCGATCCAGCGGCCGGGGAAGTCTACTTTGGTCGACCAGCCGTCGTCGCCCGTGTAGGAGCTGTGGTAGACTTTGCTTCCGTCCTTGTCGTACCACATGACGTCGTGGTAGCGCTCGCTGTCGTCGTTCGACAACGCGCAGATCACGGCTGGCTGGGTATATGAACTGCCCAGGCGGCCCTCGTTCGACCAGCCACTGTTGGAGCCATATTGTCCGGTAGCCTCCGTGATGCCCTCGAAGCCCTCATCATCGATGTCCTCATCGTCGTATTGCTGCCATCCCGTCTTCGCGATATCACCCGAATCCTTCTCCACAGCCCACAGATCAAGCTCATCCGGGTAAGCGTCCCTGTGCACCGCGCAAGTCGTGATCGGGCTCCCGACGTTGTCACCAATCTCCTCCCACTTCGGCCAGTCCTCCTCCTCGGTCAGCCAGTTGTTGTACGGCCTGCCCCCCTCGTCTATCGCGAAGAGATCCAAGCGCCAGTAGCTCGCGTTCACCATCCAGTTCTGCGCGCTGGGAGGGTAGCGCAGCTCGGACGAGGAGGTGCTGCCGAGGTCCTCCCAGTCCGCCCATTCGGAACCGTCGAAGGAGCGGAATGTGATGCTCTTCTTGTCCGAGGAGCGCGCGAAGACGAAGAGGGTATCGAGGTGGAGGGAGACGGCGAGGAGGCGGGAGCAGAAGTTGTTTTTGCAAGGGGAGTCGCTGTCCTTGCTGTCGCCGTCACCAGCGCCGTCTCCATCGCCGCCTCCGCTGTTGTTACCATCCGAAGACCCCTCGCTAAGCTTGTTAGTGTTATGCGTGGCATGACTGGACCGACGAGACTCACCTTCCATTTGATGAGTCGCTTCCACCGCCAGAGCTCAGTCCAACTCCCAACCCAACGCCCAGTCCAATGGCGATGATCAGCGCAGCGCCTACTATGGCTAGAATCAGCTTCCGTTTCCACCAAGGCTTGGACGCGCCGCCACCAGCAACCATCGGCGCATTGGCACCCGCCTCTTCGTCCTTCTTGTAATGCGGCGGCTCGACCGGGATTTTGTGGCCCAGAGAGCTCTCCTGCCCCGTCGAGGGCGTCCATTCCGGCGCCTGAGAGGGCGCAACTTCCAAGCCGGCGTAATAGGGCTGTGGCGGCACGGCTGGCGGTGCGTTTGTCTGTGGCTCCGACGGCGGACTGTAGCCTGTGTCCCCCCCAAGCTCAGGGGGCAGGTTGCGTTCAGCCATTTCGACGTGTCTGTGGCCCGTTTGATCTCAACTCTTCACGGGTACTGGGAGGCAACACAGCAAGGCACCGTCATGTCCATCACGCGACATGTCATGGCGTGAGAGGAGAGCTGCCTCGACGGACTGCCAGAGAGAAAAGTCCTGGGACAGCAGAGTGACATGACCGTTGTGCAACGACGCACCTTGGCGGATCCCAAGGGGCACAGCTCAATCCCATCTCGGCCCCCAGTCTGCGCAATGAGCGAGTCAAAAATGCGGGAGTCTCATCCCAGGGATCCGGGCCGCAGTCGTGCATGAGTCTGCCCGGGATGCGAGGACAAGGCTGAGAGATCGGCGCTGCTCACTGCGACGGGCGGTTTCGGCCTCAGACTTTGTCTCTCTCTCCCCCCTCTCTCTTAGAGTGTTTAAATTATTAGCCAATTCTCAACAAGCCTGGCGCTGTCGTCGCTGGAGTTGGGAGTGTTGACGTTAAGCCATCATTATGCGTATGAGCCGCCTCTGGTCATGTGGTTCCCCTTAACCCTAAATTGGCAGTACCCGACACCGCATCGGACGTCTTCCCTGAACGGTCACCAAATCGGCACTCATATGTAAATGACGTCGATTTCGGCCAACAATAGACCATTGCTGGCTCACCTTCAACGTCTTCGCGATTGCAAATAGAAATATATTGCGATTAATTGGCAAGTATCTTGACCAACCATGTATCATTTCACCGTCGTCTCGTCATAGCCCATACACCTGCTCCCAGATCCACAATGCCAGCCCTAGGCTCACTACTGTCGTGGGCTCCAAACCCGCCTACGACTTTTTGCCAGCGTCCTCCTTCAAACTAACGATGCGGTTCAACACCACGTCGTCTTCCGTGCTATCCTTGTCGACGGAAAAGTACGCCACTCTCATCGCCTGGAACCTCACGCTCTCTGGTCCGCCGGCGCCCTTCTCCTTCTCGCCTGCCGCCTCGGGCCACGGTGCCCTCCGCCTCACCTCATCGAAGCCCTCCTCAATGACGGCGTCTTTGTAGATGACCTCGCTGTCGGGGTTGACGTCGTTCAGGAAACCGCCTTCGGCGTCGTCGGGCTTTTCTGACTTGAAAAGCGAGTTGTGAATGCGCGCCGTGACCCGGCGACAGCCCTGAGTGCCCACCCAGTTGATGAAGGCTTTGGGCTTCTTGATCTCCTTGTCGTAGACGGCGCGGACCTCCGTGACCTTGCCCGCCTCGTCCTTCGTGTATGATGTCGCCTTGACGGGGAACGGAGCCTTGAGCAGGCCGACGGTCTTCCCAGGTGCCAGGCGGAAGTAGTCCTTGCTGTCCTCCTCGCGGAAGTCCGAACGGTCAATGTAAACCGTCTTGGTGAAGTGACACTTGCGCGAGCCCATCTTGTCGTCCTTGTAGAAGGGGATCTCCACGTCGACAACATCTTCAGCGTCTTCTATGACAAGCTTAATGGGGTCGAGGATGAGCATGAGTCGGGGAACGGTCGTCTCGAGGTATCTTCGGATTGTCTGTTCGAAGCGGTGGATGGGAATCACGGTCGTATTGGTGGTGACTCCGAGCTCGGCGACAAACTCGAGCACCGCTCCAGGAGGCACGCCGCGACGGCGGATGGCGGCAAGGGTAAAGAGACGTGGATCATCCCAGTCCCGCACAATCTTCTCGCTCACCAGCTTCTCGATCTTTCGTTTCGACAGCACCGTGCCAGTGAGGTTCAGCCGCCCGTACTCGCGCTGCATCGGCTCATACACCCCCAGCGTCTTGTTCAACCACTCGTACGACACCCTCGACAAGATGAACTCGGTCGTGCACAGCGAGTGCGTGATGCCCTCGAAGCTATCGCAGAGACAGTGCGTGAAGTCGTAGGTTGGGTAGATGCACCAATCGGCGCCGGTGCGGTGATGCTCCTTCTTCTTGACGCGGTAGGCGGCGAGATCCCACATCTGGGGATTGCCGTCTGTAATGTCCTGCTTCATCCGGAGGAACACCGACTTCTCCTCGTACTTTCCGTCGCGCATGTCTCGGAACTTCTGGAGGTTGTCTTCCGGAGTCTGGTCGGCGTGGGCGCATCGATAGCGTTCGCCGCCCTGGGCCTCTTTGCCGTCAGGCCCGACGACCAGGCCTCGCTGTTTCTTGAGCTCGGTGTCTGTGTCGTTAGAAGCTGAAGTTATCTGGTACTGCTCCAAACTTACCATCGCATGCGCAGACGTATGCCTTGCCGAGATTGATGAGCTTCTCGGCCAACTCGTACAGCTTTCCGAAGTTGTCACTCGAGTAGGTGATCTTGTAGGGTTTGAAGCCCAGCCACTCAATGACTTCTTGGATTGCGTTGAAGTACTTGGCCTCCTCTTTCTCTGGGTTCGTGTCGTCAAACCTCAGATAGCAAACACCCTTGTGATACCTCGCAAATCCAAAGTTGACCGCAATGGCCTTTGCGTGTCCAATATGCAGAAAGCCATTCGGCTCCGGGGGGAACCGCGTGACTACCTCCTTTGTCGGGTTCTCGTTTCGTACCTCCGTCAACCATCCCCTCTTGAAGATGTCGTCGGGGTCGATTGTTGGCTCGGCAGCCTGGGCTGGTGGAGGAGCAGCTGGTGCGGCGGTGGGCGGTGCGGCGGCTTTGTCTGCGCGAGCCTTTTCCTGGGCAGCCTTCTTGGCGCGCTTCTGGAGGCGCTTCTTGAGTTCTCCCTTGGAGACCATCTCGCCCGTCTCTTCGTCGAGCTGGAGCTTCGCGACGCTCGCCGTGACCTGTTCAGCCATGGTTGCGGTTGCTGCTGGTCGATGGACTTCAGTGGCTTCGGATGTTGGCTTCGTCTGCTCGATGTGGTGCAAGGGGGCGCGGGAGGAAGTATGGCCTTGGAGTTTGGGCTGGAATTGGTGCCTTGGCCGAATGACACGACGGTTGAGTCACGAAAAGTTGAGGTCGAGGGCGCGGTCGAGGAGGGGCAGAAAATGCCCCGCCAACTAAACAGTACATCAGTAGCAGCGATAAGGCCGCCTCAGCTGGGAGCTGCCGCTGATAAGCGCCGATTTAGTGACAAAAGACCACTATTTTGTCAACCTCCCTCTCGCCAATTCAGGTGCTCGGCACACTGGGACTCTCGGTTTCGATCTTGGACTTCATTTATGGGCCAAGATCACTGCAGAAATTCTTACTACAAACATATACAGTATATTTGAGAAAGATTTTATTCAATTGGAGCACCGCATTGACGCTCGCGCGCGAGGTCACTCGATTACTCCAGCTCTTCTGCAAAGCCGAAAGACAGCTACCCCGAGAGCTATATCGACCATCAACATCTGATGTCATCAACTTTTTATACTTCAACGACACACATCACCAGAAGACTTGCCAGCCAGCTCAAAGAAAGCGCCCGTCAACATGTCTAAGACCCCAATCTCACTCTCCCAAATACCCACCATCGCCGCCCTGTATGCCTCCGGTAAACTCGTTCCCTCTCCATCTCAGCCACGGATGAGCCCATCAGCACACCTCAACGACCGCATCTCCATCTACCGCGGCGACATAACAGCCCTTCGTCTCGACGCAATCGTCAACGCCGCCAATCCTCGAATGCTCGGCGGCGGCGGTGTCGACGGTGCGATCCACGCTGCCGCAGGCCCGGGGCTCAAGGCCGAGTGCGCAACCCACCCTGAAGGTGCCAACGGACGCTGTCCCACGGGCGAGGCCCGCATCACGGGAGGGCACGATCTTCCAGCTAAACATGTCATTCACGCCGTGGGGCCGGATTGCAACAGGATCAGGGATAAGGTCAAGGCCCAGGAGCTGCTGACGAGTGTATATGACAACATCCTGAAGACGGCGGCAGACAACGACGTGAAGACGCTGGGCATCTGCGGCATCAGTACCGCCATATTTGCGTATCCGCCTATGGATGCTTGCAATGTTGCTTGTGAGCGAGTGAGGAGATTCATGGAAAGGGATGAGGGTAAGGGTCTGGAGAGAGTCGTGTTTGTCACCTTCAGTCCGCGGGACGTTGAAGCATACGATACAGTACTACCAAAGTGGTTTCCGCCAGTGGAATAGGGCTCAAGAGGGATCAAAATACACAAAGTAGAGCCTGCCGCCAGTAATCCTTTTCAGGGTCTGAATATTTCGTTCAGGCCGTTCCAGGGCTACAGCAGGATGGCTTGATTTTTGACGGCGCTTCCAAGCCTTTTCCCCTTGAAGCTGCGGCGGAGATCAATTCTCAGTGATTGAGGCAGACGTCAACAAAAAGACACATCAAAGCAGTGAGAGAGGCAAACATGCTGGGCATCGAAATCTCGTCAAAAGTTATATCCCCCAACGCTTCCACAATCTCCACTATCCTACCTTGCGTGCTCTTACATTCGTACTTTAACATGACGAAGCATACTGCTTATTATTCCAACTTGATCCCACATCACAGGCGACACCTCCGCTATACTCATCGTCAGGTACAGTCGAGCTGAGCTGCTCGGGGAAAAAGCCACTTGTCAAATCGTCCAAATCTTCTTCAAAGGTCATAGAGTCGTCATAGCTGTTCCGAATATCTGTCTCAATTGTCGCCAGCTGCTCAGCGCCTTTGCTGGGAGTCGATGCTTCCAACACCTCGTCGCCCGTCAATGTGTCGTCGCTGTCGACTGTTCCATCTCTCATACTGGCTCTCAGCTTAAGAGACATGCGGATATACTCCCTCGGGCTCATGTCGGCCTTTTCGAAGTAATCCTCGGCGTCTGGTACGCGCTCTGAGACGCAACGGGGCTGTACGGATTCAACCTGGTGTCGTATCTGACTACAGAGAACGTTGACCCCGTTTGAGCGGGTGTAGCAATGCCGTATCATCGCTATCAGTGTTCGTAGCTGTCGTGGATTTCTTAATGCGGACGCGACTCGTTTCGGTGCCAGCTTCGCCTCAATCATGTGAATCATAAGAGGCACGGCCGCGAAGGCTAGCCTGCTTCTGTCTGAGCCAAAAGATACCAATACATGAGCGAGGAATTCTTACACGGTAATAGGCAGGTACTTGATCAGTCCGCGCTGTAGTGGGTCCTCGATGTGCTTGACTATACCATCTATAGCAGCTCTTGCATCGGCGCTGCTGCTGTACGGCTGGAATAGAGGATCTTGCTTTTGCATGCGCTCTGATTCGATTCGATGGCACAAAGTGAGTTTAGCAGCGCTTTTCAGCACATGAGATTAGTGGTCTTGTTCTTTCCGACGTTCGGAGAGCGCTTACAAGTAGTAGGTGTACATAAAGCTCCTCTGTATAATGAACCAGTGCTCGGGGGGTTCTCGCGAGTTGGCCAAATCTGGGAACCGCCGGGTCGTGAACTCAAACCACGCATTGAGCTCGCTTTCACACCTTGATAAGTCCGTTCCCTGTTTCTCGCTGCCCGCAACAGCCGGGGTTGTTTGCAGCAAGCCTGTCACGGTGTTGCATAGGCGGGATATCGCTAGGAACATCTCGTGCATCTGCCGTTGGGAATTGGCGCAGCGCACCGGAGAACGTCCGACATCATATTTGAAGTCATCACAGAGTACCAGTGTTGGGAAGACATCTGTTATCTGGAGTTCTCTATGCAGCCCCAGGGAAAGCATCCGGTCCCTAGTGATGCAGCACCACCAGATACGTCTCATTAGGATCCTGCGCTTCTCCGTCTTGGAGGCGGACCTACAGCCGGATTCTTGAGCGCTCACTGCTTGGTGGGCCTTGATAGCCTTGCAATGCTGGATGGCCTTGCTGAGCCAAGATGTGTTGGACTGATTTGGCCATGATTGTTGGTTTCCCGGATGGAATGTAAGAAGGAGTGCTGCCTGGGCTTGGACCAAGGGGCAAGTCTCGACATCAAAATCGTACAACAGCTGGCGAATATCAGATACGAATCATGTACTGACTAAGTGTCAAAGAGATATACCTTTGTTTTCTTATACATGGCTTCCGCTGTAGAAGCTGGACTGTCGAATCCAATCGCTTCGGCAAGGTCCGCAGGTATGAACTATGCGTGGCCTCAGTTATGATGCAGATTTCAAACTGTTCGTCCATATCGCACTTACCGAGCTTGCGGCGAACAACATCGCTTGGACTGTTAGAAGCGGCAGCTTATCGTCGCTGTCCTCTTGCAAATAGGCGTTCCAAAACTCTGCCTCATCGAGAAGCGGAACGATGGGATGAATGTAGAGAAAGTATAAGCGGATAAACTCGCCCATCATGGCGGCAGAGAGCAATTCGAAGCAACCGTTGCTCTGCAGAAAGGCCATGTCGGAAGTTGAGAGCTGACCAAGTTCCGGCCTTTTGATGAAAGGCAGATCCAAGAAACTGTCGTAGACTCTAGTCTCTTTGCAGCTTATATCCGTGCAGGATATAGATGTAGCGGGCGCGAACTCTTGGGAGTGAATATCCGTCTCCTGCTGCTCAAAGACAGCACTTGGCGACACTGGAGTAGGGTCCATGAGCAAGTGATTGGTGACTTGCGACGCGGTTAGGTTCATCAAGGCGCTTCTATCGGCGTCCAAGTTCGGTGGCGGCAACTCGTCGTGAACCCGAGCTGCTGTGTATGGTACATCGCCTTTGTTTGTTGTAGATGGCGCCTTGTCGTCATTGCGAGCCCTGCATCGATGTGAGCCACATCGAGTGCATGTTAGGGTGTCTTACGAATCTTGGGTGATCCAACCGCGGAACTTGCGCCTCTGTACAATACACTGCTCGCCATCCAAGTAGCAGTTCATACACGGAGATCCCCTGAGCATGACATCGCAGCGGACCTTTCTGCGACGACAGTACAAGCAAGCCTTGGAAGCTCGCTTTCGAGGTACGTGGCCCCCCTTGGAGGCTGCTTCGGGCATAGACATCAAGAAATGATACAATTGATAATAACAGTTTTTACAGAAGCATATAGTCAATGTAGCGGTTGCGATGGTGCTTAGAATTACGCCCCTTCAGGCAAGACGAGTCGAAGAGATCACGGACGAGCTGGAGACGGGAGTTGGCAGCGGCTGCATGCTTCCGAAAGACATCATCATGCCTCGTTAGTGGCCCGGAGAGGCCAGGTCTAGATTCTGTGAGACGGGAACTTTAGAGTCGAATCGCGCGACGTGTCGAGTCCCTCTCTGGAGGTTCGGAACTTGGAGTTGTCGAGACCGGGGCCCCGCGCTGGTCGAGTCAGACTGCTCGACGTCGACAAGCCCCTAGTGTCAAAGCTCCCCGCAACCCCATTACCCCTCTACCCCAGCTTCCTGATCCCAGGCGGTCCTCGTGTCTCGGATCGTTGGTATAAAGATGGGGGGTTGGATTGCATTAGATTGTAGAAAAATGGCTAAAGTGTACATTGCATCCTAAAATCGTATCATATGATCGCGGAGGGCATGTCGTAGGCTGCTCAACAGGAGGGCCAGGGGCCGTCACGGAGCTCTGGGCATGGAGGCAGCGGGTAGTCATATGAGGTTCCGCTGGAAATGACCAGGCTGTGGTCACATGCTCCCCGGGGCTGAGATTGCGCCGTAAATACATCGCTCAACCCCTGAGTCGACTGTCTTCGATGCCTCTCATGTTCCAGCTTGTGCCGGGCCTTCTGGTCCTTGGTCCACCGGACAGCCGGTGCGATACTCCCAGAGACCGGGATATCCCCACAGAGTTCCGGGAATTGAGAGAAAAAGTCGACTGTCATCCGCCAAGTGTTGATGTCCCTGAGGCTGTTGTCGAATGTGGGTGACAGGGTATACCGTCCTGTATCGGGGTCCACGCCGTAGCAATCCGCAAGGCTGAATGGCCACGCGAGTCTGAGAGCATCCCTAAATAGCTGCCAAAATACATTGGTACAGTATCGATGCTGTGTGAAGATAAAGCGTTCGCGCAGTCCCGGCCTAGTAATGATAAGTGACAGCCCGTATAAAGGCATTTCGGGGTAGAAGTCGCGTGCTTACCAGACGAAGAAGTCAATAGCGTAAGAATGCGGAATACTTTGAGAGGGTCTGAGAAGAGGTTAATAAGATGCGAAATAATCGGGAATGCAGAGATCTGCGGTAATTTACCTCATCCACAGCCACCGCGGTACCCTATTGCATCGCTCTTCGGTTGGGTCTCCATGGTACATAAGCAGGAGATGCATCGTTCGGAGTATTCCCAGTCGCTCCACATCGCCGCATGTAGAGAAACACGCCTCGTCTATGGCGCGGAGCTTTCTCCAGGAAATGCTCATCTTGCCCTCCCTGGCAACGCTGTCCCAGCCATCCAGTACCACCCGGACTGCTGTGTCCTCGCTGGTGAAGTCTTCGACGGCCAACTGAGCGCGCGAGAGAGCCGTACTCTTGCCGAGGGCCGTGTTGGCTGTTCTCCAAGTGTTGGCCGACTCTGTCCGCACACAATCACAGGGCCATTGAGGCCGCGGTACTATGATCTCGTCTGATGATGAGCCACAGTTATGCATGGGCGGTGACCCAGCCGTTAGTGATTGAGATGGCTGGGTCCAGCCTTCACAGGACGGGAGTGCCCCTTCCAGCTGCTCCATGTGTGCGTCTCGAGACTCTCCCGATGGCAATGCCCCCAGGGACATCGTATCCCAAATCTCGGGCATGGTCTGAAGGTCTACCACCGTGCCTCCGGCAGTGTTATATTCATCTGGGCTGCGAGAGTTTTGAGGCTCGGATGAAGCAGCTGTCAAGGTGTTCGTCACTCCCAGAGGGCAATCCCGCGAGTAATCTTCAACAGATCGCTGCGGCTTCAATGTGGGTGAAGAAGGCTTCCGTGGACCGACGTGACGCTGCACGGCCTGATTAATAGAGCGTATGACGCTCTGGAGCTCGTCTCTCTGCTTCGTCACTTGTTCCAGATTGACCATCAAGTTGGACAGCTCAGGGTTGACCGCGTCCGCCTTGAGCTGTTCGACCAGCGATTCGAGCTCCTGTATGCGCTTCTTGGTGCGCTCGCGGGCGACGCGCTGAGCATTACGGTCCAGTTCGCGCTTCTTGAGCTTCCGCGCTGCCGCTTTGGCAGTTCGTTGAGAGTCCTGATCCTTGGTGGTGCGTTGAGCAGACGAGGGTTCCATGACTGTTCGTGCCTCAAGACCGACCTTTGGACCCGAACAGCCGCTCAATCGTTACAGTGTCTCTTCGTGAAGACTTGAGGGTCTTGCGTGCGCAGAAGTGATGGCGCGTCAGTTGGCTAGGGGTTGAGGTTGTGCCGGGCTGGCCTTGTCCTGAAGATGATCGGCCGGATCCAGTCCCTTAAACGCCGCCCACCAGAGTGGCACTGGTGGAGTCTCATTGGAGACGATCCCCGGGAGACTCTAGCTCAAAGCAGGGAGGCACTAGGCTAGAATAACACATCATGATGCGGGGGAGGGGCGGGTCGTTCTCCTCGGTATGCATGTAAACCAATTACCGTCTAACTAATGCTCAGCTGATGGCGTTATTAGAGCTGGGTTCAGCTACTTCAGATGCTGGAAAGACAAGCAAAGTTTCCACGCTGGACACGTTGGCATTTGATGTTCATGCCTGCCTAAGACCCCTGTCCCGTCCCTCAGGCAGCTGCCCTGGCCTCAAAGATGACATCTAACTTGGCGGTAGACAATGTAAATCCGTCCTTGCAGCCCATCTCGAAATCCTCTGGCTTCTGCCCTGGTGCCAAGCGGACATCATATTGATGAACAATCTGGCTAGTTACGGAGCGCAATTCCATCAAACCGAGCTGCTTACCAGCGCACGAGTACCGCCCTAAGCAAAACCATCGTCAGTAAAGGTTTCGCTGGGTTGTCGCGTATATTTGGGGATAAGGGACGAACCTGTGCCGAACGGGGTGAAGACCGATGCATCCTTGACTAATTCAGGCTTAGACGTCCACCGATCAGGAATGAATTCATGCGGTCGAGCAAAAGCACGCTCGTCTGCCTCGTTGTCAGTGGAAATTTCATGAATATGTGACGTAGCTTTGTCTCACCTCGATGCAGGGTGTAAGTTGGGATCTGCACTATAGTATCCCCGGGTATGTACGTTTCCTTCAGCTGTAGACCCTCCGGTGGCGTCATTCTTTGCACTCCCGACGGAATGGGGGGATGAAGACGCAGCGATTCGTTGATGCAAGCATTGAGATAGGGAAGTTTCGAAAGCGTGGCTGATGTTGGTTCCTCGTTCTCGGCAAAGTACTGCTCGAGCTCTTGGCGAAGCTTCTGGAAGATATCTGGGCTCTGCGCAAGCTCAAAGAAGAGGCAGGTCAGGCTTGCCGCAGTCGTGTCACTGCACGAAACGCTTTCAGCTATACTCCGTCCTGATCCCTAAGGGCTACAAAGAGCTACTCACCTTCCGGCAACGATGATTAGATGCGCATCGCCATTCAAGTTGATGAGGTCCTGAGCCGTAGGCGTCCGGATAGCTTCGTAATCGTCCAAAATCCAGGAGAACAGGTCCCTGCGCTCCATCTTTTTCTACCCGGCTGTCAGCTGAGTGGCCGCTTCATAGATGGTTTCGAATATATACCTGGCGCCTGGCGCTGACATGATTGCTCAGCCAGGACTGAAACTTGAGGTGCCCGTTATTGAGACCAGGAATCGCTTTGATCAATGGGAAGATCCATATGAGGTGACTGAAAGCGCTGACGGCGAGCATGCCCTCGTGAACTGACGCCATGTAGTAGTGCACGATGCCGTCTTTGAGCATGTTAAAGCCTTCCCCGAATGCCAGATCGCCCATGACGTCGAAGCTGTAAAAGTTGAAAAGCGTGGATGCGTTGACCGGGGCTCCTGCCTTCGTCTTGATCACGGAGAGGAGCTGCTTGGTGTACTCTTCGACACGAGGCTCGTAGTCCCGGAGAGCTTTGAACACTGTCAGCATCCACTAACAGATAGCCTAGCATGGCGCAATACATACCTTTGGACCCCAAGCCCTTGTCCCAAGTCTTTCGACGTTGGGAGTGTTCCTTGCGGTCCCTGATCATGTGCAATGACTTAACCGGGTGCATCACATTGTACCATGGACCTTTCTTGCAGGGTGACTGGTTCGAGTGGATGAGTGCATAGGCGCTTGGGTCTGCGATTGACAGCTCAGAAGGACCTAGGGTGGCAGCGTCAACGTCCAAATGAATTACAAACAGCAGCGCTACAACTTACCAACCCGGACAATGTCTCCATACTTGGCGTGCAGGTTCCTGATCTCCTCAAAAAGATGGAAATTCTTGACGGATAGTGATGTTACGTAGACGTTGGAGAGCCTTGCCAGGAAGGGTCCCGGGAACCTGTTGAGTCGATGGAAGGAAGCGCGGTACACGAGAATGCTACTGTAGATACCGCCCACACAGGCAGAGGCGTAGTAAAAGGCTATACGGCTAGCTTCCAATATCGATAAACCGGCCTCAGATCCAAAATGGACCAAGGAATAAGTGGCGAGGACCTGTAGAATGGCAGTGCTAGCAAGGAGGTGCGGAGTGTATAGATCCCATTCCCCGGAACGGAACAGGGCGACGTGTAAAAGAACACCCAATCCAAATGAAGTGGTGTAAGACGCCGGAGAATCCGGGTATATAACGCTCATGTCAAGCATTGTCAAGTGTAGCTTGAGAAATGGTGGGTTGGTTGATGTTTCTCTAGGACTCGACGGCGGATCAGAGGGTGACAAGCTCTTATAACCCGGGTCTGCTAATCGCAGATCCAGATGCTAGCTAGCACTTCCATGATTGTAAGCTTCACGACTAAAGCGGGCAGGTCTGACCGTGTATCCTGTAGCTGTGTTACCCAAAGAGAGAGCATGTGAGACAACCTCACAATGTGCCCCCACATGTCGAGTCAGCCCCCCTGACATCGTTCTGTTGAGCTATGCACCACGCCCGAGAGTGTAGGGAAGTTGAATCATCTATACAGACTCCGCCATGAGATTGTGGAGGTCTTCTGGGGCAGCACCGATGGCAATGGTGTTAGCTGTCTTCTGTGAACCGGGGTGCATCGCCTCGGCAGTCTCCTTGTAATTGGTCTCTCTCAGTGCTGAAGTATCGTCTGCCCTCGATTCGCCGTTGTGCTTCTGCTTGCTAAGTCGACAACACTATCCAGCATCTCACATGCGTAGTGGTATGTGAAGGAATTGCTGCAAATCGCCAACGACCATGCAATCGCAGACTTAACAAAACCCGAAAGAAAAGACAACTTAAGTCGCATGTATCTTTGAAATGCTCTGACAATTCCACGTGTTCTACTCTAAAGCTTCACACGCCTAGCGGTTATCCTCGCGCTCAAGAACCTCCCAGTCTCAGTACTACGCCAGATCCAACACCACCCTGCCCTGCACCGACCCTGATTCCAACTCTTCGAATACCTTTGTTGTTTAGAATGTAATGAAGCCATATTTCTGTCATGTAAACATACCTTCGTGAGCTCATCCATATGACGCATCTGGATTCGTACCTTAATTCCCCCACGCGCAGCAATGGCGAGACATTCCTGTGCTTCGAGCCGATTGCCCGTCTTCGTCCCTGTTGGCCATGAGCACCGCGGTATACAATTTCAAAACTTCGTCTTACCGAGGATTCTGAGTTCGTCGCTGACTATGTCAATGACACTCGGTACGAAGCATTTACGGTCCTTGGGGAGGCCGAGACAAGCAAGCGTACCCCTGAAGCCCAACCACGACATGGCTTGTGAGTATGCCTTGTCGCTCGATGAACACATTAGCACTATGCCGGCGCCTCCTCCCGTCAGTCTCTTGATCTCATCTGTCATATCTTTGGCGTCCTGATAGGCCGCAACGTCCACATAGGCATCGGCGCCAAGATCCAAGCAGAATTGTTTCTTGCCAGCCACGTCAAGAGCAAGAACGCGCCCAGACATTGCCTTCGCATACTGAATGCCCAGGTGACCCAGACCTCCGCCGGCACCGCACACGGCTACCCAGGCGCCGGGACGCACAACAGCTCGTTTTAGAGCCGCGTATACGGACAAGCCACCACACATCAAAGGCGCCGCCGTTGAAGACTCCAGACCTTCTGGAACGGGCACGACGTATCTTGCAGGGCTTATCACATATTGCTGGAAGGTTCCAGGGGTGAAGTAGCCGGATACCCTGCTGTTCACGCACGACGATTCGCCACCCTGAAGACAACGGTCTATCGAGATGTTTCGTTAGCTGAGTCAATCGGACCGGAGGGCAAGCCCTACCGCATGTGAGACAGGCATCAGCGGCATATGAGATGCCGACGCGCGACCCGACCTCTGGTAACGAGACGCCGGGTCCTTGCTTGACAATAGATCCAATGCCTTCGTGTTTGGATAAGCCTCGCGGAATTTCGACTTTTTGCCCTGTTACTCACCTTCATGTCCGCCGACTTGATCTAGACGGAAATATCATCAACGGTGTCTTCTTGAGAACCAAATTGTTGTAGCATGACTTACGCTTGGGAGTAGGGGCTGGGACCGAGTCGAATTGATTGAGACAAAAGCCGATGTCTGTGTGACAAACGCCGGAATGAGATCTGTCAACGTCAGACGGCCAAATAACATCATTCTTGCTCATTCGCGAGATCTTACAGCCTCACAAGCACCTCGCCATATCCAGGTTCGGGTATCGGAGACTCCAGTATCTCCGTTTGAAGAGAGTTGCCAGGGTCCGAGTAGACCACGCTTCGATTCATGATGTGTTGAATAACCTCTATAATGACCTCCAGAGAAAAGCTCTTCGTGTGTTCGAGTTTGCGAGACAAAAAGTGGGAGATGCATACCCTGAAGTATGCCCATAGAAAGGGGGCTGTACCCCAACTTCCCAAGACTAACCCGGCAAAGAAGTTGATCGTTTACCCCGCATTTTAGCTCGAGTCGACAAACGGCAGTTAATGTCGGTCCCGGAGAGACTCGTCAACAACAATGCGGGCCTAGATCGAGGCACCCCCAAATCTGTCAGAGTCGACCAGACTGACTCGGGCAGAACTGTCCAGGGTCACTGGGGTAAAATGTCTCCACAGCAGCACTAAGAAATCATTGTAGTGTGCCATTATTAAAGTACTCGACCATTCATAAACTACATCCTGAATCTGAGACGTGCCTCGAACCTGAATAAGCGACTTCCTGAGGTTTAATCATCCAGCGCCAAATCAAACTTATACACCTCGTTCCTAAAGAAAAGATGACCCTCGGATTTAGCAGCTTCTCAAACATCATAGACGGCAGAGCGAAGCCTACCAAGCTCACGCGTCACGGCGTCAACCCTGCCACCCAGGAGAATCTCTGGCCGTCGCCTTTGAGCACGCTGGAAGATGTCGATGCGGCCGTTGATGCTGCGACACGCGCCAAAACAGCCTGGGCTGGCGTACCATGGGAAGACCGCCAGAAGCTTGTGTCGGACCTCGCTGACGCTCTGTGCAACCATGCCAAGGAATTTGCTATGCTCTTGACCACAGAGCAAGGAAAGCCTGTAGGAACTTGTGCAGAGGTGCTTGAAAGATCAGATGTAGCTGACCTTCCACGACTAGCTATCAGCAGCGGAAAGCGAGGTTTCCCAAGTTGCGCAAATGCTTCGCGGGTCTGCCAAGCTTCATCTACCGGACAGTGTCGTTGAGCGGACTGAAGGAGAGCAAACGATTACTCGACACATACCCGTCGGTAAGCAGAGGCAATGCGATGACTTCGATGCTTCAGACTAACGCCGAGCGAAGGCGTTTGCGTAGGCATCGTGCCCTGGAACTGTGAGTCTTTACCATATACCCCTCGTGCTAATTGCTGCTAATACGTCCAAGTCCCTCTAGTGCTGTGTATGAAAACACCCGGGCCTTGAATGATACCGGCCTGTTGACGCGTCATAGTAAGCTTCAAGCTCGGCCCTGCCTTGGTGGCTGGGAACCCAATCGTCATAAAGCCTTCGTGAGTGATTCACGAGTCTTGACAAGGATATCAGGCCATCTAACGCGAGAAGACCGTTTACTCCCTATTCAGGGCTCAAATTCGTCGAAATGGCCCAAACTATCTTCCCTCCCGGTGTCGTGCAAGCACTGGCTGGCGACGATAGCCTCGGTCCGTGGCTTACAGAACACCCAGGAGTAGACAAAGTCTCCTTTACTGGATCGACTGCAACCGGTATTCGAGTCCTTCAGAGTTGTGCAAAGACTGTTAAGGGAGTGACCCTCGAGTTGTGAGTGTTCCCAACATCTCTCTGGAAGTCGAGGCTAACGCAGGAAGGGGTGGTAATGATCCTGCCATTGTGTGCCCAAATGTCGATATAGACACCGTTGTGGCAAAGGTGAGATCTTTCACGCCGCAAACCTGTTCTCTCTCTTACAGCCATTTGCAGATCGGGACCTTAGCCTTGTACAACAGTGGCCAGGTAAAACTTGTGATCAACTCTATCGAGCGACGCTGAACAGGAATTAGGTCTGCATCGCGATCAAGAGGGTTTATATCCACTCCTCTATTTATGATGCCTTCGTCGAGAAGCTGGCGGCATTCGTACAAACCCTCACCGTCGGCGACGGCATGGACAGCGCATCAACCCTGGGGCCTGTGCAGAACTCGATGCAATATGGCAAGATCAAATCACTCGTGGAATCAATTAAGAGCGAAGGCTTGAAGATTATCAGCACAGATTACGACAAGATATTTTCCAACGACAAGGGCTTCTTCATTAACCCTGTCATTGTTGACAACCCACCAGACGATTCGAAAATAGTGACGGAAGAGCCATTTGGTACAGTACGCCTCAGGTCTTCTCAGGAGTGATACTAACAGACTCCACAGGCCCAGTATTTCCGGTGCTCAAATGGGACACGGAAGAGGAAGTTCTTCGTCGCGCGAATGCATCACAGGATGCCCTGGGAGCGTCGGTTTGGTCCAACGATGCCGCCCAAGCAAGCCGGATCGCGAGACAATTGCAGGCAGGCAACGTGTGGATCAACTCGCACATGGAGCTGAGGCCGGATGCTGCCTTCGGTGGACTAAAGCAAAGTGGTATGGGATGCGAATTAGGGCTTGAGGGATTGAAGGCGTACTGTAACGTTCAGACGATTCACCACGAGGCAACATGAGACGAGGCCTCTTCTGTTCTTAACAGAGTTCACATTTGGTCTTCTTAGCTTCTTGCAAACCTCTTCTATCGAGGGAGTTAATAGAACATAACCATGATTGCTGATAGGACCGCTTAGGCTTCTATGAACTTTGGCGCCCAAGTGTAGTCTCTGTATTTGCGTGTAACAGGATTGCGGACGTGTTCGGCAGTGAGAATTCGTAGTAAGAGTGCAGCGAGGAACGGCCTTCACGAGTCAGAAGAACATATAGAGAGACAGGGCCAATAGTGATTATTAAAACTACTACTTCCCATTATTTCAACTGCGCTTTTTGCGCGGATAGGCGCAGACGTGCAACTCCCGGGTAGTCGCGAGCGAAATGTACGGTGTCTAGAAACGACGCGAAAATAGGTGTCTTAGGATCATTCCATCGTGGGCCTGGCCATTCAGAGCAGTAGGCTCAAGAAAATCGCAAAGTCACCTCCTCTTTCCATTTGTGATGTGCGCAATGTTGATGGCTGAGTCTGAACTACCAGAAGCTGGAGGTTTCCCCCTTCCCCCGGGTTTTGCTTGGTTACGACTGTAAAAGATCCCCGCTCCCCATTTGACCCTGGACCAGGGGGGTCCATCTTCCGGATGCCTGAGCACCAGAAACTGTGCATGCCCTGTCTGCCCAATCACGACGCCGCATTATCTGTTTACAGTCGAATTTGTGTGAAGCAGAGTGGAGCGCGCTGCTTCTGGGGTTGCCCAGCTCCCTGGCAAGCCTGGTTGTCTGGTCTGGGTGTTCAGACTTAAACTCCTGCTAGGGTCAGTCCGGGCCGAGTCCACGAGCGACACTGCCATGGTGAGGTGCCCGTCTGTTCACAAACAAGGTTCGGTCAGATCTGCCTGAGAGGTGACATGACAACGTGGCTGGAGGCTGACTCAGGACGGGCAAGGCGATGCCGAGCCTGAATCGGGGTTGTTGGGGGGACACCTGGCTGTTATCCGCCCAACATTCCGAAATAGCACTGACCGCAGGTTGACCACGGGACAAAAGGGAATATCATTGTGCACTATCATTGGCAGCGTCTAGCGGCGAGGAGAGGCCATCTGGGACGATGCTCCCGAAACCTGGAGTGGCGAAATGTCACCTCGGGGGGCTGCCGAGGCTGGAGTGATGTCGACGCATCCTCGCCAAAGACACGGTCAGCAGCCAGCGAGATTGGGCATTCTGGGATGACTGCCGTTGAATCTCACGACTTAGGCTTTGATCGACGCGTCTTCTCGTTCCGTGTGGGCTTACGCACTGCATGCGCTCTCAACGAGCCACATCTGCTGCTTGGGAATGCAAAGCAGAGAAGCCCTTGGACGATGCAAAACTCGGAATGCCATTCCCTGACCTGACACAAGTGATCCCTTGAAATCGCTGACCGCCTTTGCCATCGCCCCGTTGGGGTTTAGCGGCTCCGATAAGGAGGGCGGATAAGCGCCAGTCGCCCCGCCAATTGGAGGGGCAGAGATTTTTTTTCGTGGTGGGCTGCACCTTCCGTGCGGCGAGGCCTTTAAAGAAAAAACTTCCCTCCATCTGGCCTTTCGTCTCTTTCTCTCCCAACCATCCTCCCTTACCCTCATACCTTTTGGTCGTCAATCCTCCAGACGAACCGCGCGGACTCGATACCTCCATATCGGTCCATTTCACACCCTGAAGCGACGTGCTGTTTCTCCTCCAGAACAGCCCCGCCCCCTCCAACAAGGACACAGCGCAGAATCGACCCCTCCATCGGTCTCTGTCCTCGAGTTCTATAGACGTTCAGTCGTTCCTATAGATCTTCCCCGGTCTTTACCCTCCCCACGAATCGATCTTCTTCGACTCAACAACCGACAAAATGCCTTCCGAGAACGCTCAGTCCGTCAAGGTGCTCGATGAGCTCTTCCAGAAGCTCACCGTCTCCACCGAGGCCGCCGCCATGAAGGAGGCTTCCGGTGAGATCGCCAGCTTCATCAACGGTCGCATCGAGGACCAGGATGTGCCTAACAAGTGAGTCAACCTTGAACCTCAAAGCGCTGGCATTTTGGCATCAAAAAGTGTGGTGAGGCCACAGTTGCCGCCTTTGGTCGCTGCTGCGGCGACGGCGCTGCCCCTCACTGCCAGTGCCTGCGCACCCACAAAAAAATTTCAAAAGCAATCGAGGCTAACCACCCCAGGCTCATCGAGAACCTCCAGAAGCAGCTCTCCAACAAGAAGGACGCTGTCGCCCGTGAGCGCGCTTGCATCGCCATTGAGCAGATTGCCTCGCACGCTGATGTTTCCGCTCACGTCGAGCCCTACCTCGTCGTCCTCCTCCCCAACGTCCTCGCCGCCGTTGGTGACAAGATCCCCGCCGTCAAGAATGCCGGTCAGGCTGCCACCCTCGCCATTGCTGGCGCTCTCAACGGCAATGCCATCAAGGTCGCCCTTGGCCCCGTCATGGAGTCCATCCGCAGCGCCCAGAAGTGGCCCGAGAAGATGGCTGCCCTTGACTTCATCGACGCCCTCATCAAGCGTTGCCCCGCTCAGCTCGCCTTCCGTGTCCCCGACTTGATTCCCGTCATCTCCGAGTCCATGTGGGATACCAAGAAGGAGGTTAAGGAGCGCGCCTACAAGACCATGGAGGTTCTCTGCCAGCTCATTGTCAACCGTGATATTGAGCGTTTCATTCCTGAGCTCATCAAGTGTATCGCCAAGCCCGAGAACGTCCCTGAGACCGTTCACTTGCTCGGTGCTACCACTTTCGTCACTGAGGTCCAGGAGCCCACTCTTGCCCTCATGGTACCCCTGCTTGACCGTGGTCTCAACGAGCGTGAGACCGCCATCAAGCGTAAGTCCGCTGTCATTGTCGACAACATGTGCAAGCTGGTCGACGACCCCAACATTGTCGCTCCTTTCTTGCCTAAGATGATGCCCGCCCTTACCAAGAACTACGACAACTTGGCCGACCCCGAGGCTCGTGAGAAGACTAAGCAGGCTCTCGACACCCTCAACCGTGTTGGTGACATCAAGGACGGCGTCATTCCTGAGGCCCGTAACGATGGTGACCTCAAGGTCGTCCTCGGCAAGCTCACCAACATCCTCAAGCCCAAGTACGGCAACTACTTGGAGAAGATGGGCCCCGTTGCCGAGTACATCTCCGCCATCGCTGGTCAGCTCGTTGACGAGAAGGAGGGTGAGCCCATTGTCTGGATCGAGAACCTCAAGCCCTACGTCTCCGTCATCACTGGCATCGACAACGCCGAGGGCATCGTGGACGAGCTCCGCAGGAAGGCTTCCCCCGGCGCTGTGGCCGAGGATGAGGTCGAGCCCGATGAGGAGGAGGGTGAGGATCTTTGCAACTGTACTTTCTCTCTTGCCTACGGTGCCAAGATTCTTCTCAACCAGACTCACCTGCGTCTCAAGCGTGGCCAGCGCTACGGTCTTTGCGGTCCCAACGGTTCCGGAAAGTCCACCCTCATGCGCGCCATCAACAACGAGCAGGTTGAGGGTTTCCCCAAGCAGTCCGAGGTCAAGACCGTCTTCGTCGAGCACGATCTCGACTCTGCTGACACTGAGATGACCACCATCGACTGGACCATGAAGAAGCTCCAGGAGGCCGGTGTCAAGTCCACCCAGGCCGAGGTCGAGACTCGCCTCAACGAGTTCGGCTTCACCCCTGCCATGGTGTCTGGTGAGATCACCGCCCTCTCTGGTGGTTGGAAGATGAAGCTCGCTCTGTGCCGTGCTGTCTTCGAGGAGCCCGATATTCTGCTTCTCGACGAGCCCACCAACCATTTGGATGTGAAGAACGTCAAGTGGCTCGAGGAGTACCTCATCAACTCCCCTTGCACCTCCATCATCGTCTCTCACGATTCTGGCTTCCTCGACAACATTTGCCAGCACATAGTTCACTACGAGCGCTTCAAGCTCAAGCGCTACCGTGGTAACCTTGCCGACTTCGTCAAGCGCGTCCCCTCTGCCAAGTCTTACTACGAGCTCGGTGCCTCCGAGATCGAGTTCTCCTTCCCCGAGCCCGGTTTCCTCGAGGGTGTCAAGACCAAGGCCAAGGCCATTCTCCGTGCCACCAAGATGTCCTTCCAGTACCCCGGTACCAGCAAGCCTCAGATCCAGGACATCACTTTCCAGTGCTCCCTTGGTTCGCGTATTGCCGTCATTGGTCCCAACGGTGCTGGCAAGTCGACTCTGATCAATGTGCTCACTGGTGAGCTCATCCCCACCCAGGGTGAGATCTACCAGCACGAGAACATCCGTATCGCCTACATCAAGCAGCACGCTTTCGCTCACATTGACAACCACCTGGACTCCACTCCTTCCGAGTACATCCAGTGGCGTTTCCAGACTGGTGAGGATCGTGAGACCATGGACCGTGCCAACAAGATCATCACCGACGCTGATGAGAAGGCCATGGACAAGGTCTTCACGATTGAGGGTAGCCCCCGCCGTGTCATTGGCATCAACTCTCGCCGCAAGTTCAAGAACTCCTACGAGTACGAGTGCTCTTTCGCCCTTGGTGAGAACCTGGGCATGAAGAACGAGCGCTGGACTCCCATGATGTCTGCCGACAACGCCTGGTTGCCCCGTTCCGAGCTGCTCGCGTCTCACCAGAAGATGGTTGCCGACGTCGATATGAAGGAGGCCCTCGCCTCCGGTCAGTTCCGTCCTCTGGTCCGCAAGGAGATTGAGTCTCACTGCGCCAACTTCGGTCTCGACGCTGAGCTCGTCTCTCACTCGCGCATGCGTGGTCTGTCTGGTGGCCAGCGTGTCAAGACTGTCTTGGCTGCTTGCTCGTGGCAACGCCCCCACTTGATCGTCCTTGACGAGCCTACCAACTACCTTGACCGTGACTCCCTCGGTGCCTTGTCCAAGGCCCTGAAGAAGTTCGAGGGTGGTGTCATCATCATTACCCACTCCGCCGAGTTCACCAAGGACTTGACTGAGGAAGTCTGGGCCGTCATGGACGGTAAGATGACGCCTTCCGGCCACAACTGGGTGTCCGGCCAGGGCTCTGGTCCCCGCCTCAAGGGCGATGACGGCGATGAGGAGGAGAAGTTCGACGCCATGGGCAACAAGATCGTCAGCACCAAGAAGGCCAAGAAGCTGACCTCTTCCGAGGCGCGTAAGAAGAAGAAGGGTAAGTCACTGTTTCAATCTCAGCCTTTGAATGTGTCGCTAACAGTTTTGCAGAGCGTATGGCCCGCCGCAAGCGTGGTGAGGAGGTGTTCAGCGATGAGGACGACATCTAAATTACTCATCCCCCACCTTTTCTCCCTCACGCACATACTACGACCCTGACGAGTACGACATCACTCTTCTTACGATTACCCGGATATTTACCACCCTTTTCTTTGTCGCATAATGATTTGAGAGCAAAAAGTCATCCTTGTTTTTTTTCTGGTTGATTTTGGTCACACGAAATACAACGGAGCGAAGGGCTACCGATAGAACGCTCTGCTGGTTTGACTTTGTTAGACTAGACCTCGGCGATGGGTTCATACAAGTTACTGGGATTGGAGGATCCTGGTGGGTTGTGCTGTCGACGGGGCACACAAGGAGGATATGGCGATAGATAGAGCCAATACACTCATGAAGACCAATCATCATTCAAATCAAAAGTGACTGTCGCACAGACTGCCACGCTGGTGGCCGGTGATTAAATATCGCCACGCTAGCTCGCCATGGCCACTGCCAACTACGAGGTCGGAGGCTCGAGTCTGTGCGTGGACGATGGTACTCTGCTGTCTTTGTTGCTAGAGCTTGGTCCACCACCTTCACTAAACAAAGGGGATTTGGGAAGCCGAGGTTTTCAAGGGTTCAAAGCTGCCTCTAAAAGCAGTTCCTGATATCAGAAAGTCTGCCAGCGGTCCTTGCTAGAAGTCTAGCGAAATGTTGGAATTGGCCCTTTAAGGGGTGTTTTTGGAACAAAGGGGGGTGGTGGTCACCTGTCCCCCTTTAACTGCTGTTGTTCAACCCTCAGTTAGCTGCAACTGCACCGCCACAGGCCATCTGTCAACCTTCCCTCAGCCTATCCCTTAGTTCTCCATCCTCTCATCTCTTCATCTCCTTCATGGTCTCTTTCCTTCATGGCAAAAGCTACTGTCTTCCTATGCCTCCAAGATGTCGCAACTGGATCCCAATAATGACAGCAGGGAGGCTGATCCTGATCTCCCACGACATGCATCAAGTAGCATCAACATGAGAGGCCATCGAAGCGCTGCCTTCATGGATGGGCAACCTACCGGGCCTACTGTTCATCGAGCAGGTTACTTCCATCCAGCCCCAAATGTTTATCCCGGCCATTCCTGGCGTTTTAAATCTGCTCCATCGGAGACGTTGCCCGGACGCATCTCTGCGCACGACTTCCCATCTCTCCAAGATTCAGGCGATGCTTCTTCCACAGCTGCGACTTCTACCCAGCAAGCGGCATCGACATGGGCTGGTCAGTTTGGCCTTCAGGGGTCGGAACCGACATTGCCCGACGGGCAGGCCTGGCTCACCCCTCGCTTCCCTTCCTTGCGCCCTAGAAACACGGGTGGAATTAGCAGATCTGAGAGGGTGCACGGGTATTCCGTCCCGAAGAGGATGAGCCCAGAACAGCAAGACCTTCTTTTCTGTTCTGAGGCACTTCAGCGCTCGAGGTTCGCGGGTCTGACGACGGCCGAAGCCCAGCTCTTCACACTTGAACCAGTTAAATTTTCGCCAAAGCCGAAAGTAGGAGGTGTCGCATTTGATGATGGGACCAGTTGGTTCGCCAACGCGTTTGGAGGGAGTCTTCTAAACACAATGTCGGCACATAGACTGGATATCTTCAGGCATGAGAAGTGGGTTGACCTGTATGGCAGTGATGCAGAAAGAGACGAAAAGGATTCTGTCGGTAATGGCATCTGGGGCTGGGGTAATCCCAAGTTTCGCAGGGCGCTACGACCAGGCCTATCTTTGGCAGATGCTACACTCAAGGAGGCACTCAAAGGCCGATGGTAAGTTGTAGCGTCATGGATCTACGTAGACACTCGAGGCTAACATTGGAAATAGGATGCAAACTGTTCTCGGCCCTCACGGCAATCTCAAGCATGTCACCGAAACACTCAAAGACGGCACTGTCCATAATGTGTGTCGTCTCAAGCGCCGCCGCTCAGAGCATTTACTTCAAAGGCCCGCCGGTCTATCTCTTATCAAGAAGAATCCTCTTCCTCGCGAGTACGAAGCTGAAGACGTCGCCTTTGGTGTTGACCGCATCGACATGCAATCTCGCAACGAGAAGGTTCCGGATGCCCCCGACGCAGGCTTCTGGACGAAGATCAAAACAGAAAGCTGGTCCCATGAGGCACTGGGGGAGCTCAATGAGTTCTCTCGAAATGTCATCTGGACCTTCTATGATCGCGGGTGCGGCCCGCTTGGACTAGACGGCGAGGCTGGGAGGGGATTGTTCCATGTGAAGACGGTGACCAAGCCGGATCCAAAGTATCCCAAGCAGTACTTCGTCATCTCTCTCAACACGGAGCTTCTATTTCCCTTGCTCGACGATAGCGCCAGCGCTATGGAGAAGGTGCTCTCGATTCACACTACGGCCATTGTCCTACTCAGGGGCATCATCACCGCAATCTCGATGTGGAAGTGCTCAAAGTATCACTTAGACAGCATTGCGTACGACAATGAGGATATAGCTGATCTACCTTCTTCGTTCGAGAATTATACCTTTGGAGGAAAGTTGGACTTTCCCTTCCACCACGACAACGCCACTGGTGGGAGCCGCAACGGCAGGGCCTTGCTCATCACCGGCTCCGACTGGCCCAATGCTGGAGACTGGATCAGGGATCACTTCCCGAATTCCGAATCTTGGATCGATCGACTACGCCTCATGCACACCAACGAGCCCTGCCAGATCAGGTCACAGTGGTTTTCATACCCCATTCCGGGCGCATGGAGCGTACGCCTCCTCAAAGCAGATACGTGGGCGAACCCAGAAGTTCTCGTCGATCTCAAGTTTCCGAAGCACTTCAAAGCTCTGACCCAGCGCTGCGCTCAGACGTGGGGAAGCACGCACCTGGAGAGCAAGACGCTCCCTCTTGAGATCCCTGTTCAGCCTAGGCAGAATCACCCCTTCATGTCGAAACTTAGGCTTAGTCACAAGATAGAAGACCATCCTAGACAGCAAGATCCATTCGCAGAGGATGTACTGCCGATTATTGATAGGGTTACGGCTCGAAGGGCGGAGTGGAACAAGATGCGGAAACCTTGGTACGAGCCTGCACAGCTCGCTTGGAGCTTAACCCCATACTCTATGCCGCATACACGATGGATTTTGTCTCAGCTTAAAGGGTGGATTCAGGATCAATCTCTTCGAAGCGAGCATCTCGCCCACGAGCTTCTTCACCGCTTCTGGCTCAATGGGAAACCAAGCGCCAATGGCGAGCCGCACAATTGGTTCTACGTCGCCGTGGGACACATGTTCGCCGCCTGTCTGCCTTGCAGAAGGAAGCCTCGTAAAGTGCAGTCGGAATACGACTCGGAAGGCTCAAGGCCTCAACGTTTTAACTCGCTCACAGCCCACATGGATTTCCGCGGCATCGGTCTTCGAGCCGTCAATGACGCCTTTCACGTGGAAATCAAGGCCACCGCCTACACCAACCAGGTTCGACATGGTGGTTTAGATGAGCGCAAAAGACATCTCAGGCTCGCAAGAAGAATGGGCGAGGTATACTTCTTCACTCGTCCTCACACGAGAGCCTTGAAGAGCGCTTTCATGGCAGCGCTGCGGAACCTTGAACATCAAGCTCGTGAGGAGATGGACGAGTCAAACTGGTGGGTTTGTCAGTTCGCCTTGCCAGCCTATGAAGGTGCTTCTGAGAGTGCCAGTGAGGAGCAGTTCAAGACTTTCGGGGTCGAAACGTGCGTAACAGCCAAGTCCCAGCCTTTGCCCTGCTTTAGAACGGCAGTGGGAAGTGCGAAGCAGTCAACTATCGCGGGTGGGCTGGGGAAGTGGTCCAAGCCAACCAAGGCTGACGAAAGCTATCTTCAAATACTCCATGACAATCTCTATGACCGTTACTGGACTGTGGGAGAAATTGCAGACAAGGTTGCGGACCATTGGCTCTGGGTGGTCGAGCCAGACGGAGGAGAGAACGGAAGATTCATGGTCATCAGCCTAGCAAGCAAGTCTGCCCTTCCTTTACAATACGTTTGTTGCGCTGACATCCTTAAAACAGAGGCAATGGAGAAGGAAAGAAAATCTTCCCAAGATGTCGACGCCATGCTGGAGAAAGGGCCCTACGGCTACCAGTGCAAGGGCGGCAGTGCGAGGCATCACTTCAGCCCAAGCACTTGGAAACACTTCGACAAAGTCGGCTACGTAATCCAGCCGGTATCTTGGGAAATGGTTCACCAGAATGACGGGAACAATGGAAAACCGCTGTGGATTCAGATTGGCCACGATGTCTTTGACATTACCAGTAAGTTTTCGCCTCAGCGAACATTTGTGGTTTTAGTTAACTCATCTGGAGACTTTCCTTGGTACGAATTCGGAGGCCCTGACCTGGCTACAAAACTCCAGAAGCAGACTCAGTACCTCAACTCCAGCTTGCTGGATCCAGATGACGACTTCTTCAGCAAATACCCAGCTGTTCTGGAGAGGCTCATGCCGTATCGCTGCGCTGCGCTTCAGAAATCAGTGGTCGTCGACGTGCCCTACTCAGTCCCAGAGATGTATCTGACGAGGGAGGAAGTGCAATGGTTTGAGTTTCCCGAGACGGGGATGTATGTGGTCATTGATGGTCTCGTGTACGATGTCACGGGTGAGTCTACTTTACCAGCTTTGCTGGGGGTATCGCGAGTCGGGCAGCGGATTTAGTACTAACTGATTCAGAGTATGTGGAGATTCACCCCGGCGGTGAAGAGCTCATTCGAAGCCATGGAGGCCAAGATATCACGAATATCTTCAAGGAGCACCACCGAGATTGGCAAATTCTCCTGGAGAGTCCTGTGTTGAAGTCACTGGTTGTTGGCCGCATCATCCCTACGCGCCCACACAACCAAGCCAACCTGCCATTAGAGGACGAGAGGTCTGGATACATCTGGGTCAAGGAGCGATTCGACGATTCGAAAGAGCACATCGTGGCCAAGAAGTTGAAGAGGGGTGGTCCATTGGTGAGGATGCGGCGTCGAGAGCTGGAGATGTGTGACGGGAAGGATGGTGATGGGTGGTTCAACGAAGGTTGGGTCGCGGTCAATGACCTCGTCTACAATATGACTTGTGAGCCCCCTAACTCTACCTTTTACAGAGAGCTGACCCTGCATAGCGGTGGCACACTACAGCAAGGAGCCTTGGATCGAGGCCCTGAGGAAGTCGATGGGTGCTTCCATTCAGGACGCCGAGCTAGCCAAGCACATTTGGAGGAGGTACGCCTTCCGCGCCGTCGCGATGTTGGAGGACGAACATGCGGAGGACGACTATGTGCTGGACAAGAGAAGGAAGGATGCTGCGCCGCGGGATTACTCCTTCCAGCTGCAAAAGCGCGATCCAATGTTCTTCAACGGTAAGTCTACTCATAAATTGTCCCAACTTCCGTCTCAAGACTAACAGTGAAAGGCCCTCCCGCTGATATATACCTCGACGAAAAGAACCGGCCCCGCTCCAACATCCCAAACTCAGACTCGCTCTCTACCAGATACCCCTTCCGCGCACCGAAGCGTCGTCGCCCGCCGGCCCCTTACAACGACTACGCCACACCCTTCGACAAGGACACCTTCCTAGAGCAGGCAAGCTCAAATTACTACCTGCTTCTCGGGGAGGATGCTGAAAGGAGGAAGGGCGAAGAGATTGATAGACGGGAAGAGGAAGCCAAACGCGCCAAGTGGAGCGATTGGGGCAAGTGGACAATTCAGGCTGAAGAAAGGCTTGAGAGTGCTGCTAAGGAGATTCATGGAAGGAAAGCCTGATTTGGGTTTCTTTGTTGAGCAGAAACCCAAATGTGGCTTTCAGCGGTAGTGTGTGAACAATGAATTTGTATGGACTTCCGCGGCGTTTTCTCATTCGCGCCGGGCTGACGAGCCCTTGGTAACTTTCCATGTGAAATTTGAGCAGAACAGCCTCTTCCCGAGGAGGAAAGATCTGACTTCGTACTATTCGATTGTGATCTGCTGCTCCGGTATTCAAGTAGGGGTCGGCGAAACTAGCTATTCCCAAGACTACCCCTTTCGACAGCCGAACTGTGATGCCTGCCAAGACCGCGTCCGGTTTGCTGCACGACAGTGAAACCGCCCGGTGTCCTTAATTGCTGATAATTACGCGACTTTTTCTTTTCATTTATATTCTGGAATATCTGCACTAGAAGGCCTAAGCTACGTATCATAGATGGCGGCAACGTGCTTGGACGTAGAGAGGAGCAAGCTCGAGTTATTTTCGTAGGACTCATGCATGGACAAATAAGATGAAATTCAGGGCTCTTGAAAGAATTGGTTCCGTTCTACGGCGACCTTATATGGAACATGAGTCAGATATACATTCTCGCCAAGAGTGCGTGGTGCGAGCTCGTGAATGCTGTCACTGCGAAAGTTGAGGGATAACATATTTCTACTGCTGCTGGCTTCGCTGTTGTGTACATTGAAGACTATCACTTAAGCGTCTGAAGCCTATCCCTCTATTCTGGAGTTCCCCGAACCGCCCCTGGGCCGTTCCTTGCCGTGATGAAATCGCCTCTGAGTCATCGTGACCAAACCTGACAAGTTGCAAAGGGCCCGCAGTTGGCTATGCTCTTTCACCCCAGAGTCATCTTCAATCCCTTTGTCGATTTAGAAAATAATGAAAGGCAAGGAATCATCACAGTAGGCTTGATCAATGTCTTTTCAAGACTCCACATCTACCTGCTGATACAGCTGGTGATCCTTCATCGATTTGCAGATATGCTTGAACGAGCTACCTGTCACAAAGATGTGAGAGAAGATCACTGAGCCCTGGAAGTACTTCGCTTACTTACACCAGCGGCTTGTCTCAGCGATCAAGTCCTTGAACGTTCTTGGTCGGAACCTTTGGGCCATCTTGCACGTTGGGCTCAGTGCCATGGGTGCCCTCCAGGTCCAGAGGGGTAACAGGCTTCTCTTCAGACCTGTTAGAATCATCCTTGGGCGTATTCCCATTGTTCTCTCTGGAAGATGACCGTTCCACTGAGACCTTTGGTTTGTTGATGGGCGTGAAATTCTTGGTTACGTCGTAAGGATCATGCAACCAAGGACGACAGGCCGCGGGATCGTTGATCGGTTTGAAATCCATGGTTACATCGTACGGATAGGGAAACGTCGAGGACCAAGAGGCTTGTTTGCTAGGGGCAGGAGCAAGTGCGGCGCCGTCAGCTCGGGGAGTCTGTCCCTGCTCGTTATAAGGGGAATGACTGGTAGGCATCTTGTGGCGTCACGGAAGTTGGTTTGGTATCTTAGCTGAGGTCCCCCGATAAAAGGTCGCAGCTTGAGGTTGAAAGCTAGTTAAGATGGTGTGTGTGAAAGAAAAAGGAAGAACAGGAGGTTAAGAAAGCATTGAAGTAGGCTGTGAGCACTGTAGTCCTACAAGGAAAAGGGGGCCTTGAGCATACACTGCATGTCAACCAGTCAGTAGCTACTAAACAAGTCCGCCAGCTGTTAACATCTGCCATAACAGACTCTAAATGACGTACAGACGTCCACAATGAAAGTGCAGTGAAGAGTGGCTTGAGCCCTTGGGCAGGCTAACGCCGGAGCTGTCGCAAGTCCTCCAAGACATGGCTTCATTCGACTTCGCCAACGAGATCATGTACTTTAGCTGTATATGTCAACCAGTAGACGTTCAAATTGCCATTTCATTGTTTGCGAGCTAGCTTCAGCCATAATCGTCGCCTTGTTTGTTACCTTCAAGCGCATTCGCAGGGCCTATTTGCATTTAAGGGGAACCGCTCCTGGCAGCATGTCTGGAGAGTTTTGACTTGTGTGTAGACATAAATTACTTCATTAGCTCATACTAAAAAGTGAAGTTCCTGAAGTCACAATTAAAATATGTTACAGGAGATGGATGTTTAACTCATGCAAGATCAGTCATGCTGATGTCAGTGCCCTGTTCAATCTTCATGGCATGATGCTCATTCAGGCTCTGCTCTGGGAACTCCTCCACATCTGTTTCTTCTTCTTCCTCTATAGTAGGAAGTGGCTTTTGGTCTGTCAGCGATCCATGTCCTGTGCGGATGTCAGCACAGGAAAAACTGTTCTTGAAGTATGCAGAGTACTTGCCAGTTCCACAGTAGTTGCTTCCTCCCTCAGAGTAAGCGGCGTAGACGTTTCGCGGCACACGGGTTGTATTAGGTGCCTGAGCCCTGGTCTTCTTCTTCAAATGCTCCCGGCGCTTCTAGTTGCGGTTTCGCTTGATAGAAATGCGAGTGACAGTAACATCAATAGGGGTAAGATGCCCCTTGTTCTCCTTGTTGAAGTCGCGGTCGTTCATTGCGTGCGGAGTGATAGGAGTGACATTATCGTTAAAGGCCACCCTTTTCTTCCCGAAAGACGAGCCTTGGTTGTCTCTGTCGGAAGCCTTGAGATTTTGGAAAGCCTGGCACAAGTTGTCCATGTTGGGCTTTTCGTCGTTTCAGAAACCTTGATGGCGCAGTAAAAAAGGGGCTGCCTGGCAGAGTGAATCGGAAGAAAAGTTGTGAAATGGGCAACTAAAGCAACTTTCAGGGGTGAGAAAGGAGGTGGTTTGGAAAGGTGAGTTAGGAATCAGGCTTTTCGAAGGTACATGTGTAGCAGCTCTCAGGGAAGTACGGGTTTGGTGTGCAAAGAACAAGTCTGTTGTTCTTGGCTTGAACAAGGTCTGAGTTATGCTTCTGGGATCCGAACAGTAAGTCAGAGTCCATTCCGCGGAAGTCCCTGTTGAACAGTGACGCGAAAACGGGCGTGTATGGTGAGTGACCCACGTGATAGGGATGCCCCCTAGCCAGTCAAATGGTAAACAACTTTGGTTTCCCTTCGTCCTCTAACTACTTCATCGTTTAATTAACTTCAACACAGACTATTCCTTCGTATCATTTCAGTCTTTAACCTTCTTTATCTTTCACGCTTCTCCGATCCCGAAAAGGATCGTTGGAACAGTTCCTTGCCGCCTTCTCAATTTTGATCCAGCAATTCACCCACCAACAACGCTGTCTAGATGCTCCTCCACCATGCCTGTTCCATTATCCGAGCTTGCGTACTGGGGCCCAGGGTCTGATGAAAGTGTCCGAGACTGGACCTTGGAAATCAAGTACATGATGTCGGCTCATCGTACCCTCGTCGAACTCAGCGGCGCCGCTGCCGGGTCTTTCGATGGCCGTCTCCTATCTCGCCTAGCTAAGAGGCCTCACAACATGCCTTCTACAGCCTGGAACCAGTGGAAGTGGATGATCATATATGATGGCATCTGTGCCATAGCCAGGTACCTCAACGTACTAAACCCCTTACCATTCTTTTGGTACAACAGCAACGGTGAGTCCTCCGACACGGAATTCCCAAAGATCATTGACCTGATCTCGCTTCAGACTTTCTTGAGATGAACCGTGCACCCCTTGCGATGGGCAAGACGGGTGTCTGGCGCCCTACGCGCGACATTGCGGTTGACGACATCCTCGGACTGCCCCTGAAACGGCCCTTCGGCAAAGACCCAAACAAGCAGTAAGCTACCATTTCATTCCTCGGAGCCTTGGAGTAATCTAACTCGCTAAGTGGGAGTTCTTTTGAGGTCGTCACCACCAAAGACATCGTCGAGATTCTCAACGAATGGATGGAACAATTGGGCCGCCCCCCTTGTGAGCCGACGCGATCGTCAGCATCCGTGATTCCGCGGCGCTCTTCGAAGATGAAGAGCAAATCCAATGTCCAGAAAGGGTCGTTCGTCGGTAGTAAGCCCATCTATGAGCTCTCTTCTGACGGTATGCTGACTTACGTTCAGACCTTGCCAGTGTACCCGAATAAGCGTCCCTCCAACATTGACTACCCGGGAATTCTTGAGGAGTTCCAGGATTGAGCGGCGCATGAGCCTTTCTGGCGGCAAAAAGAGCGTAACAATTACCCTTCGGCGGGCTAGGTCTTTCAGAGTCCAGTTTCAGCTTTCGCATCTTCACAGCACTCGAAAGCTACGGCCTCATCACCAAGCTGTGTACCAAATCCACTGGATTGTTAAACGGTCTCTTCAGCACAACACCCGAGCTCCGCTTTAAACGATATCTACCTACCTCTTTTCAATTATCTTTCCTATCGGTTCCAGAAGTATTCCGATCACTCTTCAACGAACTTATTCCCTGTCACAGCAACGACAACTTCTACCTGATGGGGGATGATTTGAGAGCCTTTATCCAACACTTTCCAAAGGATATATGATGGCCAGGATGCGAAGTAGACTCTCTGGAATACCAAGATGCTCGGCACGCCCATACTTTTGGTCTTGTGAAGCCTGCAGAGGCTACAAGCTCACTATATCCGCTTTTGTGTCTTTTTCAAAGCGGCTCATGGCCGTTGGCAGATCCGAGACTCCCAGTGTCAGCGTTGGAGCTTTAAGGAAGGAATTTCTCTTCTAAATTAGGCAAAGGAGACCATAAATGAGAGATGATTTAAACTCTGAGGTTTCTTAACGCGTGCTGATAAGTGGTCTCTACGTATGGGTGTAATCCTCCAGCACTATGTTTTTATGCGCTCTGCTCGTGGCTCACCTTTCCTCTAACTTACGTCTCTGAGCTGACTTACGCATCATTCTCATTCTCTGTTATCCATGGCATAGCTTTGGTCCCCTTACCTGACGTCTGTGGCCACAGCACTAGTCAAACTTGTGTGGCGTGGTGTCGACTGCCATACCCACAGCCGTATATTAGGCCATAGTCAGGAACCCAAGCAGGTGACTTCCTGCGATGTCAATTTTCCGCAGAAGAACTTGTCCTCTACGAATGATAACAAGGAACAAGAGCAGGCGATTCACCAATCGGGGAGGAACAGGGGACCCGGCGACGTCGTCATGTTCATAGAGATGCTGGGGGACGAACGAGTTCTGACCGAATCATCCTTACCACAAATAACATTGACCGAAAACAACAAGGGCATTCGCGTTCATCAAGACTTCGCTTTGGTCTCAGATACTATCAGACCAATCAGAATATTAATGTTGCCGATGATCTAAGCATCAAGGCGGCAACCTGCCGACAACAGGGAGCTACCCTACACTCCTCTCGTGATGAGCAGCCGTAGCTTTGCCCGCGTTGTGAAATATCCACCGGAAAGAAGGATAATGCTGTCTGAAGTCCTTGAAATCAGATGCTGTAAATGAAAATAATTTGCAAAGAGGAGAGACCCTTAGTCGTGAACAACTGGCTCGTGGATGTAGATTCCCACGCAGGTTGTAATTCACCACCGAATACTAATGCGATCGAATGCATTTTGCAACACGCATTGCTACATGTAATACCAAATCCCACAGGCTTCTATCTTTGACCTCTACTTCCACTATAGACAAGTCTCAGCAATGCTACAGCCTTCAACCTCATGAGCCGGATGAGGATGTCACCGTCTCCCTGGCCGAATCCCAAAGGATCTCGGACCAGACACCACCCATGTCGACATACCCTCCATCCCCTGGTGCCAAATTCCTGGCTCCCGTTCCTGCGCAGGCTTGGATGCTTTGGGATAGCGTCACATTTTGCGGGCAGGGCGTCACCGTGCATGCGCCGATGCAGGACGCCAGACGAATGGAAAATCCCCGATGTAAGCAAGGCGAGCTACGCGGTTGCAACGTTGGGCCAGAGTGCATATCGTGAAGTACGCTCACAAAGAAGCGCCTCTGTTCCCTGGAGATGAAGACGAGATGAATGGCAGTCATTGACATTCAGCAGCTAGGATAGTTGAGTAATAGATGGTTTGTGTTCTTGGGTATATTCGCTTCACCTCGTCTCCAATGAAACTGAGAACAAGGTTGTCTAATACTATTGTAGCCTCGTGGCAGACCACCACGCTTCTTTGTTTGTAGATAATGCACGACGTTCGAGGCGCGTCTCCAATGCAGTTGCGGCAACACGCATCACATCATCCTCCATCGTGGGGGTATCACCATTCCGTCTTCTCAATATTTTCGATACAAGTAATAGAACGTTCACCACCATCGCATCAAATCACGACATTCGCAACGTTGAAACTTAATCGTCGGGGTGAATAGTGTGGCGACCAATGCCGATGAGCCATCCCATCTCCTTCCAGAAACCGGGAGGATCGTGGGTAAACTGCGCCTCATAACGGTCAATGGTGGGCGCCTCCCAGACGAGATCGGCCTCGTGAGGGCGAACGAAGCGCGTCTTCTTCAGCAGCTTCCAGCCGATGAACAGAATGGGCATGACGATCTGCATCGTGTAGCCACGGAAGAAAGACTCCACGCTCCAGGGCTTGAAGGCGGCGTAGTTGTAGAAGATGACAACGAGCAACTGGAAACCGAGGGCGAAGTAGGCACCGTAAGGCTGGAACCAGCCGACATAGGGGAGGCGCTTGCGGTCGAAGCCCTGGGCCTTCATGGCACGGTGGAAGAAGATATAAGTGATGTTCATGCAGATGAAGTCAATGAGACCACCAGCAGTGATCAAATCGACGAACCAGCCGATAACCTCGGCGGAACCACCGCTCACCTGGAGGAGAGACAGGCAAGGGAAGATCATGACGACGCAGAAGCAGTAGAAGGGAACACCGTTGCTCCAGGTCTTTCGGAGGACCCTGGGTGCGCGACCTTCCAGAGCGAGACCATACAGCGATCGGGTAGCGCAGTAGGTGTAGGTGTTACCGGCAGAGAAGATCGAGGTCAACATGAGGGCGTTGACAATGGAGGGCAAAACAGTGATACCCATGTTGTTCATGGCAATGACGTAGGGAGAGGCAGCGGCGGTGCCAGAGCCCTCCTTACCCTGAGCAACGTTGTTCAGCGTCTCGTCGTCCGACTTGAGAACAATGCCGACACAGATGGCAGAGCCGAAGAAGAAGATGGCGAAACGGAAGTAAACCGTCTTGAAAGCCGTCTTGATGTAGATGCGCGGGCGCTTGGCCTCGGCGGCGACCATGGAGATGTACTCGGGACCGACGACGGCAAAACCAGCGTTCCACAAGCAGGCGAGGAAGCCCTCGAACTTGCCTAGGGCACCAGTGCTGATGTACTCCCGGAAGGGACCGGGGTTTTGCCAGTAGTAGAAGCCGTAGGCATTGCCCTTGGGGTTGCCTCCAACCATGGTGATGAAGGTGTAGAAGAACAGCAGGAAGATGAGGATGACCTTGCCTCCGGAGAGCCAGAATTCAGCCTCACCGTATCCCTTCACAGCGAGCAAGTTCAGACCACTACAGTCACACGAGAGTTTAGCATGCACCTTCAACAGAGGGGAGGGGTTGGGGAGCAGGCGAGCCCGAGGATCACGCTGGGAGTCTCGTGTCCAGTCAGAGAGGAAAGGGCCGCCGTAATCCCCTAGGATCAAATCTTACGCATAGAGCGCCATAACACCGATACAGATACCGGCTGTTGGGCCGGGTTTGGTAATCTCGTCACTCCAGAAGCTGAGCACGAGGTTGATGGCTGAAATCTCAAAGGGAATGAGCAGGGCTTCGTAGAAGAAGAAGTTCCAGCCAGCCATGAAACCAAGGGCGTCGTCAACCCAGTGACCGGCCAGACGAATAAAGCCACCAGAAACAGGCATGTACGTGGTCATTTCGGCGATCGAGTTGTTGACGAGAGCGAGCACGAGAGGGTAGAAGGTGTAGGCAATCAGCAAGCTGGCAGGGCCACCGCGCGCCAGACCATTACCGATGGAGACGAACAGTGCTGTGCCGATGGAGCCACCAATCGCAATAAGCTGGATCTGACGGTTGTTGAGACGACGCTGCAGACCGTCGGCGTTGTCACCGAAGTGCTCGCCAGGCCCAAGGTCCGGCGGGGAGCCAGGCTCAAATTTCTTTTCCGCCTCGGGAGACGACATTGTGGCAGATTGTTGCGACCACGTCAAGTCGAGAGGGTCGTGGTGGATTGATCCGCGAGCTCACACCAGGTGAGTGTCTTACCGAATCGATCGCCCAAGCAAGCTTGAGTCTTGTTTGTCGAAGAGGGGGGTTAAGGGAAGGAAAGGGGAGCGTGAAAGTCGGGGAGGAGGAGGAGGGCAGAAGGCGAGGACCGCGACGAGGTGCGCGAGGCAGGATATAAATGTCGCATGCGGCGGATTGCCTTCTTGTCCCAATCCCTCGCTCTGGTCTGCTGGGATCACAACGATCCTCTGGTGGGAGTGGAGCCGTTCGCGACATTCCAGTGGTGTTGGACCCATGCCCATGCCGCCATGCCTGTGGCTTCTGGTACTAAGATAGCCCCCTGTAGCCCCGTGCAGTAGCATGTACTCCACACCCACGGGGGTCTGGGGCTTGGCAAGCAGAGATGATGTCGGTGCGCCTAGCCTTCTTAGCTTGCTGGACCGATTCCACAGCGACTCGTAGCGCTGCTTGCAGCCGTGTCGAGTGCCCGGCCAGCCTGGCTCCCTCTGAGTCGCGCTGGTACTTGCACTCGTACGATGCACTCAGTAGAACCAACAGCCTAGTGGGTACCATGCCACACACTCTGAGCAGCGTGTACGTCCTTGTATCCTCTCCCACCATCCAACGGCAGTGCTTGGCCAGCGCATGAAATCAAGTGGGTGATTGCCGCATGGTTGTCTTTGCCACCGACGTCGACAACTCGTGGGGTCTCGAACGGGTGCGAGTCTCTGAATCTTGTGACGAACCTTGAGAGAGCGCAATCGATCTGGACCGAGTCATTTCGCATCCGGCAGAACTAGATTTGCGCGGGTGCCCTGTGGAATCGATACCTGTCGTGGCCGTCGGACACGGAGACCGTCGGCAGCTTAGCCTGTTGGTGGTGGCTGAGACCCGGACAAGAGCGATTGACCGGTCCAGTCCGATACAGCACTGAATGCTGCTGGGCTGATAGAGAGATCTGCTGTCGCGTGCTGCGTGTGTGCCGGCGGCCAATCCACGCCGCAGCCGTCCTTGGCCGTGCGCCACCAACCTGCATCCCACCATCAGCTCTTCAGGACTGTCAAGGTGCCTGGCTTTCTGCCAAGGACATGAGCGTAAAGCAATGATGCAAAGGCTTCGGGAAGTGCCTTGGGCGGCCACGCCGCCAAGTACGGCGCCCGACGACCCTGAATGAAGGAAGCGTCCATCACGGGATGTGGTTGCAGAAGGGGCAGACGATCAGCCTTCCTTCATTGAGCGAGAGTGCGCCTGGGCTCGGACGAGGCTGCCACCGTGTCTGCAGCGAGGAAAGTGCAGTCCATCGCGCCTGTGGCCGTGCTGCTGGTGCCCGCCCCCAGTGGACGCCAGCACCCATGGGCGGACGCTAGGCGGTCCTGGGTCACCTGGGACTTGAAAGGACGGAATAAGCACCGCTGAATGAATCCCCGAACTGATGTCACTCGACCGTTCCTTCCTCTTCGGGTGGCGAGCTCTCCCTGTGAACACTGTGCCCTCGGGCCCGAAACACACTATCCGGCACATAAATCAACAATCGGTACAGTGTGATTGGTCTCTTGGCAGACAAGGCATCCAACACCGGAGAGCCCGATCACGTGCCCGGTCCAAACGGGACGAGCTCGATCCCACAGCGGTCACCCGCCCTGTAATCAAACGTCCGTTAGTGGTTAACCTTGCTGGGCTTCATTCGTTCGAGATCCCCTCCATGGAGACTGCCAGTGAGATCTGATCTAACCCGAATGTGCCTCGTCAGCGGGGCAGTACGAGTAGCTGAACGACCTTGCCAGGTCAGCCCATAGCGCCATGCAGCTTCCTCGCTAGACTCAGTTCCAGCCGTCTCGTAATGAGCGGCTCTTTGATGGCACCAAAGCCACCCGAGAGGCCTGCGACGTCATGGCGGGCTGGAGTTGAGGACGTTGGCTCTTGGTTGGCCCGGCGCATGTCGCATCGATCGAGGCCACACCTAAATTGATGGCGCGCAGGGCCCTTTTTCGCGAACGAAACCACTGGATGCGCGACGCACGACGCACGCGCAAGAGCAGTCACTTTGGGAGCCACTAGGCAGCAGAGAACTTGCAGCGCACATTGGCGCAATCAATCAAGCACAAGAGCATTGACCAAAACCAGCCTCTCAGAGGCCGCTCGCCGACCCAAGCACCTGGATTTCTGGGTTTGTCGAGGGAACAGAAATCGCTCTTTCTTGGCTGGATTTGTTCCAGAAATTCACCTCGTCCAGTCAACCCGGTGCCCACCAGCCTCCGTGGGGTTCGCCACACGCTCGCTGGAGCACAGCGCCGCGCCAGTCAACTTTATTTGTGGCTCGACCGAGCAAAGCGAAGATGGCGCCGAGGTACTGGTTTCATTACAGTTGTTAATGGTTGCCGTGAAGAACGAGGCGGGGATCGCGTGGACTTCGAAACCTGGGCGGCGTCGTGATGTTGGATCTCAATCTGCAGGATCCTCGAACCAGCTTGTGACGGGCAGAGGCTACCCCTGCTCCGTGTAGGTCCCCTGCTCTTGGCCCTTATTCCAGTGTATCCGCTGATTATTTCTATCCGTTGACGAATGCACGGACTGCCTGACGTTTGCTCGAGAACCACGGAAAAAGCGTCAATCGGCTATTGGGCGGACGAAAAGATGACGCCGTTTCAAGAAGGGTGCCTAAGTGTACTCTACTCACCAAGAGCGAGAGCCACGGCAGGATGTTCACAACTAAAGGCCGTCGCACCTCAGCACACGTTTGGGGGCCCTTCGGAGACGCCGCTACAAACCCTCAACAGACCAACGAGGACTCGGGAGTCTTACCCAGAGGGAGGGTCACGCGACTACGGGACTGCCCGAGAACAAAGGAACAGTAATGAAACACGCCATTTATCATGTCGAGCTACGTATTCGCCATTTCCCACTTTTCCATTCGACACGATCTCGCAGAAATGTAGTGGGTGTCTGCGACGGCGCAGCGTCAACATCGATACGCCAAGCCGAGGAACCCTCCAGGCAGCCGTCTGCGCAGCAGTTTAATGGGTCGTCCGTATGGATGGGCCCTTGGGAATTTGGGGACTGGCATAACTGGCAAGGCTTTGGCGGGACTGTGCCGCAAAAAGCCGCTTCATGGAAACAGACACCCAGAGGCTAATATCTTCACTTCGGCTCTTGACGTTGCGACTACGAGTCTTATTACTTGCCGGGGTCGGATCTTGGCTACCGAGCTGCGCTGGGCAATTCCCTCGTAATCGTTATTGATATTTCACGAAGCTGACACAGCAACGATGCCAACAAACGCAGAAGCTGTCTCTCTGCTGCAAGTGCGGCGCTGGTTATGGTACTAAACAGCTGGCGAGGTAGTCAGAGCGGTAAGGCATAATGCGTACATATGAGGCACATATGATGCTAGACCGACTAGCTCATACGTGAAAGTTGGCAGTTGTTCGGGTCTCGGACGAGTCTGTCAGCATTGCAGGCGGAAGGACAACCTTGGCGCCCAGACAAGCGCAGAGAAGGGTGTTCCAGACGGATCAGCCGCTATGGAACGGAGACCACTCGCCCTGAGCGCTGGGTCTACGGTCGTTTTTGGGGCTGAAGCAAAGCCCGACTTCCGGGTCATCTCGGCATTTGCTTCTTTCTTCATACTGCGTAACTGCGTAGGTGCGAATCAGAGCAAGTGAATCCAATGAGTCCTCACGTTTCAGCGTTTCCATCATTGACCCATGTCCAAAGGGTCCTCAGGGTCCTCCCACTGGACTCCGCCTGAGCACTGGAGCGCTGGAGCAATGGCGGCGCACTGGGGCCTCGCACCATCGTCTCGGCGCCTTCAGAAAATTTTCATCAAGTAACAATTTCCACCGCTCCTCCACCACCCCGGAAGACCTCCAGAAAAGAGAGGGAAAATTTGACAAATAGCCCCCTCGAATCTTGATTCAGGGGGAGCACCGTCCACAACCTTATTGCCTCGTCACATGACTGAGCTCGAGCTTCTTTGGACTTCAACAGATGACTCAGGCGCGTCGCGTTTTGCCTACCCGGGAGCGGGAAAAGTGACCTCATGCGGCTGACCCCGCCCCCACCATGATTTTTTTGGGTTATGCGACGCGCGATGTGAAAAATTCATGAGAAAGTAAATAATCTGCACGACAACCGTTCCTTTGCGATACGAACAAGGTCGACGCTCTTAAATAAACCAGAACACTCGCCGCCGAGCTGGCTTGACTGCCGTTTGATTTTCGGCCAACGAGCCGCATCGTGGCCGAGCTGAGATCTCCCAGAATCTAGACTGTGAGGATGGCGGACCAACATCTTCAGAACGAAGGCTTGGCTCTGATCGCCGGATACACGTCGGACGATGCCACGATCAAGAACTTCATCTCGCAGCTAATTTCGAAGACGTCCGGCTCTGACACTGCTCATTTTCAAGACTCAACCTCGGAACAAGACCTCCTCAGGCTTGGCCTTGCCTCTCTGGACACTTTTCTTCAGGCCAATGTCACGGGACCGGTACTGCCGCGAAAGACCACCAGTGAGATCGAGACGAGACTAGGTCAGGCTTGGAACGAGGTCTCCGGGTCGGACGCTGGGATCGATGGGTTGAGAAAGGCATGCCTGGCTGATCTTGAGGTGGATGGCGTTGCCCCGTATGCCTACATCCCACACATTGAGCTCTTCAGCTTGGCACGGCATGTTGTCAGCGAAGTTCTGTCACCAAGAGCTACAAAGGACGTCACCGAGTTGCAAATTGAGGAATCGACCAAGAAGCGTAGCCTGGCCTGGACACGGTTGCGCATCGATAGTTGGCACTATAAACTCATCACCCAACCCTCCCTCGGCCACGGTTCGAACTTCACCAGAAGCTCCCAGTGGAGTGAAGTGCCGACTCTGGCAGCTCGCATTGTCGATGGCATCGATACCGTGAGCAAGCAAGTCTTGAATGAGGAGGTGTGGTCCACAAGCGAGGATGAAGCTTGGAGCAGGGACGACAAGACCTTGTTTCTTGTCGAGGCTGCGAACAATTACATCCTACTCGGACGAAATGACCTGGCCAAAGAGACCCTCGAGAAAGCGGGGCGGACCAGTGGTCTGCAGTATGCTCTTTCTGGTGCGTTGGGAAAGAAGACCAAGTTCCAGGAGAAGAGCACAAGTCAACTCGTCGTACTGGCCAAGAGCAGCGATGACTCGCAGCCTCAGGAGCAAGATGATGAGGAAGAAGCTAAGAAGCCGGATGCTTTGCAGCTGAACGACGATACGCTCCTTGAGGAGATCCAATTCACCAAAGACGGCACCAACGGCGCAGATACCAATACCTCCCTCCCCGCAGCTTTGGCGGATCTGAAGCCCGAAGAGCAACCACAGCTTTCACCACTAGATCAGATGATCCTTCTGACTGAGGCGACTATGAAGGATTCCTTTTCCCCATCCGACACCTTGACCTCTGAGGAAATTCTCCCTTTTGCGACCCGCGTCTTGGCTGACAAGTCCACAAATTGGCAAATATACACACAAGCGCTCCTTGTGCGGTCACGGATAGAAGTCCACAGGAGTCGCACACTTGAGCGCGGAGTTTTGCAGCTTCAAGCGGTGGCAGATCAGGTCATCGCCGATACAACTGCCGAACCACCTGCGCAACCACCCGCCGAGGAGAGGTCTGACGACGTGCCGAGCATACAAGTCAACGACCAGCCTCAAGAAAACCCTACCTCCTTCCTCCCGGCCCCAAAACCGACCGAGTCCGCGCCCGCTCACACCCGCCTAGCGTATATCCACGCTCTGTCTACACCACCTAGGTGGCACCTCGAATCCGAGTTGGCCTACGCTTGGGCAGGAGTCGGCTCTCTTGCTTCCGCGCTTGAGATTTTCAAGCGTTTGCGTCTCTGGGCTGAGGTAGCCCTCTGCCTTGCCAGTCGCGCGGCCGCCGACGATGAAGACGGCCGTGGCAGCGGTGGGGAAGAAAAGGCAAAAGGAATCATCCGCTGGCGTCTGTTCCACCGTACTGATACCACAGAGCCGGTCAATCCAGATGATGAAAAGATTGAAGATGTTGCTTCCATCGCAGCGGCAACCTTTTCTGGTGCAGAACGTGAACCGCCTCCACCCAACGCAGCCCGGCTGTGGTGTATCCTCGGCGACCTTGAATCTCAACCAGCGCACTACGAACGTGCCTGGACCGTATCAAACCACCGATACGCCCGTGCACAGAAGTCTTTGGGCGAGCACTACCTATCACAGCGTGACTTGAATGCCGCACGGGATGCGTACGTGAAAGCCACCTCCATCAACCGCCTTGACCCCGATATGTGGTCGCGGTTGGGCGATATCTCCCTTCGATTGGGCAACTTTGAGGACGCGGCAGAGGCCTATTCGAGGTCTATATCCAGCGCGACTGATACACTCGGCGGCGAAGGCGCGAAGACATGGTCCAACCTTGGGTCGTCTCTGTGGAGTTTGTACTGTGAGGTCACAGCTCCTGATGCCCAGGAAAAGCCGTCCGCCGAAGCGCCCGAGGGGCTTGCGCTGGAAAGCACAATCTCTCGCGACCCAAGCAAGCTCCTGGCCCAATCTTTGTCCGCGTACAAAAAAGGTGCAACCATAGCCCACGATAACTGGCGTATCTGGGACAACGTCCTCACCCTCTCCGCCCGAATGCGGCCGCCCGCAGTAGCCGATATGGTTCTCTCCATCAAGCACATTCTCCGGATCCGCAAATCAGAGGATGCGGTTGACGTCGACGTCCTGAGTGCTCTTCTTACAGATGTAGTGTTGAGCGTAGAGAAGGAACCCCACCAGGGCATCTACGAGCCCAAGCGAGGCACGCAAGAGCGTCTCGTGGCGCGGTTGATAGAGGAGGAAATCGTGCCCATCATCACACACCGGAGTGCCCTCTGGACCCTCACCGCCAAGCTCCGCATCTGGCGCTCAGACTATGTTGGCGCCATCGAAGCCAGCGAACGAGCCTGGCGCGTCGCCACCAACCCGCCTTCCTCCACTTCTCTCTCCCCCGACGCCACGACGCAAGGCGGAGACTGGACGGAGGATAAGCAAGCGTGGGAGGAGGTCGTCCAGCGAACGGACGAACTGGCCAGCATGCTTGAGAATTACGGCCCCAGAACAGAGGGTGTGGGCAGCAAGTGGAAGGGCAAGGTCAGGAGTGCCGTGCGGACGGTGATGGGGCGGGGCAGGGAGCGATGGGAAGGGAGCGAGGGCTGGGGCGTTTTAGAAGGGATCATGGAAGGCCTGAAGACTGCAGAGTAGATATGACGAGCAGAGGTCAAGAAAACTACATCGATCAACTTCACCTGCTAATACAGGGCTTGATTATACGAAGGGTGTCGTCCTCTTCAAGTTCAGCCCATGAGAAAGCCGTCTGTTGAGGTCATGGAAGTCGGAGGATTCTATTTCTGTATATCATTGGGTTGAAGAACTAAAGTGACACTGTTTCCCGTTGGTATTATGGTGAGAAATGGACTGTGAAAAGGAACCATCTCCTTGCCCTCGGTGGTGGATTTTCTGCCATGAGCCCCGGCACTGCCAAACAACTCATCAAGCCTTGCTTCATCTTAATCATGTGTATCTTTGACATCGCCCTAGATACTGCCAAATGCTTCCTCAACGACCCGCTCAAAGATTTCGCGGCTCTGTCCACCATGCGACCAGGTTTGACGAATGCCAGCTGTTTGCGCCTCATTCTTGGCCTGTAAAAGTCCATTTATGTTTCTTAAGCTTATGAGTTAATTTCTTAGGAGTCTCAAGTTTTTGGTCCTCAAACTCAGACAACAAGACACTTGTGCAGCTGCACAAACCATCCCCTGAAGGAAACAAACTGCTGGATGCGGCTGGCCGTTGGTACGTACCGCGGCTCGAATTCCGCTCGCATCAGCAAACCCCACGCCGCCCAAAAATTCCAGCAGCAGCACAACCATCATCATCATCATCGTCGTCCCTGCAAGCCCGCAGCCGATCAAACTTCACCTCACAATCGCCATGTCACGCGGTCGCGGCGGCGGCAGGGGAGGACGAGGGGGCGGCCGCGGTGGTCGTCCCAATGTGTCCTGGGACACGGGCGAGGAACCCGACGCGCGCCCCTCGGACCTCTTTCCGGTCAGTCACATCCCTCCTGGGATCACTTGCGACCAGTCGCTAACAAAGAACAGCCCTACACAATCCCTGAGAGCCGTTCCCTCACAATCACAGAGAAGAATTCGGTGAAGCACTTCCTCCTCCTGCGCCACCAGCTGCACTCCTCGCCGCTCTACACCTCCAAAACCTCCATAGATCCGACCAAACCAAGAAAAGCCTACGGCATGGCGCAAACGAACGCGCTGTACGGCGTCCGAAATAAGGCATCGCAAGACCCCTTCACCGCGATGCCAACATACGGGCAGCGCTTCGTACGGGAGGAGCGCTCGTTGCCGGACTGGTCGAAACGGCCCATCTCGAGGGAGCTCTGGCCGCAGGAGCTGCTGGATGCGGTGGACCCCGAGGACGAGGGGGGCAACAGGAAGAAGAAGAGGAAACTGGAGCTTACGAGGGTGAGCGCGCTGCCGAATGCGGAGGAGGCGTTCGGGCTGGCAGACCCATATGCGGATGAGGACGGGGGGAAGAACCTGCTGGAGAGGTTGAACGCGATGGAGGAATTGGAGGGCGAGGGTGTGGAGGGCGAGGAAGAGGAGGGGGCGCAAGAGGAAGAGGAGCAAGATGAAGTGTATGATGATGAGGACGCGGGAGACTACGACGCCGAGAACTACTTCGACAACGGCGATGAGATGGGTGAGGATCTTGGCGATGACGGAGACGGTGAAGGGACGTTCTAGCCAAGATCGAAATGTGATACCCGGCTCAGAAGAGCAGACTTCATTACTTTTGCTCGCCAGCCTCTCATGCCAAAAGGTGCATTATCATACAAGCGCACGTAACCAAGTCCCAAGATCCGGGTCTGTCCCATGAACCTCCACCACATGCCAGCCGCTTCATGCCATAAGGCCGATCCCGTATCCTCCATCCAAAACGCCGGCCTGTAGCCTCGACAGCCTCTCCCTCGTATCGGCGATCATGCCTGCTTGGTTCACAATCGCGGTTCCCATCTCTCTCAGCACCGTCAGAACCTGGCCTAATTGATCCGCCACGGCGCCGCCATCAGCATCGCTTCTCGCATGACGATCCCTCAGGTTCCTGATGGCCTCGTACAGGCCGTTCTCGACGCCCGGCATGTCCCGCTCGATCTCTGCACGGTACTCATCCAGTCGGTTCTTGTGGCGCTCGACGTCGTCGCAGACCCGGTTGAAGTAGGTGATCAGATCCTGCGCATCGGCATGGGTGGATGAGGCATCAGCGCCAGCTGATGACGGAGCAGCAGCGGTGCTTGATCCACCGGCGAACAGCCCAGTGCTGTGATAGTGCGTCGGCAGCTTTAGATTGTCCGTCGCCTTGAAGCTCAGCTGCGCGTCTCCAATGTTCTTCTTCGTCAGGTCCTGCAGTTGCTTGATCGTTTGAATGTCCGAGTTGAGCGCCCCCTGCACGGTGCGGAACTTGCTCTCCACAAACTTCACGTCTCGGCCGAGCTGTTCGATATCCTTCTCGTGCTGCGGCATGAACTCGCCAATCTGGTCCTTCATCTTGATGACTCGGGAGATGCCCTTGTCGATAAGGGCGATCTCATCCTGCACGGGCTGCGCGAGATCATCGAACCGGGACCGTGGACGGAGGTTGTCATAGTTGATAGAGACGGCAGGGACCTGTTGTTGCTGGGAATTTTGCTGTTGTTGTTGCTGCTGCTGCTGTTGTTGCTGTTGCTGCTGCTGCTGCGGTTGCGCCTGGCTCTGGCCACTGGGAAAAGGTTAGCCTAGTTGATAGTCAGTCATAAGACAACCCTTACAATAGCGACGGCTTGGCCTGCTGTGTGCTCGCACCGAACAGCCCTCCTCCTCCTCCTCCACTTTGCTGAGTCTGCTGGGTGCTCTGACCAAACAGACCACCCCCAGTTGACTGCTGCTGTCCTTGATTCTGGTTCTGTTGCGTGCTCTGGCCAAAAAGTCCACCGCCCGTCGATGGTTGCTGCGTCTGGCTCTGGTTCTGATTTGCGGTGCTCTGCCCAAAGAGACCGCCGCCGCCAGTGCTGGGCTGGGTGCTTTGCTGCGCCTGGCCGAACAGACCAGAGCCGCCGGTCGTGTTGCTCTGGGTATTGGTTGCCGTCGAGTTCCCGAACAGCCCACCGGGCTTCTGCGCAGCTCCTCCAAACAGCGACATGCCTCCTCCTGCGCCCGCTGCGGCTGTTGATGTCGATGTGGTGTTGTTGGCGGCCGAAGAGCTCGCAGCTCCAAAGAGTCCTCCTGAAGGCGCAGGCTGTGACGAGGGTGCGCTGCGGTGTTGCGTTAGTGTCGGCCCGGAAAGACAAAGCACGAAGCGAACAAGTGAGTGCTTGCACAATTGCACAGAGAAAGGACGTACGGAGTGTTGTTGGCAGCGCCGGTGTTGATGGTCAGACCGCCAGGGCCGCTTGCCGAACGCGCCAAAGACATTTGCGCGCCTTGCCCCGTTAGGCTGCTGCTGGAGCTACTTAGTGGCCGCTGGACAATTCAGTGGTGACGGAAAAATCGGCGCAGTGACTTTTTCCTCTTCCGAATTCCGCGCCGACTGAGACTTGAGCTTTCTGTCGGGGTGGAGCTAAAGTTTGTTTGGACGGAGACGCAGACGCTCAGACGCGTTTTCTAAGGTGAGGAATGAGGGCCAATCGGTGAGGCTCGGTGAGGGCTGTGCCAAGAGTGCAGGGTAGGTGGCTTTTGACACGCTTTGGTCGGAGAATTGTCGGGCTGGGGATTGGAGCTGTCTCTGCTCTTACACTCACGCGACGACTTCTTGAGGTCCACCATTCTACTTCAGCAGCGCGTATTAACTTCCGTTTGAATCAGCTCAGACGGTCTCAACCCATCAATATGTCGACAAATATGGACATCGAGGACGAGGACGACTTCTACGGCGAGGAGACCAAGCCGACAACCACAGAAGAGGAGAAGAAGCCCACGCCTCAAGCAGACGATCTTGAAGAGGGAGAGGAAGAAGATGAGGGCGCCGCGATGGACGAGGACGATGACTCCGACTCGGTATGTGGTTGAAGATTTCAGGCGCTGTAGACTTGGCTTACGCGACCTTAGGACATAGAGGTCGTAACCGAGCGTAAAGACGGCACAACCGCTGCTCCCCCAACGTACGTGTCGCATTCCGAATACAAGACGCGCGCGAGGCTAACGATACTCCAGCACATCAAAGTACAGCGACATCAGGAACATTCCGCAGCGCTCCACGGCTAGCGACGCCGCAACAACCGAGAAAGAATCCAAGCCCAAGGCCTCCCAAGTAGGAGCTCCCAGCGCAGATTCAACAGCGCGCGCCGCTTCCAAATCGAACATCGACATCGACAACAACCCCATATACCCGGCTGTCGGTAAGCCCATCACACAAGTCAACATCGACGAGGACCTGCCGGACAACGACAAGCCATGGCGCAAGCCTGGAACGGACATTAGCGACTACTTCAACTACGGTTTTGACGAGTTCACGTGGGCGCTGTACGCCGCGAAGCAGGAAAACATCAGAGGGGAGTTTGGCGCCGATGCCTTTGCCAACAACAACAAGAAGATGATGGAGGACTTCAACCAGATGATGATGATGGGTGGTGGAGGCGCTGCGGCCGGTGCCGGTGGCATGCCTGGGGCCGGCATGGACGGCATGCCGGCTGAGATGCAGCAGATGATGCAACAGATGATGGCCGGTGGCATGGACCCGAGCCAAATGGATCCCAGCCAGATGGGCGCAATGTTCGGGGGGATGCAAGGACAAGCAGGCGGACAGCCTGGTGGGCAGGGCCAGGGCTTTGGCGGAGGCTACGGTGGCCAGCAGGGCTATGGAGGGTATGACCAGAATATGGGAGGGGGCGGCGGAGGCAGGGGAGGCTTTGGAGGTGGACGAGGGCGGCGCGGACGGTGGTAAAATGGCGATTCGCGAGCGCCTGACGGGGCTTGAAGGATTGCGATCGAGCTCAGGCCCCATATTGCCAGGGGCCGATAAATACCTTCGACCTTCACTTAACAGGCTCCTGCAAACCACGACGACGAGAACTCGCCAAATCAAGACGTCGGTGGTAGCAGCTTCCTACGTTACACCTAGAGAAGTCCTGCGACTCTTCTTGAGGATCACGACAACGGGGTTGGCGATCATGACACCAACACGCTGCCAAGGGCCGAGGTCTAGAAGTGGGTTGATGGAAGCTGCGGAGACTCGGCACTCACTCGATACTGGCGACGCCTCCGAGATCTTCAATACCATCTATGCCGAAAGCACTCCGACGAATTTGAGCCCCCCAGTCCTCGGCCTGGCTTCGAAGACAAAGTCATTCAATAGAAGGGACTATCTCTCACTATAGAGAGTCTATCAGTGATTGCGGCCACGCCCGTGGCTGCCCAAATAGGGTTGCGCAAATGGGAGCTCAGTAGGAGAGGCCAGAGGTCAGGTAGATAAAAGAGCCAGCTACAGCCTACTGAACTAATTCAGAGACTTGGGCCATGTTTTGATCAACTCGACAAGTGACTATAAGCTGCTCTAGGCTGTCGAATGTGTTTTCGCCGTCTTGGTGATCTCGAGGAAGCAGCTGAAGAACCTCCTGGCCCTCTTCTAGAGTCTATCTGGTGCCAATCTTGACTAATCCCCGCTGTTGTCATATTTATATCGAATATGACCATGGCTGTCCGGGGCATCAAAGCCGTGCTTCGCTTCAATCCTTAAGATCTATCAAGACTGTCTCAGTCAGGTAGATGATCGCAGGCTGCACGACAATGACGTACATCTGCGTCTAGTCTGTTTTCTTCCCGTACTTCTTCACAAACATCTTCACGTTTTCGACCAGACCGACGTCGCCCTTCATGCCTAGGCCATCGGCTCGGCTGGTGTCGAACCTCGCGGGCCAGCTGCCCACGATGGCCTCGACCTTGGGATCCCGCTCCTCCTTGATGAAGTCCAGAGCCTCCTTACCCTTCACGTCGACCAAGGCGTCCAGGATCTGCTGCGTGGTGACGGTGATGCCGGGGAGGTTAACCGTCCGCGTCAGTCCGAACTTGCTGGCAGGCACACCCTTGATCCTGATGAGATTCTCGACCACCGTCTCAGGGGAGCATACCCAGAGCGCCAGGTCCCTGCTGACGGGCAACGTGGTGTTGACTTCGTTGACGGGCTCCCTGACGATGGCACTGCAGAAGGAACTTGCCGCCGCACTCGGGGCTCCAGGACGCACGATGATGGTTGGTAGCCTCACTACCCTTCCATCCAGCAGCCCCCGTCTCGACATGTCATTCAGGTACGTCTCGACCATGAGCTTCTGGGCGCCATAGCTGGACTGCGGCTGGGGCACCGTCTCCTCGCTCGTCACGCTGCCCTCCTTGCTCGGGCCGTACACGGCCAGGCTACTGGGGAAGACGACGACCGTCCCCGGCTGGTTGTGTCTCAGGTAGTCGATTACGGCCTTGTGTGAGTCCCAGTTGACCTTCCAGCCGAGCTCCAGGTTGGCCTCGGCGCCGCCGGACATGAGGCCGTGCAGGAGGTAGACGGCATCGTACCTGGGGGCGAGGAGGGTGGCGATGGTGGAAGGGTCTGTGAGGTCGGCCTTTGTGGATTTTATGGTCGACTGGGAGGTGGGAGTCGGGGGGGTCACCACATCGGTGAGGGTGAGGTTGAGTGATGGGTCAGCCGCGAGCAGGGACGTTGCCAGGTCCTGGCCGATGAAGCCAGCGGCGCCGGTGATGAGGATGTGAGGCATCTTGGCAGGCTCTTTAGTGCCTTTGAGTGTGTCGCCGCGACTCTGATGTAAAGGAGGAGCTGTCGCAGCAGTGTCGTATGTGTCGTGTAGCTGAGGGGTGAATGTGGCTTCGTGACCTTGAAGTACGTGAACAGCAACAGCAATAGCAACGCAAGGAAAGATATGAGTGAGGTTAATGAGTCCCTCAAAGCCAAGAATAAACTAGTTCGAGTCGCTTTCAACCCGATATGGAAGAATCGGATGCAAAGTCGCGTCTGCGGTCGACTCGGTGAGAAGTCCGACGTTCTCCAATACTCCAACCCAACACGTGGGGTCGATGCGGGGAGTTGGGGATCGCCGGGTCGAGTCGCGATCATGACGAAGGCGCTGCAGATGAAGTGTTTAGCCATTGACGCACGTCGACTCAAGTTGATGTCTCAGCTGAGACTGTAACCATTGTTCTCTAGAGACGACTTCTCAAGAGGCTCTTTACGAGTCGTGGTAACAACACGAAAAAGGGCTTCCCAAGTACACAAGTGGACAACCCTCCGTCACACATCCGCTGCCCCTCCATGACCGGGTTTCTCGCCGCATCTCCCCCACACCAGCAATGGCCATCTCATGCATAGATTTACTTACTGCCATGCCTTGTTCTATGCGCGGTGCTCCGATTACGCGGAACGAATAAACTCCTGCTCGGTACCAATCCCTTGTTCCTCTTCAATACCACGTTGAGCTACCCAGCAGAGTCCTAAAGATCGGCGTTCATCTTCCTAAACATCTTCCACCAGCACACTAAAGCCAGTCTCTGAGATGGCGCAGAAGCCCATTGTCCTTCGCATCGGCGAGGACATCAAGTACAACCACGATTACTTCAACAATGAGTTCACCAAGCGCTTCACCGTTGTCGCAAACGAGGAGCCTGATCGGGAGTCCTTCATCAAGGCGTTAAAAGAGAACAAGTAAGCGCACACGCCGCATCTACGCTGCGCGAGCCGTGCTAACGAGCACCAGATACGGTGACTTCTCGGCAATCTACCGGCCTCACTTCCAGACCGGCGGCGAGATGGGGCAATGGGACGACGAGCTCATCCCCCTCATCCCGGCTTCGTGTCGCATATTCGCCTCGGCGGGGGCTGGCTTCAACTGGGCCGACACTGAGGCCCTCGCCAAGCGCGGCATCTGGTACTCCAACGGCGCCGGCGCGTCGGACGAGGCCGTCTCGGATACCGCCCTGTTCATGGTCCTGTCCGTCTTCCGGAACTGGTGGAGGGCGCAAAAGGCCGCCAGGACGTGCGATCCGGAGCAGTTCAAGGCCATGCACAAGCTCGTTGGCAGCATCTCGTACAACCCGCGGGGCCACATTCTAGGCATCGTCGGCTTGGGTAACATTAGCAAGAAGCTGGCGCAGAAGGCCAGGGACGCCCTCGGCATGGAGATCCACTACTACGACGTTGTTCGCGCGGACAGGGAGACGGAAGAGAAGCTCGGCGCCACGTTCCATGACACTCTGTACAGCCTCCTCGGCGTGTCGGACTGCGTGAGCCTTCACACGCCACTCAACAAGCACACCCAAGATCTCATGAACACGGAAGCCTTCGCCGCCATGAAGGACGGTTCGCGGCTCATCAACACGGCCCGCGGGGAGATCGTCAACGAGGATGCGCTGGTCGCCGCCCTGAAAAGCGGCAAGATCTCGGGCGCGGGGCTGGATGTGCACTACCACGAGCCGCAGGTGTCCAAGGAGCTTGCGGCCATGGATAACGTGGTCCTGACGTGCCACAACGGCGGCGCGGCCATCACGACGAGGATCAACTTTGAGCTGAACGCCATGAAGAACATCATGCAGGTTGTCGGGGATGACGGGGGTTATCAGGCAGAGCCCATCACGCCTGTTAACAAGAGATGGTTTCAACCAGCAGCATGAGGAATGAAGGGCAGAATTTGGATATTAATCATATTTTTTAGATAAAAGACGAGTGAGGAGGCGTGTAGAGAACAAAAAGACCAAACTACCGATACAACATATCAGAAATCTGGTCGTGTCACGGCCGGCCGCGACCTCATTCTACTTTGCGCTGGATTTTACACATTCACCTTTCGTGGGCGCAGATGGCACGAACAAAGCTAAGATGCGTCACGGTCAGTCCAGTAGCCCGGTTCCACGGCGGCAGCAGACCCATGTCCTCACGACAGCCTTGAGAGCTTATGCTGGCTCTGAAGTGATCTTGCCTTCGAAGGAAAAATGTATTGTTTGTTCCTTCGTCAAAAAGAGGCCTGAGACCTGAACGCCATACCAGAATTCTTTTCTTCCTCTGAAAACAGGCCCGTCTTCGAGACGGCGACGCTGATTATGCGATCCTCATTCACACTGCAGCTCGCACGTAGGATCTTTCCACCCAAAGAGTCCAAAGTCAAAGATTTGTGTAGCTCGTCCTGGCTTCCATCGGTTCCCATCCAATGCTTCGTTAGAGCTTGCGACGTGGAACGCACGTGTTCGTCGCTGTCGTAGTCTGAGCTCGTAATGTCGGCAGTTGCTTTCCCCTTGTCGTTCTTGAAGAGCCTCATGACCACGTAAAACGCCTTGCCCGCGAATCTCGGGTCTGAGAATGCTACGGTGGTGGCCACCGATGACTCCTCCTGGTTGGGTAGCAACATGGTGCAGGACCCCGTCGGACTCTTTGTCCAGCATCCTTCTGGCTCGGCGCAGACCATGTTGAAGCTGGGACCGACGTCACGGTGCTGGAGCAGACATCTCCAGGGCTTTTTCCGCAGCTGCGTGTGTCTCTTGTCTCTTTTGGCAAGATAGATGGATTTCATGTGATGCTGGGGCGTTTCCCGTAGAGGGATACGGTACAGGGGTTTCCTGTCACGGACGAACTGAATTGCTTGCGCTGCAAGGCCATCGTCGGGTATCAGCGGGACGCCAACGCGAGAATTGAGATCGTTAATGAAGCGACAGGAGAGAACGCCCAGTAACATCTCCTTAGGCTTCTCAGATCCTTCAGTGGGGAGCTGTTGGCTGATCACTGGCATCGTAATCTGTAGTCCTCGAGCGGTGGGGACCATGGTTGCAAACGAAGGCAGCGTCTCGACCATGCTCCCTTGTCTGAACTGTGACGGATGTGTTGCCAAGGCTCCAACGGAGAAAGGAGCTTCAGCACGGTCGACTTCCTGGTTCGCATCTGTGGCGTTCCAGGCAAGAATGGACTGGTCGTCCGTCTCCTTCATGATCTCTTCCTGAAGCCTAATAAAAGCCTTCTCACATTCGCCGTAGAGCAATGGCATGTTGACGTCGAAGAGACCCATCAGACAATACGCCATGTCCTCGCGTCTCGTAGTGTTACGGTCCGCGGCCCAGCTCATCTTCTGAGCTACATTGCAATGTCCCCAGTTGCAGGAGGTGAGGGCGTCCAGGTCGATATTCGTGATCTTCTGGATTCTTTCTGCTAGCTCCATCTTAGTCCCGATGAGTCTCCATGATTTGTCGAAGAAGTACACGTAGTACGGCGCGAGCAGCTCTTGCAGAGTCCAGCCCCGAGTAAACCACCTCGACGTCTCGAATTCCGCCGAGGGCACAAGCACCCCTCTCTCGAGGCTCCCGTCAACGTCAGGGAGCCACGCAAAGCAGCACAAAGCCCTTTGATACCACCTGAACATCGAGTTGATCGCCTCGCTGAGCTCGGCGCTGCTGGTCTTGTCGATGCAGCAGGTATCGACCCAGGCCCAGCTGCATTGGGTGCCACAAGTCAAGATGGTGTCTTGCCTGATGCGCTCGCAGAAGCTCACAATCTTGTGCCAGCCAGCTTTCCACGCCAGTTCGTGGCGCGGCTTTGTCAGGACATCTTGCAAGGTGACTTCTTCCTCGCCCCAGCAATGGCTCAGGATGACATAGGGAGGTGCTTCGAAGTCGTCGCTGAAGAACTGCAGCTCTAGGGTCTCGACGTTTATGAGGCGCATTTTCGACACCCTCACTGCAAAGTGACCCTCGCCACGCGGCAACAATGCGACGACGTGTTGGAGGGACGAGAGTGCCTCTTCAGCCGCAAAGCTGAAATATCCGTGCCCCTTTTGCCATGTTGGCCAATCAGGTCAATTGAAATTCAGCCGCAGCCATCAACTACACCATATTCAAAAGGGTCAGTTTATCAATGACCATTGTAAGGAGCTTCGATTGACACATGAAGGCTGCACTTCAGAGAAAACCCTCGAGGCGTTTCGGATATGTTCACCTGAGCATTGAGCGCCAATCGTCCGGCTCTCATCCGAGTCTAGGAGTGCGCGTGGGGTCATCCGGCGCCTTGGTGCGGGCTGCACGGGGACAGCTTCAGGAGCCAGAGATGACGGAGCACATAAAACAGAAAGCAGACTTGGGTGTCGGCCTTAGAAAGACTGCAATTCAACGTTCAGTTGACGTCCGGCTCGGCCCAGAAAGGATGGTGGTCGTCCCGAGTTGGGGGGCAGGGTGCAACGTTACCTACCGGATTGGGTAGTTGATGTCTCAATCGCGCTGGCAGAGCCGACTTCCTTGGTCCGAGCAAGCCTACATTCCGTGTCTGGGGGTGAAATGATTACATGTGCATGATCCCGAGGCTGAGGTCGTGTGAGCTGAACCGCCTGGCCTTGCCGAGCCGCGTATACTCGGTCATCTCTTCGGAGGCTATGCCATGAGCAGGTTCTCATTTACTGTGCGCACTTCGCTTTTGCAGAATATTACAATATTGCAGACTGGCTTCTAAATCTTTGGTTCAAGACGTTGCAAGAGTATTCCGCGGTTCATTTTCTGGCTACATGGACGGATCTGACCACCCATGGAATCCGCCGGCCACTTAACCAAAGAGGAAGCTCCCAACACAGGCCTTGCTTCCAGATGCGGCGTCTAGTCTTCGTTTATGAACTAGAAGTGCCCGATCAGAAGTGGAATACATGGTCAGCATCGAAATCACCACGTTACAGTAGCAGCACGTCCTCTTGCCGCGTATCTGGCAGCGGACACATGGCTCACAACGTGATCTTGAATCGCAGCCTTCATCAGTCTAAGAATGTTTTACTTCAGCCGGCGCTCAAAGGGTCATTGTATGAAGAAGATTGGCCATGGCGGCTCTAATGAGGATTGTGAGGCGAAATCCGTGCATGACCACGAGGGGCTGGACCACGACGACTCGCACGACTCGCTGACATCTCTACAGCAATGTGCCAACATCATACCCCGCAGCTGCCCTGCCAAATTGCAGATCACTGCCGAAGCCATGGGGCATGCATTATCAAGTTCCCTTGGCGATCTGGTAGTTGCCGAGAGCTTCGACCAATACCCCCCTACGCTGAGGAAGCTGCCGCACCTCCTTCAGGAAGTTGTGGTTAGAAGGATCCGAGAGCCGGCGTTGTGACCACTGACCCATCTTGAAACAAGACATGGCCTTGTGAGATGGCGTCGTGACATTTACTTGCGGGTCTTGTCATGATGCAGCACAGTAGAGGATCCAACGTGGCATGGACTTTGTAGTTGGGGAGACAGCTATATATGTACTGCCCAGACGACAGATTTCTTACACTGATCTTCATCACTCTCTTTGCTCAGATACCCAATACAAACTCATTCCTTCTAGTCCAAGTTGCAGGCTCAACTTCCATACCAACAATATGGCCCCAACACACTCCTTGTCGCTGATGGCTGGTGCCATCGCTGCCCTTCCTTTCGCCATGGCTGCGTACGATCCTTCTTCACAATCCAATGTGGCCATTTACTGGGGCCAGAACTCTTTCGGACAAGGCTCTGGTCCTTACGTTCAAGAGCGCCTCGCATACTATTGCGAAAACACCGACATCGACATCATCCCTGTCAGCTTCCTAAACGGCCTGGAGCCTCCTACAGTCAACTTCGCCAACGCAGGCGACAACTGCACTGCTTTCCCCGAGAACTCCAACTTGCTTGACTGCCCTCAGATCGAGTATGTATTGTGACGTGTAACATGAGATCCGATGCTGACCCATAGATAGGGAAGACATTGCGGCTTGTCAAGCAGCTGGCAAGACAATCATCCTTTCCATGGGTGGAGCGACCTACTCCGAGGGTGGCTTCTCTGACTCCGATTCAGCGACTGCGGCCGCTCAAAATATCTGGGCCATGTTTGGTCCCGAGCAAGCTGACTCCGGTGTTCTCCGCCCATTCGGCTCGGCCGTGGTTGATGGCTTCGACTACGATTTCGAGGCGGCTACCTCCAACATGGTTCCTTTCGGTGTTGAACTCCGCCGCCTTATGGACGAAGCTACCTCGGCTGGCGACAAGCCCTACTACATCACCGCTGCGCCCCAATGCCCTTACCCCGACCAAGCAAACAAGGAAGCCCTCGACGGCGGCGTCTTCTTCGACTTCATCATGATCCAGTTCTACAACAACTACTGCGGCGTCCAGTCCTTCGTCCCCGGTGCCACCGAGCAGAACAACTTCAACATGCGCACCTGGGACGACTGGGCGGCCAGCACGAGCTTGAACCCCGACGTCAAGGTCCTTGTCGGCATCCCCGCCAACCAGGGTGCCGGTGCCGGGTACACCGAGGGCGAGGCCCTTGCTGGTGCGATCGAGTACAGCAAGACTTATGCCAGCTTCGGCGGCATCATGATGTGGGATATGTCGCAGCTCTACGCAAACGAGGGTTTCTTGGGTGAGGTTGTTGCAGCTTTGGGTTAAGCGGGTAGAGGTGGGATGACCTTGACCGTGGTGTCTCTTTCATGTATATATTCGCACTCGCACATACAAGTATTTGAAACTGATACATATCCTTTCCTTCGAACTTTGTCCTTCCTAAATTGAAAATAGTCATTGCACTCAGGGAAAGAAGTCGGCTTTGTGAGAAAAGGCAGATCATTGAAACCAAAGGCCAAATCTAGTAACACGCTCAAACAACAGGTACATTTGCAACACGATGAAGACGCTCAATAATCAACCCAGACCTATTTCTTTCGCAGCTCGCTTGCTCTTGGCAAGCTGGAGGAATCTAAAACTCGTTGGTCAACAGTCAAAGAATTGGCATTCATCCGGATGGAATCACCGATAAGACAATGACTTTCTTTCTTCTTTTTTCTTCTCCTTTCGAAATGGCAATGTTCGCTGAGTTAAGGAAGTCAATGCATATACGGGCCGTAGATTTCAAGCGCAACTTGAATAAAAGAGTTGCGACCCGTGTTACAGGAACTCACAGGAGAGGTCCTTGTCGGGTGTCCTGCAGGGTAGATCTCACTCTCCCACAACTTGTTCCCGTGCTTATATCACGTGCACTCATTCGATTGATGAGATTATCTGGAATTCTCAATTAATTGCTTACCTTCAAGCCATAGTCTGCGCGACACAAACCGGCTGAGAGAATTGGTGTAAGCATTCGACATGAGCGAGTTCAGAGCTATCGTCGTTGGCGCCGGACCGGTTGGGCTGGTCGTCGCACACGCGCTCCAAGCCGCCGGCATTGACTATCTGCTCGTCGAACAACGGTCGCAAGTCCCCCCAGAATCGGCCTTTGGCATATTTCTGTGGCCTCATATCTTGCGTATATTGCATCAGCTTGGGCTCCTGAACGCCATCGAGAAGATTGGGCAGCCGATGGTTGATATCTATCATCAGACTATGGATGGGGAACTTCTCGCCAAACACCCCGGCTACGACATGTTGGGCGCGGCGTAAGTGCTTATAATTCGACCGCAAGTGGCGCTGGCTGACGCAGTATCAAGGCTTGGTTATCCAATGATGCTGTTTGACCGCGGTAGCTTGGCAAGGGAATTGCTATATGGGCTGAAGGATCGTGAGAAGCACGTCCGAACTGACAAACGAGTGATGAACATCGACGTTCTTCCTGACGGTGTTAAAGTGGATTTTGCCGACGGCTCGTCAGAAAAGGGGTCGATAGTCATCGGATGTGATGGCATCTGGAGCACCGTCAGGGAGCAGATGAGCAAACGGGCACCAGACGGTCTCTTCGACAAGCTTCCGAACCCTTTCCAAGCTCCATGGACCGGGCTGTTTGCCAGAGCACCAAGGCCAGACGGGATTGATCCTGGGCGGACTGTCAACATTTACCATCACGATAAGCAGGTTCAGGTTTTCACGACACCGACCGAGGCTCACATCATCGGCTACAAGCGCATTACCCCATCGAGGGAGAAGACGATGTTTGGACATAATGACGCCGAGGGGACTGCAAAGCCGTGGTTTGACGTGCCCATTGCGGAGAATGTTACTTTTGGCGACATCTGGGCCAAGAAACAGGCGGGTGGAGCTGCGAACTTCGACGAAGGTGTGTTGAGCTGGTGGCATTGGGATAGGATGGTTCTCGTCGGAGATGCTGCACACAAGGTATGTGAAACCATCTTCCGTGTTGGTGTAGGGAATTCGAGGATGTCAGCTCTAACACTTCCCCAGATGAGCCCCATCCGAGGCGCAGGTGCATGTTGCGGTATAGAAGATGCTATCACCCTGGTCAATAATATTCACCGAGCGCTGCAACGCGAGCCGGAGCCCTCAAGATCTACCTTGCGCGGGGCTTTTGGGGCTTATCAGTTCGAACGCGAATCACCCGCCCGAATATGGCTGGACATTTCTCAGCTCAACCTCGATCTCGCGACAGCATCGGACAGGCCTCCCCTCAAAACAATAGATATTGCCGACGCCAGGTTTCTTCCCATGATTGTGGATGGTCCAGTTCTTGATGTGCTGCCCTTTACGGAAGAGAGAACGGGCCCGCTTCGGTGGAAAAGGAAACCAAGGACTCGAAAGGAGAATAACAACGCCAAGGCCAGACTTTGAGTCTCTTGCTCCAGTTGGCGAGAAGACGTTTTGCGTAGTATGATGTGTTACTATCAAGAGTCGAGGTTGAACTTTAGCCGATACATGTCGAGGAGTTATTGGCGATTATCCACATCCTTGGCCAAGGTACACGAGTGTCGCATTGTTTCATCAAGGTTACAAAATCACTTGATTGATCAAAAATTCAATGAACTGTATTCTCAGCCTTCCCGGCAACTTCTCTCCGGCAGACCGTCCGCTCCTACACCCTTGCAGATGCAACCCTTCAGGGTTTGCTCTGGACCAACACCACGCATCCTTCTGGGACAGAAACGCCTTGCGCTGCCACGATTCTGCGACAGCTACATAGGCTCGCAAATCCTCTTTGTTCTAGTTTCTGTTGGCTCTTACGATAGCAGACGCTTCCATGTCGCGGATGCTAAGGTGAGCAGGATAGGCTGCACCCTGTAGCGTTAAGCTCCGGCCGCGTAGCTTCATCTACATCTCGTCATTTACAATCAGGTCAGCGGCGACTGAGCGCGATTCTGAAGGTTCCGATCGGCCCAGGTAAAGCGGCGGAGAGTCAGCCTTGCACCCATTGGCCCCCTGCAAGGGAAATGGGAATATGCATGTTGGTTGCGCAACGGCCACGGAACGGCTGCGATGCTCCCCGGCTTCCCACAGTCCCAGATCTGGACCAATCTCAGGGGCCATACAACCGCTCGACTCCTTGTGATGGCACAGGTCGAGCTAGGGCTGTAGGCTGGGACATACGGATCTATGTCTCAATCTAGCAAAGATTGGCATTCTCGCCATTTGCCCATGTCTCCGTAGGATCATACTGATCTCTACCATCTGTTTTGTCGTTAATATCTTCGTGGGGTTTGGTTCTTCTCACCTTGCCACCAATTCCTGTCCTCCACCACTTGTATTCAGGCTTTCGATACAGCTGGCGGGCCCGCATTATTCGAGACAACATGTCTGCGCGCGAGTCTGCGCGCGAGTCTGCGCGCGAGGCTGCTCGCACCCTGGTTGAAGGTGTGCTCCAGCAACATCGCTACTTTAGAGCTGCCACAATAGACGAGACGGGGAGGATGTCGCAAGAGGCTCGTCGCCGCATCGAAGATGCCGTGCTAGGAGCAGACCCTGAAACTGGGTCTGAAGTATTAGCGCACGTGTTTGCCGTTGACACCATCACGCCGAGATCTCAGCTAACAGCTTCAAGTCTCACTCGCAACCTGTACAGCAGCAGTGCTCGCTTTGTGACCGAGCTCATTCGGAATGCGGACGACAACCACTTCAACATTGCGTCTCAGCAGAATGAAATTCCATTCTTGTCTTTCGAGCTCCATCTGCACAGGAAAAAAATCGTCGTCGAGTGCAATGAGGATGGCTTTACCTGGGACAATGTCTTGGCAATTAGCAACATCGGTCCGAGATTTAAGAGAAACTCGCTGAATTACATGAACGGGGAAAAAATTGGCTTTAAGTCGGTTTTCAAGGTTGCATATAAGGTGTTGATACAGTCTGGTGATTTCACATTCTCTTTTAAACACATGAAGGGGGATTCGGGGATGGGGATGGTTTGTCCAGATTGGGAGCCATATGTATCACCTCTGAGACAGGGGTTGACTCGCATGACTCTGTTCCTACACGCGGACGAGAACAGCGAAGAATGGGCTCACGATATCAGGGACCAGTTCAACAACTTGCACGAGGAGATGCTTCTCTTCTCGAAGAATCTGAAGAAGATTGAGGTTCGAACTTACAACGAAGATGATATCCTCGATACCACCACGACGTATCAAATCTTCTCGAATTCGCTCTTCTCAACCTCGGCTAACAGGAGAGAGATAGCCGTCGAAACCAAAACAAGGGAGTCGAGTACATGTGCGAGGAAGTATTTCCACGTTACGAGATGCCCGGGGACAGGTATTCCCCGGAGTAACACTAGAGACTCCGCCCAAGCTAAGATTGTTCTGGCTTTTCCGTTGACAGAGGATTCGGTTCCACTGGAATCCAACCAGAGCATTTTCAATTTCCTCCCCGTTTGCGAAGCGGGATTCAAGGTAGGTGACATTTTGCCCATAACCCTTCAGCCTTGCATCATAAGTTGACGATGGTCTCTTTTCCCAGTTTGCAGTGCACGCAGACTTTGTCACAACGGACAATCGCCGAGATATCAACACACGGTCAGCTGAAAACAATAAACTCATCGATGGCATCTCTAGCGCCTTCTCTACAGGAGTTCGTCAGCTTTGCACCCACCCAACACTCCGATACCAATGGATGAGATATGTTCCCAAGTCAGACGATCTTGGAGTACGTGGTTCTTACTGGAATGCCGTCGTCGAGGGCATCCGTTCAAGACTAAACGACGAACCGATATTACTTTCTGCTAATTCGGGATCTTTGCGGCTTATGAGAAGTCTCAGAAGCGTCCCCCATGAGTTTGAGGATCCGTACGGCGAGCCGCTGTTTGACGACATCTCCCCAGAACTCTACATTTCAGGGAAGTACGGGCCCGAAAATTTGGAGATATTAAGCGGTCTTGGACTGCAACCTTTGAGCATGCGCGAGGCTCTGGATCGTGTTCGTTGCGATATTGAGTCTCTGTCATCCAGGCTGAGAACCTCAACGGACACTTGGCAATCTTGTGCGGCAAAATGGCTTATGTCACCTTTTAAGAGGAACATGGGGCTGATCATTCCTGTGGTCAAATCACTAAAGCTCATTCCATTGAAAGACTGTACCTGGGTCTCTAGCAACGATGGCCCGGTGTACTATCCTAATACAAACGGGGGCTTGGTCATTCCCGACAACATTGGTCTTCAACTTCTCACGCCCGCAGCTTGTGTCAACGAGGATCGCAAAGAATTCTTCGAACTTCTCGGTGTCACCATTGCTCAGGACGAGCTAGTACGCCAAAGGATATTCGAGAAATACAAGGCGGTGTTCACTTGTTTGGTAACCGTCGAAGCCTCGAGAAGCCACTTACATTTCCTCTACCTCAGCCATCATCTCGCCAATGATCATGCGGCTTACAAACACTTGCTGATCGTGGCCAAGAACCGCAAAATGTGGAATCCATTTTTCTGCGACACGTATCTCCCTACCGAGGATGAATATGGAGTATTCAAGCTCTTATCACCTACTGCGGCTGGCTCGGGGGTCGACAATGGAGCACCGGGCTTCGATGTTCCCTATGCACATGAACTCTACATGCAGGATATACCCGAGCGTCCGGTCATAGACAGCTTGTATTGGACAGAGTGGCTTTGGCAATTCTTGAATCTTCGCACCAAAATCAAACTTGTTGATGAAAAAAGGCATCAGCTATCACGCGCATGTCTCTACGTCGCAAAACACCGGCCGTCTAAGTTCCTCGGCTTCTTGAGATCTTCATGGAGGGCACAAGGGCATCCGAGTACCTGCGACGAGCGTTCGCCCCTATGGGGCCTCCATCGCGTCAAGGTACTGTGTGAGGACAAAGTGATGCGAGAACTGAAAGACACTTATATCCCGACTACATCAGCAAAGCAGCTGGCAGCCCGGTTCCTTGACGAGAAAGCCTCTTTCCCATGGTTGCACCTAGAGCAAAATCCAAGCCATGCCACACTTTCACTGGAATGGGAGCCCTTGGCAAGAGATCTAAAACTCAGCCTCGTGAGCGAAGAGCGCGGAACGGAACTCGACTTCTGTCTCGAAATTCTGAGATTTCTGCACTCTTCTACGGATGCAAATGTTAAAAAAAGCTTTGGCTTACCTAGAAGAGTCTATGGCCTGTATCTGTTTCTCGAAGCCCAAGTCCGCGGATCGGTTCAAGAAGATTCAGCGGCGGCAAAAGTACGGTAGGTCGACCCCGAGCCAATCAAACTTATTTGAAGCCATACCTAATTCTGAGTAATAGGGATATATTGGATGGCGGTTTGCTATATGTTCCTGCCACGACGGTAAGCTCTGTCCAGTGGGTACGCCCCTCCGAGTGTGTATGGGCCAGCCCCCTCAAGTCACTGGGAACCAGCATTGTCTTGAAAACCGTCTACCTCGAAGCCTTCCAGGAAGCAATTGACGACCTTCCCCAGCTGGAGAGCTTCTTCAAGAAGACATTGGGCGTAAAGGACTGCGATTGGGCCAACGTCGTTGAGGAGCTTGAGAATATCCAGTCGTTGGGGGCCCCTGATATAGACCAAGTGATAGAGCTTTACAGGTGCCTCGAGAACATGCAGCTAAATGCTTCTGAAGAGGAGAGCTTGAAGTAAGCTCTCATAAAAAGCCTATGAACTGCGTGATTTCGCTAACCTTGACGTTATAGAACGGCTTTTTTGAAGAGAAATCTCATCTGCAGCTTCGTGGACAGCCCACCTACTTGGCACACCGTTTCTGAGTGCCTGTGGCAAACCGCTGAATATGTTCCAGGGAAGAGACCTTTGAACAACAATAACGATTACGACTGTCTCAAGGGCTTCTTTCTCGACCTCCTTCATGTCCCGAAGATGACGATTGACATGCTCTACGAGAGGCTGAAGGCCAACAATGTTTCCTCCGACATTGAGGAAATCAAAGGAGATCTTCTGGAGTTTAGCGGCCTGCTCAAATCGACCAAGAAGATTCTAGACCCTACACCTGTGCTTGAGAACAGGATCTTCCCCGTCAGGCTAGCAAATGGCGAGGTCACACTCAAATCCGCCCAAGATGAGTTTACCATCGTGGACTTGAAACATTGGACCGAAGACTTCGCAGGGAAGGCCAAATTTCTCGACTTTGCGAAGGAGGATGTGGAACGACTCAAGTCTTTCTTTCAGTGGGCCGCGCTCGAAGACAGGTACTTGACTGCATCAGTGAAGGAGGTCTCTATAGCAGACAAAGCTTCAGCTAAGCCATTGTCTGATATGGATCAGCACATTAGCCTCAGGGCTCATGCACTCCTCCGGTGAGTGATCCATTCCCCCTCGCGGGCAACTTGCGAGTCGCGCACTGTTTGCTCTCGGGACTTGCACACATTGAAAACCCCCCCACCATTGAGTGTCGCCGGGCTAACAGTCCACGAAGGATTGCCGTGCATTACGGGAGTCCTAGGGCCCGAGACCGACCTGCCCAAGAAGCTCTGTACAACCTACTCCGAAGCTCTGAGACGCTTGAAACAGACGGGTTCGACGCGACGCTTGTCTTGAACCAAGGGAAGCATACGTATTCTGTCGAGAAGCCAATGGGAACCGCCGTACAAATTGACGATGCAGAAGGTCATCTAAGAATATTCCTGCCTCGGGATAGAGCACTTCGTCAGATATGCTATATAATCAGGTTTTCTCGGCATCTTCATGACTGGATAATGGACTATCCAACTACCACGCTGGGCTACACTCATTCCAAGGCGCTATTGCGTATCGACTCTGTTATCAAGGGACGCCCTGGAGATCTCAAAGTACTAGAGCTCTACAGAATTCCGGCGGTCTCCGTTGGAACGTCTGATAGGTACGAAGAGGTGGACGCGCGGGACGTTGACAGCTCAGCTCCAGGTGATCTCCCCGAAATCAGCACTCCGTCAAGCTCATCGCCACCACGCTCATCTTCTGGAAGTATGTCCCGGCCGTACAGTGATTCGCCCCGGGCTCAATCAAAGTGGCAAGCTAGGCCTCCTCCTACATGCTCTGCCTCTCCCCCTCCGTCCCTGAGCACCCAGTATTGCGGTCTGCTTGAGAAGGTTATCGCCGCCGGCAGACGAGCCGACATTCCCTCGCAGGGGGCGTTCGACATGGCACAGATGCAGGCAACCTTGACCCCGGACGTCGATGCTACCCAGGACTTGTTCGTGCTCCGACAACCGGATCGACTCGAACATGACAAGATGATTGGCGCTGCGGGTGAAGCTTTTGTAAGTCCCTATCTCGCCACTGAACGTAAAAGGTGGCAGCTGGCTGATGGTTTGAAAACAGGTGATGGAGCTCCTGAGTCATCAAAACCTACCAGGTTTTGGCAGAGCAAACTGGCAGAGCACCGTCCGGCACTACGTGAATGTTCACCCGGACTACGCAAATCTAGAACGTTTCATAGGTTTCGGACACGTTGATATAGTCTATGATGATGCTACGAGTGCTTTGACCGCGTTGTTATCTGACAAGGGATACCATCCGGCGGCAGCTCACGGTACCATCACGCGTCCGGGGCCGTGCTATTTTATCGACGTCATGACAACAACAGGGCCTTGCGAGACCCCGTTCTTGATGAGCAAGCATCAGTACCAAAGAGTAGGCATTTTCTTTACGCATTCTCCATTGGTCGTTGAGGTTCTAACGATTTCTTATCCAGATGCAAGGGTTGAGCCAGAATCACACTAAATCCAGCGCGCCATTTGATCAGGTATATGTCATCTTCAGGGTCTATAATTTAGGTCTTGACTCTGTTGGTGTGCGTGTGTTCGTCGATCCAGAAAATATGAGGGAGAGGGGTGAGCTCAGCTTCACAGCCGAAAACTGGTCGGTCACTATCGCGGCCGCTCCGTGATGAGACAGAGCAGATCCGACTATGAGATGGAAGGGACGCTGTTTTGGTTACGGGGCGAGGACTCGGGATGAACTGTGCGAATTTTACCTCCTTTTCCCTCGGGGTTGTTCTTATTACTGGTAACAACAGGGTGCCATCCGCCTGATGTTCTGTTCTCACTAATCATTGAGAAACCTGGTTTGGTGGTGTTCCGCCATGTCAGAACGCATGAAGTGTCTTGGCTCATATTCATGCTAGGTCCCGTCTCGCCGGTCCTAGTTTGCGTGCTCGTTTATGTGAGCTTAAAAGGACTTGAGCCTAAACTGGCACACCTCTTGGCCATGTCTTGGGCGAGCTCCGCATGAATCGACGGCGGTGCAGCACCAGCCAAGACTCCGGCAAAAAGGAAAGCAACCCAATGGCGGAGGTTGACGATATTAAGTGCCGGTCTCAATCCGGGGTTCCCCACGGCCGAAGGCATTCTGCCTGAATGCATCGGCAATGTGACTTGAGGCTATCGTCGGGAAGGGTCCTCCATCCCAGCTGCCATGCCGCAGGGGAGTATTTGCGACGTAACCATGCGGCTGCTGTGAAGTAATCAGCTTCCCAGTGCACGATGTGAATCAGGTTCTGGACTCGTCCCGTCATTAGCCGGGAAGAGGCACGCTTCCGGCTAAATCAGGTTTGAAGACGCAAGCCTCTGAGGGCATGATTCGAAACACGAATGGGGGTACCGAACCCCTGTCTTCGGCAATTGGATGTATCCCCACTGCGCATGGAATATGTCCCCGAAACATCGACGTCGCCCCGTGTAGGTGGACACGGAGCGCTCCGAGTGGAACACTATTCGAAACGGGAGCGGTGATCTTTTCCGCGTCCGAAAAAGGGTCTTCGTGCGATGGGCCTCGACGCCGTGAAGATAAAAGCAGCCCTTCGCTCCCTCGTCCTGGACTGATCGGCTCAAGGCAAGCTCAACGCTCAGCACTTACAACCATGGTCAGCTTCAAGGCCCTCGCACTCAACGTCCTCGCGGCGACCGGCGCTCTCGCCGCTCCCGCTGAAGAGTCCACTGCTCTGGAGAAGCGCCAGAGCACCCCCAACAGCCAGGGCACCCACGACGGCTTCTTCTACAGCTGGTGGTCTGACGGAGCTTCTCCGGCTACTTACACCAACCTCGCCGGTGGCAAGTACAGCATCAGCTGGTCCTCGGGCGGTAACCTCGTCGGCGGAAAGGGCTGGAACCCCGGTATGCGCGCGCGGTATGTATCCCAGAACCTCCTCGTGCGCCTCTTCACGTGCTGACAACCGCCACAGCTCCATCGGCTTCTCTGGCACCTACCAGCCCAACGGCAACTCCTACCTCGCCGTCTACGGCTGGATGCGCAACCCGCTCGTCGAGTACTACGTCGTCGAGAACTTCGGCACCTACGACCCCTCCTCGGGCGCCAACATCCTCGGCGAGGTGACCTGCGACGGTTCCACGTACAAGATCGCCGAGAGCTGGAGGTACAACCAGCCCAGCATCGACGGCACGCAGACCTTTCAGCAGTACTGGGCTGTGCGCAACAACAAGCGCAGCAGCGGCACCGTGAACACGGGCTGCCACTTTGATGCCTGGGAGAGGTTCGGATTGCCCATGGGCAACCACAACTACCAGATCGTCGCCACGGAGGGCTACCACAGCAGCGGCTTTGCTGAGATCACCGTCTCCGACGTCGGTTAAAATTGTGGCAAGCGCACGTCTGATGAAAGGATCGATAGCTCGAATTCTCGATCTTTGCCGCGTTCTGTCAGTTCGGGTCAAGTTTGTCCTTGTCCGAGTTCGGTGGGTTGATGATGGCGTGGAAGCTCTGAGCCCTGCGACTCCATCTCCTCCTCACGTTTCATCGTACATATAACAAGATACAAACTGCATTCAATCAGCCATTACCGTTCCAGACTGCTAAGTGACAGGTTCCGAGGAACTTGAGATGACGCGTGCTTTATTAAGCCTGTCTGTGAGGGTATCAAAATTCTACCGGCCGTCCGATCATGTCCCGAAATGCAAGGCCTAATGCCTGCTCGTAGTTTAAAATAACACCCATGCCCATCATTCCCATGCTAAAGCTCATGCAATGCCTGTCCCCGAGGCTCAGGTGGGGATGAAGTGCTGCGCGTCCTTGCGCTGTTGCTCAAACGACTGCGAAAACGCTGCTAGCCCAACCACAATCCCAGCCGCCATGAAAATGAGGGAGATGATTGACCAGATGACACCCCAGCAGCGAGACGATCCACCATAGCGCTTCGCAAAGACGCTCGCATCCGATGAGTTGACCTTGCGCAGGATAAGGTCGTCGCAAATATCCCAGACGCTGTACAGAGAAGACATGACGCCGATGAAGAGGACGACAAAGCGAAGGGCCTCTGCGTGATTGATAAACCAGCACCCCACAAGGAAGGCCACCGCTAGAAGGATGGTGAGGATGGTGAGCCAGTCCCGCTTTCCCCACCACAGCGTCAGGAGAAAGCACACGCCCAGTCCAATACTGACAATCTTGGATGCGTTGATGTTGAAGCCGCAAAGGGTCAGGATGGCTCCAATGATGGACGAGCCTAGGTATCCAGCTGGCAGTGTGATGGCGCTGATGCCGCCAGACAGGTGCGTCACACCACCCTCGTTAGGGTCAAGACTGATAGACTTGACTTTTCCTCCGGTGAGGATGGCAGAGAAGGCATGACCAAACTCATGAAAGGCAATGACAAGCATCTTGAAGGGCCACAATATCATGCGCAGGTAGGGGACGTTCCACAGGATGGCGATACCGACGACGTATGCCGCGATGACACCCAAGGTGACTACCTGAGTATGGTTTGGATTCTGGAGGTCGCGCGACTGTAGATGCGATGCTGCTTCGTGCGCGACGCCGTCGAGAGCGTCGAGCGTTGGCGCCATGATGACTGCCGAGGCGCTCTTTGTAGCTGTTGTTTACAGGGGCCGTTCTCTTTCCGCGTAACTGTGATAAGGCAGCGCAATGCAGAAAAGGTTGCTGAGCGAGTGAATGTAGGTTGTAGGACGGAAAGAACGAAGGTGCGAGCCGAGGAACATTCCAGTGCCCTCTTGTCTCGTAGGCGACTGCTGAAACACGAAGATGAAGTGAACAGCGAGAGCCTCATCCAAAGGGAGGATCGTTAAGGGTGAGCGCGTGGCTGTGGCTGGGGTTAGCTGACGTGGTTTAGCGGGGGCTTGGAGGTGGCTGCGACCAATCAATATGCGCTCCAGTGGCCATTTTTAGAACCCCTGACAGCTGCTGATCGTTTTAGCCAATCAAGTCTGGGCTTTTGATCGCACCGCCACTTCTGTCTTGTAAGGGGGGCTGAGTTACGAACATGTTGTGGAAAGAGTACTTGATAGCTCGTCTCGTCAATAACCCTAAGGTAGCTACTACTAGTACTAGTAGCGAAGGTTTGGGGACCACCTATTACGTTACTTGGCCCTCAGAGGAAGAATCTACATCCTTTCAATCAGAAAGTGGGAAGTCGCTGTTGTTCAACAACACACCAACGGGAGGCATGTCTTCAATTTGCGAGGAAACTATAAATGTATGAAGAGATTGGAAAGTAACAAGTATGTTAGGGACGCATAGAATATCGGAAAGAAGCGAAGCCGTGCGGCAACTTGCTCCTATGGTCTCATCTTCCCATTTCTCAGATGACACCAGGTCCAGCTGAAGAGCGAAGGAACGAGCAGATGCAACTCGCTGGGTCGGCACTGTTTGGATGTCAGCATTCATCTTCAGACTCTGTCATGAAGACATTCGACTCACGTGTAGCTGTAAGGGGGCGAGTAGGAGCCGGCCCGAGTAATCGCAGTGTCGCTGTTGTCAAAGATGTTGTTCCTCTGGATAGCGTATCCTGGCTCGTCGGCATCGAGGTCCGTAACGATGGCACGCTTCACGTTGCTGAAGTGAGTGTGCTCAACGAGGACCTGAGCACCCTCACGTGAGTTGATGCCAGATGTGGGAATGTCTTCGTAGCAGCTGGAATAGATGTGGCCGGTACCAAAGCGGAGCGACGGAGTCCTGGAGTTGACGTTGTTCCAGTAGTTGTGGTGGTAAGTGACGCGCAGGTGTCCGCGGTCCTGACCGCCGTTGCTGGCAGAGTGTCCGACGAGAGAGCCCTTCCACTATATGCAATGTAAGTGGGTGCTCCAGATATCACCACCCCTACGCTTCATGGGTAACTTACGTGGTCAAGGAAGTTGTTCCATGAGATGGTGATGAAATCAGAGGCTCGCTTGGCGTCGAGCATACCATCGTAGTAGTCCTTATCTCCGGTAATACCATCATTTGAGAACTCGCAGTGGTCGACCCAGATATAGGTTGCTTCCTCAATGTCGATCAAGTCACCGCCCTTGGGGGGTTGGCGGAAGTTGAGGTTGCGGATGATGACATTGTCGATCTGACGAAGGCGGATGGTCGTGCCGACGAACCCTAAACAATGATTAACCCCCGATCCACAGGCGAGCCCTGGGCAACTTCAGCGCTTACCAGAGTTCCCGCCAACACCAAGAAGAGTCGTGTCGCTGGTAAGGCGGAGGGAGCCGCAACCAGACAGAGTACCAGAGATGCGAATCACACCACCGTTCGCAATGGCACTTTCGAACTGCGAGCACGAGCTGACAGTGACGCCGCTACCGCTGCCTCCGCCAGTGGTGCCAGATCCGTAGCCAACAAGCTGGTTGACGTTGGCAGAGCCACAGTTGTTGCTAGGCGGGTTGCCGGTGCCTGGCTCTTCAGGCTCGGGCTCCTCGGGCTCTTCGGGCTCCTCAGGAGGGTTGCCACCACCTCCTCCCTGTACGCACTGAGAATACCATTGGTTTGAGGCAACACAAGTCCAGCCTGGATAGTGCCATCAATATCTGGAACGAGAATGGGATGAGACACTCGGCTTACCGGAGACACAAGTGGTGGAACCTGTCCAGCCCTGTCCGCCACACTGAGCCCAAGGGCCAGACTGGGCCAGAGTCGACGAGGCGCAAAAGGCCAGAATGTAGGCGGCGATTGTAGAGGATAGCATTTTGATGGTAGTTAAAGATGCGTGTGGTCTGTTTCAACTTCTGCTCTCTGATTGTTTCCCTGTCGGGAACATGCTTTCTTTATAGTTCTCGAGGAAAAGGCCAAGTCCTTGACCCCTAGTAGCCAAGGCACCGAAATTTGGCTAGGCAGAATAGGAATCATCCAAGCTCGTGAGAAGTGAGGCATGCCCAAGAGCCACCCGCTGAGTCCGCAGGGAGGCTTTCGAAATATTGTTTCAAGATCTTCCACCACTCATCCCACCAACATACTCTACGGGAGCCTTCAACACATGGCAGACTGCAGGATTATCGATTAATAGCTGCACAACCAAGCCTTTGTAAACCGATTCGCTGTGTCTCGACTCTGCGGTGAAGGACAAGATGTCACATCGTGGCTTCGCCTACCGCCATACCACCTCGATGCACCCCAGACTATACGGGCATTACTGGAGATGTGTAGATTGGGGCATTGGCCAGGCCAGATGAGTGGGCGTCTTGGTCTGTTTCGAGTGATTTCCGACAAACTGGGCCACGGCAACGACCCGCCGTAACCGTTCCAGGTCAGGCTGCAGGCATTGCGAATAAATGCCACCAGTCAGACGTTGCGGGGCTGCTTTCAAACCCTTGGCGGATGCGAGACGCCTGGGTAATTTAAAGTTGGATTCGAGACGAGCCCGTAGACTTCCGGCGTTCCACCACAGCCCGATATACTTGCTTTTCGGTGATTGGAGACTGTCTTCTCGTACGGATGCCGAGAGTCAAGGTCGAGGACTGCGTAGGTTCCGAGGGAGGGGTGGCCAGGCTATTCGTCAGTCGACCAGCCAGCCTGGCTGGTCTTGGTTTCCGTATCGCTTATGATACAGATTACGGCAAAGGAGCACATATTCTCCAGGAATGAGGACGAGGCAGGGAAGTTCACATGTCGCCGCCAGGTCGTTTGCGAGGATCATGACGATCGCTTCCTCTTCTGGACGTGAATGTCTCTCAAGGATTCGACCCCTATGTTTACGCAGATGATGATTCGTCTTGTGTGATTTAAGGTTCTACTTAGCTCAGTCGAGGGGATGAAACGCGACAGGCGCGCGCAGGGTCGTTGTGTCGCGATGTTCCGGATCAACATCAAAATTGCCCGTCCTGCGTCGTGGGGAAGACAACGAGGGCGATCCATGCGGGGAACAAGCATAACCAGATCGATGGCCTCGCTCTGGAAGACCGAACGGGCATTGACCCTGCGGCGAAGCCCGCAAGTTGGTTATTTGAAGGCACCCGTGCCTCATTTCTTCCTCCATACAGCTTCCGGCATCACCAAGCCACATCCCGTCTCTTGATGCCGGTGGTGGCATTTACTAGATGTGTGTCAAACCACAGAATGCCTGCGGCTCTGTGACTTCCAATCATCATTTGAACTGACCGTTTTTCTTAGGAATTACTTAGATATTGGATGGCACGTTGAGTCCAGGCCTCGGGTTCCCATGGACCTCAGCATCCTTGGTTGGTGGAAACTTCGGCATCGTTGCATCCACGGAAAGCCTGTCATCTCCTAATTGCGATTGATAGTGCATGCTTTTAACATCCATATCAACATTTGATCGACGACCGCATCATGAACGATGTTGGCACTTGCATCAAGGCATATGCTGGCTCACACAAGTCGGCCCCTTACAATGCAGGCCTCTCGCTTCACCTTGTCGGACTGGAAAGTTGGCATCAAGGCTGCACGTCATTCAGTGGCCGGGAGTCACCGATGCAACGAAAGACAATCACTTCTCAAATCATTATTAATCACTCCATCAATTGCTCCCCGCATCCCCGGCCATATACCGAGATCGGCAGCCGTAGAACTGTTCTGGACGCAACCTTAAGTTCTCGGGCCGACATTATGACTTCATCACTGGGCTGAGTGCTGAACGGCTCCTCTTCGTTGAGAGGCTTCACGCCCGAAAATCGACGATCATCATCTCTTTGGTCCTCAATTACTGCAGAAATCCCCACAGCAGCTTCCACATGTCGGGCCTACAGGACCGTCTCCATAAGCGAGTTCGGCAGTCATGGAGATGTGGGGATTAGCTTTCCCCGTGGTATATATACCGCTCTTCCGGGAGCGATCAAACCTGGAATGCAACGTAAGACCTTGTAACAGCCGTCCCGTAAGATTTGAGAGGCTCGCCCATCATGTATAGATCGTGGCTACCCGTTTGTCTGTCCGTGGCTGCCCAAGCCTCAGCACAAACAAGCTCAACCTCCTCGACGCCTGAGGTGCCTACAGGGACACCGATCCCAGGCGACTACACAGGACAATATCGCCCGCAGGTACACTTCTCAGCGCCGGAGTTCTTCATAAACGACCCCAATGGCATGTTCGTGGACGACAACGGCACCTGGCACTTGTACTATCAATACAATCCGACGGACTATGTGGCTGGCAACCAACACTGGGGTCACGCTACTTCCAAGGACTTGTATCATTGGGAGAACCAGCCAATTGCCTTGTTCCCGCCTGACGAGAACACATTTGTCTTCTCCGGAAGTGCCGTAAAGGATCCCAACAACACTTCTGGCTTTTTTCCGGACCAGACCGATGGAGTCGTGGCGATCTATGTAAGCAGCCCAAGATTTTTCCCACAGTGGTGCATTTGTTGACTGCAACAGACACTCGCAGAGATACCTCCTGAGGGTGAGGGACCGCAGACACAAGCCATCGCCTACTCCCGCGACGGCGGATACACTTTCACCCCCTATGAGGGCAATCCGGTCATCCCCAGCGAATCACCTCATTTCCGTGACCCCAAAGTCATTTGGTACGAGGACCACTGGGCCATGGTCGTGGCTTATCCGCAAGACTTCGCTATCGGTATCTTCACATCGCCGGATCTGATAGAATGGACGCCCACGAGCAACTTCTCCCACCATGGCTTGCTTGGACACCAGTACGAGTGCCCTAATATGATCAGGATGCCATACATCGACGAAGACGGAGATCGTCAAGACGACATGTGGCTCATGTACATCAGCATCAACCCTGGTTCTCCTTACGGCGGCTCCATCGGACAGTACTTCCCGGGAACCTTCAATGGTACGCACTTTGAGGCTGTGGATGCTGCTGCTCGCATTGCCGATTTTGGCAAAGACAACTACGCCGGCCAGTGGTTCTACGGCACCGATGACGACGATCTGCCGGTCTCCATCGCCTGGGCGTCGAACTGGCAGTACACCAACATCGTGCCCACTGAAGATGAGAAGTGGCGGGGAGCCATGAGCCTGCCGCGCAAGAACTACCTGACAAAGGTTGAGCGACTCGGCTGGAAGATGGTTTCGGAGCCGTACGACATGAGTCCGGTCCTTGGCAAGGTTCTGGCCTCAAACGAGTCGCTCGGGAACTGCGAACTCAACGTGGACTTCTCAGAGGTCGACTCAAACGCTGTCTACTTCGAGGCTAACCTTACTGCCTCAGAGGATGGAGGCGATCTGTCCGAAGGAGTGCTCAGATTTAACTTCAGCAGCCCCGAGAGCGGCGAGTCTGTTCACGGCGGCTTCCACCTTTCCAGGGGCTCATTTTACATTAGCCGCGCTGGGGTGGATGGGTTTGAGGACGATTTCTTCACAGAGAAGTTCTCTGTGGATATTGTTCCCTCCCAGGACTTCACCTTGGCGGTGGTCATGGACCGCTCGCTCATCGAAGTCTTTATCAACGGGGGTGTCGAGAGCGCAACGAACGTGTTCTTCTCCGAGGAACCCCTCACCGAGCTCAAGATCAGCGCGACAGACCTTGCTGAGAGTGTGGAGGCCAGCGTCCGCGTGAATGCTCTCGAGAGCGCTTGGCAGTCATGAAGTGCTTCGGGCACAGGGCCTGTTGCCGCATCGAATCTTAGCGTGTGGGGTGGGGAGAAGAATATCTTACCACAGCTATCCGGAGTTACTGCAGCTTTTGTTGAGGAATAACCAAAATTTTTATGTTGAGCTCTGTCATTCCAAGCTCTTGCTGTAAACCTCGTGACATGTACTCATAGGCTTCGGCGGCGTGGCTTTAGTCAGGAACACGTTGTTGGATGAGGCGGCGGCGGCTTATACTGGCTCCTACCGAGAGCTTAAGGTAGCGAGCTTCAGAAGAAGAATTTCCTGATGGTTTCACAGGTTTCCATCATCTGTATTGGTCTGCGGATCAATAGTTCAGGCTCTATTTGTCTTGTACTATTTAAGGGCGCATAGCTCCGTTCGAATCTGCCGATACTTCGCATGGCCTCTTTTAGCTCACAGCGAAGGAGTAGCATATCAAGAAGCCTCGTGAACCTTGAGAACGCTTTTGGAGCTCCATGTTCCTCCGCACAGCTATGTTCGGTTCGTCCGGGGTAGCTGTCATGCGAATTACGGGGGTCGTCTGAACGGGGGCAGTCCAGGTGAAGAGTCCAGATTCCTATCACAAAGACTACGCTTGGCTTGGGAACATCTTGTTCAAAAATCCTATATCTATCATTGGAAATATATATACGCCAAAATCATTTTGAAATGCGGACTCCGTGCTCCTCAAAGCCTCTGTGGCTTCATAAACCCCAGAACCTTGAACTCGCCTCGTGACGCGAGCCGAAGGCCGGCGTGTGAAGTATCGTGAAGTCCGCCGCGCGAGATGAAAGGCGCTTGACCAATTACAGAAATTCCCAAGCCGTGGGATCGTGAGACGTACCTTCTCTTTTACTTTTAAAAGACCTCTTCCCCTTGGGTCCCGTTCTTTGCTACTTTGATCGAGTTTGGCCCCCTACGATTCAACATCCACATCACAACCTTTCACTTTTCTAGATGTCAGCCGTCAACGAAAACGAAAACCACCAACATGAGGTGGAAACTCCACTGGAGGATGTGTCCCTGAGAGCCTCTCATCGCGAATCGGACACTTCATCTCGAAAAGCCGCCGCCCTAACTGGCGGAGGCGAGACCAACACCCTTCAGAGAAACCCATTTGCTCTTCTCAGCTATCAGGAAGTTATCGCCGATGCTGAGAGGCTCCATGCAGAGCACGGACTTCCTGAAGGAGACCTGCTTATCTTCAAGAATGGCGCTGCCCTGGCGAAGGCGCAGGAGCATGGTATATGGCACGGCCACATTACTGATATCAACCTCGAAGAGAAAGAAACTGCGAGTCTGGAATTCGAGAAGAATCATCCGTGGAAGTCTCTTCCTCTGATTGCGTACTTCTTGTCTTCCGTGTGCGCCGGCTGCGCCGTGGTCCAGGGCGCTGACCAGACCATCATCAATGGAGCTCAGGTTCGATGGTGCCCTACCAAACACACCATGACAGATACTAACGAGCTCTTAGTCTTCCTACTTCGAATACTTCAGAATTGATCAGAGCTGGTCTTTGCTGCGAGGCTTCGTCAACGGCGCTCCGTACATCTCCGCCGCATTGATTGGATGCTGGGTTAGCGCGCCCTTGAACGACAGATTTGGCCGCCGCTGGGTCCTCTTCGTCGGTCTCACCATTGCAGTCATTACTGCAATCTGGCAGGCTGCCTCTCCAAGCTGGCCCTGCTTCATCGCGGCTCGCTTCATTCTCGGTCTCGCCGTTGGGTCCAAGTCTGCCACCACCCCGACATACGCTGCCGAGATGGCCCCAAAGAGCATTCGAGGTGCCTTGGTCATGCAGTGGCAAACCTTCACGGCCTTTGGTATCATGCTCGGCTACACAATATCCTTGGTGTTCCAGCACGCTGCTGTCTTCGGGCCGCACACTGAATGGAGACTGATGATCGGCACCACTGCTGTCCCGCCACTCATCGTCATGTTCTTCATATTTACACTGCCAGAAAGCCCACGCTGGTATATTGAGAAGGGAAGGCTCGCGGATAGTTACGGATCGTTCTGCAAGCTCCGCGCTGGCAAGATCCTGGCCGCCAGGGACTTCTACAGCGCCTACAAGCACCACGAAGCGCTGACGAGGGTGGCAAAGAAGGGGACGAGGGCGATGTTCGCCGAACTAATGACACCGCGGAACCGACGCGCGCTGCAGCATGCCGCTTTCGTGATGATCATGCAGCAATTTTGCGGCGGTGAGTCTCTATTAAGGGTGGGATCCGCGACTGGATACTAATCGTTGCAGTCAACGTCTTGGCCTACTACAGTACCAGGATTTTCACAGAGTCCGGCTTCGCGAAACAGGAAGCCCTTCTCGCTTCGCTTGGCTGCGGAATCGTTAACTTCATCGGTGCCCTCCCAGCCTTCTTCACCATCGATCGCTACGGCCGTCGCAGGCTCCTCCTGGTCACGCTTCCCGCCCTCAGTGCCCTGCTGTTCATCACCGCAGCCGCCTACAGTCTCGATGACAAAGTTGTGAAAGTTCCCGTCATGCTGGTAACGCTATACTGCTTCATGTTCGCCTACTCTCCCGGCATGGGCCCCGTCCCCTTCACCTACTCCGCCGAGGCTTTCTCGCTCGCTGCTCGTCCGCTGGGCATGTCAGCCGCGACATCGATTACCTGGACCTTCAATTTCATCATTAGCTTTACCTTTCCAAAGATGCTGGACTCACTGGGCGGCGTGGGTGCCTTTTCCTTCTTCGCCGCGTGCAACCTCGTCGGCGCTGTATACACCTACTTCTACCTCCCAGAGACGAAGGAGATGTCGCTTGAGTACCTGGATGTCGTCTTCAGCAAGCCTTGCACAGCTCATGCCCGGGAGAAGCGGAAGCAGCTTGTATTTCATGGCAAGAAGTATATTCTTCGAATGGACGTCAAGCCCGTCGATACAGAGCTGTCTGAGCTCCCGGCCACAGCTCAGGGCGACGAAGAAGCGAACAGGTCGAACCTAGAGGAGAATCAAGCCATCAGGGGCTCTGTCCTCAACCAGCAAGCGGATGGCGCTGGTATTCCTGCGCAGCAACAGCCGTCGGAAAGAGTGCTGATGGACTGAGGAAATTTGCTGCCTAAAACGCATATCTCATCGACCTTTTCCCTTGATGTTACTCAACGGCGTTAAGATAGATACCCTTGATTTGTAGCCAAGTTACTTTCAGCAGTCTCTACTTCAGCGGACTTTTCAGTAGGTCTCAATTCACCAAAGCTCACATATCTTCTCGAAACGTGCTGCTTTCCCGCGTAACAAGTCATTCTCCAGTAAAGTCTTCAAATCAAACGCTTCGTTGCTACCAAGCCAATGTCACCATTACTGGTCTCCGCAGAGAGCTTTCAATCAGAGCTTTAGAATCCGATTACTCGCCAATCGTAAGATGAAACTCTGCAGATTGAAGCTACTCTACGCTTAGGATGCTAGGTGGTAGGCGGTGGCAAGTCTGATATTTGACGATAGCTTATTCGCTGACGACACGTCAAGAAGAATACAATGAGCTGTTGGTCTAGCGTGATTTCATTCGGTTCTTTCGGCGTCCCAGTGGCCCGTAGCTCGCTTACAGTCCTCCGCCGCTCCCGATGTTAAACGCCATCTCCTTCATCCTCTGCCGAACAAAATCTTATTGTCTCGAATGCCGTGGGGTCACTGAGGCAGGTTCACTCTTGGACAAGTTTTGACTTCATGGCATGATGGACGGGCCTGATGGTCATTTTGTTTCCCTCAAGATAATCAATTCTTCCATGGCATTTGAATCCTACACCTGTCTTCTGTTACACGTTGCGCTTACTTCTCGAAACCCGCCCTGCAAATCACCTGAGAAATGCGCAGCCGTCCCCCGGGTGTGATGGCCACCTGGCCCCCTCCAAACTATGACAGTCCTGATTTGCAAGGCCAAGCCTTGGTGATCACACAAGCCGTGCTGGTCCCTGTGGCGCTCAGCGTCTTAGTGGCGAGGTTGGTCGTGCGAGTCAGGATCGTGAGGAAATATGGGTGGGATGATGTGCTGATGGTTCTTGCTTGGGTAAGTATATCTTGTTGATCAGCACGCCATTTAAGATTGGGAGCGATATTGATGTTGCCTAGATACTCAGCTTGAGCGTCAGTATCACCGTTACCCTTGCCACGAAGAAATATGGCTGGGATATGCACGTTTGGGACTTGACGCGGCCGTTGCTCGTGAGCGGGCGGAAGGCTAGCATGATTGCGCAGACGCTGTTCTTATTTGCGACTTCCTCCGTCAAGCTTTCAATCCTAGTATCATATCTGAGGATTGCGCTCAGGGGAACGATGTTTCGATGGCTGACTTGGGCGGGGATAGGATGGGTTCTCGTCACATTCTTGACCTTCTTTGTTGTTCTTTGGGTGCAGTGCGTGTAAGCAAGGCCGAAGACCCAACGGCGGAATTCAACGCTGATGGTGTAGGCCGGCGAATCGCTACTGGGATGACATTGACTCTCACGCCTGCATCGAGGAAGGGCCCCCCTTGATGTGAGCCCCGGGCTTGTCTACCTCTCCAGTTGACTGACACCCTACAGCGCCCAAACAACGACCGGCATCCTGACTGACCTCCTAATATACGTCTTGCCGCTGCCGACACTGTGCAGCCTCCGTCTTCCTACCTCCCAACGCCTCGCCCTTGTTCTCATTTTCAGTCTTGGGCTAGTGGTCGTCTTCGCTAGCTGCATGCGTCTCTACTGGGTCGTCAGCGTGACGCTCTACACGTACGACGTGACCTGGAAAGGCTTCCAGCTGTGGATCTGGACGGCTGTCGAAGTGAACCTTGGGGTCGTATGTGGGTGCGCACCGATGCTGCGGCCCTTAGTTGCGAAGGGGCGGGGTTGTTATAATGAGAGCGTGAAGCAGAAGAGAAGAAAATCGAGCGTTCGGGATAGCAAGAGGAGATGTGTCTCTGTTGGTGGAAAGGGGGGTATTGAAGGGTAAGGTTAAATTACGAGGGGCTCATCGGGTGCGACGGACGGGCGATTTGTGAGAGGGGAGAGAAAAGCCAGCGTGCCATCCAAGGTATTATATTTACGACTGAACACTTCTCAAATTCGCTACCAAAAGTGACTGGTGATGTTGCCCCTTAGGTGCTCATGGTGTCATCCTATAACAACCCGTCTAAGATCTCGTCGGTGCGTTCGCCTTCTCTCAAGCAAAAATGAAAGACCAAATGGTCGATTCCACCATTCCAACAATCTACCCTGTCCACTTGGCTCGTGGCTCCGCATTTTGCTAATATTTTGGTTGGGCTCAGATCCGTTTACGAATCAACAGACTCTCTCGGATCCCGTGACATAAAGGTTTGACGCAAGACTGAAGCTCAAGTAACCCTCTACACGCTCTGACAATCCTTGCGGAGAGTTCAGGCTCACGGAACCGGCATGGCGCTTGCCAATCCATTCAGAGCCCTGTTCACCCGTATGACAGGGATATATGTCTTCAGAGTTGGCTCAAGTTGGTCGCAGCAGATAGCAGTAGTGATAGATGTCTGGATCACTCGGCCGGACCTTGGGCGTTGGAACCTGTGCAATGGTCTGCACATCAAACGGCAAGTCATCCATGTCAAAGCGATACGCCGAGAAGCTCAAGGCAATATACAAGCCATCTTCGGCCAGACACTGGCGTACGCCCTCGAGCATCTTCCGCACTGCCTGTTCCCCGCCACAGGCAATAGCATCGCAAGTGCTCTTGTCGACGACGAGGTGAAACCTACCCTGCTGCTCAGGCGACAGCTGGGTGGCATCTGCAACTCGATACCGCATCTTGACATCTCCGAAAGCCTCACGCTCCAGGTTCTGCCCTCGTTCCGCAGCAAGGGGTTCATAGTCGATGTTGGTGACCCTCAGAATGCCCCTCGAGCGAAAGTGGTTCTGCAAATCACTCGTTCCAGAGCCGATTTGAAGAATCTCGGAGCGGGTGTTCAGATGTGAGATGTAGGGCTCCACGATTGTCATGAACTTGGAGGAGGGGACGAGCCACTCAAAAGAGGCTTCCGAGGCGAAGCGATCATGCCAGTAGCTTTGCTTCTCAAAATCAGCGGCCATCTTCGTATACTTGGCCTCAATTTCAAATGAGCGGTATATTGAGAGGAAAAAGAATGATGTACCTACGTAGTTTGGAAGTGGGTGTGGGAGACGCGGTGTAAGTTTTTGGGTGGAGACTAGAATTTTCGAGAGGATGCAACTTGATGTAATCCAAGACGGAAGCTATGCAGACCGCTGGCTGGAGGCCACCAGGTCGGCGCACGATTGGTATGAGCATTCACGTAAGGCTGACGGGCTCGACAGCATGGAGAGGGAGGTTGAGGTTAGACTTCTGGCTCTGGGAGGCTTCGCCCGAACCATGAACAACATAGCAGACTACGAGACCACCGTCCAGTTCAGATGATTCATTCTACTAGAGGAATTTGATCGCTAGAAGTCGAACCTTTCAATCCTGATGCGATTGTGTCTGAATCTGAACAGATGAACAGAGGATCAGTTCCGGACAATAACTGCGGTTGATCTCGAGAGTGGTAGTCTGATTCCCCGTGTGGATGACCCACGACAACACCTAGTCAATTATGGTTATCAATCGTAACAAATGAAGAATCGTGCATATCAGAAGCCGAGGAAGGGCAAAGTCATCGGGTCGTGAGACTAATGAGCCTCTCTGTATGCGTCGACAAGCGATGAGCCACCGCAGGGTAGCGAAGACGAGCAACTGTTGTTGTCCAACAGCTCAACAGCTGCCTACAAGGCGGCAGTTGATCGCCTGAGACGGCGCAATCTGAAACCCCGAGCATCCGGCCATATTGAAATCGATCCTCGTTGAATTGCCCAATCATTTCGCGTCCTCAGCGGTTCGTGGCGGTGTTTGCCCGTTCGGGCGCCCCCCTGCAGCGTCATTGCTTGGGTGCGGTTGCTGGGCAACGGGCACTGTTTAGACTCCCGCTGCGCCCACCTCGACTCCGGTGCACCGGTCGCAACACCTCCAAAACCCACCACGACCTGTCGCATTGCCTTTCAACCAGCCTATCGCATCCGCCTCAATCTCTCATTTTCAACGTTCTCTACCAGCTTTACTCAACCGACGATATACTTTACTGCGCAAAGCTTATCCGTTGCCGCGACGTGTTGTCGCCGTCACTTACACCCCTCGTCCCGCGAGTCTCACCACTGACATTCCAGTCGTCGCAACATCACACAGCCAGCCAGCCATGGACCGTCGTCCGAGCACGCCCACTCGGCCCCCCGAGTATGCCAACAGTCTCCCCTCCTACCACGACGACGACGACCAGTACACTCCCACCGGTCAGAACGCAGCGGCTGTGAGACTGTTGACCTCCATCGACGGCGAGTCCAGCCTCGACGACGCTCGATCGTACGTGCCCCAGACTTCTTCAGAAACCCATACATCTTCTACTGCCTCTTTGCCCACCCAACGACGACCAATTCACCCGCCAGTTGTATTCCCGCCGCCGTCGCAGGCCGCTGAGAGCACTGGAGTAGACCATCGCAACGTCAACAGTATCCAGGACCGGTCCTCTGTAAAGTTGCAGAAGCGGACCGATCCTGTCCCTGAGGAGGCTTCGTCCCTCCCAACCATCCCCGAGGGGCCAAGCAACCGCCTGAGGCAACATCAGAAGACACACACGCCCCCGTTCTCCCCTCACAGATCAGAATCAAACAGCAGTATGAAATCAAACTTACACGGTCCCCGTGACAGGATCAGATCCGGTCGACGGTACCAACCCACAGCCACGGCCAGCGGCATCAGCGATCTCTCATCGTCAGGTCTGGGAGACGTCCCCAGCATGCCGCCTCCAGATTCCACATACGTCCCCTTCGCAGGGCGCGATGCTTCGCCCCAACGATCGTGGTCTCCGAGCAGCCGCATGTCGGGCTACTCGAGGCCTCCACCAACAAACCTCTCATACGAGCCAGTCGATCTCAACGGCAGTCCAAGGCCGGGGACTCCTTCTTCAGCGTATGGAGGCTCGCCGCGGCGACCTCTGCCACCTGCGCCTCTGTTCAGTAATAATGCTGCGCGAGGATCACAACAAACTTTTGCCGACGACGCAACTGTCTCCATCCCGCTTAACGACCACGACCCAGATGATGTCTTTGGCCCGGAATCCGATCTTGGCCAGCGTCGCCCCGGCATGCCTGGTGACCGAGCTTCGTACCTCTCATCCGACCAGGAGACGCTCTCTGAGATGCCTGACGCCTACGAGAAGGTCGAACACTACGGCCCGGCGCCTGACGGTGCTCAAGAACGTCGTGGTGTTCGTGCGCCGCAGATGTCGAGAAAAGAAGTGCAGCTCATCAACGGTGAGCTGGTCCTGGAGTGCAAGATCCCTACCATCCTGTACAGCTTCCTACCTCGGAGAGACGAGGTTGAGTTCACGCACATGCGTTACACGGCCGTGACGTGCGACCCAGACGACTTTGTGGACAAGGGGTACAAGCTGCGCCAGTCCATCGGCCGCACCACGCGCGAAACGGAGCTCTTCATCTGCATCACAATGTACAACGAGGACGAGGTCGGCTTCACGCGCACCATGTACGCCGTCATGAAGAACATCTCTCACTTTTGCTCCCGCAACAAGTCCCGGACCTGGGGCGAGACTGGTTGGCAGAAGATTGTTGTCTGCATCATCTCTGACGGTCGAGAGAAGATTCACCCCCGAACTCTCGACGCGCTGGCTGCGATGGGTGTCTACCAGGACGGTATCGCAAAGAACTTTGTCAACAACCGCGCTGTGCAGGCCCACGTTTACGAGTACACCACACAGGTCTCTCTGGACTCGGATTTGAAGTTCAAGGGTGCCGAGAAGGGCATCGTTCCCTGCCAGATGATCTTCTGTCTCAAGGAGAAGAACCAGCGCAAGCTCAACTCCCACCGCTGGTTTTTCAACGCGTTTGGCAAGGCCCTCAACCCCAACGTCTGCATCCTTCTTGATGTGGGAACTCGACCCGGCGGAAACTCGCTCTATCATCTGTGGAAGGCTTTCGACACCGACTCTAACGTTGCAGGTGCTTGCGGTGAAATCAAGGCAATGAAGGGCCGTATGGGCGCCAACCTCCTCAACCCGCTAGTGGCCTCTCAGAACTTCGAGTACAAGATGTCCAACATCCTTGACAAGCCCCTTGAGTCCGTCTTTGGCTACATTACCGTGCTTCCCGGTGCCCTGTCTGCCTACCGATACCACGCCTTGCAGAATGATGAGACGGGCCACGGTCCGTTGAGCCAGTACTTCAAGGGCGAGACGCTACACGGCCAACATGCGGATGTCTTCACGGCCAACATGTACCTCGCTGAAGACCGTATTCTCTGTTGGGAGCTGGTCACCAAGCGGAGCGAGAGATGGGTCTTGAAATACGTCAAGTCTTGCAAGGGTGAGACTGATGTTCCAGGTAAGCCGAAGTCCCCTAACCCTTTACACTGTATCGTTTCTGACCCTCCCCAGACACTGTCCCTGAATTCATCTCGCAACGTCGACGTTGGCTCAACGGTGCCTTCTTCGCTGCCGTCTATTCTCTCGTCCAGATCCGCCAGATCTGGGGTACTGATCACACCATCGCCCGCAAAGTCCTACTGCACATCGAATCCGTCTACCAGGCCGTCCAGCTCCTCTTCACCTACTTCTCCCTCGCCAACTTCTACCTCACCTTCTACTTCGTCGCCGGCGGTCTCTCTGATAAAAAGGTCGATCCCTTCGGCCATGGTATCGGCGCGATCCTGTTCGTAATACTCAAGTTCACCTGCATTCTCTTGATCTGCAGTCAGTTCATCTTGAGTTTGGGAAATCGACCACAGGGCGCGAGCCGGCTGTACCTGGCCAGTATGATCATCTACGCTATCATTATGGTGTACACGACCTTTGCTATTGTCTGGATTGTTGTACGACAGCTCACGGGCGACCAAGACGAGGAGAACTCCCTGACACTCGGTAACAACGTTTTCACCAACCTCATCGTCTCGGTTGCTTCGACTTTCGGTCTCTACGTTCTCATGTCGCTGCTCTACCTCGAGCCGTGGCACCTGATCACGTCCTGGGCCCAGTACTTCCTCCTCTTGCCGTCTTACATCTGCACGCTCCAGGTCTACGCCTTCTGCAACACCCACGACGTCACTTGGGGTACCAAGGGAGACAATGTTATGCGCACTGATCTCGGCGGTGCCGTGGGCAAGGGGCAGACCGTCGAGCTGGAAATGCCCTCTGAGCAGCTGGACATCGACTCGGGCTACGACGAGGCCCTGCGAAACCTTCGAGACCGTCTGACCGTCGCTGAGGCGCCGCCCTCGGAGGCTCAGATGCAGGAAGACTACTATAAGTCCGTGCGTACGTACATGGTCCTCATCTGGATGGTCGCCAACGGCCTCCTCGCCATGGGCGTGAGTGAAGCGTACGGCAGCGCTGGCATCGGTGACAACTTCTACCTGAGGTTCATCCTCTGGAGCGTCGCCGGTCTGGCGCTGTTCCGTGCGTTGGGATCCACGACTTTTGCGATCATCAACGTCGTCAACATCGTGGTCGAGGGTAGGGTGCGCATGAGTTTGAAGGTGCCAAAGTGGCTCGGCGGTTTCGGAAGCAAGGTGAACGACGCTGTCAGTAGTGTGGGCAGCTCCTTGAGGAGCTGATATTGTTCTTGATTGTGTGTGTATTTGGCTCGGAGTTCCGGTTTGGTGTTGATTGGAGTTTGGGTAATGGATGAGATGATGCCTGATGATATCCGGCATGACTTGCAAGATAGGTTCAATGTACGACACTGTGAGCTCTCGCACATGCACATAACAAGCCAACATTAGAATACGAAACGTAACTGCTATTGATTCGCCGTGAAGGGCTCTAAGTACCAAAGACCAAAATCCTGACGCCAATCCTACCCAAGATGCACGTGGATATACCATACCATCCATGCTTTTCTTTCCAACAGTCATCATTCTCAAATCATGATCTTACTCTTCGTCAGATTCCTCTTCAGCGACCTGGATTCTCAGTTAGCATCCGCGTCCACTCGCTCAAGACTGTGAAAGGAGACTTACGCCCTCATGGAAGTTGGTTCCGTCGGTCGTCGCCTTGATGACGCCGGTGCGCACGCAGTAGTCGCCGAACTTCTCACCCTCCTCGCGCTCGACGGCGTACTTCTTCAGCAGCGGCTTCATGATCTCGAGGATCTCCTCCTCCTTGATGCTCTGCCTGTAGAGCTTGTTCAGCCTCTGGCCGTGGTATCCGCCGCCGAGGTACATGTTGTAGGCGCCGTACGCCTTGCCCACGAAGGCCACCTCGGCGAGCCAGGGCCTGGCGCAGCCGTTGGGGCAGCCTGTCATGCGCATGACGATGGAGTCCTGCCTCAGACCAGCCTCCTCGAGGCAGGATTCGAGCTTGGAGATGAGGACGGGGAGGTAGCGCTCCGACTCGGCCATGGCGAGACCGCAGGTCGGGAAGGCTACGCAGGCCGAGGAAGAGAGACGCAGGCCCGAGAACTGGATGTTGTCGAGCTTGTACTTCTTCATGAGCGCCTTGACGGTGTCGAGATCCGCATCCTCGATGTTGGACATGATGAGATGCTGGTTACCGGTCAGGCGGAATTCACCCTTACCGAGCTGGGCGATCTCGCGCAGACCAGTCTTCATCTGGAAGTCAGGCGTGTCCTCGATGCGGCCGTTCTCGATGAAGAAGGTGAAGTGATTCAAGCCGTTCTCGTCCTTCTGCCATCCGAAGGTGTCGACGTTGGACTTGAACTCGAAAGGCTTGGCCGACTCAAACTTCTTCTCCCAGAGGTCCTCAACCTTGGAGCGGAAGACATCGACCGTCATGTCGTCGATGGTGTACTTGAGACGCGCGTGCTTGCGGTTCTTGCGGTCGCCGTGGTCGCGCTGGACGAGCATGATCTTCTCGCAGACGATGTGCGCGTCGGCAGCGGTGACGTAGCCAAGCATGCGGCCGGTCTGGGGGTACGTCTTCTTGTTGTTGTGGGTGGCACCCATACCTCCTCCAGCGAGAACGTTGAAGCCCTCGAGGTTGCCGTCGGCGCCCTTGATGGCGATCAGGCCAATGTCGTGGGCGTAGACGTCGGTGTCGTTGTGAGGGGGGATGGCGATGGTGATCTTGAACTTTCGCGGGAGGTAGGTGGGACCGTAGAGCGGCTCGAAGTCCTGGACCGCGTCGCCGGCGACCTGCGTCTTCTTGTTGTCGTCGTCGGTGAGCCAGATCTCGTGGTACGCAGTGGTAGAGGGCAGGAGGTGGTCGCTGATCTTCTGAGAGACAGCGTGGACCTGCTTCTGGTACTTGGACTCCGTGGGCAGGGAGCTGCACATGACGTTGCGGTTGACGTCGCCGCACGCAGCAATGGTGGACATGAGGGCGCGGTTGATAGCTTGCATGGCAGGCTTGAGCTTGCCCTTGACGACACCGTGGAACTGGAAGGTCTGACGAGTGGTGAGCTTCATCGTCTCGTTTCCAAGCTCGTTGCTGATGTCGTCCATTTGAACCCATTGCTTGGGGGTGGCGATACCACCCGCGAGACGGCAGCGGATCATGAAGGAGTAAGCGGGCTCCAGGCCTTGGGCCTTGCGCTCGTCACGAACGTCACGGTCATCCTGCATGTAGGTTCCGTGGAACTTGGTGAGCTGCTGGTCCCAAGCGGAGATGGCGCCAGTGGAGGGGTCGTTCAGGCCCTCAACAATGGTACCGCGAAGGTAGTTGGAGGCAAGCTTGATGTCCTCGTTGGTGATTGGCGGGGGCTCCTCGGGGAGGCCCTCGACCTTGTCAACACCGAGAGCGGTCCAGATCTTGGGCTCCCACTCGTTGTAGGCAGTGTGGTACGCATCGGGGTCCTGGTCGTCACCGAGACCAATATCAGCAAGAGGCTTAGCGCCAAGGTTGGCAAGCAGCCTGTTGAGATCCTTTGCGGGCTTGTTGTAGTAGATCTTGTCCTCCTTGCGAGGCCAGTAGTGGCTGTCACCGAGACCGAAGACGGAGTAGTTGACCGTGGCGAGGTCGAGGTCGGTGTTGTCCTTGATGGCGTCCCAGAAGGGCAGACCATTCTGGGGGAATTCACCCTGGCCGGCGACCGAGGTGAGGAAAACGATGTTCTCTTCGCTGGGGAGATCCTCGAGAGGGTAGTCCTCCATAGCCATGACAGTGGTCTTCAGCCCACGAGCACGGCCTCGGTTGCCCAGGCGCTTAGCCAGAGAACCGGCGTTGCCGTTGTCGGAAGCGAACAAGATGGTCAGGGGCGCACCCAACAGACCCTCGAGAAGCTGGTTGTAGGCATCCTTGGCCTTACGCTTCTGCTGAGCACGAACCTCGGTACCGTAGTCCTGGGCCAGGCTGGAAGCGAACTTGGGCTCCTTCTTCATCAGCTGAGTGAGCTGGTTGTCGCGGGCCAGGAACTTCTTGAGCTCCTGCTTGATGAGCTCGGAGTCGAGGGTAAAGACGGGCTCGCCCTTCTTCTCGTTGTCGGGGTTCCACCTGTACAGAGGCCAGTAGCCGGCATCGACAGCCTTCTTGGTCTCCTGGAGGACGGTGAGAGGTGAGTCGCCCTCACCAAAGTAGGGCAGGTAAGCCATAACGACGGAGGGTCCCTCGAACTTGTCGGCCTCGAGCAAAGCTTGAAGAACCTGAGTGTAGGAGCTGTAGACGGCTGTCGAAGCGACGTAGACGTTGCCGAAGTTCATGGCGTACAGACCAATGTCCTTCTTCCTGCGCTCAGCGTCGGCGGCTGCCTTTTCGGAATAGGGAGTCGAGTCAATGATGAGCATGTTGACGTTCTCGCCAGAAGACAGAACATGGTGCACACCGGAGTTGCCAAGATCATAAGCCCAGGCGTCGGATCCAGTGAGCCACAGTGACTCCTTGCGGAAGAGGCTCTTGTTCTTCAACAGCTTCTGGGCCAGAGGCGAACCGTCAGTCTCGAGACGAGCAATGACATCGTCGGCAACCTCGGTGGCCTTGGCAGGATCCTCGGCGTTCAAAGCCCACTTGGCGAGCCAGCTCTTGGGGCCCTCGGTGATGAACTCCTTGCTGCTAGCAGCCTCCTTGGCCTCTTTGACGAAGCGAGTCCTGAGATCCTTGCGGGCGAGCAGGGAGCCAAAGCCGAATTCCGGGCTGGCAGCGACTGTCGAGGAGATACCAGCGTTCGACGACTTCAGAGCGTTGGCCACATACCTCCTCTTGCCGAACAGCTGATCAAGGATCTTGTCGTAAGCTGTCTCAAGCTGAGGGGCCTGGACAGTGTAGTCAGACTGCTCCTCGGGTCCATCCCGCACGCCAATCTCGAGGTTCTGGATTGGCTTGTCCGAGGTAAGGTTTTGAACAATGCCACGCAGGGCCTGAGTGATGACCTTGGGGTCGACATAACCCAGCTGATAGCCAACAATGTGCTCAACACCGCCAGGTCCGCTCTTGGTAGAGGTCAAGACATCGATCAAAAGGGGTCCCCACTTGGTCGTCTTGCGGTGAATCTGCTCGAGCACGGCAATCCTCTTGATGCCACTCGGGATGGCCTGGACTAGCTTCGATCCAATCCACGGCCTGTAAAGTCGAGGGGTGATGATGGCAGCCTTGGCGAAGATGTCGTCGGGCTTCGCATTGTCGAGAACCTCGGCGAAGGAGCCAGCGTCGGATCCGAAGATGAAGAGAGCATTGGTCGCATCAGCAGGGCCCGAAACCTCGAAAGCACTGTAATCCCGGCCGGTAGCGTTCTTGAGCTGTGTCCAGACGCGAGTCGCGGTATCGTAGATGTCGGCAGAGGTAATTTGAGGGGGCGCGGTCTCAACAGTCGTGGCGACGGACGCGGTGGCATCAGAGTCACCAGACTCACTGGCCTGGCTCGTCTTTGCCGATGTGCCCGCCGAAACAACCTTGGAAGCCAATGCGCTCGCGGGGGGTTGCAGACCGTTGGGGTTCTGCGGCGCGGACCCGTTCACATTGGGCTCCGGTACGCTGGAAGCGACGGCAACGTGGCCGTCATCAGCATAGATGCCAGACGCCGAAATGCCGCCAGACTGGAACCTCCTCACCGCGTCAATGTCAAGAATGTCCCTGACGACCTCGGTCTCCTCAGGCGCAATGGGCTCATCTTTCTCAGAGGTGCCCGGGGCGAAGAAGTGAACCACACCCTTGCCCGTCCTCACGGCCAGCGCATGCGCCGTCAGAGCCATATCCTGCGCCTCTTGCAGGGTCTCTGAGTGGAGGAAAGTCCATCCTGTGTTGCGAATAGATGTGATGACAGAGTAGTCGGCGAAGCGACGAGGCTCGAGAGACACATGCAGAACGACGGGATACTGTGCGAGCTTGTAGAGGTGGGAGATGGAGGCGAGCAGGATGTTGGAGGTGGTGGTAACGGAAGCGAGCTTGCCCGAGCGGATGGGGGCGAAGACGGAGAGGAGAGGGTCGTTGTTATGGCGGACAGATTGGACCTATTTCGTTAGCATTTTGTTGCTGTCCGTCTTGTGTTCGCCGGCCAACATACATCTGGGACGCCCTGGGCTACAACGCTGTTGTCCTTGCGGCCAGCATAGCGCTTGAGATGGGACGAGAAGCCCGAGTCGGTCGCCAATGAAGGCTGAACCGACACAATAACATCACTGGCAAGGTACGCGATTCTCGACACTGCTCGGTGTTAGTTGCTGGGGCTCGATGCGCCTGGAGGGAGTCAAGACATACCAGCCTCTTCGGGCGTGCGAATCTGGTGTGAAGCAGCATCCATCTTGGAATTGTCGACGGAGCCGGACCTGAACAAAAAGGCCATGATGAAGGCGGAGGAGGGAGGGAAAAAGCAGCACTTGGAATTATAACGAGAGGGTCCTCCGCTCCGCTCTCTGACTCGGTTGCTGGAGTTGCTGAGGGCCTTGGGTCTGGAGTAGTTGGGACCCTCTTCCGACGAGAAACAGCCACTGACAGGCCCTGGAGGCGAACGGCTGCTGATGGATTACAAGTCGAAACTCCACTGTCCTCGACGGCTTGTATGGGAAAAGGAGAAAATTCGTCCCCGCAGACCGAACCCTTGGGAAGAATTGCGTGATCGGCCGTGTCGAGGGCGTTGAGGCAGGGTGCCACGGTGCCACGGCCACTACCAGGGCCTTAACCGATGGCGCCTTTGGGGACCCTGAGCGCGGCGTGGGACGGCGCTGGACGGTGCTGGAGCTTTGGTGGAGGGGCAGAATTAGCAATTGCCGGCGACGGATTCGTCGACATTGCGAGAATAGTCCGAGTTCCGTTTGAGCGTCGTGGTGTCCAAGACCCCTCCACGCCCGACGAACCGAAGCCGCCGCAGATGGCGAAATATTTGGTAGCGTCCGAATGCCGGAGCCGGACGCCCCACCACGGCGAGGAATGATGCTCAGTCAGCACCATCTGCGTGCAGGTGCAGTGCAGGCCGACACGCCACTGTCCCTTTGTTTGCGCTGGATTCCAATGCAAGTAAATCCCGTAGCAATAGCTATAATGTGGTAGATTTGCAATATTAAACTACTATGTCTTATGTACCGACTTTCGCCAAGCGTCCAAAGCGGCCGTTCATCATGCTATGCTGGCTGACCCTGGCAGCCTGTGCCTGTGCCTGTGCCTGTGCCCATGCCCAACCAAGTTATGTATTACAGATTCGTGATCTTCCCGTCCCTCACCCGAGCCGTCGGGACGCACGGCGATGCGCCGGTGAGTTATCCGACGCTCAAAGTCCACATAACACATCTCGTGGCGCGGTCCCCTATTTCGTGGACGCTCAAGCGCCTTGCTTAGTGTAGGCTTGGTCTGCCCACTCGCTCTCAGGCTGGCCCAACCAGTAATCCCGCCCATACGAAACCAGGACACGTCCAATCCTTCCCCTGCGACCCTCGCCTTCAGGCAGGCCATTGCCAAATGGCCCGTCGTTGTCGTCGACGTCCGAGGGCGCCTCGAGGACAATGATTTGCATCTGCTTCTGCAGCACCTGTCGCGCAAACGACATCACGATGAACCCAAAGTACACCCTCACAAGAGTCAACCCAACAATCAGGATCATACTCGACGCCGTCTCGTGAGGAACGACAGCGCCGTGCCTCTCCTGCTCTTTCCGTAAATTGTCCAGCCCTTCCTTGACCATGTCGGGAATGTACTCGCTGTCGTCCGATGATGCGCTCGTAAAGTACCACTGCAGACCGAAGACCACGGTGTCGAAGGAGTTGATTATCGTGTCGGCAATGTACAGCCATGCCAGCGCGAGGACTTCGAAGGGGCTCTGTCGTCGGATATGGGGCATGAGATAGACGAGTGCGACGAGGATCCCGATCGAGTAGAGGTAGGTCGATAGTTGCATGAGGGAAAGCTGATATCCTGTCAAGATGGCGAGAAGACCGTAGACGCCGGTCACCTTGTTGAAGATCAGGGCCAGGGTGATCAGTTCGGTCGCTGTCTGAAGGGGGATGATGCCAAAGAGCGTCTGTTCCTCATCAGTATCCTGTATCTGCGTCGTCGGCAGCTCGTGCTTACCTTTGGGCGCGGTACCCGGAGGTACAAGCTTGTGAACCGGGACATGGTGGCGACTTTGATGCGAGTATCTGGTGACAAAAGAAGAGCTATTGTTCAACTTGCGACCAGTGTCTCGAGGAAGCAGAGAAGAAGTAAGGATACTACGCCGTATTCAAAGCAGCGCCCAATTTCGGTGACGACGGATGTGATGCAACGATTTCCAGGAGCACGCGCTCTCTCAGGGTCCCACTGTTGCCGCTTTAACGAGCAAGCTCACATCAAATTCTGAGGCCAGGCCGACTTTGCCCTTGCACGCAGAGATTGGCGCCGCTGCCCGGACGGTGTTTTGCAGAAGCCCGTTTGCCAAGACTCCTAAAGCAGCAGGCCGTTCAGTCCAATCGTGGCCAAACAATGCACCAAGACTCCACTGCAACCCGAGAATGCCGGCCGCAGCCAGGTAGATCTTCTCCTGTCCAGTCACATGATATGTCACATGATTCAATGCTTTGTCTGATTCAGTCCATTGCCTCTTGTCCCCACCACCCGCGCTCGGCAAGCCCAAGCGCACTCCACTGGCCTGGCACTGGCAGCCATCGTAACGAGTCCACCTCAGAGAGAGACCTCACGATGATTACCGTCGATTGGACGCGCCCACCATACAGCCGTGGCCGACCCCACCGTGCAAGGACTCGCTTGAGGCTTTTGAAGTCATGCTGCATGCTCAGCACTCACTTTGCTCCATAGCACGGGCAAATGCGCCGCTGATGAAACTACACGGCGCACGCTGCTGGGCTAAGAAAAGTCTCATTGTTGGAGGTACGAGCGGGAGCGCTGCGTCATTTCGAGGGGCTGCCGCTGTCGCTGTCACTCTTGATAAAAGCTATTCGTCTTCACATGCAGCCTCACAGCGCCAGCTACCATCTTCCTCCTGGACAAGTTCAATTCTATCCGAATTGACTTTACGAAGCTTTAACACACCTATCTCATACAAGCGCAAGCCGGCTACACCACTTACACCAAATCGCCCATCCCCCACCTTCGCCAGAATGTCGACCGCATCCTCGGCCGCCGTCCTCGTCGAGCAGGCCAAAAAGGCCGCCGCAGTCCAAGCCGTAGAGAACCATCTGCTCCCATCCCACCGCTACGTAGGCATTGGTTCCGGCAGCACGGTCGTCTATGTTGTCGAGGCCATCGTCGCCAAGGGCCCCGAGTTCTATCAGAACATGACCTTCATCCCAACTGGATCACAGAGCAAGGGACTCATCAGAACAGCGGGCCTGAAGCTGGCGAACCTGGACGAGAGGCCGGTGGTGGATGGCAGGCTGGTGCAGCTGGATGTTTGCTTCGACGGCGCGGACGAGGTGGATGAGGATTTGAACTTGATAAAGGGAGGTGGTGCGTGTTTGTTCCAGGAGAAGCTTGTTGCGGTTGCTGCGCGGACCTTTGTCGCCGTCGCGGGTAAGTACCTCGCATCAATCAACATGCAGACACCAGATACTAACACCCTATAGACTACCGCAAGCAGTCGCCCAGACTCTGCACAAAGTGGAAGACCATCCCCATCGAGGTCCTCCCCATGGCCGCCCCCGACGTCCTCCTCCGTCTGCAGGCACTCGGCTCGCCCAACCCGCTTGTCCGCTCTGGACTGGCCAGCAAAGCCGGTGAGTGTGTGACGGACAATGGCATGTGGATTATCGATGCGCCCTTCCCGCCTCTGATGCTTCAGAAGGACGGCCAGGGTAACCCTGCGGCTGGTCTGTGGGAGGTTGGCGCGCTGGCGCAGGAGCTGCTGGCAATTCCAGGCATCGTCGAAATCGGGCTGTTCCATGGCGTCAACGGGAACCAAGCCGCTGGCACGGCTTTGGAGGGCAAGGCGCAGAAGCCGGTAGCTGCGTACTTCGGAACCGCAGAGGGCACAGTCGACGTTCAGAAGGCCGCGGCCTAGATCACTGGTCAATGAAGAAGTTTGAACTTCTAAACGAAGGTATTAGTGTATATGTTGAACGATCGTAGTCTCGTCTCTTTTGGCCGTAGTATACAAGCCCCATGTTGTCCATACCCCCGCCCGCTATGCTGGATATCCCAATCCTCCCATGGAACCTCTTTCGAGCCATTTCGTAACCGTCCTCAGCACGAGCAGCCCTCCTGCTGTGGCTGGTTGTTTGTCTTGACATCGATCACTGCATCCGTTAGCATATCTGCAGCTTCTTGTCTGGGCACGAATCTGGGGAATCTCACTCTGACTCGACGCCTGCGCAGCCGCATCACTGCCTTCCATCCCCGGCAGGGCCTGCGCTATCCGCTTGAACAAATTCTTGACATTGTGGCCCAGCTTCGCACTCGTCTCCACGAACATGAGGTTGCTCTTCTTGGCCTCCTCCTCGCCCTGCTGAGTGGTGACTTCGCGCTTGTCGTTGAGATCGGTCTTGTTGCCCACGAGGACGATGATGACGTCGTTGCCGCGTTCAGCGCGAACGTCGTCGATCCATTTCTTGGTGTTTTGGAAGGATTTGGCGTCTCCCATGGGCGTTAGCTGAGGTTGTGGGGAGAGAACGGGGGGGGAGAAGAGGGGAAAGGTGGGACGCACTGGAGATGTCGTAGACGACGACTGCCACGCTCGAGTCGCGGATGTAGGATGGAATCAAGGATCGGAAGCGTTCTTGACCGGCCGTATCCCAGAGCTGTAACCGCACGGTTCGGTCCTCGAGGTACATCGTCTAGCCCGTCAGGTTAGCACACCGCAGCTCCTCCCCGCGCGCTGAACCGAGCCTGGCTTACCTTGGATAGGAAGTCGATGCCAATGGTTGCTTGGTACATGTTGTCAAACGAATCGTACATGAAGCGTGTGATCAGGGACGTCTTTCCCACTATAATATCCTGCATCAGTCGTCGTTGTTCGTTGGGGTCGATGGTGCCGAGGCCGAGGACGTACCGCTCTGTTCACCGAGAAACACCAACCTGCGCGCAACCATGGTTAGCTTTGATCCTATAGAGTGCTGGAGCGGAAGAGACGTACTTGAATTTCTTCAAGGGGTTGTTGTACGACCCTCCAGCCTGCGCCATTGTGTCTGTCGTTGCCTCTCCAAAGCCTGATAAAAGGACGGGGCCTCTCGTCGATGTAGATTCGTTTCCTGGGGTTCGTTCGCTCCGTGTTCCTCAGTCGTCGATCCAACGCCGTCGTAAGTCGTTACACAGGCAAGGGAGCAATGGGTTTGTCGAATATGTAGGTCGTCAAGCCAGCAACGTCCCTGAACCAGCGACGGCCGTCCGGTCCGCAGCACGTGCGTCAAGCCTCCAGGAGGTGCATCGCCAAGCACCATCATTAACGGATGCCCAATGGGGATTAGCGCTAGTTGAAGCGGAAAGGGTCCACTAAAAAATTCAAGATGGCGGTCGCTCTTTCCCCCACCATTTTCCGTATCAATCATCACCCATCATCAACTTTACCATCGTCTATTCGAAGACTCAACAGGTCAAAATGGCGTTGATCAAGGGCAAGGCGTCCGAGTCTGTTGAGGCGCCGCAGTCTCACTCCCAGCCTTCTCGAAAGGGCAAGAAAGCATGGCGCAAGAACGTCGATGTGACGGACGTGCAGAAGGGTCTCGCCGAACTTAACGACGAAATCATTACTGGGTATGCTTCCTGCGTCTCTCCAAAATACTGCCTTAGCTAACAGACTATCAGAGGCGTAGTTCGCGAGAAAGAAAATGAGGCCCTTTTCACCCTCGACATAAAACCCTCCCAGGCCCTCGTCAAACAACCTTCCAAGTTGCCCTCCAAGAAGACCCTGAAAGCCGACGAAATCATTGCCGCCCGCTCTGCTGTTCCCGCCGTATCATCGCGCAAACGCTCCAATGGCAAGACAACCGACGGCTTGCTCCCCGTGAAACGTCAGCGCACCGATTGGGTCTCCCACAAAGATCTCGCCCGTCTCAAGCGCGTTGCTGACGGGCAGCATGACAATACCATCGAAGTCAAGGACGCCACGTATGACCTGTGGGATGCCCCCAAGAAGGAGGAAGATCCAATGAATTTCTTGCCGGAAAAGGTTGAGGCGAAGGTGCCCAAGAGCATGAGGCAACCTACCATTTCCCTCCTGGCGAATGGCAAGCCTACGCCTGCCGTGCAGCGACCTACTGATGTGTATTCTTACATGCCTGATGACAACAAATGGGAGGAGCATCTCGCCCAAGAAGGTCAGAGGGCGTTGGAGGCTGAGAAGAAGAGGTTAGCGGCCAAGGAGGCCGAAAGGTTGAAACAAGAGGCTGCCGCTCGCTCGGCTGCCGAGGCCGAAGCTGCCGAGGCGCGCGCAAATTTGTCAGAATGGGAGGAGGACAGCGAGTGGGACGGCTTCCAGAGTGGTGCTGAGGAGGATAGGCCAGTGGTCAAGAAGCCTGGACGGAAGACGCCCAGCCAGAGGAACAAGGCGAAGCGGAGAAAGGAAGAGGAGAGGCTAGCGAAGCATAGAGCTGCCATGAAAGCTCGAAGGGTGCAGGAGATGAAGATCAAGGAGCTTGCGCAGCAGGTTGACGACAAGGAAGCCCAGCGCGCTTTGGTTCTCGCCAAGAAAGAGTTGCAGGACATGAAGGACAATGACGAGCTCGGCGAGCAGAAGCTCAGGAGAAGGCAACTCGGCAAGTATAAGCTACCCGAGAAGGACCTCGAGCTTGTGTTGCCAGATGAGAGGCAGGATAACCTCAGGCTGTTGAAGCCAGAGGGGAATCTCCTGAGGGATCGGTACAGGAACATGTTGATCAACGGCAAGGTGGAGGCGAGGAGACATCTGCCGTTCAAGAAGAAGGCGAACAGGAAGGCCACAGAGAAGTGGACGCATAAGGATTTTCATATTTAGACTGTTGTTATTTGGGAGGTATATATACTCTAAGATGGTCGCCTCAAAGTCGTACAGAAATCTGTTGTTGGGTCGCATGACTATCTCATTTTTCCTCCTAGATCCCCTTCATCAAAGACTCTCGTTGTGCGCCGTGTCCATTTGGTAAAGATGCCGTCAGCACATTTCCTTAGAAGCTGATCAGGTCTGGTCAACGTTAGCATCCATTTGTCACTGACTCTTTATAAAGGCTTACCTCTCCCGAACAGCCCTCTCTTCGCCCAATCCATAGCCATAAGCAACCTCGTCCTCAAACTCACGCTCTGTGCAAAGTATACACTTCTCCAAGTGTACACAGCCCATAGCCCACCGGTTAAGTTCCAGCCCTCTCCAAGATCAAACACGGCCGAGTTGCCAATGTACGCCAAGCTACCCAGATGGTGATACTCGAACGCCTTGTACAGCGCAGCATCAAGGTCACCATCGCGGATCTCATTAGCTGAGAGACCCTCGGACATGCGCGCCATCTTGTTAAACTTTTGGGCCAAGTATTGACCCTGTTGGTGAGCGCGTTGAGCTGTGGCAGGCAGTGATGTGAGCTTTGAATCGATCTGGTTGAGAAGTTCGCGGAGCTCGCCGAAGTCGAGGGTGCCAGATTGGTTCTTATCGAATTGATGGAAGAGCTTGTCCAGGCGCTTGAGGTGATCTGCGGCTTGGGGGAAGCGTTTTCGCACATCGTTGGCTACCTGACGCCAGTCGCTGAAATGGAGGTCAATAGTCTCGGGGTCCTGACCCTTTTTCCAAGCCAGCGTACGCAGGAAGGTAATAATGTTGTCCGCTACATTGTTTTGCACCGTGGCACAGTCGCCGATGGCGTAGACGTCGCCCAACGGTGCGCCATTCAGACGGAGATGAGTGTCGGTCTCGAGGGCGTGGCGGTTGGTTTGGACGTCGCCGAGCTTCTTTGCCAGTGCTTTGGACAGAGCGGTAGGTGCTACTCCTGTAGACCAGAGACAGAAGCCAATAGGTAGCTCCTTTGTCAAAAGTGACCCGTCATCCTGCTTCTGGGTGAAGATGATCTTCTCAGGCTGAACTTCTTTCACGCGCGAGTTCGTCATGACGTTGACTTGATCGCGGGCGAATCGCTCTTCAGCATACTTCGACACAGCTTCATCGTAGGTGTTCAAGATGTGGCTTCGACTTTGGATGATGTGGACAGAGATTTCGTTGCGGAGAAGTCGCGGGAAGTGTCGGGAGAGATCCTCGTTCAGGAGATCGTAGAGCTCAGCAGCGAATTCAACGCCAGTCGGTCCTCCACCGCTGACGACGAATGAGAGGAGGCGCTTTCGCTCTTCGTCAGATGTCGTCGGTAGACAAGCCAGCTCGAAGTTGTGGATGACTCGGTTGCGGATACCTCGCGCATCGTCGATGTTCTTGAGGAAGAACGCGTGCTCTAGTCCCTTTACGCCGTGCGGGTTTGTCGTCGACCCAGTAGCCACAACCAGCTTGTCATAGGGGACGTAGAATCGCACTTCCTTGCCTTCCGGGTTGTTCTGCGCGACCTCGACAAGCTTTTCCGAGAACTCGACATCCTCTGCCTTTGCGCGGATGAAGTGACCATTGACTCGACTAATGATGCGTCGGATGGGTTCAACCAGAGACCTCAGCTCCAAGGTGCCGACCGTCGCTGAGGGTAGCATGGGCGTAAACAAGAAGTAGTTCGTTGGAGAAATGACCGTGACGTGATACTCGTCCGGGTTCAGGTCCTTCAACAGAGCCACGCCACCCCAGCCGCCGCCCAAGATTACCAGCTTCGGCTTATTCTTCAACTTCTTCTTCGTCTCGCAGTCGTCGTCGTCAATGAACACCTCTGCTATTGGCAAGTTCTTTGGCCCTCCCCTCCTTGGTTGAAGTGCCAACTGCGAGACATCAATGTCGCTGTGCGTCTGGTACTCTTTGTAAGTCGAGGCATCGTAAACGAAGAAGCCAATGACAGCCACGCCAGCCACGGTCAGAGACGCGCCGAACCAGGCGGCTGTGCGGTAGACGAAGTTGGCAAGGCGCGATTTCGCTTGCGGGAGGGGTTTGCCGGAGATGGCGCGGATGAAGTAAGGGGAGGTGTGGGCGCGGGAGGTTGGGGCCCTGGAGCGATGGAGGTTGAGGATTGTGCGGGTTGTTGTTCGAGGCTGAAGCTCGGAGCCTTGCCTGGAGGTGTGCCGGATCGTCGAAAGTATCGAGCGCGTTGGCACGCGAATTGACGAAGCGGGAGGCATCGTCCTGATGTTGGTCGTGACAGCTGTGAGGGCTATGACGACACGCGCAAGAGATGGCTAGAGCTGTTCCAAGCTCTGTGACGAGCCTTAACTTCTATTGAAACAAAATCACGTCCATTGGGGACCAAAAAGAACAGCAGGCGTGTCGCAGAAAAAGACGCGGTGCAATTGAGTCAAAGCATATGACGAGCTGAAGTTGTTTCAGAGGAACTTGGGTGAGCTTCTGGAAGAGCCGGCTGCTAGTGACGGCTTGTGGCGTCATAGGCGTGCGGCCAAGTGCCACTGGCAGTGATGGAAAGCTGCCAGGGGTCCAGATATCCCGGCAACGCGGCTCAAGCCTCCCGAATCTGCGCTATTGGTGCGCTGAGCATCAAAAAAAAACTTCGCTTTACGAGGCTCTCGCTCAGTATCGCTCGGTGCTACTTTTGGTCCGCCCTCGGATGTTTCGGCAGCTGTGTACACGTATGAGCGACAGGACGTATGCGCGGCAGTAAAACGCCTCGGACATCCCAATCGGAGATCGGTTCCTAGGTGTTGGTCCGAGACGCGAGATCTCGGTCGTTTATGTCATTGGGTCCTCTCATTTTACGGAAACGCTTGTTTATATGCTTCGCTGGAACTAGCTTTACCTCCTTCCTTGCCTCAACATCTGAAGTACTTCTTCTCAACCCACCGAGGTTCCTGGTCCGCAAGGATGTTGCAAACAACTACGGTGATTTCAGGGAACACCGAGGTCAAACGATGCAATCCCACCCGACCAGCTGAGTATGTGGCCAGCACGATACGGTCTTGAGCAACCCCGTGGTCAACCAGGACCTGTACGGCCATTAACGCCGCACCGCCGCTAGCCATCTGAGTGTCCAGCAAAAGCACGCTCTCATGCTTGTGAATGTCTTCCGGCAGTCGGAGGTAATGAAGCTCAGGCTCGCCTGTTGAGTAGTCTGACTGGATCAAAAGACGCCCAGTCCTGCAGTCAGGGATAGTCTTGCGCAGAGCTGTCTCAAAGGCGGATCCTCCTCGGAGAACAATCACGGCGCTGACTTCACCCTTGGACGTCAAGCCCTGATACTTGTGTCCTTGGGGGGTTTCGACAGTCAGGCTTTGGAACTGCACATTGTTAAGTGCCCTTCAGACTGTCAGTCATTCCTCCAAAAGATTTCTGGAGATGGGCGAACTCACTGCTCGACAATTAGACTGGCCAACCGATCGAAGTAGAAGATGAAGTCCTCCGCATTCGTGTCGATGTCTTGCAGAATGGTGTGCATGAACTTGAGCTGTGGTGTGTCGTCAAGCACGACAACGCGATCAGACAAAGGCTCCTCTTTGCACGCAGCCTCGAGCTTCGCCAATGCCTCGCGATGGTGTCGTGATTTCTCAAAGAGCTTCCTCTCGATATAGTGGACCATCATATCCAACGCTACTCGGTTCTCTATACCTCGTGGCACGATGAGGTCTGCTACCTTCCGTTGAGGTTCGACGTACTTGAATCATGTTAGATGACACGACAAATCAGAGGGCTGAGTCGGATTTGCTCACTTGTTCATAATTCGGTTTGACGAAAGCAAACCATTGCTTGATAATTCCTTCGATGTCTCTTCCCCGATCCCTGACGTCGCGGACAACTATTTCTTGTTAGGCTGCCATATTTGCGTTTCATTTCTTGGGAAAGCTCACTTCTTCTCGAAAGGCAAGTATCTGCATCAGCTTCACAGTAGATCTGGGGCATAGGTTAGCCAATGAGCACACTTTCTGTCCTGGGCTGTGGACGTGCCCCCATGTCTATCAACTCGCGGACCCTAGGATCGTAAAGAGCAAAGATGCCTTCCAGAACGAGCACATGGGGAGAATATATCGAGGTCGTTTGCTCCTGGCGGGCATGCTCTGCGAAGGAGTACACTGGGATCTCAGCGCGCTTGCTGTGATCAAGTCAGCCAGGCTCCGCGCGCTGGGTATATTTTTGAAGAGTACCCGGCCTTCAGATCTCGCAACCGATCCACGAGGATGTCAAAGTCGATCGACTCTGGTGCATCGAAATCATGCTCGCTGCGGAAAGCTGCTTTAGACTGCTCGGGTGTGAGAGTCTTATAGAACGAGTCCTTCGCAAGATCAGCCACTTGTAGATTTCTATATTCATGCCTAGTCTTACCATCGACAGAATCACAACCCAAGGCAAATTAAGCTGCTTGACAATCGCTTGTGAAAGTGTCGACTTTCCAGACCCCGAGCTACCCGCCACGGCGATGATGCTCAGATCAGCCCATGGCGGGGAATAGTAGGCCCTCTTTTGGATGGTGACATGACTCAATCCGTTCATATCGTTTGTTGAGGTGCAGCCGAGAGAAGGAGAAGCAACGTTGATGATGGTGGTGCAGATGCAGCTGCGATTGGCCTAGGTCGTGCACGGTAGGACGACAGGTGGCTCGGGGTTACGGATATCGGAAAGGCAAGAAGTGACCGTGCTGCGAGATTAAAGCTCCAGAGTAGAGGGAAAGCAGAGCCAAAGCTGCTATAGGTAGCTGTGAATATCGAAGCAAGATAGCAGAGTGAGGCTCGCGTGACCTAAGATCCACCAATCTCCAACTGACAGAACGGGGTGTGGAGCACAGTCCCAATGAAGCAGCTGATGCTCGAAGTAAGTCGCAAGGCAAGCCTCAGTGTTCTTGGATGTCTGGTGAAGGTTTGAGTCAAGGGACTGATTAAGGTTGTAGGCAAGAGGCGCGCAGTCAAAGTTGACATGCAGTGTGTCGGGTTAAGTTTATGGAAGCCGGCGATGGCCGCAGCTCCAAAAGCCCTCCTAGGCGAACTCTTACTTGGATCTGCGCACTAGACTCCTAAAGGAAAGTAGATACTCGCCCATCATAATCATACAGGAGATCAAGAAATACTGTCCTACGAAGAGCCAAGCACAATATTGTTCCAGTATGAAACATGCTTGTGTCCTATCGATTTAAATTTATCCTATCGTAGAACCATCATATGTCTAGGGTAGGGCTGGCGAGGCTCCAGACACCTGCCCAACGGTGATTGGTTGCAGCCGCCAGCAAACCCCAGCCCTTCAAGAAGAGGTCCACCTCTCGGAGCTGGCAGGCTCAGCTTTTCCTTCTTCCACATCCATCTTCCAAACTTCGCAACGACCGCCCGACCCTTCTAGCCACAGCCTTCCGTGATCCCCAACCCCCACTGGCGAGTATTGCTATACCTCGAGTCATTCTGCGCTGGATATACCTTCCTTTTGCCGGTTCGAGCGCCCAACCTAAGCTTTTACGGAGCTGCTACGGTTGGGCAGCCTGTGTGAGCGATATCAGCCAACACATACACGCAAGGCCTCAGGCGCGCGGCTCAGCCTGATTGGAGGGCATTCCTAGCTTCCTACCACTCCAGACCTCCAGCACTCACGACGGAGTGACTGGCGTCGGCCGGCCAGCATAAGGCGACGACTGGTCAAATTCAACACGCGTTGCTCGAGGAGCGGGCTTACCAAGCTTGTTGAGATGGTCGGTCTCTGCACCCTCCCTGGCTGAACGTCGCTGATTGTGGTCAGGCGTCATCAACATCCACAGCCACTCCTGTGAAGAGTGACTGGGAGCGTCGGATATGGGACGCCAAGCCAGCAAAGAGGTACGATTCGAACCCAACATTCCCCATCCCACTATAATGCACCTACATGATGATCTTTATCAATGGGAATCTCTCCTAGAAACCCATGCGGAGAAAACGATCTTGCTCCTACAAGGGGTACCTGATACCTTGCATATACACATGCCGCGTTTTGCCCATGCACAGGAAGACCTGGGGCTAACATCTTGCATAGCGATATCAACGCTCTGATACTGGACTACCTCACAATGGAAGGCTATCCTAAGGCCGCCGAGAACTTCTGCAAAGAAGCCAACATGAGTCCACAAGACGAGCGCGAAGGGATAGAGGAGCGATGGCAAGTTCGGCAACACATCCTGAATGGCGACTACACTTCCGCCATACAAATCCTGAATGATATTGATCTCGAGGTATGTAACAACGCTGTGCGCAAGACTTCCTCCCTTCATGATTAGAACAAGAGTTTATACATGCACCACGCATAGGCTTTCGGGCCGTGGATGAGACCAACCACCTTTATATGATTGCACATTCTTCCTCATATTTTGCTGCACGCTTTGACAAGAATCGTCACTGACAACAGTAGATTCTCGAAGGAGATCCGCACCTACACTTCTTGCTTCTGCAGCTGCAGCTCGTTGAGCTCAGCCGAGCATGCAACAAGTCTGGTGACCCCAGCGAAGCTATGAAGTTCGCACAGGAGCATCTCGGACCACGGGCCCCTGAGAACAAACAATTTCTGGAAGCCATGGAGAAGACCATGTGTCTGCTCATGATTCCTCATGAACAGCTGGAACCTCAATTAGCCAGCCTTCTCGACCCTCATGAGCGGCAGAAGGCAGCGGAGCAGGTCAATACAGCTATAGTACAGCACCGCTCGCAGAGAACTATCGCTAGCATTCGCAAGCTTGCGAAAACGCGTGCTTGGGCGGAAGCCCGAGTGAGGCAACTCGGCGGACCGGTGCCTAACAAACTAGACATCGGTCTGCATGGCGAGGAGCCTAGAGAACCGTCGGTTGGCGAGAACGGCAGTAATGATATGGAAATGACATAGCGGTATACTTTTGGGTGTTCTTAGCGGGAACTGCGGGCGTTATATGGATTTTGGAGACTCGAGGCATGAGTCAGGGCATGACAGCGGCGCAAGGATGGCTTTTCATGATGCTGGACGACTGTACGATTTTGCATGACTAGAAACCACGGTGTTACAATAATCACACTGCGGGGTCTTTGCCCTTTACATCACCATGTTCTCCCTATCAAATACGACACAAAGAGACTGCCATTGATTCTAGGTAATATGTACATCCTTCCCTCCTCTGGTCCTTCTCAAGTCTCGCCTATTTCGTCCTGATGTGCTTCAACTTCCTCTCCGAGTACAAGAAGTTGTTCGCGTACGCCTTGGGCGTGATCTTGCGACTCTGCGGCTCCTGGACGAAGTACTCGTATCCCTGCTTCTCGGCAAACTTGATGGCGTCCTCCTTGCTCTTGAAATGAATGTTGGTGCCCTGCATGAAGTCACCCGACGACTGCCAACCCATGAGCGGGTTCTCCCAGCGATGGCCCTTGGGGAGGATGTCCCAGTCCATGCGCCAGTGTTGGGAGCGGAAATCGCCGGATTGGGTGGCGGGCTTGGCCTCTTTGTAGATGCTGTCCCTTCGTCAGTCTCACGTCCCTGAATCAAGCGGTGATAGGTGTGCATACCGGACTGTGCGGGCTTGGAGCTCCATAGGCGCGCCAGAGATAGTGGCCGCGGGGAGAATACCCTCCTCGCTACCGTCTTGAACCTTCTTCGGCACGGGTGTGTACGTCCTGGTTGCTCAATCAGCCTCTGGTAAATTCGTGCCTTCACTTCTCACAACATACGAGGTCGCCTTGTCAGGTCCGATGCTGTAGTCTGGCTGCGTATCTTCCAGCTTGGTGGGAACCGGCGGCGTCGCACTGGTCACACTTCCACTACTTTGGAAACGTCTCGGGATCGCGGCAAAGGCCGTTCGGGAGGCCGAAGCTCCGCGCAGCAGGCGCGCGGCGCTGTGGGTGCGGAGGGAGGCCATCTTGGATGTCGGTCGTAGGCAATTGACAATTATCTCGACATTGGCATGCCGGGTTGGCGAACGAAGGTCGGAGGTTGTGAAGCAGAGATGCGGGCTGTGTGATTGGCTGACGCGGAGTAAGGAATTTTCCGGGAGTGGGACGAGTGCTTTTCGGGAGGAACTGGAACTGAAGCATCACGACGTTAGACTCTTGATCCCACCGCCTACGAATTGAACGTCTTGCCGCAAGTGAGACGGATTGACGAATTTTTGTTCTAGAAGTTGCTTCGGGACAACATACCGCCATCATGAGCTTCGTCACCAAGAGGGCGCTCTCCACGCTCATTCCCCCCAAGGTTGGTATCCTCGGTCAGATGCAGGCGGGTGAACTTCACTAACGAGTTCATAGGTCGCTTCGCCTAAGGTACGAGAACACATTCGAACAATCGATTTCCTTTCGAGTTGAACGCTATCCGGCCGCCGCGAGGGACAGTCATGCGTTGAACACCGCGATGCGAAGGAGCAGGCGATGAACGAAGCCACCGAAGAACGAGGTGCTGACCACATGTATAGGCCATTGGCGGTGCCCCGGACGCTCTCCGTATGCAGCGCGTCGTCTCTTTCTACGAGAAGCTCCCCCGCGGTGCTGCTCCTGAGGTCAAGGCCAAGGGTCTCCTCGGACGCTACCAGGCCAAGCACTTTGGCAAGAACCCTTCAGCGAAGCGTATGTTTCTTCCTTGTTGACGTGGAGGAAATTATGGGATCACTGACGTTGTATAGCTGTCATCCACGCCCTGGCTTTCCTGATCGCTGTTGGTTACGCCCAGAACTACTACTTCCATCTCCGTAAGTCTTTCTCGGAAATCGGCAATGTGGAAGTCACTGACGTGTGTTGCAGGCCACCACAAGAACAACGCTCACTAAGCGTCGGTATTTTAAGCGTGGGTATGGAATGAAGAAGGATGCACGGATTAGCCTTGGGCTGTGTACATAACCTGGAGACTCTAGAGCGTTTCGCGCGCATAACAGGATTCCCTTTGTACCTCTACGACCTTGTCCTCGTCTGACTCTTCGTGCCATTGCTGGTGACTGTCAGTCATACGCTATTGACTCTACTAGCCGCGTCGATTGTGTTTGTATGACAGGATGAAAAGGACAAGCAGGCTGAATGATGTAGCACGAAACTGAGCTCAGATCCACGGCATGGAGTAGAACCACGAGCGCCAGCAGCGACTGCTTATCTGTTTACAAGACTTCGTCCACCGGACTGCTTGGCGTAGAGCTGGCTACCGTAGCGGAAGACGATGCTTCACATGGCTGAGATGTTAGACAGTAGTCATCTGGGCGTTCGAATGATTTGTAGTCCCTTTACGACGGTTTTCTAGCTGTTGAGCTCGTATGTATGTATAGCGATGTAAGGAGTCTAACCTGATTCGTCGCCGAACAAAAATGGGGCGTCCAGGCACAGCTGAGCGCTGTCAACGCCTGAAGCGGCGCTGAAGCCGGAACAAGGAATCAGGTGCCCTGCAGCTTCCCCGAAAATCAGCACCTCAGCCCGAGCCACGTTCGACCCGACCCCGTCGACCGTTTCACTGGCACCTCACCACATCACCGCACACATCACCACTGCCGCCTCCATCGTCATCCCCTCGATTGGCCAACCTACGCGACAAGCCACGAGCGACGCATCGGCCCGCGACCATTTCTTTTGCCATCTTCCAAACGAAAGCCTTCAGCCCTAGCATCCAGCTCTGCCCCAAGCAGTGAGGCGTCACGCGGCTCTCGATCCGGACCCAGAAGCAAACGAAGCGACGAAACCAGATTTGTCGGCAGCAAACCAGTGGCCCTGAACGCAAAGCTTCTACAGCAGCGCTACCTCACGACGTATGATGGCCACGGCGCCCACCGTCAATGAACCTGCCGATGTGTCTGCCTCGACGAACCCTCAGCTTGTGAGTCAGGCCTGGCTCTGGACCCTTGCGACCATCGAGACCGAGGCATATCTTTGGACCCAACACTAATCATTGCACAGAACAGCTCTGCCAGCGATGTCGACGCCGCTTCACCGGCAGTAAATGGTGTCGCAAGCCACGATGAAGTCGAGAACAAGCACATCACCAATATCGAGGATAATGTCGACTCTGCCAACGCCAGCGCAAGCGGGGGATCAGATACGGAGGCTGGCAAGGCAAAGGACGGAGACAAGAATCACGTCCGCACCGGCTCAACAGCAAAGAAGCCCACTACTTTCAAGGCCGTATCCGTCAATAAGAAGTTCCTCGCTTCCAAGGCCCCGGCGCCGAGCACGACGCCCAAGCTTAGCGATGCGAAGCCGACATCGAGCACGCCGCCACCGACAGGATCTGCTGTTCTAGGTCGACCACGATTGGTGGCAAAGACTGGCAGCGGAACTGGAGCTGGGTCCCAGCGACTGGGAGGTGCAAATGGTGGGAAAACTTCAGCTCCTCCGGATGGCAGTGCTGTCTGGAACAAGAACAAAGGTAGGTCTGCTGGAGAGTGAGTGGCTAAGGAGTACTGACGTCCCGCAGCGACCCCGCCTGCCGATCAGAAGAAGTTAAACGACGAGGACCTGAAGAAGAAGTATGGAATTCACATGGCTGATCGTTTGCAACTCGAAGAGACGTCAGGGCAGAACAAGTGGGCCGACATAGATGACGATGACGAAGACTGGGCCCCCGAAGAGATCACTTGGACCGATGGCACGAAGACGACGCTGCCTCATACTGACGAGGCTGCTCCCCCGACCGCCCCCGAACCGGTGAGCTCGAAGACCCAAACGCCGCCGCCGTCGACTTCGCCTGCTCCTCCAACCGCTGTTCCGCAACAACGGCAAGGGCTCCCGAGTGGCAGAGGTATGATTCTTAACAAGGGTAGCGCACCGGAGAAGCCCTCAAATGCCTCGAAACCTACCGTCCAACAATCGGCAGCAAAGTCGCCGTGGGCGACTCTACCTCCAGTGGAAAAGACGTCGCCAGTAGTGTCTGAGCCGGCACAGCCCACGTCTCGAGGTCCCATGAATCAGCAATGGTCTCAGAAAGGCCCAGCTCCACCGGGACCTCACATGAGAGAGATCTCAGCGGACGACTTCAGCCGCTCGTCTTGGCGAGGAGAAGGTCAGGGCAACAGGGAGCTCTTCAATTCCCAGTCGGGTCGCTATGAACCGGTACCCGAACGCCGCGGGTCCCTGAGGCCCGACCAGCCGAAGCACCCTGCGGTCTTGCAACGTCCTGCTGGAAGCGAGCATCCTGAGCCATCGAGCGCGTTCCAAACTCATAGATCATCGCAAGAAGGCCACTTTGGGAGGCGTAGGGGGTCGTCCAATGTCAGCGGCGGAAGCGGTTCGTTCTATCAGCGTCCTGGAAAAGGAAGTGATGGCCATATGCCACCTCCTGAGCTATCCGGTGGTGTTAGGAGGCCATCTTTTGCAGTCTCCTCTGAAGGGCCTGCGTCTCCAGCGCTCTCCAACGCTGGTCTGAACCGTGGCTACCAACAAGCTCAGCAGGGCCACCCACCACGGCCGTCACCTGGGGCTAACTTTGCAACGCCTCACCATGCTGGTCACCAACCAGATGTAGCACCTCACGCGCCGGCGCCTCAGTCGCAGAACGATGTCGAGTACCAGGCTAAGCTCATGAAAGAAAGCCGAGAGGCTGCACGCAAGCGTCGGCTTGAGGAAGAGGCTAGGCTGGAAGCCGAGAAAAAGGAACGCATCCGCAAGAAGCTGGAAGCAATGGGCCCGCCTCCCGAGAAAAAGCCAAAGGAAGCATCACCTGTGGAACAGCCGCTCAAGCCTACCCAAATTCAGCAGCGAGAACGCGTCGAGCCATCCGACAAGCCCCAGCCGCCTACTGGATCTCAACATGCTGGCGAGGGTGCCGAGAACCAGGTGCCACAGGGTTCGCGAGTACCACCGAATAAGCGGCCAGGTGCCCAGCCCGAATCCAACAGGCCTCCTGCGACCGCGCCACGTAGATTGTCGCATGGACAGGAACAGAGGCAACCCCCCTCGTGGACTGGCTCTGGACCTCCTCCTCCTGGAACTAGCACTACTTCACGACCTCCTGGGTTCACTTCTTGGGCTGGATCTCAGCCGCCGCGAAATGTCTGGGGCGCTCCAAACAACAATCATGGCCTCGGAAACGGCACTTTCAACCCTTCACTGGGACCAATGCTACAAGACTCTACTGTAGCACCGCCGCAGTCTGCAAAGGGTCCGTCGCCCATTGCGCCGCCTAGCATGTCCCGGGAGCCCTCACAAGGCCGCCAGCCCCAGCCTCCGGCTCCGATAGGCTCGCGACCAAATAACTACCAGCGAGACCCAAGTCTTACGAGCAAGTGGGTCAGCTCAGTCGCCGACAATGACAAGAGGATCCAAGCCGAGAGAATCGCGGACAAGGTGGAGAGAGAGCGCCAGTTGGCAGAGCGCGGCATGAAGCCTGAGGATGGTCAACCCGCCATAAAGGAGACTTGGCGACAAGTACAGGTCAACGATGACGGCCACAGGCACACGGTATCCTCAAGAAACTCCAGGGTTGGTAACACCTGGCAAGCTCCTGGTAACGGGCTCCAGCAGCCTCGTGAGGCAAATAGGCCTCACTCGCACCCCGGTGTTATTGGCTCAGCGCCTCAGGGACTGAAGACATCTCGCTTCTTCCCCGCGAGGGATGTCCGCCTAGAGACTGTCTCGCGACCAGGTTCGCCAACACCACCCCCACCTACCATGGAGGGACACCCAGTCTACGAAGGGGACATTACTCATCCTAACGTTTCGCTCCCCAAGCCCCATCCTGTGGTCAAGCTCCCGCCGTCAGCTTCAGCTGCAGCTGCTCAGTCCAAAGCTCCTGTCCCCCGCCAGACGTCGATGGCCGGGACGAAGCCGCCGTCCTATAAGGATGCTGCTGCGGCTACTCCGCCAACTGCGCCTCGCGGCCGCATTGGTGCCGGTGGTAATGAGGCCGCTTGGCAACAGAAGTTCAACAAGCTGCTGAGCAATGATGCCGCCCACAGGTCTGCGGCTATTGATGCCTCTAGCAAAAGGGCATTGGACTATTCCTACCCCATTGACTCGGCTACCGTATCTCTGCCGGGAGGACATCATGCTGGAGGTTTGGCTCGCTCCGCACTCGTCGAATCAAAGCCCATGGCGGAAGAGTGCTTCGATGAACCCGAAATGGGCTCGTTACCTCTGGTGAAGGTCCCGCGCGTCGCACCCGACGCGCTCTGGCAGCCTGCTGAACCTTCCTCCCTGAAGCCGCTCCACAAGCGATGGCAGGTCACCCCTCGTGTCATTGAATCCATCTACTTCCACACCGACGTCGCAAATGGTGTTCAAACCATCCGTATCTCGATCCCTGGGATGACAGCCCACCGGACCGTCAGCATGCCCTTCACTAGCGGCCGCGGAAGAGGCAAACGTGGCAGAGGCGGCAACCGCGGCAAGGACAGACGCGAGAGCTCAGTCACTGCCCACGAGCCCGCCGCTGAGTCGGCGACCAGCCCCGGACCATCGCCAGCTGAGCGCGGTGGACGAGGCAGAGGGCGTGGTCGCGCTTACCGTGGTCGGGGGTCAGATTGGGGTCGCAGAGAGTCTGCGCAGGGACAGTCGGCGCTGCAGACTTAGGAGTCCTGCGAGCAGCAGACGAGGAGCTCGGCGGAAGCCCCCAGGAGAATGACCACACAGCCGTAATCAGCGGCTAGCAACCTGGATATGAACCCCATGGTCTCATCAAAGGTTGGATGTATACCCGATGCATCTTGTCTATTCTAGACTTGTACAACCCTACCCCGGATACGCAATGAGTTTCCGGTCGACGTCAACAATGGCGTCTTTTTATTGCATTTGGAGAGCATGTAATGTTCGACGGTGCCTTTTCTTGCTTCTTCTTCTTCCCTGCATGCCTGTTTGCTGCCTTCTCCGCGCGTTATCTTGAAACTACTACTACTACTACTACAACTACTACTACTACTGGCCATGCGATGGCGAGGGGGCCATGTTCAGAGGCCCCTTAGGAGCTAATTCGGTGGCAGCCAAGGCCCACTGTCCTAAATCTGTCCCCGCTTCGTCTCAAAGCGACGAGATAGGTCTTGACGAGAAGAGAGCTCATGACTGGGATGGGCACATGAAGGGGCTTTTGAGATGACTGGGACGGATGTATGGATGAATGGGCACATTCCTGTGTGAGATAGTCGAGGGGTTTTTGCAGAAACAACGCGAGGAAACTTCTCAACCTGCTGGTCTCTTGATGCTTTCCTGTGAATGTGTTCGCGGCTGATCGTGGACAACCCAAGGTATAATAATCTTGCACGTCAATCGTTGAACACGTACGTGTGTATTGTATAAACAGTGCATCTCGACTTACTCAAGCAGTTGTACGGACTCCAGACTCCCTCCGACCCTGCCCTTAACCTTGGCTGACATCCATTCATAAAATCATCCTAGCCCCCCGCCAATTCCATTTACACCACATGTCAAGATCAGAATTCGTCCACCGCACAGTTGGGGTGCAGCACGTAGACGACGCGTCCAGAGGCCGCCGCGCTGCCCTCTGCAGACTCGCCATCCGTCAAGCCTTCGCCTCGAAGAGCCATGAGGATATTGTCCTATCTCTGTTAGCGCCTTGGTGCATTTCCGATGTGAGATTGGGGTAAACATACCTTGACCATCTTCTTCAACACCATGTTCGCCAATGTCTTCTCCCTGTGATAGTCTTCTTCCCCTTCCATCTCATCCTCCATGCTCTCGAGGTACCAGCTTATCAAGGTTTCGCCCTCGACACCGTCCCCGCTATCACTCTCGTCGTCCTTGATCCTCTGGACGAAGGCATTGACCATCTGGATGTATTTCTCATACGTAATGGTGTGTTTCTTCTTCGCACCGCCTTCGGCTTGCGCATGGGCGGTCTCGCCGTCTTCCTCCATGGCATCCGCGCCTTCTGCTTCAGCCGCAGCACGGAGAAGCGCGGCAGCGTCTTCGGCGGCTTCATCATCGTCGACTTCCACGTCGTCGTGTTCGACGGAGATGATACTCGAACGCAGTAACGTGTACGCTTCGACGACCATCTCGGGAGAGATCTCCTCGGTACAATTTACCTTGGCGATGGCCTCCGAGAGACGAATCATGGACTCTAGCTGACGCACAGTGATACGATAGGAGTTCTTGCCCACGCCACCCTGCGCGTCGTCCGCACGAAGGTCTTTGTACTTCTGCACCAGAACCTCTTTGGCCTCGGGGGTGAACTCAGGACGGAATGTGCGGGCAAAGCGGATGTAGCGCTGGAGCTGCTCGGTGCTGAACTCTGGCTCGACGGCATCATCGCGAAGCTGGTGAATGCCGACGATGTGCTCTGCCAGGTGACGGTCGGATGATTCGTTGCACTCGTCAAGAACAACGAAAAAGAGATCGAAACGGGACATGATGGGCGCGGACATGTTGATGTTAGCCCGAAGGGTTGTCTTGCGGTTGTATCGTCCGCCCACGGGGTTGGCGGCCGCAAGGATGGAGGTTCGAGCGTTGAGTGTGGCTTGAATACCAGCCTTTGCAATGGAGATGGTTTGCTGTTCCATGGCTTCGTGGATCGCGACTTGATCGGCAATGTCCATCTTGTCGAACTCATCAATGGCGCAGACGCCATTGTCTGCCAGCATGAGGGCTCCGGCCTCGATGGTAAACTCGCCCGTCTCCTCGTCCTTGATTACAGCGGCTGTGAGACCGGCGGCAGAAGAGGCCTTGCCAGAAGTGTAGACAGCACGTGGTGCGAAGGAGCACACATACTTCAAGAATTGCGACTTGGAGGTTGAAGGATCACCGACGATGCAGATGTTGATGTCGCCTCGAAGTTGCATGCCTTCGGGTGTCTGTTTGTGAACACCGGACATAAGCTGGAGGAGAAGCCCCTTCTTCACATACTCGTGACCGTAGACCATCGGGGCGATGGAGTTGACGAGGCGAGAATAGATACGGTCACCGTGAACCATGGTTCGGAGGTCCTCGATTTCTGCCGTGTTCATCGAGGCCAGGACGCTGGTCTGGGCTTCTTCGACGGTTTGCTCGATCTCCGTCGACTGGTTTTGAGTAAGGGCGTTGACGATCTCGGCTGCTGTGCTCGTTGAAGACTGACCCGCTGTGGTGGTATCAGGGACAACCATGCAGCCCAAGAAAGCCAGGCGGTATGTGAGATCGCGGACACCCAATGCCCTGAGGCCAGTGACACCATTTCCACCGACATCATTGTTCTGCCCACCTCCCCGGTCGTCACGAACAGACATAGGCTTGTTGCCTGGCATGCTCAACTGACTGACGTCCGGCACGACAATGAGCTGACCCGTGAATATGCACTTCTCACCAGCCTTTGCACGGTCCACGATCTCACCGCGCAGGATCACATCCATTGTCCTGGGCATACTGCCCGTCGGGATCTCTGAGCTGTTCTCCTGAACTCGACACTTTTGCCAATCAACGAACGTGCTCCGGCGGATGTCCAATTGCCAGGCGAATCGATTCTGGCACGTTTGGTTGGGACATTGCGTAGGCTCGGTGTATCGGTATGTCTGCTCCACATTCTCGATGACAGCACGGCAGGCTTCGCAAACAAAGGTAGCGAGGTGAAGCTCTGGTCGGACTTCAGATGTCCTTGTGACAGTTCCAGACATGGACAATAGCTGCCCGATATTATTCGATCGCAACGAGCGAACCCTGCTGACCAAGGGGAGGTTGTAGAAGGCCAATGTGAAGATCTTGTCCGTCTGCTGATGGGCAGTCCTTGAGTTGAACTCCGAGTCCGTGCCATTGCTGGCACTGACTTGGCTTGCCGCCGAACTTCCCATCTTACTTGAGCTCGCTGGTTGGCGATGCTCCTTGAAGTATTCCGGCTCGTACTTGGCGATGCAGTTGTTTAGTGCGCTGATGATATATGGGTAGACTCGGTAGTGATGCAGGATCAAAGCCTCTGCCAGATGTTGGTTGAAGGACTGCACGTGCTTGAAGTCGATGTAGAGAGTCGAGAGGCCGTAGACCTTGAGGTTTCGAATTTGGCCCACGTAGTGTTTGTCGCTTGTCACAGCGCTGGATGCTGGCGTGCTGGCGAGAAATTCTTCTGCGAAGCTATCATAAAGTAAGTCGCCATTTGATCTCTTCAAAGATGTTAACCTACTTTTCTAAGAAATTCTCAAACTCTCGACCCGTAGATGCACCAATGCTGTCCACCTTGGGGTCCGCGAGCCTTGCATTGGGCCGGCGCGATCCACCGGGAATCTGATCGTCCTCGAAGCCATCCTCACCGTCACTGTGTGCGCCTGCGCTTTCTGAGGGAGGACCTCGAGGTCGGGCTGAGGAAGAGGAGGGGAAGCCGCCGCGAGGGGTTGCGGCGTCCGACATGGGGAAGCCGGCGTCGCTTGAGGCCGCCATTGTGTAGAATCGCAGCGCAAGTGTCGGTTACCAGTGCAGAAGCGAGTTGGGATATGTATGTCGCAGGCTGGGCGGGAGACGAAGGCGACGACGAGGCAATGCGAATGTTAAGGGAGTATCGACTGGGACGAAGGTGGTGGTGGAGTTGCGTCGATCTTCGCGCGTCAAAAACGCGGTCAGGACGCGTCGAGGGGCTCTTGCCGCGCGACTTTAATTGATTGCATGGCGCTAGTCCCAAACGGTGTCCCTCATTGAAAAAGGGGCAGTGGAAAAAGGGGCAGATGGCTTCCCGAATTGCAAAAGCCTAGCTCAAATCGATGTAGACTTAGGTAACTTAGGCAATGATACTGGTACTGTAACTGGAAAGAGTGTTGTCTACGGCTTGGCGAACTGTCTTCTCGTCGGGTTGCCACTTGCATCAATGGTCAATATCGCGCCGTCCCTTTCTTAGAGGACTTTACAATTAGTTTAAAGAGGCATCATCATGTACAATGATTCATTTCAGTTCGTCATTCATGAATTCTAGGCTTCTGAGCGGGCGTGCGTGCTGAGCGATCCAGCGACGCCCTCCTCGCTTCCTTAGATAATGCCGCCTTCAACCCTACAGCCTCGGACCCGTGTAATCCGATCCTGCTCTCGCGCCACCGGCATCAGATTGACATCGCTTTGCCGGAAGTAAAAATTCCGACGCCCTTAGCATAGTGGGTTGAGCTTCGAGCATCAACATCTGACACATCACTCTCTCGACAGCGTCTTCCCAACTTGGAATCTCGGGTGTTTTTCCAGCAGGTCGTAGTAGACGGCTTCACCATTCGGCGAGCTCTGCTTGTTCGTAGGGCCCAGATCACTTTTCTGCCTTCCCATCCTTATCTTCCCACGAGTGAATCTTCTCCGCAGCCCCTAACCACTCCTCCACACCCCTCATAAACGCATCGTCCTCAGTCCTTGCCAGCTTCTCGTGGCCCCAGACCACAAGCTCATCAAACTCTGCAGTCACAGCCATCTTGCCCACCTCAGTCGTTTCCTGCAGATCGTCGTCTGCATCGCCCGCGACTGCTTGTTGCTCGTTGGCCTTTCGCTCGAGGATGACGCCGCGGTGGGTTGCTGGGAGGGAGAGGGGTTGGCCGTGAAGTTTGCGGCCGCGGAAATAGGCTTCTTTAGTTCCTTCTGGGGACGAGGTTAGGACAATTGCGGCGCAGAGCAGTGTTTCAAGTAGTCAATGTACCTGGTGTGTCTGTCGGCTTCCAGTAAGTGTCTACGGGGTCGATCGGACCGTCATGGTGGACGCGACACGGGAGGAGATTAGCAACGGCTTTCGAGGCCGAGCTCGGCTCATGGATTGTGATTGATGGTTGCGACATTTGTCGTGATTGATTAGAAACGAGTAGTCAATAACGTGTAGCGTGATGCTGGTCGAGATCAACGATGGCTTGTGGAAGACGCGCCTAGACGCGTTAAGTGAAGATGGTGCGGATAAGATAAGCCCCCGGCTCGGCGCCGGCCCCCTCGGCATTAGTGGGGCACCCTCGAGCCTGACCGGCGCATACGTTCGAACACCATCAGGTCTTCAACTTGAGCTACCAGTCCTTGGATTTCCATTTTCCTTGTGGATTTTATGAAGATCAGTGCTGGAGGGGAGGGGCTCTTGTTTTACCATCGGTGTTTTCCTAGAGCCGAACCCCGAAGCCGGCACACCTACCCGTCCCCTCCAGGCCAAGCTAGTGCTTCGTAGGTACCTCAACCCCCTTGTTCCTCACCTCGCCCTACCCGTGTCGATGACATCAAGACTCTGCCGCCCCAACGATCCCAAGCGCAGAGTCACTTTCCCACCATCTGGCACCTCCAGGCGCCAATCGACCGGAATAGGAAACCTCACCGCTTCCCCTCCCGCCAGGATGGGACATGTCCGGTAAGTTCCTGGTGGGAAAGTCGTCGTCCTTCTCCAATCTGACCCGTGTAAGTGGTTGACGGCTGCAGCGGGCATGGAGGCATCACCACTCACATGCGCGGTCACGCCCCACGACCAAGGTGTCATTGATAATAGCTCGGATTTCCATATTTTCTCCGATTGTCGAGAGCTTTTCGGACGCCATGTCTTAGATTAAGGGTAAGCTTCGAGGCTGCTCCCCACCGCTCCGGCTGGTTCTGATTTGTGTGTCCCCGACGCTTCTGTTCTTCCACCAATTTGTAACCGTCTGGCACTGCCAATTGATGCCGTGATACCTTCATTCTACGCTTTGTTGATCTTAGAGCTTTCCAAGTTAACCTTGTGTGCTGCGCTCAGCAATGGCACCCATACTCTCCCTTCCCGAGACGCTCCGCAACCCCATGTACCGCGGCGCAGAAGCTCTCCGCGGCGCAATCGGGGGCTTGACCTGGGGACCAGCCGTTGGAATTGCCAGAACCGCCGTGCTCTCGCTGCTTTCGCGGATTGAGCAGGGAACGCTTCTCCTGGTCGATACGCCAACCGGTACGCGACACGTTTTTGGCCAGAAGCTCTCGGCCAAGAATGGTAATGGGAGTGGTCTGCCAAGGAGGGCGGACACGGTGCCCAGGGTTGAGGTTGTGGTGAACAATGATGCGTTTTGGATTAGGCTGTTCCTGTTCGCGGACATGGGATTTGCGGAAGCGTACATGCTGGGGGACTTTGATTGCCAGGATTTAACGTCCTTCTTCCAGGTATGATTCTCTGTTGTACAAGGCATGGTTCGGGCTGACAAAATGTAGCTTTTCATTGTAAACCGCGATCACCTGAACAACGGCACAACTCTCTTCTCGGCCCTGTCATCCGGCATCTCGACCTTGGCCCGATCCACGAATACCCTCTCGAACTCACTCCTTAACATCTCCGCCCACTATGACATTAGCAACGACATGTTCGCTGCTTTCCTCTCGGCGGACATGACTTATTCATGCCCGATATGGAGGAAGCACGTCGAACAGGAGCGGGACACTGAGTCTCTTGAGCAGGCACAGATTAGGAAACTGCTGCGCTTCATCGACGGCGCAAAGATCAAGAGCACCGATCACGTCCTGGAAATCGGCACTGGTTGGGGGTCATTTGCGATTGAGGCGGTCAAGAGGACCGGGTGTCGCGTGACAAGTCTGACGCTGTCGAAAGAGCAGAAGCAACTGGCCGAGGAGCGCATCCGCGAACAGAAGCTCGACGACAAGATAGAAGTGCTCCTTCTCGACTACCGCGAGATGCAGACTCCAGAGAAGCCCTTCGACAAGATCGTGTCCATTGAAATGCTGGAGGCCGTCGGGCAGGAGTATCTGGCCACATACTTCCAGTGTATGCATCGGTTATTGAAGAAGGATGGCGGTATAGCCATGTTCCAGTGCATCACCATGCCTGAAGGGAGGCATGAAGCGTACTCCAAATCGGAAGAGTGAGTTTGTGCAATGCTCGCATGTTAAGCAATGCTGAATGTCTCCAGCTTCATCAACCACTACATCTTTCCGGGTGGATATCTGCCCTCGATCACCCAGCTCTTGAATCACATCAGTCAGCAGTCGGAGGGGACGCTCATTGTTGAGAACGTCGAGAACATCAGTGGCCACTACGCAAAAGCCCTTCGATTGTGGCGAGAAAACTTCGCGGAAAACTTCAGCGCCAAGATCAAGCCAGCGTTGCTGAAAGACCACCCTGAGATGGACAAGGATGGCGTTGAGGTTTTCCGGCGGAAGTGGGAGGTAAGTCTATCGATCTGACCCCAAGACTGAACTGACTATGGCAGTATTACTTCACATATTGCGAAGCAGGCTTCGTAACCAAGACTTTAGGCGACGTCATAATCACCGTTGGTAGAGAAGGCGGGCTGGAGCTGATGGAGGGTATTCCGTTGTAATGATTTAGTGAAGAACCCCAATCGGCGCGAGCCACTCAGCATAGACTCAAGTATGGTAGAATGAGTTTAGCGACCACATAGCGAGTTCATTTCCGCTTCTTCTTCGGCTTCCCCTTTGATATCCCCTGACCATTTGACGTGGGCTTCGGCGTGTATCTGTTCGAGTGATCCACGTCGAACCCAGACTTGTGTTTGCGGAAAAGTAGCATCGCCACTCTCGCATCTTCGAGACTCGAATGTGCGCCGCTCTGTATCTCTACGCCAAGGATTTCTTGCGCCAAGATCCTGAGAGCTGGCTTCGGGCCGTGGCCATATTTTTTGAAGTTGGTGTACTTGGCCGTATCCCGAATGTCTCGGAAGGGGTGGCTCAACATGAGGCATTGCAAATCATGCTTCAAATCATGGCCGACGAGGATGCGGCCCTCCAGGAGATCCGAAATCGTTTGCTGGACCTCCTTGAACTCTCGAGCGAAGCGCATCTGCTTTGGACTGATGCCGCTGTACTTTGTCCGCCAATCTGTGACCCGCTCCGTTGGCTTCACATATGAGTCGTATACTTGCTTTCCGTGGAAGTCGACCACACTGACCCTCGCAAGGACCGAATCATGGCCACCGGGTCCGACGCCAACCATTTCGCAATCGATACCGATGTATTTGCCCACTTCCATTCCTTCTGATAGCCCATGGTTGATTTTGTCCTTTGCAGATGCTAAGACCGTGGCGGGATCTTTGACTCCTAGGTCATATGCCTCTGCCAGGGATTCGGCTGAGATGTCGTTGTCCGCTGCCCATAATGCTAGTGAGGGTGATATTGTCTGCTTAGTTTCAGGTTTTGCTGGTGAGCTGTGCACGCCGCCCATGGACGGCTTCCTTGATATCTCTTTGGAGCCTCGAGCTGTGTTCTGTGCTTGCTTTGCGGGTGTTTGCAGACTTGAACTGGTCTTGACCTTCTTTACAGAGGTTGAAGGCTGAGATTCTGCTTTGCGTTTTACTGAGGTCGTGCTCTGCGGTTGAGTCTTGAGTTTGGCTTGAAGTTTCTTCCAATTGGATGAGAGGTCCGACATCGTAATGTCTAGGCTAGAAGGAACTCGAGAGCCAGCGCAATGGTCGGGAGCCTCGGGGTCAGTTGATCGATATGGTTCCCTTACCTAGAGCATGTGAAGCAGGAAAAGTTCGATGCAGCTAACGAAGCTTTGCTCTTATCCGGCACTGATAAGACTGCGCTAGTCTCACCGCCTAGCGATAAGGAAAATCATCGACCATTCTGCCAAAGGGCCTCTCCAAGATTTCCATCCCCGTCGCGACGCGCCAGACACCCGCCACATCGAAATTCATCAAAGCAACCACCGCGCCATCGCAATTCATCATGGCCGCGGGCGGTGAACCAAACGCTGGGTCCGACACCCCCCGCGACAAAGGTTTCGCGACCGCCGAGACCATTAAGACTGGCTGCATCGCCTGGGTCGAGAAGGACGGACAACCGCGCCGGGCCGAGATTCTGAGTATTAAGACAACGAAGAGCGGCAAGCACTTCTACTGCAACTTCGATAGTTTCAACAAGCGACTCGATGAATGGGTCCCAGTTCGACGGATAGATTTCAGCCAGGAGGTGGAGTGGCCGAAGCCCGAGGTCGAGAAACCCAAGGAACCGAAAACGAAGAAGGCGACTGAGAAGAAGGCTCAGATTGCGAAGAAGCAGCAGAAAAGGCCGTCGAACAAGAGAGAGCAGAGTGCTGCGGGCTCCGAGGCACCCACACCACATCCGTGGACCGAGTTCGTTGAGTCGCAAGATGGGCGGAAATCTATGTCGGTCGGCCCGGATGGCGAGTCGCAACGCGACAGCATCGAGCCAAGCCAGACACCGGGCGTTGCCAACGATACCGAAGCCGAAGATAAGGATGGCGAGGTCAAGAATGAGCAGGACGGTGGTTTCAATCGCGAGGAAGAGATTGAGAAGCTCAGGACTAGTGGTTCCATGACGCAGAATCCAACCGAAGTGTCGCGAATTCGGAACATCTCCAAGGTACAATTTGGACGGCACGATCTTTTCCCGTGGTACTTTGCTCCATACCCGGAAGAGTTCAGCCAAGAGGACGTCATATATCTATGCGAGTTTTGTCTGGGCTACTTCGCGGACGAATTTAGCTTTGGGCGACATCGAAAGAAGTGCACGCTCCTGCACCCGCCAGGTAACGAGATCTACAGAGACGACTATGTCTCCTTCTTCGAAATTGACGGGAGGCGGCAACGGACGTGGTGTCGGAACCTGTGTCTACTGTCGAAGATGTTCCTGGATCACAAGACGCTTTACTACGATGTTGACCCCTTCTTATTCTACGTCATGGCCACGCGATCCGACAAGGGCTTCCACATCGTGGGGTATTTCTCGAAAGAGAAGGAGAGTGCAGACGGGTACAACGTCGCCTGTATCCTAACGCTCCCGCAGTACCAGCGGAAGGGTTTTGGTCGTCTCCTCATTCAGTTTTCGTACGAACTCTCCCGCATCGAAGGCAAGCTTGGCTCCCCCGAAAAGCCGCTTTCCGATTTAGGGCTGCTCAGTTACCGCCAATACTGGGCCGAAAACATGATCGACATCCTAGTCGGCTACAACGAGCGGGAAGAGAAGGCGACGATTGAAAGCATATCCACCGCGCTGGCGATGACGACGCAGGACGTTGAGCACACCTTGCAGGCACTGAGAATGCAGGTCTATCACCGGAGTGATCACAAGATTGTGATTCCGGACAAGCTCGTGGAGCAGAGGGAGAAGAGGCTGAAGAAGGTGAGGAGGTTGATCGACCCCAGCAAGATTCAGTGGAAGCCGCCAGTATTCACGGCCAGCAGTCGGACGTGGGGTTGGTAGGGGTAGAAAGGAGTGCCTGGCGGAAGGAACAGGTTATCTGATGCGTAGAAGCCAATCTGTACATATCAGCCTGAACATATATAACGACAACAACACCAACAACAAGAATAGATACCCATAATACTCAGCCTGAGGTCGGAAGAGCTGCACTGCTTCTGATATTACCCAATGCAAGTTTGGCACTGCTGCGACGTGAGAGTAACAAGGATTACCTGGGTTGACGTGGGTTGGGCAGGGTGCCGGGTAGCACGAGATGACGTGTAATAGGCGCGTCGAGCTCCGTCTCCAACTCGAACCCCGACTTCATCAACGACAACGATCACCACACAAACTCAAGCGACCTATCTGCAAGGCGATGTAGAAGCAGATAAGGAACAATTTCGAGGCACATACACCAATTGGAGGAAGCCATGGCTATGCGCCGACTACTGGGCCTCCTGGGCGCAGTCACCATTGCGAATGGCGCTGACAGTCAAGAACGTCTGGGTAACTATCGCGAAGCTTGCCCCGACTACGTTAGCTACTCCTCCTACCCACAGTATGTCTCCCTCCTCCTAGGATTCGGATATCGAGCCCGCACTAACGTTGCTTAGCCGCCCCCTCTCGGATGGGCCTCTCCAGCTCCCGTACCAACGTCCTGAACCACGCTGTCGAACCTTCCACTCTGACGCTATCGAAACCGTCATCAGCGAAGTCACGTCACGCATAACCGACCCTGATCTTGCGCGCCTCTTCGAAAACGCGTTTCCCTCCACCACAGACACGACCGTGAAGTTCCACACCGAAGGCTCCAAGGACTCTGGCTTCTTCCGCCTCGGAGGCTTCAAGGCAGCATTTGGGGATGACGGCGCGTGGCAGGGACCGCAGAGCTTTATCATCACGGGAGATATCATTGCTGAGTGGCTGAGGGACTCGACGAACCAGTTGAGGCCGTATCAGGCCCTGGCGGCAAAGGACCCCGCCATTGAACGGCTGCTGCTCGGTGCTGTCAATACGCAAGCCGAGTATGTCATTGAAAGCCCTTACTGCAATGCCTTCCAGCCGCCACCGATAAGCAATCTTCCTGTATCAAACAACGGGCAGGATGATGTGGTTCATCCGGTGTACGAACCGAATACAGTGTTTGAGTGCAAGTATGAGCTCGACTCATTGGCGCATTTCTTGGCTCTGACGAATGACTTCTACGAGCACACGGGAAACACCGAGTTTTTGCACCAGAGGTGGTTTTATGCGGTTGAAACGCTTCTGCAAGTATTGAAGCAGCAAAGCCAGCCTACGTTTGATCCCGAGACGGGGAGGTTCTTGAGGAACGAGTACACGTTCCAACGCAAGACTGATCTCGGGACGGAGACGTTGAACCTCCAGGGACTGGGCAACCCGTTGAATAGCGGCACTGGCCTGGTGCGCTCTGCATTTAGGCCCAGTGACGATGCTACGATTCTGGGCTTCTTCATCCCCGCCAACGCGATGATGTCCACCGAGCTCGAGAGGGCTGCCAAGATGCTTCGCGCGAACGGCAAAAACACTTTGGCTTCCAAGCTGGAGAAATGGAGCCAGCAGCTGAGGGATGGAGTTATGGAGTACGGCGTGGTGAACCACAGAAAGTACGGTGACGTCTTTGCGTACGAGGTGGATGGCTACGGCTCGGCGATCATGATGGACGACGCGAATTACCCTTCGCTGCTGGCGTTGCCCGTCATGGGATTTGTGGATGTCGATGACGAGATCTACCAGAACACGAGGAAGATGATCCTCGAGCAGGAGGGCAATCCTTACTACCTCAAGGGGCGAGACTTCAAGGGCATCGGAGGTAAGGCAGCCCCATCTGGTTGAAAATGAACCATACTGACTAAACCCAGGACCGCACATCGGTCTCAAGAACGCCTGGCCCATGAGTCTCCTCATGCAAGCCCAGACGTCATCCGACGACGACGAGATCAAGGAATGTCTGCGCCTGGTCCTGAAATCCTCCAAGCTGGGACTCGTGCACGAGAGCATTGACGTGAACCACGCCTCTCAGTACACCCGCAGCTGGTTCGCCTGGGCCAACGGGGTCTTTGCCGTCACGATCCTGGACATTGCGAAGCGAAAGCCGCACTTGATCTTTGGCGAGGGCGCTGAGCCGTACGACGTTTTGCAGGGACAGGATCCAGATGTTTAGAGATGAGAGGGCTTAAGATGGATATTCGACATTAGCGGGCGTTACGGAAAAGGGGAGGGGCTTGCCAGAATCAGGGTTAGTCGTTGACAAACGCTTGAGATGACACTAAAATTTAGAATTGATTGGGCTCGGAAACCGTGAGAATACGAGTTTTTGAGAGACACATTCATACACAAATGTTGTCAAAAACAGCAGACCACGGGTTGCCACATGAATTTTGTCGTCGAGGTCAATGTCACGATGCCGCTTATATCCGTAAACCTCTCACCCCAACCTCACTCACCATCTTCACCACCACCAGCAACCTCCCGCGATGCCCGCGACGAACACATTGAATATCCCAGCGACATCCTCCCTCTCAATAGACATCACCATGGCCACCCCCAAGAAAGCAATCAACCTCATGCGCGGCTGGCCGTCCCCAAACCTCCTCCCGGCGGGCCTCCTCTCCCGCGCGGCGACGAAGCTCCTGTCCAATCCTGAAGTTTACACCCCCGCTCTGCAGTACGGCCCCGATGCGGGCTACCTGCCCCTGAGGAAAGGGATGGCGAGCTGGCTGGGGAGGCATTTCGGCGTTGCGCCGGATCACGAGCGCATCGTGATCACGGGTGGCGCGAGTCAGAATATTGCGAATATCATGATCAGCTATGCCGACCCGAGGGTTACGAAGGGTGTTTGGGTCGTGAGTCCGGGCTATCATCTTGTCTGTCCTATATTTGAGGACGCAGGTTTCAGGGGCCGCCTACGGGCTGCGCCAGAGGATGAGGAGGGGTTGGATGTGGAAGCCCTAGGCAGTCGTCTGCGAGACGCTGACCGCGAGGAAGGCGATCTTGATGCGGAGGAAGTCGGAGTCCCGCCTGGTAGGAAGCTCTACAGACATGTCATCTATGTTGTGTCTACTTCCTCCAATCCCTCGGGAAAGACGATGCCGTACCAGCGGCGCAAAGACTTGGTCGAACTCGCCAGGAGGCATAACGCACTGATCATCAGCGATGACGTGTACGACTTTTTACAATGGTCTACCAAGGAAGCAGAGGCTCTGAGCTGGAAAAAGGAGATGAAGATCCCCCGAGTCTGCGACATCGACAGAGATCTGGGCTACGCGGACCAAGAGGGCTTTGGCAACGCAATCAGCAACGGCTCGTTCAGCAAGATCGCCGGACCGGGGGTCAGGACAGGTTGGTGCGAAGGAAGTAAAGTCTTCGCGCACGGCTTGAGCTCGCAGGGGTCTACCAAGAGCGGTGGCGCGCCCAGCCACTTCTCGGCGGCGATAGTGAGCGAGTTGGTCCAGAGCGGGGAGTTGGAGAAGTTCATCGAAGAGCAGATCCGGCCGGAGTTGAGGGACAGGCATATGGCTGTTGTGAAGGCGATTCATCAGTATCTGCCAAGCGATGTACGGCTGAGGGAGAGCGGTGTCAAGGGAGAGGATGTGTATGGTGGCTTCTTTGTTTGGTTCTCGGTTCCAGGCTTAGGGGTTCCGACTAGCATCGTTGCGCAGGCTGCGCAGAAGGAGGAGCAACTGGTGATTGCTTCGGGGCAGATCTTCGAGACGCATGGGGACAACGACGGACCAACATTCGAGGAGGAGATCAGGCTGTGCTTCGCGTGGGAGCCCGTGGAGGATCTGGTGGAAGGGGTGAAGCGCCTCGGAGGATTGATGGAAAAGGTGAAGCAACACCCGGAGGAGTACAGGAGGTTATACGGTCAGGCAGGCTTCGACGTGAACGCCAACAAGTAGATATCATGATCACCACTATAGCTCCCATTACATTTACTTCTTGGAGAAGAAAGACATGATGTTGCCCTGTCCAGCTTTGCCAGCTGGCTTTTTGGACTTGGCAGCGGGCTCTTTCGAGGGCGCAGGTGCCGCTTTCTTTGACGGAGGAGGTGCTTCGTCCTCTGAGAAAGATTCCCATCCCGGCTCTTGGATTGTCACTAATTGAGATTAGCAAGGCAGCTCTGCGAGGTAGAGGAGATGGCGTACCCATATACCCTTGGTCATCCAAGATGCGCTTCTTTTGCATCACCTTTCTTCGCCCCCTCCTCCGTCCGCCTTCCGTACTAGAGACGACTTCTGCGGGCTCATCTTGCACCTTCTCTTCTGGCGCTGTTTCCGGTTCCGGCTCCGGCGCTTCCTCCATCTCCTGATCCACGGGATCATCCTTTTCCTCCGCCTCATCGTCACTTTCGTTCTCCTCATCTTCCTCCATCATGCGTCGCAGCTCCTCTTCACGCTCCTTCCTTGACTTCCTAGTAGCTTCATCGTCCGAAGCCTTTCTTTTGGGTGCAGGCATATCGTCGTCATCCGCCTCGCCGTCGTCGGAGAGAGCCATGGCTGTGTCCTCTTCCTTCTTCTTGGCCGGTTTCTTGGGCATGTTTGCTGCTTTGGCGAATGAGGCCGCGATGCCGCCTGATGCGCCGCGCTTGAGTGACGGAGTGGGCTTTGAGCTCGGTGCCGGCGTACCCTCCTTGGACGAGTCCCCTCCTTCCTTTTTGACCTTGGAAGCAACGGAACCTGGATTGGACTCCTTCTCTTTGGGTTCCACCTTCGGCTTGACTGCTGGAGCCTCTGCTTTGGGGTTGGCTGCCGCAGGCTGGGCCTTCGAGGCTGCGGGAGCACCGGACTTGACTGGCGCCGGGCCCTTCCGAGTTCTTCGACGGACATGAGGGTTGGAGATCGTGCCATACTTCTTCGCTGCGGCTACCGGATCCTGTTCCTTGACGGTATACTCAGCCACTTGTTTCGTGAGGTCTGCAAGCAGAGAGAAATCGCGTTGCGGATGAGGCGCCAAGCTGTAGACATGAATCGACAACACCTCTGAATGCTCCGCCAAAGACCCTGCAAGGTCCTCCTCGCGCACTAAACTCAAGGTGTAAGTAGGTACGACCTCCTCGTCCTCGACATCCGGGGTTGGCAATGAGCTGCTCATGGCCATTTCGACATCTCCGCCTGCTTCCTCCTTCTGAGGGGCTTTCACCCCGTAGACCAGATAAGTGGCGTGTATAGAATTCGCCTTCTGCTCATTCTGATAGACATGATAATCGTACAGCATCCTGTGCTCGGGGTCAGTCTCAGCCAGCATTCGAGAACGGCTTGTATCTCACTCTTTCGCGGTGTTGACATGGACATCTAGCTTTCTGCTCAGTAGCCGGTAGGAAATCTTCTTCCGTTAGCGGTGGTCATCAGTGCGTCGCGGGTCGACATACGGGCTGTTCCTCACTGAGGAGGTGATCAGCTAGAAACTTTCTATGCTCGTCCATATTTAGAGCACTTCTACGATGGAAGCGAAGATTCAAGCTGATTGCGAAGGGAGTGCCTAAGGATTCAGACAGAAAGCAAGAAAAGATGACCTTGAATTCGAACTGGACGAGCCACTCGTTCTTGCAGACGAACGCGTTGAGCTACGCGCTATCACGTGTAGCTCCATTAAGCGGTGGGGGAGATCCTCATTAAGTGCATTCTGCTCATAACGAACGAATATTTATGGCTTAATACAGCACTGCTATTCAGTTAACGGCTACGAACGGCAGAGTGGGGCTGGCCGAAAGTTCAAGCGTCATTGTTCCTCAACGCGTCTCACGCGACGACGTCCACGGCCGACTCGAAGATGCGACAGCCTCTCACCATAATCGTAACCCCTTCAACCGTGCCCTTGCGCAGTAATTGCGCCTTGAAATTCCATAATGTCAAAAGATGAGATAGCAGACTCCACCGACTGGCTCTCAACGCCACTCGCCGCGCTGACACCCCTCGAATCGGCTCTTCGCTGCCAAATATGCAAAGACTTCTACGAAACCCCCATGATCACGACCTGTTCGCACACGTTTTGCTCGTTATGCATCCGACGCGCACTTTCAGCCGAAAGGAAATGTCCCTTGTGTCGCAACAATGAACAGGAACTAAAGCTGAGGAGTAACTGGTCGATGGAGGAGGCGGTCGAGGCGTTCAAGAAGGCCAGGCCCGATGTCCTGGCTTTGGCACGGAAACCACTGGACAGCGAGAGGAGCCCCAAGCGGAAAGCGGAAGAGGTCGATGATGGGGGAGGGCCTGTTGAAAATAAAAGGTTACGGTCGAGCGCGAGATTGAGTCGCAGCAGACAGCAGGCGGCGCCGTCGTACGCGCCTGAAGAGGTGGAAGAAGACGAGGTCATACCGGACTCCGAGCACGAAGATGAATACGTCCCAGAACCAGCCGACGGCTTGGTGCCTTGCCCCATGTGCCAGAAGCGCATGAAAGAGTGGCAGGTCTTTGCTCATCTCGAAACCTGTCCCGGCCCCGACGCAGAACCCGAAGCCCCAACCCCAAAGCGCGATGCAATAACCCAGCTATCCGCCCCCCGCCAGCACCAAAAGACCCTCGACCGCCTCCCCGCCCTCAACTACGGCATGTACAAAGATAACGCCCTGCGGAAGAAACTACAAGAGCTCGGGCTGTCCAGCTACGGTCCACGACCCCTGATGGAGAAGCGCCACAAAGAGTGGATCACCCTGTGGAATGCGAACTGCGACGCTGCCAGGCCCAAGAAGCGGAGTGAGCTTCTCCAGGATCTGGAGATGTGGGAGCGTACGCAGGGCGGGAGGGCGAGCACCATGGGCAAGGCAGCCCAGAATGCGGCGTTGATAAAGGACAAGGGATTCGATGGGGGTGCCTGGGCCGCGAAACATGATACGAGTTTTCGGGATTTGATCGCCAACGCGAGGAAGAGCGTGCAGGCGAAGAAGACGACGCCAGAGGAGGGAGCCGAACAGAACCCCGAAGGCACGGACACCTCACTCAATGGAGGCGAGGCTACGCCGAACGGGACGGCAACAGCTGATGAACCGGATTCAGCAGCATGGACCACAGATTCCGCTGCTTTGCTGCCGAACAGACAACCCGCGGACGAGGTCCTTAATGGGAAGCCAGATGTTACAATTGACGTCACCCAAAACCCCCACGAGACCACCTATCATACACCGATGGACGACTCGGCGACTCGAATAGGCTTCAACGAAGCTGAAGTCCAAGGAGTGCCGGATCTGAGCGGTGTCGAAGAGCGGCATGGGGGACAGGAATCGCACGTTAGACTGGCTGAGACGGCCAACGACGTTGAGCCTTATATATGAGAAAGCAAACAAATGTAAAACTTGCCGAGGGCATACGGCCCGAAATGTAGACTTTCCTGTGCCCTAAATGACCCCTCAACGCCCAGATTGGTATATATCCTCTCCCGATCGCGTCTAATTGGATACGGGCGCCTCCCTCTCCGGCTTATCCTTCATCGACAGGTTGCCTATTCCCGTCTCGGAAGTTGGCGTCTTCTCCCTATTCCTCTCGTCCCCGGTCGGCACATCCGGCAGGTCCTCCAGCTTCTTCTGGGCCTCCCTCTCCTGCGCCTTGCTCTTCTCTTGCTCTGCCTTCTGCTTCTCTGCATCTTCCTTGCCCTTCTCCTCCGACAGCATGGCTTCCAGCTCGTCATCGATCTCGGTCTCGTCCACCGTCGCGTTGCTCCCTTCGGCAAGTATGGCGGCCACCTCGTCCGTATCCGTCATCTGCTCGCGCAGCCTGTCCATGACGCCGTCGACCCGCTCCGCGCCTCCGGTGGACTTGTTCAGGCCTTCCAGCACGCCCGCCGAGCTCTCCATGACCTTGACCAGAGCGGCGTTGTCCGTCGCTGTCTCGATCTTGCTGGCCACCTCCTCTAGCTGATTCAGCGTCGCGTAGCGAGTTGCTAGTGAGCTTTCTGCCAATTTCTTTGACTTCAGCGTCGCCAGGGCCGTGACGCGGTTCTTCTTCGCGACCGCCGACTTGGCGGTCTCTGTCAAAGTGTCGATTCGTTGTTCGAGGAGGGAGGTCTGGTGCCGCAGAGAGGCTGTGAGTTCTTTGAGCGAGGCGATCGTCGAGTCCTGCTCGGTTATAGAGCCGCGGTGGGTGGGAGATACGAAGCGAATTGTGTGTTCGTCGCATACGACAAGTTGTTTGTCCCTAGATAAGAACCGTAGCAGGACGTTGATATCTTGCGGGTCGAGCCGCTGTCCCTTGACTAGCTCTGTCGCAAACTCCTCCTGGAACTGCGCCCTCGTGAAGACTCGGTCGAATATCGATGTCTTTCCGGCCATGATATCCTGGATCTGCCGCGCGACAGCCTCGAGGTTATCCATCACCACGTAACGTCCTGCTGGCAGCTTATCCTCTCCCCTGCTCGGATCTACGACGCCGAGCTGCCGCAACGCCCAACTCGCCACGTTCCACGGAACCTCCCCCCATCCTCTGGTATACACGCTTTTGCCGCTCTGCATAAACTCCCCAAAGGGAACCAGCTCCCTCGCCGCCACCGCTTCGCGCACAGCCGTCCCTAGCGCGAGCGGCTGGCCGAACTGCTTGCTCTCGAGCTGCCTGAGCAGCCCATTGTCGATTGTGGCGACCAGGGGGCTCGACGAGGGTAGGAGGTTGCGTGATGCGAGGTTCGACAGGGCGAGACGCCAGGCGGAGACGTTGGCGCGGTAGCCGTCGGGGTTGAGCGTGAGCTGCGGGCGGAAGTCGGAGTACAACGCAGGAAGACGGGCTCTGCTTCTCGATTAGTTATGTTGGTGACGGGCGAGAGCAGCCAGAGGACGTACTTGCGGAAGTTCTGGTCGTTTTCCGCCAGATAGTCGGCGAGCTCACCCATGGTGGAAGAGGATCCCAAGCTCGAAGCTCGGGCAAATGTGAAAATGTGACGTAGGTTTGGGACGGCTCTCGAGGAGCTTTGGCAGAGCGCAGAATATCGAAGGAGAAGGTGAATAATCGATTATGTATTACAAGCATTAACAAATGGGTTCAAGATTCAGGACAGAAGCGGCAGTATGTTGGTAGGTAGGAAATTGGTCGGGCGCGTGGGGTGAAGGTCGATGGACGTGTCGACGGGCTTATCAGCGTGTCACCCCGCGCTATGGGCTGCATCACCAGACAACGAGGCGAAGGCCGCGAACCAATAAAGGGGTCGTCAACAACGGGAAAGAAGAGTGCCTGTAGCTTCTTCTGAGTAGATCCGCTGGCGCGCGGCCACGCTTAGGACTGGACAGTGCTGCGGTAATGTGCTTTGTGGTATGTGTATATTGTCGCCTTGATCTTCAACTCTCATCAAAGCCCTGCCCACCATCCCCTGGACTGCCCTCCTTATCCTCATGCAATGGTGCCGTCTCAATCACGCTCGTCCTCTGCGCGGCACTGGCCCTCCTAGGCCTGCCATCCGTCATCCTCTCCGTATGCTCCTCTATATGCGCCTCCTCTTCTTCGTCGTCCTGCGCGGCACCAGGGCTCAGACCAAACCCTACTTCGCCCGCATGGTCTAGCCTAGCATCGAGCCCGTGCTGTAGTGAGTCTACAAACTGACTGGCGTATTTGAACTGCGATATCCCCTGTCCGGACGGGAGCTCTTTGAATGTCTTCTGAGCTTCGTTGACGCAGCGCTGTGCGGGGAGGTGGCGTCCTTGCTGGACCCAGGCGTCCGCGGCGAGGATGCTCCATGCTGCTGACTTCCTCCTTCTCGTGCCCCAGTGCCAGCTTCCGACGCCTTCTTTCGAGGCATAGCAGATCGCCAGACGTTCTTTGATGAGGGCGTCGCCCACGGTGCCTAGGATTCGCGACTGCAGCAGCCGCATACCCCAACGACTGGCATCGTCGATGCTGGTCCCGCCTCTTAACCGCAGTAGTTCGAGCGTCAGGGTCAAGCTGCGCATGGCACCGTATGGTGCGCTGCAGCGGGTGTTGTACGAGTAGAATGCCGATTCCAGCATCTGGTCGATTGTCTCGGCCCGACTCTTGGAAGACAGCGTTTGTGGTTGTATCAGCAAGCTGACGGCGGCCATTTCGTTTGCCGCGGCGTGGTATTTCCATGCTTTGGAGTCGGCGAAGTCTGTCCGGAGAAGCTCATAGGTCGAGTGTGCCAGTTTCCAATCCCTCAGCATGAAGGCATAGTCGGCCAATTTGCGCATTACGGCCTCAGGCGCATCTGCCCTGAAGAAGCCTGCCGCATCGTAGTTATCCTTACCCATGCTGTTGCTCCCGGTCGAACTCCTCCCGCCACCACCAAAGTTGAACTTTCTCGATAGATTCATGAAGCGACCCGCAAAGCCTCTCCGTCTCGAGGCGACCTGGTCGTTCCATATTGAGACGTGGCGCTCCATCGTTGGGACTATTGATTGTGTGACCATCTCACGGACAAAGGTCCGTATCGCAGTGGCGTCTGATTCAAATATGTAGCGTGTTGGGTCCTCAAAGTCCTCCTCGTCTTCGCTTCGCTTGATCTCAGCAATCTCTTCCTCTGCAGACATCCAGTCGCTTCTGGGCAGAGGTATGCTATCGTCGTCCGTTTCCGCACTTTGGCTGCTCCGTAGCCGCAGCAAATGGCAGTGGAGCCCTAGATGACGCTTCATCTGCTCAAACAAAGCCATTGACTTCTGTATGTCGTCATTCTCCTCGTCGTGCACCAGGACGTAGTACCGTAGGTAGTCTCCGTCAACCCACATGGGGAGACTGTTCGACCCCTGACTGGTCTCCGTGTATATCTGCCGCAGCTCAGAAATAGAATCCTCTGATCGCGCACTGACGGCCACCACGCACGCCACAGGGTGTGCAAACGCCTCATGAGGCACGATTGGCAGTCCTGACAGCAACCTTCTCAGAAACAGCGCGTAGTAGGGACTCGTGGTCTCGATATCCAAGCCATGCGTTGTGTGAGCCCCGTGCTGCAGGGAAGTCAAGAAGCTATCCTCCGCGTAGGACAAGTGTCGATCCACCACGGTTTCAACATCGGCCAGCAGCTTCTTATCCTTGGCGGTACTCTCCTGCGCTCCGCCCGCAGCAGCAGGACTCTTTAGCCCAGCACCCGACGGATCAGGGTGTTCCACGCCCTCGCCGAACCGCGTAAACCGCACCGAGTAATCCTCTGCAAGTTTGCTGACGCCGTTGCTATCCCTAATAGCAACCTTGCCCTGTATGCGCTCGCCAAACGGTCTCAGCAACTCCCAGAACCCATGCTTAAACCCCTTCTTTGCAGCAATTTCCTCAACATCCTTACTCGCATGGATGGCAACATGCGGTACGAACGCCCGTAATATCAAGTTCAACGGATCCCCAGGTTTCTCGCCGGCGCCCTCCGGCAACGGTTTGTTACTCGCCGCGTCAAAGGCAGTACCTGCTAGAACGCGACTGGGCGACCCCCTTCCTGCTGGCGACTCTGATCGTGACCCTGGCGGGCTGAGTGTCGAGGCGTAGAGGGAGGCGGCTGAGCGGTTTGCCGGGCGATGGGGAAGACCGGAGTCGGAGTCGGATGCGGAGAGGGGATCAGTGCCGGAGGCTGAGCGCACCATCTTGGGTGCTTTTAGGCGGTCGGTCATGGCGGAGAGGGGTGCCTTTGGCGATTCCGAGGAAGGAGAGGCTTCATCGCGAGGGGACCGGGGCATAGGAGCGGTTGGTAGAGGTTGGTGGGATGCGCGCGTTGCGTCTGCTCATGGATCAGGGGTCTTGACGGATGTTTCTGCTGGGTAGGATGGTAGAATCGGATCCTGCATATTACGTGCCCATTGCGATGCCAACGGGCAGGTAGTTCGGCAAGGCAGCGCAGTGGCAGGTCGGGCGAGGGAGGGAGACGCTGTAGAGGTTGGGCTTGAATCCGGTCGAGAGAGGTCACAGCACGGATTCATCGACGTGGAAACGGAGTCCGAGCCGCCGGCGCGGTGCTGCCACTGACAGTCGTTGCGGCCCACAAAAAAGTGCACTGGCACCGTCCCTTCAGTTGACATGTGGTGGCCCAGTGACGTCCCAACTTCAACTCCCCGTTGCAACTTAAAGCCTTCCACCACCATCGGTACCTCTCCTGCTACGCCGTCGCAATGCCAGCAGACCAAGCCTACCTGGCCTCCAAATACCTAGTCGCCGACCCCAAACCCGCCAAGAAACGCAAGCGCAAAGACAAAACCACCGCCACCGGCCTCTTGATCACCGACGATGACGACGGCGCATGGGGCAGCTCCAAGCAAGAGGATGAGGATGACGGGCCCATGATGGTGGGCGGCACCAGCGCTGAGTTCAGGAAAGCGAAGAAGAGCAATTGGAAGAGCGTATCCGCAGGGAAGAAGGAGGACGACAGCGCCGCGGCCGATGCGATTCTGGCGAGCGCGGCCAAGGAGAGCGCCGACAAGATGGACATGGACGATGAAGTCCCCCTGGTCGACGATAGCGTAAAGATGAGCGATGGAACCCACGCTGGTCTGCAGAGCGCCGCGACAGTCAGCGCGCAGCTGAAGAAGCGGCAACGAGAGGAGAGGGAGGAGTTCGAACGGCACAAGAAGTCTGCAAAAGAGGAAGAGACGGTCTACCGCGACGCCACCGGCAAGCGGATAGATGTATCCATGCGCAGAGCCGAAGCGCGGCGCCTGGCGCTCGAGGCCGAGGCCAAGGAGCGGGAGGCAAAAGAGGCACTGAAGGGCGACGTGCAGCAGGAGGAAGCTCGGAAACGGAGAGAGAAGCTCGAGGACGCCAAGCTCATGAAGCTGGCGCGCACGGCGGACGACGAGGAGATGAACGACGAGCTCAAGGAGCAGCAGCGGTGGAACGATCCCATGATGCAGTTCATGAGCGAGAAGCAAGTTCAAGAAAAGGCCAAGAAGAGCGGCAAGTCGAGGAAACCGCAGTATGCCGGGGCGGCGCCGCCGAATCGATACGGCATCAAGCCCGGCTGGCGGTGGGATGGCGTGGACAGGGGCAACGGATTTGAGGGAGAGAGGTTCAGGGCCATCAACAGGAGGGAGATGAACAAGGGCTTGAGCTACGAGTGGCAAATGGACGAGTAGATACCCGGATTAGATTTCATGAAGCAACATTGCGCAAAAAGCATTCACCTTGTGGGCACAAACTGAGATCAGGTTGTCTCCTTTTGTCTATTTTGAATTCGAGATCCATTGATACCACTCCAAGGGGCTTCTTCTCTGCGGAGGCCTAAAAGACAACGATTCCGCGGGTAAGGTACATCTAAGCACCCTTGGTGAGGATCTTGGTCGTCCTGTCATATTTGCACACCTGCTTGACGAGCTTGATGAATTCCTCGGACGTCATCTGCCCCGGCCTGTTACCAATGCGGGAACGGAACTTGGCGCTGAGACCCTTGAGCTCGATGCCCTCTGGTGGGATTTGCGACAGAACCTCAGCACCGGTAACAGGCTCAGATGCGAGGGGCGAGCCTGCTCTCGGGCCTGCAACTCGTTAGCGACGGACCAGCATGAGGATTGATTATACGTACTGGCATTGGGCGGGTTGGGGCTACCAGCTCGCGAGCCAGATGGCGTGCCCCTTCCGCTCCCGCTCTTGAGCTTGATCTTCTTCTTGGGGCCGGCACCGTCCGACATCTCACCCGTCGTCGCCTCTCCGTCGCTGCCAGAGCCGGCTCCCTGAGCCTTACGCTTGCCCGTAGCCATGGGCGTGCCGGCTCTGCTGCCCTTGAGGGCCGATGTCTTGGGCATTTTCGTCTTGCGCGTCGACTCGCTTCCGCTAGACTCGGAGACGGTGGGCGAGCCTGCACGATTGATGCCCTTGACCTTGCTTTTGCCCTTCTTATCGGTCGTTGACTTGGCCTTCTGAGGCGTAGAGCCCTTAGCCCCCAGCTTGGCCTTGTCCTTGTCAGACTGGCTGTTGCCAGATTCCTCCTTCTTCTTATCTTCCTCCTTGTCCGACTCTTCCTCTTCTTCCGAGTCGGATGAAGATGCCTCGTCACCCTGCGATCATTAGGATGGGAAACGTGAAACGGGGAATGTTGCCTTACAGATTCCTTCCAAGGATTGCGGTCCTCGTCAGAGGAACTCTCGTACTGGTGGTCGCGATCACGCTTGACGAGCGCCTTCTTGGTTGATTTGCCCCAAGTCTTTAGCTGCTCCTCTTCCTTCAGCTCCTTCTCGAGCTCCTTCTCAAGCTCAAGCTCGTCACCGTAGCCGAAATTGTTGGCGCCCAACTGCTCGCGACGAATGCGCTCCTTGGCCTCCTTCTCATCTTCATCGATCTGAGTGCGCTCAAAAGTGTGAGCTTCGTCGTCATCCTGGAACTCGTCTCCAGAAGCGTCGAGCTCATCGTGATCCATCTTGTCGGCCTTGTTAGCAGATCGGAATGTGGAGCTCTCTGTCTTGATCATGCGCCTGCTGCCAGCACCAAGAAGGTTGCGCGTCGCCTCAAGCTCGGCTTGCTCCGCCGCCAGCCCTTGACTCTTCATTGCCCAGCGGCCAACGTCCATCTTCTTGCCCATAAGAGCCTCGGCCTCTTCCGTGGTGTATGTCTTGTAGCCCGCAGGCTTGAAGTCGAACTTGTACCATTTCTCGATCGGAATCATGCGAAAGACAGAACCATCAATCTTGAAGGCGACATGCGTCTGCGAGTGAGCCTTGATATATGATGATTGCCAAACATTCTTCCCATCGGCATCCTCGAGGAACCAAGGCCAGGTCTCTTGAAACTTGAGCTCCTGCTGCTCCTTCTGATACTCTGATCGGATCGATCTCTGCACTATCTTCTCGTCCTTCTTTTTCTGTTTTGGCTTTGCCTTCTCCTTCATGGTGGGAGCAATCTTGGCTCGATCGAGAGCCTTCTGATGCTCTCTCTCGGCCTTGAGCTTCTCCAGCCGCTCTGCCTCTTCTGAATCCACGGGCGGCTTCTCGGCTTCCTCAACCTTGGTAGTGCGCGCTGCAGGTGGCATCAGTGGATTCCGCCTGTGCAATGTCACAGGGCGGGTGAATTCCTCCTGATCGGTAGGATCGTGGTTCGCGTCTACTTTTGTGGAATTGAGCTTCATCATGTGATGCGTGATGTGCTTCATGAGCTCCTTTTTAGTCGTGTAGATTGGGATGTCTTGGCTGTTCGGTGGTGCGGGCTCGGACCAGCCTCCGTTCTCCATGCGCCGTTCTTCAAGCGACTTCTTCTTCGGCGGAGGCGGGGGCTTTGAGCCACCGACAGGTCGGCTTGGTCTGATTGTGCGCTTCGGTGCGAATATCGAGCTCTTTGGCTTGGGACGGTTGGGGCGCATGCCGGGCGGGGGGTTGGCGCCGTTCGCCTTTGGAGCGCCGTTCGGCTGGCCGGCTGGAGGAGGAGCGCTCATGGTCGCGAGAAGTCCAAAGACCAAGCAGGTTGGTCCCCGAGAACAATAGGCGCTCAGCCTGTGAGTCGGGTAGCGCAAACACGAGGTAAGCGCTTCGAGCGCCGCTTAGTCGTGGTCGAATCGGTGACGAGGAACGCGTGACGTGAAGATGATGGATTATTAGGACGAGACGATGGTTCGAAAGGCGTCGGAGAAAGCGTTAGAACGATCGAGGTATCACCTGTGAAGTGCGAAATGAAAGTATGCAGGGCGCTGGTGGTGCGAGCCCGGAGAAGAGAGCGCGCAGGGCGATGAAAAGTAATGTGATGTGAGGTTTGCAGGTGGAAGCGAACAAAGACGCGAAGTTCCAATGACGATAGGAGCTTCGGAGGGAGGCTCAAGTGGACAGTGCGCTAACAGCATTGCGAATAAGTGGGACCGTGCCGACCAAATGTAAGTGCCCCTTGAGTGCTAATGTCGTGTAAACCGCAGTGGCGTGTGCGCACCTTTTGTCTACAAGCGTAGGAACAATGAGTCAGGCACTCTAGCTTTTTATGCATCATAGGGGAGGTTTGCATGTTTGCTTGTGTTCCCGAGAGTCGACAGTTGCGTCACAGCACACCATAGGCAAGCGGGTGCGGTAGCGGCACAGTGCGGAAAATTCCAGCTCGCGGACAGGCACAGCGCTAGATGCGGGCTGAGTGGACCTGTTGGCGCAATGGGCGGACACTGTGTCTCTACCTTTTCAACTTCACTTCTGCCTCTCACTTTCAACCCCTTCTACTCCTCTTTCACTATCCAGCAGCTTCATCTTCTTCATTGATCGCAATTTCATCGGTTCTGTGTGTCACTTTTCAACACTGAGCTGCTGTCCACGCCGATTCACACCTCTCGTCTAGCCTTGTCCAGAAGAGCCTCACTCCCCAAATGGCCTTGAGTCGATAGCCCATGCGCCATCTGATATTTCATTAGATCCGCATATCGTGCTTGATTGAGTTGGAAACCGTCTAGCATAAGACTACGTACAATCGATTATACGCAAGCATGGATCACTACGAGACGTCGGCTGGCAAGCCGGGCCAGACAGGACAGGGTCTCGAGCATCAACTCCGCAACATGATCCTCACCAACAACGAAGCCCATCCAGTTCAGACCCAGCAAGAGGCGCGAAGCTCAGCTGGCCCTAGCGCACCCCTTTCGCCGGCAGAAAGATCCGCCAAGCCAAGTAAGAAGCGCCCTAATCAGGCCCAAAGGCGGCAGATGGGCTCACAGTTCACCGTCCCCGTTGACGTTCGTCAAGAAGTGCCTGAGCCACAAAGGCCTCTTCCTTACGAGCAAGGGCGGGGACAGCAATGGAATTCGTATCCTCATAACGGACAGATGCAGCATGGCCTCCACCAGGGAGGTAGGGGGTTTCAAGGCCACTCTCGGGGCCAATACCATGGCCACGCAGGCGGCCGAGGAGGATTTGCTGCACGGGGACACCCTCACCAAGGCATGGCTCACGCCCACGCGTCACCTCACTTCAGGGACAGGCCTGGCATGGGTGCTGCTCAATCTGTTGGCTTTCGACCAGAAGAGATCAACAATCAAGCAGAAATTCTCAACCGCCTCTGCCATGGCGTGATGATCGGCTCAGAGATTGATAGATCTGAGATCGCGGAGAAGGAGGATTTCAGACTGCGTTGCGAACATTTGATCAGAGAAGTCGTTACCATCTACGAGCGTGAGCACACTGGGAGGTCCGACTTCCCCTTTCGCTCAGTCGAGCTTAAGTGCTTCGGCAGCTTGTCCTCCGGCTTCGCCACAAAAGCCTCGGACATGGATCTTGCGCTTGTTTCGCCGCTTTCACCTGTGCAGCCAGATGAGAAAGGATCGCCTATTCCGCGACTGATCGAGAAGGCCCTGCTCAATGCCGGCGTTGGTGCGAGACTGCTGACACGAACCCGAGTTCCTATCATCAAGCTGTGCGAGCGACCTCCCGAGAAGCTATACAATGACTTGTTGGAGCACAGGATGAAGTGGGAACAGGAGCAAGAGACTGGCAACACAGAAGATGAGGGACACGTAGAGGATACCAAGAAGGATGTTTACGAGGGCGGACACGACGACGATCTCGAAGCTGATGAGACACCGGAAATATCAGACGCTGTGGAGTCCAGACCGGAGACGACATTCGAAGTTCCCTCACCCGAAGGCGGTGCATCCAAGAAGCTCTACTTGCGCCAGTCTCCTGGCGCCTCCTTGCAGGCTTACTATGTTTTAGCTAAACGAGTCCTACGAATGGCGGGCATAGAAGACGTCAAGGCGGGGAGCTTGAGCACCATGCAGCCTGTTCAGTGGGATATCCTCAACCGCGTGTGCCGGGCTTTCATCACGGGTCTTGCCGAGAAGGATCTTCGCGAACGCGTCCAGAATTGTGCAATATTCCATTCTCCTGCAATCTCACAACATCGGGAGGTCAAGCACTCTTTGCTCGGCACCTTCACCGTGATGGAAGGTGAAGCTACAATCAGAGACTACGATGCCTTTCGACAAGCCGCAGGAATCACGCACGATCCCCTTGCGGAGAAAATGATTCGGAACTGGACGGAGTTGCAACATAGTGCGCAGCATTTTGCCGGAGACCCCTTTGGCTTCAGCAAGGAGGTCTCGATGGCTTTGACCCAGCTGAGGAAGATCTACTCCGTGCAGATCGCCACGACACAGCAATTTCTGGAGGAGACGCCCAAGCAGTATCGCGATCGTCTGATGAGGGTTGCAAACTCGATACCTCAGCAGCCTAATAGCATGGATTGGAGCAAACCGGGAGCACCACCAACTCCCCTTCTGAGAGCCATCATCTGGAAGTATACTGCGGGTATACAGCCAAAGGAGGTACAAACACTTGTTCAGAGAGAGGTCGACGCCGCCAGCCCCGAAACTTTACGTTTGGATGATGTTGTAAGAAGGCATAAGGCCATACAGCTAGCCTATGAACTCGCTAAGGGAGTTGAAAAGAAGAAGGATGGCTACACGGAGGAGCAAGTCGCTGGGCTCAAATCCTACATCGCCCTTCTCCGTCACCCAGTATCTTCCTCCGACGCCTTTCTCACCACACTTACTCCCGGACAGTTTTCCCTAGCGAGCCAAATCCTTACCCTCCCCTCGCCGCAGACCCTCGCCGCACCCCGTCAAAAATACAAAGACCACCTTGAATTCCCGAAGACTGGTGCCGGCGTGCAATGCGACATCAACTTCTCAGCGCATCTCGCCCTTCAAAATACAATCCTCTTGCGTTGCTACGCTGCCTCCGACCCACGAGTACAGCCCATGGTTTTGTTCGTCAAGCATTGGGCCAAAATGAGAGGTATCAACAGCGGGTACAAGGGCACACTGAGCAGCTACGGCTACGTTCTCATGGTGCTGCATTACCTGGTCAATGTGGCGCGGCCTTTTGTCTGCCCCAATCTGCAGGAGTTGGCGCCACCATTGCCGCCGGGGCTGAGTTCCGCGGAGTCGGAACAATTGACGACGTGTAAGGGATATACGGTGCGATTCTGGAACAACGAACAAGAGATACGACATTTGGCGTCGATGAATCAGCTCAACCGAAATGAAGACTCGATAGGACATCTCCTGAGAGGATTCTTTGAGTACTACGCCCAGAACGGATTCCTTTCCTCCGGCCAGGGCAAGGGCTTCGACTGGGGTCGTGATGTACTCTCGCTGCGCACGCAAGGGGGCATCCTGTCGAAGCAAGAGAAAGGTTGGACGGGCGCCAAAACAGTCATTGAGAATGCATCGCCCTCCAAGGCCGCCGACAAGAAGTCCGACGATGTCCGCGAAGTGAGGCTCCGGTACCTCTTTGCGGTCGAGGATCCCTTCGAGACGGACCACAACGTCGCGAGGACGGTGACGCACAACGGCATCGTCAGCATCAGGGACGAGTTCAGGCGGGCGTGGAGGATCATCAAGTCCAGCGGAACGGGCAATTTCCCCGAGGAGCTCCTGGGTGATGTTGGCGAGGAGCACGCAAAGGAGGCCGAAAAGCAGGAGACCTTGAAGAGCATCATGGAGGAGATCCACGGCGTGAAATTTGATGAGCAATGATGAGCGTCATGAGGAGGGTTTGGAAGTTCAAGGAAAAGTCATGAGGATTATGGTTTTTTTGGTTGTACAGAGTATTTGCATAGAGGCCCACGACCATGCGCGGCTCGTCTTGTTCTACAGATGGTCTGCCCACGAATTGTACAGCTCGAAAATCCCGTCTATTGGAGCTCCTTTATGGCAGCAGATATTTGACGAACCAGGCCATTTTGGCACTGTCGCCTCTCCGTTCATTTCCCTTTACCGATATCCCTACGCCGAACGCCCGCTTGCTGATATGAAAGTTAATCGTCATCATCGTCGTTAGAAGCGTTGCCCTCGTCACCATCAGGCAGAAGATCAAACATATTTCGCCCGTTGCCAATCCTTGCTTCCGTCCTCGGGGTCTTCGGCTTCGGTCCACCTTGACTACCGCCCGTCTTCTTCCTCTTCTTCTGCGCCTGCGCTTCCGCATCAGCACGAACCTGGTCCACGTCGATAAAGTGTTGTACAATGCTCACTATCTCGGATTCGTGGACTCGAGAGAGGAATGAGCGGATATTATGCACATCGGGGAAGTCTTGAAGCGTGGGGAAAGCCTTAAGTTCGGCGAGGAGCTCCTCTGGGATAGTTTCGGGTATTAGAGAAGACCAGCTCTGTCTGGGAATGATTGAGAGGGCTTGTTGGAGGATACGGAGGGAGCCGTAGAAAGCTTGGACGAGGGCGGCGAGATGAATAACGTCCCAGGGGATTTTCCTAGGCGGTTCCTGGACTGGCTGAACCAGAGCCTGCTCGATGACCTTCCGCGCATGCGAGACCTTCCCCTCGCGCTCGGTTCTCTCGGTGACAAGGAACTTGAGCGCAAACACGAGCCAGGGAGACATGCCACTTGCTCGGATATCCTCTTTGATGTAGGACATCCACAACGCAATATCCATGGCGGCGCTTTTGATCTCTGCTTCCGAGAGCATAGCCACCGCCTTGCCCCTACTCATCAAATCGCCTACTTTCCGATACTCAAGCACGCAATTGCTCCTGGCGCGTAAGGCACGCTTGAGTAGAGAATAAGCAAGCTGCCGAATCCACGTACTCGGCTCCCAGCCATTCGCTCGTATGGGGCTTTCGATGAGCACGGGGAGAAACGTCCTAGGGTAATCGTCGCCGCTGTAGTTGTTGCCCAGCTGTAGGGCCAGCTCAGATAACCGAGGATCTAGATTGGCCAGGGGCAGAGGCGTCCTGTCCGGCGCCGTCAGTGGAATTGGTATTGTTTCAATGTGAAGATATTGATTGCAGAAGGCGTTCCAATCCTCCACGACGAGGTTGTCCTCAAAACATTGGCGGACGATGTTGTTGACCGTCAAGTTGGAATTTCGGTAGAGCTCGTAGGCGAAGCGCAGCAGTCGGTGGGCTCCGAGGCCAAATTTTGCGCTGATAGTGTGTGGATCGAAGAGTATGCAGGATATTGGCGAATCGGCATCCTGCATGTAGACGTCTCTGAAGAAGATGACCTTGCCTTCCTCGCCGAGATCGTGGACAAGTAGGTCCGAGTCCGAGGTGAGGACCAGCCCTCCGTGGTCTGCAAGATGACGGGCGCAGAAGGCATCGGCCTCACCGGGAACGACCTGGACCAGCGATGAAAATCTGGAATGACTTTGCAGCGCCTCAATGACAGCTGGGACGAGGAACGACGGTGCTAGGAGGTTCCGCTGATCCGTGGGTTGTGTGGTGAAGATGTCGATGTGCGTCTTCTGGCCAGCCTCGAAGTTCCGCTCACTGCAACCATCAGGGGTCGCCGCATGCAACTGATGAAGAGTACCCAGGCTCTTGTGCATCCTATCCATGCGAGTTGCTCTCTTAGCCATGGGTAGATAGCCGTCGAAGAAGATGGCCTCACTGACAACAACCCCGGTCAGTGCCAAGTCGGATGGTCAATATGGTTAAACTCACATGGCTACGCCCTTGCGGACCAGCTCCTCGAGCCATTGGATTGCTACAGCACCCAGCTGGCCGTACGAGGCGTGCGCTACGCCATTCTTTCTGCAGATGTGATGGACGTGATACGCCAGCGCCGGGCCGTCGATGACGAGGGACTCATCTGAAAGCTGGTGGTGGATGGCGTAGGTGTGCAGAGTGGTGATGAGATGGGGGATGCCCATTGTGGACTTGACAAGATTCGCAGCTGTCAGTCGACCTTCATAGTGCCGATGCCCTCTGGCGCCAAGCAGCGTCTCAGCAGATGCAGATGGGCGGTGGTAGCAAAGAACCTCGTTGGCTGCGGCGGTGTCGTGTGAGGCGTGCGGCGTGAGGTCAGGCTTGAAAGGCGACGCAAGACAGTTGAAGATGGAGGCTTGGCTCGCGCTCCTAAAACCGGGGGGTGTGAGCTTGAGTGCGAACGTCACGTCCTCGTAAATTTGCAGCCCCACTAACTCTTCATAGTGTCAATTGCTTGCGACTCTGATAGTGCACTGTGTTCACCGCGTAGGGCAGGTTCCAGCACACAGTGCGATTGGGGTGACCCCCACCAGGCTGACTCCGAAAAAATAAAGCTTCTCGTCCGGTTCCAGCTCGTCCGACTTCAACCTCTCCTCCTCTCTCTTCGTCAACCCACCGACCAACCCCCCTCTCCTGCTTCCCTCAATCAATTCCTGCGGGCTCCGGCCGTCACGTCGCCGTCATGCGGAATACGCTCATCTTCGCCGGCAATTCGTGCCCGGCGCTCGCGGGTCAGATCTGCGAGAACCTGGGCATGCAGTCTGCAGACGCCGAGTTGACTCAGTTCTCCAACGGCGAGACCTCGGTCCGCATCCTGACCAGCGTGCGCGAGAAGGATGTCTTCGTCGTCCAGAGCGGGAGCCCACGCATCAATGACTCCATCATGGAGTTGCTGATCATGATCAGCGCCTGCAAGGGCGGCTCTGCGAACAAGGTCACCGGTTCGTCATTGTTTGCGCACGACTGCCCGCCAGCCTTCTGACATGCCGTCTAGCCGTGCTTCCCTACTTCCCCTACAGCCGACAGTCCAAGAAGAAGGCCCATCGGGGTGCCATCACGGCTCGCATGCTTGCCAACCTCCTCGGCGTCGCGGGTGTGAAGCATGTCATCACCGTCGACCTCCATGCGTCGCAGATGCAGGGTTTTTTCAAGTGCCCCGTCGATAACCTCCACGCCGAGCCCATCATCGCTAAGTGGATCCGCCGCAACGTTCCTAACTGGAAGGAAGCGGTCGTCGTGTCCAAGAATGCCGGTGGCACGAAGCGAGTCACCTCGCTGGCTGACGCGCTCAAGCTGAACTTTGGCATGGTCACGACGGACAGGAAGCGAGCACCGCCCATGTCCAGCAGTATGCTCATGCGACACATCAATGGCGGCGAACATCAAGCAGTCGAAACGGCTGCGCAGAGTAGCAACTTCGAGAAGCCAGAGGTGCTGCAGGAGGAAGAGGAGCAGCAAGAGACATCCCGAGTCCGGGGCTCGCGTATTGTTGCTGATGCTCAAGGATCTCCCACCCAAGTCCCTATTCGTGCAAGAGCCTCAGGCTCAGCCGAAACCACCCCCCCTCGTCGCTCGCCGGATCCTTCCGTGAACGGGTTGGACACTGACGAGTTTGACGACCGCCGCATTCGGGAGGTCACTCGCGGACGTCTCGTCCACGGGCACATCATGGAAGACGACCAAGCTCCTTCGCCGACAAGGTCAACAGCCGGCAATAGCTCCCACAGCGAAGACCCCATGGCCATGTCGCATCACTCGTCGATGTTCGTGCCGGAGCGCCAGGCCCTCGGCGGCTCGGGTGAGGCAGCTGCCAGTTCGGACGACGAGGATGAGGCCTTCGAGGACCCCAAGATCGAGCACATGATCACCCTGGTGGGAGACGTCAAGGACCGTACCGTCTTCATCGTCGACGACATGATCGACAAGCCTGGTTCCTGGATCGCGGCCGCTGAGACGGTGGTCAAGAAGGGCCGGGCAAAGAGGGTCTACTGCATTGCCACGCATGGTGTCTTCGGCGCCGACTGCCTGGAGCAACTGCAGGCATGCGAGTGCATTGACCAGGTCGTCGTCACCAACAGCTTCCCCATCAACGAGGAACAGGCCCGCAACACCAACAAGCTGGTCATCCTCGACCTGTCTTTCATGTTGGCCGAGGCCATCCGCCGCAACCACTTCGGCGAGTCCCTGTCGCCGCTGTTCCAGCACTTCGGCGACTAGGCAACCGGTGACGAGGTTTGAACATTTCTGTTTTTATCCAAAGGTATCTGGGGTGTGGATGACGAGATTTCGTCCACACGCACACTCATCATTTTCAGCGTGGCGTCTAGGCAGTGATATCGGGCGGAACGATAGTGCAAGGATTTACGACACAGGGACATACTTAACCAAGTAGCAGGTGACGAATTACATGACATTCACGTTGTCTCCCCCCTCTCCTCCCTCCCACGCGACGAGCTTTTCATCGTGCAAGACGAAGAGGTCTACCTCATCTACCTCACCCAGCGGTGCTGTCACTTGTTGACGGCCAGGGTCCGATGCAGCCCAGCATGGATCCTGAACGGAACGTTGGAAGATCAAACACGGATGGGGTCCGCCCTGCCCGTGTTCGTCCTTAGAAGGCCCCCAACCCGGCTGTCGCAGCCAGGCCTCGCGCCGTGGGTTGGGGGCAAGAGAACTTCTCGAACATTTTCCTGCCTGAAGCCCATGTGTTATTGTAGTCTCACGCCAGAACCGCGACAGAGGCATCTCCCAAGGCTGGCCAGCGCCGTCTGCTCGAGCTTGATCATACGAGTAGTAGAAAGACCCTCTCGGGCACATATACACATGTCAATTCAAGATTTGCTAGATGCTCTTACAGTCTTCCGTCCCACTCCTCCCCTCCTTTACCCCTTTTTGTGCATGATGGTAGCAGCCGCCTGGTGGTTGGGGAAGACCAGGCTGTCGGCGATGACAACGTTCTCCCTCCTGGTGGCGGCGAAGACGATGACCTCGGCGATGTCGTCGGGGGTCAGGGGCTCGCAGCCTTCGTAGACGGCGTCGGCCTTGGCCTTGTCGCCGTAGAAGCGCACGACGGAGAAGTTGGTCTTGACCTGGCCGGGGTCGACGGAGATGACGCGGATGCGCGTGGCGATGAGCTCCTTGCGCAGAGACTCGGTGAAGGAGCGGACGGCGGCCTTGGTGGCGCAGTAGATGCTGCCGCCGACGTAGGGCTCGCGGCCTGGAAAAGGGGGTCGGGTCAGCACAGGACGGGATCAGGGGGAGGAACGCACAGAGGGAACGTACCAGCGATGGAACCAATGTTGATAATGTCGCCCGCGCCGCCGTCAGGCCTCTTCTGGAAGATGGGGAGGATGGCCTGGGTCATGTTGATGAGGCCAGTGACGTTGGTCTGGAACATGATGTTCATGTCCTCCTCGGCAATGTCAGGCGCCCCGGCCCGACCCTTGACCAGACCGGCGTTGTTGACGAGGACGTGAATGTCGCGCCACTCCTCGGGCAGACGAGCCACGAAGCCGCGCACCTGGTCGGCGCTGGACACGTCGAGCTGAACGGGCAGGACCTTGACGCCGGCGCCGACCTCCTTGCCGATCTCGGCGGCGAGCTCCTCGATGAGCTCGAGGCGGCGCGCGGTGATGATGAGACGCAGGTCGCTGGACGGGGCGGTGCGGGCGAACTCGAGGGCGGTGCTGCGGCCGATGCCCGACGAGGCGCCCGTGATGAGGACGGTCTTGCCGGCGAGGCGCTTCGCCGCTGCGGAGGCCATGACGGTCCGGATCAAGGGAGCCGACGGCTGGATGAGGCTGAGGGGGGCTGCTGAGCGGGAGGGCCGACGGATGAAGTGGGAGAGGGCGCGGATGGACGGCGGGCGCATGTACACGACGTGTTCGGGTGGGGAGAAAGAAAGAAGAGAGGGAGGAAGGGGACGTGACGGGATGCTATACAGGCACTTCTTATATCTACAGTGCAGAGGGGACCGAGGATGGGATTCGTCTGGGAGCTATCCGGGATACGGAGTACGGAGCGGCGACGGAGCACAGTAGAGTGTGCATGCAATACGGAGTCGAGCTGAGGTGCTCAGCGCCGCTGGACCGCTGGGGGTGGTGGGAGTGGTGGGAGTGGTGGGGGTTGCACTGGTGAGGGGAGGGGCAGCCTCGTGGATGAGGGGCACTGAGGCCGACCAGCAGCGCAGCCGGAGCTCCACTCGCTACAGGTGCCTCAGGGAGTAAGTTAGGGGCGGGGCTGCAGTTGGGGTCGGCGCTGTGCTGCCCCGGATAAGCCCCGAAGCGTTCGGTTCACTGACATCGCCGTGACATCGCCGGCAGAGCGGTCTCCTTCTGCAGGGCTGAGGCGCCATGGCAGATGGGGCTGCGCGCGGTGATCGGTGAATGATTCCCGAGGCCCAGAAGTGCGCATCGCTCTGGTCTATCTCCAAGGTAAGTGTGCTGTACTTGGCAGCAGCTAAGTGTAATTAACCAGGTGGTCTACATTCAGTCTCGGTACGTGGTGCTCCAAACCCGCTGCCGGAGTTATTCTTGTCCGAGCACGTCACTCAGTTGCCCCGTCTGACCCTCACCACCGTCTGCCACCATCCCAGCCAGTGGACTTTGCGCTCTTCCTCCGAAATCCGGAGTTTGTTTCTTAGTCTCTGAAAGATTTTACGGAGTAAAGTCATTGTCTTCCTCTTCAGGACAACGCATAAGACTCTGCCGTGAACGGCTATAGTGTGAATCACCCGCAGCGGATTCAACCAGCCTCGTATCTCCACGCTGATGACTCTTTCAGAACTCCGGACGCTTCCTTGAACAGCACAAGCAAATGTCATTCCTTTTATGAAAAGATACAAATTAGATATGCGGCCTGTTCAGATACGTGGCTATACTTGATCCTGGATCAGATGACTCCCGTGATCTTGACCCTTGGTCCCTGACATTCTCGAAGCTTTCCTCTCTCTCTTTCTCTCCCTGCTGTCCTCTTCACCTAAGGTGCAACTGCAACCATCTTTCATGCTATCTAATAACAGTGCTGGCACTCTTGCGGCTGATCTGGAGTCTGCTGACACTCGTGGCATTCGGGTCCAGGAGCAGCAGGCTGCATCTCGGGGGCTGGGTTTGGGGCCGGCTCCTGGGGTCCAGAGGCCGTGCCAGGGAAATGCCACGGGTAGCTGGGCTCCACGGGAGGCGGCTCAAGATCCTCAGGTGCATGCTTGTGCTCGGGATGCCCGGGAGGGAAGTAAGAGTATGAGCCGTCCGGTCGGATCTCAGCCTGCTCTGGGACGCGATCCTGCGCCTCAGGCGGAGGTGGCTGACCCGGGTTCTCTGTTGGGTACGAGCCATCCACGGCAGGGTACTCTGGCTGAGGCTGTTCATAATTGGGGCCGTTGCAGGGAGCCTGTGGCGGGATAGACCCGGGCTGTTTCTGACACTCGTAGCGTGGTTCCTGAGGCTGGGGCTCGAGGGCGCTGTCACAATGCTGGCAGGATGATTCGGGTTGCTGCTCACAAGCGTGGCAGGGCTCCTGGTACTGGGATTGAGGCGGATGCTCAAGAGCTTGAGGAGTATGCTCCGCCGTCTGGGGGGATTGCTCTAGAGGCTGGGGTGGCTGGTCACACGCGTGGCACTCCGGCTTGGGCTCGGCGTGGTATTGAAGGTGAGGCGTGTACTTGGCATAGGGAGCCTGGGCTCCATCCTCGGGACCACAGCTCTCAGGCCCGCTGGGTTGATAGTGATGCTGAGGAGCAGCCTCGGGCTGATATTGAGCCTCGTCCTGAGCGTAATGACCAGCGTGCAACACAGGGTGATGCTGAGGTTGGTAGTGTTCGGACTCCGGATAGGAACCAACAGACTCCTCACGAGGAGGTTGCTGGTATCCAAGTCCAGGGCTTGACTGTACTGACTCCACCTCTGGGTACGGACAACACTCGTAGTGCTTCCTGTCAGGGCTTCCGGGGCGTTGGCAAGGCCTTTGAAGGGCGCCGCAGGAAATCAAATCCCCAAGCGGTGCAGAAAAGGCATGTAAGTCATCCGATTCCCCACTGTCAGTTGGGCCGGCAGGAGTAGGGGGCTGGTGATGCTCTTAAAGATCAGTATGTGACTTTCTCATTTGAAGGGCCGAGACTTACTGTGCGGCTGTCCATACCATTGCTGCTGGTCGAAGACGTCGGAATCTTGGATGTCAGGGGCAGCGTAGAATTCCGGACCACCGGCACTGTCAAATGGACTATCGACCACATATTGCGGGGGAGGAGGCGGCTCATTAAAAGAGTAGTCCGAGGCTGTCATGGGAGGACACTGGAACGGGTCGACGCAGCCGTTACTGGGGGAGTCCCTCACCTCGACTTCGCCCCTCTTCACAGGACGAGTAGGAAACCATTGAGGCAACCCCTCCGAGAGCTGTCCACTGGGAAGACCTGAGGGATTAGTGACGGGAGCATCGATATTTTGAAATCCCTCGGGACCTGGACCAGCACTTTGCTGTGGAGGAAGGACGCCCTCGGGCGGAGGGGGCGGCTTGACACCTGGGGGCAGCTTCTTGGGAGGAGTCTTCGGCTTGTACTCGGAAGCGGGGATCATGAATGGTTCGCCGCCGTCTTTCGGGGCAAACATGACGAAGTCCTCGAGCTTCTCCTCCTCGCCGGGGCCGACCTCCTGCCCGGGAGCGGCAGGCTGCTGCGGAGGAAGATGTTGGGGAACAGGAAGAATGATGGGCTGCTCGTTCTGTGGCTGCATATACTGCGGAGGCACAGGCTGGGGAGCAGCAGAAACAGGAGCAGGATGAGGCTGAGGAACGGGCTGCGGTTGAGGGACAAGCTGAGGAACGGGCTGAGGCTCCTGAACCAGGATTGGCTCGCTGGAAAGGCGCTGCCCCTCGGGCAGAGTCTTCTCATACTCGGCGAGCAACTCGTGAGGGTTGTACTCAAGACCCGCGTAGGCGCCCTCGCGCGCGTAGAAGTCAGCCCACTGCTGGGCGTGCTCGTTACGCTTCCAGGGATTCGGGAACCCCGGCGGCTTCCTCTGCCGCGGCGCCATCTCGGGATTTTCCCGGTACCACGGCAGCCTGTGGGTGTACGTGTCCTTGCGGTAGCGGTTCTCCCTGACGACGTGCGGGAGTTCGAAGAGCTCGTTGTCCTCGATCTTGGTGCTGCCCTCGTCGACGGCGGCGACCGTCTTCGAGGGCGCGGGCTTCCAGTTTGTCTCCGTGGGGTGAGGGATGTTGGTAGGCCACCAGTCGCGTCCCATGGGACCGGTAGGGATGGGAAGAATGGGTGCTTCGTCACGAGCTGCCCAGCGGTCGTGCAATCCATCGCTTGTGGCGGTGATGGTCGTCGCCGAGGTACTGGTCAAGGTCATACCAGTAGTCCACAGAACCTCCTTATCGACTGAAGTGGGGTATGGGTATTGGAAGACAGAGATGGTCTCTTTGACGTAGTCCTTGACGTATTCATCTCCCTTGGTGATCATCCTCTTGGCCAGGTCTCCGGAGTCAGTGTTGCGGTTTAAGCCGCTTTGAACAGCACCCAGGTCAAGAGCCGCCCCGACGACGGAGTGGATTAAGTCACTCTCGGACGAGTTAGTATTTCCCACCTCTTCAGCTTCGGGCCCCTTAAGCAGCACCATCGGCTGATCTCCTTCAGTGTCGACTACAGCCCCCCACGCAATAGCAGGTGAGCCATCGTGGTTAGGTCTGGCCTTCTCACGGTTCTCGCTGGTGCTGTTGAGGATCTGCTTGATCACCCCGGGGATTGTGGGAGCCCTGTTCAGATCAACTGCGGTATGGGTTGGATCGGTGTTGTTGCCACTCAAAAGCTGTGCCGCTTTCTGGACAATAGAGTCAAGAGCATCATGGTTTGCGGAGGATTCCTCTTCCGAACTCCCGCCATCGGAAACTTCGTCGTCAGACTCCTCGTCCTCGTCTGATTTCTCATAATCACCCCTCTTAGAATGGAATGTCTCTCTGAGCGCGTCCTTTCCATGTTTTTTTACACCCTTGACGATTGACTTAACAAGAGACTCTTCGCCCTCGACGGGCTCCTCATCGTCGTCTTTGGGCGTCTCATCACTAGAACGGAACAGCTCTCTGAGCGCGTCCGTTCCATGTTTCTTTACACCCTTGAAGATCGACTTGACAGTAGACTCCGCATTCTCGCCGGGCTCCCTGGCATCATCTTCAGACTTCTCACCATCGTCATCCCTCTTAGAATGAAAGGTCTCTTTGAGCGTGTCGAGCCCATGTTCTTTGACACCCTTGACGACCGACTTGGCAAGAGAATCCTCATCCTCGCTCGGCTTCTCATCACCGCTGGGCGCCTCAATCTTGCTAGGCTCTTCACCATCCTCAGACTTCTCATCGTCAGATTTGAAAATCTCACTGAGCGCGTCTTTTCCATGTTTCTTGACACCTCCAACAATGGACTTAACGGTAGACTTATCATCCTCACCGGGCTCCTTATCATCATCTTCAGACTTCTCATCATCGTCCTTTTTGAGATGGAACGTCTCTTTGAGTTTGCTCAGCCCATGGTTCTTAAGACTCTTGAGCATAGACTTAACAGGGCTCGTATCGTTGGCAATATGCGGGTTGTGTGCATCGCTGTCGATAATGTAAGGTTCTTTCTTCTTTTCTTCTTTCTCTTGACTCTCGAATTCCTGATGATCCTCGTCATTGTCCCCTTTGGAATGAGACATCTGCTTGAGTTTATTCACCCCATGGTCTCTGAGACCCTTGAGAATCGACCTGACACGGCTGGTTTCATTGGCAATATGCGTATCGTTCACATCGCTGTCCAAGGTATCAGGGTTCCTCCTCTTCTTTTCCTCGTGACTCTCGCCATCCCTCTGAGCAGAGGAGGAAGCTTCGTCGAGGGCAGATCCAGACCGCCCAGAGCCATAGGTCTCGTTGATATACTTAGCCAATTCGGCCCGGACATCGGGTCCGAGCCGTTCCAGGCTGTCTTCCCACTTCTGCAGGATATTGATTTGCTTCGGAGACAGCACCGACATATCTATCAACTCGGACTGCCTGTCTTCTTCCGGCTCGGTAAGTCTGAGAATTAAATCTTCAACCCCATTCTTGAGTTTTCCGGCAGTGGGCTCGAGAATATCAAGGATATCGGCGACAGGCACCTCAAGATCGCCGGTGCTGGGGGCGTTGACCCTGCTGTCTTCGACCATCCCGGGGACAAAGTCCTTGCGAATGCGAGAGGCGGCAGCAGCATTTCCGTGGGCGGAGGCGTTGGCTGCAGATCCAGCAGAAGTTGTGTTCTGATCGAGTTGGGCGACCAACTGCTTGCCAACGTTGAACAGCCCCTTGACGGCGCTGCCAATGCTGCCGGAGTCATCCTCAGCGCCGGCCTCCTGGGTATCCTCAGAGGACACAGTGTGGTTGTTGAAGTCGACATTGAACTTCTTGTGCAGAGGGAGAGCAATAACGGCCCGGCCCGCGAGGGCCAAGATCCAAAGCTTGGATAGCGATATCATAGTAGAAGGGGCTCCAACAAATCAACGAGTTTGCGTGGCCGTATGAAGGAGGGAAAAGCAAACACGTCCGATGGGCGTCAACGTTACTTAAGGACACAAAGGCTCAAAGAGTAAGAAAGCCTTGTACCTTGATAGTGTTGGGAATACGCGAAGCAACTCCGAGAAGGAGTTTGGTAGTGAGCCTGTGAGCCTGTCACGAGGCTCGGCTCCTTGCTGGCGCCAAACAGCCTCGAGCTTCCGAGCCGAAGCAAAGGCCAGAGTGGTGCAAAGCCGCTACGGCCTGATTAGCTATCAATGATGGCCAAGAGCCCGCACAACTCGAGCTGTCGGTTTCTCTAGCCCTCGCCGAACCTCTGCGATTAAGAAGGTGGCCTGTACATGTTAAGGTTCCCGCAGCGGGGTCATAACCCAGAGACTTTGTACGCAAACCTTGAGTCCCCGCCAGCAGCTGTGAGTTGGACTCGCAGTTGCTTGAGACGAAATGTTGCTTCTCTCGTTGTCGTAGACCATCCTTGGTCTAAATCTGCGAAAGCATGTCAACCCGGTGTGAATCTTCAGAGGGTTGGGGAAAGGTCTTGTTGTTGAGGCGTCAATGGTTTCGTGAATCCTTTAAAGTGCGGCTAGTCGCTAGGCATCTGCTTCGAAATATCATGAACCTCCCATTGGCTTCGCTCGTCATAGTCAAGGCGTTGATTCGGGGAAGCCCCCTGGGGAAGTCTTCAAATTGCAAGTCTAGATTAGCAATATCTCCAAGGTATCGAAACGCCAAAGTCATCTGCGATCTGCATCGCAGACACGACACACCCTTCCAACAGAACCATCCCATCCCAACACCAGGCGCCTGCTAACCAGATATTGTCCTTCCCGCTAGTCCAGCTCTTCTCATTGGCAGAATCGATCCAGGATGCAGGGGCTCTGCCCATGATCTTCTCCACTGCTGCTCGGCTCGCAGGGGTTCTCAGGGTCCTGGTGAATTTGGCGCGCTGAAGTGTATGCTCCGAATTATTGTCACTGGGCTGGAGAGGGCACGTGCTGACCGCCACGCCGCTTGGCATGGAGTGCAGAGCTTCAGTCCTTGACCTCTTGCCAGCGAACTCTGTCTTGAAGGTAATGGTTTGGGCTTTGGCGGCAGTCGAACCATGATGCATGCAGCCTGCTACGCCCTCAACGGATTCGTCGCCAACAACCTCGTATCCATCAGCCCCCAATTTCGAAACGGGCGTGATCACTGAGCTCTCAACTCGGGCTACTGGAATCTTGTCGGCGATGCCCTCCAAAGGCTGGAAAATCTTGCCTGCAACATCCGGAGAAACAGCAAGCACAACCCTATCGAACACCTCCTCTTTGGTGGCCTGGTTGTCGTCCTTGGCTGAAGCCCACCTGACCAGAACCCCCTTTTCGTGTCTTTGCGATGAGACCTCCAACACCCGCGCGCCGAGTCTCACATCCCCCATACCCTTACTCAGGATGGTCTGCACCTGACTTACGCCGCCGCAAACGGCGTAATGTCGCCTTCCGTTGGACAGTCTCTTGTAGTTGACGACATCGCTGGCGGGGAAAAGGCGAGCATTTCAGCGTGCGAGCAAGTTGAAACGCTACTCATCAAGGGTACCAGGTACTGGGTTCCGAATCTTTTTGGGATACGTATCCGCTCGAGGTACTCCTCAAAGGTCTCGCCACCCTCCCGCTTGGTACCCAGTGGTCCTTGTGTGATGGGTTTCCACAGTGCGCACGCTATCGAGAACCAGGTATAGCAGATGATGAGGAACAGGATTTCCGAGATCTGCTCCACCAGGCTGCGGTTCTTTGGCCGGGGAGGAGGAGTCTGGTGCAAGTTCGAGGCGTGAATGAAGTAGCTCCTGATTTCATCCCCTGTGGAGTCGAACTCTTTGTTCCCAGTGACTTGTGACGGGTCGAGGCGTCGACCAGTCAATGCCTCGGAGAAGACAAAGAGGAATCGAATAGGATGCAGAGGGATACCGAGATAATCGTACATCTTCATGAGATTTGAGTAGTATCCACCGGCACTTGCGCGCATAGGCAGATCGACGCGCTCAACCTCGCCAGTGTGGTTGTTCTTGACCGCAACTGAAGCCCCATCGAATGACAGATTCTCAGCCTGGAAAAATTAACATTCAAACGCCGCTTCGGGCCACGCGCGAGTCGCGTGGAACTTGCGGAATTGACTTTACCTGTTCGAACAATGTCACGCCATACCGCTTCTTCTCGTCGTTGTGTAGGAGATAGGCAGTGGTGAGGCCGGACAAGCCCGTCCCGATGATGGCCACCCTCTGGGGCGCATCCTGTGTTGCGTCGGGCATAGCCGTTGCAGATGGCTGCAGATCGCGAATGGGAGCCTATTTCGGTTTCGGTTCCTGAGCGAGTCTGCCTGGCTAGTTGGGCTGCTGAAGTCTAAATGTGCCGCGCTGAGCCAGGATCGCAGCCCTTGACGTCAATCGCGGGTGGTTGCTGGGATGGTACCTCAGGTGGCTCCAGGTGGGAGGGAGAAAAAACGTATCGGTTGGTCGCTTCGCTGGAGGAAATCGTGGCTCGTGAGTGAACTGGAACGCTGGCAGAAAAGAACGGCTGGGGGTTTATTAGGTTGAGAAGAGGCAAAGATTGGACTGGGAAGCGGGAAGAACGGACATGAGACAGATGAGAGACAAGACCCTGGATTGTTGAGAAACGGTTTCTCAAGTTCTCTCTGCGCTGATGACCGCATCGCCCGTCTCGATGCCTCGGTCGGCCACAGGTGCTTCCGAGTCGTCAGCCCAGAAAGAGCAAGTGGGGGACCGTTGCCATTGCACTTTCCGCAACTCCGTTCACTGGGCGGCCGACGCACGTGATGACCGAGATGGCTGACGCACCGCCGCTTTAACGTCGTTTTTGGCACTTGTATCTTACCTAATTTCTACATCAAGTCTACAGTATTTCGGTCAGAACATGTTCTCTAAACTGTTTCTAATGGTTTTTAATTCACAGTCACATATTAAGGGGATTTCATGACACGCAAGTTTTGGGATAAGAGACATCTATTCATCAGTAACGACAGTGTTTTGTTATAGAGGTCAGCTGCACTCACAATCTTTGGTTTTCGGCTTTTCTCATTTCTGGCTGTTTTCGTCAAGTCTTGATTTTCTTTCAGTGGCTTTTTCTCAGTGGTGTTTTCTTGTTTTCCCCCTTTTCATCGTGTTTTTTGGGGTGCTGCCGGCTTACCTCCAAGGGGAAGATGTTAGCAGCTGGGGGACTGGCTCTCCCTGTTGATATATGTGTGCCCTAGGCTTTTCTCGATACTAGCTGTTCTCGTCAACGTGTTCAATCCCACACCCCTAATAGGTAACTTAGTCATGGCTTGGGAAGACTGGCAATGAGTTAGTGACACATCATCTCCGAGTGGGTATGAAGCCGCCTGAAAGAGATGAGAATCCTGCCCTGGTAGATACGTCTTTCCTCACATGATAATGCGGGTAATGGGATATTTTCTCAGGCCGAGCGCTCCCGGCCTAGACGATACCACCGCTTCTTCTGATCGTGGGCCAAGTTCTTAGCGTTCAAAGCCTTGAGTGAGGTGAGGATTTGAGCCTCCAGGATCTCCCGATGCTCTGAGGGAGTGCAAGCAGAGGCTGCCTCAAAGATGTCGAAGAACCGATTGGTACAGGCTGGCAGCGTGCTGACAAACTTGAAGCGCTTGGCCAGGGTTGCCAGGCTGTCCTGGGGACCTTTGTCCCACTTGACCTTGTATCGCTTAGACCATGGCTTCTGAGTCAGATGGAGCACGGCTGAAGGTGCGTGCTTGGCCAGCTTTCGCATGTTTTCCCCATCAGGGTCGGACATTGACTCCGTATGCAACGCAATTTCTTGATTCCTCTTCAAAGTATACTCGACGATGAAGATGTAGTGTTGCTTGCAGAAACAGGGTGCCCATTGCTTGGGAACAGCAACGACGATGTCATTAAGAGGCGGCAGCTCTAAGGCGGTAATGCCCAATTCAGCACAATCGATAGCGATCTTCATGCAAGCGCTCTCGAGTGCGGCGTGTAGGGCGTGAGCAGAGGGGGGCCGGTTGCGGGCAGACATCTTGTCCAAAATGCTAGTGTGGTGATGTGGATGACTCCCGCAGTAAAACAAGAGCTGTGGGTGGTGAGTGTAGGGGTTGGGTGTGGGTTGGAAAGAGGAGAGAGTTCATGGGAAGTGCCAGTAATTATTATATTTCAGCAATAAGTGATGGTAAGCCTGTCTTGCCAACAGCGTGAATCATCCCGTCTGAGTGTACAAATTGTGTCTGCCATTCAGACGGCAAACGGTATTGTTGTGCACGATCCGGTACCCAGGACACGGCGACGAGGCCCAGAACGTTGAGGCGCTTCACTGACCTCAAGCTGATGAAAGGCAGGTGATGAAGTCACGTAACTCATAGTTGAAATCTAACGGTTGAGAACGAATACGTCGTTTCTTTAACGCTGACGGTTGGAACCCTTTGGGTGTTGGGTACTCATGGGGCAATGCCACATGGTTTGGTGAAGCCTGGGGTTTCCGGCACAGGGCATTGCTCGCTCCGTGTGCACTGTAAGTGTTCTCAGGACAAGTTTCGGCGTTGAAAATAGAATACACGTAGTTGCTCAACACACGGAAAGTGCCTTCGGATATAGGAGTTCTCAATACAAGTGACAAGTAAGGGGCTTTGAATTGTGCAGGGTAGGCAGTAGTTGATCAAGGGGCTCAGGGGTGATTGAAGCGGCAATGGAGCTAGTCCGAATTGGGGCAGGTGGCCTGGGTTGAACATCGACTACGCGGCTGCTCGGCGCCCGACCTGCTTGCTGCCCCTATAATCTGTCACCACCAAGGTGACACCTTGCGAGACCAAGTGTGACGATAGATTCGCGTCGCGTCGCCCGTCGTGGCCCGTCGTGGGGCGAGATAACCACGTAGAGTTTGACATTCAAAAGGGTCGAGACTATCGTGTGACCCCTGCTTAGCCCCCCCATTCGGCAGGATACGTTAAGCCGGACCCCGACTCAATTGCGCGTCAATTGCGCCGTCGCCTCTCTGACGTGGGGATGCCGTCTGTGACCTCCCGGCTTCGTCCTTACAGACTATCCGATGCTCGCTACTACAGTGGATGTAGCGCCTAGTTGCCACTAGCCCCCTCCCGTGCGTTCCGACTACTATGGTCAGAAGATCTAGGACGGGGTGCATCACATGTAGGTAAGCTATCAATATTGGTTTTTGTCCAGTTCCAACACAAGCTCTTGCTTACTGTGTGATAGGATACGTCGCGTCAAGTGTGATGAGACCAAGCCCGAGTGTACCAAATGCACTTCCACAGGTCGCGCATGCGACGGTTATCTTTCCCAAGAGAGATTCATCCCTAGGCGAGACCTGGTGGAAGCAGTCAGGGAGGTTGCCACTATCGGTCCAGCTTCTGAAGCGCTGTCCTCAAACTATCGAGTTACATCTGTAGGACCGAGCCTGTCGCGATCACCGCCACACGTGGGTGTCGACTCGGACCTGTTTGATTTCTTCCGTCGAAATACCGGCCCAAGCACCTCGACGTTCCTCCCCTCCGACTTCTGGACCAGAGAGGCCCTGCAGCTTGCCACCAACGAGCCAGCAATCTGGCATGCCGCCGCAGCAGTCGGTGCTCTGCATCGAAGATGGCATCTAGAGGCCGAATCCAACAACTGGGGTGACGAAGCTCAGCGCCTGACGCAGCGAGCCAATTTTCACCATGGGAAAGCCCTTACTCTCGTTAGGGATCTTCACAGCACATCAAAGTTTCTGGCTTTGGCAGCCATCCTGGTGACTTCAGCGAATCTCATGGGCAATTTGCGAGAAGCACAAGAGCATCTTCTCGAGGCGCTTCGCTCATCCTCTGAGCTTACCCAGCACAAGGTGGTTGATCCAGAGGTAGAGAGCCTGACGGGGATGCTGTCGAGATTGGACTTCCAAGCCATGACGTTCAGCGACTCAGCCGCGCCATACCCCTATGAGAAAGCGATGGAGCTGGCCCGTTCTGATACTGTTACCGACATCAAGGCACGACGGACCATTACTAGCTACACCCAGGCGGCAATGACCATTTACCCTATGATTAAGCGTGTCATGATGCTGGACGAATTGTTCAACATACAAACCGTTTACGACCAATACCTGCAAAATGTTGGTAACTTCATCCAGGATTTGACAGACTGGGAACACTCGATGGCTCGCTTCGAGGCCACCTTACCCCCAGCGGCGCGAGAAAGCACGCCAGCCCTCTCACTTCGACTTTGGCATACTCTTCTGAGACTCTTAGCGAAGGCAACCTGGGCTGGCCCCGAACAACGATGGGACGCCTGCCTTGCGTACTTTGAACGCATGGTCCTCATAGCTGAAATTCTGGCTGCCAGACTGTGCGACGGTGTCACGTCTCGCTTGACCTTGGAGCCTGGCCTGATCCTACCCCTGTTCACCACCGCCCACCGATGCAGGCAACCAACGCTCCGGCGACGAGCTGTGGCTCTGCTGCAGAGACTGAAAAGCCAGGAAGGCATGTGGAGAAGCGATGCCGCAGGAATGGTAGCCCAAGCCATGATCAACGTGGAAGAGGGGCTCTGGAGCAACCGCGACTTGCGCAACTCCACACCTCATTTCGAGACGATAACACCAACTGGCATCCATGGAGAAGTTTGGCTCAAAAGCCTCGTCGCTTTGCCCTGGGGGTCCTGGTCCTCTTATTCGCTACAGACTCTGGAGACCCAGCAGTACTTTATGCCTCTGGTCCCTGAAGAGCGGATCCGGGATGTACTTATTGTCGCCAAGTTTCACATCCGCACCCTCGAGCTCACGTTTGCAATGGAGTCGTCACACCCGAGCTTCACATACAGCGGACAAAAGTCATTTACACTTAGCTACTAGATCAGACACGATGGTATCCCTATCAAAGGAAAGGTGTTCTAGATGACAAGGGAGGAAACAGCCACGGCGACGAGGGCGATGGCCATCGAGATGCCAGTCTGGCTAGCAGCCGAGGGCCCGCTCTCTTCCTCTCCTTGACCATTACCACTGCTGCCTTCGTCGCCCCCTATGCTAGCATCGTCGTTGTCGTAGCCATCTGACTTGCTGAAGCCTCCATTGGTACCCTTTGGTTCCGCGACGACCCAGTTCTTCACAGTAGCACTCCCATCACCCAGAGCCAGGAGCTGCTCATCAGTGCACATTCTGGTCGGGTCCAAAACGTAGCACACGTTCTCATTCGCCTCGGGAACCGCATTCGTTTCGTTTCGAACATCTGACGGGCCGCGGGTGGCGTAGTCGGGCTTCTTGGTCAGGTCCACCGCGCCCGTGGCGATGTCAAGGCGGGACATGGCGCGGTCAAAGACCTTGGACATCGTCTCAGGCTGGTACCCGCCCACACCATGGCCAGACTGGAAAACGCGCAGGAAGGACAGGCTTCCATGTTGACGGACGAAACCGCCGCTGTAGGACGAGTTGGTAACGATGGACTCATAGCCAGCGGATTGGAAGGAGTCGGCGCCGTCGAATGCGAGCGCCAGAGAAGCGTCTTCTCCGCCGAACCCTAAAGACTGTCAGCGGCTATGAATTGAATGGTGGCCTGGAAAGCTCACATGGGCAGCGCCCGTCACGGTCGCCGTATACCATAGCGACATTGACGCCAGCCTCCAGAGAATCCTCAATGTCAGCCAAGGTGTGTATCATGGGATCGCCAGTCTTTGTGAAAAATGCCCCAGTAATGGCGCTGGACGAGGAGGTGAAGTTCAGTGGTACACCGAGATCCTCCTGCACCCAAGGCTGGTTGAAGAAAGCGGTCCTGTAGTACGGCGGCCAGGCGGTGAGGTTGAATTGGGTGATGTCGAATGCATTTCGCTGTCGCATCGTTAGCTTTATGGCGGGGACACACTCTTGAGAGACGAACGTATGAGTTATCGACCAGTGCGTTTTGCACCTTTCCGTAGCACGTATCTGTTGCTACGACACAGACATTGTTCACCGTCTCGTTTGTACCAAAGCTCTGTGGGTCGCCCTCAGCTGCGGCAGCTCTGCAGGCATCGATGAGGGCGAGACACCCCTCTTTCGGGTCGTTGAGCAACTCCATGGTCTCCTTGTAGACCTCCTCGGAATAGACCTCGATGCCGTAGGTGTTGTTCATCGCAAACTCAGGGTACGACCTGCTCATGTACTTGCCATCAATACCAGCCTCGAGGAGGCCAAGGGTTGCGAGGTTCAGCTTCTTTGCGGTCGACATCTTGTGCTTGTCCGCGTCGATGAGCTTGTTCTGTTCAGCAAAGTAGGAGATCATTGCTGGGCCATAGAAGCCTCCGTACTGGGACTGTTAGCTGGGCTGCTAATCTGGGATAGATGTCACTTACCGAGGAGGACCAGAGGGAGATCTCATCGTTGTCGGTGTTGTGTTCCGGGAACTCCTGGAACCAGACCTGCACAAACTTCCACAGCGTCCTCGCGGCACTCGAGGTCGTCAAAGGCACCGTCGCCATGGCCTTTTCGTCACTCTCGTCCAGGCTATTGGCTCTGTCCAGCGTGGCCTGCCTCATGGTCACGTTCAGCTCAGGCAGATCTTGCCCGTCCTCTAGCACGGTGAACGTGCCATCCAAGGTGTCCAAGGTCCCGTTCGCTAGGTCCACGTACGAGAAGCCAGTACCGATAGGCTGGTCAATGTACAACATGTTGACCTTGTTGTTCCAGGAGTGGGGGTTGAGCGTCGTGGAGTTCGAATCAGGATTGACGAAACACGGGAAGTCGGACATGGCGTCGATAGAGGAGTACCCAGGCCCACCGGCGAGGTATATGGCGGTTGGAGCATCTTCAGGATCGTTTCGGGCCGGGAAGTACCAGAAAAAGAAGTGCGCGCTTTGCTCCTCGGACCAGCCAGCTGCATCCTCGAGGTGGCGAGAAGGGATGGTGAGGTAGCCGGAGTAAGGCTGGACACCTTCGGTGGTCTCGCAGATGCTTGTCTTCTTGTACGAAATCTCGGCGCCGCCGAGGACCTTGGACGAGACTGTCTTGCCTGGCTTGGGCGTTGGAACAAAAGACTGCGCAGCGGCAGAGGCCAGCAGGCCGAAGAGAAGCTCGGGTTTCATGATGAAGGAGTTGCGTTGGTTGAAGACGTAAACCAGAGAGGAATCTGCAGCGGATCGTGCCGAAGATATAAAGTTCTTGATCTGATGTCTGAGTGAACTCGGCAAAAGGAACGTCTATTGTTGGTCTTATTGAAGCTCGAGAGCGGTCCGATGTTTCACTTTCAACAGCAGCACAATCACCGCAGACACAGCAGTCTTATACCTCTCTTTCCCGCCATCTTCCCACAGCCATCGCAACCTCCCTCCATAGGGCAGCATTGCCGGACGCTGTCAACATCCTATACGCGAGACGTTGGCGAGGCAGGGGTGGTGATTGGCCGGGTCGCCAAAATGTCAGCCTCTTTTGTGGAGCTGTGCGATAGATTTGGCAGAGCGGCCAATGAGGTCGCGGGGAATGAGCAGGAACCCGACCAATGCATTCGATGAGGCTATAAATGCTTGTCTTGGAATGAAGCTCTGGTTACATGGCAGAAGGCCGAGGGCTGGGACAAAGCTATTCTGGGAAGTGGCCGGGAAAGGGTGCGGATGGACGTTGCAAATGTGGAAACCTCCGAATGATTGACCATTAGAACAGTGGCATCGTGAGATTGAATAACGACGCCTTCCTCCAGTACAGCTCCTCGATGAGACCGATGTGTCCAGAAGGTGCCCCTGGAAGCCATCGGTGTTGCGTATTCGTTTGAATCACTGTGGAGAGCCACCATCGAGAGCGAGCTTTCTGTGTGAGTCTACAACGAGGCTTGTTAGGATAAGATGCTTCTTCGTGTGATCACTGATACGCGTAAAGGAATTTTAGATTTACTCTGCATTTAGTCTATACTTAAACCACGAGCCTAACCTTGAGCATGTCTTTCTTTACGATTTCGTCCTCCTTGGCCATCAACTCCGGCAGATCCCACGTCACATTAACGTACCTGCCCCCCAGCCACCTTCTCCTCTCTTTTACCAAGAAAACGAGAGAGTCTGCGCTCAGCTCAGGTGTCTCTACAAAAACCGGCTTCAGGATCCCCTCCGGCTCGCCGCCCAGCATCGAAGTCGGGATGTTGCCGGGATGTATGCAGTACGTCAGGAGTCCCTGGTCGCCGTACTCGGCTTGCGCAAATTCGGTGAGGCGCAGGACCGCGAGTTTGCTCGTTTGGTAGCCACTCAGGCCGGGCGTGACGCAGTGCGCGCCGACGCTGCTGACGGTTGCGACGGTTTTGAGACCGTCAGGCGTAGAAAGGAGGAGAGGTATGAAAGCGCGCATGATGAGATAGGGGCCCTTCATGTTGATCTCGAAGTTGGACATCCACTCCTGGGGATCCGTGTCGACGATGCTGGTGCCCCGGGCCGCTAGAACGCCGGCGTTGTTGATGACAATATCCATCCGGCCGAACTTTTCCTTGATCTCCTGCGCGGCAGCGTCGACGCTCTCGGCCTGGTCGACAGAGAGCCTGAGCGCTAGGATCTGAGGCTCGGCCCTGCCAGCTTCTCTGGCTGCGGCTCTCATGGCTTCGACAGTTTCGGAGGCGTCGCCCCGCGCTGCAATGGCGATCTTGGTAGCCCCTGCTTGGGCGAAGGAGACGGCCATAGCCTTTCCGAGACCTCGAGTAGCGCCGCTGATGAAGACAGCTCGGGAAGAAAGGTCCGAGTTCAGGGGGGAGATGGCCGGGTAGGTGTCATTGTGAATAGTTGGGACCATGTCGTAGTCAGCTTCACACATGGTTAGTAAGTGACACAAAGAGACTGTCTTGGTCGTTCAACTTACCAGGACCCTCAATGGGGTTGAGAGTTCCACGTGGAGGAGGCATAGTGCTTGATGATCGGGTAGCACACTGAGGCCCTTGTAGTAAGCGTTTCGTTATGGACAGCGTTGAAAAGACGAGTCTCACAGAAGATTTCTCTGTAGAATCAACTGCTATTCGAAGGATAGGTGTGCCCTTAAGTACTCTTTGCAACCCGCCAAGCAGCAACTGCTACCAATTGCATGATGACGGCATCAGACCCTCTAAGAACATGATTTTCCAAAGCATCAAACAGAAACAGCCATTCTAGGCCGCAAATGGGCGCACAATCAATTTGTCGCCGAGACAGCTTTGACTGATATCTCCCGTGATGAGTTAAGCGGCGCCAATAAGGGGGGGTCGACTGGGGCGATTTGGCTGGCGTCAGCCAAAGACGATTACCGAATTAGGAAATTTGCCAAAACGGGGCGCCCCCTACACTTTGCTCCCTCGGAGACAACGCAGCGATCAGCCAGAAAAGCGCGCCGTGGACTAGGGAAGGTGGTGATTGAGCGCGTGATGTTTACTAAGAGGATCATTTGTAATAAAGCCGGACTTTAGAGTTGATAAGGGACTTAAGAGCCCAAGCGAGAGGACAGCTAAGTCTAGCACCAACCTTGGGGGTCTGAACCTAACGTGTTCCTAAGACTCAACCCGTGGATCATCATGGTGCAGAGCCCTTCAGTTATGATTTAAAAAAACAATATGTTCATCCATTTCCACAAAAGTCTTGTGCCTTTAACAGAATGAAGTTCGCCGTTCCACCATCCCAGTGATCAACCACCCACTCAACAAGACACTGCCCTCACGACACGCTGCTCTCTTTTCTCCATGATATCGGAGAGAAAATTATGGCCGAGACTCGTGTAGGCCAAAGAATCAGTGGTCTGTGTGTAAGCCAAAGGCGGCACAACCGCCTCAGTTCTCCAGTCTCCGTTGGGAAGACCTCTGGGGACCCTGATCGGAATCATGTCCAGATTGCCTCTGTCCCCGACATCTTGCCTGTAGATGAGTCCTTCTCCTCGCACTAAATGAACAGTCTCAAAGACCAGACGGCGCAACTCCAACCCATCCCCCTGTGGGCCTATTGCAACCGCAGTAGCGACCCGTTACCCATTCGAGACAGCCGGCCCATGCGGTGACAACTTCTTGACGGAGTGAAATAGGTGTGTATTAGCAGGCCAGCCGGCGAGTGACAATCCTCTCTCATGCTCAGCCCCATCTAGATGCTTTTTGGCCGCGATGACGACAGCACGGGTTTGGACGTAGTTGGCAAACTCGTAGAACTTCGGGGTGGTGCGGAGTTCACCCATGCAGCATGCTAGCATCAAGCGGACAAGGTCGCACTCTCGATGCAGCATCATCATGAAGGTCTGCGCCTCGGAGATGTGTGTGATGTTAATGGCCTTGCCCATAGCAGCGGTCCCAGCGTTGCAGGGCACGACGTAAATACGCTCGACCAGCAGCCTGTGGGAGAGCTTCCAGGCGAGTGAATACTCACGAGCACCGCTCCCGAAGAGCAGCACTTTGAGCCTGGGACCAATCTGTAGAGGTAGCTGTGTTAGCTCTGGCATGGGTATGTCGAGCTTCAGAACAGGCCTGGGAGTGTTTGGGGCCATGCGTGTTACGAGGAGTACCTGTAAAGGATGGCAGAATCACGGTTGCGAGTGGCATCTTGTTACTGTGACTGAAATGTCCGAGTCGTTTTGATGGATGAATTCGCGAAGATGACGGAAAGGAAGAGACGAAGCGGGACATGAAAGCGAATTTCCAAATATATATCTGCTCCAGAAAGAAAAGAATCCCAATAGCCTTTTGTGGTCATGATCAATTCCCAAAAATATTCCAACGATTGCCGCACGCTACTTGACCAGCCTCTGTATGCCGCCGTAAGTCATCAAGGTCATTACATAACCGTACTCTTGATACGGTTGAAACACGCGGGTGCAATCATGTTGATGCTCGGGTCGCAGTTGCAATTGCATCCGATCTCCTTCTCTTCGGCTTTGCGCACGTCCCTCACATCGAAATCAGGCACCAGCTCGCCCTTTCTGAAGGCCTCGTCGGTGGGCGCGTGGGTGCAGTATTGGAATGGTCGGTGGACGTATCCAAAGTCTGCAAAATGGTGCACCTGGTCTGGCCGCAAGAAGAGCGCGGCGGCGAGACTATGAATAGGGGCATCACCCCACCGCTCGTGGTAGAAACCTCCATCCTCATCTAGATAGCGGAAGAAATCTCGGTATTCTTTTGACCGGTAAAAGTCCATGTCTGCAATCTCGAAATTCGACCAAAAGTGACACATATTCCAAAGATCGCCGTAGGGATCACGGTTGCGAATCCAAAAGATCATGCGCCGAATGGGCCAAGGGAGGTAGGACGGATCCATCATGGCCGTCCACAATGATGTGGTCGGGATCGAGTTGCGAGACTTGTAGTTGCTCAACTTGCGGAAGAGAGAGGGCACGGTCTTGCCGACCTCCCACAAGGCTATCGTATAGCCGTATCGCTTATCGTTACGCTCCATCTCAACAAAGGGGTCGTACGTGATTGCGCAAGTGAACTCGACGTCGGCATCGACTCGCCAGTACCACTTGTACTTTTTCAGTGCCGGATGATCGTAGAAGAAACTTTGCCCGTCAGCAGCGAACCTGAAGAGCCATGTAACAAGACTTACCCAGAGTTAAAGCGACACATGTGATGATAGCTCTCCTTGTTTGCGTAGCTGATCTTCCTCTTGGCCATGCTGTCCATGCTTGCCCTCGCAGCGTCCTGGTCTATCCACGGCGGGTACCCCCACATATCGCTCGGTATGGTCTCGAAGCTCGTCTCGGCGCCTCCATTTTCACGCACCGCCTTGTTAACCTGATATTTGAAGGTGGGCGAGAATTCCTTGTCGTTGAGGAAGACCCACGGATACCCAAAGTGCTGGTTGAACTGCGTCTGCAAGCTCTTGACACTCTTGACGGCATCATCAACGTCCGCGTTCCGCGCAAGCATCACGAGGGCGGCATTGGCGCGCTCGGTCGTATTGAGAACGGGGTCTTGACAGCCGATGTAGAAAGGCGGGTCGAGGTTCGTTGCTGGACGAGCGATGTTGAAGCTGCGCACGTGGAAGAAGACCTCCACCAGAAGCGCGGCAGCTATGATCGCTATAGCCTTCCAGTATCGTCTGAGCGATCGGCCGAGTCGTCGTCTGCGGAGTGTCTGGAAAATAGGAGGGTCGTTGCGCTGCTGCAGGATGGGCAGGTTCCTGGGCGGGCTGCCAGTGCGCACCCTCCGAAATGGTCGTTCCATGGCGCCGATTCTGCGGTCACCTGATAGGAGAGAGCTATAAGGTCATTGTTGATGGGCGGAAGGCGGCTGTGGGTGGTAGTTTGTTGATTGTTGACCGTTGACAGTTGATCGTTGACGTCGCTGCTGACTGACGACAGGTTTGACGAGTGTTGGTGAGGTGCCTTGGAGCTGTCACTGGTTGCCTGGCGCTAAGCCCCTTCGGGACCGAACCAGGAACCAGGGTCCCTCCTGCGCTTCAGGTTCCTTCCATCGCAAGAGTGAAGTGGCTTCTGGAAATGTTCTTCAGCACAAAGAAGGAAAGAAGTGAATACGAAGCAATGGTGGTAGGTACGGCTCAGATCGTGTATACTTTGCCAAGGCTGCTCCGGCATCATCCCTCCCACCCCCTCCTTCAACCTCCAGACAGACCCTTAATCTTGAGACGAGCTGTAACTCGATGCGCCCCTTTCCGAGGTCGCGGGTCTGCATCGTCGCCCCCACCGCGTCGGCAGATGAAGGCACGTCATCGGCCTGACAGGCGGAATGCCGCCAACAGTGTGCCGTTACGCACAACGTGTCGATGCGCGTCTCGCAATAAAAGTCCGAAATGAGGCTCAAGATGGCCGTCGGGCTCGCCCTCGCGTTTGAGTGCTTCCTGACTTCCTCGGGCCACACCGCATCATGAGCCCATGCAAGACTCACAATCCCGCCAATCTGATTAGTGATTGACTCCCGGAGCTCTGTCTGTCCGGCGTCGCACTAACTGCTTCGAGTCTAACCACCCCAAAACACGGCCGACCATAGCTCCCACTAGCCACTCTCATCGTCGGCGACAGCCTAGGGCCATGACGGTCTCACGCGCTGGCCACGGATGTAACCTGCTTCCCTTCGCCTGATTCGGCACAGCCAGGCCTCATCACGAATCTCCAAATTGGTTCTGCTGATGTTCCTGCTGACGACTCCGCCTCCCCAGTCGTAAGTCGTGAGTCGGCCCAGCCACGACTTCAACTCTGCGTTTCACTTCTCCCTTCCTGTTAATTTTCGACTTTGCTGCTGTTTCATGTCACTTCGCTCACTTCGACCTGGAAGATGTCGCGGGACATTGTGCCCTTCGCCGAGGGACCACGACGGGAAACCCAGATTCTCTCCTTGGGCTTCTTCCGCACCGGCTCCCAGTCCCTGAAGGAGGCCCTCGAAATCTTGGGCTACCAGGATGTCTTTCACTCATGTGAGATGTCAAAGGACGCCAGCAAATTCCGCGGCTTTGAGCTTGCTGCCGACGACAACATCCCCTGTTTGCCAACATATACCGGCAAGACATGGACACGCGAGCAGTGGGATCAGTACATCGGACCCTGCGAGGCCCTGACCGACTTGACGCCCTTTGCCTACCCTCTTTTGAGCACGTACCCCGAGGCAAAGGTCATTTTGGTGTATCGCGACTTTGATGCCTGGGCGAAAAGCTACCTGGAAACTCTGGTTGTCCCTTCTTCGAGCTCGTTACTTGCGCGCTTGAGCGGCAATGTCTTTGAGCCCATCGTCGGCTTGGGTGTCAGCAAAACTTTGTGGAAGATGTACATGGGCCTTTTTGGCGTGAGCGACATCAGGAAAGCGCGCGACATGCGCATCATGAGGGAGGGCTACGAGAGGCACTACGACATGATTCGGCGCATGGTGCCCAAGGAGCAGCTGCTTGACATCAACTTGAAGGAGCTGTCATGGGAACCGCTGTGCGAATTCCTGGGCAAAAAGGTCCCCGATCGACCATTTCCCAGAACAAATGAGAGCAAGATTTACAAGGGCGCATTTGGACAGCTGCACTGGATGGCATTTATGGGCGCAACAATCAAGATATCCATGTATTTGGGGACCCTCGGCGTGCTCGCGTTACTGTCCTCGTGGGTGGCGAAGAGCAGAGGTTGGAGATTAGACGCATTCTGGTGACGGACGGCATGAAGATCGGGTAGCCTTCATTGGGGACTGAATTTTGTGGTGTTAGCATTTATAGAGCCTTGCGGGAGTGGCATAGACGGCGTGCTGCACGCTACGGCGTTTGGTTGGACATTCTTCTCATCATCAATGGAAGCCAGAAGATGACTTTTGCGAGAATTCTGCTTGGGGCAATGAACTTCATTATGTGGTAAAGACAGACTGTAGCCGGGCCCGGCTCTTATAAGCACTATCTTCAACTGTAGCTGCTCAATCTGTATCCAGCGGATATCACAGCCCTGGTAGCATTGCGCACTTAGCAGCCACATTCGGCTGCGCAGTACGAAAGACTTGTTGCGGTCAGCATGAACCCAATTTCGAGCCGAATTGTTACTCACCAGACGACACAGGCAGGGATGTTGTCACCATTCAAGCACTGAATACACGACACAAACTGCCAAATCGTCAGTCACTCCACAATCATACGTCCCAGGGCCACAAACGTTGTTGCTACAATCGTCGCATCCATCAAAGCTACAGCGCTTCTCGATGCTACGCTCCTCAATGGAAGACGGGTCGAAAGAGTCCAGGACCTCGCAGGCTTCGGTGAGTGCGAGTCTGTCCTCGCGGCTGACGCCAAGCTCGAAGCCAGCAACGGCCCCAAGGGTGGTGGCAAGGGTGATGATCGAGGAGAACAGCATCGTGAAGGCGATAAACAGAGGACTGTGGTTGTGTTTTGTCGGCGTCTTAAGATGTCACGATGATGAGATGGTAATTGGATGCTTTTGAGACTGGGAACTGGGGTAGGGGAGTGAAAGAAGCCTTTATATACTCCAGGAACAAGTCAAGCTTCACGTTAGAGGATTAAAAGGGGTGAGTCTCTCAACGAATCAGGCTCGTCCAAGAAGCGGCTCACTTCTGCACTTGAACTGTGCCTTCTCCAAGCTTCTCGGCCACTACTCAATGAGAAGCATAAGCTGATACTTTGGGGCAGATGCTTGACCTGTGAATGGTTCTATCACGAGATCGTGTGGGATACTTCCCAAGGGGTGGTTCTGTCTGACACAAGACATTGGGGTCTGTAGACCTGTGTCGTCCGACTGGCCGTTGTTTTTGGTGCGTTAGCGACGCTTTGAGTGGGAGGGACGAAGCTTTGCGTGCCACCATAGTTCTCGTATATTCTGTTGAGAGCATTGGTGGCATTGAAGCAAGAGGCGTTGTCTCATTGTGTAGAAGAGGTAGGCACTTGCAGTGCCAGAGCTTAGCTGGCACGGTACAAAAACCACAAATACAACATAGAGAGTCTCGAATTGTGGTGGGCCTTTTCCCAGGTCTACAGCATTCATATGTATGTCATTTCAATCAGGGGAGCTTTGAACTTCGCTCCCCCTTTTTGCCCCCACAAAGATTCCGAGTTGTCCGACATGGCAGCCGTCCTAGCGGCTGTATGCTTACGTGCATGTCGTATTTCGGCACCTTGAGCTGAGCCGCACTTGTAAAGTTCTCTTTAGAAGGGCGCGGCGTCCATTTGTAGATTAAGCCCCGACCCGGTGATCATTTACTGCTTGCTTTGCCGTCTGCGCCTTGGGGGCCTTCTCCGCTTCTGGCCAACAGACTGCCCGCTGCTGATCCAGGAAGTGTGGCAAGACCATTGCAGCCTTGAGACTTACAATCATGCGAAGACTCTGGAAGTCCGTCGAGATTAGCGGTCAGCGAGCTCCGCAGTGCGCTTGCGCCTGTCGCGTGAGAGGTGGCTGAGGTTGTGTTGTTGACGTCCTGCGAAACGCAACCCAGCTCACAACCCAGATTTATACATTGATTGATGCTTCGCTCACCTCTTCCTCTTTGTAAATACTGTATAGGAAAACCTGCGCAGCGCACTTTTATATTCGAGTGGCATTAGGTAGCCCGTGCTGTCGGCGTGGCCTAACATGTAGAGCGAAAGCTTAAAGCGAGCTCATATCAAAGCTTAAACCCGCGGTGCTACATTTCTCTACATCGGTGACTATCACCATGCAGTTGCCACTCGCAACCATGATGTGTACACTGTTGAGGAGATCAGGCAGTGCGGCCACGTCCCACGTGACTCGTTCACCTTTACCTATCCTGTCATATGTGGTCTTGAGCCATGCTTAATATATAGTTAGTTGCTTTTTCCTGAGGAGAAATTATGCAGTTTAGGGGGGACGATTGTCCTGTTAGTAATGTGACTGGATCAATCCAAGGATTCAATGCCGCCAAAGCTACAAACGCATGCTTCACCCTGTATAACGATGAGCTTGAAGCTGAGGCCTGGTGCGTGCCGCAGCAAACCAATAATTTTGCCGACGTGTGTACGACATATCCTTGGCATGGTCATTATCAAGCCATCCTACGTACAGAATTGCAGGCTACATGGATCTACGGCCGTTGAGAGCTCAACTAGGCCCTATGGTGCTCCGTGCCATGATCCCATGCAAGAAACTCGGGTAAGATTAGAAACATTCATCGCTGTGATGCCGAATCCGCGTAGGCTTTCTTCGGATCAGACGCTCTGGGAGATATATACCTCTCACCATAACCATCGAGCGGTTCGTGTTGCCGTGCTTCGGCGAGGGAATGAGTAGAAAGCATCGTCGCTTTCCCAAAAGACACACGCCAGATTAGCGCAGGTTTGAATACCTCGTTCGTTTGCACCACAATCCAGTCCGCTGTACTCAGAGATCCAGATTTGGTGTGGCAATGTGCACACCGTCCTGGATTGACCTCCCACTACAGCGTAAGTAAGTGATCTTGGCTGTTTAGCGGTGCGCGCGACCCTGCAGATTGAATGCCCCCAGGTTGAGAACCCTTGGCAACGTTCCCAGACTCTCCCACACAGACTCCCGAAGATCTTGGCATGAGCTCATAGTCCTTGTCGGCTCGGACTAGGACCTCTTGCATTGCGATGCTGTCATTGCAGAGCTGCGCCGTTGCGAACAAGTCTTGGCTCCAGCAGGCGGTCGCAGCGTTGCATTGGTCCTTCAGCTGCCGAAGGATTCTGGAGGATGGGGGCCCTGACGTGAAACTGCCCACAATGCGCTAGGGCCTAAATGACAGTTGTGGAGAGTTCTTTTTTGTTGCTCCTGTACCACAATGATAGTCCTTCAGAGAGACAGAAAAAGCCAGGTCCATTGTCCGCGGTGGTCGAGCCGGGGACATCTTGTCGACGAAAGCGATCCCGGGCCCTGACCCCAGCAAGATGGATTTTTTTTTTTTTTGGATCGCATCCATGGCTCGAAATGATGCGCCGATATTCATGACCCTGCACATGAGCCGCGGAGGCGGCAGGGCGATCGCCCGGAAGTTGGCTCAAAGAAAACATCGCCTCTCAGCCTTATCCTGCGCCAGGACGATCATCCGCGTGTGGCTGCCCTCTTTTGCGTTTCTGTAACGCACTTGGATCGCAGCGGCCAATCGTACGGTTGAAACGCTGCACATTCTCATGCCTTCTTCAGCCCATGATCGTCCGCCAGACCACCGCTTTTGTCAGGTGGTTGGCCAAGATGTGGACCTCGCTTGAGCGCCTACGAATCCTCCGTAGCAGAACGCGCAGAATCCGAGCAAACAGAAGCTGGGCGAAACTGCTTAGATCTCCTTACAGCCTTCCACAATGATGCCTAGTCTCTACCCCATGCAAGGACCGTCAAGGTGCGAGACCCCTGGCCCTGGCGCCAGGCACGTTTCGACGTCACCGATCCCTGGAAGGCGGATGTTTAGAGCATATAAATAAAGTAGCATAGGACCCTGGGATCTACTGAGAGCCTGTCTTCCCAGATACCAGCCGATCACACAACTAATTGTCGTCACTGCAGCTCATCATGTCTCCTTCTACCAAAACCCTCCTCGCTGCCGCCGCGGCTCTTCTGCCCGCTGTCAGCGGCTTCCCGTTCATGTCCAAGAGGCAGGATCCTCTGATCGGCGCACTGCCTGCTTGTGCTTCCGATCTTGAGCTTCAATTCCAGCCTGGTACGTCTTTCGACCTTAACGAAGCCTGTGGCTGCGTGCCTGCGCCGCGAGATTGCTTCAGTGTTCCAGCTGGAGCGTAGACTGACGATACTCAGCTTTCGACTTTGACACTGACAGCTGCTACAATGCCCCTGCTGTGGGCTCCGATGGCTCAGTCAACCCTGGTCGCGACACTTGCGATATCCAGGACCCCGGAAACGCCGTTGAGTGCCGTCAGCAATCTTACCTTGACGCCAACAACGTGTACGTCCGCTCGCGCACCAACAACGGCTGGACCGCACTGCTCTTCGGCTACTACTTCGAGGTCGACCACAAGGAGACCTGCGGCGGTCACCGCCACGACTGGGAGCACGTGGTCGTTTGGGTCGAGGGTTCCACCATCCGCTACGTTGCGGCTAGTGCCCACGGCGGCTACGACGTTCGCTCTGTCGACGAGATCATGATGGAGGGTGAACACCCTAAAATTGTCTACCACCGCGACGGCAGCAGCACTCACGCCATGCGCTTTGCCCAGGAGGATGACGACACCCCCGTTGAGAACCACACCGGCAGCTGGTTCTACGGTGGTGTCATCGACTACTATGGATTCCCTACTGAGGATATCCGCAGCGCTATGCTCGGCAACGACTGGGGATCTGGCAAGATTGACTTCTCCGATGAGCGCATTGCTGAGGCTTTGGAAAAGGCCAAGGGCGGTAACGACATCCCCCTTGACACCGGCGTGGATGATGAGGGTACCATTGGCAACAACCCCTGCCAATAGTCGAGGAGATCATGAAATTTTATCTTAAGAAGTTAATGTAAATGCATCTTGCAAGCGCCACGCTGGTAACTCACTTGAATGGACTCGTAAAGTGACGCTCAAGAGCACGTCACGTACCATTGACTCACTGGGCAGATGACCTCTAGATTTGCCTTAGCTGTCTCCTCTCAACGATGGAGGTGTCGCAAGCCAACTCACCATATACATTTCGGAGAACAAAGCTCACTGCCGTAGGTTCCAATGATGCAGTGAAGTGTGCAAATACAGCCCGAGGGAGTTCCTTCACCTTCTGGGTGAAGAGGTCGAGGATGAAACCCGCCGCTGTGTTATAGGCCTCCGGGCCCTCAAATTCCGGGAACGCGGCCCTCACTGGATTTGAAGGAAGCTTCCGTTTCAATTGATCAATTCCGTTGAAGAAAATAATGATCGGCGTACGCTTCAGCCCTTCGTGTGGCGAATTGATGAGGGCGTCGTACTCGTCCAAGGCAAGCCCAAGTGAACTCAAGCCTAAGTCCTCTCCATCACTCGTGTCGTTGCCGTACATAGATATGGGGACCATGAAAGCTATTGCATCAACGTCGTCGATGTAAGGAAGCCACTTCCGCCTCTCGGAAATCATGTGTCCGATTTCAAAGAAGATGAGCTTGTCCCCATCACTTCCCATTTCGAACTGCGTTGTCTCGATGCCCTGAGTTGGTTGGTGTAGCTTGATTATATCATGGGGACTTGGAACATAGTCATCTGAGCAGATCCGGTCGATATCTCCGAGATAGCTGAACCATGGTGTGAGCGAACCCTTCAGTGTAGGTGGACTGATACAAGGCAGACTCACTGTCGGCCTGCATACTCGACGACGGGCCCCTCATCCTCGACCATGCCATAACCCTTTTCGCTGATGATATCCTCTCCCCATAGCCGTTTGAGGGCGGAAATCAACTCCGGATCCAGAGAATGATGCTCATAAGGCGTAGCAGCCTCGAGGACGACCAGGATGTGAGGCTTCAACAGCACATCATTATCGAACGCGTCACAAGCGTCCAGCTTTGCGATAATTGTCTGCATAAGCTGAATGATACTGGTAAATATTTGACCGCGCAAAGACTTGCGATACTCCTCGCTGAACGCCTCTCCAGGACACGTGAAACGTGCCATTTTGAGGAAGGTTGACTTTCCACAGCCTGGCGGGCCTAGCGATAGTTAGCGGATGGCGCCCCAATCTACACATTCCATCCTTACCAAATATTGGTATTTTGAAGGTCCGCTGCCGAGGTTCGCTGTCTTCCTCAAGGCATCGCGTGATTTCTTCGTCGCGCTCTTCGGCCAGACGCTGCTCCTCCGTCTGGCACCACTTCTTCCTGGCAGGCATTGGCAGGTAGAGTATGGAATCTAGTAGTAGATGAATCCGCGGTGCTATAAGCAAACACGAAATCCTTCAAAGAATTCGGTTAGAAATAATTCGTGGCGAGGAAGTCTAGACTGAGGTCGTCTCAGATGATGAAAAAGGCACATCGTGAGCAATTGAAGCGCGACATGGCGGCACAGGCATCCCTGCTTAGTTGGGATTGGCCAGGAAGGCCAAGAGACGGGTTACAATCCGCATCGAGAATTCAACACAAAAACAACAGCATCACTCATCGCTTGAGAGAAGAGCCCTCGTTCTGAACAAATATGACGATTTTGTGATATCGTAAACAAGCACAATGAGATGGGGAAGTAATTGTCGGACCATCACCCTGGTCGAGCACCTCAGCGTCGACACGCTATAGTGAGGCAAAGACGGCAACTTGACGCAATGGGGGTTCTTGGTGCCACGGATTGCTAAGCGTCTGTTCCATTGACTTGTTCTAGTAAGTCAAGACGTGCATGAAGGCTCATCTATATTGTTTCAGAAGCCCTCACGTCATGAGTTAATGCCGCCAGATACGAAAGGACGAAACACTGCGATCCAGGCTGCCTCCTCGCGTAAAAGTCGCAGCCACCAGTGCCTGAACGATAGTTTATCGGTTGAAATCTCTTATCGAAAGCTGCAAGAGAATGCCGCTGGCTGAATATGTAAGTCAGCTGTTCAGTACTCCACGGACAAAAGCGCAAAATGGGTCACTTCCCCAGCAATGGCCATTTTGAAGCGCCGGAGCCGTACATTAGTAGTTGCCGTCTTTAATTATGTTGTCTCTATCAGATGAGAGGACTATTTCTAAGCGCTCATAATTCATGGAGGAATAGTGTAGTGGCATGTGCTCGATAGTAGGAAATAATTTGTGCAGTAGAGGCCATTGTTCGAGTATATAGGAATGCTGGCCCCCCCTGCAGGTTTCGAAACCATCACCAGATACGTATAGCTAAGTAGGTTGACATCCCACAGAAAAGTTGTGAGTATACTCTATTCAGAAGTAGCGTTACGCCAGAGGATCGAAATGAGCCTTCGTCGTTCGATGTTCAAATCAACCAGTAGAGACCAGTCTCAACTTGCAAATATTCAGGTTAAGGAAACATTCAGCGACCTGTCTTGCAATTGGCATTCCTCTATGGCCTAGCCGAGCAGCCTTAGATCTGAGTGTAGATCTGTGTAGCGTAGCCTAACCCCACCTACAGACTGACGGCCAATAGGACATTAGAATCGATCATGTTCTCTCTTGACTCTTTTCCTCCATATCGCCATTTCTATGACGACACCGCGATTATGCACCTAGACCCCCGAGCTTCAAGCCATAACTCTCAAATGAACTACGCAAAGCTCTGTGCGGCCGATGAATTTTGGTTGTGAAGTAAATGGCTATCGTGCTCCAACGAGCAAGTTTGAGGATACACGCACGCCGGCTTGAAGGTTTCTTGGCCCCGCTGGTCGTCATGAAGCGGTCCGCAACCACGTCAACCGCTACGAATTCAACTGGTCGCGCGAAGAAATCTCGGGTTGAGGTGCCGGAATATCATCTCGCAAAGTCTGTTAAAACGGAGTCTGGCGAAGTCGTTTGGCCGGCGCCACAAGATAAGATCGACGCAGCCAGGAGCTTCATATTAGAGTGGTGAGTGAGCTCTGGTTAACAACGAGGTGGTCGTGGGTGTACGCCCTGAGCATGAGAAACTCTACTTATTATATTCTCTTGGATCATGATCCTGACTTTTGTTCCAGTGTCTCGGCTTCGAAACGTACCCTTGTTGTACCGGACAAAGACGCAGATGGCCTTACATCTGGAGCAATACTCGAGAAAACCTTAGTGCTTCTGGGCTTAGACCCAGATCTGATATCCATTTACCTGCTCGAAAAGGGAATCAATGTCCGCGATGAGTCTGCACGCAAAGCTATGGCCACGTTTGAACCCGCCTACATTTTCGTGCTCGATCAGGGTTCAGTAGCATGCCCTCGGCTCGTCCAGGAATCAAAAACGATTGTCATAGATCATCACCATGCTCTCGAAGACGATAGGCCGGAGGGATCACTTCTGATTACGGCTTGCGACTACCCGCCTGTTGCAACTACTTCGTTACTGACGTACCTGATATGTCGCGAGCTAGATGAACGAGTCGCAGAGAAGTGTGATTGGTTGTGCGTCAAGGGTACACATGGCGATCTGGGAAACACTCTCAAATGGGAACCGCCGTTTCCGGATATGAAGAGCACTTTCAAGACATACACCAAAAAAGCCCTGAATGACGCCGTATCGCTGATCAACGCCCCGCGTCGGACAGCCTCCTTCAATGTACCCGCAGCGTGGCGAGCGCTGAGGGCTGCCTCGTCACCGAAAGATGTACTGGGCAATAAAGAACTGCTGGCTGCAAGAGCAGAGGTGAACGCCGAGGTCGAAAGGTGCACGCACACGGCCCCCAAATTCTCATCAGACGGACGGATCGCTGTGTTTCGTATTAGCTCGGCGGCTCAGGTACATCCAGTTATTGCTACAAGATGGGCAGGCCACCTGTCATCGTCTAAGCTGGAGGTAGTTCTTGTTGCAAACGAGGGCTACCTACCTGGTATGGTTAACTTCTCCTGTCGAATACCTCGCAGTGCTCGGGCGCGAGAGACTCCCGTGAACATAATAGAAATACTGAAGGCGGCAGCGGAAAGGGCCGCCGACACCACCTTGCGGGAGCGTTTAGGAGAGTCGTTTGCGAGGGGGCACAAGGAGGCCAGCGGAGGCATCGTTCCTGTGGCCGAGTTCGATGAGCTGATGGACGCCCTGGAGGTTGGGAAGAAGACGGAATCATCTCCTTCCAAGAAGAAACAGAAGCCATCACAGGGCAATACGTTGATGAATTATTTCCAGAAAAGGTAACGACCAGAAAGAGATCTGCGAATCCATAAGAACGGCTGGATAATGTGAGAAGAAGCACGAGCTATGCGATTTAATCACCTTTAAACATGAGACCAGATAGTTATCAGGAGGGGACAACCGAACGCATTTCTTTTTCCTCTTCAAGTTAACAATGTATGCTTTTAACATCGGCCACTCCGCAGTTTAAGGTTAAATTGTCCCCCGGTATGGCTTCAGATAGCTCAACGGCTGAGAGTCATGAGTGCGGATTCGGGGGAGGGCGAGTCCTCTTTGGGCTCAGCTCGTGATGGGGAGATCGAAGCTATTCGACGCCACTGCCGGGCAAGGTGTTGGTGTCTGGGTCCGTATTCGCCGGCAGCGCTAAGCTCCAACATACCCCATGCTGTGGCTGGCCGCAACATCCATAAATTGATCAAAATTATTGTAACTCGCCAATACTGCCTGTTAAGTCCTTGTCCGGTTGGTTTCAGAAGGCGCTCGCGATCAGGATCGTTTGATCGCTTGACAGCCAACGATTGAAGCATCATCGGTCAAGCTCCAGCCAGTCACGTAACAACATTTTCGCACCCAAGGTCGCACAAAACCATCAATCTGCCTTCTAATCCAGTTGACTGCTCGGGCCAAAATTCTGCCACCGTCCCGTCTTCTCTAGCGACCCATGGGGGTCCCGTACTTGGGGTTGCCACCATGAGTGCTGGTTTAAGCTGCAAGTTAAGGCAGTCGTACGCTACTCTTGTCCTCCAAAGGTGAGCGTCAGGCATCAGAGTGCACAGAATAGTACGTTTTGAAACATGCCAAGATTCTCAAGGGAACAGGTTGAAGTTGAACTCTATCTTTCGCTTGGCGAATCGTTGCCCGGGGGGCGTTGTTGATGCTGTTGTCTCAACGAAATCTATCCAATCAACAAGTACATATGCGTGGCATTGCGTTCCATTGCCGTGGTATCATGACGCTCTCATTATCAGAACTCCCTTTTTTAATGCCTCTGGCGCCTGACACCCTCAAGGTCCTGCATCTCGTAGTTCAGGCTCGCTTCGTCGCCCCGGTCAGCGAAGCTGATGGCGATCTCCTCGGTTCTCGTGATCTTTCCAGGTGTGTTTTCGAGGATACTTCGGTCGCTCGAGGCGTCCGGTGAGACTGTGGTAGTGGCCCGCTTGTCGTGCGCAGTGACGGTCACGACGTTGGGCACGTGGCTTCGGGCCGCTCGCGATTTGCGGTTGTCCGTGCCTGAGCCGGACTGAAAGTACCCGTCAGATCGACCACCGTAGCGAGCGGTGCTGAGATCTTTGACCAGGGTTCGAAGGACGGGGACCGAAGCCGCGATGATGGTGGCGGAGATCTCGGCCGATGCCCAGATGATCAGCTCTCCACCCTCGACTGGGATGTGTTAGCGAGGGGGTCCTTGTTCGGAAGGGACGAATCCAAAGAAGACAACTTACGTGTGAAGTCGCTGCTGGCTAGAATCTTTTGTTTGTTGCACTTGATGAAGGCGGTTATGGCGGCGCTGTGGAGTGGTCAGCGAGTGTCTCCCAGCATGTCCAGGAGCTTGATGCTTACATGACACCCAAGCTCATTGCAACAGCGATACCCATCTTCTCTTTGCGCTTGATCTGGAGATCCTTCAGGATGACCCATGGGATAACGGCGAGGACCAAGTCCATGATGCCGGAGTAGGCGGAGCTGCTCATGGACATTCCAAGGTTGGCTTGACGACCCCAACATGATCCTTCGGCGAGGGGGTTCCAGACCTTCTCGAGCGGAGTGCACTGGATGAACTGGAAAATGAGAGCCAGCGCTTGCATCACGTTCATCGAGATGGCAATTCCCCAGAGCACAAGCTTGAGCTTGGGGCCCGAGATCTTGCTAACGGTCAAAATGAAGGAGGTCTTGCTCAGAGCCGGCGCAATCAAGACGAAGGTGCCAACAACCATACCGCCCAATCCTACATCGTAGAATTTTGTTGGGTCGATGTTGACAAAGGGGCGTCCGAAGCCCTTGGAAATATTGATGCTGAGCTGGATCGCCGCGGCGAGAAAGAAGACCTGTTGAGCACAGGACCTGTCAGTAATCTGGTCGTCCCTGGCTTCGAGTCTACGTTGCAGAGATGACATACCCAAGATGCAATCAGGACGTGGTCATCCCACCACAAGCCCCGGTGCTTGGAGAACTTGCAGTACACGCGCAGTGCGATGAAGATGGTGGCGGCGGCGAACAGACACCAGACAGCCGTGTTCACCATGGGCCCATTGTCGGGCATGGAAGGGTCGAACTCCCACGGCACGAACTCGCCGGAATCTTCAGGCGAAGCCATGATGAGCGTCTAGGAAGAGCAGATAGGTGGTGGGTAGGGTTCATGCAGCTGGGGAGATCTTTCAGGTGATTTATCATACTCAGTGGGACGCGAGGGCTTTTACACAGGCTGGGGAGGCTTGAGGCCAAGAGCTCGGGGATTAGGGGGCAAGGGGACATCTCGGATGGATGAGGACTATCAACCATGGCTCCGTCCGGATGTAAAGCCACGAGTCGTGCGGGCCTTGGCGAAGTCAGGAGAAACCGGTGCGAGATACAGTAGCGTCGACGAAAGAACCCTGGCAAGCCTGACACCAGAGCAGAGGGCAGAGGGTCAGCGTACGGAGTAGGGTCCGGTAGGGCAGTGTGCAGCCCCCACCCACGTTGCCACGGTCCCGGTAACACGGCTGTGGCACGATCTTGGACAGTCTCTCCGCTTGGCATATGCAAGAAAAGCTGAAAACGTGGAGGGGGAGCGGAGAAAAAAAAAAAGTCTCGGATGCTGATGGGAGGCTCCCCGTGCAAGGCTGTTCCCAGCAGCCCCCCCGGGCCTCCTGAACTATCGACGATGGAGTCGATGAGAGCTCATCTCATATCCACAACGTGCAAAGGGTCAAGATTGATCTGCGCGTGGCGAGGCCAAGCATATAATATCCGAAGCTGCACATAATGGTGGTGGTGGTCATGGTCGTCCTGGTTGTCGAACTGTGGGCGTTCGTCGTCTGGGGGGGGCGCATGCGGGTGGCTGATAGCGCATTTGCAAGCGCGACTTCGACGCAGACTTGGCACCCGCCACAAGTGGAGGAGGGCTTCGGGTGGTTCGGTTCTGAGGTTCTGAGGCTCAGGCACGGCGAGAGACGAGGCACGGCAGCGCCGGAGCAGCAGCACAGCGCCCTCGTCCAGCGGACCGACCAACCAAAGGCCAGCGGACCTCGCTGCTCAGCCTTGGCCCGACAGTGGGTTCTACTGCTAGCACTTAGTGCTAGTACTAGGCAGGCGCATGGTCCACAGGGCCCCAGCCGCGGTCCCTGTCTTGTCAGTGCCCCTCCCCGCTGCCCTGAGTCCCTGAGTCAGGGCGTCCATCCCTCTGGTCCCCTTGATCAGCCATGTGGTGCTCCACCCACGATCCATCAATCAACAACATCCCAACTCTTGGCCTCGTTCCCTCCGAGGGCCGAGTCTGCACCGCGCATCTCGTCTGCACGTCTCAACGCGCTTTTCAGCCATGGCCACTCTCTGTCCCTCTCCCTCTCGCACTCGATCGGTCTTGGCTGCTGCTATGTCCGCACTCCGGCCACATGGCAGACTATTAGACAGGCCCGTTCCCACGTTTCGTAGCTCCTTGTCACGCATCTGTCCATCTCCCTTTGCGCTCTTCCTTGCATTCCCTTTCATCACACCTGCATTGGCGCACTTCTGCCTCCGTTTCGTCCCAAGATGCGCTCTTTCTTGACCTCTGCCGCGGCCTTGGCCATGGCCTCCGCCGTGTCGGCCAACCCTCCGCCTCCGCCTCCCCCTGCTGAGAACGTGGCATCCTGCGTATGTCACCCCCTTTCTGCCTCGTTCGTACCTCCAGCGCAGGAGCTGACGGTGTCGTATCTAGTGCGAGAAGCTCAGCCAGGTCTACCCTGACCAGGTCGTCTACGCCAACGACGACAAGTATGAGCTGTGGTCTGACCGTTGGGCTGCCAGCGCCGAGCTGCCCGCTTCCTGCATTTTCCGTCCTCTGTCCACCCACGATGTTTCCTTTGCCGTCAAGACCTTTTCCAAAGGTGCCCCTGGAAAGCCTGACTGCTCTCGCTACTGCCCCTTTTCCATCAAGGGTGGCGGCCACACGCCTTGGCCTGGCGCCAACAGCGTCGACGGCGGCGTGGCGCTCGACCTGGGCTTCATGAACCAGACTGTCATCGCCGACGACAAATCCTATGTCACCCTGGGTGGTGGCACCAGGTGGCACGATGCATACGCTAGTACGGATGGCGCCGGTATCGCCTTTCCCGGCGGCCGATGCCCAGGCACCGGCGTGGGTGGTAAGTCCGCACCGTCACCCCGAAGCTGGCCCCCACGGCTCGCTGATGGGTCCGATCTTGTGCTGACTCGTCTATCTTCCTTGCAGGCCTGACCCTTGGCGGTGGTTACTCCTGGTTCTCGGGTGAGCGTGGCTTCGTTGCCGACACAGTCCTCGACTTCGAGATTGTCTTGGCATCTGGCAAGGTCGTCCACGCCAACAAGGATGAGAACGCCGACCTCTTCAAGGCCCTCAAGGGTGGCAGCAACAACTTCGGCGTTGTCACCCACGTCAAGCTCGCCGCCTTCGAGCACAGCCAGCAGGTCTACGGCGGCCTCGTCATCGTCCCCGAGAGCCAGAGCGACGATGTCCTGGCCGAGTTCCAGAAGTTCACTGACGACTCCAACGGCTTCGAGGCCAATGCCGGTCTGACCGTCGAGTACTTCCTGCCCAGCGATGGTGAGGGTCAGATCCTCCTCTGGTTGATCGATACCGTCTCGACTGGCGAGCACGCCCCTCTCCAGCCCTTCTTCGAGATGGAGCCCAAGCTGCTCAACCAGGTCTACCAGACCTCCATTACCGACTACCCCACCTCGATTCCTGCTGTTTCTCAGGTCCTCATGAGCGATGTCACCTTCGTCAACGACCTCGAGGTCATCAAGGGCGTCCACAAGATCACCAAGGCCGTCCAGGCCACCCTTTCTCACGTCCCCGGTCTGACCTGGGACTTCCAGCTCGAGCCCCTGCCTCGCCATCTCATCGAGGCTTCCACCGCCCAGGGCGGCAATGTCATGGGTCTCGAGGGCACCGACCAGGATCTCCTCAGTAAGTTTACATCAGTCCACCGCCTTGCGACTGCTCGCTGACAATTTCCAGTCCTCTTCCTCATGCCCCTCTGGGAGGATGCCGCCTACAACGACGACGTCCGCAAGGCTTCCGAGAAGTGGTACCACGACGTTCAGGAGTACACCAACTCCCTCGGCAAGGGCCACCCCTTTGAGTTCGCCAACTACGCTGCTTCCTACCAGAGCCCTATGGCCAGCTACGGTGCTGAGAACTTGGAGTTCATGAAGGAGGTTAGCGAGAAGTACGACCCCACTGGCCTTTTCCAGCGGGCCGTCGGTGGATACAAGCTGTACTAAGCATAGTTGAGGGTGCAGGACCTTTGAGTCCTGGGTGATGATTGGATCCTCTTCATGTCACATAGATTATACCAACGATGTACATAACATCAGCCGCAATTTTAATGCAGAAAGTTGAACCGCAGCCCCTATTTTGCAATGCTAGAGTCTGACATCAGGTAACCCTCAGGACACACGTGTCACTCGCCCTACGTCAACAATGATTGCTTTATAAGTGCCTTATGTGGCAGTGTCGCTGACCCTTGCCGAGGTGACCTGCTTTTCCCGCCGCTCATTCTCTTGCTCGTCTAGCTGTGCCTTCATCTGCCTAATCTTCAACCGCTCGGGCTGCCATCCCGCGGCCGCCGCTACAAGAGCTGCCGCTGATACGCCGGCAGCCACAACCATACCGCTCTGGAAGGCATCGGCATAGGCCTTCTGCACCGCCAATTCTTGATTGCGAGTCAGCTCCACGCCCGCTCCGCCTAGACCGGCAAGCTGACTCGGGCTCAGGACCCCGATCAGATGAGACGTCGTCTCGTCTGCCACGAAGACGGTCGACGCGGCAATCCCTAAGCTGCCGCCAAGAATGCGTAGCTGAGCCAGTATACCCTGTGCAGGTGCTTAAACCCGTCGTCAGTGAAAAGCTTGTAACATTGAGAGTTCTATACTTACCATAGTCCTTGATGGGCGCCTCGAATGACACAATCATCGTTGCCGAAGCAGTCGAAAGGCCAAAGCCCAACCCCGCGAACACCAGAAAGCCCAAGGCCTTGCCATCATCCTCCGGTCCCTCAACGGTGCTCAATAGAGCACAGGACAAGATCATGAATGCTGAGCCGGCCGACATAGTTTCGCAAAGTCGATTATGCACGCCATTCAACTTTCCCGCGATGACTGTCCCGATCGCAGTGGACCCGAGCATGGGTAACAGCATGACACCGGCCATCATTGGACTTTCTCTGCTGACAAGTTGAGCTCTCAGCGGGAAGGAAAAGATCAGCAGCAGATACGGGAAGCCCATGAAGAGCGAGCTGATCGTCCCAGACGCATAGGCTCGGTTACGGAACAGGGAGACGGGGAACGTCAACGCACATCGTTCACCCAGGCGAGTTTCGGCGAAGAGACCCCAGGTAATCAACGCTATCCAAGAAGTGATACCCAGGGCTAGGGGAGCAATGAAGATGGCCTCGCCCCATGAGCCTCCTTCCTGACCGCTGTCGTGTCCAGCGTTCTGCAACGCAAACACGACGAGGACGGCGGCAGCAATCAACAAACATGACCCGATGAGGTCGAACTGTTTCCAGCTGCGACGCTGCAATGTTGGCAGCTGCTCAGGCTTGGGCCACGCAAACCAAAACCCTGCGATCGATGCCACGCCAATAGGTCCGTTGATCCGGAATATCCAGCGCCAGCTGGCGTAGTCCGTCAGGACACCCCCCAACACAGGCCCTAGTACCCCTGAACCAGTGAGCACCAGCCCAATAATACCGCCCATGTATTTTTCCAGCTCTTCCGGAACTAGCTCTGGCAGGATGACCACGGACAGAGAGTAAAGACCTGAGCCCCCAACTCCCTGCAGCGCCCGGAATACTATAAGCTGTGTCAAGCTCTGAGCGAAGCCACAGCCGAGCGAGAAGCCCATAAATATGACCTGGGCGGCCATGAAGGCACTCCGGCGACCAACGACATCGGATATCCTAGAGAAGGTGACTGCGCAGCTCAGGTAAGCAAGGGTGTATGCGAGGGCTACCCAGTTGAGGTTTTCTGGTTCGCCGAATTCGACGCCGATGGTGTGGAGGCTTGTCGCGACGATGGATGTGTCGACGAGGGCGATGAACAACCCAGTACAAACCCTACATGAATTATAATATGAGTACATTTCTTGTAACCGTGAGGGCTGGAGATGTCGTTGGGGTAACTTACGCGGCGCTCAGGATCCAGAAACGACGATTAGGGACGGATGCCCGTTTGTAAGTTGTGCCCTCCTCACCAGCCATACCGACGACAAGTGCTCGAGAAGAGTTTCAAGTAGGTACTGAAGAAACCAGGAACAGTAGATCTTCGGTGTGGGTCACGTTTATAAAATAAGCGAGGGGGGAGCAATGTGCGTGGACGAGAGCTGATCTCAGCTTCGGTTGGATGTAGGCAAGACGGCGTGAAAGCTCGCAGCTGCGAGGAACAGGTGTTCCAGATTCAGAGCTCCCGTTTTCTGAAATGCGAGCTCTACCTGCAGCAGCCTTGCGGAAATCCTGGTTCGAGTGACTCCGCTCCAACATCGGTGAGGTTAAGTGCCTAGTAAGCCAACCTATCGCACGCTGATTGCGGTGACTGAAGGCAGCTCAATGTTTGTCCAGACAGAGAAGGTCATGAGAATACTGTAGGTGATCGAACCAGATTTTATTCGGCCCAAAGACAGGCCCAGCCGGCATTTGAAGCCCAGGTTGGATCTGGTCGGTGAGGTTGAGGAGTAGCCGCCCTCCGCAACTGCAGATGGAACAGTCATTCGGCAAGCCGAGGTAAGCAGCAAGCCTGCTGTCCAGAACCCATTGCAACGTTCGAAAAGGGAGTCTGGCAATTTTATGCAGTCATCATTTGCCAGAGTCATCGTAGGGACCTTGCAGCCGCACTCGCATTCGCATTGCCAGGATCCCATTAGATCCACTTTCGGTGAATCATTCGAAATGCGCTGAAATCCCATCACCAACTGTGCGACTCACATCTCCATGCACCTGCACGACAACAGACGTGCGATTCCACAGAGCACATGTGAGATAAGCCGCTCCTAGAATTGTGTACTCTAATACCTCGGCATGATATAGTATCCCTATGCGCCATCTTTCTGACGCTGGTTAAGCATGATAATGCGGCTCAGCGAGCTGGAATCGGTGTTCTTTTTGAAAAGGAGTAGCAGAAGCTGACTGACCAGAACAGGGTCTGGAACTATCGTCTGTATTTCGTTACAAGTGCACCATTCAGCTTTGAACCATGCAGGACTTTCATGACTATGTCTGCCTTCTGTTGCGATTGAGTGGCTAGGTAGACAAGGGGGCGGGCTCTCGCCTACAGCTCTTTAGAGAACCATGGAGGGGCTGAATGGCATCTTCTCTCAACTAGGCCTGAGGGGTAATTTGAGGCGTACTTGCCCTGACAGTCACAGAGTACATCCCTTATCGAGAGCTCATATGTAATCTTCGAGCCCATACGCGACTATCAGTCCGACTCTCATGGTCTGCAGAGAACTCTGAGACGTCAATTGTTGGGAGATCAGCCCATCCTTCTTCCGCAAACGGCCCTCCCCACTCAGGAACAATACCGATCTAAGACAAGCGAACAGACTCCAGATAAGTAAACGCAACTGATTGCGTGCTTGGCATGAAGGGTTAAGACTGTTCCTCCGTTGAATATGCCGTTCATTGCCTACCCGGGGGTGAGCCCTCAGTCACTAAGGAACAAACTGTCAGGAAATGCTGTGTAAGTTCTTTGAAAACTCACACTCGTGAGGACTATTAAGACTACGATTTGTATGCATATGACCCATGCAAACTATTCGTGGCCTTATAGCTAAGTCAAGGAGCGTGGACCGCTTCGGAGTCAGTCTGTGCTGCACAAGACTGCCACGAGGCTCCGCGCATGACGGAAAGTCGGGCTGTAGGTCCTTGAGTCTGGTACACCGAATTCCATGGTGATTCATCGTAACACCTTCTGTGAACCTTTCCGCAGACCTCGGGCTATGGCGGCTCCAGACATAATATGCTGTGGATTGTATCGAGGTTCCCCGAAGTCGCATGTTGGTTCTCGCAAACGGGGCAACATCAATGGCGATGACGTCGCTTACCTAAGGTTGACGACCCAACTCCACTCATCACCAACCGCTTCACGCACCTCATCCGTGAAATGGAACAGGAGAACACCATCACACCCTCTAATCTCACTCACGAATCTTCGTTCAGAATCGGTGGGACAAGAGGGGAAGACACCATTTTGGAAGGTCGCTAGAACTTCTGAATGGCCCCGTGTTCGCGTCGCTAAACTCAGTACCCCACGTCGAACGCCTGAGGCACAGACCATCAGCAATAGGCAAAAGAGCGCTCTCCTTACCCTCAAGCAAGGCATTGCCCGGATCTACCCGAGCCTTCGCACAATAATTAAGGGATAACAAAGGAACGCCATGACAGAAGTGATGGAGCAGACGCCCCCTGCTCTGCACGGGCCCTCAGACAAGGAGCGGAAGTACGATCGTCAACTCAGACTGTGGGCTGCCTCGGGCCAATCTGCGCTTGAGTCGGCAAACATTCTGCTCGTCAACTCTGGAGGCGGCACCGTCGGCGTTGAAGCCCTCAAGAACCTCGTGTTGCCCGGTTCGTAGACAACGTCCAACCCATTGGACCGAGGGGCGCTAATCTCTCACCCTCCAGGAATCGGCAAGTTCACTATCGCCGACGAGGCTACGGTATCCGACTCAGACCTCGGAGTCAACTTCTTCCTCGACGAGAACTCCAAGGGCAGGTCAAGAGCTCAATGCTGCGCCGAGCTTTTGACGGAACTCAACCCCGAGGTGCAAGGGAACTGGTGGCCTCGAGAAGGGGTGAGACACATAACAAAAACATTTGGGAAGACCAGAAACTGACCCCTCACAAAGACCTCATCAAACCTCGAAGACTTGCTGCAGACCTCGGATCCCTTCACAGTCGTCCTCTACTCGATGCCTTTGAGCCCTGAACGCCTACGCCTGATCGAAGCATACGGGGAGCAGCACAAAATCCCTCTCGTACCCGTACATTCGGCAGGCTTCTATGGCTACTTCAGCGTCAAACTACCGGGGGCCTTCCCGATAGTTGATACGCACCCAGATGAGACGGCAACAGCAGATCTCAGATTACTTGCACCGTGGCCAGAATTGCAGGCCTTTGCAAAGGGAATGACCGAGAACATCGACACTCTGGACAACCATGAGCATGGTCACTTACCTTGGGTCGTAATTCTGCTCCATTACCTGGAGGAGTGGAGGCATGGCCATGGCGGAGCCAATCCCGTCAAGTACGCGGACAAGATTGCCTTCCGTGACCTGATAACAGCGAAAACGAGGACGGACACTCCTGAGGGTGGCGAAGAAAATTTCGAGGAGGCCGCCAGGTCTGTCATGAAGCACATTGTCGAGCCAGAGGTTCCGGCTGCTCTAAAACGAGTTTTTGAATACCAGAATCTGTCTGAGGTATGAATCGTGTTGCTCGAGAAGGTTACAGTACTAAGCTGGGTACTAGGAAGAGGTCAGATCCGACTTCTGGATCATCGCGAGTGCGGTTAAGCAATTCTATGAGAAGCACGGCCGACTCCCCGTCCCCGGCGGCGTGCCCGACATGAAAGCGCAGTCCAGCGTCTATATCAAGCTGCAAAATCTATACAAGGACAAGGCACGGGAAGACGCGGAAGAGGTCATCAAAACCGTCCGCAGCTTACCCGGCGGAGCAGGTATTGACCCGGCCGAGATTGAGCTCTTCTGCAAGAATGCACGCTTCATCAAGCTGGTCAACAGCTCCGAGGGTGAGCGCAAGACCCTCGCGCAGGTTACCGGTAAGTCACAGTGACGCTGATCGGGACGCTGTTCGTCCCCGAGGAGGGTAAGCCATACTGACTCACATTCGCTTTGCAGAACAGGAACTTGGCAATGACGAAAATGCCGCCATACTCGGCCCGGTCATGCCATACTCGCTGATTGGCATCTACCTCGCCCTGACCGCCACCACAACCGTTGAGAAGGCGGGTTTCGACGACATCAAGACCTCCATCCTCGAGCGCGTACCGATAGCAGACGGCAAGGAGCGGATAATGAAGGCAGCTGAGGAGGTCTCTCGGACAGAAGGCGCAGAACTCCACAACATATCGGCCGTCATTGGTGGGATGGTGGCTCAGGAAATGATCAAGATCATCACGAAGCAGTACATCCCCATCGACAACACCTGCATTTTTGACGGTATCGACAGCCGATGCCAGGTGCTTCGCCTGTAGTGGGCAGCTCGCGAAGGCCCCATGAACGCTCTCATGCAACGCGGCTCTCGCATCGCACAAGGGACAGCGTGTTCACTGTTTACGACGCGAGGCGAGCGAAGCACATGCGGGGGAGGGTATGGGGCCCCAATGTGTAGCATTGTCGGGATCTTGTGTGCAGATCCGGGGCTAAAGAACGTGAAGGGCAGGGCCGCAGGAAGCCAAGGACAGAATCGGGGAAGATGCTCTGTCTGTCGCTTCTCGATTAGGGTGGGAGGGTCCCGGATGCGCCAGGTACGGCTTGCGTTCCCTGGCTGTCAGAAGTGTCAGTCGGTCCACCTATGCATGCCGATCCAGCTCGACTTCGGACCGCAAGTCCTGGTGGTTACAATAGTGGGACGGCGTTAAGGACGAGGAGATCAGACATGATGGCTGCAGTCGGGCTGGGGGGAGGGGGGAAGAAGCGGTCGAGAAGGGTGCACACACCTCATCAGAGGCATCTACAGGCTGGTTGCTCGGAACTGTATATGTCCTGCGTCTATCAAATCGATAATTCCAAGGTGATGAACCGGCAATTGAACGCCATCCCGCCTGCCTCGGGCACACTGGTCGAGACGCTCGGCCGACGGGAGGCTCGTAGTGACCAGAATAAGATGGAGCCAGGCTTCACAGAGCTTTAGCTCTCGCTGGCATGCAGAATATTACCCTGAAGCCGCTGTATGCACATGTGAAATTTTTCCGTCCCTTGACGAGGCCAGCAGACCCCAGGTTCTCCATTCCGCTAATCCGCAAGGCAGAAGTCTAGTCCAGCGCACAAGGCTTGGCCCGAAAGCGAAGTGATCCTCATCCCCATGGGCCAAGCAAGCTGCATGCAGGCCGAGGATGGGGTTGCACGAGGGGTTCACAGCACAACGGTACTTCGTAGAGCCTAGCCACACCCAAGCTACCATCGGCTGTATATACTTCCCTCCCGCCAATAGGTGCCCTTTCGCTCACCCCAAGGCCGAGACGGGAGGGAGGCGGGTCATGTATGTCACCTGAGTGCTGGATCTCGAAATTGGACCTGCGACGCCGCCAGCCAATATTCTAAGCGACGGGCGAGGTCTGATGTCATCTTTGGGGATATTCATTTGTGCGGTATAGTGGCCTCTGCTTGGTCATGGCTGACGAACATGTCACGGTTCATTTGGGTTTCGGCAGCGCTTCTCGCGGTGGCTTGCAGCGTTTTTGAGGCAAAACATGTTGGAAGTCAGCTGGATCAGCTCTCACCACCATCTTTGTTCCTGATTGACGTTGGAGAAGTCCTGCGACGCCACTGCTTGCAGGCATGATCGTCGTCATCGCCCGTTTCGCTTGGCAAGGCCGACGAACTGGGTGGTTCTGGTTTGCGCGGGAGCTGAGCGTCAGGTTGGTGGGCGGCCGTGGACGGGAAGAGATCCGACAGAAAGGGGGCTGCTTAGCGTGAGGGGCAGGTTCTCCGCACGTCCTTCACCCACCGAACAAGATTGAAGGGGATGACGGCCGCGGGCAGTGGCATGACTGACGACTTTGTGGTTGCGCCTTGGAGGCTTCGATTGATGGACGACGGACGAGGTGAAACGGGCATATAGGCATATTTGCTCTCTGATACCTCCCACTCACCGCTCACAGAGTAGGAGCGCGCGTCACTTGTCAATGCGCGTTAATGGACGTATTTTCGCTTCGCGTGGATGCTCTGGGCAGTGTGATGTGTCGTTTGCCATCTGGATTTGTACCTGAGGGGCGGCCAGTAATTATTGGATGGAGTGTGCCGCCCACAACGCTTACTTGTCGTAGGCCAAGTTCCAAGATGGAAATACTCACGAGAGTGGCCCCTCGACACACTCATGATTCCGGGAACCAGGGACGTTTCAAGAAAGCGATGGGGGCAAATCAGGGAAACATGGCAAAGCTTGGTTAGTGTCCTTGAGCAGGGACATGGACCAGGGCAGAGACCTTGCCGGTCAAGCACATGGCGGCTCGATCCTCGCAGCGGCGCGAGATGAAGGGACATGCTCATCAGTCTCGTGTATATTCAAAAGACCAAATTTTCTCGTGTCGCTCGCATAGACCAGGTCTCCAGCGTTGCAGGTTGGTGGGCTGACCCATTGGAGGAGTTTGACCTCTGGGTGGGAAAATCGGGCAGCGAGGTGGCCCGACTGGGATGGCGCTGCCGGTGCAGTCTGCCAGATGCGGCGATGGTGAGTTTCGACAGGTGACCAAGTGCGTACTCTTACAGGTTTCGACTAGTACTCGTGGGAAAGGTGAAGAAGATGGAAGACCTCCCGAGGTTCCTGGCGCGGCCCCGCATGCTGGAGGGCTTAGCGCCGGCATCGTGACAAACAGCAGTGACCTTCCTGGTTGGGTGCTGGTACTTGCTTTCACGCTGCCGACGCACCCCGACTCACGTACACGGCCCCACATCGCTGGGTATTCGGAGCTGCAGACCGTCCAGCCGGCAGCCCTGGAGGAGGTCGACACCTCAGGACTCAGGCCTCACCACCACGCCCACCCTAGCGTCGTAGGTACCTCACCTGAGGTGCGGTAGCAGGATGGCTTCCATCGCCTGTTCAAGTTCAGGTCGACCACACGGCCCCTCGTCCGGATTCAGGCACAATGCCTCTGGCGCATGCAGCTGCACTCCAGCCAGAGATGGCTTCGTGGCTTGACGCTTCCCCAGATTTCTTACCGCCCCTTTGCGAGCGCTGCATTTATCCCGTCCAACCACGCGTGGTCTGCTGCCTCTGCTGCCCTCGCTGCCGCTTGGGGGATGCGCTGGGAGTTGGAACTTGGCTTTGTCGGTCCGCTACCGCTGCCGCCCACGGGCAGATGGAACTCCCACCCTGGCTCTGGCTGGGTTGATCTGTGCGCGCTGCCTTACTCTCTCTAGAGACCTCTCTTACGCCTCTGGAAGGGAAGGCCTGCTGAGATGAAACGGCTTCTTTCGCACGACCCAGATCTTCAGGTACTCGCAATCTAGCCAGCGGCGTGGTGGAGGCTCAGGAGGAAAGATCCGAAGGACCCTTGATGTTCAGCGCATCGCGGTCCCCGATGGGCACGCTGTTGATCGCTTTGGCGGCTAGTCAACGCTGATCCTTTGCGGCCCTGAACCGCGATCTCCCCGAACAGCACACACGCCCCGGCTATCGCGAGTGGATGTCTCGCCTTGGCCCCAGGCACACGCTCGTGGGTGTTCTGCTCCAAAAGCCAGAACAGAACGACCGACAGGGGGGCAAACGCCGACTCGCCGCTCCCTGTCGACTCGAGGTCCCTCTCATCGTGGCCGAAACCACCCGTCGACGTCAGGACTCGCCCCCAACAGCACGATTTCGAGGACAAGGAAACACGTTTCCTGGGGCGCCTCGCAGTCTGCATCCATCATCGCACATGCGGGATGGGCGGGACGCCGTCTTGGACGAGGTCACTCTGCCCTCAGCCGGGGGTGGGACTCGTTCGGCTGATGCTACCCTGCCCTCGGCATTGCCATCCGCAAACGCCCAACTCAAAACGAGCCACAGGCAGGCCAGCCGAGCTACGGAGCAAACAGGCATGGTGGGCAAGCTTGAAGGAGAGCGTTTTTAGATGGGAAACCACGCCTTTGTCTCAAACGAAACCGCCCGCATGATGACCCCTGCTGCTCTATGCGCCCCCTGTCCAACACACCCCCTTCTCCACACTTCACATCTGTTCCTGGTCTGTCTCTTCGACGGGTGGTTCGAGAGGGGGGGCCGCTAGAAACACCCACGATGCTTCATTTATTTAAACAAATGTTCCATCGCTCCCTCTGCCACTTGCCACCTCCGCATTCTCCTTCTCGGCAGTCGTCTCTTGGCCTTCCTTCAGACCTTACTCTGTATATAGCTTGACATCTGTGTATTTGTGTTTGTGCTTGTACATACCTCCTCGGACTCATATGCAATAGCTACTACCAACAACACTCTTGGCGGCAGCGGCTCTTCGCCCATCATGGCACCCACGATTCCGGTACCAACCCAAGGTGGCATGTTTCACACATGTAAGTTGCACAATCTGTATCGCTCGCGGTTGAGATCATCGTGGCTAAGACGGATTCTAGTCCAAGGCGTCACTCCTCGGAAACCTTCGACTGACGCTGCTGATGGCGGCAAGTCGAATGGAAACTCTGGCAGCAAGCGCATTACCACACCACACGCCTGCGCTGAGTGCAAGCGACGCAAGATTCGATGTGACGGCCAGCAGCCTTGTGGACAGTGTCTGTCCAGCCGCGCGCCGAAACGATGCTTCTACGACAAGCACCGCCAACGGGTCATCCCGTCGAGGAAGTGAGTGATGAGCACGGCTTGAAAAAAACATCACAAAGCTAACCCGTCTTAGAACTCTCGAGGCTCTTTCCCAGCAACTAGAAGAGTGCCGCTCAATTTTGAAGCGTCTGTATCCGAACCAGGAAGTTTCGTCACTGCTGCCACTCTCACGACAGGATCTCCTCAGCCTCTTGGAACGGCCCGACACACCAGTCTCGCTTCCTTCGCCCCCTCAGAACGCATCGATACAACAAGATCTGGACTCCTGCCACGGATCTGACATCAGCCTTTCCAGCTTCGAACAGATGCCCGGACGAGACGCGGAATGGGATGAGGAACGCCGCGGCAGGGAGGCAATGCCCTCCGAGGCCGACGACATCAACGCTTTGGGACTCAGCGTGGATCGCCAGACTTCGTACCTGGGAGCTTCTTCGATCAAGGCAGCGTTGATGGTGATGCTCAAGGTTCAGCCGCAACTCCGCAACTCTCTGACTCCGCCTCTCAACAGCGTTGAGATGGCGAGCAACCTCCCCGTCATCCGCCAACGTTCGATAGTGCCCAAGGACACCTCGCGGATCCCCTGGTCTTGGAAGGGCCAGACTCTCATCGACGCATACTTCAAGCGAATCCACGTCTTTATCCCCATGCTCGATGAGGCAAGCTTCCGCTCCGACTACCTCGAGGGCCAGCGCTGCGATGCCCCATGGCTCGCTCTCCTCAACATGGTATTCGCGATGGGCAGCATCGTTGCCCTGAAATCCGACGACTTTAACCACATCAACTACTACAACCGCGCAATGGAGCACATCACCATCGATGCCTTCGGCAGCAGCCACATCGAGACCGTCCAGGCCTTGGCCATCGTCGGTGGTTACTATCTACACTACATCAACCGCCCCAACATGGCCAACGCGGTCGTTGGGGCAGCGATCAGAATGGCCAGTGCTCTTGGCTTGCATCGCGAGTCCCTGGCTCAGGGCAGCAATGATACCCCTTCGGCCGAGACGCGGAGACGCACATGGTGGTCTCTGTTCTGCCTGGACACTTGGGCGACGACCACCATGGGGCGCCCCTCCTTTGGACGCTTCGGGCCCGCGATCAACATTCGCGATCCCGAGTTCGGAATCAACCAGGTAAGCTTTCCAAATTAACTACCCTCCTCTACCAGGCCTCGTTTCTATTTCAGTCGGACTTACACCACCATAGACCCGAGACTCGGCGCAGCACGCAGGCATCTTGCCTCTCATTGAGAACATCAAGTTCTGCAAAATTGCCACCCAGATCCAGGACATGCTCGCCATCACTCCGCTCATCCGCACGGAAGACCGCTGCAACATGGACGGTCAGCTGGTCAACTGGTACAGCAACCTGCCCTGGCTGCTGCGGACCACCGACCCTTGCGCCGAGCCACTCTACATTGCTCGCTGTATCATGAAGTGGCGCTACCAGAACCTACGCATGCTCCTTCATAGGCCTGTCCTCCTGACCATGGCAAGCAATGGCATGAACGCCACAGCGGCGGAGCAAGACATTGCCGCCGTCGAGACGTGCAGAGAGATGGCCAAGGCTACCATCGAGGATATCTCACGCGAATGGACACGCAACCAAATGTCCGGCTGGAATGCAGTATGGTTCCTCTATCAAGCTGCCATGATCCCCCTCGTCAGCATCTTCTGGGAGTGGTCCAGCCCGCAAGTTCCCGAGTGGCAAAGGCAAATAGAGACCATCCTCGAGCTGCTTGACGCCATGGAAGACTGGTCCCTCGCCGCTCGCCGCAGCAGAGAGGTTGTGTGGCGAATGTACGAGGCCTCGCGCCAGACTTCGGCCGTGCGGGATACTGCTCCCGCGCTGCAGGTATCCACGGACGGTCTCGTCCTGAACGACAATGAGTTTCACCTCTCGCCCATCGGTCTCGAGAGCGACGACATGATGGGCATGATGGACCAGCACGGCCTCTGGGACCTAGATGGGATGTGCTGGGCGCAGAACCAGGGGCCCATGAGCGCGGACGGGATGTGTGGCGTTGATGATGGGATGATGGGCATGGACTACGCTGGAATGGGCAATCCTGGGCCGAACCTGATGGACCCTGCTTTCTTCGCAGTCCAATGAAGCCTCAGGGCAGAAAAATGTATTATCCAGGCGTTTACTAGGTTGAAGGTACTTCCTGATGAGCGGGCAGGTCTACACCCCCCGGGGGGGCGCAGGGCGTTGTTGAACTTGGGTTACGGAGTACTTGGATACGGCGAGACCAAAAAGGGTTGCTCTTCGCCACTATGGGTCACGGGTGGATGCAAGACATATGAACGATGAAAATATGAACAGCGAATACAATACCCCAGATTTGATGATCACTTTGCACGCAGCGGGCAGACAATCCGGGGGATGTGACATGACGCAGATGCAGCGGGAGGAAAGACTGGGGAACTTTTAGTACGCGCACCAAGAACAGCCGCCGTAAGCACTCAAAGAAGCATACCAGGATGCTTAACGGCAATTGGAAAAAGAGAATCAGGTGTTTGCCGCTTTCGCTCTGCACAAATATGTGTGGGTGATGACGAGGCGTTGTCGTTTGCGTGGGAGCCGCCCAGCAGGGGTCCGGCTCTTAGGGTCGAGGTACCGGCGCCAGGATCCGTAGGGTCGTACCCGGCATGGCCCTCCCCTTCGTCACCCTGGTCTCCTTCAGATATAATGTGCCTGCCGGCAAGGGGCATCAATCACCCAATTTCACCTTTTCTGCTCGGCTTGGCTGTCCCTGATCAGTAACCCAGCGCCGAGCTCGTCGTCAGCATGGTTGGTGGTTTGGGTTCTGTTCGGCGGAGGCATAAACTCGCCTTGACTCTGGTTGTTTCACGTGTAACCCGCCGCATTCGATGCCATCACGTCTGGGCGTTGTGATATGTGAGCGTCAGGGGGTTGCATTTTCTCCAATTTGGAGAGCCGGGCCTCGACTCCGGGGAGGGGTGGACCCCTTGTTTTCGAGGCATCAAGCCGATGATGCGGGGGGCGCTGCCGGAAAGGGAGAGGCTTCCTTGAAGTGCCAGCCGGTGTTGCTTTGAGTGCCGGCAAGCGATGGCATTGAGGTTGGTGTGCGTGTTTGGATCGGGGTGGCCGTGGTCGTGCGGAGCGGCTTGAGGCCTGCGCGACGGGAGATGATGTAAGTCGATTCGTACCGAGGCGAACGGGCCCTGAAGCCGAGGGCAATGGACACGCCTCTCGTAAGATTGTTGTAACTGGAAGCGGATGAGAGGCCAAAAACTATCTGGCGCTGGTTTCGATGATTGAAGCTCACGGTGTTGAGGCAGTCAGGGCTCAACCTAGGCCTTCCCTTACAGCACGTCCTATTTCCCAGATCTAAGGTCTTGGCACGTGAATCGAAACGACGCTCGAGGCAATTGGCCGGCCCTCGGATTTTTCTATCAGGCTTCTTGGACTTTCCTGGGCTCGGAACAATCGGTGCGAATCAACGTTCGCTGTCGCTGTGGTGGCAGCTGGCCCTGTTATAGGCAAACGTGGATGATTCAACATTTCTCTCATCATTGGACTCGTGTCTAAGAAATATTCACTTTCTAGACCCTAGTGTCTAGATTTCAGCTCTCATAGATTTCCCCAGCTATCTAATTGTTTGCTTTGGCCGGCGGCGATTGGTCACAGCGTCCCCGGATCCCATGGCCTCGACTGTCGGATCGGGGCCAAGACCTTCGACGATTGTCGGCGTTAAAACAGACGTTGGCTCGGTTTCTTGTTTCAAATGATTGCCTCACTGATATTTGTGTAGTACATACATAAATGAGCGATGTCCACGCGCTTATGACCTGACGTGTAGTCAAGAACATCTATACGTTATTGAAAATAGGCGTACAAGTTCAGTCAGGTGGCGGTCCGTTCCAGTGTAGCAGGGAGATAGCATCGCTTCATTTTGGAAGAGCTAAACAACTTTTTACTTCGGCAAAATTCGACCATGAATAGTTTTCGAGTGCGCAGTTGTGTTCCATCGTTAATGGAGTCACATGGACGTCACGGTCTGTGCATCCATCGGCCAAAGACCAAAGACAAGAGAACACAGTTCCTCGCCCTACGGGCGGCTTTTATCTTTTGGACTCAAAGTGCTCCCCAGAATTGAACTGATCTTCTTCAAGGTTTGCTCGTGCTCGATGAATCGGGACCTACCAAGCAGATTGACAGGGTTACTGTCATGGACCTCTGCCTCCCCTGTCACCCTCTGCCACTAAGGGGTGAAGAGCCTTGGCGAGAATGCATCACTTTCCCATAGTTCATAGGTGAAATGTCCTTGGCAAATGTTTTGTTTGGAGGACGTACACCTGCAGATGATGCTGGTAACGTGAGTGGGGATAAGATGCCCCTGGATCGAGTCTTTGAGGCTAGAGACGACGAAGAAAGCCTAGTAGCTGAGGATGGAAGCCTATGCCCAATTCGCCATCGGTTCCACAGCTTGATTTCACATTTCCTTGTGTGACAATTTCAACCGAAAAGCCCTCCTGGCTCTGATGAAGCCCGTAGCAATCCGTGAAGATACGGCGCCCTTGTACTTGTTGTGTTTCCTGACGACATCCAGGTAAACTCGTTTTGTCGTGATATGGCGGTCTTTTGCGCTACGCTCGTCGCTGCACTAGTGACTCATTCCCTCAACGCGCTACCTTTTGCATCGATTGGTTTTCCTGTACCCCTCTAGCCCTATTATCAGGAAGCGACAGGCTCTGAAGTATCGAGTGGCCAACATGTAAGCGAACAACCGCACTTTCCAGCTAACCTAATCCAGACGTCAAGATCTCGTACTTGAAGATCAACTCTTTTTATGCCTCGGGCTTGCAGTGCCCCCTTTCATAATGCGATTCGTAAGAACTGTCTTGGCGATAACGTTGTCCCGACGTCCCCAGCATCTCCTTCTACAGTGACCCTCTTGTGCCTTGCTGAAACTCCTGGCAACATCCTGCGCCAAGTCCTCCAGGCTTCAAACACAGAGGTTTCTGGGTCTCTGCTTTTACAAAGGGTAGTTGCCAAGTCACAGTGTTGTATCATGGGGATCAATGTAGCGATGCCTTCCAGAGCTACTATATCGAGAGATGCACCCCAGATTTTCGTTGCTGCATCCCACCACTACTTACCAGATTCGTGGAAAGGGCGTTCCCGGGCAATCGAGCATAACTTTGTGCACCTCAATCCGTACCGAGTTCCTGGGTTCGTGAGTGCCCAGATAACACATGCATGTTGGTGGCGAAGACAGCTGCAGGTATCTTGCAGAGATATGCGCCATCCCAGCAAGCCTCCTCATTCCCTTGAAGGACAACAGTGACATCAGCAGTACTACTATATGTTACCATGTTTAGAAGCGTAGTCGAAAAGTGCAGGAGTAGCTTGAGTAAGAGGTCTCCGGAAGACATGAAGGACGGTTGGACAAGAAGCTGAGCAACGCTTGGTAGTGACCAGGCTGCGTCACGTGGTCTCCCGTAGGTTCGCTTCCCCTTTAGCGAATTCCAGAGAGGCAGGAACGAATCAAGCTCATCTCAGGTACCTACCTGAGAACCTCTGTCGTTTATTGCGCCTCAATTATTGCACCACCATCGACTTCGGATTGAAGCGGAATCATCCATCTGAACGACTCCGGCTCACACGCCCATTACCAGCCAACCATGGAGCACGCCTTGGCCTGCAACAACCTCAAGTGTCGCCAGGAGCTTTCAAAACAAGCTCTTGTTACGACATGCAGCCATATATTCTGCGTGCGGTGCGCCGACTCACTTGGCATCACTGCCCACAGTGCCGACAGACGCACCAGCTGTCCAGCTTGCAAGTCTCCGCTGGCCAACCCTGATGATGCTGTCATCGCCCACCTCAATCCCAGTGAGGAGTACAAGACGAGCATTCTCAGCGGCCTGAGTCCTAAAACCATCATGGAGTGCGCTGGTCGAGCCCTCAGCTTCTGGGCATACCAGACAACTCAGGATATATGTTACCAACAATACCTGTACAAGAACGTACAGGCAAAGTTTTCTCGCTTAAACCTCCAGCTCCAAAAGACCGTCAACGATGCCAATTCTGAGATGGAAAATCTCCAGCAGAAGATCCAAGGTCGAAGACCTTTCTAGCTGACTTTGGACTCGCGCTAACCTATCACAGGCTTGAACGCTGAGCACGATGCCATACGATGCAAGAATGACGAGCTCGCTGCCAAGTTGAACGACAAGAGCCGTAGATTGCTGCAGACACAGGAGTTGTATGACAGAGTTAAGAGACAGGCTGAAAGGGGTGACTTGCAACGTGCCGCCTCCGACCAGGTCGACTCTTCGCTTCAAGCTCCTCACTTTCTCGGCACTGGTGTTGAAGAATCGTGGAACTGCCGTGACCCCAGTGAAAGAGATCAACCATCAGTTTTCAATCAGACGTCCGCACACTTCAACGCAGGAGCCATGAACATAGGTGCTTCTCGCGCAAGTCCAAGCTACGGTGGCGCCGGCGCTGATGGCCGGTGGGTGCAGCCAGTGCCGATGCAGAGGAGTAAGCCCCAGCCCTAAATTGAAACCCCTTCAGTGCTGAAATTCATAGACGAATTCAACCAAACGCCATCGGGAGGCGTAATGCGTCAAAGACTTGGAGGCCCCGCGATGGAACCGCAACCTACCGGCGTCAACGCGTACCGCGGCACCCTTAGACCAGAGCACGATTGGCGCGATCGAGGAGCAGAAGCTATCGGCGGCCCCAGCTTTGCTCATATACGGGGTGGACTCAACGGCGTAGGCTTGACTTCGGGCCTTAAGGTCAGCCAACCAGCCAGCATGCCCGCCTTAGAAACTGCGAGACGGCGCTACTGAAAGTGCGCTGTCGCGCAGCCCACGCGGCGGGAACCGACAACGAGGGCGCATGACATACTTAGCGGGGGGGAGAGCGCCTCGAATTATGTTTTGTTTGTCTCGTCGGGTTTAGTTGTTTTAGGTGGCGTTCGTTGGTCAGACAAAGCTGCCAACAAAGGGGCTCGTCTGGTATGCAACGACATTTCGCACGGGTCTGGGCCGCGTTTGGCACGGGAAGAGATATTCCCAAACCTGCCACGGTATGCGGCTTTGTTTGTCAAATGAAAGCTTCAATCTCGTTCCTCTACATCCCCAGTCTTGTCGATGTTCCTCAGTCACCAGAATCGACCCAGGAAACCCCATTGCTGTCACCGGGTGCCTACCGACCGATATATGGATAACCACTCGGCTTTCGCGAGATGCCCTCCAAAACCCAGGACGATCGCCAAGCAGCCCAAACTATGCAGCAAAGACTACGGAAGCCATCGCAGACGACCAAGTCAGCACTCACGACGCAACGGAGCTTCGAGACCAACAAGTCAGGACGGCGCGTGAGTCCCAGCAGCAGCCTCCCGCCAGCAACCGCCGGCGAGCTCATAGCAGAGCAACAAAAGCTCCTGGAATACGCGAAGCAGATACCCCGGCAGGCATCTTTACAGACCCTGGACAAGGAAAAGTTGGGACAGCTGCACGAAGCCTTGAGCTCGCATCCTTCGGACTATCTTGTCCCGGACGATATCCTCGTGGACGAGGAGAAGTTGCCATGCAGCAGCAACCTTAGCAGAGAGGTCACAGCGACATGGCTCGAGCAAACTAGCTCATCAGGATCCTCAACCGTCTCGTGGGATGCATCGACTGGCCTCAAAGAAGAGCAGTCTGCGCGCCAGCATGCGTCGCCTAGTCCGCCAGCACTACCGCCGGGTCTGCCAGCAGCAAAGTACAGTTTCTGGCGCAGGCTGCGGATAGCACATGCATTGGGAGCATGCTTCAGCGGCTCGGAAGCTGCCAAGACCTGATTCGAGGATTGAGAAAAGCCCGCGGCGAGATTTGCAGCGCTGGACGTTTGATGATCGTCGCGGTCAATGTACAGGTAGGCCGGAAGGAAGAGGAAGGAGGAGGCCGAATTTGTTTCGCCTCCGTGATCAGCGCCGCTCAGGAGGCTGCATATCTGAAAGGAACATGCACTGGGCGATGATCACGACCCACGACAACGACGGGCAGTCAGCGATGTGGTGGACGGGCTTTGAGCGCGCGTGCCAGATAGCCGACTCTCACAGATAAATCGAACTTTGATGTCGTATCTGGTATGCAGAAGCGACTACGATCAGCCTGAGTGACAGTGCTCATACTCCGTGTCGAGTATGGAACGGAATAGCCTGAGTGCAAACGGCGCACACTTGTACGGCAAAAGGGTGACAGAAAAGCGGCCAGATGTTGGGCGGCACATAGTGAGTCAGTTCTGGGTGGAGTTATTCAGTCCGGCCTTGAATGATTGTCATGTCATGCCGGTTCATCAACACGAGAACGGCGACAGGGGTGCGCTTCCGAAAGCGGCTAGCGCCAAGCACACGAGTTCAGCGCTGCAGGATGGCGTTATCGCGAATTCTCAGTGGTTGCACTAACAGGTTTGACAGATTACGGTACTGCGACGCTGTTAGCGGTGGATTCCGCATCAGTCCAATCTGACGCGGACTCGGCCTCTCCAGCCAGTGCCACTGCGACTTGCAGTGCCTCCGGCCTCTCCCACATCACCCTGAAACTCTGTCTTTCCCGCATCATCATTTGTTTCCTCTCCATGCCATTGACACTCGTTTTCAACTGACGCCAAAGAGGACTCGCTCGCTACTTCACCTATTCTCTCATTCTTCGACGGCACCACCGTATTGCATCGAAGGGGCCCTGCTCTTATCTAAAATTAGTTCCCGTCTTATCTTGCGCAGTCAGCCTCCAAGCCTGCAGGGTCTCTGGTCGTCCAGAATCTCCTGAGCCACCACCGAGACGACAACGGCCAAGAGTCCGCCGCCCTGCGCTTCGTCCCCATCTTTTCGATTCTTCAACGCGCCATTTCTACGCTATCATCCCCTCGGTGGATTGACCGTTAGGCCTTCCTCTATCGATAGACTCGATCACCCTTTTGCCACGTCGCGACCAACACGACAAAATACTAGAAGCGATATAAACGGTACGCGAGCGCTCCGCAAGGCGCGCATACGTCAATGGGCAAGCACTGTACGCATTTCACGTCCCCGCGACTCGACCCAAACGCGACTTCGCTGCATTGCGATGCTAACACGACTCCCAGCGCAATATGGTGTCATTCTCGACGCGGGCTCCTCGGGAACCCGTATCTACGTCTACAAATGGAAGAACCCTGCGCGCGCAAGCGCAAAGGCTGAGGGCGAGGAGCAGCACAGCTTACCCAAGCTCAAGCTGAAGGAAAGTAAAAAGATCCATCCCGGCGTGTCGACATTTGCGGGGGACCCAGGCGCGGTCGGGCCTGCCCACCTCCAACAACTCATCGACGTCGCCCTCGAAGAAATTCCCGAAGACAAGATCTCCGAAACGCCCATATTCCTTCTCGCCACCGCTGGCGTGCGATTTCTGCCTCCCCTTGAGCAGGGCGCCTTGCTGGGCTCGGTTTGCGATTATCTACAACGGACGACCAGCTTTGATCTACCCGATTGCAACACACACGTCCAAGTCATCTCTGGCGAAACGGAGGGTCTGTACGGATGGATTGCAGCAAACTACCTGCTTGGCGGGTTTGACCACCCGCAAGGTGAGGGCTCGGGACCGGAGCAAAGTCACCATCATACCTACGGCTTCCTTGATATGGGTGGCGCCTCTGCACAGATCGCCTTTGCGCCGAACTCTACAGAAGCCGAGAAGCACGCAGATGACCTGAAGCTAGTGCGAATGCGACACTTGGATGGCAGCCCAGCAGAATACAAGGTTTTCACGACGACTTGGTTAGGATTTGGCGCGAACAAGGCGCGCGAGCGCTACGTCGAGGCCATGCAGGAGCAGTACAGCGAGTTCGCTCTCGAGTTGCCAGACCCCTGCATGCCTAAGGGTCTGCGAACAGATTTGCACGGCAATCCCATCTCGGAGAGCCAAGCGTCGGACTCTGAGGAGCAGGTCATGGTCGGAACCGGTCAATTTGAGGAGTGCCTACGCCTTACGTACCCGCTGCTGGAGAAGGACGCGCCTTGCGAGGACGATCCATGTCTTTTGAACGGCCAGCACGTACCAGCCATCGACTTTAGCATCAATCACTTTGTCGGTGTTTCTGAGTATTGGCACACAACTCACGGCGTCTTCGGCGGGAAAGACCAGGCCTACGACCTGGAAACGTATCAACATAGCGTGATGGACTACTGCAGTCGGGAATGGTCAGATATTGAAGCCGACGTCCTGGACAAGAGGAAAAAGAGCCCCGAGCGGAAAGCTGAAGATGCGCGCGAGGCGTGCTTCAAGGCTTCGTGGCTCATCAACATGCTTTACGATGGAATAGGCATCCCAAGGGTTGGGCTCGAGGCGCCGCCTGTCAACACCACCAAGCTCGATGACCCCTTTTTACCCGTCAATAAGATTGATGATGTCGAACTGAGTTGGACATTGGGCAAGATGGTTCTCTACGCTGCGGGACAGGTCCCCACTGGGCCCGAGCCTTTACCTGTTGGGTTTGGTTCCAACGTCGCTTCTGGTGTGCCAGCAGACTTTGAGCATGCTGGGTCGTTGCCTCTGATGCCCTACACTGGGCACGTCGGCGACGATGATCCTGACTTCGACACCCTTGACGATGACGAGGTCATTCACAAGCATGGCCGCAAAGGTAGTCCCTTGGGCGGCATTCTGCTCTTCGCCATTGTCCTTCTAGCCATCGGTTTCTTTTTCCGCCGCCCTGAGCGCAGGAGAAAGATCTGGAACATCGCCCGCCGTCGCCTTTCCGGCGCGGGTCGCAAGCCAGGCCGCTTCGCTCTTCCGAACAACTTCCCGCTCGCCAACTCATTACAACACAAATTCCCCATGACGAGCAAGCTCTTTGGTCGTAATCATCATTATGAACGGGTGATGGAGGAGGGCGGCGCCCCGGAGTTCGAGCTCGGCGCAGTGGAGAGCGATGAGAATGAGCACTCGGACAGTAGCGAGGGTTCGAGGGCTGCACGAAGCGCGGGTATGAGCACGCCAAGACTCGACGCTGATCGTTTCAAGGAGGAGTTGCAGCCACCATCAAGCATGGACCGACACGGTCTTGCCGTCAGGACGGAGAGTCGAGAGCGTCTAGTTGGCGTTGGACGCAGGAGTAGAGCCGGCAGTCCGCAACGGAAGCATAGCTCACTTGGCAAGTCGGTGGAGTAGGTTTTATTCGATTCAGAGCGTGTACTGTCCCTTCAGTAGCATTATTCGGGTGGGTTTTTCATCTTCACGGTCCTCACTGGACCACGGTGTTTTGGTGGCGTTTGAGCATTTGCTCGGCAGAAAAAGGGGTGGGTTCTGGTTCTTTTCATTCCATCGCGTTGCGTCCAGACCTGGGTCGGCATCGGAATCTCCAGGGGTTTTGTCATAAATATCATCAAAGGTGTACTGAATACAACACAGCATGTTCCTGAACCACCCTCGCTCTTCTGTGACCCCTAATGGTACTCATTCCTGCGGCCTTTCGAGGAAACTTGGATCGGACCTGACTCTCCCCTCGAACTTCCTCCACCAGTTCTCGAAGGCCTTCAACGGTACAACCTCCACGCCCCCCTCGCCGACCTGTCCGCTGAAACTAGCAAGGAAATTGAAGGCATTCTGGATGATCCTCTGCGCCAACACCACCGTCGGCGGCTGACCGTTCCCTCCCTGGCCTTGGCCTTGGCCAGTCTGCTCTTTGCTGGCTGCCAGCTCCTGCAGCCGCCTCCCCACCTCCTCCTCGGGCTCAACGTCCACGCCGATGACCAACTCGTCAGTCCCCGCGTTCCCAACCTTGAACATGGCGCTCTCCTTCCCGGGCCCAATGCCGCCCAGGAACCTGAAGTTGGGCGATCCGGATGCGACGGAGGAGGCGGTGGCCAAGTATATCGCCGCGGCGGTGTTGGGCGGCAGGGCGGCACCGGGCAGCAGGAGCAGCATGATATGAGAGAAGGATTTGGTGGTGGGGAGGGCGAAGAGCAGTGAGGTCGGGGATGGGGTTGATGTTGGCTCGGTTATCAGGGGCTGGCCGGCGGGGATGAGCCCGAATAGCTGCTGCGACATTGCGGCGAGTCGGTGGGTGAGACCGAGGGTGAGGTTGTTGGCGATGCTGTTTTGGGTGGTGTTGAGCTGCGTGAGGCTGAGGAGGGGGCCTGTCGCATCCGTGTGCCCGCGCAGTGGAAGGATGCGAATGATTGGTATCTTGGACGTTGCTCCTCTGTGCGTATATAAGAGATATGCGTCTGTTGGCCGGGGTTATAACCGTCTTGAGCGTATGCGGATGAGCTTGAAGCGCGTGGAAGCGAGAAGAAGTAGCGAATCGCAGGGGTCGCCATGCGTGTGTGCCGGTGATGTAAGTGAGGGTGGGACCCCCGAATCGGGCACCCCATCTCCATCTCCGTCTCCAACGGCCATGTCCACTATCCAGTTTTGGCCTCACCGAGCTGCTACTGTACTTTGAAAACACCGTTTCAACCGCCACGAGGCTCTTTTGGCAACCTCAGCTTACGATCAGGCGATTTCTTCCAGTCCAACCCTTGATGGAAGTTGCTGGACGGCTGTGAAGCTCACGAACCTGCCCCTCCCCCGCCATCGATATCAAGAACGTGTTCCACAATGTCGAGGACGAACCTTGATCTGATCGGAGACGTTGACATGTATGATTTCCCGAAGTGCCCTCAACTTTGACTGACAACTTGTAGCTTCCCTTACGATGAGAACGATGCCAGCCGCAGCAGCATCTGGACCCTGGTATGGGAGGACGAAGATGGCGCATACCCCATAGGATACATCCTCGACCGAGTGGTCAATGAGCTCTCACAGGTCCCGGACGACATCAAGGGGAAAGTCACCCTGGACAATAACAAGCGAACCATATCACTCTTTTCAGAGCCGCAGACCGAACCAGAGAGGACCAGGCAGGTGGCCAAGCTCTCCGACTACTGGCGCCAGAGAGGAACGTTTCCCCTCCTCAAGGGCTGGCGCAACGAGCTCTGGCCCGTCTACTCCCGCCGGGGCGAGCTGCTCTTCAGCATGGAGCGCGCAGCGATGGGTTTGCTAGGCACGATGAGGTATGGCGTTCACATGATCGCCTACGTCAAAGATCCCTCCGCCCCCTACGGCATCAAGTTCTGGGTGCCCCGTCGCGCGGCCACAAAGTCCACCTTCCCCGGCATGCTCGACAATACCGTCGCCGGCGGGCTGGCCACAGGCGAGGACCCCTTTGAGTGTCTCATCCGCGAGGCCGATGAGGAGGCCTCCCTCCCCGAGCCCATCGTCCGCTCAAAAGCGAAGCTCGTCGACGTGGTCACGTACATTTACATCACCGAGAAGGAGCGCGTGGGCGAGGCAGGTTTTATTTACCCTGAGTGCCAATGGGTCTATGATCTAGAGCTACCGACAGAAGTGGTTCCGCAGCCCAAGGACGGCGAGGTGGATGAGTTCAACCTCTGCGATGTGGACCAGGTGAGGGCGCAGCTGGCAGGGGGTGAGTATAAGCCCAACTGCGCGCTGGTAGTGATTGATTTCTTCATGAGGCATGGAATGTTGACGGAGGAGGGCGAGAAGGATTGGGCCACAATTGGAAAGAGGATACATCGCAAGATGCCGTTTCCAGGGCCGCATCAGGATAAGTCGTTCAAATGGTAGTCGAACTTCTGGATATCATCAATTCACCGGGTCGTTGCGGTCCGCTGGGCCTGTACTTCAGGCAGACCCGCCGCGGCTGTGCGTCAGTGCAAAATTGCAACAGGTCGCTTATTTCTTGATCAGGAGGTAGACGTTGTCGACTCGCAGGGGCGTCAGCTTCTTGACCGGTCCTTCGAGGGACATCAGCAGGCCTCCGAACGAGATGTAGGCGTTGCTGCGCACCATTAGCACCACCCCGCACCAGTCGAGCTCAGCAAACTCACATCGTCCGCCCATCGTATGTCTCTTCAAACTTGTAGATCTTGCCATGGCACACGTAGTCGTACAGGTCGGCAATCGTGCTGGGCGCATCGCCCGTCTTGCCCACGTCCCTCCAGCCCTTATCGTCGTCCTTGGAGCCGTCGAGCGACAGGGTCGTGGCCAGGACAACGTGCATGTTGTCGCCGACGCTGCAGGGGAACAGCTCAATGTTGATGTCGAGCGTCAGAGCGGTCTGATCGTCCGTGGACTTGGCTTGGATGCGCGCGACACGGTCGTACTTGGACTGGTCGTAGTCGTTGACCGTGAAGGCATCCTCGAAGAGGGTTGCGTCGCCGCCTTGGGTAGCCATTGTGTAGTGCTCCGGTTATTGCGCCAGGAGGAGGGAAGAGTGTCTTCGTTTACGAGTGTGGCATAAGCTAGACGGACTAGTCGTTGCCTGGATCTTGTTCGATGTTGGCGGCTGGGAAAAAAGTTGGAGGGGCATCGGCCTGACAATGGAGGTCTATGAACGAATCGGGGCGGCAGCGAAGATCCACCCTGCACCACACTGGCACTGGCACTGAAGACTTCGATCGAGTGGACTCGCTCAAATCCAATCTTCAACTCGCAAAATAAGCCTCGGTGAGAGACAGAGTCGTTCTCTTCCTCTTCTGTTCTTGGACTCGGTGTGTTTGTTGGGAGCACCCAAGATCGGGGTTGAGCGTCACAATGTCTTTCCGTAAACGGAACGTGGTCATTGGTAACCCAGCCTCGGCCAACACCAGTGCACAAACTTTGCCAGCAGCTCGACCAGAGAAGACACTTGCGAGCGGGGTCAGGCCGTCAGCGCTGGACGGTCGACTCACTACATCGACCGGCACATCATCTCTCGATCAACTCCTAGCAGGTCACGCTGGGCTCCCGCTGGGCACCTCCCTCCTCGTCCAGGAGTCAGGTACAACTGATTTTGGGGGCACCTTGCTCCGCTACTACGCTGCTGAAGGCCTAGTCCAAGGCCACAATGTCCACCTGCTTGGGTACGGAGACGCGTGGAGGAGAGAGCTCCCTGGCCTGGATACGGGGGAGAAGAAGAGTTCGAGGAAGGGCAAGTCAGACGCTGCTGCGGACGACAAGATGAAAATTGCCTGGCGCTACGAGACGTTTGAGAAGACAAGTACTCGAGGTGGTCCTGCGGCTTCCTCCGGTTCTGCTTCTGGGTCTCCAGACGAGAGCATATTTTGTCACTCTTTCGACCTCACCAAACGCCTCGAGAGCAGCCACATCAAGGGCCAACTACACGCGACTACAGTCGGGGACACTGTTGCGAGGCCGCATCAAACGCCATTCAAGAAGTTTCTTGCCAAGATCACATCAGTCATCGAATCCTCTCCGCCGAACTCCATTCACCGCGTTGTGGTCCCAGGTTTGCTGTCGCCCACGCTCTACGCTTCCTCATCGTGCCGACCGCAAGAAGTCCTACAACTGCTACACGGACTTCGAGGGCTACTAAGAAGATATCCTACCCGGATCACGGCACTCGTGACCCTTCCAGTGACCCTGTTCCCCAGGTCAACTGGCCTTACTCGCTGGATGGAGCTCCTCTTCGACGGCGTGCTCGAGCTGATCCCGCTTCAGCATCAAAGCCAAATGGCTCTCGAGCCTGGGAAAGAGGACAAATCCCAAGGTCTTTTACGGGCACATAGTCTGCCGGTGTTTCATGAAAAGGGCGGCGGCCTCGAAGGCTCCTGGGTGCGGGAAGACCTGTCTTTCAAGCTTAGCGCATCTAGCGGTATGGTCATTACTCCATACAGCCTGCCCCCCGTCGGAGAGGAAGAGGAAGAATCAAAGAAGGCGGCAAAGAACGGAGAGGGCAAGAAGGAGGCTCTTGAGTTCTGAGTGCTAGTCTTCGCGCAGACAGGTCCAGAAGCTGGCTACCCTGCACCGTAGCTCCCGGGTGGAGCCCACCAAAGGTCGGGCAGCCTCCACTCCAATGTGGGCGTCAGCATAAAATCGTCCCGCAGCCTCAAATTTCTTCCTCCGTCAATCTCTCCCCTTCACCAGCCCTGCGGGCTCCATTGCTACACCATTTACTAGCGTTCCAGGTAAGCACTTTTCCTATCTTCGGAAACCAAAGACAGCATGATTATGCTTTTGAATCTGTCAATCCCCTGAAAATTCATGACGACACAAATCAATCAATACGAAGACGACTTATGATCCTGTCACGTCTCCCAATTTTCCCCTGCTACAATTCCATCGGGAGCATTGGGCTAACAACCTTCAAGCATAGCTCTTTCATTATGGCTGTCTCAGAAGCCCCTTCCATCCGGATCGCCTTCATTGCCAACCGCTACCTAATATTCGATCCTCAGGCCGCTTCCCTGCTGCGTCGTCAGCAAAACTCCTGCGGCAACCTCGTAGGAACTCTCCACCAACAGCCCACACAGAATGTCTTTCTCGGCATGCCCGTAGAGATACGGGCAGAAGAGGCACAAGCTCTCGTGGCAAGAGGCGCGGCGTACATCGTAGACGACGTGGCTGCGCACAGGGCTGCTTTGCGGGACGGCCAAGGTGAGAAGAAGAGGTACATTGCGGGCCTAAGACGGCAGAAGATGGAGACAGACAAGGCGCTCAGGGAGCTGCACGCTGAGAGGGAGGTGAAGCGAGCTGAAATGCTTGCTATGTCAAAGAAGCCGAAAGCTGACAAGCAAACACCTCCTGTCGCTAGTGACACCCAAGCCAACGAAGAAAGTGTCTTCGAGCAGCCAAAGTCCAAGGCAGCTACCCCAACATCTACACAAACATCACCGCTGGACCTTTGGGCCATCACCCCCACAACCAGCAATGACCTGCTTCCACCAGCGTCGGACCGAGACTTCCGAAATGCGCAGCCACTCGAAAGTCCATTTGCTCGCTACCTGCAAGGCTCAGGGTACTTTACCACCCCCGGATTGCGGTTCGGCTGCAGATACAGCGTCTACCCTGGCGATCCCTTACGCTTCCACGCTCACTACATGGCAAATGACTATGACTGGGACGAGGCAATTCCCATACTTGACATCGTCGAAGCAGGACGTTTAGCTACCGCTGTCAAGAAGTCATTCCTCATCGGCGGCGAGGACAAGGACCAAGCGTCACCAAGTGGTGACGGCGTCGTGAGGGCATATAGCTTGGAGTGGGCAGGAATGTAATTGATATAGTTACGCTCTTAAATATACCACCTCTGCAAATAAAGAAATGCTATCACCCCCAATGACACTTTGCGAATTAGACCCTTAACTCCGAAAACGGGATGTTGATTCCCTGCTATCATTCAGAAAAGTACTCGTACAAGATGACGGTGCTTCCGGCTTCTTGCACCTACCGCCTCAAGGTACGTAGATCCTACTGAAGCTCATAACCTCACGTCGGCAACAGACACACTTGTCAAAGTTGTTCATCGCCAACGAGACGCGGCAGTCGTCGCATAAACTGAGGCAGCGACACGGCCAAACAATCACAGATCGCGGCGCGCTGTGGCAGACCACGCATTGCGGCCCGTCCCCCGTGAAGCTGGCTGAGCCTTCTTCCTGAGCCTGCGTCTTGGACCGGGCAGAAGCGTGACGACGGCTGAGGAGAAGCTGCTCGAGGAGACACTCCTCCTCCTCAGGCGTGAGCTTCGTGTTGCGGGCAGGGACGCCGCCGATATTTCCGTGTATTGGGTGGGTGTTGGCGCCGGAGCTTGTGAGAACGCGGGTGCGTTGGAGGCTTTCAAGGCGCTTGAACTGGGAACGCGTGACAATGCGGTCGCTTTGGAAGTGAGCAGCCAGTGCGCGGGCGTTGCCCTGCTCTTCTGGGCTCTGCGGCTGGAGTAAGCGGCCAAGGTCCTTCATCGTGAAGGGGGTGTCGACCCCAGGACTACCTGCTCGAGAGCCGTTCGGGGAGCGCTGCGTCGGTGTCCTCTGGCCATCGTCGGATTCCCACCCGTCATCCGATGCATCTGTTGTAGTGATCACGCTGGTAACGTCCCAGTCATCCTCATGGTGAGTTGGCTCGTAGTCGCCGCTCGAATCATTGGACCCCCACCACCCATTGCTAACCCAGTAGTTGTACAAGTCTGAGTCGAGACTTTCCTCAGACTGTGTCTTCCCAGTGCGTCGAATCTCAGCCTCGATGTCCAAGGCGTCCATTTCTGGCTGGATAGCGCTCCGCGAGGAACCTGTCGTCCTGGCCGTGGACGCAGAAGCCTCGCTCTTCGCGTTCGAATCCCCCTTTGACCCACGAGCTAGCCGCAAGAGCCATTCAGGTCGATACCTAATTCGAAGGAGGCCGAGTATCCAAATTAGACCGATGGCATGGATCCTGAGAAATAGCTTGTAGATGTTGACGAACAAGTCTATCGCTTGAATCCATCTTGCACTCCTCTCTGATGCCCCGGTGCCACCGACACCCCCTACTCTCAGGCCGCGCTCGCTTCTGGCGTTGGGCACCTTTTGTGCTGCTCGCTCCTTGGCGTACCCGCTACTCGAAGTTGCGGCGCCCTCCTTAAGGGGTACCAGTCCAATAGCGCCAAGCTGGTCGAAGCGGGTAGTGTTGCGCTGGATATCGCTCCATGTATTCTGTCGCTCTTCGTATTCCTGCAATCTGGCCTCCTCAAGCCACGTATGATTCTTGATGCCAACTGCACGGTCTTCGTTCAGATAAACAGCTTCGCTGGCCATGGTGACAGCGGTGAAGCCTGTTCGTAACAGAGCAGTGTAGATATCCATCTCACGAGTGATGCGGATCTCGGACAGCGAGGCGTTAGCCTGCATGTTCTCATGTGCTCGCGCCAACCGCTGTCTGAAGGAAAGGTTCAAACGCTCCTCTTCCGGAGGGGGACACATGGCGGATAGTACAACGCCACATCCGTAGATGACCAGGCAAATGAGGATGCCGGATAGAACCAGAATATGCGGCACAAGACTTATGATACACACAGTCGGGAATCTCAGCAACCCTTGCGATGCAGGGTCGCCGAGATCGAAAGTTATGGCGTTCCACAAGAGGGTTGTGATGAAGCAAAACAGCCAGAAGCCGGTGTTGTACAAGCGATACTTGGACTGAAGATCAAGGATTCCCAGCATGTGGCTTGTCATGTGTGTCATAGACGAGATGAGAGCCACAAACAACACCTCGGGGGAGGTATTGACTCGTCGCATAATCATGGACTTTGTTAAGGTGATGCCAGTACCAGCGATGGTGGGTTTGGTCGTGATGGGCTTGGATAGTTTTCCCCACGCAAGCTGGTTGTTAACGGCGGCGTCAGCCTCTGCAAAGGCAAGCGACTGCTCGAAGAGGGTCATGGCGGTCTCGAAGGCATGTGGACGGCCTTGGACGGCACAGGACAATGTTTCGACGAAGTGGCTTAGGCAAACGCTGCCGAACAGAGGCCATAGTCTGGACAGTGAGCCTCGCATTTGGCTGGTGTCGCCATCGGAAGAAGGGATCATGCCCACAGCTTGACATGCCTGCTCATCGCTGAATCCCAGCAGGGTAGACCCTAACCCGTGGAAGAACCCATTGGGGTACGAGAACATCAGCTCGGACCGAACACTGCTATCTCCCCATCGTAGCAATGCAAAGTTGGAAGATGTCTGGCACTGTAGCGAAAGCAACAGCTGCACAACTTGGAAAGCAAGCACCAATATTGGCAACGAGCGCAGCAACATCCTAGCACTCCATTTGAGCCGCAGTCTCCGCCGGGTCGCTGCGTAGATGATCGTTCGGTTCAGAACAATGGACATTGCGACGAACGCCAGCGCCCACTTGCTCATGACATAGCTGAAGACACTTCCTAGACCTCTAATCCCTCCAGCGTCAACGGTCATGTTGGAGCTACCATCGGTTGCATCGGCCATCGGCTCCATCGCGTTGTATAGATTCGGGCCGACGGCGATTCGTTGCATGTAATCGGCTCCGTTGCGAGCTGTGTCTTCGCCCATGATGAGGGACCCGAGCCTTGTAAGCATTCGAGGTCCAGCCCAGACAAGATCTTGAACGGAAGGGGCCATGTGGGAGACGTTGAGGCCCCATGCGCCCAAAGAGGTCCAGGATGTCGCATTTGGCAGGCCGAGGTTTGGTGCTTCGGTGGCACCACCATAGTCGTCCATCTCGGCGAGGCTCGCGCTGGCTGATGGAAAGCTCAAGGCAGAGGGCAGAATAGCTTCGATCTGCCAGTGACGAGAGGACCTCGGTGAGGAAGTATTGTTCGATTGGGTCGGTTAGGCAAGAGGTCGGGATGCATCGGCTCGGGCGGTCGACATGGCTGTTTGCCGGATGTTGGAGTCGGAACTCTAGAGACAACGACAACGGCGTCGAAGGGAGTATTCTCGGACCAGCGCTTGCTTGTGGTCGAAGCGGCTCTGAGGATGGACGGAGACAAATGGAAGAGTTGCAGGATAAGCAGTGATGGGGGGTGTCGGTCTAGATGGCCTTGTCCGAATGTCCATGTGCCAATGTAGTGCAGTGACGTGCTGCAGCGCGTCCCAACTGTGCCAGGCAGCCCGGGGGAGGTGGGGCTCGGACGACAGGCCTGGAAGCTACCACAGAGGCGGGCGCTTCAGATACTCACTGTACTTTGGGTGAAGTATTACAAGTGGTAGCACTACCACTACTACTTAGTGACGTTGTATGTGGGGGACCTGGGCTGTTATGGACAAAACATACTCAAAATACTCAAAATATCACTTAATTGCTGATGAGTTTACGCTGTTGATGTTGTTCAATTGAACTCGACTAGTCGGCTGGCCTGAGAACTCGAGGCCCGGTATCAACCGAGTCGAACCAACCTGTGGGCGCGACGGCGATGTCGAAAGGTCTGAGCAACGATAGCCTGACCCCGTGCCATGTTCGGGCGAGGAAGTCGCCTTGTTGGCCTTCCAGCCTTTTCCCTGCTTTTAATGCAAGTGTCAAGCCAAAAGACTTGAACAACCCCCCCGCCCCCGGAGAACATGTCGTGCTGGAACTCCAAGTAGCCTTTGAGAACGTATGGCACCTTTTCCATCATGCAGGGTCCTATTGCCTCTGATTATCGCAGTGTCAAGCAATTGAGCCGGTTGCTAGCATGGGAACTTCGGTATCCCGGCCGCAACGACACTTCAAGCCACATCTAGTGATGAACCCTTGGACGATGGCTTCTTAAAGCTCAGGCAGCGCCCGTCTCAAACAGATCTTGGGTTCTGAGGCAATGTATTCTCTCATACACCGTTGAGAGCCCCATTCAGGGACAAAGCAACTGCTTGGCTGGACCCCTTGCTGGCGTGCACGGCTCTCGCGACTAGAGTTCGGTAGAGACTGGGATCTGTGGACGGTACGTCGCCTTTGAGCCAAATGTTGGTGATCTCGTCGCGGCCGGGTAGGTATGCCACACTACACGCCGCCAGGATCTTTTCGTGTTCGAGAGGCGCCGGATCCAGTACAATTTCCGGCTTTTCCTCTCCCTTGCCAGCTACAAGGGCCGCAACTCCCCCCGAGACGGTGTCCACGCAATCAATGCCAGCGTCTGCTAATGCTGCCGCTGCAACTGTGACGCAGGATCCAAGAACGTTCATCATGTCCCATTCCTCGCTGCCCTTCTCCAATGCAGCTTGACGCGCCTCTTCTCCCTCCAGGATCGTAACAACCACGTCAACGCCAGACTTGGGCCAGCGATCAGCGATGAGGGCTCCTCGTAGCGCAGTCTCTAAGTGTGTGCTCAGATCGCGTTCGCTGGAATCGCGCAGATACCCTCTTCGATGTCTTGTGGCGAAAGGCGCGTACTTTACGTGAGTCGTCAACACCATGTGTGGTGAGAATGGTGCTGAGCGAGGAAGAGACCTTGGGCCGTGTACAGTACACACCACTTTCGTCCCGCTTCCTGATGAGCCATTTCGGGCCTCTACTTCGAGATATGCTGAGCCTGAAGCAGAAGGAGTGATCCCAGTCTGTAGATCTATGAATGTTAGCCTCGGTTTAGGAGCCACAAGCCCTCCAGCGCTTACAAGATGCCCTGATGCCATCAACCATTCTTGACCTGGGCTGGTACGTTGCTGAGTCGTCCTCGTAGCATGGCGGGAGTGTTGCGCCTCCCGGACCGTTGACACGCCGACGGTCAGCCATCGTGTGAGTTTTTATGTAAGTTCAGAACAAATTTGTGTTTGCAAGCTTGTCGTCCATTTGAAATCTTGGACCGGCTTGGGCTGGCGAGCTTGGTGAGGTGAAGTGTTTTGCAGCTTAAGCTCATAGATGCAACAATCCGAGCGGCTCATCCTTCTAGCTGCATGTCTCCACCAACACCTGCGACTTCATCCACCAAGCTTCAAAAATTCTCGACCTCCGACTTTTTCTACGTCCACTACTTCTTCTCGCATCGCAGCGCGCCCTTCCATTCAAGGCCTTTGACGGGTCTTGAGCAGCTCGGAACTTCGTCTGTGATGTCTTTCTGTTTGTTTTGAAAGACCAGCCCTGCAAGCCAAGTGGCACAAATTTGGTACGTTTGACCGCAACAACGCGATCCTCGAATTTTTCTTCGACAGCCTCCGACCACAATATGATGAACTCTACACACACTGTTCCCGCGAAACCCTGAGCGATTTGAACAACATGCACTACCATCTGACCAGCACCAAAGACCAAACTTTTCGAGTCGCTGTTGCGCCGGACCAAGGCTAACATTGCGAAAAGTAACCATACCATGATGGTCCTGCTGACGACGGCTCGGCAACTCTACAAATGAACTGATGTGATGTCTGGTAAGTCGCAGAATGTTGCTCCCGTTCCCCTCTACCCCCTTGTCGATGATGAGAAACCATTTCAGTTCTGCTTCCGAGTTATAATGACGACTCTTGATAATACCAAACCAAGATCTCTGATACATCCAACACCAACTTCCGTTCTTTTTTCCATACTTTCGTCTGGAATCCAGCTAATGGGACAAGCTTGTAGGAACCAACCACTTTACTCGGCTTTCGAACAATCTCTCCGTACCACCAAAGGTATGTCGACCTCTTCAAATTTGCGCGCAGCACATCCTCGCACATGATGAAACAAGTTATATCCATTCAACGACTTCGTGTCGGCCGAGTCATTCTCTCGCACCTTAGTCGGTTTTATAACCGGCAAGGACGGGTTGTGGAGTTACCTTCGGGTGTCATTTGATTCCAGTGCTACGTCTTCGGTGTCGTCCGTCTTGGGTGACGCTGAGGATGCGGCCGGTCGAGATGACTGAGTAAACCGGCTTGTCTGACCGAGAATTATGTCGCATCTTTTCAAATTGCTAAGCTGGCACCCCAAGCTGACATGATGCACAGGTCGTTCTTTGGATTGCAGGTTTTGACCTCGGTGCTCACGACACCTCGAGCAGCGATTACCCAAATGTTCACCAAGTGGTGTGCGGTGGGCTCTAGTTTCTGGGCCAGACCGCGTGATACATATCGGGGGTTTGCGTTCGTCGCCTTCAGAATGCTTCCACACCGTGAGAGCTCGTGGTGGTCAAGGAGCGTAACATGCCGCTTTGGAGTCTCAGCGGCAGGCACGCAGTCAGATCCGCATCGCACGCATCCTAACAACAAGACTTAGTAGCAATAATTATAGACCTACACTTTTGCGTACGCTACTGCAATAAATACGAGAAATTACTGAAGTCAATCCGTAACCGCTCCAGTTGAATAAATCATTTTACGAGCTTGGGGAGGGTGGACGGAGAGTGGGTGTCCGCTCGTCCCTGAATCTACAAGCGCGTAGCCAATCAAGGCCCTCGATGTGTCCCTGGGACAGCAATCTGACCCAACAATCTGCGTGTCGAAAAGCGACAACACCTTAACCCTTCAACTCTCCCTCGCTGTCCTCACCTTTACTTTCTATTCCAACTTCACAATCATTTGACAATTGGCAGGCGATTAAACGCGATCAGACGTGATAGATCATTCCGGTTCTCGTTCGATCACTCCGACCAGACTCACGACTTCGACACTACGGGCGCCGGCTGGCGCACCGAGCTAAGGGGGTCGGCACCACAGTTGCACTGAGGGGGATCAGGAGCCGTCTATGTCGCCCCTTCAGCGATCAATATGATTCCAAGGCACCATAATCCAGGCGGCTTTGCCAACGGGCATCCGCGTGAGAAGACGCTTGACTTCTCACCACATCGGTACACCCAGATGCATCCCCGTCGCGAAGCCACTCCGTCCCTAACAGGGTTTGCAGATTCCAGCCTCGCGCATCGACGCCGACACATCGCAGCCGCAGGAAGACACTCATTCGGGTCGGTGCCGTCTTGTTCGCTCTCATAATTGTCTCGATATGGCTCTGGCCAACGAGCTCCGTGGCGGGGCTGGTCTCATTTGGCCTTCTGACTGCTGGTAGCGACCTCGAGCTCGAGACCGTGCGATACTACGATCTTACAAACGTCCAGGGGACAGCAAGAGGCTGGGAACGAGAAGAGCGCATCCTACTCTGTGTGCCTCTCAGAGATGCCGAGGCGCATTTGAGCATGTTTTTCTCCCATTTGCACAACTTTACATACCCGCACAACCTCATCGACCTTGCTTTCCTCGTGTCCGACTCCAAAGATCGAACCCTCGAAGTTTTGGTTGAGAACCTCGAGGCGATTCAAGCGGACCCCGACCCGAAGCAGCCATACGGGGAGATATCCATCATCGAGAAGGATTTCGGCCAGCAGGTCAATCAGGATGTCGAGAGTCGCCATGGCTTTGCTGCCCAGGCTACACGGAGAAAGTTGATGGCGCAAGCTCGTAACTGGCTGTTGAGCGCCGCCCTCAGGCCGTATCATTCCTGGGTCTATTGGCGCGATGTTGATGTGGAAACCGCCCCATTCACGATCCTTGAAGATCTGATGCGCCATAATAAGGATGTAATTGTTCCGAGTATGTCGCGCTGTCTACCATGAAAAGTGCTGGAGCTGACGAGATGGCAGATGTGTGGAGGCCGCTGCCCGACTGGCTTGGTGGGGAGCAGCCCTACGATTTGAACTCTTGGCAGGAGTCTGAGACTGCTCTCGCCTTGGCCGATACCCTTGATGAAGACGCTGTCATTGTCGAAGGATACGCCGAGTACGCGACGTGGCGACCTCACTTGGCGTATCTGCGCGATCCTTACGGTGATCCCGATATGGAGATGGAGATTGATGGAGTTGGCGGCGTCAGCATCTTGGCCAAGGCCAAGGTCTTCCGTTCTGGTGTTCACTTTCCAGCTTTCAGCTTCCAGAAGCATGCTGAGACTGAGGGCTTCGGAAAGATGGCCCGTCGCATGCAGTACTCGGTTGTGGGTCTACCTCACTACACCATCTGGCACTTGTACGAGCCCAGTGTAGACGATATCAGGCATATGGAGGTAAGGACAGACCGAGACGCCTCAATCGTTGCCAGTGACTGACTTGTCTGTAGGAGATGGAGCAGGAGCGTGCCTTGCGCGAGTATGAGGAAGAAGAGAAGAAGAAGAAGGCCGCTAAAATTAAAGAAGAGTTCGGGGACGCCGATACGCAGTGGAAGAAGGATCAACAGGACATGCAGAACATGGAGGCTCAGAAGAACCCCAAGAAGCCCGCCGCGCCTGGAGCTGGAGTCAAAGCAGCTCAAGAAGCTCAGGGGGCTGCTGCGGCGGCGGCAGCGGCGGCCAAGGGAGCTGGGGCTGATGCAGGGGCTGGAGCTGGAGCCGGAGCTAACAAGGTGGGCGGCGCAAACGGGGATAGAGTTGCTGCATGAGGCGTCTGATTTGTATCATACTGTTATACATGGAGCTATCGGGGAAACTTTGAATTGATTTGCACGAACATGCACGGGCTACCAGCAGTCGTCTGGGGCAAGGGGGGCTGTCAGTCCTGCAACTGCGCTGTCTGGTCTCAGGACACTTCTGTACCGATACCGACGCAGTACTTCACTGGTATCTCTTTCAGATACAGAATTACTTCTTCATCGCTCCAAAATAAATTCTTGATCAACTAAATCGAATCCGCCCCCTGAATGCCTCGGATCGATGGCCTTGAAGTGTGGACCAATCATGACGGAGCTCGGACGACACCGTTGAACGTCAAGCGGCAGGGCAGGGGTCAGGCTACTCGCAGCTCTGTCCTCCAGTCTCGAACCTCGACTTGTCGAAGCTCGAGAGCCACCCACCTCCGCTGCCCCAAGGACACGTTTGTTAGTAATGTTTGTTGTTGGTTGAGTTCTACTTCTTTCCTTTGTTCTAAAGGGTAGGCAGACCAATCTCTGTGCGTACACGCGCCGCGGCTGACCACACCCAGCGACTGCTAGAATCCCGAAAACCATGAATCGCGATGCCCTCGCATCCAGTACCATGGACGCCTCTCTGTCCCTTGGCTCCGCGGCAATAGCCACCCGCGACACCCCCCGCATGCAATACCGCAGCCGGCCTGTATCCGTTGCCGTCGATCCTGTCTCGCTCGTCATCTCTGAGTGCATCTCCATCACCTCGGCCATCCAAAAGCACGCGCGCTCCCAGCATTCCTCCGTTTCGGCCATTCTGGGCGGCAATCCGAATCCTATACAGCTCGGTCCACCGAATCCATCCTTGAGAGCAAAATCGAAAGGCTCCTCGAGCAACTCGGCTGGCGATGGCGCTGATGATGGAGACCTGGGGAACAGATGGGGCCTCAGAGGTCAACGGGGGAAGAGCATGCAGGACAACCCGATGATCGCTGGCTTTGGCAAGTTGCGTCATGAGATAGCTGGTCGAAAGGGTATGTCGATATGTGCTATGGCTACCGGCCGCAACGACGACTTTGCGCTGACCAATTTTGCAGACATACGCTCCTTCGACGCTCCATCACTGCTCGCCCCTTTCCTTCACGTTATCCAAGCCAAGGGTACCGCCGCACCAATCACGATTCTCGCTCTCGGCGCTTTGCGCAAGTTTCTGGCTTACGGTTTCGTGTGTCCCGAGTCTCCACGATTTGCGCACGCCATGCAGTCCCTCTCCGCGGCCGTTACTCACTGCCAGTTCGATATCAGCGATTCGGGCCAGGTTGAGGTTGTGCTTCTCATGATATTGAATCTCATGGAGGATATGATGTCGGGACCGGGCGGCGATATCCTGAGCGATGAAAGCGTTTGCGACATGATGGGGCGGGGTCTGGCTATCTGCTCCCAGCCTAGGTTCTCTCCTGTGCTGAGACGAACGGCCGAAGCTGCCATGGTGCGGATGTGTCAGATCATATTTGAGGATGTCAAACATCTCGAGGTGGAAGCTGGGCCAGAAGCCGAGGCTTTGGATCAGAGGACACAAGAGGATATGGGCAATGTCCGCATAAGCAACCACGCTGCAGAGCGAGCGTCTGCAACGCCAGCCATAGGGACACCGGCAGGCGGCACCCCCCAGATCGGGACTCCGGCTACGGAGAACCCTCCTACAAAGACCTTCGCAGAAGGCTCTGAGCGTGCCCAGAGCTCTGAAGAGGACTCGAAGGAGGAAGGGGCCGGTGAGAAGGATACGCATGCGGTGAAGGAGTCCAGCGTGTCTGAAGACTCAAGAGACGACGAAGATGCCGAGACCACTGATGAGACTGAGGACACAGAGTCAGTTGATCTAAAACCTTACTCTCTGCCTTCGGTGAGGGAGCTCTTCAGGGTTCTAGTCAACTTCCTCGACCCTCACGACCGCCATCACACCGACACCATGAGGGTCATGGCTATGCGTATAATTCACGTTGCGCTGGAGGTAGCAGGTCCTTTCATTGCTCGACATCCCGCTTTAGCCACCATCGCCGAAGATCGCCTGTGTTGTTACCTCTTTCAGCTCGTCAGATCGGACAACATGGCTATCTTGCAAGAGTCCTTGATAGTGGCGGGGACCTTACTTGCGACGTGTCGACCGGTTCTCAAGCTTCAGCAAGAGCTCTTCTTGTCGTATCTGGTAGCATGCCTTCATCCTACCGTTGAGATACCTAGGGAGCCCGGAATTGACCCCTCTCTATACGCGGGCATTCCCCAGACTCCTAAGCTGGTCAAACCACCAAGCACACCCACGCAACCCACCAGTGGGCGGAATACCCCTGTGCAAGTCAAAGATCGCCAGAAATTGGGGCTAGAGGGTGGTGCGCGGAAACCAGATGCCCGCCAAGCCATGGTGGAAGGCATAGGTGTTCTCTCCAGAATGCCCACATTCATCGTCGAATTGTTTGTCAACTACGATTGCGATGCTGACCGCTCGGATCTGTGCGAGGACACCATAGGCCTATTATCGCGGAATGCGCTTCCTGACTCTGCTACTTGGAGTACGACAAGCGTGCCACCGCTGTGTCTCGATGCATTGTTACGCTTCATCCAATTCATTGCGGAGCGACTGGACGATGAGCCCGTCAGCGAAGGGTATCCAGACCCAGATGTTTTGAGAGTGCAGCGGCAGAAGAAGAAGACGATCGTGCGAGGGACATCGAAGTTCAACGAGAAGCCCATGGCCGGTCTCGGTTACCTCGAGCAACAAGGCATCATCAAGGATGCTAGAGATCCCGTCGAGGTTGCCAAGTTCCTCAAGGGGACATCGCGGGTTTCCAAGTCGGTGCTGGGCGACTATCTGTCGAAACGCGGGAATGAAGCTATCCTGAAAGCCTTCTTGGATCAATTTGACTTTACGGGCAAGCGTGTTGATGAGGCCATGCGAGCACTTTTGGAAACTTTCCGTCTGCCAGGCGAGGCTCCTCTGATTGCGGCAATTGTCGAAGCCTTCTCGGCGAGGTATATGCAGAGCGCTAATCCTCCTGAAGTCGCTGACAACGACGCTGTCTTTGTTCTCACCTATGCTATCATCCTTCTTAACACCGACCAACACAACCCGAATATGAAGGCCAAGCGCATGACACCAGAGGACTTCGCCAAAAACCTCCGCGGAACCAACAACGGCAAGGACTTCCCACCTGAGTATGTACAGGAGATATACGAAGCCATAAAATCCGACGAAATCATCCTCCCAGATGAGCACGACAATAAGCATGCCTTCGACTACGCGTGGCGCGAGTTGCTGCTGAAGACCGAATCCGCTGGGCCCCTTATTGTCTGCGATACGAACATATACGATGCCGACATGTTTGCTGCGACGTGGAGACCTATCGTGTCTACGCTGTCGTATGTATTCATGTCTGCGAGCGACGATGCAGTCTTCGCCCGGATTGTGACGGGCTTCGACGAGTGCGCGCGGATAGCGGCCAAGTATGAGAACAAGGAGGCGCTGGATCAGATCATCTACTGCCTAAGCCACATGACCACCCTTGCGGCTGACATGCGCTACAACACCGCTCTCAACACCGAGGTGCAGGCGGGCGACGGCAGTGTCATGGTCAGCGAGTTGGCTGTCAAGCTTGGAAGAGACTTCCGCGCCCAGCTGGCTACACTGGTGTTGTTCAGGGTGGTCACCGGTAACGAGGCTCTGATCAGCAAGAGCTGGAGACACGTCATTCGCATCCTGCTCAACCTCTTCGTCAACTCTCTAGCTCAACCCTTCTCCTCTCCCGACTTGCCAGAATTTCCGATTCCAGCCATTCCACTTCAGTCGCCATCGCAGGTCATTGATAGAGCCGCGAGATCTGCCGAGACTGGCTTCTTCTCCGCTTTCACCTCTTACATCTCCAGCTACGCGGCCGACGACCCTCCGGAGCCTTCCGATGAGGAACTAGAGAGCACTTTGTGCACGGTCGACTGTGTGAAGTCCTGCAAGGTTGAGAATGTTTTCTCGAACATCGCAAGACTACCACCTTCGTCTACCAAGACACTTATTCAAGCGTTGCTCAGCCAACTCCCCGAGAGCAATCACGAGGCCGTCATCACTGTGAAGCAGGAGGGTCTGGCTACTCCTCCGCCCAACGGGCAGAACACAAGCGGACCTCTCAAGTATGACCCGACAGTTGCATTCCTGCTTGAGTTTGTGACAAGACTGGCTATCAAGGACGACGAAGCAATTGAGGCCATGGGCAAGGAGGTCTTCGACACAATGCAGGGTATTCTACGCGATCCGGCTCAGTGGCACCCTATTACTGTGTCACGAGCGACCTTCTACGCCCTGAAATTACTGAAGGCTAGCTATGACCACGACTACGCAAACGTTCCATACCTGCTGCACAGTATCGCCACACTTCCTCAAAACGTCCTCATCAAGGCCTCTGATCTGACCTTGGCCGGTCTGACAGTCTGCATTGATCAGCCCGGTCCCTTGAGGAGCGAGATCATGACGTCTCCTGACTTCTGGAAACTTCTCCACACGTTGTCAAAGAGTCCCAAGTCTGCAGCTATGGTCTTCGGCATCCTTGAAAGGGGTACCTCAGGCAACCCCCCTGCCATCATGGCTGACAACTATGAGGCCGCTGTCGGTCTGCTGAACGAATTTGCAACAGCAGCGATATCACGAACTGCGCCTGAGTCAGAGTCGAGTCCAAGGAGACCAGAGCAGCAGGTTGAGAAGCCTAAGAAGAAGGATGAGAAGGCTGTTGCGAGAGGGTGCAAAGCCATCAACATCTTACAAAACATGACGGCGCGCATCCCGCAGCTCATCGAGCAGTCCCATCTCGAGAGCAGTGAGGCCTGGTCAGCATACTGGCTTCCCATCTTCCAAGCTTTGACAACGCAGTGTACCAGTCCTTGCCGCGAGGTACGACAGCTTGCCTTCTCTGCCCTGCAAAGAGCGCTGCTGTCGCCCGAGCTCACTTCGAACGACCCCAAGGAGTGGACTGCCATCTTCAGCAGCGTGCTGTTCCCGCTGATCCACCGACTCCTCAAGCCCGAGGTTTTCTCGAGTGACCGTGACGGGATGAGTGAAATGCGCGTACAGGCTGCTTCTCTACTTTGCAAGGTGTTTTTGCAGTACCTCGTCGTGCTATCTGAGTGGGAGGGTATGCTCGATCTCTGGATCAAGGTCATCGAAATTATGGACCGTCTTAAGAACAGCGGACAAGGAGACAGCTTGGTAAGTCCTCTATATAGTAACTTGTCCCATCGGATAAATACTAACGTGGAATAGGAGGAGGCAGTACGAGAGAACTTGAAAAACGTTCTGCTTTTCATGGCCAGCAGCGGATATTTAGTCTCGCCTAAGCAGGAACCCTCAAAAGAGCAGCTCTGGACAGAGACCTGGAAGCGCATCGACCGTTTCCTGCCAGATCTGAGGGGGGAGCTGGCGCTTGATGTAGAGGAGGAACCGGAGAAGGCTGAGGAAGAAAAAGCAGCCGTTGCAACGGAGCCGGATGCTGAGGTCGCTGAGGAGAAAAAATCCAGCGAGGCTGAGGCATAGATGTGATTTGGCAAGCGATGATAAGGCGCCTGGCCACCTTTGTATTCAAGATCGGGTGGTGTACAAGTCGGTGGATAACAGCGGTGTATATATTGACGGGGTTGGGATATGATGCTCTTACGTTTGAAGATAGTCCTAAACCCATATAGAAGTCAGCAACATAGAAGAGGCCCTTACCTTGGACTAAAGCGAGAATTGAAATGCAGGTGTTCTGACAACTGGGATCGTGAGCGTGATGCGTACGCCATGCGCATACAAGTCTTGAGCAACGGCTCTCTGGTTGAAAAATTTAATGCCATTCAGGAGCAATTTGAAGATACACTGATGATTTCTAGCCGTGCGAATGGGGATACGAAGTCGAATGGGTAGTCAACCGTCTACCTACTCATTCGGTCGGTATTAGGGCGAGACTTCGGCTTGTGCTGGATACCTAAGTACATATGCTTAGTCACTACGTCATCGTTCCGACCTTAGCTTCGTGTATGGAGCTTAGAGCCCATCTGGAGACCCTGATGCCCAAGCATTGGACAGGACTCGTGGACTTTGAGCTGCACGTCACACGACCTCAGAGCCTCAACCAGAAGTGTGATGGAGCGAGAGCTTCGCACAGGTCTCTCGTATTCTTTTCTCAACCACACGATAAGCCGAGACGAAACGGTCGAGCCCCTTACAGCAGAGACCTCACACGAAGCCTCTCCATCATGATCACGATAAAACTAGATCGATAGAACGCCATACCGCTCGAGTCGAGATGGCCGATTCGGCAAGCCATGCTTCCCATGAGGAGGAACCTGTCAGGCTCGACACCAAGTCCGACGCCGAGACTGACGCGCCCGTCTTTCCATCGCTCGAGAACAACGCTGCGACCACCACGCCGCCATCTTCCGAGCCAGGCAATCCAGCAAGGATTCGCACCGACATCGACAACGACCAAGATGAACCTGCCGTCGCCACGCCCTTTGTTCGCGCCACAAGCCCGGACTCGGCGGCCCCCCGCGGTCTGCCGCCCGCAACGGCCAATGCGCACGACAAGACGCCCGACCGCATGACTTACAAGATGCACAAGTTCAGCTTGTACGAGACTGCCAGTCGCTTCTACATTATCGGGGTTGACGTCAGCGAGAAGTGGTATCGGGTTCTCAAGATTGACCGTACCGCGGACGGCGCCGAGCTTAACATGACCGACGACAAGATTGTCTACAGTATCAAAGAGATGAATCAGCTACTGGACACGATTGACGATGGCAACAAGGCTAGCGGCGGCATCAAGCTGCGCTGTACGACGTGGGGCCTACTAGGCTTCATCAAGTTTACGGGACCGTACTACATGCTCCTCATCACCAAGAAGAGCACCGTTGCCATGATTGGAGGACATTACATCTACCAGATTGAGGCCACTGAGCTTGTCCCCCTGACCCCAGCCCGTCACAAGCCAGACTCGCGCAACACGGAGGAGCAGAGGTTCTTGGGCATCTTGAACAACCTTGACCTCACCAGGTCCTTCTACTACAGCTACTCGTACGACGTTACCAGGACCTTGCAGCATAACATCACCCGCGAGAGGAATTGCATGGCACAAGGGCGCCCGATGCACGCAGATGACGATCTGAATGGCATGTTCGTTTGGAACGACTATCTCCTTCAACCAGCCGCGGCCTCCTGTAGAGACCCCTTCGACTGGTGTCGACCCATCATCCATGGATACATAGACCAGGCCGCTCTATCCATCTACGGTCGCACCGCGCACATCACGGTAATAGCGCGTCGATCTCGATACTTTGCTGGGGCTCGATTCCTCAAACGTGGTGCGAATGATTTGGTAGGTTTGAATAGGGAACCAAGATTACGCGACAGCATGGAGCTAACATCTCTAGGGCTACGTCGCAAACGACGTCGAGACGGAGCAAATTGTAGCCGAGTCCCTCACCACGTCATTCCATCTACCCGGTCAACGTCTGTACTGCAGCCCTCAATACACATCCTATGTCCAGCATCGCGGCAGTATACCGTTATACTGGACTCAAGACAATACTGGAGTGACGCCGAAGCCACCGATCGAGTTGAATCTTGTCGACCCCTTCTACAGCGCAGCCGCATTACACTTCGATAATCTATTTGAGCGCTATGGTGCCCCCATCTACGTCATCAATCTCATCAAATCCAAGGAGCGTCAGCCGCGTGAGTCGAAGCTCCTTAGTGAGTACACGAATGCGATCAACTATCTCAACCAATTCCTGCCTGAAGGGAAGAAGATTCTCCACAAAGCTTGGGACATGAGTAGAGCCTCCAAAGTAAGGGGCGGCGATGTCATTGGGAATCTAGAGCTTATCGCTGAATCTGTGCTGGAGACCACCGGCTTCTTTCAGAATGGTGATGGGGTGACCAGCCCGGTAAGCGCCCAGAATGGTGTTGCCCGCACGAACTGCATCGACTGCCTCGACCGCACAAACGCCGCCCAGTTCGTCATTGGCAAGAGGGCGTTGGGGCATCAGCTTCACGCACTTGGCATCTTGGAAGACACAACAGTCGACTATGACACCGACGCAGTCAATCTCTTCACCCACATGTGGCACGATCATGGAGACACTATTGCTGTACAATACGGCGGATCGCAACTCGTCAACACCATGGAGACGTACCGCAAGATCAACCAGTGGACAAGCCATTCGCGGGACATGATCGAGAGTTTCAAGAGGTATTACAACAACTCGTTCCTAGACAACCAACGTCAGGAAGCCTACAACCTCTTCCTAGGCAACTACATCTTTGCTCAGGGACAGCCCATGTTGTGGGATCTAGCGACTGATTACTACCTTCATCACGCAGATCCCCGAGAGTGGTCCGCTGCAGCCAAGCATGACTACATCAACTGGTTCACGCCGGAGCATCTAGCTGAACGCAAAATCCCTCCGTTCGTGCCTTTTCGAGGAAGGAGAAGTCGTGCGCGCCCGGTTGAGTTTTTTGACGACTACTGGCTCGAGTACTACCGACCTGCGATTCTCTCATCCTTCCCCAAGATGTTTGCGTACAGGATGAACTCCACTATCAAATATATCCCCTTCAAATCCACGCAGGATGGCCGGTACGACCTCAGCCCCTTCCGTGTGCGCACAGAAGGTGACATGGACGAGAGAAGGCGAGTCCGCAAAGCTCCATCTCTGCTTGCGCCGCCGAATCAGGCAAACGCCACGCTTCCCACCGACCCGAACAGAGCCAAGGGCGTTCCTTCATGGATGCAGGACCCAGGCCACCTGAAAACGGGCCCTAGAGCAGAATCCCCTGTGAAGGCAAGCGGCAAGAATGAGAAGCCGACAGCCTTGGAAAAGACCAAGGCAGCTCAGCTCAATTTCACTGCGTCTGTCAAAAGATCCCTCTCGCCAACGGTGCCAGAGCAAGAAATTACCGACTATGGTCGCTATATCAGGCACCCTCAAGAGATTCCACTAGTGGTGTCTAGCCACACTCCTGCCGATGTTGACTCGTCCGAGTATCAGGAGTATGTTTATGGCGAGTGGAGGGAAGATGGGCTTATGGTAACTGGCGTGGAAGATGAGATCGATGTCTACACCGAGTTGATCACAGTCGGGGACAACCCGCTGACGGTGACTGAGGAGGACGCGCCGAAGAAACGATACAAGGCCTATCGCAAATGGCTCAGAGGCAAGTCCTTCTTCAAGCAGCAGATGGTTGACGCTACGGGGCCCGATTAGGACTCTGGTGCCGAGGAATTTCCCGGATTGCATCTGGTTGGATCTTGCGTCTCCACACGATTAAGTTGCGAAGAATAGCTCTCTGAGCTTTGGCTCTTCCATCAGAGCTTGATTGACTCCAGGCGGCGGTGAGGGCCCGCCAACGGCGCGCAGCAGGGCGTGGGTCTGCCGCAGCTCATGCTTGAGCTCGTCCATACCAGTGCGAGAGGCTGGAACGCCGGCCATTCCATCCACGACATTTAGCCAACAAGTGGCTATAATGCGAATAGCTTCGCTATCGTATTCGCCCTGGACAATTCTCGGCCAGCAGTTCGTAATGATAGCCTCCAAGGTTCTTGTGGCCTGAAAGAGCACAGCTGGGTGCGATGCCATGAACGGGTCGGTCAGAACTGAAGAAATCATAGAGAAGAGGCTCTATCCACGAATGTCAGCGACATCTCCGTCACTTTCGTCCCAGCTATGCTTACCGGCAAATGCTTGACTGAGTAGATCCCAAGCGTGTCAACTAAGGTGGTCGCTACGTTCATCAACGTCTCCACCACCTCAAGATAACCCGAAGCATGCTCATAAGCCGCGAACAGTCCCTCCCTCAGGATCTTGTCCAGCAGTGCCCGGCGCACGGGACTGCGACAATCTGCGTGCTTCTTTGCCAGCACAAGCAGAGCTTCGTAAGCCGGGCGCATGATCTTGACAGACTCTGCCTCGGGAGTCAAGCTAGGTAAATAGAGTAGAGAAGGGAGGATGGCATCTTCGAAGACCTTTCCAATGCCAGTAGACTCCAGCTTCTTGGCTTGGCACTTTCTTAGAAAATTGACAACGATTTCTAGCCCACTGGTACGGATTTCCGTGTCGTTATCCTCGGATATCGTGAGCAAGACTGGCGTGAAGCCCGGCCAATGATCGCGAATCAACTCTTCCTGGGCACCGAGTCAGTTCTTATTCCTCATCACAACCGTCCAAAGCTTACGCTTGAATTGTCTACCGCCCAACGTGCAACCGTAATTACCTGCAGGCCGTTCCGCTTCCAGGCTGGTTGGTCAAGGGCTTTAAAGTCTCGGGGCGCCGTTTCAGGAAAGTGAGAAGGTCTGCCTGATTGCGTGACCTTCGAAGTCGCTTTGTCAAATATTGGTCTCAAGTGTTTTGGCAGGAGCCATTGGACGATATATTCCTCTGTCAACTGCCCCGGTCGGCACTCCGCAAGCAAGGCGTTCGCTAATCTGGCGGCCCCGTCTGTAGTCCACGAGTCGGTTCGGTTAGTATAGGCCGTAGCATGGATGAGCGTATCATCTTCGAGTGGACAGCGGAGATTTTCCACTAGAAAGGCCAAGCAGGCAAGACCGGCTTCCGCGGTGAGGGCGAGCTTCTCGTTATCAGCGTTTCCTATCAGCATTCAGTCAAAATTCAACCTCCGAAGGTCGCACTGCCGCTCACCTGTCTCAACTTTTTCGACGCGAAGAACAGATAAGAAGTCGTTTCCGATCACACGGGCTAATTTCCGAATATCGCCAACTTGCGCGTCAGCAACAGTGTCTAGCGACTTGAGCAACTGAAGCAGCGCGAGGGCTGTGAGAAGACATTTGCGAGCGCCCTGCGGGGGTTAGCCCACAGCCCAACATGCCAGTGAGGTTTGGTGCCGACATCTTCACTTGAGACTTCCTTCAACGTATCGAGTATGGCTCGCACGTCAGTCGGTGCAGACAATCCTTGAGATGGTTAGCTTCCGTGGTCGTTGGAACCTGGGCTGACTCACCCGAGGATACATGCTGCAACAGTTGTGTGTTTTCCTCGCTTAAACAAAGAACTGCCATCTTCAACTTCACTCAGATCGATACCAAGAGCACGCTTAAACGTTTTTGGAGGTTGCCGGTCGAATGTTGGAGATGAGATAGTTTAAGCATAGAAATCAAGATAGGTCGTCTTGGGTTGATCACGTGATTGTTCGTGGTCTACCTACCTACCTTACCTACGTGCCGCGGGGGCCAGATGATCTGGGCTGCTGATTTGCCAAATGCATTAATAAATGCAGACACATATCGGTGAATTGAGCCGAACGTCCGATAGCTCATCTTTGTGGCTCAGTAGTAGAGGCTGTTTGGTGAAACAAGCTAACTCCAGCAGTATCGCCGATGGCCCAATGCACGATCCGGAGAAGTTGTGAGCACCTAAATACCCAAATTGATTGTATGATTTGGACTTATTCTAAGATCTCACCTACGACAAGTTCAGCCCGAGTGGAACTAGTTCACCAGCTCTGCGGCGAACATCTTCTACGGCTCCAGCAGGGTCCTCTGCCCCAGGGTTGCGCAGCAGCCACTCCATACACATGTCCAAAGCCGGCCCAGTCCATCGACCTGGCTTCGTGCCTAGTGCTGTAGCCAGCTCTTTTCCGGTCATAAGCCCTTTCAGTGAGGGAGCACTCCACACGTCCATCTCTAGAAGGTGGTCCAAAAACTGTTGCCAGCCTTGAAGAAAAGCCGTCTGGCGTTGGGTGGCATCTTCACTCTTTTTCTCGGATCTTTGCCAGTCCGGTAGTTCCTCCATGGCTTCAATCAATAGAGCATTCAATATCTGCAGCTTCCAAGGCCCCCGTGCATCCACACGTCGGATTTGCATACCTAGCACGTCCCGCTGGCGAGTTTCCGGGTCTTCAGCAATCACCGCCCGCTTGAGGTCCAGGATGACACCCAAGTTGTCCTGACAAGCAGCAATAGCTTTCGATAGCCAATTCGGAGCTTTGTAGGCCTCCCTGGCTACCAGGGCAGATGTGGGCTGGTTTTTGGGTAAGGGTGGGCCTGGTAGTGTTTCGATGCGCATCCAGGGGCTAACTGCGGCCAGATTCCATGCCACATATCTGTCATCTTCATTGCGCACGAGGAGGTCGAATATGGAATTAGGTGTCTTGTTGTCCGAAAGTTCTTGGAGACAATCGCAGGCGACGGACCACCTTGGCAAAAGCGGCAGATCGGGAACCTCTCGATTGGGGTCTGAGAATATGGCGAGATAGAGCCTGAGCCGTTCAATGAGATGCAAAGCTGTTCGGGAGTGTCTGTCTGTGATCTTGTCAGCTTTTGCTCTACTGTGTGAGAATCCCGGAATCCCCGGGGCGGACTTGCCTACCTCTCAACATCTTCTCCAGCTCAATGCCCACCCTTTCTCGGCTAATCTTGACCCTCAAGGATGCAAGAACCTTTTCATCGGCCATGTATCGCTCTGTGCCCGGATGGATGGAGAAGTCCAACCTGCTCGCAAAGCGAATAAGGCGTAACACTCGAAGAGGGTCATCTGTGAATGTCTTGAGTGGCTCCATGGGGGTACGAATAACACGAGCTTCCAGATCCGGGACGCCGCCCGTGAAATCCTCAATTTGATCTGTGTTGAGATTGTAGAACAGAGCGTTGATGGTCGCATCGCGTCGCGTCGCGTCCTCCTCAGCCGTACCGAACTCGAGCTTCTCGGGAGCGCGGCTGTCGTCTGTGTACACCTCCTTCCGTAGATTAACAAAGTCGAGGTCCAGATTTCGGATTCTGAGAATGGCGGTTGCGAGGTGCTTTGACTTCTCTGGATTTGCGTCGACGTTGTGAACCTTACTTATGTCGCTACGTTTGAAACCGTGTATTTGACTAGGTGACTCTCCCTCGAAGAGCTGGTGAACCCGCTCGGCAAAGGCCTTGCCCGTCATGTTGTTTATCGCAACATCAATATCGTGGCTTTGCAAGCCGAGGAGCTTGTCGCGGACCCATCCCCCAGCCCAGCGCAGGATGACCGGACCGTCGATGTGCGGCTCGTGTTTTTGTGAGGGGCCGATGGATTTAGCAACATCGAGTAGGAGGAGTCGCAGGCTCGACTCCTCTTCGGTAAGGGTGATTGAGGGCATACTGGGCGTAGCGCGAGCAGTATGGCAACCCTGTGAGACTTGGTCGCGTTTCCTTTTCATGCCGCGTCCTGACTTGTTCTGTGGAGGGGCTGTCTGCCGGTGGGCATAAGATCTGGCAAGTCGTCGGAGTGGTCCTGAGGGAGGCAGTTGCCGAGGAATCATGTGTCATAAGCCTCGAGTTGTCCGCGTCGCAATCATGCTCGTGCTCATGCTTTCGTGGGAAGGCTTCGATGAGCAGCAGGCGTGAGCCGGCGAGTGAGTCAATCGATATCAAAATGCGTTGCCGAGGAGCGCGCCCCTCGCTCGATTGTCGGGAACTCAACGCGTTCCCAAGGTGTTAGGTCCTTGGAGAGGCGCTTTGGAGGCTTGGGACAGGCCAGGTCGTGAATGAGGGTCCCGGAGCTTGCGTTCGTGATTCACCGCCAGTGGAAGTCGAAATATGGGAGTTCTGCAATTCGACTCGAGCAGGTTCCCCACGCTCCTGGCGAGCTACCTACCCTGCACCACAGTGCCCGCGCATCTGGTAATCCGCTGTTTTGCTGCAATTCAAGGCAATGATTTCGTAAGTTCATGTCTGGATGTTCATGATATGAATCCAGCTGAACGGTCCTTCTTCCCATTTTCAAGGTCACCGTACGGTTGCGAATGCTGCTTCGTGCAATAAATCACCAAGCTCACACCTTCCGGGACATTGTTTAGCTGTAGAACGATTGTAAGTTCAATAAATAGGACGAAGAGGTGCTAACTAAGGAAATAAATCGGCCTACTTCTAATACCGGGCTCAACAATACGGAAACGGCCACGATGTCGTGCAGTCTCGCATTGGAGCAAAGACAAGATCCAATATAGATCCTACACCAGCCCAAAAGCGAGGTCTGTCGAGCTGCCGACCCTCGTAGAAGCAAGCTGATTCCCGCCAGGTCAAACATGTTAGTGCTTCAGCCCTGCAGAGCTAGCACAGATGCTTCGCATCGATCGATTGCACCCTGCGTCTGCTGGCATAACTGGTCGATCACCTTGCTTAGACCAATACACGCATCCCGCGAACACAGACCTGCTCATCGAGCAATGACGAACCGTTGATGTGAAGACGCATTTGATCTGCAGTGAATCTTGCCGACAACACCTCGAGTGACCCCTACAAACCTCACAGAATAGATTGCAATGCGAAAGGGGTGTGCCAGTGTGACCCAGCACCGACCAGTGACGTCAATGGCCACCGATGATCCCAACCAGGTGCACGACGAGTACTTCACGAGTTAGAGTTTGCTAGTCCAGTCACATTCCACCATCACACTCCCCAGAAAGACCCCGAAAGGCACGCGGGGTAGTGCTGTCAAATGCACTGGAGCCGGAGGCCGGGGGGCGCAGTCTAGCCTCCCTCCTAGGGGCCTCCAACCGGCAGTCTGCTGACCATATCCCCCCTATCAACCACCGTGAGTAAACCAACCAGAGACATCGTCTAGCAACTCCGAGCGTTCGTCGTCAGCCACGGGCCAAGCACCGCCCAGTTAGACCAGGTACCACCCCAGAGTCGCGACTTGCAAGCATTGTCCGCGTACCCTCCCACACATGAGGCTATCTTACCCTGCCTTCCGGGGTCCAAGCACATTCCTTACCTTGCCTTACGTAGTCGTAGCTTCCAAAGTAACACTGGACGCCAGACGTCCTTGCTGACGTTTCCTTTTAGGTACTGGTCACGACCCCGCTGTCCAAGCCGCCCTGACTCCTCATCTTGCCTCCATCTCCAGTATATTAACCTGGCTCACCTCCCGTTCTCTACGTTGTGAACCTTCATCCCGCTTCTATCTGAAAGTGCCCTATAGTTTATCAATACAACTTTGCTACATCCCCTCAGAATATCACCATCGGGCTCCCAGGGCAATACGATCCTCGATGTCGTCTCCCACGCAAGAACCAACCATGGACTCACCTCCCACCATCCTCAGCGAGTCTCCTGTCGACGGCGTTAACAAGGACCGCAGGATGAGCGACGAGTGGGGTACGTTGTCCCTGCCGCTTCTTCCCTCTTGACCTTTGAATAAGACTGACCTCCCAAAAGATGCCTCGAAGGTGCCACCTAGCCGCTTTCAGAAGCGCAAGGGCTCGATATACGCCACCCCAAGCTCACGCGATGGCCACATCGACCGAAATTACCAGGACAAGTACCACGCAAAGATCGCCGAGAAGTATGGCGGAAAAGCGAAATAGAAGGGTCGTACGAGGAGCGGACGTAGAGTATGATGTACCTGTAAACAAAGGGACAACGTTATCTTGATTTGAATTTAATGGATGCTTTCCTGTCCGTTCCCTATTTCAGATTCCAAGGCCGCCCATGCCAAATCTGCCCGTGATCCCTACTGTACATACATCATCAATCATCAAGCCCATCAATGTCAATCGCATCGGGGTTTGATGGAGCTGGTGCGTTGGCGTTGGCGTCGACCTTGGGTCCCGAGCTCGCGGGCACGAAACCTTCTGGTGCCCGCAGTTTCTCCAAGGTGGCCATAGCATCTGTGCTGTCTCCGCTGGTGACACCTGCTGGACGCTGACTGCGAGCAAGGGCCTGCGATGCGATGAAGTTGACATCGGTATTGTACTGTGCCTGTACGCTTCGTTTGATGCGCAGCATTTCCTTGTATGTGTCCTCGTTCCCGTGTTGCACCTCAAATTGCTCCCATCTCGTCCAGAACTCGGGGTTGGTACGCGGATCGCAGAACTGCGAAGCGTGGCCGTAGATGGCGCGAGCTCGGTCGATTTCTCCGAGGCGTTTCTCCATCTCCGCAAACTTGAGGCACATCTCCTTGGCCTCGACGTCAGGCAGGACAGTGATGGCCCTTTCGTAGATGGGTCGGGTCGAAGGAAGACCAAAGTTGGATGCAGACTTGGTGATGTAAAAGTTGAACATATCGGCGCGGTCTTCATCTGCAACGGCTCGTGTTGCTCTCTCGTAGATCCGCATCGCGTGGCGTGCCAGTCCTCGCTCCTCTTCTAAGTTGCCGTACATGAGATATATGGTCTTAGCGAACTTGGGGGGGCAATCTTCAACTGCCTGTTCAAAAAGGTCTCGTAGGCGCTCGATGCCAATTTTGCGGTCCACCGCCTTGGTCAGGTACATATTCCAGAGTTCGAAGGCGACTGGATAACTGAACAAGTCCAACCCCCTTTCGTAGACCTTGAATGACTCCTCGAAGTACTGGTGCTCCTCCAGAAGGTTAGAGTAGTTGACGACAGTCTGGGGTGTCGCAATGCGCAATTCGAATATGCGCTCATACACCTTCTTTGTCTCCTCCAATGTCGACACACTTTCTACAAGATCCACGTAGAAACTCCAAAGCTTCCAACTCTTGTGAACCCTTTGCTGGGGCGACAGGCTCTCGTCAAAGTAATCAACGTTGGAGCGTTTGGGTGCCTGAACCGCCTTGGCCATGATGCGAACTGCGTCGTCGAAGTTCTCGTTACGCAGCTCCATCTCTGCCCACTCAATCCACATGTCTGCGAGCTCAGCAACAGACTTGAACGGAACCTTGACCGCCTTCTCCATGATGACACGGGCGTTCCGCAGATCGCCGCCCTTTTCATAGAATTTAGCATAGTTGGCCCAAAGCTGGTGGAAAGCGCCCACAGCTCGCTTCGGATGTATGGCAGCAATGGCATCAGTGTAGGTGTTGACTACCTCTGTCTTGTTGTCGCCCCACAGTGCGACACGCTTTTCCCAGTCTGCAACGTTGTCCGGATTTTGCCGCAGGTGAACATCGTTAAGTAAGAATGGTCGTCTGTCGAGCAAATTCTCGTAGCGCATCATGCGAATGTCCAGGAGGAAGTCGGCGTCCTCGTCCACAACGCCGGCATTTTGACGTGCGTCCGCTTCTTGCAACAGGATGTTCGTGCTCTCTTCCTCAAAAGCAGTGTATGTGTCGTAAATGAGCATGAAGTCTCGGACAGTCATGGCGGTTGTCATGCCCTCCTCTAATGCGTCCCTGGCCTTCCCAAAATTGCGTTTCGCACTCCAATAGTTTGCCAGGCCAACCCAAAGCTTGCCTCTCTGATCCGAAAAGCGCGCGATGCCGCTACGAATAATGCGCTCGGCGTCAATACCTGTATCATGACCGGTCTCGACTTCGGAGGCGTGGGTGACAAGTAGATCGACCATGTGGCTCCAAAGCTCAAAGTGTCCTTCCGCCTTCTTGCTGTGAAATTTCCTGTCGTTGAGGATGTCGATGTACTTCCGTACAGCTTCAGTATACCGTCCCGTTGTGACCAGAAGCTCTATAAAGTCCTCGGCATCCTCGGGGTGAACCTGCATGTATCGCCGCCAAATCTTGACCGCTGTGGTACCTCCCGCCGAATCCGCAAATGGGCGATATAATGCCCATATCCGATTGTGTTGCGTAATGGGGAGCGCTCGTAGGGCCCGATCGAAAGTGCGACGTGCGAGAGTAACAACTGGTTGCTTCATGAGAAATTTCAGATACATTTCCCAGATCCTCGGCATCTTATTCAGCAGAATCAACGCGCGCTCGAAGAGCGCATTGACCTTGCGATATTCGGCGGCGAACATGGCAGGGTTGAGGGATCCGACATGTTTCATCCGGAAGGTCAGGTAGGCTTTCCACAGCTTGTACGACCGAGGAAGCTGGACGCAGGCGCGCTCCATGATGAAGGCTTGTTCAAGGAGAGACCCATGACGAGCCTTGAAGTCGATATATGAAAGCCATGGCTTGATACTGGCCGTGTCGCGAATAAGATCTTGCTCGTACACGGAATCTTCGTTCGTCTAGGTTTGTGGTCAGCGAATCGCAGAAACGAGGAGGCTTCAAACGGGAACATACCACCAGACCAAGGTCCGGGCGGCGAACAAGCGCACCGTTGGTCGCGGCCATCGCTACTGTGACTATGAGTCGATTCGAGGCTCTTGGTTGGTGGACGGTTGCGCGATTCTGCAACGCTCGCCGGAGGAGTGGCAGCACTTAACTGCGGCTACGGAGAACAGCGCATCGTCTTCGAATAGACCGCAATCTTGGCAAGGAACGTGCCTTTGACTTTGGCGAGGGTCGAGCCGGGAGTTTGACGGGTGTAGCGCCTCTCGAAGTCCACACGCGACGCCCTCACAAAAGCATGAATTCACAGTCGGGCGCTTCAAGCCGAGTGGCTGCGATTGGCGTTGGGCCAGCTCGGAATATCCATTTCCCGTCACATCGTCGTCGAAACTGGTGCGCCTTAGTTGCATGGCAGCCCCGCCAGGTTTTGCGGGTCCCGGCTTTGGGCAGTCGGAGCTCCGTCATCCAGGCATTGGTAGCGGGCTGCTGGGAAACATCGAGGCATGCTTGTCGGGTATCGTGCTACTTGCCCTTGAAGCTTCACGCCGCTCCTATCGATACCATCCGCCTGCGTAACGCTTGCAATAGCCGAAACGTCGTCGACATCCCGATCACATAAAGCTATCACCTCGACCAACAACTAGCCGTCATGTCTGGCGCCGGGGTAATACAGCTCTACTGTCTATCAATGCTGGGGGATGCCAACTGATTGCTTCGATGTAGGACCGGGAGCCCGTCTTCCCCACGCGACAGTCGCTGGGAATCATGAAGGCGAAGCTCAAGGGCGCCGAGACTGGCCACAGTTTGTTGAAGAGGAAGAGTGAAGCCCTCACAAAGTAAGCATCGGCCCCTTACAACTACAGGGCATCCCAGACTAACGCAGCTCGCGTCTAGGCGTTTCCGAGGTCAGAAAGCATTCCAATCCCAATGACTCGAGATGAGTACTGACGGTACATCGGGCAGAGATCACGAGACGAATCGACGAAGCCAAGCGGAAGATGGGCAGGGTCATGCAGATCGCTGCTTTCTCTCTGGCGGAAGTCACATACGCTGTGGGAGGAGACATCGGATACCAAGTGCAGGAGTCAGCCAAGTCTGCTCGGTTCCGTCTTCGCACAAAGCAGGACAACGTCTCTGGTGTCCTGCTGCCTGCATTTGAGAGTTATCAGACTGAGGGTAACAACGACTTCGGTCTGACAGGTCTAGGCAAGGGTGGTCAGCAGGTGCAGAGGTGCCGAGAAACATATGCTCGTGCTGTCGAAGCACTGGTGGAGCTGGCGAGTTTGCAGACAGCCTTCGTAATCCTGGACGAAGTGATCAAGGTCGTTAATCGACGAGGTATGTATCGCCCTTGGAGCCAATCTGCATGTCGATGCTGACAACCACAGTGAATGCCATCGAACACGTTATCATCCCTCGAACGGAGAATACTATCAAGTACATCAACTCAGAGCTTGATGAACTTGATCGTGAGGAGTTTTACAGGTTGAAGAAGGTAGATTGACCACACCCTCCTGTGTCACAACGTGCATTGACAATGAGAAGGTCGCAAACAAGAAACAGCGCGACACAGCAGCTGCCGATGCCGAAATGAAAGCCAAGAGGGCAGCCCAGGCTGAGAAGGATGGCAAAGGCGCAGATGCCGGGGACGAGGACAGCAAGGGCACCACGGATCTGCTTGCGGCGGACGAAGACGAAGACATTATTTTCTAAGGAAGACTCCTAACACCCTACCACTTATATGCCTGGATTGCGGAGGATATGGATTCCTATGAACCTGTACTATGCCGACAACCCCCCGAATTAGTGTTGCTTCAGCGCTAAATAATCTTGGAGGCTATGTGGCCCTAATGTTCGTGATGGCGTTTGGTATTTCCCGTGACTCATTGTCCAGAAGATCATTGGCGTTGGTATGTGACCTTGATAGCCTTGTCACCGAGAGTCATGCCAGCAGTGTTCTCCTTGGCCACGATTGCGCCTTGCTCAGCGTCGTACTCGACGAAGGCAATCCCAGCACGACCAGGCACAGTTCTGACCTCGCGGAAACCCTCGAAACGGCCAAATATTGTTGATAAAGCCTCCACATCATACTCAGCAGGAACGTTCTGCAGAAATAGGATCTTGTTCGGCGGCAAGTATTCGTCAGGGACGACTGCTGCTTGCGCGACGCTTGTCGACTTGAGTCCGCTCGGCTTGGCTGCCTTGGTAGGCCTATCATTACTTGGGCCACCGGGTCCGCGCTTGAGACCTCGTTGCTCTTCAGCCGTCTCGAGTGCTTTTCGTTGGTCTGAGATTGTCAGCACTGGCGCCTCCATCAAGATGGGCACGGCAAACATACCTTTCTCCGCAAGTCGGTGGCGCTTGTGCTGATCAAGCTCGTCCGCTGTGCCTTTTGTCTCTATTGTCTTGTCGCTCCGGCTGCGCGCCATTGCCACATGCATGGGTTTGTCGAAGAGCTGAAAGCCTTGAATCTCCTCGACGGCATCTTGGGCGCTCTGCGGGTCGTCAAAGACGACGAATGCTTGACCCTTGGCCTTGAGATTCTTCTTGGCGACAATGTCGATAACTTGGCCAAATTCGGAGAAGAGAGCTCTCAGTGACTCGACCAAAGTCTCAACCTTGACGCGCTCCTCAAGATTCGACACGTAAACCCTGTTTCGGTGGTCAGCTTGTTCTACTCACGTAGCGTGTCGGAGTGCAATGACACGCACGTGGATATAGGTGCTGAAGCCATCTTCAGAGCGTGGACCTCAAGCTCAGATTGTCGATGTTCGAGGTGGCTTGAGGGGCAAAAACATTGAGTCGTCCGAGTACGTGTACAAGCGGAACCCAGGTAATGATCTGAGGTGTTGAGGCGGGATGTGCGATGAAGGTAAATTCTTTGCGTGACCTGCGGCCCGTTTGGCGTCAGAGCTTGCTGGAGACCGCGACAGGAACACCAGGCGATCTCTGCAGCCAAGGTAACTCCATGTACCTCGAAGCGAAGGCCGATAGTGCGCTATTCAAGTAGCGGGTGTATGCGGTTATCAGCTACTTCGGCTTACTCATCACCTTATCAGTTCCCATTCCTACTGTATCCGATTCCAAAGAACTCGACGTCCACCACCGAGATCCACGCTCGCAGTGCGACTGAAAGCGCGCAAAAATCCATGGGAAGTTCGATTGCGGGATGCCATCGAAACTCTATCGGCTGCGCGTCGACTGCGCGAATTGTTGAGGATGACCGTCGTCATAACCTGGTTCCGGATCGAGCTTTTGCAGCCTCCAAAAGAATTTCTGTTTCAAGGTGAACCTCTGTTCCGCCATCAGGTTATCAGCGAGGATCTGGCCAAACAGAGGTCTTTGGCGGATTGTTCTACCGGCGTTCTGGGACCTTCAGACCGACAAGGGCAGGGCATTTGCCCTTTGGTGACGTCGATTTGTCTGGTTGTGGCTAGAAATTGTGTTCGACAACCCACACCAAGGCACCACCGCGTTGCGAGGGCTGATACACTCCCGGACGCCTCTGATTGCATGGCGCACGGATCTTTCCACAAGCAAGAAGATTTCTGACAGCCACTATCTCGACCAAGTGGGCCACGAGCTGCTAGACCTCAACCTCCGTTGCCTGGATGGCATGGATCTGCGCCGGCACATCCCCTTTAGGGTGCGAGTAGCCCCTGGATTTCAAGCAGCGGCAGCTTAGCAAAGGCTTGTCTTGCCCTCCTTCCTGTCTCTCAGGGCTCCGGCTGTGCGGTTTTCGGCCGACCAGGCTAAGCTGTGCTCCGTACGGTCTTTCCGGAATGTGCTTCCATTCCTGACTCGGCGTGGGGCCGATAAGATCGACGGCAGTGCGGCACCAAGTGGATCGTTTCGTTCCGTGCCTGGAGCTTATGGCCGTCGAGATGCGTCTGTGCTCCGGCTCCCGAGAGACGTCGTAGACGGGTCTTATCAGCACAAACCAAGCATCGAAAATGTGATTATGGATTCTTCAACTCCATCATGAAGCCTATCTTATGGCGCAAACCTGCTCAGCGCAGGTTTCTACGTATTTGTCTCCATAGGTCAAACTTCACGCCATCCGGCGGCTGTAGGCCATTCCGACGAAACCTCCCTTGGTCCATCGCTTCACCGTTTCGTCTCCCTCCCTTTCGAGTAGACGATCTTTACCAAAGGCCTTCGGTAGAGCAGTGGATCGAACGGCTGTGGTCACCCTGCTGCGACGTGAGATGACCCCAACCGCATGATGTCCCGCGGGTGCGGATGGACTCGTGCCTGGCTGCTCCGTCCCTCACCATGGATCTCAGACATGTCTCAAGCGCCATAACTCGGCTTGGCGTCCTTCGTCGAAGTTTCTCAATTCCCCTTCGAAAATCGGCTTTTGCACAAGTTATCTTGCCGGTCATCGAGATCGACACTCCTGAATGCCCCTTCGAACCATCAAATTGCGGACCCGGGAAGCTGTCTAAGCTACGGCCCATTCTTTCACATGGCGAAACTGCAGTTGAAACGCTGGGAAGAACTCGATTTACTTTCTCGTTGGTATGTAGCCCGCAGGCGCGTGCGATCATCGATTAAATATGACGCGCTGGGCGATGTGGAACGAAATGCTGAGGCCGTATATCAATCAAACCAATTCTCCTGAATCTACTCACACAGCTGGCCAGATACACATTGTGCTCTGCTATCTCGAATACTTTTACCCCTTTCCCCCCTTCATTGGTCAGTCTTGATCACTCTTCTCTATGCTGGAGTGCGGTGTACCCTCTGTACCATTTGCCGCTAAAAGTATTGAGGATGGGCTCACACTCGACTTCGCAAGAGCTTTCAGCTCTTTGCCGTGAGCTTTACGATGGCCCAGTCTCTGAAGTAAAGAAGTGCAGACAATTCCTAGACTCTGATCTCGACAAAGGGCTGTTCCTCCGCTCCATCCCGGCACCCGCGGAGCCCTCTCACCGTCCTCTACACCTACTCTACATCGCCTTGTCACAACTTCCCGGAAAATGGCCGGTTTTCGAACTCATCACATGCCACACCCGAGTTCTCAAGTACCTTCCAGAGACTGCGAAAAACGGCTCAAACGACGAGCTCGACTGGTTGCTCGAAGCGACGCAAGAGTTGGTCAAGAAATCATATCATGCATTCTCCGACTTTCTGCATGATGACAACCGGCTAGCTTTGACAACGACGAACCCTGAGAGCTATATTACACATCACGGTCTTCGGAAGTTCGTCGAAAGCCTCAGACTACCCGTACGCGAACCTTCATCCAAGCCTACTGTTGCCATTGCGGTCCCCAATGGGCCCCTGCTGGCCGCGACCGCCATTGCGGTCACAACGTACTACACATCCGCCCCGATCAACCCAGCCGCAGGCGCTGAGCAATTTCGAGCAGATGTTCAGCAGTCTGGCGCCTCGTTCATCCTGACCACGGCTGAGGAGTATGAGAAGCTTCAAATACAGGCATGGGCTCAACCAAACGGCATCGATGTTTTCTTCGTTGAGTGGGACGGTCTCGATGGAATTTCACTCTGCGACACCCACCACAAGCCGCTCGTAAGCTCACATGGCGAACGAAGCCCCAACAAGGCGGAGGACATCGGCTTGATTCTATTCACCAGCGGTACCTCAGGTACCAAAAAGGTGGTGCCTCTGACGGTCCACTCGATCGTCGCGGGTATCGTTTTCGTGATAGACTCATGGGGCCTCACTACCTCCGATGTCTGCTTGAACATGATGCCGCTTTATCATGTGTAAGTGACTCTCCCTCACCTGATCAAAGAAAGTTACTCATCTGTTTCTAGAGGGGGTTTGGTCAGGAACATCTTTGCGCCCATGTTCTCGGGTGGAACTACCGTCTGTTGCACAGCGTTCGACCCAAACACTTTCTGGGATGTAGTGCAAGATCTGCATCCTACTTGGTATTATGCTTCGCCATCGATGCACTCGGTCATCTTGGCTGAAGCTGCAGCTCGTCCCGAGGCTTTGACGAAGAGCAAAATCAGACTGGCCTGCAATGCAGCCGGAGGCTTGTTGCCCTCATTAGCATGCCAACTGCGCGACACCTTCAACTGCGTCGTGCTTCCAAGTTACGGAATGACTGAGTAAGTTGATTGGCACTGTTCGTCACGTTCATCAAATTAACACGTCCTAGGTGCATGCCCATCTCAACACCCCCTCTTGATTACAAGCTTGATCGCGAGGGAACATCTGGTATCAGCACTGGTCCCGAATTGACGATTCTAGACTGGTCAGAAGATCATGTTGCCTCTGGAACAGTTGGAAGAATATGCGTCCGAGGCGAGCCAGTGTTCCCTGGTTATCTGAGACCGGATGGCACTTACGACAAGTCGCCTTTCAACCCTGCCGGTTGGTTCGACACTGGCGATCTCGGGTATATGGACGACGACGGCTATCTTTATATCACAGGCCGCAGCAAAGAAGTCATTAACCGTGGAGGAGAGTTAATCTCCCCTTTCGAGGTAGAGAACGCTATCTTGTCGGCTGCCATGTCCACAGACTCTCCTGTCAGTGGCCGCATCACCCAAGTCTTGGCCTTCTCAGCTGTCCATGATGTTCTGCAGGAAGTCGTTGCCGTTGTTTTGGTCACCCCCCAGGGGGTACCAAGGGTTGATCTTAAGACACTCCACTCTGCTTTGCGCTCCTCGCTCCAGCAGGTGAAGTGGCCGGTCATGATCACTTACATGGACGACTTGCCCAAGAAGAACAACAAGGTTCTCCGCATCAAACTTGGGCAACGTCTGTCCCTGCCCACCCTTAACGACGACATGACCGCCCTGGCTCGCCACTGGGAGGCCAAGTGTCCGCCACCAGATACAGCTTTGACTGTCAATATTCCTGCGTCTCCATGCAAGATCGACGTCAAAAAGATCAACGCCGCCCTGGACGAGATCACACCTGCACACTTGCGTCATTGCTACCGATCAGAGTTCACCCCTGGAGTCAATGCGCTTTTCATTGCCCCTGGGCGTTCTGAAAACGCCGCCGGGACTTGGTTAACCGAGGACATCAAGAGCAGCTTGGGCCGTGCAGTAGACAACTACATGCTACCTGATCACATTCACCTTATGCCTCAGCCTTTCACGCTCGACAACGCTGGTACTATTGATGATATCCAGCTTCGTAAAGATCTCAATGAGCTCCAGAGCGCGTCTTTGGAAAAATTGGAGGGCTCCACCGAGGGACGAGTCACTAGGGCTTTTGCTGAGATCCTGTCTTGCCACCCTGACGATATTCCTCCCAATGTCGACTTCTTCAGCCTTGGCGGCGATTCTCTGAGGGCCGGAAAGCTGGTGTCCTTGTTGAGGTCAACGTTCGACGCGCCTATCTCCATCAGCCTCGTTTTCAATTCCGGCACAGTCAAAGCCATGGCAGCCCATATCGAGAGCGTTATCGGGGCCAATAGTTCTCCCGTTCAGGATAACGTGGCTGGCTGCACAGAGACACGCAATTCGACCAACCCATTCCTCATGATGGCCCAACTGCTTCCACTGGTTGTTTTCTACCCAATGCGTCGGGCCCTGCAATGGACTATTTTCATTGTCGCTCTGAGCTATACACAGCACTGGTACACCAACGAGACAGTGGTCGGGCGCCTCTTCAACTTGACCATGTCCATCATGTTCGCTCGTGTCGTTATCCGCTGTGTTGCCCCCTTCATTGGCATCCTCGCTAAATGGGTCATCATCGGTCGCTACCGCGAAGGCTTGTATCCCATGTGGGGGATGTACCACACTCGATGGTGGATGGTCGAGAAGATTGTCAGCATCTGTGGCAAAGGCTTCTTCAGCGCAACCGACTTCACACAACACCTCTACTATCGCATGATGGGTGCCAAGATTGGCAAGGGGGTGAAGCTTTCGGGCGTAGCTTTGGGCGAGTGGGACTTGGTGGACATCCGTGATGGCGCAGTGCTCACTCGCTGCATGTGTCGTCCCTTCGCCGCCGAGGGCAACACTTCGATGTATCTCGGACGCATCGTGGTTGGGGAGAAAGCATTCGTTGGTGCTTCTTCAATAATCTCAGCCGGCTCTGAGATTCCTCCAAACACCTGTATTGGACCGAACTCATCCAGCTGGGAACTTGACGACGCTGACGAAGCAAACCGTGATCTGTCTCCAAATGCGGCGCCGAAGCCGCATTGGCTCCTGACCCTGCTATTCACTATGCCCTTGGGCTTGATCGCATGGTTTGCTTCGATTCTTCCTTGGCTGGGTGGTCTTGTCGGTATGGTGATCCACCGGCCCCTGGACAGCCGTTCGCCTCTGCGAGATATTCTGGATTGGTTCACTGATCCCGAGCGAGTTGGATATCACTACCTCGCCTTGGTCCTCCGCTGCCTATTTGCTCCCTTCATTATCTTCGGTTTCACAGTTCTCGTCAAGGTCATCCTGGATCTGTTCTTCGGCAAGTTGACTGCTGGTCCCGCTCAGGGTCGTGGTGCCATTGCGATTTGGCGCGCAGCCTTGATCAAGACCTTGCTACCTGTGCCTCGACTACACGCAATGACGACCATGTTCGGACAGCATTATGAGGCTACTTCTGTTGCAATCCGCATGCTCGGTGGCAAGATTGGTAAGCGGGTGTACTGGCCAGGAACTGGTCCTGGCATTGGCGACTATCATCTTCTTGACATTGGTGACGATGTCGTTTTCGGCTCAAGATCTCACCTTGTCACTTCCGATGGCACTGGATCCGAGAAGATCACCATCGGCGACCGGGCCATGATTGCAGATCGTGTGTGCCTTCTGCCAGGTGTTGAGATCGGCGAAAAGGCTACCATGGGCTCGGGCGCGTTGACACGTAGAGGCAAGAAATATGCCCCAGACAGTACCTACGTGGGGTCCAAGGGTGGTGACGCAGTCTGCCTCTCGACCGGGCGCGACACGAGTTCTGAGAAGCCCCTGTTGTCGAGCCGGACGCCACACAATGGCAGTGAGGTAACGCTCACAGAGGAATACACTCACCCTAGAAGGGAGAGGCAGGACTCGCGGATGCGTCACATGAGCAGCGACGAGACTCTCGCTGGTTCACGCAAAGCATCCAGTGCTGGCAAGCATCCATACAAGATGGGTGAGGGATCTTCTACTTCCGACGACGACAGTGATTACCAAAACTCTGAATCCAGCAATGACGCTTCACCCTTTGGCCGGGCATTCTACATGAACCTCGCGCCGTACCGTGTCATGGGACAGTTTTCCATCTTCTGCTACTCGGCCTTCATGACCGTCTTCACTGCTTTCTACTGGAACGTTCCCAATATCTCGTCGATTCAAATCGTGGACGCTATCATCCAGCATTTTGTTCCTGCGGATATTAATATGTGGTGGGATGTTCTGGCAATGTACTTGCTGACAACAATTGTCATTGCTATCCTCACGACAATCCAGGCTATCCTAGCGTTGGCCATCATTGTTGCCGCCAAATGGATCTTGCTTGGACGTCGTATGCCTGGCAATTACGATTGGGACAAGTCCCCCTACTGTCAACGTTGGCAGTTGTTCCTTTGTATTGAGAAGCTCAGGCGCAACTGCTACCGAAGCCATGGAATCCTTGGTTTTCTGACAGGAACTCAGTGGATTGTTCTATACTTCAAAGCACTCGGTGCGGACATTGGAAAGAACTGCGCACTGTTTGCAAACGGCCGCCCAAGTCTCATGTTTACGGAGCCGGACCTCATCAAGCTTGGTGAACGCGTCACTGTCGACGACGCTAGTGTCGTTGCCCACATCAACACTCGCGGCAAGTTTGATCTGAATAGGTTGGAAATTGGAGACAGATGCGTCTTGCGCAGCGGCAGCAGGTTGCTGAGCGGAGCGACGATGAAGGACGACAGCTGTCTCTTGGAGCACACTCTGATCATGGGAGGAGATGTGGTTGAGGAACGTTGGACCATGCAAGGTTGGCCCGCTGAGAGATTTACAGGAGTTCGTGTTAAGGAGTAGATAAGAAGGTAAAGATGAGAAAAGATACGGGCATAGATTGGCACGAGGAAGGATACCTAAAAGTGCTACAGGATCTGGAAATTCTACTTAGTATAGGCACGCATAGCTAAGCATCCATCATTACTTTTACTAGAAGTCTTCTCATGCGTATTTTATGTGATTTCGTCATATTAGAATAATCTCAAGTATCCCAAGTTGATTAATAGGGTACAAGCACATTGCAGGCAGTGTGATACGCATCGCCCACTTTTGTAGTATAGCAATCGCCCTCCACCGGGCTCATAGGTAACATGTTCCACCACAAGGTACCCACAATTGTGCCCTTATGGCTTTACATCCACAGGACACTTTGCGAACTGATGTAGAAAACGGCTTATGACCTGGAGGTCTATTTCTCCGAGACGGTGTAATTACTACGCTGCTTTCTGTAATTTGGGTCAATCAAGGGCGAAAGACAGGGAACGTTCTACATACATCAGCAGCGAAAATGGAAGAGCCGTCCGTGGTTAGCGTAGCAATGTCATTCTCTCCAGAACGAGACTTGCTTCTCAAAGTCGATTATGATGATGATTCCACCGCCCTCTTCGCCCCAGTTGTCTGCCGTGTTCACAAAATTGCAATCGGTGAGCTCATAAGGTCGGCCGGACCAGAGATAGAGTCGGTTAGGTAGCCATCATCTGCATCAGGGCATGGAGCATCCCATAAAAGGATAGTCCTGCATGAATCACGTTTAGATACACAGAAGCAATTGGCTGGCAGACTTTGGAGAATAGGAAGGCATACTATCCCTCCACTTGCACGTGCAGACGTAACGAACTTGGCTTTGGCAAGGAGAGTTCCAGCAAGACGCATTGTGTTGGGGTGTTGAGACGTTCTCTAACGCATGTACAGAGGAGAAAGACTGGGGAGCAAAGACTGTGTCTAAGGCCTCTGATGTACTTTGGTGGATTTATTCCCTCCTCTTCATAGGATAGCATGACTGATTTATAACTCGTAGAGCGAACAGCTCGTTGTCTCTGGTTTGCAAAGGGACGTCACTTGTGCCCTTCCTCCTGATATCCACCCGGCTACATCAACATTCATGACGCTGGGTGCCGAACTGTCTGCGCCTCAGGGGCGTCGGCCGACTGGTCATTCGTTAGTCCCCAAGCGGCACGACCACGAACTTGCATGATAGAAGCGATGTTGAGACGCCCGTTGAGGTCCATGTTTGCTACTCATCAATCAGCTTCACAGGAGGGAGAAAGGAAGAGATGATGAAAAGTCGACATGAGCAGTGTCGATTGTGAAGCCAAGGACTAAACAGGACGTTGCCTCAAGGGACGTGAAGATGGTTGCCAGGTGAAGTCGAGGCGAACCTCATGGATCACACCTTTGAGACGGTCTGATCAGTCATGTTATTTGCATATCAGACAACTTACCGGAGATGGTGACTACATTCCGCGTTGGCGCTGCCAAGCAATGTAAAGTGCCGTTGGATGGCATTGGGCTACGGCCGATACGGTGGCATATTAGCTCGCCACCATAAGTTGGCTCAACGCCCCCGCCCGTGGATTTTCCGGAAGATACTCAGCACCTCGCATCACTTTATCTATAATTGTTTTAGAGAAAGAAATAAGCCGGCTGCTCTAATATAATTACTCTGCTACGGCTAATGTGGTATGATGATTATGATCTAGCTGCTGTGATCTAGCTGCTGTAGTCTGGCTACTGTGGCCTAGCCGCTCTACTATGGCTACTATAGTCCAATTGCTGTGATCTAATTGCCTTGATCTGGCTACTATGGTCTGGCTACTTCAATGCGATGCGGCTACTCTAATCGTCTAGATTATTCTATATTTGTTGTTTTGTAGAAAGGTATCTATTAGTATCTTTTACTAGATAATTCGAGCTATTTCGTGTAATATCCTCGGTGAGCCTTCGATTAAAACCCACGGCCGGGGGGGGGGGACGTCGAGCCAAACTGCGGCAGCGAGCTAATATGCTACTGAAGCCAATCACAATGCCAATTGTGACATCTTGCGAAGTTTGCAGCTCCTGATCGGGCATCTTCCTGCGGCCTGCCCTGGTCAATGATCATCGTTACGCGAGCACGTAACTCGTAGTACTTGGGGCCCACGCGCAACGGCTGGTAGTAGGCGCGCCGAACTACGGTATAGGGAGATCTATCGATTTGCTCCCCTTGTCACAACCCCATGTGAAAGCAAGCAATACTAACGAAGGAAGAAGGCAAACCTTTAGCCAGGCTCGAGTGTAAAACCTGAATGAGGAAATGCTTCAAGACATTGAAGTTCACGTCGTGTCAGGGGTTGTTGGGCTCAAGAATGCGGAAGGTGTGAATGTGAGAAGCACCGTATGCGCGGGCCCAGAGAAATATATAAACAAATTGGAGGTATCATATAATACCTCGCACACGAGCTTACCTTCAATCACAATCTCGAAATCCACCCGCTTTACAATTGCTTCCAGGCTCGATCGCGAACCTGTAGAGGGATGCCGATGCGGTGGCAACGGTGGCTGAAGATCATGTTGAGAAGCCAATTTCCTTCTGCGAAGATAAGGCTTGCGAGGACTGCAAGAGCTCTATCACGGGCAGCTAATGCTATCTTAAGTACGTTGTATACAACAGCGGGGATGTCTTCCCCTCGCTGGGCTTCGACGAGGCCGGTGGTGGGTGAGATGCACTCCCCAACGATGGGTCCCAGTCGCCGCGATCTTTAATACGCACTTGCTTCTGGTGGCTACAAGCCCTATCTTGAAATCAAAGAGCCCGAAGACGGCTGCACAGCCATTCATTGTCAAGTTTCCGGCAGACACATCCATAATTGACTGCGGCGTCAATGCTGGCGCTTATAACCCACCATACCAGGTGCTCTGCCCTGTCATTCAAGGACATATCCATGATTCAGCACTGCTACGGCGATGAGTGCGTTGACGCTGGGGTTTTGCGTTTCGCCGTAGGAGCTCTAGGTTGTCAGGGCGTAGGTCGTGGTGGTCTGAATCTCGAAGATGCCGATGGCAATCCCATCAAGCCTGCACAAGTCGGACCTCCGCCGCAGCGACGTTACGACCCTCTGAAGGGTCGGAGTGGCGCGTTCCTCCAAGACTCTGAAGCTCGTTTGATTGCTCCGGCGCAGAGTAACAGACCTCCCGCATTGGTAAGCCTCAGCAAGCGTGATGGTGGCAAAAGCGACGGTGATTGGAAGGTGAATGAGGGTAAGGATAGGTGCAGGAAGCCCGCTGAGGAGACTCAGATCGGACCATCCGGTGTAGGTCAACAGAAGACTCAGTTTATACTCGTGCCGCGCCCCACCTCCACTAAGGTGGTGCTTGACACCAAAACGGCCACTTTGGGAAAGAAATTGATTAATTAGCTCCTTCGAGTAAGCTGCTTGCCCGATCTATTGCTAATTATAGCGGGTATTAGTAACTTTAGTTATGCGCTATTTATACGCCTTTTTGGCAGCGGTAATAGCGTTCTTTTATATAAGTTATTGATCTTAATAATATTAAGGGAAAAAGACACTCTCACAAAGGCCCAATTATATTACTTATTTCTTTAATTAATAAGGTGCCATAACTGTAATGGTCTATTTTGATTACCTGGCGTTATTATTAGAGCTATTTTGCCTTTTGAGTTATCAGGACTTGGGTTGTTGAAGAGAGTGAGGAGGTGTAACTAGATGGGGCTCGCTGCTAGGTCCCAGCGTTGTAGCAGGATAATAGCTAGGGTGCGACTGGTGACTGTATTAATCTTTTACTAAAAGATACTTATATAGCCATGGTGTTTATATATTAATAGTTAGAGACCTCTAAGCCACCCACTTTATTATAGATCTTTGTGGGCTAGTAATAGGTCATTAATAATATCTATAATATGCTTAGCGTATATGATAAAATTAATATTATCAAGCCTATTAAGATATTAGTAAATTATAACTTCTTTTATATTTATAAGCTTTAAATTATAGCTAGGGCGGCCACCTTTAGATAAAATGCCACGAACCCACCGATAGAGGCGTTAATCGTGGTATATTGAATTTCTTTACGACCGTGGTAACTAGAAACTTAGGATTTACTTTAAAGTATTTAATAATATTATCAATATATAGCTCGACCTTAGATATAGGCTTATTAGGCATAATGCGCGGTATATTGATAATAATATTAATATTTATAGAAAACTGGCCGTTATATTGATGTAGCCGTTATGGTGTTAAGCACCGCCTTAGTGGAGGTGGGGCGCGGCACGAGTATAGTCTTTAGCTCAGCTATACACCTTAATTATTTGTATTACCTTGAATTCGAGGTTTCGCTCCAACGAGATCATATGCACAAGAGCAGTCAGTTTTCTGCTGCGAAACGCAAATGCCGCCGGGGGTTTGAAAATTTGAATTGCACATATCCTAATGATGCTGTGGTAATAAGCAAGTTATCTTATATTTCTCACTTTCTGGTATGGTATCGTAGAGAGAGAGGATCACGGGACTTGGGCAGTACCTCTCTAGTAAAAATGGCGAGGTCTCTGTAAGAACTGCCTGTCTGAACGTGTCTTAAATTCTTAGTATACTACTAACTGCACTTCTAACCCAATTGTCGCCACTACTACGCCATGAGCACAAGACTTCACAGACCTAGCCTAGATCATCCAGCAAGTGGTCTTAGTATTGCTTGCTCACCTTAGCAAGTGTATGCCGTAGTGATGAGGACAATGACAACGATTGTAATGTAATCGCAGTTTAATGTGCTTACAGGGAATCGCTACCATAAGGCCAGTTACTTCTCCCTTGGCAGACCTAGCCGGAGATTATTTGATAAATGAGGAAGTCGTATATCGCTTGAATAGGGCTGTTCAAGCTTCTTTATCATCACCAGAAACTTTGGTTTTCTTGAATGGGAGTTCAAGTACCCGTCCCTGTGGGGGATTTACTAGAAGTCCGAAGTTATGGGAACTCTTTTCCCTGTCTCTAACCTAAAGTATAGTGATACTAGGGAATAATAGAAAAAAGACATATTAATACAGAACGCCTATAGGAATTGTATTTCATACATACAGATTTAACCAGATCCAGAGTCTAGATATACCATGTGGATAACGATATTAAACCACGGTATAGCTACGTAGGTTTCCATTATAGGTGTAGAAAATGGGGAGTTAAAATCGCACAGATGTGTATCTTCGCGCGACGTTCAACGAATAAGACATTCCGTAGCTATTTGTGCTCACCTAAATATGTTTAAGCTATGAGCAAAGATAAGTCCTCTATCCCTCCGCCCTAAAGGTACCAAGATATCCTGAATTTTTTTTCGTCATTGTCGTTTTTTGGCATATAAAATCAACACGTATATAATATTGAGTTCAGTACTTATGCGTTTCCATGGGCGGTTTACCGCACCATGCTACTAAGGGATTTATAATTTATTCATGCTATTCACAATAGGGAGTCTTGCTACAAATTAGGCACCGGGTCGGGGTATTAGTTATCTAAAGCTCTTTAGCTTTTCAACTGCTAGTGAATTAACCCTACTTTGACTTTTCTGATACTAAATAACTACTATAGCGACTACCATAGCGTGATGAGGATTTTCATTTTATGTATGTTTGTGCAATGAATAAAATACGAAAATAATGGCGAAATATACCCCGCAATAGTGGCGAAAAGTCTTCTAATCTCGTTGAATCGGGTATGTTCTGTGATTAGATCTATTTCAGCCCCTAAGGTACGTGCGCAAGCAAATTGACTTTTCCCCTTATCAAAATATGTTAGCTAGCTTTTAGCGTTATAAGACTACACCAAAAAAAAAGTTTATTAATTATCCTGTAACTTAATAACTGGTGTGCGGCTCTCAATAGAATAGCGACTGGTTACTAGCGGTATAAGATTGTTACATTTATAGCAAAAGTTCTGGGATTTAGTACTAAGACTAAATACACAGAAAATAACCCGCATATGATGCGTAAATTCCAAATTCTGTGGATAAGATTACAGTAGATTTGTATATATCTTGAGATTGGTTCTTGTACTCTGAAGTGACTGCGTAGCCCAATGAGATCGATATGAAATCTTGTCATTTCTTCTGGAACCCTCAAATGCACGATGTTCAAAATGAACGAAACTAGTAACATTAAATGGTAAGGCGGGAACTGCTAGAGTATTATTAGTTGTTTTTCAATTCTAACCTTTAGCCTATGGAAATAGCTAAACTTCAAGTCGAATCACAATTTTCTTTCAATTAGACAGAAACCGTCGTGAGAAACGCCATGATCGAATTATCATGTTGTGGCTGGAAAATTGAGAGTATTCGGTCTTAGCAGGCTTTGGTCCTAAATGGTGAGGTAATTGACGGCATGAAGACTTACGGCATTACAGTAATAATATGATCTGAACCTAGATCTAGTAGGGAAGTAAGAGCGGGAGTCAATCGTATAATATTCAACTAAGATATCTGCCTTTTGTCGTTCAAAGAAAACACCCACCCAAACTACATCGTATGCATTGTGCCGAGGAAAAGCGGGCCAGAGACTAGATCGCCGCTATACTCTATGCGTGGTAAATACAATAACATGCTCAGTGCAACGCATATGGCGCTATAATTTAGGTATAGCCTTTAAGCAAACTACTTTGAGTGTGATATAGGCATTGGTCATCACGATCAGCTTATGCGCGTGGAAGCAACATATAACCATATTTGAACAGTTTATACAGACACAAAAAGATCCCAGCAATACGAATAGAATCATCTCTATACACCCGCAGTGATACGAAGCATCTGATTGCTCGAGATCTATATCTTTGGGTCTAGATAATTGCTTTGCACTTGCCCACAACGACGGCAACGGACACATTTACAGGAACCTGGCGGAGCCCAGCCAATGGCACGAGACTGGCCCACATCTGAACTAGCACTATACTAGGATGCACGGAAACCTGCCACCGAAATGGTAGCGCTGAGGTTCTTCTATAGTTTCACCTAAAGTTGGTACAGCTAGAGGCTCTACAACGCGGTACGAAGTAGATAACAGCAGACTGTCAACATCGCATTCAACCGATGCAGTAGAGCTATATTTGGAAAGACGCTGCGAAATTCATCAACTGATATTCCTAATACGATATTCGCTCTATACCCTGGAAGCACGGGGGGGCCACCTTGTTGCCTCCCATTTATACAGCTATGGGCTTCCATCCATAACTGAGACCGAAATGGGAAAAGCATCTCCAGATACAAACTTTACACTTACCTCGACATTCCTATTTCAGATATCGTGTACATTCTATCAGTAGATTCATAACGATCAGCTATTTCATTACTTGTACTGTCTCCGGAAAGACCTCGCTCTTGTAGATATCACCTGTGAACTCTTTTTAGTGAGAAATATTATTGTAAAGCCTGTTAGCATATATCTGCAGGTATGTTCAAGTCTACTTTTCGCCTCCTGTGTTATTGAAACGTGGAGTTAATCGCAACTTCAACGGCAAAAATTCGTGTGAAGCTATTCAGGTCTTCAAAGTCCCCTACTACAGCGACTTTGTAGAGCTGGTCACTTAATCGAGCCACTGCTGGATGAATCTTGAATCATCTCTCTAAAGAAGCTGGTCTATTCAAACTTTGCTACGGATGGAAATGGTGTCATAATATCCAGGCATAACTGCACTGATCAGCCGACGAGACGTACGAATTGGCTTAATAGAATGCTCTGCTTTGTTCAGTATCCAATAAACATGCGTGGAGTGCTTCTTTCAGTAGCGTAAACGAGTGGTCTGTTCGGTCTTTTGCCCTCACTCCATCAGTCAATGGATCCCTGAAAATCATGATAAGCGGCAGTCTTTGAAACCAAGAATGTGATCTCTGAGGCCCAGACGTGTATAGTAACCGTATTTTGTCTGTTTCAACGAGGTGCTGTTGTGTTTTGGGAGAGTATCAAGAAGCTTTTCATAGGCTTGCGTTCTCCTAGGTTATGCCGTAGATGATACTCATTTTTATACTTGTCTGCTCACCCACTGTATATATTGGTGCCAAACTTAGGATCAACGACTACAAAAGAGCGAGGACTTTATAACACAGCTGTGCCAAAATTCATTCCTCAGCTTCTTTCGATTTTGAGGCTCAAAAGGTGTATCTGTTATCCGGCTGGACATGGGAGCTTAACATTGAGAAAACCAATGCATAATGACATGTTTAATAGGGACTAAGTCGTACAGCCATGACTACATTCACCTTAGGCTGCCATTTTCTGATGAAATTTATATCCTTTGAGTCATTGAGAACCGCCCCATATTGACGTGTACGCTTACCCATACACAGCCATGAAGCTACTGTACACGAAATTAGTTAATTGCGAGCCCAAAGCCGTGAAAAGATCGACCCCAAAATCTAGTAGGCGAGATTTACTTTCAGCACCTAGAGTATCACCATTTATACGATGCTCGGCTCCCTCTTATAATGCGAGCTCTGACCAGGACTGCACATATCTGAGCCACGGCTTGAAACCACTGAAGACGGTGATGCAGGCCTAATAATCTCATAACTATGCTGACTCCATATGAGATTATTAGGCTTGCATCACCGCCTTCAGTGATTTCAGGGCGGAAGTGTGTGTTTTACTACTGATGTCTGTTCTATGTGCAAATCTCGCTTCCTCGCCGTGAAGACCTTGTATTATGGATGCTTCGAATAACTGTCGATAATTGAGAGAAAAGCTTCAAACCATACTATATCGGGTATACCGGTTAAAGGCGAGTTTGCTGTCTATGTGTGACTGTAGATGGTAGGCCAGCTATTACCTTTTCTAGGCTTGGTAGCTTGTACACAAAGTACTGGACAAGCTTCAAAATATCCATTGACAAAGTGAAATTAATGACTCCCTGTGCTGATCATTTGCGTAGCAAAATGCGATGCCGTTACTATTTTTCTCCGTCTCTTAGAGCCAGTATGTGTTTGCTGGGTCGGTGGAATGTATATCTTTTGGTGTATTGTGAGAAAGATGTTCCCTAACCTTGAGGCTTGATAGCGAGCTTTCCGACCGACACAGTAAGTAGCGTTTAATTTTATTTTCTCGTCAACTGTCTAACTGAGCGTCTTTATGCTGTGTATCCGTACTTGTGATTAAATTGACGTGTAGTGATTAATCGGATTATAGAACTACCTACGTGTCTCTTATTACATAATACCACGATCGTGTGTGGAAGGCCAAAATGGCCCCTCCGTGCGTCGTAGATATCGGACGAGAGATACCTCTTATAACTGCGGGTTTCTTGTTTTTTACCAGCAATCTTGCGTGTACTGACCACAAATGTTATACAAGTATAAGCTCACGGTGTGAGTTTTAGTAGCACACATAAGATAGAAATAGCATGACTTGAACAGCTAAGTAGACAAAGCAAGTTATACTTTATTGAGGTGGAATTTATAAGTGGCGGCGGTTACAGCCCCTAAAACTTGATTTAGCATTGTTGCATGTTAGACACACTTCAGATTTGACTGGAATAATGAATAAGTAGGATATAAATGTGCTTAATATAGTACTCTTGAGGTAGCTAGTATTCTATGTCACATTTAATATCCGACACTCTGTGACCCAACGTAATATTTGACACTATGGGTAGAAATATGCTGGCTCGAGGCTGTGACACTTTGCCTATGGATATTTCGCCATATAAAGCTAAGCGCCGCGCCGCTCTCAACAAGAAACCGTGTTAACAATGCTATATCTAGATTTAATAAATTTATAATTTCTAGTATGATTGCGACACTATGAGCCCATATTCCACCCAGTTCTGATAGCAGACCTACGTGCAAATTCGGAGTGACCGTCTTTACTAATATATAAGGAAGACCAGTATATGAATTACCTAGCACTCGTTACTATAAAAGCTCGTCTGTAGTTGGAGCTAGTTCCCCATATGTTTAGTGCGAAAAGATTGTGTGATATCATAGGAGTCATATCTTCTTAATTAAAGTCTTGTTCGATTTGGAATATTGTTTTAATTACTGATTTATATTATACTTCTTAGATTATATCAGATATCAATAGCCGTAACGAAGTCTATGTTCCGTCATTAGCTGTAGTATGTCTAGTCGTTAAAGTGCCCAAATCTCAGTTTCACTTGTATGATCCAGCCCATGATACTTATTATCTATATTTATTATCTTTGTTCTACCGTATTATATTGTCAGGACCCGACTTGCTGGAAAATGTGAAGAGTTATAACTAAATATAGACCCGCTGCTGGGTCGCAGCGTAGTAGAGGGATAGTAGCTAGGGGGCAACTGGTCACTCAGTCGATAGAGGCTTTCTATTCCCGCGTTCGCCCGCTCGAGAGACACGCCTAAATTTGTTAGTGACTAGATCATGTTCTTCCTTCTCATAGTAATTTATACCAGATGTATATATATATATTGGGTACGTAAATCGCTACTATTCATTTTTCAGTCTCGTGAGATCAAAAATGTCAAGGGGAGGTTCAGGGAGATCACATTGACCAAACCATAGCAACTTGATACCACAAGGGATTACGATCATTTCACGCCAATGGCAAACGAAACAATCTTTCCCCCTTGACCGATCGATAATCAACGCAAAAACAATATTAATCCAGGAATCAGCACGAAAAAAATGCTGAACTGTGGGTGAAGTTGAAATAACAGGGATGTTCAAGACGCCACAACTAGAAAGCCTCAAGCGGGGTTATATTCAGCATATTCCTATACAGATTTTGTTTAAGTGAAAGTGACTTGTGTCGATTCGAAAGCCCCTCAAATAGGCTCTTCCGCGATATCACATATTCCATAGATTAAAGGCTCTAAGTGATAGCGCATGATCAAGCGTAATAGAGCATATAGAAGTAGTTCAGATCTAGGGCAAAGTAATGGCTTTCGTACATTTACTTTATAGTTTCGAGGCTTTATCAGAGAAACACTCACACCCAACACTCGTATAGCTCAAATACGAACCCGTTGTACAGCCCCAAGGAATGAAAATGAAAAATGGCTCGCTTGTACCCTAAAGCTTACTGGAACTGTTTGCACCTGGCCAAAAAGTTATACTATGCGAGTCCCCGTTTACTCATTATTGTCTATGTGTCAACAAGTATGACTTGCCATTCTTTAGGTGTAACCCAAATGCCGCGCCCAGAACAGCAATCCATAGACCTAGTAGATACTTAGCAGAGGCTCGTAACCCTCTCTCTCTCATTGTTTGCAGTAAGCCGCGAGTACCAACTGTTCCTCACATAATTCCATCCCTGTGAGTGAATAATACAGGAAAATTTAGATCATGATATTCTAGTAGAGATCGTACATTATAGTGCCTTGTCCATGTACAGGCCTGCTCTGCTCTTAGAGATGGTAGAAATTACCCTGCAACAAGTCATCAAATCTATACTATGCAGACCCTTCTGGAATAAAACGTTGCCTCAAAGAAGAGAATAGTCAGACCAAAAGTAAATGCCGGGGCGGTGTAGAGCCCACATAAAATCTGAAAATATATACATTCTGGTTGTGAGCTTCTCTTGAACGAAAACGATATTTGCCTAGAAGTGTTAACTAACCTAGATTCGTCTTGATACGCGCAATCAGTTTTCCAGTTCAGAAGATAGGGTGAAGCAGTACTGCATACCCGTTCCTACAAATCTGCCCGGTAGCGTTTTATGTTGCTGGCGTTAAATTGTAGCAATACAATATCGTATTTGACAGCACTCCCACGAGATCTAGCACGATCCTACCATACCTACTACCAGATGGTTAGATATTATTTACCAGTAACCTGCTAATCTAGTATGCCTTTCAATTCCTGGGAATCCAACGGTGTTACATCGCATCCAGTATCATATATCATCAAGTATGAATATTGCCTGTCCATCTTCTCGCTTCGGGAAACTCAAATTACCCTGCTTAGACTTTTGGATTTCGATTAAGGCGGTGTCAAAACGGCGATGGCATGCATGCCAGATACGATTCGGATGCTCTTCTCTCTTCTGAGGATCATAGGTACCGGAAATTATTTGTCTATACCATTCGCTTGGTCCCATTGTACTTGACGATTCCAACCTTTATTTCTCGAACAGTTTCGTTGTGGCTTGGCCCAATCGATGAACCTCGTGCAATTAAACGTGCCTGTCTCTCGTGTTTTCTCACTCAATGAGTATTGATGCTAACCTTCGCCTTGGGCATGACAGCGTAACCTCGGCGATCCTATAAATATTCGTTGAATATGGCAGCACAATTAGAGGAAGTGGTCTATTCTTGAACCTATATCTGTTCCTGTGTTGTGGCACCAATAGGCGCGCCGGAAGCCGGGATCAAGAAGTCGCTACCCTGCACTCGACCATCCGCACCTCGAGGTCCCGTCAAAGTCGAGTCGTCCGTACTGACAAAAGCGCTGTCGGACCAGTCATCTCCCGAATCCCAGGAATTGCCCGATGATTCGACGTCATCGATAAGACTGACTTCCCCATTGACGTTTGATGCTCCGATGTTGCCAGTCATTATAGAGGAGGAGCTCCGCATTACATATCCCGTGTCGCCATTATTCCAAGCTGTGTTCCGCTCAAAGGTCAAAGAACCAGGGTTGCCATTATCAATGAAGCCCTTCTTGAAATTCTCGTACGCAATCGAATTGCGAATTACGTGATTGGCAGGTGGATTATCCGTGATGCCAAGCTTAAAGCCGTTCCCATCACCCTCGAAGGGGCTAAAGTTCCAGCGATTATAGCCGTTGCCCCAAGCGTAGACCTCCTCGATCGTAACAGCAGAGGCAAACATGAACAAGTCAAGACCATCGTCGACGTTATTCCATAGACGCGCATTGCGGAGAACATTGCCAGCGCCCTCGCCCTCCTTGCAAGCGAAACCATCTGCGCTTTCACCATTTTTGCGGGGATCTCGGTTCATGTAGGAATCCAGGTTTATGATGGTGTTATTCGATGAAGCTCCTTGAAGCTGGAATCCGGTCTCATAGTTGTCATGCGTTGAAAGGCCTTCGTAATAGTTGTTCGAAGCATCCCGAGCATAAATTCCGTATGGTCCATTGATCAGTTCGAGATCGTAGAATGCCCAATACTCTGCATCCTGGATGTGGAAAATGCCACGCTCAGGGTTGGGCAGCGACTCATCCAGATCTTTAGGCGTACCAGGCATATTTTCGCCATCGATGATAACCTTCTCATTGTTGTACGGACGGACGGAGATCGGGGATGACTGGCTTCCGCTCTTGCCAACCTGAATGTTGGCTGATGGAGCAAAAGTACCCTCCCGCAGGTAGATGGTATCCCCAGCAGCCGCTTCATCTACGGCATCCTGAATGGACCCAAAAGGATCGTCGATACTCCCGGAACCGGAGCCATTCGGAGAAACGAAGATATCTCGAGCAGACACGAGCCCAAATGCCGCTAGGAGAGCCGCGGAGACTGGTTTAATACTAGGCATAGCGACAGCGTGCGGACGGTGGAGTTGCGCTGGAGGAAGAAGATGCTCATCAGCTGCAAGAGGCTTTACAGCGATGAAAGGCGGGCTACAGCCTTATATGCTAGACTAATGATAGCTGTTCACATGCTGAAACAAGACAGATCCCGCAATCTCGCAAAACGGAGCCCAATAGACGGCAATGGAAAATTGTTCCGAAGGCAGATACCGCACGGATGAATATTTCGTGGTCCAGAAAACACCTGAAACATCCTCCAATCACAGCAATGACCGAGACCATCTATGTGTGGCGATGGGATGTGTATACCGCGACGCCAAGTGACGAAAGTAAATTGCGGAGGAAGACGTTCCGAAGTACGAGATTATGCAGCCTCGCGCTCTGGTGCCGAGGACCAGTCACTGGAGCTACCAAGCTAGAGCAACTGGCATACAAGAGGCGAGTCATTTACCTTCCTTGACAGCTGCATAACATCAAAAGGTTGTGCTTGATCACAACTTATCCGTAACCACAATTTGGAGTATCTGCTGTTCGTAGCCAAATGTGGATGTAGGTGGCGGCGCTCGAAACCTTGAATACCCGATGCCAAAATTTCTGGAGCTCGATTCCCTGACAGATCTGATGTGTATAGTGGTTGGAAACTGTTTCGAATTGTCGGGAGCTTATGAACGTAAGATCAATTGAATTGTTAGGTCCTTGAGGACATGACTAGGATTTAACTAGGGTGTGAATGGGTATCTCATCACAATTTTGTCCCGTTTATATTTCCCCTTGGAATAAATGAAAGAGAAATTGCCTCATGTCCCATCACGCACGCCCGAAGCTCTGGAAGTTTCACAGCCACATCACCGCCGCCCTGCCGCTTCGCGGTCCGCGAACGAGATACTGGCGAGCATGCTGGTCAATCAAAAGTGCGTCAGCCAGGAGCAGCACTCCAAAAAGATCAAGCAGCTCATCGTATAATGTAGAGCCGCCAGAAATCGGACTAGGCAGGCTAAAGCTGCAGCAGTAGCGTCCACATGTCAACATAGGATAGCTCTCGTCGACGGCATCTCCGACGTCGACATGGGTGCCAACTGCGAAGTTCTCGTCACAAGAAGAAGCTGTGCCAACAATCAGACAAAGAAAGCGACTGAATATCGATCGACCGACGAATTGATCAACTTCGTAGATGGTTCCGCATTGCCACGGTTGGATTCATCCACAGCAGCAGCTGTGCATAAGAACACTACCAATAAGGGACGCTTCAAATGGGAGACGGCGTACTTTATTGTTTGCCAAAATAAGCCTGTGACCAGCCTGTGATCAGCCTGTGTGGTCAGATGAAGCCGAGTTGGCGCTATAGCCACTTGGCGATGGCTGTGTTGGAAGTGAGCGCCGAGGCACTCAAGAAACGGGCAGATTACATCTATCGAACTCTAATATTCAGCGACTCGCAAACAGCTTTACGCGCAGGCCAGCGCTATTGCTCGCAGAGCTGTACTGGGCCCCCGTACTCTCTCGCAACTGAATGTTCAAGTCTGTTTATTTTGGGTTCCTGGTCACGCTCATGTTATAGGGAACCCCCGCACGGCCACTGCAACACGACATGTGGCCAAGAGAAGAGATTGCAAAACCTCTGTTTGTTTCTTCGAAGACTACTACTGACGTGCTCTACAAGACATGAGACCGGGCTAGGAGCAAGACGACACGTCGGTTACGGTATACCCAGGAACAGACACGGCAAGTAGTAAAAAAGCAGAAGATCGGTGCTACTAGACCACATACAACAGTGCCACATCTTTTGCGTAGACAGGAAATGAAACATGATGCGACTGCTAAACTACAACTTCAAGATGCCTCCGCAAATCACGCAGTACCCGCCTACTCCGGTACAGCGCCCTTAGCCCAAACAGCTAGGGGACGAGATATCTGGGCTATCTTATTCGACTCGGCGAGAAAAAATTCTCTATTGCCAGAAGGCACCAATCAACTAGATGAGACATCTTGTCCGACCGGAATCAAGGTGAAGATATTATCCTGGTAAAGTCTCTAGGTGGAAGCCATGATTGCTATATGCCAACCGCCATAGGAGAGTGGGTATTTGTGAGCGGGAGACCTGAGTAGGTGCGGATATCAAAAACCGCGAAAATAATACCCGACCCTAAACCTCCTACCGAACGCGGTCCCATGGAGTCGTACGGCCCAGCTCTCGCCCTTGCCAGTAGAACACGGGGGCGCCAGCCTGTCACCGTAAAAGTATATTGTAGATTGGATCCTATTTGGTGGATTGTGACAGCAAGGCGCCCCTTGGAGCTTGGCCTGGACGGCGGTCTTGAAGTTGGGGTATTGGCGCAGTTGTACAAGCGTTAGCGTGATTGTGTAGGACTATCCGCTGGCAGCAAGTACCGGAGCTGTGGAGATGAAGTGGTAGGGAATGCACGAATATGTGTTCCGAGTCAAATTCAGACTAGGTGACGAAGGGGGGGGGCGTGGGGAGAAGAGGGGCAGCTTGGTGAGCATTGGAGGTTGGCAGTCTAGACTGGACGGGGTGAAGGTGGTGGAGGAAGGAAAGGAAAGGTGAGAGAGGTCGAAGATAAAGAGCTTTTCTAAACCATCTGTTGAGTTGATCCAGCTGTTTGACGAACACGGTAGGTATCAGGATGACGGGATCTTCGCTCAGGCTGAGATGGTGCGAGAAACACTAGCCTTCACTAACATTGGAGGCAAAACCGACGGTATACCGAAAAAGCTCCGCTCCTCGCTGAAGTAGCTCTTTTCTGAGAGCCTTCTAGGTTGACGATGGTTCAGGAAGAGGAAATGGTCAGGTTTCAAACGTCATGCACCAGCTCTGGAGTCCTGGTTTCCGAGAAGCGCCCGTAGTTAATGTCAGAGGAAGGAGAAGGCTCCAGACACCGTGGTAGAGGGTGCTAGTCTGAGATGATTTGGGATCGATTTCATCGTCAAGTAACTCCGAAGTCTTTTGCCCTACGGGGATTTTCCTTCTTTGAGCTGATCCGAGTAGGATCGTGTAGTGACATAATACTAGCTAGCAGAAGAATTTGCGATTGTAAACAAAGTCTTGTGAAGAGTCGATACGAACCATCGCCTAGATATTCTGAGCGCTGATGATGCCGCCTGATTCGGGCGCGCTTGATGCCTCGATCCTTCTTATTGTGGTTACCTCAAGCAGGAAGGGAGCCTTCCCTGGCAACGAGCTATCTGACACAAAAACGATCAGTCGTTGGCCTATTCTTCGGGTGTGTTTCTGCCGTACTAAATGTACTACATGGGTATTGTTCTGAAATATCATGGATCCCATCAAGAGAAAGGGAAACGTCGTTCCCGTGCCGGGATTTTCTAGGGAGCTGGGCGTGAGACACCGAACACCATCAAATCTAGGCAGGTCAATTCAAGCCAGGTGCCGTCGCCGCCGAGGTTGATCAGACACTTATGAAAATGAAGCATACAGATGATTGAGCAATCCAGTGATGTGTTTGCTTCGAAACTGTGAACTTTCTTTGTGAATCCTCCGTCGCTTCCGACCTATTCGTCTTCTTTGATTCTCATCGTGCTCCAATGCCAATGACAAATCCCAGAAATTACTGCTGAGCGCCAATTTTGAAATTTTAACCTGGAACGAGACAAGCATTTTGGATTGTTTCTTCCGTCGGCTGGCTGGCTGGTTGTGTCGATGATTGTGGACCAGTCCTCGAGAAAGGTCTCGCAGTTGCATATTCTTCTGTTGCATTGATGCCGTCATATTGACAGCAGAACAGCACCCTGAAACTCTTGTCACTGGTAAAATAATGAGCGGGGTTGATGTTAGCTTTGTGACTATGAGAAGAGATCGTAGGTGATGGGGGAGAAAACGTTGTGCATTTCTGAGACATCGTCACCGAAGCCCACAGTTTTGATCCTGTTCTCTGGACGACATTAATTGTTCCTGTCGTCATCCCTGCAAGTCGTACTATGTATGGCAGTTTCTCACTAACGGGCGAGCGGCCCTCTTTGAATCCAATCTCCGTTCTTGTCTCGCTGGTTAGCCCCTAGCGGCTGGGGTGACTTAGCACTGACTCCCTCCACAGCCTTCGACATCTTCTCTTATCTGACTCCTGATTTCAATCCCAGTGATAATCACTCACGATGCTCAATTTAGAATAAATTGCGACTGCAGCGTTGCAGATGTGTGATATAATGCAAACTAGAATCCATCTGGAGACAAAGCTAGATAGCGTGTGCGTGTCAAGTTCGAACCAACCGCGCGACTCACGGAGTGAAGCCCACAATAGAACATGTCAACTCTCACGGTATTAAAGAGTGGAATTTAAGTGGAAAAATCAGCTCCAATCTACGGCCAATCAAATATTGTCTCGGTCTGCGCGCGTTACACCGAATGCCTCAATCGTTCATAGTTATGGACGTGTATGTGCATCGAATACGGTCCCTTGCATATCGCGCCAGGACCACACATTGGGGGAAAAGGCTTAATCGAGCAATCCCCAGGCTTCCCCTCTCGCTCATAGCCGCTACTCTGTTCTAGAACAGAGTCAATATTGAGCCTGTATGTGCATAGGCCGGTGAGCTTCCCCATATGGAGTAGCACTTGCATGACAGTAAGCTTGGCACAACGGTCAGATTCAAAAATCCCATCCAGAGCATGATGAATTGCTTGGGAGGTCTTGGGGACTGACGTAAAATCGGGCACGACAGGGCTGGGCAACGTGACGAGCGGTGAAGTATATGAAGGGTACGGTGGACGCCTTGTGCTCGGCGATCTGCCACCTCCACGCATCCTCTCAGTGAAGCACAACTAGCACACCGTTCAATTGAGATTCCTCATTACGCAATATGCGATACTCAATTCCTCTCGTTGCCGCACTCGCGGCCACGGTGTCAGCCACCGGCTCTGATGAAAAGCGTGAGACTAAGCTCTTCACTCTAGAAACTGCCCCTGGTGAAACAGTCGAAGTCACTGAGGATGAAAAGTTCCAAATGATTGATGTGAGTCAAGTTGACAGAAAGCTCCTCGACAAGATCGACTGACATCAAGGCAGGACCATATTCACTTCTTTGACATCACGGACTGGAAAGATCACCAGCCTGCGGCTGCCCGCCTGATGTCCGCCGCCGCCGCTTCATACCCCGAAAAGGTCAGCTACAAATCCGAGGTCGAGGCTATGGTCAAGAAGGTCGACATGAAGAAGATTGAGAAACAGCTTCAATGTTTCTCTTCGTTTCACAACCGTTACTTCAACTCGAGGTATGGTGTCGAGGCTGCTGAGTGGCTGCATGAGGAAGTCAACAAGGTCATCGACCGAAGTGGACACCCATTCGCCTCTGTTCGCCTTATTCAGCACCAAGCTTGGTCCCAGCCTTCCATCATTGTTTCGGTCCCTGGTCAGGTTCGTCTCAAGACCATTGTCACAGGAGCTCATCTCGACTCCGTCATCTCCAATGACCGCGGCGCTGGCCGCGCTCCCGGTGCCGACGACAATGGATCGTCTTCTATCATGCTGTTAAATATTCTAGGCGCATTTCTTGAAGATTCTCGCATCGCTGAAGGCGACCACCTCAACACTGTCGAGTTCCACTGGTACTCCGCTGAGGAGACCGGCTTGCTCGGATCGCAAGACATCTTCAACAGCTACTCTCGTCTCGGCATCGAAGTCGAGGCTATGCTGAACCAAGATATGGTGGGATACAAGGGGCGTGATGGCGTGGAACGTTTTGGTCTCATCACGGACTTCACCGATCCCGATCAAAACGAGTTCGTCAAGCTTCTGGTCGACGAGTACGCCGACATTCCTTACGAGGAATCGACCTGCGGCTATGCTTGCTCAGATCACGCCTCGGCCAACCGCAACGGCTTTCCCTCGACGTTCCTCTTCGAGACGCCATTTGGAAACCACAACCCTTACATTCACACCCCTAATGACACGATTGATAAAGTGGACTTCGACCACATTGCTCAGCACGTCAAAGTCACCTCTGGTTTCTTGTACGAGCTGGCCCACAATGACTTCACAGCTGCGTAGGACACTTCAGAGTCACAGAGAAAAATATAATCCACAAGAGTCAGGACTTTGAGTCAAACTTGTTCACATGTGCACACCTTGCGAGCGAAACAAGGTGCTGACATAGCCCTGGCCTAAATCGCTTAGAGAACCAAAGGCTTCTGCACTTTCCGGTGATTCATACCATCCACCGGTGCCTTGAATTTGACACACGGTCATATTATTATACTCAATTTTTGGGCGAAAAACCAACTTCTAAAAGCTTGTCATGATACCTGTATCCTGCCCTGATATTCGAATATACTGCGAATATACTGGAATCAGCCTCCCGTTGCATCATCATTAGGAAAAGCAAGAGATGGTCAACGCTCATGGATCCCAGGCACTCATCTTTATATGATTACCCAGGCCGATACCTTCCTGGAGAGTGGCTTTTAGAGATAAAAGGGGTCTCCCCTAAAGTTGGAAGCGAACTAATCTCGAGACCCACAAAAGTTGGGATCTTCAAACCTCTCACATGGCGCAACAACTTCAGCCTCAGAACCCATCTCACATACTTGTCTACGCGTTTGGCGCCCAGCGCTTCTTGAAAGCTCAGAGAGGCTCTAGTCTCCATGAAATTACGATGATAGTCGCTCTTGCAGCGCCCATTGGCTCGAGCATGTTGGTCATTTCGAAAGCGGCATTGCTCGCGACGTGCGCAGTGATGGCCTCTATTGGCGCAGCTCTTCTCGTTGGCTTTATCTACCGTGTAACCTTGCATCCGCTTGCGAATGTACCCGGGCCGCGCCTTGCCGCTGTCTCCAGCGTCTGGTTAGCATCCCAGGCGAAACATGGGAGGCTTGGTAATCTCGGCCGATCTCTGCACCAAAAGTACGGCCATGCTGTCCGAGTCGGGCCAAATGAGATCTGGTTCGATAGTAAGGAGGCCTACAAGGCTATCTATAGTGGGTTACAATAGGCGGAAGCTGGGCGTAATCTGACAGCTTCCACAGGCGCGGGAAGTGGTTTTGAGAAGTCCGACTTTTATCGTAAGTGAGCGGGTTGTGTCTGCCGCGAGATACGCGAGTAATCACTATACTGACTCTGCACCTAGTCGCGACAGCTTTACAACGACCAAGCATTGACATCCACCTGAATGTCTACCCTGCAGACACTTTAGACTTACTCTCAGAACGCGATATGAAGCGTTACCGTCTCCAACGCAAACTCATCGGTCCCGTCTATCGCCCAAACAACATCGTCAGACATGAAGCTAAGGTTGACGGAGTTATGAAAAAGGTCACTCAGAAGCTTCATGAGCTGAATGGTGCTGAAGTAAGCCTCAAGGAATGGATGCACATCATCGTCGTCGAATGCCTCGGCGAAGCTGTGCTGTCCTGGTCGCCTGGTCTTCTCAAAGCAGGCACAGATCATGGGACTAGCGCCCACAGTTATCAGGCATGGAGAAGGAAAACAGTTCTCGGGCTTTTCCCATTGTGGGCGAAACTAGAGATATGTTCAAAGAGCATCGGCAGAGTGTTCAGTATGGCATGGGGTATCACATTCTCGCCACCCCCTGGCTTTCGCCCATTTTCTCCGTATACTGGCAAGAGGATCGCAAAGCGCCTAAAGATGGCCCAGGGAAAAAAATCCTCGTCGAGCCCAGAGGACGTTGCAGAAGATTTGATTCGGCTGCATGAGGAGAAACCCGAATTCTTGGAAACGTATCTGCGGAAGATGATCATGACCAACTTTGGAGCTGGTCATGAAACGATGGCTTCGACATTGACATCTATCGTGACCATGGCGGGGATTCATCCGGACGTCTGGGACAAGCTCACTAGCGAAGTTCGCTCTCGATCTGATCTCGGGTCATACGGGGGGGCAGGAGGGTCGACGCCGTTTCTACAAGCTGTCATCAAGGAATCCAAGAGACTCTATCCAGTAGTGTCTACAGGGCTGCCACGTCGAGTCCCTGAAAGTGGACTCTGCGTCCATGGCCTTTACGTACCACCAGGAACGACAGTTGGATGCAACCCGGTGGCCCTGCATCGCAACGAAGACATCTGCGGCCTCAACCCTCATCTTTTCGACCCTGAGCGATGGCTTGATGGCGAACGGGCAAAGGACATGGAAATATTTAGCTTGGCGTGGGGTGGCGGTGCGAGGTCATGTCCTGGGAGGCATCTCGCAGAACTAATGGTTTGGAAGATTCTCGTGGCTCTCACTCGGGAGTTCGACGTTGAGGTGGATGCCCCCAGCGTCGAGGAGATGCCGGCGTATTTCCTGTTCATGATGACGGGCGTGAAGGCTCGATTTGTGCCTAGGAGGACATGAGAGTGCATGATATGGCGCAGAGGAGCAACTCAACCATCCACCGTCCTCGACGCCACCACCGACGTCTCTGGTGGAGCAAGGTCAAATCTAAAGGCGAAACCAAGACTCGTGCGGCTTGCAGTGGCTAACTTGGCTCGGGTTCACGGCAGCTGGGGGCTCCAGATCCTGGGATCCCTGAGGTCGGGTTTCGTGAGGAACAGCAGCCAGATGTCTAAATGTACATGGCACGGAAGCACAAACCCACTTTGCAGTGACATATCAATTGATAAGTAGTCTGGGCAGGCACTCGTTACATGTGCGGGCTGGGGAATGGGGTATGGGGTGGCAAAAGCCCACTACGTGTAGTCGTCTAGAAGATCGCGTCAAGGGTGATGCGACCTTGGGACCGTCTGGCTGGGAAAGCTCCACCAAAAGGCAAATGGCTTCCGATGTCAGTGAGCAGCCTGCCTGTGTTCTGAAGATTCGGGACCCCGAAGCTGGCCTGTAAGCGTCGTGGGCTTACGAACTGGCCAGGCGGGAGATGTACTGGATGCAATAACCTACTTTATGTAAAGTCGCGGCTGCAGCTGATAAGGACTCACTGATCCAACAAGGCGACAAGTGTTGGAGATTGGACTGCGAAGCCCCACGCGATGATGGTCTCGAGACGATTGAAGCGAGAGCCAGAGGCGCCAAGGCATGTCGTCGGCAACGGCAGCCAAGACGGATGGAACTTTTTTCTGCCAAGGCGTGCTCGACGAATAGCGCGCTGGATCAATCATTCGATAGCTCTTCCATGCATGTTCCGCCAAGCGGGAAGACGCTCATGGCAACCCACAGGCCGAGGACACCATCCAAACCCCTGGACTTTGGAGGCCTGATAACCGGGGGGGTTGTAGGACGGATACGACCTCGAAGGGTTCATTTCACTGGTGCAACCACGGCCAACGCGTTCGCGCTCGAGATAACAGACGCGCGCTCGAGAGGCGCCAGGGATGGTCTGTGCCGCTGACGGGCGATTCGATCTTGGCCTCGGCCTGGCCTTGTGTAATGACTAGCTAAAACTCCGAGAGGCCAAAAAAATCAAGAGTTGCAAAGCCCTTGATACCCGACGCTGCCCGCCTCGCAACGTTGGAGGTTTCGCGACGATGCCATGGGCTTTCACCAGAGCGTCCAGCATACCAGTTCGCTTGCTGTGATTCTGTTACGTTTTGCATCTCACAACCCCAGGTTTTGGAGACTCCGCCTTTCATTGTCGGCTCGCACTTGCTTGGGCCTTAACGTAATGAAAACGACCTTTAATCCAAGGTTAAATTTGGCTTCTCACGGTACGGGGAACTGGTGGAACCGAGGCACGTGCTGTGGTGGCACGCCGTTCAAGCGCGTGTCCATTCTTCCTTCTGGAAGAGAGGCCCCAACGCCGAGCTCCGAAACGCTGATAGATGGACAGATAGACACGCACACAGGCACGCGGGCGCATTCTGGAAGACAGCACCGCATGATTGATTGTTACATCTGCAACTGCTCGGCAGCGCCGCTCAGCCTCCCCCACAGAGTGCGACAGGCAGCCCGCAGCTGATCAGACCACGCTAGACAGAATGAGGAAGACGAACAGATGCGCTGCAGCGGTTGATCGAGAGGGCACCTGAGCGCCAAGTTGCAGGGCTCGCCTCTCGGATATAACGGCCTGTTATCATGTCCAGATTGGGTGGTGGCATTCCTCGATGCGCTTGGCTTGGCCCATTCATTGCCCAGATGCCGGGATGCGGGACTCGCCACTGGGACATCCCGAGCCTCAATTTCTCTGCTAACGCACCTGGCACCTGGCACCCGGCACCCGAGAATCCAGTGTCGACCAGAACAGCAGAAAGCACAGTATCTGCACCGTTGACAGGGGACGATTGGTGCCTTTACTCCCTGCCTGACCTCTCCCAGCCGTGCGTGGCCAACAAAGACAAAGGCCCGCGCGACGACTGGACTCAAAGGAGAAAGCGCCAAACCTGAGGCGCCGGGACTTTTGAGCCCGCTGGGTGATATTGGGGGCAGCGAGATCCACATGCCTCTCGAGCTTCTTTGCTTCCGGAAGTTCTGTGGAAGACATTGGCCGCCTTCGGGTCCGGGCGAGTTAACCTTGATTTTGGCTCTTACGGGGCCGCATCACATGTGTCGAAACACTGCACTGTGCGTAGGATGGCACTGGCTGCTTGCACCTTGACTCGATTGAGCATGTCGGCCGACCCTCTCTGCCCCTCTGCGTGTGTTGGCCTCCAGAGATCGCCGTTGAAGGTGAGACCTGCTCAGTGGCGCCTGGGTTGCGGTTGGTGGCCAGCCACAAATCTGGAACCCCGAGGGGCCTGCCTGCTACTATCTGGCCTACCAAGTCCGAAGTAATGAGATGCCACCATGGACGTGTTTGCCGGAACCGACCGAGCCTCCTGCTTGGCAGACGGAAGTTCTGCTGGTCTTATCAGCGGTTGCGGCGACATTGACTCGCCCACTATTGGCGGTGGGTTGCAGCCCATCAGGAGCCGCTTTTGTCACGCAAACCTGAGCGTCTGGCACGAGCAAACAATTCGCCGCACACGATGGATCACCAGCACCTTCTGCCAAGCATCGAGGTGGAATGGCATGCAAAAAGTCTCACGAGGCAAAAGTGGTCCTGGCGTCCGCCAACCGTCCCGCTGCTGGCTCCTAGCTCCTCCCAAGTTGAATGCTCTGCACAGCGGCGGGATGGCAATCAAATCATGGGATTTCTGGGTCGGTACCGTAGCAGGAGGGAGGAGGCCTACTGGAGGCCAGCCCTGGACGAATCGCCACCGGCCTTCCCAGTGCAGTTGGGCGATCTGAACTGAACTGAGCCGATAGCAGCGTCGCGAAGCCCTCACCAACCAGCAAAGTAGGGCCGAGAGTTGGTTCGACCTGCCGGCGACACAGGCGATTGGCCCCGTCCTCTAGCCAAAGAGGTGAGTCTGGGCCGTCTCTATCCCTGAGAGGACCCTTCAACCCTCCTCCCACAGATGCCTTCAGCAACCAGAGGTCCTTTTGCAAGTCTAGTCTGCTCGGAGACCTTCCCCATCGGGTCAGGAGCCCCCGGCATCGCGAGTCTTGGCCCGCAGCAGCGCCCCACCCGAGCCAAGATATCGCATCCCGGGGTACTTTGCGCCTTGAGCTATGAGCCTTGGCCCAACTGGTCCCTCGACTTACACGCAGCTGGCCAGGGACCGCGCACGGACAGCACCGTCCTCCACCAGATGCTACCGTGGCAAGCGTGGGCACGAGGTCCCTGAGCAGTATATATGGTCGTTGAGATCCCCTCAGACGGCTCTCTTTGCTCTCTCTTCCGTCCCATCTCGTCCCTCCCCCATCATACCGGCACTGTATCTTGTCTATCCCCCCTGAGGATAAGCCAGATCAGTCAACATGACGACCACCGTCAACCTCGACAACGACGCCATTGCGCGTGCTGGCCTAGCCGACGCTGAGCACGCCGCCCCCATTCCTGCCAGGGGCTCTATCGACACTCGCAAGGAAACTCTGGGCCACGATGTCATCTCTACCACCGACGACGATGACTACCCCGACAAGCCCACCGAGGAGGAGATGCGGACCCTGCGCCGTGTCTCGGGAAAGATCATGTGGTCCATGTGGACCATCGCCTTTGTCGAGCTTTGCGAGCGTTTCTCCTACTACGGCTCTGCCGTCCTCTACACCAACTTCGTCAACTACCCTCTTCCTGAGGGGTCGACGACTGGTGCCCCCGCCGACCTGAGCGGCCAGCCTGGTGCCTTGGGAATGGGTACCCGTGCTGCCCAGGGTATCAGCTTGTTCAACCAGTTCTTCGCCTACGTTATGCCCCTCCTCGGTGCCTGGATTGCGGATGCCCGCATGGGTCGTTTCTGGACTCTTCACTTGGCCATTGGTATCTCCACCATTGCCCACGTTGTCCTTGTCGCCGCCGCCGCTCCCGGTGTCATCATCAAGGGTGACGCTGGCTTCGCTGCCTTCATCATCGGTCTCATCACTCTTTGCGTCGGCACTGGTTTCTTCAAGGCCAACGTCTCGCCCCTGCTTGCTGAGCAGAACCAGGACACCCGCATGCGTGTCGAGGTGCGCAAGGGCGAGCGTGTCATCGTCGACCCCGCCGTCACCAACACCCGTGTCTTCCTGTACTTCTACCTGTGCATCAACATCGGCGCCCTCTCTGGACAGATCGGTATGGTCTGGGTTGAGAACCTCCACGGTTTCTGGCAGGCTTTCCTCATCCCCACCGGTCTCTTCCTCATCGCCCCCTTCGTCCTCTGGTCTCAGAAGAAGAAGTACAAGCTGTCTCCCCCCACTGGCTCCGTCCTCTCCAAGTTCCTCCGCATGTTCCGCTTCGCCCAGAAGCAGAGCAGCTTCTGGAAGCCCAACTGGGAGACCGCCAAGCCCTCGAACGTTTCCGTCACTGAGCGTCCTTCTTGGATGACCTACGACGACGCCTGGGTCGACGAGGTTCGCCGTGGTCTGATGGCCTGCAAGGTCTTCCTCTTCCTGCCCATCTTCTTCTTGGCCTACAACCAGATGACCGGTAACCTTACGGTTCAGGCCTCCACCATGACCCGTAACGGTGTCCCCAACGATATCATCCAGAACCTCAACCCCATCTCCATCGTCGTCATGATCCCCATCATCGACCACGTCCTGTACCCCGCCCTCCGCAAGGTCGGTTTCGCTTTCACCCCCATCAAGCGCATGACGACCGGCTTCTTCGTTGCTGCCATGTCCATGGTTGCTGCCGCAGTCATGCAGCACTACATCTACGAGATGAACCCCTGTGGCAAGTGGATTAACTCCAAGCTCGAGGCTGGTGAGGACTGCGACCCTGCCCCCATCAACGTCTGGGCCCAGTCTCTCCCCTACATCTTCATCGGTATTGCCGAGATCTTCACCAACGTCACCTCTTACGAATATGCCTTCTCCAAGGCCCCGGAGAACATGAAGTCGCTCGTCATGTCCGTCAACCTCTTCATGTCCGCCATCTCTGCTGCCATCGGCCAGGCTTTCACTCCTCTGTCTGGCGATCCTCTCCTGGTCTGGAACTACACCGCCGTCGCCTGTATTGCCTTTGTCGGTGGCATGGCCTTCTGGTTCTGCTTCCGTCACCTCGACTCTGAGGAGGACAAGTGGAACATGCTCAAGAAGACCGAGTTCATTGGTAACAACGCTCCCAACGCCAACAGCGACGAGAAGGGTGCGCAGTTCGAGAACGGTGTTTAAAAAGTGACTTTTTATAAAGGCTGGAAGTAGAAGATGATAATGGCTTTTCGTTACGAAGTCTAATGTTCATATGAGATATCCCCATAGCATAGCAATTTATGCCTCTTAAACAAATTCTGCCTCTTGATTCACGCGTGGAGGTTTCTTTTAATCAAAGTTTCGATTGTATCTAACATAAACCCGACCCCATGGCGGAAAGCTATGTCCCTTTTCTCACCCTACCTCGCCCGTTTCTTTGGCCCGCAGCTGTGCCCTCCACTCCATCCCCCTTTTCATCACCAATATCAAGGTCGGTGCACAAACGATGTACAGCGAACCCATGATTGTGAATGACCACCCGACACCAACCGCGTCCATCAACGGTTCGATGGCTGCCGTCGAGCCGGCACCTAGCAGACACCTCGTGAAGTTGTTCGCTGCTGTTGCGGAGCCTGGTTTGCCAGAATGTATATCAACCAGTAACACATTGATGGTTTGGTTGAAGCCCACCATGCCCATGCACATGAAAGTCGCGAGGATGGCCATTACCGCAAGATGGGCTTTACACTGCATCGCCCAACCCCATGCAACCAAAGACACGCCTCCAAATGCGAGCAGCGGAAGCCCAACCTGCATTCGGACGCGCTCGACGGGAAACTCGCTGAGGTTTTGTTGTTTTGTGCGGTCAAATGGAATGCCGAGACGATCGCAATGGCGACGGTAGTTCCAGTTCATGAGAGGTCCAGCCACAGCGGCCGCCATGATCGATGCCACGGCCAGAGGTAGGAACATGAGTCCGATCTCCCATTCCTTTAGGCCGTACCTTTGTGAAAATTGAGCAGGCATTGCGGTGGCAGTGGCATAGAACCCAGAGTATGTGAGACTAGCGGTGCCGAGAAGAATGCCTGTTTCCTTTTCTGCCAGCATCATGAGCGAGCCAGTGATGTTGGGTGGTCTGAAACTGGACCTTGGAGCTGGAATTGCCTGCGTCGTCGGTGCAGACCCTCCATGGGTACGCGCTCTCTCCTCCTTGCGTAACTTGATGATCTGCGGAAGTGTTTGATAGGCTCTAGGCGGGCGCGTAGAGCCATCGCTCACAATTTTGCGGCAAGTTTCTGGAAATAAAATGAGGTGCACAGCCATGGCAACACCCGCAAGGACGGTCAGAAACCAGAAGATGGATCGCCAACCCAGCTTGTCCGAAAGGAAGCCACCAACAACGGGGCCCAAAGCTGGACCAAGTACCGCTGGAACTGCACCGAAAGCCATGTACGTGCCTCTTTCGCCCGAGGTCGCAATATCAGCCATGACAGCGCTGCAGAGCGCAATGGTAGGGCTTGAGCCGGCCGACTGAACACATCTCAGAGCAACGATGACCGCGTAGTTAGGCGCGAGTGCAAGGCCAATGTTGGCAGCAATGTAGATGACCATACACACGAAGTAAGCCGGTCTTCGCCCGCCACTGTCGGCCCATGATGCGAAGAACATGGGCGCGATGGCCTGGACTATCATATAGGAGGTGACGGTGAGGTTGACCTGCGTGGTGGATACCTGTAAGTCCGCAGCTACCGCTGGCAGTGCTGGGAGATAAATTTGAGAGGACAAGGGGGAGAAGATGGCAATGCAGGCAGCTCCCAAGGCGATGGTCTTCTTCTGCCAGTCTGGGAAGACCGAGTAGGCGGAGCTCTCAACTTCATGGTCCCTTGACATTTCTGGGTCTCCTGGGTTCTTGTCACCACTCTCGTCGGGCTTCTCGTGTTTGATAACGCTGTCGTCCTCTTTGGTTGCTGGGGAACTCATGTTGCTGTCGTTTCCCGGTGAGTTAAATGGCAGTGTCTCTGTAGACGACATTTACCAAGAGAAGGCATCATGATATACCTTCAGCCAGCTGCCGAAACGGAGTTTCGCAGCCCCAACAACCAAATTGAGACGTACATTCCCATCCTTGCCAATGCAGATAATCGTCTCGTACCAGTGGACTTTGGTCAGCTTGATGGGGACTCGTACGAGGCATCGGTGCCGTGGCGGTGCCGACTTCGGCAGACCTCTTTCCCGACCAACCAAAAGGGATGACGGGGCCAATAAGAGAGCATCAACCCGGGAACAGAACAAGCTTAAACCAGATCCGCTTCTTTCGCCAGCCAATCGACCTTCTTTGTGGGATCCATTGTCGTTGGGACGGGATATTTAGAGGCATTGCAAAAGTCCGGTCCTCACTCCACGTGGCCCTCCACCCAACTTCAAGGCTGCAAACCACTACCGAAATTGGTTTGAGATGTTAGTACGTTGCGGTGTGCTCGATGAAGGCAGGTGGATCGCTATAGTAGTACCTGAAGCAACTAAGTCATAGTTCGTGATTTATTGATTTCGGAAATGTCGAAGATGACCATGTCAATCCTCACCTCTTGGATGTGCATCGACTTTACCTACCCGGTACCTCTACCATCATTCCTCGTGCCAGGAGAGATGCGAGGTGGCCTCACCGCCGACATGTGATGGACCCTGCAGGTGCCGCAACATTCGAGTGCTCCCAAAATCTTCCAACCACACCTTTCAGTGTCCTTCGCACCCGTTCACCGTCACAATGGTAATTACAGCATATCCTCGAGGTGCCGACCGGTCGCTGACAATTGCAGAACGTCTCCTACAACTCAGCCCTGCGCCAGTCCAAAGCTATTCGCGCCGAACTCACCACCCTCTCCTCGAAACAGGCACCCACCCCGGCCGAGGTGGGCAACGTCTCGGCCTCGCTCGCAACCTTTTCCAAGACCATCAATGAATACAACGCGCTCGCGCGGCAGGAGATCGTGCCCAAGAAGCAAGAAGAGGCCCTCGACCGCGTGCGCAAGTTCCGCGACGACCTCTCGGGTTTCCGTTCCGAAGTCGACGGCCTGAAGGAGCAGAGCCAGAGCATACAGCACAGTACGAACAGGACGGAACTATTGGGCAACAGGAGGCCGTACAATGCCACGCCGGAGAATCCTTACGCCAACGTGGGGAACTCGCAGGGAGATCAGAGGCAGCAGCAGCAGCAGTACTTTGGGTCCGGGGATGATGCGAGGGAGGCGCATGCGCTGAGGGAGCAGAACTTCTTCGCCAACACGAACTCGGCCCTGGACGACTACCTTGCGCGGGGTCAAGCCGTGCTGAACGACCTGGGGCAGCAGAGGGAGATGCTCAAGACGACACAGAAGAGGCTCTACAGTGTTGCTAACACATTGGGCATCAGCGGAGACACGATTCGCATGGTGGAGAGAAGGGCGAGGGAGGATAAGTGGATTTTCGCGGCTGGCGTCATCATCTTCCTGCTGTTTTGCTGGCTGGTCATTCACTACCTACGATAGCCTGGCGGCTTTTGCGCATCTGTTTGGCGCGACATTGCATGAGAGCGCGGCGTTGGGGTTCCAACATGATACCAGGTACATCATCGCCTACAGACAAGGATCATCCCGCAAACTGTTTCATGAATTGTGCGCCTACGCATCGTCCTCGCCGTCAATCTTGCCGAGCGCTATGGTGAAGAGCACGTCCTTTGTTGTCTCAACTTCAATCCACCTCGCGTCCGGCTTGACGTGGTTGCTCGTGCTGAGCTGTCCGCCAAACTGCGTCTCCCAATCCGTCACGTCCCACTCCAACCCTTTTGTCGTGATGCGGCTAGGCTCTTTCAGCGGGATGATGCCCACGTGCTTGCCGAACACCTGTTCCTCGCCCTCCTCATCCTCCCTCACCTGAATGCGGTGCAGCCCTGCCTTGAGCAGGAACGTCAGGCTGGACCCAGAAAGGAGGAAGATGCGCCCGCTGGCATATGCGGCGTCTTGCTGGAACAGGTACAGGTGATGCAGCTGGCTCAGCCCCTGGTCGACCCGACCCCCGATGCCACCCAGGGCCACGATATCCATACCCTCAGGGTGCTCAGCGCGGATCCATCGTATGGCCTTGCCGAAGTCGGTGGAGTACTGGTCGGTGTCGTGGATGACTTGGGCGGGGGTCGGTTGGGACGAGTAGAAGTCGCGGACGGAGGATTTGAGGGAATCAAGGTCGCCAATGATGACTTGGAGATTCGACTCGGCTATATTAGCGGTGATACATGTATATGAAGACCAAAACTCACGAATTTGCCTTGGAATGACGATAGCTCGTGTAAGCGATTCGCACCACCGTCCGCTGCGATCCGCAGTGAAGCTGTTCTGGTCAGCGCCTTCTCACCCGAGTCTCACAGCGTGATCGTACAATTCCTCCAAAGCTTCCGCAGGTTGATGCCGTTGCGCAGTGGCTGGTTGAGGATGAGGAGAGCGAAGTCGGGGGCTATATCGCGGCCCTGAAGCAACTTGGCGGGGTGCCACTCGACGCTCTCGTCTGAGGCCATGACGTGATGCGATCACGTTCGATGAACAGTCGTTGCAATTGGGAGGGACGAGGTGTCGCAGCAGAACTTTCCAGTCACCTAGCAAATGAATTGAAGAGGTGATGACGAAGACGGTTGTGGTTGCGGTCGAGTGCGGGAGGTGACGGTGCCCTATACGTTCATCCAGCTCCTAAATACTTACAAGCTAGATCCTTGCAAGCAGGGATCCAACATGAGCTGAGAAACAACGGCAGAGGTAGCAGCAGTTCCTGAAAAGGTAAAGGAAGCAGAGCTGGAGCCGCCTCAAAACGCAAATCACAGCCTAAGAAACACAGCGCGGGACCTCCATCTCGAGCTCCCGTTCCCCCTAGAGGTACGTGTGTGTGTGCCCTCAGAGGGTGGGTGCGTGTGTCACGGTACGCCCCTGGCTGCAGCAAGCAGGATTCGCGGGTACGTAGGCTCTGCACACCCGAGACACGAGAGAAGGAGGGCAGTGAGGAGTCATAGCGGTGAGCTTCGCTTGAAGCATTGAGGGGTTTGGTTGTTTGGTAAGAAGATAGATGCAAGGTCTTTGTTGGATTAGTTCATGCTTGGTTACATGTCCTCACAGCCCTGCACCCTGGTGGTGTTAAGTTATTGACGGTGGTTGCTGCAAGCCGCCTAATCCCCGGCTGAGGAAATAGCATCGGACAATGACGGCACGAATTTCGAGATGCTTACCAATTCCGCCTTGAACTCCGGCTCGTGGATAGCATTTCTTTCCAGTTTCGTGTTCGTTTTTCCTTCCGTCTGTCCAAAACTCTTCCCTCGCTTCCGGGCTCGATTCAATTCGACGACATGTATCGCACAGCTCTGCGGACGGCCTCGCGGCCGGCTTTGCGCTCCCTCCGACCTACCGCCCAGCGCCGATTCGCCTCGACATCGCCCGCCGACAAACCTAGGAGCTGGAAGGGCTCTGCACTGCGATGGGGCTTGGCCGGCGGTGTGCTATACTACTACAATACGAGCTCTGTCTTTGCTGAGGAACCTGCGGTACGAACCGTTGCCGCGCCAAACTCCTTCCCCGAAAGCGACCTGCCAACCGTAGACTCCGTTCTTGAGGAGAAGCGCAGCCAGATCCAGGCAAGGCTCGAGAATGCGAAGCCTACCGAGGTCAAAAGGGTCGAGGCTGAGTCGCCAAAGCAAGAAGATACTGCTCAATCAACCACAGCAGCGGACGGCGTCGCTGGGTTAGAGGAGGAAGCCGGCCAGCAGGGTGCTTTCAACCCCGAGACGGGTGAGATCAACTGGGACTGCCCATGCCTGGGTGGAATGGCGCAGGGACCTTGTGGTGAGGAGTTCAAGACTGCCTTCAGCTGCTTCGTCTACTCAGAAGCAGAGCCGAAGGGCATGGACTGCATAGAGAAGTTCCAGTAAGAGTGATCAATGGACGAAGGGTGATGGAATGCTTGGCTAACGAATTGCGCAGGGGCATGCAAGATTGCTTCCGTCAGTACCCCGAGATTTACGGTGCCGAGCTGTCCGACGAGGCGGAGGAGGCCGCCGAGGGTGTTGAGGCTGCCGCTGCTGCTTCTCCAGAAGGATCCCCCGAGCCGCTGCCCAACAACGCCGACAACGAGCCTCCGGTGACAGATCACCAGGCATTGCGCGAGGAGGCTCCTGCGACGATCAGTGGCCAAACGAATGCCAAGCTCGAGACCGACAACCTGCCAGGCGCGGCGTCTGTCAACGGTCAGGTACCTTCCAAGTGGGAGGATGCCACTGCCGCGAACCTCGAAGTGGAGAAGGAGGACAAGAAGGAGGAGAGCAAGTAATGAAGCTCGATTCGAATCGAGTATGTAACAATACCGGGGAAGCAGTGCCTCGCTTGTATATTGACTCTGCATGATGGGGTTGGCGCAGTTATGTAAATGGCAAATAGACGGCTCACATCTCCTTTCCTGTTGCAGAAGTAATCCTTCCGGGCCAATGTACTTCTCTTGCTGCCGACGTCTACTGGGGAAAAGTATGTTATGGCTGTCGACCTTGGCTCTCTTCGCTCGCCACTTTCTCTCAGACCACCCTGTTGTAAGCTGGAACCTAGACAAGCCTGGCGACGGACATGTCGCTGCCACTTCCTACGCTTAAAGTGACCCATTCACAGCAGCAGAGACCCTGGGCAAAACTCATAAAGAAAGTAAACAGTCAAAAGGCATACAACATTGCGGTATCATATATAGAACAAAGAGAAGAGACTTGGAACCCCCAATCCTCCCATTATCAGTGCAGTCAACCCAACGCCATCCGCAGAGTAACCTCGAGAGCAACGACTAGTTGGAGTTGTCCTTCTTGCCCTTGTACAGATACCTGCCAAAGACGCCCTCGGCAGCACCTACAGCGGCCAGGATACCCACGCCGAGGCCGACGTTCTGCCAGCCGAGACGGCCGCGCTCGTACAGGCCCCAGGCCTTGTAGCCCAGGAAAGCGCTCAGACCAATGACGCCAGCCAGGTTGCCAATCGCCAGGGCGCCGGCAGAGCCATCGGAAAGCTTAGCGAACTGCGCGGTGAGCCAGTTGTCGGCCTTCTTGGTCTCCTTCTTGGCCTTGGCCTTCTTGGCAGCAGCTTCGCGCTCGAGGCGCGCGGCTTGAGTGTCGGTCTGGACCTCCTGGTCGAGGAAGTCGGAGGGGACGGTGTGGACGGATGGCGCGTCGACGTCGACGAGGGACGCCGTCGAGGCGGACTCGTTGGTGAGGATCTCCGGGGGCTGAGGGGCAGCGGCCTGCAGCTGTTAACATGACGGCATCCTGAGCAGGGGAAAAGGGGCCAACATACGTCCTCAGGGGCCTGCTTAGGACCGCTGGCAGCAATATCGGCGTAAGACACTACAGCGACGTCAGCACGGGCACGCGCAAGCAGCCGTCAATCGCGATGACCTACTTGTGAAGGAGTTGTTTGTTCTGTCTTGATGAAGTGTGGTGATTCGAGGAGATCACCGCGGGGTGTGCGATGAGATTGAAGTGGTCGTGTGATTATTACTAGTAATAGGTTGGGAGCGGGAAGAGGTGGGCAGACCAGACCGAGACAGTGTGTGTGTGTGACTGAAGGCGTGCTCCCGCTATCATGTGGTTTCGGGGAGCTCCTGCCTGAGGTTCATTGTTTCTGCTCCCGTCCGATTCCGATCTCTGCAGTGACGTAGTGCCCCACACGCAGGGTTCGAGACAGGAAACTTGCTTGCAGCGCACCAGTTCCAGTGCCAGCGCCAGTCCCAGTGCCAGGGCCGACCCGCAAACGACGTAGGTGATTCAGCCGCAAGACAAGGTAATGAATGGGGAAAAAGTCCGGCATTGACGGGTGATCAACATGGCAATGTTCCCAATCGCAGATCTGGTTGTGAGATTTGCGGCAGCGCGCCGCCAACGAGGGTGTCCCGGGGCTAACTGTGCAGCTGCCGTGTAAGTTGTCGAGCCTCCATCTCTCGTTGCAACGCTGAGCAAAGAAAACATGATCGTTATCTCCTTAACTACCCACGTAGACCTGGACTGAGCTTGTTAGCGGCGCAGCTGAGGCTCGACCTAACACCCAACATTCGTGGTCTTCAGTGTACTCTTCAAAACCACCCCCCGAGGTGGAATCATGATATTCCAATCCAGTATGTAAATACATTGTCAGCAAAGACCCCAAATAGCAATACTTCGCGCTCGGTATAATACAAAAAGCCTCCATATCCTGATAGATAGATGAATTCACAACGCCCTGCCCATGGGTATTTCCGATCCAGCTACAGCACCGACCCCCCGTCCCAGCTCCAACACTCCGATTCGCAGCTCCTCTCCTCATACCTTAAGATATCCCATGTCTCGCCAAGCCAAAAACAAGATCGCTCAGCACGTCCGTCAATTCCCAACGCCCAGCTACCAGGTAAATTGGTCCTCACATTCAGGACCCCTTGTTGTTCAGCTGGTGCATTTCCCTGAATTTGCTCACCCAATGCTGCCGCACCCGGTCCGGCATCTTGCAGAATACCAAGGCCTTGTGCTCGTTGCTCAGGACGTTCTCCGAGATCTTGACCTGTAGGTCGTACTCCTCGGCCGCAAAGTCTCGGAAGAATATGTCGAGTGCCTGCTCGCGCCAGCGCGGGACTCCCCGGCTCTTCAATGCTTCGAGCATCTCCTCCACGAGCCCGAGCTGCACAGGGGCCGACGCCTGCCCTGCCGTCGATGAGACCGACACTGCTGGTGCCGAGCCCGTGACAGATCCGTTTCTCGACGTTCGTCGACGCTTCTGCGGGGAAGATGCCGATGAGGTCACGCCCGGCTGCGAGCTGGTCAATGGTGGAGAGATGACAGCATCGGCGCTCGTCGTCTGCCGCCTCTTGCGGCCTTGAGCCTGGGTTGCCTGCGGTACGACCTCGTCCGGTGGCGTCAGAGCATTCGAGTTCGTTGTTGAAGCAGTTTGCGACGGGATCATCGAAGGCACCGACGTTCCCGGCATCTGCGGAGTGGGTAAGGAGCCGCTTGATGACCCCGTCGGCGTCTCACTTAGCACGGGCCTCTGCTGCTGCTCAGGACTAGCCATGTTGGCCTGCGGCGCGCTGCCGTGTAAGTTGAGAACGCTGGTCCCAGGCATCTCGCCGTCGTCTGCCACTGCACCGTCGGTCCGCCTTCGAGGCTTCATGATTCTCTTTGGCGCGCCACCGGATCCAACAACGTCCGGATACAGTATCTCCATATACTCCTCGTGGTCGAATGGTCGTCCTCGCAACGCCCGCGACAGAGGTTCCCTCTGATGTTCAAGTCAGCCTCCAATTTCGCGCAGCGCGCGTACATACTCACCTCGATGTGCTGCCTCCACGCCTCCTCCGTCGCCGTGACAGTCTTGGCGACGGGGTTGTAGAGAAATTCGGGGTCTTCCCTCAGCCCTCTCCATAGCCGAAAGCGTTTCCGTGCATTGTCGCTCTTGTTGATGAGGTGGCTCTTCGCGGGAAAGGCACCATGCGTCGCTTGCAAGGCCGCGGCGGCGCGCTCCCAAGCCTCCGACTTGAAACTGCTGTTCTCGCGCAGGCCGAGCTGCACGCTCTCGCAGAGGCTGCGGAAGAAGGTGGCCTCGTAGGCGGGCGTCCAGCTAAATCGCGGTGCGCGCCTGTCGCGATCGACCCGGGGGGCGCCGTTGGCGTCGAGGGTGGTGTCGATGTCGTCTTCAGACATGGCGCATCAGTCGCCGACCGGTCGTGTGCGTGGTCGCTGGCGAGTGTTGCTGTCCAGTGATGAGAGAAGGGCGTCGGTGGTGGGATGGGATGCAGATGAGGAGGATCGCCTCGGGGGCTGGGCGCTGACGGTCGGCTGATTTGATACGGGCGGGACGGGATCGGGGCCAGGGTAGCGGACGAGACGCTGGAATGGCACAATTGATGGTGGGCGAGAGCGAGGTAGCGTGCGTTGATGAGTGTTGACGTGAGGTGGTGGGCGAGCTGACTCGGAGTCATCTACTGGCTGTCCCTACCGTAGTGAAGGAGGGCATCCGCGGAGCGACTTGGTCCAGCCGGGACGGGAGTCAAGCCTCAATGTCACAGCGGGATAATAATCGTCAATCGGTCACGGTCTAGCCACGGTGGGCGGAGAGTGGGACGTGACAGCGGAGCGGCGCCCAACTGGAGCCACTAACAGCCGCCAAGCAGGCAGCGCTACAAACCACGAGAGCCACGAGAGCCACGAGACCCTCAATAATGCGCTGTGATGGCAACTGCAGCGACCGACTGTGGGCGTCACGGTTGGCCGGCGGTGGGCCGCCGCCGTCAGAAAAGCAATTTTTTATTCTGTCTCTCACCCAACACGCTGAATCGCATCCACCGTCTGTCGGCACTCAAAGCATGACCCAAGGCTTTGCTGCGAGTCGCATGGTATTTTCAAATGCCATGTTGTCTCCCCGACGCAATGTCGTCATTTGAGCCGTCCCCAGCGTCCCCAGGGCCGGGCGCGAACCGAGTGCACTAATTGACGCGCTGTAAGGTCTTGTTGTTGATGTGCAGCCGTACCTTGACGGATGACGGGTCTCATTTACAATGGAACAGCAACATCGTCACGTGCCCTCCCGAAGGACTGCTTCTGGTACCTACGATATTCCATGCAGACGTTTTAGCAGCCAACCGCGGCACCGTAGCCCTGTATTTTGTCGACGTTCATCATTCAAAGAAGCTCGCCACGATACTGTGTTCCTCTCCAATTCAGAATGCTTATGCTTCCAGACTCGACCTCCCGCTGGCTCAACAGCCGCCAGATCAGCAGGGTCGCAGCGACATCTCATCATGCATGCGCCTGCAGGCCGCATACGCTGCAAAGCACGCCGTGGCCAGTCGCAGTCCAGCGTTTCTCAGCCTGTTCTGGCCTCATGATGGCCTCGACCCATCGCGTCTCCGCACATGGGCATCATCGAGCAGCTTGCCGAGACGACTACAACAGTAGCTGCTCTTTTGAGCGTTGGCTGTTGACCACTTCCAGGCCTACAACAGAAACCAGCCGCCTATACAGGGGGCCATGACTCTGGAAGATAGGAGAAGGACCTGTGGAATATATCATAAGAGCTAGTCCCTATTTTTCAGCGCGCAACGTCCACTCAGCCTCAGGTTTCATGAACCCCTTGTCGGCTAGCAGCTTAGGCTAGTTCGAACCGTCGCGAGAGGAGCTTCAGTCATGGAAGCGTCAGCCTCGCAGTGGGGTCTAGTTTGGGGCATTCCAATTAACTCTCAAACTATCCAAGATGCTAATCACCCCAACCTGTGGACCATGCGGGCGGCTAGAGGGCTTTGCATGTTGCCGGCTTATGGTGAGAACATCGCATAGATATATGTCCCATACATGTCAGTCTCTTTGATGCCGGCCCACACGAAGCCCCGGGCAACGTAACTGGGTGATTCTGGTGACACTGAATTAAAGGACTACTTCTCAATGTTGAAGCTTACGTGTCTCTGGACGCTTGGGCAGTGCGTTTGACCAGGGCCGTTGGTTGTCTCCCGCGCTCTGTTACGAGGCTCCAATCTCAAGCGCACTTCTTCTCAACTTTCTATCCCCAACACAAAGACTGCATCGATGCATTCCCGAACCACGCAAGCATTTCCGAGAATGGGTTGACTCCCTTTGGTTTTGAAGCTACTTTACCCGGGAACCACGTGACCCGAGCCGCACCGCACCGCACCGAGACCTCGGGATGGCTTCCGGTCTCATCTAATCACCGATCATGCCTCGGCAACTCCACAGTGCCCGTCAAATGCCGTTGCGGTTCGACATGAAGTAAAAAGCCCAGACTCCCCCAGATTCACCACCTTCTCCCCGCATTGCACCCTCCGACTCTTTTCGAATCCTGCGCAACCTCATCAACTGTCGTGCGAATCCTCTGTTGTAAATTAATCTAGAATCCCCGTCCGTGATTGCACCATGGCCGCTGAGCGCATCGGCTCCATCATCCGCCACTTGGCGCCCGGCTCGTCGCTGAACAACATCCAGTCCAAGAACCCCGATGATATCGTCATCACATATGCAGCACGCACGGCATTGACCAAGGCCAAGAAGGGCGGCTTCAAGGATACAAGCCTGGAGTACATGATCTATGCACTCCTCGACCAGGTCCGCCAGCGCAGTGGCCTCGACCCGGCAGTGGTCGAGGACATATGCCTTGGTAACGTACGACTGCCGGTATCCTCAATTGAGGGGGGCTCTCGCTGATACGAATGATTAGGTCTCCGATGGCAAAGCCGCCTACAAGCTTCGCGCCGCTGCCCTCGCTGCCGGCTTCCCCAACACCTCTGGCGCCAGCTCGGTCAACCGCTTCTGCTCATCCGGCCTGAAGGCCACTGCCGACATCGCACACGCCATTTCCAATGGTTCCATAGAAGTCGGTATCGCATGTGGCGCCGAGAGCATGTCTGTTGGCGGTGATCGCCTCGAGAAACCCTTCGACGAAGCCGTGGTTGCGAAATCACAGGAAGCCGCCGACTGCATGCAGCCCATGGGCTGGACAAGCGAGAACGTCAGCAAGGATTTCGGTGTGACGAGGGGCGAGATGGACAAGTTCGCTGCGACGAGCTTCCAGAGGGCGGAAAAGGCCCAGAAGGCCGGATGGTCGGATGACGAGATCGTCCCCATCACGACCAAGGTGCAGGACAAGGAGGGCAACTGGCAGGAGGTCACCCTTACAAAGGATGATGGCATCAGGCCGGGGACGACGGCCGAGGGGCTCGGCAAGATCAGGCCAGCTTTCCCACAGTGGGGCGAGTGTACGACTGGTGGCAATGCCAGCCAAGTGACTGATGGCGCTGCTGCTCTTGTCCTGATGAAGCGCTCGACGGCTGTCAAGCTTGGTCAGACCATCATGGCCAAGTATGTCGGCTCGACCGTCGCCGGTCTTGCGCCTCGCATCATGGGCATCGGCCCTAGCATCGCGATCCCCAAGCTCCTTGCTCAGCAGGGTGTTGAACTGGCGGACATGGATGTCGTCGAGGTGAATGAGGCGTTCGCCAGCATGGCTGTGTACTGCCGCGACAAGCTCGGGCTGGACTGGGAGAAGATGAACCCCAGAGGTGGAGCCATCGCTCTCGGCCACCCTCTGGGCGCGACTGGCGCGAGGCAGGTTGTCACTGGCTTGAGTGAGCTAAGGAGGCAGAAGAAGAAGATGCTACTGGTCAGTATGTGCATCGGCACTGGGCAGGGTATGGCGGGCTTGTTTGTCAACGAGCAGGTTTGAAAGTGCAAATATTGCAGCGGGCATGTGTTGAATGTAACGAAAATGATGATTTGCTGTATTAGTGGCCTTGGCAGATGGTTGCCATCTTATCATGTGAGGCTGTCTGTGACTGTAAGGGACTAAGCTGCATAAGGGGGTCTTCAAGAGCTCGTTACGCGTAACCAGAGTCAAGTTTACGCGCTACGGTTGCAGTAGTCTTGTCTGGCGCTGGTCAATCCCTCGACAGATTGAAAACCGTGATAGTTCGCACCGAGCAACGGAAGGCATGAGAGAAGAACAGCCGCGGCTATTCCTGTCGACCATACAGATGCCGTGCAGGGTAGTGGCAGTTGAGGGGCATTCTGGGGATCAGCAGATGAAGACGCCTCGAAAAAGTGGCAGCCGACGTCATTTCACCCAATCCGCGCCCTGCTGACCAACGTTTTCTTTCGTACGTAGAGCTCACCGAGACGTGGGGACTGTCAAGACCTACATGAACATCACATTGTCTCTCCCATTCGCGTGTCTGACTCTTGGTAAATTCCAATTTTGTGGCATGGCGTGGCATGGCATGTGATGAATAGACTCGAAATCCGGTACATTCCCTCATAGCACATAGCGCACCCCCGGGTGACTCGTTGCGTCTCGCTTCGCCCTCCGACCCTCGCCCTTCGACCATACGGAGCCTAACATTGAGCCCCAACCTCCTGGCTCCAGCAACGACAGATAGTCCGACCTAAGAATGAGCGACCGTCCCAACGACAACCGCGCGAGCTCGTACTCAGGCGACTTTCGCCCCGTGCAGCCCTCGTCTCTGCGCCAGAGCCACCGGCCCAGCAGTAGCAGCCGCCCCGACAACAACGATACCTCGACCGAGGCCGCTGCCGCCAACGAAACGACCCCATTGGTCGCTGATCAGAGCTCGTCGAGCCATTCCAACGCACACGCCGGGCCCTGTCGACATGGCACCTTCAGCCCTCGGCCGGAGAGCCCTGCGCAGGAACCGGTGTTCTTGCGGCATACGGACTCAGACGGGTCAAGCACTCCCGGCTCAGGCACGAGGATACCTGCGCTGGATAGCGCCATCACGAACATCGTTGGACATGATGATTGGAAGAAGTGGTTGAAGAGGAGGATCACCACAAAGAAGATGGGGCAGAGCAGCGAGTTGGCTGCTGAGGCTGGCATTCGCGACACGCCGCTCATGTACCTGTCCTACTATGTACCGTGTTTGACATGGTTAAGGCAGTACCAGCTATCCTTTATCAAGGGCGACCTTGTATCTGCTGTTACCATGGCTTCGTTCTATCTTCCCATGGCTTTGTCCTACGCCTCAAATCTGGCCCACGTGCCTCCCATCCACGGGCTATATGCTTTCGTCTTCAACCCATTCATCTATGCTGTGTTTGGGTCGTGTCCGCAGATGGTTGTAGGGCCGGAAGCCGCAGGGTCGTTGTTGGTCGGCACAGCTGTCAAGTCTAGCGTTGATTCCGGGAAGGGCAAAGAAGATAACGACATATTGCACGCCCAGATATGTGGCGTTATTACCGGGATGGCCGGTGCAATGGTGTTGATCGCGGGCTTGGTGAGGCTTGGTTTCCTGGACAGCGTGCTGAGCCGACCATTTTTGCGCGGATTCATTAGCGCCATTGGGTTCGTCATCACCGTTGACCAGTTGATTCCCGAGCTTGGATTGGTAGAGCTGGCGGACAGTCAAGGGGTCAGTCACGGGAGCAGCGTGGACAAGATTGCGTTCATGATTGAGAATGTCAACAAGACGCATAAGGCAACGTTCCTCGTTGCGCTTGTCAGCTTCATCATCATCATGTTTGGACGGTAGGAGAATCATCGAAGCGTGTGCTTACAACTTGGCTAATGCTGGATAGGGAGATGAAGAAGCGGCTATCGTCGCGTTATCCCTCCGTCGTTTTTGTACCTGATCGCTTCCTCGTTGTCGTGATCTCGGCCGTCCTGTGCTGGCGTTATCGCTGGGATGAGCATGGTGTCGAAATTCTCGGCAACGTCAAGCCCCCGAGCGGCAGCCCCTTCACTTTTCGCTGGCCCCTGCAACCATCACAGATGACCCATATTCGAGACGGCATGTCAACTTCATTTCTGATTGCTCTCCTAGGGTTTTTCGAATCGTCCGTCGCAGCGAAAAGCCTCGGCGGCAACAGCACCATTCAGGGCATGCAGTTGAGCGCCAATCGCGAGCTCATCGCGCTCGGCGTTGCCAACTTTATTGGAGGCAGCTTTCTGAGCCTGCCGGCTTTTGGCGGCTACGGACGTAGCAAGGTCAATCAGCAGACTGGCGGCAAGAGTCCAATGAGCTCGGTGTTCCTTAGCATCATCGCGCTGCTCTGTGTGCTCTTCCTCTTGCCGTACTTCTACTATCTTCCAGTGAGTTGTCCGCGATGACCAAGATATATCCTTGCTAACATGCATAGAAACCCGTTCTATCTGCCATGATCTCAGTCGTTGCTTATTCCCTGATGGAGGAGGCTCCGCACGATATATCCTTTTTCTTCCGCATTCGCGGCTGGGGGGAACTTAGCCTCATGGCACTCATCTTCATTTCTACCATATTCTATTCCCTGACTCTGGGAATGGCCCTTGGTGTTGGCGTGTCTCTGCTCATGGTTATTCGCCACAGCACGCGTCCGCGGATCCAGATCCTGGGCCGCATTCCCGGGACCAATCGTTTTGAGAACGCCGAAGCCGAAGCTGCGAGACTCGAGTTCATCGAAGGCTGTCTCATTGTGAAGATTCCTGAGCCCCTCACCTTCGCCAACACAGGTGAACTCAAGTCCAGGTTGCGGAGGTTGGAAATGTACGGCACAAGCTCAGCGCACCCTGCTCTACCCAGATTGAGAAGTAGCAGTGCTAATCGCAATGTCATCTTCGACATTCATGGGGTCACGAGCATTGACGGAAGTGGAACGCAAGTTCTCACGGAAATAGTGGCAGACTATCGCGAGCGGGGGGTGAGGGTCTTCTTTTCGAGGGGACCGCTACCTGGCAGTAGGAATCCTGTTTGGAGATTGATGAAAAGCAGTGGAATCGTTGAGATGGTTGGCGGCGAACGGCATTTCGTCAATGACGTCGAGGAAGCACTGAGATGGACCGAGTATGAGGAGAGCGCCGCGGATGAGAGCTGATTTGTGACATTGGCATTTCAACGAAAGCATACTGGAGTTGGACATTTCTCAGATAAGAGATCATTAGCATTGTTTCGCTTCAGTGATGAAAGCATCGATACCAAAGAAAGAACACCCAAGTATTCCAGCCGCCTCAGCATCTGCTCAGGGGTAGTAGACCCCGTGTATATCGAATCAACCCCTTCGGGCTCTTTTCCCACGAGCTCGTTGATCAACGGCTTGTACAACCCCTTCTTGATCCATATTCGGGCCTTCTCCGGCTACACAATCGACAGGGGACTTGGAGGCACCCCAAACGCCCGATCGAAGTATTGGAACAGGGACAGCCAACCAAGAATTCAAGGATGCCTCGGGCGAGAGGAGCCGAAGCAGGCGGTTGCTAACCCCAGGTTCCCCGCAAACAGACGCAGATGGGGAGATAGCCTTGCCAGACTTGGAAATGGGAGTGGCAGATCCCCCCGCATCCTCGGGACACCTTGAGCCAGGGAGGGCGAGAAGCGAGGAAGCGAGCATCGGCAGTTGCTCCTTGTATGGATATTTGCTTGACTTGGCTTCTCCTTTGGAGAGAGAGTCATTTATGTTGTCCTTACCAAGTGCGGGTTAGTGGCATCGTGTCTCAAGCGCCTCAATTAAACGACATTACTCTAGTACACGCTGCATGCTGGGGGCTAGGGCGATTTGCGATGAGGACTTTCTTAGCGTTGCTCTCATGTTACCGGCTGACAATCATCGGGATAATATCATGCGAAGCTCAGGGTATGATCGTCACATTGTTACATCGTGCCCCAAATAGGACTGAGCTTCGTGGATCGCGGTGCAATGGCTGCCGAGCAGAGATGAAGCTCTTATTTATAGCTGACAGCAATCGCCTGTGTCATGAGGTGTATCGAAGCTGTCTACTCAATTCCGACTGAGCTAGTCAACGACCATCATGTCTATCTCTATCAGTCAGCTCTCATTTGAGCACCATCGCTCAGCGTTGGGGATTGCTGAGACGGAACCTCGCATTTCCTGGCGCTTTGCCGGCGAGGTAGCCGACTGGGAACAATCATCCTATGATATTCAAGTGAAGCGTGGAGGCAAAACCAAATGCCACCACGCCGAATCTTCCAACTCGCTCTTTGTCGATTGGCCCGACAAGCCGCTGTCATCGGCCGAGAAAGCCACTGTCCGCGCTCGAGCCCAAGGTGGCGACGGTCAAGAGTCAACGCCTTGGTCGGACTGGGTCAGCGTCGAGACCGGTCTTCTCGAGGAGAGTGACTGGGCTGGTGCTGCGCCCATCGCTGCCGACAGGGAGACTGAACTGGGAGAACCGAAGAGGCCGATTTACTTCCGCAAGGGCTTTGACATCGACGGCACTGTCGAGTCAGCTAGGCTGTACATCACTGGTCTGGGCATATATGAAGCTGAAATCAATGGCGAAAGGGTGAGCGACTACGTTCTGGCCCCAGGCTGGCAGAGCTACCACTTCCGTCACGTCTATGATACGTACGACGTGACGAGCATGCTGAGCGAGGGGGAGAATGCCATAGGCGTTGCCGTTGGCGAGGGATGGTATTCTGGCCGCATAGGGTTCAGCAGTCAGAGGGAGACTTATGGTGACACCATCGGTGTCATGGCCGTGCTGAAAGTCACGCTTGATGACGGAAGCGTGGTTGAGGTGCCGACGGATACGACTTGGAAGGCCAGCACGGGCCCTGTCGTCGACTCGCAGATCTACGACGGCGAGATTTATAACTCGACTCTCGAGAAGGAAATTGAGGGATGGTCTTCTGGCGGATTTGATGAAGACGACTGGCTTTCGACCAAGGAGCTGCCTGCTCTACAAGGGAAGCTGTCTCCCCCTGATCAACCCCCTGTCCGTCGACAGATGGAACTCAAGCCAGTCGAGATCTTCAAGTCGCCATCAGGAAAGCAACTCATCGACTTTGGTCAGAACGCTGTCGGCTGGCTGCGCATCAAGGTAGAAGGCCCTGCAGGCACGAACATCACCTTGCACCATGCCGAGGTTCTCGAGGATGGCGAGCTCGCGATCAGGCCTCTCCGGACAGCTAAAGCTCGCGATACACTTCTGCTCCACGGCGAGGGCCCCCAGACATGGGAGCCTCACTTTACCTTCCACGGCTTCCGCTACGCGCAGATCGACGGGTGGCCGGAAGATGTGCCCCTGGACGAGGACTCCGTCACACATATCGTCATCTGGACCGATATGGAAGAGACAGGCTCTTTTGAGTGCTCGCACGAGCTGCTGAGCAAGTTCCATCAGAATGTTATCTGGTCGATGCGCGGTAACTTCGTTTCGATCCCGACGGATTGTCCCCAACGCGATGAGAGGCTCGGCTGGACGGGCGATGCGCACGCGTTCGGTCCGACGAGCAACTTCTTGTACAACACGGCTGGCTTCTGGCGCTCGTGGCACCGCGATGTGTGGTCCGAAATGCAGCGAAACGGCAGCATGATCACCCCCTTCTTTGTCCCAACGCTGCCCATCGACTCCCAGGACAACGCCCGGACGTACTGGGGAGATGTCGCGGTCGCCAACCCGTGGAACATCTATCGAGCGTTCGGTGACGAGGAGCTCCTACGAGAACAATTCGACCAGGCTCGAGGTTGGATTGACGAAGGGATTCCGCGCAGCGACTCGGGTCTCTGGGACAGGTCGGGAGGTCAGTTCGGCGACTGGCTCGACCCCGAGGCGCCACCTGATGATGCAGGTGCCGCAACGACTCATCCCTACCTGGTGGGCGATGCATACCTGGTGGAGATGACGAGGGTGCTGGCCAACATCTCTGCTGCCCTGGGCGAGGAGGACTTGGCAAGTCAGTACATCAAGGACCACGACACACTCAGGGGCGAGTTCCAAAAGGCGTGGATCGTGGACGGAGACCTGGCCAACAAGACCCAGACGGCGTATGCGCTGGCCCTCGAGTTTGGGCTGTACACGGATGAGACGCAGCGAGCCGCTGCGGCCAAGACGCTCAGAGACATCATTGCTGAGAACGACTACCTCGTCGGCACGGGCTTTGCGGGAACGCCAGCTCTCGGGCCAGCGCTGGAGCGCATCGACGCCATCGAGGACTTCTACGCCATGCTCCTGCAGACCCAAGTCCCGTCGTGGCTCTATCAGGTCGTCCAGAACGGCACGACGACGTGGGAGCGCTGGGACTCTCTGCTCCCCAACGGTACGGTCAACCCGGGCGAGATGACGAGCTTCAACCACTACGCGTTCGGCGCCGTGGCGGACTGGATTCACGGGGTGATTGGAGGCGTCAGGCCCAAGGAGCCCGGATGGAAGGTAATAGAAGTCAAGCCAGTGCCCGGCGGAGACATCACACACGCCAAGACCAAGTTTGTGAGCGGATACGGCGAGGTGGCCGTGGAGTGGACGGTGGATGGGGACGAGTTCAGCATGACGGTCCGGGTGCCGCCCAACGCGAGGGCTGAGGTTACGGTGCCTGGAGGGGAAACAGAAGAGGTTGGATCCGGGGTCCACGAGTTCACGCAGTCAGGATTCAGGATGCCGTCAATCGAGCAGTAGGGGTCGGCACAGTAGTCAGGGTTAGCAGCTGGAGGGTAATCGACAGATATCACTGAGAAAGGCCGATGGTGGCAGCGCCGCGGACAGTTGCAGATCTTGAATGATCGATCCCAGCATTGAAACAATCGCAGCAAATCGTAGAAATCGCAGAAAGCACGGCGTCCGTGGCCGGCGTGGTGGCGTAGGTCGCCAGCGTAGCTCCAGGCTCAGGGTGGGCTGATTGGAACCCCCAGCCGTGGCTTCGTCATAGCGCATGGCGGATGGGCAATTGGGGAATTTCGATTCCCACAGAATCGGCAATTGGGGAAGACCCTTCTCCATAATTATTGCCGTTTTGACTGACGTCAGGGTTACGCACCTCGACTCATTACCGTGTCGGTATCTAGTGCCTCGCTGCGCTTTGCTGCGCTGCAGTCTCCAGCCAAACAAGTGCCGTGGCTCCCCAGACGATATTACCACCTTTGGCAACGATCTTCCTCTATAAAACCTTCAAGTTGACCCTAGGACGCAACGGATGCCCACATGGAAGCGTCGGGTTCACCCCAGGTCCGTCCGTTACTGCTAGAACCCGCTGCACCATACTAAGGTACCCTACCCTCCTCACTGGCAGCCCAACCACGTACATACGTCACACAGCCTGCCTCTGCCCCTGCGTCCGAGCAGAGGGCCTTGCGGTGCTTGGTTCATCTGCCTTATCCTAGGGTACTTCAATGCCGCCCGTCCACTGTGTTCAAGCGTCAGCCTTCGGGGACCGCTCTGAGCGCTCCTGACTACAACTATCATGGCATCTCGGAATGACATCCCACAGAACGTTGCCGACGGTATAGTCCAGGCTCTTGTTTCCCTGGACCGAAATCAGTGGTTCAGTCCTTACGCCACCGTATCTCGTCACTTCCAGAAAGCCATCGAAGCGCAGACTTTCCGTGAGCTGTACCTCACGTCCGCCAGGCTCGACGAGCTCCAAGCCAAAGTGACGAGGGAGAGGCAAAAATACCTGCAAGTCCTTACTCTTCACGTCGCTCTCGCTTCCTACAAGAAGTGGCAGCGAGAGGACCGGGAGTCGCAAGACGACGTCGACCAAACCACAAAGGTTTTCACCACGTCGGTGCAAGAACTCTTTGCAACCATCTCGACGTGGAAACCCAGTGACGGGTCTCCAGGGGGCGTACATTTGGAACTCCTTGTCGAGTCTCCCAGTGACGAGTCTGTTGCCAGCTCCCGGCGGAACAGCCCTTCGACGACCCGGCGAGCTCGTAAATCCGCCACGGGATTTGACTTCTACAGCGGCCAGCTGCCAGTAGTCCAGGTAGTCTCGGCATTTACATGCTCCGGCACGGGGAGACACATTGAGCTGGAAACGGTATCACATCTGCTTGACAAGTTCCCCAACCTTCGACTGTTGGATGTCGAGCTTGAGCACGACACGAACGATGAAAAGGATTTGGAACAGCGCAGAGGTGAGATCCCCGCAACATTAGCCCAAGCATTCTCTGACCGGTTCACTCTAGTCTTTGCGCTTGGGTTGGAGCACCATGCACCCCATGTCACAGACCTCCGTGTCCGCCGACCGCACACCACGCCCGAGACACGAAAAGCGGTCTCCAGCAACTCCCGCTCCGTCTTCTACAATGTACTCACGCGCTACTCCCAGCGATGCATGGCGCTGAGCTTTGACGACTGTATCGATCTGCGCGATTTCCTGGCTCCCTTCGACGACGGGGAACAGCGCGAGCAGCAACGTCCGTACTGGCCATACCTCGAAAGGCTGCACATCCGCAACTCCTTCCTGATGCGAAGGCCTTACATGAGGGTCAAGACGAGAGCCCAGGCCGTTCATCAGATTGATCGAATATTCCTGCTGGTCGGCAGGGCTGTGCGATTCATGCCCATGGTGAACAACATCAAGATCAGGCTGTACGTTTACAACGAGGGCAGACTGGAGCAGACCAATGTGCAGTACGACGCCTGGAATGGTGGTGCGAGGATCAAGTTCACGGGGACTCCTCCAACGAGGGCGTCGCTTGATGCCTGGAAGACGAGTGTAACGAAGGCTCAGGGTGTGGAGCTGCAAGTTCTTTGACGACGGATGAGTTTTGATGATGATGATGATGACGGTACGGAAGATTTGCTTCAGCTGGGTGTTAAGAGACGGACTGTATACACTTTGGGACCATAATTAGAATGTTACAATTAGTTAAGACTGTAGATGCATTTCACAGCACGGTGCTGGTAATGTCGGCCTGGCAAAAACTCCGGCATGTTGATTGAAGGATATCACGATGCTTTCGAGAAGGAGGGCTGATTTCGCAAAAGTGATCTCCTGACTGCCTACTTACCACCTCAAAATGACGGCAAGTCTCAGTACAAAGCACTCCGAACTCACATCCCGTCAACGGTGACAATTCGGGAGAAGCATGTGAGGCATCCAAACCCTCCAATGCTGGCCACTAGGTTCATACTACGCATGATTCGCAGCGGTTCCTGGTGCGGTCCCGCCCAACGTGGGCACCGGTGCGGAGAAGCGCCCCCCTCATGCGGTTCAACTCGGTTCGTTCACTGTTCTCATCTGTGTGCCAGCACAATACCCGTCATCTCCGATCCTTTGCATTGCACCATGGCAAGCATATCTCTCAGGAAGTACATTCGCTGGCTGCCAAACGATGCCAGCGAACCGACGTCGACGCTGGTGGTGACGTCTCCGGGTCGGCACTTTGTCGACATTCGAGCGAATCGTCCGGATAACGCTCCGCAAGCATGGCCTGCAGACGAAGGCAATTCATCTCCCAGGGCGCTTCGTTTAAAGTACCAGGCTGACGACCCGTAGAGAAAATCACACCCGGTCAGCTGGACTGGGCCATCGCTGGCAAATCATCGTACTGGAAGGTCAGCCAAGACAGCCCCTGCACCCGGGGCAGATGGGAGCACTGGATCGACTCTCAAACGAGTGAAACAGACGGCCTTGCCGATGAAGGCGACAATTACGACCAGCCAGACGGGACAACCCTCGAAAAGGGGCGCATGCTCAATCCCGCCACCGGCAAGGACACAGACTATGAAGAGCTCTGGGAGAGTCTTGAGCCAGTGCCGGTCAACTCGCCAGAGCTCAGGTGTGCGGTACTGCAGCTTGATCAGGGGAAGACTCTGAGAGGCTCTGTGGTGATTGCTGGTCAGTTCTGTCAAGGCATGCTGCGGAACGGAGACAGCATCTCTCTGGAGAGGTGGCAGCACGATCAACAGAACGGGTGGAGACGCCTCATCTCCATGGGAGACGGCGCTCTTCCATGTAAGGACATTGTTGATGCTTCCGAGCTTGTGTTGGGGCAGACCATAAGCACAGAGGGCAATGTGTGGAAGATCATCGAGGCATCGGGTTACTAGCCGCACTTCTGCAGCCTGGCATTGTGCTATGGAGTTTAGTCCGGAGATATTGGGCATATGGGAGCTGGTGTCAACTACCCGAAGTTCTTTGGGATTGATCTCGTCCAATGCTGCTATAACTTGATAAAGAATTGTCACGTTTGGACGACTCGAGGTTCCTTTGGACGAGGGCGGGATCTTCCAAGTAAAGGTTGCATGAATGATCACATTAAAGCAGAAGGGAAGCGGTAGCGGTTCGATATTGAAAAAGAAATTCAAGTTATGTCTAGATCCAGAGCCTGTGTGACTACAGAGATTGACTGCTCTGTGATTGACCTCACTCGAGCACTGGATAAGATCAAGTCAACAATTAATGCAGTGGGTAATGTATGTGATGCATCAATTGTATTCATAAACGAGCAATGTGTACACCGGACTTCTTGTGACCGACTTTCGCTACCATTCAATCCCACGCAGACGCGCCAGGCGCTGGGGAACCATGGGCCATGCATCTACTACAGACAAGCTACATTCCTCTTCAACAGATGGTTCATTACAAGCAGCCATCGCAAGACGCAGGCTATGAGAGTGTTAGCAGAGAAGGCGAGGGAGGAGTTTAGTTGACTCACAGGGTTGCCGGCGTGGTTCACGATGGCCAGGAAGCAAGCGATCTCGCCAGCGGGAGTAGGCTCGGCCAGGGCGATGGCGCAAGCACCGAGGGTAGGTGCGTAGGCAGAGACGCAGCCGAAGACATCGCAGCCCTGCGCCTCAAGCTCCTTGACACCGACCTCGGCGGACTTGGCGGCGCTGTCGATGGCGCGAGGGGAGACGTCGTTGCGTGGGGTGGCAGCGGCGATGACGGCCGTGGCGGCGGCGAGGACGGAGGTGATGATGGAGAACTGCATGTTTGCGGTGGTTGGGTTTGGAGTTGGAAGAGTAGAGAGAAGATTGGATTGGTGGGCTGATGGTCTTGGTTTGATATGATTGTGGAAGTTGTGTTTGAGATGGTTCGAAGTCTGGAGAGATGACTGCCACCTTTATATAATTTTGAGGCTGGCTGAGATGTCTACCAAAATTTTGAAGAGTCTAAGCAACGGTTAGATGCTTCGGAGTTCCAACCACTCACGAGATGCTCGACGACCGTAGGGGAGCCCACAGCAATGCTCCATCTCCGCAAGGCCATCTCGCAGGAACCGTAAGAAAATTGACTAGTCGGTCCGTGTGATGCTCACGATGACGCTCGAAATGCGCTCAATCGTGGGATGGCAACCGAGTCCGCGTCGTCGAGATAGGCTTTATGGACACATCAAAACAGTAGGTCTGTCGAAGATCTGGGGAGAGCTGATGTCAATCTTGGCTTGAATAGTACAGCAGGGTTGCCACGTTGTTGGTCAGACAGAAGCGTAGGAGCCACTCAGGCTGCACCATTGCACGCCTATTGCTGTTAAACAACACGGGATCATCGCCCTCGGCTCGTCGTGAAACTCGGCCCAATGTTTCAACTATCTGCACGGCACATCGTCCTAGTCGCCCGGTAGCTGCGCCTGACCGACCGGATAAGGCTGGGCGAGCACAGCTCGTGACGTAGGATGCTGCTGTGCGCGATCCTCTCATAGGCTGATGTTGCCATTAGGGAGGGTTTCCTGCATGCCAACCGTGCGGCTGAAGGCCTGAAACGAGCCTGTCGTGCTTACGCCCGAGGTGGCGATCTCAGGGTCCAAGGTCCCTTACCTTCTTCTCAGCTGAGTGACGATCACTGGGGCCATCCCACTGTCGCCCAATACCTTACAAGGTGAGCCACAAGACCACGGCGCACTTGCGATCGCGGTGTAGACCTAATCCTGCGCTCGATATGCTGATCCATCCCGATGACGGCAATGCGCGGTAGCGGTCGCTCCAGATCCATCCGCACTCCGGTAGGCCTTAATTTAAGCATGGCAAGGCACTTTATTTGCCGTGAACCACTCACAGCTAGGGATGTTGAATGCCGGAAACTGGGTCCCCGGTAGTCGGGATGTGGCGTCTGCACCCGGGCTCAAATTGAGGCAACATTGAACTGGACTGAGACACGATCCCTCTTCGGATGTGTTGGCTGTCCTCCATTGCGAATAAGATGAAGAGTCATAGGACCTCATTCTAGAACGATTTGCGACATGTAATTATTAGGAAAAGAGCTAGGCGAGCATCCCCACCGGATAAGGGTCTACTGAAGGATCTGGCGAGGAGTGTCGATCACTTTTGATGGAAGGATCAGACCGGGACGAGGACCCAGTCACAGGGTTCGCAGGGTTCGCAGAGATATCCCAAACGGTCGAGGAAGAAGCTCTGTCTTATCGTGACCTGAACTACATGCGAGAGGGAGAGCCGATTCGATCGACGCTGCTACTTGTTGACGGTCCGAAGAGGTGCGTATTCAGATGAAGCAAGGTTGAGATCTCGCACCAATGGACCTCTAACGTCTTTTGATTTGTCTATACTCCTCTCGGTCATTCGGCTTGATTAGTCTGTCCTCACAAGACACGGCGACGCCTTTCACACTACGCCCGCCTCCCCATCTTTTCCATCAAGTCTCAGCCACCTGGCATCTCATGCCCTCTATTCCTCACCGTCCTGGCTTGACCACGAAGCTTACATTCCGTGACCAATATTCCACAAAGTCTCAGACCCCAGTGACAAGAGCTCCCAGGGAGTTGATCTAGCTGGTGATAGACGAAGATCACGGTTGACGGGGCTAGTTCCTCTAGCACTGGAGCAGATCAACGACATGGTCCACGATCTTCGACCTTTGTCCCTCTCGATGGCAGAGCGATCCTCTTGGAACCTTACTCAGGGAGTCTCGCCTTGCCCTTGGCCTTGCTGTTGGCCAGGGCGCCGTGGAGTCCGAACTGAGACGCAATGCCCTCAACGCGGTGGGTCGCGTTCAAGTTCTTGACGACGAGCATCTGGAAGCACGTAGCGCTGCCCTGACGAGACGCAATGACGGACCAGGCCAGGAAGAGTTCCCAGATCTACTAACCGTTAGCCCCCAACGTTGCGTGTTGCTCAAAACATGCACTACTTACGCGGTACCAGCGTTGGCCGAACTTAGCCTTAACCTTGTCGCCGTTGCCGACCCAGTTACGGTACCACCTCCAGATGGTAGCAGAGTAGTGAACGCCAACAGTGTCAATGCTTTGCAGGGTCAGTTCAGTCGCTCAAAGGAAGATACGCGGAAGCACGGACCTCTTGACCTCGAAGCCAGCCCTCTCCAGGGAGCGGACGTAGTTCCACAGCGGCGTCGAAGCGTCGGCACCACGGAAAATCCACTTGTTGAGATACAAGCCCCAGACGAAGTCCTCATACTGCCACTCCTGTCGCAGACCGGACAGCTGGACGTACATGGCGCCGTCGTCCTCGAGCATGTCGTAGCACTGCTTGAAGAAGCCGGTCAACTTACGGATGCCAACGTGCTCACCCATCTCAAGCTGGGAGATCTTGTTGTACTTCTTCTTGGGCGCGTCGCGGTAGTCCATGCAGAGAATCTGGCTCTGCTCCTCGGGGATGCCCGCGGATCGGAGAGCGTCAGTGGCGTAGGCGGCACCAGCCTCGGCGATGGTAAGACCGGTGACCTTGGCGCCGTAGTTGAGACTGGCAAACTTGGCAAGGGTGCCCCAGCCGCAGCCAATGTCCAGCATGGTTTCGCCCTCCTTGAGCTCGAGCTTCTCGCAGACAATGGCCATCTTGTTGTCCTGCAGCTCCTCGAGGGTCTCCTCGCGGTCAGGGTCCGAGATGATGCCGCTGGTGTAGATCATGCGGGGTCCAAGGAACCAACCGTAGTGGTCGTTGCCGTTGTCGTAGTTGGGTCGGATCTGCTCCATGTCCTGCTCCCTGGTGTGGAGGAGCACGTCCGGGCCAAAGGTTCCGAGGATGAACTTGCACAGCTCCCAGGTCAACTGCATGGTGGACCAGTCGTGGCGGTACTCCATGACATCGAGGACGTCGCCGTTGAAGTCGGCCTTGCCGTCAATGTACATCTCGGCGAAGGTGTGAAGAGGCACCTTGCTGCGGCCGCTCCACTTGATGCGGTCCGCGTCGTCCTTGAAGGTCACATAGCTCTCAACGGGGCGACCAGGCAGCTTGGCCTTGTCGTTGATGGGGGCGCTGGTGGCGGAAATGAAGAGCCAGAAGGCGATGAGCAGGGGAAGCAGGGTGAGGATGCCGAAGAAGATGGCGAGCCTCCAGCCGCCGCCTACCAGACGTGACAGCAGGTAAGGGGTCCCGAAGAGCACGGCGGCGAGGAGCATGTTGGAGAAGCCCCCGCGGCCGCCACCCTCGGCGGGGAGAGGGGCATTGTGAATGGCGGGAGACCAGGGCAAGTTAGCATGAGATCAGCTCAGCAGAGCAGCGACTAGGCCACCCCGAGGGTCGCGCGATTGGAGCTCACGTTGGTGACGCGGACGCCGCAGTCCTGGCCCGTCTCGAACTTGGAGGGCTGGGCCTCGGGCGTCTTGATGAAGTCAATGTCAGCCGCTAGCACCGGCTTGTTGGCCATCTTGACGGTTGTTTTTTGTGCTGGTTGGGTTGAAACGACAGGTAACAGGTCAGGTCCAGGCAGCTTGAGATGTCTGCGGTGGAAAAGTGGCTCGCGTGTGCGTGTGTGTGCCCACAACGCCCCCTTATCGCTGAATTTCCGATTGACGGCTGATTTGACCGCTACTTTATGCAATTCCGGGAGTTTTCTGTGGGTTTCAGCGTCCCCAGCCCGCGGACCCCGAGCCCCTGAATGTCGGGGGCCTAATGCCTGTCCAAACGGCTGAGCCCATTCGTAGAGCAGCCATTTTTACTGAGGAGCATGCTCGGCAGTGTTCATGGAGACGACCCTGGCTGCGCACATCGGCACCGGAGTTCTGTCAGACACGGCCTCTTAGAGCAGCGCAACGTAAAGAGAACCAAGTTGGCCGCGCCAGAGACCTGCGCCACCGAACCAATTTTCAATTGATCTTATTCGAACGCGTTGCTGGATAGCAGCGACTCGCGGGAGAGCAGTCTTCCCACCCCGTTCAGCCTGGCCGCCGAGGCTCCGGAAAGAGTGGACCATCGACCCGGACCGGCTCCGAAGCGCCCCACATTTCCGGGACAGCCCCGGCATCACCAGCAGCTGTACGAGGTACCGCTCTCGGCTACCCGATGCAGAGCTCATCCCGTCCCTTGGATCTGCGGTTCTCGCCATTATCTAGTTGAGCACCACAGCTCATGACGTAAGAGGGGCTGCCACGCGCAAGTCATAACCACCCATAGCCTTGTCAGCCCGAAGGATCGAGCGCTGATGCGGCGTAAAGGGCTTCGGTTGGCGAGCTCCGGCAGTGGGAGACTGCTGAAGCCAGGCTGCTCCAGATGTTGTAATCTAGGGCGGCACAGCCTGTTCTGAATCTCCAAGGTACAAATCACATCTCGCAACTGCACCCCACCGAAGGCTAGGCTTGTCTGGGCATCAGACGCCTGCGTCTGCGCCGTGCTGTGCCTTTCTTGGCCGGCCAGGGTCTCCGGCTCACGGAGGAACGCCGTCGGGAATTCGGCAGCCGGGCCCTGTTCCTCTTCTAGATAGCTAGATCTTTGACTCCGGCGGCACTCGTCAGTAGCACCGTAAGCCCGACCTCCTGTGGATTGCTATGAAATCATTCAGGGGCTGAGGCTCTCACAAGGTCTTCCTTCACGACTATGCCGTAGTACGACTCCACAATGTTTCCTCCTTGGGCATTCTGTGACGTCGAGATTCCAGCCGTCAGACCAGCCTTACATATTTTGGACGTCTTGAGCCGGCAGAAACGTCCCAGCGAGGCGCATATAAACTTGGACGAAGGCCGTCGAGATCTCGAATCATCAAACAATACATCCTTGCCAACCTCTCAAGTTTCCAAATCTCTAAGACTTAAATCTGATAACCTTCGAGTCCACTTGCAAGATTCCAAGAGACACCCCTCTCCATTTCTCATCACTTCATCAACATGCGTCAAACACTGGCTCTCGCCCTATTCTCGGCCCTTGGCGCTGCTGTCGCTGAGCGCTGTGGGACGGGCTCGAACTGCGAGATCGTCGAGAAAGACGGCCACAAGATCACAAAATTCAAGGATGGCATGGGCCCTGACAGTGACGATTACGTCGCCCGTTTCGGCAACGCTGAGGAACGTGCTCGCCGCTGGAAGCGCCAAGAAGACTACGACACGCTCGTCACTGTCGGCAAGAATGAGATTGGCTGGGCTTGTTCAGACGATGTGATCAATGTCTACGATGTCATCGTCTCCGCTATGAACGATCTCTGTCAGGTCTCGGGAGGCTGCGACGAGGGATCTGAGCACACATACGAGTCATCATACGTTGAGGGCGAGAGCCTTCGTGAAGCAAACCTGATATTCAGCGCGGAAGGATCCTACGGGAAGTACGAAAAGTCCAACTATGTCAACGCCTTGGCAGCAGTCTCCCGGGCGGACACCGTCGTGACCGCCGAGATGGATTATGTCCTTTGGGGTGCTATCGCCCAGCCTACCAGCTGCACAGCTACGCGCTTCCCCAACTATCTCAAGGTCGACCACTTTGACGGCAACGACCTGCTTGGATACATGGACTTCAACGCCAGGCTCGAGATCGAAGACCCTTCAGGTAAGTAACCATGGATTCCACTTGGACTTTCGTTCGTGCTAAAAAGCTACTAGATGCCTGTGCCACTATCAACAAGGTCCTCGGCGCTGTAGGTGGTATGGTTTCTGGCGTCGCTGGCGGCTTCTTCGGCATCGTTGAGGTTCTCTGCGAGTCATAATCCGAAAGCCGTACATCACAGGAAAAGTCTCCCAGCCTTCCCAGTAGAGGCATAAACTGTTTGCACGGTGGCATGTACGCATTGCTGCGAAAGAGCTTCCTGTATTTATAAATTACCACCATAACTTGATTTGAATATTGTTCATTGGCATTGCTACGACTGCACCACTTTCGCCTTGAGCTACGCACGGTGCAAATGAGCTACTGCCCAACTCTGTCTAGGACACTAACGCCGCTGAAGATAGAGGTTGACTGCATAGCTATCTCAGCCGGTAGACAGAAGCATTCGGCGACGATGCTCATGTTTACCTATGGCAGCCGCTTCGGGTTGGTGTTTTTCACAAGGAGTAAAATGGAGGGAGACACCTGTTCTGAATCACATGGGCTACACCAGCGTTCTCAGATTTCCAGTGGGTACTATCACTTTTCTCGTGCGCCTGGAGTCAGAAGCTAATGCAATTGAGGTTAGATCCTATACCTCACTCCCAGCTACGTGTCTCATGCCACCACCCAGAACCGTTGGATAGTGTCCCCAATCCGACAGCCCAAGGTAGAGCATCAGGCTGAAAACCAGCCCCTGTATCCGTCCCGCCAAACCGATAGTCATCCCCCCACAAGACGCCGTTTGACATAACCGGGAAAGGGCTGTACTGAGCGGCGAAGTCTGAGCGTGTTGCTGGCGTTGGCTGCTGCGGACCTTGCGAAGCACCTGCTTGCGGCATGGCGTGACTGTCACTAGTACTCATTGCCTGGGTGTCCCATCCAGTGCCGGTTGTGTGTGGTGGAACGTTGGGGTGCGGCTGGTTGTGGCCGAGCTTTGGCTGTTCACTAGCGCTGAGTATGCGTCGAATGGTGTCGAGGCTCCGGCCGCTTCCTGGGCTATGCGCTGCTTCGTTCTGGAGAACCCTCACAGCGTCAGACAGGCGCGACGCAGCTGCATCGCGCTCTGATTTTTGAGTTAGCGCACGGAGCTGCTGCGCTTCTATTGTCGCAGCGGTGTAAATGCAGTAGCTAACTTGATACGTCATGAGTCTATGCGGGAATGTGCGAGTGTAGATGACGTGGATCTCGTGAATCAGCTTCGAGTGCGAGACACATGTTTTAAGCGCAGTGCTCCGCAACACAGGGTCTGGAGAATTCAGATACGGCCGACGTAGGAGAATCTTCAGCGAGTGGTATAGTAAACTGAAAGTGTGAGCATGTCTTAGCTAGAGTCCGCCGAAATCACGCAACTCACTTCAAGGAGACAATGTGCGGTAGTGGACTTTGACTGACGGAAGAAGGCACATCAATGCGCAGAGCCGGTGGGGCATCTTCATACCACTTGTCAATACGTCCATCGAGGCTCTCAATAGTCTCACCAAAGTTTTCATTCAACGAGGCATTCGAGAAGAGCAGCATCATGTCGGTAGTGACCTCATGGAGCTCGCAGAACGAGCAAAATGTCGATGTATTCCACGAAAACGTCGGGGAGAACGATTCGACAACCTCAGAAGCATGGATAGGAGACCATATTCTTTCGTCGTCGGACTTGTCCAAAATTTCGGATCTCTTGTATGGCCGCCTGGTTAATGATGGTGGGCGGCCCAAAGCCAGACTTAGAGTCTTATCCCAGATGTACGCGCTGTTGTAAAGGCGTTTTCGCGCCTCCGTCTCAGCAGGCGTCCACTTCTCGAGGACAGCAAGTCTCCTGATGTCTAGATGCAAACCGACGTCTTTCATCATCCGAAGAGCCATCCCTGTGTAAAGCCACCCTTCAGAGCTATGCCCAGCAGCACATTGTCTTCCGCCTAGGACCAGAAGCCCTTGAATAGTGGTTATAGCGGGCTTCGGCGCTGCCATTTCCTGCAAAAGGAGCTCTTTCGCTTTAGACACCAGAAGGTTCCCTTTACCATATTCGCTGAATACGTGATGTTGCTCTGGCAGATGTCTTGCCGCCAGACCGAAGATACACGTGAGCAGGAAGTCGGAGCAGTATGGTCCACCCAAAGCCAAGTCCATGACAAAAGTTGGACGATAAACACAATTGTGCAAGGGATGTAGCCATGTCCAGTAAATATCAAGCAGAGCCATGCCGACCTCGGTGCTGATCCCCGTGCCATTCATCGATGGCTTCGCCATGGCTAATGGAGTCCAAACTGAGTCCATGAGAGAGTACTGGGACTTGAGGGTCTCGACATGAGTTTTTGTTGAGATGGCAGCCTCGTCTAGACGATTTTCCTCAATCGCCCCGGCGTGGAAACGACTCGTAGGTCCGTTGTAGATGACAGTTCCGTCCTCGCCCAAGCCGACTTGAAACCATATCTGAGTCCCAGAGTCTGTATGGCCGTCAGTAATGATAGTCCCCGGGGTCGTGTCGTCGTTTATTCCATCAGCGTTCGTCTCAACCCCGGCCACCTGCCGAGTCGAAGACCCCGTGGACTTCTGAGGTCGTTGGGGAACATTATCATCAGGCTCCTGGGATTGAGTGCGTTGACACACCGAGGCTTCGAGCCGACGGATATGCGCATTGGCTTCCCTGAGCTGTCTTTCGGCGCTTGCCTCATCTGGCCAGACGCATTGATGCCCTGAGCGGCGACAGCTGGAGCAAACGGGATGGTCCCCGTTGCATTTGACTTTGCGAGCCTTGCAGCTGGAGCAGGCAAAGCCGTAGCGTCGCGCTCTTCGGAGAGTTATCTTTGCAGCTGAGTGGGAGCGAGTCTCGGTATGTCCCGTTGGAGAGGAAAGCCGAGCTGCCAGGCTCGCTGTTGGCATAACTTCGTTGGAAGAAGACGTCGCAACTGCGGTCTCAGACAGTCGACAACGCCAGGCTAGTTCCTATGAGCAGAATCAAAATTTCTCCCAAGCCATCAACATGGTTTCTGAAGGATTTCAAGGGAGCCCCGGGTTAAATGAGAGATTCCGTGACCCTCGGAGCGAATGCCGAGCAAGAGCGGTTATCGCTGCATGGATGCACATCACAAGTGCGGAGACTCTCAGAACATTGCTCAACATCCCGGTATCTTACCGAGCACCTTCTCATGTAATTGGAAGGCCAGCTTAGCGTACAAGAAGCTCGGATTTGGCCTTTGGAATTTGCAAAGAAGAGAGCAAATTGCAACCTTGTCCGGGAATCACTAATTGGAACTCAAAACATGCCTATTTGCATGCACGGTCCCTTTCATTGCTAATAAAAGATGAGTTTACCGAGCTTTCACGAGCTTCCCATCATCCCTGGTGCGCCCAAGGCGGCGGCATGGGGAGTTTGGGGCGACAAAGATGAGTTGGGAACTCTCAATCATCTAACCCCCGAGAGGCTGAAGGCGGCCATGGGCGAGGTTGTGAAAGGGGAGACAATTCCTCTGAAGTAAGCCTGAGTTTGACTGTCTTCTTACCAAGTAGCGTACTGACAACAACGTCAGCATGGCCTTGGATGGGTTTGTTGCGCCTATGAACCCTGCGCGAAAAGCTTGTGACCATACTATCATTGCAAAGGGGCATGCAAATGACGACGAAATCAACATCAACACGCAAGGCTCCAGTCACTGGGACGGCCCTCGACACTATCCCTATCAAGGCACCCTGCAATACTACAATGGGGCTACACAGGACGATATTTCAGGCCCAAAAGCAAATCACAAGATTGGCGTACAGAGTAAGTATGAAGATACACATCCTTTGATAGTCGCTGACTGTCTGTAAGTGATGGCAAGGAAGACAATTACAGGTCGCGGTGTTCTGGTTGACTGGTACTCATGGGCTCAAACGCAAGGCATCGACATCGACCACTTTGCAACACATGCGATTCCACTTTCACAGATCAAAAGAGCAGCAGTAAACCAGAGGTCAGTCTTTCGGTCTGGGGACGTCCTCTTCCTGAGAACCGGGTGGATGCACGCTTACCAGCAACTTTCCATGGAAAAGCGCAGAGAGCTGCCAGGTCGCAAGGTTCGCTCTTCGTGTGGAATAGAAGCAACCGAAGAGTCAATTAAATGGCACTGGGACAACCAATTCGCAGCTGTCGCGAGTGACACCGTTGCCTACGAAGTCTGGCCCAGCACAAAGCCGTGGGGGGTGGCAATGCACGAGGTTTTCCTAGGAGGATGGGCAATGCCCATAGGGGAGAGCTTTGATCTTGAGAAATTAGCGATGAGATGCAAGCAAGAGGGGAAATGGTCGTTCTTCCTAGTTAGCGTGCCCCTGGATCTACCTGGAGGCATCGCGAGTCCCCCTGGCGCCGTGGCAATTATCTAGGTCTGTTTCATCCTCGGACCGAAGAACTTCGAGATATCCGGTCCATATTGAGGCTGCAATTTCTTGGAATCAACCTATTCGTGGCTGTCACCCTTGCTTTCGCAGCTAGGCATGCTATTTTGGAATAAGCCTTTGAGCTGAGCATAACTCGAGCTCGTTTCTGACTGGAGAGCAACTGGGTCAGTTCCGAAATCTGACAAAGTGGTTCGTTTACGCGGTAAACTAGAAAGCAATATATTCTCAAAATTGAGATCGACTGGAGAGGATTGACTTTAGCGGGTTGTTTCTCTCCGGACAACTCCAGTATGTTTGCCCGAGGACACTGTGTGGTGTGGAGAATCCTCACCGACAACTTCTACTCAGCCAATCTGCCAGAAAAGACGCATCTTGCTATCCCAGAGATACTGCATTACTTGCCACGCTAAAGTCTAGGTAGTACATCCGGATATCGACATTAAATTTGCACAACTGTGGAAAGACACAACATGGCGTCCACGACATTCCGTATATTGACGCGGTTCTGTGTCGATGCTTGTAAGATTACTCTCCTGAGCCAGATATCGTTGTGGATAGTACTGACGGCCCAGATGGACTTGAAAGGCTCTTCCGACTGGTGCAGTCAGTTGTCCAACTTATCGCTGCGTCTCCGGTGCTGTTGTCTATTGCCGCGCACTTGGCTCCTCGTGACCAGTCTCCAGTCGTCAACGACTCATCGGCGGCCCAAGCAAGTCAACTCGCGAAGACGTTCCTTACCTTGTCGGCTGTGAAAAGCCAGCTGGGTCTTATTAGAAGATTCTTCCGCACATTTCGGTTTCTTGATGCCTTCCATTCCGCCTACACACTCGCCTCATCCCGCAGCGCCGGTTCCACGCCTTGGGTCACGATACTCGACGTGATGGCGAAGACTTTCAACGGGATGTATCTATTCCTAGAAACAGCAACTCTAATCGATGCAATGGGGATCGACGGCTTGTCGATGTGGACGCCCGCGAACGAGAATTTTCTCAAGATGGAGTCCCAGCGATCTTGGTTCTTGGCACTTCTGTGTGGCGAGGCGAGCTTTCTTATCATGTTGTCTCAAGCTCAAGCTGAAAGGGAAATCCTCAAAGGGCGCCTCACTGGAGGCTTAAATGAGGCAGGTGGAGACAAACGTAAAGAAAATGGGCTTTCTGGGAGCAAGCCGCCCTCTGAAGCCGCACAAATCCAGGAGCAGACCGAAGTTCTGAGGCTGAGGAGATTTGCGCTGGCGAGGAAATTGACGGCTAATTGTTTGGATCTCGCCTTGCCTGGTAGTGTGATTGGTTGGATACCGGCCTCTTCGAGGACGGTCGCGCTCTGTATGTTTGTGACTACCATGTTGACTGGCTGGGATGTTTGGGAACGCTGTAGAAAGGAGGTGGCTGCTGGTGAAGCTTCGCGCTGATTGAGAACCAGTCAGCGTAGTCACATTGGCGGTGGGTAGAGAGTAACGCGATAAACTTTAGTCACAAACCGGTTAATTATAGACCTGATCCTTGTGGGAGAGCCACTGGTATTTCGCTAAAGGGCAAGATTGTCTCGAAAATGATGAATATATTGAGGTTCCAAGCCCGCTCGACGCCTTCGGCAGAGACAGGGTGTCTATGATCACTTATAAGCGAAGGCTTTACATGAATTAGCCGAAAATAAATAGGACCATCGGCTGGATGAGATAGATAAATTCAGGGTGTACATCCAGTCTATGTTGGCTTGGACATGTCGAGACTCCGATGTTCAAATCGTCTGAGCTTCATCAAGAGCGTGATGGTGAGAGCACCTAAACACCGTGTGCGGCAACACCTTACGACTTGTTTCTTAGTCAGAAGTCTCAAGCCTTTTCGACATCTTCAACTCTTGCCCCGTCTTTGTCCATCGAGTTGCGCGCAGAGTTGATGTCCTCCAACTCAGGCAGGGGCTTGCGCATCAGCTGGGCCCAAACAGTTTTGTGCGTAGGCCGAGAAAATAGAGCGTCCATCTTTTCCAGAGGAATGCCTGGATTTAAGTATCAGCATGAGTCCAATCACATGTAGAAAAGTAGCTACTTACCTTTTGTCTCGGGGATGCAGAAGAATGCCCAGATACCCATGGCAATAACAAACCCACCGAACATGAAATAGGTGCCGTAGCCCAAGTCCGTGATCATGTAAGGGGTAGCCCTAGCGACAATAAAGGAGCCAAGCCACGTCGAAGCAGTGGAGATCGCCACGCACATCATCCTTATGTCCAGAGGGAAAATTTCGGAAGCGTAGGTCCATGTAATGCCCTGCCAAGTGGCGCAGATGATGAAGGCATTGAGGTAGACGCAAACCATAGCAAAGTAGGCCCATCCGTTCTGCTGCAAATTACCCTCGACCGCATTCTTGCTAGGATCTGCGACGAAGACGTAACCGCCAACATACCAAAGTGGCAGACACCCGAGAAATGAGCCCCAGAGCAATCCACCTCGACGTCCGACTCGTTCAACAACCCAAACGGCGAACAAAACCATTCCAAGCATTTTGGCAACGCCGTAGACTCCAGTGCTGAGAAGCTTGTTGCTGGTGCCGGTAATACCGAGCGTCTCAAAGATGCGGGGAGAGTAGTAAGTCATGATGTTAACACCGGTGAAGCTCTGAAGGAACATGAGGAAAGCTCCGGTAACGATACGATTCTTCGTACCGGGCTGCCACAGCTTGCGAAACTGCTGCCATTTAGACAGCTGATTGGTGCTGCGTTCCTCGACCTGGAGACGGATTTCGCGCATCTCATTTTGGATGTAAGGGTGCTCCGAGGGCAGACCCCGGATGTACACCAAGACCTTTTCGGCAGCCTCAAAGTCGTCACTCCTCGCCAGCCACCGAGGTGATTCGGGGCAGAAGATGATGCCGATGAACAGCAAAGTGGCTGGCAGGCACTGTAGGCCGAGGGGCACAACCCACTGGGCTTTGTTGCGGACATCGATTGTTTGGTCGGTAGCGTAGTTGATCCAGAAACCCAGCATGCCTCCACCCTGAGAGAAGATCTCGAAGATACCGACAAGGCGTCCTCGAATGCTCGGGGGTGCTGTTTCGGCAATGTAGACCGGGACAACCATGGTAGCCATACCAATGCCGAGGCCGCCAACAGCGCGACCAGCAATGACAAGATTCACGATGCCGCTAGCCGCCGTCATCATGACTCCGCCAATGATGAAGACCGCAGCAGCTACCATGATTGCAAGCTTGCGACCGTACTTTTCGGCAAGCGGGAAAGTGAGGAGAGCGCCGAAGAAGCAGCCAACTTGGAATGTCGAGGCTATGTTGGCCTGAGTACTATCGCGCTCGGCGTCGCTCATCTCGGCGATGCCGTAGTCGTGAGTGAAGGAGTCAAGCGACATTGTACCACCGATTACGGCTGTATCGTAGCCCACTATAGTGGAAGGTTAGCTTGATATATTCCTGGGAGAATATCATGTCTGCGACCTACTTGACAAGGCCGCCATAGACGCTACAAGTGCTATGGCATGGATGATCCAATTCCTCACCTCCGGGGGATCGTTAGTCCCTTTTGCAGCTGCGAAGCCCATTTTGAGAGAATGCGTGGTGATTGCTTGTTATCAAAGAGGTAAGGCAAGGCCCTGGAAAATGGGCCCAAGGCGGAGGAACACGAAGGCAAACAGAGTATTAAAACTCGACCATAGAGAACCCTCATAGCTTTTATAACCAAAGCAACCCCAGGTCTTGGCCTTCCTGCCTCTGGGTCTCATCTTTTGAAATCCCTGAAGACCCCAGGTTCCGGAGTGTGAGCGTGCGGGGACAGAGGGATCCCTGGCCGACGAGGAGAACACGAGACGCAGAAGGACAAGCTCGTGGGGGAAGCGTACATGCCTAGAGCGCAAGGATCCCCCTTGAACTTCATATTACTGGAGGAATATCATTACGCTTGCCACTACTGTGGGATCAGCCTTGGTTACCAGAAACTTGCCGAAGATGTCAAGGAGAGCTCGGGGTGCCCAGGCGGGAGGATGCCGAAGCTTGCATGGGACTTCCCCACAGCGCCGAGCGAGTCTCTCTCGCGGATCTTCCATGTTCGCCTAGTTCTCACTTCACATCATCTGACAAAGTCCATCACTTCCTCAACTAGTGGACCAAAGGCAGTGACCCCGCACCTTGTGAGCATGCCGATGTCTTAGAGGTGGCGGCCGGCGCCAGATACCGAGCAGTGAGCAGCCGACTTCCGGCATCTCAACCGAACCAAACCTTGATTGACATCGCCGGTTTTCGGGGTCGACCAGAACACGTTACACCCGGCAAACTGAACACCCTCGCGGAACGATACTTGCTTCGGCCACCGAGACGGTAAGCCGAGGAGTCTACCTCAATTGAGTGTCACTGAAAGCATTCAAATGTCGGTTGATCCCGCCAACGTTCGACTACATCAGGATCAATACGCAACTCGAATGAGCCACTTCAACCAACGCCCTTCATTTGTTTCTTTGGCAACCCGCCATCGACGAACAAGATGCTGGGACTGATGAACGGCGATGTCGCCGACTTCAATATCCTCACGCCAAATGCCATGCTTGGTTATGGCTTCAACTCGGAGCACTTCTGGTACGGCGTCACCAAGTTCAAGCCTGAAGCTATCATCGTTGACAGCGGGTCGACTGATGGCGGGCCATATAAGCTCGGTATGGGAAAGATGACCTGTGGCCGCGGATCGTATATCAGGGATTTGGAACAGATCCTCGCCGCGGCGTTTCACTACAAGATTAAGGTTCTGATTGGATCTGTTGGAGGTGACGGAAGCAATCAGCATGTGGCCGAGATGAAAGGAATCGTCGAGGAGATCGCAAACAGGGAGGGCTACTCCTTCAAGATCGCCACAATCGATTGCGGAATCACCAGAGAGCTCATAAAATCGCGAATTCAGAATAAGCATGTTTCCCCCTGCGGTCCGCTCGAAGACCTCTTGCCAGAGGTGGTAGATGGGGCCGTGGACATTGTTGCCCAAATGGGCGCTGAGCCGTAGGTGCTACTTTTCGACGTGCTGTGAACATTATTGAGCTTACAACTCTTAGGTTCTTAGAAGCACTCAAGGATGAGCCAGACATCATTCTTGGTGGAAGGGCGTATGATCCGGCCCCCTTTGCTGCCTTTTCGATGTCTCGAGGTGCCTCGCCCAATGTCGCATGGCACATGGGTAAGATCATGGAATGCGGCGGAATTTGTGCAGTGCCCAAAGGCCGATCCATGATCGCAACCATGCGGAAAGACTCGTTCGATCTCACGCCTTTGGCTCCAGAGGAGCGCTGTACGCCTCTGTCTGTTGCTGCCCATACCTTGTACGAGAAGACGCGACCTGACCTCCTCCCTGGCCCAGGGGGAGTGCTCGACTTGACGAGCGCCAAATACGAGCAGATCACTCCAAAGACTTGCCGGGTGTCAGGTGCCCTGTTCCTGGAGAGGCCGTATCAAGTCAAACTAGAGGGTGTTACTCGTCTCGGACACCGCACGATTTTCATTGGAGGCATTCGAGATCCTATCTTGATTGGCCAAATTGACCATTTCCTCGAAGGTGTACGAAAATATACTCAAAACCTCTTCCCGGGGCTCGACCAAACCGAAGACTTCCGTCTTCTCTATCACATCTACGGGCGCGACGGAGTTATGGGACCACTTGAGCCGGAGAAGTCCTCACCTCACGAAATTGCTGTGATGGGCGAGGTCATAGCACCGGCTGCTGAGCTGTCTCACACGGTGGCCAACAACGCCAGGGCCTCGATCCTGCACTCACCCTACCCGAACCAGATTGCGACGACCGGGAACTTTGCAAGTCCCTTGTCACCTCACGAGCAGGACGCTGGAGATGTTTTCAAATTCAGCCTGTATCATTTGGTAGACCTGGAAGCCGGCGAGGAGGTTTCGCTCTTCCCCGTAAAAACCTCGACCATTTCTGCCAACGGTGTCGCCCCAAAGCCCGCGCCGTCGCTCACCGAGGAGAGAACGATCGCGCTCGACTCAGGGAGACTGGTACCCATTGCTACCAAATCTGTCCCGAAAGTTGAGGCCAGTATGTCAGAACTGGCTCGCATCATTCGATCCAAGAACTCCGGTCCGTTTGAGATGACCTTCGATATCATGTTCGATGAGCCAAGCACCTATGAGCGGGTTAAGAAGGCTGATCTCTTGGGCAACGAGACGATTAGGGATCTCTACCAAGTCACGGATAAAGACATAATCACAAATATGTACTTTGACCCTGCTTTGGCATGGAAATGCACCATCAAGCGCCCATGGGCCCAAGGTAGCTTTGGCGAGCGAGACACTCTGGGCACTCAGCAACATGCGCCGCTGCTGAATATTCGAGTACCGGATGAAAAGGCCGAAGTGTTCAATCATGGGGACTCTGAATACTTCCCCTTACCAGATCGTCAGGCATTCTTGGCAAATGACGTTGTCGAGGAGGTATGGAAAGGCCTGAGCCTTCCAACTGCTTCACTTGGCGCTTTGCGTCTCCCTGACGATACCAACAATCCGAAATTGCCTTCATCTTTCAAGATTGGCATCATAGCTCAGGGAAGTATCGCCTTGTCTGCGCTTCTCGCAGCCCAGATTCATGCGCTGCGCAGTGGCTCATCCGTGCCAGCTGTTGAGGTTCCTGCCGCCCACGCTAGCATCGAATTCAAGTCTGAGAGATTGTACGTGCTTGACGGAAAGCCGACACCTTCTCCTTGGGGTCCTATTGGTGGTCTTCACAAGACTTCTGATGGCCACGTCCGAATTCACGATTCTTTCCCTAACCATGCCAAGGGAACGTTGAAGTTGGTTGGCTTGCCTGAGGGTTCGACGAGAGAGCAGCTTGCCTCAAAGCTCACCAATTGGGCTAGCATCGATTTTGAGACTGCTTCCACCGTTGATGGAAAGATGGCGAATTACGCTCTGCGGACCTACCAGCAGTGGGATGCCCTGCCTCAGTCGGGGGCTATCAACAGCTTCCCTATTGACTGCACACAAATTGCACCTGGGGTTAACAAAGTGCCCGAGCGCCTATCCAGGCTCGGTCCCAAAGCACTTTCGGGTGTGCGAGTGCTGGAGATGGCTCGCGTGATCGCAGCTCCCTTAGCTGGAAAAACATTGGCTGCCCACGGTGCGGAAGTTATCTGGATCACTTCACCGAACTTGCCCGACCTACCGACACTAGACCGCGATCTTGGGAGAGGCAAGAGGACTGTCCAAATCGACCTGAAGAAGCCATCGGATAAGGCGAAGCTCATCGAGCTGATCAGAACTGCTGATATCTTCATCCAAGGCTTCCGACCTGGGGCTTTGGCAGGCTATGGTCTGGCACCTGAAGATCTGGCCAAGCTGAACCCCGGGCTCACCATCGCTAATATGTCCGCGTTCGGTCCTCGAGGTCCTTGGTCCAAGAGAAGAGGGTTTGACTCTCTTGTGCAGACCTTGTCTGGGATGAACCACTCAGAGGCAGAGCACTTTGGAAAGGGTGAGGCAGCAAAGGTCACACCTTGCCAGGCTCTTGATCATGCTGGTGGATATTTCCTCGCCACAGCAGCCCTCGCAGGCTTTTACAAGCATCTCACCGAGGGCGGAGCCTGGAGGACCGACGTATCTCTGGCTGGCACCATGAAGTATCTCCGTAGCCTCGGTCAATACTCAGGTGCGAGCGGGTTTGATGCTCCGGATTACAACGAGCCGGATGATGTGCCCAATGAATATTATGAGACGAGACCTTCGGGCTTTGGGCCGCTCATGGCCATCAAGCATAGTGCGAAGATTGATGGGCTCGAGGTTGGGTGGGATGTTATGCCAAAGCCGCTCGGCTCTGATGTCGCGGAGTGGCAGTCTGGATGAGCAAAATATTTACAACGTTACTCTCTGCATGTGACACTATGCTTTCAGTCCATAGAAATATCCCCAGATTTGCTAGAATGTTGGAACGACTTACGTTACACCCGGATAAGGGGACTAATCAATTCATTGGTGCCACGGATCTTGGGAACAGTTGCGCATCTGTGTTACTGATGTATTCTGATTCGCCTGAGCTGCGCATCTTCGTCATTTGACCAGACGAGTCAGTTGGGAATGTCACTCTCTAAGTCGCACAGCTTCGAGTGGTCAAGCCTCGCTTGCCGATCTTCTCCAGACCCCGCAAGCAGCTCCATCTCCTCGCTCCGACATCACCTCACCAGTCCTCTCCTTCTGCCGCTCTGCTGTCTCCGTCAAAGGACCGAAAACAAGCTCATCAAACAACCTGCCCTCATGCGTCCTTGGCTCGCATCTCACTGCGACTCTGCCGGGCCTCCTCGCCCAACTGGGCAACTCAACCTCTGCCTCCGAAACATTGTGGGGAAGCCCTTAATATCGAAGTGATCGGCCCCCAACAACCTTAAACGGGCCAGACAGGGGGGCCTCCCCTCCTCCGCACCAAGCAGGTTTCCCCACGGACTCGATCAGATGCCCTCGAATCATGTTTCCTTGTCATGTGGTCTGGCAGAGCCTGACCGGTGGTGTCCTTGTCGAATGGGGAGGCGGCCCGACTCATGCAGGCACAAAGTGATTGCCGAGTCTTGGCCCGAGCGGGCAGAGCTTCACATGGGAGCAATATGGCTGCTGGCATTGACTGCGTGGACAGGGGAGTCTACGATGACGATCTCTTCTGCGGCCTTACTGGACTGGGGAGGCACCTGGTCGGGGGAGAAAGCACCGAAAAGCACATGATCGAGTTATTGCGATGCGGACTTTCATAAAAGACAGGCCCGGCCTGGCCTGATGCCCGGCGGTTTCCCGGTCCCAATCTGTGTGTCTTCATTTTCTTCCCTGTGAGCTACGCTGCCTATCATGCGTTGCGAGTTTGTTGCCTCATTGGCGTTGGCAATTTTGCCCTTCGTCTCTGGTGAGTGTACCCAACGTCGCTAGCGAATCTGTGCTCACGCAATACAGCCCAATTGACCTGGGACGAGGCCTATGGCAAAGCAGAGACTGCCCTCGGTGGCCTGTCTCTTGAGGAAAAGATTGGAGTCGTTACAGGCGTCGGCTGGCAAGCCGGACAACCCTGTGTCGGCAACACCTCCCCCGTCGAGTCGATCGGGTTCCCTTCTCTTTGCCTTCAAGACGGCCCTCTTGGCGTCCGCTATGCCTCCTCCATCACAGCCTTCACCCCTGCCGTCCAGGCTGCGCAAACTTGGGATCTACAGCTGATTCGCGAGCGCGGACAGTTCCACGCCGAGGAAGCTCGTGCTTTGGGTGTGCACGTTCTCCTCTCCCCTGTTGCCGGCGCTCTGGGCAAGATTGCAGAGGGTGGCCGGAACTGGGAGGGATGGAGCCCGGACCCTTATCTCACGGGTTTGGCCGTTGCAGCGACCATCGAGGAAATGCAAGCCGTCGGTGTCCAAGCCACGATCAAGCACTACATTGCGAACGAACAAGAGCTCAACCGGGAGACTATGTCGAGCAATGTCGATGAGAAGACGATGCATGAGCTGTACCTGGCCCCATACTACGACGCCGTGAAGTCTGGCGTGGCTGCTACAATGTGCAGTTACAACCAGCTTGATGGTACTTGGGCCTGCGAGAATGACCAGGTCATGAATAAATTCTTGAAAGAGGAGATGGGCTACCGCGGATACATCATGACGGACTGGGGAGCTCAACACTCGACTGTTCCAGCTGCTGTCTCTGGTCTGGACATGTCGATGCCGGGCAGCGACTACAACGGCGGAAGCGTCTACTGGGGTGACTCTCTCATTGAGGCCATCAACAGTGGTGAAGTACCTCAGGCTCGAGTCGACAATATGGTGACCCGCATCCTTGCTGCCTGGTATAAGATGGAGCAGGACACTGGGGACTACCCTCCTGTCAATTTCGAGCTTGACGTTCAGGGCGAGCATGCTTCAAACGTGCGATCTTGCGCCAGAGATGGTATCGTTCTCCTCAGAAACCAAGGCAGCATCCTCCCCCTGGGTGAGTCACCGAACGTTGCCGTCATTGGCTCAGGCGCCGTTCTCGGTGATCACGCCAACAATGTCTGTGTCGACAAGGGTTGCAACGACGGCGCTTTGGGCATGGGATGGGGATCTGGCTCTGTCGAGTACCCTTACTTCTCGGCTCCCTATGATGCCATCAACGATCGTGTCGGCGGCTCTGCTACGCTCAGCGAGTCTGACGACCCATCTGAGGGCGCAGCAGCTGCTTCTGGTGCCGATGTGGCTCTCGTCTTCATCACCGCCGATTCGGGCGAAGGCTACATCACTGTTGACGACAATGTCGGGGACCGCAAGAACCTTGACCCCTGGCACGGAGGCAATGAGCTTGTTAAGGCAGTGGCCGAAGCCAACGACAATGTCATTGTCGTCGTCCACAGTGTCGGTGCCATCATCATGAATGAGATCCTTGCCCTGCCTTCTGTCAAGGGTGTTGTTTGGGCTGGTCTTCCTTCCCAGGAGAGCGGAAACGCCCTAGTCGATGTTATCTTTGGCGACACTAACCCCAACGGCAAGCTGGTCTACACCATTGCCAAATCTGCCGACGACTACAACGCCAAGGTTGTGCCGGGTGACGATGACTACGATGAGGGCGTCAACATCGACTACAGGCACTTCGACAGTGCTGGAATCGAGCCAGAGTTCGAGTTTGGCTTCGGCTTGTGTAAGTGTACTGTTTTGACCTCGCTCCGAATGCTCGCTGACCATGTCCAGCCTACACCAACTTTAGCTACGCTGATCTCGCCGTCGACTCGGCCGCAAGCTCGGGTCCCATCGCCGGTGCGATCGTCTCTGGAGGCCCCGAGGACTTTTACGACGAAGTCGCAACTGTCACCGCCTCTATCTCCAACAGCGGCGATGTTGCGGGTGCCGAAATCGCCCAGCTCTACCTCTCCTACCCCGAGTCTGCGGCTGGACAACCGCCTAAGCAGCTTCGCGGTTTCGCCAAGCTGCCTCTCGAGCCTGGAGCGAGCGGGACTGCAAGCTTCAGTATCCGCAAGAGGGACCTTGCAGTCTGGAACGTCGAGGGCCAGCAGTGGACTGTGCCCAGCGGCAACTTTGGCGTCATGGTTGGAGCCAGCAGCCGGGACATCAGACTTGAAGGAACGATCGAGGTGGCATAGAGGAGTATAAATTCACGAGTTATGCTGGGTTCATGTTAAAAGAGGCAATGATAAAAATGAAAATGCTGTATTGAGAAACACATGTTCACAATCGACCATACTTTTGTTGAAAGTCAAGTGAACTGATATCCTTGGTGACAAGCAAGCTGTTGGCTAGGTCAAGATTGCACATCATCTAGAGCAACACATGTGAGGCCCTGAAGAGACGCAGTAAGATTCTGCGCGTTAAAAAGCAAGTACAATGTGGAATGCACAGGCAAGGAATACTGGAACCAGGCTGCGTAGCACTGGCAGGCTGATGAAAGGCGCTGCACACCCGCGCCTCACATTCAAGCTCCCTTCACGTTGCCCTCAGCTTGGGCCTCTTTCAAATACATCACGCCTTCTTCGGGTCAAGGTTTCATTCTTCCAATCCCTCTGCAAGTTCAGATCCTGCGCAATGACGGCGCGAACCAACGAGGCCGTAGCAGCCAACTATATCTGGCCGGTCGAACGATACGAAGACCTTACGCCCGCCCAGCGCGACTGTGCGCAAGACATCATCGAGGCATTCCGCAAAGCCATGAAGTATGACGATCAAAATAATTGGCGTGCGGTTGGTAAATCACAGCAAGCCTACTACTTCTGCGAGGAGCACTCCGCCGAGGTGAACTGTCCTCCTCAACTGCATATGCCTTTAGCTGACGCCCAATCCACCGCAGGTCTACTGGCGTAAGGTGTTTACAGCCCAATGGCCACACTGGAAGATATGGAACACAACGATCTCAACAGCAAGGCCTGACTTCTCGAAAGCGAAGCCGCCTCCAGGAGACGTGAGAGTCCCCGTGGGCGTTTGGACACAGGATCTGCCGCCCTCCAGGTGCGCGAAGCGTCACCACAGCAAGGAAAAGATCAAGAGATGGAGAGCTCGACCTGAGCGAAAGGAGAACGCTACCGCTTATCTACACGTTCGCTACAACGAGGATACGCGGGACCCGTTCGACTTCTTCTACTGCGATGACAAGGGAAAGGGCGCCGACTCGCGGTTCATCTGCTTCGGTGGCCACTCACGGGTCGAGAAGCCGGGGCTCCAAGAACGCCTCCTCAACAAGCTATCGGCCGAGGCTCTAGCTATCCTCATGGCAGATGAGCGTGCGGCTGAGCGAGCTGAGCATTACAACACGTGTCTCTTGATCTACTTGATGCGCTGCCGCTTGATGAGAGTCTTGTCGGAAACTGTCCCGGCCAGCTGCATCACACAGCGACAACCAAATCCAACAGCAATAGATCTGAAGGGATACATGTGTCCGAAATTATTGAAGCGGTTCTCTTGAAGGGACCATTTACTGGCGAACGCGCTTTTCTTCAGCAGATCATCCGGTATTGGAGGACGAACGATGGTATATTCTCCGACTCGAATCAGGTTACTCTTCCCAAGGATTTCTGGGAAATCTAGCCCTCTCGAAACTCGCCCTTGCTCACTCGTTCGCTCAACTCCTTCAACGTCCTTCCTGCAAATTCATAGTCACCCATGTCAAGGTACACCTGGGCGCTGATGCGCACCCAGAACCGATCCCAACGAACCCACAAGGCCATGAAGGTCTTGTATTCGTCAAACATCTTCTTTTGTATCCAGTTGAAAGCTTTCGGTGCGTCTTCGCTGGATAAGACCGTCTGCCCTTCGGGCGCCTTTGCCTTGCCCGCCTCTCCGACCCATAACGGAAGAGCTACATTGGCCATGCCACAGTTGGTCAACGTTCCGGCTTTATTCTCGAGAATAGTAGTGCCGAGAAACTCCGAGACGTGCTTGATTCCCTTCTTGTTGAGGTCCCAGAGATACGAGATGATGCGGTCCTCGCCGCCAAGCGCATCCTTTCGCCAGGCAATGGCATCTTTGACGCACAGGAAAGGAGTGTCGTCGCGGGTGCCGACCCATTCAAAGTTGCGCACGAAGTGGTTCTTGCCAGTGCCGTCGTCAGGCATGGGCTGTGTTCGGCCTTCGCGATCAGACTTCTTGGGCACGTAACCTCGCGACGTGGCCAAGGTCGTCGGCAGGAGATGATGGTTGCGGACCGGGACGTGGAAGACGGCGCAACCTCGAGGGGCATGAAGCCATTTGTGGCAGTTGGAAACGAAGTAGTCGGGGTCTGCTTTGGCGACGTCGATGTGCACCATACCGATACCCTGAGCACCGTCGACCAGACTAATGACACCGAGCTCTTTGCAGGTAGTAACCATCCTCTCCCAAGGGAAGACGATGCCGGGATTCGACGTCACAACATCGAACAGTGCTACACGAGCACGTTTACCCTCAGCTTCGATCTTCTTCACCTCTGCGCGGAATGTATCGAGGATCTCGTCATCCTCGAGGGGATAGTTCAGGGCGATCTCCTTCACGTGGACTTTGCCTTCATGGTAATCAACCAAGAAGTCTTCAGCACGAGCACAGGCATCGTAGATGGTGTTGAAGCTGATGATGACATCCTTGCCGTCCGGGTTCCAGACCAAGTTGCGAAGCACCGTGTTGACACCCTCGGTGGCATTGGCGACGAAGACGACGGTCTCGACTGGTGCGTTGATAATTTTGGCCACGGCGGCGCGGGATTCGTCTAGCAACCGAGGCAGGGTCTGACGAATGAAGGGATCAGGACGAGCCTCATATTGGTCCTGATATTCCCGACGCTTGTCTTGAATCACCTTGGGGATGCTCCCAAACGAGCCTTAGGACAGGTAAGTAAAGGGCCCCGACGCAATCAGTCTTAAGAGTTGCTCACCATGATTCAGATTCGTCCACTCTGCGTCAAAGGGGAACTCGGCCTTGAGGCCACTGCCAAACTGCTTGAAGCCGTCGTGGGTCGTTCCCGCGGGGTTGGTATTACCCCTCACGGCGATCTCCTTGGTTGCATCCATCACCATTTTGTATCGAGAAGCTTATTTGTCTCGATGTGTTTATATGATAGGATCAATTGACTCTTATACAAGTCGTCGATAACGTCGGTTTTTATAGAGATGGCAGACTCACATGTCTGGGGTGAGTCAAGCTCCACTCCCGCAATCGGGGACGCCAAAAGGCGCAGGTGACTGATTAACAAGCCTTCCAAGGAAGCGTGGATCTGGCGCCCTTCCTTTGACGCAATACGTTGCAATACGACAAGAAAGGCAGGCCGTAGAATTGCCTGGTCGGGAGCCGATGCACCGTGTGTAGCCGACATCGTGATACCACTCAATGGATCTTCTTCCACTCACTTTTGGGCCTCGATGTTGCAAGATGCCAGAGTAATCGACTGCCTGTGTCTTTGCGAGATACGAGCTCGGTTGATGTACTGATGCCTATGCTTCAATTTAGCCAAAGGGGCATTGGTAGCAGCTCACGGTCAGAAACGTAAGCAGAGCACCTCGCATCACTTCTCGGCGAACATTCCAAAAGTCATCCGATTGTATTATGCCAGGCCTTCTATACATTACATCGTAACTCAATCCCCGTCTTTAACAAGCCCATTGATCTAGCTCTTCTTTACGAAATCGCCTGCCACTCCACGTGCGTTCTGCAAGTCCTGCGCCAGGTTGGCCAGGTGCATCACATCCGCCGTGACGGTCATGTAAGACATCCTCTTCGAGGCCTGGCGGATCGTGTCGAGGGTTCCGAAGGGAGGGGCGGCGATGGCGAAGCCACCGTACGGCTTGTCGTGCTTGTCAATGATCTTGAAGAACTTTTCGCGAGCCGCGAGCCATTCGGGTTCGTCGCCTGAGCCAAAGTTGCCGCGGAAGCCCATGCTGACGCGGGCGTCCAGGGCGCCGAGCCAGACGATGTCAATGTCGTCGCCGCACTCGGTGAGGATTTCGTCGAGGTTGTTGATACCTGGTGGATCTGTTAATACGGTGCTCCTCGAAACGACTCGGGCTGGTCCTTACCCTGCTCGGACTCGATCTGGATCATGATGGCTGCTTGGTCGTTGACGGCAGCAAACACATCCTTGTCGGGATGGTACGACATGTCCGTCAACCCAGGGACCAAGCGGAAGGGGGGCGCCGACCGCGAGCCGTTGGCCTTGGCGCCAAACTTGGCTGCTGAGACGACATGCTTCGCCTGCTCAACCGTGTCGACCTGGGGCACAACAATGCTGGCGCCAGCGTCAAGCGCATAGCCAATCGCAGCGTGGTCGTGGCCAGGCACACGGACGAAGGGGATGGTCTTGCCCTGGCTCATGAAGATGGCTTCATGGACCATGCTGGTCATGGTCTCGACGTTGCAAGAGGTGTGCTCCCAGTCGATCCACACCGAGTCGAAACCCATGGGCGCGAGGAGACGGGTGATGGGCAGCGACGAGAGACCGGCGTAGTAGCCCAAGATCGGGGGAATCCTCTTCTCGTGAGCATCGCGGATGGCACGTCGGGCATGGTGAGGTTGGAAGAGGGAGGGAGCGGCATAGGCGAGCATGCCTTGGGCACCAGCGCCGTTTGTTGTTCCGTTGGAGGCCATGGTGGATGGAGTTCTTGGAGGGTCTATGGATGATATGCAGGACGGTGAATGAGATGCGTGGAAGGGACAAAAGGATCAGCAGCTACGGCGCCGCGTCCCTTTTTCTACCTCGTCTTCCCATCGTCCTACCTAACCCCGTCAGCAGTAGCCGCGTAGACAGTCACATCGGTCCACATGCTAAATCCGCATCATCCTGGACTATGTGTCCGCGGGATGCACGTCAGACCTAACCCACCTCGTCGGACTTGGACCCTCATGCCTTAGCTCCGACTGCATTGTCCCACCAGCCGGGTGGCTTGTGTTCCTCGCAGGAGGGCCGCATGATTGGCAAGATGAAACCCGAACCAGCGATGTTGGCTGATCTCATCGTGGATTCCATGAACATGCTGAGTTACATCGTGCTGCGGGAATGGTATAGACCCGGGCTCAGTGACTATCGGAATTTTTGCCTCGACCACGATCCCTTCAGGCTGACTTGAGCCACTAGGAAATACCAGACACCCAAGTTAAATATGCAAGCAATGGGCGACGAAAGACCCCACAGACGGCGATCTACGCTACGTGCGGCCGCCGGCCCTGTCGCCGCGTCTTCCCAAGACCGGCAGACCCGGCCCCAGAATAGACTTCCGTCCCGCGAGCAATGCCCTATCTCACTAAGCGCCAGCGCCGCGAAGTGGCACGCTTGTAACGCATCGGGGAAGCCATCGTGCTTCCAAGTTGCAGCGGCGCCGCTCCGGGATACAAGGGACCGAATGCCGGGGTCCTGGGTGCTTCGTCACGACTAGGCGAGAATCACGTCAGCCAATACATCAGGTTTTTCATTGTTGGAGAGAGTTCGCCGCGTGTTTCGGCCTATACTCGCGGCGGAGAGGCTCGTGAACGCGCCTCCAGGTGACGACAAACCTAGGACGCCGCAGAGGACAGACAGCATACAGAGCCAAGGCGAGGACCCCGGCCTGTTCACGCAGGGATCCGGGCGATGTTTCGGTGGACGTTGCGCGACGACTCCGGCGGTGCGACCCACACGAGCTCCGGACTCAGTGCCAGATAGATGTTAAGTCCGGCTTGCATTTCGCGGCTTGGCTGATTGGGGGCGGTATAGAGCAACAACGCGGACTGGAGCTCACGATGTGAACTGTCAACGCCGCGGAATCGGAGTTTCAGAGCTGACAGGGAGGGGGGCGACCAGGTTCCGACTGGTGCTTACAATATCATAGCACTGCGGGAACCAAGCGGCGTAGTGCTGACCCCTGGATTGACTTTGCAAGTTCCAATCCCGTGCCCCTCTCCGAAATCCTGGCAGCCCTGCAGGCTGTATGGCTCCTGCGAGGGAGCGGGTATTGGAGCTCGCACATCGGTCATTGACAATATGCGATATAGCAGCCAACCCCCTCGATACGTTTACTGACCGCCTCTGTAGTATTCGCTGTTTGTTTGCACATCCCCAGAGACCGTGGGCTCCTCGGGGTTCTAAACACTGCGAACTGCGGACGCTCAAATATCACTTCAATGTCCGACGCGTTGAAGGCCGACGGCACGACAACAATCACAATCGCAGCTCACCGCCACGAACGAGGCGAGAGCAGTTCTTGACCCGTCTGGTAGCTTCACCGTACCTGGCGAAGCGCAATGACTCCCCTGGACCAGGAAAGCGGATGAACCCTGCATCCCTACGCGAGTGCAAAGCCCCGAGACGCTTGGTATTCGGAGGCCGTCAACAGTATTTGTCACGATGACTACTTCAAAGTTACGAAAGGCGAAATTGAGAACTCGTTGTGTCACGAAATATTGTTGCGTTGTTTCATTGATGCAATCTGGGGGCAACTAGGCATTCGCGACGAGGTAACGAGTGACGTGGATCCGAAGGTATTACGGCAATAAAGAGTGACAGTGAATCAACCTCGTGTTTCCAATTGCTTTCCGGAGCCTCCGTGCACTTAGACGGCGTTCTGGGCCTTGCGGGCGTCGAAGACTTTAAGGGCCTCCTCGGCAGCCTTGACGCCACTCAGAGCCATAGCACCAAAGGTCGGGCCTAAGACGTGTCAGCGTGTCTTCCCTCTTCCAAAGAATCAAAGCTTACCCATGCGGTTCGCACCGTCCACCTCGGAAAGCTCCATTCCACCAACGATCAGACCAGGAACAATCTCGCGCGTGTTCTTGACGATGGCATCCTCGGCGGTGTTCATGTCCAGGCCGCGCATGCCGCCGAGCTTCTCGATGCGCTGCATGCTCACGAGACGCTTGACGCAGAAAGCGCCCATCGGGCCGTCATGGCCGGTGGTCGAGATGATGATGGGCGCGTTGATGGTGTTGGGGTCCATGCAGGACTGGTCGTCGTGGTGCATGGAGACGAGGGTCCAGTTGGTGACAACGCCCGCGATGCGAATGCCCTCCTCGGAGTCGGAGGGGCGGGTGATGAGGTCCTCGACGCAGGTGGCGTTGAAGAGCTTGACGTTGGGCATGGCGAGCACCTTGGACAGCAGAGTCGAGGTGAAGAGGGCGGCGTGCTTGACGACGACAAAGTTGCCGTCGTCCTCGTAGGGAACGCCGATTTCACGGAGGAAAGCGTCGGCAGGCTTGCGCATGACCATGGCGGAGAAGAGCTGACCTCCGAGCCAAGCGCCACCACCAGGGGCAACGCCGGCCTCGACGATGGCGATGCGAAGGTCAGGGCGCTGGCTTGCAAGGACATAGGCAGTGCTCAGGCCGCAAGAGCCGGCACCGACGATGACAATGTCAGACTCGGCGTGAGCATCCAAGTCGGCAAAGTAGCGACGGGTCATGGCCCGGGAAACCTGGGACTCGCGGATGGGAGCAAACTTGAAGTTCTCCCACTGGCCTTCCATCTCGGCAATGCTAGGCTGCTTGACCGCGCCTCCATTCACGGGAGCGGTAGGCATGGTCTTGCTCACCACCGGGGTGGTGTAGGTGAGGGTAGGGGAGACTGCGGCGGGAGGAGTCATGTTGAATCTGCGGGGGGAAGAGTAAGTACGTATCCTCCCGGGGCAGGGGAGAGCATGATCCTTTCGCTGGTATTATCCAGATCAAGTTGTGGCCGTATAATTTCAGCCACGCTCCCGCTTCACCCTCGGTCGAGTCTTCCTCGGAGGCAGAGCCTCGAGTCCGTCAAGACAGCGCAGGATGAAGACAAGAGCGGGCACCGGCTCATGCAACACACTTTACCTAGAGGTGTTCGATCAATCGTGGATAAAGGTCCATTGAAAGGGGCCATTGTAGCGGCTTGCTCTTCGGTGGAAGTACCGATTGAGCTGGCACTTGGTTAGTACTGGCCACTGCAGCAGAGGCTATACGAACTGTTTGTTCGGAGACGTTCGAGAGTTGTTTTCTTCAGTCTGGGCTGATCACTACGAAGCTTGGGCAAAAAGGCAAAGTTGCAAACGAAGAATCAAGGGTCCAAGGGGCGACTCTTATACCTCCCCTCCCCTCCCAATGACCCTTGGACGCGAAGCCAAGCGGCCAAAGAGGGGTAATGCGTGATTTCATGACGCCGTCGAATTCAAATTGACCTCTAACAAATCACTGATGGCTCATTTGGTGCAACCCTGTCCGACAGCTGTCAGTTATTTGCCCGTCCAATGATGTCGTAGGGCGGGATGTCTCGGGCCCGTTGGGAGGGCTGCCGCTCCGGAAGCCGGAGGGTTTTCTCCCCATTACACGGACAGCACCGGCCTTAGCCGCCCCTGGCCGCTCCGATGACGGTTCAAGACGCAAAAAGAAGAGTGAAGATATGATATCACAGGTGGACAACCTGGAGCTTGTAGGGTGGTCGGATACTAGATACTAGAAGTTGCTGTTGCTGCGGGAGAAGCCTCGAGCTCCTACGACTCAATGACCTCCTTTACTGTCCGGACAAACTGCGCAACGTCGTGGCCGAACCTCCCCAAGAAGAGCCCGTCGACGCCGCTCGATAGCCGCTCGAACAGGCCCGGCCCAGCACTCCCGCCGTATACGACTCTTGTCTGCCCCTTTCTGCGCCGAACTGATTGCAAGTTCCTGATGCCGTCGACGACCTTGAGAATGTGATCTTCCCCTGCGGGCTGACTAGCTCCAATCGCCCACACGGGCTCGTAGGCCAGGACGACTTCTGCCTCTTCCGGCACGGCCTTCATGACGGCATCAATCTGAACCGCAACCTCGTCCACCGCCACTGAAATGTCTCCCTTTGTCTTCTCGCCGATGCACACCAGGGGGATCATGCCATTCCTCGCGACGGCGGCGGCCTTCTTCGCCGTGATCTCGTCGTCCTCTCCAAAAATCCTCCTGCGTTCCGCGTGACCGACCTCGACGATGCTGACACCAGCCTCCTTCAGCACTGCAGGCGAAACCTCACCGGTGTAGGCCCCGCCGTCCTCCCAGTGCGAGTCCTGCGCGCCGAGCCACAGCTTGGAGCCGGCCTCCTTGATTTGCTGGCCGGTGGGCACGACGGAAATGAAATCGGGGATGAGGAAGACGTCTACTTTAGAGAGCTGATCGTCGGGTATGGTTGGCAGGACGGCGAGGAGGTCCGAGGTGTAGTCCTGGGTCTTCTTGAGGGAGAAATACATCTTGGTGGACAGGCCGATGATGCGGCGACGGTCTGGCGCAGCCATCTTGGCGGTTGTTCAGGGCTCCGCGCCTGAGACGTCCAGGATGACGGTGTTTTTGAGGAGGTTGATAGAGACGAGATGATTCCAATCAAGCCACCAGAGCAGCACTACTTGTGATTCTTCGCAATGAAAACTTCGCAAAGACGACGGCGAGATAGACTTCGGCATCAGCGACGAGCCAGAAGCTTTGGACCCCTCCCCCACCTTCAGGGACCTCCGGCGCGTCGCCGATCCAGGCCCCGGTGAAATTCCCGTTCAGGGATCCCGATGGAGGCGGCAATGCTTCGCTGTCACGAGCTTGGAAGAAGCTTGTCTCAGACATTCCAGACTGTTCTGAGCTATTTCAGGGGCGGCGAGCCGTGAACATCAGATTTTTCTGCCAGCACATGACGAAGACGCGGTCAGAACACCAGAGAGATGGCAGAATTACCGGATTGGGTAGTCCACGATGTCCCTGTTCGATCACTACCGCCATTTGATGGTGAGTCCCGCAGCTACGATTCAAGCGACAGCTGAAAGCGATTATGGGATGAATGGGATCCAATTTTAAAAAAGTCTATTGCATGCTATCTTTGAATGTGATTTTACGCCTCGAGAGCGCTGATCTCGTCGACCTTCTTCGCGCTCGCGCTGCTGGGGTCAAACTCGTGGCCCAGCCACTCGCTGGCCAGCTTCCTCGCCAGCTCGATGCCAATGACGCGCTCGCCCATGCACAGCACCTGCGCGTTGTTGCTCTTGATGGCGCGCTCGACGGAGAAGGGGTCGTGGGCGGTGACGGCGCGGATGCCCTTGATCTTGTTGGCGGCGATGGCGACGCCCAGGCCCGTGCCGCAGATCATGAGCGCGCGGTCCGCCTTGCCCTCGGCCACGAGACGGGCGGCGGCGGCGGCGCGGGTTGGGTAGGGAGTCTTGTCGTCGCTGGCGTTGGAGCCGACGTCGATGACCTCGGTGACGCGCGAGTCGGCCTCGAAGTCGGCCTTGATCTTGTTCTTGTAGCCCAGACCTGCCTCCTGTTAGGGTGTCAGTGCCTCTTCTTGCAGAACCGCGTGTTGTGGGAACTTACATCGCAGGCCATAGCAATCTTCCACGAGGGAGCCATTGTGAGTCTTGGGAGGGATTAGAAAGCTGAACGGTAAAGAGATTCTTGATTGAAGACGTCGCAGAAGGTAAGAGACGCAAAAGATTCACAGCAGAACACCTCAGATGATAAAAAATCACCATGACACAATGCGATCACCATCCAGCTCATAGCTCGCCACTCCCGCCGAGACCCTCCCCACCATGCCACCCTTGTCTCCTCCCACCTCCTCTCCAATAACCTCGAGCCGGGAAAAGACATTCATCCAGTCCCAGCCTCGAGACGCGGCTCGGTGGCTGCCCCTCCCCCTCCCCCTCCAACGGCCCAAACTTTGCGTGGGGAGAGAAGACACTCAAAAGCCACCGGCCCTTCCGAACATGGCAACCCGAAGCCCTCTGCTCCCAATCCGACCCACGGAGCCACCGCTTTTGATGTCACTTGATCTGGAAGAATTGGTCCCTCCACGCGCGCAGGAGGGGCAGTTGGAAGCGCTTGCTGTCCCTCACTTGCGGCGAAAGCGCCGATGTATCGGTCAAGAAGCGACGCGTAGCGCTCCCTGGAGGCGCTAGAGTTGTCCCATCACGAGGCGAGCTCTAGCTTTTTTTTTCTGGTTCCTGAAAGCGGTTCCTGAGACATTGACGAACTTGGCTAGTCTGGGAATTCCGAGCCCGGACTCGGAGGGAAGTCTGGAGCGCTCGTGCTGGAGGTGGCCGTGGGGAAGCTCGTTATTAGAGCTGTGGTGGTTGCTCCTCGCTGATCGATGTGAAGCTTCATTCTCCCGCTCCTCTTCTCCTCTCCTCTTCACCTTCCCCTCTCTGCCATTTTCCCCTTCTAACATATCAATTGTTCAAAGCTGTCTGTGATACCACGTATCCAAAGGTGACAGCATAGTCTTTCGCGTTACACAGCACTGTGACAACCGCCATAATGTCTAAACGCCACCTCTTCGACTCCCCCGACGGGTTGGTCAACAAGTGTCTCCGCGGCCTCATCACCTACAACCCCTCCCTCTCCCTCGACGAAGCCAACCGCGTCGTCGCCGACACAACACATGACCGTTCGCAAGTCTCTCTCATCTCAGGCGGTGGCTCTGGCCACGAGCCCGCCTGGGCTGGATACGTCGGCACCAACATGCTCGCCGGCGCCGTCCAGGGCGACATCTTTGCGTCTCCTTCCACAAAGCAGATCCTGGCTGGCATTGATGCCGTGCCCAGTGACAAGGGCACGATTCTGGTGGTGACCAACTACACCGGTGACTGCCTGCATTTCGGACTGGCCAGTGAGAAGGCCAATGCTATGGGGAAGAAATGCAAGATGATTATCTGCGGCGACGACGTCTCGGTCGGCAAGAAGGGCAGTATGGTCGGCCGAAGGGGCTTGGCTGGCCAGATCGGTGTGTTGAAGGTGATGGGTGGTGCTGCCGGCGCTGGCGGCTCACTGGACGATGTCTACGACCTCGGCGTAGCCTTCTCCCAGCAGATTGTCTCCATTGCCGCGACCCTGGATCACTGCCATGTCCCCGGACGCACCGAGCACGGCATGCTCGACCCCAGCGAAGTCGAGCTCGGAACTGGTCCTCACAACGAGCCTGGCTACAAGAAGATCTCCCCGCCCCCTTCGCCTTCCGAGCTCGTCAAGTCCATCCTCACGCACTGCCTCGACGAGAACGACCCTATCCGCGGATACGTCAAGTTCGCCCCCGGCGACGAGACCATGCTCCTCATCAGCAACTTTGGTGGCATGTCGCACCTGGAGATGGGCGCTTTGGTGGATGAGGTCCTCGAGCAGCTCGAGAAGGACTGGAAGATTGTCCCTGTCCGCGTCGTGTGTGGCTTCCTTGAGACCTCCCTCAACGCCCCTGCCTTCAGTGTTTCCGTGATCAACGCCACCGCTGCCTCGAAGGGGTGCAAGTACTCCGTTGACCAGATCAAGGAGTTCTTCGATGTCAAGACCTCCACCTTCTGGGAGAGCGTGGCTGGTTCGCAGACCAAGAGGAGGACACGCCAGGAGCAGCTCGTCCAGGCTCCCAAGGAGGAGCCCAAGGTCGTGGATGACAGCAAGGACCTGAAGGTCGACGCAGCCGTGCTGGAGAAGATGCTAAGGAAGGCCTGCGATGACCTCGTCCAGGCCGAGCCCGACCTGACCAAGTGGGACACCGTCATGGGTGACGGCGACTGCGGCGAGACTCTCAAGACTGGCGCCACATCCCTCCTCGCTGCTCTGGATGCTGGCCTCGCCAAGTCCGGCTCCGTCGTCAAGGTTCTTCATGAGCTCGAGGAGATTGTTGAGTCCAAGATGGGCGGTACCCTCGGTGGAATCCTCGGCATCTTCTTCGTCTCCCTGCGCTCCGCTGTCGAATCCAACATCGGCCTCGCTTCCTCACAGGGTGTTGTCGCTCTCTGGGGCGCGTCTCTCCAATCCGCCCTCACCTCCCTCCGTCGCTACACCCCGGCCAAGGTTGGTGACCGTACCGTGATGGACACTCTGATACCCTTCGCCGATGGTATGAACAGTGCCAAGGACTTCCCTGTCAGTGTCAAATTTGCCGAGTCTGGAGCTGAGAAGACCAAGACGATGACACCTAAGCTGGGACGAGCGACGTATGTTGGTGCTGGGAGCGGGAGCGGTGAGCTGCCCCCCGACCCTGGTGCTTGGGGCGCCATGGTTGCTATTAAGGGTCTGCAGCTCGGTTTGGACTGAGTGATCTTGTAGTTGCCAGTCTTCTCCTCTGATGATAATTTTAATGACAAGCCTTGTTCAATAACTCATGTCACCCAATCTCTTGTTTCTCGCTAGGTGCTGCGCGCATTCTAACATCTTCGTTCTTTTCACTGAAGCCTACCTTGACAGTCGTATTCGGCCACAACCATCACCTAAAGAGTCGAACAACCAGTTCCTTAGCTTGACAAAAGCCGCACTGAGATAAACCGCTGTCGAATTGTTGACGGCGTAGCGGCCGTGACGAACCACTAGGCAGGCCCCACCGGCCATTAGGCTTACTGGTAGTCAACTCGACGCTGGTCGCCTTATTTGTGAAAGAGGACTAGACTAAAGCTGTCTCAATTTGCTGAAATCCATTTGAAGTTCACTTAGATTACAGCGGCGCAGTGGTGACCGAACGTGGTGTTGGTGATTCTGTGGTGGGCTCCATTGACTGGCGGAGAGGGCTTGTGCAAGCGGCTTTGCGTTCTGAACTTGAGCGTACCTTGAAGACATACAATGGATCGCGTCAATTATTCCGTCGGAATCAAGAATATCTTTGTATTTTCCCTCACGGCCGAGTCGTGCGCTGGCTATGCTTTCTCAAATGGCTTCGCATGAGGTACTCCCATCCCCACCACGCCGTGACGACGTTCCGTTACAGACAATTGCCCTTATGATGAGCCTCAAAGAGGCATTTGTGGCTTCTACAGACGATATTAGTACAACTAGAGAATATCAAGCGTAACATGAACGACGTATCTCCAACTCAGACAAAGTCAAAGATGAAGACACCGACTCGCTGCCTCTCCGCACGTAGACGTCTTTAGATTCTACCTATAGTTTACCTTTGAAGAAGACCTGGTGAAAATCTACTCAAAGTCTTTTTGCCTCTGATCCCCAACTGGCCTTGACCACAGCCGGACATACGAGAGCGCGTTTCCAACGACATATACTCATTCTTACATTGGACGCAGACCTCTGCCGCAGGATCCCCTCGGCCTACAAAGACGAGGCCTGGAGAACCTATGAATGAGAAATAATACAAAGGACTGCAAACAATCTCCCCATAGGCTTTGAGTTTGTTGAGGATTAGCGACCTGCGCTCCGCCTGTCACGCCCGCAGCTGACATGGCATGATGCCACAGACGCAGATGTCAATCAATTTTTCAATGAGCCCAGCACACCGCCCCGGGAAGCTCTGGTCTCGGATTGATCACCATTATGACGTCTAGAGGATGCAGAGCAGCAGTAAAGATTCAGCGAGAGTCATTATTATTATCTCCTGTATGAATATCCGGAGCGACGCATAAGCCACTCGTAGAAGCTAGTGTAACGAGCAAAGACCGATCCCAATCCAAATCATCCATCATTCATATCACTCCCAGATGACCTTGCCGACATCCAACCTGAACGCAAAGATGATGCTCTTAGAGGGTATATGCATATTGTCCGAGCCCAAATCCAATCCAAACCTGGGAAAGCACCCGCCAACCCCGCCTGATCTATCCCAAAATCACGCCTCTATAGTCACCCCGTCTAACGATACCAAGAGCAAATGAAAGAAGCAAGTAAAATCCCAACCGACCCGGCAGGACATGACAAGCCGACGCCCGCGTTGGGTCAAACACCAAAGACCAGGAACACCTCCGACTCGCAGATCCACCGGCCAAGGCGGCGGCCTCTCAGGTGACCTCGCCTCATGACCGCTGCCCGCAAGAAACCACACATAGATAGTTGCTGCAAAGTGGTGGCTCATGCTCAACTACCGAGACCCCATGATCGCGACATGGGGCTCTGGATCGGAGTGGCAGCCGACTGGTAGGGCCGGATGGTGGTCGAGAAGCAGCCAGAGAGGACGCAGGCCGTTGGCCAGGGTCCGTGATGTGGTGTTTAAGTTGACCTCAAGGATGCAACCGAGTATCTCATGACTTAAAAACCTTTGTTCGAAACGACACGCCAGATGTGGACGCATGGAAGGGCAACGCGCAAGCGTGCTGCGCGAGCCACAGTTGAAACGACGCCATGACGAAGGAGGGTTGAAGCCACCAGGCTAACAGGAGGCATATCGGGAGGAAGGGAGGGAGGGAGGGAGGAAGGGACCGGGGCGCATTGAATGGTCGATATCAGATGCGCATTCCGCGAGGACGTTGACTCCCCCAACCCACCGCCTGCCACAGGCGCAGCAGCGAAGCCCTCCAATAGCGACCACTTCTCGCAGCCACCAAGACTCAGATCTCTTGCCTTGCAGCTATGCAACCTCGTTCCGAAGGTGGGCGGGGGGTCGTAGTGGTGGCCCGGCATGAGACCTGATTGGCGTGCGCCACAGCCACCTGACCTGCCCGCGCGACCCTCCTCCTCCAAGCTCACGAGGCTGTCCAATATGATGTATGCGAGGACAGTCAAGGGCCTGGCTGCCATGGGAAGCCTGATGAACACGAGGGCCCAGGCAGGTGGCGGCTATGCGCGTCGGAGCTCCAGAATTAGCCCTGCCGCCGCGACTCACTGGCCGATTCACGCTCTGGACGCGCTGTCGGCGTATGCGGCTGCAGGATTGTAAACCCCGTGAGTGTGCTGAGGATGGTGGTGAGAGTTCATGCCCGGGTAGCTGTCGTAGCTCGCGGGCGCTGTGTCCCAGCGGGGAGGTGTTGTGGAGGAGGGGACATGACTGATGGGTGTGTGCAGACCCGTAGTAGAGTAGCCTCCAGTCGACACGGTCCTGGTATCGTACGTCGTCACAGCGGGCAGTGGATTCGTGTTGATGCGCATCGGCGGGGGATGTTGAGGGCTTGGATGGCGCATGTTGGGGCTGAGAGCCCGGGTCGGGGCTGGTTGATACGGTGGAGCGGCTGTGTAGGGGGTCCACGAAGGCGCTGAGCCAGAAAGCGATCGAGGAGACGGCATGGCGTCGTGGTGATTTGAAGGTACAGAGTACTGGCTGTGGTGGTCGCTGGGCTGCGAGAGGCTTTGCCCAGGCGGTGTAGGGAGGGTTGCGTATGGCGGAGGGGCAACCATTTGAGGAGGAGGCGGCGGCGCTGAACCACTCGGATTGGCGCTGTACTTGCCAATGATTTTCTTGAGCGCTGGCTCGAGGCTGCTCCAGGGGAAGACTTTGACATCCTTTTCAATGTTGCGGGGCTTCGGGTTCGGGAAGCCCATGATGAGCTTGAAGAACTCCTCGCTGTCAGGCTTGGCCTTGGAGACGGTGAGAGGGTGGAAACCCTCCAAGTTACGGCGAATACGGTTCTTCTCCTCGACGGTGAACCTGGTGCCATGACCCATGACCAGCTGCTCGAGGAGATAGATGGTGTCGACCGATGTGACGAAGCATTCACTCCTCCTCGCCCAGTAGATGCATGAGATGCAGATGCTGTTCGGTGGGCGTTCGTTGACCGGCACAGGGCGGAAGTTGGCCTGCAACGTCGAGCCATGCTGCGAGCGTCGGAACAAGACAATGCGGCGACTGTTGGTCCATTCTTCCGTCGTCCAGTCGGAGGCCATGCTGTTTAGCTTTCCGTTGATCTTAAGAACGGCCTTGTTCGGCGAGTACAGCGATGGGACTTGGCTGTACGGCGTCACGCTTCCAGTGTTCGTAATAGTGCTAGTCCGGACGAGTTGAGGGGTCCCGTTGCCAGACATGGACAGCGGGGTGACACTGGAACGACCGCCCATGCCGTGGGTTAGAATCGGACTGCGGCCTGTGCTGCCCAGTGTGCCAGGAAAGTTTGTCCAACCATGCGCCGAGCGGCGATGGTATGGAGCCTCCACAAAGCTGGAGCTTCTGTATGTGCTGATCATGTCGTTTGTGTTCTGAGGAAAAGCGCCGTTGCCGTAGTGTCCCTGTTGCGAAGGATCATCGTAACTATTTGTACCTGCGTCAGGTACCATGGAAGGCTCCGCGGTCTTGGGGGAGACACTCTCCCCATGATCACCGACCTGAGTGGCAGGTGGTGCTGTATCATGCTTGGGCAGCTCATCCGCCCGCGTGATGTCACCGCCAGGCTCCTCCAAGTACTGGAAAGACCCAGCAGCGGTCCTCGAGATCTCTTCGCCGGCTGGTCCCTGAATGACGAGTGACAGTGGCACGCTGCTAGATTCACAGCCCGTGACGCCAAATTGTGGCGCATCTGCGCTGCACGAGTAGATGTATCCCGTTCCATCCTGGGAGCTCTCCCGCGAGATGTCTTCTAAGGGGGACTTGTGCGATCCAAACTGCAAACACAGGTAAGGCGAGGCCGATATGGAGAATATGTCGTAGTGTGAGGAGATGCGTAAGAAGACCTTTGTTCCAAAGGAACCGTTTGATGGGTTGGAGGATAGCACTGTTGGTCCCGGCGGTGCCTGCATGTAAGGTGTCACAGAGTTTCCAACGGCGTTATTCGACGCAAAAGCTTGCTGGTTCATCTGGGCGTACTTCTGCTCCGGTTGTGAGGGGTATGATGGCGGCGCATATTGATCGTATGCTGGTTGAGCGTATCGGATCGGATCGTAGCCTGGAGGTTCTTGTCAGAACCGGATCCATCATAGCAAGACTCTTGACACTTACCATTCATCGAAGGCAGGGGAGCTGCCTTGCCGTAAGCCGCCATCTCGTAAAGTCGAGGAGAGTAGTCTCCTTCGGGGACTCCGTGTCCAGCTTGAGCTTCTTCGTATCTCAGCGTAAGGGTCTCCGGCGACTCGAGCCTGTCGTCAGAGCCAACGATTATCGGCTTTTGCGGATGGAAGTCGGGCTGTCTGGTTAGCCCACTATCCTGGAACAAAGGCAATGGTGCTGGACCCTCCACACAAGCTCAAACAGCCACGTCTCGTTGGTATGGTGAAGTTTGAGAACGAAGCTCTTCGGGTAGCAGGAAGGAGGCGGATGTTGGAACAAGGTCTAAGGGGCGACTCACCTCGTACAGCTTGTAAGACGAGGACTGGATCTTGATGGTAGACATCCAAGCTATGGGAAAGGGGGAATGTCCTCGAGAAATGTTGTTTGATGAGGATGGAGGAGGTTAAGAATGCAAACCACTGTCTGGAACAGAGAAGTGGTCAACCCTCGTGTTTAGAGCGAGTCTTGTTGACGCCAAATCAGCCAGCGGATAAGAATTCCAGCCGTCGCGTCCTCGTTCCCGGAGATTGGATGATTCTCGAGTCGACGAGCTAGTTCGTGGGAAGTGCTGTCATTAAGGTCAGCAAAGGCCTCGACTTGCTTCTTCCCGTCTATCGATAGGGTCTCGGCTGAGACAGAGGGCAGATATGGAGGCGCTCACTGGTTGAAAATGGGTCGACGAGGTGGCGTGCAAGACTCGAGTATCTCGAAGAGACAGTCGCATTCCAATCTGGTGATCGTTATAACTGCGGAGACCAGTTGAACATTGCCCTTGCTGGTATGATGATTCTAAAACACCGAAAGGTGGGCGGGTTGGATGGCGTAGACTGTGCTGGAATTCCCCGAGTCCGAGTAGATGGGGGGTAAGTCGAGGTACTCTGGACTGCGAGTACAGAGACAGAGTAGCCTGATTGAATGGTTAATCATGTTCTGATGTGCTTTTATTGGGACGACGTGTGTCAAGGGGCCAGTCTCCAGAAGCCACACCAACTGGCCAAGAAACGCTGTCCACAACGCGATCGGACTTACCTGTCTGCAGGGCTCCTGCGAAGCCTCGAAATCCAATTTCGAAGGCTGCAACTTTCATCAAAGGGTCTCGTCCTTGCTGTCGGCTGGTGGATCGAAAATGCCCTGACCACGCCAAACTTGTCTGTTCAACGCAGGAGAGAGCGTCAGTTCCTGCGCAAGCGTCCTTCGAATGGGCTTGACTGGAGAATCAAGCCGGGCCTGAGTCAAACTGAAGGGAGAGGTGCAAGGTAAAACAAGTGAGAGTCAAAGATGTCGGAGAGTTTCGGTTTATGTCAGGGCATGTTCGAAGTGGAGGATACTCAGAGACATGGGCTGGCATTTCTTTTGGGGCTCGGACTGGCGTCGTGCAAGAAGGGCCGCCCTGCCTTGAGGACAGAGGGAGTCGATTTGGGATTTGTGTGGCACTTGCAAGCAGGCGTAAGCGAGGAGAAGCATCAAGCTGCAGAGGCGAGAAGCGAATGTCCGTCCTCCAGTGTGGGGTTCAGACGCAAAGATCTGGCCTGGCAGTGAGGGGGGAGCGGTGTTATGAACAACTGCAAAAGGGGGGCGGGGAAAGTAGGGCTGCTAGAATTGCTTTTCTTCCAAGATGCCGGCCTAGCCACCAGCCAGGCCAGAACGAGCGAACGGGCCAAATCGAGCATGACGGGTAGATTGACAGCTCTCCACTTGGGGTGACTTTTGACAGGCAGCCAGCTCTGATCCTTCCACCGTAGGACCCTGAGCCGCCAGGTAATGATGGAAGCTGAGCCGTCTGGGGGGAATAAGGGTGGGGTAGAGGAGGGCTCACCAAGGAGCAAGTCTCCTTCGAAGGCAGCATGTCACTGGCTCAGCAGGGCCAACCAGTCGATGCAAGGATGGGGAGATGTACCGGCCTGACTTGCGCAGCCTTGAGGGGTGTGAATGCGGGAAGAGGTGGAACTGGAGGGGGTCTGAACCATGGGCCGATCATCCAAGACGAGATCCAGTTCAGAGACAAGAACGGCGACATCGAGAGAGCGATGACGACGCGGCAGATGTGCCCCATGACCGGCCTTCCATCGTAATGGGATGAGATATCATATACGCCCGGTATCATTCATACGAGCTCCCACCGGATACAAGCATCCTTCGATAGGAAGAAACCCACAGTCTGCTGTGACCACCATCGTACACTTCAACGACTGCTAGGACAGCAGGACGAGGCAAGGTACAAGTGCGATGCACGAACAACCTCGCGGCCACGCATGCCTATCGGAGCACCACTGGTGTAATGGGGACTCAAACTCCTGCATTAGAGGACACCGCCTGATGGTAGAGGAATGCAAGCCAAGTGGGGAGGGGAGCCCGTCCGCCGGCTGCTTGGCAGCGTTGGGGAGGCTCATGTGAGGTGGGAAGCAAGGCGAGGGAGGAGACGCGCGCGCAAGGGCAACCGAAATCAAGGCACCGCTGGAAATACGAGATCTTGCTCACCTGGAAGGCTCCAGATTTCACGTCTGAATCTGACAGCTCAAGGCTTGCTCACCCAAGGGAGCATGTGGGTAGGCGAGGACAGGTCGAAGTGGGCGGTCCCGTGGCCAACTTGGTCGTCGACGAAGGAGTTGGCGTCCTTTTGGCAGGTTGTTGATGGCGCACAGATTAGAGTCGTTGACGCTCATTCGGCACGGATCGAGTCGTAACTGTCCGGCTCCGAGGCGTGTAAGTCGGGTCGTCGACTGATCAGCTATTAACTAGCAACCCCCTTGGCCGGGAGTGGCTGTATCCGATTAGCAACTGATTGGCCACCTGCAGAACGGGTGCGATCGTTGATGGTGGGGGGGGGCTTTGGGGCGGCGTGCAGGGGTCCCTTGAGAGCGACCAAGCATCGCAGGGATGGAGAGACTTGGGGACAGCCTTAGCGCAGGCGAAGCAACCGTCCTTTGAGCCAGGCTCTCTGTCTGGTCGGCGATGTGGACGGCGGGTGAAAGATCTCTCCCAACTCTCTTAGTGGTGGCCTGCAGGAACTGCCAAAGGTGACCAAAGCCAGGCTCTGCAGCAAGCATTCCAATGGCGCATTAAAGCGTGCATTGGTCTCCCACTCTGGCAGGACGGGCGCGTCCCGTCACCCGGCTCCAAAGGTCCCCGGACGTACTCAGCGTTGTTGACCTTGGCTGACATGGACATCCCGCGCCTAGGCGTGAGCGGACGGACTGGTCCAGCCCTTGGCCGTACTATCACCGACAGCAAGACAAGATCCACCAAGCCTGTCGCTGTACCGTGGCGTATGATCCAGATCTCGGGATGTTTTGAGCGGCACGCTGCGTCGAATGCAAGGGAAGGGTTGAGGGGTCGAGGGCAGAGTCAAACGCACCACCACCTTGCGAACTTACAAGCAAAGAAGCACAGCAGATATTCATGCAAAGAATACAGATCTCTGCAAGCCGCTGTTAAATTTGACCGAGACCGAATCTCCAACAAATCGCTTTGACACCACGTTGGCTCGTGAGGCTGGGTGGTGGTTTTGGTGGCGGTGGTGGAGGAGGTGAGGGTTGCGGTCCTAGCGGCTGCGCGATGCAATGCAAACTCGTCGATCGCAGTCGGTCTGCACTTTGCGTTAGGCAATGTGCACGGACAATCACCGGGGAGCTGGCAGACGACGTCGGTCCAAGACTACCGTGGGGAAGACGACGTGCAGTCGGCAGATCCTCCTTTGAATGAATGCAAATGCCGCTCGAAGTCGATCTTGCCGCGCGGTTCCAGCTTGGATGAAAAGGTCTCGTACGGCCCGTCTTGCTTGAGAGAAACGGTCGAGAAGTGGCGGGCTTGCAGATGCTGCATTCCAGTCAGCCGTTGTTTGCTTTTTCCATATCTCCTAATGTAAAGCGGGCTCGGATCCCCCTCGCGTCAAACGCCTTGCCCGTACTGCCACCCCAACGCGCTCAGGCTGGTTTGGGCCATGTTGAACTGTTAGTCACGACTTCCAGGGGAAATCTCCACCAGCCTCGTCAAAGTGCAGAGCCCAAGGGACAGGCTGCTGGAGCGTCACCAGCTCAAATCCCAATCCCTCCTCTGCGGCGACGACCCCTCTAACTGCCATCGTCAATGATCGCCCACCGGCATCTTCCACCGTTGCTGGCAGCGCCAAGATGTGCCTTTCAGCACCGGACAAGGGTAAAACTGGGGTGGCAACGCCATTACCGTTGATTCGTCTTCGCGCTTGAACTCCCGTCACGACCCTAACCCAAAGAGGAACAGCAGCATACAGGGGCCTTCAGCTGAAAGTCGAATTCGCTGCCGGACACATCGCGCAGCCGGCAAGGGTTCAAGCAACGGGCAGGATCATCCACCGTGAGGGGCCAACTGTAATTGCGTTGGGCTGCAAAAGAAACGGCAAAGACGCTTACCGGCTTCACAAGATTTCTCGGAGATTTGCAGTGCAGCATTGGGATCGAAAAGCTCCCTCGGCGTCTGCCTGTTTTGATGAAGGAGGCTTCGCGGGATTCTCGAGGTTCTCGCGGTTCCTTTCTCCCGGTGGTCTTGGAGTTGCAGCTGTCAGTGACGGCTCCTGGGAGCTAGTGAAGCAAGTCATCGCTCTGTCTCACCTCTTTTCGATGGCTCCGCAACGGTTCACTGACTGATGTCACCAAGAAGGCGTTTCCAACGGACGGCTTGCGCAAGGACAACAGGCTCCAGTTGACTGCCTAAAAGGTCGATCTGCGTCGTGCAATTGAAAGGTGGACGTCAACGGTCCCGATCGCGTCTTTCGGGAGCCAGAACGCCTCGAATCAAGGTACAACAACATAAACAATTGACATTTGCCGTTTGCTTGGAAGGGCCGGTCACCAATGGGAGTAGCAACATCTTATAAGAGGCTTGATAGCCGTCGGAGCTTGGGCCATTCCGTTCTTGTAGGGTCTGACAACGGCCATGGCCTTTCTTGATGGTGTTCTTGAGGTCATCTCCTGACCAAAGGGGATAAGACGTTCGGCGGTAGTGAGCATTGAGAACATACAAAGTACTGCTTAGGTAGCCATGCGCTTCACAGGGCAGAAGGGGTGTGAGGGATGCGGTGTCTAGGTACATGCAAATGACATGGGCAAGGGTCCGTAGATTCGCAGACTCCCGCTTTGGAAGAAGTCAACTACAGCCGTACGACGTTGTCAACATTCGCGGCAACTCTTGCGCCGAAGTCGTGAGTGGCACTTCAAGTCTAAAAAGACCTTTGTGCTGGCTGCAGGCTTCGTGCGAGCTGCGATCCGGGGACGCGCGATGCTGCCGGCATGCGAAACGTCAGGGGATGAGGGCAAGCGCTGAAGACGTGGTGACACGGGTTTTGCAGCGTAAGGAATGCCTCAACTGGCTCTCTCGGCTACTTGATGAGGTGCGAATGTCGTCCTGCCGTACTGGATTTCACGTCCCTTGCAACAGCCAAAGTACCAGCAGAGAGGGCGCGATGATTTGAGCCAGCTGTGCGATATGATGCGGTTCCGCTTCCTTCCCGAGCAAAAGCAACGACGGACCTGCGCAGCCGATCAGCACAGGGAGAGTGCCCTGGGATCATCGTCCGAGAGTAGTAAGCGCAGGGCCAGGTAGGGGTCAGCCGATCTGCACATTGGCTGCCAGCCACGTCTGCTTATTACTCCCTTAGCTCGGTTCGGATTGACATGTCATCCAGTTGTGACGGAACGAGCTGCACTTCCTAACGCCGAAGAAGCGAGGAGGCGCCTGGACGAGGCTTGACCTTCAGCTATTGCACAGCAACGAGTGATTACGTACTTGCTGATTGGGTACTCAAACGTTCCCGATGCGTCCTTCAGGTCCGCCATCCGATTGGGGAGCCCAGGAAGAAATGCTTGTAAACTCCAGTTGCCTCCTCTGCCTTCAGGATGCCACTTCCCAACATGTTGGGGGTTTGGCAGTCCTCTATGCAATGCTTGGGGCAACTGCAGTCCTTTGCCAACCCTGCCTAGCCTTAGATCTAGTAGCTTCCTTCTTAGGAGGACTATCACTTCTCCAGGTAAAGGACCGCGTAGTCTAACACTGCGCCTCCTTGGCCGCAATGCAATGGAAAGGCCTCCAAGCGTGGTTTGAGTGTGCCCGCAATCTCCTCCTTGGCGTTCCCAGGAGAGCTCGAAGCGACGTCCTACCAATCATTGGGCGCGTCGCGTCACACGAATTTCATTCCGCCTGAAGATTTTTCGAAGGCGTCGAAATCGGGCTCTTAACCATCGAACGCGGATCATGCCACGAGAACAACATCTTTTGCTTTTGAGGACGATGGTCTCGTGCATTGCCGCTCGGGCTAAATCCGAGAGGTTTGGATGACCGCTGCCGTGGGATTGACTGGATAGCCAAGTTGTTTGCGGCTGTATACCTCGACCTACCATCTGCTTGTCCCTGTCTAGCCTACGTGGCGTGATCATGGTAGAGAACTGGCACCACTCGAGGGCGTTATCCAGCCGACATGGACCGTGTCTGCCGGCTGTACAGAGGCCACTGTAGCCTGGTGAATCGCGGGATCCAATCGCGGTCCATAGTTGTCTGAGAGCTCGCAGCGCGACCTGGCGACAAATGTGGTCGAGTCGCACCTCCTCTGGCGGAACGTAGATCTGTAGGTGCCAATTGCAAACAGGGGCCGCAGCTCGTCACATCATGCCGACACTGTACGAGTACCTTCCCTTCACCTTGAGCCACGCTCGACTCTCGGTTTTGGGATACTCCGCACGAAGCCCGTGACACGTCGCAACAGCGTCTGCACAGCCCTCGACCCAGGTGACACGTCCCCCCTCCAGCTTGTCGGGATCAGAGGTTAGTGGCTGGTGGCACCGGCAGACGCCATCACGGTGGCACACAGATTTGACGAGTGAGGCGGATCATGTGAGTCCCCGTCGCGTGGGGATGTCTAGAAAATAGGGTTTGGGTGCCGGGACTGGCTCAGTGGAGCGAACGAGGCCATTCAAGGATCGATGTCGGGTGCGATGCACTGCGTTGTGTTGTGGTGGAGGCTATTGGGCCATGCGAGGAATAGTCGTCGTCGCGGTCACACGACGGAGCCGACGACAGGAAGAAAGATCTGCGAGCGATCATGATGTCCATTGCCCTGAATCGCAACGGCGACGCCTTATCGCTGTCACTGGAGGCAATTTTGGGCCGCATTGTACAATGTGCAGAGTCGAGAGAGGTTCGACAGACGTTGAAAGAAGCTCGCGTGAGGTCATGTGTATTCGACGTTTGTTCGCCGTTTGCGGAAGGTTCAACACGATCCGCGCCTGCTTCAATATCCTGTCTCGATAAGTTGATGTGGGGCGCGTGTGAGCTGCTCGCCAGGCCGGGTGAGAGGACTGCTACCCTACACTATTGACTGATCCAGCTTTGAGTATTGATATCACAGCTGTTGAGCATGCGGGTTGATGATGTGTCTCAATTTGATGTTCAGAGTCACAGGAAGGATTAGTTTCGTATATTGTTCTGCTTGGTTCTTCTTTTTCACTTTGGGCTTGGTTTGCAGTCAAACACACGCTCGCTGTGTGGATTTGAGCATGTTGTGAAACAGGGTCGATGGTGAACGAAATAGAGATCAATGCATATTCACCTGATCCAAGACCAGGGTAGAATAACAATGAACCATTGTTGCTTCACAACTGGCTAAAAATTGTATATGAATGACCAACATTAAGCTTCTCAATAGTACATTTAGCGATCGAGCTGCTGCAGACAGGTTGCTCTGAATTTCACTGGGGCTATCACCGATGCACCCCCAAGACAAGTCGACTTAAACTGAGAAGTATGCGCAAGCCATGTGTTGTCTGAGTCCGATGTTCTACAATGATTGGAATGTATGATTCAATCGGTTACAGTTCCTGAGCGCCTATGTCGGCCCCTGTCCGTCCAACCCTGTGCTCGCATCATATGCGCGTCGGCACCTCGCCTCAGATCATGCAACGACGTGCTCAGGAACCAGACGCTCGGTACGAGGAGGATGGGAGCCCCCCCAACGACCAGGAAGACCGTGGTGATAGGGGCCTGTCACAGCGCGTCCTAGACGAGCGTGCCGCTCCTGATGCGCTGTGCGACCCAAGAGACTGGAAGCGGTATTGGCAGCGATTCCTACGGCTGACAGGACACGTAAGTACAAGTATCGCGACCGGTGCAGCAAGTCGTGTAATTCAAAACCCCATCTGGGGTATCCTTGCGCTCGTGTCTACTGCTCCTGCACGGCATGGACTCGCAGATTGGAAACCCGCGAAATCGAAGAGGGGCTGTCTTCTAAGAAGCAATCGGGTGCTGCGATCGCGTACGTATGCTTGTTCGGATCGATGGGCAACCGGTGCCGAGTGCTAGGACCACGCAATACCCTTGGGGCATTCATTGGACGCTGACGTCCGACAACCCGGCAAGAAGTCAAATCTTAGACACCTCGCCTTGGTGTCAGATCCACGAGATCCCCGTCAAGTTCAACCACGGTGGGTGATTCCAAGGCTGCTTCGCGTCGCGCAAGCCCCATGTTCCCGTCCACAGGGAACCACCCTATGCTGCACGAATGCTGGCCGCCAGCCTCACGCTCAGGAGTGAGGCGTGCATGCAGTTCGGGGTTGTCTCATGGAAAAAATTAATTACAGCCGGAGTGTTGACAAGCTGTCGTCCGAAGTCATGCACGTGGACTTGTATCCGCCAAATACATGCGTATGCGTGCGCGCCGCCTCGCCTAGCAAACCGTAATGGGCCAGGGGTCTGTCCAAGTCCTGTCCATGATAGTACGAAGTACAGAACTCTCCGTACGAGTCATACGCTTCTTAACCGGGCGAAAGGAGGAGACAACAGAGGCAACAAGTCAATTCAGGGAAGCGGAAATTGGTCACCCTATGCCCTTGCAGGGACTAAGCCTGCAGGCCCACGGATCTGGATACAGCCTGTGACCCCTGCTTAGGCGATCGACGCCGCGAATGCAGGGGTCTGACGGTGAGCCGCCATGTCATCTGGACATTCCCCACCGGTCGAAGTGACATTGACGCTGGCAGCGCGGGACCCGGGTCACAGGGAGCTGGAGCTGGGAAGTGACGGTGTGTCGGGTGATCTCATGTCATTGATTGATAAACGCTATGAAGTTCGACGTCGCATGGGTGCCTTGAAAAACCCCTCCTCTGTTAAAGCCTACTCGGATCTCAACTAATCCGCCAAGGAATGGCCCCCAACGTGATCACCAGGCTCCTCCGCGCCTTATCACCGACTCAACGCATCAACAGCTGAGAGAAACTGAAGGATGACCTTCCACTCAGGACTCGACAAAGAATTTGCACGGTCAGCTGAGCTGACAAGACGCATAGCGACAGCCTAGCAGTTCTTGGACGCGCCGGATACCGTACAGTACGTGCCGTCGGGGCCCGATCCGATCTTCTTCGGCTCACTACCATTCGAGTTGCCCTCATAGCGATCGCAGCTCTTGCCATCATCCTGGCAAGTGTTGGAGATCTTGCAAGTGTCGCCATAATTGGTGTTGATGCCGCAAAGAACACCACCATCAACAGCCACCGAGTTCTCGATGACGACGTGGCGAGGTCCTCCGTTGCCTGAGCAGTTGCCGCAGTTTCGAACGACCTTGCCGTAGTCGTTGGCGTAGAAGTCCTTGATGCGGACGGTACCGCGGCCGTTGAACTGGAAAATCTTGTCCTCGGCCTTGAAGGCACCACCGCCGTTCACGTAGGATGTGCCTGAAGATTGCTTAAAGGTCGCTGCGTCCTCGCAGACATCCTCCCACCAGACGTTGTTGAGTGTGCTGCAACACAGTCAGCAGAGTGATGGTCCGGTGAGGATATATTCTTACCAAGTTCCCTTACAGTGGACACCCTCGGCCTGGGTCTTGCCAATGATGACATTGGAGAGGGTGGCTCCATTCTCAAGGATGAACATGGCATCCTTCTCGCCCGTCTCAGACTGGCCCTGGCAGACGGAAGCTAGCCAATTGTCAGGTCAAGGCTCGCGTGAGGGATGATATAGACATACGGTTGCGTTCAAACCTCTTCATTCCACCATCGTAGGAGCCGCTGACGGGAATCGCAGTTGGCACCGCTGTCGAGCCAGCTGACTTGGGGAGTGTCGTAGTAACCGCCGCTGACCCGCAAGCGGCAGCAACAAGAAGAGCCCAGATCTGCATCCTGAATGAGTTGAATCGTTCGGGGCGTATGTGGTTTTCTAATTAAAATTGCTTGTCGAATTCAGATTGATGGATCGCTGATGTCCTTGAGGCAAGCCATTTCAAGGGGCGGTATGCCTGATCTTTATAGTCAAAGCCACATCCTAGACGAAATGAAGCTATACTCCCCCACTAGCACCCGTTCATGCCAAAGGGCAGCTCCATCTGGTCCTTCAATGAGTGACAATTGCAGGGTTAGCGGGCCTCGACCGCAGATTCGGATATTCTCCCACCTGTGCTGCCTCTTACCAATTAATACTGCCATGTCAAGACTGGTCCAGGCCTAGATATGAAGAAGCGAACCAATCAGTCCCACACGCTCCTCAACATGTCGGGTCCTAGTCCACAGAGACGCACCCCAGACGTGCCGGCTCCTCATTCAGAAATCGATAGTCTGGTTTGCCGGCCTTCGGCAACGGCATTGATTCGAGGGATTTCATCATCTTCACCCACGGATGTGACCTCAATTAGGAACTGACAAGATGCTAAAAATTGTCCATCAATCGTCTGGCTGCGAGCTTTTGAGGCTCAAGCAGGATGGACCCTTATTGAGTATTTGCCGGACTCCAGCTCGTCGCTGCTGGCCTAAGTGCAGGATCATACTGGTGGATCGTAGAAGGCTTTCATTGCCGACGAGGTTCTGGACTTTACACCGCCGACGTTCTCACAGATGAAACTTGATATTTAACCTGGAGTGGTCTGGAATTCGCGGAGCTTCAAGCTCCAGTTGCCTAAATGGGCTTGTTGTCGTGGGACGAATGCGATTGTCACAGGGGTATGATTGAAACCCACAAGCACCGAACGCCCCATTACTGGCCGGTGAGCTCAAGATGCAAGATGTTTGGTCACTCTGAAGATTTACTTCTACGCGAAATGGCTCTCGAACATCTACCGGGTGCGTTGGCACAGACAAGGGCTGTTGGAGATTTCAGGACCACTGGATTATGTAACCTGTATCACGTCACGGATTCGTGGATTCTTTTGAGCGCTTCTCCGGCAGAATTGGTCTCGTGATTGTGTTAGTGAACGTCCGCCATGCTAAGTTCCCGGTCATGAAGGCATGCCCGACAGGTAGACGGATGCAGAGATCAGCCCGTGAAATGTGACTTGCGATTCTTCTAAGGAAGCTCTATCAAGGCAGAAATGACCAAAGGATTGTGATGCTGATGGCGAACCCTAGGTTAGCTCACGCCACCTGGTCGGCGTCCTTGTCGAGTCGTCATGTCCGTTTTGACGCGGGCGGTGGTCGGAACATCGGAGAAGCCGTAGCGAAAACCGAAACTGTCGATGGAGTTAGTGATTCCCTCGTGGACTCTTCGATCTGGAGCCAATTCGACATTTCAAAAACCTGAAACGTCACATTTCAAATCCGGGGTCCAACATTCGGTTCTTCGGCACCCAACGTGGGGATCGACGCTATCGCCAGCCACTTTCGGATATTTTCCCACGCAATGAAGGATTGAGTCCCGTGAATCGACGCGAATTACCAATGCGAGGCTCGGATCGGTCGCTGTGTGAGTTCTAGAGAATCTGAGTGATCCAGAATGATATGACGTCGAATAGGTGGCTGGTTAAGTCAGTGAAAATGACCATGGCAAAGCCCAGATCAATGGTATAAGAAGGCGGCAACGCTGAAGTCCAAGATGGTCAAACACAATAAACTCCCCAAGTTCAAGCATTTCAAGCAACCCATCAGCTCTCGACCCACCAATCACGACTCTCAAAACAACCTTGATCACTGCGAAAACCTTCTCAAAGCATCCTCACCGCAAAAATGCTCTTCAAGAACATCATCTTCTCCTCCCTCCTCGCCCTGACCTCCGCGGCCGGCATCAGCGGCAGGGCTGTTTGCGGCGACTGCCCTGACGGCCAAGTATGCCTTCCTTACGGCGAAATGGGAGGTATCTTCAGGTGCCAGACTCCTCGCAAGGCCCGTGACCTTGAGCTCGAGGCTCGTCAGGGCGCTTGCGGCGAGTGTCCCGAGGGCACCGTCTGCGGTCCTTACGGCGGCCTTCTCAAGTGCCGGCCAGTTGGTGCTGAGAAGCGTGCTGCGTGCATGCCTGGCGGCGATGACTGCCCTGCGGGCCAGAGCTGTGTTCAATACGGAGAGATGGGTGGAATCTACCGATGCGAATAAGGGATTTCTCGACCGAAAGAGGGGAGGGGATCTTCACGCAAGGAGTTGTATAAGACAAGCGAGAGCGAACAATGTAAATAAACTTGATAAATCCTTGTAAATCTGTTCACACTTACGCGAACTTGCCAACAGCGTCTCAAAGTGCCCATTCTCACTCAAGTCCGGTGCCAATAGCGAAGCATTCATGGAGTCGCTTGGCAGGTCACTGTACCCCGCGTGAACATAGCTCCTACTGCATACGTCTTCAAATGATTACCTGAATTGCGATGGGCAATGCGGTTTGCGGCGCAAGTATCAATATGATAGATAGATGTCACGTGTACGTATCTGGCCATGCGAACTGGCTCGTAGTCGAAAGACGAAGGTGACTTGGACCTCGGCTATTACCCGAGAAGCGTCATCGGTTCCCAGCCGAAGTCGGCGTTGAAACGGGAGGGCCGTCGGAAATCGGCCGGGCATACCATGGACAAATTACATGAACAGGCCTCTGTCGCAGCCGCCCACCTCCGTTGAGGAGCATCTATCCTCCATCGAGCGAAGTGATAGTCTCATCGAGGCATGAGAGGGCCGTAGGTAGTGACTATATATAATTCGACGCTGAAGGCCATTTATACAGTAGGAATCACTCTCACAATGTACCACGTAGCACAGCTGATAACGCGATATCCGTGACTGGAGCCCCTCGCCTCTTTTTGTCCGATATCGCCTGAGGAACCAGATTGTCACGATTGGGTAATGGATTTCTTGATCAAGGAAGCCCTTGGGTAATCCAGAAAGCCCCAGCTTGGAGCAGTTGAACATCTCCTCATCCTCTTCTCTCACAGTTCTGTCGACGTTTTCCACGTTTGCGCATTGATGAAGGCGTTGAGATCCCGAAATCCCTTGTTGACCGAACCGCATTGTCCGAGCACATGACCGCTTCGCACTCCGGAGTCCGATAATAGCGCTCGGTCAAGATTGATGGTATTGAGAAATACTGGTCTCACGATACCCGCGCCTTCGCGTGCTTCTCATCTCTGGTCATCATTCAACTGATGAGGGATTGAACCATCAAAATGCCCGGCACGACTACGACTCAATTGACGCGGTCGTCGAACGCGTGAGTGCCATGCAACATCACACATATGAAGGGTTCAACGCTTACACGCCGTCCGCAGCTGCGATGCCTGTCGCTCCAGGAAGGTGAAATGTTCGGGCTCGCGACCGTGTACGGCGTGCGTCCGTCGGGGTCTAGAGTGCGAGTTTGGGTTTGTTGGGCGAAGAGGCTACTCTGAGGCGTAGGCATCGCTCATCACCACCTCAGCCAAACTAGCTGACACTCTTTCAAGATACGTCCAACGTCTACTGGAGAAAATCAGGGAGCACGAAGATCAGCTCAACCAACTTGGTCAAAGGCCCGAGGGTAAGATGGCTGCTCGCAGTATGTGAACTGGTGTTGACGGCAAACAGGGACAGCGGCGTCTCATACTAGCAGCTCGAGTCACATGGGCGACTCCTCCCCGCCAAAGCAATCAACAAGCGACGACACAGAGCTCACTGAATACACTGAGCCACCAGTTGACCCTCAACTTGGCAACAGACCCCCCAGCCCAGTGACCGAGTTGGCGGCTGGCCCAGCCTTCGAGTCCCGCGTAAGGACTATCATTCGCGAACACGCCGGCACACACTCCCAGGACAGCTCGCCAAGCAGCGGCGGCACATTTCATGATACCCTTGAGGTCACCGATGGAGGACGCTGGAGAGATGCCACAGAGCTTGTTAACGTTGGCACAGCTCCGCCATTGCTGTCAAAGGACGAATCCTTCCGGCTCTTCGACATCTTTGTCTCATGGATGGGAACGCACCAGCACTTCCTGGACCCCAGATCATTTGCTGACTCTATAGATCTTCTATATCAGAGTGAAGGCACTAGGCAAACGAGGATGCAGACCATGTGGTTCAACCAATACCTCCTGGTGATGGCCGTGGGCATGCTCATTGGGTGCCCGAATGAGAATTCCGACAACCCCCCCGGAAACACCTACTTTGCAGAGGCCATGCGGCGGCTTCCGCCCATACATGAGCTTGGATCTCACGGTACCATCGCTGTCGAGATCTTGTGCCTGGCCAGCCTGTATCTACAATGGTGCGATCGGAAGCATGATGCGTATTTGTACATTGGCTCAGCTGTCCGTCTGGCTTTGGCCTTGGGCTGTGCCCTCCCGTTCGATGAGCAGCAAGGGGTATCATCGGAACGATGCCATCGTACGCGCGTGTGGTGGACAGCATACGTCCATGATAGGCGGCTTTCTGCTGCACTGGGTCTTCCAACCGGAGCCGATGAGCAGCAGATCCGAGCAGACCTACCCAAGCCAGCACGCGGCTTCGAGAACCCGCTGCCACTGATAATCAACGTAAAGATTGCCAGAGCGACCAGTGAGATCATGGGATGTAAGTCGCCCGGAACGCAGAACCGAAGTTAGACTGACAGTGGTAGCTTTCTACGGCAATGCCACGATTTCGCAGACGAAACTCGTCAAGCGTATGCAAACCACTTTATCAAGTCTATACGAGACCGAGCGGTCGATCCCAAGCCAATTTTCCATCGACTTCGATGCGCCAAAACTGTCCGTCACGCGAACGAGCGCATCCCTGTACCTTATGCTTTTCCAAGCAATCATCCTCTGCATTCGCCCATTCATCCTTCAACGGGTGAAGGATCGCATACAATCCTCAAGGGAAAATAGACCAGCACCGGCAAAATCCCCGCCAATGACACGGCTTTGCGTCTCATGCCGGCAGGCAGCCATCAAGAGCATTCGGATATTATCCGCTTTGAGACAAGACAAGAGCAATGGTAAGTACGTTGGCTAAGCTGACCTGCTCTCGCTGACTCTTCTAGCCCTGTTCGGATACTTCGACCTTGATGCGACCTTTTCAGCTGCCTTTATCCTCATTATGAAAGGCTTCCTCGAAAGCGAGGACTTCCAAAAGCCGCCCGAGGGACTTGGTCCTGCTGCGGATGTTCTCCGCCATCTCGCGAGTTCTGGCAACAAGACGGCACAGAAAAGACTCGACGAACTGAAGCAATTCTGCTACAATGTTTGGTCACCCGACAATATGTCGAAGGAATGGGGTTGGTTGAAGGACAGCGCGCCTCCGTCTGCACCACGCTCAGCGGCCACTCATGCTTCGAGCGTAGGTATGGACCCAGGAACAACTGGCAGCGGAACCACTGAGAGCAGCACGTTGGTGTCAGGTCAGGGTCAAGATGTCTTCATGTCAAGTTCGAACTCACTTGAGCCCTGGGAAACGGGCTGGCAGAACAACCCTGCCGGTGACTACATCAACTTGGACGACTTCCAGCTGGACTTGAGCATGGAGATGGGCAGCATCTACTCGTGTTACAACGATCCGAGTCTGCCCCTGACGGGTATCGACGAAGTGGACTGGCAGGAAGTGGGCAAAATGTTTTCCATGAATGACATTCAGTGAGGCTAGCAGCTATTCTTGAATTGCAACGAAGGCATGCCCCTGACAAGATGCTACGACTATGATTCCGAAACTCTGAAGCAACTCTAAGTGCGGCGCGAGACAGATTTCTCAGCGAATCGTACGATTTCGTACTTATCAATTTTCTTTGAGAAGCTACGTTCAGATCATTGTCGACAGCGGTCGTGTTGCGCACCTAGAGGATGACCACCCACTTGGATATGCTCGTGGCTCGGCCCGAGACCGTCTTGTGATCTCCTTACCCTTACCCTTGGTCACTCGACCTTTAAAGCGCGTTTCAGCAGATCGAACGCGGTTATGATGAGGCGCCACTTCCCCGTCATTTTTATTGCTTGATGATCTCCGCCCTCTTCGTACAGCCAAGAAAAGGACTACTGTCCTTTTCTTATGACGCAGATGAGCACTCACTGCAAGGTACGGTTATCGCCACTAGGCATCTTGATGTACCCGGTAGACAGGACGATTTTTTATCACGTCCTCGAAAGTCAAACCGGTGTCGATGCAATAGTCCTTGCCGTAGCCCTCGCCGATGCGGCGAATGGGTAGTTTGGGGCGGGAGATAGTGACGGCGAAGTTGGCGGAACACTTCTTGAGCTCGTGGGCATGGGGTTCTTATCCCATTTCCAAAGTTTCGTAGATGATGCAGAGGTATCTGAACGATATCAGGGACCAGGGCGACCAACAAGCTTGAATTTACAAGACCTATGGTGGTTGTGGTGGAAGTGGCATCAGTAAGGGCAATGGCTGGGTTAATGACGGTGGAGAATGAGCCATAAACTGTGAGCTGTGACGTTTGGTGTATGTGAGAAAGAGGCACTTCCACCACAGGAGCTTTTGTATGGCGCATTTACGAAAAAGTCATCTGTTTCTATCCGTTACTTGTTTGTCATACAGAGGATTTAAATTTGAATCTCGTTGGCATAAAAAGCAAAAGCGAGAGATGAACAGTGCCTTTCACAGACATGTGATAGCTGCTTCAGTGAGAATCGGCCTGCGAAGTATGATATCAGGAAATACCCTCAGCTGATGGGCTTATCACTATCCTCAGAGGTGGTAGCCGAGGATGTCAATTGGTGTTATAGCTAACACACCCACAGCGCTGCGAAGCATACGCCTCGATGGGCTGTATCGACCCATATATTTCAAATTCTCAGGCAGGAATCCTTCAAGCCAGCATACATTGATACTTCTCGGGGCTCCTTGGGGAATTTCCCCGTCATATGCGCAACCCAGGTAAGCTCACCACGGCAGGCAATGTGGATCAGGATCTCGATGTGACTTATCTCTTGAGAAGAGTCTTTATGCTCGTGCATCAAATATCGTCCGAAAGCGTGACTGCCTGTTTCTGTTAGATTGTATGTCACCGTAGAGGCGGCTAAAGGACGATCTTGACGAACCGGGGAGTCCCCGCCGTCCTCTGCTCCTCAAGCTTCCACCGGCTGTTGACCTTGGCCACTGATTCTACAAGATGTCGTCTTATATGCCTACAGCTCCAGAACATATCTCTGAGCACTTGATGAGAACAAAAGTTCTGGCTGAATTTCCATTGAGCTTCCAAAAATGCGCCTTGCAGTTTCAGACCCTGTCCAGAAAATCCCGACCAAGCTTCTTAGAGACCACGGATCGCCGAACTGCCCAGCCAAGCTTTGCAGTAGCTTGAACCAGCCTTGATGAGCAGCCAACTGCAAAGTGATCAACGTGATCGTCGCCCTGTTCGGGTCTGGTCATTGGACTCATAGTAACCTTGACCTTACTGATCCGGTAACTACGGAGGCGTGAGGGCCGGCGCCGAGGCCCACTTCAGCCCGGCCCGGGGACTTCGGCGAAGTGGACCTGAGCTGTGTTTATGCCGGTGATGGACAATGTGCGGCATCTACCCCTGAGTGTCTATGTCTACACTCTCCTATAAGTGCGGCGATATGTCTTGCGCAAGAAAGACCTCTCGCATCTTGCTTTATCTTCTCAAATCTTCTCAAGGACCCTCAGCCGTCACATCATCACTATGCAGTCTACTCTCGCTGTATTGGGCCTTACCGCCCTGGCCAATGCCCATTCTATCATGCAGGTACAGCACATCCACTGGAGTTTCTTGCTTTTGAAAATGCTGACTCTGCACCTAGACCATCTCCATCGACGGCCAAGATATGGGTAAGCTTGTTGGCCTGCGAGCCCCAAGCACCAACTTCCCAGTTCAGGACGTCAACTCTCCCGACATGGCCTGCGGTCAATCTGGAACAACGGACGGCTCTGTCCTGACCATCCCAGCGGGTTCCCAGGTCGGCGGTTTCTGGTGGACCGACGTCAACGGCGGGGAGCATCCCGACAACCCCATTGCCGCTTCCCACAAGGGTCCTGTTACATACTGGCTTGCGCAGGTTGACGACGCAGCCACTGCTTCGCACGATGGTGCCAACTGGTTCAAGATTGCCGAGGACAACCTTGACACCTCTACGGCAACCTGGGGAGTTGACAATCTCATCGCCGGAAACGGATGGCACTACTTCACCATGCCTAGCTGCATTGCCGACGGCCAATATCTGCTGCGGGTTGAGTTGATCGCCCTTCATAGTGCCTCCTCCGCTGGGCAAGCTCAATTCTACGGCAGCTGCGCCCAAATCGAGGTTACTGGAGGCGGCTCATTCAGCCCTACTGAGACCCAGCAGATGCCTGGTACTTACACCGCTGATGACCCCAGCATCCAGATCAGCATCTACGACGGCAACGGTCTGCCCACCAACAATAACCAGGCCTACCAGGCTCCTGGAATGCGCCCCATTACCTGCTGAAAGATCAAGCTTGGTGGGGATTGAGGTCGATCGAGTGAACTTAAGGCGGATATTCGACAAGTGGTAGGATGCGCAGTAGGTTTAGGGCATTCGGCGCTACAATTGGTATTGATCACAATGTTGTTGACTCAACTTACGAAACTACACCAGCGTCGGAACAATATAAGACTTCAGGTGACACTTGAGCTCGTTGCAAGTCGTCCGACACTACAATCCCATGAGCCCTGATTGTTCACCAGAGCAGTAAGGGATGCGAAAGACCTAAGGCTTTTGACACTCTAGTGACAGTTCTACTGTTGTCGACATATGTAGCAGTAAGAAGGAGATCTTGTTCTCTATATTTAAGCTTGATGTAGCTAGCAATGATGAAACCAAGATTATTCCTTTCCATGCACTCTCAGACTAGTCTTTGTCATTCTTTTGAATCGACTGGCCCATATCTTAAGCGATGTTCTCTCTAGAAGAAGAGATGAAATCTGTGGCAGGGGTACTATAGCAATCATCCCCACCACTACCCGCCGCCAGAGCAACCAAAGTCTTCGTACTTCTCCTTGTCAATGTTCTTCTTCCCCTTATGCGTGTACCCCCCCGCTCCCTTTTGCACCTTGAGGTTGTTGAAGCACCTGTTGCCTGTGAATACGACAGTGTCAAACTCAGCTTTCCATTCATATCCGTCGTTGTCATCCGGGTCTTCATAGTATTTGAACCTCCAGCTAGTTAGTCCGGTATTGCAGTTCCTGGCTGCCTTGAGAAGCGTCTGCTGACCGTGATCCCAGCCCGCCCAACCGTTGCCCTGGATCTGGTAGCTGGAAGCCCCGAGCATCCACCAGCTCTTGCAGCGCCCGTCTGTTCGCTTGTGTAGCGTACGTTCCCGCTTGGGGTTGATTTGGTATGTGTAGGAACCACGCTGCCACTCGCCGCCGAACTTCCAGTTCATTGGATTGTTAGGGTCATCGCCATCGCACGAGCTAATAATTCGACTCATAGCCTCGCGGCAGTCACCCTCGTCAAATTCCGAGGCGCCGTTAGAAAGTTTGACACGGAACTCGACCTCCTCAGGCGTGCCCGAGTGGTATGTCTTCTTATCCTCCCAATTGATGGTATTACCCGGTGCGCGCACGCCGGCACAGTAGTCGCGATAGTTCTCATCAAGGCGCTCCCAGCTGGCAAACCTTTTCGAGTCCTTAGACTTTTGCCAACATGTAAACTTGCTCGTGTCGGCGGCGCACTGCTGATCTGTGTCGCCGTCCTGCTTGGTCTTGGCGTAGGCGAGGTTGAACAGTGAAAAGGCCGCGATGGCTTCATGACCTTTAGCATTGGGGTGAAAGTTCCGGCCGAGAAAGTCGGGTACACCAATCTTGGCCACAGGATCCCAGCTATCGTCTCCAGGACACCCAGGAGGTTCAGGGGCGCGGCGGTCCAAAGCCCTTCTTGCCACGGCGCGTGGGTTAGGCGACTTGAATAGAACAGTGTCGTATATGTCAACATTCTCGGCCGCAGCCACTTCAGCCTCAAGAGCCTCTATATCAACGTTCTCTTCACCGACGGCGGCTTCTCCATAGCTGACTTCGCTTGACAGTAAGTCTTCCATAAGCGCCCGTCTTTCTGCGCCACGGAGACGTCGTCGACGCAGGCTGTCTCTGTCGCCGTAAGGGCGGACCCATGTGTTAGGCTTAAAGAAGAGCATTTCCGGCTGGTCAGGGTCCGGATAACTCCCATCACTGCTCGGTGAGCACATCTCTCCATCTATCTCAGATGGCCACCCGCTCCAGTCGGAGTATTCAACATCGTACTTCACATCCCTGTCCTTCTGGTACTCCACGACGACCTCCTCAATTGCCTTGTTGATATTCGCCACGAGCGTATTGAACTTCTTGCGGCGATCGACGGTTAGTGTTAGGCCCTGTTGGAGCCAGTACCTCCACGACTTGTAGGAGGGCATTGACCACTTCTGTTTGCCCTCATTTCCGCAGTCGCCGCTCTCCGTATTGAAGAAGGGCGCGTACCCGCTGACGATCACAATCCCACTAGACTTAACCTTGGCCTTGAGCGCGTCGAGGATATCTCGAAGGTTGCCTTTGAGAATTGTCTCAATGTTCTCCTGTGCCTTCTCAATGAGACTGGTGCACGCACTCTCTCCATCGTACGGTAGAAGCACGCAAGTCTTGATCATGGAAGCCTATAAACGCTTAGTTAAGATTTCACCCCCTATCAACCGCTGGTGGCTGCAGTTAATTCATGGACTGACTCACTAGACAGAGGTCGTTCCCACCAGCGGTCATCATCACTACGTCCAGGTTGCCGCTGAGGTCCTGTGCTTGCTCGTAGATATCCCCGGTACGCGCCCCGCTGCAGGCTGGGTACTGGAAGTCTGCCACACCGCCGCCGATTCGGCGGTTCACGATGTTCGGCCAGGTATAAGTGTATCGAGAGCACATCCAATTCCTTGTACCGTGGGCAGGGAACCCGGTGCGCTTTCCAGACCCGATACCAGCAGTGAAGCTGTCGCCAATAGCCGCCCACTTCTTGACGAAGTTCAGAGATACCGAGAACTCATCATCACGCTTCGTGAACAGTGACTGAGTTATGGAAGCATTTTCTCGAGCGAGGTTGTCGCTAGTGCCTGCAATTGCGGAAGATGCCGCTAGAGGCAGGCTCAAGGCCAGCGCCAGCCACGTTATGGGCAGCATAGGAAACAACACTGGCTATGAGAAGAGATTTGGGGATGGAGGTTGCGTAAGAGCTTTGGACGGTGGAGGCCTACCAGCTCGGGGTGCCTCAAGACATTGAAGAAGAAGGCTAAGCGCTCAGGGCGAGAAAGGGGAACCACCTTGAGATTGTCTCACTCCTCGGAAACGGATTCAATTGGCTTGGAGGGCGACTCAAACCAACAGAGGAAAGATAATTGAGCAATCCGAGCCAAATACCTATCGTGTACGTCTGGACTCCGTGGCTTAAAGGATGCAACCTCTGCTCACGCGCCCCCAGCTAGACAACGGAGCATTAGCTCGGAGACCCACTGGTATGATAAAGCGTGAAACACGCGATGCATGGCTGCAGTGGTTTGTTTGCGCTCTCCATGTTGGTTGTGTTGGTTCAAGCTCCAAGTAGGAGAACTTTTTGGCTTCCCAAGCTCCAGTGTACCGGTACATCTGGGCTATTTCTGTACTGCCGAGGGTAGGGGACTTAATTCTAGACTCCTGACAGGGATCGAGCAAGGTTCTGCATATCTGTTGGTTGAAGACGGGGTTGCAGTTTAGTCACCAACCAACAACATCTGCAGCCAACACACAGAAACGAAACCGCATGTACCTGCATGAAGCAGCCCACGAAACCCCTGACACCATGTTCTGGAGCCTTTATTTGATTCTACTTCTATGTAATTCTCCTTTCACGCGCATTCGCTGATGGCAAGCGACGGGGCTTGTTGGGACTGAGCGGAGGAGAAGGCCGCTCTGAGTGGGCATCGGGATATCCTCGTTGAGTGACATCCAACCTGCAGCTAGCGACCAGCTCAGGGTCTTTTGTGAGGTGTTACATTTTGGTGCATCCATTTTGGGGGGTTGACCCTCGCCCGCCTTCTTCAAAATTCTCAGTGTCCAGCCTGGTTCACTTTCAAATTACTGACGGAGCGTAAGCCTTTCTCCAAACTGCAGTCATTTCCATGATGATAGCGAATCGTAATTTGAAGAGCCTGTTGGGCCTGGTCATCGCGACATGTTTCGCTCTCGTTTCAGCACAGGGCTTCAATGCCTCAGAGGGAGGCATTCCGCCGTGGGCACTTGCGCCTAGCCCTGACGAATTTAGAGTGCTTGCGAAGGATGAGCCGGATTACACATGCTCAGAAAGTAAAGGTTGCAAACTCGGCTGTTGCGGCCCTCTGTATGTCCCATCTGGCCTTGCGTTTGCTTGTCGGATACTGACGGGTGCTCCTAGCGATGACAAAGGGGATGGTGTCTGTGGACTTGGACCTGACTTTTGCGGCGATAGTTGCACTTCTCAGTGTGATCAGAAGAGCGAGTGTGATCCCGGCTGGGGAACTGAGTGGTCGGATGCCTCAAAGTGTCCTCTGAATGTTTGCTGCAGCAAGTTCGGGTTCTGTGGCACTACCAAGGATTTCTGCGAGGGTCAGCTCGCCGCCAGTCCCGATTGTCCTGTCTCACGCCGTACGGCGGACAAGCGTACCATAGGCTATTATGAGGGCTGGAACCTCGAGCGGCCATGTGGTACCATGGCACCTAAGGAGATTCCACTCGGCTACTACACGCACATCTACTTCTCCTTCGCCTTGGTACATCCGGAAACGTTCCATATTGCTCCTATGGATGAGAATACAGCATCGAGATATGCCGATGTCACTGCTCTCAAGGACAAACAGGAAGATCTAGAGGTGTGGATAGCTATCGGAGGATGGGCCATGAACGATCCTGGTCCTTATAGGACGACGTTCTCTGACATGGCTAGTTCGGAGAAGAAACAAGACGCCTTCTTCGAGTCTCTTATCACATTTCTCTTCAAATATAACTTTGACGGGGTCGATCTCGACTGGGAGTACCCAGTGGCTGATGATCGGGGCGGCACCGAGGCGGACTTTGACAACTATGTGAACATGGTACGAAGGCTGCGGGAGAGGCTCAATGCCACTGGAAGACGCTTCGGCATCAGCATGGCTATTGTGAGTTCCCATCTGTGACTTTCAACTGAGTACATCGGCTAACTCTACGTAGCCTGCCAGTTACTGGTATCTACGTGGTTTCAACCTTGCGGGCCTCGAGCCGCACCTCGATTACTTCAACATCATGACATACGACATCCGTAAGTTTTCCAGCCGCAGGCCTAGGGCACAGTAGGGGAGCAGAACTATTATGGTTACTGAGATTGGCCACAGACGGTACTTGGGACAGCAACGTTATATCCATAGGCTCATTTGCCTACGCCCACACGAACCTGACCGAGATCAGCATGGGCCTCGAGCTCCTATGGCGTAATAATGTCAATCCTGAGCGCGTCAACCTCGGACTTGGATTCTATGGAAGAAGTTAGTATTGTCTATGGAATTTGCCCAACCCAAAGGTTGCTGTACCTTGAAGACTAACGGATGGTGATTTTAGGCTTCACAATGGAAGACCCCAACTGCATGGACCCGGGATGCCCTTTCAAAAACGCCACAGGCGCTGGCGCTGGCCGCTGCACGGGTACTCCTGGCGTTCTATCTGCGGCAGAGATCAACGAACTTATTGAGGATGGTGCCGAACAGACGTTCTACGAGGAAGAGGCCGTCCAGGTCGTTACGTGGGACAGTGACCAGTGGGTGAGCTGGGATAATGAGAAGACGCTGAAGCAGAAGATGGAATTTGCTAATAAGCGGTGCCTCGGCGGGTAAGCCTCCAATGATTGAGTCGAGGCTCAAAGCGACGAGCTCATCTAATGCTGACACGTTGACAGTACTATGGTCTGGGCCATTGACCTGGACGACGGAACTCTGATCAACGCTCTGGGAAAGAACCTGAATCGAGACAAGTCTCGCGTGTTCCCAAACTATATCCCAGTCTGTAATCTTGGTACGGGTTTTGAGTAAACGTGGCAGGGGCTTCTATAGTGTAGAAGCTGTAGGAGAGTAGGGAGATTGGCGCAAGGGGTTTGATGCTAAGCTGACAAAGTTACATGTCTCCGTCACTGTGGACTAGGGTCAATATCAAACAATTTCTTAAATTGTATTCCAAGCAACGAGATTAATTACAAAGTTACGCTTCCAGTTGATTTGGTCAGTCTCCCCCGCTGATCTTACACTTGATCTTTCTGGCCATTGCGCGGAACTTGCCACCGTGCTTGTGCTCTTCATCGACAGGGAGAATCGGCTCACCACCGGGGAACATGTCATCCTCGTAGATTTCACGGATACCACGGATGTCTCTCTCAGATGGATGGTAATTACCGTTCCAGTTACTTCCGTCCCTGCGCTTCAAGACACTGCTCCGTCCGTCGTTGGCATCCATCTCCTCACCCTCGTTGGCAGGCGCCGCAGGGCCCTTGCCTCCCGATCTTGACGGATACAGCATAATGGACTGCCAGTCAACGTCGCTCTCCTCGGCGTATATATTGGATACCTCCCGTTTGAGGTTTGAAGAAGTGTCAGGAAGCCACTCCATCGCGGAAAAGCCGTAACGGCGGGCAACGCGCCTCACGACACAGATTGTGTCTAGGTCTTTTGGCTGAAGCTCCCTGACTTGGGCAGAGATACGCTCATAGTCTGAAAGTGCCTTACAATCGAACTGAGCTGAGCTCCACGTCCACCCACTCCCCTGGTTCTGGGCACCGTTGGGGACGCCCTCTAAGACTTCATACTTCCAAAAGGCTGGGTTCTGGTGCTCATGGCCCAGTCCCCAGGCGTGTCCCAGCTCGTGAGCGATGTTGGCCACGGCATCAAGCATGCCAACATCGTTCCGCGTGCTGAGACTAGAGTATGGACCAACGTAGTCCGGCAAATCTGAGTCGAGAGGGTATATACCCACTGTGGTCCTCAAGACGCCTTCCGTGTTGTGAGATATGACAAGTATATCGGTTCTCTGTTTGTGTCTGGTGCAGGAGCTGCCCGGTTCGGCCACCTGGACGTACTTGTAGGCGTCGGCGAAGAGGCCCGCATGCTGCCATCTCTGTGTGGCGGCGAGAAGATACTCATGGAGCTGATCTCTCGACTCAATGGTGTCGTAGCAGTAGCTAATTGTCTTATCTGGCCAACGCTTTACACTGGCATGTCCAGCTGTGTGGGTGATACGCACCCATCTCTTTTCGATGAAGGCGTTCTGAGTGGCGTTGTCCTTGACGGCATGCCCGCTGGCGTCAATCTCGACGCGGGTGACAGGATGAGGCTGCTGAAGATGCACTGCGCCCTCCCATTGTCGACTACCTGCGTGAACACCCAGAACACCAAGGAGAATGACGGTGAGCCACGGGCGCAGATAAGGCATCTTGATAGAGATTTCGACAACAGCAAGGAGTGTGTGAGTAATTCGCTAGGGAGAAATGGCTTTGGCCGAGAAGGCAGTGCGATCTTGGATGAGGACTGTCTCATATCCTCCACCCGTTGAAAGTTGAGCTGGTAAGAAAGACGACGCTTAGGGAAACCCCAAAGGCCGAGGCTCGGAAACCCGGGATTCAGAACACTTCGAAAGTTGCACATGTACCGGTACCTCTCCATTGGGTGTACGTTAGTCCGGGTTCGCTCAGACTAGTGCCGTGTACCTACAAAAAAGTTTCAAATGGTCCGACCTTGGGACTTGGCATAAAGAGTATATGCAGGAGCTTCGGCTCCAGGTTCCCCGGGTGCTACGCAACGTTGGCCCCCGAATTGCTGCACCGTGTGGGTTTTATAACCAACACCTCTCAACGGACTTGAGCGGGCGGTTATTTAAAACACATGAGCTAATAAACCGCAAACTTTGCATGAATCGTAATCTTATTTCTGCAAGTATTGATGCTCTGGGCACTGCACTGCACCCCTGAGCCAAATGCCGCGGCAGTCTATTCCAGTAAAATGGATGCTGCCTGCCAAATGCCCGAGAGATGCAGCTATCGTTGGAGAAAATAGATGTATGCATCACCCTATTTTAGGGTTCCGAGATATGAACTCAGGGTCTGGAAGGGTCCCCAGCTGTTCCTTGTTGGATGTGCTACTCTCAAAGACAGCCATAACCTCTACAGAGAAAGTTCGCGATATACTCAAGAGAACTTCTCTGACACAGCCTCATTCAATTTTCGTCCAAGCTGTCATGGACCTCCTCCGAGCGTATCATCCCTGGCTGATTCTCGCCCTCGGCGTTGTTCTAGTCGACGCACAAACGGAACCACCAGGCCCAGTGCATCCTGGAAATCCCTCCAACTGTAACAAGTGGCATCTTGTCAAGAGCGGTGACGACTGCGGTACCATTCGCAGCCAGTATGATCTGACCGCTGACGAGTTCTTTGGATGGAACCCGGCCGTATCCAGGGACTGCGTTACCAACTTCTGGTTAGACTATGCCTACTGTGTTGGTATTGGTGAAGTGTTAGAGCCGACCAAGACAACCAGAACCAGCGAGGGGACTTCGACCACGCGAATGACCACTCCTCCTGGACCAACATTCACGGGCAGTCCTTCTAATTGCAACTCTTGGTACCTCATAAAGTCTGGAGATAACTGCGACAATGTGCCCAAACGCTTCGGCATAACACGCGCTGAGTTCCTTTCGTACAACCCAGCCATCTCTCAGGACTGCACCGTCAACTTCTGGCTTGGTCAGGCATATTGCGTTGGGCTGGGCCCACCCGTCACTGTGACTTCGACTTCGAACACACCATCTAGTACGGCCTCATCGGAAACTTCTTCCTTCAACTCGACGTACTCTGTCAGACACCCCATCACCAGCGTGTCCCTCACTATACCCACGCTAGACGATACATGGCCACCGACGAAGACGCAGGACGGCCAGCCGAGTTATTGTTCGAATTGGCATCGCGTCACCGTAGGCGAGACATGTCTCGACATAGTACAGCTATACGGAGACTTCATGAGCCTTGCAGATTTGTGGGTTAACTATTCTTAATATTCGCAATGATGATCTAACTTAAGCAGCTTCGCTTGGAACCCCACGGTAGGGACAGACTGCTCCGGGCTGTACCTTGATTTCTTCGTCTGCGTCGATATCAAGGTTCAGACAACTGGCGTGATTACAATCCCCAACTTTGCGGCAAACATAACACTTCCACCATTCGTCTCCTGGTCTGAGCCACCGCTGCCAACCGTGGATCCCAATTTCACGCCGACACCCAGCCATGGCCCCATGCCAACTGACTGTCTCGATTACATGCAAGCTAGGGCAGTATGTGAAGCACTTTTGGAGAAGGCAAACAATCTTGCTAACTTACTTGTTAGGGATTTACATGCGAAGACTTCCTAGAAGCGCAGCCGATGATTTCGCGCGAGCAATTCTTTGAGTGGAACCCAGTTCTCGATGGTAAGTGCGATGGCATTTGGGCCAATAACTATTACTGCGTGGCGTATTACCCAGACGGCATGTTTCCGCAGCCGCCGACAGTCGACGAAAAGCCAGAGCAGCTGCCGGAGGGGACAACCAGCGAGTGCGTGATCTGGTACGAATCCGCTCCTGGGGTTTCTTGCGCGCTTATTGCGGCCATGTTTGGTTCCTTTGACGAGGCCGACTTCAAGGCTTGGAATCCCTCGGTGGGCAGTGACTGTTCCATGGGAGAGGTGAGTGGCCAAATTTACGACTGCATGGGTTGTAATAGCCAGCTTACGCACATATCGCAGGAAACTGAAGGGACATGGTACTGCGTTGGCGTCCCTGGAACGCCAACTACGAGAACCTCGCCAGTGGTGATGCCTACAGCGCCGCCGTCAGGAACAAATTATTTTGTATCATTATCCATGTTGACGTCGATTTCATCTTCATGATGGATCCGAAATCATGTGAAATCTTAGCTGATCGACTTTCAGCTTCGTAGCCAGACACTGAGTAGATGAATGGAAACAATTTGGGAGAACCCCTCGTCTTCAAGCAGTAATAGATGATTTAGCCACACATCCGTGTCCCCGACATCCAAGACTCCGAGCGAGGGGTCCCATCTAAACCCCAATATATGTCACGCCGAACACCAGCCTTGATCCAATAACCATTACCCTGTGACAAGTCCCCCCAATTGTCTGCGAAGGGGTACCACATCCAGCGTCCTCTCATAGTCCTGGTGGTCATGCCATTTTTATCTTTGTGTTGATCAAGGAATCCTCGGAGGAGTGCACAATAGAATGGCTCAGGGAAAGAGAATGATATCGTTACCGATTCATTTTGCTGGCTTACGGCCAGTAATGGGTGGAGGAGGTGTTGCTCGATGGCGGGCATGTTGAAGAATGGTGCGAGAGACATGTCATACATGTGCTCTTCGAAGGCAACTTCCAGCTTGTTAAGTCGGGGGAACCTGCCAATCAGTCCTTTCAGAAGTAGATCTAGCCGAGACCGGTCAAGCGTTTCCTTTGGTGTATCACTCGAGCTGAACAAGACCAAATTCACCCGTAATTGAAGAGAGGTGATAAAGCTCGCGCCAGGCCCAAGAAGTCGATACTTGTCAGGATGTCCCTGGAAGCCGAGTGCCTCTATTAAGGGCATACTCTCAATGTAGATGGTGTTGGTGCCGTACAGGACATCCAGCAGGTCATCGTGACTAGATCTCGATTAATTGACAACAGTCAGACACGAGACGAGACATGTTACTCACCCTTGCTTGCAACATAATAGAAACCCCATTGCGCCTAGCCGACAGGCATCCCATGCCCAAGAATGGCCCTGGCAAAGAGCCTGGCCCGTCAAGCATGTATCTCTACAGACTTCGTCTGGATGATACACGCCGGGCGGGTCACGGTGGCAGACACAGTGAAACCATCGCCATGCCACGCCTTGACCCCTATGATTCGGATCAGAGCGAGAGTCGGAGTCAAAGAGGGGAGGGTAGCCAGCGTGGCCGGGACTACGTCCTCCGCTGGACTCAAAATCGAGCAATGGGGGCCGAAGGCGTAGGTCAATGTGGACTGTGCGGCCGCCAAAGGCCATCTTGAGGATTTGATAGCGAAGGTCGTATGGTAGCGCGAAGAAGCCCTGGGTTTGACTCGTTGGCCTCCAGGTGTCTGGGTCGTGTGTAGTCGTTAAGGGCAGCGACGGAAGTGGAGGGTCCTCTTCTGGCTCCTTCGAGTCTTTCTTATGAGTCTTGCTGCGAATAAATTGACGAAAACGACGCATATTGAGAGTTAGGGGACCTTGAATTTCGAGAGATGAAGTCGTTCGTGGTGATTGCTAGGTTTAGTTGGAGTTCGACAAGCTGAGACGATGAAATGGGGGACACTCTAGACTAAATACTCGTACTAATTACTCCGCAAGGTTACATGAGTGCACTTACTGGTAACAAAGAAACGTGTTGGTTCTGCTGCATAAAATGCGCCTTTCCCCCTGCACCGCTCCCAATTGGTAGGTTTCGCTCCATTTCCGTACCTGGTAGCCAGCAATCTTGCCATGCGACCCTGTTCTAATAATCACTTGCCAGTCAATGTAGAATGGCAGAGAGCTGGATAGGTGCTAACGTGTTGCCTACCCTACGGGTCCTGCGATGGAAGAAAAAGGGGGCGGGTTTTACCACATACAATATTTCGCAGCAACAGATAAAGGTCTCAGGAATCTATTTGATTAGTTACCTGAAGAATACATCGCTTTTTTCTCCGTTTGAAAGATAGTTGATGCAGCTGATGTCTGGTAGTCATACATCGGCTAGACACCAATAAAAGTCAACAGGCGGCTCTTCATTAAGAGAACCAAGACTCAGAAATTATGGTCCAGAGAGGCCCTAAAGGTTCTGCATATTAGAGACATACACTACTCCTCGCTGCAAGGTCATATGCCATATTTTGAGCTCAGCCTGTTCGTGCGTTGATCAATCTGTAATTTACCAGCCACAAGCAACTATTATACGTCGATACTTGCTGGATATCTCTTTTCCCGCGTGGTGCTCTTGGCAGGGCTTTGTAGGTCTTTATAGAGTTCTTACAGAAAGGTGCCAGCCCGCCAGCTTGTCCATGCACATGGTCTTACACCCTGGCCGTTCTCCAGCCGGCGGGGCAGAATCCTACCCCTGAGCCTGATCCTTGGTTTCAGCTCAATCTGCAAGTTGCACCACTTCTGAGCGAGCTGGTAGACCCAAAGTCTTGAGAGACCCGTTGCAACGCCACTCAACCAAGGGCAACCGACATAGTCTCAGTTTGAGCTCCCGCAAGGCTGAATAGGCAAGCACTGTCGGCTGCAAGCTCACTGTGTTCGAGTATGGTCGATATGACGCGCGCGCGTCGATCTCGCGGCGCAGCTCACCGGATGGCGCTGCAAGTGGCCCAGTCCGATGAGCCGGTGGCAAGTCGCAGATGCACTGTGATTGCAACTATGTCGCAGAAGCCTCGCCCATGACGCTTTCGAAGCATCGATGGTGTTGCAAAGACAATCCGATGAAATAGATGAACTCGAGCTTGTCTAGTGCTAATGAGAAGTTCGCTTGTGGTAAGAGACCGGCATGTGGGAGCCGAAAGTGCATATGTCGAGCGATGGCCTTTGACCAAAACCCACCATCAGCACTCAAAGCCGTGCGTCATTGGCTGTGCCCCCTTCGTGCCTCAATTTGTGAAACGTCGCTCATTCGACTAGTGTTCCTGTGCTTACGCCAAGCCCCTGAGCAAGGCCTTCCGAGCCCTACGGGGCTGGTTTGGTTGGTTATTTGGTTATGTACCTTTGCCGTATAACGCCCAAGCGGGCCGGGACGCTGCGCCAGGGATCTGGTGAGTCTCGAGATCAGGCTCTCACTCCTCTCAAAGATCTCACAGTGGCATACCAAAAGAGAGCTACGCATCATTCGAATCCGGGCCAGTATGAGCTGAACAGGCTCGGTCCATGCGCGATATTAAGCTATTAGCATGGCGGAAAACAGTACGCTAAGGCGCTTCGTCGCGCTCATTGACGGCTGCGAGCCTCGCGACGCAGAGAGTGAGCCCCCAATTGCAACGAGCCAAAGAATGCCCGTTGGACTGACCTGTTGGAAGGACAGACAAACCGCCCTAACATTGAGCGGATACATCGTTTGGTACACGACGGCCTAAGCACTACCCAAGATGGACAGCAGATCGTCCAGAGAAAGCGATACTATCCCACCGTCAACCGTCTCGCCTACAAGTCCCTGGCCTTTGGTGACCCAGTAGTCGAGCTGGTCAAGGACATCTGTCGCGATATCTGCGACGTCCTTGAGACACCACAGGATGAGCTCTACCTCTTGGGTTCTGGCAATGGCGCCTTCATCGCACGCGCCGTCGCCGGGATAATGCACCACATGGGTTTGCCGAGGAGGGACTCTATGGCCAAGTTTGATGAGATCTTCGAGGGCGCGAGGGACATCATCAAGGCGCGCATCGAGGATGATCACAGGATGGGACCGAAGAGGGTGCAGACGTTGAAGGGGTTTACCATGGAGCCGCCCAAAATCCCATTCGTAGGCTTGTTCGACACGTTGAGGATCACAACAAAGTATCTCGATGTGTCGTTTAACCCGTCGATCCGGATGGTCAGGCATGCGATGGCTCTCAACGAAACCCGACGGACGCCACTAGGATTCGACGAAATGTCCAGCGTTGATGGACGATCCATAATTGAGGCGTGGTTCATGGGCACCAACGACGACCTATGCGGTGGCGTCAAGCACGACGGGTTGTCGCAATATCCCCTGCAGTGGATGCTCCTCCAGGCCATCCAAGCCGGCCTGGCACTGTCGCCCATCAAAACCCAAGGCACCAAGGACGAGAACCCTCTAACGCTGGTTTTCCCGCAGTTTGCCGGTAGCATACCACCGAGGCAGCGATCCGAAGAGGTGGAATGGAAGATCAAATACTCCAACGGCATCGAAATCAGCATGTTTGACCTATCCGTAGTTCATAACAGCGGGAAAAAGCTGAGCGGTGAGGATCACGCCATCAAGCTTGACCCTGGGCGGTACGGCCGGCATCTAGGACGGCCAGTCTTCGAGGAAAGGGGCACCAGATTACTCGGCTACAAGACAGACTCGGCCCACGGCACGATATTGCACCCTTCATTGTTGTGCATCCTCGACACGCACCCGCGGTATATGGAGCTCGGATCGTTCAGGAGCATACAGAAGAACGTCGCTGATTTCCAAGAGACGTGTGTCGATCTCGGCGAAGCTTCACTGCCGCCATGGATGGAGAACATGGAGCTCCAGGCAAGCGGCGTCAAAGCATTTCGAATCTTGGTGTGCGGCAAAACGGGAGTCGGCAAGTCCACGCTCATCAACAAGGTGTTCGGCGTGGAGATGACGGAGGAATCGTCTTCGTACGATCAAGGCGTCCACGACATCAACCAAGCGTTCGAGTCTCCAAGACATCCGGGATTGCTGGTACACGACTCAAGGGGGTGGCAGGCCGGGAGCGATGCGGAGCTGAACTTGATTGCCCAGTTCCTCAGGCATCGTGCTTTCCAGAACGATCCTGCCGAGGCGTTGCACGTTATTTGGTAAGAACACATCCATAGAAAAGGGTGTTTTGGCTGACGATCATGATAGGTTCTGCGTCGACTCGGATGTTAGTCGTATCGAAGAGGCGGATAAGCGGACGTTCCAGACCATTTCCCAGTTCTCGAACCAAGTCCCAGTCTTTGTCGTGGGCACCAAAAAAGATAAGGTTATCAGCTCCCGGCAGCTACAGCTGCTGGAGAAGTACATGGAGGAGACAAATGACTACAAGAGAGCCAGGGAGCTGGCCCAGACGGAGGCCGCGGAAGCAGCCGAGGAGCAATTCTCCAAGCTCAGGGCGCAGCTCTCCCAGATCGAGCACTACCGGGCAGACGGCTACTGCTGTATATCAAAAGGCAAGCCTTGCCTCTTCCATCTATTGCCGAGCGAGTGCTAACGAGACAGACGACAACGCGGGCGTGAAGGACCTCCTCTCCCAGACCCTCGAGCTCATCGTCGACGAACGGGTCCGTATCTTCTGCGTGGCCGCACAGGTCGTCGACGTCGAGCAGAAGATTAACGCCGCCATCACAGAATCCATGCGCCTGGGCACCCACGCCGTGCGCACCGCCGCCGTGCCGCTCCCCTTCTCGGGCCTCGTCGGCACGCCCACGGTATCGCGACTGATCGTCGAGCACGTTCTGCAGTGCTTCGGCTTCCCCAAGACCACGCCCGCCGAGGTCGAGGACGTGATGAAGAGGGTCGTGTCCAGGAACAGGAGCGACTACCTCAGGGTGGGACTCACCCAGAGCTTGGCTACGAGCGCTGTCACGCTGGCGATTGCTATTCCGACGGCTGGCTTTGGTGCTGTTGCCGGCATCGCGGGATGCTTCTTGTCTGTTCCACCCGCGGCGAGGATGCTGCTCAAGTGCTCGTGCGACATGATCCTCATTCTCGAGCGAGCGTTCCGCTACGATGGGAAGTACGTATCGGTCAAGCAGATTGAGGACGCAGCCAAATACTACACGACTACCAAAGTCAAGACATTCAGTGGTAATGAGAAGGACCTCCAACAGCTGGTCCATGATGAGGTCGACCGTCTGGTGCCCCTGACGAAAGTCATGGTGGGAATCAACTTCAAGAAGCTTAGAAATGGAGTTGAGGACATCATCTACGGCTGTCGCTTCGACCACATCACCCCGGCTAATGACACGGCGGCGACCATCGGCTCCCCTCGGCCGCCTCCCAACATACCCGCCGTGGAACTCGCAGGGTCTCTACCTGCTGTCTCAGAGCTGGACGGTAGCGATCCTCCTCCGTCGGAACTCGCGGGATCGACGCCCTCCAGAGACTTCCATGGTTCTGAGCGGTCATGGCCGAGGCATAGCACGAATTTGTCGCCGACCATCACAACCCCCTCTATCAGCGGAGCCACCGTCTCCTCGGACACAGAGCACAAGTACGTTGGCAACGTCTACGACAAGGGATATTACGCCCCCCAGGCACGACGACTGGAGCCAATAATGGCCGAGCTGGATGTCTCGAGCACTACTACATCGATGCGGAGCAAACCACATCAGATATCTGAGCTCGAGGCCCCGTCGACCCCATCGCTTGTAGATCGCACCAAGAGCGAAGGTGCGAAGTCGAGTCTCTGGAAGCCATCATCCTGGAAGTTGGGCAAGAAAACGAAGAGTACTAGTAATCGGTAGAATGGCTGTCCAGAAGACATGACTACGGCATGCCTGTGTGCTTAAATGCTTAATGATACCAGTATGGATGCAATAACATTGTCTCATGAGAAATCAATGGTCTTCATTCCGTCTAAGCCCGCCGCTAAGGCGTCCCAGTCTCTTGATAGTCCTGGACTATGTCTACATCCCAACACAGCCGTGAGAGTCAGGGTGGAGCAAAATTTAGGAGCTACTTTCACTCCCCTCGCACGCCTCATTGCTCATCTAGGCATCTTCGCCTTCTTCATATTTCTCCCCGGCTTCCTGGGCGCCGTTTTGGATCCTAGCTTAGGCACAGCCATCTCTGCCATGACCGTCGCCACATCTTGTTCCCTGGCATTATGTCGTTGCACATCCACACGCGAGACGCGAGGCGGCTGTGTCTGCTGTGGAGCGGGATGCAGCCCAGCTTGGAATTGATGCCGTTCTCCCGTAGTGTTGACCATACCCCCGCCAAAGCCCGTCATGGGTCCTAGCCAGCTACAGTATGATTTGATTGTGTCCATGGCTGTCTGTTGGATGCGATACCTAAACCCGCCGGTATGAGGAAAGGTACTCTGGGGGCCCGCTGGCGGACTGCGAGGCTCCAATGTGTCCAGCTTGGGCCGCTGATCGAGCGGGCAACTTGAGCCAGGATTTTGAGCGTTGACTATAGGTGGGAGAGTCGATGCCTCTTCGGGAGGGTTGACGATGCGTTTTAGTGGCGTGCGGCGCGCCTTAGCCTTCGTCGACTCCGCGGAGAGAACCTCTTCGCCATAGATCTTCTTCCGCTTACGCACGCGAGGGTTTTCCTTGACAGAGTTGAGGATGGAGCTGAGCTGATGCCTGACATCCTTGATACCCTGGGGGGTTTGCAACGACTCATTGGGCGACAACGACTGTTGCTCGCGCGGGGGCGAGGAGCTTGGCTGCGGTGTAGGTTGTTGTATGACAGCTGGAGCGGATTTCCGGGGCTTCCGGGGCTTCGCCGACTTGCGCTTAGCTGTTGTGCTCGCCTTGTTCTTCATATCGAAATTGAGCTGGGCTTCAGGCCCCGCATTTGTGTTGTTGTTGGCGTCCAGACCAGCGTCACTGTCCGGAGGCGTGAACTGCGTGTCCCTCTCGGTTTCTGGGGTTTCTCCTGGAGTAGGCAAAGCCTCAGGAGTCATCTGAGAGTCTGCCAATGTCGCAACAGCAACGTCCGCCACATGAGGACGCTTGGCAACAGCTTCGACGATGGGCTCACCCGCAGATACGCCTACCGGCGGAGGAACCGTCCAATCCACCCGAGAACCCGAGATTCGAGATAACTCTTCATGGATCTTTCTCGTCCAGTGAGCGCCTGTCCATCGAGGGGTGTCTCGAAATGCCACGGGGTTCGCTGGGGGTGCCTTTTCCTTTACCGGCTTGGGTGCTTGTGGTATGTCCCAGAGCTTCGGCACCCTTGCTTGTAGATCTGCAACCCACGCATCGCAGTCCCATTGCACCCAGTAGTCGATGAAGTCACTCCATATACTCTCAGGCGGTTTTGTGAAGTTGACAAAGACCACTTTGCCGCCGTTACGGTTGTGGATGACATTTGCGAACTCGCGCACAAGTGTCTTGAGTCCATGAACTTTCAAGCTGGTCCCCAGAATGAGCAGTATGTCGGGATTCAGCTTAATGTCGTGCTCGACCAGAGGTGATATTAGGTGCGCGCTGGGGTGATCCTCGCCGTAGAGCACGATATCGGGACGCAGCTTTCCGACGCCCAGGGCTCGTTTGCCCCTTTCCTCTCGCGCTGTCGTGGCTGCGGTGCAGTGCGGACATTCAGGCTGTAAGCCGGAGAGGGTATCGTCCTCCATCTCGTCCCAGGACGAGGTCCGTTTGCACTGGAAACACCTCAACTGCTCCAAAGACCCGTGAAGATATACACACTCCACGCCGGCATCTCCCTGACTCGACTGTTGACTCAGCAAGGGGGGTTGGCTGGACGGAGGCTGACTTGATTGACTTGAAGGTGGTATTTCCTTGGCCTCCTCGACCATCTTGGCCAGTTGGTTCGATGTTCCAGTTGACCTCCTCGAGAAGCGCCCTCGGCGGCCTGGTCCATCTTGTAGCTCAGTTGACAAGCCAACCTTCTCTTCAATCCTGTCAATGTTCTGCGTATAGCAGCGGACCAGCTTGCCGCGGCTCTTGAGGTGGCTGATGAAATGATGTGAGCTAGTCGGCACGCAGTCTCTGCTTTTCTGACGCAGCGTCGTTGCAAAGCTGTAGAAGACCTTCGTTCTCAGCGGATCGGCCCATATCGAGGCGTCAAATAGATCTTTGCCCTTCATGCGTGGCAGCTTCGTTGATGACATGAAAGAGTCTTCCGTGTCCTCTTCCGCGTCTGTGACGCTACTTCTGCGACTGGACGAGCAATCTGACTCAGACGGGGCGTAGAAGGGGTCCGACATGAACGCAGGTAGCGACGATAGAGGTGAAGAGCTTCGGAGAAAGTCGTTGAACCGACATATGGGCGGCGACGATCCCGGAACCATGGCTGCTGTGTATCGAGGCTCCGGGCGCAGAGGCGTCTCTTGCTCGATGGGGCGCAGCGGTGGAAGGCATAAGGTGTCGTCTCTCGTAGATGTTGCGTCGCCTTGCTGCGGATGCTCAGACTTTACCTCGAGGCTGCCATCGCGTGACGTCCTTCGTCTCTTGCTTGCACGTTCTTCCTCGCTGTTGCTCTCGTCGTCGCTACTGTCCGTCGCTGAGGTACTTTCTTGACTCGGGTTTGGGCATCGCTCGCGTCGTTCAGCGGCGTCGAGCTGTGCTTGGATCAGAGAGTAAAGACCGTTCTCGGAACGGAAATCCTGAGGTCGCGTCAGTACCATTGCCATGGGGCCTTGGGGTTTCTGCTTCTTACTGGAATGCCCGAGTTGGTGCTGATGCCAGCGCCAGTCACGACAATAACTTTTCGCGATTTTAACAACGCGTTGGCAACTTCCTGAAGCAGGTCGCCCGAGTCCGGGTTGACCTGCTGTAGGGGCATTGTGAACTGAAGGACCCGAAGCGCGTCGCGGGCAGATTGAATGATAGAGTCGCGTTGAGGGGGGAGGACGCAACTGTGCAAAAGGCGAAGCGGTCGTGAAAATGGCGGAGGAGATCAATTCGTAAGGCTCATCATCGTAGAGGCGTCAAGCAGCTCGTGTTCGCACAATGGTGGTTCGCGGCTGTCGATTGCGGTGTACAAACGATGTGCGGAGATGGAGGAGTTCAGATGGGGAAACGCGCAGAAGTCAATCGCTGTGCACGTAACAGTGCTGGCATGGGGTCGCTGGACAACGAAGCAAAGCAAACAGGGCAAGCAAGTCGAGTTGAGTTGGATGTGAAGAGTCGGTGATAAGCGTCTACTGGTGTCGCTGGAAGCGCAACCGGGGCGGCATGACGCGCCTGCCGTTTGTTGTTGTTCGCGCCTGCCCCAGCCGCCCGTCGATAGAGGTGGGGCTCCTGCCCTTTACAGAGACACTCCAGCGGGGCTGGTGGAGCTCCATTGGTGGAAATCCCCGACCTCCTCTCCTCCTGCATTTCCAACCTGATCACTGTTTCTGTCATCCTCACCGGCTTCACCTTTACTGGTACCAACATCAGCACATCAATTGTCGTTCTTCCTACACATCATGCCTCGATTACATTAGTGCTCACAAAAGAAGTCCTCAACTATCATGTCCTTCCATGTCTACTTGATAAAGTCAAACATGCCCATGCCCCACGGCGCGCCCCGACCCGTAGCCGCATCCCAGCCAGGGACGGCAATCCAGCCAAAGAACTTGTGCTTATGAATCCTTGTGCATGTGAAAGTATTCTGATGCGTCACGTCCTGGAACATGCTGCTCGGCACATCCTCATACAACCTCTTGTTCAGCCAGCCCATCCCATGTACATCCGTTCCGTTTCTGACGCGCCTCTCATTCTCGTGCGTCACCATCGCCGCGAAGATAACGGCGGCGCCTGTCGTCGTGGTGAGGCCGTGCTGCATCTCGTATGTATGATGTATGAAGATCTTGGGCCAGCCCTTCACCCAGCCCTTGGAGGAGGGCAGAAATCGTTTGGCTATGACCGAGAGGTCTGGGACGCCACGCATGGTATTTTGATAGTGCTCTATGGGTGGTGTCTTCACGCGCTTGTCCTTCTTGACAATCTCGTCTAGGCGCTGCTCGTACTCACCCAAGAGTTTGTTTTGCCAAAATGGCCGGGGGAAGTAGGCAGAGTAGCCGCCGCCGCTCTGGCCGCAGGGTGTGATGTCAGGCTTGGTGTTGACACCGCCTACGGAGGTCACCCAGGGGCAGGTCGCTGGGAAGGAAGCCATGATGACATTGTAACCAAAGTTGTAGCAGCTGTCGTAGCTGGTAGCCCCAGCCGAACCTCCGTCACCTGATGATGTGACGATGGTCACGCCTCGGGCCGTCAGCAGACCGAGATACCGACAGATACGCTCGGCGTACTGCCGCCCAACGAGCTGCTCAGACTCGGCGTAGGGGATCGCAAGGACGTGCGGGAGCTTGTCTTCGGGCTGCCGCAACATGTGGTCTAGCAAATCAAGGTAAGGTTCGTTATCATTGCCCTCTTCAACGCCCACCGAGCTCGTGTAGTAGATAATGTCGTGGGGATGAGCCAAAGTGTAACCGTACTGAAGATCGATCATCACTTCTCTGCCCCCAATTTTGGGAGAGGCCTTGTTCTTGTCTCCTTTGAAGTTCTCACCCGTGATCTTGCCTTGCTGGTCTCTGTAGGGGAGTGCTCGGGCTCGCTCGAACGCGAAAAGGGCGAGATCTTCCCAGTTGACGTCCGTACCAAATGCTCCAGCAAGACCCATACGAACTTTGCTTTCAGCTGGAGTGTCGGCCATGAAGGCTGGCATCTCATACTGCGATCTGAGGCATTTTGGTGTTGTTCTCCATTCACACAACGTTCCCTTCCTGCCCTGGCGGAGTAGCTCCTCGTTGTACTGAATTTCGGTATCTGAAATCCCCTCATTGTCCTGTTCATGAGCTTTGAAGATCTCTTCTTCGAATGTCTCGGCCTCCTCCTCGGGGTCCCCGTCATCCTCCGGGTGGATTTGCGTATCCCAGTAAGGCATTGGCTTCCCCTTTTCCCACGGTTTCTTTTTGTTAGCCTTGGCGTCTGTGCCGTCATCGGAGGTTGAGTTGCTGGGTGTTGCTTCCTCTGTCGCAATGTGCTCTCTCATCAGCTTGAAGTGATTCTTCCTTCTCTGCTGCTTCCATCTCTGGTCTTGATCAGGTAAAGGTTCGCGATTCTGCTTTGCCTGCTTCTCGAGCTTCTCTCGTATATCTTTGTTGGTGTGCTCTGCCAAAGGATCACGCTTTGGCGCCATAAAATTGCTCAGAGGGTGGATGAAGTCGACATGATCCTTCAGATAGTCGGGGATGCTATACTCTGTTGCTCGGTACAGAACTTCCTCGTTTTTGTGATAGCGCACCGGTGCCATCGTTGCGTGGAGGAAGTCTTGGGCTGCGTTGGAGGTGATGTTGAATGTGATCCTGTCGAGACCATTGAAGGTATTGTCGTAGTTATTTTCGTCCAGCCAGTCGCTGACGAGCTTGACACTCTCATTGCTAGCTTGCCGGTAAGACGATACCTCCTTTAGAGAAAGCCGACCACCACTGGTGACCGTGGGAGCGAAACCGTCCGGATCACCAGTTTGCTTGAGAACAACTGACAGCGGGAATTGTCGAGGTACAATAAGCGGCATGTCCACCTGTTTCCACGGATGGGGTATCCAGGGGACTTTTTCCACAACATGGCCTGACCCCTGAGTGGCCAATGCCAGAACGACGATTGGGGCGATGCGCATTGCCACGGTACCAAATCTTTACTCTGCGTGTTTCGGATCACGTCAAAATTCGGAGCGGGCTTGGGAGGTGTAGGAAAGTGAGGATCTTAATCACAGAACTGAGTAGAATTTCTCACAAGCTTTGTGGTATCTGGCCAAGCGAAGTATATCGGGGTGATCCTGCCCTGCTCACTTGAACTCCATTAGAGTTAAATGGTTAAAAAGATACCCAACAAGCACGGTCAAGAGAAAACCTTCTCTGATTTTCCGCTCCCGTGTGGATTGTGTGTATCTCCGGCGACACCTGATGAAGCACAGACCCCTTTCCGTTCGTCATCTAGAACCTCACATACTTTAAGGAAACTTACTACAACTGTGTCAGTGCTTCAATCACCTGAATCAATCTCTCGTCACGGCACTTGTAAGGATTAGTGACTCGACTACAAGAACAAGAGACACTGATTGTCATCCTAGAGATGCGGCCACGTGGCACAAAAATTGGACTTTGAGATTGGTGCTACAAATTGAACTCTATTCTGCTTAAAGTTAGTAGACGTTGTCTTCTTCAAAGTTCCGCACAATGTATATATATACCCAGGGTCTGGACCCCCGGCGTGTAAGTGAGCAACAATGTCTGACCTTTGCCTTGCCAGAGCATGAGGTTGTATCCGTCCCGAAGTATCTCCTCTTGAACAAAATGACAATCGAATGTAGTTTCAACCATTGAGGACTGTTGAAAGCACTTGTAAACGAGTTCTGAAAACACCAAAAATGTCAAATATTGCCGTTCTCGCGCCGTCCTAGCAGTAAAACCGCTGGGCGTCAATTGATGTCTCCTAGAATCTCGTGTATTGACAACTCGGCTTCTTTGAAACCAACTTCAAAGCACAAAGGATATTGAGAATTGCGAATAACCAACGAGCTCGGTTCCAGAAAGTTACGAATGGATGACAGTAATGAACACAAAAGGCGACACATGTCCCTTTGCCGTACTCGCCAACAAGAGAATAAGCTCACCATGTATGCCCACGTCTTCTTGTGCGCCTACCGATTGGCAATGGCAAACTCTCATACGAAAAATGACAAAGGAGACCCTTAGTAGCCAAAGCGTTCATCCACAAGCCGGACCGTTCTGCCCTGCCTCGCTAAATCTACGACAATCAACCTAACCTCGTCTGACATCGCAGGTGGCCCACAAACAACTACAGTCGTCCCAATAGACCCATCTTGTAGAGTTTCGGAGCTGAGTATTTCTCGTAGCTCCAGACGCCTGCCGACGGACACTTGGACTTGCACATCACCCCAAAAACGTGGGCCTGTATCATCCGGGGTTCCTGTTCCCACCCTATAGATCTTTTTGACATGGATCAACGATTCAACAGCGTTGACAAGTGGCAAAGTACGAACACCCCAGAATAACTTGGTAGTCCCTCGGGTGGTCAATAAATTCCTTTGCAGGAGCGGTAGAACCCCAGTGATACCCACTCCTCCGGCGATGCAGATGACATTAGGGTATGCTAAAGATGGCCGCCGATCCGGAGAAGAGATAGACCAGCTTTCAGAACCATAAGATGCCTCGACCAGTACGCGGAGTCCCGATGCGGAAGCCTCTTGGGCAGCGAGCTTTGTAGTTAGTCCACCACGGCGGCGGATAAAGAAGGCAATCCCAGGCGATTCCGTCTCAGCTGTACTTGAAGCGTTTAGAATCTCTTTGAGGTTATTAGAAGATTGGAAACCGGGGCCTTCTCGCCCCGCTTGCGGGATTCCAGGGATTGGTATAACTGAGAACGGGTGGTTCTCCCACACGCGCCAGGTCAGAGTTGGGAAGTAAAGATAGGCTTGACCAACAGCTTCAACTCCAGTTATATCGACTCTGAGATAGTCGCAATCAATGATGGTGACATGCGCAATTCTAATTCCGCGCCCTGCAAGCCTTATCGGCCTCGCGAGGAAGCGGTCAAACCCCCATAGGGCTAGGGCGAGTGCTGTCCAGATTTCGTAACCCCATTGCCAATGGTAGCGGAAGTAAATGTGCAAGAAGCATCCAACCAGAATCAATATGACAAGTACGACGTGCGATGCGAGGAATATCTCGTACATCCGCTGACGTATCGGCAGGATTGAAGCAGGTAGGATGACTATCATAAACACCATGGCGATGATTCCCCAGTAATAGTATGGCTCCGGTGCATTGGCTGCAAGAACATTCGTTTCGGCGTGGAGTATGAAGTAGAGTATCGAATGAAGTGTGCCCTGAGTCACACATATCACTGCAAGCCAGCGATGCAGGAGGACAAAGGTCGATCGTGACCAGCTCGTCGCCCACAGCAAGACGTTGTTGCGGCTGGCAAATAAAACGGCCAATGAAAGATTCGCGAAGCTGAGCATTCCAGTTCGATTGGCAACTGAGCCGATCACTAGAAGTCGATACTCCGTATACCACAGCGTCGGCCATAGTAGGGTATAATCAACTGCACATAGCACGATGTTGATGATCCACAGATAGGCAATGAACAAAGCTTGACCTCTGGTAGGCATTACACCAAGGCCCAGAAAGGCTGGTAAAGCGTGCTTGTTGCCAAGCAATGGTGGATCTATGAGCCAGGAATATATGGTTGAAGTCGTAGACGACGGGAGCGGGACGAATCGTACTAAAGAGAGGAAGATCGGCCCCAACGAGCAGGTCAGAATGAGAACGAGCCTGAAAATAAATTAGCTTAGATGCAATATGTGATTTTGCACTCACGTGTACACGTTGTTAGTCTTCATGTTGGCTTGGATTCCAACATTTGCACCCCAATTCGCCTGATAGAGCCACTCATCCACTAACGAGGTGTTATTGAGCGTTTCAGTAGCGCTAGCAACCTCAGTTGGCGGCTTCTCAACCTTAGACAGAACTTCCTGGTACGAGTACTCAGGTAACGGCTGCCCTGCCATGTTTCCAGCAACGTTTGTCTCCCAGTAATCTTCGATCTTCGACAATTCGATATCCTCCGGGCAATGCGTATGTATACACCATGCAAGGGTCTTCAGAAACGGAACGTTGCTGGCGTAGCAGCCGGGCGAGGGCATCATATGTTGATGGGTATGGCGCCTTTCCTTGTGGTTGCCATGCTGGTCACCGGGGCAGTCAAGCATGAATCCCGAGGCCGAGTTCCGACACATAAAAGCACAGGCAGGGTCGTACATTTTGAAGCCCAAGCCGACAGTGCCATCGGCGACCCTGCCCTCGTACGACTTGGCCGCCGCGTTGGTGGAGACCGGCCATGTCGCTAGCAAGAGTAGCAATACGGCATGGTCAAGCATCATCAGCACGAAAGGCCATCTGAAGAGGGCCCAGTTACACTGAAGAGTGAATAATAACGTTGAACTAAAGTCTCATAGTCGAGATACTTTGGGAGCTGTCATGGATATATATCCCCCAATCAACCTGGGGCCTGGCTTAGCTTTTACATCTGCGTCCTTATTACAGGCGCATGCTGTTCCGTCGGTGCATCATTCAAGTCTGGCATGCATTTTAGATATTCGACAACTAATGAGTGGCTCACAGCCAGTGGTAGTTACTTGAAAACGCCATGCAGAGCAGAAATGCTGGCATTTGAGCAGGTTTGCGTTAGTTTCAATCCAGCCTCACAGGTATCCGCCTCCTGGCTGCATCAATCTCACAGAAACAACTGACAGGGGCCAAAGTGAGAAGCACGAGCACTGGAGCAGTCTTTTGTCAGTCTATTTGTCTTGCATGAACGGCCCACGACGATCTTCAGGGAAGAAGGCCAACACCGGGCTCAACGCCTGCTGGTGGATTGTCGCAACATCAGATCGATCATGAAGTTCCAGGAGGTGATCGAGATCAGCGACTTCTGGATCGTGTGGGTGCGTTCTCCTGTCAAATGGCCTGGCCCACCCCTGCCACAGCCCAAGCACAATGCTTGAAATCCGAACCGCAAGCAAACATGCCATCAGCAGCGAGATACAGAACCCGGCTTGTAATGCATGGCAGGCAACTTTGGTTTCTGGCCAGATGTTTGCGCAGCTGCGTGTGAGGAACCACGGTGTTGAGCTGGGATGCGCCTCGTCTGTCGAGTCTCCAGACATTTGCTGTCCGAGACTGTAAATCCACGTGCACTCCATCAAGAAATAGTACAAAAGCAAAACAGGCTTGCGCATGTATTCCAAGCGAACAGAGAGATCGCACACACAGACTGATAAGAGAGTGACCATAGAGATGGCGATTGTCGAGTTCGAGAGCCTAGGTGCAGGGTCAGCCTCTGTCCACTATGATCGTGTATGCCATTGAAATGGCAATCTCTGCTCACTCTTTCGTCCATATTGTTGCGATTTCTGGTAGTTGCTCGAAGTTCGCGTAGTAATATATACGCTGCTTGGGATCGGAGTTCCAGCCCTCGGAACCACCATTCCGCCAAGCTTGCATTCTGTAGTCCCCGACTGATATGCAAAGGAAGGTCACGAAGGCTGATATTGATAGTGACACCTCCACAGCCAGGAGTGCAGGTGCCAGTGGGATCTGGCGTAACATGGAGATGGCGGGTAAAGGAAAGAAACTCGGTACGAAACTCGAAGAGCAGACGAGGACGCCGAGATTAAGGCAGCTGCTTCAGCTTTTATTGTGAGCTTTCATGTTACAAATCGCTTCTCAGTCAACGCATGAAACGGAAAGTTCCCCATTTTATCTTCCAATCAGCGTGTCAGAGTACCTTGATCGCTACGTTCATCCTACTCTTTGCGCTCCCGCGTGCGGTGTTGATGGGAGCACCAGTCCGGAGGTACACGTCTTCCCCAATGAAGTTTGACCGCATCCTTACGTATTATTGAGCTTGATTCATCCATGGGACAGTACTGATGGCATTAGAAATGCTTCGCAACCGTGGCGCTCCAGGTTGAGTCGAACGACGATGTTAGGCGATCGACAACCGAGTACATACGGATATAGACTCAAACTGCCTCTCCTGTGTGATAGCGTAGCCAATCATCACATCACGCCAGCCGCCGCCGGGAGAGCAAATTAAAGGTCGAATCCCAAGCCGACAACGGTACGCTATCCAATATGAGTAGCAGCAGACCTCAATACTTTGCTGTTCAATACCCTTACTCGAAGGTCTTCTTGACCGTTGATGCACAACAAACGTCCCTACCTCAGGTCTAGAGGGACTCGCCCGACAACCCGAATTCTTGCATCAATATAGCCTCATCGGTGCCTTTGCTTGTCATACTATTGGAAATCTCTCGTTTGCGAGCAGAAGCTTGTGGCAAACGTAGCAAATTGCCTAGTTTCGTGAAATTAAGATACTTCTACATAAAGTCTTCGATCTACAAATCCCTCCCACATCTTCAGTCTAATTCTATCTGTCTATGGTGCAAGAAGCCAGCAAATTCCACAAATGTGGGATAGAGGAGAATATGATCAATCGTCACCCGCGAGTCTGATGCCTTCGCACCATTCCCATTAGAATATCGCTTTGCGCTCTTCCTGTGGTGCTCAACCAGTGAAACCAAATATGCAGCATCGAGCAGGTCGCTTCCCAGCTGGTAAAATGGCATGTGATGCCCTTTGCGCGTTTGCATGTCATCGACCAGTGGAGCAGGTTGCCTGGATTGCTTCGAAGCGAAGACGGAAAACCAGATTCTGTCCAGTGCAGCAGAGCCAGCGTCCACCAGCTCGCCCTTAGCTGTTCCGTTGCTCATCAGTTTTCCCTCTGAAATAAAGTTCTCGGAATCAATAATTGGCGGCAAGTTGCCGAGGGCTGACGAAGGCTTTGGCATTGCTTTTGTTCCGTAAAGCGCCGATTGATCCAGTCTGGAAGCTCCGACATCCATGATGAAGTGCACCGTAGCGGCGAGGTCTTCTAAGAGGGCTTGAGCCGTCTCAGGCTGGAATGCTACGGTCGAGTAGCCAAGGTTGATTTTGACAACACCGTCAACCTCTTCAGAGACAATGGCGAGATCGTACCAGGTTGTGAGCGGTCTGCTCTCCGTAGTGACCGTGCTGACACTGAAATCTAACCCGGCGCCGCCCGGCTTGGCTGAAGATTTGCCTGGCCTGTGGTTGACAATGGACGTAAATCGAGTCGATGGTGCCCAGTCCGTACAATAGCGAATAATCTTACGGAAACCGAGGCCCTCGTGGGGAATTCGGTCTCGCTGTTGGTCTCTGACTTGGTGCAACAGATCCAGAAGTGTTTGCTGACCTGAAGTGCCCAACTTAACTCGCATAGGTACGTGAGTTGCGCAGCAGCCGACGAGGGTATCTGACATTGAAGGATCCGCCAGGTTCCTTCCGGATATGGTATCGCCAAAGACCACATCGTCTCTCCCTGTGTACTGGGCCAGAACGTGTGCCCATGCGCAGTTGATAACGGCTGATGTTGTGATGCCTCCGCCCCTCAGTCTCGACACAGCGATATCTCTCGCCCCTGTGAATGCCATAGGCAGAGGGGTCTGGCTTTCCGGCTTGATTGCCGAGCTCAGTTCGGGCATGGCTGACCCATTGAGCAATTTCTTCCAGTAATTGTATGTCATGTCGCTCGTATGTGCCGTCAGATCGTGGACGTAGGCGGAGAAGGAGCTGAGACGCTTCTCAGGTCTGTCTTGGATATCATACAACTTGCGGAGTGTATTCCAAATGATCGGAAGAGAAAGACCATCATATATGGCGTGAGACATCCTGAAGAGCACGCGGGTCTTTTTGGTCTCTTCCTGGTGGAGGATGGCCATATTTATCAAAGGATGGCCATATTCGAAACGTCGACTCATCTCCCCTTCTAACAGCCTCTCAGTCGCAGATTCAACAGAATCATCGATTTTGATCAACTGAACATCTTGCTGATAAGATTCCAGGATAATTTGGAGAAGCTTCCCGTTGCGAAGATTAGGCACAAACACGGTTCGGAAGGCTTCTACATGCTGTGCTAACAGGATACAACTCTTCTGTAGTCTGTCCAGATCAAGGTCGGATATCGTATCAAGGACAAAGGTATTTACCTCGACCTGTGAGGACATCAGCGCTCCAACGACGTTGAACGCCACGGCATCCGTTGCCGGGAATGCGTCCAGGATGGACTCCCTTCCGGTCCCTGTGACTGGACATACAGCATCATCGAGGAACGTATCGATGTCATCGACGTTATCTAGAAGCTTGAAAGGATAATATTGCTGCTTTGGGCCCGATTGGGTCACCTGTACTGAGCCACTGACAGCTTGGGTGGCAGCCGCCAGCTTCCACAACACTGGATTTTTGAAGACATCGAGGACCTTTACATTGAGGTCCTCTGGCTTTGACGCAGCAACGAGCTTCATGGCGGTGATGGAATCTGCGCCGAGGTCGAAAAAGTTGTCCTCTCGGTCGATGCTGTCCATTTTGATACCGAGCACGGCCGCCCATAGTCTTCGAACGAGAGCCTCTCTGTCTCCGTGAACTTTCCCAGCTTGCTTAGGCTTAGAAATGTCTGGAAGGAATTGGTCCATAGGTCGGGACCCTTCCCCGACCATTGAATGGCGAACTGTTCGGCGATCGGTCTTGCCCGAGGCAGTCTTTGGTATAACGTCCATTTGCATGTACACTCTGGGAACCATGTAAGATGGCAGCTTTTGAGCCAGAGATGTCTTGAGCCATTCCGACATAGTTGGTAGATCACTGCAACCGGGATTGACAAACTCAATAGCTGCCACGAGCGCACGTTGGTCGCCTTGCTGGCGGAGATATTCTACCACGACTCCTCTAGCATTGGGAACGAGTCTCAATATACATGACTCGATCTCAGCCAAGTCAACGCGCTGACCACGAATCTTGATCTGCGAGTCGCCTCTTCCAAGCATCGATAGGGATCCGTCGCTGTGGTATCGAACCAAGTCGCCTGTGCGATACATTCGACGTACACTTGGTTTGCTGCTTGGGCCTAGCTGTCCAACAAAGCTGGGATCTTTGATGAATGAAGTCGAAGTCTTGAGAGGATCGTTGAGATAACCGCGGCCGAGGTTCGGGCCCTCGATGAGGAGTTCGCCGACGGCACCGATAGGCGCGAGACGGTTATGGTCTTGAGGATCAACAACCCAAGTTCGCGTCTTGGTGCCAGGAAGAGCTTTTCCGATGACGGCTGATTCGTCCTTGTTATTGAGCTGAGCGTTGGCGGTACTAGCGATGGAGCATTCGGCTGGGCCATAGCTGTTGACAAGAGTGGCATTCGAATCCCGGAGCCACCTTTCCACCAAGGCAGGGTTGATGTTCTCACCTCCAAGAACAAGCATCTGGACAGCCGGGACTTCGGATGGAGGTATAAGTGCTGCAGTGCTGGCGGTGATGTTGACGAAATTGACGTCCAGCCGTCGTATGGTTCCAACCAGATCATTCATCCTCTCGCTCTCCGAAGGGACACATACGGTTCCACCACAGCCCAAGGTGACGAAGATATCGCTGATGGAAACATCGAACGTATATGCGCTGAACTGGAATGTGCGCAGAGTCGGACCAGCACGACATACATTGCCCTTTCCAAGAAGGCCAGACCGCAGGTTTCTATGCTCCAGGACGACGCCCTTGGGAGTTCCTGTGCTCCCAGAGGTGTACATGAGCCAAGCCATGCTTTCAGGACGAATCAAGCTAGAAGGTAGGTCGTGGTGTTGTCCAACTTGTGCCCGTGCCATGTTACTGAGCGTTGAATTGCTTACCACAATGTTCTTACACCCCAGACCCAGCGATTCCAACTTGCTCAGATGGGACTCATCGCAAAGAATCATTGCAGGTGCACAGTCTTCTATAATAGCCCTCAGTCGCTCCAGCGGGAGTTGAACCCCAAGAGGCACAACGGCGCCACCTGCGTACAAGATGGCGAGCATGGCCACGATGGCCCATCGGGACTTGTCCATGCACAGACCCACGGTTACTTCGGGTCCAACACTTCCTTCGTTAACAAGTTCCTGTGCGAGGATTCTGGCCATCTGGTCGAGCTCTTCGTATGTGAGTTGTCCATCCCAGCTGCAGATGGCCGGAGCGTCGGGGCGCTCCCGAACGGAGTTGCGAACAAGATCGTGCACGCAGCCTAAGTCTAAGAAGGGCTCTTCGACCTCTGGATTCCATCTTGAGATCTGGACAAGGTCTCGAGGGTTGGTCAGCGGGAGGCTCCCGATTGTCTGTCCAGTCTGCCCCTTCGCAGTGGCATCGCCAAGCTGGGCGACATTGTGCTCGAACTGGCGCAGTACTGCCTCCAAGTGGTCTTCGTGGATGACAGCACCGTCAAAACGAGCTTCCACCACCGCCTCACTCCGGCCCTCGTCTACTCTGCACATCACTGCGAGGGGGTAGTCGCCCTGGGCTTCTAGCCCCATATGGACCTGCTCAAAGCCAGGCACTCGAAGCGATGGTGCGGTCAAGTCTGCTTCTGCCGCAGGATGCACGAGGAACAGGTGTCTCAAGTCTGCCGGAGCGAAGGTAGGAACAAGCTCCTTGATCTTCTGGAGCCCAATATGCTCGTGGGGTATCATATCAACGGATGCCCGGTGAACGATCTGCAGGAAATCCTGGACCGTTTGCGCGCCGTCTACCTTGACTCGAACAGGCACGGTCGTAAACGTTGGGGCAGCCATCTCTGTAATTTCTGCTACGGGAGCTGAGCGACCCGAAAGATTGACAGCAAACATAACGTCTTCAGCAGCGGCAAATTGAGCCACTGTCAGCCCCCAAGCTGCCCTCAGTAGACTAGGGAACGGCACTTGCAGCTCCGCAAGTTCGTTCACGCGAACCGTTTGCTTTAGAAGCGAGGTGGGCTTGGGTTGATAGTACTCAGCGCTCATGGATGGAAGCGATGGGAAGTCGGTGAAAGTCTCACTACCTGCCAGTAACTGGTTCCAGTATTGCGAGGCAGCCTTCATGTCGGTGTTGAGAATGTAGCGGATGAACCTTGGGTACGGCACCACCCTGGGCACCACACGTCCGGCGTAGGCCGGGTAGAGGTAGTGTTGGTACACTCTCTGGAGACTCCATCTGTCAAACATGCTGTGGTGCGTAGTCAAAACAAAGTAGTGGGCGTCCGAGCCCTGATCCTGGATCAAAGCACATCTCAGGAGAGGCCGACCGAGTTCGAATCCGGTGGCTTTGTCCGTTTCGAGGTAGCGGTCCAGATTACTTCCTTTGTACCATGCCAGAGGGGAATCAACCACTGCTTGGAGAAAGCCGGCATTCGGGTCTAAGACAATTCGAGTGCGCAGTATGGGTAAAGTCCTGGTCACAGTCTCCCAAGCGTCCTGGAATCGTGCCATGTCGACGTCTTGACTCGCCCGGAATACCTGGCGGTACGTGTATGTCGTCGGTTGTCTTGCTGTCATAGCGAAGAGTGCTTCTTGCATGGGGGTGCAAGGGTAGACGTCTTCGATCTGCTGGGGTGTCACCTGGCACTGAGCCGCGATCCCTGCGACACGAGACTGGAAGTCGGTGCTTGTGGCGGTGTCTAACTCTGTCCCTGACATAAACTCGAACGGGACAGGATCCTTCTCTGGACTCGTATCCGTGTCTTCTTGCTGCTCCTTTTCCAAAGCCCGAGCGAAATCGTTTAGGATAGGGTGCGTGAAGATTGATGCAACTGTTAGGCGAAGCCCGGCTTGTCGACCAGCGGCGACGAGCTTCATCGCTGCCAAAGAATCACCGCCGAGGCGCGTGAAATGATCTTGCGCGCCGATGGAATCGGCTTCGATGGATAGAACATCAGCCCACAGTTGCCGTAGTTGCTTGCCCATTACTGTCTGCGGACTCTCCTTCGCGTTCACACCGTGCATGGCCAGGTATCGTTGCATGATTGAAGACCCTGAATCGAGGCTCGTTAGGAAATGTCGTACTGCGTTTCTGTTCGTCTTTCCAGATGGACTCAGGGGTATCTTCTTCCACGGCAGATACGCGGTAGGCACCATGTAGCTCGGGAGCTTGTCAGCTAATGCATCCTTCAGGTTGCACAAAACTTTCTGTAGTTTCACTGAAGGAGCTAGGACAGTGACGCCATTGATGTCTTCTGTTTCAACCTCTTCCTCTTCCTCCTTTCCCTCTTCAGATTCATGCAAGTCATAGCCTTCGGCAAAGTCCATGACTACCACGAGGTCACCGGTCCCCTTACCGGCCTGTAGATCGACCAGGTCGACGACAATCGTACGCACTCCGCTGAGGAGCTTCCTGATCCAATATTCAATGACACTCAAATCCACACGATGCCCTTTGAATTTGACCTGGGAGTCTATGCGGCCGAGATGGGTATACGAACCGTCGGTGTTTTGTCGTATGAGATCGCCGGTTCGATACAGGCGTCTGCCTGTGCCGCCTAGCCCGATTTGTTTGATGAAGTTTGGCTCGATCACAAAGACTCTCGCCGTCAGCTCTGGGTTGTTGAGGTACTCTTGCGATTGCCAAGCATTCTCAATGAGTAGCTCACCCGGTACGCCGATTGGGCATAGCTGGTTGTGGTCCGTAGGGCTAGCAATCCAGAAGTTGCAGGTATCCAGCGGGAAGCCGATGTTGGGCGCGTCTTCAACACTCTTCATAGGACCGCTACATGAGGAGTAGACAGAGCATTCCGAGGGACCGTACATATTGATGAGCTCGGTACGGCCGAGCCAGCGCTCGACAACACTTGGCTTAGCTTGCTCACCAACGACTGCCAACTGCTTAACTGATGGCACATCGCTCGGATCGATGGTGGAGGCTACTGTGAAGGTCATCACCAACTGGTTGGCGTTAAGGTCTCTGATTGACTGTGTCAGCGCGTTGAGCCGTTGTTCTTCAGAGGGGATGCACACGCATCCCCCAAAGATGAGAGTAGTCATGAGCTCCTGTAAAGTGACATCAAACGTGTGAGCCGAGAATTGCAAGGTGCGAGAGTCCTTGGACCAGTTGGACGCCCTTCCGTGCGCGGGCAGACTGGTAGCGAGACCACCATGGATCAAGAGGGACCCTTTCGGTGCGCCCGTGCTTCCAGACGTGTACACGATCCAAGCGGGATGATAAGGCGTCAAGGAGGGGCATATGCTTTCATCCTCTCGGGGTGTTGGGAGGCTCTCCATTAGCTTGTCGTCCAAAGCAACGATGAAGGGTCCCGACCCAGCAAGTGACTTGGTGTGGCCTTCGTTGGTAAGAAGAACTCGAGCTTCGCAATCCTTCAGCATCGTCTGAAGGCGCGGCACCGGGTCTTGCCTGCCCAGAAGCACGACGACTCCTCCAGACTCCAAGATACCCAGCATTGCTACGGCCGTCCATTTGGATTTGTCCATGCACACCGCCACTCGGACTCCTGGGCAAACACCAAGGGAAGAAAGATAGCTTGCAAGTGTTCTTGTGTGACCCCAAAGCTCTTCATAGGTGAAGTCGCCGTCCCAGGCACAGATGGCTGGTGAAGTTGGCTGTTGGCGAGCTACTGATTCGACAAGATGATGCAGGCAGACCTGTTCCCGGACCGGAATTTGGGCATTATTGCGTTTGAGCTGGGCTAAATCGCTGGTGGTTACACCGTTCAGGCTGCTCAAACGCTCCCCACGGTTTGACTCGTCGATGAGCTGTGAAACCCAGTGCTGAAACTGGCGGAGAAGCACTGCCACCTGCGGTTCGCCCACGACGTATTCATCGAAGCGTGCCTCAACCTTGACCGAACCTCCGACATCGCTAGGAAGCTGACACTGGAGAGTGAGGGCAAAGGTGTCGAATGCGTCAAGGGCAGTATCTACCAGACTCATACCGGCAATCTGGCTAACTTCCTTTGCTTCCCCGATCGGCGATGGCTCGATAAGGAAGACGTGTTTGATATCAGTCGCATGATGGAGGTCTGGTACGAGACGCCTGATGTCTTCGAGTCCCGTATGTTCAAACGGAATCATTTCTAAAGCCTGCGACTGGATACCCGCAAGATACTCGCCGACTTTCGCATCGCGATCGATGTGGACTACAACCGGCACCGTGGTGATAGTGGGAGCAATCAGCTCCGTAATTTCGGCGACTGGGGCGTTTCTACCAGAAACTGTCGCACCAAAGACAATATCGCTTGTTCCCACGTATTGACTCAGTGTCATGGCCCAAGCAGCTCTGAGGACGTTGGCCAGGGAGAGCTCGGACCTCGAAGAAGCGGACAGAGATGTCTCAACCTCGGAATGAAGGACTGCAAGAGGCTTGGGTTGGTAATAAGAAGACGGCATAGAAGGAAACGCCGCTGGCACATCCCCCTCGAGCTGATTGCGCCAGAAGACTGTGGCCTCTTCGCCACGAAGGTCACCACCTTGCAAATGCGAGATAAACCTCGTGAACGGAACGGTAGGAGGTCTCTCATCATGTAGATAGAGATTTACCAGCCGCTTGTAGATCAGCTGGGCACTCCAGCCGTCATAGACGGAGTGGTGGGCCGTCCAGACGAAGTAACGTGAGCCGCTTGGCGCGTCTTGTATCAGCGCAAAACGCATCAGCGGCTCGCCAGGGGACATGACTTGGTTCTGGTCTTCAGAAATATATTCCTCCAAGCTGTCACGGTACTGCCACACAGGACCTGTCTTTGAAACCACCTGCAGAGATCCAGACCGCTGCCCCAGCACTATGCGAGTCCGCATCAAAGGAGCCGTTTCTATCATGACCTGCCATGCCTTGCGGAAACGCTTGAGATCGATAGGCTCGGAGAGGGCGTACACGCGGCGCACGAGGTACGCTGTGGGACGTTGCTGCGTGGCAGCCAGCATGCCCTCTTGAAGTGGTGTGCAGGGGTAAACGTCTTCAATGTCAGTCTTCTTAAGGCCGCATTGGCTGGCGATGTCTGCCAGGTCTGCATCTCTGTCATCGGGTGATGATTCCCACAAGGAAAAGGCGTGATGATCGTAGTACTCTTCGCCTTGAGCTCGGATTGTCTTTGCAGCACCAGCACGTTCATCAACGAGACGTGCAAGGTCTCCAAGTCTGGGGACACTCAATACATCTGACACAGTCAGGTTGATATGCTTAAGCCGCGCAGCTTCTACTAGCCTTATGGCCGAGACGGAATCACCTCCTCGGTATAAGAAGTGGTCGCTCATCTTAATTGAAGTACTGCTCTCTCCAAGTACCTCTGCCCATAAAGACTTTAGAGCTTGAACTGTCTCTGTTTGCAACTCACTTTCGTCGTCCGAGTCATCCTCTGAGACATAATTCTGCAGATCGGTTGTGCTCAGCTCACTGATCAGTTGGCCTATCATCTTGCGGTCCGTCTTCGAGGATGCCGTCAGGGGTATCCGTCTGAAAGGGATGTAAAATGTAGGAATCATGTAAGCGGGGAGCTTTATCTGAAGCGTGTTGCGCAACCGGTTGAGGACATCTCGAAGCTGGTCGGAAGCGGGCAAAATGTCCCCATTGTCCGAAGGAACAAAGCTTGTGTTGTCTGGGAACTCGATCGCAGCGAATAGAGAGCCTCCTTTGGACGAATTTCCATCCTCGCCGAGGACCTTTAAAAGGCCTACAACTGCTCTCGAGACCCCATCGAGCAACTTGGTGATCCAATGCTCGACTTCAGCCACATCAAGTCGCTGGCCCCGAATCTTGATTTGTGTACCTATCCGACCCACATAGTTCATGGAAAGATCAACATTCTGGCGCACAATATCTCCCGTTCGATAGAAGCGTCTTCCGCTCGCAGCGCCTAGCAGGCGAGATGAGAATGCTGGGTCGCGGATGAAAGCTGCTGCAGTCTTAGCTTCATCATTGAGGTATCCTCGAGCCAGTAGTGGCCCCTCTATCAGCAACTCTCCGGGAGCTCCTGGGGGACACAGTCGTCCTGGGTTCTCTGGGTCAGTGACCCAGAAGTTCACGCTCATGGGAAATCCGATGTTCGGTGCGTCTTCTACGCTTCGGAAAGGTTTGCTGACACTAGCAAAGATGGAACTCTCTGTGGGCCCATAGGCATTGAAGACGGAGGCTTTGCCAAGCCAGCACTCTAACACACTGGTCTTGACTTCTTCACCAAACAGAACCAACTTTTGAACGAGCGGGACGTCCTCGGGCTTGATCGTTGAGGCTACACTTGAGGTGAGGGCCAACATGTTCACTTGCAGCCGACGGACAGACCCTGCCAGATCATTGATACGGTCCTGTTCGTTGGGAATGCAGACACAGCCTCCATAGATGAGTGTAGTGATCAGCTCCTGTAGGGAGACGTCGAATGTATGAGCTGAAAACTGAAGAACCCTGGTCTCTCGGGACACCCCCAAAGCGGCACCATGGGCAAGCATACTGGTCGCCAGGGCGCTGTGTTCGACTAACACCCCCTTTGGTGTACCGGTGGAGCCTGATGTATAGAAAACCCAGGCGATATTTGTTGGTTGGGGCTGTTCTTTCTGCGTGGGTGCTCTCGGTGCACTGGAGGGCACTGTCGAAATGATCTCGCTCACATTCAGAAGTGATTTGCTCAGTCCAGACAGTCTTTCAACTTGCTTTTCATCGCAGATTATGGCAAGAGGGGAAGAGTCGGCGAGGATCGCTTCTACTCGCGCAGTGGGCTCCCCCGTTCCGATGGGAACCACGGCACTACCAGACCTTAGGATTCCAAGCATGGTGACGGGAACGAGCTTGGACTTGTCCATACACATTCCAATTGGAATCTCTGGTCCAGCTCCCATTTCTGTCAAATGCTGAGCCAGATGGGAGGCGAGATGGTCCAACTCTCCATATGTCAGACTCCCGTCCCACGCCTCAACAGCTACAGCTGTCGCTTGTTTGGATATGCGACTGTTGACAAGGTCGTGGACGCAACGGTTCGAGGTCTCCGGAACATGGGCGTTCTGCTCCAGAATCCGCTGCTCTTGCTCGTTACTGACCAGCTCTAGCTCTGCAACAGTGGCGCTGACATCCCGGAAGATTGAGTACAGCACCTCCTGAAAGTTCTGAAGAAGGCTTTGGGCATACTCTCGATCCATGCGGGAAGCCCAGTAGTCCAAGCTGACCTCCATATCAGCCTGGCCTGCCGACACGATGAGGGAAACATCATACTGCGGACCGAGTTAGATTTAGAACACCAAAGGTCATTTAGGCCCGCACTCACATTAGTCGGGCTTGAGCCCTTGACAATCTTGCAACTCAAGCCTGGAAGACTCTCGTCATCCTGGACAAGCCTCCGTCGGAAGGACATGACCGTATTGCTCCAACGGCGAGTAGATACCGCGTCTGAAAGTTCCGATTCGTGAGATAGACTTTCCATATAATCTGAGTTGACATCCTTGATTGCCTCCATGACGTTCTTCTCCCCTTCCAGGTTCATGGAACATAGAAGTGTAGTAATGAGCGGTCCAACAGCTGTCATGATACCTTTCAGTGGTACGTGCCTCACCGATGAGATATAGGAAAAGCAAACATTGTCGACGCCCAGATGTCCCCTTAGCACAACTCCCCATGCTAACTGGCAGACATTAGCCAGATTGATGTTGTGTTGCTGGCAAAGTCGGTCAATTGACTTCACATTGATGGCCACGGCGGACTTGACTGTATCGAAGCCCCGCAGGTCAGAAGCCTCGCGTGTGACAGGAAGATGTGTCTCCTGCGTCTTCTGGATATACTTTCGCCAGTAATCTGACACGGTGGTCCCCAAAGGCAGATGCTGATCAACGACATAATCCGAGTAGGAGAGAACCCGTTCGCTGTTGCCGTCGCATCCCGCAACATAACGACACATGTCGCTGAGAATGACCTCGGCTGAATGTCCATCAGTTAAGGCATGAGAGATTGTGAGGACCAGTGTGAACTGTCCCGGACCAGCCTGGCCAACTGTCAGGTGATGAGGTACTTCCAGTGGCTGGAACTCGATCTCTGGAGCCGCGGTGGTACTTGTAATCACATTGACTCGAGGGACGACTTTGTTGAGGACGACTTGGTCGTAGTGGCCCTGCCGACCTGCGCTCTCGATGAACACGGTTCTCAGGGACGAGTGTTTCTCAACTACTCTGCTCCATGCCGCAACCCACCTGTCAGCATCACAAGAAGCAAATTGACCTGATGTCGCCACCCTGACCGTGAAAGCACATATATAGGCTCCCTTGTCCACGGAGTTGGCAACGAGGATGTTTTCCTGTACAGGAGAGCAAGGATAAATGTTATCAATGTCTTTCAAGGGATCTCTCGCGATCTTCAGCAGCTTCTGCTCGAACACACGATCCAGCGATGGGTAATCCATTGATATGTAAGGGAAATCGCTGAGGGTAGGCAGTGGGCTACTCTCGGCCAGTCTGAGCACGACATCATCGATATGATGAATAATACTCTCTGCACTCGCCTTCAGCTCGACCTCGCTGCCAAGATCGGCACTACACACGATCAGGAAGCTCAATTTATTGCTCGTCCAGAAGGGCGACACATAGATCCCTCCTATCGTTTGTGCAAGGAGCTTCCCAATGTCGTGCTTGGAGACCTCATCAGCTAGCTGTGATGTGTCCTCCGGTTCTCTCTTTTTTTCCAACTTGCTTGTGTCAAAAATAAGATTGTTGGGGTTTGAGTCGTCGGGAAAGGTTTGCAGGACAGAGCGCCTTCTCCCATCCTTGGCTTTGCGAGACGCATCTAAGACGTCTCGGCTGCAGTGGAAGGGTATTTCGGTAAGCTCGTCAAAACAGCCGATCACCGCATCCCATGAGCCATCGACTTCTCTTGGTCGCCCATCCCTGATCTCGAGATATCGATTCAGGCTGGGGAATTGATCACTGAAGGAGGCTGCCAACGCTCCCAGTATCAAGTCGGCCATCTCTGTCCGCATTATCTGGTGGCATTTCTCGTCCTGGAGGGATTCTGTTGACTCCAGGCTCAGATCGAATGAATATGACGATATAGCGCCTGGCTCATGGAGACTCAGGGAAGGAGACTCTGAGCTTCTCAGCTGGACCTCCGGAATGTCTATATTATGTGCTTCAGCCTCTCTTTGATATGCTGCTTTCTCAATCCATTCGATAAAGGTGTGTGGTTGCTGAACATCCACTTTGCGGTCGCCACATGAGTACATGTGGATGTCTCTAAGGAGTATATGCCAAGAATGGGCGTCGATGGCGCCAGTAAGTGCTACCAACCCAATCTTCTTGATTTGTGACGTTTCGCCGAAGAAGAGGGCGCTGAGAACGGGTGTCGTAGATTGCGAGCTCAAAGGCTCCATCTGCAGCTCCTTGACCAGGGCTGCACATTTCTCATCGGACTCATATGGCACCAAAGTTCCTGATGGAGAGTCTGTGGTCCCTAACAAGAGATGTGGTGTCTCGGAATCGACCTCAAGTGACGCACTTAGTAGCATGTGCCTCGTCGTCAGTGATTTAATCACTTGGACGGCACCATCGTGTGTCATCGGGGGCTCGACATTCCATATCAAGGCCTGACGCAACCCTGTGGCGTTGTAAAGGTTCTGGAGCAGTGTTGAAGGGACTCGGGCGGGTTGCTGTTCTGGCTCCTCGCTCGACTGTAGTTGGGGATCATTTTGCACCAGCTTGCTGACTAGATCATTGATCGTCATGCCTTGAGAAACATCGCCGACATCGACGAGAAGGTCAAGGTCTCTGCATTGACCGGCGAAGAAGACTGCCGATAGGGCATCACCTCCTTGCTCAGCAAGGGACTTTCCCAAGTCAACTTGGGATTCATCCTTCTTCAGAATTTGAGATGCCACCTTGCAAAGCAAGGATTCGATGCTTCTTCGGCTGCTCATGTTTGCTGATGCTCGAAATGGCAACGTGACGCTCCTGTACCGGCGTTAGATACCTTACAACGTGAGGCGTACATATGAACTCACTCATGTAGATAAAAATGTTACAAAATATGAGTTGAGTTGCCAAGCCGCACTTTCCAAAGCGGTACTATGCGTTGCTACGAGTCTGGGTTGTATTCAACACGGCGGCAGCTAAACGAAGCCGTGAGGATGCTCGGGACTGCTTTGCACATACCGCGGCAACAGATGGCCAGGAAGGCTGAAATGCTCATGTAAACGGAAAGTTACAGGGGGGCTCGATGGATCGAGAGTCCGATGCAGCTAATCAGGAGCTTGCATGATACATAGACTTGGCTAAATATAGGCGCATAATTAGACTCGGCCAGGACTTCCGTTGGATATATGGGGCCGTCGGAGGATGTGCCGCTGGAGCTAGTCTAGTTCATTCATTACCTGTCATCTGCGCTCAAGCGCGCGCATTGAACAACAACAGCTGCCTGGGGATGTAAGCGCTCCACAGACAGATTTGCGATTTATGACGAGCATTTGTCATTCTGCAGATGAAACGAAGAAAAGGAACAGCTCAGGTTTTGGTGCGAGATAAAGGGGACTTTGCAAGAGGAGCCGTTCGCCTGGGAGGGATGGAGTCCACGCCCAGACAGACCGCGCGATGGGATGAAGCGCTGATTCATAGAGTTTGCAGGATCAATGCCGTGGAGTGACAACCCTGTATTCGGAGCGAGAGCTCCAGGGCTTTTCAAATGTGCATGAGCTGATGCGCAAGGTGGACTATCCGAGGATTCCGGCCGATACTGACCGCGTCGCTTGTAGGATCTATATTCCGTGGTATTAGCCTGGATTTTGAATCCAAAGTTCGGATTTTGGCTGCTCCTCTTCATTTCATATGGAAGGATTCGATCCTGTCATCGTCGGGAAAGATTCGGCCTTCTTGTTTTGTAACGAAGGATTCGACCCTCCCACGGACCCTCTTATAGACCCTCTTATTGCGCTCAGAAGGATTGTGCCTTTGCATCGCCTAGCCGCCAACCAGGACTCGGCAGCTGCAAAGCCCTGAATCTGCTACAGAACCAGCATGGGCTAGTGAAAAGAGGAATGTAGTGCATGCAGACTAGGGGTCTTCCATGGTGAGTGAGACTGTTTAACCCAATCGGGTAATGACTCGTAGTCTTCAAGCTACCGGTGAACAGTGGGCTCGTAAGCTGTAAGCTGCACGGACTCGCGCGCTTCGGCAGTACTTGTTATCAAACGATACCAGATGTAGTTGATTCAGGCTTGAGCTACTTTGCATCCTGAATGTTCCTGCACGTGCTAGTTGGGTGATGAGTAAGTGAGGGCAGAACTGCAGCAGCTACGACTTGTCTTCCGGAACCTTACTCTTCTCTATTGCCCAGAGAGCCTCACCTCACTCTCACACTCATCCTCATTTTCAGACATCATGGGCTCACTAGGCCCCAGTCTCGCCGTAAATGGCAGCACGGCAGTAAACGGAAGCGCTTCGCCAGCTTCTGATGGCGGGCAGTACGAGCCTATTGCTGTGGTGGGTATGAGCTGTAGGCTTCCAGGAAACGCAACGGACACACAAAAGCTATGGGAATTGCTCAAACAGGGTCGGTCAGCATGGGGGAAGACCCCCAAAGACCGCTTCAACCAAGAAGGCTTCCACGACTCTTCTGGTGATATTAAACCTGGAACCGTAAGGAATCTTCTCCTTCCTGCGATGGTTACTAACTCGAAGTAGACAAATACAGACGGTGGACATTTTCTGAAAGACGACGTAAAGGCTTTTGATGCCTCGTTTTTCGGAATAAACCCCGTGGAGGCAACGGTGCGTCCTCTCTGCCAACCAAAATTGAGGTAAAGAGGGTTCAACGTGACTAATTGCGAATTGGCTCCGTATCTAGGCCATGGACCCTCAGCAAAGACTCGTTCTCGAGATTGCTTATGAGGCTTTTGAAAATGCTGGTCTCACAATCGAGCAGCTTTCAGGATCCAACACCGGCGTTTACGTTGGTCTCTGGGCTTCGGATTATCAAGAGATCCTCACACGAGACACCGATTTCCCACCAACATACCAGGTCACAGGAGTCGGCCCAGCCATTGCCTCAAACCGCGTCTCGTACTGTTTCAACCTCAAGGGACCGAGCTTCACCCTCGACACGGGCTGCTCAGCCAGTTTGGTTGCGCTGCACCAGGCCGTACAAAGTCTTCGTGCTGGGGAGACCGAAACATGCTTTGTGGCGGGCGTCAATCTACTATTGGATCCCCAGAGGTATGCTTATCAGAGTCGTCTCAAGATGTTTTCCAACATGGGAAAATCATATTCGTTTGACCACCGTGCCCTCGATGCCAGCGGATATGGAAGAGGCGAAGGATGTTCGGGAGTTGTCCTGATGCCTCTCTCACGCGCACAGAAGGAGGGCCATCCAATCCGTGCCGTCATCCGCAATTCTGTCGTCAATCAGGACGGCAAGACACAGGGTATCAGTGTTCCGAGTGCTTCAGCTCAGTCCGCGGCTATTGAAAAGGCATACGCCCAGGTCGGTCTACGACCATACGCGGACTATGTCGAGGCTCACGGTACGGGCACCAAGGTCGGTGACCCCATCGAGGCCAAGGCCATTGCAAAGATCCTTGGTGTCACAAGAGACCCCAACTCCCCACTTCCCATAGGCTCACTCAAGGCCAACATTGGACACTTGGAAAGTGCAGCAGGCTTGACAGGCCTGATTAAGGCCGTCTTAGTTCTCGAACACAACGCCATACCACCACAAGCGAACTTCGAGAAGGCGAACCCGGAGATTGACTTAAAAGAACTCAACCTCAGGATACCCGTAGAGCTGGAACGCGGCCCTATCAAGAGAGTGTCCGTGAACAGCTTCGGGTACGGGGGTACCAATGTCCACCTCATTGTTGACTCTGCCGCTGCGGGTGTGGAAGAGGAGCCAATTTCTACAAACGGGTTTCAATCTAACGGCGATCATGTGCCCAATGGCAGCATCAATGGCACACAAAAGGCCAAGGACCAGCTGTTTGTTCTCAGCGCTGCCAGCGAAAAGTCGTGCCAGAACATGGCAGCGTCCTTGTCGGAGTATCTGAGCAATCACTCGGATACAGCCGAGCCGGGAAAACTCCTAGATCGTCTTGCATACACGTTATCTCAGAGATCGGTGCTGGAAAACAGGGCAGGAGTCATTGCCTCCGGACTAGAGGATCTCCTTGCACAGCTCTCCAAGCTGTCAACCCAACCTATACCTCGATCCGACCGCCAAATGAGCCCCCGCATTGCATTTGTCTTTGGTGGCCAAGGCGCTCAGTACCCACGGATGGCCCAAGGGCTACTGGGATCATGGCCATGCTTCACGGCGAGCATGAAGCGGGCTGGTCGATGCTTGGAGGAGTGCGGAAGCTCTTGGGATCTCTTTGAAGAGTTACTGAAAGCACCGGAGGAAAGCCGCATGGAAGACCCGTGCATTGCTCAGCCCATCTCCACAGCGGTTCAAATCTCGCTTGTGGACGCTCTCAAGGATTTGAACATCATCCCGAGTGCAGTGACCGGTCATTCCAGCGGTGAAATAGCTGCTGCGTATTGTTCAGAAGCCATAACCTTCGAGGATGCCCTCAAGATCTCATACCACCGCGGTCGTCTAACCAGCGAGTTGAGAGTGGAGAAGAAGGGCAACGCTGGAGCCATGATGGCTGTGGGTGCCTCAGCACAGGTGGTCAAGCAGTCAATAGAGCAGCTAGACAAGTCTGCTGCTGCTAGGATCGCCATCGCCTGCTACAACAGTCCTTCCAGCATTACAGCCTCCGGGGATGAAGATGTGGTCGCCGCATTGAAGCAGAAGCTGGACGAGCAAGATATTTGGAATCGCCTACTCCGGACTGGAGGAGCCGCCTACCACTCGCCTCAGATGCTGCAGATTGCAAGCAAGTATTACGAAGCTCTCAAGGACGTATCCGGCGGTGTGCCTGCGTCTACCATCAACATGGCTTCCTCAGTCACGGGAGATGAATTTGGAGACAAGCCCGTCAACAGCGACTACTGGGTGCATAACCTGGTTTCGCCGGTCCGCTTCGTTGATGCCCTCAAGAAGACATGCGTAGCAAAGGACGGAACGCGAAAGGTCGACCTGATCCTGGAAGTGGGATCTCACTTCCAGCTGGAGAGCCCCATCAAGCAGACTTTAAGGTCTTTCACGGGAGAGGCTGCCAGGATCCAGTACGCAGGTACTTTGAAACGCGGAGAAGATGCCCATCTTCGCATGCTTGAGATGCTGCGGTCTCTATATTTGGAAAAGACACCTGCCGCGTTCTGGAAGGCGCCTGGACATGAAGGCAAGGCAATTCAAAAGGTTCCCACGCTGCTGACGGATCTGCCACCTTATCCTTTTGACCATTCTAAGACGTTTTGGCACGAGAGTCGCGTCTCAGCTGGGTACCGAAATCGCCAATTCCTGCCCCATGAGCTTCTCGGCACTCTCGTCCACGACAACAACCCACAGGAGCCCAGATGGCGCTGCTACCTCAACCTGAAAGACGTGCCCTGGCTAAGTGGCCATGTTATTCAAGGGCAAACCATCTTCCCCGCCGCCGGATATCTCGCCATGGCCCTCCAGTCAGCGAGACAAGACACCTTTATCCGGAATCCCGAGGCCATCATTGAGCGATTTGTGCTGCGAAATGTCAGCATATCGCAGGCGCTTGTCATGGACAGTGGAAAGACTGATCTCGAAATCAGCTTGTCTCTGCGACCTCAAGCTGTGTCGGCGAGGAAGTCGTCAAAGCTGTGGCAAGAGTTCCGAATCTTCACCACGTCTACCGACAATGTCTGGACCGAACACTGCCGTGGTCTTCTACAAGTGGTGCTCAAATCTGGTGTTGCAGGCGACGACGAGAACCTCACCATTTCCCGTACGCAAGTTACACTGCCCTCTTATGCCCAACACATCCAGCCCAAGAAGTTCTACCACAGAGCAGGTGATTTGGGCCTCAACTGGGGCACTCCCTTTGACAACCTGACCGATATTAGGACCACTGATGGTGCGTCCATTTCGGACTCGTCGTTCGTGGCCGCCGGCACTGGGCCTGCTGGGACGTACACGGTACATCCAGCAGTTCTGGATGCCTGCCTCTACCACAGCATCATGTCAATCCTGATTTTCGAAGACGCGATCACATCACCGGTCGTGCCGACATTCATCGAGAAGCTCGTCGTGGCCGAGCAGGATCCGACCCAGCCGCTCCAAGAAGTCACCTGCCACGCTACTAGGACAAAGAGCTTCCTTACATTCGACATTGGCGTCGTTGAGAAGGAGAGGCAGGACAAGCTGGTGCTCCAGGCGTGGGGTGTCAGCGCAACGAAGTTACCAGACCTCTCCGCCGGTGACAAGGGCAACCGAGACTTGTGTCACGTCGTGGACTGGGTCACTTACATGTCGAAGACTACCAAGAAGCATATCGACAAGCTCTGTAAGAGCACTATCGAAGACAAGTCCATTCTTGCTGAGCATCGAGCACTTGTTGCCTTGACGTTGCACTATGTCAGGCGCTCACTGGCGGCCACATCGGCAGAAGACATACCTGAAGGCTACCAGCGCCACTGGTTCAACTGGATGCAGACGATTTCCGACCAAGAAGCCGACCCCGAGTTGCTGAGCGTCGCAGAAGCAGACGATAGTATCGTGGCACAGGCCTTGAAGCGTTTAGGACCACAGCTAAACGAGCTCCTGCGAGGAACAGTTCATCCCTTGTCTTTGCTGACCGATGGTGATCTGCTAGGCAGACTCTACTCGGAAGAGCGTTGTGCCCGCTGCATCACTCAAATTTCAGCCTACTGCGGCGAGCTCGGTCGCCAGAACCCCAACATGAAAGTCCTCGAAATCGGCGCAGGTACCGGATCGGCAACTCTGCCCATCCTACAGGCCCTCCAGAGCTCCAGCAAAGTCCTCGCGTCTTCCTATGACTTTACAGACATCTCGTCTGGATTCTTCCCGGCGGCGAAGGAACTGCTGGCCGACTTCGATAACATCATGAACTACAAGACCCTGAACATCGAAGACAGCCCCGAGTCTAACGGCTTCGAGCCACACAGCTACGACGTGGTTATCGCTTGCAACGTCATCCACGCCACTTCTCGTATCGACGCTGTTCTAGAGAATGCCAAGGCCTTGGTCCGTCCCGGCGGCAAGCTGATCCTCATGGAGCTCACGGAGAACCGCGCCTATTACAACTTTGTCTTTGGTGCGTTTGCCGGTTGGTGGGCGGGCTACGATGAAGGCCGAAAGCTCTCTCCCCTTCTTTCTCGTACAGAATGGGTGCAGAGACTCCAGCAGACAGGCTTCGTTCAGAACGAGCCTTTGTTCTGGGACTACCCCGTGGCTGACGGTGGCACCATCACCGTCTTTGTGTCCGAGAACCCAGAGCCTGCCCCGTCAGCAGCACCTTTGGCCATCGATGTCATCGCTTCCCCGGATCAGTCCCCGCATTCTATGTTCACTGAAAAACTCAAGAAGCGCTTCTGGGACCGCGACGTAGAGCTCTCCGCACCCTCCAAGCCTGTTGAGGGCGACAAGATGTCCATCATCCTCCCGGAGCTGTGCGACCGTGTAGCATGGGACATCGACGGGCCGCTTTTCGATGCACTGAAGGCTCGAATAATTGCCTCTAAGGCGGTCATGTTCGTGACGCGCACGGCCAATGGCAAAGAAGAGCGACCTGGTGGTGACTGGGTCTACGGCTTCTGCCGATCGATCCGTCAGGAGCACACCTCTGTGCGCCTCATCAGCCTCGAGATCGGAAGCAGCCTGGAGGACTGCCTTGAGCCTCTAGCAACCATCCTGAACAGCTCAACGGCCGATCTTAGCATCCCCAACGGCGATGTCGAGCTTGAGTTCGTGGAGAAGGAGGGCCAGCTCTTCGTCTCCCGCGTTCGTCCGGAGCCAGGACTTGACAGTCACATTCGTCGGGACTTGGGTGAGTCGCGCCCGGAAGAGGCTCTTTTCATCAACAACAGATCCATGTCTGCAGAGCTGGCCGTCCCAGGTGTGCTCGACACCATCCGCTGGGTGGATAACCCTGAGATCGCTGGAGAACTGGACCCCGACCACATCAAGCTGGAGCTCTGCGCCGCAAGCATCAACTTCAAAGATGTTCTGATTGCCTCTGGCCAGCTCGAAGGCATTACTCGGATGCAGAACGACTGCAGCGGCGTCGTCCTCGAGGTCGGAGCCAACATGAAGGACAGATTCACCCCCGGAGATCGCGTGTGTGCTCTTTACTCGCAGTCGTACACCAACTATCCTGTCGTTCATGGAGACTGCTGCCATGTGGTGCCTGATTCGATAGATCTGGTTGCCGCTGCCTCGATTCCCATTGTCTGGGCCACCACGTACTATTCTCTAGTGTATGCTGCCAAGCTGCAAAAGGGCGAGAGCATCCTTATCCACTCGGCAGCTGGAGCTGTTGGTCAAGCAGCCATCATGCTTGCCCGTCATCTTGGGGCTGAGATCTTTGTCACCTGCGGAAACGACACCAAGGCGGAGCTGTTGATCAAAGAATTTGGCATCAAAGAGGACCACGTCTTCTCGAGCCGGACGACGGCTTTCCGCGAAAAGGTTAAAAGCCTGACCAGCGGCGAAGGTGTTGACGTCGTCCTCAACTCACTCAGCGGGGAGATGTTCCGCGAGTCGTGCAACTCTCTCGCACCGTTCGGGCGCTTCGTCGAGATCGGCCGCAAGGACCTGATGGAAGACGCCCTGATGCCCATGGAGTTCCTCCTCAACAACATCACATTCTCCTACGTCGACCTGGCGCACGTCATCGTCACCAGGAAAAGGCTAGCCCACAAGGTCTTGCACGAGGTCATGGACCTGTTCAACCGCGGGGTCGTAGAGACTGTGAGGCTGACAAAGTTCCCGATTTCTCAGATTGGAGAAGCGTTCCGCTTGATCCAAGCTGGCAAGCACACGGGCAAAGTGCTCCTGACCGTGGAGCCAGAGCAGAAGGTTCAGGTAAGTAGCCAGTAGGCTTTGAAAGTGCTTAGCTCTAGATATGGTACTGACTGTCGAAATCTAGGTTGTTGAACCAAGGCCTACGCCGGTTCAGCTTCACTCGGACGCGACCTACATCGTGGTTGGCGGTTTGGGTGGGTTGGGTAAGCGCATAGTTGGCTGGATGGCAGAGCAGGGTGCGCGTCACATTGTCATCTTCTCCAGATCGGCCCGGGTGGACACAGAAGCTCAGAGTTTCCTGGATAGGCTCGCATCCCTAGGTGTCACTGTACGGGTGGACCAGTGCGATGTCACTTCGGAAGACTCGTTGAACCGGGCCCTGACCAACATAAGTGAGGAAATGCCACGCATCCGTGGCCTCGTCCAGGCTGCTATGGTCCTCCACGATGTTCTCCTGGATGACATGACCGTGGAGCAATGGTGCAAGGCTACCAGCCCGAAGATCCGTGGCACGTGGAATTTGCACACCATGCTGCCCCCTCAGCTGGACTTCTTCATCATGCTCTCCTCGGTCGTGTCCGTTGTCGGCAATATTGGCTCAAGCAACTATGCAGCGGCGTGCTCTTACCAAGACGGAATCGCTCACTACCGCCAACGCCTAGGCTTACCGGCGTACTCGATCAACGTCGGCGCTGTCATTGAAGCCGGCTACGTCAGCGAGAACCCAGAGGTGGCCGCGACCCTCCGTCGAAACGGCCTGGGCAACGTCACCATTGCCGAGTTCTTTTCGCATCTCGGGCACGCGATCCGGAACGAGACGAGACACTGCCAGTCATCGGTGGGCTTGGTCCCATCCGGCAACGAGCGCGGCCTCGAGACCATGTACTGGACCAACGACAAGAAGTTTGCCCACCTCGGACGGGAGAACCAGGTCGGCAAGCAGAAGGTCGGCGGCGCTGACGACGTCAGCTCGGTGCTTCAGGCTGCGGAAACGTACGAGGAGGCGTTGGATGCCGTCCGCGGGGCCATCGTCAAGCAGCTCGCGACCATCCTCGCCCTTGGATCTGACGAGATCATTTCTGCGCGGAGCCTAGACTCGTACGGCGTCGATTCGCTTGTTGGCGTAGAGTTGAGGAACTGGATCAGCGCCTATCTGCAAGTTAACCTGCCCCTGCTGGTTATGTGGAGTACCAACAGCATCGATGAGCTGGCTGGGATTGTGACCAAAGGATCTAGACTGGTGACCGTGAAGGCGGACGAGGAGGAAGTGGCCGCGCAAGAGTAAACTTTGGTGAAAACAAGCGCTGCAATTAGGCAAGGGTTAAAACAGCAAAGGTCAAAGGTAGAAGAATCCGAATGCTCCATGTTCCCTCCCTGCCACATACATCTCATCCTAAGCGTGGTAAACCAACTCTGCAAAAGGCCTCAATCCCTTTGCTGTAGAGAGTGTGTGAGGTCGAGGACGAAGACGCCGAGTCCCACAAGAAAACCTTTGTCTTTCACATCGCTGGACCGGTACATATTTGAGCAAGCTGCTTCGTTCCCTGGCCTCTATGTTTGAATGGTTATCTGGAACTGGTAAGGTTGCTCAGTGCAGGGGATGTTGAAACTCGTAATCCGAAACTGAACGGTAGCCATTGAGCAGGCAAGCCATCAGTTGAAGTCCACCTTGCGCGATTGCTCATAAACCAAAGTCCAGCACTGAGCTTTAGTGACTCTTTCTTGCTTCAAAAGCTTACCCCGGGTAATTGCTAGATCGGTCGACGCCTCCCACACCAACCCAAGCTAGCATCGATAGTCTCATGAGGAATCCAACGTGGCGTCCAGCCAGGCTCGACACCGCATAGGGCTCTCTAAAATTTTCGCAAGGCGCGCTCGTACCTCTTTTCTCCCGAGGTTTCATCCCAATCAGGGAGAGAAAATATGGCATTGCGACTTTGCCATGTGTCTTGTTTCACCGCCACCTACACGACACTGCCGACATGAAGGACCCCTGCCGAACGTGATGCGCTATCCGATACATCACCCGCTCAACGTCAGACCGTTCGAGGCCTTTCACGCTACCCAGTCAAGCCTCGTCAGCTCCAGCTGGTATATCTGCCCACCACGGAGCGGCCGTGCCTCGCACCCATCCACCAGCACCAGCTACTGCACACTCTAACCAAGACGCTCAGCTAAAGATCCCAGAGCGAGTCTCGATTGGTTTCCGAAAGACCCGACATTCAAGTCTTCCGACGCGGGTAAGTGCATTCAGGACCCGAGATGTTGATTCAGAGTCCCCGAGCCCTGCGTGCGGCTCTTCATGCATGTCTAGCAATTGTGGCACCAAGAGCCTCGTTCGGACACGTTGAGAAACCTTGGCTGACGACTGAATTCATCACGGACCAAGGGAGGGACTGTGCAATTCGAGACCTGCATGTTTATATGGTATTAAGACTGCATGTTTCCACGCACAGGCGCAATGCCCTCCTCGCATCGGCCCCGGAGGGAAGTTCTAGAAACTTGCGCTTTGGCGGATAGCTCCGACGCTGAGGACATAGCGCAAGCGCCGCACGGCTAGAAATCGAACGATGCTGGGACGCAACATCATCCCTCAGCAAGGAGGGCCTACGCCCAGGGCCAGAGCGGTCCAAGCCATCGAGACGTGAGGCTGAACTCCCACCCTCCAATCACGCCTCTCATACTCGTCGGCACGTTCTCACCTGACACTTCCCCAGACCAGCGCATCGCATGTATGTGGCTAACATGAAGTGCCCCCAATGGACCGCCCCGTGCGCCTCTCTCGCCGCATCTGCACCCCATCGACCCAACCCGGCGCAGCGGGAGAGCATCAGCGCGCGCCACCAGCCTGGGTTTTCCCTGCTTGGGGCTGGACGTGCAGTCCCGGATGTCGTAGAGGGCTTGGGACGTGCATGGCCGAGTCAGAAAGTGGTAATCGCCCTTGGAACACCCAGTCATCGAGGTCCGAGGGATGGTCCAAGGGGGGCCAGTGGTTGCGAGACATTTGCCCCTCTCTAGGTTACCCTTTGATGCACATAACCCACTGCTGCCGACTTATCAGTTGCTAGGAGGCCTAAATGATTTTTCAACATAGAAGGGCGCGTCGGTATATAGCTGCACCAAGCCCGGCTTTGGCGGTAGTTGCACCGTCTCCAGCTAGACCCTCTCGCGAAACCGATCCAGCCCACCACACTGTATATACCGCCATGCAAGATCCTACTTCCAGCCAAGGTAGCCGCCGGCGATCATGGTCTCGGCATACATCAAAAGCCACGTGCGGCCTCATAAAGCCCTCGGCCCCGGACACCAACCCCGACGGCACGGGTACAGCCGCAGGCGACACGACAACGCCTCGCTCCATGGCCTCGCCGCAGAGGAGCAAATCCATCCGCGAACGATTCTTCACCGTCGGCGCAGCAAACGCGCACCTTGAGAAGGACCGTGAGCTCAAACGCCTGGAGCGCCCTCCCTACGAACCGACGCACGCAGCGTCCTCTTTCGAGCGAACAACCACCCCGAGACCTCCGCCCGCTGCGTCGACGCCAGGACAAGAGGGAACCCGGTACACGACGGAGCCGGAGAGTGGTGACTACGCAGCGTTTGTGAGTCGGAGCGAGGCGAGGGATGTGGCGAGGGAGTTGTATGGCGATCATGCGATAGAGGAAAAGGCTCCGCCGAGGGGGCGTGTGGGCAACAGGGTTGCGCGAAGGATTGCTGAGTATGTCAAGCCGCCGAGGGAGGACAGGTGATAACAAACCCAAGTATTGGAACGTGGGTCAGGCCCCTGGTTTTCCCAGGCTGCGCAACGGGTAGTCAGTGCGGCGTCAGCGCAGTAGGGAGAGCGGAGAAGGCAGTAGGTATGACTTGAATTCAGGGGCTACCTGAAGTGTCCAATCCAGCCCCGCAAAACGCCTCGACAATTCCAAGTTCCTCACATCCCTCACGTCTCCCGTGCGAGGAGCGCCCGGAGAATGCCAAGCTGCCAGCCACAGGGGCAAACGAGCGGTGCCCTGCCCCAAGCAAAGTATAAAAGTCAGAAAGCCACCCACAACACCTTGAAATCGTACAAAAAGCAATATCTCAATGCAAAGTCGTTCAAGGTCATGATAATGGCGCACGCTGCGGCCCTGGAGGAGTGAGGACGGTCAAGGGTCTAGCAGCCACTTGCTGAGCGTAGGCGAGCCCAGTGAAATGCATATATAGCGAGGTTGAAATATCGACAGCGGGTATCATTCAGATGCAAACAGTTGTGTCAATAGCCGGAGCTCAGACGCCCACGGTCCCAGCAAAGCCGGTACGGCGAGGAGGGAGAGCAATCTCCTCATCGTCGGAGCTGTTGTTAGACTCATCTCGCTCGTTCAGCATTTGGTCAATGTCCCTGTCGGACATAGGCTTTCGTTGGCTGACATGACTGCTGAGGCCTAGGGCGCTGGGTAGTGACAAGGCACTGCGGAGATGGGTGCCGCCACCGGCGTCCGTCCGTCTCCTGGGCATCCCTCTGGGGCTGCTGTATGGAGAGTCCACGTCCATTGGCGAGTCCGGCGCCATGCCGGATGGAGCATCAAACCCAGGCCGCTTGACGGGGCCACCGCCGGGCCTTCCAGTGGGAAGAGCCTTGCGGTAGCTCGGCCCTCCTGGTAGTGGCTGCCTTCCGACCCCCGAGCTCCGCGGGGTTGGTTGTCCACTCAGCCCAGGCGAGCCAGCGGGTGAAAAGCTATGCTTGAGGTTGGCTGAGTGATTTGGGCTGCTCATGAACAGCAGTGATTCGATGGCATCCTGCTCCCTCACATTCTGATGCGGAGAGTAGAGGGCCTGCTCTGGCCGCTGTGACCCTCCCAGGTTGGTGTTGAGCGCCGGCGTCCGAGGAGAAGCAGAATGTGAGTGGGACAGAAGCGTCGGTGTGTAGTGAGGATTTGAGTTTCTTCGAGGATGCGGCATCCCGATTGTGGGCCTGATAGTGGCAGGGGGAGCCAACGTCGGGCGGTTCGCCAGAGTAGGTGGTGAGTTGGAATTCCGTCGTGGAGCTGAGTCGTTGGCAAAATGGACTTGAGGGCGACCAGTGAGCTGGGGACTAGCGGACGACCCGTTGCGTCGATGTGCCGTGCCCGTGCTTGATGTGGGCGAAACTGCTTGTGAGAAGGACTCGACCTCGTCGAGCGAATGGGCTTGCCAGCCATTGTTGACTTTGACCATAGCGTAGGACAGACGCGTCCTAAGCTCTGAAGACAGCTGGAGAGCGTCAGAATTCATCTCCCCTGAACGAAGAGCGGCTAGCTTACCTCGCCAATCGTGCTGGTGGTTGACGCCATGCTGATGGTGCTCGTGTTCCTCGAATGGCCCTTTACAGGGCTCTTTACCTCGCCATCGGCCATGCGTTTCCGGCTCGCCGCGCCGTCGTCCGTCATCATCCTATCCTGCGCGGCGGCGAGGGCGGACAGTGCATGCAGCTGGCTGCCCTGGCTGCCCTGGTTGTTGCTCGCGTCACTGGCTGTGGGTGTAAACACCTGGTCCGACGTGCTCGTCGCGTTGGATGCCTGACTCCCCTCTGCGCTGCGAGGATCGCTCTGCGAGAAGCGCTCGTCCGTCGACAGGATCGGCTGTCCTTGGCCCTTCTCGTCGGTATTTGCACGCGTCTCGGCCTGTGATGATGGCAATGGCGGGACAGCGAAGCCCCCACCGTGGTTCATGTTTGATGTCTCAGCGGACCGAGGGTCGTCTGCATGCGTCGGCGGTCGCTGCGTAGGACCGTTTGAGGTCGGCGCGACCGCATCGAGGCGGTCGGGGGCCGCAGATGTCATGAGGATGTACCGAGGAGCTTGCAGCGCGTCGGTGGTGGCGTTCGTGGAGGGCGCGTCGAGGGAACGACGGGGGACGATTGAAACGGTTGCGTGGACGAGGACGGCCGGGGGTCGCGTGGCGTGTCGCTGGGACACTGGAGTCTGTCGAGGCAGCAGCAGCAGCAAAGGATGGCTTGGGCCGGGGCTGTGTCTCGTGAGCGGCTGTTTGAATGGAACGGCAGCGATCTTGTGGTCGCTGTCGGCTGTGATGCGGAGAGGAAGGAGCGATTGACGGGTCTGTGGAGGTTCCTCGTCGGTCCCTGGAGGCAGATGGCAGATGGCAGGTGCGGTGGGTGGCCCTTGGCTCTTGCGCTGCGGTTTACGCGGTCAGGCGCGACGCATGCGGGAGGCGCCACTCACTAACCCGGTCCCGCCTTCCCCATCGAACAGTCTTTCTTTCAGCAAACTCTTTCACGGGCTGCAGTCTAATTGCTGCCAATGAATCGAACGATTGACTGATATTTGTGTTGCCGGCATTACCAGAGTTGCACCAGACCAGCAGCAGTCATCTTTCTCGCCTGCGTCGCGCCTTGTTCCAGTCACCCATTCGAGTCCCCCAGCGTCTCCTCCTAGTCCGGGACCCCCCCAGCCACATCCCCGTCCGAATTTCTTCACCAGAAACCGCGCAGCACAAGCGCAGAGCCAGCCCAGACCCAAGCCGCTGCCCGAGCCGAGCGCACTGCTGATCGTCCCCATCCATCCCATCTGTCAACAAACACACGCACGCACGTACACACGCACACACAGCCCACCGAAACCTTGATGAGTCGCGTCACCCCTCCGATCCCGAGGTGGTGGTGCTCGGCTCTCCATTTGGGTCAGCATTCCACCCAGCCGCTAAATGACGTCTTGCTGCTGTCGAATGCCCCCCTCGGGCCCTGTCAGCAGGAAAAGAGGTCATGTGTGTATCCGGAAAGCGTAAAAGACGCAGCCAATGCGACGGCGACCCTCTGCTGGGAGAGGCGACAGACCGCAGCGAAGCCCCCGCGAACGCCTGCGGGCGCAGCTCGAAGACGCGGGTTGCCGCACTGGTGGATCCACTCGTCGCGAAGTCACGTGGCGCCCGCGTGGCCTCCACCGTAGTGACTCCCAGCTGTGAGACAGAATGACTGATTCAGGTTGACTCACGGCGAAACAAGAAGACTCCGCTCAGCGCGCAGCTGGAAAGCGGACGGTCTCGAGAAACATAGTCACGGCATTGACAGGTATAGCATCTCACCCAAGGTAGGCTGCTTAGCTGCATTGTGGGCTTCCCATGGGTATCATCCTTCACGTGATGCCTTGTAGGCTTCTATAGTCTATTGTCTTCAACCGCACTCAGGCTCGTCGCCCTGACTCTGGCCGTGGCCGAAAACGCCGCCGTCGAGGATTACATCCTCGTTGTCGTCCAGGTCATCCTGCACTCGCCTCCAGCCCGTCTTCTTCCTTCTTCCCTCCAACTCTGGGCCTTTGCCCTTGCCGTTGTCATCAGCCTGAAACGATGGCTTGATCAAGGCTCCCAGGAGAGGGTTGGCACTGAAGGTTCCGCCAGATCTCTTGTTCCCATCAGCCTCCGCCAGCACGGCTGTGCTCTCCCCCTCGTCGCTCTCAGGGGTGACAGGTCGCTCCATCTGAGCCATCTTCTTGGTCACCCGTCGACCCTGGAGATCGATGCTGACGATCTGCTGGCGCTTCTCATACTCTGGACGCGCATTCCACTCCATCTCCCGCATTAGCTTCTGCTGCCTCCTCAACTCCCTCGCCCGGTCCTCGGGTGTGGCCCACATGCTCCCGCTTGATCCCGCCATAGCGCCGCTAACATCGAAGTCTGCGGCTTCATCCTTGACCGTCGTTCGTCTGGCATTCTGTGCTTGGAAATTTAGGAGCTTGTCGCGGTGCTCGCGAGCTTTGACCTCTGCTTCCGACAAGTCATCGTTGCCGCGAGGCTTGGTGAAAGGCGCAGGTGTCTTTGACACCTCGGCGCGGCGGTTGGCCTTGGCGTCGGCGGCCATCTTCTCCCGTCCACGCTCTTCCCGTAGCTCTGCCATCATTGATTGAACCTCGGCCGAGCTTAGCAGCGGTGTCCCGCAGAACGTGCAAGGCCCCAGACCCTCCTTCATGCAGATGACCTTTCCGCAAGCTAGGCAGTTCGGTGCCGCGCCTTGCAGAGGATGCCGAGTCGCCACACAGTTGCACTTCCTGCTCTTCTTGTCATCCAGTGTCGGATTCGTAGTGATTTCGAGCGCCCGGATCGCGGACTCCAAGTCAGCCAAGGCCGTTGACTGGCCTGCCATGGGCGTGCCACCCGCTATCGAAATCTTGGTACTTGTAGGACCCGTAGGTTTTGGGGTGGAGGTCCGCGACACAGGCTGCGACTTGGCCTTGTTCTTGGCGGCAGGATGATCCGATATCAGGAACCCAGCTGATGGTCGCTCCTTGGGCGCGGGCTTCGGCGTGCTGGAGCGCGAGGCATGATTGCTGGTCGGTGCGCTCGCCCTTTGCGACTGCGGTATGTAGTCTGTGTCCTCCTCCTTCTTACTGTACACATGCCCACCCGCACCATCGTAATCACCAACCTTCCGCGGCGCCGGGTGCTCGTTTATGCCGGGCTTCTTCTTCTTGGGCTGTCGTCTCGATTTCGGGGCCGCATTGGGTGTCTCGGGCCTCGAAGTTGGCGCGGAGCTCGAAGAGGGGCCGGGAGCGTTGCCGGCGGGGTCCTTGCGACGCGAGTTGAAGGAGGCGATGAAGTCAATTGCTTGGGGTGAGTCGCCGAGGAGATTGCTGAAGTGGGAGGCTGCTTCGGGTTTGGAGAGGGAGAGGGCGTAGTCGAGGACTTGCTGGAGTTCTTCGTTGGGAAGCGGCAACAGCTGCGAGAGCTGCGCGAGGGACATTGCGACGCGTCAGAGGTACGGGAGATAGCTGCCCAGGGAGTTGAGGGCGGAGAGATGGAGGAAATAAAAAGGTGAAGCTTGAGGGTTGAGTCATGACGTGTGTGGGGTGTCTGAGGACGACGCCTCAGGGTAGCTGTCGAGAGGTGGTCCGTGCTGACTGAGCTCGGTGTGAGTGATCATGATGAAGAGTGACGGATGCCGGGCGCAGCCCTCAAAAATCGCCGTGTGACCTGCAAGGACGCAATTCAGCAACTAAATTGTCAGCAGTTATTTTCTGATACTATTGATTGTTGTGTTTCCGCAATAGAATAAGGCTTGAGGGCGAGCGGTACTCAATAGACACTTTGTCTTGATTATTGCCTCCTTTCATCGTTAATCCTTGCTTTCAAAGGATGGTGTCATAAGTGGGAGTCCAGTAGGTAATATGTTAGAAAGGTAGCTAAATGACCATGCTCCGTTACTTCACAGACGTGGCTAAGAGTAGATAGATGGTGCTGCGAGGGGAAATTAGGAAACTAGTAACTATCAGGGTTTCGATAATCATGCCTCCCGCAATCTATATGCTTAGCAATTGATGAAGTCTAGGGTAATATACTTTCTCTCTGCCTCCTTAGTTTCTTCGGCTTTGACGACTATCTTATTCATGCTCTTGATAGCCTCCTCCACTGAACGGTAGCGAGGATGACTGGGCTGGAACCCAGTACGAGATGATCAAGAATGGCGTCCAGGACGCTGGCCAAAAGATGAATGACTTTGAAAACAGCTAGTACTCCGGCCAGCGTGCTCAGGTTCATCAGACGGTGGTGAATAGTTTTGAACATTTGAAAAGCAAGGTCAAAGGATGCTAAGGGGCCTCGCCGAGCGAGGGTTGCTGTTGAATGTAGTGGAGCAGACGTCAAGGCTGATCATGTCTCTATAGATTTGGCGGTATGTCACCTAGAATTAACACAATATTTCATACGTGGAGAAGAAGATATTAAGGCGCTATATAGTAAAAAGCGCGCGATACATCTCATAATAAATTTCTCAGAGACACTAGCGTTTCTATAGCAGAGTGCTAGAAGTAGTCGTCGGGAATTTCCGCCTCGCCCCTTGGATCCTCTTGTCGAGGAGCTGCCGGTAGTAGCTATTGCTGTACTCCGGATGCGGCCGTGCAGGGTTCCATTCAAATATCTGCTGCCTACTACACATGCGAGTGCCCATGGGCCCCTTAGAGAGAAACCACACATTCTCCGTTGGGAAGCCCATCTCCTCCGCGATGTTGGTCCAGTAGCCGACGCCGTCCTCGCAGACAATATGAAGCTCTCTTAGATGGGTAAACTCTCTCAGCTCCTTGGATTGGAAGTAGAAGAAGCTCTCGTCGTTCTCGCCCTCGAAGCGGAAGCGCTGAATTAGTTCCCTCTCCGCCTTGATCCATGAGAAATCTATAGGCTTGATGGAAATCATGTCAACGTCGAAATTGACCCAAGCATAGCGTTTGGCGAGGGCAAAGACACGTTGGTAGAGCTGCCGCTTGATAGCACTTCTGCGAGACTCCTTGCAGACGTGAAGGATGGCAGGAGCCCTCGTGAGGCAACGAATCTGCTGGACAGGGCCAAAGTTGGTTCGGCCGCGCCAAGGACGGAGCTCGACGACGCGAGGCTCGGGTTCGACGAGGTCCCAGATGCGAGAGCGAAGTTCGAGGGGGAGTCGGCTGAACTGATGAAAGGGGCACAGCTTCTTCCCCTTGGCAAGCGCCGGTGTCTTCCTCTTCTTAGCCATAATGGGTAAATGCGGCTTTGGTCTTGGGGAGGATGACGAGAGATGGGTTCATGTCAGATATCAGGCCAAGGGAGGAGTCGCGGCGTCACGGCGTGTTATAGTATAGGTTGAGTCACGCCGCCTTTTCAGCCCCTCTTAGAACGCCCAGCCCAGATATCGACCCCGACGTACCGCAAGGCTGTGGGCTACCTCATATATTCCCAAGTATTGCGTAGGAGACTACTTTGTTGTTTCAAACCCGCCGTCGATCTCTGCCTCGTTTCCTCACCCCCCTGTCTGGAGCTGTACGTGCTGCTGTTATAGATGTTAGCTCAGTCCGGCTACCATCAGGTACGTTAGTCTAGGCAGTAGGTCAAGTGTAGAGGCCTGAACGGACGTAAAGCCAGAGTGAGCTCATGTATGGAGCACAGGAATGTGAACACATAAAATGTCGGGTTGCCTCGAATAATCAGCACAATTTGACCTTCACTGACCCAACTTCCCCTGCTTGGCCTAACGCAAGCTGAGCTGGCCATCATCGGTAGCAAGATACTGGACTAAACGCTCCTGTCCGGCACACGCATCTCTTTCTGGATAAATCGGTTTACAGATAACTAATAATGTGGCGAGTGTGAGATATCGCACCCAACTTGTGAATCATCAGCAGCAACGACACAGGCGCCGTAGTGGTATAATGCAGTAATGCGTGCACGATGAGCTACCCTAAGTCACTCGCCGTCCTCCCAAAGCGCCCATATAGGCTCGCCCATGCAGCACAAAGAACTGTTCTAACCTAGAGATGGGAAATTTCGGTCTCTGAGTGTTCTTTCCACCTTCTCTAAACAAATCTACTCTACTTCCCGTCATGGGTGTTGTCCGTGTGCGCTATGCACGTGTAAGCACTTAAAAGACCCCCAGGAATTCTATTCCAGGTCACACATTGCTGAACTCTATCAGCCTTCTGGGTATATCAAATTCATTCCCAGAACTGGATTGCTATCCTATTAATTCGCGGCTGCTCAAGATCATACCATCTCATCAGGAGGTCTGCCAGCTCACAGAGTCGGCTCCATCCCTCGCCGGGAGCCTCGGCTGGATGGAGGAGCATCGTCGGCATCACCCGCCACGCAACGGGCATTTACGGATGGGTGAGCGCACATGAAACCTCAATGAAGTCAGTGTGGATGGCAGAGAGAGGGAGAGAGCCGGACGAAAGGAATGAGCAACAGCAATTATTGACAATGTGCCGACTTGGGTGAAGTTTCACACAGCAAGTGGCAGACACAGCTCGTCAACCCTCACCCCCAGAAGCTGCCTACCCGGTACCACGTGGTGAAATCCCCCCCCTCGAACCCCGCCGTTTACCCGAAATACCGAGCAAAACCCGCCTCACAGGGCACGACGACCCCCTATTGGCCGGTCTGTTGCTCTCCCAACAGCCAACAACCACTGACACGGCAGCCCCAATCAGTCCCCATCAGTCCCCATCCGCCCCAATTGAGCCGCCCGACTCCCTGTCGCTGCAGCGCAGTGGCCGCTGTCCGTACTCGTACTTTTCTCCCCGAAAAAACCACGCAGCTCCTCTAGCTCCCATCATCACCACCAGCATCACCACCACCTCTCCCTCATTTTTCTAATCCCGCACCTCAGAGATACCCCAATTGCTCGTCCAGCAATCAATTCGCCATCATGTTCGCCGCCTCCAGGATTCAGACCCGCGCCTTCTCGGCCTCGACGCGCAGCGTACGTCTCCCCTTGCGCAGCTCTTCCTCTTCCTCCTCCTCGTCCAGGCGGCCCTCTGACGGGCTGCTGGTCCTCGCTTCACTGCTGACAAGAACCCGCTGCAGCTCTCCAAGGTCGCCGTCCTCGGTGCTTCCGGCGGTATCGGCCAGCCGCTCTCGCTGCTCATGAAGCTCAACCCCCGCGTCACCGACCTCGCCCTCTACGACATCCGCGGCGGACCCGGCGTTGCTGCCGACCTCTCCCACATCAACACCAAGAGCACCGTCAAGGGCTTCGACCCCACGCCCGCCGGCCTCGCTGCCGCCGTCAAGGGCGCCGAGGTCGTCCTCATCCCCGCCGGTGTCCCCCGCAAGCCCGGCATGACCCGTGACGACCTCTTCAACACCAACGCCAGCATCGTCCGCGACCTGGCCAAGGCCGTTGCCGAGTCCGCCCCCGAGGCCAAGGTCCTCGTCATCTCCAACCCCGTCAACTCCACCGTCCCCATCTGCGCCGAGGTCTTCAAGGCCCGCGGCGTCTACAACCCCAAGACCCTCTTCGGCGTCACCACCCTCGACGTCGTCCGCGCCTCCCGCTTCGTCTCCGAGATCAAGAAGACCGACCCCGTCAACGAGAACATCACCGTCGTCGGCGGTCACTCCGGCGTCACCATCGTCCCTCTCTTCAGCCAGAGCGCCCACCCCGACCTGACCTCCAACGCCGACCTCGTCAAGCGCGTCCAGTTCGGTGGTGACGAGGTCGTCCAGGCCAAGGACGGCGCCGGCTCCGCCACCCTCTCCATGGCCATGGCCGGTGCCCGCATGGCCGAGTCCGTCCTCCGCGCCGTCCAGGGCGAGAAGGGCGTTGTCGAGCCCGCCTTCGTCGACAGCCCTCTCTACAAGGACCAGGGCATCGACTTCTTCAGCTCCAAGGTCGAGCTCGGCCCCGAGGGTGTCAGCAAGATCCTCCCCGTCGGCTCCGTCGACGCCAACGAGCAGCGTCTGCTCGAGGCCTGCCTCGGCGACCTCAAGAAGAACATCGAGAAGGGTGTCTCTTTCGTTGCCCAGAACCCCGGCAACTAAGCGCTTCTCCGGATGCGCAGTGCATCGCAGCGCGGTGCGGTGCGGTGCGGTGGGAGGGCCTGGTCCGTTCGGGATCAGACGCTCGAAGCGGCTTGATCGGCTGTTAATTGGGGTGTGGGTGACGGGACGAGGGGCGGCCCCTTGGAAAGCAAGTAAAAAAAGGGTTTCCTTTTATCTCGAAGCCACTACCATAGACTAAATTGGTCTCTGTATCATAGCCACGAATTAAGACTTGTCAAATTCTGTACAAACTATTCAGCGTCCTCGAAGATGTCTTTTGACTTTGCGAGTGACCTGTTACACCGTAGTGCGGTGTAGGGTCGTACGGTGCAGTGTGATGTAGTGTAGTGTAGTGTAGTGTATTAGTGATGCAGTCTATCTTTTATGCAAACCGTGCTTATTGTACACTGCCTCCTCCGCATCTGCTCCCGCGCTTCTCGCGTCGTTAGATCCGTCTGCTCACGTCACACGTCACACCAGGGTCTAATTCCTGCTGCGACCGGCCCTCCAGTCCTCAATCGCCTTGCGCCTCTCCTCCACCTTGCGCTCAAACTCCTTGACCTTCTCGGCCTGCTTCTTCTCCTCCTCGATGGCCTTGAGCTCCGCGAGCTTCTCCTTGCGGACGGCCTCGCGCTCCAGCTGCTCGGGCCGGCGCTCGGCAATGTCCCGCGGCCGGAAGTCGGAGAAGAGGCTCTTGAGGCCCTTCTCGATGAGCCAGCACAACCCGTAGTCGAGGACCATGGACGCCGTCATCTTGAGCTTGAACTCCTCGGTGAAGGGCACCAGCTTCATCTGCTGGTTGATCTCGGGCATGAGCTCCAGGGCGCAGATGAAGGCCAGGCCGGACACGCCGAGGATACCGTAGAACATGCCCTTGTTCTCGGAAAGAGACTCGCGGAAGGGACGGCCTTGATAGTTGATGGCAAAGGTGGAGATCTGCTGGATGAGCTGCAGGAGATAGACGGCTGAGTTCAGCAGTGAGGGCGAGAACTCGGCCTCAAGGTCGACATCATCCGAGCGGCTTGTCAAGGTTAGCTTGTGGTGTGGGCAGCGATGGGGGAGGGTTCACTTACGGCTCGATCTTGTCACAGAGACGGGCAATATAGATCAGGGTGACAATGTGGACGGCGAACTGGCCGAGGATAGACCCGATGATGTACACGTTGAAGATGTTAGGCTGCGGGCGCTCCTTGCTCAAGCCCTCCACGACGCGGGCGCGGGAGATGCTCAGGAAGCAGACGGACATGAGCATACCGCTGATGGTGTACTGCGTGTCGCCGAACTTGATACCCTCGAGGTAGAGGACCGACAGGGAGTAGGCGCTGATGAGACAGTTGAGGGCGAGAATCTTGTACATCTGGATGGTCGCGACGAGGGTGCAGCGGCCTTGACGGATGATGTTGGGGATGGCGATGACGTTGCGGAGCTTCGAGGTGAAGGGCGCGGCGACCGAGGCGTCACCAAGCTTGAGGGTGGGAGGCTCGTCGTCGCCGAGCTCCGTCTCCATCATGCTGGTGGTAAGCTTGTCAGCGAAGCCGGCAGCCTTCTTCTGGGCAGCCTGCTGACGCTCCGTCTGCTTGTCGTTGGCCTTGATCAAGTTCTGCGCGGCGGGAGAGGTGATGGTCTCCGGGTGGCCGAGCGACTTGGCGTACTCCTCAGGCGAGACCTTCTTCTTCTTGGCCTCGCGCTCGATGGCCTTCTGGTAGTTCGGGTTGGACTGGCCAGGTGGGTAAAGGTGGGCGATCATGACGGGTACAGGAGGGGCTGGCTGGTTGAAGCGCTTCATCATGTCGACTTGCTTCTGGTACATGTCCTTCATCTTGGTGTTGCGGCTGTGCTCGGCGATCTTGGTGAGATCCTCCTGCGTGCCGTTGAGAAGAGCAACGCCGATGTGAGCCTGCTTGAGGGCACCGACATCGTTCGTGCCGTCACCAGCCATGAGAGTGTAGTAGCCCATGTCCTTGAGGCCGAGGAGAATCTCTTCCTTCTGCTTCGGCGAGACACGAGCGTAGACCCAAGTGTGGCGCAGGAGATCGAACCAGCCGGGGTGGCCCTGGAACTTGGCGAGAGCGTAGCCGGTGACGCAAATGTCCTTTTCCTTGATGATTTTGGGGTCAATGGGCTTGGTGGGATCAACAGGGATGACAATCTTGTCGTCGACGCTCTTCCAGACGAGCTTATCTCCGCCCTTGTCGTCTTCGGGCGCGTCGAGGATGAGAGCTTCACGATCGACGATCTCCACTTCACCGGCGACGTGCACGGCAGTCAGGGGGTTGTCACCGGTGATCATGACGACACGGTGGCTGCTCTCATTGAGCATCTGGACAGCCTCCTTGGCATCGTCTTTGAGAGGACAGTGAAGGACGAGGAAACCGGCAAAGGTGAGGTCGCACTCAACCTTCTCGCGCTTGAGGTCGTTGATCTTGGCAGCGCCAAGCTCACCATCAGTGGTAAGCTGCTTGTAAGCGAGGGCCAGAACACGCGAACCCTTGCGGGTGAAGTACTTGAAGGTCTCCTCGTAGTCGGCAGGAACCTCTGTGAGCATCTTCTGGATCGTCTCAGGAGCACCCTTGACGCCAGCAAAGGTGCCCTTGAGCTTCTGGCCAGTCTTGGAGTCGGTGCCGTGAACCATTGCGACGGAGCTCTGACGCTTAAGCGCCGAAGAGAACTGGAAGCGACGCTTGATCTGGACATTGCCATGGGTGTTGCCGGCCTTTTGGGTGCTGAAGAGAGAGTCGTTCTTCCCGAGAGTCCACCCGAGCGAGCCAAGTGTAGCCTTTTCCATAGGGTCACCAACGATGTCACCCTCGTCAAGCTTAACAAGGGCGTGGGCCGTAGCGAGAACAAGCTGGGTCTCCATGGCCGCCTCCTTGACGGGGGTCATGTCGGAGTGGGCGCCATCGGCCTCCTTCTTGTCGGAGAGCTCAGAGTGGGCGAGGCCGAGACCAGCAATACCCTCAACGACGAGGTCCTCGCCAGTGAGGGTACCCGTCTTGTCAAAGCAGGCAATATCGATGCGGCCAGCGAAGGGAATGCGGAAAGGCTCGGTGCAGAAGATGGCGAGCTTGGCAAGAGCAGCCAGGGACGTGTTGACAGCCAAGCTCAGCTCCATGGGCAGCTCGGGCGGAACGACACTGGTGACGATCAAGACGCAGTCGAGCAGAAGCTTGGAGCGCTTGCGATCCTTCTTAACACCCTCATCCCAGACGTACCAGGAAGCGGCAATTGCGAAGACCAGAAGGAACAGGATGAAGAATAGGGCCTCGGCGTTTCCCGCGCCGACACGCTCAGTAGAGTAGATCATGGTACGGACCAAGCTGCCCTGGGACGTCTCGAAACCAGTCTTCATCACGACGGCCATAGCCCCGTTGTCGGGAGGGGTAGGAACGCCAGACGCAAGCTTGGGCTTCTCAACATCAGGGTTGCCGTGAGTGATCTGGAGAACCTTGGTTCCGCCCCAGAGGAAGGCATTTTTGTCCAAGCCCTCGGTATCAATGGTGGCGTCACCGGGGCGAAGCTGGATCGAGTCCTTGAGGAGCGGGGTACTCTCGCCCGACAACATGGCCTCGTTGACGATGGCAGAGCCTTCAACCAAGAGCATGTCGCAAGCGACGCCACTGTCCTCCTTTGTCCGGCCGACCGAGACGAGATCTCCAGGGAGAAGCTTGTCGCTCTGAATCTCAACCCACTTGCCAAGACGGAAAACCCAGATATCGTACGGCTTGATGCTCATGCCACGGAACTCAGTCAGGGTGCGCTGGCGTTGCCAGACAACCGTGCTCTCGAATGCGACAAGCATGAAGAGCGTGAAGAGCGAGTAGTACCAATATTCGTCGAGCATCCACAAGCCTACACAGAAGATCTGGAAGACGAAGAAGGGCGCAACAGCGTGCTCCTGGAAGAGCTCGGTGAAGGTCGGGACCGGGATATCGAACGTGTTCGTGCCATAGTGCTGCTCAAGGCGGGACAGCTCGGACTGCTTGTCGATGCCGCGCGACTTTTGGTAGTGGCCGATTGTGGGCTGAGGGTCGGCATCGATGTCGAACTTCAGGGTGTCAAACGTCTTGGACTCGGGGTTGTAGAGGAATCGGCGCTTCTGGAAGAGGAAAGACAGGTTTGTCTTGCCGCCAGCCTGTGGACATTAGCTTGGGACGTCGCATAGCTCTTCGCGTAACGCACCTTGTCGCGGATGAGCTTGCAGACCTCGGCGGACCCAGCGTTGGCGACGGGCAAGACCTTGATCAGCTGAGCCTCCTCAATGGTCTTGACCTTGGAGGCCTTGAAGCGCGCCTCGAGGTTGACGCTCCAGTGCGTGCTCAGCCAGAAGAGAGACTGGACGGTGATGATGCTGCCCATCCACACAAAGGTCCATTCCTCACCACCAATGTGCTTGTCGTACAACTCCTGGCTCAGGTAGTAGCGCAGGAAGACGGGCCACGCAAAGGCAAAGGGCCAGACGTAGGCGTGGAGGAAGAAGGGCAGCGGGCGCAACAGCTCGGCGTGCTTAATCTGCGCATTGTCGACGAGTGGCGTGGGCGCCATCGTGGGCGGCGGAGGAGGCGCGTCGGGAAGCCCGGACGCTCGGAGGGGGGTTGTTGGACAAAAAGAAGAAGTGCAGAGAAAAGCGGTCGTCTACGAACAGACGATGAGAGGCCGTATGGCGATGCAGACGGACGGCGCAAAGTTGGTCGCCGGTGATGGACTCGAGTCGAGATCTTGACACTTTTCTTCGCCATCGACGTTCCACACGCTTCCACCCGTGGACGTGGCGCAGCAGGGGTGCGTGTGGGGGAGCGAGTGGCTTGCCGTGAGGGCGCTGTGGCTGGTGGTGATGACATAAGCGACCATGGGTTGCCTGTGTCTCTGTTCACAGGCGTCGTCTTTACTGTGTTCACCAGCAGAATCGAGCTCTTCGGCAGTTCACCATGACCAAATAATCATGGCTGTTGACTTGGAACACTTGATTGCGCGATTCTTTCGCATTTTGCTGAGAGACGGGTCGGTGCTCTTTGCGCACACGGGTCGTGGCGCAAGCTTCGGTGTTCAAGCTGTGCCTGGACGCATCGTTTGTGCGACGCGGTCTCTTTCGATGGTCTCAAGCGTGTGCACCTAACTAGATTCTTTCAAGTCTGTTCAGCTGTGCGCCTTTGCGAGGAGGAGAGCAGCCGTAGACCCGGCGTAGGCACATGTAGTTCATCGTCTGCGGCAACCTTAGGATCTAGGCCACGGTCGTCACGAATAGATTGATCTGCAGACAAGCCTCAGAGAAGTGCCGAGCCCCATATGCACAATGAGCTCGTCAATATAAGTCCACATGAACCCTCCGACGATTGCGCCGAGATGGCAGAGCGGGACGATGGGCCGAGCAAGATGCTCGCGAGACCAGGTTGCGCAGACATAGCTTTAGTCAGACGACGAGACTACTGCCGCTTACGAAGCCTAAGACCCGAATCAGAGAGCAGACTATTGAGGTGGATTGCCCTGATCCAAGGGGCTAAGGGGGAACGCGGCAAGTGACATGCCCTCTATCTTAACCAGCTTCCCGGAGCAGGATGGTCTGCGAAATCGACAACGAGCCAACTCCCGGTTCTGGAAGCAAGCCGGCAGCTCCCCGCGGGGAGTTTGCGGAGGTGCCAACCTCGTGGCCGAGAGATGAGCAACCAACTCACTACGACGGTAGATCTCCCGAATAGGAGCAGATGGCTACGTGAGGCATGCGTTAAGCCATCCGGACCCTCGGCCTCGAAACCACATTTTCAGGACTGCAGCGACCCTTCGGGTCATGGCTCCGATGTCCCCGTGGATCGACACCCCGTCGTTGAAACTCGTCTGCCGGGATCGTCTCACCCCGGACCTGTCATTGGTCCATGCGGTCGTCGACTCGTCTGGGGCGCATGGAGCTTGTTCCTCGCCTTATACCGCGTTTGAGCCTCGGAGCTCGAACCCCGGGCTTGATCTTGCAACTGGGCTCTTGGCTTGCGTAGTCGCCCGCGATGTTTATGCGCAGGATGGAGCGACTGTTTCGTGGTATAAGAGGGCATGGGAATCGCCGTCGAGAGTTATGAGCCCGCACCATCGACAATTGCGACTCGAAAAGACGACTCTTTACAAACATGACTTTCTCCATTGTCAAGATGGCCCTCACTGCGGCTGCTGCGGCTGCTCCCGCCATGGCTGCTGAGGGCTCTGGTCACTCTACTCGGTGAGGCTCACCCGCAGCAACCTGATAGAGCCTCCTCCTAACTTTGCCAGCTACTGGGACTGCTGCAAGCCCTCGTGTGCCTGGCCCGAGAAGGCGGCCGTCTCCTCGCCCGTGGGCACCTGCAACGCCGACAACTCACCCCTGAACGACCCCCTCGCCGACTCTGGCTGCGACGGAGGTACATCCTTTACGTGCGCCAACTACTCGCCGTGGGCCGTCAACGACAACCTCGCCTACGGCTTCGCCGCCACGGCCATCAACGGCGGCGACGAGTCCACCTGGTGCTGCGCCTGCTACAAGCTCACCTTCACCGACGGGCCCGCGGCCGGCAAGACCATGGTCGTCCAGAGCACCAACACGGGCTCCGACATCTCCAACAACCAGTTCGACATTCTGATTCCTGGCGGAGGCGTTGGCCTGTTCGACGGGTGCACGCCCCAGTACGGCGGCATCCCCGGCGCCCAGTACGGCGGCGTCAGCTCGAGGGACGAGTGCAACGGCATGCCCGAGCCGCTCAAGGAGGGCTGCTACTGGCGCTTCGACTGGTTCGGCGGCGCGGACAACCCCAACTTCGACTTCCAGCAGGTTCAGTGCCCCGGTGAGCTTACCGCCATCTCGGGCTGCACCCGCGAGGACGACGGGTCTTTCCCCGGCGCCTAGGCGAAGACGGGCACGGAGTTGGACGCATGGTATATAGTTTGAATAACAAGTCTAATTCCTCACACACTTGCTGATGGGTGCCGTGAATGACGTGAGCGGGCAGCTCTACCAACAGGGCTTCCATCGACCCAACAGGCTGGATGGTGGCTGACCTCCCGAGGATTTGGGGCGACGGCAGGATGAAAAAGGATGCGTTGGTTGAGGTAAACACTGAAATTGCCAGAAATGCTCATTTAATCCTCGCTTGAGCCTAGAAGCAAGTTCCATTAGACATGTTTCACCAGGTCAGCAGAAGACGAGCATTAGGTGGTGTCTGGAATGTCAAAACAACACAATCATCCCCTGGATTTTGAGAGCAGAGACTGCGCAGACAGAAGACCAGGTTCCAATTCAATAAAGAAAAGCTCCTGTTAAATCCATCTCACCGATTCCTGAACTTGAACTCAAGCTGTGTCCTCAAATTTTGGTCTTGGAGATGATGTCGCTGGCCTTCTCCTTCCAGTCCTCACGCCACCTTGACAGGGGCGGCCGCTCATAGACGACGTCGCCGGCAGAGTACAGCATGCGCTTCTTGTCCGTCTCTTCGGTCACCTCGTTGTCGGGGCAGATGATGTAGAACTTGTCCTCATCCATCTTCTTGTACAGGAAGTCGGCGACCTGCTCCGGCGCCCAGGCCCCAGACGGCTTCTCCTCGCCGTCGGCAGCACCAGTCTTGAAGCTTGTCAGCCATTTGAATCAGGGTTTGATATAGGAGATGCGCATCTTACCAGGCCGGTGTGCGTCCACCCGGGGACCAGGAGGTGCACGCTTGTCTTTGTGTCCCTCAGGTCGTAGCTCAGCTGTTCCGCCAGAGACTTGACCGCAGCCTTGGAGGCGTTGTATGCCGGGTTGCCGGGCGGGTTCGTGATGCCCTGCTTACTGCCCGTGATGACTATGGACGTAGGCTTGGTCTCGGCGGCCTTCTTGACGAGGGGCAGCCCCGCGCCAATGCCGTTGATGACGCCAAACAGGTTGGTCTCGAGCGTCTTACGGAAGTAGTCCTCGTCGCCCCAGCTCCCCCTCATACCGGTCCCCGCGTTCAAGACGAGCAGCTCTACGGAGCCGAGCTTCTCAGCTGCGTGGCTCTTGAGCTTGTCCCAGTCGCTGGTGCTGGACACGTCGGCTTCGACTGTGATGACGTCGCCGGGGAGGTCTTTCCTAGCGGCCTCGAGGGCGGCGGCGTTGCGGTCAGCGATAAGCACTTTCATGCCCTTGGAGACGCATAGCTTTGCGATGGCCAGACCAACGCCTGAAGCGCCGCCTGTGATGAGGGCGTTGGAGCCAGATGCGAAGACGTCGGTAGCGGTCATGGTTGTGAGCGTAGTGGAGAGGAGGGGATGATGTGTTGGAAACAGGCGTGACTCTTGAAGATCAATTTATCAGCTCAGTAAGCTTAGTGATACGTCTTTGTCGGGGACGGACAGGACGCCATGACGTGAACCGGCAGAAGCGGCGGAGATAGCGGCGTTGGGTGGAGGCTGCATGCCCGATTCCCCGCATCAAGATCCGGGACTCCGGGTCTGTAGATGTGCCGGGTCCAATACAAAGTAATGACAAGTATTTTACAATATAGTATGTTGGTTCTGATGCAGAAGATGTGCTGTAAGCAGACTGCGGTTGACGATGACCATGCTCGTCTGCATGTATCTGCCGAGTAGTGAGTCGGAGTGACCAGGTTGAGTAGCAGGCCTCGATCGAGAAGGCATTTGATTTTTGGAAATAACAACAGCCATGGCTCAAACAGCTTACACAGCGAAATTTGAACCTGTAAGCCGGATGGGATGTTGAGAATAGAGCCTGTCGCAGATAGGGCTGGCCTACAGGCTGACGCTGGCATGCACAGTCTTGACCGTGTTCCATGGATCGAGGTGTAGTCCAGGCAGAGCATTCGTGATAAGACTTCAACACAACTCGAGGAAACCCTCTCCTGATACTTCACTGCAAGAAGCTACACAGCATCTCATAACTCATTTCCCTTCCATCCCGATCGACAATCCGGCACCTCCCGTCGGCTCCAACCGGCCGGATCACGGTCTGGCGAGCACGGCCCCACTCGGACGCTAGTCCCAAAAAGGCCGTCCACTGTCTAAGTGCACGAGGCCACATTCCCTCCCCTCCCCCCCCAAACACCGTCCGCTCCCCCTCTTGAATTCCCTCTTCCTGCTGACGACCTCCCGGGACAGTCACGGGATGCCTCTCATTCTTCCATCCGGGACAACTCCAGCATTGGCGTTGTGGATTTGGCCGACTGGGCAAGTGACACGCCAAGCTCATGATTAACTCAAAGCGGGAGGAGACGACACATGTGGCCAGGCCGGCAAGGGTTCGCAGCTCCCATATGCCAGACATGGACCCTCCATTTCGCGCGTGCGGTGGGCGGTGGGTGGTTGTGTGACGGGCCCCGGGCTGCCTGGCGCTGCTACGTTTCAATCGCTAATGAGCCGGAGCGTCGCCATCGACCACTTACGGCGCGTCCTGGCCCTTCGGCGCTTTTACTGGCTCGGCACTGCTGCCGCTTCCATCGCGGGTCGTTGGTTACCTTTTCGCTTCTGTAGTTGGACGCGCAGTGCGGCGCGCGGCTTTTCGGGAGATGGGCTGGCTTGTTCGGGGAAATAAGCTGGTCCATCTGGGGGCCGAGAACCTGTTTCGAGACGCGGCGGGCTGCTACCTTCTCGATGCTGTCTCTTAGGTGCGGGCGCTAAGGCGACGAGCAGCCGCCCACGAAACTGATGGCCGTGGTTGTGACGGTGGGACACGCTTCTTCTGTCAACAGGCCTTCTGCGACTGCGGCGCGACGCCTCGATGCGACCCCTTGTGCTGGAGTGGTCGGGAGGGCAAGTGATGGGCGCTGTGCCGGACGCTGACTCTTTAATAGATTGGACGTGACCACGAGCAGACCCTCGAGCTCGCGGGCAGATCATGTGCGCGCTCCGCGGCATCAAGTGCCCAGCCCATGCGCGCCATCCCATATCCAGGGTCCCGACCAGGGGCGCGGTCATGTTCCTGCATCAGGGGTCGCATCGACCTCCCCCTCGCGATGAACTACTCCGTAGATGTAACTCGTCCCCGCCGGGACCCTGGAAGCGCCCATAATCTCGCCTGAGCTCCGTGACTCGACCGTCCATCGAGCTGCCATCGTGCCAAATGTCATTCTAGGCAGGATGCCACCGGCGGACAAGCACGGGATATCTGCCCGAGACGGGGCATGGGAGGGAACCTGCTGGGGGCGCATCTTGACCTTCCCAAAGCTGCCGCAGCTCGTCTCGGATCAGGGTTTTGTCTGCTGGGAGCATGGCAGGGAGAAATGGGATATATAAACCTCGTAAGACGCTGATCCAGCCTCCATGAAGAAAAAGATCTGCTCTTCACGCACAGTCGCATCCGCTAGTCGTTCCTTTCAAACCCCAAGGCTCTGGTAGCCCATCCCCACAAGCGTCCCTTCATCGTATATACCTTGCAACACCCTTCGTACATAGCAAACCGCAATCATGGTCCGTGCCACCATCGCTTCGCTCCTTTCTCTCTCCGCCATCGCCGGCGCCTGGCAAGCACCCGAGTACGCCGGCTTCGGCAAGGTCTGGCAGGAGACCTTCGCCGGCCCGGCGGGAAACCTCCCCAACGAGGGGACATGGTCGATCCTGACCGGAGACCTGGGAGTCAACGCCGAGCTCCAGGTCTACACCCGCAGCTCTCGCAACGTCCAGGTCAGCGGCGGTGACACGCTGCAGCTCGTCCCCTGGAGGGATTCGTCGCAGCCCAAGGGCTGGACCTCGGGCCGCATCGAGAGCAACTACGTCTTCACCCCTCAGAACGGAGCCCTCACCCGCGTTGAGGCGGCCATCATGTTCGGCGAGAGCCCTACCGGCAACAAGGCGGGCATCTGGCCGGCGTTCTGGTCGATGGGCAACTCCATCCGCAACGGCGTCCAGTGGCCTGCGTGCGGTGAGCTCGACATCATGGAGACGGTCAACGGCATCCTCACCGGCCACGGCACCATTCACTGCGATGTCTACCCCGGAGGCATCTGCAACGAGGGCAACGGCATCGGAAGCAGCATCGGCATCCCCGACCAGGGCTGGCACACTTGGAGGCTCGAGGTCGACCGCCGCAGCTCCAACTACCTCGACCAGTCTCTGAACTGGTACATGGATGGCGTTCGCTTCCACCAGGTCACCGGTGCTCGCATCGGCAACGCTAACGTCTGGGCTGCGCTCGCCCACAGCCCTCTGTTCTTCCTCCTCAACGTCGCTGTCGGCGGCACCTGGGTAAGTCATCTCGTGAGCAAAATTTGTAAATATCGCTGACAAGCATCGCAGCCCGGATACCCCAACGGAAACACCCACGATGGCTATGGCTCCCGCATGGAGGTCGGCTACGTCGCTCACTATGTGAGCTGAGCAGGTCGCCCGCTCCTCGAGGCGTACTTGTCGCATCTCCTTTCGTTTCTCGTATATACCTTTTTATACCCTGTAAATATGGGCACACAAGCATTAGCTGCGGCGGACTTCTGGAAACCGGACTGTCGCTATCAAATGAATCAAACGAAATGACACTTGAATATCCTGTCAGCTGTATTGACTCTATTGCCGTGATACTTATTCTATGGCCTTCTGAAGTTGCAAAACTTCCTCTATAGCTTTGCGCTTGGTCGTCTCTTGCAAGTCGTACGCGGCACGGAACTCGTCCACCATGAATGGCTGCAAGGTGGCCTTCTTGCCCACTCTGTAGTCGTACACGACGACGTCTTCGAAGCACCTTGCCGCTGGCCTCTGATGGTCGTGGGACAGAATGACGACCTCAAAGTCGATGCTCGTGGTCTCGTAGGTGGGTTTTGTGAGGAGTTTGTGCAGGACGGTGATGGCGTCGGGGAAGACAAGTGGCTGGAAGTCAGATAGGGCAGAAGACCTCACAGCGATTACTCACAAACTTGTAGTCCGTCTTGATGCTCTTGAGGATCAAGCCGATGCCTCGCGGCGTCATGAGTGATTCCCACTCTTGCCTCAACTCAGGGGTAGCCGACCTTTCGCCGAAGCGACGGAAGTAATTGACTCGCGAAGACTCGGCAAAGCGGTTGTACATGATGTTGTTCACATGGCCTTGGTCTCATCAGCGGGCGGCTTATACTAATGCCTGTGGTGTAACTCACCCTGTGGGAACATTAGGTAGTGACACGCCTGACGATTGCAGGGAGACGTACCATGCTATCCTATAGTTTGAAACACAGTCAGCAGTCCCTCTAGGGAATGAGCAGAATACCGGCTGCGTGGCTTACCATATCTCCCCATCTGACCGTCTCCTTGCTCAGCCCAGCCCACTGAGGGCTGCTCAGAAACCCTTCACTCCCCGCCAGCAACCCCACCCAACGCTGATCTAACTGATCAAGAACGCGCTTTGACTCGTGCAACAGCTGGCCCTGCTTCACGTTCGCCTGCGCCTTGGCCTTCAGATCCGACAGCCATCGCGAACTCAAGGACGCTGCGCCGACCTCGGACGTAGACCCGTCGGCCTTCAAGGACGCTCTGCAGGTGTGGAATAGGCGCAGCGAGGTTGGCGCTTGACCTAGCCGTCTGCCATGTCCTATTAAGCCTGTGAATTGGCGCATCGTTGGCTTTCGAGTCTCATGCGCGATCAATCGAGGATGATGAGTGGACGAAACCGTGAGATAGAAACGTGGAGTTGAGATCAACAAATGGCGTCAAGCTCGGCTCACCTCGGCTTATGGCGTGGCGTTGATCGTGCCTACCCTGCGGCACCGGGTGAAGGGAATCCAGCGAAGCAACATAGGTGCGCACAAGTAATCCAGGAAGACAAGTCATCTGTGATTGAGGAAAGACGCAGAGATAGATAAATAAAAGTAGCTCTCTCAGTTTGGATAACATTTCTCAATTACGCTGGTGTAGATAGGCAAACTTGCACCATGGCGAGAACAGAGACTGAGACTTAAACCACTTCACACAGAATCAACAATTGCAACACCCTCAAAATGCTAAGCCAAACTCTTAACGGCTTCTCCAATCATGTCATCAAGTGTGACTTTCCCCCTAACAACCCGACTCTCGCTCTCCGGCGGTGGGTTCAGAAGAGCCACCCCCCCTGGCAGGAAACACTTCGCCATCTCAACCCACTCCTTGCACTGGTCCGGCGGGAAGATGTGTCCAAAGAACTCGTCAAGGTCCTTCTGCTCAACAGGACGGATCTCAACGTCTTTGCTCATCGCCTTGGTCAACGAAGCCTTGACGTCGAGAGGGGTGTAATCCTCAGGACCGTGGAGCTCGTAGATGTCAGGCGACGGCATGGTTCCGTCAGATTTGGTAGATTTCTTGTCCTTTGGAGTGTCGAGAGCTTCACGTGCAAGGACCTCTCCAATATCCTTGACGGCGATCATGGGGAAGCGGTAGTCAACGGGCGTGACGGTGGAGTAGAAGAAGGGCTCAGGGGCCTTGAGGCCGTCGGGGAACATGGTCCAGTTTTCCATGAAGTAGGAGCATCGAACAAAGGTCTCGTGGACGCCTTCGATATTCTTGAGCATTCGCTCAGCAGCGTTGTTGGTCTTGATCTCGCCCTGTCTCGGCATTAGAGTTTCTATTCTTCCTGCTATCGGAGCGCCTGTTAGACTTACAACCCCGTGGTCGAGATGAGCGGCAACACTGCTCAGCAGCACTAGCTTCCTCACAGACTGCGCATCTTCCACGGCGGCGCGGACATTCTTGGACACGTCCTCTGCAGCTTTGATAATGTCGCTCGCCTGGAATTCCGGCGGCGTGATGGTCACGACCGCGTCAGCACCGGCGAAGTCAAGCGTGGTCTTGTCCGCGATGTCGCCCTTGACAGCCGTGAAGTTGGGCCTGGAGGTGAACTCCTCTGGGGCTTTGGCGAGATTCCGGTAGAATGCCCTGACATTGATGGGGATGTTCTTCTCGGCAGCTTGGGCGAAGAGCGAGCGGATGATGGCTACGGCTGTCTTGGTGCTTGCCGGCGCCACAGCGATGGTCAAAGTATCAGACATGATGGTCGCTGGGGGTGTTTATGTAAATGATTAAAGGAGTTAATGTGCGTGTTCGCTGAAGATAAGTGTGTGGACTTGATCGGCGAGGCTTCTGTCGATCTCCAAACCCAGGGAAATCTCCAACTTAAGTAGAAGGCACCATCGCGTTCGCAAAACATACTCAACCGGTACCCGTGAACAGCTCAAGGAAGTCCCCACCATCTCGCGCACACATGCGTGCAACAACCATAGTAGCGACGAGCCTGTGACCATGTCCCGAGCCAATCTCTGCTAAGCATCTTCATCCCGAACGTCAAGTAGGCTCCAGCCAAGGGAAGCGCTGATGAAATGACGAAGACAGGATGACGAGGCTATGAAGAAGTCAGTCGTTCTTCCACGAGGAAAACATTTATTGATTATTGGGGGTGACGAGGCGTTCGGGATGTGGGCGTTCAGCTGAATGTCGACTGCGCGGGAGGAGCTGGATGATTACTGATCCCGTTACGAAGCTTCGGAGATCAAAATGCGCCTCAGCAGTTCAGCCCTACGATCCAATGCGGGGTGACGAACACCTGAGTAATTCTAAAAGGCACCAGGGGATAAGCACTGCATCTAGAATTGTCGAAGCGGACAAAAGTTGAACCCTTTGTTAACGTCACTTTGACCCTAGGTTGGTCCACACACGCGGCGCCAGATTCTGAATCGTAAGCTCGATCAAGTAAATGTTACTACTGGTAAAAGTACGCGTCTAGATGTACATGGGACTTCCGTCCTCTTCCGTGACTCATCCACGCTTCGTGCTAGACGCCGAGCCCTAGATAGCAGCGTAGCTGGCCCTGCGGCTCGCCGAAGGCGTACCGCGGGGAGTGCCACGGGGCGTAACACGGTTCTCACCGAAGAATCGGTGCTGTTGACTGTATCGACGATCGCCAACGCCGGGTCGAGCAGAGGCACCAGTGGCGGAAGCAGTCGAACCTAAAGATGTTAGCATTGAGGCAGAGAATTGACAGAGTCAGGTAACTTACTCCTTCTCCTTGTAGGGTCGTGAGCCACACTGATGCGGCGACCGCCGCCACCGGGTTGCTCAGTGCGGGCTTCTGCGAGGGCCTGAGCGAACTTGGAGTTCTTGCGGAGCGTAGGACCCTTCCAGTACACCACGTACACGGCAATCACCAGGACGAAGGAAATGCATGCCAGAATAGTACATGCGTACTCCAAGTTCTTGCCACTCTCGGGGTTGATGTTCGAGAAGAATGGTACCGCCGGTACGGTAAGGACACCGGCCAAGAAGTCTCGAGCCCAGCCGTTGCCACCGGTCGCGGAGGCGGAGTAGGGGCCGTAGGCGCAAACCATGTAGTCAATAGTCGCCATGTAGATGGCGTAGTTGGCAATACCAACAATAGCGGCGAAGATCATAGATCCAATCCAGTGAATGGGAGGACCCTGGATTGTCCAGGCAAAGCCAATGAGACCGATCGGCAAGCACGGCGCCGTGTACAAGAGGAACCAAAGACGGGACTCGTACTGAGCGCGTTCGTCGTTGGGCTTGGCCTCTCTCTCCTTGATGTTGCGCCTGATGGCGGGGATGAACAGACCCCAAGCAGCGACGTAACCAACGCCGATGGCGCAGAATGCCAGGCCGATGTCGACCGCGCTGAAGTGCCATTGTTCGTACACCAGGGCGAACGATTGGATGAACATGAAGATGAGCGCATCCGAGAAACCGGAAAGCAGTGACAGTGTGAGGACGATGGGCTCCGTCAAGAACATCTTGAACGGACGGATCCAAGTCGTGATGACCTCCTTCGCGGAGAAGCGGTCCTTGAAGGGAACCAGCTCGTCAGGTCCCCAGAGGTTCAGGTTGGGGTCGGCCTTTCTGCGCTTCTTCGCAATGCGGTTCATCATAATGGTGGACCGCGTCTCGGGGACGGTGAAGAAGTGAACGGCCTGAATGGCCCCTCCAAAGATGAGCTGGATCCAGATAGCCCATCTCCAGTCCAGGTATTGCTCCACGAAACCGCCGATGACAGGACCCAAGATAGAGCCGCCGACGGACGAAAAGACAACGTAGGCAACAGCGTATTGCTGGACATCAGCTTCCCACATGTCGGCAACCATTCCCAGGGTAACGGAGCCTCCCGCGGTCGAGAGACCACCCAGGGCACGGCCTACCAGAACAGTGGCAAAATTGGGCGCAAGAGCGACAGGGAGCTGCCAAATGTTGACAAGGAACAGGGAGAGCTGGAGGATGGGCCAGCGTCCGAGCTCCTCAGACCAGGGCGCCCAGAGCTCACAGCCAAAGGCGTAGGTGACGAGGAAGATTGCGGCACCTGCGCGGGCTGCCTGCAGCGAGACATTGAACTCTTCCGAGATGCCCTTGATGCCGTTGGAGTATAGAGAGGTGTTGAAGTTCATGGATACTTGGACCCAGAAAACGATGGTGAGAATGTACCACTTCTTCCATTTGGGGAAGCTGAAACCCAGCTCGTCGTAGCAGTCATCCTCTGTGATTTCGCGCTTGTCGTGCGTGCCGAGCTTCTCGAGTTGAGGGCCGTTCAGGTCACCGGAAGTGCCGCCGGGCGAGGGGTGGTCCTCGTTCAAAATGCCGTCATGTCCGTTGGTCTCGGCCTTTTCAGGGTCGGTGTGAGCTCCCGGGTTCCCGTTGGACTCGGTGAGCTGTCGGTTGACCTGGGCGAGGTCATCCTGGCCCATGACCTGAGGCGCATCGTCGTTGAAGCGTGCCTTTGGCATGGTTGCAGATCGGAAGCCACGAGGTTCACGAAGCCCCAGAGAAAAAAATACCAGAGGAAAATAAAGTACTGGGTAACCAGAAGTTTAAGATCTGGGGAGCCGGCGTGGTTAAATAGACTGTGCGCTGCGAATGCCGCGAGCGGCCCTCATGCGAAAGCAGGTGCAAAGACGCAAATTCTGACATCACATTGCCTAGCCGTGCATCTGCTAGCGCAAGAACAACCCCAGGGCAACGGAGCATCCTGTCAGATGCTTGCCCGGTGCAGGCTGAGCTGGGGAATTCAGACGTCGGTTACCCCGGAAGCAGCGAGAGCGTGTTGGCTGGGGGCAGGAGACACTCCCATTCCTCTGAGACAGCGTCCATAACGAGCTCGTGAGGATTGGATCCTTCGGCACAGAAAAGTCCGTTGTTTCTGGGTTGGCCTGGAGATTTGCATTCAGTCGTCGTTTGCGGGAGCTCATTTGCTGTGTCTCGGAGCCGAAGCGCTGGTTGGGCCCATTAGAGACATTTTTACCAGACAGAGCCGCATTCTGGCTGTCGCTACCTATCGTTTCCGGCCCCTCACTGTCTCAGTGTTCCAGTGTCCAGCCCAGATCTCCATAAGCTTTGTTCTTCTTTTCTTCTGCGCCCATCTCGGACATCGGGCGGTGGGTTGCGCAAGACGCTCGACGCTCGACGCCAACGGACATCCGCGCCTCAGGCAGCCGCCCACCTCAACGATCTACAACCTGCCTGTCGATGACGCCTATTCAGGATCTTGGCTAACGGAGAGAAGCTCCTCGTTGGATGACGGAAATAAAAACGGCACCCATCCGGCCGGTAGTGGGGGGGCTTCGGCACGTCTTTGCCGGGTTCCACCCATTGCCTCTCGCTGCGAAAGCAGATTTCAAATTCCAGTGTGAAGTTATTCGGGTTGTTATTCGGATTTTTAAAGCTGTGCAGGGCCGAGACTCTTCGTCTCTCGAGCTCCGAGTTTCTTCAGCTTCCCGTGGCTCGGTTCTGGCCTTGTTGTTGAGCTGTTTGGCGTAGCTCGCCTCGTGTTGCTGACGGATGGGCGCTCCTGAAAGAGCGGAGCGTCGAAGTCATCGTGACTTGTAGGGGCGATCGATCCTTCACACGGATGTCGCGGCGTCTCTCTCTCTGCGGGCTTTGCTCTGTTCACCACTCGGCCGCCGACGTCAGAGCTTGGGTTGAGAGGCCTCTACTCGAACCTGTGGGTTTCCTTACCAAGCTCGTCCACATTTCTAGGCAGCGACAATTGAACAGGAAGATCACGCCAGTACATGATGAGGCTTCTTCTGCCCGTGATCAGTGCGTAATGCTCGGCGTGTCAAGCTCTGCGCTACCCTGGGCTTTGAACCAACCGTGACTAAACCTCGGAGTTCGCGTTCAAGTCGTAGATTAAACCTCTTACGGCTTCAGTGCTGATTCACTTGCTTTGGGCGTGATGTGCGCTCGCGAGCTTGCGGGCCTTTTGAGTGGGCAAGGAGGCGACCTCACTGGACGGAACCACGCGAAATCTACCGCACGTGTCGGCTGTCTGCTCGCGAAAAGCCGGCATGGACGTGGGGATAAGCTTAAGGACCAAGTCAACTTTACAGTGGACTTTGCAGAATTAAGTGATGAGACTGTCCCACTTATCGAAAGCCGGTGTCTTCCACCCTCCAATGTTAGCTGGCATTGCCACCCGGTGTGCTGTGCTTGTCTTGTTTGACTGCCCAAGCACCCCCGCGATGGCCGTTTTCGAAGTACCCTTATCAGTGGATATTACACTTGATGTCTGACGACATACTGTAGACAACATACACAAGACGTCGCTTGATGCAATGCAGATTCACAGAACCTGTCTGGAAAGGCGTGAGCCCCCTCTAACCTTAGATTCTAAACCCCTGTCATTACGTGCCCTACAGTAAGCCGCTTCCGAAATTGAGGCCAAAATCACCGGAGAAAGGAACACTGAAGTCGTTCCAGTCATGGAAGTCTAATGGTAGTTCGAGCGGCTCCATCTGTCCCGCTGCACCTTCGAGATGCCCGGTGCCGGGAATCTCACAGAACGGCAGATGCCCGTCCCAACCCATGGGCGCTGCGGGTTGCGAGGCGGCATCAAAGCGGGGAAATTCTGTTCGTTGTCCGGCGTCGATCGTCAGTATCTCCTGCACGAACGGATCTGCCGCGCGGGACGAGCTGAGAGATGCCAGGCGTTGGTAGATGCTGATCGTATCGGCAAAGGCTTTGAGAGTTTCCGTGTACAGCTGCGACTGCGGCTTGGCCTCTTCGCTCAGCCCCAGCAATTGCACCACTCCTCTGAAGGCCTCGTTGACCTCTGGGCGAGACTCGCTGCCCAGCATGGAAAGGCCTAGTATTAATCCCGAACCAAAAGCCCACGCTCTGTCACAAATTCGATCAGCAAACTGTGCAGGCGGCTTGAGAGAGTGGCATGTTCAAAAGGCGTTACGTGTGACAAACTTACTTGAACAGGCTCATGGTATTGACCGACCGTCCACCCGTCCCAGCCATCCCGGCAAGCTGACCGCATAGTTGCCCCATGTGGACAGCTGCGGTGATACAAACTTGAGCCAAAACAGGATCTTCCGATTCTGAGGCGTTTTGGCTTGCGAGCCCGACGCGTCGGCGAACCTGAGGCATCAGGCTGCGGATAAGGAAAGGTCGCGACACCAAGATTATGGCAAAGTAATAGACGCTGGACACGTGGACGTTACCTATCAGCTGCCGCTCCTTTGTTTGAGACATCGACGACGTATTGCCCGAGGTGAAGTGCCTCAGTTCTGCAGGCAAGTCCTTCCCCCACGAGCGCAGTCTCGTCAATAGCTTTCGAGCGACGGGTGCATCCAGGATAGTGCCGCGGTTGAGTTCGCAGCACACATCGTCCAAAATGACGGCAGCTTTCAGGATTGAGTTGAAGGCTGGCTGCGTGGGATCGAGAGGCAGTGCCTGTATTTTATGCCGCGTGGCCCGTGGAACGGTGCATGGTCGTCCGAGAAGAGAGCTAGCCAAAACGTCGAGAATGCACAGGCTGTGCCAGATCCTCAACCTTGAGGTGTAGTCGTCCCCCTGTCGAATCGCCTTGGGGCTCATAGGCTGATGGAGGCCGAGGACGACGGCAGCCTTCGAAGCAATTCCGAGATAGATGGAGGCCGGGATCTGCCGAAAGGCGCCAAGCGTATAGAAGGACAGTAGGACGAACAGGCGAACTACCGAAACGCTGGGGGTTGCAAGCATGTTCTCGAAAGCGACGGCGCGTGAGCGAACGAACAATGTGGAGGCATTCCGTGCGTCTTCAGGACCCGAGTCTCGAGCTTGTGCCCCTATGGCGAGCGCTGTGTCCATCGCGGCGAGGTCTTCCCGCCGTATTCCTGCCTCGCCGTCTCTTAAATCACTTTCAAGCAGGGTTTGAACCTCTTGATCCGAGAAAAGCCGCAATATTCCGCTTGACTAGGCACACAACATCAGTTCCAATCTTGACACGCACTGCACCACGTATAAGCACAGACCATGATACGTACTATCGCTGCGTAAGAGTCAAAGAGAGCCTTCTTGTCTTCCATCTCGAGGCGTATACTCGGGTCTGTATCTTGGTCCACATCTGAGTCCAACATGAGGTTCAAATTCTGCGGTTGGGAATCAGTGAAGGCTGTCGCCCCAACCAGCTGCTTGAGGCTGTGCCTGAGAAAGTCCAAAAACGATAAGGATGCATTCTCGCCAATATATACTGCAGAGTGACAAAGTGTCAGTCAACATTCGTATTAAGTCTATAGGAAAAGGAGCTCACGCGTTTCGCCGTTGGGACCTGTCACGAAATGCTCCTGGGGCGAGTCTTGGTCATCATCTGCCGGCACCGTTGGACCGACAGTAGTAGGGCCTGAAGCATCCTCTTGATCAAGGTGCGATGAGTTGAATGGGCCAGATATGTCTGCCGCTGACCGAGCATGCGAGGACTGCCCGGGGCTCGCAGCTGGTTCAGCGAAAGAAAATCGTCTACTATCCGCTGCCGCCGTACTTATGGCTGGAGACAGCGGCACTGTCTCAGGCAGAGGTAAGATGCCATGATGCGGCTGCTTGCCTCTTGTCGACCGCCTCGTCGCATTTGAAGACGAGGAGGTTATGCTGTAAGTGCAACTCGCAACTCGCGACCTCTTGGTGCAGTTGGCGCAAGGTAACTGAGAGTCGCAGCGGATCTTGGAGGCCTTGCAAGGGTTACAAGCACGGTAGCCACGAATGCGGTTCTCGGGAGGGACCTTGGGTCGAGGCATTTGTGTTCGGAAGTCAGGAGTCCTAGCCGAGCTGGCCTCGTGAATCTCGTAGAGTGTCGCGATTTCGAAACTCTGAGGAGTCTCGGACCGAACGAGATAGGAACGCAACCGAGCATTGCGTCGAGCGGAGACAGATAAGTCTCGGGCCGCGCACCAGCCAAGCCCAGCCTTTATCTCGGATCGCACCCCGGGCACCGGACACATGACTAGTGTAAGTCGGAGCGAACCCCTGTTCTCACGGTAGACTGCCTCTCAACCTCGATCGACGTGGGAATAGGTCTTGGGGTTGACGGCAGACACTGCATCATTCAATCACTGCTTTGCTGTATCTTAGCAAGCATTCGGACACCTTTCACGATGGACGCAATTTTCGCAAAGATTGAGCAAGACACGACCAGTTTCAACCTCGGAGATGAAGAGGTTAGTACTAGAATTGAGCTCTGGATTGAGCACTTCTGAAATGCAATTTGTGCCAATCTCGATGTTCAGTGACTGATCGAGTCTGACAGACATGGCGCGAGCTTTACGAGCCTTTTCACGGCGACAAGCCCAAGAATGTACAGGTCTCACAGAACCATCGCTACGGACCAGCGAGTCGTAATCTTCTAGATGTCTATACGCCTCTCGGCAGCCCAGACAAGCGGACGCCGGTCTTGATTTTCTTGCACGGCGGCGGGTTCTTTTCAGGCGACAAGAGCTGGAGTCAAACTGTTCGTCTAGCGCCCTTTCTGGATCCCGGGAAATAACTGATGTGTGGATTGCGTTACAGTACTGGGGAAACATTGGGTATTATTACGCGAGCAGAGGCATCGTCACAGTCATTGTCAACCATCAGCTGGTGTTCTATGAAGGGTACAAGAACCCCGACTCTTCCGTCAACGAGAAGTCATCGGCGACGTATCCGGCTGGCGCTGACGATGTTCAACTGGCTCGGGAATGGGTCTATGAGAACATCGGATCAGCTGAATTTGGTCATGGCTGCCCTGAGAAAGTCGTGCTGTTCGGCCACTCCTCCGGTGGTGCTCACATTGCAAGCAACCTCTATGCGGCGGGTGAGTCACGTTCTTGAGGGGTTGAACAGTTGAAGACTGCCGAGAAAAGTCTTTGAGAAAAGTGAATACATCAGCTAATCGAGACGGCTACAGGCGACCCAGACCGTCGAAGCAGCCAAAGTCCTGTGTCGCCTCCTGTGGCAGGGGTCATCTATCTGAGCGTCCCATTCCATTTCGACGCTACCCGACCAGTTCGCAAGAAGATACTTCAAAAGTACTATGGATCTGATTCTGAGACCATATGGGGTGTATGTGGCCCTGAACCATGTCGTGCCCTAGCAGGGCGCCGCCCGGAAACATACTGACATCCTCGAACCCTCAGCCTAAAAGCGCGCTTGGCCTTCTCAAAGGGTTACCAGATGACTCACCTGCCTTGTGAGTAATTAACCATACCTTGTCCACTGTTAGGAAGTAGACGAGCCGTAACAGAATTGCTCGCTAAAAGCTCGCAGGGATGCCTTAGGAGTACCAACTTACATTGGGACGGTGAAGTGGGAAGTGTAAGCTCATAAAGTCCTTGGTCGAGTATACCTTTATTGATATGGAATTAGAAAGGAAGCATTCGACGCTGCCATTGCTTTCTTCACCACCTATCGTGGGCGGAGTCGACCAGCAGGGACTAACGCTATTTTTCATGTTCTCGACAAGCACAATCATCTGTCGTACGTGTACGAAATCCTTCTAAGGCGAAAGCATTGACATAGTTATAGGAATGTGTTATCGATCGGTACCCCGGACACTGCGCAAGCCTCCGCATTGCTGCAATTCATCCGTTCGTGCACTGACGGCCCCGAGCCAGGTACTGCAAGTAAGACTTGGTCCGCAAAGCCGCCTATACCCTTAATTTCCCTCTGTAAATGCTGACCCTGGAAAGAATCGAAGCTATAAGGGGCAAAAGAAGGCTTTCTTCATGGAAGTCCGGGAGAAGAACAGGACAAGGGGACTTCGGGCTCGTTCTCCAAGAGTGCGCCTGCACATCACTGACTTGCTCGGATAGGCATATAAAGTAGAAAAATATGAAAATTCCCCTCTGATAATGCTAGTCACCGTGGTTAGGCCATTCATGTGCTACATTGTATCCAGCCCGCGAGCTATCCTTCGCGTCCATCATCAGCTTCAATGAATCGTTCGTGATGTTCCAGTCAAGGTCATAAATTCTCACAACGTAAAGGTGACTCAGATTTAAACCAATATATGAAAGACATGCAAGGGAATAGTAAAGAAACAAAGACCTCCCTATATTCGTGGGTGCTGCTGCAAACAAGACCAGGCCGAAGGCTGAATCCACAAGTATCTGAGTACATGCCAGCACGATAGTAATACAAACCATTAGGAAGATATGTATCCTGCATCAAGGAAATGCGCATCATCATGCCTCGGACAAGCAACTCGACACGTAACCGTACCCCCACTAGAGAGCGCAGTCGTCCCTTGTGCTGGGTCCTGTTGCAGTAGCTCACTTCGTTGCACAAAGCTCGTGACGGGTCGGCAAGCTCCAATTCTGAATCCAGAAGTTTCAAAGGCGCCACTCCGAAGCTCGATGCATCTCGCAAGGGACTATGTGAAAGGGGTGGGTGCTCGGATCGCGCACTCCAGCCTCCCAGGTCCATGGGCCGGGGGTTCACGATCCGGAGTAAGAGGTCCAATGGTGATCGACAACAAACGAGTGTTTCCGAAAAATGACCATATTATGGAAGCTTCGTTGTATAGAATAAGTCGAAAACGCGTTGAATCATCGTAAGCACACACAGTCTCCAACCCATCGGATTCAAGACGTCGAATATCTGCACAATGGCCGAAACACTCGCAGTGCCGAGAATATCTCTGAAGGGTAAAATCTGATCTTGAATACACCCTCATTGCGTATTACTGACGCCTCACCTAGACTTCGAGTCCCGAAAGGGAGAAATCACTCAAGAGCTGCTGCGGGCTGCCGAGACCGTTGGCTTCTTCAGTCTCGTCGACCATGGAATTACCATCGACGAAATCAACGCCCAGTTTGAGCTTTCCAAAACTTACTTTGATTTGCCTATGGAGGTGAAGGGCAGAATCCCTCATGCCCTCGAGACCAACAACGGCTGGGAGTACAAGGTGCGAAGACCACTTCGCGTCATCTAAGAGGTCTCATCTGACTATTCGATCACAGTCGCAGATTCGTCCCACCACCGGCGTTGCTGACCAGAAGGAGTCTTTCTGGATGCAGCGAAACTCTCAGTGGCCTGACGACAAGGATGTGCCCGGATTTAGTGCCACGACCAAGAACTTCATCTCAAAGTGCGAGGGGATCTCGGCTCAAGTCTGTGAGTAGCCTCCCAACCAAAACGAAACATGCGAACGAATGCTGACACTACCGAAAGTGAGGTGCCTGTCTCTTGCGCTTGGCTTCCCTGAAGACCATCTTAACAACTCCATGAACGTCAACGCAGAGGACAACCTCACACAGCTCCGCATGATACACTACATGGCGTCAGAAAACGCTGTCGGAACTTGGAGGGCGGGGAAGCACACTGATGTGGGCTGTCTTACGCTCCTGTTCCAGCGAGATGGAGAGGACGGACTTGAGGTGCTGCCTGGGCGCGAAAGTCACCAGTCTGCCGCTGTCGGCGACCACTTCTATCCCATCCCCGCCGAGACCGGCCCAATCGTCGTGAACATCGGTGATATGCTAAGTGAGTCAAGAGTCATCCTAGAAACTACTTACGCAATACTGATTATCTCTTCAGTGGCCTGGTCTGACGACCGTCTGAAGGCCAACTTTCATCGGGTACGGGCCAAGGACTTTGGCAAAAGCCCGGACAGATATTCGATTGCCTACTTCAATACCGGGCGCAAAGATGTGGTCATGCAAGGCCCCTTGAAGAAGTAGTAAGTAACATTACTTCCAACGTCTCGAGACTCTGAAACTAATCAAGACAATAGTCCTGCCATTACTTGCGGCGAGTACTTCCGCGGAAAAACTGAGAATCAATTCGGGTAAGCTTCGATCTTCCGGATCAACAGAATGTCTTCTAACGATGCAACAGACATAACTTCAAGAAGCAACAGGCCAATTGTACAGTCGCATCTGTTGCGCCAATGGCACCTGCTGGAACGACGGTTACAGTTTAGTTTCGTGTTTAGATTAGGAGAGCATTTAGGATCAATAACTGAATTTAAATGAGATCTGACTCGGCGATTGATAAATATTCATTGACTCCTCTTTTCCAGTAAATACAGACAGCACGTGGCCGCATAGTTCTATTGAAATTTGGCATCATCTCTCCCAGAGTAGCTTATGTCGTCCGCTGTGTCCTTATCTGGTCAGAGGGCACCATAATCCATTCCATAGATGGGACACGGGAAGAAGGCAAAATTCTTAAAGTCCTTTGCGAGCTCGTTCTATTCTGCACAGTAGATTGGTCCTCGATTACAATTCACTATTTCTGTTGAGGCTGCTATTATTCTATTCTAGCCTAGAGGCGTGCACGTACTATCGGTCCAGCTAGCAGCAGTCCGTGAGCGTCAACCTGAGGAAGATGTGTGTCAGCAACCCTTGTCATTTTCGTTATCAGCACTCGGCGACCGAAGTCAAGACTCACGTGTGATGGGCGGAGCTCCGCGACTGAAGTCACACCAACCAGTCCCATCGTCGCCTCGACCTCCTGCTTCAGAATTCGAATGGCTTTGTCGAGGCCCTCGTCGCCCAGAGCTAGCGCATACAAGAATGAGCGGCCAACAGCCACGCCCTTCGCCCCAAGCGCAAGAGCTTTGACGACATCTGCCCCACGAGTGATACCCCCATCAACTATGACCTCGCATGAGCTAAAGACCTCTGGACAGTATTGGCGAATCTCAAGCAGGGTCTCTGCAGCTGAAGGGGCGCCGTCGAGTTGTCGACCTCCATGATTCGAGAGCCACGGATGGACATTGTAGTGCATGCACAGCTGAGCATCTTCCCAGGATTGAATGCCCTTAATGGCAATGGGCAGGTTCGTAAGCGACTTCAACCAAGTGATGGCCGAAGGGAAGTCAAAGAGTTCATAGCAGGCTCTGTGCACCTTGTCAGTCAACTCTTGCGCTGTCTGACTAAAAAGAGTGAGGACTCACGGACGAGACACGGAAATGGACCCAACAGGGCTCTCGTCATCTGTATCCCTTTCTGCAATGTTCATCCTCATGTCTCTTTCACGCTTGCCTACATGGACCGCATCTACTGTCAACGCAAAACCTTTGTATCCAAGCGCCACAGCTTGCTCAACCTCCTTCTTCGTCGTCTCAAGGTCTTTCATAGCATATATCTGCCAGTAAAGGGGTTGGCCCTCAGCTCGCGCGTCGGCCATCTCCTTCTGGCTGCAGCCCGCGTTGTTGCAAACCCACTGGAGAACACCATGTCGAGCAGCGGCTCGGGTTAGGAGGACCTCTCCTTGGCGATTCGCGAACTTTCCGCCGCCCGCCGGAGCAATGAAGAAGGGGGCGGAAAAGGAATGTCCTAGGATGGAGGTTGACATATCGATTTGGCTTACGGGGATAAGAACCCGTGGTCTGAAGCGTATCGCTGCCCAGGACTTCTTGTTCCATCTGGTCGCAATCTCTGATTCTGCACCCGTCTTAAAGACTGCAGACTCAGGGATTAGCCAAAAGTATTTGAGTAGTATCACCAAGGACTTCCCACTCACAGGCAAAGTACTTTGCAGGAAGTACCTCTTGAGCGGCAATTTCTAAATCATCAAGATTGATGACCTTGCACAACCGGCGACGCGTAGCTGTTTGGATTTTCAACTTTTCATCAGGTGAAGAGCTTCCATCAGCTGCTTCGAGACGAGGTACGGAGCCCATTTTTGGCCTAGTATCGAACGGGAGGTATCAGCATACAGTAAGGTCCTAGTCTGGATGAGGCAGACTTACAGCTGAGCCTTGTACTTTTCCAAGATCTCTCTAGAGTGCACAGCATCAAAGGTATCAGTCGCATCGCCCCCCGCCTGTTGTAAGATCACGGTCTGGCCTCCAGGATGTTCGTGCGCAAACTGTGTCACGTCGTAGACAACCTCATCTATGACTATCCAACAGCTCGACGTGCTAGCATGATTGGCCACGTCTTCTCTGATTCTGATTAGCTGACTTACTGGGTCCGGAGGTCTTTTCTTCTGGGTAGTACCTGGTGATCATTTTGGTGAGTGTGTTGCTGGGTGCACTCCTGACTTCGGGTTGCACTCTCACCGTCGCGTTTAATTTTACCTTGGCTTAACTCTGTCGTTGATGACCAGCATTTCAGCCACATAATGAACTCCATATGCGCTTAGAGAAGCCAGTGCAGCATTGGCTGACACGGTGCTCGGCAGCCCGTTGGGATTCCGTGTTCCCTGAATCTCGGATCAAGCACCGCGAACAAGGGGAGTTCCACATGCCACGGACCGAGCACTCATCCAAGCTAGACAATCGGAACCCATGTTGATATCTGCGGAGGCCGACTCGGTATCGCGGGGTAATGACAACCCCAATGACCTGGTTGGACGCCTCTATTCAGGGGCGGATCCGTTGTCCTGGGCGCGGGTCTGGGCTGCAAGGAAGATCGATTGGAGTTCCGTTATCTGGGTATCCACGACAATCTCATCGTCACTTGGAGATACCGCGCTGAGGACGAGGCCTGTTCAAGATAGGCATAACATTTCTATTGAGGCAATGCATCGACTATCATTACAACCAGGTGAACAATCGCTTCCTTGTCGCCGCTAGCGACGCCGCAAAGCCACCAAGTTGCTCGTCTTATCACAACCACCCAGCAGCACGGTGCAGGGTCTCAAGAGTATCTTCCTGGGGTACACTAGTACGATGCAGGTAGGGTAATGGTGAGGGTGTGCCGGTTCCGTTGTTGGATTGACTTATATAACGTCAAGTCATACCTCGACCGTCCTGCATTGAAGCCTCTGGTCAAGCTGAGCGCTGTTGCCACCGTATCTATCTTCAACAATTATTCTTACAATCCCTCATTTCAAAAGATATTCTGCACGGGGGATCGCAGGCTGCTGATGATGACTTCAGAAAAAGATCATAAGGAGCTCGAGGTAACACAGCACCGCTCTACTCCTTTGTGAACAATACTAACTGTGTTCAGAAGTCACCATCTGTCGTCAATGGGACGGCGACTTCTATCGTCACAAAAGACAATGAAGTAATGAAGGACAAAGCCCTTGCACTTCTCGCAGAGAATGACGTCGACTTCGATCCGAAATCCCCTGAGGCCAGGGCAGTCCTCCGCAAGATAGACTGCCGCGTCATGCCACTCTTGCTTGTGGTCTACATCCTCATGCTGGTAGATAAGAACAGCATTTCTTACGCCAACATCATGGGTATAAGGGACGAAGCCAATCTGTCTGCAAGCCAATTCTCGTGGCTAGGTTCAGTGGTGTAGTACGTCTGCAATGACCCGTCTGTCTACGCTGGACTAATAATGGCAGCTTCGGATACCTAGCTGGGGAGCTACCTGTCTCCTTCATGATGCAAAGAGTCCCTCTCGCAAAGTTTTTCTCGGTTATGGTAATGGTGTGGGGCTCCATTATGGTATTTCACGCTCCTTGCAAGAACTTTGGAAGTCTGATGGCGGTGAGATTCCTCCTCGGGGCTATTGAAGTTTGCGCAGCGCCACTTGTCATCTATATCCTCGGATCCTGGTATTCAAAGGAGGAGCAGGTATCCCGAGTCGCGCTGTGGTACACCAGCTCCGGATGGGGACACGTATTTGGCGGACTCTTTGCCTTTATCATCTATCAGGCACCTACGTTTCGATGGCAGGCGCTGTTCCTCTTCGAAGGCGGCACCACGCTGCTGATCGGCGTCATCATGTGGTTCTTCCTGGCGGCTTCGCCTACCGACGCCTGGTGGCTGACGGACAGCGAAAAGCGCATTGCATTGGAAAGGTGCAGGGAAAACAAGACAGGGACTGAAGTCTGGAAGTTTAACAGGACCCAGCTCTTCGAGGCGTTCCGCGATCCTCGGTTCTACCTCATCTTCCTCTTTCTTGTTTCGACTGGACTCCCCAATGGTGGTCTCTCTGTTTTCGGTAGGTTCTTCGATCAAGTCAAGGATCATGGCTTAACATTGCTACAGGCCCATCTATTATTTCGGCTTTCGGGTTCTCTGCCGAGCAATCGACGCTCCTTACCATGGCCCCTGGTGCCGCCGCAGTGGCGGGTAGTTTGGTGGCTCTCGTCATCGCCAAGTACACCAACCGGACAATAGCAGGAATATTCTCACTGGTGCTCTCATGCATTGGAATCGTCATGATGTTCACTATCCCTGCCTCAAGTCCTGCAGCCCGATATGGAGGGTACATCCTCACATTGCAATGTAAGCGCCGCGGCCTCTTTGCCATAACCTCGGGCTTCTACTAATGCACGGCCGTTCAGTCCCCGTATCCGTCCTGTTCGTCATCACTTTCATGACAGCAGGGGTTGGTGGTTCGACAAAGAAGGTCGCGTTCGGCGTAGCATATCAATTAGGCTACACAATTGGCAACATCATCGGACCTCAGACCTACAGAGAATCCGACGCGCCAGATTACTATGTGAGTCTCTTTATAACAGATCCTGGTAGGAAAAGTTCGCATGGACTCTGACATTTGTGGCTACAGATTGCCAAGTATACCATGTTGGCCTTCCTGCTCTTGTGTATCCTGATTCTGGGCTCCATTGGCACGCTCCACTGGTACTGGAATAGGAAGAGGGATCTACAGGACAAGCTTGACCGGGAGAGTAAGTTTAATACTGATTTTCTTACACGAGGAAGTACTAACATATTTGTCCCATAGACGGTGTTGTTCATGTTGCCATGGAGAACGAGGAGTTCTCGGATCTGACTGACTTTCAACTGCGGTCATTCAGGTATCCCATCTAGAGGATCTGCTCGACTTTTCGAACGCCGGAGGATCGACGAAAATCCCCGTGGGAGATGTTCCGTCGCCTAGTAATTGAACGAACTCTCAGTATAGCCTGAACGCATGATGCTTATTCCATTGCCTGCATGTTCCCCTTATAGGGTGATGATCGACGGCTCTCCCCCGCAATGTCTGTCATGTCACCATCCGTGATTCAGAGTCGACCCGAGGAAACGCGAACTTGATTTCAACCATGGTGATTCCGCCAGATCTTCTGGCGCTTTTGGGAGTTGTATTAATTTGAAAGTGGTGGCATCGGTAGGTGGCCGTCACTGTAGCGCTGACTTAGGAAAGCACATCATCGCTCCTCAATTATGTGACCATCGCTCCCACGTAGACTTATTCTAGCCGGTGACGTGAATTTTGAGTCGAGCTCGGCATAATGAGTAAACAGCTCGTAGAGCTGTGAGTTAGTTCGATTGATGGAAGATCTCGGACGCCTCGGTAAGTGGCGCTTCGAAACAAGGCGATGAAACCTGGAGATCCGGACGTGCAGCTCCGTTGCATTTACAGGAAACCCGAATTGGCGCTGCAGAGAAATTGTGTATAAAGCATGCCAGGGACGGCCAAGCGTTCGGCATTAAACATGGTACATTGACCACTGGATTCTGAGCTATCTTTCATGATGAAGTTTACCACTGCCGCCGCTGCCCTTGTGGCTAACTCTGCCCGCCTCGTAGCTGCAGCTTGCGACGATGTAGCTGACGGCTTCGCCTCTCTCAACGGCGGAACAACTGGTGGTCTCGGTGGTACCGAGGTAGTGGTGAACAACCTCGAAGACCTTCAGACTTACGCCGCTGCAGAGGGCCCTCACATTATCAAGGTTGAGGGCACCATCACTGTTGAGCCTGAGGGCGAAGAGCTTGAGGTGTCCTCAGATACGACCATCATTGGCATCGGGGACTCAGCTCACATTGAGAACGGTGGCTTCGGCGTCCACGGTGTTTCCAATGTCATCATTCGCAACCTGAGAATCAGTGAGCTCTACTGTTTTCCTTGAATACACACCTTTCACTGACTCTGCCTTAGCCAACCCAGGTGACCCGGATGAAAGTGACCACGATTGTATCCAAGCTGACGGCTCGACCAATATCTGGATCGACCACTGTCTGTTCGACGACCCAAGCGGTGACGGTCTCGTCGATCTTCGCGAAGATACCACTTACTGGACCGTGTCCAACACCATTTTCCGCAACCACGACAAGACCTTCGGTATCGGGTGGACTGACAACGTGGTCGTTGAGGGCACCATTCATCACAGCTGGTTCGACGGAACGAACCAGCGTAACCCGTCTGCCGACAACATGCTGCACGCGCATTTGTACAACAACTACCTTTCTGGCGTGACATCCTATGGCCACTACGTCAGAGGCAGCACCAATGCGAGAATCGAGAATGTTTACTTCGTCGACACTCAGGACCCTATCACCGTGGACGAGGGTGGCATATTAGCTAGCACTGGTATCATCGTGGAAGGAGACTCCGGGGAGCCCGCGGCCGATCAGGGTGAGGCCTTCTTGCCGAGTGACTTTTACGAGTACACGCTCGACGCGACTGAGGACGTGCCGAGCATCGTTCAGGGGAGCGCTGGGCCGCGAGCCGACATCTGCAGCTGAGCGGCCAAGGTACATTGAGTTCACTGCAGTATATAAGAGGAAGAGCATTGAATATTGACATGTTTCTTTTTGTTACTATGCCCCTATCCTGATCTAAGCGGTAGGCGTAGCGGTAGGAATACACGAGCACGCAGAGCTGACCCTCGAGACGACGTTCGTGGGGCAAGCATCCTGAGCATACGAAGGGATAAGCTCCTCGTCCGAGGTCCACCCGTCGAGCCATTCGCCACAGAACTCCTGGCTCTCCTCGAGACGGCCCTTGATGCTGTTGGCGCGCATGGCGCGGAGGCAGTTGTCGGCGTTGCAAGTCTTCTTGGCGCACTTCTCCTTCTTGGTCATCTTGACGAGGTAACCGCCGCGCTCGATGGTGTTGATGAAGATGTAGCCGGACTTGAACATGGCGTAGCTGGACCAGGAGCCGGAGAACGCGATGATGCCGCCGCCGGGCAGGTCGTCGTCCTCGGGGTAGATGTCGAAGAAAGCGATCTCGCAGACGTCGTCACCGGATGGGTTCTCGGGGACGCTGGAGATGTCGTAGACGCGCATGCCGGCGCCGTAGTTGGACTGGAAGATGAGGTCGCCGACGACGTACTGGTTGTGGTCGATACCGGTCACGCTGGCCTTGTAGATACCAGTGTTCTTGGGGTTCTCAAGGTCGCGGATGTCCCAAATGTAGGTGACAGGGTAGCCGTCGAGGGCAGGGTCGACGACATCGTACTCGTCGTACTCGTCGTCCATGAAGATCCATTCTTGCCACTCAAGGTCGTTGACCCAGCCCTGGTGAGTGTAAGAGGCACCCTCGTATGAAGTGCGGGATATGATGGTGGAGTTGGCCTTGTTGGTGACATCGTAGCTGCTCTTGTTAGTAATGAGATGACAGACTGAGCAGATACACTTACATGGTGAGGGTGTCCTCGTTGTAGCCGTAGCAGATGTCACGGCCTTGGTACCTCTCATCGGGTCCCTTGTAGATGAGGCACTGAGCATCGTGAACGTAGCCGTCATCTCCGTTGCAGCCGAGGAACTCGGGGTTGGAGGGATCCTCCAGACTGAAGAAGACAAGACCACCCATGCACTCCTGATCGCGGGGTGCAGCACCAACAGCGACACCGTAGTTAGCCTCCTCGTTGACGATGACGTTGTGACTACGGCCGAGGGGCAGGCTCTGGTTGAAGTGACCAGTGATGTCCTTGTGCTGGTCGAAGAGGACGGGAGCATCGGCCGGCTTGATGTCGAGCAGCTTCTTCATGTCAAAGATCTGCACACCGTTGCCCTCAAGCTCGGAGCCGATGACCATGTAGTGCTTGTAGGAGCGGATCTCGGTCCAGTAGGCACGGTCAGCGACGGGAGCGAACTTGGGGAGGAAACCCAGTTGCAGCATGCGGCCCTCGGGCAGAATCTCAATCAAGGCACAACCATCGTACATGCCGCTGACGACGAACTCACGACCAGACTCAGGGTCGGTCCATCCCCACGAGGAGCTACCGCTCTTACCGCGGTAGTCAGTGTTGGGAGAGCCGAGGGTGGCGTGGTTGATGAAGTCGTAAAGGTCGATGTTCTTGCACTTGAAGGTCTGAAGAGGGTCTCCGGGTACGGCCTCGGCGATGCCGTTCTCGCACTTCGTGTAGTTGAGACGGGGCCACTTGGTGGAATCCATGAGGCCCGCGCGCTCCTCTTCTTGCCAGTGAGCCTGTGATGGTTAATTAGTCTTCGTCAGTTGCATATGGACGCTCAAACATACGATCTTGCGGTCCATGAGGCTCTGGTGAACGACGCCGGAGTCGTAGAGCTCTGTGGAATGTCAGTCATTGCCCTCGAGGTCAGTCACAGGATGCAACTCACCAGCAGCACGGAACTCGTCCTTGGGGAGCTCGCGGCCGAATGCGGGAGCAGCCGCCATAGCGGCGCCAGCCAGAGTAGAGAAACGCATCTTGGGAGTCTGTCAAGAAACACAAGTGTCGAGCGGGATGGCAGTCAAGCATTCCTCCCCTCGCAAGAGGAGCGCCGTCGCAGCATATTTATCCGTGGACCTTGTCGGTCAAGGCCGCGGACCCTTTGCGCTTGACAAGCATTCCTCTCCTGGAGAGGAAGCTCGATGTGACCTTGGCATGCAGGCGGACAGGCTCGAGTTCCAATTGCTTGGTACAAACCGAGGACTGGATGTAGAGCGAGGGCAAAGGTTGGCTGGGAGATTAATGTCCAGACCGAACTGCCCCGCGACCACGCGAGCCGGGGCTAGCTGGAAGAGGAAGGCGAGCAGATGATCTTTGTTAGTGGTTGGCTGCGATATCACGACTGCTTTCGTACCAAGAGAGACAAGTGATTGACTTGCTAGCTGCGCAAGCGAACGTTGGTCTGTTACACGGTCCGGGGATGCGATGATCCGCCAGCAAACACCCGTTTCGCGTCGCCTCCGAGACAAACACGGCACCATTTTGGAGGTATGGATATCGCAGAACCCCATCGCCTCGCCTTGCCAAGGAGGCTCGGCGCTAGATAAGCAGAAGTTCCCCGTCCGGCACCCACGCGCTTCGGGTCTAAGAATTAAGCCAAATGTCAAGCTTATCGCTCATGCTTAAGGGGCGGCGACCAATCGCGAGCGCGTCCATTCATTGACCCTCCTGCGGGTGATGGCAATAGTTCCTGCGTAAGCAGCTTCGCACCGTCGCAAGTGGCTCGTCCAAGCTCGGGGTTGCTTCCATGCATGTTCCTTGGGCCGGTGGAAGCCTGCGGTGAGGGGGAAATGGCCATCTTTTTGGGGTCGCAGAGGCTTGGAAGACGGATGAGGCGCGAATATGGTTCTTGGAGGCTCGAGAATCGTTCCGTTATTGCCGATCGAGAGATGGATTGACGAGGGTGACCGCCGCAACCTGTGGCGTGGCGCGGCTTATCCTTCAACTAAGGTACTCTTTAGTTAGGTAACCTTACGTAGAATTCTATAATAGGTATATGCCATTTACTTATAGCTAAGACTATTATCAATAAACCGTTACCGTCTCGATATTACCACTAACACCTCGTTGTTACGACCCGACTTGCGACTCACACGTGATTAATGCCCCAGAGCTTTCCTGGGATCAATGAATCCGATGCAGAGCAGAACGATGTCCCAGCACATCGTTCCACGACACTCTCTACTCCTACTAGTATGTAGGACCTCCGGATCACCCACTACCATCAGAGACAACTCAGCTATCAACACAATTACCAATGCTTATTTGGTGTACCCACCGGTTCCATATCATTAGCGCTCGGCTGTGACGACTGCCCCATCTCGCACTTGTGACCCAACGTACTACGAACAAACCGACCCTCTGATCTACCTACCCTGTAGTTGGCCAGGCCCGAACGTCACACTTCTACGGTGAGAGCATTGGATTGCTCATCACGGAGCCAGCTGATCAGACTGCTAGTCGTGAGATTCTCCTGTCTGCGACGATCCTGCTATGTGGTTACGAACTCTTCGCGTGTCCGAGCACCGATAAGGGATGAGGTAGTGGTTGTGCGTCCGCTCTTACGCAGTCAGCACTGACATACTTTGTGTGAGTCTTTGAGCTGCCTTAACACAGCAGCATGACACATTTCTTCAATCTCCTTGCAATTTAAGCTCTGGGAAGCACTGCAAGCCAATGAGAGTCGCTTGGGGTTTCACACACAGGAGAGGCTATCCAAGCTCCATGATGAGATCGCAAGTGACTGCAACCTAAGGGACTTTTTCTGCGATTAGAAGACTTGAATCGACAGTCTAGCCTTACACAGCCCTTCTGCAAATCGCCATAGGAAGCTCGCCAGGCACAAGTTCAATGCCTTTTCATCCTGTAGCTCCTATTCTGAGCCAGGCAATGTCAGCTCATGCCGATGAATCAATGTAGCTACCAGTACACCTTGTCCAAAGTAGGTGATGTTGCGATCAACGCGATCACGGCTCCCAGTTCTGAGAGGGCTAAAGGATGCTCGGGCACCTTAGTTGTCGCCTTCTAGTCATCTTTCCAGTCGATATTCCTTGAGGCGTGGGAACAGCTGAGAATTGCGGTGGGCCGTGTAAGCAGAGACACCTACGGTAGTGCTGCATGAGGTTCATTGACTGTCGATCAAAGCTCCTTCTGTTGACGTCTTACGGTTGAGTCCCGTGGAGATGGGCGGGAACGTTCTCATAGACTCATCCAATCCAGCCCTCCAATAGGGCAATTTGTTCACTTGCTCCCACAATCAAGTACCTTCCGCATCCGAAACTACTTGGTCTAACTTTCCTCGTAGGCGTCCCATAACCTGAGGAGTGCGTTTGAGGCAATACACGACATGTGTCGAGGCGATCGCTGTCGTATCCGATTGAGCATCAACTCTCCCCGCCAACTCAGCCAGTGAACATAACATAAAGTTTAAGTTGAGGGGCAACTTATGGAGGATGGTTACTTCGGATCCAATCTCCCCAATGTCGAGGCTTCGCTCCTTCTCGTCCTTGTCTTCGACGATGTAGCCAAACATGTCATCTAGGCCTCGGACTTCCTTACGACGCTTGATGCGTTGATGAACAAGTGCTTTGATGAGTTCGCTGAATTGGCTAGCTTGATCTAGCTGCAGCCGGAAGGCGCTCGACGAACGTGGGAAGATTCCCTGCGAAGCGTGATAATGCGATATTGACTACGCAGTTCTTGAGGCTGTACGATATCCTGCGTGGAGACATTCGACGTAACGGATCGTCATCTCTTTGCCAAAGGGGCTTGGAAAGGTGATTCGGTCACGTCCGCGATCGAGGCAACCTAGTTGGCTGCTCAAGGGTATGTCGCCGATTGCGTCGAACTGTGGACAAATTTGTACACATTCCTATGTGGACAGCGACTTCGACTCTGGATTCTAACGAGGCAGCTTCGTCACAGATCTGATCGGACTTGCGAACGAGCTTCACAATCTTATCTGTGACTTTGTGGTCCCCGGTCTCGAGCTTGCACGTGGAAAATGCATGGGACGTATAGCGGCGTTCAGGTGTGCGACTGTGTTCACTGGCCATCAGAATATAGAGCTCTCCTCTGTTGTCGGTAGTTGAGTGGCCTTCAATGTCTCGAATGGCATTCAGATATGAGAACGAGAGGGAGTTCGGCCCAGTTCGATCAACGGAATGCTGTTAATGGAGCGAGTGGGGGTTCTTGGATCGCAACGCATTGGTTACTTCGTACATGAAGCCTAGATTGGTAATGCCGCCCAGGGAATTTTGGCTTGGAAATAGTCGTAAGCGCTTTGAATCTCAAAAAAGTGTGGCAAAGGGCTCTAAAACAGAGAGAGCGACAATGCTTACGGCCCAAGTCCCTAGAGAAAACATGGCTGAGTAGTTGCAGAATCACGACTTGTTGGCCGTAGGTTTTCACAAGATACCGAAATAAGGCTATCGTATCGTCCATATCTATTAATACAGACCCTAAGTGACGCCCGGAAGTAAGCATCAGACATCCCGCTGATGTCGTTCGCCACTGATACGGCGTCTAGCTATAAAGAATAAGGAGGATGGCCGTAGCTTTGTTGTCCACGAAGGTCTAGGTTGCCACTGACGACATAGTAAGCGCAGCGGGTCACGGATTTAGTTCATACTTGCAAAGCACGTTTCATTGTGCCATGGTCATGCTTCCGCCGAGTCAGAAGGTCCCTGTTCTCAGGCGTCATAGTTAGTGTTGGCGGACGGAGAGATTGACCACATGTACAAATCCAAACACAGGCGGTCCTTGCCAGAGTAGGTCAATTAGGCGACGCCAACTTATGATGCGATCAGCATTTCCTACCTGGCTTAGTGTGTCCTCTGGTTCTTCATCATGCCCGGACCTTTAGTGATTAGTGCGCACAAACCAGAGGAGCTTGCCCTGGTTTGCACTTCCCACGCCGCAGCCCAAGTCGAATGAGATTCTAGTAAAAGCTAAAGTTACCCTTCACAAGGGAAAGTTGACCACTTGGTAAGATTATTTCTAAACTCTATATATAGTCAAATCATGTGGCATCTGCGATTCCGATCTTCAGATTCACAGCGGCGATCTGGACGCTCACACGCCTGTGATCACTGCCTATGAAGCAAGTGATTTCGGTGTGAAGCTGGGAAGCATTTCAGAGGTTTCCACATGGGTGATAAGAACGGTGAGCTGTGTAGATACTGCCATTACTGTCGGCGAGGGAAGCCCTTGTACTGTGAGCATTTTGCAGCTCATGGTTTACATCGTAAGTGAGCGGTTATAATGAGACTGATGCTAAAGCGGGTTCGGGTTCTCTGAAGAAGTTGTCGTCGCCTGGCTTCGAAAAGAAGCCGCGCTCCCTCTTCCGACTTTGGCCATTCCCACAAACCACCCCTAGAGGCAGCCCGGGACAGGACAGGGCACCCTTAGAATCGACAACCGTAACATCGCCGCTACGGGTGTCGAGCAACGTATTACGCGCCTTGGCGTTGCTGTGCGGGACGCGTAACCGGTGCACCTGCGCGAGAGCTATGGTAACTGACTTTGCCTGGGCGTTGACGGCGGCATTTTGAATAATGAGCAGCGGGGCGATCTTTTCGTGACCACTGGCTGATGCCGCCCGAAGAGCGGTTCCATGCTGGTTCACAGTGATATTGATAGCTAAGTTGTATCTAGTGAATGTGAGTGACTCGTGAGTCCTCTATACTAGTGAAGAGGCGTACGACTGTTGGCTGCGATCCTGTAATGATTGTGGGAAACTTGTGGGATGTTTGGCCATCACGTGAAGGCCGCAATGGCAGGCCGTACTCAGTAACAAACCTTCTTGCATGCAGTCCGAGAAGTGGGTCATTGGGGTTAAATTTTACATCCAAACTCAATTGCCAATCTAATGTGCTTTCCGCATGCATTACCGCGGTACTATGTATAGGTACTTTGGTGCTTCATCCGTACATCGGCCAGGCTCTAAGAGCTCATCAGAATGACTACTACGTACCTAAGCTAAGTGAGCAACAGCAAAGCCCGTCCGTAAGCAAGGTGCATTAGCGCCGGAAAGATGGTTGGAACCCCCACCGCGGGACCCTCAAGTCCGGGACCGCTAGCGGTAATGAACAGGCTGGTAGACACGACTCTGAACGAACACTTCCCTATTCTTTACTATCCTAAAGAAATCGTATTCCATGTATTGACATTGCATCAGTCGCAACAAGGAAGGAAGCTGCTAGGCACCGTCTCTCGCACTGCAAGAGTAGGCGACGATAGAATAAACACCACTGAAGACATTCTTCATCCATGGCACTGATCATTGAATTGTCGTCAATAGTGCGTGTCATTGAACACTGGAGTTACGAACTTGCCCCCCCCAACTCCACCAGATGGGCCTGCTAGACCTGGGGTACTTTTTGTGCTTCCGGAGATACCGGTCGAGACCGACGGCAGCTGGAGGCATACATAAGTCGACCAGAATATCGTTGGCCACTTCTTTTGTTCCTTAAACTGTCGTAGCAGGCATCTCTTTTCTTTGATCCGAGAATCTCCCCTCAATTCTTTCAACGTTCGCCTTCATTCGTCCACAATTCAGGTCTATCAACCGGACACGTCGCCGCCATGGTTAAAACACTTCCTTTTGGGGACATTCAAGTCCCGACGCCTGGGTTTGGCGCCATGGGACTCAGCGCGGCAATGGGAAGCAACCTAAGCTATGAAGAAGCCGAGCCTGTTCTGCTCAAAGCTATCAAGCTGGGTTGCACTTTTTGGGATACAGCGGTAGGCCAAATTGCCAACGAACATTTTGGGATTGATGGGAGACTGATTGCCACATGCAGGTCGCCTATCAAGCTGGGGTTAATGAGAAGCTGCTTGGAGATTTCATTAGGAAGCATGGCGTCAGAGACAAAGTCTTCAGTAAGTCTAACGGCAAGCAGCTTTGGGAAATTATCAAAGAGCAAGCTAACCCGATGGTTAGTTGCTTCCAAATGCGGGTTTGATGTTTTCGGAGGGACCCGCGCTGTTACCAACTCTCCTCAGCACATTCAAGATTATATCGGAGGAACAATTGAAAGACTAGGATTCGCACCTGATCTTTATTATCTCCACCGAATAGATCCGGGTAAGCTGCAATCGATGACACTCTTCCGCCCGTTCATGCTAATGGACAAGCAAGATACACCTCTCGAGGCGTCAATCACAGCGCTTGACGGGATACGGAAGGCTGGCAAGACCAAATACATTGGGCTTTCAGAGTGCTCAGCAGCTACGTTACGCAAGGCAAACTCGAGTCTGCTTTATCCATCATTCTGTTGAGACTTTCGTGGCTAACGAAGGACTCTAGTTGCTAAGATCGATGCTGTTCAGGCTGAGTACTCCGCGTTCGAAACTTTGCACGAGACTAGCGGCTTGATCGATACCGCTAAACAGCTTGGTGTCGCATTCGTTGCGTTCAGTCCTCTCGGGCATGGGTGGCTTGTCGACAGCTTTGACTATAAGTCACCAGACGATTTTGCACCTGATGACTTTCGTCGGACTGGTATGTGTCTCTACTGAAGAAAAGAAACGACTCCGTAAGCTAGGTATCTGACATCTGGGCCCAAAAGTTCCAAAGTTTCAGGGCGAGAATTTCTACAAGAACCGCGCTATTGTGGAAGAGATCAAGAAACTGGCGGCGAAGAAGGGCTGTACGACTGCCCAGATAGCACTTGCTTGGGTTACTGCGCAAGGAATGATTGCTATTCCTGGGACCACAAAGCCAGGCCGGTTAGAAGAAAATTGGTCGTCTCGTGAGATAGATCTTACACCAACAGAGTGCGACGCGATGCGAGCCGTTCTCGAATCTGCAAAGCCGGCAGGACACCGATTCTCTGCCATGCATGAAGCAGCAGTTGGGCATTAGCTGCTGGTCGAGTCATCGAAGCGCTTAGTCACGTCGATATCATGGATATTTTCTAGGGGTTTATATGTTCATTTCAAACCTTTCTGACTCTCTAAGGCCGGTGTCATGGACTTTTCAGGTGTTGAAAGGAGAGTCTCTTCTCCCCTCTTCTCTCCCGCCACTCGTTAGTCGCAAGAAACAGCTCAAAACAATCTTCTATCAACCAGCCCCATTTCCGTAAAAACGGCAAAGATGCCTCCCAACCACGGATATCCCAAGAGTCAGCCCAAACAACTATGGCTGCGTTGTCTATGTGATTGCCGTCAAAACGTAGGAGATCTGCGCACAGCTCGTCATCGTCTTCAATCAATCCAGTGTGCATAGCACGCAGTATATTGTCTCGAAATCGTGGGATGGGTATCAGGTCTATCCAGGGATGGTGGACGACAGCTCGCTGCGTTGGCGTTGGCAGGAGGGTCACCGGGCACGATGCTAGTATCTCACCACTCCAAGGAGTACGAGGGCCGTGCTGATTAAAAGGCGAAATCAAATCGTCGCGGCACAGGCCCTTGATACCGAGGCCCATGGCTGCCGCGTTGCGGGCCATAGCATCGAGCACATTAAGGCGGGTGAGGCACGGAAGGTATGCCGGCTGAGCAATACCATCGTTGTAGTATCTCCGAAGCCTTAGCGCGAACTGTTGAGCTTTCGTACGACGTTCTTGGCTCGGAAGAAGAAGATGTCCTTCTGTTTGAACAAAAGCATGACTGAGTGATACGGCGTCTGCCGCTTCACCATTCAGTGCACATTGCGCAGTGGGGTGATCTTGGCTTCCACTGTCTGCAGATGAGGTTGCCACTGGCGCTTCAGAACTTTGCGCTTTCCTCTGCCGTGTCCTTTGGCCTGGATAGCTTACGTCAGTTTGGCATCGCTTCTATCGCTCACGTATTCTTACGCCATGTTCGCTGGTTGAGGCGATTTTGCCGCCGCCTCCTTTCCGCGGCGCTTGTGACACCGCTCCAGTCGTCCGCGGAGAGGGACTTTATCCCAGGCAGCAGATATCCTGGAGTCAATGACGAGGATGCCGTGTTTCCATGCACTGGTATCATAGTGTGGCGGGTGAACACGGTGCTGGATGGTGGACGTAAGCAAAATAAAGGGAACCGGTGTTGAACCTCCGAAGCTTATGCATTCTGCTTACGGATGCTTCAGGCTTATATATTGGAGAGGGGCTAACGATAACGATTGCCTGGCTGAAATTTTAGCGTTCGCGCGTGGCAAAACGTCAATTTTATCAGGCGTTGGAATTTCATCGGTGGTAGTTTATGCGGAGCACCAATTAAACTCGAGCTAATGCAACCTGCTTAGCCTTGCATGAAGCACCTCCTCGTTCTACACGCAATGGGATCGCGACGGATTTCAACCTCTGCTAGTGCTGAAGTCCCCAATGCCATTATGACAAAGTGGCATTCGGGCCGAGATACTTTGGATGCATACGGTGTGGCAAGAATATCAAGCGCTTTCAGGGCACTTTCGAGAAACGCGCTCAGCGACGTCATCTCCGGATGCGTGGGAACATTTCTTCATTACTACTATCGCTGCCAGTAACCAAGGTGAGAGTGGCTACCGCAAAGCGGCTTGCATTCTGATCTAAATATCCCTTGAAGTCAACGTGCTGCCTTCCGATTAGGCCCGACAGTCCGTCAACAAAGTCTAGCCGTAAGGGAAGGCAGTTAAAGGTGCCTGCTGTCATAAGTCATTAAAAACAAGTGGGAATTACGAAATCTATATAGCGACGGAAGCTAAGGGTGTACCTCCGCCTCGTTGAACCCCCGTTGACGTTGTATCCGGCTGGGCAAGGTCCACCAGGAGAACTACCTCAGGCTGCTTTCCTTGAGGAAATTGTCTAGTCTTCAATTCCGGGTCCCCCAACCGCAGATCACGAGCACGGAGATCAGCATGTATGGCCAGCCCCGCAAGCGTTACGCGGCGTGGGTGTTCTACACCCCTGGAGCACCATCTTAGGTGCACATGGGTACGGCTGATTGTAAACGACGGAAATGTTTCGTAGACTATTTAGACATGAACTCCTTCGCCAAAAGACACCTATGCTTCGTCATTTACGCTACCTCTTATGAAAAACGCAACACACGATCGAAGCCATGCTGCCACGCATCAGCCTAAGCACAATTTACAGCGCAGCAGCTATCATAGCTGTAGGCACTGCAGACTGCAGTGGAAACGAGGCGGTTTCGACAGGTTGTATGAAGGCTGTGAGAATCCTGTTTCGTCTCTAAGTCTTCGCTTGGCTCATGTACTCCAGTGCGCTCAACTGTCGAGCTCTTTTGGCCCTAGGTTGCATTATCCTAGCTCTGACAACTTCACGATTTGGGATGCAAAACAGCTTGAAGTTCGTCCAGCGTGCCGTGTGCAGCCTTCTACTACGACGGAAGTGTCTCAAGTCATGAACGTTGTCGTCGACTCTTGGTGTCGGTTTGCTGTCAAGGGTGGGGGACACTCCAGACATCCAGATGATTCCAACTCTGTTGGCGGCGTTACAATTGACCTAGACACGATGAACACAGTCGAGCTGGCCCCAGATGAAGCCAGCGCGCGTGTTGGGGGTGGAGCAACATCCGGGCAAATCTTTGAAGCCCTCAGCCCGCGCAATTTGTCCTTCGTCGGTGGCAGAGTAAGCTCTGTCGGCATCGGTGGCTTCACCACCGGCGGCGGAACGTCGCCATTTTCCAACAAATATGGATGGGCCCTAGACAACGTGTATGAGTACGAGGTTCGTGGCTCTTCATGTCTCAATTACGACTCCTTTCTCACATTTGCACACTTCTCACGTTCTTCCAGGTTGTCCTTGCAAATGGCACGATAGCTATCGCCTCTGAAAGCGAGAACGCTGATCTCTACTACGCTCTTCGAGGGGGCAGCAACAACTTTGGTATCGTTACCACCTTCACCGTTCGCACGTTTCCACAAGGACCAGTCTTTTCTGCGCAGGTTAGCTACCGAGATAATCAAACGGAAACCGTTCTCGACAAGGTGTTTGATCTTTTCACCAGGGAAGACCTCGCGAGCGATGTTCAGATGGGATACGACCTTTATTACACATACAACACAACCAGCGACGCTTTCTCCATGTTAGGTACTCAGCGCTACGAAAAGCCCCTGCAGGCACCGCCAGTGTTCAGGGAGATCAACAGCATAGCCCCTATCTCGAGAAGTGTCAGAATTGACAAGCTGGCAAACTTGGTGTCAAGCCCGCCTCTAGGCGCAACTCGGTAAATTTCTCCTTCAATGGTATATTTCAATGTGACTTATTGTCCTTCTAGCAACATGTTTCAAACTCTCAGCGTACTGCCGTCGCGCGAATTGCTTTCGAAAGCTATTCAGATATTTAAGGAAGAAGTTCGAGCAGTGCGAACAGTGGAAGGCCTCACCCCAAACTTCATCTGTTACCCTTTACACTCCAATGCCATTGCGAAAATGAAGGAGCGCGGTGGCAATGCCCTTGGAATAGACCAGGACGAACCTCTCTTCAGTAAGTTACCCCTGGACTAGGGCAAGACACTGAGCTAAGACACCTGTAGTCATCCTCCTATCGACTGCATGGGCTACAGCTGAAGGAGACGATTCGGTTGGAATCATGACCGCCAATATTGCTGATCGTGTAAAGCAGCTCGCAATGGAGCTTGGGGTTTATCGACCGTACATGTACGTCGGCTATGCTAGGTCTGGCCAGGACGCTGAAGTATTTGCTGGATACGGAGAGAAGAACCTGAGACGCCTCACGGAAATCCAGAAATCAGTCGACCCACGAGGCGTATTCACGTCGACTGGTCTTTGGAGGGGCCACATGAAGATCATATGAGTACATTCAAGGGGATGTCATCTTGGGCTTTGATACAGTTTCGAAATTAGCGTAGCTCGCCAAGTCCGTCACAACGATAACCCAACTTTACCAGCGGCGAATTCGACGCCTTGCGAATAGGTTTATAGGTTTATGGAGCCCTTGAGCAACCCAATGCCAAACGGCCTATTATCGCGACGGTGCCCCTCGGTGTTTGTTGACGCCGACCGCCTGGGCAGCGTTGCGCGACTTGCGTGTGACAATGCCTTTACCTCGTTCGGTCAGAGCGAGTACGTCTTGTGGTGGAGCGCCTGTGGAGCGTGTCAGATGCTTCTGCCCAAGTGCTGCTCCAGCGTGTCGGACAAAAGGCCCATCCGGTACAGTAAATAAATAAAAACAACTCCAGTCTCTTATACAACGGCTCCTGCTGAGTTCCCTCCACTAACTTAGTTGAGACTATCATCATGGTAAGATGTCAGGTGCAAGGATGTTGGTGCCACTTCTACTCAACTACCCTCCCAAAGGCTGAGTAGAGGCTAGCCCATCCGACTGTACGCATGTCTAGTCGAAATACAGAGACAAATACAGAATGAAAAAGACATGCAATCGTATCGAAATGAGAACCAAAGCCTGGTTAATGGCGGTCTGATTGACGGGTCTAGGCTCAGTGGAACTAGGCCCACGCCGACCTCGAGTTCTTTCCGAAGAAGGGCTACCACGAAGCTGGCATCGCCCTATCCTTGAGAAAAAAGGCCCATTATTAACTCGGGCACATTGCTCTTCCAACTGCCGGAGCCAGTCAATGCAGCGATCTGACACACTACATTCGCCGGTTGGAGAGGCAAGGCAACGCGACCACCACAAGTTCGACCACTGAGATCCCAGGAGCTTGGTTATCGAAGCCTGTAAGACTAGGCGCGCAAGCTAATAACCATACCCACTTCACCTTTAACGGACGACATGGCGAGGATGTTGCGTGTTTCCCGTCGTGGACATACTCGGGCAGAGATCATTATTTCACCGAGTAGTTGGTTGTACCCAGCATTTAGTGTCATTGAAATTCCTAGATCTCGTGGCTGATTGGCGAACAACATTAGATACCGTAGTTACTTGGAGATTGAGGCAGCTTGTCAATAGGGTTAGATCTTGCTCCCCCTCAGGGTGGACTATAACAAGAGCTGTTATTTGTTGAGCACAAGCCTCTCCATCGGTACCTCAATCTGTCTTTACTTACAATCCGCTGAAATCTTTACTTAGACTCCGCCTCCACTCGTTACCAGCTTCATACTCTGTCGCCAAGCTACCTCAATTCTACAAGGAGCTACGGTACAGCTCCGTACTAGTACGTGTGCGCATTGTGCAAACCCGAGGCTGGGTGTTCCAACTCGAATCTCCAGTTCCGAACGGCCAACCAACGCCATCACACCCGCCACGACTGAGTCGTAGTAATTTCCCTTTAACCAGAAATATACTCATAACGATCTTTCGGCCCATGACCTTGGAGTACTAAAGTACCGAGCGCACGCGACACGACGAAGGCTGTGCTACACCTCGGGTTCCTCGCATTACTCGTGTCTCTCGCATCTCCACATGTTTTAAGCGTCTCAGGGGCCAACCTCGCAACCAATTGCAATAACAGAAACTCCATCAGAACTTCGTGGCATCGGCTTCTTGAGCGCCAAGTGACGCGTAACACATTCATAGACAGTTGTAAATAAAACGGACTTGCCCATGTCCCCTTTCACCTTTTTGTAACTCTGTCAACCAGATTCTCCAGCGAGAAACAGCAGCATAGCACAACACATCGCAACAATGGGGTTCCTTCGCCGATCGAAAGACAACGTCTCCTGGTTCTTCAACGGGCCTTACTTCGACAGTCGCTACAAGACCAAAGTCCACATCCTACAGATCATGTTCGTCTTCCTGGTGATCGCGCTGGCGGGTGCACGTGTTGCGACGCTGCCGGCGGGCATTCCAACGAGTCGATCCGACACGATCGGAATTGTCATGGTGAGTTTTATTATCATGCTCTAGAAGTGAAGCAGTGGCAGACCAACACATGCAGGGCATCAAAACCATCGTCATCCTCTCATATCAACTCATCACAACACACGCGGAAAGGTATAAGCGATGGTCAAGTACGAAGGCGTACGCAATCTTGAACTGCCTCGAAATCCCGTTCTGGTTCGTTGTAGTTATTCTCACGTTCATGGGTATCTCCGGCTTTTGTGAGGGAGTTAGTTGTGGATTGAGTTGGATTCTTGTGCTCGTTGCGGCTTGCATGCTGTAAGTTTGGATCGCAAGCTTAAACATACTAATGTTACGGATGCTAATATTGTGATAGATTCATGGCCATGTGGATGGCGGTGGTTTCCGTTAAGGAGCGTCGATACACGAAAATGGCGGCTAGGCGTGACGCTGTGAAGACGGATACGGTTGGGGTATGAAGGCATTTATTTCAACGTAGGCGAAGGAATGGGAAATGCATTACCCCTCAGAACAATTTTCGACAGTCAAGGTGACATGAATGGGATGCTCCCCTTGTGAGTTTCTGCCCATCGCCTGGACCAAAGTCAAGCGGATGCCGCAAATGAATCAAATACGCCAGCTGTATCAACAATCTATAGTGAATTGAGCGAGATACAGCCAGTCTATGTCCTCAAATTTACCAAGTGATCAGCTTCCCGGGAAAATCCTGCAAGGACCGGTGTCCACACCGCGGTCTAATCGTACGATGACCTCTCGGGGATGCAGAACAAAGCTACGAAAGGCCGCTTGAACTCCTCACGGCCTTCAAGCTGCGCCATTTTCTTTCCGGACCACCTTCCAAGCTTGCGGAAATGTTCGTCGAGATCCTTGCCACGGTAGTCGTGGAGGGCAAACCAAAGCCGCCGGGCATCGCGACCAGCGTCGATTATGCGCTTGAGCTCAGGGGCGGCGGAGAAGAGAGCCTGAGGTGGGCACGGTAGTCTCCACGGTGCAGATATATCGGAATTCTGACCTCCCTTGTATTACTTTTCGGTCCACTTGCGGTACTGCATCATCTTTTCAATGGCGTCGCCATCTTCCTAACAACTAATGGACGGCTTGCCCATTCCCACCGATAACCAAATCCACGGTTGTGACCATCTTGAGTTCGCACAGAATGGTTGATACAATACTTCCGCCCTCCCAGTCATAAATGGACGTGAACCTAGGCTGACCCCTCTCATACATGGCACTGGTCATGTTATGCACTCCTAGGTAGTCATGGCCGAGAACAAAGCGCACATAAGGCTCAAGGTGAGCCTGTGCAGGGGCATTGTGAGCCCAGGCATAAGCGGGGGATTGGAGGGAACTAGTGGGGGTGCTTCAGGGTCATGTAAAGGCCGCATGACGGGTCGTAACAGATGGAAGTGTCGGGCCCTGGGTTGCTGAAGAGAGAAGAGATGTAACTAGATAAGGGCTCGTTGAGAGCAAGCAGGGAAGCCGCAGGCAGATAGATAGGGCGCGACTGGTGACTGTATTAATCTTTGAAGGGTCTGGGTAGTCTGAGCTCTCTGCCAAGCCTCTTTTAGGTGCGTACACGAGATACTCGCCTGCTGGTAGCAGTGGCCTCGCTGCTAGGCCCCTGCTCGGTTCCTGACAGGGAGCTCGCTGCTGGCTCGCTGCTTAGGAGAAGCAATATAGCTAGGTTTCCGCGGGGTTCCTGACACGGCTAGGCTTAGTCAAAGCTTAGCCTAGCTTAGTCCAAAAGCGGCACTGCTTAAGTACCTATGCACTTAAAAGTCTTGGTGGTTATATCTATTTTTGCGGTGATGAGCTGGTGCGCGCTTGGTGCCTCGCGGACTCCTAAACGTGGACTACCGTGCGCGCAGCACGATGGACTCGGATCCGAGTTCGGATGGTCTGAGGTACACGTGTTAAACACTATGAACACACCATGATGGTAAAGCTCAATTGTAAAGTTTCAAGCGCTTTTCTTTTCTCAAGTGTAGATGGCACACACCTGCTTGGGGGGATGTGAGGTTGACAATTTTCAACCACCCTAACTCGGCCCGAGCATTTCACCAGGAACAAAATTGAACATCAGGATTGTTTTACACTATAATTGATCACGCGAAACTACAGCCGGGACGACTTGATCGCCTTTGTCTTATCCTGGAAGTTCTTAACCATCTGCCTGATGGCGAGGTCAAGCAGCACATCCTCACTCCCTCCAGGTATCCTAGCACCAGGAACGTCGCGGTAGATCTCTGTTCTTTTGTCAGCACGCTTATTACTCACTTTGCAGAGCTGGGTAGTACTTACTCTCGGCAATCTCACCCTGTCCTGACCTCGTGAAGCCGTTGCCACCGAACAGCAGCACAGCGCACCTCGCACACTCGTCAAGGACAATACCGGCATTGGCCTTGCACAGAGCCGTCAAGCCACCGAGATCCTTGTCGGCCTTGGCCTTGGGGAGCTGGGTCATCTGGTAAACGAACGACTCAACCCATGCTTGCTGAGCCTCCAGAATGGCGGCGCACTTGGCGAGGCGGTGACGGACGACGGGTTGTTCCATTAGAGTCTGGAAAACGTTAGCGATGGACTGAAAAAGCCCCATGTCCTCGCTAGACATACCTTTCCGAAAGCCTCACGCTTCATGCAGTACTCGAAAGCGGCGCTGAGGGCAACTCTGGCCTGACGGGTAGTGCCGATGCTGATGAACAAGCGCTCGTGGTTGAAGTTGTTCATGATGTACTTCATGCCCATGCCCTCCTGGCCGATCAAGTTCTCGCGCGGCACCTTGACGTCGTCAAGCTCAATATAGGTCGTGCCCGCCGAGATCTGACCGGCCACCTTGATGCGCCTCTTCATGACGCCTTTGGTGCCGGTGCTCAGAGGAACAACCAGCATCGAGATGCCCCTCGCGCCGCTGTTCTCTGCGCCGGTGCGAACAGCCATGGTCGCGCAATCGGCCCAGATGCCGTTGGTAATCCACTTCTTGGAGCCGTTGACGAGGTAGAACTTGCCGCACTTTGACAGCTCAGCGGTGGTGGTGATGTTGGCCACGTCGGACCCAGCCTCGGGTTCCGTGATGGCAATGCACGTGCGGATCTTGCCGGTAAGAAGATCAGGGATATACCTCTCCTGGAGCTGCTTGTCGCCGTAGTGCAGCAGCGGAGGCACGCCGAAGGCCATGCCTGTGGTTAGCGCACCAGCCGGACCGGCCAATCCAGCGCGGCTCATCTCATCTGCGTAAATCATGCCGTGCAGACTTGTCCACTCCTCGACCGGCACCTTTCCAGGCATGTGCGTCACGCCGACCTTCTTCAACCACTCGACCGGCAAAGGGCATGGCAAAGAGGGCAGCAGGAAGCCGGCCTTGGCGAAGGTGCCGTAGACGTGAGAAGGGACATCTTCGGCCGTCTCCCATTCGAGCGCGTGTCGGCCGAGGTTTTCGTGGATGAATTCGCGACAGGCGGCCTGGACGCGTCGGTGGGAGTCGTCGTAGTACGGGGAGGGAGCGCCGCTGAGCCACGGCGGCTCGGAGAGTGGGATGATGGGAGCTGGGTCGGTCATTCTGGCGGCGGTAATTGATATGGCTCGACGAGTTTGGGGGTTGTCAAGTCCGAAGCTGGGTGGTGATGGATAAATATATCGATCTCATGTCACATGGGCTCGGCCAAGGAACCCTGTCCACCCGCTGCGACCGCGACATCGGCTCCAGCCGTGTTGCTGAGGGCAGATGAGGGGAATGCGGAGATCCCCAGCTTTGTCCAGCGTATGCCGAGGTTCAGATCCCAGTCTCTTCCCGCTAATTGGAAAAGCCCGACGTCAATTATAGAGGCTGAGATTCCTCCTCCGGCTACGCTGTGGATCTTCGATTGCCCGATTGAGGTACCAGCTCGTCCTGGTCGTCTACATAAGGCAGCATGTCGCCTATGATTGAGATGGCGGGCGTTGAGGTTGCCAGCGTCGCCCACAACCGATCCGAGGTTGGCATTCAATGACCCCGACTTGTCGAACTACTGACGGTCTCACGGCCTGGAATTGATGGATTCATCTCCAAGCCAAGGCTTGAAGCGCGAGTTTGCGTCTGTCAAACCTGCGTTTCTAAGCACAGGAGATGGTAAAACAGGGCGTCTGCTTGTGAGACGTGGCCCAATTGCAAGCAATCCAGCTTTTTCAGAGTCAAACAAGCGTGTGCGTCTACTTTAACATGAGGTTTCAAGTGTCGTCTGCGAGGGAAGACACCAATTGATTCCAGTCTCGTTCCATGCCAGCATCCGCCGTCGCATTGTAGGTAATTGAAACTGGCGGCCCTCCCAAGCCCTGTCTCCACGAGCACCTCTCACTACAGCTCAATGGCAGTCGGCTTTCAAATTTCTCCCTATGTGTGAGCCTTACAGCTTGAGAAATTCGTCTCTTACGATTGATCGTGAGGTCTTTGTGATCTCTACCCCAAAACACCGAAGCCCGAACGCATTCGTAGGCGTACACAACATTTGGTGACGGCAGTGCGTCCTCACACCATTTCTTCCCTTGCCTTCTCCTCGACTTTGCGAAGCCGTCTCGCCGTAAAGAACTGGAACACGAATACAGTGAGGGCCGTACCCAGCAGTGTAGCACCTGTCCAGATCAAAACGTACTGCAGCGTGGATAAGCGCTTGTCTCCTCTGTACTCGAAGAACCCTATTGAGAAGAAGGACTTGGGACTCGTCAGCTTGATTGAGAAACGCAGATCAAGACACCTACGGAAGTGAACATGCCCGGAAGGAAAACCATGCCGAGGATAGCTATGGGCTTCATGATCTCGGCGTCACGCTGCGCTGCCTTCGCCAACTGCAAGCTGTTCTCCGCCGTTTGCTGGTTCATCATCGCATCTCGCCGACCAATGTTATTAGTTTCCTAGAAGTCAAGTCAGTTAAAGCCTTCTTCATTGTTCGGGAATAGTTGACTTACAAGCTGGTTGGCAAGAGTCATCCCCTCCATGGCGCGTGTGCACTCCCGAGCCGCCTCGTCGTTTTCGCACAGTAGCTCTCGCAGGCGACTCTTGATGCGCTCCCCTGAAGTCTTCAAAGAGGCGAGCTTAGCAACGTGAGAGTCAGAAGCAACATCATGCAAGCCGTAGCGTAAACTCTCCAGCTCCTCCACATGGTCAATCATCTTTAGCAGCTGGGCCCGCCAGCTGTCGAGTCCGTTCCGGAGACTGCTGAGGCGCAACCAGACAATGACAGTAGGAACATCCTTTATATCGGTCTTTTTCCTCGGAATCAGTGTCTTCGTGTTGCTGGATCCTATCAATGTTTTCTCTGACGCCGCCGAAGCGGCTGACTTGTGGGAAACGGAAGTCTGGGTCCTGGAAGGACAGCCAACTGTCGTGTCGCTCCGTTTTTGCAAGCTCGGCGCCACATTTGAGGTCTTCAAAGGACCAAGGCCTTCTGGACTTGATAGTGAGTGCAGTCGCCTCACAAGTTCGTCGACATTCGCTCTGCTCAGCGGGATGAGCCTCTCCCTCTCCAGCTCGGCAAATAACGTCGGAAGCATCATGGGATGCAGCACATCCCCATCGTAGTTTTCAAGACGTCCGGATACCATGTCTGCATCTGACATGCACCAGCCATAGATGTCCTTCTCAGTCATGTCGCAGCCAAACCACACGGCATTTGTGATGAGGGTGTCCGGGAAGAACGTCACGGACAAAGCCATGTCATTACTCCAAGTGTCGGGCGTCCTGCAGTTGTAGACTCCAGAGCCGTTAGTGTCTACTTTAAACAAATCTTTCGATCATTGAGTTGAGTGGATTTACGATTCAAAGGAAAGCTTGATCTTGGAGTCAGCGGAACACCACACAAACATACCGAAAGACGTCCTCTGATGACCCCCATCGCCCCAAACGTACGGCAAGCAACCAAAGTGACAACTCTTGTTGCGCTCGATGGCTCGGACAATCGACCTGTGAACGCTCCAGGTCTCGGCAATCAAATCAAATGTCTGCTCAGTGAACGGTAACTCCGATAGCTCAATAGTTTTTCCGGCTAGGATTAAATTGATTGCAGACTTTCCAGTTTCAAAAGAGTCGTTTGGAGGGTTCTGCGTGTTCGATTAGTCCTGTTTGATTCCGATGAAGAGACAAGGAGTCATCGTACCTTTGCGAGCCATTTGTCCCATTGTGATTCATCACACAGTGGTGTTTTCTGGAAGTTCTGAGATGAACTGTCTCCATGTTTGGAGCCGACCTTTGCGGGTGTTGTGACATGTTTTGAGAGTGACAAAGCGAGTGATTGCGCCGGCTCAAATGTAAGTATGTCTCTGTCATCATCATTGAATTTCGCATCGCGCCGTATCCAAGACATGTCCAGAAATTATTACAGAGGTTGCATTGCAGGAGTAGCTCACGCTGGTCAAAGAGCCCAGGACTCGAAGTATTCTCATAATCGTGTGTAAACGATGTACCCTCCATCATGAATTGAAGCCTCGCTTGCGAGCAGGCTGTGTCTGCCTCGCGATAGGCCTGCAGCTCATTCGGTGCCACTGCATTGAAACTGCAGCTCCGTAAGCAGCCGCCCGAGGCTTTGCGCTCGTGGTTCGCGTGATGCAGCATCAAGCGCTTTCACTCTTAATTTGCTTCATTTCTGCAGCCTGCCGTCAAGTGCAGGTATGGGCGTCATCGCGTGATGCTGTACAGATGAGCGTATGAGTCTATCGGTGAATAGGCTGAGACAAAGCAATGATAGCTACCGATTTCTAAGTCCAGTACGCCACCGGAGCAGGGCTAACGCCCAGGAGCAAGCACATTCACAGCGGTCGTGGCCTTATAAGCAGACCGGACGATCCTGTGCGGACGCTGTGTGCCCCATGGCGTACTACCAGCTCACCTTTGACTGCCTCATCCTCCAAGAATAGACCTATTTTCATACTTGTGTTATCCACGGGCTGAAGATTTGCCTCGAGGCCAGAGTTCGCCACATTTTGCCTTCACAGCCCGGTTAATTGCCCGCCCTGCCACAATTGCGGCTATGGAGACTGCCGTGTACACAGCGAAAATAGGGAGTCGCTATGGCTCAGAGGCGAAACTTCAGAAGAAGTTAGCCGAGAAGCTGGGAAATAACGGATTTGCTGTAGTGGCGGTTAGCCGGCCTTTCGTCCCAAGTCGAAAAGGAGCTAACATGACAACGCTAGCACATAGACAATGAATGGCATGTGGAAACATACAGAAGCACACCGCTGACCGAGGTCTGTTAACTATCGAACTCAAAGTAGTTTGGGTTGCTATCCCTAGAGAGGCTAACATTCCCTGTAGGAAGAGTTGGATGAGATTAAGGCCTTTCTCAAAAGACGCAGCAATCCCGCTTGCAGGTAGAAGAGGAGGTTCGTGGGAGAGGCTATGAGACTTGCGAAGATTGAATCTCGATGCTTTGTTTACTCGCTTGCTTTCTCTAGAAATGGCTGCAACTTCTGAGTCCTTGAATCCTGATTGATGCGTCTCAGGCCTAGATCTGTAGTCGACGTATGTCGGCGATTTAACTGATAAGTTATCCTCGAAGGAACCTGATTACGACGGTGCGCAGTTCAACTGAAAGAAAACGTATCTACTCCGGCCCGGCTGACTCCCTTACGCCTTAAGGCCGCCCTCTACAGCTATCAATATCGGCATCTGTGATCTCCTCAATACTAGAGACTCTAAATTCATTACGTCGCATCTGAACCGTTAGCTAAATCTCCAGAGTTCATTGAAAGGTATGGCTAACCTCCAGAGAGTAGCCGGAATTGCATTTGCGGTCAAGCATGGCTTCTAGTTTCCGCGCGTTGATATGTCGCCCCGTAAAGGTCTTGACATTTTGACGAGGCCTTGAATGATAAAATGGGCGTAGGATCCATGACGCAGTGGTGAACGGGTTTGGAACGCTGTAGTAGGGCGACATAGCTTTGCGATTTCGGCCAGCGAACAAAGCGAGCGGATGGGTATCTGATGATGGAGCGTAGCGTCCAAAAGCAGAACCGCGAACCGCGAGCCAAGCGGGACGCAGCTACATATACATGGCCATGACTGTCGGACTTCAGGGCGGCAATACGGGTGGCGTGCGATGTTGCATCACAAGACAACGCACCGTCGAGTCAGACACACATCCTGCACTTTGGCCCGTCGTCTGACATGTGTGGCAGCTCGTTTTGGAAGCTGAGCCCCTTTAATCGGATGCCTCGCAAGTTCAGCCTCAAATGCAGGCTCTGAAGAGCTTGATTGGCTTGCGTGTGTTCTCTGCACGTAACCACAAACATGCGAACCACCGAGGCAACCGCTTTGTCGGACAAGGCTCGGCCGGGCACGGGCTGTGCTTGCTGTCTCTGCACATTTGATGAACACCCAAAAAGCACAGCCTGCAGAGTTGCAGAGAGCTTGTGCGCATCAAATATGGGTGGGTAAAGCGTCACTGATGGTTGGTCAGTATCAGTGGCGAAGCAATCGTTCGGCTGCAACGAACGATAAGTGTAACGACGAGGCTGGCAAGCTGAATCACCGTATGAAATTCGCCTTATATGGAGGGCAAATCCATTGTCAGACCCAAAAGCGTTTTCCATTCGTTCGGACTCCACGTTGTCACTACAGTGCAAATATTGACCCGAGGATCACTGCAGCCCGAAGGCAGCCATGGCTATGAACCTGGACGAAATTGTATTCAAGTCCCGTGTATAGACGGAGATATAGAGGCTAATAACTTCCAGGATCAGCTAGTTTCCAAGGTTGACCAAAGGAACCGTTTAGTGCCTGGCCCTGAAACGGCTCTGCCTCCCAGTCTCCCTCGACACTCGTCGTCTCGGTCGACAGGAAGAACCGAGCCCATAATCTATGACTATGGGAACGATGCGCGACAGAGCTCTATGGAGCTCGAAGAAGGCACTGAGATGCAACGAAGCATTTCCCAAGAGGTCGGCAACAGCGGCGCGGCCTTTTCTCACGCCGGAAGCCCCCCAGCAGTGACCGAACAGGCACTAGACTTGGCCTTGGGAGAAGAGGACGTGTATCAAAGCCTCATTGAGGCGCTGCAGCCAGACAAGACGGATAAGCTCAAACGATTCCTTCCCAGGGGCAGTCTCTTGGAGATCTGTACTTACGAAAATGTGGAGAGAGTTCTGCAAGAAAATGCAGCGTTTCAAGGCGATCAGTTGGGCGCTTTGCACTGCGCACAGTATGTTTGCGGAAGCCCCAGCCGACTGCGAAGTGATGCAAGATCGACTGCACGAGAAATCTTCGCAACATTGGTGCTCATAAAACGTATCAGCATTATCAGGGACTTCATGGAGAAGGACGTTGTGGATGACCACCTCCCACTCTGGTACGACGAGAATCGAAGAACGTTGTCGCCTCGCCAGACTTCCGACAAATACGAATTGGAATTCTTTAAAGGTGAAACCCCTGATACGATTCAGGAATTCTATACCAAGCAGTGGTGGGTCCACGTCCCTTTCATCAGCAGAGGAAGAACTGCTCGGGAGTATGAGTTGGCCGAAGAGACGATATTGCCTTGGTCTGAGTACCAGGATCCAGTTAGCGGTGCATATGGCAGTGTGCATCGTGTGAAAATACATTCAGATCATCACAACTTTGTGAGTCAGACTCAAAGGTCCCATGCCGAGGGAAAACGTCAATGTTAACATTCTAAAAGGGCGCGCGTTCCGCGAGAAGCACACGCAAGTTCGCGCTAAAGATCCTCACGGGCGCTCCGGAGGATGCTAAGCAGATATTCGAAGCCGAACTGAAGGCCTTCAGGAAGAACAAGAACTGGAAGCACGTCGTCGAGCTGTATGCGACCTTTCAGCGCGGGAACCAGTTCATGTTCTTGTTCCCGTGGGCTGCAGGGGGCAGCCTCGGCGAGCTGATGACCAAGGGGGCACATCCGCCTACGCTGCGGTCGGGTACCTCAGATGAAGGGAGGATTGAGTTTACCCGTTGGATTCATCAGCAGTGCGGCGGTCTCATCGAGGCGCTGCTCAACATACACGAGTACCTGGATGAGCGAACTCCCGACAATTTCGAGGCTGCAGACGACGAGGACGTCTACGGCGTACACTACGATATTAAGCCGGGCAACATCCTGCACTTCACTGACGGGAACTCGGCCCACGGCTATGGGACCTTGAAACTCGCAGACTTCGGACTTCTCAAGTACCACAGTCGCAGCAACCGTACGCGACAGGTAAGCTACACGTACCCGCCCGACCAGTCGTACAAGTGCCCAGAGCACGACTTCAGCGGCGTGCTGTCCAGGAAGGTCGACATCTGGGCTCTTGGGTGCGTCTTCCTGGAGCTTCTCACCTGGGCCATCAGGGGCACAGGCAGCACAGAAACTTTCTGCGCCAAGCGCTCCAGCGAGATAGCCAGGATCAATTCGAGAGGGCGGAAGATAGCAAGACGTGACGACAGCTTCTTTGCGCGCCAACGCAGACCCACAACGCAGCTGATTTCCTACAGCATCTGGGGCAAAGCAAGCAACGTGACTTCGTTCGAGGAGCCGGTATTGAAGCGAAGCGTTGTCGAGGTACGGATCATCCTTGCTCTGTATAGGACGGGCCGCTGACAGCTATAGTGGATCTCTGACCTCGAGGACATTGCTGACTGCGAAAGCCCGAGGACGTTCCTGCAGGAGTTCCTTAGGAAGATACAGACCTGCATGTTGCATGTTGATAGAGAAGAGCGCATCGACTGCAATCGCATGCACGCCTTCTTCCAACAGTGCAAGGAGAGCGGCGAAGCCAACCGTGAGTACTGGATGTTTCCCGAAGGCGTGTCTCCCCGGGTCGAAGAGTGGAAGCGCCATTCCATCAAGCAGAAATCTGCAGACGCTCCCAGGCTCCCTGCGATCTCAGAAAGCAGGTCAAGGTTATTTACATGGCAAGTTATCGTACGGGATAGGCTGTGGAAGGTCGCTGTGCTCACGGGTTTCTTGGTCACCCTGTACGCAGTGTTTCCCCAGACGATGACACACAGTGACGCCTGGCTCTATGGCTCGTTGAAGCAAAAGTATGAGGCAATGTAGACGGGACATTACTTCAAGGCTGAGAGCCTGCACCACTGTTAAAAAGCTGTTGTAGCCTGGGCTCGTCGTCGTCGAGAACCTCTGAGCCTCAAGATCGCCACGAACCAGCATCCACCAAAGGACTGGCACACCGCTACTACTAGGTTTTTACTAGCTCGTGGGAGTCAACACCTTCTATAACTGATCGCCCATGAGAGGTAGTGAATATATCTGGTAACGTGAAGCCCTGAATGGCCACGGGCGACTCTCACCCGCAGTCTCGGGCGACAGTCCTCCGGATCGTCTGTCCCCTCGCAGCGGGATGATCTCATGCGGGGCAGTCCGTCCCTGATCGTCGACCCCTTTACACGCGCTCTGCCCCTCCAAGAAACAACATTTCAACCTCTCAACACTGATCTGGACATCGTGACTTCTTCAAACTTCACACACTGAGTTCACTCTGCTCGCCTCAAGCGCCGCTAGCGAACCGCCATCATGTCTGACCGCGACAACCTCACCAAGCGGTCCATCCCCCACATGGAGCTTTCACATCCCTCGACTCACCCCTCATTACCCCAGTCCGCCTACTCGGCACCCTTCGACTCAGCAGCCGGTCGATTTGCCCTCACCGGGACAGCTGTCGTAACGGGTGGAACTGGCACCATTGCCTTGGCTGTCAGTCGGGCGCTGCTGCAACACGGCCTCCAAAACTTGATGCTGTTCGACCTGTCCACCTCGTCCGACGTGGGACAAAAGGCAATCAACGGGCTGCGAGAAGAGTTCCCCAACCAGAAGATCGAAGGCACAGATGTAGATGTCACAAACGAGGAGCAAGTCAACGCCGCCGTCGAGTCCACAGCGTCAAAGTTCGGCAGCGTGGACGCCATGATCTGCTTCGCCGGCATCGTCGGCTGCCACCACGCCCTCGAGACACCCATCGCCACCTTCCGCAAGATCCTCGACGTCAACACGACGGGGAGCTTCATCTGCGCGCAGGCGGCGGCCAAGCAGATGGCCAAGCAGAAGACGGGCGGGAGGGTCGTCTTCACGGCCTCCATCTCGGCGCACAGGGTCAACTACCCGCAGCCGCAGGCGGCCTACAACGCCAGCAAGGCCGCGCTGGTGAACCTGAAGATGAGCCTCGCGGCGGAGTGGGCGCGTTACGGTATCACGGTCAACAGCGTCAGCCCTGGGTACATGGACACGGTGTTGAACGAGGGTGAGGGCTTGACAGAGGCCAGGGATAGCTGGTGCGGCAGGAATCCGATGGGCAGGATGGGCTTCCCTGAGGAGGTGGCAGGTACGGTTGTCATGCTGTGCAGCAGGTCTGGGAAGTACATCAACGGCGCGGATATTGTTGTCGATGGCGGTGGAATCGTCTTCTAAGCAACGACGGAACAGCAAGCGAATGATGGATAGAACAATAGACCATATAAAATTCGATTGTATCCTCTATAGGTTTCCCTTACGCTTAACGCCGTGCTCGCCACCCTAAATTGCTACAAAGGCCTCGTGTTAGAAGACCGCTTTATGCCGTCTTTCTCCTCCGAACCTCAAATTGCAGTCCGCTGTCTGGCAGTATGAACTCCATGATCCACTTGTTCGTCGGCTGCTGGTCATCCTTGAGCCGTATGTCGTAGTCCCGGAGCAGGTACGAAATCAGCATCTTGAGCTTGATCTCGATCAAAAACCGGCCAGGACAGGAATTCTTGCCCCTACCAAATGTCAGGAGGCCAGCCGTGCTGAGGAAGCTGTGCTCGTTCCAGTCGCCGCCGACATCCTCTGGTCTTGCCTGGGCTTTTGCAGCCTCCTCAGGCTTCTGTCTTAGACGCACGAAGCGGAGGGGATCGTAGTGGGTTGGGTTGGTGAAGCGCTCTGGGTCGTAGTGCATAGGCTGCGAGACAAAAGAAACCAGGGAGCCCTTGGGAAGATGCAGCCCGGCATCAGTGACGAGGTTGTCAACCATGACTTTGCGTACTATGGTCCGCGTGGGCGCGTTGTAGAGCCGCATGGTCTCTCGCATGGCGCTGTCGACTTTGATCATACGCTGCGTGTTCTTCCTCGACCACAGCTCTTTGGGGTCGGCGTGCGCGGCGAAGAACTCATCCGCTTCGGCCCGCAGAGTGTCGATAGTGCCGTATTCCTTGTCGGAAGCCATGATCTGCGCGAGAATGTTGGTTGTTGTGAAGCTGGCAAGGTAGATGAAGGCCAGGTTCGCCATGCACATTCTTCGGGTGAACTGGTCTGTGGCGAGCTCTTCGGGGCGATGCTTCCTGGTGAAACGCAGCATCTTCTGCAACAGATCAACCGGCTGGTCTGGACTGTCCTCCTCGAGCTGCTGGATTCGCGTCTTGAAGACGTCTCGGTAGTAGGTCGATAAGTTCCAGAGGCGGAGTCGCGTAGGGAAGCAGATGACCTTGCCGACGGCGGGTCGAAGCCACTCTGGGAAGAATCCCGCAGCCCCTGCGTTGGCAATGATGCTGTCGATGGTGTCCATGATGCGCTGGAGATAGGTCTGGTTGCGACAGAGCTCCTCACCGACGGTGAAGCGACTGGCGGTCTGGTTGATGATTATCCTGACCGTGTCGACCAGATTCAGCGTCCTCCAGTTCTCCGTGTCTGTTCCCAGATGCGTCTCCAGCGCCACCAGGAGCTCATCATGGATGTCCATCAAGTGGTCATCGAGCTCCTGCGTGAGGACGTGACGAGCCAGGTAGTGCGACCACGTGTCGATCATGTACTTGTCGTCGCCGAGGCTGTGGCCCAGCTGGAACATGTCGCTGAAGGCATCCCACATGCCGAGAGTCTTGTGAGGCTGCGACGTCGCCCACGGGATAGACGAGTGTGGCAGGAAGATCTCCTTCCTGGTGCCGCACATGGGGACGAGCACCGCGCGGCCGACCTTGGAAAAGCGATGCCAGACATCGCCGTAGAGCTTCTCGCAGCGAAAGTAGAAGGAGAGTCGCGTCCACAGCGTGAAGCGAGTAGCTGCTTCATCCTCGAGAGCAAGAGGCAGATCTGGCTGCTGTGGCTTCTCGGCAGGTGCAGCATTGTGATGTAGTCGTAGATGGGTTGTGTAAAGAGCGACAACGGTCGAAGCTACGACAATGAGTCCAAGCCATACGTTGTCGCCATCGAACGTCGAGGTCAGCGCTGTGGCCAACATCGTGCCGAGGCCTCTTCAAAGTTCATGTGAGGATTTCGCTGGCTGCGAGGAACGGCGAGGTCTCAGACGCTGGGAGGCTTGTTTATGAAGACGTCGACTCGCGGGTAGCCCAAGGGGTTATGCGAAGACAATGCGTCAATGAAGGGCTGACACCCAGTGCCTAACCTTGTAAGCTAAGCTGACAAGCCCTGGGCACGAGCTGAAGCAGCAGGTCGGCGGTACTCGAGGCTCAGGAACCGCAGTCTGCAATGCGCGACGGGCTATCACCAACAGGTGTAGTTGTAACTTGCGGAAACCTCGAATCCTTCGCTTCCCTTCCGGTGTCCGTCACCCTGTCTTTATCATCCCCGTTGACGGTCCTGTCGCCAGACCTGTCACGACGGGACAGCTCCATCGAGCCGAATCCTTCGCGAGGCTTGCCTGCATATCCCGGCTCTTGGGCCCTGTCAGGCCACCGCAGGGGACATCAGGAACCCACATGCAATCGAACGGCACTGGCAGCGCGCGCCAATGGCGTCCCTCTCCAGCACACCACCCGCGAGCGAAGGTCCGCGGCAAAGTCCGCTTAGAGAGGTGATCATCGGTCCGTTGGCTGAAGCAGCCTGCGCTCAGCTCAAGCCTCACCTCTGAATCCGATGCTGGAGGCTCGGCTTTTGGGATGCGATTGCTGCGAGACACGTATGAACAGGGGGCCGATTGCTATCACGTTTGTCGCCCCAATGGCACGGTGTTTGATGGTGCGAGCGAGGGTTCGAGGAGCCACTTTCTGATTCCGCGTTTCCTTCTTATTTCCCAGTTTCGTGAGTCCCACCACCGTAGACGTCATGACGTCCGGACCTTTAGCATCGAGTCTCGGTGCACGCGCCAATTCGGGCTTTGTGGGGGCTCCCTCAGCGATGTCGACCTGTCGGAGTCTCGCGTTGCTTGGGAGGAGCTTGTATTCGCACCTTATCGAGGTTGAAGCCGCGCTAGAGCCTGCAGGGAAGCAAGAATAGACGCCAGCAGCACTGTTGGTTGTTGAATGGCAGCAAGCGCGTCTATCCCCGTTTCTGCTGTCCCCTCGGTTCGGAGCGATGTCTCAGCTGTCGGCTTGGATGACTTGCGCTACACGCGGAGAACGAGAAGTGCAGCTCACTTGGAGGCTCGTGCCACAGACTAGTCTACAGGATCTGTTTGGTCTGAGCACGATGGCCCCCAAGACGATTCAGCCCTGTGGGACGACCAGCCATCGGCTGCTACCGTTGGGGGTGGCACAGCTCGGGTATTGGATCAAGTGAGATGATGGGTGCCTGGCGAATGGCCATGATGGGATGACGAAGGTGTCAGCATTCCACCCTGGATTTTCAATCTCATCTGACAGGTGCAGACCAGCCGCGGCCCCTACCGAGGCAGCGGCCTTTATCAGATGTCTGGCTGCATGGCGCCTTGTTGGTGATGACCACCAATGGTGAAGGAATCCGGCGAAATGCAACCACGATGCAGGGGACACCGTGCTCTTGGCAATGTCTCAGCTCATCCGAATAATTCTCCATCAGTGGGCCAATTGTATTGTCGTCTCTTCACCCTCACTGAATCTCTCATTGAACGTCGTCGTTCCGCAATTGCGATCAGGCTCTTTGGGATGCTTTGCCCACCTTGTCAAACCACAATAGCGCTTCAAAGACGCTTTATGAGGGGCTTCTGGTTGTGGAGAGCCTCACGGCGGTCTGGATGACTCGTGTTGCATTCCTGAACGCGGGCCTGTGCTTCGAGGAGCAGCGAAACGGCACGGCGACCCTTAATTCACAAGGCCCAGTGCTCTTGAGTCGAGGCACCTTAGCGCTGGAGGGAGACATTAGGGTGGCCATCTACTGGATATAAGAATTGACCCAGCTAAAATAGTTCGCTGTTCCCAGGCCATGATATTATAGCATCTTCAAGGACCAGCTTCCCCAAGGGCGGCAGTGCCATCCTGTAGCAAGACAGTTAGTCCGAGTCGCTCAACGAACCCCCAACAAGGGCGATGTGTAGGCTTCAATGCGGACGTGTTTTTCCATAAAATCGTTTTGGCTACACTAAACACAGAATAATGGATCTTACTACCATGTCATTGACTCACTCCCAATACATGTGGCTTGCTCGTCGCTCGTCGCCACTCGTGAAGCCTTCCAGACTCCCCAAGGTCCACCAACCCAGCCAATGCCGGGACCAAAATGAGCAACGGGCAGACAGACGGATCCGAAAGATGGCGGCCGGTCAAATAAACACACGTTTGCCGGCATTGGGGCTCAGATGCAGTCGGCCACAATCCACCACGTCTCGTGATACCCTTCGCCGCATCTGGCTCCACGAAGGACAACCACGGCCCTCTCAGTTCAACCGTGAGATATCCATAACATCCCATTCGTCCACTGCCTCCCCCTCCAGGACCTCCCTCCCAGAGCCCAACTCCCACCACATGCCACCCTTCATCCTCTGCCCCACCAGACCCCCCGACGAATCAAGAGCCCCACGTGCGGCCTTGAGCCGCCACCACATACAGTTGGGAAGCACCCGTGCTTATCGACGTTTGCGATGGAAATGCTGAAAATAGGAATGGGATTTGACATCTGCTGGAGGCCGGGATGCTGAGTGGTCGATGGCATTATGTGAGAAGGCGAGTGAGGGGGTGGGGTTGAGTGATTATCGTGGTTGTACTGTATTCGAGGTGATGAGTTGGGCGTATATAGACGATGCTTGCCAAGGTGCTCATGGCCCTGAATCAAAAGCAACGATATCTTTCTCAACTGCCAAGATTCGTCTCTTCCAGCTCAAGCAGTGCTCGAGTCGCGCAGTGTCCAACGGGCACAATGGACAAAGTTACCCTCCTGACGGCCTCGTCGGTCGACCGCCCGCTCTTCCTCAACGACCCCACGCTCGCCATCCTCAGTCATATCACCCCCGCCCTCACGCAACTCTTTCACGCCCAGCAGCTTCTCCACCAAATTACCCTCTGCCTCAGTCTTCGCGCGTATTACCTTGCCACCGCGACCTGGCATGTCACCCAGATGCTCGCTACGACCGGGTATGGTGCCACCAAGCTCGGCGCCGCAACCTCGGCGTCCGTGCTGGTTGGGACGTGGGAGTCCAAGGCGGTGCAGTCGATGAGGAAGAAGATGTTCCACGAGCTCGCGACGTTTGTGCTGGGATGCGGTAATCCGGTGTTTTGCTTGGTGTTTTGGCCCGGGTGGTGGGTGTTGGGCGGGACTACGTATGCGGTCTGGTCTCTGGTGGGTTGAGGGACATGACAAACGACCTCAACTCCAACTACAGAGCAATGTCGATGCTAGCGATTGCAACCTCAGTCCTTGCGAGGCCCGCAACAGTCCCAGAAACGGTACCTGACTCGGGCCTACTGACGCACTCTGGCCTGAGTGTGGAACCTTTCCCACGGCAACCAACGCCATTTCCTTCTGTTGACAGGGCACCTGGCAATTCCATCTCTCACATCTCTTCACCTCGAGAAGAAGAAGGCATTGCCTCCGGCATCCCTCCTCACCTCGGCCGCGAAATCTTTTTCTGCCTCAAAGAGCTGCCAGGTGCTGGCCGGGTAGATGTGCTTGTTGGACTCGTACCAGCGGCGATCCACGACCTTGGTCAGGCTCGGGTCGTCGCCCGCGCCCTCGAGCGTGTCGATGTCGGGCAGCGCCGCCTTGGCCGCAGCCCTGCTCTCGGCAGCCGTCATGAGCCCGCCAGCTGGCTTGTCGCTCGGGGGCGGCGTGGGGGCTTTGTCGACGGCGTAGTTGAATATGCGCTGGCCGCTGGGGCCTAGAGTCTTGTTGATGAGGAAGTAGTAGAAGTCGTAGTGGTGCGGAATGATGATGCCGGAGCGAACAATCAAGAGATCGTCGACACCGACGCGTGCCCATTTGCGGTTCGAATGTGTCTTGTCCCCTACCTCCAACTCTGCACCTATTTTGCGGCTTCTGTCCAGGAAGACCCAGATGTAGTCCCCCTTTTTGACGCGTACTGTTCCGCCGGGGATGTCAGTGCCATCGTAGAATACGAACGGGATTGCGATCTCGGTAGCCTTGACAGCCTCTTGTATCGAAAGAAATTCCCGTCGCAGAGCTTCGCGCTCGGTCGCTTCTTTCCGCAGCGCAGATTTGGTCATCGCCTTCGGTACGAGACTAACGCTCGCGTTCGCCTTGACCTTTGTCTTGGGCTGCTCGGTCTCGCCTCCATCATTGTTCTCCCCTTCTTCGTCGTTAAAAGACAGAAGCTTCTTTGCTTTCTTCTTCTTTGGCTTCTTCTTCACGGGCTCCTTCGTCTCGGCGTCGTCGTTGGCGTCGCTGTCGGCGGGAGTGGTCGTGCCGGGCGTGGAGGTTGCGGTAGAGCCCGGTTCTTGTTCTTCGGCGCGTCGCTTGCGGAAGTCGGAGAGTTTGACGAGGCCGACGTTGACTGGGGCTGTCTGAGAAGGCGTCGATTGGCCTGACGAGGCGAATTTGTCTGACATTGCGGTGCTGGAGCGTGAGGGTTCGAGGGGAAAAGACGTCAGAGCTGGAGCAGCGACGTTGAGGGTCAGAGCCGTGCGTATCTAAATTTCCTCGCACTCCCGATTCCACTCAGATCTCAATTCACAACACAGTGCGTCTGTCCGTTTGTGCAGTACTTTTCTCTTGAATTGATTCGGGTATCCCCATTGATCTTCAAATCACCTAGAGACATCATGGCAGTTTCTTGCCTTGTCTAGTCGCCTGGCCGACCTCCGAGTTCGTTGTGTCCTCGGCATACCGCCTGTAGGCAATGATGTATCTCTCGTCGGCACTCCATGTCTCCTTGACACTGGGCCTCTCAACCGTCGCATCGAACCATCGCCGCCACCTCGCCCAGGTTTCATCACCTCCGTCCTTGGGGATGCCAACGCCCCCGTCTTTGTAGTGGTCAATCAGCCACAGCCTCTTGGCCCAGGGCGCAAGCATGATGTCCACCAGGCCGAACTGCTCGCCTGAGAAGAATGGTCCTTGAGGGTCCATCTCCTGCGCAAAGACTCTGATGCGAGTGTGAAGCTCCTCTCTAGCTTGGTCCAGGGAATATGCCTTGTCCGGGGTGTGCTGCAGCAACTTGTAGAAGGCCGGCACAATCTTGCTGCTAATGTGATCAATCCACAACCGCGCCCTGGCCCTCTCATACGCATCCTCTGGCAGCAGCCTCACGCCATACTTGTCGACCTCGGGAAACGCCTCGTCCAGGTACTCGCAGACAACACCACTCTCGTACAGGGGCTTCTGCTCCCGGCCCTTGACCCCCACGGGCACAGCCAGCGTCGGCACCAGGCCACGTGGGTTCATGGCCAGGAAATCGGGATCCTTGTTGTAGGGGTTGATCTCAATGTACTGGTGCGGGATGCTCTTCTCCACGAGGGTGATCCAAGTGCGTTGAACAAAGGGGCAGAACCAGCCGCCATAGAGCTTGAGGGCGTGGGGAGCGGCATGCTGTGAGGCGAGGGTGGCAGCCGCGCCAGTTGGTTCCGGGGGCAGCGATGTGTCGACGTTGGCCATTTTGACTGCGTACTGTACGATGCTTGTTCTAGGCAAGGCTCTACGATACGAAGATCAAGGGATCGAAACAAGAGCTGGGGAGAGGAGATCAGTTGGTTAGCAGAGACAATGACGTGATGAATGCCCCTCAGTGATGTGTGAACTACGCTACCCTGAAGCCGCCTTGCCCGTCCAACCTATTGGAGGTCCACGCTCTGTTCTGATTGGGGGTGTCCCTGACGTATCAAGCCTCACCCCTTGAAGCCTTTTGAGTTCTTGCAAATTCATCAGAAGACCGGCTTTTTGTGATAACGAGTGAATCGAAGGGCTATTCTGTTGCATCAGTCCGAACAAATGCCGATGTTGGAGTAGCATAAAGAAAGTGTCTAGCAACGTGGAAGCGAACCAAACATATCATCTCTTGCAATTTAGCAAGATACGGGGTAAATAACATAAAACACTCGTGCATATTAATCTACCGTATTCTTCCTCTCGGAACCCGGGTCCGGGGTAGTGGATACGCCTCCGGCGCCGTCTCGGGGACTTCGGCCTGGCCCCTGTTCCCCTGTACTGGCCTTCCTTATCCAGCTCGCCTGTTCTAGACCGTCCAAAATAGCCGAAGCCATCATGCAGCTACCTGCAACTCCCTCGGCCAGTCCAAACCGACCCAAGCCCTCGTTTGACTGCCGGCCCCTCACACGTGTCGAGTACCGCCGAGTGATGGCCGGTTTCGCTAGGGTGAATAGGCGGAGTGATCATATCCAGAACGGAGGCATGCCTACATTGATTGAAAGCTTGTCTATATGCCGCTTGAATCTACGCGGGCTCAGCTACTAGAGAGATCGGAGGGTCATGGTCCGCTTTAAATCGAAAAGGGTCCTGGCTGAAGGGAACGTGGCGCGGCCGCGGCGAGCATAGGGTCGAGTCAACGGAATACACGATGGCAACGGTGAGAGGAAAGGAGTACAAGTATGAGGCTTCAGAACCAACTGGAAGGGTCTTGAGCAACAGGAATCAAGACATTATAGAAGCCATCGTTGATCCAAGCAACCAAGATGAAGTTCCTTTCCGTGCTCGCTCTGGCTGCCCCCGGCTTCGCCCAAACACTCTGCGAACAATTCGCCTACCACTCCGAGGCAGGCTACGCCTTCAACAACAATGCATGGGGCTCTCACTTCGGCACCGGCTCCCAGTGCACCTACGTCGACGAGGCCGCCTACGCGGGCGTGCGGTGGCACACTGACTGGAACTGGCAGGGCGGTTACAACAACGTCAAGAGCTACCCCTACGCCGGACGGGAGCTGCCCCAGAAGAGGCTCATCAGCCAGATTGGGAGCATACCTACGACGGCGGATTGGCACTACGTCGGTGATGGGATCAGGGCGAACGTTGCCTACGACCTCTTCACGGCGGCGGATCCGAACCACGATACCTCCTTTGGCGATTTTGAGTTGATGATCTGGTTAGACTATCCCACCGTTGAATAGCACTCATGGAAACTAACTAGAACAGGCTTGCCAAGCTCGGAGACATCTACCCCATTGGCCAATCCATCGGCTTCGTCAACGTTGGCGGCTACCGCTGGGAGCTGTACGATGGCTACAACGGCAACATGCACGTGTACAGCTTCGTCGCGCCGCAGACCCTGAACAAGATCGAAACGGATGTCAAGCTCTTCTTCAATCATCTGACCCAGAACAACGGCTTCCCAGCTAGCTCGCAGCACCTTCTGAGTAAGTCAGACCAGCAGTTCTGCACCCCCCCTTGAATGGGAAGAAGCTGACAGAAGTAGTTTTGCAAGCCGGCACTGAGCCCTTCACCGGAGGCCCTGCGACGTTCAGCATGAATTACTTCTGGGGCGAAGTCCAGTGAGCGAGAGACGTTGTTCCGGGATGGCGGGAGAGTCGGAAGGCACTTGTACATATCAAGCTTTACATAGTGAATATACGGTGAGACTGTGATACTCGATACTGCTGCTCACAAATTCGCCGCGATCAATTGGCCGCTACATTTCCGCGCAACGTCATTGTGGGATTACTTTGCTGGGTTCAGGGTCACCGGAAATCCGGAGATGCATATCTCCACGACCTCGTGTGTCATGTAGGGCTGAAAATCAGCATTTGAGCGCGAAAATTGGACGTGGAAATTGCGGCTCGTTGCGGGTACGACTATAATTCGGACCGGAACGGATGGAGCAACATGAAAACGTTTGTAATGATCGTACGACTCACCCAGGAGGAATGCGATGATGAACTTAATCGTAGGTATGGACGGGATCGTGAGGAGTATAAAATACTCCCCTAGCGATGCATCTTCTTCGCCATTTTATTTTGGATCACCGCAACTTGCTCTTAAACCCTTTCGGTTATTTCTATTAGACAAGCTTTATCCAATATTCGAGAGGTCACCATAGGCAGTCTTCACCATGGCGCCCACCCCAGCCCAAGTCGCCATTGTCAAGTCTACCGTTCCAATTCTGAAGGAGCATGGCCAAACCATAACCACAGTCATGTACCGCAACTTGCTTCACGACTACCCATCCCTCAAGAACTATTTTTCCCTCCGCTCTCAACACACTGGACAACAACCGGCTGCCCTGGCCAACTCGGTCCTCGCCTACGCAACATACATCGACGACCTAGGCAAGCTCTCGCATGCCGTCGAGCGCATCGCTCAAAAACACGTCAGCCTGTACATTCAGCCGGACCAGTATGCCCTCGTCGGGAAGTATTTGATCGCCGCTTTCGGGGAGGTGCTGGGCGATGCGTTGACGGACGAGGTCACGGAAGCGTGGGTTGCCGCTTACGGTCAGCTGGCGGAGATTTTCATCGGGAGGGAAAAGCAGCTCTACGAACAGAACGGTCGCTGGAAAAGCTGGAGGAAGTTCAAGATCGCGAAGAAGGAAATGGAGAATGACACCGTGGCGAGCTTGTATCTCGAGCCGACGGATGGCGAGCCGCTGCCAAAGTTTCTGCCGGGACAGTACGTCAGTCTGCAGATTCCCATCTCAGAAGGAGGTGACTTCAAGCAAAGTCGACAATTCAGCCTCAGTGAGGCACCGAGGGATAATCTCGATCACTATCGTGTCAGCGTCAAGAAAGAGAGCATGGACCCAGGCGCGACGATGCAAGAGATGGCAGAGGGGAAGTCACCAGGCCTCATCTCGAATCTTCTGCACGAAAAGTATAGCGTGGGTGACGAAGTCGAACTCAGCGCCCCGGCTGGCGAGTTCTTCGTTGATCCATCGGTACCATCCGACAAGCCACTGGTGCTCATATCCGGGGGTGTTGGTGCGACCCCGATGTCTGCCATTCTCGAAGCGACATTGGCTTCACCCTCGTCAAGAAGGCCGATCTCTTGGATACATACGGCGCGCAACTCCGGAACGGCTTGCTTCACCCAGAATGTCAGAGACGTTGCTTCCCAACATCCCAACGTCAGAGCGACAGTGTTTCTGAAGGAAGCTCGCGAGGCAGACGTCAAAGGCGTGACGTACGATTTCGAGGGTCGCATGGTGCACGATAAGCTGGAAGAAGAAAAGTTGCTTCCGATGTCTGAGCCAGAGGCCGAGTACTACATCTGCGGGCCGGAGCCGTGGATGATTGAGCTGAGGGCGTGGCTTCTGGAGAGGAGAGTGCCGCTTGAAAGGATACATCTAGAGCTTTTTGGTACCGGCGACGTCTAGAGACCGTTGACGTCTAGAGCGTATGCGAACAGAGAGACTATTCTGTCATGTAATTGAGCGTTTTGTACAATATCATCTCATCTCAAAGTCTGGCTGAGCGCAGTGTTCAAAATAGAATCTGGAATTCGGATGATTGATGGAGGCATAGCACGACAAATATATCAAAATAACCGGACTTTCTAACCATCTCCTCATATATCCTACGTACTACTTAGTATCAAGTAGTAGTAGTAGTGCTTAGTAGTGCAGCTGCTTGATATTCGTGAGACATGCAGGTACACCACTAACAATGCCGAGTGACGGCTGCTGACATCCCCTGAGGCAAGCACGGCCGGTGGTTCTTGCCCCTTGGGTTTGTTGACATGTGAGGGCCACATGCCCAGGGCAACCGCCTTCAATGACCTCCACCTCAGTTCATTTCCACCTGAGATTCACGACAAACAAACGACTGCCGTTCTTCACCACCGCAACCTGCTCGAGTTTGCCCTTCAAACCATCGAAAGCAAGTCAGCAACCGCCGGGCCAACCACCATGGCGTGCTCAACAACCTTTGATAGTCACGTCCTGGTCTGGCGGCACCACACGCGCCAACAGAATAAACGAAAAGCCTCTGACGTCCTCTCCATCTCTTCCGACTCTGATCTTTCAGACTCCCCCGAATCGCCACCATTCGTCTTTGGGAGCAAGGTCGAGGAGTCCGATACTTCGCTTCCGGGAAGCGACCCATCTGCTATCATGGACGGCATAGACTGCGCAAGTCAGATGGCGCTCCTGCACGACGATGCTGACGATGATCCGACCGGTGATATCGGCACCGTTCCCATCTTCACTGAAGCGGTGCGGAAGCACGCGGCTGACATGCATGGCGCGCAGGCAAACCTGACGAAAGAGGCGCCCTTCAATCAATACGGCCTAATTGCAGGGGACGTGAGCGCAGACATGGCATCGGACAGCGACCGTCGCATATTTTACAATGTCAGTGCTCCCTCCAGCACCTTCATCTGCGGCAGCCAAGGCTCGGGGAAAAGCCACTCCTTGAGCTGCTTGCTGGAGAACTGTCTCATTCACTCCCCGGCTGGTACTCTCAAGAAGGGCCTGACAGGAATCGTCTTCCATTACGATACCTTCGTTGCCGACACGGGCGGTTCGCCATGCGAGGCAGCCTGTCTGGCTTCGCACCAAAGCCTCGATGTTCGCGTTCTGTGTGCGCCTACAAATATTGTACAGATCAAGGTGTGTCGGCTCACGCAAGAAGCGGTACTCTTTAGCTAAATGGAAACAGAACCTGTACAGACATCTCCCAAGCGTCAAAATTGAGGAGCTTAGGCTCAACCAGTCCGACCTCAACACGAAACGGATGATGGACCTCATGGCGGTAAAGCTGGAAGGGAGCGATGGCAGTCCACTGTACATCCAAATCATCACCAAGGTACTAAGGGAGATGCGCATGGAGGAGCAGCACAGGGGCACCGGCTTCAACTACAGCCTGTTCAAGCGCAAGATGGATAATGAGTCGCTCACCAAGATGCAGCTTGGCCCGCTAAAGCAGCGCCTAGATGTTCTGGAGAGCTTCATGAATCCGGAGCACGCCAAAGCCTACATCATGCGGTCTGCGCAGCCGAAGCAGCACCCGCATAGGCTGACCAAGGCCCAGAAGAAGAGACTCAGAGAAGGAGAATTTGTTCCCCCATCGCAGGGTACTCGATCTCAGACGGCCGTGACGCCACCGCTTCCGTCCCTCCCCGTGTATGCCCTTCCTCAGGCTCTCCCGCACGAGATCCAGAACACGTACCCGCAGGTTGTCGAAGAAGTCAGCTCCCAGCCCATTCAGCAAGCTGCACTGCAGGCTGTCCCCGAGTTTGCTAGAGAAAGCATCTGGACGCCCAAGGTACGAGAAATGTAGGCTGAGTACTCGAAGACCGAGCTAACACCTTACTAGCCCGGCCGGCTGACGATTGTTGACCTTTCTTGCCCGATGGTTCCAGTGGAAATGGCCTGCTCACTGTTCAACATGTGTCTGAGTCTTTTCCTCGAGCAGGACTCTGATGTTGGCCGCGTTATCGCTTTGGATGAGGCTCACAAGTACATGGGCAGAGGGCAAGAGTCGCAGGCCTTGACCGGCTCGCTCGAGACAGCAATCAGAATACAGCGGCATATCGGTGCCCGAGTCATCATCTCGACACAAGAGCCAACAATATCCCCCCGTTTGCTTGATCTGTGCTCTGTTACGATTGTGCACCGGTTCAGCTCCCCCGAATGGCTCGAGGTGCTGAAGAATCATCTTGCAGGGGCGTCGCATTTGCTTTCGAATTACAGCGTTGGCGGTGGCGAGAAACAGAACGAAGCTCCGTCAGAGGTTTCCAACGTCGAGGATACCAAGCTCCCGCCTCCTTCAAAGAGCTCCTATCAAGGCGTCAAGCCGATGTCGGTGACATCTTCGGTCTCCGTGGCAGATCTGTTCCGCAGAATCGTCTCACTTCGCACCGGCGAGGCATTGATTTTTGCACCGAGCGCGGCCATAGGTATCGATGTCGACCCAGGAAACGCAGATGCAGCGTCATCCGGCCCCGAGAAATGGAGAGTTGTGCGGCTTGGGTCCGGTGTGCTTAGGGTCCGCGTCCGAAAGCGGGTGACTCAGGATGGCGGTCGGAGTATCATGGCAGCCTGACACAGGATCCGAGTCCTTATCTAGGAGTGATACCGCTGGACGGCAGGGTCTTTGAACTGTCCAATTCTTCTTGTTCCATCAGCTAGGCAGAGACTGAGGCCGGACTGAGGCTGGGCTGAGGCCTGAATGAGGACGAGGCTGTTGGCTCATGCAATACTGGTGTTAGTTCAAGGACGAGTGTGAACTATCCAGTACCAGTAGCGTATAAGGATAATAATCTCGAGCACTATTATTGTGTAAATCGGAACATATCTGTTATTTCCAGCTGCCGCTTCCTCAGTCGCTTTGCATGTTATCTGGGGCTTGAACTGTCGATCAACGCCGCAGGCTCGGCACAAGGCCATTTCTCTACATCTTGGAAGGATGAGTCTGTGACTCATGGAAAGAAGTTCCAGTTAATTCACTGAGAGGCTAGTCTGGTAGATCTAAGGATGGTACAACATGGCCTGAACTAGCCCGAGGAGGGGACACAGGGTGCCGCACGTACTGGAGAGAGAGGCTTATAGAGGACAATTCGCACGCTCGGATACCCTGCCCTGATCAAAGACATGAGGAGTACGTTTTACCGTGAGTTACGTGAATAGCCCTTGATTGTGAAGGGTGGTTTGGGAGGAACACGTGCCCCTTTCGACTGCACGTTAGCCTAGAGACCAACAAAGTATAATCACGGTATGACTACAATGCAAAATTAAGTTAAGTGGTCAAATGGTAACTTTAGGCTCCATAGTGACTGACAGCGGTGTGTTAAAACGTGCGAGACAAGGGAAAAGGCTCTGCGCGGCGGGCAGGCTTGGTGAGCAAATGCCGGGAGAGTTCTTTCTCCCACACTTCTACCTTTGAACAATCAATGCGACATCGGAAGTGACGCATACATGGAGCAACTTCGCAACATGTCCTTTCTTCTCTCCGCGTTCCTATAAATGGGCCGGGGATTGGCTCGCGGTTGTATCGAAAACGCAGCGCGCGCTCTCAGAAAGTCGTAACTTACAGCACTATTGGGGCAGAATAAGATGCTAGGCCTTTTTTATGGCTTAATTAACAATCCTCGCACCCGCGCAACGTATGAGCAGGCGGGTGATTACCGCCGGTACGCGCCAACGCGCCACTGGGATACGGAGGACGGAGCCGTGATGATAACAGCCACTCGACGACATGGCATGAGAAGACCTCTCTTGTCTGTCGAAGGGGGTGACGAGATCTGAGCTCCGAATCTCGCTGTGTGTGTCTTGCAAGCGTTGGGATGTGTCTCGCCGTGACGGTAGGAAGGAGTGGTGCAAGGGGTCGCTGTCCCTGTGATTCTTAAGCATTGATTGAATCCTTCGTGGGATCAGAAACATCCTGTACATCTTGTTATCCTGGCCACAGCGATTACCATGTGACCGAAGAGCTGCTTTGGTAAAATCTGTCATTCTGCCGAGAAAGGCATGGGGTTCGGAGATGTTTGAAATGGTACAGTGATTTGGTTATTAAAGTCTGTAGCTTGATTTAGTCCGCCATCATGATGAGCAGTGTGGTCCCTAAAGCCCCGTCTACATCCGAACGCCAAAGACAACCTTGATTCTTGTACATGCATTGAACACCGCGCCGGGGTCTATGCCTCGCCCTCCTTCTTGTCGGCCTTCTTCCTCAAGTCCTTCCAGCCCATGCCAAAGGCGCAAAGAAATGCGATGGAGCACGTCGCAACCAGCAAGTAGAAGACGTTCTGGAAGGCGTCGCTGTACGCTTTCAGGACGCCGTCCCTCAGCGGCCCCTCGGGCACCAAAGCCCTCACAGCGCTGGCGCTGCCGCCGGCGGCGATGGCGTCCTCGGGACTCACGCCGGGGACGTTGGCGGTGATGTTGTTGGTCAGCGACTCCTGGAAGATGGTGTTGGCGATGGTGATGAAGACGGCGCCGAGGAAGTTCTGGCTGAAGATCAAGATGGCGTTGCCGGTGGCGACCTGCTTCGGGGGCAGGGCTGCGCCGATGGCGATGACGCCGATCTGCATGCCGGCTCCGCGGGCGCCCATGAGGACCTGGTAGCCGATGAGCTCGCCGAGGCTGGAGTCCGGGTTCCAGGTCGTGACGAGGCCGCAGCCGATGCAGGACACGCCGGCGGCGAAGATGGCCCAGGGGGTGTAGTAGCCCAGGCGGGAGATGAGGGCGCCCGAGAAGATGATGAAGAAGGTCTGGGACAGGATGGCGCCCAGCATGTAGACGCCGCTCATGGTCGGGCCGAGGCCCCTGACGGACTGCAGGAAGATGGGCATGAAGTTGGAGCCGACGATGACGGTGGTCATGAGCAGGGCGAAGTTGAGGCACGACGCCCACACGACCCTCTGCCCGATGATGTTGAGCGGGATCATGGCGTTGTCGCCCACGCGCCACTCCCAGACCAGGAAGACGATGGCCGTGGCGCCGGCGCCGCAGAAGAGGCCGATGACCTGCGACGAAGACCAGCCGTAGTCCGCGGCGCCCCACTGCAGGGCGAGCAGGAACATGATGGACGCCGGGGCGAAGAGGGCGAAACCCGTGAGGTCAAAGTACGGCAGCAAGGACCTGAGATAGGGCAGGGTGATGCGCTCCTTGGGGATCTGGTCCGGGATGGTGATGAGGACCAAGAACAGACCCGCCACGCCGCCCAGGGGCAGGTTGATGTAGAAGCACCACCTCCAGCTCGCATGCTCGGTGAAGACGCCGCCCAGCAGCGGCCCAGCCACGATGCCGATCTGTCCAACTCCCATGGCGAGACCCATGAACAGCGGCCTCTTCTCAGGACGGCACACGCCGCCGATGATGGTCAGACAGCCGTTGATAAGGCCCGAGGCGCCCAGACCGGCGATGGAGCGGCCGGCGATGAGCATGTTGGACGACTGGGCGGCACCGCAGATGGCCGAGCCGACCTCGAAGACGACGAAGAAGAACAGGAACGTCCACTTGGAGGAGAAGTAGGTGAACATCTTGCCCGTCAGGGGCTGCAGCGTGGCCGAGGCGAGCTGGTAGGAGCCGATGTACCAGCCCACGTCGCTTAAGCGGTTGAAGTCACTGGTGATCTGGGGGATGGCCTGGACGGGTTAGCTTCAGCCTTTCTGCACGTCGTTGTGAAAACTGACGGTTCCGATGATGGCAATGTCCAGCATTGCCAGCAGCATGACCACCGTCACGCCGGACAGGGCGAGGAACAGCTTCCATCCCGTCAGGAAGTCGTGTTTGCCGTCTCCGGACTTGGTGCGGCTGGCCGCTGCCGCTGTGCTGTCGGTTGCATCCTGGGCTGTGGTCTCGTGCTTGAGCGGCGAGGGCTCGTCGTTGGGAATAGAATGGATGCTGCGGTCCGAAGAGGAGCGATGTGAGTGCTGTGATGACTTTTCCGCGGCCGGAATGGTCTCTGCGTAGGGAGCCTTTTCCGACTCCATGGTCAGCTGCTGTCCAGATTTGGCACGACAACTGAGCGGCGCAGGCTGCGTGAAGGGGTCTGGAAGGATAGACGCGGTTATCTCGACGGCGCTTGTTCGTCCACGGCTAAGAAGCTTGGTCTGACAGCGAGAGACACGAAGCGACGACGAACAGCGGCCTTTTGAATCAATGTCAGAACAGATCAGAACATGACTCCTCGAAACCCGGTGCGCGAGGTGCAGAGCTCTGGACCCTTGCAATTAATTAGCAGCCATTACGGAGTACACCACACCACACCACACCCCGGCCAGGCGCGCACACAGCTGCTGAAGGGCGGCGCAATCCCGAATCCCGCCGTCGGGGGGACTCAGTCCGCTGGGGTGGCAGCTCGGACGTGGGCCTTAGTCCGGTGGTGGATTAAGTCCGCAGTGTTGTGCTGGGCTGGACGGGATTGGATATGCACGGTGACGAGTGACAGGGTGATTCATATTGCGAAATCGGGTTTGGTGTGTTTGCGACTGGCGCTGCTGGTAAGCACTATGCGTTTGAGTCAGTTTGGTAGCTGGCTTGGATTGTTGGCTCCTGAACCGAAAGAACGCTGCTTGATGATGGCAGCCGGATCAGAGTGAAAACGAGCTGTCAACTGAACAATGCCCCGAGGAAAGCGGAAGACCCCCCAAAAAGATAACGTAGAACGCCTCAATCCCAGAAACCCGAACCTAAGGCCCCGGAGCCATCTTGTCAACTCAACATGCGCACCCGCTTGCGTCCTGCGAGTGCCTTTCTAGACAGGAAGAATAGAAAAACACTTACGCCGTCTTTTAGTTTTACTTAAATGCTGTGGCCGTGGTTAGCTTTGGGTTCTAATGAGCATGGTGCGCCGCCACTGGAGCCGCTCGCTTCAAACGTGGCCGCTTGCGCTAGCTTGGGACACCAAAGTTGGCTCTTTTGAAAGCGAAGACCTCAGAGGAATTTTACATCGTGGGTCATGCCCCAAAGCTTCTTTGACTTAGACTGTGGTTCAGGGGCTGGTGTCGCAACTCTTATGGTTGCGCACAACAAGTGCAGAGAAAGAGGGAGATGCCCCGCGGGTCACCTCCATTGTTTCTATTATCTAGCTACTGGCTCAAGCTTTGTACGAAACTGAAGTGAAGGCCAGAATCCAACTAGACTGAAGTTGACCTCTCGACGCAAGGTATCTCCTGCATGACCCAACACGCCAGGCTTAGGGTTTGGCGGCTGTGAGACTTTGGTCGTGGAAAAGGGCGCGAGTTCCCGGTCATGCCCCTTTTCCGATTCCTGCCGGATGGATCGTCAGTTCCACGCTCTTAGGCACTGTCTATCTAAATACTGGCTCGAACGCATATGGTACTTCCAATGTTCAATGATTTGCACACTAGTCGAGCTTCACGGCGCGCGTCCATTCGCGATTCTTCCCGCAAGTGCATCGTGCGAGATCCGCCCATATTGAATCTTCCTCATACATAGTTATGTCACTTGCCTACCACCTACCGTATTTCCACGAAGGAAAAAGCTCCCTCAATTCCCCACAGACGCTCCGCGGCCTGGTTATGTTTACGCGCATACCCACATACCAACACCGCGACCCATCCTATGCATCATGAGCTTACGGTGCATGGGCTACGGAGACATTCTCTTGCTGATCAAACGGATTTGCGCAGCATAGGGTATAATTTTAGCCCGTCCTCTCTGGGTATCCCCTGCTCAAGACGAGTCTCAGCCTGAAAGCGCAACCCCGAATCCCGTCTTCGGTCAGCCGCAGTCCGCATAGCTCCGCACGGCCGGACGCCCGGTGCTTAAGTCCGCAGCGTTTCTGTTGACAGCCCGAGATGGGATTCGGAGATCTGATTATTTTTCTGGGCTGGCAGAGTGCCGTGCGAGGGCTGCCTGCATGCCGTCCACGTCAGGTCGGAGACTTTTGTCGACAAGGCACGGCGTGAGAAGTGCATCGCTCGAGTTGAGGGTGTGTTGCGTCTCTTGTGGCTCCGGACCCGTATAGAGTCTCCGAATCCGCGCTGGCATGCGAATCCGAGCGACACCCGGCATCACCTGACCCACGAAGCCCGGGTTTGCCCAGTCCATCGGCACCTTCAGCCGGTCTGTCAGCGGCGCATGCATGGTCTGAGTCACGGCCATGTTGTTGGCATCAGCGGCGACGAGCACGGCCGGGATGCCCCGTGGGAATGGATCAGGGAAGAGCCGCGATGGACAGGTCCCGCTACCGATATATTGTCGTCGGCGAGGCCTCTCATCTGTCTGTCGGTGGCACGCAAATCGTGTAAGCGTCGCCAATCTCACATCCAACCCAATCGTCGGTAGGCCTGTCAACGAGCGCCATGACTTTCGGGCAGACTGACCCCCGTCAACCTGGGGTTTTTAGCCCTGGCTGGCTGAAGACATCTAAACTTCGAGAAGGGTTTATCACCGGAAGGCGACGGAGCCCGTGTCCGCCTTCACACATTGACGGGTTGTCGACGACTGCTTTTCTCTACATCTTGGGCATGGAAGTTAAGTTCGCCTTGATCCTGACCAAACGGATCTGGCGCAAGACACGGCCGTGCCTTGACTCAATACGTTATATCTGCGTTGGGCTTCCTACCCCTCAACATCCTTAGTCTTCTTTATCTCCTTCGTCTTCTTTCAATCTCCGTGCTAAATCCCATCGCTCAGCTTGAGACCTTTCACAGTCAGACCGCCAGGGTCGGTCCACTGGTTGATGTTGGGGCTCCAGTGAGGACAAAGGACAAATAGCTGATTCCCCGAGGCTCATATCAAGAAATCGCTCAGAAGAAAGGATCCATGGCTCGCATCCCCCTCCTTGACGCTGCCGGTGCGACTAGGCCCCAGGCAAAGGTACACGAGCGATTCCCATCTAATCTCGTGCGTGGCCCACGGACCGACGACGCTGCCTCCCACCTCTAGAGTGTCAGGGTCTCACGGCAGGGGTGAAATGTCTTGGATCGTGCCGTCCACGCGTACAAAATCTCAGGTATTAGGTAGTTCCTGTTACACCGTAGTTTGCCACTCAGCACCGCATGTGGGACAGCCCCTCAGTTTCACTGTTTCGTTCTGGCAGCAGACGCAAGCTTTTCTTTCCTTCCTTCACCAATACTCTCCGTGAGGGCTCTACTTCTATCTTTACACGCTCGAGAAGAATCACATTATGACCGAAGTGGCCCCCAACGTCTTCTGCATCAGCGGCACCGACGTGAACGTTGCGGTGTTGCGCGAGGGTTCCGACCTCACCCTGATCGACGGCGGCTGGCCAGGCGACGTTGCGGCCATCGAGGAAGGCATTCGCTCAATTGGAAACCAACCAGAGGACGTGCGGGCTATATTGTTGACCCACGCCCACATCGACCACCTGGGCGCGGTGCAGTCGTTCCATGAGCGCTTCAACATCCCCGTCTACGCCGATCCAATCGAGGTTCACCACGCAGCCCGGGACTATCTCGAGCAGGCCACCAAGGAAGATGTCTTGAAGGGCCCTATGCCCGAGACTATGGAATGGTGGGGACGTGTGTCCAAGGTGGGCGCCACGGAGAGCATCAAAATCACGGACGTGAAGCCGGTACCCCAAGGGCCGATCGATGTCCCCGGCCGACCGGTCGCCATCGCTACGCATGGCCATACCTCTGGCCACAGCGCATTCTACGTGCCGGCGTCGCGCGTGATCGTCACCGGTGACGGTCTTGTCACCGGCCACGCATGTTCGACCATCACGGGTCCGCAGCCATGCCCCTGGTTCTTCAATCACTCGATCCCGGAAGCCCTGGAGGCACTCAAGGTCCTTAGAGACGTCGATGCTGATATCATCATTCCCGGGCACGGGCCGCCGCTGAAAATGCCCATTGCGGAAGCTGTTGATGCTGCGCTCAAGGCGGCGGAAGAGGCGGGGTTTGATAAGCATTGAGTGGGCTGGATGAGACCTTGAACAGTCATAGGAGCTTCTTGTAAACGTCGGACCGGGCAATGTCCCTACTTGAAGCCAATTCAGATATTCTCTGCGCGCTAAGCATCAGAGGTGCGCTCAAGGGCATTAGCCGTGTTACGCCATCCTCAGCCACGTGAGTCGAATACTGAGTTTCCAAGCCTAGAAGCGGTTGGCCATGGTAAAGACGTCGGTGAACCACCCATCTGGCGCCACGTCCATCGGGTCCAGCTGCAACGCCGCCCCGCTCCCCGCGTCCACGCCGTAGTCCGTAGCCTGAGGCGCCATCACCCCCGTCTCCTCAAGGGTCTTCCTCCACATGGGCACCGTCGCCCGCAGGACCTCCGCCCCCCTCGTAAAGATGTCCGTCCCGTCCGTCTCCATCCCGACCGCCCTGGGCACGTCGGCGTAGCGCCTCTCCAGACGCTCTATGCTGCCGAGGAGGTCGACCGTCCTCGTGATGTGGGATCTGTCGAAGGCCGGGTCGTCGATCAGGTACAGGCGGTAGAGGATGTGCGTGCAGTAGCTGAAGTGCAGGTGCATCGACATGGGGAACGCAAACAGGGATGCCGTCGGGAAGGTGAAGAAGTTGAGCAGGCTGGCGCGGATGGCTGCTAGGCACGCGTAGTAGCACGACGTCCGGACGAAGTCGACGGTACCCGGCGCGGACTCTAGCGAGGTCGTGTAGAGGGGCAGCTCGTTGATCATGGCCTCGGTGGAGAGGAGGTACGATTTGATAACGACTGGTCGTTTAGCAGGGGTTTCTCGGGCTGATTGGGTTGGGTGGCCTTACTGTTGTTGAGGGTCTCCGGGCTGGTGGACTTGCGGATGGCCTCGAGGTTCTGCCGCAGCGCTTTGACGTGCATCACCGGCGGACAGCCGTTGACGCCAAAGATACCCGACCGCAGAGGCGACGCATGGCTGATATCCTCCAAGATCTTGGTCGTCCTGGCGATGGTGACCAGGACCTCGTCGTCGGGAACCTCGGGCTCGGCCGACAGCTGCTGGAGGCAGTCCTCCATGTGGTACGTCCATCCGACGGGCGGCGTCCTAAGAAACCAAGCCACATTAGCCGTGGCGATGAATACGGCGAGGACAGCCCTCCTCTCGACGTTGGTGCGGTCGGTGGCGGTGATGGTCTGCTTGATGGGGTAGCTGTACGCTTTGCAGGCGTTGAGCTCGCGGCAGGGCCACTCGCGCGTCATCTTGTCCAGGCGCAGATCGTACAGCATCGATCTCGCGAGGTGCGAGAAGGAACTGAGCACCGGCTTGCCTGAGAACTTCTCCGTGGTCCTGGGACGTTTCAGCTGTCAAATTCGCGAAGATGATGTGGGCTACGCTACCAGCATAGGTACGTGATAAGACCCAGGAGGAGGTCCATGTTCCGCTCAAGGTCGACCAAGAGTCGCTGCGATGCGACCTGGCGGATCTTTTGCTCGAAGAGCTTCTGGTGGCTGGCATTCTTGCAGCAGTTTGCGCAGATTGTGAGCCACAGAAAGGGATACTCTTCTTGGACTTGGAAGACGCTTCCCAGCGTTAGTCATTTCAAAGACATACATCGAGCTTGGGGACTGACCTCGTGTCGGGTGATATGTAAAGGTAAGGAAAGAACTTGAGGTGCTGTTCTCGGAATAGCTTCAGGTACTCCTCTGCCTGTGCAGGGGACGGATCCCACGGGGCTGGGTTTGGAGGGGCGTTCGAATCAGGCGTCGCATACGATGACGATTGGTAGGAAGAGGGTATCGCCATGGGCGGTGCAGCATAGGGGTTCTGCTGGGGCAATGCTTGTGGCTGCATCTCATCGCGAGTCCTCGCTGAATCAGGGGTAGAAGCTGCATCGCCGTGCCTCTGGTCGTCATTTCTCTTGTCAACGGCCTGCTTCGACAAGAGCGTGACCAAACTATCCAGCTTCTCCTCAAGATCCTTTGTCCTGCCACCACCCGTCCTTCTCGCTGCCCTCTTCCTCACGATGGGGCCAGGTTGGCACTCCTTATTCAGACGGTGACATCGCTCACAGATCGCGCCGCCAGTGCGGAGGATGCATTTGCACTTGGCCCGCGAGCAGCCCAGGCAGGCCTTTCCGTAGGGGGCGGATTCCAGGGCGGTTCCTTGTTGGGAGGTGACGGGATTGGGGTTCATTGCTTACGTGCTGGCAGCGTGGAGTTGAATGCCGGTCCGCGGAGTTTGGCGGCCCCAACGGTCAGTGTGCGGGACGAGTTGAGGGTGTGGTGCAGGCGGCCGTCAACACGGGAGGGGAAGGGGGCGCCAGAGTGTATGATTCCTTGAGTGTGAAGAAACGGCGGGTTTGGGTGTAGAGGAGCCCAGCGAGGTTGAATGGTGAGAAGGAGATGAGGTGATGTTTTGACTCGCGGCGGGAATGGCGCACAAACAGCGATAAACCCGCCGACGCCCCATCAGAGGTCCACACCGGTGCTCAGCCTTACCAGCCGCGGGGTTCGCGTTTCGTTGAATTATTCCCGCCGTGCCGAGAGCCGTCGTGGCTTGGCCGTCGACAGGATCACCCTAGCAGGCTATGAGGCATGAGCAAGCAATGGATAGGCAGCAAGCTCTTCATGCGTCAAGCGCTGATCCGTCCAGAACGGGTGTTTGGTTCATGATCCCCTTTGTTCTGGTCATTTTGGCCAAACATGCCTCAACTACATCGTCCTCGTTCGAAGTCGAACAGGGTTTAGCGGGGGCTGACTGGAGACAGATCATGTTGTGCGTCTCGTGGCGTTTTCTTCAGTGCCAAATAGTATACATAAGCTGCTTGGATGTACGTCTGTTTAATTCACATCACAGTGGACGTGCGTTTCTCTACCAGAGCAGCTGCCAGCGCCGTGCCTTTCCAAATCGCTTGTAAGCAGTGAGTTTGGCACAAACGCGCAACGCCCGAACCGTACTTGTATGGCTGCGATTCAGCCTGGAAACCCCTTACAAGGCTTTCGGTCCCTCAAACTAGCCCATAAGCGGTACCCCGGCGATCGGACAATAATCTTTGCTCAGAGACGCCCGCGTCGGGAACTATGGCGAGCATCGGGTGTATGTACAACGGGACGGGGCCCGGTGACACAGATCGCTCGCCGTCAACAGAAACACGGCGCTGGGATACTTGTAGCTGATGCTCCGGAATGTAGGAGGGACGATGACCAAGCTTATCTAATGACCCCGCAGGTTATTTACACTCCGGAGCAAGGCGGGCGGGAGCCATTTGCAGTTGGAGATCCCGCGGGAGCAACGGGAACTAATACCACCGGGCTAGCTTCGCACTACACATAGACAGTTGGGCGATTTCTGGACCTACTCTTGCATTGTTGCCCTCTATCACTACCGTGAGGAACGCTGCAGGCCATTAATCCTACTCTCTCTAGTAACTTCGACGTTGCCAGGTAGAGGCTACATTGCTGTGGGACACGACAGTACGTCCTATTCTTCTGATCGGCGCCTGCATATGCCCATTCAGGCCAGCACGCGTCTCCCAAACATTAGTCGGCCTAAGAGAAGCAAGATAGAACACTGAAGATGGAAGATCATTCGGTTGCAGATCGGAAAGAGAGAGACGGCAAAGACAGCCAGTGGACCACCCGCAACAACCTGCCCGATCGCTCCACCTTCGGCACGCGGGAAGTTGTCCAGAGCATCTGGCAGTCTCTCAACCTTCCAAACGGCGCCCTGGAAGCTCTTGAAGTACCCGGAGATGGACGCCCCGCGCTCCCCTCCTCCTTCAAGGTCGGCGTCTGGGCCCAAAGTACCATTGCGCTGTCCGCCCTAGCCGCGGCGCTGGTCTACACCCATCGAAACAGCAGGCCGGGGCTCCCTCGCGTCACGGTGCAGCAGCAGGCCGCAGCCATCGAGTTCAAGTCGGAACGCCTGTTCGAGATCCGCGGCTGGCGTCTTCCTCCGCGGGTTGGGCCCCTCGGCGGACTGTACGAGACGGCGGACGGCCACATCCGCCTGCATGACTCCTTTGCGCATCACATGCGCGGCACCCTCGAGCTTCTGGGCTTGGATGCCGAGACGGCGACCGTGGAAGACGTCCAGAGGGAAGTGCGCAGGTGGAAGTGCGTCGATCTCGAGACCGTCTCGGTGGTGGAAAGGGGCTTGGTCAACTACGCTGTGCGCACCTACCAGGAGTGGGATCTCCTCCCACAGTCAAAGGCCATCAGCAACAACCCTGTCATGTTACGACAGCTTGCTCCGGGGCCGAAGAAGACGCTCCCTGCAAGTTCAAGCTTGAAATGTCTGAAGGGGCTGCGCGTCGTCGAGATGAGTCGCGTCATCGCCGCTCCCGTGGCCGGCATGACTCTCGGGGCTCACGGGGCGGACGTGCTCTGGGTGACGTCTCCGAACCTGCCCGACCTACCTCGGAATGACCGCAACTTTGGACGAGGAAAGAGAAGTGTTCAGGTGGACCTCAACGTCGCGTCCGAAAAGGCACGTCTCTGGTCTCTGCTCGCCACGTGCGACGTCTTCATCCAGGGGTATCGACCCGGCAGCCTCGCCGCCCAAGGCTTCACCCACGAAGCCCTCGCCGCGGCAAACCCCAACATAATCTGCGCAAACCTCTCGGCTTTTGGTCCCGACGGGCCCTGGTCAGGTCGGCGCGGGTTCGACTCGCTAGTGCAGACGTGCTCCGGCATGAACGTGTCCGAGGCAGAGCACGCCGGCAAAGGGGAGGCAGCTCGACCGATGCCCTGCCAGGCCCTCGACCACTCGGGGGGCTACTTGCTAGCTACCGGCATAATGGCAGCGCTTCATCACAGGAGCGTCAGTGGCGGGTCTTGGAGGGTGGACGTCTCGTTGGCGGGCAACATGAAGTACTTGAGGAGTCTCGGGCAGTACCCCGGCGCGACGGGGTTTGAGGCACCGGACTACACCTGTCCGGGGGACGTGCCGGAGGAGTTCTTTGACGGTGAGAGGGAGACGGACTTTGGGGGTTTGAAGGCCATCAAGCATGCCCCGATCATTGACGGCTGCGAGGTTGGGTGGGATGTCATGCCCCGCGCGCTGGGGTCGGACACACTAGAATGGATACGAGAAAATGAGGTCTATGCCAACTAGATAGTCAAAATATAAACCGGTGAGCACTCGCTCGAGCCGGCAAGATTGTGATTTGAACAGCCAGAGCCAACGTTTCCAGAAGCCGCGGTTCGTTGCATGGTGGCTGTGGCGCAATATTTGACTTGGGCGGACAATTAACGGTCGTGCAAACACCTCCAGACCTGGGCATCTTGAAACCTTGCGTGGGTTCGAGATCAGACCTCGTCCAAGCGGTTGGAGAATGGCATACCAGCTGGCAGCAGTTAGGGAAAGCACATGGGCACGTTGGATGAGTGCTGGTCCACTACGAGTAAGACCCAAAGGATGGTTTCGCAAACCAAGCTCTCTCGCAAACTCTGTCCTTCTTAGCTTTCAGCTTCAACGACCCAACAGCTGAGTCTGCGTGTCATTGCACGTCCGCAACCGGCAGAACGCGCGGGTCGTTTGGTGGTTCATCGGTCCGTTTGTCGAGCTTATGGCGGTGAGCGCTGGCTGGCGCATTGAAATCGAGGCGAGGAGGGCGAAGAGGGCGGAAATACAGACCTCGGCATGGCAGAAACGATCTGGCGTCGCGGATGACGGACCTCAGCTCGTGAATGACGCTTCACGAGGTTTTCAAGTCGTTGAAGAGGGCAGCGTCGCGAGGGTCGCAGGCCAATGCGAGGTGAGAGACGTGCAAGTCCCGTGTTAGCGTGCGCGCTGCTCGCCACCCTTGGCGCTAACACCGGGCGCCCACCTGCCAGCACGGCACTGATCCCCCCCCCCCCCTGTAGGCACTTCAGCACTTACCCAAGTTTGGATTCGTGGTGGGCTCTCCGCATTTGGTCACTGCCGGCATCTCGAATCTCATCTCTGCATCCCCAACTCACGATCCAATCCGGCACATGTCGCGATCTCAATGCGTCGATGCCTTTTTTCCAGCCGTCAACACGAGGTCCAGAGCAGAGTTGCGTTGCTATTTCGGTGCAGCTGCCCAGCGCCGTGCAATGACGAGCCCGAGTAGCGGTCAACCCGCCTGATAGCACCGCCCGCCCAGCACCCCACGACGTCAATACGAGCCTTGGACTGCCGATCCCGCAACCACGGGCGCGCATAGGCTTCTGGGGATGCCGGCATCGATGTAACCCCGGCAGCCCTCTGCCCTCCAGCGAGCGCTCAGCGACCCTTCCCCGACGGGTGCGCTGGCCCAGCTTGGCTCGTAGTTGGCCACATGTTGCTGGGCGATACGAGATTCGTGCTACGTCATTGCCCTCGCTCACGACCCTCCGGCAGCGCGGATCGACTGTTGAGGTGCATGTAGCCTCGTGCTTGGCGGCAGGCATCTTGTTCCCGGGTGGCTCGGCCGACGGTTGTGCTCTGTCTGAGGGGAATGTATATATCTGGGCCCTCTGCCCTGGCGACAGCTGCTCTTCTGGATCTCTTGACTACGCAACTGATACCAGACTGCTGAACCATACCAACATCAGCCACTCTAAATCACAGGCACCACTCATCTCTCACCACTACAAGAAACCCTTCTGTGCTTCGCCAAGTCTCTCAACACCTGCCTCCTATCACAACCTTGACAACATGCTAAGCCTTCTCACCACTCTGCTTCTGGCCGGCTCCTCTCTCGCCGCGCCAACAGCTCGTGAGGAGGGAGAGACCTGCACGGAGCGCTCCCAAAAGGTCACGCTCTGGAACGTCGAGAAGTTCGACTTCCACTCCTCCTACGTCTTCACCACCCCGGCCCACCAGAACTCGTGGGGCTACGTCAACTTCACCCTGTCCAACCCGGCCATCGACTACAAGCCCGTCTGCTCCGCCGAGTCAAGCCAGCTCTCGGACTTCTTCTACGGCACCCAGGAGTACACGTGCACGGTCGGCGACGACGCTCCCGGCGGCGGCGGCGCCACCTTCACCTACTCGCGGCCCAGCGGCGAGCTGCGCATCAACCAGACCTGGACGTGCTTCGAGGAGCAATCCGTTTTCGAGGCCAAGGGCGGCGCCGAGCTGGACCTGAACTGCAGGGACGAGACCTGGGAGAACCCCGACTGGCAGCAGGGCGAGATGTACTCCGTCAGGACCGTCGCCTGCAACAAGGTGGATGTGCAGGCGCCCATTGAGGAGATCAGCGCGATCCGTAGGAAGACCTAGTCCGAGCAGCCTCGGTGTCTTGCATTTAACGGCGTTACGAGTGATTACGATACGGGTTATGATGCAGTCGGTATTGTTGGGAAGCGATGGGTTTCCTGGATAGGGTGATTTACATGTCATGATGTTTGGGCCGCAACGCTCCTGATGATACCCTCAGAACAGACGGCTGCAGGAAATACACTAAATTTAATCTTGAAAAGATCTCACTACTGGCCATTCCCTTTTCTTCCAGTTGCCACTTGCAAAGAGGTCGCAATATCGACCGGGGCGACTTTGCGGCGCAGACTGTTGAGCCGCATCCAGCAATGCTCGCGGGGTCATACGATGGCCACCGCTTATGCGACCCGAGACACGTTTCTTCTGTCTGGGCGGCTTGCCGTTGAATTGAATGCCCCGGGGTCGCACGGTGGTCATGTGCCGGCACCGCCTCTTCTCTTGCTGTGCGGTGGGCTGCGTTGGACTTGGGCGTTAGCCCCCAAGTCCTGTTATACGAACAGCCTCAACGGGATGGACACTGGGTTTGACGGCGTCGGTTTAGGGGGGTCCATTGACACACTGTTCAGACGACCGTACCTGTGAAGCCTTTTTGAGACTGCTGCGGCTTCAGCAACATTTGCCGACCTATTTGGACGCTTGTAGAGGCTATATTCTCTTGTAAATTTCCGACCTTGGATGGAATGCAATTACTCCCTTCACCGAATCCGGTTCTCCTAGCTAGGTACTTCTTCTCTGGAGACACATATTGCTCGCTTCGCCCACTCTGCAACTTAATCAACACTGCCCTGTAGATTCTCAGCTTTCTGCTCCCGATGCTCCATTTCCTCCACAACTCTTGCGGCAACATATATGCCTTCTGAGATATATTTGCACCAGTAAAACTGTTGATATGAAGCAAGCCACTCGATGCTCAGGGCATTTTTCTCGCCAGATCCAGACGCTAGTAGATGGGAGGAAAGCTTTCGGTCAGTAGTCTGCTGCAGAGCCTGCAAAGTAGCTTCCTCCCATTGTGAGCGAGCTTGCCCCTGCGCCAAGATCGGGTCGAGAGCCGCCAGAGCCTCCGTTCTGAACCTGCTTTGATCCCCAGGGTTGAAAGAATCAGGGTTCAAAGCTACGATCGTGTTCAGGAGTGCCCTCCGCGAGCTAAGAGCAGTGGAGTAGCGTGTCATCCGTATCTTTGCCGTTGCGGACATCCACTGGCTCACAGCTGTTGAAGGGGGAAGCAAACAGGCGTGCGTGGAAATGCAAAGAATGATCCAAAACGTAATGATGTAGGCGTTCCAATCTTTGCTGGCGGCAGCACCTAATGCGCACGCCCATTGCGCGGCGATGATGAGGTTGAGAGCGAACCGAAAAATAGGCGTGCTTTGGCTGATCGGGTGCGTGTCGCTGGCCAAGGTTCTATTGAGCAGTGAGTTGACAACTGTGCTTTCTCCGATGAAAAGTTGCCAGCTGTTTGCGTTCATGTGCGAGCCAGCCACGACGAGCCGCTGGTAAAGAGAAGCGTTGTCCACCAGAAGCCTTCGAGGACGTCGGCCATGCACCCAACGTACAATCACCCCGGTTGACACAACAGCCAGGAGAAAACCCATGGCAAAAAACATTTTTAGAACACCACTGACGACTATACCTCCCGATGCCAGAAGCCATCCGGCAGAGCTGATCAGATGGTACAACAAACTCTCCTTGGTTCTGGGACCCCGCTTGCCAGTCCTGTTCTCTCGCGCTACGTGAACAATTTCGAGCCACTGTTGCCTCAGCTGAGATCCTTCAAGATCCATGTTTTCGTGTTGGTTGGCGATTTGCACAGGCCGTTGGGCATCGACGCAAAGGCGCAACGTCTCCGGATTGGCGGCAAAATACCGATCCCCGTAGCGGCCGTCAATACATTCGACAGCCTGACTCTCCCCGAAACGATCGAGGTAGCAGGTCGGGTCGCCATGAGGCGTGGATAAGAGAATGCGGGCTGAAAGAGGCGTCACGGCCCAGCTCCAGATGGGAACGTTCCCGCAGAGCTGATGAAGGTGGAATTTGACCGGTACGTGAATGAAGTCGATCAAGAAGGAGAGCGGCAGGATGCTAGCAAGCTCACGCTGCCAGCTGTTGTCGCCCAGTAACTTGTTCATCTCGTGTCGAGTGCTATCTAACATGACTTGTGAGACGAGTGAGTCTAGTTGGCTTGTCTGAGGTAAAACTAGGAACAGCGGAAGTCCATCCTAGAAAGGTTGAATCAGCTCCGACCCCTCCTTTATTCAAGGACCTCACTTCGCCCCAATGAATACGCCCACGGCAGGGCACCATAGAACCGCCATGGTCAGCACATGGCAAGACGGGCGCATGTGCATGTGGCCTGCATGACAAAAGGCGCAGCTCGGCCCGATGCATCCATCGCGGTGGCCTGCCGATTGAGACCCTGGCTGTGTAAGCTTCATAACTATCTCTTGCATGCGAGGCACCCAGGGACTGGTTTAGGCAGACTTCATCATCACAACCCAGGCTTACTTAGCACAATAGACCAAGAGGCATAGATACTCTATCTACATTTGTCATGAAGTGAAAAATAATTGCAGTCGGTGACAGGATTCCCCTGTTTGACTCACTATGCTAGCTGGATCAGGGAGGAAAGATTCGATGCCTAAGTGTGTGACCCGTCAACCCCGGGGGGCCTTCTCCCTTCCTCAACCGTTCATCACTTCCTCTCCAGTAGGACTACAGGCTGAGGGGAGGGTTGATTTTCAATTATCTCTTCGACTCGCCCCCACTCAAGCCGCGAATAGCTCCTGTGATCGCGGTCACTCGAATTGATGTCAGGAGAAGTCTCCCATCCAAGCCGCTGAAGGAGTTACATTCCCTCGGAGAAGCCTTATTTTCTCTTCTCATGGTGCCAGTATTGCCTCATGCCGTGGAAAACAGTGATGATAGAATAACCACTGCCTCTTGTAGGGTGCAAGGTGAACGTCCCTGACATGATCACTGCTTATACTCACACTTTTAATAGCTGGATGGTTTTATCTTCCGCCATGGAGACGCCCACGATAGGCTCGGCCTCTATAGATATGGGTGATGAGCTTTCCATGTAAGGGCTGAATCCTGGCTGGCCGCTGCTTTCTCCCGCCATCGGTCTTGATCTCAAAATTGAAACACATTCTTCAACGCGGTTCATGACGACAGGCCGCTGTTTTCGTGCCTCCGGGTCCCGTGTGATTGCGCGGATATCTGAGAGCAGGGTATCTAGGGCATCGTCCGGGTCAAGCAGATTCCGATACCACAGGCCTATCCAGCACATCGTCTCCACAGTGTCCGGATGGCTGACACCGAGAGTGTCAAGCTGTTCTGTCCAAACTTTTTCTAGTTCGTGCACAAATAGATTGAACAAATTGCCGTCATTGAGGACAGTCTCTCGTGTGAGGTCCTCCGCGTTCATTGGAGATTTGTCGTATTGTTCATCAGGGCTCCTCTGACATTCGAATGCCTCGGGGTCCCAGCATCCTCTCTTTGCATTACGAATGAGAAGAAGTCGGAGCGCTCGAAGAGTTTCTTGGTGCTCAAAACCCACGCACTGCCGAAGAAGAACGTAATTCGAGTACAGCTTCTTGAAAGATCTGGAATCAGACCCCTCGTAGCATGACAACAGCAGGTTGGTTGCCTTCAAGGTCTCAAAATGCGCCATGCCAAACTTCAAAAAACACCAACGTTGCACAAAGTTGAGAATTCTGAGCGATAATTCCTTACTAAAAGTGTCCAGGCAGTATTCTGCAAGGATCTGCGCCGAAAACGCGAAGTGACTGCTCAAGTTCTCAACGTTTGCCCCTAGGTTGTCGGTATCGAAGTACTTGACCAAACTCGCCATGTTCCCATCTGCAGAGCCTGCTGACAAGATTGGTGATAGACCGGGGCAGCCGTGCCCTTCTATTTCGAAGGACAGTTGCAGAGTATTGGTGATTGTTCTTCGTCCGAGTTCATAAAGGCCTCTTGCGAAGTAGTTTTGAGCCAGCTCTTGAAGAGCATGGATATGCCATACGCTCAAGACATTCTCAGCTTCTTTGCTTGCTTCCAACACTTCATGCAAAAGAGTTGAGGCATCAACAAAGTCTCCTCTCAGCCGACGCAAGATAGAAAGCTCCAGCTTGACGTCAAATGTGAGCTCATAAGTGGACACACTTCTCTCAAGCTGCTCGAGGAGTTTCACAGCCTTGTTGCTGGCCCTTCCGTAGCAGCCTCGATGCCGAAGGATCACAATCTCAACATAGAGAACTTGTTTGATCAGCGGATGCTCGGGATCCAAAAAGTCTTTCGCTGCTTTCATAGTCGCATCCAATACTATCATGGCTTCCTCGAAATTGTGTTGCGCCAGAATTGTCAAGTGAGATATCTCCATCATCGCTTCTAGCTTCAGTATGCCCGTATAATTCTTCCCATAGCAGCTCAATATCTCCTTCTTGGCTTCTTGGGCGCATCCTAGCCCTTTCCGGTAGTTGCCGAGAATCCTGTGGGTTTTAGATTGCAACACAAGCAAAGCGGGCTTGGCCAGGAAGTAAGGCCCGCTAAGCTCATGAATGTTCCCCGAGCTATTCGAACTCCAATCCGGCTGAAGCATCTGCCTCGAGAAGCCGAATGCTCCATGCTGTGCATATGCGTGCGCCAAACAGCCACGTACTATTGGGTGATGATCGGCGACTGTCCCAAGTTCTTTGATCAAGGTTCCATGATGACCACCAAGTAAGGACTTCGATATGGCTTTGAGGCATGAGAGATGCTGAGAATATTCTTGAGGCCCTTCCATTGCCTTTTTCAAAACTTGTCCGTATTTGCCGTTGTTCAGATCTAACTCCATGTCGAGAAGCCGAGCCTTCCAAAATGAGATCGAACTAGAGAGTTGAGGACCCAGGTCTCGATGTAAACTAATGTATTCGTTCGCCCTTTTCAGTTCAGCTTCAGCAAGCTCTGGGTAACCGTCTCGGAAGGCTCGGACCCCTTTTTCGAATAGTGTATGAACATGGTCAATGTTGAGCCTCATGTGGACTGTCGATAGGTCCCGAAGAGACTCGTCAATAAACTTTGAGAGAAACCCGGACAACGTCAGGTCATGTCGTTTGACTTTCACCTCTCTCTCTGCCTCGTTGAAAAGTGTCCGACTAAGAGACCAATAATCCGGCGAAGCCCGGATTACCATAGGCTCACCACGAACGGTGTCACCGTAATCCAGAGAGAGAGTGTAGAACTTGCATGTCACTGGCTCAGCTCGTCCGAGTTTTCCAAATGTCTTGACCAGCTCAGGAGAACTCGCACATGGCATTGACAGGGGTCTCAGATGCGGCATCGCAGTCAGAACCTGCAAAGCGAAGACGGCTTCTATGCGCCGTCCAACGGAGTCGATGCCAGGGGTGGTCATCATTCGGTGAATCACAACTAAGGTACTTTCTGCGGCGCAAATCAAGAATCTGCAAGTTTGACGTGCCTCCATCTCGGTTCTGTCAATCGTTTTCAGCAATGCATCCGCACCGCCGTCAATCTCCGCATCACTCCGCGACTTAACGTTAACAATCTTGAGCCGAAAGTTTTCTTTCTGACTCAATGTCGTGGCAGCATCTTGTTGGTCCAATACGAGTATGACACTGAGAGCAACGCAAAAAGAGTGAGTCAGAAGCACCAGAGAAATAGAAGAGGGTCTTACACATTCCACGATGACAAGCCATTGCGCGATGCAGTATAGTGTTCCTCATGGTTAGAGGCATTCGTTGAAAGTGATTCCGTTGCGCGGGGGGAGAGCTCTTGCGTTGTTTTCGACAAGATCCTATGCACGATGCATTAGTCCTTTTCGGCAATGGTCTGCTGTTCGAGGGTTTGGGACGTATGCAACCTTTGCCTCCCCGTTCTCTTGTCTGCGGTACGTCCCCGATTGTTCCCCTTGCGTTTTCGTTCTTCGCCTGCTTTGCCGAAAGGCATCGTCCACTCTTTTACTATCCCGCTGCCCGGACGATCTCCCGGCGTGCCTGGCAATGGTGTCCTCGACTTCGCATTCGTCGTGTCTGGCGAAGGCGCCAGCAGGTACAGAGGCTTTACAGGGTGGAGAATCATATATTTCAGAACCATGGTTTTGCTGACTCGTACCCGAGATTCTGGAAAGACATCTTCAGTAGACGTGGACTTATTGACCACGATGGCTGCCTTCGGTTGGGCTGCTTCCTTGAGTGTGGGCATCGTGTACCTATGATGATTTAGTGCAGCCAACGGCGTAGTAACAGTTGAAAAAGAAAATGTCTGAAGCGTCTTTGTGTCTGCTGGAACGGTTGCTCGCGCAAGCTGCCGCTTGGAAAGGTCAGACTATCTTCAAAGGGCTTCTTTTGGGCAATGGAAGTAGAAAATGGGCGAGTGAACATGTCAATGAGCTCATGCTGATGCAAGTCGGAAGCTTGCGGCCCCGGGTGCAAGAATGGAAAGGAAGTCGAGCTATGTAACTTTCCAGCTGCCCGATGATCGAAAGGTCAGACCTGGCCCTCCCTTGCCGAACGCACACATGTGCGTTGTGAGACGGGCGTCTCAGTATGGTATTTCTTAATTGGCTAAGAGAGATCAGCCACGTCACGGATCGTAGGTCACGCGCGGTGGCTTTCCAGCCGCGGCTATAGAACTACACCACCATTTACAAATGCGGGCGTGCGGTCTATACCCAAATGTTTCTCCTTACAAGCGGCCTGATTCCGCGGAGGCGAAGCGCCGTGGCTGAAAGTGCAAATTATTAATATTATTCAGGCCAGTCCTAAGTTGTCAATGCTTATATCCGCGTCTCTCGGAATCTGGCAGTCATGAAAAGGGGCCGGCAAGACCGGAGAATGTCGGTCCGTGTAATAATCACTTTCCTCGAGTGAAGAGCTTCCGAGTATTCCTCGAGGAACTTCGAGTCAGTGTGACAGAACATCGTTCGTGGAGGATCTGAGCAGACTGCTCTTAAGACAAGGCTGCCGATACGTACCGAAACGTACGCAAAGTGCAAATTTCAGCCACCCACGCACATTCGACGGGCCGTGGTCTCATTACCCAATCATCGGAAACCAAAGGCACACCCTCTCACTACCTGCTCCAGTGGGTGCGCAAGGATGTGATTGTGGTGCGTTAGTTTCGATAATCACCCACTTGAAGGTTCATTCGACCAACACACTGAGGCTTAAGGCATTTTCTCTTCGTCCGCTGCGTGCTGAAAACGCCTTCTCGCGGCGATGAACACTGTTCGCAGGAGCGCGTCAAGGCGGAAAGAATCCAGTAAAATATATGTTTTGCCCTGGGGAGGTCTACATATGCTCTGGTAGCCTTTCTATGAACCAAGGCCACAGCATTTCTTCCACTTCAGCTGCGAACCATGAGAGATCGAGATGATGTGGAAAACATACACGGCTGAGCCTTGCCAGTGGGGGCAGCGCATCCCATGTACAATGTCTAAGAACAGATGGCTGAGGCAGGGGTTGAGATGCAAGGCAAATGGCTCTTGAATGTATGGGAAGACGTCCAGCATCAACCACTAGATATCAGGCTGAGCTGTTCTCCTCAGTAAAAACTCGAATAGTTCTCCATCGCCACCTCCCACTTACATGGGCACCAGTCCTTCGCGATGGATCACCTGAGGGACGAATTGGGCCCTCACGTCGACGTTACTTTCGCTGCTGTGCAGTTACACACAACTAAACATCTATGCGACGCGCCCAATTTCGAGAGACTACAAGATTTCCTGGATTACCCCAATGATAATGGCTGGGAAGTGAAATGGCCTTCTGCGAAGACAATTCCTCTACAACCCAGCGGTACCATGTCGAGATGGGCGACGTTCCTACAGTCGTGGCTTTTCTTCGGCCTAGTATTTACTGTTGTTCGAGATGCCGACGGCATATCTCTTGTTACATTTGAAGACTTGGTCAGCAGAACACCAGGACAATCGGAGATCATTTCTACCTCGAGGCTATCCGAAAAATTACGGCAGTGGTGCGAGCATGAGTTGAAGGAAGACAGGCGTCCAGGTTTACCACATCGTATGGCAAAGATTTCTTTTATCCTGCATCGAGCGAGGAGCGTGGTTCGTGAGTTGTTTCACTCTCCAAGAGAAGGGATGTCAGACATCGATTCGAATGAGCATGTCTCGATGGAGCTCGAACTATCGATCATGGTTCTTGGTGAGACGCTTACCGCCATCCAATGCAACATTGTTCGAGAAGCTGGATTGACAACATCGCTGAAGGATTGGGTTGACATTTCTGACTATGGGTGGGGGCCGCCTAGTGGTCCTCGATGGGTTCTGTACATGATGGCGGATCGGAACTTGTGTAAGAGGACGAAACACCTCCTTTTGAAGATGCTAGGAGGCTCCGCCATACTACTCTCGGGGGCGATGCTTGCTCACGAAGATTCCAAGAGATGGAATCGCTTCGACCATCAAGAATGTGATGAGTCTAGCTGCCGGCAATACTCATCCATCGACCGTACGAAGACCTACAAGCCGGCACACCACCCAGTCGACTGCCACAAAAACAACCAGGACAAAAGAGCTAGATGCGCCGCTGGCATGCTTGGACCCTCACTAGACGATATCAAGTCCTTCATGAGATCTGGGAGGAGTCCTCTTGCAAGACTGCGATACGATGACTCTCGGGATCCGCCCGAGGTCGTCGGAGTAGAGCTGGTTGACCAGAATGAAGAGTACATAACCATATCTCATGTCTGGGCGGACGGGTTCGGCAATCCTGAGACCAATAAGCTTTGGCCGTGTCAATTAAGACACATTGGAAGGCTTCTTGAAGCCCAGGCAAATGATCGGCGTCGCGCGTTCTGGATGGACACCCTCTTGATCCCCGTTGGTGACAGAAATGATGGGGAGCTGAGATCACTCCGAACCCGATCCATCGAACAGATCCATCAGATTTTTACCGACGCAGAGTTCTGCTTAGTCTTGGACGCGGGGTTGATAAATTCTAACTGGGGTTATTTTGCATGCCTTCAGGGTCTAAAAGTCCTTGCCAGTCGATGGACAACCAGACTCTGGACTCTCCAGGAAGCTGTCCTGAGTAAGAAGGGACTGGGGTTTGCCCACAAACATCAAACTAGAGAACGGCCGTTCAGTACTTTGGGAGGTCTCCAAAGCGCGCTGCAAAGGCAATACACTTCGGATAGGACCAGCTTTGTGGCGCGGTATGTTCACGATGAGCTCCAGAAGAACCTCGCTTTGGAACACGGGGAGGACTGGGTCAACCCTAGACCAATTGGTCTTACTCCAAAAGTTGAACTTACTACTCGCAAAGCGTGGTACTCTGCCCGATGGAGAGTTAGTCCACCCGATCCCCTTGATCCCTTCCTCTCAGTGCTAATGAAGTGCCTCAGGTGACGACAAGGGCTGCCCATGAAGCAGCAGCTCTTGCTTCTATGCTGAGCTTGCCTGTTATCGGTGATCTCGCCGAATGCGGGACGGTCTACAACGAGACATCCCAGAATGAACTGGACAGGTATATGAGGGCCTTTTGGACCCGTCTCGGGGGCGGGGGGGAACAATGTGGTATTCCCGCCGGCATTGTCTTCGTTCCAGGCAGAAAGGTGCAACTTCCCGGGTTTGGCTGGGCACCGTCGACATTCATGTCTGCAGAGCCCTTTCAGCATTCTGATCCCCTCCATCTTCTGTCCTTCCAGAGCGCTGAACTCAGAAACGACGGCTTGGTTATATCTTGCCCGGGCATTCTGCTGCACTGGAACCACCAACAGAAGCATGAATTCTTCAGCGGGGCCTTGAGCGGCAGCAATGAGATCGGTTATGCTGAGCTGAGGTTCCCAGTAAATCCCGGTCTCAGCGGCCGGTACTCATTGAAAGTTCACGTCGGCGAGACACCAGCTGGGGAAAAGCAGGCCCAACTGGTAGGCAAACGCGCCCTTGCCGTCATTGCGCCCCAGTTGCCGCAGATAGGGTCCGTCGAAGAGGGTTTCCTCGTGGGCATAGATGATGCGGACTATGCGGAGCCTATCGCGTGGAAACAGGGCGTGAGGGGCGAGGCGGACATGCTTTGCCGTGTACGAATCATCTTCAGAGTCGATCTGCGGCACGCCCTCGAAGACACCAGCTTCTCAAATTCGATTGCCGAAGACTCGTTGCTGGGCTGCGTGGTGGACAAGAGCCAGCGATGGTGCGTGGATGGCCTCTTTCGGAACCCAGATGAGCCCGAGGCATCGCAAACCACACCTCAAGAGCATGCCGAGGTTCGCGTTAATGGAACCAGTACAAAGAGCAAGATAGGATGGAGCACTGTCTTACGCATACACCACAAAGTGAAAGAGAGATGGGAAGCCGTGTTGCCGTAATTAGACGTCTTTGTATGTGGGAGCGCGGGAGTTCAGCCGGCATCATATACACGTAGTGACCTATACCCTTACAGCAAAGTCGCTGCGCATCTAAGGGGCAATCAACAGACTTCTTCGTTAGTTTTTAAACGAGTTCTTGATAAAGAGATTCCTTCCACCACCGTGCTCGGTTTTTACCTCCCGCTTCCTCGTGTTGGCGAGATGTTGCAGGTCTCGTCTCAGGTCAGACGAAAGTCGCCAGGACTCCGAGCCGAAGCCGAGAACCGAGACCGCATCGCGATAGTGAAGCCCACCAATTTGCCGCTCAGGATGCCAGATGTTAACCGTAGAGAACTAGTTTGTCACTCTACGCATCCTCGCAGCTCCAGTTCAAGCTCCCTCCACTCGAACCCTTCATCCAACACGGGACAAGATGGCGGTCGTGGTTGATTAGTATGTGTCGATCCAGGGTAGCTGATGTTTGTTGGCTGCGGTGCAGAAGTCTCATCGGCCAACGAGAACCGGCAAGATATTTGCCAAAACAATACTAGACGGCCTCACCCCCGGCAGCCCACCCGTTATGCTTAAATGCCCGTCTGACGAGACCAGATTAGCCCTCGGCCTCGGCCGCGGCGCTGCGTAAGCGACGGGATGACACCGATGATTCCAAAAGTGACACTCCGCTAGTGGAGGTGGACACGCCCTTTTCGCCCCTCCCCCGGTAATTCTCTTCAAATCCGACAAACGCGCCATCTCGGAGTCATCGCCCTTGCGCGTGCGCCTTTCAGCTGACGAGCCGAGACCGAGACCGCCATCGCCCGTACAAGTAGCGGCCAACGCGCATCTCACCCGTGCTGGCGCTGTTGCTGGCAGCTGGCAGCGGCTGGTACGAGCACAGGCCAGTGAGTGACTTGAGATTCTCCGTGAAAAAGGAGGGGACGGTGAGACAGCAGCTATTGTTCTCACCGACTCGCATCCCGACCCCGACATTCCTCGACACTCGCAGCTCGGACGACTCAAGAATCTTGCGAGAATAGCATAGACGCAGCGCAACATGGCGCCTGCTAATGTTGACGAGACGGAGCCCCTCCTGGGCCTGGGTGCGACCACCGAGTTCTGCCATGAGCGCCGTCAGTCGCTCTCACGCACCCGCGAAGACATCCCCTTCGACTTCGATCCCAAAGGCGACCCGGAGAACCCGCGAGAATGGTCCGACAGGTTCAAGTGGGGGGTGACGCTGCTGCTGACCTTCATGGCCTTCACTGTGTAAGTTGTCAGAGCTCGGGTGTGAAGCTTCAATGGCTGACGTGATATCCTCAGGACCTTCAACTGCATCTCAGTCGTGCCCATCGCCAGCCGCATCGTCTCGGACCTCTCGTCCGACGGCCTGTCCAACAAGTACGCGAGCGTCCTGCTCGTCACCATCTGGGAGCTGGGCGAGGCCGCAGGGCCCTTGTTCATCGCGCCGCTGTCCGAGACGCTGGGGAGATGGCCCGTCATGAACGTCGCAAACACCCTCTTCGTGCTCGCCACGGTCCTCGCCGCCGTGTCGCAGACGACGCCCGTCTTCATCCTCGCGCGAGCCCTGTCCGGCCTGGTGGTGACGGCCAACGTCCTCAACCCGGCCGTGGTCGGCGACATCTTCGACCCGGAGCACCGCGGCTCTCCCATGAGCTTGGTCATGCTGTCGCCCCTCATGGGTGGCGCCATCGGCCCGGCAATCAGCGGCGCCATCACGGAGAGCTTGAGCTGGAGGTGGGCGCTGTGGATTGCGGCCATTCTGGCTGGCACCTGCGAGGTGCTGTTTCTCATCTTCTTCAAGGAGACGTACAAGGTGCCCATCCTGCGCAAGCGGGCGCGGAGGCTGTCGCTAAAGGCAGGATCCCGGGGTGACGGGGGCCTCGCTGAGTCGATAGTGCGGCCCTTCATCGTCTTCAGCTCGTCCGGCGTGCTCATGGCCCTGTCGCTGTTCGGCTCGGTGGTCTTTTCCCACTTCTACAACGTCTCGACGACGCTGCCCGACATACTGGGGGAAATCTACCACCTGTCACCTGCTTTGACCGGCACGTCCCTGATCTGCTTCAGCGTCGGATCCGCGGCCAGCGTTGCCATCTGCAACGTGACCCTCGACCGCGTCTACGCCTACATGAAAGCCAAGTCCCCCGACGGAGCGGGACAGCCCGAGTTTCGGCTGCCCATCGTCATCATCGGCGCCTTCACCCTGCCATTCGCCCTCGCCTTCTACGGCTGGTCCGCGCAGCTGCGTCTGCCCATCTGGGTGGTGCTCCTCTCCAACGTCAGCATAGGCTTCACGCTGATGCTGGCGTTCCTGCCGCTGTCGGCGTACGTGGTCGATGCCTTCGGGCTTTACTCTGCCAGCGCCATGACGGGCTTAATCGTCTCGAGGTGTCTGATGGGCACCTTCCTGCCCCTGGCAACGACGCCCCTGGTCGAGAGACTCGGGTATGGCTGGGGCTTCACGGTGCTGGCCGGGGTGGGCCTGGCCTTGGCGCCTATCCCGGTTGTACTTCTCCGATATGGCGAGAAGTGGAGGGAGTGTTCCAAGTATACGAGGGCTGGCTAAAATTTGTTGCTGGCGCAGTTAGGCGTTCTGCTTCCCATCGGGTTCAACACAGGAGACGGCTGTCTGGGTTATATAGCTGCATCGGCCAGGAAGCACACAAACATTCGAATATTATAATTTCCACGAGCCTTTGAAGATCTTTCTTCTTCTCGTCCCAAAGATGTATGACCAGACGCCACGGTTAGAGGCTGCCTTCCTCGACGGTGGCGGCAGGCAAAGGCGGGCAGTAAGTGAACACTAACAAAAGTAGCTGTACCCCTAGTCTACACATCATTAGGAACTGTCAAGTGCTGAGCTTTCGTGCCGGGAGCTGGATCGTCAATGAAAACGGGCTAGACCAAGGCAACAACTCCATGCCGCATCCCACGAAGCAATCGCCAATTTCATGCGTGGCCGTTGGCCTGATTGGCAACCCCATCTCAGCTGTCGAAACCTTTTCATCTCGAAACTTCTCTACCCTTTGAGGTCCTCACCTGTGCTGTCGTGCTCGGTTCGGATGAAGTCTTCCCGCTCGGCCTATCCCCCCCGAGGCGAACCGGTGTCTCGTACGACACGCGCACAAGCTGCCACCAGGTAGGCGTCGCCTGGAGCAGCAGCCGGGGAGTCGTCGACGGAGAGAAAACCGCCTGCTCAGCGAGGCGATGTTGACAAGCTGGAGAGAAGACGACGGTGCGGAGAAGCGACACGGGATCGACATGTGAAATACGTTCCCAATGCAACCCCATGTTAGCCGCGTGCAATGCCATGCGGAGAGGGCCTTGGTCCGCCCTGCTCTACCGATTGCGAGCTTGAGGCTCCGGCGACATCCTCAAGTCCCCTTTCAGAAACGTACTTTATGCTGCTTAGACAACTCGAACCCGAGGCTGGGCTGCCTCGACGCCTGTTCCTTACAAGCCAAGCAGCGGACCGCACTGCCAAGTCGGCCGGCCCCTCTTCCACTCAAGCCACAATCCGGGAGGGCGCCCGGCATTAAAACTCCCATCTGCACCTGGATTACGACGACCAATTTCTGCGCGGCAGTCGTTTGTGGGAAGCCTCCAAAAGCGAACGGGATGCGGGGGAAGCAGGGAGTAGCTCAGCGTCGGCGACAACACCGAGTTGGAGGCTCAAGACGTTTGGACATGGGTGGCTTGCGGGCCAAGACCTCGATCGGCACTGGCGTGCCGGCCAGGGCACCATGGAGGCTTACGATTCAACGTCTACGGTACGAAGCTTATCTGGAGCGCCCGGGAAGAATAGAGCACAAAGGTAGCAGAGGGAGCTTTATATGCGAGAAGAAGAGGGTGAGTAGTGGAAATAGCTTGCTGGGAGTGTTTCGATGCTTTTTAGGAACTGCTGCTATGAGAATGAAAAGGCTTGGCTGTTTGCTTCTGCGAGGCAGTGATCGTCGCAGCTCACGACTCAGTGCGGCCGGTGTCGATCCCCCGACGCCCGAGCAAGTCTTCTTGCTCCTCTAGTAGACCATCATCTAGTGATTCTTTAAAGACTCAATCAATGGCGAGATTGGAGAACCTTGAGCCGTAGTGCTTCATGAAGATCAAAAAAGATCAGGGGCAATACAAAGCTGATGTAGATTCAAGTTAACCTCACAGTCGCTGAAGCTTCCTTCAGCCTGCTAAGCGCCATCACACCGTAGGTCGACTTCCACAGAATCATGTGGACGTGGAAGTTCATCCGGCTTGCAGTCAAGAAGCGCGTGAAGAAACTGTTGGATAGATGGTTTCGGGATGCACGTCGGCAGTCTCGTGCCTCGTCTCCTGCGATTAGATCAGCCCGCAAGCCATATCTGGTTTCCCAATCTTCAACATGTGGCATCGGGTTGCTGTCCGATCTCAAATACGGCGGTCTTCTCGCCGCCTACTGCTTCCTCTCGACTTCACAGCCCCGAACGAGACTTCGAATCAGAGCTCCATTGTGGAGAAGGCCGAAGCTCTTCCCCGTGGGGATCGACTCCAGGGCCTGATAGAGTCGATATAAGCTGTGTCGATATCGCATTTCCAGCATAGATCCATCTTCATCCATCCCGCACCCAACAACTTGACTCTACGGATTTTTGGGAAAACGATTGGCATCATGGGAGGCGGCACTTCTATCTGGGCATCGCCCGATTTCAAGAAAGACCCCAAGGAGATCTTCAACAGCAAGCTTGGTCTCCTAGGCATCACAATTGCCTTCGCGGGGTGCTCCTATGGCTTCGATCAGGGGAATATCGGAGGTGTCTTGACGTTCCCGTCGTTCAGGGAGGCTTTTGGCTTCAATGAGCTGTCACCGTCCGAGCAGGATCAGAGAGAGGGCAACATCGCAGCCATGTGTAAGTCGGAAACCCAACAAAAGATATGGTGTAGCTAACATCATCGAGTGGCTGCTGGCGGTTCTGCTGGTGCTCTCATCGCCGCCCCCTGCGCCGACTTCATCGGCCGCAAATACTCGGTTGCCATCATGTCCGGCCTCTTCCTGCTGGGCTGCGCGCTCCAGGAGATCCCCAACCTCGATTCAATGTACGCGGGACGTCTGCTTGCCGGCGTTGCCATCGGAGCCACATCCATGCTCGCCCCTCAGTACCTGGCCGAGAACTCGCCCAAGTCCGTCCGCGGGTCCCTGACGACCTCGTACAACCTGATGATCATCCTGGCCCTGGCCATCGCTTTCTGGACTAACTACGGCGTGAGCCTCTGGCCCGATAGCGAGCTGCACAAGAACAAGGCGTGGCAGCTCGCGCTTGGAATCCAGCTCATCCCCGGCGGATTCCTCTTTGCTCTGATCTGGTGTAAGTGGCGCTGCTAGTGATTGCAAAGCGAATACCTTGACTGACAAGCTTAGTTGTCGTCGACACTCCCCGCGCGCTCATCTCCAAGGGCAAGACCGAGCTCGGCCTGAAGAACCTGTGCAAGCTCCGCGGCCTCCCCGCAGACCACCCGTACGTACGCGCCGAGTACATGGAGATCAGCGCCCAGGCCGAGGACGAGCAGGCCCAGGTCGCCGGCTACAACTACCTGGCCGTCTTCAAGGCCATCGGCACCAACGCGTCCAACCGCCGTCGCTTCATCCTTGCCATCCTTCTCTTCCTCTTCCACAAGCTGACGGGCACCGACTCGCTCAATTACTTTGCGCCCGAGATTTTCGCCATGATCGGCGTGCCCCGCGGCTCTTCATCCCTCCTGACTGTCGGCGTGTACGGTATCGTGAAGCTCGCGACGACCATCGTTTATGTCTCCTTCATCGTTGATCGTGTCGGCCGTCGTATGCCGCTACTTATTGGTGCGTCCATCCAGGCCACTGCTATGCTCTATATCGGCCTTTTCATCCGGTTTGCCAACCCTGAGGCTGGAGGCGGCACTTCGGCCGGCGGCATCGTTGGCATCGTCATGTGAGTATCCGTGCCGATAGAGAGAGACTTGTCTGACCTTTCTAGGATCTACCTCTACGCCTTTGGCTGGTCGTTCGGCCACTCGGTCGCCTGCTACGTCGTGGCCGCCGAGATCTTCCCGTCCCGAATCCGCTCCGTGTGCATGTCCTTCTGCCTCTTCACCAACTGGATTGTCAACTACGGCATCACATCGGCGACGCCTCACATGATGCGCACCATGGGCTACGGCACCTTCCTCTTCTTCAGCATTTGCACCTACGTCGGCGTCGTCTTCATCTACTTCTGCCTGCCCGAGCTCAAGGGCCGATCGATCGAGTCCATGGACGACCTCTTCCAGCGGCCGCTCTGGACCATGTGGAAGCACGCCTATCCCACCGAGGAGGAGAAGGTCAGGCATGGTGTCTCTGAAGCCATGGCTAGAGAGGATGAGAAGGTGGGACCGGTGTTGGTGCAGGACGAGGATGTTGACAAGAGGGCGTAATGGGATGGCAGAGTGTGGTTGATGATGCGATGTCGATCGGCTTTGCGCCTGAGTTGGGTTATATCAAGATTCCCGTTAAGAAGCTACGTGTATAGTTATCGCGAGAGCAGAAATAACTTTAATATACACGTTTCAAGAGAGGAAATGGTGATGCATTTGGTCCCAGCACAAGCGTCGGACAAGAACAACGTGCTTCGCTCCATGGAGCACGCACACGTGGTATGCGCCTCTCTGGCCACACCTCGATTTACTGCTTTCGAGAATGCCATGTTGATACAATTCTCCTCGTGGAAGGTTTCTTAGTATAATGCGTGTATCTCGTTGGTTTAATTGAATAGAGAGTCGCACTGCAAGCAACGACTCGGCTGTTCCGTGTGAGCTGTGATACCGATTTCTTAACAACGTCAGCCCACAATGGACAATCACCCTCATGCACTAGATCTCTTGCTTCCGCGTCTTGCGCCAGAAATGCACTTAGATATTGCAGCTACCTGGTGCTGTGTTTTGGACGGCGCAACTAGGGTGTCCATCGACCGACAACAGCAGACGTCGCAGCATTCCATAACTCACGCCCACTGCACTGTGCTCTCGATCCCATGGTTGGCCCATCCTCTTGCATCGCTGTGTTTGCAATGCTACACTTCATTGTTTAATCAAATGGACTCATTGGGTCATGACAGGGCTGCTGGAGTCTCGGGACGGTGCTCAGACCAACTGCTGGGTTCAGCACCAATCAGCCCAAACCAGAGCCTCGTCGCCCAGACCGCACCGCAGTCCATCATCGAAGCCATCGTCAACTCTCGCAATCAAGTTGGGTAGCCCGTCAAAAACCGAGCAGTCCCTCTAATGAACCAAGTCGACCCCCAACGCACGCCATGTTCCAGGCCACGACGACGCTGGGCCAAGAGGCCGGACAGGGCAGCTGGCAAAGGTCGCTAAGAAAAATATCTGATTCACACCATCGCCCGTCTTGCTGATTGGGTCCACCCCGATGGCCTCAGATCGCGTCATCGGGGCTAGTCGGCGCAACCCACCAAGCGGGAACGGCTGTGACACATGGTTTCTAACTTTTTCCACCGCAGCTACGCCTCTCTCCCAGTCCGTGGACGCCAACTCTGGCGGGTCGCTGACGCTTAGTCTCGGTTTCGTCGATGGCGCTCTCGGCTGCTGGCAGACGCGAGCCCGGAAAATATGCGCAGGGACCCTGAAATCCCCAAATGCCGTGATTCTCACCGCAATGGCACGATCGGCTTGGCGGCTCGGGAGGTGAGGCCCACTCGCGAGAGGCTTCTAAGGCTGTTCTTTGCCTTCTAGCGTCCGCGAAAGGGCTGCCATGTGCTCCACCGCGACGACTCGGGTGAGGGTCTGAGGCTTCACGTTGGGGGACAGTTAAAAGTCTGTCTGTGCCAGGCCTTCCCCTGAGTTTTCCGACTGAACCATATTCACTTCTTCATCAGAGTGTTACTTTTTCCACGTTTTGAGCGTCTGGGGTTGGATCTGCTGTTTTCTTTCTCTCCAACATCATCACCATGAGCCTCGTCGAGGACGCTGTCCCCTCGGGGGCGGCCAAGGACAACACCGAAGCCCACGGCTCGGATGTCACTGACACCGAGAACGGCCAGTTCGCGGCTGCTGAGGCCAAGCGCACCATTGGAATCACCACTGCCAGCTTCCTCATCTTCAACCGCGTCATCGGCACGGGAATCTTCGCTACGCCCGGTGCCATCCTGTCTCTCAGCGGCAGTGTCGGTCTCTCGCTCATCATGTGGGTGGCCGGCATGCTCATCGCCGCTGCCGGTACCGCCGTCTACATCGAGTTCGGCACTGCGATTCCCAGGAACGGTGGAGAGAAGAATATCTTGGAGTACGTCTACCGCAAGCCAAAGTTCTTGACCACTTGTCTGTACGCCGGATACGTCATCCTCCTCGGCTGGGCCGCTGGTAACTCGGTCGTCTTTGGGGAGTACATCCTGCTTGCCGCTCGCGTCGAGCCCACGACATGGAACCAACGAGGCCTCGGTCTGGGCTGCATCACCTTTGCCTTCCTGGTGCACGGATTCGCGCTCAAATGGGGAATCCGTCTGCAGAACTTCCTCGGTGTCATCAAGCTGATCATTGTCCTGATCATCATTATCGCTCCCCTCGTCAACCTCAAAAAGACGACCGACAACCTCCACAACGCGTTTGAAGGCACCACCGGCAGCGCGTACGGCGTCGTCACGTCTCTCAACAACGTCATCTGGAGCTACGTCGGCTACAGCAACGCCAATTACGCCCTCAGCGAGACGAAGAACCCCGTCCGCACCCTCAAGATCGCCGCCCCGCTGGCCATCGGCACCGTTTCCATCCTGTACATGCTGGCCAACATCTCCTACTTTGCCGGCGTGTCCAAGGAGGAGATTCTCAGCGCTCAGCGGACGGTGGCTGCTTCGCTCTTTCGCAACATGTTTGGCGAGAGCGCCGAGAGGGCCTTGAGCGTCTTCGTGGCCCTGTCCGCGCTCGGCAACGTCCTCAGCGTCATCTTCTCCCAGGGCCGTCTCGTGCAGGAGCTTGGTCGCGAGGGTATCTTGCCTTTCTCGAGATTTTGGGCCAGCAACCGCCCTTTTAATGCGCCCCTGACCGGTCTGTTCGAGCACTGGCTCGTCACTAGCATCACCATCGTGGCCCCGCCAGTTGGTGATGCCTACAACTTTGTTCTCAAGTAAGTTCATTGCTTCTGATTGCACTTGGAGGCACGTTTGCTAACCAAATCAGCCTGATCTCGTACCCTCTCGCCATCGTCAACACCTTCGTCGCCATCGGCCTCATCTACCTCTACGTTAACAAGGCGTCTTGGGGCTGGAACCCGCCCTTCAAGGCCACGCTGCCGGTCGTCATCTTCTTCCTGCTCAGCAACCTCTTCCTCGTCTTCGCCCCGTACGCGCCGCCCGAGGATGGCCAGAGCATCTACGAGAGCATGCCATACTGGACCCACAACGTCGTCACATGGGGCATCTTCGGGCTGGGCGGTCTCTACTGGGCCATCTGGGCGAAGCTGCTGCCGAAGCTGGGCGGCTACAGGCTTGTCAGGGACGTGACGATCGACCCGCTCGATGGTTGGGAGAAGAGCGAGTTCAGGCACGAGAAGATATAGACGGAGAGACACCAAGCGGCATAGAGATACCCAAGGAGTTATTAATTTGACAAATTCCAAGCGATCATCACATAGACATTTATCACACATTTTGTACAACAGTCAATTGACAGTGCAGCAATCTATCAACAAAGGAAGTCTATCAAAGCAAACACGTCACTAACAGGTCCTCACAGCCAACGATCACAGCTCTCCATGCTCCTGCTCCTCACGCTCCAGAGCCTCCCTGGTCGCCCTGCGCATCTTGTAGTTCTTCTTCAGATTGCACCGCATGTTGTCCACCTTGCCCTGCAGCTCCGCGCACGGGTTGTTTGCCGTGCGCCACACCCAGCCGTCGCCGATGCTCAGCACGCTCTTGAGGACCTGCTTGCTGAGGCGCATCACGTGGGCGATGGCCTCGACGCGCCGCGCCAGACTAGGATGGCTCTCCTAGGAGCCGTCGTTGTTCGTCCACGGCGCGTTGTGCGCGTTGCCCTGCTGCGACTCGATGGCCGCCTCGACAAGCTTCCAGGCGAGGCACTCGGCCGCGAAGGCGTTGCAGCTGCGCCCGAGCACCTCTGTCATCTGCCGCTCGATGGGGCCGAGGAAGGGGAGGACCTCCGGGGTGGACACGAGGTCCCGGGCTACGAGGGCGTGTTCCTGGACGGGCAGACGGTTTCGCTTCTTGAGACGCTCGTGGCGTTCGATCTTCTCGATCAGCGGGCGCTCGTAGTGTTCCTTTGCTCCTCGGTCGAGAACCTGGCGCCACTCAATGTACGAGGACCAGTCCATGATGGCGCTCATGACCTGCTGGACGTACACCCGCCACTGTCCCGGGTTCTGGGGGAACGACGTGTCCGCGCTGTGTTGGGTGCCGGGCTGGGTGCAGTCGCCAAGGGGCTTGCGGTGGAGCTCTTCGGCGTGGGAGAGCATGGAGCGGACGGACTCAATGTCGGAGTATACCAGAGGCTGGTCCTCGAAGAGCTTTGCGCTCATCTTGTTGAGCAGCGTACGGTCGGCGGGGTTCTCGACGGGGTTGTGAGCCTTGGTCTTCTTGATCCGACGGCCAGACTGGGGGTGCAGATCGACACCGGGGCGCTTTACTGCAGTTGACTTTGATGCATTCTGGTTCATTGCAGAGTGCTGTTGATTGGCATCGAATGGAGCAGGGGTGTGAAAGGTGCTGGCGGGAGAGCAGGCATGTGTAAAGGCGCCGAGCGTGTTTGTTCTGCTCATATCAAAACCAATACTGAAGACACTTCCTTCTCTAGATGTAGCGTAGTTCTCATTGTTGGCATAGTTCGGCTGGTGTTCCGCGAGGGGTGGGTTTGGAACATGGCCGTCTCCTTCATCCGCGTTCATGGGCACGGGCTCCTGTTCGGCTTCTCGCATCAGATAGTCCTGGAAAGATTGTTGATTATGAGAGAAACCAGGGTCACTGTGGTAAGGACGAGAGTTGCCAACTGGGAATCCAGGGGCAAACTTTCCAGATTGACGGACATCGGGCGGCAAGGGGCCTCCTCCGAAGTAAAATGAAGGGCCAGGGTTCTCTTGGCCTTGAAAGTTCTCAAATGGTCCAAAACCGTTGTTCGACGGAGCGCTGCTGGTGCCGTTCCATTCAAAGAAGCTTTCCCGCCCATGGTTAGGGGCCTCTTCTTGCAGAGCCTGCTGGAGAATCTCCTCCAATACGCGTGGCGACACCGCGTCATCCAAGTCCGGCTGCTCGTGTGTGCTGGATTCGAGCCACGGTAAAGGGTTATCGAGGTTCGAGTCGGTCCACCCTCCCTCCTCGGGTCCGTATCGAGGGTTCCATAGGTCAAAGCTGGACTGTGGCATCGTCTCGCCGTCGCCAAGATGTAAGTTGGGATAGCCCCCGACGTTGGCCGCGGAAGAGGCAAGGAGCTCAGCATTTTTGTCGTCATCTGCCATATCAACATCCGCGGTGTTCGCCAGATGATTTGGGACAGATAGGGGTGCTCTCGGATCATCCGGTACCATGAAGGCGGCAGGAACTCCGAAGTTCTGTATATCTGTTGATCGAGAGACCATCTGCCGCTTACCATCCACGGAGTAAAAGCCATCCGCATCGTTACCCGTGTTGGACATAGTGATCAGCTGATGATGGGGTCGGATGTGTGATGGAGTTGACGTACAGGCACTTGCTGTCAGGTAGAAGAAGCCCCCTCGGAGTCAAAACACGCTCAAAATCCAAGAGGCAACGAGGCATAGATCGCATGAGCCCGCTACGAGTGGCTTGAAAGTCTCGAGTTGAGCGATGTGAGGTGGAAAGAGAAACAGGTTCACGTCGCAGATTCGACTTGTATAGCGCCGTCTTGGACCTTGGTGCCTCTGCGTTTGCTCTTCTTGCCCTTCACTTGGGGTGGACCTGTTTATGTTAGCAACTGTTAGAGAACTCCACCGCATGTGCGGCGAACAGACAAGTGATCAGTGTATGTCGCAAGAGCAGTCTCCGAGGATTCGATTCACAAAGACCAAGCATGATCGGGTTGGTGTGAGCGTACGCCCGACAGCCACAGTAGCGAGGGCTCTTTGTTCCGAAGGCAGTAGATGCCAAGACTCGCAGACTGTTTTCGTTCAGCGCGAGTTTCTTGTAGTGGAAGAACTGCTTGGGCACTCCGGGATGCATTGTTCTGACTAGATTTGATCACCTCCTGTCAGCCAGCTTGGTGTTGTGTGTCGATGTGCGACGACGAGTATTGTCCAAAGGTCAAAGTCAGCAAGGACACAGTTGTGAAGATAAAGAAACTTGGCAGAGCTGGTGTTTTTGAAGGTTCGTCTCAACAACAGACGTTGGTTTGTTGTTGGAGAAATCCATCAGTGTGAAATCAGCACGCGCAAGTCCATGCTGTTCCATCATGTAAAACTCCAACGGGTCCCAGAAACTGAGTCTCTCTCAGAACATGGTTTCGTTTCTATTCTTTTTTTCAGTTCTATACATTGCACCATGTCCCCTTTTGAAGCTTAGACTGCCCTTGAGATACTGGACCTCAAACAATTGGGTGAACGCGACGATGGTTCATGAGTTTCCTGCAAGTGCAGTCGTGCTTTGACATACTGGAGATTGTGGCACCCAAGCAGCGTGCGACCCAGCCAAACATCACACACCGAGTTAACAAGAGCACAATAAGTCGGAATCTATCTTATTTATTTGCTGAGGTTTTATCATAGCAGAGTAAGCTGGTCTCTTGTGAATGTTGTCTTCAGACTGGCATTGAAGCTGCTACCCTGAACCTCGCGTTCTTGCAACGCAGCCACTTGTCACAACTTATTGTACGTAGGTAAGCTTTGTCTAGAGCTTATATAACATCTAGCTAATTCTCCAAATATTCGACAAGGTGTTTGTGTTCATGTCACTCTCAAAGTTGACACTTCATTTATTGTCTACTGGTCATCATTGACCACAACACTCAAGATGGTTTGAGGATGGCAGACAACCGTTGACAACTACGACCACACAGCTATGAACATGCGCATTCACCAAGGACATGTGATGGTGCAGTATGGACAAAGATCGCTTACCGCTCACTTCATTGAGCGCGCTTCCATTACTCTATCGTGAGGACAGTCAAACTCGGCACTTTTAGCATTGCCGGAAGCCAAACCTGGGCGGCATCAGCCCTATTCACTTGGCTCCCTCAAGACCCAACCTTCACGTCTCGCAGCATCCTGGACGCGTCCAGCTTCACGTGTCGACACCTCGGCGGTGCATTTGTAATAACCCTTCAGCCGCATGTCGAATTAGTCAAAATATTGGCCAACTCCTGCGCTGTCGGATCCGGAGCCCGCCTTAACTGCGAGTCGCCGACCCTCTCTGCCGAACCGCTCGATCCCCCCCAACCAATCCTGGACTTAGTCTCGTAGAGAATGCGGGGGACTCGCATCGCGGAGTCCAATCATGTTACACCCTGGGCGTCCAAGTGGCCGATCGGCGGGCGCTACGGCGTGCCACCAGAGGCCGTGGCTTGCCTTGTGAGCTTCTGGAAATTTTCCTCTGCCCTCGCGAGCAGCGAGCGAGAGCCTCCCTTAAGATGAGGGCACCCACATCCGAAATTGCCAGCGAATTCCTGTCTTTGCTCCAGCGACTCTCCCCCACCGACAGCCTCACCGGACCACCCAGCGCTCTGCTCTGCCTTCCGCTGGACCGATCTCGGCGCCGGCGCGTTTGTTGTGAGCTTGGACCATATTGACTCAGTTGGCTTCCAGGGCCGTGCTCGGACAGCTAAAAAAACCCTGGTTGCCCCTCTGTGCGTCGCACCGTCACCCTCGTTACCCCCGAGCTTGCGATCACCCCGAATTGCCATCATGGCGCTGCGCAACCTCTTCTCAAAGAAAGAGCCCGCTGCGGCTGCGGATGCGACGCCCACGGCCGATACCACGCCTGTCGACAACAAGGAGACGCAGCCCGACGCGGGCGTCGTCGGGTCCGACAGCAACGGCGTGGACTCTGACGGGCCCGCGGTGCTCAGGGAGGAGGATGTCGTCTGCCCGCCGCACACGACAGAGAGCAAGCTGATGTGGAAGGTCGACTACCACGTCGTCCCATGGCTGTGCATCATGTACCTGCTGGCCTTCCTGGGTAGGTCCCGTCCGGCTGGAGAGCGAGCTGCGAGCATAGACTGACAGTAACAGACCGCGTCAACATCGCCAATGCCAACGTCTTCCACCTGTCCGAGGAGCTCGGCCTTGAGGATCACCAGTACAACACGGCCCTAGTCATCTTCTTCGTACCCTACTGCCTCTTCGAGATCCCGTCCAACATCCTGCTCAAGAAGTTCAAGCCCTCGGTGTGGCTGTCCATCAACATGTTCGGCTTCGGCTTGGTCACGGTTCTGCAGGGCTTGGTCCAGAACTACTCCGGCCTGCTGGCGACGAGATTCTTCCTCGGCGTTTTCGAGACGGGCATGTTCCCGGGCGCCTTCTACCTGATCGGCATGTGGTACAGGCGCCACGAGGCCCAGAGGCGATACTCCTTCTTCTTCAACAGCACTACCCTGGCCGGCGCTTTTGGCGGGCTGCTCGCGGCCGCCATTGGCAAGATGAACGGAGTGAGGGGCTACCTGGGCTGGCGCTGGATCTTCATCATCGAGGGCGGCGCCACCGTCTTCGTCAGCTTCTTCTTATGGTTCCTCCTCCCCAACTTCCCCGAGGAGACCAAGTGGCTGCGTAAAGATGAGAAGGATTACGTTGCCGCCCGTCTCCGTCTCGACCAGGGCCCTGCCGGCCGTGATCGCAGCATCACCTGGCAGGACGTCAAGAACGTTTTCAAGGACTACAAGGTCGTTGTCGGCGGCTTCATGTACTTCGGCCTCATCGTGCCCGCCTACGGATACGCCTACTTCTCGCCCGGCATCATTCAGGGTTACGGCTACACCGCCATCCAGACGCAGCTGCACTCGGTGCCTCCGTGGGCTGTCGCGTTCGGCTTCTCGATGACCATCGCCCTGATCTCGGACAAGACGCGCCATCGCTTCGCGTTTGCCATCTTCGCGATCATCGTCGCCATCATCGGCTTCTCCATCCTCATCGCCGTCCACGACAACACCCGTCTGCAGTACGCGGCGCTCTTCCTCGTCGCCTCGGGCGCCTACACAGCCATGCCCATCATCGTCTGCTGGTTCAACATGAACCTGGGTGGTCACCACCGCCGCTCCGTCGGCTCCGCCTGGCAGGTCGGCTTCGGCAACATCGGTGGCATCATTGCGTCCTTTGCCTTCCTCAAGGACGATGCGCCCAAGTATATCCCCGGCTACAGCATCTCCATTGCGTTTACGATTCTGAGCATCATTGCCTGCATCATCTATGGCTTCGGCTGCTACACGGCGAACAGGAAGAGGGATCGGGAGACGGGCAACGAGCACGGGTTGACGGTGCAGGAGAAGACGGACTTGGGAGACATGTCGCCCGATTACCGCTACTTGTTGTAGGGTCGGATTGGTGCCATAGGTACATATGAACGGAACGAGAGAATGAGTACGAGTGAATATGAGCTGAACAATGCTATTGACCTGTGCTTTTATTGCTGAATGAATCCCGCAGCTCCTTGAGCCCGCGCTTCTGCTTCCCCTCGGCATCGAAATTGCTCTCATCGAGCCAGGCCTCGAACCCCTTCCTGGCTGCTGGCCACTCATCGTCAATAATGCTGAACCACGCCGAGTCGCGTCGTTTGCCCATGGAGATCATGTGTTTCCTGGTTTTGTCAGAATAAACAACTCGCTAACTAACGAGGCAGATGGTAGAGACTGACCTGAAGGTGCCTTCGTACGTGAAGCCCAATCGCGCAGCCGCCCGCACGCTCCCCTCATTCAGCGCGTTGGCCTTCCACTCGACCCTGTGGTAGCCCAGCTCGAAAGCGTACTTCATGGCCAGGTAGAAGGCCTCCGTCGCCACCCTCGTCTTCTGCAGCTTCTTCCCCAGGACGACCCAGCCAATCTCCAGCCGTCTGTGCTCTGGCTCGATAGCCAAGTACGCCAGGGTGCCGATGACCTCGCCCTTGGGGTCGAGCACGGCGAAGTGGATCGTGCCTTGCGACTTTAACCAGCCATCGATGAGAGCAGCTGTCGCTGGGGTGTCGGCAGGCGTCGGGCGAGGCAGATACTTCCAGAGGTCGACATTTGCCTCTCCGGCGATGTTGGCGTAGAGATCTTCGGCGTGGGTGTGGGAGGCCGGCGTGAGCGTCGTGTACTTGCCAACTACATCTTTGCGTGGTGGAAAGGGGATGTCAGCTGGAGCGACAGGGTCCCCGGGGTGCTCGCCGTCAATTGAGTTCATCTTGGCTGGTTTCGTCGGTAGATCGACGTTTGATTCTAAGGCACGGTGATGGTCATACACAAAACAGATGGGCGAGTCCTTCAAGTAGCTTTGGTGGTGCGTCGAGCAGTAACGTTATTCTTGTTTCCCGCAGAGGATCCAATCCTGCTATAGAGCACCAAGAAGTGATTCGAAATGCCAATACCGACATAGGAGATGCTGACGGATCGGTCTGACTCGGTTTGAGCAATTTACTCACCCGCCTCGCCGGCTCCGTTCCGGCCTCGGACATCCGCCGAGTGGAGGCGCTCAGCCGGTGGGGGCTAAACGGTGCCCCGGATCATCACGGCGGGGTTCAGGGATGTCATGTTGCTCTTAGAACTGGCTATAGCGTGGGTTGGCTGAGATTAGGACGTCATATCGGCCAGAGAGGCTGTTTTGAATGGGAGAGGGGGCGGAAGTGTGCAATACGAGGATGCCATGTTAGACAAGTCCGGTGTAAACGCTTGGCCCATGGGGATCGGCTACGAAGAGGAACACCACCAAAAGAGCAGACCAGCCATAGTGACATTTTGTAAGGGCTCTCTGAGTCGAGATTCTTCTCAATCAAGCTGAAATACCGTTGAAAACGCCCCCTTCCCCCCAGACCGCGCCATCCTTCCCACAGTTCACGTACTCGAACCGTCCCTCCCCCTCCTTCAACACGACGACCTCGTGCCACGTCCTGAACTTCCTTTCCGGCCCAAAAACTTTTGCATGCTTCATAGCGCCGCCATAGATTGCCAGATGGCTCTTATGGCCCTTCGCCCACGTCTCCAACGCATTCAGCGAGGCAAAGTAGCCGGTGACGCAGGTTTCCTTGAGAGACTCGGTCTCTGGCTGGGTAGGCGATGACGCCGCGTTGCGGAGGTATCTTAGGTTGGCGGCTCCTGAAGTTGGCGTTGACCGCAGATACGATAGGCCGGCGCGAAGGGTTGGCTCGAGCTTGCCCTCGTAAGAGCGGACCTCTTCTTCGGGGCAGTTTTGCCAGTACTGCCCCGTTCGAATATGAACGATGTTGTTTGAGTTTTCGGCGACGACATGACTTGGCCCGTCATCAGCGACTACTTTTGCTTTTAGCACTGCATCTTCATTCTGTCCTTCGAACAGGTCGTGCGCTGACGCCCCAAGTCGATCTCTCGCAGCGCCCCAGTACGCTGTCAGAGTGTGCTCCTCCGTCCTGGTTCCAGGTAACCTCGCTACACCTGGCAAGTAGTCGAGGCCAGAGTAGTTTGTTTCTAGTCTCGATACAGGAACGCTGAATGTCTCTAACCATAAGCCGACCGATGGTTGGACGTCTTTTGGAAGGCTTTCATGAACCAAAGGTAGTTGAAATCGTGAAAGAAATTGCTTGTATTGGTCCGTGTCGCTCCAGTAGCAGACAATGACACGGCGAATGTCGATTTCGTTCCAGTCCATGGCCTCAAAATCTTCATATACACATCCTGAAGCACTGTCAGTGACACGCTCTCGTATCTGCCCAAGAGCGTTGCTCAGTCTATCGGCAGACGGCGCATCGTGGACATCCCGACGCAGCTGCACTCCCACGTATGCGACTGAGCAACGCGCGTCTGGTCCATCGTCGTCGAAGCGGAGGTGCCATCGCGGCACTGGAGGTTGATGCCCGTCTGGCCGCTGCAGAGGGTACGTTCGGTTAGCAGTGCACATGATGAACGACTTTAGAGTGAGGGCGATTTACGAAGCGTAAGCCACTGAGGTGGGGAAGTTTGGGCCTGGGGATCTTATACACGGCATGACGGGATCGTCGGCTAATGCGGATCGTGGCGTCGCGACGGCGACAGCTGCCGCATCTTCGTATTTGCTGATTCTTTCTGACATTGCATTCAAAGAGTCACTAACCCGACATGGTCAAGTTACTGCATTTGATTGGAAGTCGTCGTTTTCGCAAAGGATTCAGCGCTTCACGGAACGGAGAGCTGTCATGCTGAGTACCTCTGTCTCATCGAAAGGAGCTGCCACCGGCATGAACATGATCTGACTGAGCGGTGAGCCATATGCAAAACTCTTTATTTCTACCACCTGAGATGCGAAGATGTACGCTTGGCGCGAACATCTGTCTTGTTCACCCCTAGACTTGGCCCTTTGCCTCTAGGCGTCGCCATCGATCCCGGGAGCGTTGGGATGGGCTGGCTAGTCCTTTTCAAAAGGAGCTATACGAAGCATTCATGTTCGCCTGTTGAGGAGAAGGCTCGGCTTGAGCCAGGGCCCGTGGAACATTCAAGTGAGACTATCGGGTGTGGTCTACTGAACGGCTGCGCTGGGATGAGGGGCGGTCTTACGACGGTGTTTTTGGCCATTCTTTCACAGGTTCAAAGACAGGGGAATTCGGTTCACCTTCTCAGCTCACTGCAAGCTTTTACACAAGACAAGAAGAACAGGTGCTAACAGTTACTGTTTCAAGGGCGGACAGGATACAGTCTGGGGTTCGAACATGTTCGATAACATGTTCTCCCGTCCCGTGGATACATGGCCAGATGTTCAGCGCCCCGAGTGTAGGTTCAAAGAGCCTCCCGATGGTCTTAGTGACTTTTGCTCAGACTGCTAGCTTCTTCGCCCCAAAGCGTCACCGCATAGCTCCCGCTGGCCGTCTTTTCGAGCAGAATTCATGGCAGGGCGGTGACTCCTCATCAGTGAGTTCCGTGTACGTTCCCAGACTAACTTGAACATCCTGTTGATTTCTAATTGCTCTGGGGACAGCTGCGCTGACAGCCGCGACTTGGACCCATCTTAAGCTGTTCAGCATCGCCGAGTGAACGCGACGGCGTGGGTATAAAGGGGCTTCGATTGACCTGAACTGAACTTCCCCCCTTTTCTTTCTGCCCTCATCCCCTCACAGCAGCCCCTTTCTCTCTCTCTCTTCTCTTAACACTCAACTTCTTTTTCCTGACTACCATCCTCCGACTACACCAAGCTACTCTTCAACAACCATGGCTACCAACACTCCTAACCACCGCATCTCTGACATTGGTGGCAGCCAGGCTATCGTGGACTAGGGTTCCACGGTGCCTGACGCCTTCAAGGGTCGGGGCGACTTCGCCAAGGAGCTTTGCTACACCTCTTCCATGGCCTACTGGAACGCCATTGCCGATACCAGCTACCAGACCGCCCATGAGCTCGAGATCATCAAGAAGACCGCCGACGACGTTGTCCGCCAGCTTCCTTCGCCTGTTCGTGTCATCGACCTCGGCGCCGCCAACTCTGCCAAGTTTGCCCCTTACATCAGTGCTGCTATTCAGCAGGGCAAGGAGGTAACCTACTACCCGCTTGACCTTAGCTACGACTCTCTTATCCAGCAGGTTGAGCGCTTCTGCGGCCTCTTCCCCGAGCTTTCTGACCATGTCCACGCCCTCTGGGGCAGCTTCGAGAATGGCGACCGCTTCTTCCACCGCATTGACGGCTCTCGTCTTTTCCTGTCTCTCGGAAGCATCTTCTTCAACGCCCCCGAAAAGCTCTGCGACGTCCGCTGCACTGAGTTCAAGCGCCACATGGGCCCCAATGACCGCCTCGTAGTTGGCCAAGACTCCCCTTGTGCCGATGGTGACGCTTCTCACTCTTACTACAAGTCGCGCCAGTACAACGCCTTCATGGCCGCCTACCTTGCTGAGCTCCAGAAGCACGGCGGCATCCAGGCCGACGATGTCACCACTGCCTGGTCTTGGGAGTCGCGCATGGAGTCGTCTATGCACTACTTCCACCTGGAGGCCAAGCGCAACCTTGCTCTTGGCGACGGCTTCCCTATTGCTGCGGGCACCTCCTACCGACTCTTCAAGAGCTGGAAGCGCGGCGAAGAGGAAATCCACGCCATCTCTAGTGCTAACGGCCTTGCTATCAACACCATCGGCAAGGCTGCGGAGTCTGGTATGACCCAGTACCTCCTCTTTGGCCGCTCTGCCTCTCGTGCCGGTCTGCACTGAAGGATCTGATCTGTCTTGGGACCACGGCACTTCCCTGAAGGTACGGTACTTCCACGGCCGTATCACACTTCCCTGATTGCACGACACTGCCTTGACGACACTCGTCTGATGGGACTACCTCCACAGTCTGGGTGAAATACCAAAAAAAAGTTGATAACAGAAAACCCGCGAAAAAAAAAAGGAGGCGACCATAGGGCGACCACAGAAACCGACAAGAAAGACACAGAGATCATCGGGCTTAACCCCTTGAACCAAATGAGAAATCATGTCTCACCAAACCTTCTCCTCCATGCAACAGTAACAGAATGAACCAGTGACAATGTGATGTAACAAAGTGAACCAGTGACAATTCGATGCAAAGGGACTAAAACTCAATGAACTTGAGCTTTTGCTGACTAAAAGGAACTCAATTGGCCAATAAGTCAGATGTTTCATGGCTCATTGATCCAAAGTCAAGGTTACCCACGTTCGGGTTCCAAGATCAAATGGACCATTTCGCGTATCCATTCCTCAAGAGCCACGGCATACCCAATGAGACATCCCGCGCGCTCCTCATCCTTATCTCCAATGAACCGTCGGGATATAGCCGCTCACTCCGCAGTCGGAACCTCCTCCTACCATCCCCGTATCCATGACAAACAGCGACGTCCACTGTCGATTCACGCTAAAATTAACCTAGACGATAGACTCTATCTCTGCCCAGCCTGTCGGTGAGGAGCACTCCGCAAGTGCACCGTTACATGCCCGCCATCCTCCACCAGCCCCCTCCACGCATCGTTACATCCGAACCCCAGCAACTGTCTCCAACTGGCAACAGGAACGACATGATGCGGGGTTCAGATCGTCGCTGCAATTGCCGTGCGACCTTAAATGGCCCTCGCGGCCGTTGAAAACCAACTATTTACTTCTTTCCCTTGTCAATTGAGGCCTCAATTGCATTCATCACAATGCGCCTCATACAGTTCTTCGCACCGGTTGCTGCGGGAGCTCTCCAGCTTCTGCCACCAGTGCCAACCGCCGCAGGGACGTTCGAGGTTTCCAATGGCGCTTGGGAATTGGCCTCTTCCTCGAGAAAGATCTACATCTCCTCAGAGCTTGCCTCATTGAAGGATGATGACGGTCTCACTTTGATCCCGCCGAGCGGATTGGAGTTCGCCGAGGTTTTCCAAGAGGATCTCAAAGATATCACCGGCAAAGAGTGGGAGATCGAAGAAGTCGATGAGCTGCCGTCTCTCGACGACGCGGAGGGAGCCATTCTTCTTGGTGCCCTTGACTCTGACTCCTCGAACCTCACCTATGAAAATGGCCAGTCGACCTCGGAAGCTTACTCGCTCGAGATTACGCCTTCCGGTGTCTCGATTCTCGGCACTGGGTCCCGCGGCATGTTCTGGGGCACCCGCACGATCCTCCAGATGTTGCTCATCAGCGAGGACTCGAGCCTCCCCGCTGGCAAAGGTGACGATGCACCGGCCTACGCCACCCGTGGCTACATGTTCGATGCTGGGCGCAAGTGGTACACCAAGGACTTCCTCATGGAGATGTGCAGCTACGCCTCCTTCTTCAAGATGAGCGAGTTCCACTACCATCTGAGCGACAACTACCCCTTGAACCGCGGCAAGAATGACACTTGGCAGGATGTCTACTCGCACTTCAGTCTGCTCCCCGAAGATGAGTCCCTGCTGGGCATCATTCACGGCCGTGAGAACGAGACCTTGTCTCGCGAGGACTACGCTGAGATGCAGACGCACTGCGCAAAGCGCGGAATCACCGTCATTCCCGAGATCGAAGCTCCAGGACATTGTCTGTACGTGACAAAGTGGAAGCCCGAGCTCTCCCTCGAGAAGCGCGATCTGCTCAACCTGTCACACCCGGAGACCATCCCTACCATTAAGCGCATCTGGGACGAGTTCATGCCCTGGTTCGAGACAAAAGAGGTTCACGTTGGCGCTGATGAGTACGATGCCACCCTTGCGGACGACTACATTGGCTTTGTCAATGAGATGGCCGACTGGGTCAACTCGACTGCCGGAAAACGCATTCGTATCTGGGGCACACCGATGGACGAGCCTGAGGAGGACATTGTGATTGACACCGACATCATCGTCCAGCACTGGCAATTTGGCCAGTCCGACCCGCTGGATCTGGCCAAACTGGGCCACGATGTCATCAACAGCAACGACTGGTGGTCTTACATGGGCATCAAGAACGACCACTCTCCCATCTTCCCTGCCACATACCCCCAGTTCTTCAACGACTCGCGGATCCTCAACTTCGCTGAAGAAGAGGGCTGGCAATGGACCCCTTCGGACATCAACCATGTCAACACCACTGAGCAGTTCAAGCCAGACGAAAAGCATCTGTACGGTGCCATTACTGCTGCCTGGAACGACAACGGTCCCGATGCTTCTACCAAGTTGGAGATGTATTACGCCCTGCGCGTTGGTATCGGTCTGGTGGGCGCTCGTGCTTGGAGCGGAAAGCAGGGCGTGGAAGTCACGCCCGATGCAGTCGTGCCCAGCATCGACTACTTCTCTGCGCGCGCTCCAGGCCAGAACCTCGACCGCATCATTGAAGCTCCTGAAGATGGCGGTCCTCTCGTGTCATGGGAGCGCGCCAACTCTGACAGTGAGACTGTGAAGATCGGCAAGGGGAGCAAAGGAATGAACTACACAATGACCCTTGACGTCGACGGCCCATTCACCCTCTCCAGCAAGGACAACAAGCTTTCTCTTGACAGCGAGGGCAACCTAGTCTGGGACGAGGATGGCTACGTATACCCTCTCCGCGACGTCACAGAGACGGATGCACTTGAGCTTGACCCCGGTCATCCCGGTCGTATCTGGGTCAACACGTCCTCCAGCCATGATCCAGTGATGGTCAAGACCCCTGCCACCATCGTCATCTCGACAGACGTTGAGCACGGCGCAGTGGCGTGGATCGATGGCGAACTAGCTGGGCGATTCGAGGTTTTCGTGTACGGCGGGAAGAACACCCAGTTCAGTTGGAGTCAAATGGCCTTTGTTGCTCCATTACAGGAGCTGGAAGGAACTGGGCTTCAGAGTCTAACTGTCGAAGATGGCTGGTCTATTCCGGGGGAAGAGGATGGAGAGGCTCCGACTTTACCACCTGGCAGCGGAGCCTCTCGATCGGGGATTTCATGGCTGCCGGTGGCTTTGCTTACGATGGCTTCTGTGATGATCAACATGTAGTCCCTGTTACTTAGAAGGCGTTACCTGAGCTAGAGAAATAAATTTGTGAAGAAGATCGGCTTCAGTGGAGCTGCTCATGCTACAGTGCACTACTCATCATGCAGGGTCCTTGTAATGATGCTTGCAACCAAACTAGAGTGTCCATATGTTATGAAGCCTTGAATTGGAATGCCGGGCAACAAGAAGTCACCCGCTCATGGTGGCTTTGGATAACGGCCAAGAGCCTTGCAAGAACAAGAAAAGGAATGTGGAAAGACATGTTGTTCGCTTCGCTATCAAGTTTCACCCGGGGGCTTGGTCCTCAGCCACACCTTTGTCCTAAGTCTGACCACAACGCTCGCCCCATCCGCGCTCATTCCGCCATCTTAAGTTCCGGCCACAATCCCTCAACAGGGAAAAAGCTCTTGCAACCCTTTCGCCGCCATTTCAAGCTCAGCTTTGTTTGCGCATGCTGCAAAAAAAAACCGATCAGGTCTGAGCAGAATGTATCTTTTGCCCTTGACTCCAGTCCACATCGCCTCTTCCACATACCCACGTGGCTCAGGGCACCCTTTGCAGAGGCTGGAGGCGGCGAATTCATCGCCTGTGGCCGTGCGAAAGACCCTGAAAGTCTTTGCTTTGCTTGCTGAGGCCACGTCCAACGTCCAGCGACGGACAAAGGCTGTTGCTTCCGCCGGCGAAAGATGTGGTGAAGTCTCATCAGGTGCCTGGAGATTGGTTTCAGCGTCAGCCAGCTGGTTTAGGTTATCGAGCAACACGACAATCTGAAACAGCTTAGCCTTCTCTGCGGAAAAGATCACATCGTCCGTGAACAGGACATCTCCCCGGCTGCTGTGATCTAATAGCTCAACACAGAAACTTTGCGCGAACGAGGTACCGCCGCCTAAACCAGGCATAAAGGCCATACCCGGGGAATACTCGTAGCGCACAGGACCGTTGGCTCTGGGTCCTAACTGCAGCTTTTGTTTGATACTGGGTGCAAGCTGCACCAGCCAGAGTCCCCAATCCCGTATGAAATTAGCCAACCGATTCCGACTGCTCACCATATCCCCATTCCTCACTGTGGAAGCTAGAGAAGGTCCAAGCTGCTGCTTCCTCTCCAGATACCAGCCGACCAGCATCTCCTCGTAATCTGCCGTGTTAGACTGACACAGGAAAGCCAGGCGCCAGCTCAGAGCCACAGCATCTCGGAAACTGGATGCTATCCCTTGCCCTCCAACTGTGCATGTCAGTTCCTTCCCTAAGACCCGCCCACATTTGTTTTAATCATAACTCACATGGAGGGAAAACATGAGCGGCATCGCCGCATAGAATAACCCTGTTCAGAGCCCACTTGTTGCAGCTTCTTGCATAGAATCAGAACGGCCTACATCGCAGTACTTAGATACAGTCCCGAGGAAACTCAACGTCCGGAACTGAGCCTAGCCCAAAAGCTCTGATTCAGAAGAGATGGCATATATTCTCGAATTCATCGCCGTCAGGTTATAATACATCGGATCCAACAAAAGCGCGTCTCGAGGTGGATGACACGTGCCACCAAACCTTGGCCGACAGGCTGCGGCCGCGTGTACAGGATGGTCCCGTGCCTTCAACGGCCTTTTTAGTATGTGGTGAGAGCTTGCTCGCGGTTCTCGCTAACAGATATACAGAATGTGGCGATACATGCATATTTTGTCAACTTCCATCCTATCTTTCCCATCATCCACGCGCCGTCGTTCCGGCCTCATAGTCGGAACGGGCTCTTGCTGCTCTCGATATGCTCTGTGGGAAGTCTTTACCTCGGGTCACCTCGTGCCGTCTCCTAAGGGATCAGTATCTTCGAAAGGCTGAACAAAGCGCTCTTGTCTTCGGTAAGCCCATCAAGTCTGTGTGGCTGTGACTTGCCGTTGATCACATCACAAAGTGGGAATCCCGCCTGTCGACGTCTGGGCCACATGCTGCCAACATCGTCGCACTCCAAGCCTCGGTCATCGGGCAAATGTTTGGGCTGCTCATGGGTGTAAGCATATCAACAACGATCTGAGGCAATAAACCGATGGCAATGGTTCTACAGAGGCCCAAAGATCTCCTACAGGTCGACCTGTCCCACGGAACCTGTGTTGCAGTAGGTTGATTACTGATTGTTTTGGGCCCCGGCCTTATTTTGCTGACTTCATAAAGTGGTCGAGACAGCTTAAGCTTCTCAACGTAGAGAGATTCGAGCAAGACATAGCCTGTTTGGAGGGCGCTGCCGTTGGCTCAGCATGGAGAGACTGGGCACGAATCGAGGAGAGAAAACGGTAAGGAGGTCCCAGCCCCTATGAATTTCTGGCACTAAGCTTTTCTCGAAGCATTGTTCTCGCACTCCTTCTCCAAGATACTGAAATATCCTGTCTTCTTCAACATGACCCATTATTGCGGCGCTCCATCGAGGAGTTACCACGAGTATCATCGAGGGAAGCATTCTCCGCGCCAGATGCAGAATCTTGGATAAGAATCATGGTCAGGCAAGCTTCTTGCTCGCGGATACCGAACTTAAACGCATCTGAACCTGCAACATTCCCGGAAGTAATGGATGATTTTGAGCTGCTTCTCATGCTGCATGTTATGAGCTCCTCGGCTTTAGAAAAACATGGATCAGACCTCGGTCATCGGAGTCTTCTCATTGAGTGGCACAAGAGATACAGGCATGTATCGGCATTTAAACAACACGAGTCGGCTTTGATGATGCTCTGGCACTTCGTTTTCATGTCTTTGCACATGAATACGGACGCCTTGGAGTATTTTTGTGGGCGGGAAGGTCCCCTCGTCGCCGAGAAGTATCGCGGGACGGCCAGAACTTGGGCAGTGTCAGACGACGCGAGGATCTGCCTGGTCCATGCCATCCTCTTGCAGAGACATTTCGAGCGGATTCCCATCGGTTCGGAGCCGCCTCTTCATTTTCCAATGTGCCTGTACCGCTGCGGAATCGCCTGGTTCTGCTACACCAGATTTGTGAACAAGGAGGCATCTCCGGCAGACGGGGATCTGAATCTGGCGGAGCTGCGAGCCCTGAACATCAGCGGCGTCACCTCATTGCTAAACGACGCGGTCTTCAGGGATGGAAGGCCGGCCACCAGCCCATTGTTCAAGATTATTCACTTGATGCAACGCGCCAGCCATTGGAAGTTAGGCCATAACCTAGCATCTACGCTCCTCGCGTTGGGGGAGGATGAATGGGGGATTGTGTGAATCTTGTATCTATTTGCAAGAGCGCTGAAACCCAACTCATCCCAAAGGCTCGTGTACAAAGCTTTGGTAGCAGCGGAATTTATCCTACTATGTAACTCCTCATTCTGCCCAACTCTTATTTCACAGTCAGAAGATGCCAAGGAAGCCCCGCGAGCTACACCAGAAAAATGGCTCATGAGGATTCAGAGGCACCGGGGCATCACATTGACACACACCGAGGCACTTACAAAGGGGACATGAAGAATGTCTAGGCACTTGTACATTCGATAGCCACAAGTTCTGCCTGCTAATGTCCCAACCGCGACTTCGAATTGCAAGTTTTCGCGATGGTGACCGCTCAGAATGCATGCTCATAGAGTGTGGTGTGTTGTGCTCTATAGAACCCATCTGAAGCTCGGTTCATGTGTATGGTTATACTTGGTGTATTGGAATTAATACAGTGGCTCGGCCAGGAAACGGGCAAGCTTTCCCTGCAATTTTGCGGGAAGTCGAGGCTGAACGGGTTAATAAAGACCTGGAATTGGATATGAGAACTTATGATATTACGAAGCAAGGTTTGGAATGTGAGCTCAGATCTTGGAAGCCATTCCAGTACCTGTTTAGGCCAAGACGACAGTCATATCATGTTTTCTCCAAGACAACAGAAGCCACCGAGCGTCCAGCTCAGAAAGCAATCGAAATAAAGCCTCTCTGCAACCCGCACACACTTGATGATGTCAAGTTTTCATTCCAGAAAGCTAGGACTTGTAGAAGGTCAGCCTTCACAGACCAATACTGGCGACCCGAGGGAGCTGATAAGGCCCACACCATCTGTCCATCGAACGAACAAGACTTTGTTTGTGGGGACTTTGAGAATCAACACTCAGCAGGAAATAGGTCCCACATGGGACGACCACGCTGAGCCGATGGCTGCATGTTAACTCAATCCTATGTGCTAAGGTTGCCAAGCACAAGTATTTGAGGAAACAGGGATTTATGGCGGATGAAGCTGCAGACCAGAACCGGCGCACGTTTGTCAGGAAGCAAGACACCGATATCAGCAAAAGCCTCGCAGAGAATGGAACACGGGTTCAGGAACAGAGCCAGATATTTTATATAGGCGAGATCGGAATATATCTGCCGACGTCCAGCCCACTAATCCATGGCGGCGCTGTTTGACCGGCTACGCATCCCAGTAGAAGGGCGTTGCGTACAATCCGACTCAATGTTCGCCGTGTTGGTTTACGATTGTCCTGACGTCCCGACGTTTGAATCATGCAGAATCCATACTGTCTACACCATCTGCAGTATGTTGCGGACACGGGTACGATTGAGCACTAAAGGAATGAATGCTTTGGAGGATCCAACGCAGTCTACAACATTATCTCAGGTTTCTGTGATCTTTATCGTGTAGTCTGTGTCCAATAGAAAGTATTTCCAAACCTGAATCATGTATCTATGAATTATGCTCGCTTGATGTACTTGAAAGTATGCATATCACCTCACATGGCTTGTCACGGCCAACGAACAATCGAAGGAAACGACAACAAGTGAGCGGGACTGTAAAGAATCGAAGGCATGTGTGATAATGCAGAAAGCTTCTTACGACACATTCTTGTAGAACAAAGTATATTCAAGATTGGGGGCTCCATCGCAGGAATCATCATTTCTTAGTGGTCTTTGTATCTCCCAAAAACCACTACCCCATTTTCAGGAATGGCGCCCAAGAGAGGAGGTGTCGGAGTTCCTCTTTCATGTGAATTCCTTTTTGAAGACGTGAACGCTTGGATGTTCAATTGTCTATTCCACAGCTTCTTCCTCAGGCTGTCAGGGCTAGTCTCTTGGAGCACCCTGTTAGCAGTAGCCTTCTTAGCCCATACAGGCGTGCCGCGACATTGAATCGATCTCCAAGGGTCGGTCTGAGGAGTCCAAGATGCCCCAGAGCCGAAGATCCGATACCGTCGTGAAGGCTCACACCCACTGTATACAGCATCTTGGCACTCAATATCGGTATCCCACAGGCGGTTGAGAGACGACACGTGCGCTGCAAAGTAGCTGCGACCTTTTGGAAGTTGGTAGCATAGCAGCGGGCCCGTACATTGGCAGAGAGGGTCACCAAGGCTCTGTTGCACCTGTAGTACCTGGCCAACGTTGGCGCAGACCGCAACAGCGTGTGCAGCTTCAGCAAACGGTAGCAGATCAGGCCAACAGTACCCATTGCTGTTGAGCGGAACCTTGCGGGGATAACTGCGAGTGTTTTCCACGACGTCCATCATGTCATTTGCGTAAACGTACTCGGCGCAGTTAAAGCGCGGATACTGGATGAGGTTGAGGTACAGCATGTGGAAGAGTGTGCTCAAACAGACGCTGCTGACTTTTAAGTCATGCATGTTCTCAATTGCGTTGACGACTGCGTCGTCTCCATTCGGTGTAGCCTGAAGGTAGGGGAGAGGCGTTTGCTCGTCGGTTCCAGTTCTTTTGTTGATCTGATAGTACCGATGGCAAAGGTGGAATAGAACACTGAGAAAAGGCACAAGCCATGCCTGTTTTGTTTGCGAGTCTATCAGAAGACAGGTCTTTCTCCGCGTCTCGTTGAGTGCCTGCTGGTATTCGGAGGACGGTGTCCTCTCAATCGTGTCTTTAGTCCACCTCCACGTTTTCCCACCCTGCCCAATGAGGTCTGCAACGGTCACGCCCATAGAGACTTGGAAGACGGCTTGGATCTGCTCTTTTTCAAGATGGACCTTACCAAGATCCAGACTTTTGCAACTCCGCATCTTCTCTTGTCGCTCGACCAATTGTTTGGTGCCTAGCATGATATTGGCCTCGCTTGCCCAGCCAAGAAAGCAAGTCATGCTCTTCATAGTCTCGATGTCGAGTTTCAGCCAACCACTTTTCATGAAACTACTAACATGAATAGGCAAGAGGGGCCCTTGCCTTGGTTCGACATTAAGAAAATGCCACTGCACAGAATTCGTTGACTCCTCTCTTTCGGTCGGTAGAAGTACAGTGTGAAACCCAACAAGTGCCGTTTGTCCACTCAGAGTGCAAACGTTTTCCACAGCAGCCAGTTCCATCATGAGGGCAGAGGGGATCTCCAACCCTCTGCCCCAAGGTCTGTCAAGGACCGAGTTCATGACCGGGACTGACTTGAAGAGTCTATTCCAACAGTTTGAAAGTGTGCCATCAATCTCGATAGGTTCGAGAGGTGCCAATTTATGGAGATAGAAAGTCTCTAATCCATTGCGTTCAGTCACACCAATGACGACTCTCCGGAAGGTTTGGGACGTCAATATATCATCCGAATTACCATTCAAAATATAGTCTGCGGTACTTCTGACGGCAGAGCATATCCAGCAAATGGCTTCGAGCAAAGGTTGTTTGTACTGAGGCGCTTCCAAGGAAACACTTAAGACTGACGATGTCCCAGCATAGATGATAGGCTTTGGACTCAGATTAGGAGCCCATAAGGACCCCTTAAAGTACGTCTTGCCGTCAAGGACGTGGGCTGCGGCGCTTGAAAGCAAAGACACCGCCGCTCGTCCACTGGCACCCCAGAAGTTCTCGACAAGCTCCAGGCAAGTACTGCACTTGAAGTTGCCATTGGATCCTGTGATGACAAGCAGCTGACCCAAAGCATCTCTGATGTAATCTTGTTGCTTCGTGGAAAGCCTCTCACCGAGCACTCGAACCAAATCCCACTGGCATAGTAGTCGACGGATGCATAATGCCGAAGTTCCGGGACGGGAGTCTTCTCTGATTCGATTGTTGATAAGAGGAATGTATCGCAGCATTAGTTCTGGGGGGAAGAGATCCATAACCTCTATTAGACGATCGACATTGACAACGGGTCGCCCCGTGACCTCTTCAGTCGTAAAAGAATCAGAGAGAAAACTGCAAAGACGGTGTTCTGATGCACTTATGTCTCGGGGATCTTCCGAAAATAACCCTCTGATCATTTTTCGCGGTGTGCTCTCGCCTTCATGCTTGTTTCTTGCCTTTCGAAAGAAGTTCTCAGTCGCGGTGGATCTCACAAGTGTTCCCCCTCCAAATGCCTCGTTGAAATGGTCAATCGCCACTCTTGCGTGGGAGCTGTAGTACGAGATCGCATCAAAAGAACCATGTTGCATAATCGACAGCTCTTGACTGTCGGGCTGTTGAGATCCACTCGCATCCGTATGTAGTTGGCTGTCGTAACGTTGCTGGGATTGAGGATAGTCGGCATGTTCCGATTTTGATTCTGGAGGATCTTCCCTCTCGTTTTCTTGTCTTCCAGGGCCACTGCCTTGTGTCCCAATATTATCGTCCATTATTTTCAGAGGTGAAAAAGTGTAGGAGCTTGGTGACTATGGAAGAGAAATGCTTCGTTTGCCAACGCGCGTATGAGGATGTCTTCCTATTATACTCGACCAACACTCTCAAATCCAAGTGGTCACCAGAGATGAGGGGTTGTTTGGGCACTTCTGGTTCCTGGCCAGGGATAGATTCCGGTCTGGCATCCAATTGGGATGTGCTGTTGGGCCGCGCTGCCGTCCGCCGCAAAGTGCAAATCTATGAATCTCTCATTGGCAAATGCCCTAAAGCGGTGAGTAAAGGTAGCACGCGGGAATGTTAGATCTGTGGCTCAGCTTTGGGGGCTGCAGAGACCCTACTGAGCCGTGTCGAATCCTCTCATGTCACATTGGCGGACTTTCAGTCCCCCAGGGGGTGTAGTCGACGTGACGGTGGCGAGGAAGACGCTATGGTGTATTGCATGTTCCGGCTGGCCACAGACTAATATTTCGATATCACAGGTCTGTTTTAACATTTTGATCTAATGCCGGAGTGCCTTGTTCCGACGATCATCTTCTCCGGGCTGTGCAAGGGTTCCCTTGGAAACTAGACCAATCCGAACAAACTGGCTTTCAGAGGGTTTTGATGTGGTCGAAACCCATTGGCATGCATCCTTTCGCGCCAAGTCCCTGTGTTGATGTAGTCAAGGAGGCGATTGCTGCACCGCAGCCCCTAAGAGAGCTCCGAAAACACCAAACCCTCCCACTTGGTAGCGCGAAAGTGATAATGCATGAAGTGTAGACCGAATCCACGAGAAGGCGACGATATGTCCCTATAGATTACACCAATAGACATCTAGTTGACATTAAGTAACTGCAAGCAGAGGGTAAGAAAGGGCTGTTGAATTGTGATCACTCAGGAGGCCCTATGAAGAGTTCCGCCTGAAATCCCGCTTCAATAAGCAGGAAGTCCACCGATGGTAATGACAGCATAATCAAACGATTTCCGGCCAGAGGCTAAGTAGAAAGCAGTTACAGGATTGCATCGCGAACAGACACAAATACTACTGACCAGTAGGAGGACGTTGCGGATGAGTTGGCCCAACACTCGCTGGGCAGCTTCCCCGAGTTTTGTCCTGACAAACGGATCAGTGAGGCGCTGTGCTTCTTCTAGCATGCCGTAGAGATGGAAACAAAAGAAGACCAGAGAAACAAATGCTCTAGAGAACCGATTCATCACAGCTTACATTACAAGCTCCACCCCCGCCTTGCCGACGACGCCAAACGCCCTGCATGTCGAAAAAGCTGCCCCGCGATGCCCCTCGAAGCTTCCAACAACGAGGAATCCACAAGCCCAGTTCGTTCATAAAGCTCAGGAAACGAGGTCAATTGATTCGATACAGCATCTCACACCAAGAATACAAGACGAAATGTCCGCGAAAGCAGCAACAGTGCGCCATGCGCGCCGCCACGGTACCGGAGCCCCTTCAACCCCACCACCGAACGACCCAGACTGACCCATGGCCAGACGCGCCCGCCATCCTGGGCATGATCCAGGAGCTGGCCGACTACGAGCACGAGTCCGACGCCGTCAAGGCCACCGTCGAAACCCTCGAGTCCACCATCGCCTTCGCCCCGGCCGAGTCCCAGTCGCCCTCCGCCGCGCAGCGCCTCCCCAACACGGAGCCGACGTCGCCCTCGCGCCCCGCGCGCTGCCTGCTGCTCTTCACGCCCGACGGCGAGGTGGCCGGCATGGCCATCTACTTCTACAACTACTCCACCTGGCGCTCCAAGCCGGGCATCTACCTCGAGGACCTCTACGTCAAGCCCGCGTTCCGCAAGAGGGGGTACGGCCAGCGCCTGCTGAGCGAGCTGGCCAAGGAGGTCGTCGCCATGGACGGCGCGAGGCTGGACTGGAGCGTGCTCAAGTGGAACGAGCCCAGCATCAAGTTCTACGAGAGCATCGGGGCCGTGGCGCAGAGCGAGTGGGTGGGCATGCGGGTCGACAACGAGGGCCTGACCAAGTTGGCTAAATTGCTAGACTAGGCGGAAATAGATCCTTTCGCAATAGACATATTGAGCCAAGCCTTCAGGTTGACGGCTTCTCAAAAAGGAAGCTTTGGTGAGGTGCGGGTTTGACGTTGTATGCCCGTTGTTTTCCCCAGATGAACTTGCTTTGCAACGTGTTGGGGTTCTTCTCGGTGTAGGCTGATTTGAGCAAGATCTGTTGATACTGGCGACGGAACCAGCGTGGTGAGAGGGCGTCGCGTGGTGTCTCTCCCGTAAAGGGGCTGGCGGCCCAACCAAGCCGTTTGCTCGGTTTCACAAAGGTTCCGGGCTCCGAGGCCCGCGTCTTCTTGGTTGCGTATGCTTCCCAGTCCCATTCTTCGGCCACATGCCCATCGTTGCTCGAGCCGTCCTTAGGCCTGGCGGGAATGCGTCTTGAAGGCAGCTTCCACTGCGCCTCGTCTTCTTGTGCCCCTTGAGCCAACTTCTTGAGCAAGTCCCACTCACCCTTGGGCAGGGGCGGCAGGATTTTGGTCTGCTGCGACTGCCAAAACTTGGCAACCTTTGTCCTCACCAGCTGCTTGGTCGGCGGCTTGCCCCACGCCGTTTCCTCGGGCACATCTCTCGTCTCGCTGGTATTCCGTATGCTGACGTCCCAGTTCGGCCCGCTGTTGCTGACGTAGTGCTGCTGCTCCTTCTGCGACTCCAGAAACGACCTGAGCTTCTTCCGGTCCCACTCGTCGAGCCATTTGTGGTTGAGGTCGGCATTGTTGGGGTCGGGCGCGGCTTTGGCCTTTATGTCGGCTTTGCGTGCGCTCTTGGCCTCTTTTTCGGATTGGGTGGGACCTTTCTGACCGGGCCAAACCTTGTTCTCTCGGGCCTGTCGTTGCTTGTCCTTTGCACTCAAACCTTCTTCCGGTTCCTTTTGTTCGCTCTGTGATTGAGTAGGTGTCTCGCCTGCTGTGGATGCTTTCAATGCTTCCGAGTCCTGCGGTCCCTCACTGCGCGTGAGCTTGCCGAAAAGCTGCCACCTCTTCAATCCTGTCCTGCCAAAACCCCTATGCATCAACTTGAGCATGCGTTCTCCGTCACCATTGTTGGCCAATTTGATATTCCGCAGTGCTCGCTTCGCCTTGGACACCCGGGTTTTGTCATGCTGGCTGGGGTACCGGTCGGCGTGGAACCGTAACCGGATGTGGCTCGAGATGGCACCGGCAAAGGCAGGCGGGAGGTAGGAGATCTCGCGGAGAAGGGCGCGGTAGACGTGGAGGGTTTCTCGGGACGTCGATCGTGAAGGCCAGGGGTATTTGTGTGGCATTGTGGCTGGATACCGTCGCGGTTGATGTCGCAAACCTGGAATATTGCAGCTGTATCATTTCGGGGTCTGTAGTCCGACGGGATTGAGCGCTGACTCAGCTGAGTCCACCAGAGCGTCGCGTCACGCCACGAGATGCGACACGAAATCACGAAACCGACACGTCCGGACCAGAGACTTTAATTGAATCGGCACGAGCACCGCGTCTCAATCGCGTTCATGACGGGCAGGAAATCAATTGCAGCTGCAGGGCATCGAACCGCCCACGGTACTTGTTACTTGTCTGAACTAAAGTACCAGTACTAACAAACGTGCATCTGTCGGCCTTGCTCTGTCTGTTCTCTCCTTCGTGACCGAGTTCGTTGTCATTGCTGCTATTTGCTACCTTGACGAGGATTAGGGTTTGACTGCTCCCGACCTGTGGCTTCTGACAGAGAACTCGCATCAATCAACTCACATCAATCGTGCAGAGCAGCAAAACTGCACAGGAATTGCGTCGGTACCTCGACGGCCCCTCTTGATCCGCCCGGCTGCAGGTATCGCCGCCGCAGTTCACCCTCTGCGCTCTGCGCCCTGCTGCACCTGCGGCTGTTACTGCAAAGAAGCACCACCACCACCACATCCGACTGGAGGGCCGCGGCTTCAACTGCAGAGAGGGCCCACGCCAACCGCGACCTCGACTCTCCTCCCTCGTCATTTCGAATTCAAGTTCACGACTGCGGCTGCGACTGCGACCCTCGACTCCAGAAATCTTTGTTACCAACGCGTAGCACTTGATTTGTTGCTCGGCTCATAGTCGTCCGTCGCTGTTCGATTATGTCCACGACCGCAAATCTGCCGCCCTTGACCTGAATACCACCTCGACCCTCGAACACCAGTGTACCCCATTCGAAGGTCGCACTACACGCGCAACAACGACGTGACTGCGCAGTGACGCCCTAGCATCGGTGTCTGGGTTCGTTCAGCCGTTCATCGCCATGAGCCAACAATCTCAGCACGGCGCCTCTGCCGCATCCTTCAATCGTGGCCATCCCGCACCCTCGGCCACCATGACCGAGTCACCCCAAATCTACTCTGTCAGTACTTGCTGGCCCCCCCGTCGGCAAGATCTCAACTAACAACGACAGGCCTCCTACTCCGGCGTCGATGTCTACGAAATGGAAGTCAATGGCGTCGCCGTCATGCGCCGTCGCAACGACTCGTGGGTCAATGCCACCCAGATCCTCAAAGTTGCCGGTGTCGACAAGGGAAAACGCACCAAGATCCTGGAGAAGGAGATCCAAACCGGAGAGCACGAAAAAGTACAGGGCGGATATGGCAAATACCAGGGCACCTGGATCAAGTTCGAGCGCGGCGTCCAGGTTTGCCGACAGTATGGCGTCGAGGAGATGCTGCGGCCACTTTTAACCTACGACATGGGTCAGGACGGCGGTGTCGCCGGCAGTGGGAATTTGAACACACCGACCAAGGAGCAGGCGATGGCGGCGCAACGCAAGAGGCTCTACAACACCAGCGTCGACGGTCGGACCAACGGTGTCTCCGGTACCTTCTTCAAGAACATCTCGAGCACAGCGTCGCACGCCGTTGCGGCCATCAGCAAAGCCCGCTTCGACAGCCCCGGACCCAGGAGTCGCAATGGCCCTACGAGGGCTCCTAGCTTCAACCGCCAGTCCTCGATGCAGAACGGCGATGACTTCCCCGGCAACTCGCAGCAGAGCTATTCTGAGTATGCGCAGGGCGAGTCTGGCTACGGCTCCCAGCCAATGCCTGCCTCGCAGCAGAGCCTCCTCGGCGAGATGGAGCAGCCGCCGAGGAAGAGGCAGCGCACCACCATGACACCGGTCGACAGCTTCAACGGCGGCGCTGGCTATGGCCAGAACATGGACCTCTACGCGACGGCCTTTCCTGGGTCGCCTACCGAGCCCAACGAGTCCTTCGTCTACACGCAGCAGTCCAATATCAACGACCCTAGCCCCGATGACGAGAACGGCGCCCTGCCTCCTCTCGCTTTCGAGATGTCCGCCGACATGGACCAGAAGCGCAGCGCTCTGATGAACCTGTTCATGGACGAGGGGACACCCGACCAGTCCAAGCACGAGATGCTGCGCTCCTTCACCCCCCAGGAGCTCGATATGCCAATCGACCCTCAGAGCCACACTGCGCTTCACTGGGCGGCTACGCTGTCACGGATGCCCCTCCTGCGAGCACTCATCAACTGCGGTGCTTCGCCTCACCGTGTCAACCTCTCGGGGGAGACAGCTCTTATGCGCGCCTGTCTCGTCACCAACTCGATGGACCACGGCAGCTTCCCGGATCTGCTCGAAGTGCTCGGCAGCACCATCGAAGCTCGCGACCACAAGGGCCGTACCGTCTTGCACCACATTGCCGTGACTTCCGCCGTCAAGGGTCGCAGCGCGGCTTCCCGCTACTACCTCGAGTCCCTCCTTGAGTGGGTCGTCCGTCAAGGCAGCGTGCCGAACAGCCAGGCCCAGCAAATGCCCAACGGCCACCCGAGCAGTTCGATCCCGAAGATGGGCATTGCGCGCTTCATGACCGAGATTGTCAACGCGCAGGACAGCGCCGGCGACACCGCTTTGAACATTGCCGCCAGAATCGGAAACCGGAGCATCGTGAGCCAACTGTTGGAGGTCGGCGCGGATCCCGAGATTGCGAATCGCGCTGGGTTGCGCCCTGTCGACTTTGGCATCGGCGCGGACCAAGCAGAGGACAAGATGAACGGCGTGCAAGAGACTGAAAAGACGGCTACGCAGGGGTCGAATCCCCGGACACGGGAATCCAGTGATGAGATTATAGCTTGTGAGTACTCCCGGCCCCCTTCTTGAGGGTCTCGCTAACGGACGCAGCTATCACGCACCTGCTCAACGAAACAACATCATCTTTCCACCAGGAACTCAAATCGAAGCAATCCTCCATTGACTCCCTACACAGCTCCCTGCGAAGCACATCAACCCAACTCGGCGACGCTCGACGCCAAGCTGAGCTCCTAAGCAACACACTGAAGAAGCAGCAAATAGCCCGTCAAGCACTCTTCAACCTCGCCCACATGCGCTCTGAAGATTCTATACGCGCAATGCAAGCCGACAAGGAGCAGCGGCCCTCATCGTGGGAGACTGAGCTGTCCACCATCCTCGAATCTTCCGATGACCCAAGCACAGGGTTCCTGCCCAGCCCCACCGTGCTGAGGACACGCATCAAGGCATTGCAGGATTCGCAGGTCAAGACTAAAAATCTGGTCAAGGGCTTGCAATCAAAGAGCAGGGACGTGGAGGTCAAGTACAGGCACGTTGTCAGTCTATGCACCGGCGTGCCAGAGAACGACGTCGATGCCGTGATCGACGGCTTAATCAAGGCCGTGGAGAGCGAAAGAGACGAGTTGGATATCGGTCGGGTAAGGAGATTCTTGGGCGGCGTGGAGGGCGTGGTACATTAGTGACGGGTGCCTCTTCTGTGGGAAGATCTGTACCGACGTCGTTTGGTAAGAGTCGGTGTTGCGTGGTTGCATATTTTTGTTCTTCTTTGATATACCATGCCTGGGACGGCCTTTGCGTATAGGAGCACTCAGGGCTGGCGTTATGACGGTTATACGGAATACTCAAATCTCGTTTTTGAGCTTTGATAGTGCTTCAAGAAATTTTGTTCTACTCGATATCACTCAACTTAGTTTGAGGGGATGAAATAATGTCCATTTAAGACCGCTAGAGAATACCATGCCCAGATAATATACGGTCTTAGCAGCCATATTGCCCAATACCAACGCCATGCCATGCATACAAATATTAATAAAACTTCTGCTTGCTTGCTTGCTCCTCACTCGTCGGGCGCTCATACGTTCCCATTGCCGTTCCCGTAGACGCCCTCCCACTTAATCTCAACACCCGAAATCTTCCTCGTCAGGTCCTCCACCTCGCGTTCCAGCTCCTCGCGGTTGCCCCTCAGGGCGGCGACCTCTTCGAAGCGCCTCCCGCCGACGGCGGACTTGATCATGTCGTCTACCATGAACATCTGCTCCTCCAGCACCACCAGACGCTCGCGAAGCTCCTTCTCCTCTGTCTCGAGCTGGGAGACGATGGTGCTCGCGCCGTCGTCCGAGGCTGAGGGCGAGGGTGTTGCGAGCTGGGAGTGCCGTAGGGGGTGCTGGGACGTGGTGGGTGAGGAGAGCTGTCGCGTTGATGTGCTTGACCGTGTGCTGGACTGTCGCAGCAGCGCGGGAAGGCTCTTGAGGGGCAGCATGTTGGTGTGCAGGAACTGGCTCGCCGCCGAGTACACGTTGGCCTGTATCTTGGCCTGCGCGACGTTGTCGCTCTTCAGGTCCCGCATCCTCTTGGCCGCCTGGCCGTACTTCCCGAAGGCGTCTACCAGCCTCTTGCGTATCTTGGCCGCCTCCTGGATCTGCTGGTGACTCGGCGGATCGCCGTTTTCCTTGGGTTGCAGGCCCTGCAGCACGCGGTGGAAGGAGGGCAGCAGGAGCCGAATGCCGCGCTCGAACTGGAGTAGCATTTCGTAGGCCCGTTGGTCGGGTGGCTTGTGGATCAGCGAGGCGGCGAAGTCTCGGTGGGAGAAGATGGTGTGCGAACAGGTTCGGCACATGCGCACGTCGACGCTGACCTGGCCCGGTGCAGCTGCGGCCGGCTTCTCGACGGCCGTGTCATCCTGTGTTGATACGGTCAAGGGTATCTCCTTTGAGCACTCGGTCTGAGGGTCTGCGCAGACCACCTTGCCGCATATCCGACAGTGGTGCCGCCTAAACGTCCAGGAGCCAAATTCCTGCTGGCAGAAGGGACATTTGGGGACTTCGTTGTCGTCTTCCCAGGTCACGACGGATTGTTCGAGCGCTTTACGGGGGTTCTTCTGCCCTGCGAGGGACGTAACAGATAGCAATGAGCCGTTCTGCGCGAGCTTCTCGGGGGGGTTGGCGAGTAATCTCGTCAGCTTGCTCAGGCGCTTCTCCAGCCTGGAGACTTCCAGATTATGTCTCTCGACCTTCTTCCTCCGAATCTCCACAAAGTTCCTGGTGTGATCGACCGTCAGCCCCGTGTGGTCGTTGTAGCCCTCCCTTGACTTGTAGCATGTCTCGCAAACGCGCGCCCAGTATCCGCGTACGGGCTCGTGCTTGGCGCTCCGGCTCAGTTTCATCTGGTACATGGTGTGCTCCTCGCAGAACAGCTTTCCGCAGTGCCTGCAGTTGATGCTGCCTACTATTGGGCCTAGCCCTCGGCCGCACGTGGGATCGGTGCAGTAGTCGTCCGTAGTCGTCCGCTGCCAGTGTTTCCTCGTGATCAACTCGTCTGGGTCCAGCGGCGCGTCCAAGGGCAGTTTCCCAGCCGAGCCGTTGCTCGTCGTGTGTATCGAGGGCGGCGGTGTCGACTCGTTGCTCTCGAACGATTCCAGTCCTCGTAATTTCTGGTTGATGAGGCTCAACGGCTGGAAGCGCTTCGCCTTGAGGACCTGCTTGTCAAACCACGTCTTGACCTCATCCTGCTCCTCCTCCGGCAGCTCCTGATGGTTATCGTCAATGTGCCTGTTCAGCTGCAGCAGTGTGACCATCTCCTCGCTGCAGATGGGACAGACCAGCCCCCCGTCCGCGGCGCCATCCTGCTTCGTTGCGCCGACGCTGATGCTCGAGCCTATATCCTGTCTCAGGTCTGAAAGGCTTCCCGTCGCGGGAGGAGATATCGAGCTGGACCCAAGAGAGATGGTGCTTTCGGACGGTGGCGCAAGGGGCGAGACGACGAGGGGAGAGGGAACGGGGTTGCTGGTCGGAGGGGTCGGGGGTGCGAGGCCCTTGCCGCTGCCGAGGATGCGGCCTCCGCCGAGTTTGCGACCGGACATGTTGGACGATCAGGATGGAGGAGGCATGAGAGGAGAGGCGGAGGTGCGAGGCCTCGAGGGATGGTGAAGGGAGGCTGCAAGAACGGTGTCGGTGTCTGTCGTGCGTTGGTGTTGGGGTCTCGGTGCTACAGCATTGGCGGCTGGCACTGGAGTTTGGAGGCACAGCACGGCAGGCAGTTGCACGATAAGGTGGTACTTGAGTGGGCTGAGGCTGTTGGTGCATGGTGGGGTACCCAGTTATTGCGCATCGTCTAGTGACGTTTTCGGTCTTATCTTATCGGGCTTCGAGCCCAAGCCAAAATCTCCAGCTTCATCCTCGTCTCTCCCATCAGCATCCTCTGCACTCCACGAAATGGCTAAGAAGTTCCCCGAGGTGCAGCCAGGCGGGAGTCTGATCCTAGCCTGGCAGATCAAGGGCAAGAAGGTCCTCGTCGTGGGCGGCGGTGAGGTAAGTCGTCTACTCTCCTACCCTCGCAGCCCATCCACCATCACATGCCTCGACATCTAACAAAGCCCAGGTCGCCGCTGGCCGCATCCTCAACTGTCTCAATGCCGACGCCCTCGTCACCGTCGTCTGTCCCGCCTCGGGCCTCAACGAGGAAGTGGCCCACCGCAAAGCGCACAACCAGATCACGCACGTCGACCGCAACTTCGAGCCCTCCGATCTCGACGGCGCCGAAATGGTGCTCGTAGCCATCGACGATCCCGACGCCTCGACGGTCATATGGAAGCTTTGCAAGGAGAAGAAGATACCAGCCAACATCGCCGACGTGCCACCCGAGTGTGACTTCTACTTTGGGAGCATCCACCGGGACGGACCGTTGCAGATCATGGTCAGCACCAACGGCAAGGGCCCGAGAATTGCAGCTTTGATCAGGAGACTGATTGCGAGGCAACTACCTCCGAATGCTGGAAATGCTATCGAGTCAATCGGGCAGTTGAGAATGAAGCTGAGAAAGGTTGCGCCGGACCCTGAAAGCAGTCCCAAGAGGATGGGTTGGATGAGCAGAGTCAGCGAGGAGTACCGATGGGAGGAGATGTGCGAGCTGACGGACGAAGACATGGAGAATCTTCTGCTGTTCTACCCGGCCAACAAGGTCCCGAGCTGGGACGTTCTGAAGGCTCTGAGGGGCACGAACGGCGACGTTTCCCAGCTGGACGTCTTCGATGGAGCCTTTGGGTTTAGTGTCGGCGCTTGAGCGTGTCACATGGAGTTCGGATCGGGGGTGCATATATCGGAGCAGGATCTTATCACAGAATGGACATATCTCGTCTCGCTGGCTTCCAATAGCTTCACGGTATGTTCACGACCACCTTTGCAAAGTGCCTCTGCTTCTCCAGCTTGAGCAACGCCTCCTTTGCTTGCTGCAGCCCAAACTCTTCCTCATCCACCGCCATCTTGACCTGCTTCTCCTCCACAAACCTCACCATGTCCCTCATCATCGCCCTCGTACCCAGCAACGGAGCCCTCGCCACCAAGTTCGTTCCCAACAGGCCCATCAACGGGACGCTGTCAGCCTGAGTACCGAGCATACCCGCGATTTGAAGCAGTCCCCCGGTGCGGAGGGCTTTCAGAGACTGGGGGAGCGTGGTGTTTCCGCCCACATCCACCACGAAGTCGAAGCCGCGCCCATCCGGCGTGAGCGCTCTGGCCGGGGCAGCCCAGTCTGGAGTGGTGCGGTAGTTGATGATATGGCTCGCACCCAGGCTCTTCAGTCGCTTGGCCTTGTCGTCGTTGCTGGTCGTTGCCACCACGTTGGCGCCGACGGCGTGGGCGAACTGGAGAGCGTTTACAGAAACACCGCCGCTCCCTTGCACGAGGACCCAGTCGCCTGCCTTGACCTCGTTGCCTTTCAGCCCGAATAGGCTATTCCAAGCTGTGATGCCCGAGCAAGACAGAGTCGCTGCCTCGGAAAAGCTTAGCCGCTCGTTGAACTTGACAAGGCAGCTCTCGGGGAAGACACCTTGGGTCGTCAACGTGCCGTTCATCCCATGTCCCAAGCCAGCAGCGATGTGCGCCATGGTCGGTAGTGTGTCCTCGTCGAGAGTGCCGAGAGATTGGTCCGAGTAAGCCTCGGGACACATGTGAGTGACGACTCGATCGCCAGCTTGCAAGGCCCGTACAGCACTGCCGGTTCTGACTACGATGCCAGCGCCGTCCGAGCCGGGAATCCTGCCTTTGGATGCGACGTGGTTCAATTGACCCTAGAGTATTGTCAGTGATTGTAATGATGAGAGAGGAATGTCCGTGGAATCTACCTTGCAGACGACGAGCTCCCGATAGTTAAAGGACGCCGCCTTCATATCAACCAGGACATCGTGGTCCCCAAGCTCCTGAGGAACAGTGACATCCTTGAATGCCAGGCCCGAGAGGTCCTCCGCCTGTGACTCGATAGTCCAAGCTTTTGCTGTTGTCGCCGCCATTGTCAAGCTGTAAGTGCGTAGATAACAGTGTAAAAGGGTAATCGTGACGACTTCTCAGAGGCTTTAGCTCTCGTCAAAGACCGCTTCACTGAGCGTCATGATGAGGGTCAATTTATAGTCCAAATGACTCGCTATTTCATCACAGCGTGGGGCGAGTCCCCACGGATATACCCAAGGAGTTAAGTCGAATCCAGGCTCTTCACTGACAGATTCCCGGGGCAGGTTTCTTAGTCATTACCCTGGAGGGGTATCTTGACGGAGTTTCGGGGGTTCCTGTGCTTGGTTTTCAATCATGTGGGTTGGGCAAAATGCCGGTTGGGGGACGATAAGCTCGAAAGTCCAATGAGAGCCTTCTCGTGTGCGCAGGGGATTTTGTTCCTCGGGAGTTTGTGGTTGGTAGACCAGCCTGGTTGGCTTTCGGATCATGCTTCGAGTTCTCGAGATGTGAGCGTGCTTTCGCACTATCATCAACTGTAGCTTCCTAAGCCCCAAGGAACCAACTGATTGAAAATGCTTTACGCCCTGTTAATTGATTTCGATCCAATGCTGCTGGTCTTCTCTTTTACTTGGACCGTGTACGGTGTATAAGCTAGTAGGCGTCGTGAAGTACTCATCCTCTTATCGCACTAATAAGTTCCCATCAGAATGAAGATACAACTACCAGATCAATTAGATCAACTGCCCGAAGAGATCTTTCTCGATTTTCCATTGAATCTCATCAGTGCATTTGACTGCTTTGTTCGTCTCCTTGAATATCGAAGTGGAATGACGGCAGCATCGGGCATTTTCTTCCCTAAGGTCTAGGGTATACACCGCCAACATGGACTATGAACACCTTTGGCAGACCTTCTAGTATTCAGCCATGGTGTTCCAACGCTAAGCGGAACGTAGAGAATATGACCTGATTAAGTTTGCATTGGTGCTGGCCGACATCCCGTCACGTTAGGCTTGCCCTCTTCTTCACACTGGCCAGATCTGAAGCTGACGCAGACACTCCCAAGATTTGGAGATAAGGAACCCGCAATCTTGTTGATAGGTGTGTAAATGAGCATAGAGAGACTCGTGCGGTTGCCGATAGCTTGCTGCGTGGGCTGTCCCGTGAGCCCAAGAGAGCCCAGGATAAGGCGTGCCCTTCTTGAGGCCACTCCTGGGCTACTAGGCCGCGCGAACCACGTGGGACCAAGGCAGATCTTGGTTTGGTGGAGGGATTGTCTGTTCCCACTACGAGATAGAGGCGTTTCAAAAATTGACCAGGACCGACCGTGGACCCTTCGATTCACCTTTACGGTAGATTCCCACTACGGCTTTTCCACACATACCTTGTTCTGCCCCAGCCCTCAGGAGTTCCCAATTTCTAGGTAAAATGGTCCTTAAATTTTCCCCATCATGGAGTGTTTTTGCTGGCTTGAGCAATTAGAGCTTTTGCGACGAGAAATCCGTTGCTCTCAGAGCTTATCCGTGGTCGGCGGTCGGCTTCAATGGGCTCAAAGGAGCCCCAACGGTTGATAAGGTACGTCTTGGCGCCTAGAGCTAGAATGATCTGTCGAGCGCTTCGAGACCGAGGAATACTGCGAGCTGTTCAGAGGATAGCTTAGCCATCACAGACTCAAGCATCATACTGTCTGTCTCAGTAGAACGACTCTTCTAGAAATTAGCCCTGTGAGAACGGAGCGGAGTGCCAGCGTCACAATCAAGGCACTGAACCAAGGCTGCTCTATCTGAGTTGAGTAATTCGAGAACGCGCGAGTCTATGTGCTCGGTAGTCGGATGAGATACGAGCGAAGGCCCCCGATACTAACATCACCATGCCCTTCTCCGAACCATATTCCGACATTGGCAAAATTTAGCGCCGATGAAGCCTCCAAACTACGCGGAAAGCAGTCTACACGAAACATTTGGCCATTTCTAACCTTGCAGTGCAAAGCAACAAACGCCGTCGTTTCCGCGAAGTCGGGGCTGTTTGGTTTCATATGTCGGTCGAGGTGGGCCTCAAGACCCCTGGAGGCTCGAATGCGAGCCGCGTTCGGAAAGGTGCTCGCCCGAAAAGCCCACGATAGGTGCTGTTGTCCGGATCTTGGAGTTTCATAGTTTCGAGTCCGTACCTTTGGCAGCGGGACCAATTTCGGAGATGGGAGGCCGCGACGGAGCATCCCGAGGTCGAGGCCAACCATCCATATATAATAAAAGCCGGGAGGTGTTTTGATCGTGAGCTGCCTCGTTTCGTCACACACCTTTCTGTCTCTTCATTCCTTTCGTTCTAGTCTCTCTGCTCGAGTCACGCTGGCGTAGTCGAGCTTTCCCTTCGATTGCACCACATTCATTCGTTTCTTCACTCCTTTCCGTCGACTCGATCCAGTACTGCTCATCATGGCCTTCATTCGCTCTCTAGCCGCTGTTGCGGCCCTCGTCTCAGCCGTCAGCGCTCAAGCTGTCTCCGGCTCGCCGTACGGATTCGCCTCTGGGGTCACTGGCGGCGGTGATGCCGAAGCTGCTACGCCCTCCTCGGTTGAGGACCTTGCTGAGTGGCTCTCCGACGACACTCCGCGCACGATCCTCATCGACCAAGAGTACGACTTCACCGGCACGACTGCCACCGACTCCGGCTGTTCTCGCATCAGCTGCAGCGTCGAGAACGGTGGCCAGCTGTACCTCGGCGATCTCTCCTGCGGAACCGACGACAACATTGCTATCGCCTCGATTGAGTACGATGTCGCCGGCACGGAGCCTCTGATTGTTGGAAGCAACAAGAGCATCATCGGCAACGGCCAGGCCGTTCTTGTCGGAAAGGGTCTGCGCCTTGCTAAGGGCTCGAGCAACGTTATCATCCAGGGCATTGAGATCACCAACCTCAACCCCGGCATCGTCTGGGGCGGCGACGCCATCGACTTCCAGGGCCAGAACGATGGTGTCTGGGTCGACCACTGCAAGGTCTCTCTGGTCGGCCGCATGTTCGTCGTGACACACTACGACGGATCTCGCATCACCATCTCCAACAACGAGTTCGACGGCGTCACCGACACCTCCGCCAGCTGCAACGGCAACCACTACTGGACCATGATGTTCTACGGCGAGGGCGACCAGGTGACCTTGGACAAGAACTACTTCCACGACGTTGCCGGCCGCGCCCCCAAGCTTGGCCAGGACGGCACCTCGGCTACCTTCCAGGCGACGAACAACTACTTCCAGAACATGAAGGGCCACGCCTTCGACGCGTACTCGGGATCCGTCGCCATCATCGAGGGCAACGTCTTCGAGTCCGTCGACCAGCCCGTCACGGATGGTACCGTCCAGGTCTCGACCATCTTCAACGCGGCCGACGAGTCGGCTGCCAGCTCCTGCGAGTCGTACATTGGCCGAGCCTGTGCCATCAACAGCGTCGACTCGGCCAGCGGCGACTTCCCTGCCATGTCTGAGACGAGCGCTCTCGAGACCTGGGCCGACCTGACAGACTATCTCGTCGAGCCGATCGACGCCGGAGAGGTTGCAGCCCACGTCTCGTCCAACGCTGGTCCTGCGAACCTCGGTGCTAGCGAAGACACAGCTGACGCTGCGCCTGTGGATGACTCGGAGGAGGCGGACGAGGAGGTCGCTGAGCCGGTTGAGAGCCCTGAGCCGGTTCCCGAGGACGACACCAACGAGGAGACTGGCTCGGTCGAGGTTGCTCAGCAGTACGGCCAGTGCGGCGGAAACAACTACAAAGGTCCCACGGCTTGCGTCGAGGGAACGTCTTGCGTCTCCCACAACGAGTGGTACTCCCAGTGCCTGAGCTCTGCTGCCAGGCGCAAGATGAAGCGGTCTGTCCACCGCGTTTGAGGAGCTGCTTGAGTCAGCGGAGCACCGACTCCGTTTAGTGGTATGTACATAATTAGAACATTCGCAAACAGAAGCTGTTAGCGAGACCTCGTTGTCCGCGTCTCGAATGTGAAGCATTTGCCATCCGCTGCGATAAGTCTATTTTAAGCATAAACACAAGACGGTTGACGACGCATCGTGGCGTGCATGACGACGTCGACCCCTGCCAAGCCTTTTGTTGACCGCACTGCGAAGTGTAGCATCTGGCATGGCTGGCTGCTGAGGCCCGCCACGGGTGCTATCGCTGGTGAATCTGCCTCGCCAGACCTCGGGAATAGTTCCAGGGAATGATAGGCGATAAGTGCCGTTGTGTCAACAAAGATGTAACTCCTGGGAGGCTTCCCATTGGCGCCCTTGCAACGGGTCCGGGGTGGCCCAACCACTACGGCACTTGCTGCAGCGCCTCAGTCTTGTTCCAGCTTGGCTGATCGTCAACGCAGCTTCCAAACACTCGGGGTCTCATCAAAGATAGCGTAGCGTTCAGATTTCCGCAGCCGCAACTTCAAACCCGTGATCGATTGGACAGTCTGCTATGGTGATCAATTGTGACTTGCGCACCGTCGAACAAGACAGATGTCGGCACTGGCCTCAACGACTGTTTTGAGGCCGTGGGGGTATTATTAGGCCCACCTGGTTCTGCTCGAGCTAGCGATGTGAGCAGAATGAAGAAACGTTGATGCGTCCTCTCATTGGGTTGACTATCGAATAGTGCAACATGCAGCAGACGTGAGACCTCCTGGCGTTTGCGAAGCCCGAGAGCCCCTGACCCTTGATCTACCGAATGTCCCGCGGCCAGTGCATATCGTAGCCAACATTCGCGATTCAACATGTGATGACCGGCAAAACAATCATTATGCGGCCCAAAAGTTCCACGAAGTAGAAGCAAAGAGCCAAGATGGCGCAAGTGGCCGAGTTTGGAAGGCATGAGATGCACAAAACCTCAGTCGTGCGGTCAACTGACTTTGCCGTTGTACCCAGTCCAACGACAGTCGTGTAGGACGTTTGGTCCTTGATTTTGATAGGTGCCGGTCAGGTCATGAGCCTTGCGCAGCCAACAGTCCTCGAGCCTTCAATGAAGGACCAATAAGGCCCATGGGAAAAGACAAGCCTGACGCTCCGTAGATGTCAGATGCGCCACGTTACACCTTGCTTCGTGCATCTTCTGAAAGCCCTGTTGCATCCTGAGGACAGCGACAGTCACTTTGATGCATGATGGGATTTCCAACCCGTACAGTCGCTGCTGTGACCACCAGCTCCTTACCTGTTTCAATGGATTCTAAACTCGCACAATACGTGCTTGAATCAATACAGCATGGAAGAAGCGGACAGTAGCGACAGCAGGAGGGCTACCATGGATTTGACTTACATCGTCGAGCCCGCCTCCGGCCATACCCACAGCTTGATCCTGCCTCCCATCATATCGCAGCGGCACTTAACTACAAGGACTAGAAGAGTCATTTCAAGACATTTGCAGGATTTTAGAAGAGGAGTCCCGCAAAGTAAAGCCCTCAAATATCATTCTAGAAGGGCTCAGCTAAGGCTGCGCCATGGTCCTCATCTGTCTGCTCGCCCTGGATACTCCTGTAGGTGGCTTTATTGGGATGGGCGGCTGGATGCCCTTTAGGCAGGAGATTGAAGACCTCCTGCAGCCCAACGTTGCACAGGACCTTGGCGACAATCCATTCGCTTGGAAGAGGACATCTTCGACCGCACCAGCGAAGACAAGAGTGAAGCAAGTCAAAGCTACCCTGCCGCGAGGGTCGTCAAGTATGCCCGGGATCTGGTGTCTTCCGAGCGGTGGACGAGAAACGCATCCCACTCCGTGACCGCGACTCCCGTGTTCCTCGGTCATGGGGCCACGGATGAGAAGATAAACCAATCGTTGGGGATAGAAGCTTGCAGGGTGATGGAATCTACAGGGTTTCCGGTTGAGTGGCGGAGCTACTCGGAGCAGTACCGCTGGTATAAGATCCCTGAGAAGTCGACGATGTTGTGGCGTTCATTGAAGCCAGAGCCAAGTGGACGTTGCAGTAAACACTCGGAGTTTAAAGAAGCATCCTTGATCAGGAGGTTACTCACTGGTCAACTGCATTGATTGAGCCTTGCATCCCAGCACGTGCATGTAACTTCAGATCGCGACTTGTGCTCCCCAGACGAGGATGATGCAGACGCAGCGGCAGATGTCGATGTTGTGGCTCGACTGGGGTCTCAGGTGGTGGATGGGAACCGTGATTCTCACCTGAGTAGCGCTCTGGCGCCCTGCGGTGCGTAGATAGATTAAATTGCCAATCAAATCAGGGATGGACGTCTCGTTAGATCACAAAATGTGTAAAGTCCAAGGGCGACAGCTGTAGATACAGCAACCGCCACGACAGGAATGCAACGACCAATGATTCAGTACGGTAACGCGACGGACTTGACGAGGCCCTTGACGAAGCTCTCGAGGGCAGTGAAGTTCCCACCAAATCAATGCGACGAGCTCAATCACTCAATCAGGGTCGCGCTACTGGTGCCCTTTGCTTTTTGCGCAATTACGAATCTCGTCGACCGACCTGCGCTAAAAAGGCCGATCTTGATCTGCAGTGTGGAGGGCCCTGTCGTGTGCCTGTCAATACGCCGGCGCCCTTCTGACTCGCGATCCGTCCCTCCACCTCCGGATTGAAGGCTCCAGACCCCTGAGTCGAGCTCGGCACTGGCGACGAAATCGACAACAATCGCGGGAGACAACGGAAGCGGTCATGGGTTTACAGGATGGAGGGATCGAGAGCCTGGTCTGGGGAGCGTCCAGGCAACCCAGGCTGCCAGCTCGGGGGCTCCCACCGTCGTCATCCACGGTCCGAGGGCTCGCTCCCCCATTCCCTCGCGTTGCAGGGGCCTCCAGCCACTCTTGGCGGTGCCAGGAAAAGGTACCGAGATCACGGTGCGAACCGGGACGCCAGAGCAGCATCTGTCTCAGAGGCCTCACGCAGGAGAAACCTTTTGTGCATGATGTCCATTCCTCATGGTGTCGCAGGCTGGCGTGCCGTGGACGTTGCGGCTGAATCACTGGGAAATATGCTTAATTCTTATTTCTTTTTGCCTCATGAGCCTAATCCGTAAGCTTAAACCCGACCCGATACAGCTCGCGTGTCATTGGGGCAGCGTCTGGTGGCCCCCCCAAGGCCCCCCCAAGGCCACCCCTCCGCCTCACGCGGCTAGGACGGCTGAGACCTCTTCTTGTCACCATCTTGGCCGATCAGGGCCCAATGACGGTCTCTCCGTGGGCTCCAGCACCTGCGCGAATTTCTCAACCCCTTGTTTCCAGGCTCACGCTCCTGACGCTTCATCCAGGAGCACCAGAACATGGACGTAACGGGGAAGAACCGGGGTTGCCTCTGTTCAAACAGTTCCAGGTCCAAAACGCTGGCACCGTTGCGGCATGAATTATGAATCGTCACTGGAGAGACCTCGTTTCGCCGTCGGGGCCTCCGCTGTCTCGCCCTTCCCATTCGCACGCGCCACATCCCGTTGCACGGGCGCGACACGTCGTCTGTGTCGGCGTGTCCCATTTCTATTTCCGTGGGCTCGGGGGCTGGTCTGTGACGCGGCGGTTGGCGTGGGCGTGGGCCTGTCGCTGCGCTATGGCCGTGGTTGATCTGCGATGCCGTGTCTCAACCTCCCTCCACCCTTTCCCATCGCCACATACATATTCCCTCAGTGCCCGCCCTGTTAGTGTGTGCTTGGCCCTGTCAGCGCTCTAATGATGTCTTGCTGGTCAAGATAGTACATCATCTAAGTCCCCGTCGCCCATCTCACCTCCACACTCTCCCCCAATCTCGTCCAGCTCCCAAGGTCGTCGACGACCCAAACCGCCAACATGCCGACCTTGAACCTGAGCGAGCTCAACATCGTCATCTCGGTGCTTGGCGCCTTTACGGTTCTCTATGGCATCATTTCCGTCAAGCTCAAGCAGGCGTGGTACCTGGGTGAGGCCCTGCCCGCCGTGGTCATCGGCATCATCCTCGGGCCCGTCGCAGCCAAGTTTATAGAAAGCGAGAAATGGGGCAACGCTGAACCGGGGCAGACCAACGCCATCACACTTGTAAGATCCAAGCTCGGTCGCATATGGGGGAAACCCGCTCACGTGTGTTACTTGTAGGGCGTCGCGCGTGTCATGATCGGTGTTCAGCTGGTCATTGCCGGTTACCAACTCCCCGCCAAGTACTGCTGGTCGCGATGGAAGGAGATGGCCATGCTGCTGCTCCCCGTCATGACCATGATGTGGCTCTGCACGACAGCCTGCATGCTCGCCACCGTCCCCAAGATCACGCTGCTGGCCGCCCTCGTCATCGGCTCGTGCGTGACCTGCACCGATCCCATCCTGTCGCAAGCCATCGCCAAGGGACCCTTTGCCGACAAGTACGTCGCCCGACCGTTGCGAGAGATCATTTCGGCTGAGGCCGGTGCCAACGACGGCTTCGGCTTCCCCTTCCTCATGCTCGCCACGTACCTGATCCGCCACGGAACCTACGCAGGCGTCGGAGAGGGTGGCTTTGCCGACAGCGCCGAGAGCGAGATTCACCATTTGATGGCGAGGTCGGAAGAGGAGGTCGGTCGACTTGGTGGTGGCGTCGGCGAGGCCATGAAGCAGTGGTTCGTCGAGACGTGGATCTACGTCGTCATCCTTTCCGTCGCTTACGGCATCGTCGTCGGACTCGGGGCCATGTACGCCATCAAGTTCGCTCTCAAGAGGTAACTCACCCCCCTGGAGAACTTCGTCATCAAGCATTTACTGACCCTTTCGCAGGCGATGGATCGATAGCGAGTCTTACCTCCTTTTCCCCACCGCACTCGGTCTCTTCCTCGTTGGAACATGCGGCGCCATCGGAACCGACGACCTCCTCGCATGCTTCGTCGCTGGCAACGCCCTCAACTGGGACGGAGAGTTCCTGGCCGAAACCGAACGACGCCACGACGAAGTCAACTCCTGCGTCGACGTCCTGCTCAACTTCGGTGGATTCATGTACATCGGCACCATCATGCCTTGGTCGGAATTCCACGATCCCGAGGGCACCGGCCTCACCATCGGTCTGCTCATCGGTTTGGGCTTCCTGGTCCTCATCTTCCGTCGGATCCCCGCCATCCTCATCGCGTACAAGCTGATGCCCAAGGTCGTCGCCGACTGGAAAGAGGCTCTGTTCATGGGCTACTTCGGCCCCATCGGCGCCGGTGCGGTCTTCTACCTCGAGCACAGCAGGCATCTGTTCCCCGAGCTCGGCCACGGCGACGGTGAGGAGACGGACCTGGTGCGCGCCATGGGTCCCGTGGTCTACTGGCTCGTCTTCTTCTCCATCGTTGTCCACGGCCTTTCCATTCCCGCCTTGAACCTCATCTACGTGTACAAGGGTGTGCAGCCCATCAAGGAGGATGCCGTCTCGATCAGACGTGCCTCGATGCAGGTGCCGCCGCCGTCTAACGTCGCGGCGACCGGCGTCGACAACTTTATCGTCTACAACCGCTTCTCGAGATCCGAAAGGTCGAATGTCGGCTTGCCGATGGATGAGATGGAGAGGCCTATTATCAAGAAGGCCAAGGTTGGACATCCGGTGCTGCCGGAGGATGATGAAGAGGGAGAGAAGAGGAGAGCGGCTCGTCGCACCATCCGCTACATGCACTAAGTCTTCCGGACACTACTTTAGGTTGTCCATTTTTGGTTTATTAGCGTCATTTCCGGGCTTTGACATTTCTCATGAGCGGGCGTTAAGAGGTCTCGCAGCTTTAGAGGGCCATGATTTTCCTATCCAGCTAGATCTAGATCCCCTATGCACGATCTTGAATAGACAAGTAAAACCAGTAAACACGGTTTATTTTTAAGGGTCTCGCATCTTGTTCCATTGGTCTAATTCAAAGCCCAAGTCCAGCCCCAGTCCATAGCTATGGGACTTGAGCCGCCAGCCACCACCTCCACCCCCAGACTAAACCCGGGGTGCATATGCGGGGGACGCCCGCCAGGATCTCGTTTCCCGGTCTGTGTGGAAGACTTATCACCAGGAAGATCCTCATCCCGCGAAAATCGTTGGGAGTTATTTTCCACCTGAAATATACGTCCGAGGAGTTGCAACTGCCACAGCCCCTCGAATCTCCGGAATTGCAGGCCAACGATGGACAAGCCCGGCCATCGACGCTCAAGGGCGACTGCGGCGTGTCTGCCCTGCAGGAAGGGTCGCACAAGGGTAGGATATTTATGTTCTTTTTAGTTAAAGAAGTGTTTGGTGGCTGATGCTCCAATAGTGCGTGACTGATAAGGGAGAGAAGGCATGCACATCTTGCATAGCCAACAGCAACGAATGCATCTTCGACACACGCGACGGCCGGAAAGAGTAGAGCAGCCCCTATTTTATCTTTCCAGTGACTAAGACTTTCCAGACGGGCCCTTGCTAAGGCCGAGACGGAAGCCCTCTCGCGCCGTGTCAACCAGCTAGAAGAATTACTGCGCCAACAGAACGAAGCGCAAACACCAAACCAGCCGCCCTCATATGTCCAGGCGGTGCAGCATCAGGGGTGCCTACCGAGTAACTCACCAACCGAGTCACGGGCCCAAGTGACTGTTCAGGATGTCATACCCACGGATTCGCCCGCAAGCACCCGGCTGTCGAATCGGTCAGATGCAGAGGACCAGCTCTCGGTCGTGAGGAATCTGGTACCGAGTCCCATCCGCTTTGACATGTCGAGCGGCCGGGTGCGGTACTTCGGACCGACCACCAATATGAACGTCCTCACCACGAGCAGCGAAAGCGAGTCGCTCGAGCGGAGGGAGAATCACTGGCCGATATGCCTCGTCATCAAGGACCTCACCATGGAGACCCACGACTATCTGATGGACCTGTACTGGACCTGCCACAACTCCGTCTTACACTTGGTGCATTCAGATGCCTTCTACCATGACCTGGAAAGGGGAGGCACGCAGTTCTACTCGGTATTCCTGCATCTAGCGATACTCGCAACTGGCTTCAAGTACGCCGACAAGTCGCGAAAAGACGTCCAGCGACTGGCCCCGTCAGGCACCAGCTGTTCGACAATCCACGAAAAGGCCCGAGCCTACGCCAAGATGGAGCACGACGGACCGGGCGGAATCCCATCTGTTCAAGCTTTGGGTCTGCTGGCAGATCTGGAGTTCAACAACGGCCGCGACGACAGCGGGTGGTTGTTCGCCGGTATGTCGCTTCGCCTGGTCTTCGACGTTGGTCTGCACGTCGACCCCAGCCCCCTTCACCTGTCGGAGCGAGAAACACAGATCCGGCATATGGTGCTCTGGGCCTGCCTCGTAAGGGACATGCACTGGTCTCTTTACCTCGGGCGGCCGACGACCCTCAAGCTGGAAGACATCGCCCCGGCCTGCCTCTCCAAGGACTTCACCAAGTTGATGGGGACGAGCCCCCGGGGCCATGAGAAGCTGCTCATCACGAGGATATACGAGCAGCTCCTCAAGCTCATGGGGAAGGCAGTTCCGATCTGCGACAGGAGGACCATCTCCAAGGTGCCCAGGACCACGGAGGCGTATCTGAAGATGGCAGGTCTGGATGAGGAGTTGAATGGGTGGCTGAATGATCTTCCCGAGGAGCTCAGGTGGCCGCCACAAAAGGAGATGCCCAGCTCCTATTACTTGCTTCAGTGAGTTTCAGCATCAGGCGAACTCCTGACCCCCAGACTGATGAGTTTAGTACGCAGTACCACGCAGCCCTTATCCTGCTGCATCGACCCTTCGTCCACTACGAGCCCTCGGAAACACCGACAGCGCACCCCGACAAAGCGCAACATTTAACAACCCTCTCCCGGACGATCTGCTTCGACAACGCCACACGCATTGTCGAAATCTTTGAGCGATATCGCTCCGACAACCTCGATCTGTCCCAGGTCTACGGCACGGCCCTGGCGCACGCCGGATCCGCGGCAACAGCACTCATGGGCGAAGCGATACTGCAAACCGACAAGTCGAAGCTCGAAGCCGTCGTCAAAAGCCTGAAAAGCCTGTCCGAGAGCATCAGCCTGATGTCGATGACGTACCCTCCCGCGCAGTTCATGGCGAGCATAGTGGAGGGCTACATCAGCAGCGTCTCCTCGCAGGGCGAGACGCGGCCACCGCTGCCCCAGGCTGAGGCTACGGGAACTCTCACGCCGACGCTCAGAGACGCAAAGCAAGGCTCTGGGAGTACGAATCCATACTCGTTCACGCCGACCGAGGCGGCCTCGCAGTCGATGCAAGGGCTGCCCTTCCTGCCGAGCTCATTCCTGGAGGGGCTGAGCACGCAGGACATGATCATGAGCGAGCAGATGGGGTACTCAGACTACGGGTTTAGCTGGGACGGTGACCCCAGGCCTCAGTAGGGGCTGCGAAGGTTGCGGGGATGCGTTATAACCATCTGCATACATGTTTGCGGAACACTTTTGCCATGTGCCCAGTATTTCAATGGATTGAAATGCCGCAGTTGCGTACTTGAGATGATTTACCTCAATGAGATGGTCTTCGGGCATCCCCATGTGTCGCCCGGTGCGAGGGTGTGCAGCTCGGGACTTGACAGCCGACCCAGCTTACACCGGAATTGCACACCCGGCCATCTCGCAGAAGTCAACATCCACCAAGACTTCTGGTCACCACCCACGTCTGCAAAGGGAAATGTGAGGGCGAGAAGAACTCGAGACGAGAAGGTCCTTGAGATGTAAATAAGGGGAAAAAATCGTAGGTGGTTGTCTTCATTTGACGTCCACTGCAGCCACATTTTCCTGTTCTTTTGGCAATTTTAGCCATGATATCTGCGACACCACCTATTCGAACCCGAGGACTGGGCAAATGAGGCTTAGGCAGCGAATACAAGTAACGTTTACGCTTGATCGCTTTTCATCAAAAGTCAACCAAAAAAGGTTGATCCTCGCCAGACATTGAACCACCAAAGGCGCTCGCATGGGACTTTGCTACGTTCAATGAACACTACGAGGCATCGAAGGGAGATGACAAAGACGAGAATAACTACTGGACTTTAGACTTCAAGCTTTGTTGTCATGTCAAGAATGTCATGAGGGACGATGGCATGTCCCTGTCGTGTATGGGGTGGGCTACATAGTACGCAGGAGGCGGCTCGGCTCATGTGTTGAGTGATTGGTCTAGAACGTAGGATAGTTGCCACATCGGGCGATTCTGTAAACAATAGGTGGGAAGAAGACAGCGACGATGATTCATCAATAACATGATGCGTTGTGGGTGATTCTAACTTCCGGCACCATCTGCCGTGGGAGCATGGGCCACGTCTCCAACATCCTCGAGGTTTGTGATTTAACACACCCCGAGGTTATTCTTGAGACTCTACAGATTGAGCCTCTTGCGTGAGCATGCTCGTTTTATCGGCTGGCGCCTCGCTATCCTTGCTTGTCTTTCCTCTCGGGAACATGACAGACGCTGCCCTTGCTTTCTGTTCCAACTCACTCCGCTTCTCGTCGCCGTCAAAGATCCTTTCCATGCCGCATGCTTGGGCAAAGATAGCCAGCTCGCTTGTTTTCCACGCAGGCACGCAGGCTTTTGCACTGAATCGGATGGTCAGTGTCAAGAAAACAAGACCGCCAAGGGTGGACAAGAAGTGTAGTGTAATCCAAGGCCAGACAATCAAGTAGACTGGGACCGGCTGGATGACCTTTCCCAATGCTGCCTTTGGGCCCAAATGCGCATTTGGATCATTGGTATAATTGTTCGTGCTCAACCATACCGGATCAGCGTCGTTGCGCATAGCCGTAGTCATGGACTCGGATATCTTCCTGAACATCGAGTCGAGATCCTCTATCTTCCGCAAAGTTTTAGCAAAATCGGGCTTATGCCCACTTATGCCGCCATGGAAATATCCGTTGGGAGGTCCAAACGATGCGCCTTGATTTTCCTCGGTGCAATTGTCGCTCCTATCAATGCATGCTGTTAAATGTTTCTTCATCAGGATGTTGTTACTCCACACAGACGTAGAGTCTATAGCAAAGCCGCTCTGATATGTCGGCGGTAATCCCAGTTCGAGAGGAGTTCGGGGAAAGGCGGAGAGTATGGGGTCGTAGGGGAGGTAGTCCTGAGTCCACTCAGGGAGATCAGGAGGATCTGCCATCTGAGAAAAAGCAGGGTAGTTCAACCTCCAAGAGTTCGGGTCCCGTTTGTACTCGTCGACTTCTCTGTAAGTTTCGCTCAACTCTCCGTCTTTAATGACCGCCGTGAACTCCTTGATGCAGTAGTGGAGCTCACACTCATAGGCTGACACCCGTGGGCCGGGCCAAGGTCCGTATCGGAGGTCGCCAACCGTGTGATCAACCATTATGAAGCTCTGGTCCCAGAGCAGCGTATCGATTGCCTGCATGGCGACGGTTTTGTTGCGATCGCCGGTCCCAAACATGGTCATCAGCATCTTGTCTGCCACCCAGATGTCTGGATCTCCGTCATCGTCCGCGTTGTTTAGGTAGAGTCCGTTGGGTAGGTAATACTCGGTGGTGTTGAAGAGCTTCTTGCTCTGCGCCGCATCCAGATCCTCATCAACCTGGAAGATCAGAAGCGGCCCCTCTTTGGCACGTTTTTTCAGAGAAGATGTTATGTCATCACAACGGCTACACACCGACAAAGACTCGTACGGTTCGAATTCGCAGCTGCCTGATGTGCAGTTGAAGCCGGGTTGCTGGGAAATGCCGGAACCAGGTCCAGCGAAGGCGGTCAAAACAGATAATTCCATCGCATAGTCCGGAATTATATGCGCCTGAGTATTTCCGAATAATTTGTCTCCCTCCACTACATCCGACGGCGATCATAAGCGGCCTAGAAATATTACGGCTTGCATTCGGAGGAGCTTACGTACCTGTTACTCCGTCCATGGAGGCGGCATTCATTCCGCGACTATATCCGGAAGCTGTCTGGATCGACGCTCGCAATGAATCGTCTTGCTCGAACGACCTCAACTCTTCTTTGATTTGAACGAGTTGCTGTGCAAAGGGATCTAGAGCGATCGTCAAGACCGTGACAAAGGCGCCGGCCCGCACAGTCCACCTGCATAGCAATTAACAGATGATCGTTTGCAAGTACCCCACGAAAGTCACACCCTCCAACTATATGAGAGTCCAAAAGAACCTTGACGCTGCCCAGCGGACCGCGGCTAGCTTCAGCAAGATGCTGAAAGTCAAGCAGACGACGGTTGCTTTCTGAAAACAAAAGCCAGTTCCACTGGCTGATCGCGCTAGCGAGCATAGCGACCAGTGACACACGGCTCGCTGTCGAGAGCATTGAAATGATGGCGTTGAGCGTGACGACCGGGCCGTCAAAGGCGGATTCTGAGTCGAACATATACAGAACTATGCACATGGCGACGAGCATCCAGACGGCGACGACCGCACAAAATATCTCAAAACGCCATTGCGTCAATGCCGAATTGGCTGGGAGATCGAGCCTCATGATAACATGGGTCAGGGGCCGAGTTAATGGGCTGTCAAGTGCGTAAACCCAGGCCGAGCGGCAAATGCTGCTGGCTGTTTATCTGACCATTACTGGATCCCAGCGAGTCTAGTACAACCAAACTGCCTTGCCGCACTCGAGGGGATCCAGGTGAACAATTGCGAGAGTTCACGCCTGACTATTGGGCAGGTCTTTGGTATTTACTGATGCTGCGCCGCAGCGAGGAAGTTGAAGAGAAAGGGGCCTGGAGCTGAGGAAAGCTGGATGAGTCAGCCAGAATAACGGCGCTGTGGCTGTCCCCCACCATAACTTTGACATTCGCGCCCGTAAACCGGGACTGATGATGGCTTCAACTTGCACCAGATCAAATACGCGACTTCTTTCATCTATGAAGGCCGCTACGCTCATGGACGCGCCCGAATTCGTCTCTGACAATTCCCACCCATCGAGGACACTAGCGCCGGTGGAATGAAGCTGCTTCTACGCGTCGACGATCCCGGTTCTTAGCCTCCGTCCGCATCAGGCGCACCCTCGTGCTGTTCTCCAACCGCCACGCGCATCAAACGAGGAAAACTCTCCAGGCAGCAGCTCACCATGCCCCGAACCTCGCGGCCGTCAAACACGTCCACCTTTGTGACCCAGAGCACCGAGAGCGCAGACGCCGGCCCGGTTGCAGCACCGCCCTTCTTCAACACAAGCTGGTCGACCCACCGCATATCGCCTCTATACGTCGGCCCGGATCCGCTCGAAGAAGGACGCCTCGAAGTTCTCGGTCGACGGCTACGCGAATTGCTCGTCGGCGATGTCATTCGTGGAATACAGATCGGCCTCGAGGCCGCCGAGACATCGAGCGGACAGGTTGGGCCGTTGAAGCTGGTCAAGCTGCGATGGTTCCAAGCCAAGGACGTTCTGGGGGAAGAGACGGATGATGCGTGGTCCGAGGTGCCAGAAAGCGAGAGTAGGGGGCTTTGGATCGAGATTCGACACGAGAACGCAAGCTACGTCGGGATTCTTCTCCCTGGTGCCGGTCAATTTCCAGGTGCTGCATCGTGGCAGATGCAGCCCGGGCAGGAGAGGCTGTCCGCAGACCCAAAGCAAGATCAGTTTCTACGTCTGCCGCTTCTACTCTTGAAGATGCCAGCGCCCCTCAAAAGCGTACTCAGCAAGTGGCTCGAATCGACCTTCGACTGTCGCGTCAGCAAGCTCGCTCTCGGGACGAGGACACTGGTCAACGTGTGGGAGGACTGGATCAGCATCATGGGACTGTCGTCGAAGGGCAACGACTTTGTCATCAGCCTGGCCTTCAATGCTCCGCTACCTGACCCGAGACCGGTGGAAAAGGACCCGGATGCCATGGATGAGGACACTAACGAAGAGTCACTGCAAGCCGGCCTGCGCTCCGTCGACATCACGATCCAGGCCCAAGATCTGCGACGCTTCGTCCGCGCGGGGAAAAGCCTTGCCAACCCTCTCAAGAAAACGGGTGCATCCTGGGAAAAAGACGTTCGCGAGAGGCGCCGCCTCGCCGGTGCCAATTCGGACCACGGCTGGGCCTGGCTCTCCTCCGACGACGCGGAAGAGCAGCCCTTCATCGACGCCCTGGCGCGATACCTCGATCACCACCTCGCGCTCAACCTGTTTCATCCCAGCGTGCACGTCGCGCAAGTCTCGTGCGGCGAGTTCGTGCTAGCCTCCAGTCGGCTGCGGATCAACAGGCAAGGCGACGGCGGCGACGATCTGTCCAAGGCTGCGTGGACGTTTGTCACGAGGCTTAGCCAACGCGTCGCAGGCGAGGCTCTGCCGACGATATTTACGTGAGGGCGGCGCGAGATCTGCGATGCGCCTATGATGCGCTCTTGCATCACTTTCTGTCTCGGCTGCCCAGAGCCTGAGCCTGATATCCGACAGTGCGACGACCTGTTGCTTTCTACGCGCCATGTCAGCGTGTGACGCGCCCCCCTCCCCCACATCCAAGATCCCAGTCCGGGAGCGCGACGCCAACCAGGTTTCTGCGACGGGCATTGCATCATAACAGCAAAGACCCTGAAAATGCAAACAAACAACAGCCTCCGGGCGAGATCTCGATCTGTCGGTCTGCTCCTCGGAGCGATTGTGCCACCCTGGCGACGACAGCTGTTTGCCAAGTAGCCAAGTTGGGACTACGAGGGCTGGTGGAGGGTTATGACGCAACAGCCTCGACGCTGGCAGCAGGATATAAGAAGCCAACCATTTCTTGGGGGAAGCTCTTCTCTTTTTCCGAAGATACAACTACTCCTACCAATCCCTCAAAAGACACACAAATCAGCAAAAATGGCCTCCGCAGGAAACAAGTCCGTCATCTCTGACGACATGCAAGAGCTCCGCCAGGGGCAGGAGGACATCTCCAACGCCATCTCCGGCCACAAGGCCAACCTCTCCAACCCCAGTAAGCTCCTCTCATGGTCTCCCATCCTCTTGACACCTCGGCGCTGACCCCTTCCCAGACACCAGCGAGGCCAGCAAGGAGAACAGCGCCAAGAAGATCGAGGAGCTCGGTGGCGAGGCCGGCCACTACGGCGGCGAGGACAAGCCTCACAGCAAGAGCGCCGCTGAGAAGCTCGAGGGCAGCCGTGCCGTCTAAGCTTGACGACGGAATGATATATATGAAGAGACGATTATGTAGCTGCTGGCTGCGGCCCGATGACTATGGATACCCTGTACTCAAATAATAGCCTGGCTGTTCACACACCATGATACTCCCTGCGCCTGTCTTTGAAGATATTTGTGATTCCAACTAGCCGTTTCTGTGTTTCAAAGAGGTTGCAGCAGTAGTTGCTTGCTTGCCCGCTTGTGGACAAGGTGCTCCAAGAAGCCGGTTGCATACCTGGACTTTGACGAGGCCACTACCAAATCAGCCTACGCTTGAAAACAAAGAGCAAAGTTATCAACAGTATTTACCCATGATCTGATAACGAAGTCCCCAGCGATGCGATTACTGACTTCTGTGACATGCAATATGATCTCACTGGCACGAGGTTGGCTCCCATGACCACGGGAGTCTCACATCAATCGGCTCCGAGTCCTCGGCCCCCAACGCAGATATCAACCACGAGACCAGAAGAACCAATAATGTAGCATACGTCGGTGCCTACGTAGCATGTTGACCATTATATTCTCCGCCATGTCTAAGTCTGCAGCCCATCATATGTGTTCCATTACAACTTGCCTATATCCAACATGGGGGCAGCTCGGTACGGCCCCGAGGCAACTTCAAAACATCCCCCCCAGATCAATCTCCGGCCCCTCAGGGAGGTTAGCGCTGTGGCCTCCCCGCCGCAGGTACCCCGAACCCCCTCTGCTCCACGTGCGACGGCGGCCCATGTCGTGCAGAAGACAATCTTTCCCCCCGAGCTACTGATACTGCCAGCTTGACCGTCCCACGCTGCCACTGTTTCCCACGGTGTCCCACGCGTTGAGCACGTCCATAGTTATGAAGCGGCTCTGCGGATGCTGCGCGTGAAAGTGTTTGCCTTCGCCTCTGGTCGAGGACATCTGACCTGGTTCATCTCCGGCGGAAACGTTGTCGCGTGTGTGCGCATCGTGGAGCATCAATCCTGTTGCGACGGGAGCTGAACCTGGCCGCTCGTCTGAAGCCGAGATGCTGCCTCTTTCCAGCGAATGTGACCTGGGCTATCCTGCCAGAACAGTAACGATCCATACGACTAGTACTACTGAGCAATGCTTGAGCTGACCACAACAGTCTCTTGGGGCATATGGGAACAAAGCACAGCCCAAAAGGTTCAACGGCCACGCGCCGCCAGCTTAAAGGGACAGTTCCACAGAGCAAGGGTGGCCACCCTTAGCGTTGCGTCCCGTTCGGACCATGCGGCTGTAACTGGCATCATGGATCGCTTCCCGGGCCCCCGAGGGCAGTCTGATTGTTCGAGATTCGCTCGGCTGCAGGACACGCACGTTAAAAGCCCCGCGGTCTTTGGTGTGTTCCTCCCGTACTCACGAGCTGTTGGTTGCGCACTGTCGCGCTGGGCGGCCGACTGGACTGGACCGATTCGTGACGCCAGCTGTGCCGAACCCAAAGGCCTCTGTGACCAAGTGCGCGTATCTTCGCTTCTGCCAACATTCCACCCTGAGCCGAAGGATTCGGATCTTGATTTCCTTTGCCCCCTCAATCTCGCGGGAAACGCACGCCGAAAACTTAAGACCCTATCGTGATCGCAGCTGGGATGAAGGTCATAGTAGCCGGCGCAACGGGCGAGGCCGGACGCGGCATCGTCCAAGCCTGTCTGGACGATGATCGCATCACGAAGCTCATCGTGCTCACGCGACGCAGCGTAGACTCGCAGGTTGAGAAGGACTCCCGAGTCGAGGTCATATACCACAAGGACTTTTCGACTTACCCCAAGGAGTTGATGCAGCAGCTCCAGGGCGCCGAGGCGTGTCTTTGGTGAGTGTAGCAGCCATTCACCCATGCGATGAGATCGATGCTAACCTGACCAAGGGCGGTCGGAGGCAGAGTCGACCAGTTCGGCGGCGACAAGGCCATGGCGCGCAAGGTAGGCGTCGAGTACACAGCAGCCGCCGCAGAGGCCATGCGCGACCACCTCGCGCCGCACGTGCCCGCCGGGTCCAAGTTCCGCTTCGTCTTCTGCAGCGGCATGCTGGCCGAGTGGGACCAGGACCGGCCGCTGTGGTTCCTCAACGACACGCGCAAGATCAAGGGCGCCGTCGAGAAGAGGCTGTGCGACCTGCAGGACGAGCAGCAGGAGGAGAGCGGCCGCTTCGAGACGTGGATTGCGCGCCCCAGCTACCTGCTCAGCCCCGAGGCGCCGTGGTGGAAGAAGATGACCAGCCCGCTCGTCTTTGGGATAGAGACGACGCAGCTCGGCAGGGCTATGGTCAAGATGGCCTTTGGGGGTGGCAAGGAGAGGATCACGTTGACGTACGAGCTGCAGAAGATGTGACGGACGGACTCTATGGAGAAATGATGGCATTTATTGGAATCTCGAGTCCTCCTAAGCCAAGACGATAGGCTGATCAGGAACAGTTCAAGTTTCCGACCTATGAAGGATAGGGCATGGTTATCCTTTACCCAAATTACAAACGACTCAATGCACAATTTGTCTCCAGCTGGCGGAACTTGCTTTGGCCCTTCATCTTCTTGAGTTGATCATGACTGGCGGTACATTCACCAGCTCATCCATATTGAGAAGACCATGTACGTCCTTTCCAATCAACATCTTTCTTATAAGCAGCACGTCGTTGCTCCTCTGACGTAAGAGATCGACGGCGGGGGCCTCTGGGCTTTCTCAAGGGGCGAGTACGAGAGCTAGAAGTCGCCGTGACATTTGATCCCTTACTACCGAGATTACCTGGCTTTTTGGCAACGCTCCGACGGATGGAACTCTGAGGTAATTTAGCATTGTCCCCGGGCAAGGCGTAGGCTGCCGCCCACATTTCATCGTCCTCGTGGTTGTGGTAAGGCGTGATTGGCCTTGAGTGCAGACGTCTTGAAGTGAGCCGAGTAGAGACTCTTCCCAGTTGATGTGCGGATTGTGTGGGTTCAGGGAGATGGGGCAGCTTCTGGAGCGGTATTCCCTTTTCTCCGACCTTGACGACAGAGGCTCGGCCAGGGTTGTGTGATATTGGAAGAGGACTGTCCGCCTCATCTGCCCAGGGGTTCGGAACGGGCGTGTAGCACTGAGGGTAGGGAACGAAGGGAGATCGCATCGTTGCTCGCTGAGCTTCATCACTTGAAGCTTGGCCGATGTGTGGCATGATCTCACCGCCAGGAGAAGGCTCTTCATAAGTAGCTTCGTGCGGCAAGCCAGCGCTCTCCACTAGCGATTGGAGTTGGGATGCAGCTTCAACAGCATCGCTCTCTTCATCGGGAGGGTGTCGAGGACCAGTATCGACCAAAGTCGGCGAAGATTGCTGACTAGTTTCAACATGAATAGATGAAGATGCCTGGAACACCCCAGGACAACCAGCATACGGGTTGAAATGGTACTGTGACTGTAAGCTCCAGACCTCTGAAGGAGGAGACTGGACCCCAATATTGACCAGGACGCTGCTTTCGAGGTCTGAGTAGTAGCTGAAGCGGCGAACGGCCCTCTTGACACACCTGGGCTTCTGCCTTGGACACACCCGAATGCCACAGACGAGACCATCATGCTTGTGTGCCCAGATGAACAGGAGAATCAGGACGGCCACAGCAGCCAGGATGCAGCCGAATGTGAGCCCCCAGACCATGTTCATCCTTTTGGCGCACTCGGAGGGAGTGCAGACTGTGGCAGGGGCCATGCTTCTGATTACGGTCGGCTGGCTAAGGTTGTGTTGCCTGTTTGATGTCGCTGTTGAGTATGAAATTGGGCCGCACTCCTTGTCAGGATAGAATCCTAGCTTGCAGCCGGGGATGAGGGAATGGAGAAGGATGGGCAGTGGGATGTATCGAGAAGTAATTCCACGGGAACTCAAAACTCGTTAAATGATATATTAGCCTTGGAGAGTATGCTGTGGTCTGCCATACCCGTAATTATAGCCCTTCTGGCCAGTGATCGGGGTGCCCTGATGGAGGAAAACATCGTATATAGACTCGCAAATACTAAGTGTGTCTTCATGATTGACTCACAGGAACCCCGATTGAACCCAGTAGCACGTGTGGTAAGAGTCTAATAGCTTGACTTCCCGTGCAATGCTGGATGGAAATCCAGAGAGCTGCTCTCGAAGATAACTCTACGATAGACTCTTGCGTCCCAGGAGTATCTCTAAGCAGACTTAATGCTATCAACAGGAAAGACCTGGGTGAAGCCGAGAATGAGCTCCTGATTCGGTGGATAGGGCGTATTGCTGCACTGACTGCGAGAGAATGTTCGCTAATATAGTTCTTCGGCCTGATAAGGTTTTCGAGACGGGAAACCCCCATTTTGAAGTATACTGGAAAATTGCAGAGATCAAACTTAAGGTCCGATCGTTCTCTATTCACGAAGATGTGAAGCCAGTTTCACACACCCGTCATCGCAGGTTTCCGCGCTCTTGAAACCAACGAAACCATCGATCTTCGTACAGATCAGCGAATATCCTATTCTTTCCATAATGCCTCGACTCATCCCTCCAGGTCAGCCCCATGCTCGGAACACAGACGAGGCCAAGGCTCTTGATAAAAGCTCCCCAGAGCGGATTGCTCCGAAGCACGACGTACTAGTGGTCTCTGAGGAAACGAGTCACAATTTCGTACAATCCCTCCTAATCCGCGTGGCTCAAGTTTTGGCCAAGGCCGAAATTCGCATGATAGGCGGACGACTTGCTCTGCCACCTTTTCAGCCCAAAGAGGTAGAGTGCATATGGGGTAACGTCCACCGCTTGAGCGGCAGCGAGAACCGTCCAAGCACGGGTCTACGCGCTGACTTCGACTTCCCCGTCCCAAGGCTCCATGGATCGGTATGGGGACGCGTACCGGCCTATCCCACTTCATACGCACAGAGAGTTACCCGCGACGTAGTCTTCGCAATGATGAGAAATGTCGATGTCTACAGGCACAAAAATTTCAGAGTCGTTCAGCCCGAGAGTATCTTTACTTGGGCCATGAGGCCCCTGCCTCGGGAGGTCGCGCACCGCATTTTGAACTCTCACCAGACTCCCGGGCACAGTTTGGCTGCGCTTCGGCGTGCTAGTGTCTCTTCTGGGGGAGCACCCGAGGCTGGGCAGAGAGACAAGGACTCTGAGGACCTCGAACATCCTGAGAGCTCTGAAGATTCTGATGTTCCTGGTGATTCCGAGTAATATGGAAAGGATATTCTGGTCATGATGCTGGTGGTGAGATGGAATTTTGGTGCGCTTTTGACACTGAGAGGGGTCGAGATGGTCTAAATGTGCGAAGGTCAGAGGGATGCAGAAGAACACAGAGTTGAGAAGACTACGTGGATGATAAAGATATCAACTGCGAGAAGAGTTTATTTCAGCACCTGCTGCACATAATACTCACTCCCACAGAACAGATATTGTAATACGGTGTCTCAGCTTGGAGGGCCTTTTCCTCTGAGGACCAACAAGGTACGCATAGGCAAGAAGTAGATTACATTGACTTATAATACCTCCTTCTGATTGTTCTTCCTGGTGTCGAATTGCTTGGGATCAGAAATCCTTCAACCATTGTCCACATGTCGGATTGACTTTCCCGCGCGTAGTCAAACCTCGGCGAAGGTAGAAGGCGTTCATAGACTGATTGCCTTTGGGTTGGTTGATTGAGCTCAAGGGTTACTCTGCGAAGGCCACGTTTCTACACGAAGAGAGCGAGATAATTCCACGTTTAGGTTTCTGTCGCACTATATACCTTTAGAACCCCCGCGGCTCTTCGTGATCGTTGCGTCTAAAACCTACACACAGTACAGGCAGAGAAGACCACCTCGACCACAATGGCACCAAAACGCAAGGACCTGCATCCGCTGGACGGGCAGCACTCTTTCCAGAAGAGCCCCAACATCCAGCGTCCGACGGCTTCTCGAGCCACCTATCACGAATATACGCATAACCATCACATGGAAGAAGGCAAGGATCGCAACCACGCCCATGAGCAAGCGAAGGGTCGCCCTACGACGTCCCAACCAATCCGTTACATCATCACCAGCAACAGCAACGACAGTCACGGGGACCTCGTGGGCACGACCCTGCCTCTGGCTTTGGTCGCTGTGCTGTTCCTATTTTTCGTACTGCTGGGCTACAGAGCAGTCACCCATCGCGAGGTGCGTCTTGGCGAACAGGGGCCTAGGCGAAGGAGGTACCAGTTGCACAACTCCTCCTGGATATCCACACCATACAATGCGCAGGACCATATGGAAGCTGCGGCTAATGAGCTTCAAGGATGTCTCGAGTACGAGGCGGAGGATGACGTGTCTTCTACCCCTTAGTAGGCAGTTCAAGCACCACGAAGCGCAACTAGGACTAGTTGTTGAATATCAAATTGAAGACGTCCAAGTTGATTCAATTCCTGTCTATACGCCAACACTTACCACTCTATTTAACTCCGCAAATTCAAGCTAAAATCACACGCATCCTAACGCCTAGATGTCAATTAACAACGTCGATCATGCTCACCGTAGCGCATCTGAGCCAACAGTACAGCTAACTCCCGCATCAGCTGCGGAAGGAGGGCGCCTTCGCCTCCGTTATCTCTGCGAGCTTCTCGGGGTTCTTCGTGGGGTCGTTCGCGTCATCGCCGTCGGCACCTGGATTGGCCATCTGGGAGAGAGACGTCAGCTTATTCTCGGAGTAGCGTGTCGTTCAGGATAACCTGCCTCATACTCAAGAGTCTTGATGAATCGGTAGAATAGCACCGCAAGTATAGAGCCACCGAACGGACCAACCCAGTAGATCCAGTGCTCAGGGTCGAACTGACCAGTGATGACACACGGTCCAAAGCTCCGGGCCGGGTTCAAGCTTCCTCCCGTGAACTGCACGCCGACTAGCTCCGATATGAACAGCGCTAGACCGATTCCAACTGGTGCAATGAAAGTCGCACGGTGCTTTTCCTTGGCCAGCATGAAGATGGTAAAGACCAACTCGGCCGTCAGGATGCTCTCAATGAAGACGCCCTGCACCAACGAAGCGCCACCGCCCAGCGTAGTGCGGACGTTGAAGGACTCGGGGAACAAGTAGCGCACGATGGCACTAGAGAGCATAGCACCGCACATCTGGGCTGTGAACAGGCAGATGCCCCGCGCCACGGTTATGGCCCTCACCAGGATCATGCCCAGAGTCACTGCAGGGTTGAACAGACCACCGCTGATGCGGAAGAATACCCACACGTTGACCATGAGCGAGAAGCCAAATGACAGGGAGATGTAGAGAAGCGTCGCCACGTTGAAGCCGGTGGACTCTCCTGTAGTGGTGTTTGACTCGTTTGCCGCAGATTGAATGTTGGCCACCTCGGTACCAGCAAATGCGAAGAAGAGAAACATGGTTGTTCCGACGAGCTCACCTAGAGTTGCCACGAAGTGGTTCTTAATGCTCGAGTTCATCCACTCTGTGAGCGGTAGGCGCATGACTTGGGCCTTCTCCCTGCTAGTCATATTGTCCCAGTCAACCTGTGGCATTCCCGCAGTCCAGGGGGCCTGGGAATAGGGCGCTTGGGAGACAGAGTTTGGCTTCCCAAGGAGGGGACGACTAGGAGGCATGGCCTGCTCCTCATCTGCGAAGCGCCTGGAGCGCGTGTCGAACAGGTCGCGGGATGTGCGGTCGGGGTAGGGCATATCATCGTCGTCAGAGTCGGCACCGCCGTTGGTCATGCGACGGCGATAATTGAAGTAAGACGAAGGTGGAGGACGGTAGTGACGACGAGGTGTGTAGCGCTCGGGGTAGTATTCGCCTCTCCAGTAGCGATCGTAGTCTCTCATGGTGGGAGGCCCGTCATGCCAGTACGAGGGGCCAGGCTCGCCGTCCCAATCGGGGCGGAAGCGGGCGGACTTGGTGGATTTAGAAGCCGAGTTGTTGAGAGGCGCTTCCATATCTACCGACCACCTGCTGCCGGCGTTGTTGACAACTGGGGCCTTTCCGTTCGGCGTCGTGTTTGCCATCCGCGAGCCTGGTCTTGACCGTGCCATGTCCTGGCTTAGACGGCTTGAGGTTGCGGGCCGAATAGGAACAGGAGCGGCAGTGTCTGAGTCTTGCTCCAGATTGTGATCCCTAGACTTTGAGGGTGTCATTTCTGGTCCGGAGTTGGGGTCTGAGGGCACAATCTCCTCTTGCTCATCGACGACTGACGGCGGGAATGGCGAAGGCGTAGATGGGTTGTTTCTGGGTACACGATTGGGTGGTGGTGGTTGGAAGGCCATTTTCGGGACTTGGTCAAGAAACATATGGTTGAAGAGTAAGAGTGACTTCAAGATGAACTGGGCAAAGCTAATGCTTGCTCGTATTTCAATACGTGCCTCGAGAGCAGTTGTGCTTCTGATCTCACCGAGTGGCAGATCTTGGAAATATATCTCCCCCCAGCTTCACATCCACCCGAACGACGTCGGTCTGGAAAGTCTCTTGCAGCAACGAATCAAAAAGTTCCCATGCTCCTATCCCTCTTCCAAGTCGATTTACGAACCTCCGAAACTGCGCCTCAACGCATCCTCATTCTTTCGAAGCCTGGAGCTAGTCCTCGGATCCATCGCAGAAGCAAGAAGCAGCCATAACCTTGGTTCAAAACTCATTATCTCTGCGGCAACACGTGGTCCGCACCCATTTGTATGCACGTTGCTCTGGCGAGCGTCGAGCGCATGACGTCGTGAGGCCGGGATATAGATGGGCTGCCACCGTGTCGATCCCAAGATTTGGTGTCATGCGTCTGAATCTCGAGCCGGGGCGGTAGTAGAATAAAATCCGGGCAGGGAATCAAGGAAAGGTGAGGCTGGAGAATTTGCTCTGGTGACGGACGTGCTGACTAGGATGTGGTCTATAATTGAGCTGGTTATAAGCGTACTAGTGCATGAATCGCGAAGAAGAAACGTGGAGCCGAGTGGAATCGGCGCCATCTTGAGTTGAAACTTGCTGAGGGGAAAGGGCACTTCCCGGCAATCGTACCGACAGGCTATACTCAGCTGACGAAAAGCTACATAGTTGTAAAGCAACGGGATCCCTGCAACGACAAGAGGCTGCTGTTGTCATGGTCCTCGGTCTGCGCCGAGTATGAGAACCGTTGGTCATCCTCCGACTAATTTATCACAGTGCCAGTATTCATGGCCCATTGGGGCCTCCGTCTGCGTCTCGAAACGGTAGATTCCGTGATCGTCGAATCCTCGCGAGTGTCTTCGGGTGCATGGCAGCGTGCCCTGGTTACGAAGCCAAACAGGGTATGCCAGACGGCGCTACAGTGCGGGGCCTCGTCTCAAACTAGGGCTGATCTGGTGTAAGTCATCCTACTGGAGGGAGTTATCATTTCCAGTAGCATGTTAAGACCATTGGGGACACAGTCTAAGTCGGCTCCATCTCAGACGGCCTCTGGTCCGTATTTGCAACCTCTCCAACTCGCTCCCCTCACTCTCAAGAGATAAAGCATCGGGGTCGATAAAGAACAGATCAATGCGAACAAGGTGAAAGGCCGGCCGACCCCAACTGAGTTCAAAGGGGCTGCATGACGCCAACTCCCACAGCTGCGGCGAGGCATCGCGTCACACTCACGGCGACGTTAGCGAGACCTGTCTCCGTCGGGTGAAGGTCGACATTCAACGTGACTAGTGACTGTATATCGGATTTTAGTCTTGCAAAATGAACATAGCGGGTCAACTCCCATTGAAGACTACGGTGTAGCAAACACAACAGGTGTCGGCCATCACGAGACAGCTGCTGAGGTGCACTTCGGTTTCGATGGACCAGCCGGAACCAATGGTGACAAAGATCCCACCAAGCACGTAGTACCATATTCTCCGAAGCTGGGCCTTCTCTACTGGAACCTTTCAAGCTTGTCCGCTCGGGTGGCGTCGATGACGGTGCCCTCTCTCTTAGCCGTCGCTTGGTAATCCCAGTTCAGAACCTTCCCTGGGTAACCTTGTTAGTTGAGAGACCGAGGGTGTGTAACCGAAACTGGAGATGTACCGACAATATATGACGAAGAAATGGTCGCGACCCCATACGACAAATAGCAAAGCCCCCCTCCAGCGCATTGAGACTGTAAAATATGTGAATGCCGCAAATGGGGACAGGAAGCCTGCCAGGGCACACAAGCCGACGATGGTGCGTCTGCTCGCAGCAGAGAAGACAGTGTATTCACTGACCGGAGGGGTCGCTTCTGAGGCCGATTCCCCGTTAGGATCTGGAGGTGAAATACCATCTCGGATGTCTTTCTCCCGCACCAGCTGTGGGCCTTGGACTTGATATTTGCCTAGCTCCATGGCGGATGAAACGTTGAATCGTTAAGAAAAGAGCCCACCACGCATATGAGGAGATTACTCGTATCATGTTTGTGTTTTCACCAAAGGTCACCATGGATGAAGCAGGGCGTGTTTGTGTGTCTCTCCCCGTGCAGCCGCTCTAGCAGTCTTAGGGTCACGATCTACTTGATCGTTTCATAGGCGGCTTTGTAATCTTCTTTAAGACCATTTATGTTCGTGTCAGCGCCGTAGAGAGTCTGCAGCAACTAATTGAAGAACTTCACCCAGTTGAAAACTCCGTCGCTGGGCTGTAAAATCTTGCCGCGGCACGTTGAGACCACGAAGCCAAACTTGTTGTCCGGGAAGGTGCATATCATAGCCTTGTGAAAGTTTATGATGAGATCTTTGATTTTCAAGAGGTTGGGCACCTCCGGTACGAGGAAGAATCTCTCTATGACCGCGAAGTGTGTCTTGGGACTCTCTTCATACCGGCCCCAACCGTACGACTTCGGCGATGCCTCCGCTAGCCGCCCATGCATCGAATACAGTGGGTGAAACTCTCCCTTGAACTTCTTGTGGATACTTGCGCATCGAATTCTTGAGAAAAAAAGATTGTTCCGTTTCGTCCGTCAGGCAGGTTATAGTTCTGGTCGTCCTCGTCCAGCCAGATGAGCCCCACGGCACGGCGCTGATCACGGTGCTGCCATTTGCCAAGCCCGTTCAATGCTAGCAAGATCAACGGACATGTATGTTTCCACTTACAAGGCCTACGCCTTTGTACTGCCAGATCAACTAGACTCGTTATTTCAGACTTCCTGGGTTCAACTTTCCGCGAGGTCCTGGGTCGAATGAAGCTAGACCTGGACGCCGTGTAGGCGCGCGGCTATTGAGACTGACCTGGTGGCCCTCATATCACACTACACCAATGAACAGAGCCGTCACTATCGCACATTGCAGCAATGGCTGGAAACAGGCAGTTTGGCTATTGTTTGACCAATCACCAGCAAAAGCTTCGGAAGCTGTGACAAATTGGTCAACGCCCTGTGGTGCACGGGCGCGGATCATATTGCACTTTCCATCTGTCCTGTAGACCGGGGTTCGAGAGCTTTGAGTCATTCTGGAGTCATAGCCTCTCTTTCATCTAAGAGGGGCAACCGATCCCTCGCTGACAAGGGTCAGCGAGGCCCTGTAATGGCAGAATGCAGCCGCTATTTAGTAGCTGCTGCTGAATCGCCGAGGATGAGCCGTCCCCTCTTGGATGCAATCTGTATTATCCCAGAGAAGTCCGGGCTCGGCGTAAGGCGTTTTGGATGAGCCTCTGTGAAATAATGCGGCAGGACAAGCCTTCAAAGACAGGAAAGGAGCAGCTCGACCGGACCTTTTCACGGCTGCCACATCTGCCGTCCTTCGCCGTGACACCCCGCAATCCGAAGCAACCAACATGGCAGTTTCTTCGTCCTGCATAGACCGTGCCGTACCCCGACATCAACACCTCTCGTTGTCGTGATTGCTACTTGACTGAGAGTGGCGACGAGCGAGTGGGCGTTCGACCTCTGCCGAGAGCGCACCGATGATTGCCCGCACAGCCGAAGTGTTCCGTCGGTAGGGCTTGGTAATAGCTTCCGGTTGATGGTTGCGAGGGAGATAACTTTGGCTCCTCAAGATGGTATGTCGAGTTTTGTCTGCAACGTGTCCGGAATATGACTCGACGCGAGGGCCATTCCGCCCATTGAGGTAACATGCGAGGAGATAACTAATGTTGCTGGCGTCCAGTACAATAACTTGCGGAAATCTTTCAGATCTCCACGACCCGTCTCAGAAGGGGGAGATCCCAGCCGTGGGCCAGAGCAGAGAGAATCTGCTCTTTCGCGGTTGACAACGGACGAGGTGTCTATAGTCAAGGCAAACCAATCAGCCTTCTCCGACAACTCAACAAGATCAAGAGACAGTCGAAACGAACCACTGGGGCTTCATGTTCTGAGCGAGCCCGAGAAGAATCATGCGATCGACCTCGTCTTCGTTCACGGTCTCGGCGGAACGTGCCGCTTTGCCTGGTCGCATGACAAAGATCTCTCCTTGTTCTGGCCAAAAGCATGGCTTCCCACGGAGCCAGGCTTCCAGGAAGCTCGGATCATGACGTTCGGGTACAATGCCTCCTTCAAGTCTGGAGGCAAAGATGTTTTCAACATTTCAGAGTTCGCAAAAGACCTCCTTCTGCAAATGAAGTTCGCCAACAGCGAGGACGGCATATCACTGAACATTGGCAAGGCTCCCATAATCTTCGTTTGCCATTCCATGGGCGGACTTGTCGCCAAGAAGGTGAGCTATGTCCCGGTGGACGTCATTATGGCAGCCGTGATTCAGAACTGACAGAGCGCTGAAGGCATACATACTCGGCTCTCAAGATCCTCAATATCAAGACATGATCGAAGCCGTGCGGGGCATTGTCTTCCTGGCCACTCCCCATCGTGGCGCCAACCTTGCTGAGGTTCTCAACAAGCTCCTAATCGCCACGCTCCGCTCGCCGAAACAATATATCAGCGATCTCCAGAGAAGCTCCGCTCGGATTACGGACATTAACGATCAGTTCAAGCTCTACCAGGAAAAGGTACAGCTCGTGTCATTTTTTGAAACGCAACCCCTCCACATCGGGTTCAGCAGGAAAGCCATCGTGGTGGAGAGAGACTCGGCGATCCTCGATTATCCGTACGAGATCTCAAGTCCGCTGGATGCAAACCACAGCACTGTCTGTAAATATGCTTCGCGGACCGACCCCAATTATGTGCGCGTGAGGAATGTTATCAAAATGCTAATCGAGACGTTCAAGGCTCAGCCAAAAGCGTCCCGTGAGTTACAGAGTTGACAGATCCATCTACGTAGGCTGACTTGACTCAGTACCGCGATCCGGAATCTCGAGAGATGAGAGCGTTGCGGATCGAGAAACCTTGAGGAGCACGGCTTCCGTTGACAAGCTTATGAGTAGACTGGGGGTTGCCCCTCGCCCAGATGATACGTTGGAAGCGCTGTGGGAGCACTACACTTGGGACTCATGTGACTGGGCTCTGGAAGACAGTACCGTCAACAGCTTTTTCACAGACGATACCTTGGAACCAACCATCTTGCATGTCTCCGGCCGACCAGGATCTGGCAAATCCATGCTTGCCTCCTTCTTCATCAAACACCTGCACGAACTCGACTACCCTGTCCAATACTGGTACTTCCGACACGACGATCAGCTCAAGAGCGACACCAGGAACTGCCTTCTGTCAATCATTTTCCAGATGATGGAGTGCTTTGCGGAGTACTCTCACAAAGTGCTAGGTCTGGGACAAGACATCAGCTCCATCGCAAGATCCGACACGCGGACTCTATGGGGAAAGCTCATCGTGCAGCTGCTGGATAAGCTCGGGGGACAGGATCAAACGCCCTTGTACTGGGTCATCGATGCACTCGACGAGTCTGATTCAGCCCAGAATCTGCTCGATCTGTTTGGAAACCTCAAAAGTCTGAGATTCCCTCTTCGTATAATTTTCACCACGCGGTCGCAAACGGTGATGAAGTCTCTCAGGAGGCTGCATAACGCATTCCCTGCAGACAGACTGTCTTTAATAACCATGTCGACTCCCCGCAAGAGTCTCGCACTGTACATCGATGACAAACTCTCGGAAATGCCGTGGGAGGATGAGATCAAAGACTGGATCACAACTCGTTTGTTGGAGAAGTCCCAGGACAGCTATCTATGGCTATCTTTGGTCATGAGAGAGCTGGTTTGCTGCGACACAAAAGAACAGCTTGAAGAGGTGCTGGTCGAGACACCAGAGGAGCTCTTCGAGATGTATCATCGTCTCGAGCAGGCAGTCGCCAAGGAGTTGAAATCGAGTGACACTCCCTTGGTCCAAGCCATCCTATCGTGGGTGACATGCGCCAAGCGACAGCTCGACGAAGAGGAGCTGAAAGAAGCTTTGGCACCTCAATTCTCCATGCTCAACATCAGGCACACTACCAGTCGACTCTGCGGCGACTTTCTGTCGATTGACAAAAAGGGAAGATTTTCCATAACCCACTACACGGCCAAGGACTTCCTCTTGAAGTCCGCCACGATACTGGCGGTCAGCTCGGAAGCGGCCCACGCGCTCATCTTTAAAAAGTGCTTCTCCCTAGTTGCCGACTCTCGGTTTCGAGTACGATTCAGGAGTGAAGGGTGTACGGGATTCCTGCGCTACTGCTGCCTCTCCTGGGCTGACCATCTCGATGAGGCTGACGTTGCCGAGTTCGGCTTCGACTTTGTGGAGCGACTTGCAATCTTCTTCAGTAGTAATGCTGGATTGGCCTGGATCGACGCCGTCGCGAGATCAGGGCAGCTACAGGTGCTTACAACGACTGCAACGACCTTGGTGTCTTTCTTGGAGAAGTTCTGCCGCTTCAGCTCTCATTTGAACCCAATGGAGAGGCTTCCGAAGCAGATTGAACTTCTAAGCACCTGGGCGACGGATCTGGTGCGCATCGTAGGCAAGTTCGGCAAGTATCTACTTCAGCATCCGAGTTGCATTTACACCCTGGTGCCCTTGTTCTGTCCTCCGTCGGCAGCCATCAGTCAGTTATTCAAACCTACGGGTCCCCTGGTACCTAGAGTTGCTGGTATCGGGAGTGGCTCGTGGGACGACTCCATCGCTAAGCTTGGTCTGGGGCACGAGCAGAGGCCCAAGGTGGTCATATGCCACGACACATCCTTTGCTATCGTTACATCGGAGAAGACGATTAATCTCTACAGCAACGCCTCTTTCCAGCAGATGGGGACGCTGAAGCACGGCGAACTGCTTGTGGCAGCTCAGTACAACCTCGAAGGCAGCATGATCGTAAGCTGTGGCGTTAGAACTGTTAAGGTCTGGGACACGTTGTCCGCTCGCGAGCTTTACACACTCCCAAACCCCAGCCGTTTGAGAGCGATGAATGCAACCTTCTCCCGTGACTCCTCAGAAGTCATCATTGTCTGCGTAGACGGAAATTTGAGGCGGTATGGTCTGTCCGAGTCTGATGGCTGGCTGGACGTCCCCTGGCAAGTCTTCAACGAGCCCGCTCCGGGCAGGGGAGGAGGAACGCCTGACTCGATAGCCTTCAACGCAGATGGGAGCCAAGTTGCCATATCCTATCGAACTCGACCGATTACGGTCTGGGACACAGAGACGGGCACCCGCATAGGTCGCACCCACGGCAGGACAGGACGGCAGGTGACGCGTAAAGACAATGTTGACTATGCCACCCGCCTAGTCTGGTCGACCGGAACCACAGAACACGTTGTTGGAATCTTCACTGATGGACTCGTCTTCAAGTGGTACCCCGAAGAGCCCCGTTGCGAAGTCATGAAAGAGTCAATCGGAGCAACGGAGGTCGCATGCAGCCCCGACGGCCGACTGATCGTCACAGCACAGCGCGACGGTTCTCTTTCCATCATCGACTTTGACAACTTTGCCATCATTTATCACCTGAGCTGCGCGGTGCGTGCCCATTACGTCGCCTTCAGTCCGGATGGACGTCGCATCCTGGATCTGAGGGACTCATCCTGCAACATCTGGGAACCCAATGTACTTCTTCGTATCTCGGAACAGGACGAAAAAAGCAGGGGTAAGGCGAGCTCGCACCTTGAGAGCTCCATAACGTACTCCCCGGCTTCGGAGGCAGCGGCCATATTGCTTGAGCCGGTCACAACCCTCGCCGTGGATCCGTCTAGTACCGCATTTGCCTTTGGAACCAACGGCGGAACTGTCAAATACTGCCAGGACGAGTCCCTCGAAATTATCAGTATCGACATTAGCTCTCTGAAAATCACCTGCCTCGCACTGAGCAACGACGGTAGCATGATCGCAGTCGCAACCACCGCCAACAAAGTGATCGTCAAGACCACGCCACAGCCCGGCAGCTCCGGGACCAAGACGGTCTTGGAAGGCAAGTGTCGTGCTCCCATCTGGGAGTTGCTCTTCAGCGCCGACGGACAGCACTTGTTGGTAAATTGCGCGGTACAACTGGAGATCTGGTCCATGGACAGTCGCGCCATGGTCTTCGATCGGCCCAACAACGGTCTGGCAAAAGGCTTTACCCTCCATCCGGCTATGAATGACGCTTTCCTGGTATTTGACGCCATGAAAGTCGAATCAATGGCAAGTTCTGGGCAGAGCATCGCAATTCCCTGGACGATAGAGGGCAATTCGCTGGTGGATTTCATGAAAAGTCACGCGTTTGGCCTTGACGAGAGCTTGAATGTTCCTCTTAACTGGGATGTGTCTCACATACTGACGTCCCAAAGAGGATCACGGGTTCTTTTGCACCTCTCGGAAGCCAAAGAATGGAGAAATCCAGGTCTAGATCCGTCACTATTTGTTCTTCTCGACACTTCAAGCGTGGCAAATCCGACCCATGGATCTTCCACGGAGCCCATCCAGGGCGCTCTTCTCCCAAGCCAAGTCGAGTCCCTGGTGAACATACCAATCGGTCTGATCCCCGACGAGGCCAATATAAGAAGAGGCCCTCAGCACCCGGTCTCCATGCGACGAGAGTCGCAGGATCCGAGCGCGGGCGCTGGCCCCTCGGTGACCCATGAGCGGTCCCTCCTAGTCTTTATCGACCACGACTTCTGGGTGAGAACGTGGAGTCTGGGCGATGCGGGCGGGAACTGCAAGAAACACTTCTTCCTGCCGCAGGATTGGGTGCACATGGACAGCCTCGAGATCTCGCGGATGACCCCAGACGGGCGGTATTTGTGTCCTCGCAGCGGGGAGGTGGCTGTTGTCGTGAATGGGCATAGGCTAGATGCAATAGAGGGGGTGTAAAAGTGACTGATCAATCCAAGAAAATTACTCACAAGCCTGCCTATAAAGTTAGGAAGATATCTCCGTGCCTGTGCTTTGTCATGGAAGTAAATCCACTCGAGTCCTAAGACTGCATAACCATAATACGAGGACCGTTGACGTATACTAACGCTTAGCGCATCTATTGGAGGAACGCAGCAACACAGCCTTCACTTTATATCGCGATCAGGCTAGACCAAGGTTCATTCGCTCCCCTAGAATCCAGCTTTTTCAGCTCTGGAGGCTATGCTCTGCTCCTTGACTAACATCTAACCCATCTGTCAAGCTAACCGCCGCGCGCTAAGCCCCTTATACACCACACCACCCCAGCACCACGACACAGCCAGTAGCTCGTTTCCGCCCACGCAATTGACTAGAGCAGCCACAAGACACACTCAACAACCTCCAAGCCCGCGCAATGCCTCCCATCACTTCAACCGGAATCGCAAACCCCCAGAAGACCTCGCTTGCTCGGCTTCAGCCTGCCGATCCTAACCCGCCCATCCCCACAGTGCCTCACCATCCCGGCAATGAAACAACCCGCTTGCCCGCTTAGGAAGTTCTCAACCCAAGCCCACCCCTGCGCGGAGCCTCGTACTTCCGCCTGTCGAAGGCGCTCTGGCACATGTCAGCCGGCGAGCTATGCACCCCAGACGCGCAATGGCGTCGCTTTTTCTTCAGCAGGTGGGCTTGGCTGGGCCGCGAGCTGACTGCCGCATCCCCGGCATCGAGGGCGCAGCTGGTGGCGGCGTTTGATGGAACGTGCCCTTGCAGGGTGGGAGTGCTTAGAGCGTGAATCGTCCAGTTTGGAAAGAGGGAACCTCAAGGTGGGCTCTAATGCGCCGGAATGAGCTGCGAGTGTGGGCTGAGGCCCGTGGTTAGGGTTGTATCGATCCTTCGCCTCGCTTAGGATACCCCTGATGTAAATCAGCCTGGACTTACATAAAACGTCCAGTCCCCAGTGCGCTCTTCAACAGCATACTACTTCCTAAGAACGCTTCACGATCCAAGAATAGTTCGTACACGTAAGGGAACAAGCAGCAACCAGCAACCATGGCTCTCCGAACCGCCCTCTCCGCCTTCACCCTCGCCTCCCTGGCCGGCGCCCGCGAAATCCCCGACAACGTGCGCGCCTTCTACGACCGGGTGACCTCGTCGGGCGAGTGCGCCAACCCGGTCTCGTCGACGGACTTCCACTCCGTCTACGGCGGGGGCTCCGGCTTCGGCTACTGCGCCGACTCCTCCAGCGACGTCGTCTACATCTCTGGGCAGTCCTCGCAGCTCACCAACATGGACGTGTGCTGCGACGGCATCCAAGACGGCCCCGCGGACGACGGACGCTGCGAGACAGACCCTAGCCTGCTGAGCATCACGGCCTTCCAGTACCTCGTGGAGGGCTACGGGACGGGACAGAAGGACCTGGACGCCAACGCCCACCCGTACGTTGTCTTTGGCAACACCGGCGACACCCCCGGCTGGCCCACCTTCAACCCGCAGGACCACGGCATCGAGCCCCTGTCGGTCATGGCCGTCGTCTGCGGCGACCAGCTCTTCTACGGCGTGTGGGGGGACATGAACGGCGACGACGGAGACGACGCCATGGTTGGAGAGGCTTCCATTTCCCTGGCGACGGCGTGCTTTGGACAGGAGATGAACGGCAACTTTGGGTACGACGGCAATGATGTGCTGTACGTCGCGTTCCCGGGAAGCGAGGCTGTCCCTGGTGCCAGCGGTGCGGCGTGGACGGCGCAGAACTTCGACGACTTCGAGGCTAGCATTGCTGACCTCGGAAACCGTCTGATCGAGAGGCTCTAAGTGGGAGTCGTGCTACGAGATGGATCAGTGGTATGGTAAATAGGGGTAGCATATGACATTGATCTATCGTCATCATTCGTATCTCATCAGATATCTTCATGGAACGTTTCACCCCTGAGCCTGAGCCATCTTAATCCTGCCTTCCAGAACAGGCGCAATCGTCCTGGTCCAGTCGACGCTCATCTCGCCCTCATTTAGCGGATCGCACACGCTGGCCTTCACTTTCGCCCTCACCGCCCATCTCGTCCAGAACTTCCTCATTAGCAGCACCTCGAAGTCCATCGCATCGTCTTCGACCGCGTCCGGATCCTCGGGCTCTCCTTCGCTGTCGCTGTCGCTGTCGTCGTTGATGGGTGTCTTGTTCAGGCCCAACCTACGCTGCAGGAAGTCCGACCATGCTTTGTCGCCCTCGCTCTTCTCAGCTGGCTTTTGCGAGTCTCCTGTCTGGGCAGTCGTCTTATTACACTCATCGTTGGCGGGCTTCTTCGTGGTGGCTGCGGAAAGCGGCGTGGGCGCGTCGCTTGCGACTGAGATCCACGACTCGGCGAGGTTCTTCCACTGGCCAACCGTCCTCAATCCCATAAAATATTGGCGGAGTATCGTGGATATCAGGATGCCATTTTCCTCGTCGACAATCTCCTCGGCCTGGCCGCCCTCGGATCGAACTAGAAGGGGCATGTAACCGTCTATATCTGTTAGCAAATGCACCTCACACAGACTGTCGCAGGTTGAATTACCTTTACCCCTGCCCATGTAGCCGCGCGTCGCGAGCTTGTACTTTCTCTCGGGCTCGTACTGCTCGCCGTTGACGAGCAGCGACGTCAACCTCTTCCCGCTGGGCTGCGCGGGATCGAAGCCAAACTCGAGTCCCGAAACCTGCGGGAACCGTCCCTCGAGCGCCGGGTACGTTGACACGCCGTTCTCCAGCGCATCCCAGATCGCCTGCCCCGTCACTCGCAGCAGCACCACGGGATCCTCGAAGGGGAAGCACGTCGTGATGTCCTTGATCCTGATGGCACCGGGCGGGTAGATCTGCCCACCGCGAATCGTCCCGGACGCCATTATGGTGCAGTCCGCGTGATGGTACTGCCGCATGACGTCGCAGACGAAGTTGCCGATGTTGGACTCCTTCATGCGCACCGTGCTGAAGCGCGCATCGAGAGGCATGGCCGTCCACCCGACCGGTCTTGACAAGGATTGCTGCAGCTTCGATGTCAGGTCGCGCACGAGCTTGACGGTCGGCTCGTGCTCTGGAATTTCAGAAGTGACGTCTCGGCGCGTAATGTCGAAATCCCATCCTGAACCGTCCTGCTTCTTCCAGGCCTCGATGTAGCTCAATTGTTGAAAGTCGGAGCCCGATCTCAACACATGGGTCCCCTTGATCAGATTGTGCGAATAGTAGTGATCGTGACCACCCAAGATTATGTCCATGATGCCGTCCGTCTTCTCGGCCAGCTTGTTGTCGTTCGGCTCGCGCATGTGGCTGAGGCACACGACGATCTCAGCACCGTCCTTCCTCAGCTGGGGCACCAGCTCCTTGGCCGTCTCGCTCGCGGACTTGTATATCAGATTCGGTGGGAGGGAGTTGATCGTTTCTAGCCATTCGCGCTCGCCGAGGCCAATGACGCCAATTTTGATGCCGTTAGAGGACGTGAACATGTGGGTGCGCTTAGCGTTGCCCATGGGAACATCTTTACCAAGGGCCGGATCCAGGACGTTGGCAAGCAGCCAGGGGAAGTTGGTCTTGGAGGTGAGATGTTGGAATTGCTTGACGCCAAAGTCGAAATCGTGGTTCTAGGACTGTCAGCAGTTGTCCGCATGGATGCGAAACGGTATTCATACCCCGACGCAGGCGACATCTGTTCCAATTGCATTGAGCACGGGAACCATGTGTCGACCCTTGGTCACTGTGCTCTCCAAGCTCGGGTTGAAGACATCCCCCGAGAAGAAGGTCAGCAGCTTCGACTGGTCCTCATACTCCTTTGCCTCTTGGTAGTCCTTGCACAGGGTCATGAAGCGCGCCAGGCCGCCAATGGGCTCCGCGCTGGACGGATCAACGTGGTAGACATCGTTATAGTGCAAGATTCGCAGGTCCGGGGGCCCGCCGTCCTTGCGGCCAGAGGTGTATGTGGCGCTGCGGTTGGGCGGGATGTCGCCCTTGGGTGCCATTGCGGTGGATGTGATGGAGAAGAGAAGCTTAAGAATAGTTCCAAGAAAGACCCAAAAGAACAAGGAAAGGAAGCAAGGAGAAGTCGCGGTCTGCTCGGCTGGGCTCGAGCTCAGGCGGTGATGCTGATGCTGATGGCGATGGTGATGTTGGGGTTGGAGGAAGAACAGTGAGGGGGAGGGGCATTGAAGCGCGGACTGTCGCGTGTCAGCAGCCATGGCACTTAGCAATTGGCTGCCTCCATGACGCTTTAACATCACCTCGATTGCCACTGGTCAGAACCCGACGTTACTAACCTTAGCTTACTTTGCTTCAGGGCCTCTCCACAACGGAGGACCCTTAAAACCCCTGGACCCGCTGTGCTTATGCTGAAGATGCAGATCTCACCGCCGGCCGGTCCCATTGGGCGGAGACGTCAATGTACCTGGTCGTATATTGGCTGGCAACAATGAAGTTAACAATGTCAAATTTTGTATCCAAAAGGAAGCGGACACTGTGGTTAGCAACGATCTGTATTCCACGCAGTCACACCACGGACAAGTTGGCGGGAGTCTACGGCTCTGTCAGTCACAGGGAGCGAGACACTACGGCTCTGTGAAGACCAGGGAGCAAGAGAGCACCGAGGCTCTGATCGGAAGAGCTATTGAGCTTGCCACGTATGGCATCCCTATTTGGGCCCAGTCAGTCAAGCCAACATTGTAGCCAGAACATCCTCCAATCAAGATCCCATGCCCCTGCCAAATACCGTCCGTAGTGGCAGTGACCGAGTACGGCGAGACTTCAGTGTTTTACGCGTTCCTCCTTGCGCAATGTGCATCCAGGTGTTCCCAAAATCTTACAAAGCGGCTCTGCCGCGCGACTCATATGGCATGGCCAGCACCAGAAGTCCTGCCGCAATGAAGAGCGCGCCGCTGGTGTAGACAGGCGCTGACGTTTCCAGGTCGGCAAACATAGCGATGATGGGCTGCAACAATTAGTATGACGCTGCGCAAGGGGGGTGGATTGGACACCTACAGCCATGACACCGAAAATCCGGTTGCAAGTAGCCGTCAGCGCATTGCCAGTACCACGTTGCGGCGTAGGGAACAGCTCGGGCGTGTAACCGTACAGCACAGCGTACATTGTGCTGCTGCAAAAGTTGAAGGCGCAGTTCCATCCTAGCAGCTCAGTGCTCGACTTGGCGATGGTGGAGCAGTACAGGAATACGCCCGTCAGCGTTGTCGCGCCAAACAGGGCGCCCTTTCGGCCAATGTAGGGCAGCTCGACCAGCCATCCACCCAGGAGGGATCCGGGAACACCAAGGGTCGCGATGATGAGGTTATTGCGGTAGGTAATGTAGGTGCTTCCGTCCCCGAACTCGACACCGCGCATGGCCTGGATGTATGGCAAGAAGGCGTTGTAAAGGGGGTAACCAAGGCCGATCAAAGCCCAGACGGCCATGATGAGACCCGTGCTGAGGGCCAGGCGCTTGGTGGAGAAGAGTGTCTTGATCTGGCTGGAATCCAGCTTCTGCAGGTGACGCTTGAAGGTGGTGCTAACATCCGTCTTGCGCGTGTAGCCTTCGGGCTCGCAGGCTCGCAGATCGGCCAAAGTCAGATCAGATGTCTTGCCGTTGCGCCTTGCCACCTCGTGAACAACGGCCACGGCCTCCTCGTCTCGGCCCTTGCTCATCAGGTATTTGGGCGACTCAAAAATCGTAAAGCAGACGAATCGGATAAAGAACATGAGCATGGTGAGGCCGCCCATGGTGATCAAGAAGTAGCGCCAGCCCATGTTGTCGCTCTTGGTGCAAGTCTCCTCGGTTTGCTGACACGTCAAGTTGCCGAGCAGCGGCCAGGCGACAAGATTTGTGATGACTTGCGCGATGGCCCAGTCGACCGAGAGGACGGTCAGCAGGTACTGATGCGAGGCCGGGAGGAACTCGAGGAAGATGGCCGAATCAACAGGCAAGTTGCCGCCCACGCCGAAAGACCAGAATGCAGCAAAAACGCAGGCCGCAGCAAAGTTGGGCGACCCAGCAGCGACGAGGCCCCAGAGAGCAGTCAACCCAAGCGTCAAGTTGAAGCCCCATTTGCGACCGAAGATGTCGCATCCAAACCCCCAAAATGCAGCGCCACCCAGCAGGCCAATGTTCTGGCTGAGGGTGAAGATGGGAGGCCGGGGCGGGCCAAATTCGTTGGCGATGGGGGTGAGGGCCAAGGAGGTGACGATGGGCCACAAGTTATCAGCAGCCCAACCGAAGCCAACGACGATGAAGAGCTGCCACTGATACCAGCCCATGCCGATGTCTTGGATCTATATCTGTCAGCGACCAAGCGCGATATGGTAGATGGTCCGAACTTACGGCGTGGTTCAACACCCGTGCCTTCGCATCGTAGACCGGGTCAAGGACGCCAGTTGGGAGAATGGCAGCATCTTCAGCACCTACGCTGGTGCTGCCTCTACGAGCCTCGAGGTCGCCACCCGGTGACACCCCGTCACCCATCTTGCGATCAGGCTCCGAGTCGCTGCCCATTTTGGCTGGTAGGAAGTATACTTTTCGTCCAGATACCGATGATGCTTGCCGCGGGGATGTGCAGGTGATGGGATGCGACACGACAGCCTTGTAGCCCGTCGGTCAAGATGGGGATCCGACGTTTCTTTAATGCGCCGAGGCAGCTGCGGGAGATCGCCGTCAGAACGTGCAGCTCAGATTCTGGTCCGTGATCCGGAATCCACATGAATTTCCGCTTGAAGGATCGAAAAGCGGCTCGAGGGGCAAGGCGAGATGTCGGGGTGCGATGATGCGATGGGAGACAGTCCGTGATTGGGCCTCGAGACGAACTAGATCTGCGCCTTGCCAACGGCGAGGCCGTAAAACCTCCTAAGCTCCTCTTTGCAGGCGTTCAAAAGCGGTTCGATGTGGGGGTATCGTCGCTTATCGCCACGGACTGAGTGTGACGGTTGCAGAGTCGCATCACGGACTTCGCTTCACTTCCGACATCCACCATGGTCGGCTTTGTCGAACAACACCCGTGGCAGCAAAAAGCCTGACATACCGTCACCTCCGTCAACCCAGGCACCGAGACCGTCCAGTTAATCGGTACCTGGACGCTGCGCAGAGGTTGTTGGCCTTAAGCTCGTCTGGTGGCCTTCGCGACAGATGCGGAGCGCGTGCAGAATGATGACGTGATGGTGGCTGGACGAGGGCCATCGCCTCCCACCGTCAGGGAGGACGGGCTTCGCAATCCTTCACAGCGGCTGGAAAAGAGGTGTTGCGCATGTCGGAGGGTTCATGATGCCTTCACGAATTTGAGCGAGTTCAAATGAAGTCCCGCCCATCGAAAGCGCGCTCCTGCCTCGGGAATGCGATCACATGGGCCCTACAGCACTGCCCGTCGAGCAAAGGTAGGCTACCCTGCGACTCTAGATAATTGAGGCCTGCTCACGAAGAAAGTCTCGCTTGTTGGCATTATACCCTCGATATAGCCAGTGCACGCAAGACCTAATACGACTTTTCTGAGCGTGTGGGATCTTCCATGGAAGTACATTGTAAGCTGACCTTTGGAACAGCATTCATCCCCAAAGCGCAAACACATGGCACCGTACAATTTCACCACTCCATCAGGGGCTCATACGCACTCCGTAGCATTGACCGAAAACCTCCCTCCTCAGGAACCAATGACAATATCGAGCTGCAGCTCCTTGCCGTCGGTATTCTTGAACTTAGCCATGATGGTCCTCCCCTCCTGGTTCGTAGCCTTCCACTCCCTCCTCTGGGCCTCCCTCGCCTTGGCCCTCTCCGCCTTGCCGCCCTCGTAGTACTCAGGAAGGCACCTGACGCCCGTGTCCTCGTCGCGGAGGTTGGTCACGATGTCCACCCACGGCTTCCAGTTGTGCACGCCCATGGCGACGAAGAAGCACTCGCGGTTCGCCTCCGTCTTGAAGCGCAGGATGCCCGACGTGCCCGAGTCGCCCATGGTGAGCGTCGGCGTCATGGGCGAGAGGTCCCACTGCCCCCCGCGGGCGTAATGCCAGACGCCCGTCTCGATGAGGTTGAAGTAGGTGCGGCTGTCGGTCTGGTAGATGCGGGTCTTGATGGTGTAAGTCATCCTGCTTGTGTGAGCTTTGTTTTATAGCAAATTCTCTTGAAGGCGAGGCTACTTGTACGTGAGAATCTGAAGCTTCTGTTCTGTGGCTGTGGTTGCTTAGGTGGCTTAGTTTGTTGATGTGATTCTCGCGCTGACGATGGAATGTAATCCTTGAAACTGGCGGATAGAACCCATCTTTATACTTCAAACTCACAATGTCATTTTTAGTAGCAAGAAACCCTTACCAGGCCTCTCAATTTCACGTTGGACTGCGCCGGCAAGCTCCCTAGAGCGTCCTCTAGATTCATCCAAGGCAGTACCCGCTGCATGTCTTCACCGCGGCTACACCGCATCTCCCGAAGAACTCTACACGGGATTGTTCATGGGGGTAATGTACTGCAATCCTCACGTGCTATCACCAATCCTGATGTCACAATGTGTCCGGGCGAGCAACGATCAGAGCAGAGTTCAAGCTGAGCGGTGTCCCGACCGCTCTTGAAGCAACACTTGCACCACGTTGTGCAGAAACGAGCTATTGAAGAATTAGTGGGACCATTAGAGATACTGTGCCATTCTAGGGTCCCCAAATAGGCTGTTCACATCGGGAATGTGGCGGCTGATATCAAGACCTCAGTTTTGACGCCGCCGCGATAAGGTAAAGGTAGGCATCCAGGCACGCTCTTATACTGCAACCGCGTCAAAAGTCCTCACAATCAACATGATCAATTATTCCGCGGCCCAGTTCCCCTCATCCGCGGTTTGTGGGCTGACGCACCGCGATCTGTCCCACCACATCACATCTAGACTCTTCCCACATGCAGTGATCTACGACACATATGCAAGAAACCGCTTCTACACGCGATGTTGATATCATAGTCGAACATGAGGACGCCGGAAGACGGACTGCAGGCGCCGTACGACGCAGCGCGTCCCCTCCCATTGCAGCCCGCAACGGCTAGTTTCGCGTCGTGTCGTGTAGCGCAAGAGGCAAACACATTGCAAGGACTATCCTTCCTCACTGGGTGGTAAGAGGCAGCCAGAGGCTGTGGTACTGGACCGGAGGATGTCACAATTTCGTAGTAGTAGTGATAGTAGTGGTAGGAAAAGTAAGTAATAGCCAGCCTGTACGGGCTGAGTCGTCATTCTGTTGATCGGCTTCCCGGGCTGAATGAGAGCTCAACCACCTTCGAGACGTACAACAGCGTGGTATCCTAAAAACCGCAGCTTAGCGACTTGGCATCGATTGAATAATCCCAGACACTCATTGAGTCCCTCAGGCGCTCCCCAGTCCTGCAGCCTGAAGTTCATCCGCAGTCCGGCAACGCGCCGCCACTTCTTCTCGCTCTCCTCAGATCCCCATCCTGGATGTCGCCGCCATTCCCATCTTGACCCTCTCCTTATAGCCCTCTCTGAACCTCCATCTCCCAACCGTTCCCCAGCCGTAGACCCCCACACCCAAGACGACCCACGTTCCCGTAACCACCGCCCCGATCGGAAAGATCATTATCTGCGTCCCCGGCAGCACAAACGCCTCCTCCTCCGCAGCCAGCCTGTCCAGGGACTCGGAAACCGCGGCCTGCGCGGCTGAGAAGTCGGACATGGGCGTCTGGTCGCTGAAGACACCCGTCAGGAATGAGGCCTCGTTTGGCGAGAGCGTCGTGTTGAGCTTCGGGTCGTCGACGGTGAGCGAGAGGCTGGGCATGATGAGTGCTTCGAGAGCGGCCATGGACATGTTGGGTTGCATGCTGGAGGAGGAAATCTGGCCGACGAGCATGTACTTCTGCATCAACTGCGGCCCGTCACCCTGGTTTTGACGCTTGCCCAGCTCGCCCACCATTCCTACACCCCTAACTTCCTCCTCGGTGACATTTTGCACTCTGGCATTGTTAAAGCCCACGTTGACATCGAAGTCCTCGACCTTGACATTCTCCCACGCACCCCTCGGCTCAGAGACCTTGTAAAGCCGCAGATCCGCCTCAAAGGCTCCGCTCGTCGTGTCCAAGCTCGGCAGGTTGAAGCAGATGCTCATGCCGGAGGGGTTGCCCGCCCGGGCCATGGACGCCAGCATAGAAGTGCAGGCGACGTCGGTGGCTAGGGTGAAGGAGGTCATGTTGAGCGAGCCGTCGGGGTTGAGCGTGGCGGTATCGTTGTTGGCTTCGCTCCCGTCGCTCTGGCGGATCGAGAGCTGAGGGTCCGCCAGAATCGAAGCGTAGGAGCGGTGGAGGACGTCTTCCGCTCGAAGGGTCTGCGCGGCGACTGCCAACACGGGCAGCAAGGCGGCGAAAGATTTCATGATTATTAGGTAGCTGAGCGCAGCTGGGAAATAACGAACGTAAGGGTAAAGGCCCGACCGGCGGAAGAAGCGAAAGCGCTCGGAACCTACTCGCCCAGCGAGTCACGTCAAGCAAAAGGTGCAAAGAATTAAACAGTACGCAAGAAATTAAGAGAAGAACGAAAATGACGGGAAGAAGAGAAGAGATCCGACAGAGGGCAGACGAAGGCGGTGGCGCCGCCCAGCCTGAGACCAGCCAAGCAGGCCTAGAAGAAACATCGCACGGTGAGGAAACACACGATGAATGGGAGGGCGGCTTCAGCCTCCTGCAGCGGCTGTGAGGCCAGACGGTGTGTGAGAACCCATGATGATGCAGCTGTGGTCTGATGAAGGGTTGGGCCTGTGCTTGGCGATACCGATGCGACCAGGGTTGGTCAACTGAGTCTCAGTGCGCGCCAACGGTGGTCACCCCCGACCACGACGGTGATAACTTGTCGGCGGCAATCAAAACCACTCGAATAATTAACATTTTCCAGCCGAGTCGATGTTTTTGAGAAGCAATACTGGCCGAAGGAATCGACTGCCACGATCGAAAGCTCTCCGTGACGCTTCATCCTCGTTTCGAGTGTCTGCGACGTGAGCTGTCGCAGGTGTGCAGCAGGACAGCCCCTAGTCACGGATCGCCTGCGTCAACACGTGCGCGCTGTTGTGACAAGGCTCGAGTTTCCACGTATTGCCGAGACAGTCGCATTTTCTTTTTGTAATGATTCAAAGGTCAGGATTGGGCCGCTGGGGCTGTACTGAAGCACTCTCATTGATCAGCTCCCATCATGAACTAGGTATCTCATCCCGTGGTATCTCGTAAAAGACAGTAAACACATCATTCATATCATTGCGTACCCGATGCTCCGCGCCAAACGCCAGTCACCATAACATGCCCACGGCTCAAATCGTCTTCTTCTCGCCTCCCCTCATCCTACCCTTGGCCCACAGCGCGCACTCAGTAAAGACCATGTAAAGCCCTGTCACAACCCAGCAGCTCAGGATCAGGCCCAGACCGCCGAGCAACCTCGCATCAACAATTCGCTGCGTAAGAGTCTGCCGTACCGCGTCGTTCATCATCAGCCATCCGTAGACGGGGACCAGACCGGGCGAAGTAAGCGACATGGGACCAGACGTTGTGCTCGACGAAACGGGCTTTCCCTTCTCCCTTTGGTGCTCAGCAATGGTGTCAGCCATGCGCCAGGCGACCTTGTTGTTGATCTTGTCCCAGGTTGCTTCGCAGGCGGCGTCGCGCGATGCTGCGGCCATGCGGGAGCGCATGACATGATCCTGGCCGAGCTTCATGGCCTTGGTTACGAAGCCGTCCAGGTCGCCGGGCGGTACGAGGAAGCCCGTCTCCCCATGTTTGACAATGTCCGAAGGCCCGCCCTCGTCGCGCGCGACGACCGGCACACCACTCGACATCGACTCCAGGACTACGAGGCCGAAGGTTTCGGTGATGGAGCAGTGCAAGAAGACGTCGCCACAAGCGTATGCCTCGGCCAGGTCCTCTCCAACCTTGAATCCTGTGAAGATTACTTTGCCCTGCTCACGCAGTGGGTCAAACATTTGCTGCACTTCCTTTTCGACCTCCGGGTTTCGGTTGCCGCCTACAACGACCAGCCTAAAGGGTAGACCGCGAGCATCGAGCTGCTTTGCGGCTTTGGAGAGGAAGTCAAAGCCTTTTTCGCCTGCGACTCGCGAGACCGTGACGAAGATAATCTCGCCGTTCGGCGCAATCTCTTTGCGGAGTTGCTCGCGTCGTTTGCGGGGGTTGAACATGTCAGTGTTGACGCCTCGCGTCAAGAGTTCCATCTTGTCATTCTGAACTTTTTGACTCGATAGATAACGCCTGACGAATTGTGAAGGATAGAATATTGTCTTGACGGACGAGTGTCGGAAGAGGTAACTCTGAACAGCCGCAAAGGCATAGACGGCAAAGTGGCTGAGGGGTGCCGGGAAGAGTATCTGGCAGTATCCAGCGAGATCGGTCTGGAAGTTGCAAATGATGGGTATCTGGTTCTCCTTGGGTTGCTGGCGGAGCTGCAGCATGACTTGGAAGCCGAGACTGGCGGGCGACGCCAAGTAGATCAGATCTGGAGGCGCATCGAGGCCAAAAGTCCGTGTGTAGAGCGTCGAGTTCCTAACCGGGTAGACTATGGAGAGTTCGGGGTTGAAGGGGAGAGGGTAGCCCGTGACTCGAACTTCGGGCTGGGGCTTGTCGGCGGGAGACAGTGATGGAGAAGGTGGCGGCGTAAAGGTGTTGTGTTCGGTATGATTGTGAGGCGCAACGACCGCGACCTGGGCGCCATGAGCGCGTAGGTGGTTGACGAGCATCAGTGTTGTGCGACTGACGCCGTTGACAGGTCCGAATGACTCAGTACATAGCAATATGCGCTTCCCTCGCAGACTGCTAGGGAACTGGGAGAGGTCATGTTCGGGGTATGGCTGTGAGGCCAGTGTCTCGGTAGCCATGATGGCGGGTATGCTCGTTTCTGTTCGCGCGCAGAGTCAGGTCGTCAATGTTAGTGGAAGAGTACCATGGCGGTCAGCAATCCGATGGGGGAGTCTGCGATTACATATTGCCTGCATAGCCGACAGCACGGAACGATAAAGAAGCCACGTGCAGGAGCAAAGAACGCAGGTGGGCTTGTTTGCGAGGGGATCTAAAGCACAAGGTGAGTCTAGCCTCGCGTGGCGAGTGACATCGGGAGACATAGGCCAAGGCACGGGCAACGGCAGTCGGATACAGTTCGTCGATATCGGGTCTGGTGGGGGAGGGGGATCGCCATGGGATGGAGGGGTCCTTCGCGGTGGCCCGTGATGCTCAAGGGAACGAAGCCTTCACATGCCCATCAGCGTGGACGACGAGTCCTCAAGGTCGATGCCTGAGCTGTCGCTTGACAGTCTGGTACACTCCTTCCCATGGATATCTGGTCAATCCGGCGAGTGTTAACAAGCCAGACAGCACATCCTGCCATCCTGAGGTCATCATTGAGTGGCAGCCGGAGAACGCTGGAACCGTGGGATCTGATAAAGATAAAAGGTGACTCTGGTGATGTCGTCCAAAAAGGGGTCGTGGTCGTGGAAAAGCACCAATCAGCATCGAGGACGCAACCACATTGCTCCAACAAGGCCGTCGGTGGGCTCAACTCAAATCGTGGTGGGCGAACCGCAGAAGCTGCGCTTTTGGTCCCCGTGTCAGCCATCATTGGCGATAAACGTCTGTCCGATATGGCGGAGCGTGACTCTCGAGGTCTGGTGATGGACTCGATCAAGGCGAAGGGGATGGAGACTGTCTTGTCGTGCCAGTCGCGTTGTTGCGCTAGCCGCCACTCGATGGACGCATGCAGCATGAGTAAGTAGGAAGTAGCCCCATCAGTACCATAGCATCGTCGCTCGCATGACTTTGCGTACTGGAGGTTGGCGGGTTGAGCTGTCCGTTGACGGCGGTTGAAGGAGTTGTGGTGAGTCGGTGAGACCAAACCGCCTCAGCCCGACGAAGGAATGCAACTTGGAGGCTTCAAGGTGACGCGCGCCGGGGTCTCTCGTGCACGGACCACCTGTCACGTCGCTGACTCGGGAAGAAGCACTCCGACGATGCCCGAGTCACACTTTCCCATCTCCCATTGTCCCTAATTAAGGCAACGGTAAATAAGGTAATTAAGGTGTCATTTTCCGCCAGCCTCGCATCCGTATCCCATCCGTGTCCCATCCGTGTCCCATCCGTGTCCTCGACATCGTCTTGCTGCAGCCATACAGCCAGAGTCTCTGCCAAACACAGCAAAAGCTTATTTCGCCCATCATGTTGAATACGAACTTCGGTCGAATGCGCTCGCCTGTCAAGGCCGTGTTCGGCCGAAGGCTCATCTCACCTCAGCCAGCACTCGTCGCACCCAGGCAAGCAGGCTGACGGATGCAATACGGACGAGACAGAGTGATGAATCCACGTGAAAGCATCAATGATGCCATGGAGGCTCCGTGCACCTAGTAGAAGAAGCTCTCCCGCATTTGTCATCGCGTCGGTGGACGAAAATAAGAGACTGGAGGCGAGGCTGTTGCCGCCGTTAGTGCGACCCCAAACGACGTCCAATTTGATGGGCGATGCCAAGACGGGTCTATCACGCTCGTAATGAGGCATTACGAGGCCTTGCAAGATGACAATAATAACCACAGCACATCCACGACGAGCAGGATGCTTGCAATCTCGCAGCACGCCATCAGCCGTGCTGTCCGTGTCTCATCCGCAGCGGCAGCGGCAGCAATCCCATGGAAAATGTCATTCCGCCGCAAGCACCGTGCTGTCCGTACTTGGTAGCTTTCCACGGCGGCCCAGGGCTGCCCAGGGTTGCCCAGGGCGGATTTCAAAGACATCGTGGTCGATAAGCGATCAAATGGAGGGGTTGCAGCCAATGCGATGCGACTCTGCTCAACGCAAGCGGCAGAATCCCCTGAATTCGCGCCAAGCCTGCCCGAAAACGGCAGGAAGACCCCTTGGCACCTCGCTCACCGCCTAAATTTTGGCGCATACCTGTGCCCCTTTCTGGCAGCCCCCGGTCAGATACGATAGTGCTAATAGTGCTCACTGCCTGCAGCCTGAAGGTCCTTCGGGATCCAATACGCCTCTTGGCTCAGATTTTTTTTCCTCTCTCTCCTGACAAGACGTCGCCAGCAGCATCACTCTCTTATCGCCTTGTCTGCTTTGCTCCTGTCAAGCAGAGTCTGTCCTTGTCGCATTGTCTGTTCGCTGACAATCGTTATCGCGCTCCCTCGTGTCTACCCCCCTACGACGCACCGCGCTGCCCATACCGCTTAAACGACCCCTCAGCCACCCACCACCGCCTCCCACAATGGCCTCCGTCCCCGAAGCCGTGATCGACTCGGTCAAGAGCCTCGGGCTCAACGGCTCCTCCAAGGATGCCAATGGCTCCATTGGCGACGTTGTCGTCAAGAACATCTGCTGCGTTGGTGCCGGATACGTCGGTGAGTCTCTCCTCGTCTCCCCACAGAGTACCTTACGCGTACTCTTGCCAACTTGCAGAGGCCGCGCAGAGGCTCTGTCTGGCTCGTCAACGCTTGCGAGCAGAATTTGCAGCTAACTCAACCTTCTCCAGGTGGCCCGACCGCTGCCGTTGTCGCCTACCAGAACCCCCACATCAGGGTCACCGTCGTCGACCGCGATCAGACCCGTATCCGTCGCTGGAACTCGAAACACCCTCCCATCTACGAGCCCGGTCTGCGCGATATTGTCCGCATTGCCCGTGATGGCGGCAAGAAGACCTCTTTCGGCAGCCAGCCTGCCACCGAGGACGACGACCTGACCGTCGAGGACCGTCCCGCTAACCTCTTCTTCACCACCGACGTCGGCAAGAGCATCAGCGAGGCTGACATCGTTCTCGTGGCGGTCAACACCCCCACAAAGTACCGCGGTGTTGGTGCTGGCAGCGCCACCGACATGACCGCCTTCGAGGCCGTCACCGGTGTCGTCGCCCAGTACGCCCGCGAGGGCGCCATCATTGTCGAGAAGTCCACCGTCCCCTGCCGGACAGCTCAGCTCGTCGCCGACACCCTCGCCATGCACCGTCCCGGTGTCCACTTCGAGATCCTCTCCAACCCCGAGTTCCTGGCTGCCGGTACCGCCGTCAATGATCTCGTCTACCCCGACCGTATCCTGATCGGTTCCGCCCCTACACCTTCTGGCAAGAAGGCTGCTGCTGCCCTTGTTGACGTCTACGCCGCTTGGGTGCCCCGTGACCGCATTTTGACCACCAACGTCTGGTCCTCCGAGCTCGCCAAGCTGGTCGCCAACTCCATGCTTGCTCAGCGTATCTCGAGCATCAACTCCATCTCTGCCGTCTGCGAGCAGACTGGTGCCGACGTCGACGAGGTCGCCAAGGCCGTCGGTGTCGACCCCCGTATCGGCAACAAGTTCCTCGTTGCTGGTATTGGTTTCGGAGGCTCATGCTTCAAGAAGGACGTGCTGAACCTCGTCTACCTCGCTGACACTATGGGTCTCCCCGAGGTTGGCGAGTACTGGCGCCAGGTTGTCAAGATGAACGAGTACGCTCGTGACCGCTTCACCAACCGCATCATCAAGTGCCTGAACAATACCCTCGTTGGCAAGAAGGTCACGATTCTTGGCTTCGCCTTCAAGAAGAACACCTCTGACACCCGCGAGGCTCCCGCCCTCGAGATGATCAAGACCCTCCTCGAGGAGCGTCCTCGCGAGATCGCCGTCTTCGACCCCTGCTGCAACCCGCTCGTCATCAAGGAGGAGATCAAGCTGCTGCTCGGCCCCGTTGCCGACCAGGGCAACATCCACGTCTACGGCAACGCCCCCGACGCCTGCAAGGACTCGACCGCCGTCGTCATCGCCACCGAGTTCGACGAGTTCCGCAACCAGCCCGCTCCCAAGCCCGCCGCCGCCCCCATCCCCGCGACGCAGAAGATGATCGGCCGCAAGCCCAACCCCAAGGCCGACCCCCGTCCCTTCGAGAACGGCGTGCCCTCCCCCAACGACATCCTCGCCCTGCACAAGCACATGGTCCAGCGCGATGGTGAGACCTCGGACGACCCGCTCGACCGCTACAACCCCGAGCCCCCGTGCCCTGAGGACTGCCCCGACTGCATCCAGCACCGCGAGAGCAAGGACACCGGCTTCGCCACCGGCATGGGCTCGGCAGAGGAGTACAAGCCCAGGGAGCGCATTGACTGGGTGCACATCGCCGAGACCATGGCCAAGCCCCGCTGGGTCTTCGACGGCCGTGGTGTCATTGACTCCCGCGAGATGGTCAAGCTGGGCGTCCGCGTCGAGAGCGTCGGTCGTCAGCACCGTTTCTAAGGAGGCGGCTGAACTTCCTCCCCTCGCGACCTCGCGGCTGTGCGTATTTTGAACACTTCGATTGGTATATAGAGTCTTTTAATATGATGGGGTCTACGAAGTTACATTTTGGATGGGATACATGGATGATGAGTTGGAAAGACTTGAAGATTCGGGAAGCGGAGAGGCGGGGCGGTGCACGGCTGGACTTTGGATAGGAACGGGGTATAGACAAGAATAAATTTCGCTGGCAATTCACAGCATTTGACAAGAACATGGCCTTTACCGTCTGAAACATTCTCCGTCCACTAGTCTACCAGGAAGCCCTGGGGCAGCGCAATGCCAGGTTTACAGTCCTGATGCGAGACTGGGCACAAGCCGCCCTGCGGTCCTCCCGCCTTATTGTTGGAAAGACTTATTCTCACAATCGACACGGGAGGTGATGGCAGTCGCGGTTGGGTTGAAACTGAGGGTAACAATTCTTTGTGTTATGAAGTGGTCTTGTCGTTGCGGAGGCTGAGCGTAGACACACCGGAAAAGCGGATTGACCAGCATACACACCTTTTCAACAGCCTTCCCAATTGTCATAGCTACCACGAACGCTAAATCATTGGTTCTTTTTGCCGATCTCATATACTATTAGTATATTTTCTCCTTCACAAGCCTCCTTCTTCTTTCCACTCTGAATCGCTTTGGCTCTGTATCAGGCTGGCAACATGTTCCCGAGAGACCGCCGTAGGGTAGCTAAGCACAACGGGCCTACTGGTCGGTTGGAGAACCTCGACGCGTGAAAGATTGCTCTCGATGCAGCTCTGTATGCGGGCAATCGTGTCTGCGTTTGAATAAAGTAGTCGTGGCTTCGTCGCGCTTCTTGCGGTGTGTCAGACGGCGCGCTCGTCAAACCGTGAAGAGGTGCCGCGGATTTCGGTTTTAGCGAGGGCGGACATTACACGGTGGCTGACGCCAGCCGCATGCAATGAGAATATATATCACGGAACGCCCCGGAGATCATTGTATGTCTTCTTGGACAGTCCAACCAGTTCATCACCCATACACGCCGTCACAATGCATCTCATCCTCACCGGTGCAACCGGCCTCGTCGGCTCTGGCGTCCTCGACGCCATGCTTAACAACTCAGCCGTCACCAAGATCAGCATCCTCACAAGGCGGGACATCCCAATGGTCAAGGACCGTCCCGACCCTCGAGTGAACATCATCAAGCACTCAGACTTCAACAGCTATCCTCCCAGCGTGCTGTCGCAGCTCAAAGGGGCCTCCGGCTGCGTCTGGGCGCTGGGCATCAGCCAAACAAAAGTCAATGCCGAGGACTACGTCAAGATCACGAAAGACTACACCATGAGCGCCGCGAGGGCTTTCAGCGAGATTGAGAGGGAGGAGGACGGGCCGTTCCGGTTCGTCTACGTCTCCGGCGAGGGTGCAACGCAGAAGCCTGGTCGGTTCACCATGCTGTTTGGGCGCGTCAAGGGCGAGACCGAGACGCTGCTGGGGGAGCTTTCGAACGAATTGCAGGGCAAGCTGCAGGCTGATTCTATGCGGCCGTGCATGGTCGACGCAGGTGCCCACCAAGCCATAAAGCCGTACATCCCAGATCCGGGCCTGGCGATGAGATGGGCCGCATCCGCGCTGCGGCCGCTCACAGGTAGCTTGATGGCAAATCTTCACTCGCCGACGGAGTTCCTGGGAAAGGGACTGCTGGAAATGGCCATGGGGCGGTTGGATGGGCAGTGGCCGGGCATGGAAGGGAAGGGGGCGTTCAGGCTGGGAGGGGGCTGGGTGGTTGAGAACAAAGCCTTGCGGGCAGCCATGGGCCTCTAGGGAGGACAGGGTCATGTTCGATGTGTACTAGATAGTAATCTTCTGTAAACATAATGATACCGTTCCACGAAGGCTTGGCTAAACTGCGCCGCCTTGACGGTCCGGGTTGAGAGCTTGGACAACACAAACATTGGCGCCCTTGCTAATCTCACCATCAACTATCTCATTCCAGAGGTTCTACTCGGATCCGAAGGCTCCGTGCATGCCGTCAGAACCATCAACTTGGCAAGGGAGAGGTGAAGCAATTGTACGCCCCAGTGAGGTTCCAGCACTTGCGGCAGATAGTACAGGCAATGAAGCTGTCCTACCAAATTATATGCACAGAGTCTGGAGAGCAACTTGAAGGCTTGGAAAAATCAATGAGAAAGCTGAGGAGTGTTAATTAAAGCACTAGGTAGGTATCTGAGGGATGAAAGCTGCACTGTACGGGATCAGCGTCACGTGATCACGCGTTTAGGGGAATCGTCATGACTTGACTTCACCTGCATCAGCGTCTTCAACGATAGCACTTTGCCTGCGGACATCCATCCCCGACCGCCTACCCGACGAGCCGAATACGTTTTCCGCTCAAGCTAAAATGCATGTTTACTCCCAGCCATTTCTTACATCTTCGATTGGCCTCCGGCACGCGTCGAGCATTCCAGTAGTGAGACAGCGTCCCGGTGCCTGGATGCAAGCGCGTCCGCTGTAGAGACCTTGGCTGCAGAAGCCGTAGGATGGCGCTGGTAGTAGCTCTGCCGTCAAGTGGCGGTAGAAATACCAGCTGCGAGCCATATCGTTGAGAGGGCCCTTCCACGGACACGAATCGAATCAACCGCGCGAACAGTAACCGCTTCTCGCGTGGAGTTTACCCTTGCATCGCTTATCTGACCTAGATGGCTCCAGTGCGGCTAACTTCCCGTTTGATTGAGCCACATGAGCTTCTCAAAATGCTGGAATGGAGGAGGCCGGGCGGCGTTCAAGCGGCTCATCTCCCATGTTTCACTCCTGGCATAGGGGACCATCGGCAGTGCTGCAGAGAGCATTGCTGCATCAGGCTGACGATCCACTGACTGGAGCCAGTCCAGATACCGGGAGCTAATGGCCTTTGAGATAGCTTACCGAGATAGTTCCTGTCTCGGCATTCCTCCCCAGGATTCCCAACCCACGCGCCGGTATGGCGGATCCAACAAACAAGAAGACATCGCGCCACGGCGCGCTTTATATATGTTGGCCATGTTGACGGGGGCGCTGAATTGCCTGCTTCTTCAAGGCTCTCCCACCACGCTCTTTTTGTAATTTGGGTTTGGTACGTTTTTTGCGTACCTCGTTGACGACATCATGGCCAGACGTTCAAAGGCCGCTGCGATGGCTCTCAGCCTCGCCACAGGGGTGCTGGCCCAGCAGACGGTCACGGTGGAGGTGACAACTTACCTCGAGTTCGGGGCCTGCTACGACGCCTGCGCCCCTGAGATGATCATGACGACAATGGCGCCGCCGCCGCCCCAGAGCGTCCCTCAGAAGGCCAAGTACCCTCATCAGCCGCAGGTCACTTTGACGCTGCCCATCTGCGAGAAGGAGGGAAAGACGGAGACCAAGGCCGCTGGCTGCGACGACTGTAGGGAGACAGTTATTTACTACGAAGCAACGGACCGACCGTTTGTTACCCTGACTACCACGGAAGCGCATGGAGGCCCTGGACCGACCGTCTCGACGATCTTGCCTCCTAGCGACTGCGATGCTTGCGAGGCTACGGTGGTCATCTGCGAGCCGGCCTATGTGACTTCATTTCCCGACGGCCCCCAGGGTCACTGGGGATTTGGAGGCTCAGGATGCAATGGCGGCGAGGATGGCAACACTTGCGAGGAGGTATTGGTAATCGGCGAATCTGGCGGTCATGCTTGCGACGGTTCCGGAGAAGGCTGCGAGGAGATCGTGACGATTCTTCTCCCTGGTGCTGAGGTCGACGGTCCGAGGGTCACAATCGCCCCAACAGGCCCCGACGACGCAACTACTATCGTCATCGGCACGCCAGGCTTCCAAAAGGACTTGGCTACCATCACTGCACCCGGAAGTGGAGGTGGTCCAGGAGCTCCTGTTCGACCGCTGCTTCCCACAGGTGCCGATGGCGAGGCTCTACCCAACGCTAGCCCTATCTTTGTCATTGGTAACCCGCAGCCTCCCGCAGACCCGACAGTGCTGCTTCCAGGGGCTGGGGTTGGTGGTCCTGCTGTGACGCTGCCCCCGACTGAGCCTGGACGTGAGCCGATCGTTGTCGTTGGCGATCTTTTCCGCAGCGGCAACGACGGCGATAACTTCAGGACTGGCTCCGATGGACCTGAAGACAATTCCATTCCGACCGTTACCCTTCCCGGAGCCAGGGACGGCGATCCAACCCGCACCGTCTTTCCCACCGGCGCGGGTCAGTCTGCCATCGCGATTGTTGGAGATCCCGCTACCCTCCCTACGGACTTCGTTGTCATTCCCGGCGCGGACGCCAACGATCCGGTGTTCACACTTCCTCCCGTCGTCCCGGGTGGCTCGCCTCTTGTCGTTGCGGGCAACCCGGACTGGCTGAACGATTTCCCCGACGGCCCGAATGTGGGCATCTTGCTTGCCTCTGGCCGTAGCGGTGGCTCGCCTGCCGGCTCCGGCAGCAACCCTAACGCTGCATCTGGTGATGGCGGCAACAACGGCGGCTCTGGATCGCAGCCCGATACTGATGGCGATGGCACGCCAGACCTTGGCACCGACACCGGCCTTGATCTCAACAACGACGGCAGGCCTGATGCTGGCGGCAACGGCGACCCTGTCGCAGTAGATGACGATAATGACGGCGCACCGAACAGACCAGCTCTGCTCCTCGCTCGTCCTGGTGGAGGATCTGGCACCAACGGCGATGGCGGCGATGACAGCACTCAAGATGGTGATGGAGGCAACAGCAACACCGACGACACTGGCAATGGTGGCGATGGTGGCGGTGGTGGCGCTAGTAATCCTAACAACGCCGGCGACGGTGCCGGCGTTGGAGACCCAAACACCACAGGTGGTGACGGAGGCTCTGGCGACGAAACAAACTTCAGCACGCTTTCAACTACTGATGGTGATGGTGGCGCCGGCGGATCAGGCGATCAAGGGGCTGGTGATGATGGTACCGGCGCTACTGGCACGGGCGGAGATGGTGCAGCTGGTGATCGTGCTGGAGGTGATGGCTCTGGAGGCGCCGGTACCGGTGGTCAAGATGCTGGCGGTGCTGGCAACGGTGGTGATGGTACCAATAATCAGCCTGATGGCGTTGGCGACCCGAACACTGCAACCGGTGACGGAGGCGCTGGAAGCGAACCGAACGCAAGCACGCTCTCCACCACTGATGGCGCCGGCGGATCTGGTGATCAAGGTGCTGGTGATGATGGTACTGGCGGTACTGGCACGGGTGGAGACGGTGCTGGCGGTGCCGATACTGGAACCGATGGCTCCGGAGGCGCTGGTACCGGCGATCAAGTTCCTGACGATGCTGGTGTTGGAGGTACTGGAGGCACTGGTAGCGGTGATTCAGGTACAGGGACAGGCGGAGACGGCGCTGGTACTGGAGGCACTGGCACCGGTGATTCAGGGGCTGCAGGTGATGGCTCTGGCGGCGCTGGAGCTGGTGATGCTGGTGCTGGTGATGGCGGCGCCGGAGCCGATGACCGCCAAGGAGGTGGCACAACCAGTGGCGCCGGCGCGAACGATTCCGAGGACGGCGTTGGCGTTGGTACGGGAGAAACTGGCGGTGGTGGTGCAGTCGCTGGAACTGATTCAACGTCTGGCGGAGATGGCTCCGGAACTGGAGGAACAGGTTCAGGGACCAGCGATTCTGGTTCTGGCGACTCTGGGTCAGGAAGTGGTGACTCTGGCTCTGGCGACTCTGGGTCAGGGACCGGCGACTCTGGCTCAGGAAGTGGTGATTCTGGCTCTGGCGACTCTGGGTCAGGGACCGGCGACTCTGGCTCAGGAAGTGGTGATTCTGGCTCTGGCGACTCTGGGTCAGGGACCGGCGACTCTGGGTCAGGAAGTGGTGACTCTGGCTCTGGCGACTCTGGGTCAGGGACCGGCGACTCTGGGTCAGGAAGTGGTGACTCTGGCTCTGGCGACTCTGGGTCAGGGACCGGCGACTCTGGGTCAGGAAGCGGCGATTCTGGTTCTGGCGACTCTGGGTCAGGGACTGGCGATTCGGGCTCAGGAAGTGGTGATTCTGGCTCTGGGTCAGGAACTTCTGACTCTGGTTCAGGAAGTGGTGACTCGGGGTCAGGCAGCGGCGATTCTGGCTCTGGGTCAGGAACCAGCGACTCTGGCTCCGGAAGTGGTGACTCGGGGTCAGGGAGCGGCGATTCTGGCTCTGGGTCAGGAACCAGCGACTCTGGTTCCGGAAGTGGTGACTCGGGGTCAGGGTCAGGAACTAGCGACTCTGGGTCTGGTTCAGGTAGCTCTGGATCAGGGTCAGGAACTAGCGACTCTGGGTCTGGTTCAGGTAGCTCTGGATCAGGATCAGGAACGTCTGACTCTGGGTCCGACTCAGGCTCGGGCGGGTCAGGTTCAGGGACAGTCTAAGCATAGACTGAGGCTTTGGAGCGCAGCAGAAACATGGCTGTACAAACAAATCACGCGATCGACCCACCGCATCCAAGCGCAGCCTCGCCCGGCAAACCACATGACTTGGGCGCCTGGCCATGTTGGCGAACAATTGAGTCTGAGCTCGATGCTCGCACACTGGAAGTGTGCCTACCAGAGGACGGCTTCGGATAGAGCAGACTTTGGAACAGGGGAAGGCGAATACCGTGAGATCAGCCTATCGCTCAGGGAAGAGGAGTTTGGATTCTGCGATTCGTCTACGTTGTTTGGTTACATTGGGATTGGATGGAGCTGTTCACTTTCTGTATATCATGAATCAAATTCTAAGGACTTGAAATCTTCTCAAACACACGCACGACCACCGCGACACCGACACCATGCACGCGTTAACCATCACAACCCCAGACGATACACTCACAAGCCAGAACAGCACAAACCCCACCGCCAGCACCACATACAACATTAACTCCCTAAGCAAAGCTGACGTGGACGTGGTCCCAGTGGTTCTGGGTGATGTCGCCGCGGTCCTCCATCGTCCGCCAGTTGTTCCAGCTCGTCGGCGAGCCGTCCTGGCTCACGCTCCAGATCTTCTGACCCCAGATAACGTAGGTGACGCTCATGGACCCGGCGTTCTCCATGACCCATTCGGCAATCTCGATGCCGGAGAGAGAACCTTGCTATCAAAGTGTTAGCTGGGCCGTCATATAACCACACAAGGGGCAACCTACGCCTCCGCCATCGGCCAGCATGTAGTCAATGGCCTTGCCGCAGCAGTGATCAGAGCTTCCGGGACAGGCACAGTCCCTGATGCAGAAAATCTCCCTCACACGGCCGGGGAACTGCCCAACGACCGTCTCCGCTCCACTGACAGCCACCTGCTGGCAGCTTCCGACGCTCGGGATCGTGGGCGCCGGATATCCTCCCCAGCCATTCTCGGTGGTGTCGCAGCACTGCACGTCAGCAGGTCCCGGGCACAGGCCGGGAGTGCTGGTGCCGGCGCAGTCGGAGGTCCAGCCGCACGCCGAGCCGGAACCTTGACAGGGCGACTTGGTGCAGCAGCGGATGCCGGCCGGGTCTGAAGGACAAGCGCCGTCAATGGCAGTGCCACCGGCGCCGGAGCAGGTGCTGTCGGAGACGCAGACACCGGCCAGGTTGTTGGGACCGTAGCAGGGCTCGTTGACGGCGGCAAGGGCCGGTGCTGCGAGGGCGAGGACTGAGAAGCGCATACTGAATGTATTTGATCTGTGAACAGAGCTAGAGTAACCAGCTTAGATGGCAGCAAGCACCACTGATCAGCGAGCGACGAGCCGAGCTCTTATAAGTCGAGACAGCCAAGACCCAGTTGCCATGCTCAGTCAACTCTGCGACAGGCTCGTTCCCTAGACTCGGGTCATCTTTCCACACCTCCGAGCCAAACAAGCTTAAAAGTTAAGCACGCGGCCCCCGGCTGCATGACCTCACTCCCGGGGCCATGGCGGTACATCGTTCCTCGACGCTAGCGCGGCGTCAGCAGCCGGACGATCGACACCGGGATTTACCCCTGATAGAAGCTCGGACCGCAGTCAATACCGCTTCGGGCAAGAGGGCTGAGACTGCTCCCCGCCGCTGCTGTGGACGAGGGATTGTAGCGATAGGGCGGTCGCAGGGGTTCTTCCCGTTGTAGAAGAGTACGTGGTCTTGGACGGTGTAAGATGTGCCGTGCCTGACGCGGGGGGCGCGTCTAGGTGCCGGGGCTGAATGGGCTGGGCTGACGGTGAGACTGGGGTTGAATACGTCGGTGGCGTCGATGGCGTTGGTGTCCGGCATATGGTAACATGGTTTGAAGGGAAACGTGCAGGGGAAGAGATGGCCTTATTGGTACGAAAGGTATGAAACGCTGTTTCAAACGGGGCCATGCTTCTATTGTATTCCTGTGGTGAGCTCTATCCATACCTGAGCCGAAATGCGCCAAACAATGCCCGATGTACCCAATTATGATCGTGGCCATATCGTATCAACGCCGTCGGTACCGGTCGACCCCATGTAACCATACATGGTAAATTGCGACTAAATCATGCCCCAAACGCCTCGCTTACAATCTCGCCCTCGTCCGGCGTAACGATCAGTTCCAGCAATTCGTGCGCCATCTCGACCACCTCTCCCTCGATCCCCGCCTCCATCACCAGATCCTCCTCCGCAAACGTCAGCCGTCCGAGCGCGATCAAATATCTCTGGCTGCCACCGTACGACATGCTCAGCTTCTGCTGTATGTCTGCCGTCTCCGAGGTCCGCGGGTCGGTGACCAGCGTGTGTATCAGCAGCACGCACAGAGCTATGATGCGGTAAAGCATGGCAGATGGCGTGTTGAGGTCGGGTAATGAGTCGTCCGCCGGGGGCGGCAGGATGTGCGAGGGAATGGAAAGGTCGTAGAGGGAGTCGATGGACGCGGAGAGGCATGTCGCGATCCTTGGGAGGGCGTTGCCGTGGGAGGCGAGTTGCAAGGCGCCAAAGGGATGACGACTGAAAGCAACCATGGTGCGCAGGGCCGAGATCTGTATCAGGCGCTTTTGGTGGGGGCTCATGGCCGCAAGGGAAGGCTCGGTAAGTTTTGCGGATACACGCTCAATGACTGGACGCGCAACGAAGGCAGGTTCTTTGTCCTCGAGGATGGGGCCGATGGACTCGGGCAACGACGAGGTTGCCAGCAGATCAAGCATGCCAACTATGTCATCGGGCATTTGCTTCGGCGTCAGCAGGACCGTGACAAAGTCAAGGGATATGAGGCGCCAGAAGTTGGCGATCCCAAGCCCAGTGTCGTTGTCTGTCTCTGGGATGTATGTAACGCACGCCAATGCCGTGGCGTAGAGCAAGGAGAGAATGTTGGTCGTATCGACGTGCTGTTCCAAAAAGGCGTAATCCTGGTTCTTAGACAGGTCGCCGTCCGGGAGCCGATGTCTGCCCTCGGCCAGCTTACGGATCGTGGCTTGCGCCACAGGAGCAAGGTTTACAGCGATGTAGGGGGCGACGTAGGTGGTTTGGAGGTGCAAAGTAAACGCAAGCAAAGCCACCAGGTACTTGATGGGATCCCAGGCCTCCTCGGCAAAGCTCCTCGACCACAGCAGGACAACTTGCGCAGCGAAGTCCACGAGCAGCTGCATCGGCCTCTGTCGGTCGCCCATGATGGGCAACGCCTGAAAGATGTGTGTTGCCAACGAGGTGCCCGGGTCCGAAGGGAAGCTGAACCTTGAAAGCATGTCAAAGGTGGGCGATTCGCCGTAGAACGCCGCGTGGTCCAAGACGATCTGCAGGAACTCGAACAGGGGCGCAGGTGCGGCTGTGGGAGCAAAGCCCTCAGGAGGCGCCTCTGTCGACGGCGGATCAATCATCACGACATCGTCCGTATGTGTTTCCAAAGCCATGACAGGGCTGTCGACTGTCGGTCGTTTCCTCTTGTTCTTGCTGGGCGTGCGCTCTCCTAAACCCTGGGCCACTGTCCCAGCATTGCGTGACCGCCCTTGTCCTTTGCTGGGACTGGCGATTTCCATGCCGTCGAAGCCATCTGCCACAGCCCATGTCTTCCTTTTGCCCGGCGTCCCTTGTCTCTGCCCGGCATTATTCTGATCGCTCGTCTTCCTCTTGGGCTGATTCCTAACCTCCCTCATGTCTTGTTGAAGAAACTGCAGCTCTGTGCTGGCCGTCTTCTCAGCCGCCACGGCCGCCTCGACCATGCGCTCCTGCCGAGCAACCTGTTCGGCATTGAGCCTCTTTAGCCTCGCCACTTCAGCGCTGTGCTCCTGATCCTGCTTTTTCGAATTGGCCCGCGTGATTGAGACCTCGCCCCTCGCAACGTTGAGCTCAGTCTCGAGGGCTCGCACCCGTTGTTGGAGCGCGGCAAAGACTCCATCGGGATGTTGCTGGAACTGAGAGCTTGGCTGTTGTTGCGAAGGGGCGTATCGTTGCGGGAGGGGAGGTCTCGCGAACTGACTTGGCTCTGGCTGTCCAAGAGTCGACAGCTGCTGGGAAGGGGCCGGGAATTGACTTCGTGCGGGGAGAGCACCTGGGCTGACTCGGTGTACGGGGCCAATGTTGGGATTCCATTGGGGATTTGGCGGAGGAGGTCGTCGTGTGAGAGCCGGTTGGTTGTGGGAGGGGGGCTGCTTTGGGAGACTGTTGTCGACTGGTGGTCTCCCAACCGGTGGACCGGCCTGATTGATCACCTCGGAGGTGTCGAGATCGTCGTCGTCCTCCCATGCGAGATCGGAATACCCCCTTTCTGCGCCATCCTGCGGTTGCAACGGCGGCTGCGGGGTTCCTCGACTTTGCTGCTGAGCCTGGGTGAAGGTGATGGCCCGGTTCTCGAGCTCTTGGAGGGCGTTGTCGGGGAGGTCGTCGAAGCCATCGTCGGAGAACTCATCGAGGTCCATGGCGAGCGAGGTGTCGATCCCACAGGGGCGTCATCATCCCATCACGGCGGGCTGCGGTGGTGATGGTGACGGTGCGGGACAGAAAGTTGGAGGTTGTCTGCTGGAGACGCGCCGGTTAACGCCGACGACGCGTTGGGAGAAGCCGTGGCGGTGCAGGGTTCTAGTGTGGCTGGTGCGGTCTCAGTTTGGGAGCAGGACTGCAAGCATGTGATTCAGCATCTCTCATCTACGGTGTGGCCAGCATCGCCAGCCAATTTTTAGTATCTATAAGTTCCAGAAGTGCTTAGTTAATTTGGTGATGCTTTACTCTGTGAAGAATGAAAGGCACATTGTCTGGGCGCTGGTCTCCAACATGCCTTACGGACTGGCCGGATAGGCAGGCGAGGCAGGCCTGTCAGTTGACACCCATGGGACCAAATAACCGGGCAGCGAGCGGACTTTGAAGTCTATCGCAGAACCCACGGGCTTGATGAGGCGCTGCTGCACCGCAACGTCACCAAGTCCGCCGCATTGGCCCTGCTGGGCTGTGTTGACCATCGTCATGCATCGCGCCCGGGTCCCCGCCTCTGTGTACGACACGGCTTCCACAAGCCCAGCAAGCCGAGGCGGGCCAGCACCAGTTTGGATTAAAGCTCATCTCTGGAACTGGGAGTATCTTTTAAGGTGACCGGGTCCAAGTGTTCGCGCAAACCATAATTAAACATCGTGCCTATCTGAGACCTGCCTGTGAGGGTCCAAGCCATCCGCCGCCCGCAGCGCCACGCTAACAGCCTGCGACCTCCATTGCCAGCCGGGCTGTTAAGGCAGCCCTGACGTAACGGTCAGCCACAGCCGCGACGCTAACAGCAGAGCTGGAAAAACCAACGTCAACTTGACCAACTCCGACTCCAGCTCTCTCTCGCGGTCCGACCACCACCACCTCCCTCAGCATCGTCGCCCACATCCCTTGCCAGCCTGCTCAGCTCAGGCTTCGCCCACGACGCGCGCACTTCCACCCCTTCGCGCCTCACGACTCGGTGTCTGATCCTCTCTGCTCCTCCCAGCCCAATCAATCTCCGAACCACCCGCGATCCCGTCAACGCGCGACAACCCCCCCCGTCAACCGCCAGCATGGTCAACAAAAAGAGCAAAGGAGGCGTGCGCTTCCCCAACCGCAATGGCAGCGTCGATGGCCGTCGCTCCTCCTTCAGCGAGCACAGCGAAGAGTCCTCGTCGCCCACCAAGACGCGCGGTCCTTCTCTGCAGTCCGTGGAGGAGAAGCCCCCGAGCGCCGAGGAACAGAAAGCCGCCTACGAGAAGAAGAAGGCCAACTTCTGGACGCGCACCATATGGACCTTCATCATGATCGCCGGCTTCTTTGCCGCGCTCTTCATGGGCCACATCTACATCATCTTTGTCATCACGGCCATCCAGATCGTCTCTTTCAAGGAGGTCATCGCCATTTCCAACGTGCCCAGTCGCGCCCGCTCCTTGCGCTCGACCAAGAGCCTCAATTGGTACTGGCTCGGCACCACAATGTACTTTCTGTACGGCGAGACCGTCATCTACTACTTCAAGCACATCGTCCTGGTGGATAAGGTCCTGCTGCCGCTGGCAACGCACCATCGCTTCATCAGCTTCGTCTTATATGTCTTTGGTGAGCACCCCTGTTGTTGACGATGCTGCTCATGCTAACACTCACAGGTTTCGTCTTCTTTGTCGCCTCCCTCCAGCCCAACCATTACAAGTTCCAATTCACCAACTTCGGCTGGACGCACATGGCTCTCTACCTCATCGTCTGCCAGGCCCACTTCATCATCAACAACGTCTTCGAGGGCATGATCTGGTTCTTCCTCCCAGCCGCCCTCGTCATCACAAACGACATCTTTGCCTACATCTGCGGTATGACCTTTGGCCGCACCCAGCTCATCAAGCTGTCGCCCAAGAAGACGGTGGAGGGCTTCGTCGGCGCCTGGATCATGACCGTCATCTGGGCCATCCTGCTCGTCAACCTCATGTCGCGCTCGAAATACTTCATCTGCCCCGTCAACGACCTTGGTGCCAACATCTTCACCGGCCTGGAGTGCGACGTCAACCCGGTCTTCATCCCCCGAACCTACGAGCTCCCCGACTATCTCTTCCTGCCCGAGGGTACGTCCCTGTCCGTCACCTTCAAGCCCCTGCACATGCATGCCTTGGTCCTCGCGTCCTTCGCCTCGCTCATTGCTCCCTTCGGCGGCTTCTTTGCCTCCGGCCTCAAGCGGACCTTCAACATCAAGGACTTTGGTGACTCGATTCCCGGACACGGTGGCATGACGGATCGCATGGACTGCCAATTCATCATGGGCTTCTTCGCCTACGTTTACTACCACTCCTTCATCGCTACATACCAGGTCAAGATGGGCTCCGTCCTCGAGACGGCAATTAATGGCTTGTCACCCGAGGATCAGATTGAGCTGGTGAAGGGCATGGGCAGGTACCTCGCCAACCAGGGCGTTTTAGCAGAGAGCGTGAGTACTCCCTGATAGACTTGCGTGTCCTAGCGACTTTTGCTAACCATCCGTAGTTCTTTACTTGCGTTGACAAGGCCGTCATATCGTCATAATTAACCCCGCAACGGCCTCATGTAACATTAATAATTTACACTTCAACACACCTCATTCAGCCTAGCATATCTTTGAGGCTTTCCAATTCCTGTCGTCGATGGGTTTCCGACGACGGTAGTAGCGATCCGAGCAAAGGCGGGAGGTAAAAGGGGCGACGGACACGGATGACGGCGAAACGTGTCATGGGCATCTAACTCTATGGGAAATAGGTCGAGTAGAGTAGGATTTAAACGAAGTTGGCGCCATGATGGCGTCTTTATGACCTTAACCTGTGCGTGCACCTGGCGGCAGAGCGTCTCTAAAAGCCAGCAGCACCAGCTCCTTGAACGGCGAAAGTGGCATCCCCTGTCCCTGGGTCTTCACAAACTCGGCCGCACTCAGCAGGCTTTCCGGGCCAGAACTTGTGGCCAGCCTCTTCCACGATGTCTCCGTCCTGCACTCCCACAGCCCGTCTCGTACATCGAACGGCAGCGCCTCGATGCACAAGCTTTGTACGGCGTATCCCTTCTCCGACACCATGTGCACCCTCATGAGAATATTGCACACTAGAATCGTCCGTCGAGCGCTCTCCGCCACCATCCATGCCTTCCACGGACTTAGCTCTGGCAAGGAAGAGGGGGCTTCCTCCCACAGGCGGTGCGTTAGGGCCCAGAGAGCTGTGGGTTGAACGATGGGGTTTATTTGACTGGGAGTGAGAAGAGAGGGAATAGCGAGGACGAGGGCAGACTGTGCAAGGGCAAGGATGGCCATGTAGGATGTTGAGTGAGTCGATCGATGTAGCAGATCTTTGATTGTACGTCGGTGTTCCGGTCCACTTCGTTCCGACAGCAGTCCTCGAACCTTCTCCAGGGGCGACGTCTCATCGTAGACCGTGGCCAGGTCTGGATGTATGAACGCCGCTGACCCGTATCTCTCATAATACCTCGAAAAGCTCCGCAGTATAGCCTTCAGTTGTTCCAGGGAGTCTGCGCTAAAGGTGCGGACGACGTCGGGCCCGAAAGCTCTATCGAGCTGCTTCGGGAACACGGGCGTCTCGAACCCTTGCTTCTGACTGCCACGACGGAGCCTTTTACCTGCTGCTATTGGCGTGTTGGTGTACTGACACTGGATACTCTTCTCAGCACAGCGGTTGCATCCGGGGACGCCGCGATCGCAGCGTCGCTTCGAGCGGATGCAAGACTGGCATGATCTCTGGAGATTGGGCATTTTGATCCGTGACGTGAAGGTAGTGAAAGAGGTTTAGTCTCCGTGGAAAGATATTGTGAGGTATAAGTCGATTTACTAATCATGGAGAGTTGGCTTGGATGCTGGACTGTGGGTTCTGTGGCTTCCCGAAGCGGTTTAGTCTCCGCAGCCGAGGTGCGACTTCAGGTGTAAGTGAGTTCCAGCGAAAACTCGGGGGAAAAGGGTATAAAGGAGCCCTTTCCTCGTCCTATGTTCAAGATTCAGGGCCTGATCAGACAGAATCTGATACTATCATCAAGAAAAACTCATCAAAGAACTCCTTCTCTTGTTTATACGATGTCCAGTCCCCAGGTGTTTAAGAAGGTGATGGTGCTCGGGGTAAGCCCTCGAACTCTTGATACACTCGACTTGTGAATCTAACAGCCTGTTTAGGCACGCGGCAACCTTGGCACTCACCTCATTCCAGCCCTGCAGGAAGCTGGCTTCGAGGTCACCATCGTCACCCGCTCCCCTCCCCCATCGCACTCTGGCCAGCCAGCAGTCCACTGCGTCCAATCCGACTACACCCTTCCCTCCCTCGTCGAAGCTTTCTCGAACCAGGATGCAGTCATCTCCACCATTGCAACACATGATGTGCACGCCCAAAAGACCATAGTCGATGCTTGCGTCGCCGCCGGCGTCAAGAGATTTCTGCCCTCCGAGTTTGGCAGCGACACCAGCGCTGACGTGAAGGGCGAGAAGGCAGGCTTCCTAGTTTGGAAGCGCGAGGTGATTGAATATGTTCAGAGTAAGCAGGCCGAGGGTCTGGAGTGGACGGCGGTTTACACTGGCGCGTGGATCGACTGGTTGCTCGAGGAGGGCTACCTGGGCTGGGACCTGCGCGCCAGAAAGGGCGTCCTGTACGACTGTGGCGAGGCAAACGCAACGGTCAGCACCTTCAAAAGTGTCATCAGAGCCATTGTCGCCGTGCTCCGAAACCCAGGCCTGACCAAGAATCAATACGTCCACGTTAGCTCCTTCAACGTCACGCAGCGTGACATCTTGGAAGCCCTTGAGCGCGTGTCGGGCGACAAGTTCGACATGGAAAGCATGGATTTGTCTGACTTGCGCAAGAGCGGTGACAAGCACGTTGCTGAAGGGAATTGGGAACTTGGCTATTCGGAGTGGGTTACCGCGACGAACTTCAGCGGGACCGAGCATGTTAGCTTCCGGGAGAAGGCTGAGAGGTGGAACAAGCTGCTTGGAATTGAGAATAAGGAGACACTGGACGATATGATTAGAAGGGTGCTGAGCGCTGTCGAGAAGAAGTGAGTAGGTTTTACGAGGTAGTCTTGACCTCGCTCCGGTCCGGTCTTGAGTAAATGCTAGTCGAGGAATGCAAGAATCAAGAGTAATGCTCGTCAACCCTGTTAGATTATATGCAGCAGTATATCTCCAGGCGAATGCTATCAACACTTCAAACTACAACCCTTCTTACCCACTGATCGCTCATTGAGGAGAGCCAAAGCCCGTAGGATGTCGCTGGCCCGGGCTCATCCCCTGAGTCCCTTGGCTGTAGTCGCCGCTCAACTCAGTCCTCGTGTTCTCTCCTTCAAGCTCGTACCTCGAATTCTCTTGTGTCGAGGGCAGCTCGCTCACCCCGCCGCTCGAGCTTGCCATCCCGCTCATCGGAGAGGACCGGTCGTGATACTTCCCCGGAAGCGGCTGGTGCGGTGAAGAGAAGGGCTGCTGCGGCGTGGCGCTCAACTCAGCTGCTTCGGATCGCCGACGTCGACGGAGAAGGAGGAAGACTACACCTCCGATGACTGCGAGGCCCACGACGCCGCCTACAACACCGCCTGCGATAGCAGCAGTGGGGGTAGAGCTGCTAGAGCTGTCCGAGTCATCCGATGGAGGACGTCTGGAGCTGTCATCTTCGGTTGGGTTCTCCGATGCAGTGTCGGGATCGACAAACAGCTCGCGCACAGCATCACTGCTCCATTCCATGTCTTCCATGCCCCTGAATCCATTAGCCTCAAGAAACGCTAGACCCCGCGCTCGACACTTACCCATCGTCGTACCACTGCTTGATAACGTCTGGCGTCTGATATTCGTCGGCATCGGCGTCGTACTCGCTCTTCCACACCAGATCAGTCAGATCGAAGATGCCGATCGAGTGCGGCCAGGGGTCCATGTCGTTGAACTTCTCGTTTGCTATGACGCCGCCCGTGGAGATCATCTGTCGCTTGCCCTTGCCCACGACGGCGCAGCCGTGGTCGTAACGCTCGGGAAAGCTGCCGTTGACTTTGAACCACCTGAAGCCCGGTAGGGAGAGGACGTAGACGTCGCCCGAGACGCCCTGGCCTGCCTTGTTTTCCCCGCCGTAGATGACACTGCCAAAGCGTTAGTCAGTGCATTGAGGAGGGGCCTTCTCTGAGAACCTACATTTCGTACGTTCCATCGCCCTGCGTTCCCACAGAGCATGGCTTGCCCTTGCCGTCCGGAACGTCGCCCGTGGCCTTCTGCCAATGCCACCTCCCCTCGGTTGGATCCCAGAAAGTGATGTTGTCCATGCCTCTTAGGCTGTTGGACTGGATCTTCTGCGGCTCTGTCTCGAAACCCGCCAGGGGCACAACCAACGGACCCGCCCGGAAACCTTGCGCACACTCAGCCACCCCATTGATGAAGGTTCCGTGAGGCGAGTTCAGTGGGGCAGTCGAGTCGTTTTTCCACTTTCGACTGTCGAAGTCGTACTCGAGAATACCCGGCACCGCTGGGATGCTCTTGAGGCTGATGTCCTCAAAGAACGGATCGGTTGTAGCCTTTCCGTAGCCGCCGACCCAGTACCCCTTGTTCCCGCAGACCGCACTCCCGCCATGCGTCGAGGCCACTAGGCCGTCGAAGAATTCCGCGTCCCAAGGCGTCTGCCTTCCCCAAGTGCCGTTCTCCCCATCGCTGTTCGGGGTGAAGCCCCAGAGCGCGACCTCATCTTCCGCCATTGGCGCTTGGAAGCTCCGCTCGCCGCCCCAGCGGTAGATGGTGCTGCTGGACTCGTCGGCCCAGAAAGCGCCTTTCATGACGGCGGTGGGATCTTCGCGATAGATGTGGACGAAGTCGATATCTCCCTGGCCAATGGAGGAGTTGGACCACGATACGTCCAGGCGGAGAGACCGGGTCGTGTTGACTTGAGAATGATCAGTACATGTCGAAGATTATAGCCTCCAAGTGGACGCCGTACAAACCACACTGCTCCCTGATCCGTCCGAGCTTCCTTCAACATAGGTCGATATACGGCCGCCGTCAAAATAGACAAAATCACCCAATTGAACGACTACAGCTGTCAGCGGAGCCCAAAAACATTAGATCGCCTGGAGACGCACCCGACTCCAATAATCTCCTCCGGTAATCTTCAATCGGCACATCGTCATCCTGGCGCCTCTCGACAAGCGCCGCGCCCAGCGCCAACAGAGCAAACAGGCATATCGAAGCAGGCAACATCATCGCTCGTTCAATCGCAGCATGAGGAGTTCAAAGAACGCAGCCCACCTCCAGGAAAAGAAGGGCAGATCAAGCGCCCGATAATCATCCTGGACGGGTCGGCCATGGATGCATATAGTAACTACTCCCGTTCTCCGGCCCCCAAAGCGGAGCCTAACCAGCCTTGTGCTCTCCGGGGACCTATATGAAGTCTCATGCCCGTCTGCGGCGGGGCAGCGTATTTCGTAGGCGCTCGGCAGGGATTGTCAGTCCGTCATTGGACACTTCCTCAGTGAGGTGCCACTGCGGTTACGATCCGCGCAGACAAAGAGGCAAAGCACAGATTTGACAGCCAACGGCAAGTCGTTCTGGGTGGGTTAGCCATGGAGCCAGAGATCGTCGGCATTTCGCCTCGCCGGCTGAGATGGGGCTGCCTTGAGCTGACAGGGGTGGCGTCCGTGTGCTCGTGTGTGGAGCTCAACGGCTCGAGCTCTGCCTTTGACTGCCGAACCCTGTCTTTCCTGATACCATGAGCTCATTGGATGCGGATGTGGTACGTCTTGGACGCCTTGAGAGTAGGAGCAGCAACCTTGGCAAATGCTTCTAAAGACGTAGCTGCAAATAGGGACACGAGCCGGGGGCTGACGGATGTGAGATGACAGGAGATCTGTTGATCCGAGATTTGGAAACTTTATCGGCTTTGCAGTCCAAGTAGAATTAGATCTGGTGCCAATCTCGTCATCAAGATTCTTCATTTACAACTAAATATCACACTGGAGCCCCGACTCCGTCACCAGCGGCATCAAGCACTACACCTTCAGGATCTCGGCCGCGCGCTCGATAGCCCTAGCCGTCTTCCCAATCCACTCCTTCGCGTCGTCAAGGCGGTCATACTGCACGCCCTCTGTGATGCCCGGGAACGTGACTGCCGCGTACCCCGTATCCAGGCCCGGCGCGGTGACGGCGTGCTTGTAGAACTCCCGGTCAGGCAGGCCACCCTGGGAGATGAAACCACGCTGGAAGTGCGCGTACTTGTGGTTGACGACGGAGATAAGGTTGGCGTCCTGCGTTGTTCCGGCTTCGTCTGCGAGAGCCTTCAGGCCGTCCGCGGCGGTCGAGAAGGTCTCGATGGCGTCGTTGAGCTCGGAAAGATCCAGCTCGACGCCATACTCTGCGGTGAAGTCTTGCAGATCGTCGCGGTAGGCGCGAAGCTCGACGGCATAGTTCTGCACGTCAAAGGGAAGGATGGTATCATCTGCGAGATGGAAGGCCAGCAGGGCGAGGTACTGGCCGATGGCGGAATGCTGCAAGAAGCCTGGGTCGCCGAAGGTCGCCATCCAGTTGTACGTGTCGTAGTTGGAGTGGTAGTGCCAGACTGGATCGGTTGGCCCTCCTCCAGAACCAACGTCCAGGGAGTTAATGCCGTAGTGGAGGAATGGGGTGTAATCAGAGCCGCTGCCGAGAACACCCACCTCGCCGCCAGCGTCACGTTGCCAGGAATCGTACAGCGACTCATTGAAGAGGCCGCCATTCGGGGCGACAACTTTCTTAAATATCTCGGTCCCAATGGTGTGCAGCTCAGGGGTAGTGGCGAGCGAGGCGCGAGGACCAGACACCGCGACGTCAATGTTGAGGTACGCAACGGCGGTGTCTGTCAGCCAGGGGGCGTGATCCTCGACCCATTCCACGGAACCGACGAGACCGTACTCTTCAGCGTCCCAAGAGGCCAAGACGATGTTGCGCTTCGGGACCCACCCGGAGTCAATAAGTTTCTTGAAAGCCTTGGTAAGCTCGACCATGATGGCGGATCCAGAGTTGGGATCGCCGTTGCCGCCAATCATCCAAGTGTCGCGATGGTTGCCGATGATGAGAGTTTCGTCGGCGTTGGTGCCGTTGAGCTGGCCGATGACGTTCCATATTGGGGCGATCTTCTCTTCCATCTGGTTGTCCAGGGTCAGGGTCACACCTGGCGCGGGACCGGTTGCGTACTCAGCTTCGAGGGCGCCAGCCCAAACAGTACGATTGACCTCGTCGGCTGAGATGCCCTGGCCATCAAGGGCTTGAAGCAAGGGCTGCACAGCAGCATATGATAACGGAAGAGAAGGGATCGAAGGCGTGACATCGGTGACACCCGCGCGAGGGACGCCTTCGTGGGATGCGTAGCCCGGGGTAGTGGGATCGCCGGGTCGAGTAGACAGGAAGAGACAAGACCCCTTTTGAACGGAGTCGGGATGGCGCGCAGGGCCGTCAGGATAGGCCTCGTAGCCGTTGGCGACAGTAAACTCGCCGTCGTCTCCGGGATCTGTGAAGATGATGACGCCAATAGCACCGAAGTCCTGAGCGTTCTTGACCTTGAGACCCCGGAAGAGACCACCGTAGCGGATGAGGGCGATCTTGCCTTCGACCTCGACGCCGAGCTCCTGAAGGCGCTCGAAGTCCTCGAGTGAACCCCGTCTGCGTCCGTTAGTAGGAATATCACCGCGAGTGAGAGATTGTCTTACCCAGCGTAGAAGAACTCGCCCGTGACCTTGCCGCTGGCGGAGTATCCGTGAAACGTGGGCTGGTTCTCCTTCCAAGCAGTCACATCATCGCCTTCAACTGCTGGCTCCACCAGGTTCACATCCTCCGTGGTTCCGTCTCCCCACGTAACACTCAATCCCTGCTGGACTGGGTAGCTCAAGTAGACATGGTACTCCTGCAGGTGGCTCTCGAACCCGAACTCGGTCCAACGGTCCCTCGTCCACTCAGCCGCTTCGAGGCCCAAGCCAGCGAGCTTGTTCTGGTGCCCGTAGTAGTCAGACCACTCGTCAATGGTGACGTTGTCAAAGGCATTGGCAAGGAGCGTCTCTTGCTCGTTGAGGACTGGAGGCCACTGCTCGTTGCGCTTGGTGAAGTGCTGGCGATGGGAGTGGCGCTTCTCGACGATGAAGTCTTTAGCGCAAGCCGAGACGCCCGTCGCGAGGATGATCTGTGAGAGAAGCATGGCGGAGTCTTAACTTCTAGCTTAGCAATGGCAAGCAACTCGACCTGACCGAGGGCCAGCGACCACCATAAGCGGCGGCGAGGGCCTTTTGTAGAGCAGCTGAATCCCGAGAGCATCGCGACATCGCCTCTGCTGATTGATCATTAGACCACCCTAAAGCTCCCACAGCATGCTCAACCCCGCAGAACAAACCTCGCGCGGCCCAACGGTCGTGGGCATGCATGATGCCATCTTCCTGGATCAAGATAAGACAAAAAGACCGTGTAAGCCATCTCCCCGCCCGCCCAGCCAGTCGCCAGGCACCCAATTGGACAGCGACGCATGCTAAGCCTTCTGGAACCCCATCCAGAAGCAGCGGAAGGTCTGCGGGGAAGACGATATACGTAATTTGGCTTGCTTCCCCCAACCCAGGGCTGAGGAGCTTCTGTAAGCTGGTCAGACGCGCTAGGCTGAAGAAGGCAGCTGGCAGCGTCGGGCGAGTCCTTGAGGCCGGATCGTTGATTAACGACGTCAAGGCCAGCGATAGCGCCAGCGGAGACAAATGCTGCATGCGGTGGTGACCGACAGTTTAGCTGATGCATGAAAGCCCACAATACCTCTCAGCTGTGAAAAGTTCCTCGGGGTCCATTCCGCTGATGCCGAGTATGCGAGGAAACCGACTACGAGGATGTTTGGGAAGCAAGAGATATCACAACCATCGGCAAATGGAGGAAGTGGGGAAGCGGGGCAGTCTGCTTGCTTTGAGATACCCAGATTGATTTCGTTTCAGCATCAAGCTGAGATAGGGTCCCTCGAAAGATTAGCTCTTTTGGTGTGGGCGTCTACTCGCACTCCCCCTCTGATGGCTATTGGAGATTGGTTCTATGTCGACTCGCTTCCACCGGTATCCCAGCCGTCCAGATGGTCTATGTGTTCTTGTTCTGCCATTCAGGCGCGATTCTATCTATGGCTGACGATACAGCCAAGGCTGTCGCAGCGCTTATGACAAACTCACTGGCGATGAAACCACACAGCCTGAAGGCCGGAAAGTGATATCTCCAGGTAGTATCATTGAATGCAAGATCCAGCTGAGCTTCCCGAAGGCGCTGTATAGCTGAGTGAGGAAGGCGTGTGGGAGAATCCAAACGCCGTTCTAAGGCGGCTAAAGCATTTGTTCCAACAGTCTCAGCCCGGATATCTAGTGGTCGTTGTTCCCGAAGATCTCATCAGCCTTTACAAACCTCCACAGGGCCGCACTTCGTTGTCAGTCAAGCCCAGTGATCATGCCGTTGCGGTCCATTGATGCGAGACGCCAATCAGACTGCTAAGCGTACCGCAGAAACCGACCACGCCCTCTGTTGTCTGCAAATATCCCATACTCGAGAGAGAAATCATCAAATCACACACGTCGGAGATCGTCTGCCCCTTCGCAGCATCGCACCTCCGGCTTCAACTTTAGCCTTGGAAGACCACAATTGAGCATATACCGTGACTAACCTTCGGATTATTTCCTCTTGAGGAATTGCGTTTGGCTTGTTTGGACTCGAACTTTTCGAGCCTCGGTCTTGCTTAGCGGCAAACAGCAGCGTCTTTAATTGCACCACCAGACTGCACATAATGGCTGCGCACCAGCAGCGCACAGCACCTTTTTGTATAGACTTTGCGCCTCTGAAAGCCAGCAACCCCATTTTCTCGGGTAGGATGATTGTATCCATTATTAGGTAGCACGCAAGGGCGAGAGCGCGGCCAAACATGGCACATCCCTCGATGGTAGACGGAGGCTGATTACGCAACGTCTCCCAGGCGGCCCAGTAGAAGTCGACGCTCTTCCCTAAGCGTAGAATACTCCTAGTGAGAGATAATTGCTTGATGAGCCGTTTCCAGGTAGAACGGTTGATCTTGGTGCGCGCGAATGCCCATGATAACACCAGAGAAGCGAACTGCGCTAGACGAAGCAGCTTGTCGCGAGCAATAGTCGTGGCGAGGAAGCGGGAGTAGTGCTTGAAAATTTCGGGTCTGGAAAATGTATCTGAACTCATTGCGGTAACCTGAGGGGAAGGCAGGTTGTGGCCTGGTGCTTGAGAGGTTGTCTCTTGATTCGAACAAGCGGGACGCTGATTCTAAATTTTGGACGGCTTTGAGCTTTAATCAAGGAGATACACAGACGACAAAGGAATAGAACGGGTTATGGAAGTCCTGGATGGGAAGTCTTCCCGGCCAGTGCACTTAGCTAGCGACCTGTTCGTAAATTTAATTGCTAGACCAATGGTCTGGCTTCACTTTCTTCCATGGAAAAGAAAGACATGGAAGTTAAGTTTCAGGGCTGCCCTGTAAACCGCTCCGAGAGGGTGGGTTTGCAACGGTGATGAACGGGGGACAATGGCTGGCAAGTTCCGGCCGTGAAGTCGGATGTTTCCGACGGATCGCAACATACGCGAGCGTCATGATCAGTGGTTATTCTACACTCGGAAACTCACGAGATGTCATCCGAGATGACTACACATCTCGCCGGACTAGGAGCTCGTCCAACAACGCAGCCGGTGTCGGCCAATGCCACCATGGCCGTGCGCTTTGTCCAGCATATTTAGCAGATCTTGACCGGAGCTGATGCTGTCGTCTTCTTGCCTCTCGATCATCAAGTTCAAAAGACAAGAAACGATTAAACAGAAACGATGCTCTCACAAGACTCCAAGATCATCATTGTCGGTGGTGGCGTGTTCGGTTTGAGCACAGCCTTGTGGCTTGCTCGCAGCGGACATCGTAACATCACCATATTTGATCGTTGCGCTTTCGACAAGAACTTCTACGACCCCCAGAATGGCTGTGACGGTGCTTCTGCTGACATAAACAAAGTCTTCCGTGTGGCCTATGGAAACCAGAAGGGGTACGCAGTGCCTTACCACCAGATTGGCTTGATCAGAGACTAACGCAAGCCAGATATCAAGACATGGCTATCGAAGCTCGGGCTATCTGGCTTTCGTGGAACAAGAAGATCCAAGAGACCAGCCCCTCCGAGCTCCCAACCGGGCTGGAGCCCGACGACAAGCTCTTATATGAATGTGGAAATTACTTCATCGGCGAGGGCTCTGAGCTGATCGAATTCTATGACGAAAGCTTGAGGATGCTGGGAGAGACCGCCCCTGACGTGCGAGCGAAGCAATTCGTCAAGGTACAATCCTAGACACCAGAGGCTCATGATATAGCGTCTAAACCAGATACTAAAGTACGTTAGGGCAACGCCGAAGATGAGCAGAGACTTCACGAGATCGATCCGAAATGGGTGGAAAAGCTTCACTTGCTTGACAACATCAACGACGGAGATACGAACGGCTTTCTTGACATTCAGTGTGGGATCACTATCGCAGACAAGGTTCCCAACCCCATCTTCCGTGTGCGTTCGGACAAAGTGAGCTCACAGTCGGCGGTCCACAGGCTTGCGTCTACGCAAGGTATCTCTGCGAGAAGGCTGGCGTCAAATTTGTTCTCGGCAAACCCCAGGGTCAATTCTCGAGCCTCATCTCCGAGAACGTTGGCTGCGACAAGAAGATCATCGGTATCAAGACAGAAGATGGTCAACGGCACCCTGCAGACCTCGTGATCGTGGCCGGTAAGTCGCCCCGCGGCCCAGTGACCACAGTCTCTGCGCAGCGTTGACACCCGTGTGCAAATAGCCGGCGGATGGACTGCTTCTATCATCCCAGAAGCCTCGCAGACTGTCGAAACAACTGCAGGAACCGTAATGTTTGTCGATATTCCCAAGGAAAGACAGGATCTATGGAGGAAGTTCCACCCTGACAACTATCCCGTCTGGTCCTATCGTAGCGGCCACGGCGACAAGTGAGCTTTGGCAACAGCGTTCCGGAGCCAAACTAGCAGAAACTAACGAGAGCACCAGCTATTACCAAGGAGGTGGATTTCCCATTTCGAAGCAAGGACGACTCAAGTTTGGCTACCGTGGCCGCAAGGTAAGGGACGCATTGCATTGTGGAGCTTTCTCAGGACACAAAGCTAAGTCAACCCGCACCGGCAGTTTACCAACTTCGAGAATCACCCGACAGAGCCTGGCTTGTAAGATGCTCATCCATTCCAAAATGTGGCGTTGAGCTGCTAATGTGCAAACAGGCGCGTCTCGACACCTCGTACCAAGTACACCAAAGAACCTATCAGTACGGTGCCACTCCACGGTCTGCCCGGTATGAAGAAGGTTATTACTTCAGCCTTTCCAGAGCTGAAGGAGTTCGGATTTACTGACAGCAGGGTATGTTGGGTGGACGCGAGAAGTTGCCTCTTGCTTGTATAGCCCTCAACGAGACTATGTGCTGATCACTGGCGGTAGCTGTGCTGGTACAATGACTCGATTGACAACAATGTGCGTCAGCTTCAATAATCAGCCTCATCCACTTAAATGCCGCTGACACGATTCTAGTATGTCATCGACTACGTGCCAGGATACTCGGACACCCTCTTCATTTGCACAGGCGGATCGTAAGTAGCGCGAAGACGCAGCCACTTCCTGTAGAGATGGTGGCTCACATCATTTGCAGTGGACACGCATTCAAGTTCCTCCCCATACTGGGACGTGTAAGTCCCTCCCCTGGCCGGTTGTTAGTCACCAACGTGAACTGACCGAGCACCAGCACGTCGAGAACCAGCTCAAGCGCAGACCAGACCAGTTCACACCGCTGTGGAAATGGCGTGTCGCTGAGCCCGGGAAGCCGAACAATGGCCTCTCACAAGGAGAATCGGGTCCCCGGGAGATGTCCCGCGTTGAAATGGCTCATCGTGAGTATTTTTCTCCACGGGCAGGAGATTGAAAATGCTAACGGTTCCGGCCTTGAAGCTCGAGACTTCAAGATGGAAGGGGTGAGTTCCTCCATTACTGGTCTAATTTCATTGCATGGCCAAACTTGTCAATAGCTCAGAGCCTGACACCAGTGACAGGATCTTTTCTCGAGACTATAATCCCAGAGTTCCCCGCGAGGACAACGATAGGTCTTGTGCTTCTTTCTTTTGGCATGGAATCTCTATCTGGGTACTGTGATTCCACAGACTTAGGAATTCAACGCTCCCTTCACATGATCATTTGTAGTCTTCGGAAGGGATACATCCCAGTCACCAATCAATTAATTGTGATAGTCTACATTCCGTCATTTTGGCCGATGTCGTAAGGACTCATACTGTCCAAGAATCCGGACAGCAAACTGTCAAATCCGGACAGCATGCCTTTGCCATCAATATCCGCCATCCACCGTGAGACGACCTCCCGATCAGGAGTCCCCGAGACGGGCGGGCTTAGGTTTCGCAGCGGCTGACCCTGTGAGCTTCTATCCACTACCATTGACAACGTTCGACCGGCCAAGATCTCAAAAATATCGCGATAGGGAGCGCCGTCTTCCCACTCCTGGGCGATGACGACAAGCACCATCGTGCAATCCACGCACGTCTTACTAACGTCGCTGTACTGGACGGATTCGCAGGCGGTCTTGGAGCTCCAGAGACAGTGCAGGTAGGTGAGTCCAGCTAGGAAAGCGCAGTGTAGCGTTCCCCACGTGTGTTTGATGGCGGTGCCGACGTACTGCAGTCGGTACAGCCGGATGACTGTACTGGCAGCCTGTAAGCAATCCAAGAAGACGTCATCCGATGCCCGTTCGACATCTACCAGCTGTGTGCGGTAGAGGTTGAGGATTGTGCCGCTGTAGTTGAGGTCGAACCAGACCTTGGTCGAGAAAATAGAAAGTGTTCCCCCAGGCCGCGGGATGGGTTCAGGGGCCGTCCGACGCCATTCCTCCAGATCAGCACGTAGCTGCGTCGTGTGACAAGTTCTAGTGTTCTCGTGGAGATCACCTAGAGTACTCTTTCCGTGATTTAAAGTATGTATGCGTGCCCAAATCTGACGCAGTCGCATAACATGCAAGGCGTTGGACATGGTTGTGGGGGGTTCGCTGGGCAAAGCCCTCGGGGAGCCATTGATGCCGGAGCTGCTTATTAAAGCGTCGCTGATGTCAAGAGGCAGCTTCATTCACTCTGTGAGCATATTTTCTGTGTCTGGTCGAGTTGGGCTTGGAGTGTTCTTCGACATACCTCGGCATCTATCTCATGAACCTGTATCCCGAGGGGGCGGCCCAGGCGCAAGGCGTACGTCACATCAATGCCTTGGGCGCACCAGAAACTCCGCTTTCGTAGCTCAACTTGTAGTGTATCAAGTGGAGTGCCGATGATGCGAGTGCTGCGGTGATAGCCTAGCTCTATGCACTGTCGTAGGGCTAACCCTGAGAGTTTCCTACACTCCGATCAGCAGCTGTCTCTGATTCTGCTTCAAGCTACATACCATAGCGATGGCCCGGTTGCAGATCGAAGCGAGTACATGGCATAACAAAGGATGGCCTGTATTGCCTCGAGGTTGTCGTGGGACAGAACATCGGGGTAAAGCTGCGCGGAACTGTAGAGTTGCTGGATCACGTCCAACGTCAATCTCTTGTCGGCGGCTTGCGGAAGTCTTCTTACCTCTGCTAAATGTCGGTGACCTGGAACTAGAAATGCACCAACGGCATAGACCTTCACGGCATATGTCAGTCTTTCCTGCGTCTTTCAGAAACCGCCGTGCGTACCATATTAATGAAGAAGAGGGGCGCCGTGGACGTAATCGGCATACTAAGATTACCGGTATCAGAAGGCACCCCCATGATACTCTGCTCATAGCGTCTGAACGTTGGCTCGTGGAGGAATGGGTACTGCGGATGGATGTTCTCAAAGTAGGCGTTGCTGAGCGTCAAGGCGGTGGCGTACTCTGGGAGAGGACAGGGCGTTGGCGAGATCTCTATCTGCCCCAGCCCTTCCTGTTGAGAGATCTTTGGGGTGATGGCGCACCGCAACGAGGGATTGATGAGATGCGAAAAGGCAAAAGCGGAGGAGGACCCAAGGTACTGGGGCTCAATTTGCGTGGGCTGGACGTCCAGCATGCCAACCTTGTTGGGGAGGTCGCTGTCCCTGATTTCTCCTGTTTCAGAGGCGAAGGCCGCTGTTGAATTATTACTCCCTCTGTCGTTGTTGCTCTGCACGGCGGGTGTGCGAGGCCCGCTGCTGGTCGGGGCGTTCTCAAAGGTTGCGAGGCGCTCCTCGAGTGTCTCTAGATAGTTGCGAGGCCTCTTTCGTTTGGTCTCCGGATCCTCTATGAGGCAAGCTGCTTATGTATGAGTGATTTTGCATAGGTATGGCACACCTCATGGGCCCGTTTTGGAACTTGGGGGGAAATTTGGATCATGCAGTGGTGTTGGATGGCTTACGGCAGTGGAAACGTTGACAGTTGGCACAGTCAGGAACCCTGTCGTCGCACTATGGCCAGGTTACTACGTTTAAAAGCTGATATACTGGTCCCTGGCGCTGGTGCTCAGGATCTTCATCTGGAGACTCTGTGACGTATGCCAGCACAGCCGGGACAGGGCTACGGGAATGGGAAGACAACGCTGCTCAATCTAGAGTTGAACGCACCTTGAGTTTCCTTTCTTTGCACGAGACGCAAGCTCGACTCGCCCTGGCGCCGTGGGTTTGCCGTCGTCTCGGTCTAGATGGGCGAGCGGAATCCTGGTTTCGTCTCATGATGAAGACAACGGGAATCCGTTCCCGCAATGGCCGAATCAGTCCCGGCGTGAGCTCGCTCCTTGTTCGTTCACCATCAATAGAGGTGACAGCGTTGGCTCTGCCCTTCACCGTGGTTTCCCAATAAACCAAGAGTGCCGCCGTTGATGGAAAGCTTCAAAGTGGAATGAGGAGGATCGTTGTTCGGAGAGAACGCAGAACCTCTTGTGGTGAGTGGTGAGATAGGTGGGGTATGGCTGGACGATATGCTAGCCTAGTCGGTCTCAATCTACCCTACGCCTTCTATACATCACAAAAATGCCCTCGAGAAAGTCTGCCATATTCACCAGCTGACCCATTTCCCATGAGGACCATAAGAAATCCTAGAACTTGGAACAGAGACGCGTGGGCGCGCCAGATGACAGAATTGAGCCTCACTTCATCGAGTAATTAGCAGTTTTATCGGCATGCACCCCGACAAACACTCAGGTTGCCGCACTGTTCAATTGTGGGGTAATGGATTGATTACCATCGTTGATCGGGAAACTAGTCCACCTCCTCTTCACCGCTTCCGATTGGACTCTCGTGAACTTCCGAGCGCCCAAGTCCCATCTACCTCCCAAGCCTCGTAAACTTCCGAGCCGCCGGCTAACCGAATGCTCGCCGGGATCTGTCGTCCCACGACTTGCGAGCCTCATTTCCAAACAGCAACAGACTATCTTGCACGAACTATCTCATCCGCCGCGCTGGTACCTCCCCCGCTTTCTTATCTGGTTATGGGGTAAGCCATGGTTATGCTACCGAGGCGGCGGGATGGTTATAAAGCCTCGCGCAACGACTGCAAGACTCAGGTTTCTTGGGTCAAATCAGACTCTGCGCTCGAGCCTCTTCTGAATTCAACCATATCACCAGTATGAGCATCTCTGCCGCCTTGAGACGGTCCTCAGCGGCAAAGTACGCCAATGCCATCAGAGAAGCGCCCCGTCATGTCATCATCAACCGCCAGCTGTGGCTCAGCGCTCTGCTCTATGCCCTCGCCGGCTTCCCCATGAGTAGGTCTTGACTATTAATATCATTCTCTCCGAGGCTACGCGCTAGTGCCAGCGCGTGACGGAGTCTGCTGCCCTTTGAGCATTGGCTAATCAGCCCTTAACTTGTAGCCTGGGAACAAGGAGCTTCCGCCGTCATACCCACCCTGCCGGGCTTTCAAAGGCAGTTCAACGTCGCTTCCGGGAGTGAAGCTGGTGATATTGCGACCTATGTGTCCATAATCTACATTGGCTATGCCGTCGGCGCGGCGTTATCGTTCTTCATCAATGACTATCTCGGCCGTCGGTGGTCTTTCCGACTATACTCCATCGTCTTCATCATCGGCCAAATCGTCTGCATCTTTGCTCCCAACATGGATGCCCTTATAGGGAGTCGCATAATTTCCGGCATTGGCATCGGATCTCTTAGCGTCATTGGCCCCATGAGCATCGTCGAGATCGCCCCCAAGGAGATCCGCGGCCTGTTGACCTCTTGGTACACCGTTTCTATGGGCATCGCCTTGACTCTGGCTAGTTTCACCGTGCTTGGGATCCACAGGACAGTACCCGACAGCAAGCTGCAGTACCAGATCACGCCCACTGTCATGTCGATACTCCTCTTTCTTTGCATCATTGCCAGCTTCTTTGTAGCCGAGTCGCCCCGGTGGCTCCTCATGGTCGGTCGCCGCGAAGAGGCTGTCGCCACCTTGGTCAAGCTGCGTTGTATGCCCGCCGACAGCGAGCGCGTCGCTCAGGAAATCGCCGACATCGAGGCATCCGTCATCTCGGCCAACGGGGACATCGAAGGGAAGCCTAACCTTTGGGCCGTCGCCAAGGAGACCTTCACTGTTTCCTCCAACTTGCGTCGTCTGCAGCAGGTTCTCGTTTCCTACGCGCTGGCTCAGCTATCTGGAGCAAACTCCGTCACCAGCTACTTCATCCCAATCTTGGAGCTGTTGGGCGAGGAGGCTGGTACGGAGCGACGCGTCTTTCTCAGCGGCATGTATGGCTTCTCGAAACTCTGGTTCAGCCTGATCTCCGCCTTCTTCTTCATCGATATCCTCGGACGCCGTCGCTCGCTTTTTATCGGCATTGCTGTGCAGATGCTCTCGCACGTATACATTGGCGTCTTCATCAAGTACCAGCAGCAGGGGCAGGTCACTGACGCAGCTGCCAAAGGGGCAATCGCCATGCTGTTCGTCCACGCCTTTGGATACGCCGTCGGTAAGGACAGATTTCTTTGATGTGCTAATTCCTATTTTTGAGAGCTACACTGACAAGTTTTCAAACAGGTCTTTTCATTTTGCCGTATGTCTTTGGCGGAGAGCTCTGGCCCAACCGTATCCGTTCCTTCGGCGGCGCTGTCGGTCAGACTTTCCACTGGCTATTCATTTACGCCGTTAAGTTCTCCATCCCGGACATGCTTGCGGCCATGGACAATTGGGGTGCTTTCCTCTTCTTCGCCGGCTGGTGCTTCCTGGGTCTGATTTACGTCTATCTCATGGTGCCCGAGGTTGCTGGTCTAAGTGTCGAGGAGGTCGACAAGATCTTTGAAGGCCCGTGGCTCAATGCCATCAGGGCCACCAAGCGCACCAACGCCCTCGACGCCGTTGAATTTGGCGAGACGGGCGATGACGACCAGGTGAAGCCCAAGTAGGCACCTCCCATCTCCCTCTGCTTTGACAAGGTTCACGAATTCTGACGGTAATGCAGCGTCGGCAATATCAAGATTGACAAGGTGCGTGTGGGATATTGAGACGACGATTTAGTTTTGGCAGGAGTCAGAACCCATAACCAGTACCAGAAGCTACGCAGCTATAGATAAAACGCGTTGAGGTCAACCCAGGTCGGCAGAGATGATCGTCGTGTGAAGGTCAAGAGAAAATAGGTCAATGTACACGACGCAGTAGTAATGCGGCCCCAGCATATTCCAACTGGTATTGGTTCTTCGAAACTGTTTACTCCGCATATAGTGCTGAATATAGATTCCTCAAAACTGTCTGCGTGAAACATACGTATGGCACGACGAAACGCAGGTGATACAACAATATTGGCATCAATATGAGGGATCATAGTTAGCTAATAATAGATTGCTTTGTTGGAGCACTTAACCCAAGCTTGCAAGAACTCAAGCAGCCTGCTCGTGCAACGTAACGGAGGACGACGACTCGACATATTCTGTTGAATGCCACCACCGTGATATTATTACATTGCACCTCACCTCGTTCGGGAAGCCTACCCGGGATTCGGCTGGGGCTCGGGATCGGCTCCAGGGGGCCGCACTGCACTGCACTGCACTGCACTGCACCGCACAGCATAATGCCCTGTAATATCTGCCGGAACCGTGGGTTGCCGGAGCCGGGATTAGCCGGCTCCGCATTGGTTGCTTTTCCTCGAATCCCGACGCCTCAACAAAGTCGTCATTGCTCTGATTTCGGCCACGAGCGACTCGGACTGGCAGAAAAAAGACTCGCACCAGCACCAGCACCACCAATAGCACCACCACCGCAGCCAATGCCCACGCGGCCTGAGACCTCTGACGCTGCACCATCCCACGCACTGCGCGACCCCGCCTGCCACCACCTGCCACCGCCCGAGTCTGAGTCCAACCACCCCCCTCTTCGCTCCCCTTTATCGTCGAGGCGCATCCTTGCTTCGCCCATCGTCCCGCATTGCCAATGCTGCCCGTTCGCGTCCCCTCACTGACCTCCTCTATAACACGCACCTCCCTGCGCCCATCACGACAGCCACGCCTCGCCTCAATCCCTCGTCTCGCCCGCACCGCCTGCTCCTGTCCTCGTCCGCACGCGTCCACCACCACGAACAATCCCTCGACCGCCACCACCCGCTCCGCAACCACCATGGCCGAGAAGCAGGAGATCATCAAGCACTTGCAAAAGTCGCACGAGAAGATCTTTGAGAACAACAAGAAGTGGGCCGAGGCCAAGCGCACCCAGGAGCCCGACTACTTCGAGCGCCTCTCTGCCGGCCAGACGCCCGAGTACCTCTGGATCGGATGCAGCGACTCGCGCATTCCCGCTGAGCAGATCACCGGCCTCGAGCCGGGCGAGACCTTTGTCCACCGCAACATTGCCAACCTGGTCGTCAACACGGACCTCAATGTCATGAGCGTCATTAACTATGCCGTTCGTCACCTGGGGGTCAAGCACATTGTCGTCTGCGGCCACTACGGCTGCGGCGGCGTCAAGGCGGCCATGACGCCAAAGGACCTCGGCCTCCTCAACCCGTGGCTGCGAAACATCCGCGACGTCTACCGCCTCCACGAGGACGAGCTCGACGCCATTGCCGACGAGACCAAGAGGTACGACCGCCTCGTGGAGCTCAACGTCATGGAGCAGTGCCGCAACATCATCAAGACGGCCGCCGTGCAGCAGAGCTACAAGAAGAACGAGTTCCCCATCGTGCACGGCTGGGTGTTTGACTTCAAGGACGGCCTCCTCACGGACCTCAAGATAGATTTCGAGGCCATGCTGGGCAAGATCCAGAAGATCTACAATCTGACTGATTAAAGCGTGGGGGATGAATTGCTTTTTTTTTGAGCGGGTGGAGTTTGGTGGTTGGAGTTGTGATGGGGGGCGGTCGACCCGGGGACTGGGCAGGGGCTGAGCCGTCTGTGTAGTGAAATGTCGAATTAACAATGTTATCATTACTCGAAGCATTATCGCCTCATATTTATAAAGAGTCATAAGAATTCAATATTTATACTGAATTAGGCGCTAGAAGTCATAGAAAGTATAGAGTCATGATTCTTTTTACTCTATAAATATAAGCCTAAGAATAAACTTAAAGCTTTGCCTTCCCCTCATGGTATTACGGTGCGTTGTGTCTCTAGAATCGTTCAAGAATTTCCCGTGATGCGATTAAAGGAGTTGCAGCAAATTAGTTCCGCTATTGAATGGGCAGAATTGGTTAGGTAAGGAGCTGCGCATTAAATGCTAATAGGTCGAACGAGACTTGGGACCTAAGATTGGTCATCAAGGTGAGAATGTAAGGATGTTGTACACCTAATACATGACTCCTCTTGAAGAGCCCTCTCGCCGGTTTCATTGCCCCATCGACCTCGCCTGTCTCTAGGTACAACGGGGCGAGATTACTCATCGTATCGAAGTAAGCCTTTGCGGATGCTCTGTGCCGAGTGTTTTACGTTCTCCTCGCCGCATAATCAAGTCTCTGCGACTCCTGGCCATTGTCTTGGGCATTCCGGTACTTCGGAGGTGGATGCCCCGTTTAACTAAGTTTGATAGAAGTCGGGCGATTCATGGTCAAGGTGAGAATGCCTTGCTGTACTGCCATCTTATTTGATCTGTTTCGTCGTCTGAGGGGTCCATGATTATGTATGATTCCTGGATGTGTGGGCGATCGACGTAACGCTGGTGTGATACTTTTGTAACTCCGTGCCGTGTGGTAGCTAAGGGTGATCCGTGGCATAAAGCGCTCGATTAATATAGACCATGCGTTTAGAGCTTAGACAGCTTGAGGAAACTAGCTGCAGTCCCTAAGACAGCCATGAGGCACAACGGTCCAACTTGGACGTGCTCGTCTTGATCTTCGTTCACTCCCCTCCCTCTCTCAACAGCCCCTCCAATGAGTCGACGACACAGCTTTAGCCTCTTCCCATTTACTGTTACCTATCTTACCTTTAGTTACCTTTTCTTGAGTGTCTTTTTCTTATTACCACGGTTCTCCTCAGTCATTTTCCTTTTTTCAGTTACATCTATCTTCCTTAGCTACTCACCATATTCAGTGGCTTTAATTCCTTGATATGTTAGCCAGAAAGACCTTGGGCATAGTAGCTGTGTCTAGCATGATATATCCTAGCTTAGTCATAACCGCATGTCACCTACTATACGTTACGCTAGTCACACAGCGGTCAGACAATACCATTAAGAGGGCGCTGGCGAGCAAGACGAATATCAAGTGAGCAACTCGGACGTAATGTAACGATAGTGTTGGAATTTCCTATGGAGCCCTCCGATGGTACCAGCCGCTCCAGGTCTAGCGAACATAGGTTTTCTGCGGTACATTCGAGTCCCATCCTCAGGCTAAGTCATTGATATCGTCGACAGTCGATTGCAAATAGCAATGGAACTTGCTCCAGTAAAGTCCTGTACCGACGCCCAAGTTACATTCGACTTCGTCGCCTGGGATCGGGTCGCAGTGGCCAACTTTTGCGACCTCGGACCACAGTTCGAAATTGCGATCCTTATAAAGAGCTGTATGATGAATTTAGCTCTCTGCCTAGTACAGTGCTCCGCCGCTAGAAGAGGCCACACTTACTCCAGTGAAGTAAACCACTAAAGCGCATCTCGAGCACATCGATGTCGTTTGGATCGTTACCATAACTGCAACCATCGCCTTCGCAGCGAAGACCGTTGTGCTCGTTCACGTCATCCTTTTGTGCCCACATGGGAACGTTGGGAAGGGCATCACAGTCGGGGTTAGGCTCAACGACTTGCCAGGAAGAAAAATTCGGGCTAATGCCGTTCCCCCCGGTTATCCCAAAATAGAGTACAAAGTCAGCTGTTGAAACTTGTATCAAGGCAGTGAAAGCTGCGATGGTGCCCTGGGAGAACTTCATCGTGGTAGGTCGTGGTGAATGATTTGATATCGAATACAAAAATATCGGAGAGGGAGATAATATTGTGAATGTTGAGTTTGATCTGATGAAGGTAGGTTTGAGACTTCTCTTTTCTTTTCAGCTCCGGGAATTAAGCCCCTTTTATCATTTTCCGTCACAGGATTGAGGTACCGTTTCTCAGCCTTGGGTTTGCTCTGAATCCATGACTAATTTGGATAAGTGTTCAGCAAATACGTCATGTTTCTTGCGCATACGTTGCTATGCTGGTGAACATGATGGTCATGTCACAATTTGGGGAAGTTTCACAACAGCTTCCACGATGATCGCCGGAAATGATGCTGCTCTAAGCGTGCTCCGGTGATGGTAGGTCCGTATGATTCCTCATCCCTTGGCCCCCGTCTAACAGTATAAGCTGCTGAGCCGCATTCAAGATACAGTTTTGGTTTGGCACGGGAGGGTTAGTGCCTTGGCGCCGATGGCAACCGGAGCAGGACGAAGCTTCGGCTTCGTGCAATGCGACCAATATATCAGTCTCTCAGACAGAGTAACGTCAAAGCTCATGTTCCGCGTTTGCTTCCTGCCGAGCAAGGTAGAAAGGAAAGGGGTAAAATGTTGTGCTGAGCAATCTATCTCGGCGGTTTGAGAGCAAATCTACTCAATCCCCCCCAACTCGGGGATTGCTGCATGAAAACGAATGCGTGGTATATGATGGATTCGTGGCCCAGCGCTTATCACTCAGTTTATTTCGTTTTCCGTGGCGAACCGTAGAGGCTCCTTGTATTCCGAGATACTTAATTCGGTAGCCTTACATGTAGTGGCCCCCACTCCTTCGAAGGATGATACGAGGTCGCTATGCACATCGCGATACTCCTCTTGTAAGGCTTCACGCGGTAATATGGAGTCTTACGCTCTGGTGATTTACTCATTATGTATATTGCGTTTCATGATTTCTTTTCGCCAAAAACGTAGGAGGAATTGATTCGTTGTGTCCAAAACGACGCCCTTGCAAGTGTGCAATGCCAACTTTGCCGTTGACGTCCGATGTGGCGGGGTTCCGGACCTTTAGCCACTTCGCGACGCGGTCAGCATGGGGGTGGCACAGTTTTCAGTGTTGCCACAACGTCTTGCTAGACTACAAGCTCGCTGATTCCTGATAGACCACTTGGCATATGGGAACTGCTGAACCACTTAACTTGCAGACCTCACTGTCTTAGATTGGTGGACACACGGCCGACTATTCAATTACGATCAGCCAAATTCGGCAACGCGGATATCTTTGACTTTCTGATTCAATAGCCGCGACGCTTAACCCTTGACAACATTGGCATTAAATTTGAAAGGGAGGGAGTCAGCGAGAGTGATATTGAAGGTACCATCTCCCTGTACGTCAAAAGTGCGGTCGCGAAGATCTTAGCAGCATGTAGAAGTGCCATGCGCTGGGACATACTGAGCTGACCGTCCTTGTGAGCATTTCCTGCCTTGGTCTGGCATTCCCCATCACAATAGAAATGACTGGAGCATCACCGGGGCATCACCAGTCAGGAGCGGGGTTGTACAGCTGCTGCTGGAAAAGGACCTTCGGGTCTATGCCCTGCCGTCGACCTGCCACACCACTGAAGCCGCCTTCAGACATCGAATAGGTCAGCCGGCCCCGGTACTTAGACAATAATCATAGGGGGGTGCCTTAGAGCTACGTGAAGGCCGCATATTGTGTCGTCACATAGAGACTCTAAGCATAAACCTAACCCGTCCCGTCTACCTATTCTACTATCTCTACTGCCCAAAATCTCCCTCGATGAACGACCCATGAGGCCCAAGCGCATACACCTGCGGCAGATACGCCCTTGCAACCTCCTCAAAGCTCATCCCGTCTAGCGCGACTAGGATACGTCGCGTTCCCTCGCGATCGATAACAATCGTCAATACGATCCCGTCGTCCTCTTTCGCCGCTCCCGGCCGCTGCACGAAGACGGGCTCACATGGACAGCTTTCGCCATCGCGAGGCTGCCACTTTTTGAACGTTCCTGTCAACCAATCTGATTTTGCCAGGCTTCCTAGGAAGGCTGCCTGTATAACCTTGAGCCCATTGCCAAGCCGGCCAATTGGCTCTGCTGTGCTTGGCGAGGTCCCCCCTTTCTCTGATATAGAGTACACATAGCGGTAGCCAGAGACCTTGGACGCGCTCTTAGCGATGCGAGGAAGCTCTGAGGCCATTCCAGGCATAGCTGCAGCCACGGTCACGCGCCCTGCGATAGCAGGGTCTGCAGTGTCAACGGCGGCAAGCTCATATCGAATGAGGGTGCCATCCACAAAAGCCCTGCGGGGTCGGCAATGTTGCTGAATTTATACTCGCAGTACGGTCTAGCGTCATTCTGGTAGCTGCATAGGTCAACATGGACGTTTCTGCGGCCCGCGGTGGGGTCAACGTAGTCGTTGGCGTTGATGGAGTGGAAGAATACAAAGTTATCCCTCTGCTCGTACTTCGCAACGCTGTCGAATGGTCAGTGGGATAATATGATGAAAATAAAGAACAGGGACTTACAGCTCGCCGGTGAACTTATCGAGGACAAAGAACTGCGTGGGAACGTTGGGCTCCAACGTCATCATTTCCATCACAGGCTTGGTCATGTCACCAATTTCCAAGTGAAGAGGCTAGCAGGTTAGGACACGCCGTACATGGACAGGAATATGAAGCACTTACATTGCGGATGAACACGACATACTTGTCTGTCATGGCGAGCGAGTGCACGTAGCAGGGCCGGCAGGGCAGCGGCGTCTTCCACAAGACAGCGGCGGGATTGGCGCTGATGTTGAGCGAGAAGATGGGCATGGTCTGTCCGTCTTGGCTAAGGTGAGTAGACGCTTGGGCTGGAGCGTCTTTGCGTCGCACGTCTGGAGCATGTTGAAATCAGTATGAACGAGAACCTCCTCGGTGGCCTGGTTTGCCGCCGGCTCTCACCGGGAATAGGGGTTCTCGTTGGGTGGGAGATACATCCCGCACAACTGGATTCTGGCTGCGCGTAGAGACGCACAACGCTTGTGGTGTCTGCAATTTCGCCGTGCTCAATGAAATGGGGAGACATCTAGGGCCTGGTGACAACACCGCCTGACGCAATACGTTGGCGCGGGTGTTGCTGCTGTGGGCGTGCCGCCCTCGTGCCCGGAATGTTCTGACGACCGACCACGCCCTGCTATCGTCAGCATGGATGACACGTACGCAGGCTACGCAAATGTGCTCCTGACCAGGTCAAGAAGTCCTAGACTGACCAAGCCCTGTCTGGGATTCTTGTCGAATGTTAAGGCTTTGCTAGGGTATGTTTAGAAGAGCATTACCAGTACGACGTTCTGGTTTGATGTAAGATTAGGATTGATAGTTAAATCAATAATTCCCTTAGATCTGATGAATTCAAATTCTTCATAAACTTTGTACACTTAAGAATGTGATAAGGACCACAAAAGTTCACTGGCATCTAAGGCTCCTGATTCTACGTGTATATCATGTACTATAATCGACTGAGCCGCTAGCCGCTGAGGTCACTACATTACCCAGAAAGAAGATGGAAAACTCCCACTCATCCCGGTACGCCCGTGTAGCTTCTCATTCTGAGGCTCCGACCACGGTGATCGAAGTTCTTGCCGAGACCAGGCTTTGTCAGCAGGGCACGGCTCGTGTGCGACTGTCTCGGGTTGCTTTTGGCGCCGGTGCAGAGAATCTCAACGAAAATCTGCAGCGAGCTGCCGTCGGAAGCGCCAAGACACTCTTCTTCACCAGCCCGGCCGCGCATCTTGCATCTCCGGTCTTGGCACGGGGTGGCGATGCTTCGGGGCGGAGCACGTGACTCATGACTGTGGAGCTCGTATCTCGGAGGCTCGGAGGCTCGGAGAGGGGACAAGATAGAGACGTGACGATTGATAGACGGCGCGAGGAAGCATAGATATGGCCTGCTGTGAGAGAATTGAGGACATGATGTTGACTGAGACTCTAGAGTGCGAGACCAAGAGTTGTTGTTGAGATAAGAGAAGATGTCGCACAAGATCAGATGACCATCTCAGAAAAAGAAAGGCCGCCAGCCGGCGTCGTCGGTGTGTCGGTGGAAGCCGAGCCTGGCATTAGCTGAGGTCTTGGCGAGGGTCCGTGCGTCGTAGAACTCGAACTAGACGCGTCATGTGACAGACTTTTCGGACGACTGCATCGCATGGACAGTGTGATGAATGTCGTCTCTGCACGGTCGCCTCATCAACATGTTTCTTGCGAGTGAGTCTTTCCTATGAGTCGCCTCTTTCAATCGTCGGAGCAACACAAAAGGCAGATTAGTACTCTTCGTACAGCTGCGCACTACAGCTGAATACAAGACAAAGAGGCACCCACACGGTTGCATCAACCAGCAATTGACACAGTTCAGTACACGTCGAAATGACCGGTTCGACGCATACGCACTTGTTACACTGTGCAGCACCAACTGGTCTTGGCATCGAAACGCCGTAGAACCTTCATGGAAGACTAGGAGCAGCCTCACGCATAGACATCAGGCGGTGCTCGCGCTAGACTGCATCCATCTCTCGTGTGGTGTGAGGAGATCACCAATGAGAGCCCGAGCTGTCATCTCGGGTGGCAGCCCGGATAACCTTGATATCAATCTTATTCGTGGCAGAGCGTTGACTGGCCACAGGGGGCAGGGGATGTCGATACGGCAAGCATGCGGCTTCGAAACTTTATTCGTCATCGTCTCGTGCTTGACTCCACGGTTGCAAAGATGAAGTCACTCTGGACCTCGATGGAAGCTGGTCAGCTCGGGCGATGACAAGTACTTATACCTCGTCCTCCCCCCCGACTTCTTACAGTGTTGTCATCTCCTCATCTCATCTCTCCAAGAACCTTGAGATATCTATCCTTCACTCAAGGCCACCCTCTTCACTGCACTGAACCATTACATCTCAACATTGCCCCCCTCTAGCAATACCTCGCAAGGCCCCGTGCCACCCCTTCATGCCTCAACGCCCTGCCCTCTTCGCTCCCGAGTACCCGCTACCTGAGCAGCGAATCGTTGACAACACCTCCATCTGCGACAATGGCTGAATTCACCCGCCATCCCTTCCTCCTCACCGTCGCCGAGACCGCCAATGATCTCGGCACCTCCGTCGACCGCGGCCTGACCTCTGCCCAGGTAGCCGAGCTCCAGGAGAGGTACCCTCGGAATGAGCTCGACGTCGGGGGTACCGTTGCCTGGTACAAGATCTTTGGCAAGCAGCTCTTCAATGCCATGATCCTCGTCCTTATGTTTGCCATGGGCCTCAGCTTTGGCATCAAGGACTACATCGAAGGCGGCGTTCTCGTCGCCGTCATCATTCTCAATGTGTCCATCGGCTTCTGGCAGGAGTACCGCGCCGAAAGGCGCATGGACGCCCTGCGCGCCCTCTCCTCCCCCAGCGCCATGGTTCTCCGCGACGGCAAGACCCAAGTTATTCCCAAGTAAGTTTGCCTAAGCAACGAATTCTTTCTGAGTATGCTAACTCCAACCAGCCCCGAGGTCGTTCCTGGCGATATTGTTCTGCTCAAGATGGGCGACACCGTCCCTGCAGACATGCGTCTGTTCGAAGCCATGAATCTTTCTTGCGATGAGAACCAGCTCACCGGCGAATCTCTTCCCGTCGAGAAAATCACCGACAACAACATCGTCGCACCTGATACCGGAAAGCCGGTCGCCTCCGAGGAGGAGATTGGTATCGGTGACCGGGTCAACATGGCTTACGCCACAGCCGTCGTCCGAAAGGGCCGCGGGCGTGGCATCGTCACCCACACAGGCATGCAGACCGAAGTTGGCAAGATTGCTGCGGCGTCGTCCAAGAAGCAGCGCAAGCCTGGCCGATCCATGAACGCCAAAAAGTACGGTTTCCGCCAGGCTGGAAAAGGCGGAGCCAAGAGAGTATGGGATGCAGTTGGCAAGTTCCTCGGGTTGACCGAGGGAACACCTCTCCAGCGCAGGCTGGCCATGCTCGCATACGCCTTGTTCGGCTGCGCCATTGTCCTCGCGATGCTGGTATTCGGCGTTAACAAATTTGATCTCACCAATCAGGTCATCATCTACGCAACCTCGCTCGGTATCGCCATCATTCCCGAGTCGCTGGTCGCTGTTCTGACCATCACCATGGTCGTCGCTGTCACTGTCATGCGCCAGTCTAACGTCGTCGTCCGTGACTTGTCGGCCTTGGAGGCTCTCGGTGGTGTCACTAACATCTGTTCCGACAAGACCGGCACTCTCACCGAAGGCGCCATGATTGTGCGTCAAGTCTGGGTTCCCGGTAACCACATCTACACCGTCCACGACTCTCAAAGCCCGAACGATCCAACAAAGGGCCGCGTCACATACTCCAAGGCACAGGAAAAGCCCGAGGCCGAAGAGAAGCAGCCCCGCGACTTCGACCACGAGCGCAGTGGAGCTGCCCTCAAATTCGACGTCCCTGAGGAGAAGCTCAACGTAGCGCAGGAGCCCAAGCCGGAACCTGAGCAAGAAGCTACCATGACCGACCCTCTCCGCGCGTTCCTCCTGTCGTCTGCTCTTTGCAACCTCTCCACGGTCCGATATGACGATGAAGAGGGAAAGTGGATGACAACGGGTGAGCCCACCGAGATCGCCTTGCAAGTGTTCACCCATCGCTTCAATGCTGGCAAGAAGGATCTCGAAGCCAAAGGCTGGACACAAATCACCGAATTCCCCTTCGACAGTAGCATCAAGCGCATGTCTGTCATCTACGACGCCCCGCCCACCGAGACTGGATCCATCATCGACCCCAACAACAGCCTTGTCTTCACCAAGGGCGCGGTTGAGAGAATCCTGGATCTGTGTGACCACGTCGGGACCGGCGACTCTCAGACCTCGATGACTCCCGAAATGAAAGAATCTATCCTCTCACAAATGCAGTCATTGGCTTCTCAGGGCCAGCGTGTTCTCGCTGTCGCCTATAAGCCTTGGAACGGTCGATATCACGACAAGAAGCCCCACACCGGCGCCGAAGGTGAAGTGATTGCCGTGGAGAAGGCAACCCAAGAGGAGCAAGCTCGTGCAGAAGTTGAGTCTGGACTCATTCTTCTTGGTCTCGCTGGCATCTACGATCCCCCACGTCGCGAGACCAAGCCTTCCATCGGTGAAGCCTCAACGGCGGGCATCAAGGTCCACATGCTTACGGGAGATCACCCCGAGACAGCAAAGGCCATCGCGAAGGAGGTCGGCATCATCCCCAAGAACCTCGGTGTTCTGCCGGACAGTGTTGCCAGGGCCATTGTGCAGAAGGCCACAGACTTCGACAAGATGACAGATGACGAGATCGATGCCCTCGAAGAGCTCCCTCTCGTCATCGCGCGCTGTGCCCCGGACACCAAGACCAGGATGATTGAGGCTCTTCGCCGCCGCGGCGCCTTCATGGCCATGACTGGCGATGGCGTCAACGACGCGCCCTCCCTGTCCCGGGCCGATGTTGGCATTGCCATGGGCTCTGGATCGGATGTGGCTAAATCCGCTGCAAAGATTGTTCTCACCGACGACAAGTTCAACTCCATCGTGTCCGCCATCCGCGAGGGCCGCCGCATGTTCGACAACATTCAAAAGTTCGTCTTGCACCTGCTCACATCTAACGTCGGCGAGGTTATTCTGCTCATCGTCGGTCTCGCGTTCCAAGATGAGACGGGCGCGTCCGTCTTCCCCATTTCTCCCCTGCAAGTCATCTGGATCAACATGGCGACATCGTCGTTCCCTGCGTTTGGACTAGGCCGTGAACAGTCATCCTCGGACATCATGCGCAAGCCGCCTCAGAACAAATCTCGCGGCGTCTTCACCAACCAAATCATCGTCGACATGCTCATCTACGGCATGATCATGGGCACCTGCACCCTCATGACTTTTGTCATTATCGTGTACGGTGCTTACGGGGGCGAGCTCGGTCGGGATTGCAACGAAGGCTTCAACGACAGCTGCGATGCCGTCTTCAAAGCCCGTGCCGCCACATTTGCGGAGCTTACCTGGATGATTCTGATCTCCGCCTGGGAGTTCAAGTCCCTTCGCCGATCCATGTTCCGCCTCAACCCCGACGACGACAGCAAATTCCCCTTCTTCAAGGACGTCTACGCCAACAAGTTCCTCTTCTGGTCTGTCATCATCGGCAGCCTCTCTGTCTTCCCCGTGGTCTACATCCCCACCCTGAACACCAAGTTCTTCAAGCACAAGGGAATCAGCTGGGAATGGGCTCTCTCCGTCGCCTTTCTGATCGTGTTCGTCGCCGGCGTCGAGCTTTGGAAGTTCGTCAAGAGGAGGTTCCATCTTCTCGAGGACAAGCCCGTCAACCGCGGCGCTTTCCACCAAGGCTCCGAAGAGGAGGGTCATCGGTTTGGCAGGAGCTTGACCATGTCTTCTTTCAAGACGTGGGCCAGTCTGGGGAGGAGCAGGAGCCGGAGCAGGACGAACGAGAGCTCGAGGACGCCGACGGAACGTGTGGATGCGCAAGCAATTGCTCAGGGTCGGCTAGAGGGCGTTTAAATTACTTAATTTATACAAAAGGTGGAAAATAATATGTTAGAACTTTTAGTAATTTAAGTAACGGATCAAGGAAAAAAATCACACCAGCGTTAAACGTTTGCTTAGCCTCTTTAACATCTACGAGGTTGAACAACAGCACACAAAGTTCATTCGACGGCTCTTGTGCCTTCAATCATCGAGAACACATTAGCTCATTGGTACATCATTGTGAGAAAGACAGCGACCGTGATTAAGGCGAACCCAAAACTTTACGTATGCAGCCTTCTGGCTGTCTCTGAGGTACAGGGTAGCAGGGGATGAATTGGAGCCATCACAGGCTGGAACCTTCCACGACCGCTGGCGCTCCTCTTGCGTACTAAGTATGAATGATTTATAGTACCTAGCTTAGTTGACCACCGAAAGTGCTTGAGCCCACAGTCCACCATATATTTACCTCATACACCACGTGCCCTCTCGCTTCCAGTAATCCATCCCCTGTTAAGATAAGTCGATAAGTCGATCGATCTCGAACCCTTGCGCCCTGTGCGGCCGGAAGCCAAGTCTGGGCCTGCAGTAGCGTCGTAGCACCCGCCAAGGAACTTCCTCTCATGCATCGACAGCGCCGCCCGCCATGGCATTCGATAGTCTGGGCGGCGGCTGAGCCTTTGAGGCCTCTTGGAGAGTGGTTTTCTTCTCTGTTTCCACCGTCAACCTACTGTTCCTTCTCGTATCCTCTGCATTCTGTTGCGATCCGCACGCACAAGACGCTCTGTTGGAAGCATCGCGCGAGCTTTGGGCTGATTGACGAGCGAAGCGACGCAGCCGACACGATTGACTGGGCGACGCGCGGCAGCTTTCACGAGATATCCTACGAATAAACAAGAACGACTTTACGATAACATTGGCCATGAGGCGCTTCACGCCCCTGGCATGGGCGTCCCTCGCCTTCGCCAACTCCAAACGCGGCCTCGTCTTCGTCCCCTCCGCCGACCACCCCGAGGACAACTCCATCTGGACCCGCGACGGCAGTGCCATCTCGTGGTACTACAACTACGAGTCGACGCCCTCGCCCGCCTTCTCCGACGTCTCCCAGGACGACTTCCGCTTCGTGCCCATGATGTGGGGGGTCGATACGAACAACCTCGAGGCCGACGACTTTCTGAGGGATGTGGAGAGTCTGATCGACGACGACGGGAGGAACATCTCGCACGTGCTGGGCTTCAACGAGCCGGACGCGGCTTGGGACGTCGGCGGCAGCAACATCTTGCCAGAGGACGCAGCCAAGGCTTGGGTGGTCAACTTTGAGCCCCTGGCCAAGAAGGGCGTCAAGCTGGGTCTGCCGGGCTGCACCGGTGGCTGGGACTCCATGCCCTGGCTGCGGCAGTTCCTCGCCAACTGCAGCGACATCGTCAGCGAGGGTCGCGACGACAGGAAGAACTGCACCTGGGACTTCCTCCCCGTGCACTGGTACGACAACTTCGAGGGCCTGGCGTCCCACGTCGGCGAGCGCAGGGCTGAGTGGCCGGGCGTCGAGATCTGGGTCACCGAGTACGCCCTCGCGCACAACGACCTGTCCGCCACGCAGAGCCACTTCAACACGACCCTGGAGTGGTTCGACGAGGAGGACTTCATCGGGGGCTACACGTACTTTGGCGCCTTCCGGAGCGACGACTCCAACGTCGGGCCTGAAGCCACATTTTTGAACAACGGCGGCGAGTTGACGGACCTGGGTGGCTGGTACCTTGGCTTCGGGGCCACGGGGGTTGATCCGCAGAGCGGCGAGGCGGGAAGGGTTGTGGTCGGCATGGGGATGCTAGCGATGGCTGTGATGGTCGGGGTTATGATTTAGCTTTGTGGTTATATTGAGCGTGGAGTTCCGGGAGTGACTATTGGTATTTTGGGTAAGACGATAGACATATAAACCTGGGATATAATGGCACTCGTATATGTTCCTCATGAGCTGACATGACCACAAATCATAGGAACGCGCTGATCAAGAATGGAAAGGGAACCCCAGGTAAATTTAGTACTTGACCAGAGAGGCATCGAACCTGCTTTGCACTCGTGTAACACGATTCTGCTTATGGTGGTTGCTGCCCTCTGTCACGATGCCTACAGAAGTCACGACCAGACCAAACCTCATGAGGACAACCTGCTATGAATGATTCTTCTTCTCTTCGCAGTTCTTTAACTTCACCAATTCCTTAAGCTCGCAGCAAAACAACATTCGTTAACGCCACATCGCCACAATTACTACTGCTACCCAAGTCCCGCCATTCACAAATACCAATAACATTCGTTATGGCGCCTCCTGGTCTTTGACGATGCAAGCGTCTGCGCGAACGCTGCCGCGCCCTCCACGACTCGACTCTCGTCCTGCTCAGCCGCCTCGACCCTCATCCGCAGCAAGCATGTCCCTTGGGCCGCGATCCCGGCGACGCGTGCTGTCGCATTCCGGCTGCACCTCAGCTGCTCATGTGTCCAGATGCTCAGTTTGACGAGGTGAACCACCGTCTGGTCCGGCTGCAAAGACAGAAGGCCCTAGACAGACGTCACAGAGGCAGCTGAAGCGGAGAGTACACAGGGAGGAAGCCCGGATACAACATCACTGGGATGGACGGGAGCGATGCATGAATGAAGAGTTGAATGCTCAGGTACAGATCCGAAAGGAGGAGCGGCGGCGTGAACCATACATGCATCCCCAGGATGAGCCTTTGAGTGGTTTTGACGGTCATCGGCAAGGGAGCCAGCAGGCAAAATCTAAGGAGGGAGGATCTGAGTTCCACCATGGACAGCAAGGACAAGAGTCGGATCAAGGGGAGCACACCGGCAAGGCTACTCTGTCGCAGGAGACACCGCTCCCCGACTTGAGGCCAGAAAGACTCAGGCCAGACACGGCCATGCAGCCAACGCTCTCCGGGTCTTCCATTGGTGAGATTGTATACAACCGCAATGCGGCCAACAGCGCGCAGCAGCAACTCGATCAAGCTCGCTCAAGACCTGGGTCGCCACCCTACGGTCCACGTCCACAGCCACAAGGCCGTCGCCCTCAGCAGCAAGTCCCGCTTTCTAGTCAAAAGAACGAGCACACTCTCCAGGATCAGCGCGGAAGCAACCAGACTTTCCATACCGGCGAAACAGGGCCTGGACTCGATGACGGAGCACTCCCGCGGGAGGCGACCCACGATCCTTCTGCAGCATCACGTCCGCACGTGGCAGATAACCCCTAGGCACCCGAGCTTCCTCGACAAGAAGATCCAGGACACCAGAGCTTGAGCCCCTGAATGAGACGCCGTGTTCACTAGCAGAAGGAGCAAACCCCGGGCAGATCCCATCGAGGCAACGGCTTAATATTGGAGGGTCTCAGCAGGCCGCTTCAGACCTACTGGCTCACCAAGTCGACTTTGTCTCCGAACAAGCCAGACTCGACATCTACAGAGCTCGATGCGGCGAAAAAATGAGGCAGCAGCTTCGCAAAGAAACCCACCACAAGAATCGATGGCGTTCGTACATTATTACTTATCCGAACCCGGAGCCCGCCGCTGCACAGACAGCAAGAGGCTCAGCCTCTACCGGAGAGTCGGTTGTTCCCCAGCCTATCTTCTTATATGTCGCTAATTGGCATGCAGAGACTACTGGGCGTTCATGTTGGCTCCCAAGAAGCCCCGGCCTGCGGACAAGGGGGTAGTGTTTGAATGGTTCTAGGATGGTCCAACGACAGAGCAGCCGCGTGTTCCGAACAAAGAGGAATGGGGCCGTCTGCAGAAGGACGAGCGAGATCGTTGGGTGGCGGACATGAAGGAGAGACACCATCGGGAGAGAGATGCGCAGGCCCAGGGACGAGTCTGGGACGGGAAGATGCCGAGGATAGTCAACCAGCCGTCAGGTCTTATCTCCCTCATCACGGAAAAAGTCGAACCAGCAGCTGGAAGCTTTGAAGCGACACCGCCCAGCAGGCCAACAACATCTGAAGAAACTGCTTTGCTGAATGGGCCAACACCGGCCAGCGAGTAGTGTGAACATGTCGTTGACCCCCCGCCTTGGGACGACGCCACAGTGTATTCACTCGAGGTCATTGACAAGATGATCAATGGTCCTTATTCCCAAGGCTTGGAACCGTACCAGCACGACCTGACGCCGTATGGTCGATGGGTCATCCTTGAGCAGGAGATTCAAGACCCGGCGAATTGCGTTAATGCCCTTTGCCTCTCCCGCGTGGCCAAGATAGACAACATGTGGAGCGCCTTCCGGAAAACTGTCTGTACTCCGCCGCCTAGGCTGAACCATCATGGCTACACAGACCCGAATCCGGGCGAGAGTACCCGGGCCTGGGCCGCCTATGTTTACAAGTCTTTATACGAAGATCAGGGGTCGATGAAGCTACATTTGTGGGAGGAAGTCGAAGAAAAGATAATCGCGTTCAAGGAAGGGCGGAAGATGAAAGGCCGAGGTGCTGCATGGCAGCATGAGAGCAACGCCTACGCGCCAGGTGGGAGCGCCAGGGCAAAGCCGTGCTTGGACATCCTCAAAGATCAGGTGTTATACTATTAAGGGACGAGGCGGATGACTCATTGCGACTTAAATTCCAGTGCTGGGTTCATTTCGTAGCGATGTTACTTTTCAGCGTGGCCGGACTCATTCCACGCTGCCTGTGATTACGAGTTTCTGAAAATCTAGCTTGATTGCTTTTGCTTGCTCCGGCGAGATTGACGTGATGAAGCTGGGCGAAGCTATAGAACAGCTTCCCCCGTCCGTAGAGTTCAACCATGAGCATTCGCGAAGCCAAGAACATGGCGGGGCTCGATGTATGTACATGGGTTAATCGGTACTACACTAACGCGAATGTCGTATCGACCCCTCCTCAACCTTGATTCTAGCCCATGTGTTCAACAACCAGGCGACCGCCGTAGTCAAGATGGAGACAGCCCAGATCGACGCTGACGCCAAAGCCATCTACAATTATCACCGCCTCTCCTCCTCTCAACCCCCACTCAAGACCGCAGACGCCATCTTCTGCCTCTGCAGCCTCGACACGCGCGTCGCCCACCACGCCGCCGGGCTGTACCTCAAAGGACTGGCACCGCTACTCATCTTCAGCGGCGGCAGCGGAAAGCTCACGGCGGGACGCTTCGACGCTTCCGAAGCCGACGCCTTTGCCTCCATCGCAACATCCCTCGGCGTGCCGGAGGACAAGATCATCACCGAGGGCAGATCCCAGAACACGGGCGAGAATGTGCGCTTCACTTACGACCTGCTGCGACAGAGGGGACTGAGTATTGGCTCCTTCATCCTCGTGCAGAAGCCGTACATGGAAAGGAGGACCTGGGCGACGTTTGCCAAGCAGTGGCCCGATGCGCAGACGCGGTTCGACGTGACGTCGCCGGACATTCCGTTCGAGGGGTACTTTGACGAGCAGAATCCCAGGGAGCTGATCTACAATGTCATGGTGGGGGATCTGGTGAGACTGAGGGTCTATGCTGAACGCGGGTTCCAGGTGGAGATGGATGTTGGTGACGATGTTTGGGAGGCGGGCCAGAGACTCATCAGGCAGGGCTATGATAAGCATCTGCCGTAGGAGAGGTTGTTTCCCTATTGAGGGCCAGCGTCCGAGACAAGCTTGTTCAGTGTAGTCTTGATGAAGCCCTGGAAGCTCTCGAATGTGACAAAGGCGTGGCCCTCGAGCCATCTACAGTGAACGGCCAGAGCTCCGTCTTCGGTGACCGTGATTTTGAAGCCGAAGACGTCGTCTTGCGAGTGCGTCATCTGCTTTCCTTCGGCTTCGAGAGCCTTCTTCTTCCTGCGCCAGTTTCGGTTCCAGACGTTGCCAGGCGCTCGGCCTGTGCCTTCTGATGCTTCTGGATCCCACGTCCAGAATAGCAGGTCCAGCTGTGCTATGGCTTCTTGAAGCCCGCTGATCAGTATTTGCGCCTGTATGTGGCCCTTGTTAGGGGAGATTGTCGCCTCGGTCGGCGGCGGAAGCGGCAGTCCCTTGTTGCTGACTCCTCTGCAGACGTGATCCGCGGGCCTCATCGCCCCGAAGCTCCATGCTAATACCCACCGTTTGGTCTTGCTCCCCTGATCCAGCTCGCTCACCGCCCAATTGGTGATGCCTCCCCGCCGCATGAGATGTACGATGTGGCTGACGCTGGAGAGGAAGCCCAGCATCGCCGTGTACCACTGCACGTCGTCCTTTCGGCGCAGGGACTCATTCAGGATGCGCGCCACGAAAGCGACCTCCCCTCCCTCGGTCACCATTTCAACTGGAGCGCCTGTGCAGACCGAAGCCGGCCCGTCGTGCTTCGCAGAGGCCGACGCTTCGAGCTGAGCCTGAGAGGTGTAGAAGGGGGGGTTGGTCATGCAGAAGGTGATGGGCCCGTCGAGCTCCGGTATCAAGTCGTCTTCTGGCTTACGGCAGAGAAGAGTGATCCTGTCAGAGAGATTGTTGGCCTTGACATTGCGGGCGGCAAAGTCGAGGTTCTTCTCGTCAATATCCGTTGCGTAGAAGGACCAGCCGCACTGGACAGCGCCCAGGAGGGGGTAGATGCAGCTTGAACCGGTGCCAATGTCCAAGCCGGTTGCTTTTGAAGTGGAGGCTTGGAAGTAAGAAGTGCTGTCGATGAGGGACTTGAGGAAGAGGATGTAGTTGTGGCGGTTAGGAACCTGGCCTTGTGAGCTACATGATCTGCGGCAAAACTGGGAGGATCTTCCGTACTGGAGGACACAGCCGATCATCTGGCAGTTCCAAATGGAGACCGAAGTCGCGCTTGAGGAGAGACTTTGTGAGCTGCCGCACAGCGTCTGGATCGCTGAAGTCGAGCTCTCTGCCTTTTACACTGGTCTGGTTAGCTGCTGGGCTGCTGACGAGGGGGAGGATTGTTACAAGCGGGCAAAGTCAGGGTCCTGCAGTGCGAGGGCTTTGAAGTCCACTGGATCTCTGTATAGATGTGAGTATTTATCTGCGTTTGCCGAGATTTCCGTGAAGGGTTGCACTGGGTCGGTTTCTGAGCTGTCCGTGGCTCTGAGCTTCGATGGCGCATCGTCGGTGGTTGCGGAGCGGCGACGCTTCTTGGTGGAGGCCGTGTTCGCAGAGTCCATATTCGCATTCAAGAAGGGCTGTTGCCTCATATACAGCACATGCCGGCATTGATCGTGCGTGAATTTCACCAGTCTGGCGGTTGACGTGACGATGGCTTCAGGTTCAAAGTGAGTTTGGCTCCGATAAATGTAAAATCCACGCTTGTTATTTCCGTTACAGTCATATCCTCATAAGCACATAATCACCGGCCTGCCCTACCACAGCAGCACCCTCCACCTCCAGCTGTCCAGCATCTTGATGTCCTTGTCGCTGATGTCCGGGTCGCCCCGTTCGATCCTCGCGCTCAGCTTCCTGACGCGCTTCTGCACCGTCCTGGCGACCCTGAGCGACACCTCGTTCTGGAAGACGTACAGCACCGCGAAGACGAAGAAGGCCATGCTGGCGAAGCCGCCCTTGCCGAGGACGCCATCCTTGATGTACGATATGAGGCCCTTGGAGCGTTTGAAGGCGTACTCGGTGTCGTTGGCTGACTCGGATGATTCCCTGTCCGAGGAGTTCCGGCGGAAGATGCGTCGCACCAGTGGGATGAAGGACGCGCTTGGCAGACGTGTGAGCCTCATTCGCAGACATGATCGCAGCTACAATGAACTTACATAGCTCCCCCGAGAAGCCACTTCCTCCAGCGGTGGTTCTCAGCCTCCCTCACCAGGACCTTGACCTCATCCTGCAGCTGCCTCAGGCTGGCCAGAACGAGGTTCTGCTGCCCCTTCAGGCGCCCTTCAAGCTCCAAGCTCGTCGTGCTGTCAGGTCTGACGCGCTTCCTCTGCAGGGCCTGGTATTCGCGTAGGTTGAACTGGCACTGGACCTTGAGCTGCTTGATGTCCGTCGCCGAAGGGAGCTGCTCCGTCGTCATGGCCCCGGCACGACCGTAGTTGTTGGACGGCCGGGGCACATCCATCATGCTGCCGGGGTGATCTGGTATCTGGCTGGGAGTGAGGCCGATGCTGGGTGCCGAGGTCGAGTGTGGCGGATAGTCGAAGGGCGCTGGGCCTCGTTCCGTCGCCGACGGTGGCGACATTGGGCGGGGCTCAACGGCGCGAAGCGGTTGTGAGGAGCTCATGATGAATGTGACGACCGTCTATGAGATGATGTCCACGAGGAGTGAGACGCGGTGCAGAGGTCGTCGCTGCGTGAGAGCAGACAAGAATTCGGTGGCTGGGAGGATTTCCTGGGGTTCGGCTGCGATGATGCCAGACGGTGGGGCCGTCGACGTGCATCTACCGGGGCGGGCCGCAGCCGCTACTGTTGTCTGAAAGGAGGCGCTCGGTAAGATGGAAAGTCACCGAGTTTCTGCTCTACTCAGATGGTGATGGATTCTCTATTTGCAATGGCGGTCACCAGATCGAATGGTGATTATACTTTGGGGCTTCGTGATCTTTATCACTAATCCATCAGCTTCGTGCCTCGACCCAGTTTCTGCCTCGACATTCTACAAATCGTCCACTAGATTGGGGCCCAAAAAAAAAGAGGAAATTATAGGCAAATACTTAAACAAACTACATTGTTTGATAGTGAGTTGGGCCCCAAAGACCTATTCTGGATTGAAAGGTACGTATCCCGACATATGGGCACGGTCCTATTTCTACCTGAGGTAAGGTACCTTAGGCAATGCAGTCGCCGCGGCTGCACTTACACTTAGGTCCGCCCCTTGCAGATGCAGAACATGCAATTTGAGGAGAGGTGATAAGGCGTCTCATCTCAAAGAGCAGAGTTCAGAGCAAGCCATTTCCCCACAGGACGCGATCTTCCCTTCGCACCCTCCAACATGCTGGAGGCTGACCGCCAACACATCCCGCATGAGCCACAGTTGCCTTGTGCTCGGAGGTGCAACCCATGTATGGTTGGTCGCACGCAGCGTCGAATTTCATTGCCATGGCTATAAGAAGGGGGCCAGCTGGGAGCGAGGATGCTTTCTCGAGTCAGCTATTCTAGTCAAACGCTCTTATACCCCAATCACTGTTTAAGCCAGATCAGCATACAACCAACATGGCCGTCGGGAAACCAAGGACAGATGCTTACCTGAGGCTTTTGCATAGGCTCCACGAGCCTTTGACGCTTCTGAAGATGGCGCTGGGGAAGCACACCCTTGGGCCGCATCTTGTGAACCACCACGAACCGGCCAACCTCGCTGCCACGAGGCGGAGATTCCTGAGAAACTTAGCATATACCTGCGACTTTAGCAAGGGAGGCAAGTCGGTAGCGTCGATCGGCGCGGAGGAACGCGAAGAATGCTTTGTGCTGTGGCTCGCACTCAATGAGAACGATCACGGCAGAGGCGCTGCCATCCTCCGCGACACTCTCCAATGCTTGAGGGAGGTGATAGGAATGTCCGATGACCAAAGACCTGATGGTATCAGAGGGCTTTTGAGACGGTGCGCAGGGGCAACCAGTCGCAAAATAGTCAAAGAGGCGAAGTGTCTTTCAAGCTCTGCAGCGAGAAGTATCAAGTTTTTGGAAGATGAGGGAGGCAGAGCAGGTAAGAATACAAGGCTCCAAGGAGATGCTCATTTTGTTTGACTTACACGCAACTCATCAGACCTCGTCAAATGGATCAGGCAATTCAAGTACATGGCCTTGAGACAGCCGTTGGAACTGTGCGCGCTTTCATATAACAATCGACATACCGAAGGCATGAGGCTCTTGGAGTCGCTCATACGAAATCTCTCTGATGCAGGGCTAAGTGAGTCTGGCTATTTTAAGCACCTGGGCCGAGTGAAGCACTTTATTGGAAGGTTGGCCCAGCATATTCGCTCAACGTACGAACTTGTTGAGGATGGGAGCCGTCTGGAAGAGTTCGTCAGAGCGTGCGAAGTGGAAAGCGTGCCGTTGCCAACTTGTGCTCCGGCGCCTCCATCCGACAATCACACCAACCTGCAGGGCATGCTGAGGCGCATGGTTCGGCCCCACGAGACCGAAAGATGGTCCAAGCTTGCGGAGTCTTTGGATACTATCAGACAAATGTTACCGGATGATGATATCAAGGAAAAATACGACGCCCTTGAGCCGCGTGTGCACTCCGAAGTGCAGGTGGTGGAGCATTTTCACCGGAACAATCTGAAGTTCGCCTTCAACGACAACTTCATCGCGACCAGCAAGATGTCCTGCCTCTGCTGTCAGCTCTACTTCCGTCACCACCCGCTGCGTTGCGGAGAATTGGAGGCCCACGGTAAGGTGTATCAGAACTGGGGCCTGGTTTTCCTACCCGGTGGCTGCAAAGACCCGGATTTCCGTGCACAGCGCAGCGTGATGAATAAGCTGATCGAAGCCATCCGAGAGGAAACCATCAGCCGCTTGCTCAACTTGAACAATCTCTGGTCGTTTCATCCTGACTCTATCTCTGGTGTCACTCCACTCGGCCGTCCGGGCGATCTCGAGACCAGTGATAGTAGCGGAGCGGCTGATCACTCGGATTCTCATCAAGGTGAGTTGAACACTGATGCTGCGACCTTCACTGGTGACTGAAGCGACCCAGACTTCCGTGGCATTCTTATAGACGTAGCGCATGGTGAGGAACAAGGTAATGGCGTGGTGCAGGGGCCTGACCAGGGCGAAGACACAGATGAAGGGGATGGGGGAGTTCTTATCTTTTCGCCCACTACCTTCAACACATGAACTTACGGAAATTCTGGTTTACCGTCAGACGCAGTGGCTTTCTTTCTTAGGTGTCGAAGCAGAAATCATTTATTTCCCACAAAGTCAACCGATGTAAACGCCGCCTGCTGCAAAGTCGTGCGCGTAGGGATGTGGCAAATTAACAAGCCGTTTGGAGTCGGGCGCGCTTACGAGGGGAGCTTTTAATGTTTTTTTCACTGTTACGAAAAAGAGATGCCAAGGGCTTTTCAAGTGACTCTGCATGAATGATTGTTCAGGGTCTTGAGGCAGAAGAACTAAGAGCACATGGCCTGAGGCAGATACTAGCCGCGCTCCTTCGTTATAGCCGTAATGACTCTACGTGACGAGGTTATTCGGTCATTGCGCCAAAGTGATGATAGATGGAATTCATGAGAGGCAAGTCCAGAGGATGTAAAGGATCGTTGCAGCGCACGGAAAAGTTGAACCTGAACCGGAACGCAATGGCGGCAGTCAACCTGGTATTCCCCCGGGGTGTTTCAAGTACCATTTCTCATAGTAATTTGCGATTCAAACTCAGGCGTAACACAACTTGCGATTACTACCCTTTAGACCTTGCAGAATGTTTCTTTTCCCAATGCCGTGTCAAATGGTCAGCTCTAGCAAATGTCTCCTTGCACCCAACACCTGAGCAAGCAATCCTATCGCGATTTGTTCGATGAGTATTGACATGCCTCCTCGTGTCAGTGCCAGTTTTGAATCGGTCGAAGCAAAATAGACACTGAAATGCCCGGAAGTGGTCCTTTCTGTAATGTTTTCTGCGCACAAGAGATTAGCATCATGTTGCCGTGGTAGTTGAAGAGACTCTGGCGGCAAGAACTAAAGTCACAATGCAGAATTTACGTACCTTCGACAGCTGCGACGCGTGAACACTTCATTACAGCCGATGCAAGCGTAGGGGCTGCCCGTACAGTCGAACTGGGTTTCAATGGACGGCATTGGAAATTCACGGTACATCTGCTGCCACTCATCTTCAGTCGGCGACGTATTGGCATGCAGATCTGTCGAAGCTGGATCGTACGTAGCGTAGGTCGCATCCTCCTCAGGGTCAGGATGGCCAGAATATGAGGCAGGGGATCCGCCATAGCTATCATCAAACGATACGACACTCTACGGAGTGGAAGTAGAATCGTTGGTGACAGCCGATTGGTCAATTCCGAGAAACTCATCCTCTGGCATGGCCTGTGTCATCGGGGGAGCTGCGATGCCTGTTGGGATCACCATGTCGCTCTGGAAAGAACCGATAGTGTATGTTGGATTGGGATAGGCGGAAGACATGCTAGAGGGATCGAAAGCATTGGCGTCCATGTTGCCGTAGCCATGTGCGTCGTTGGCATCATAGAAATCAAGCGACGATTGATCGATGTCGAACGCGTTGTTGGTAAAATATGGCTGGGAAAAGAACTGTGTACTATCGCTTGGTAGATCATGAGGCACCGGCTCATGATCCGCGATGGGTTCTTGAAAGTAGGAATTAGCGAGGCACACGCATCTAGCCTGTAGTAGGCTCGTACTCACCATCGTTAGGATAGGCAAGGTTCTCAGCCGGCCACGCCCCGCCAGTCGGCGGAGCGTGGATGTTGTTTCGACGTCGGTTTGTGACCATGAAGTGTTTGTATTTTGTAATTGAGGGCATTGACTTGGTATAGCAACGGGGGGTGTCATCCTGGGATGGTCAGGCGGCGGCTATTTATTTTACTTGGGTACGTAACAAATGCCTGCTACTGCGAATCCCAACATGCAGATAATCGACACAATATCGAGCACATTCGAGCTGTAAAGTCGCTGACGCCACTGGGAAGCTCCAGGCGCACTCATAGATACGTGGCTTGGAGAACTGCATTTGAGACGAGGACAACTGGCGGTATGCATGCGGGGGGCCGACCATCCTCTTCTGCCGCCTCTGGCTATCTGCACTTTCCTTCTGCTGCTAAAGTGATTGGATGCACATGTGAAGTGCAGATGAAGGAGACGCATGAGTGAACTATGTGTTTGTTAGCCTAGGATACCGGAAGTTCGAGTCTACTGCCTTAACGATAACCACTTGAATACCGCGCCTAGTTCCTGAATGGCCCCAACCACGACGTTTGGTACATAGGGCCGAGTATGTGTCGTGGGCTCTAACGTTGGATTCGAGGGCTACTTAGCTACTTTCTGATTTTAAACTTGCGTACCCCCCAAAGCCAGGGAAACGAAGAAGAGGGAGCCCGGAGTGGCAGGCAACGAGGCAATCAGACGCCAAGAAGATACATTACCTCTTGAAGCAGATAAGCAAGCTTCCTTTCCGCTGAGATCAAATCAAAGGTGCCATGAAATCGGTCGAGAAGGCTCAGAATGGAACAGGGTTGTTTTTCCATCGATTGATTGGTGAACCTCGTATGCAACACGGCCGGAAGTGCAAAATGGCTGCGAGAGGCAGACCACCACTGCGTCAGATGATCGACCAAGATTCACATTGCGCGCCCGCTAAATCAAGGGGCAAAATTCGTACGGGAAGCATATCAGTTTGCGTTTTCTTGTCCAGCGACACACCGTGACCCACGCATGGCCGAAGCGGACACGCCTTGTACCCTACGACGTCTCTATGTTGTCACGTTGCAGGTTGAATCTCCAGGTCTCCCATGGTGTTGGCCAAGCAGTTGGCAATTCAATATCTCCGTAGCTGCAGAGTCCAGGAGATCTAAAGGCAATAGAGTAGTGAAAGGCTCCCTATAGTGGCCCGAGAGAATGCGGTCGTAGAGGGCCAGTAAATTGCTAAATAATTTTCATACATACCACTAATTAAACACTTTTCGACGAAGGATATCAGCGAGGAATTTCTATACAGACGGCCGAGTCGTGGAAACAGGACCGTGGCGACGCTGTATCGGTTCTCACTAGCGGCATTGCCCTATGAGGTGGACGCAATGGGTTAGGCTCGACGAGACCCTTGGGGGAGACCTGTGTGGTCCCGCTGGTGTCGATGTGTTTTTCCGTGGGTTGCAAATGTATCGAGCCGTCTGACGTCTCGAGGGCGGCTCATCGCGCTTCGTGGCGGGCCGTGGAAGTCTCCGGTGTGGGGGATGAAGATGCGCACGTTGAAGCTGTCCGGTGGGCTGGTGCGACGACAGGAGCCTTCATGAATGGTGATTCTGATATAGTAATTCTCGGTATTCGAGAGCTTCTTTACAGGAGGATGATTGACGTGACTCGGCTGGCGTCGAGGCTGGGTGTATCTGGCTTTGTACTTGGCGGAGTCCATGTTTACTGGCGTGACCGAATTGAGAGACTGAAGCTTCTTGGGCTAGGAAGAAAAGAGGGAGCCTTGAAGTTTATGAAGGTTGATTTATCGCCCGCAGTCGAGGCGTTGTCTTTACCCACTGCTTGTCCAGGCTTGACAAGCACAGGCTGATTGGCAATTACACTTGCCTGCTGCTGATGCAGGACAACCAGTATAACTCTTGTTCGCTGTCGCATATCCCAAAATGTCTGACTGCCACCCATGTGAAGCAATCAATGTTCTTTCGCCTTTCCAAACCAGTCAGTAGGAAGCTCCTCGGCCTCAACCAGCGCCGGCGCCTGCACCTCCACCGCCGGCTGAAGCGTTCTGCCGCCTTCTTATCAGATCGTACAGCGTCACGACCGTCATCAGAACTTTCAAGTCGAAATCCTCTCCCCAATCCCCCCTGATCTCAAGCGTGCCGCACTTGCTGACGCCACGCTCGTGCGTGAAGACGGCCAGGACCCTACCCGCCCCGTCGACGAGCTTGAAGTCCTGGCTGCTGAAGCCCGAGGCCTTCATGCCCTGCACGCTCTCGTGCTTGGTCTTCTTCCAAGTCAGCGGCACGGGCACGTCACTTTCCCCGGGCAAGGCTGCGGGAAAGGAGAATTCGAAGCGCGGCGCTCCCTGTCGGGTAACATCGTCCCATTGGATGTTGGGCGAGGAAGGGTCGCCGAGTCCCAGCGTGAACGATCGAGAGGCCTTGGGGGTGTGGACGCAGGCCACGATGGGTGGGTCATCTTTCAAAGACGCTCCCCTGTGGAGGGCGAGGTTTGGTTTGCCGCGGGTAAAGACAGAGATGTCAACGACAAAGGCCACGGGAGAGGAATCGCTCTCTGGCCGGATGTCGTAGTGGCGGGAGAAGGCCGGTTTGGACAGTTTCCAGGTGCGCGGCCGTGGAGCGTCCATTGTGATGTTTGACAAGCAGCTGCGAATCAAGCCTCGAGATGCGAATTGCGCGGATGTGATGTTGATGTTTCCAGCTGTTGTGATGTTATACAACCACGTGAGCTGTCAGGTCCGGTAAGGCTGGTGGGTATGAGGTCATAACCTGATCGACACGGCGCAGCCACTCTGGGGGTGAGCTACGAAGGTGGAGGAGCTGACAGACGCGAAGCTTGACAAACGAGAACCGAGAAGTGCATCCGAGGCGTCGAATGGAAAAGAGACAACGCCATCGCAGAATCAACGTATGACAGTCGTGTTTGTCGTATCTCGCGGCTCCGAACCAAGACGCACGAGACGGAGGACCGAGTGGGCCTCCAACCCGCCGTGCCTGATGGCCCCGGCCTGGGCGACGGACATGTGGGGATGACCTCGAAGCTGCGTTGCATCCGAGCCACATCACCTCGCACCTCAGGCAGCTGAAAATAGCAGCGCAGTTCTGTTGACGTCGCGCTGCGCTGCGCAAGCCACATGCTCGCCCCTGCCGACGCAGCCGTCACGCTGGCCAACCTGCGCTGGCAGTGCCTCAAGCCTCCCGGTGCGCCCCGCCGCAGTCACTGCGCCACCCCACCAGCCCACAGACGCCGTGACCCCGCTGAGGTGCCCCTCTCTCGGGCCTACCGGCACCCTGGAAGCTCGTCGTCGCTGTCAGTGGCCTCCCACTTCCCTGGCCTCCACCATCTGCACGCACCTTACATACATACATATACTCGAACCCCAGCCGACTCGACCTACAACTCGCATCTCCATTATCGATCGAACCCTCAAACCCCTCGAAATGTCAAACCAAGACTACTACGGCCAGCAACAAGGCGGCTACGGCCAGCCCCAGCACCCCCAGCAGCCCCAGTACGGCGGTCAGCCTCCCTACCCGCACTCTCCGCAGCCGCAGTACGGCGCGCACCAGCAGCAACATCATCAACAACAGCAACAATATGGCCACCAGCAGCCACAGTACGCGCAGCAGGGAGGCCACTCGCCCTACCCTCCACAGCAGAGCCCCTACGGCGCGCCCCCTCCCCATCAGCAGTACGGCCAGCAGTACCCTCCCCAGAGCCACTCGCCCCAGCCGGGCTACGGCCATCCGCCTCCCCAGCAGGACTACCGCTCGACCTCGCCCTATCCTCAGGGTCAACCAGCCCACGCCTATCCCGGCCAGCAACCCTACGGCCAGCACCCGCAGGGCGCGTATCCTCCAGGCCCCGGTGGCCCCGACGGCGAGAAGGGACTTGGCGCAACTCTGGCCGGAGGCGCGGCCGGCGCATGGGGCGCTCACAAGCTAGGCGGCACCGGCATGCTGGGCACGTTGGGTGCGGCGGCGGCGGGTGCGTTGGGCGCCAACTTTGTAGAGCACAAGGTCAAGGGCAAGAAGGGGAAGAAGGACAAGAAGCACAAGAAGGAGAAGAAGTACAAGTCCAGGGGAGGCTCGTCCTCTAGCTCGTCGAGCTCGAGCGACTCTGACTGATCGCGCAGAGAAACCAGGATCGGGAGCGCGCAATGAGGGGACGGCGTTGGGGGGTAATGGGTTGGATTACGAGTCAACGGCCGGCTATAGACTGATAGTTCACACTGAAAATTCTCCTCGATTACGTATCGTTGGCAAGAGCGCTTCAATCAATATTGATCTTTCAACGGCGATACCTGCGCCGCAGCATCTAGGCACACAAGGCCAAACAGCCCTGCTCAGCTCGTCCACAATGCTAGTGCTGTATGAGTATCATGTGATAGACCGGACTGTTTCAAGCACGCAACGACCATGACAGCAGCGAGAGCCGTCTTCAAGCAACGCCCTTCTCAAGCATTCGTTGTCAGCTCTGTTATCGCTCAGCATGGACAGCTGGAGTGGCGAAGGTACCAAAAGATGTTTGCGTGATCCTCCAGCGCCTTACGACAACAACGGGACAATTGTCTGGATAACATGGCGTCCAATACAGGACCTAGGTAAGAAAGGTCTGACAATAGCTAGTTCAATCTGCTCCATGTTGATGCCTTTCGCTGAGTAGCACGTAGTCTTTCAGTTCGTAAAGTTTCACGAAGGGCTTTAACAGTACGTAGTGCCTCGACGTAGCCGGTCAGTCTTAGTCTATGACCTAACCCCAACGGCATGTAACAATTCTTTTATTCCTCCGCATTTTCTTGGGGAGCTTCTTGCTTCCGAAAAGCACATGACCTAACAAGGGCGGAAGGTGCCATTCATGGGCGTGCGAGTCCATATACACCCTGACCCCCGGGCAGGGATCGTGGGCGAAACGGGACTTCGAGCTAGTCTTCGGCTGGCTCATTTGACCGAAATATGTCACCGAGGGCATGACTGCATTCACAAGAACCGGGCAGAGGGACTTTCGCTAGGCCTTGATGAGAGGAGTGCTGGAAGCGGGCATGTCCTGGTCAGACTGAGCAGAGCAGCCCGGAGCTGACAGGCTCTCTTACCAATACTAGTAGAAGCCGGAAGGTTCGAGGAAATGAATTGCTCTAGTCTAGCCGGATAATGTCCTTGATTGTCGCTGGAAGGCACGAAGAGAAGATCATGCTCGATTCCTCAAATAACATCGGCTGAGCTTGCAGAGGCTATAACAGGCGTGAAAAGCTCCAAAAATCCATTTTATTCTTTATAGAGAGTCCTTAGGTTCTTAGAAGTTCATTTCATGGCATTGAAGCAAGGTCTCTCGGCCTTTTAGCCTGGCTTGACTTGGTCGGTACAGCGCAGCGATACGGGCTCTATTAGGCCACGCCTGAGCTTCTTGCCCGCATATAACTTGAAGAGAGAATCTGAAGGTGTCGCCACTGAGCGTCCAAGTTGTACTGCTTCTATAAATTGAAGCAATCCTGCGTCGGACCCTGACCAACGACGGCAAGCGACCATCGTGTAGTTGCGGACGACGCTGAGACTCGCTCCACTTTCCTTTGGAAGACTGAGTACAACAAAAAAGGAATGGATCTCCAGTCTCATAAGCCTCGCCGCGTAGGAAGACGTCAAGCTTTCGAGAAGAGTACAAGAAGCACTCGTTTTGCCGCTCATATAATCGTGGCGATTGTCTTACGCTTCTTAGAAGAGGGTCCTCCCGTAGGTGTGGAACAGCGAAACAGCCAACAATCAGCCGTTGGTGTGGTTAGGCTCTCATCGGGCAATTTTCAATGGCATGATGCAACTAGCGAGCATGCTGACTTTGATACGGAAGACTCCCAGAGTTAGGGTGACCCCAAAGACTCGTTCTCGGATGAGCTAACGGCGCGGAGACGGCCCGGGGGAAGAAAGACCCGAACGGGATTGATGATTGGTTTCTATGGGATTCTGGAATCCCACAACCGCCGTCGCTTTGTAACTCACGACGCAACCACAGCACGCGCATTTGTATAGACAGCGGCAAGTTGTGTAAAATTTGAAATCATGGCTATCCTGGACAGCACGTTGGTGAAAGGTCGCGCTGTCGGTGCTTTGGCCTGCCAGTCAAATTCTTACCAGACCACTCTGGAGACGGAGGTTATCTCATGCGTCCAGGCGCCCAAGCTCGAGCAGAATGGTAGCAAGAATAAGCAGCAGCAGCAGCAGCAGCGGAAAACATCTGATGAGGACGAGTGGCTCATAGAGTGCGCCGATTCTGTCTTCTTCCCTGAAGGTACGGCAAACCTGCTTTTCAAATTGACAAAAGTCCTGGCAGTCTAATCAAATATCTCAGGCGGCGGCCAGCCGTGCGATCACGGCACTCTGACCCTGCTCACCAGCGCTGACCAAAAGCCCATCCCCATCAGGAACGTACAAAGACAAGGCCTGCGGTGCATCATCTACTCGCCTGAGCCCTTCGCGCCTGGCGTGAAGATTCGCCAAGAGATCGACTGGAAACGGCGGTGGGACCATATGCAGCAACACACCGGACAGCATCTCCTCTCCGCCATCATGGAGAGCTACTGCCCCGAGCTTGAGACTCTTGGGTGGGGCATGGGCAGCGAGGGCAGCATGAACTATGTGGATGTTCAGCGCAAGCCGACGGACGAGGAGCTCGACAAGATCCAGGGGCTGTGCACACAAGCGATCCAGGATGATCACAAAATTTGGCTCGAGACGCCTGGCAACGCTAAGGATGACTCTCTGCCCGAGGATTATGACAAGACAGAAGGTGTTGTACGGGTTATCCACATTGGTAATCTTGACGCCAACTCGTAAGTCATACCTCCAGCCCGTAGAGCTGACTGCCGTACTGATCGAGAACACTCCAGCTGTTGCGGGACGCACTTAGCACAGACTTCACACATTGGTCTTGTGGTCTTTGGGTCGTCACAGCCGATCCATGGGAAGAACTGTCGACTCCAATTCATGACTGGGGACAGGGCCATCAACCTCGCCACCGCCTCCGTCAACGCCATCGGCACGCTTGCCAAACTCACATCCTCCAAGCTCGCTCCCGCAGAAGTGGTTGCCAAAGTCAAGGAGATGAGCGAGGCAGGCATGGAGTCTCGCCGTACGGAAAAGAAGCTCCTTTTGGAGATTGCAAAGTACGAAAGCGAACGAGCCAAGGCCGTCATCCAGACGGGGAAGGACGCGCTGGTTTATCGACCTGACGGCGGCATTGACTTCATCAATAAGGTAATTGGTGAGGTCAAGGATACCGTGGCGGGAACCGGTCTGGTGATCGTTGCCGCGACTGGACAGGCGAAGAGTGCCGGCTCGGTGGTCATCAACGGCGACAAGGAAGCCGTTGATGTCGTGGCAGACAAGGTGAAGTCGGCTCTGCCGAGCATCAAAGGACATGGAAATGGCGGCAAATGGCAAGGGAAGGTATCGGAGTGGCAAAAGGTGGAGCTGAAGCAGTTCAAGGCGCTGTTTGCGCAATGAAGCCGGCCCTTTGCAAAGATGGACACGAGCATGTGCATAGAGATGAAGTAAATAGACATTTAGAGTGTACAGGCCACAAGTTTCGTACCTGTATTGTATTGCTTCAAGCACTGTCTTAGTGAATAAGCTCTTGTATTTGATTGAGCAGCTGGGCAATGGTCTCAACGCTACCGTCATGACCATGATCACCAATAACCGACGCCCATAAACTCTAGCCCATCCTAGCGTCTAACAGTGCCAAGCTCTCTATATGAGGGAATGCGTCTTTATAATGGATCCCGAAGGCGTCCTTAACAGCGTCGAAGTACGCCTGGCGGCTCTCGTCGATCTCGACGCCCGGACAGCTCATGTACGTTTTGAAGCCCTCGTCGGCGTTCGCCGCAAGGGCTGAGATGACCGCCCCTTTAATCTTGAAGGATATCTTCTACTAGGGTATCTCCCATCTCAATGCCCAAGCCACCGTCATGGCCCTCGTTCAAAGTGCTTATGGCTGAGGAAGCTAGCACGCGGCGACGGCAACAACAGTGGCGATCCACATGGTGCTAAGTATACAGAGTAATTTTTGACTTATTGCTTTCGCCTTCAAGAGTCTAGATTGCTCTCACTTTGCTGCACGGGTCGCTGCATAGGCAGCGGTGCACCTTTCGCCATCCAACCGAGGAGTGGGCCTGGCGGTCTTTATAGAGCGCAACGCGCAAGATGGGACGAATCTCGGAGTTAGCTCTTCTTTCACATCATGCTACGTTGTGCCGTTGCCTCTTCCCTCGGTCGAATGGGCCATTGGACCGTGAGGTGTAAAAGACATTCAGCGCCCGTGCGACGCCTTCACGCTGGAGTACGCCGATGACATCGCTTGGTCACGACAACCCAGCTGCAGCGACTGCTTATCGCGGCCTTTTGAAACATTAAGCACCTCGTCTGCAGAATCTTGTTTCGAGTTCACTGCGCCTCGTCATCCCGGCCAAACGAGTCAGTTCCATGTCGAGGAGCTACAGGATGGGCCTCAATTCGTGGCCGGATCGCAACGACTCAATGCCTCTCTCTGGCCCTTCTTTTGCTACGGAATGGAGAAAGACTCCTCTCAGTCTCGTAGTTGAAAGTGCCGGCATCGTTTTGAACCTGTGAACTGCTGGACCGCTTGCCGCACCGGGAGCACCATCCGCAAGCAATAGCCTCCTCCTCAGCAATGCTATCAAGGCACGGGACGTCAGGCAGAGGAGGGTATTTGTCCCTGACACGGTCCGTTCGCGCGTCCAGCAGAAGCGGTCCAAGGATTGACCTTGGACCAAAATTCCACGAGAGATGCCATAGTGTCACGCTGCGACGCTGCTCAGCACTAACCGCTGTTGTAAAAGTGGACCGAATCCCGAGTCCTTCTCGGTCCCGAGGAAAAGGAAGACCCCCAAGCACGTACTATGGACTATGGGCAAATGCCGTCCCCTGTCCCTGCGTCGGCCTCGGCATTGCATTGCCGGCACGACACATGGTCCGTGGACCCGGACTACGGACTAGGTATAGTAGTAGCAGAGCAGGCAGGCAGCAGCGACGTCGCGGATGGACTAGGCGAATCTTGTAAGGTGCCATGGATTCCTTCGCGACCGCATGACGACTGGCGCGCGCTCCGCTGGCTGCGATCCAGGCATGGGCGGCGCTTGACCCTCCAATCTCGATGGGGGCCAACCGCCTCTTGCGATCAGCGGCCCTCGTGGTCAATCCGGGACAGCCCTATCATTATCGACGATTTGGGGGCTCCCACGCCCCGGCGCCCCGGTACTCGTCCTGGCCACGACGCGCTGGAGCTGGGATTCCCCCACAATCCGGAACCCTATGAGGCGGCGAATGCCGTTCGCTCGTGGGACGACCGCTCTGCAGGGAGTGTTCTGGTGAGTACGTACCAGCACCGGCGCCAGCACCAGCGCGACCGCTCGTGGACGTTGCCCGAGCAGAAGGAATTCCCATGTTGGTGCCTGGTCACTTCTCATCGATCCTTTGATGGAACTTTGGTGTTGGGAGTCCCGAGAAGAAGCCGCTGGTGACATACCGTCCCTGCGTTGAGTGGTCCTTGTGCTAGGTGAGGATCAGGTATCTGAGGAGCGTAAATCCCAATTATAAAAGAGCCATCCTGTCTTTGACCAGTATCTACAAGACACAGCTCCAACAAACACACAAGCCCAGTCATCCACTTCCACTCTTCGCTCAGACGTCCCCATCTATAAGATGCAGTTCACACTTGCCACCCTCTTCACTCTGGCCACCGCCGCCATGGCCGCTCCCAAGGAGCAGAGCCTCGACGCGCGCGGCGATGTAAGTCTCCGAGATCATTCCCAAGGACAGACCGCAGCCAGCTAACATCACCCACCAGGGCGCCATCGTCTGCGGCCCCAGCACCGTCGTCAGCCAGACCCAGGAGCGCGAGCACTTCGTCGAGGGCCAGAACTACCTGCACGGACTGGGCGCGCAGTGCGGCTCCGCCGCCGGCCACTGCAGCCGCGTGTCGTGCTCCAACGACGCCGCCATCTGGCTGTGCAACAACAGCGGCGCCGACATCAACAACATGGACTGCGGCATCCTCGCTGACTACGTCGACCACATCTTCGACCAGTGCCAGAAGGACGGCCTGTACGCCGTCGACTTTGCCGTCGGCTACCAGGAGAACACGGACGGCTGGGTCGTCCAGGCCGGCTGGAACAGCTGCTAGACGCGGCATCCAATCGTGCAGTGGAGGGTTTGGTCTCGTTTTAAGAGGCACTAGCCGGTTCTGGCCCTTAGAATCTCCTGCGCTTCCGCGTCTCAGGTGCAATAAAAATCTTCTAGCTATTTTTGGTCCATCATATGTCCGATCCATGATGACTTATTGGCGTTAAGCGGTGAGGTAGGCGGCAGTTTCCCCCCGCCGTTAGCTATGCGTCAATGTGTGAATCCATCCCTTAGATACAATGGAGTACCAATCCGGCATTGGGACGTGGCTGGAACACGAGAGCTACCAAGGTTCGGAATGAAGTAGGGGCGTGGCCGTGGTTCAAATTTAGACTAGTAATACCATTCTCTGCACCTGGAAACCAGGCCCCTCAATACAATGCAGCTTTCGCTCATACATACACTGGTCGAAACCAACCAACGCCGCGCTGAAACCACATTACAGACCGTCGCCCTTGAGTGACGTCTCAAGCCCCGACTCCCAGCCGTTAATCAGCCGTTAAACCCAGACTCTGGGAACCATGTGAAAGCTACTCCCCGAACGCCGATCCTCGCTTCTCCCGGACCCTCCCAATCGGCGGGTCGCGAGCCTCCTTTTGCCTGCCAATGCATTACTAGACACCGCCTCCCATGAAAGCGGCGAGATCATCCATCTCCAGCAGTTGCCGCTCGAAGACCGCGCATAGCTCGGGCGCCGTCATGTCCTGCGAGGTCGTCGGGCCCTCCTGCTGCGCCGGCATGCCGTTGCCCGCGCCGTCGGGGCTTAGCTGCTTCGGTTCGGAAGACGGGTACGAGCCGTATTGCTGGGGCTGCGGTGCCGGCTGAGGAGGCTGCCCGGGAGCAGGGACCGGCTGGGCGCCCGCAACAGGAGGGGGCGTGTTGTTGCTGGGCGTGCCGTGGTCCGGCGCAATACCGTTGATGGTAGTCACGCCTGGACGACGGGGGATCGAGGCAGCGCTGTTGGGCGGCTCTGAATGGTCCCGGTTGCCCGACTCGGACACCGCGCGCGGGGGCGGTGGCTGGTGCTGCGCCTGGGAGATAACATTGGTGTGGCTGTCGTGGTGGTAGTCCATGGGGTCGGCGGCGCCAGACTCTGCGTTGGACGACACTTCGTCCTTAATGGCGGCGTGCGGGTGCGAGTTCTGGCGCGAAGGGTGCTGGGCGGCGGCATCGTTGTTCAGGACCCGCTGCATGACGGTGAGGTGGCGGAGCCAGCTCGCCATGAGGGGCCAGTTCTCGTTGCCGTCGGCCATGAAGCGCAGCCCGTCCTCGACGATGTGGGCGGCCGTCTCGACGGCGGTGTGAGGCGTCAAGCCCTTGAGCGACAGGTACGCGACGGTGGCGGAGGAGGTGAAGGAGGAGAACAGCATGAAGATTGGGAAGGAGGTGGGGTTGTCCTTGTCAGCGCCGGATTCGACGGCGGACAGCAATGAGATGATGCTGTGGCACGACGTAAGGAGGCGGTCGACGATGTCGTGGCACTTGGGCGTCATGCGGAAGGCGTCGAGGCTGAAGTTAGCGGCGGTGACCTCCTGCAGCAGGCGGCGGCGGTGGACGAAGATGCTCGAGCAGTGCAGGAGGCAGTGCAGCATGGCGAAGGTGAATCCGGAGCCCATGGTCATGTGGAGGTTGATCTGGCCAGGCTTGTCGACGAACTGCATGGGGAGCGAAGCCCGGAGACCCTCAATCTTATTGATGAGCTCGGTGCACTGGTCTTCGCGGAAGGACTGAAGGGTGTTGGCGGTCAACATGCCGACAGCATCGCGCCAGATGGTGGAGGCAATGACGATGTAGCCGAACTCGCCAACGTCGCCCGAAGGCTGCTGCGCCGTGTGGTGGCGCGCGGGATCAAGGTGCTGGCTCAGGGTCTTCACGTAGACGGCGTTGCCAAAGGCGAAGTTGATGTCGGAGCAGGGCAGGGGGAGGTCAGCCGTGTCCTGGATGGACAGGGACGGGTACCGCCCAGGGGTGCTCGTCAAAAGGCAGTCCAGGATGTAGATGAGCCAGACGGTGCGCCGGAAGGATTCATCACGAAGGAACTGGTCATGATCTGCTCGGTGGCTGTTGAGGATGCGGTACATCTGCAGCATGCGGGCAGCCTGGCCTAGGAAAATGTAGGCGCGAACAGCATTGCGGGTGCCCCATTCGTGAATGACGATGAGACACAGAGACTGGATGTCGGCCAGGTTGGGGTGGTCCAGGTTCTGGTTGATGAGGCTCATGGCCTTGGAGGCGAAGGTCTCGGCGGCCTGAGTCGGACTCCCATAGCGTCGGACCATGCCGAAGGAGGATCTGGTTTGGCTACGTCAGCCCGAGTCACATGACGCCGGCACAAGTCCGGAAAAGTGGCACCCGGCGGGATAAACTCCGGACCCGAGGTTGGGAGCGTGCCGGGGGGGCGAGGCAGCAAGAAGTGATGCTGGCGGGAGGGGGCAAGACTTACCGAGCGGCGCAGGCGAGCAGGCCGTAGACGAGGGAGGGCTCGAGGGAGGCCGACTTGAGCTGCTGAACGAAAGAAGGCTTGTGGAAGGCGACGCAGGCGGGGAATGTCTTGGAGACGACGCGCTCACACTCGGCGATGAGCTCGGGGGTGAGCCTGGGGGCGCAGGTCAGCGTCGGGGTCGGTCCAGGGGGGACGGGGACGAGCTTAAAGCAGATGCCAGGGCGAGATACTTACTTGTCGACGGAACTGGGTGCAACGGCGCGACCTGCGGCACCAGCGCCAGCACCGGCACCAGCAGCAACAGTGGCCTGCCTGCCCTCACCCGGGGGCGCGCCGGCGCCTGGCAGAGACTCGCGCGGTGGACGATGGGCGGTGGCATGGCGGGCCGGGCTCTGGCCGTGGTGGTGAGCCATGGATTCCGAGGGCAGATAGCACTCGTGCATGCCCTTTGCGCAGTTGCGACAGGGCGGGCGGCCAGTTTCGTAGACGCACTTTGTTTTGCCCTTGCGACAGCGCACGCAGGCGCCCCCAGCGCGGAGGGCGGTGCCGCGGACGACGCCAGAGGAAGACATGGAAGACATGTGCCCCTGGACGAGACGCGGGCGCTGGTGAGGAGATGCGCGAGGAGGGCGTGGTCGAGCAGAGGGTTGAGCGTTCCGTCAGGGTGAGGCTGAGGATGAGGGTGAGAGTGAGCCGGAGGTGCTAGCCGTGGGTCCCGGGGGCGTCGCGGCAGCAGCGCGTACCTGTGGCGGGCGCTGGGGTGAGGGCCTGGAGAGGGTTGGATGGGAGGAAAAGAAGATGAGAGCCGACGCGGATGAAAAGCGCTGGGGAGAGAAGCGGCGACGGGCAGCGCGACAGGCCGGGCGATGACGATGAGAGAGAGAGCGTGAGGCGGCGGCGGCGGTGGTGGTGGTGGTGAGAGGCAAAGGCAGAGCAGGCAGAGGCAGACGCAGAGGCAGACGCAGGGCAGAGACGGAGAGGGCAGGGCCGGGGGATCGAGGCCACGGGGCACGGGTCGGCGGCCACGGCCCCTCCTGAGCGCCCAGCGAGCAGTGGCTGCCTCGTCGCTCAGGCACCACCTCCGCTCCTGAGGCAGAAACGGCAGCATTGGTGGCCCCACCTGCCCTCCCCAGGTCCGTCAGCGCCGACAGAGTGCGCACTGTAGCTGCGCACCGTACTCGGGCCGCTGTCTCAGCCTTGCTGCACATCGCCTGGGGGGGCGCTGGCCTCGGTCTGGCTTGTCGGGGGCTGCAGTTTACGCTCTACTGTAGAAAAGCTGCAAAGTGTAGTTACCCGCGCCTCGGCAGTCTGCATCGTCACCCGTTGATCGACCTGCAGCTGCGAGCCTCGTCACGTCCGGTCCGGCGCGCTGGACGCAGGACGCAGGCCCTCCAGACCAAGCCAGCAACAGCTCCGACCCGAATGGACGAGAAGTCCCGGCCGGCAGCCCTCGACTCACCCACTGCCACTGGATCGGAGAGCCGTCCAGGTCAGAAGTCCGCCGCCACTGAGGCACAGTGCGCCGTCGGCCTCCCACGGGTTTCAAGCAGGAAAAGGAGGGGGCGCTCAACCACCACCACCGACACCACTGTGCTCTGTATCCACCGTCAGTGGCACCGCACTGGACTGGACTGGACTGGCAGCGGCAGCGGCAGATTTTGGCCCCAGGGGGGCGGCGCCTCCGGGAGCTGCCCACCTCCGAAGCCCATCGTCCGATAATCGAGCCTCGCTGAACGACGGCTCGCACGCGGCGCAGCGCAGCGCAGCACAGCACGGCGACGGCCACGATTGATGCTGCCCTCTTTCTGCGCAACTGGCTTAATAAGCTACTGCCTGCAGACACACAAGCACGCAGCTGCACTGCCGTCACGGACAACCAGAAACAGCGCCTCAACAAATGATGCACCCCGACCGGGACGACGACAATGTGCAAATTTCAGATGCCCCAGACTCGGGAACTGAGATGCGTGTGGGGCCGCCCATCTCCCTGCAACCCGCAATGCAGCGCAGCTCAGCCCGCAGACCGCTTCCTCAGCATTCAGCATCGTACCTGGTAGAAAAACCAGGACTGCGACAAGGACGACATCATCGTCACGGATGAGCTACGGCGCAGCACCAGCAGCAAAGTCATCTCGCGTCGCTGTGCTGCGCAGCATCGTGGCCCCTCCCCTCCCCTCCCGCATCGTGGCATCAGCGCATCTGCTTCGGTCCCTCCCTGGTTCCGGCGCGGGTCGCTGCCACCAAACAGGGAGAGGCGCCCCCCCGCCCGACGCTCTTCCGGACCGCCGAGGACGCGTTTTATTGCCGCCACGAAAACTGGGGAGCGGCCGCCAATCCCGGGAGGGCGCCGAGTTGAAGCTGCCCTGTCAAGCCTGTGCCCGTCCGTCAGCGCGCTGCCCGCTGCCCGCTGCTCGCTGCTCGCTGCCTCTGCCCGCCTGTCTGAGGCACTCACTGACCTCTTCTCGACCTGACGCGACGTGCGGAGAACAGCTGGTCCCAACAAGCCCGGCAACTCCCGCTCGTCAATCGCCAACCACCGCTCCCGCTCTCCTCCTTTCGGCCTCGGACCCTGGGATGCGATACCCCGGGCTGCCCTGCAACGGCACGTGATGATCACCGATGCTAACATTTTTGTTCATCAACCTTTTGTTGCCATCAACCCAAGAGTACCTTCACTGCTCCGTCGGTCCCTGTTGCATAGCTGAGACCTCTTTCCAGACACACTATTTAGGCGTTGGCGCCCTGCATTGGTCCAGTTTCAGTTTCAGTGCTACGCTCATAGACTTCTAGTGAAGGACACTCCACGGTCCCGACCATGGATCAGCACTTAGCATGACGGTTCATTCTTGACTATATACAGCTTTAACTCGCTCGCTACGTCTATATCCCCCGCCAGGCGCCCCGAGCTCGACTATACTCAATCCTGGCGTCGTCCGCGGTCGCGCCGACCAGCCTTCGCTCAGCACGTGAACACATCAGGGCCCGGGATGATGTAGTTCTCAACCGGGGGCCAGTAGATGCTGAGGGTGATTCCGGGGTCGGATCCCTGCTTCTTGTCAGCTACTCGGACTTCAAGTGACCGTCTTTGGGGGAAACTCACAGCGTAGGCGCCTGGCAAGCTCACCGTCTGCGGGCTCTTGCTGCCGCTGCCTCCGATGACATTGATCTGGGCGCACTCCTGGTAGAACTGCGCGCCGGGGTAGCTGCTCGCCGCGTGAAGGGCCAGCATCTCGGCCCTCAGCAGGTATTGACCCGGCTCGATGCAGTCGGGGATGGTGATGTCGTGGCGTCCCTGGCCGTTGATGACCTTTGTGGTTCCCCACACGCCCGAGGCATCGAGCCCTTCCTCCTGGATCTTGAACCAGCCGTCGCCAACGCCGGAGTCGCTCGCGGCGTCGTCGACCTTCTTCAGGTACGCGCTGATGGGGCCCTTGTGAGACGAGTCCATGACATCGTTGGGCGCCGACCCCGTCGAGCTCAGCATGTACCGCCACACGGCCGTCACGGTGTCGCCCGCCTGCACGTCGATGACGGTGTCCGTCGGCGAGGTAGGGTTGGGATCGCCGTTGCAAGCGATGCTGTTGGATGTGACATCCTGGATCGGGCCGTTGTAGGAGGGCACGCGCACGCCGTTGCCGATGCCGTAGTTCTTGCCGTCAACCTCGAGCGAGGAGAAGATGGTGTGGGCCGTGGCCCCGGCGATGAAGGGGACGAGGTACTTCATCGTGCTCGTCAAGAAGGGCTCGGGGTGCTTAAGGGGTATTTCTGTGGCTTTGTCACGTGTGATGGAGTATGCAGGAAGGGTTCTGGGGAAGCTGGTGTCTCGACTGAGAGGGAACTGATCAGCACCGAATGGGGTATTTATACATCCTTCAGGCTCCTCGCGAGCTTCACCCCGTGGCGATCGGTAGCAAAGAGGAGACCATGCTTTTCTGAAGCCAAGGACACCAAGCCGGCGACGCGGATGGCCATTCCACGGTGCTGTGGCCGACATGGCACGGGATGGTGATGCGGAACCTGAGCCTCCGCACAGGCGAACGAACTATATTGCGGGACAGCCCAAACCGGACGACGAGCAGCCACATGCGGGCAGGACTTGGGGTCTCGCCCAATGGGATCAGTGATGATTTGCATTTATTACCCCACGGACAAAGCGCTTGCTGGCTCTCGCTCGGAGTCTGGATCACGGACGCGTCTGGGTCGACGTTGCACCCGGCGGGATCTGGCGTGGGAGTGGACCGAAGTTCCGGGTTAGATTACGCTCCAAGTAGCTTGTTTCTCCTGGAGGTGCAATGTACTCTCTTTTGATTATCCACGTGGTCAGCGAACCTGTCGGAGAGCCCGCCGGGGTTTGATGGATGTATGGACAACCACGCAGAGTGTAGAGATAGCGACGGGGGCGGACCTCACTCGGGACGGCGGAAGCCCGCACCTCCCTGAGGATTTTGATTTCTCTGGTTGCTAAGAATTGCTACTAAGATTCAGATACAATGTCCCCGCAGCGTGCCGCGGGCTCGCATGCACGAGCCCAACGCAACTTCGCAGACCCGGTCTACGGTGGCTTCAAACCAAGCCAGCTCTTGCGTCAACCGAGAGTCTCACGTAAATTTGAAAAGAGTATGAGACTCTGAATCTGGCTCCTCATCCGAGCCCTCCACCATCCTAATGGTGGCCTTGTGGATCGATTCCACCCCCGATTGGAGTGTCGACGGGGACTCGCGACCGTCGACCTTGGCCAGATGAGTCTCTGAGCTCTTCTTTCCCTCGTATCTGACAGTATCTTGGAGGCTGCAAGGCTCATCGGAGAAGGAGGGTAGCAATCTGTGGCTGTTGGGGGGTTGCACTCTGATCTCTCCCCGGCAGAGCCTCATAGCCCAACGGAAAGCCCGCTGCCACACGTAGCCCCCTTGCAGCCGGCGCTCCTCATCAGACATCCACCTGCTGATCTTTCTCTCCATATCACGCATGTATCGCTCAGTTTCCAGTTGCTTGAGCAGGTGGTCCTCCTTCATTTCTTGCAGGATGATGCAGAGGTCGCAGTGCCTGTCCGAGCTGTAGCAGCAGTCGCACAGGTTCCCGTAGGCGTAATACCATTGGATATCCTCTTTTATCTCGGCGTCGGTGAAGGGCCGCGGATGGCAGAGGCCCTTGCAATAGCTTTCAGGTAGTATTCGGCTGTGGTGCGCGGGTATGCTGTGCTTGTTGCGGAACTTGGACAGGGCGAGGAATGACGCTAGGTCGAGGGCGGGACCTCGATGCTTCCCCGAGATGTGGTCGTGTGCCACGCGACGGATGAATTCCCTGGGATATCTGTCGTCGAGATTCATGGCGGCGGCTTTGTAGATATGCTGATGGGAGGTCGAAGCTGCGTATGCTGGATGGGTGACCATGGCCAAGGAGCGAGAGCAAGATACTTATCAGGGCGGTCACCATGTGGGTAGACTCGATAGGGTTCTTGCTTAGATTGAGTTTCGGGCTGCTTGACGTGGCTCGGGAAGCTTTTCACTTGAAAACTCTTGTATACGCCAAACTCAGGATCGAGAACTGGAATCAGGGGGTACTCGCAGCCCGTGGTCCGGCCCCTGAGGATCACATCACCACTGAGAGCTTATCAGGTCGACCTCGATTCTTTGGTACATGATATTCCCCTGGGGATGTGATAAGTGATCTCAGCGGTTCAATATTCGCATGATTCTTTCATGACATGTGCAAGGTCAACCCTTTGCCTGAAGCCTACGGGTGTGTTAATCGGGAAGAGGATTTGCGCCATCTTACAAAGTAGAGCTTAACCAGTCGGTGGCGGTTCCAACTCTAAGTGTAGAACTTAAAATCTGTGGTTTAGTCGTCAGTGAGAATGTCTCGTTTAATTTGATGGCATTTTGACAGACACGCGACATGGCTGCTCGATGGCCGCCGCGTGTTAGTTGTTCGCCGCAATCGGCGAGAGGTTGAAACCCGCGGGCGAACCCCTGGAGTTCAGAAACGGGGACTACTGAAGGATGAGCATCCCAGCATCGTATCGTACATCCAAGATCACTTTGGCGACGGCTGCGTTGCAACAGCATCACGCCTGCGACAGAGTTGCTGTTCACATTTCTAAGCTCAGGCAGACAACGTCAGCATTCCGACGCTGTGCTGAGCGATGCAAAACCCGCTCCGCTCCCCTCCGTGCTCGCCATGTAAGCGGATTGGCCACAGCGAGCAGCGTCATGACGGCATGTCCAGTCGAATGTCGAAAACCCCTCGACGCTCTGCCGCAGGTCTACGGCGCATGCGAGTGCGACACGAGTTCAGGCCGTTCGCGGACCCAATTCACGCCGTCGCCATGGATTTCCACGGCCCTCGTGGCACTTTCGCGAGGGCGCGATGCGGCACAGCAGCTCTTTGATGCCTCCGAGCTTTGGCAGCTTGAGCCATGCTCCCGCGTATCCCGCAGTGCCCGTGACGGTCTTCTCCATCGATTCCCGGGTTGGGGTTCCTCGCAAAAGCCCACTGGTCTCAATTATGGATTATTCACACGGCATGATGTCACTCCGAGATGCCTTTCACATCGCAGCGGCTGCAGCACGAGGCCTTTTCTATACTTGCTTGAACGCGACGCGATGGACTCTCCCCTAGACGTCACCCGCGGTCAATGCAGCGGCAGTGTCGGCCGTTGAGTTTCTTGGCAGAATGCCGGTCGGCATCGCTCATGTATAAAGAGGATTGCGGACTCAGACCTTTCTAGCAGTCCTCAGTTGATGAAACATTGACAACACGGACCATCTGACGGCTCCCACAGCCTGTACATTCCTACCTCAAAGCGCCTTCCACGATGACCGACATTATCCCCCCCTCTACCCACACCGTTGGGGTCAAGATCGTTGACACCACAACACATATGCATATTCCCGTATCTGTCTTCAACGGGGACAAGATCGACGGCCACGACTTTCTTGACGCACCGGCCTGGTCATTCCTCATTGAGCACGAGTCCGGAAAGAAGGTCCTGTTCGATCTCGGCCTCCGAGCAGACCTCGATGGCTTCTCCCCCGCCATACGGGCTCGCTTGGAAGCGTTGACCGGGGCAGGCGCTGAGGCCAATGTGAAGAAGGGCGTGGCTGAGGTTTTGAAAGAGAACGGCGTTGATCCTGGCTCCATCAACACTTTGATCTGGAGGTAAGCCCTCCTTTGTAAGCTGCAAACTCCTGGGCTGAGGAAGAGTAGCCACTGGCATTTGGATCACTCCGGAGACCCTTCGACCTTCCCCGAAACGACTTCTCTCGTGGTCGGGCCTGGCTTCGGCGATGCATTGCTCCCAGGCTATCCCGCGGACCCCGATGGGCTCATTCTGGAGTCAGACTATAAGTGAGCAGTTGTCCCCGATGCAGAGGCTCAGATAGGCTCAGACTGACTTGCCCGTAGAGGTCGTGAACTCATCGAGATTGATTTCTCGACCCATCCGCAGCCGCTGAAGATAGGGCGCTACGAAGCTGTGGACTACTTTGGCGACGGCAGCTTTTATCTCCTCAACTCGCCCGGACACACCTATGGTCACATTGCCGGTCTAGCCCGCACAACACCAGACACTTTCATACTAATGGGCGCCGACTCTGCCCATCACCCTGGTGCCCTTCGTCCGTCTCGACACCACCCCCTGCCAGACTCTTTGTCCCCCTCTCCGTTCTCCGCTCCGCCATTCAAATCTGGCACAGTCTGCCCGGGAGAGGTCCTTGAGGCGATCCACCCCCAGAACGTCAAAGACCGGCCCTACTACAGCACCTTTTCGGACGGCGGGCCGGAGCGGAACATCCCGCTTGTCGAGGAGACGGTGGGCAAGATGATTGATCTGGACGGCAGGGACGATGTGTTTGTTATCCTCGCGCACGATGCCAGTCTCAAGCGCAGAGTCGACTTCTTCCCAGAGAGCGCGAACGAGTGGAAGTCCAAGGGTTGGAAGGAGGAGACACGGTGGAAGTTCTTGGAGGATTTCCAGAAAGCGGCTCAGCCCTACCTAAACTAAAAAGCACTCGGTATCGTTGCTACAGAAGCCATGTTGAAAGGGTTCAAGAAGTAAGTGGAGAAACTGTTTTGTTTGGCAGTTTGGACGAGGTGACGAATAACAACGCATTGGAAACCGTGTTTGAAGCTTTTTGTATCACTGTTTCATGGCATTTAACAAAGCCCGCCCCAACGATAAAAGCCTCAGGGTCGCCACTCAGAAATTTTAATCAAAGGTCTAGTAGCTCATAGTAAATAAGAGTTGCAAGTTTGATTGAGTAGAAGGAAGCTCAAGTGAACTCTCGTTCTAACACGTCTTTGATCCAGGGTAAGCAGAGATCAAAGGCGGATTGAGCACACGGAGCACAGCACCTCGCTCGGGGCGGAGATTGTACGACAAGGTCGATTGGCACACAATAGGTTGACATTCAAGAGCCAGAAACGCCCTATAGTTCATCGTTATCTTGTATCTTGCTGCACAACGGCCTTGACCCCTCAATGAGGTATCGTTGTCCTGTTGACCAACATCAGGATCTCGCCTGGTGGAGAGACCCTGCAGACACGGACCAACAACACGCTAGCAGATCCTAAGGCTGACAGCGAGTGCCTGACGCCAATTCGTCGTCTTTTGGACCGTGGCACCAACGTTGGACAGCCACATCCCGCTACGCGAACGGGAGGTCCTCATTGGATCTAAAGCCTCCCACAAGGCGGCGCAGCAGCTTCAGTGCAGGGGTTCAAGCCGGGCTCGGTGGAAAGCCATTACGGCGCGTTGCAATTTAGCTCAGAGGCAGCTCGTCATTAGGCTGAGGGGTATCGAGGGGTACGCTTGGTATATATTGCCCGCAAGCTGAGGCGTAAGGTTCCGTTGCTTGCTTGCCTCTCGCCATCCCCGACGTGAGCTGGCGCTGTACCAATCCTCTGCATCAACCGGCTCGTCCACTTCCAACTCCCCAGAAGCCCGACACGAGAAATGAATCCGCAACAGCCTCCGTACGGGCAGCCAGGCGCCCCGCCTCCTCAGGGCGGCTACTACCCGGGATACCAACCGCCACCTCCCGGACAGACAGGCCAACCTCATAATCCGGGCCAGTACCAACCTGGCCAGCAGCAGTACGGGCAGCCGCCACAAGGACAGTACGGTGCCCCTCCCCCACAAGGGCAGTATGCGCCTCCCGGGCAGCCGCCTCCAGGCTACCAGGGACAGCCGCCGCAGCAATACCCGCCTCAGCAGTATTCTCAACCTCCGCAGCAGCAGGGATATCAAGGGCAGCCTCAGCAGCCCTATCCCAACCAACCCCCGCCCCAGGGCTACCAGGGCCAGCCGCCTCAGGGATATCAAGGTGGCCCTCCTCAAAGCTACCCAGGACAGCCTTCCCCTCAGCCATATGCCCAGCAGCCTTATGGCGCCCCGCCTGGGCAGGTTCCGTACGGGCAGTACTACGATCCCAACCAGCCACCTCCTCAGCAGTACGGTGGTGCTCCTCCTCCGGTATGCATCCCATAAGGTTGCGTTGCCTCATCGCTAACAGCAGAAGCATCATGTTTGGCAGCAGCCAGCCCCTGCGATGGCGTCCCCCGGCTACGACATCAGCCAGAAAGCCAGCGTTCCCTACATTGACACGACGCCCGATGTTGAGGCTTTGAGGAAGGCGATGAAGGGCATGGGCTGCGACGAGCGCGCCCTCATCAAGGTCTTCACCTCACCCAAGTACTCCTCCCCGTGGGCGCTCAAGCAGCTCGAGGCCGACTACAACAAGAGGTTCATCCGCGACCTGGTCAAGGATATCAAGAGCGAGACGCGGGGCGCATTTGAGGATACGCTCGTTGCTCTTCTCCAAGGTCCCCTTGAGACCGATGTGAAGACTCTGGACAAGGCGATGGACAGGGCTGGTACAGATGAGACGGCGCTCGCGGATGTCTTGCTTTGCCGGAGTAACGCAGACATTCGTGCTATCGTGAAGGAATACCAAAACACCAAGAAGAAGGATCTAGCAAAGGACATCAAGAGCGAGGTTGACGACACGCTTTACCGCCTCTACAGCATGGCTCTCAGCGCCCAGAGGGCTGAACCATGGGTGGCATTCTCCCCACAAGATCTTGACAAGAAGGTAACCGAGATTCACCAGGCGACGGAGGGCGTGATTGGCTCCAACGCCATCGCCGTCGCCCAGATCCTCGCTTCGGCCAACGAAGGCCAGATCAGAGCTATGAACGACACCTACAAGCAGAAGTACCATCGAGGCCTGCAAGACGTCATTGAGAAAGAATTCCGGGGCGACACCGAGGATGCCCTTCTACACATGTTGATGATGGGTACCGACAAAGCTAGGGCAGACGCGGAGTGGTTGAGGCAGCCGCTGATGAGAGGAGTCGGCGTCAAGGACAAGCACTTCATCTATCGAATCACAACGCTCTACTGGAACAAGGCGAGGTTAGAAGAGGCGAAGCAGGCGTACGAGAGGCATTTTAAGAGGAAGCTGGTGACGGATGTGAAGGAGATGCTTGGCGGCGACTACGAAGACCTGGTGGTCGCTCTGCTTGGTGGCAAGAAGTAGTAGGTTTTGTTGATGCAAGCAGCAATGATTCAATGATTTGATTTGGCAAAGGCTCAGGTGTTTTGTCACAAGTCTTTTAATGTTCAGCCTGAATTCTATTACAATTTGGCTCACCAACGGCAATCGGGAGGATTGAGCATTCCTTTGCTTGACACGTTACGTGATTTTTACCGCGCGCTGTGGCCGACCCTGTAGTGAGGCAAATGATTTCTTGAGAGTAAAAGCTTCGGCATCCACCTAGCCCATTTTGTGCGTTTGAATTTCTCGCGTACCCAGCTAGTGTTTAATCGCCCGCTGACTTGAGGTGTTCGAGAGTTCGGGAGCTTACAAACGTTGGGCTTGATCTCCGCAGCGCCCCCACAAAGTCCGCCAGGATGACAAAAGCGATCGCCCGCGCATGCATCTTGACAAGTTGTCAACTGACGGAAATGCGATAGCCTGACGTGACACGTAGGGGTCGAATCCCTGCCGCAGAGCTTCGTGTGCGGGATTCTGCTTCGTCAAATGCAGCTCGCAGTCCTCGAGCTGACCTGCGTGATTCCGGAATCCGCGCTGAGTAGCCTTAAGTCCGGATCGTACCGGTTATAGGGCTGGAGATCCGCCCGGTGGATGTCGCAGGCTTACTCGTAAGCGTGTTAAGCATAACGCTTCGCACCAGAGAGTCGCACCGCAGGCTCCTCTCAACTGTCCCTTTCTTGGTTGTATTCTTCATGAAGAGCGCAGATTCGGTGAATGTATTCTGCGTTGTTAGACAATCAAGAAGAACAGGATTGGGGAGTCTGTGTGGTGATCGAGTATAATTCACTCTGATACCGCCAGGCTAGTGGCCCGTCCACTCAGACGATGCTCCATCAGTGAGCTTCTCCAGCCACTCGGAAATGGAATGTCTCCCATAATAAATGACCGTTTGAGGGATTCTCATCATTTCTAACTGATCTCCGAGGCCGCGGGTTTGCATTTAGTTGAACTTTTGTCTCCTCCCATTGGCGCAACTTGGACAGTCGGCATTCGCACATCTCCCTTGAGCGCCAAAGCAGCGGACTCCCAAGATAAGCTTTTTGGTCGTCAGGGAGTCATGCCGCCGGGCCAGTAAGAGGCGTCTCAAGGCCATGCGCCGCTGCTGGGCCACACCATCTAGTGGGGCTTTGGAAGGTAGGGCTTACTTTCCACCCGTTGACTTACAAACAAGGGCGGACTTTGGTTAACCTCCGCCATACCGCTAGCGACGACACGGCGTTATGGCGGACCTTACTACTTGGTATTCACGGTCAGACCTCAACGATTAGCAATGACCCCCAAAAGTAGGGGAATTGGATGGAAAATCTACCATCGCGTCATGATACGAGATTTATGGCTCATCTGGGCGGCCTGCCATAGGAATAGTCTCTTTTGGATATAAGACCTAGAGTTTGCCCGCTTCTAACTTGATTCTCGAACATCAACAATAAGTGTCTTCCACATCTTGACATTTAGCTAACCCCTTGTTTTACAATACCGGCACCGTATAGCAACTATGGCCTCTCTAGAGGTTCCCAAGACGCCAAACAACGTCGGGTCTAGTGCCTCGACCTTGACCGGCGATGTCTCCCCCGGTGAAAAGACAATAGGGTACAACACCCCTCGCGATTCAGAGTCATTACACAAGAAGGAGCCAGACACAGAGAACACGGATGGTGACGACAGCGTTGAGTATCCCTCGGGCGTCAAGATGCTCCTCATTGTCTTTGCCCTTGTCATGAGCATTTTCCTTCTGTCTCTCGACATGGTTAGCAGCTACCCGTCCAATGTGTTCCGATCGTTAGACTGACAATCGCCTCCAGACCATCGTTGCGACAGCCATCCCCAAGATCACGGACGACTTTAAGGGACTCGATAAAGTAGGATGGTACGGTGCCGCCTTCTTTATGACGGTTGGAGGTTTCCAGTCGACATGGGGCAAGATTTACAAGTTCTTCCCACTAAAGGGATCGTTCCTCACGGCCATCTTCATCTTTGAAGTTGGCTCTGCGATTTGCGGTGCTGCACCGAGCTCCAACGCTCTCATTGCTGGTCGAGCGATTGCTGGCGTTGGTGCCGCCGGCCTCGGTGCTGGTGCCTACACCATCATAGCTTTTGCCGCCCCGCCCAAGAAGCGACCTGCTTTCACCGGCATCCTGGGTGCCGCATATGGTCTCGGTAGTGTCATCGGCCCTCTGCTGGGAGGTGCTTTCACCGATAACGTTTCCTGGAGGTGGTGTTTCTACATCAACCTCCCCATCGGAGGTGTTGCGGCAGCCGTTGTCTTCTTCTTCTTCCGAACCCCTGCTCATGCCGTACCTGAGAAGGCTACACTCACTGAGAAGGTTCTCCAGATGGATCTCCCTGGAGTTGTCCTCATCATGGGTGCAACTGTCACGTTCCTCCTCGCTGTCCAGTATGGCGGTGTCTCCCACGCGTGGAACTCCAGCACCGTCATCGGTTTGATCGTGGGATTCGTTCTCATCATCGCCGCCTGGGGTCTCTTGCAGTGGTGGCAGGGTGATAGGTCCATGGTCAGCCCCAAGCTGATCGCGAATCGCACCAACTGGGTGTCGGCTGCCTTTGCCTTCATCTTCGCCGGTGGCTTCTTCACTGCCATCTACTACCTCCCCGTGTACTTCCAGTCGGTGCACGGGACGTCGCCTACCATGAGCGGCGTCCGCAACCTGCCCATGATCATTTCGGTCACGATCTCGACGATTGTGAGCGGAGCCCTGGTCTCAGCATTCGGATATTACCAGCCCCTCCTCATTGGAGGTGGCGTCCTCGCAACAATCGGCTCTGGCCTTCTATACATGCTCGACACAGACAGCTCCACTGGCGAGTGGATTGGATATCAGATCATTGCAGGCGTCGGGTGGGGTCTCGCTTTCCAGATCCCCATGATCGCGGTTCAAGGTACCGCCAAACCCAAGGACCTGGCTGCTGCCACCGGCATGCTTCTCTGTAGGTGCCCCTAGTCCACCAGCCCGGAGTATCTGCTAATATGATTCCAGTTTTCCAAGGCCTTGGAGGTGCTTACCTTGTTGCCGCTGCTCAATCTGCGTTCCTCAACCAGATGAAGCTTGCAGTCTTGTCCACCACGCCCGACATCGACCAAGCAACGCTGGTTCTGACTGGCGCCACCGAAATCCGCAACTCGTTCCCTGAAAGCCAGCAAGGCGCTGTCATTGACGGGTACATGGATGGGTTGAAGGTTGTCTTTGCCATCTGCATTGCTGCGACGGGCTTTGCCACAGTTGTCGGTCTGGCGAGTCGTTGGAGTAAGCTGGGAAAGGAGGTGCGCAGCGGAGCTGGCATGGCCTGAGCCGATTTGCCAAGTTGTGCACAGACAAAGGGAGCTAGATGAGTGATTTATGAACTACGAGGAGAGCCATAGACAGAAACGTCGCACCGAATTTGGACTCGACAGATAGAAAGGCGTTTGGAGTTGGTGTTTGGGAATATCTCCTCTTTAAGTAGCCCACGAGGTAATGATAATAATAGTACAAGGTCATCAGAGCCGCAAAAGATACTATTCTGCACGCTGTGAATGCATTTTTAACTTCAGCGAGTCGAAACCGTTCTCCTTTTAGGTATCTTTCACCGTCCTTCTGATCGTCGTCGCATCTCCGCCGTTGTGATTCTTCAAACACCCGTGCATGCCGTGCTCATGGCGCATGGTGCATGTCGTATCGATATCAGTCTCGGGGTGCTGGGCATAACTTGGGACCACCAGTCGCGCATAATCAAACCCATGCTCCATGTCGAAGGTCGGTGCGATGGCGCAGCAAGCTCCACATCGCCATTAAGCTTCCCCCCAGAAATCTGACAAGATCGACAAGATCGGCGACGGGGCGCAAAGAGAAAACATGCATAATTCCCACAGGATTCACACGCCATCCATTGAAGCAGTGTTCCATGTCTCACTTAATGAGCTGAAGGCCACGGCTGCCCTCATTCTGGGCGGCTGATTGGAGCCAACACTTCCGAATGCTACACAAACGCACAGACGGCCCGCTATGTCTTACAACGCGCAATGAGGATCGCCATAAGATCCCGTACGCGCAAATTGAACTGAAGGGATGTGATCATGTTGAGAGATTGAAAGTTGATATAAACCTCCTCTTCGCCTACTTACTCGCTGTAGCCATTTTCGACTTCAGCCTAAGTCACAATGCGTTTCTCCGCTGGTTTGTGCGCTCTCGCCTCAGGCGTCCTCGCGGCGCCGGCCCTGGTTGACTCTGGGATCTCGGTGGACGTTCCAACCACGGACTATGACGCCGTCATTGTTGGAGGAGGCCCGGCTGGCCTCAGTGCCCTCAGCGCCCTTGCTCGCGTCAGGCGGAACGTGTTGATGGTCGACTCGGGCGAGTATCGCAACCAGCCAACACGACACATGCACGACGTTATTGGATTTGACGGTTCGCTTCTTATCCCATTCCCAACAACCTGCACTGTTGCTAACTCGTGTCGCAGGCGTTACGCCGGCGTACTACCGTTGGGCGGCCCGTGAGCAGATCTCGCACTACGACACCGTTAGTATGACCAACGGGACCGTCAGCAGCATCGTATCGCGGGAAAACAACACTTGGTTTACCGTCAACATTGAAGACAGCGAGCCTGTGACCGCACGAAAGATTGTTCTCGCCACCGGGCTGCGCGACTTGCTTCCCGACACACCTGGCGTGAAGGAGAATTGGGGCAATGGAATTTTCTGGTGCCCATGGTGTGACGGTCACGAACATGCCGATCAAGGACTCGGGCTGATTGCGTCTCTGTCGGAAATCCCAGGGTTGGTACGCGAAATGCTGACGTTGAACGAAGACATTGTTGCTCTGGTCAACGGCACGGATACGCCTGAGATGAGAGAGGAGGCAGAAAAGGGGCTGCCAAAGTGGGAAGAGTACCTAAAGCTGCACAACGTGACGATTCAGAACGGTACAATCGCGGCTATCCGTCGCCTGGAAAACGCCACATCCGGAGACCCGAGTCTCCCAACGTATCCCGAGCACGACCTCTTCCGCGTCGACTTCGAGGACGGGAAGTCGATTGAGCGAAATGCTTTCTTGACTTCCTATGAAGACGAGCAGATGTCCTGGGTTGGACCCGAAATGGGCGTTCGTCTGGACGGCGGACGGCTGGCGGCGGACCCGACAAAGGGACTCGTGACCAACATCCCTGGAGTCTACGCAATTGGCGACGCCAACGCGGACAACGTCACCAACGTTCCCCATGCTCTTTTCAGTGGGAAGCGCACCGCAGTATTCGTGCACGGTAAGTTGGATACCATGGAAACGATGGCCGGGGCTGACCAAACCAGTGCAACTCGAGAGGGAGATGCAGGCAGAGGAGCTGGCAAACTTGCCCGAAGACGGAACTCCGCTGGTTGAGAGGACATCGGAGCTAGACGAAAGGGCTATCTGGGAGCGTATGAATGGCGAGCCTGGAGAGATTCTGTACGCTGGGGAGTACGCCTCTTAGGTCTATAAGAGCTCCAATCGACGGATTCTGTTCGTTCAACAAACACTCTGAATAATGTGCGGTCACAGTGTTCAATGACACGATGCAGAGCAATTCCATGTTGTTTCAAACGCAGATCGGGCGAAGCTGATTCCGAGAGTTGGAATTGCAATGGCCCAGGCGGGACAGCGTGCCGTCGTCACTGAGCATCGCGATCGACCTGCGACATAAGGAGCTTAACTGGAACCCGACAACACGTTTTCCATCCTCCAATTATACGCTCGTCATCACGCTGACACCCATCTAGGTCATTCTCCAGAGTGTGTCGCGTTCACTGGCCTGAAACTCAAGACGAATCAGCACTCGCCCACGGGTCAAAAGGGGTAGCATCGGAGGCGGATCCTCCGCAGACCCACGACGCACCCTGCCACGAGACTTGTTCGAAACATTGCAGTTTCGAATGAGCGTTTTGTTAACGACAAGAAAATGTATGCATGCTGCGATCCGAGCTTCGTCTGATTCTTCCACCAGTCTGAGGAAGGGGAGACATCGCCAGCTCCCCACAATGTTTCCGTCTCGCTGGATTGCGAGGACACCCCCTTGCGGGCAAGCGGTCCGAAATAGACCAGTCGAGCAGGAACGGTGGCCATGCGAGCAGTACAAATAGGCCAGTAGGACCCCCGTTGAACAAGCCTCAACATCACCATCAAGCTCTTCAACCTCGATTACCGCCGCCATGAAGTCGACCCTCGCTCTCCTCGCCACAGCCTCGGCCGTGGCCGCTCACGGTACGGTACCCAACATTCGTGTCGACGGCACGACCCACGGTGGCTTTCTCCTCTCGTACTACTACGATATCATCAATGGCCAACCAGTGCCTGATGTGGCAGGGTGGTACGCCGAGAACCTCGACAACGGTTTCGTGGCGCCTGCCGCCTACAACACCCCGGCCATCAACTGTCACATCGCTGCTGAGCCAGCGCCGATATCTGTGCCGGTTGAGGCCGGTGGCACCATCGACTTCCTGTGGTCACCGTGGCCGGAGAGCCACATTGGCCCCATCTTGACGTACGCCGCCAAGTGCCCAGGCGACTGCTCGAGCGTCGACAAAGAGACCTTGAAATGGACCAAGATCGAAGAGGCGGGTATCAACTTCTCAACCCAAGTCTGGGCCGCGACAGACCTCATTGCCAACAACAACACCTGGACCACCACGGTCCCCTCTGGCTTGGCACCCGGCAACTACGTCTTCCGCCACGAGATCATTGCCATGCACGGCGCGGGTTCCGAGAATGGGGCGCAGAACTACCCTCAGTGCTTCAACATCGAGGTCACTGGAAGCGGCACCCAGGAGCTGCCCGAGGGTACCCTCGGCACGGAACTGTACACTCCCGACCATCCTGGAATCCTGTTCAACCCTTACCAAGAGCTCACCGAATACGACATCCCAGGGCCGGCCCTGTGGGCCGGTGCTGCAGCCCAACGGAGGCATGCTAGGCAATTTGAGTAGAATCGTGGGGAGCCATCGATGAGCGGAGGTCATTTATTCGTATCTGCATATGTCTATAGCGTCTGTGAATAATCAGCAAATTTCAAACATCTTTAGTCCCGCATGGCATGTAGTGCTTAACTGACCTATGGCTCTAATAGTGTCGAAGGGTGTAGATACAAAAGCTCAGACCGCCGAAGCACTTTGAGCATTTTCTTGCATGCAGGGCTCCTTCTCAACTTCAGGCCCCGGTACAACGATGCCGAACTTCTCGTAAGGGAACTGAGTAAGATCACGGTAGTACTCAGCCCACCCGTCTCCCAGCTCTCCGACCTGGTGCAAGTCGACCTCGCCTGCTTCACCCATTCGCCCCGCGAGGATCTCCTCCTCTCGCCCCGCGTACTCCTTCTTGAGCTCTGGATGAGGGCACCAGATGACGCGCATGCCCGCCCTCCGGCCAGCTTCGACACCAGGTACGGAATCTTCAAAGACCAGGCACTCCTCGGGTTTTATAGGAGCCTCGTTGGCCGGTAGCGAGTCGTTGATTGTCTTGAGGGCAAGGAGGAAAATGTCAGGCAATGGTTTCCCCCGTCCAGGCTGTAGTCGCGTGTCATCGCCCAGCACCCGCCTTTCAGCGGGAAATACGGAGAACAGTTCTGTAAGATGATCCGTCTTAATCTTGAAGTTTCGCGCATGGCTGCTTGTGGCCAAGGCAATATGCACGCGGCTCTTCCCCTCCGTGTTGCCGCTGACCTCCCAATAACGCGTCCGGCCTAGGCTCTCGAGAAGCTCGGTGACACCAGGCAGCGGCTTGGCGTTGGGAAACAGCTGGTTCTGGATCTCGGAGTTCTGCGCGACGTACTCGTCCGAGGAGATGGGGAGTCCGGCCCAGTCGTGGAAGATCTTGGTCGCGGAGGGGCCTGGGCGGCCCTGGAGCTTGGCCTTGATGGACCAGGGCAGGTTTGGCTTCCCGTACTTGTTGAGAATGGTGTTGACGGCTGCCGTGTATAGATCTTCGGTGTCGAGGAGGAGGCCGTCCATGTCGAAGAGACACGCTCGGACAGGGGGAAAACTGCTGCGGTGTTAACAATGACAGGCGTCGGCGCGGGTAGAGGGGCTCACTCTGTCTTGGGTGCCATGGTGGCTGTTGTTTGGAATGACCGCACAGACCAAAGATGGAGGAAAGGGCGTGGCGAGGAGCAGCAAAGTCTGTCGTACGGTCGGGAGACTGGCGAATTGTCGTGGAGTGGGTGAAGGTTCAGCGAGAATCACCTCCTGACACGCGGCGGCGCGCGGGGTGAAGTGCAAGATTTCCCCCGCTGCCCCACTTCATTAAGCTGTTAAACATTGATCCATCGTAGTCACTTTCCTTTCTCATCCCGCTTCGTTCACAGGTGGGACAAAACGAGGTACAATCGATGTGCCACAAGTCCCCACGAATTAGGCCGAGTCCCAAGCTGCAGTTCCAAGATGCCCGGGCTCTGCCTTCAGGTTCACCAATATCACAACCCAGGCTGGTGCTGCAAGTCCTCCTCAACCCCTCATGGACCAAACCCTGGACTGTCGGTTCAAAACACGGGCCACTCTAAAGTCGCGAACCGTCGGCCATTTCTCAGCATGCTTATAGGCTGAGTCCATACATCTCATGGGGACGTTGCACCGAGCTCGTGCCAACTGGTGGAGCTCGCCGACATGCTCGCACACGTCGATCTGGGGGACGAGGCCCGCCCCCGGATTTCGGCCTACACGGATTCAATGGACCATCAGGTATATAGTAACCAGATGCGCCAGCGGACTGGAAGTCTTGAGGTTTTTGGGAAATGCCATCCGAGACAGTCACCACAATGAAGTCCCTCCATTCAATTGCTTCGTTCTATCAGCACAGCCGCGCTCTGTTGCTTGGGGGCTTGTTCTTCACGAGCCTGGCACGCGCTCAACAGGCCCCGCCAGACCCTTATTTACAAACGCCCGAGCCCAGGCAGCTTCAATGGCACCGCACTGAGTACTATGGCTTCATCCACTTCGGCCCGAACACGTTCACTGGAGAAGAATGGGGCCGTAGCCAGCCGCTGCCCGACGTCTTTAACCCTACTGATTTGGACACCGACCAGTGGGCCAAGACTGCGCTCGATGCAGGCATGAAAGGACTGATCTTAACGACCAAACACCACGATGGCATGTGTCTCTGGAACACCAGCTCGACGCCGTACAAGATTGAAAACAGCCAGTGGGCGGAAGACCGTCGTGATGAGGACCTCGATACCAACATTGTTGCCATGGCCGCTCAATCCTGCAAGAAGCTGGGAATCAAGTTTGGCATCTACCTTTCGCCCTGGGACATCAACCGCGATCCCGGCATGCCCAAGCCACACCTTGCCAACACTACGTATGACGTGCCCCAGATCTTTGGCGACGACTCCCCCGGTGATTACAACGACTTTTACGTCGAGCAGCTCCTTGAGCTGGTGGATATGAAACTTAATGACGGCTCCAAGATTGATTTGCTCGAGGTGTGGCTCGATGGCGCCAGCGGCTCGGATACTGTCCAAACGTTTGACTTTGAGCGGTTCCGTAACATCATCCGAGAGCACCAACCTGATGCGGTGATGTGGGGTCATCAAGGGCCAGACGCTCGATGGGTAGGAAACGAGGAGGGTCATACGGGGGATGTCAACTGGCATACTCTCAACAGCACGCCAGAAGATGAACGCTTAGGTGAGGAGCAGCTGGAGCTGGGTGTGCGGGATGGCCTATACTGGACGCCATCCGAAGCTGATGCCCGAATCCGTGCGGGCTGGTTCTGGCACGACGACGAAAGCCCCAAGGACGTAGACGAGCTGATGGACATGTACATGCGCTCTCAGGGTCGCAGTATCAACCTACTACTCAATGTTGGCCCTGATACCACCGGTCAGCTACCAGAAAACGATGCAGAGGCACTCATGGAGTTCAAAGAAGCCCGCAATACTCTCCTCCACCGCGAGCTGGTTACGCCCGGGCTTGCCATCACAGCCAGCGCCGTCCGTGGGGATAGCAACTCCGCCTTCGGCCCAGCAAACACCATCAACGGTGATCCCGATACATACTGGACGATGAATGACGAGCAAACAACAGGCTCGCTAGAGGTTGAACTTGGTAGCAATGCTCGCATTGATGGCTTTCTAGTGCAGGAACACATTGCTTTGGGTCAGAGGATAGGGGGCTATGCTTGGGATGTGCTGGTCGATGGTGAGTGGCTTGAGGTTGTCGATGGAGTCTCGATGGGCTACAAACGAATCGATCAACTCGAATCGGCTATTTCAACGTCCAAGGTTAGACTGCGCGTCACCCAGGCTAACGCGACACCTGTAATCCAGAGCATTCAGGTTTTAGGGACCAGCTGCAAGAGGAGAGCCACGGCGTAGTATTGGTCACAAAAGCTTTCGACCCTGAAATCTCACCATTGGGAGAGTTCAACATCGAAATGCATTCTATCAATTTATAGTACAATCGTATTGTTCCAAGCTTTTGGACAGCGGTGCCCTTGACTCGGTGGTATAAACGGAACTCCTGAGAAGAGACACGCTCTGCGAAGATATCTAGCCCAGCTATGCGACCCTTATGCTCCGTCACACAATCCGTACATCCTATATGAAGCGGGGGATTTGCTTGACTACCTGGCTGGACATTCCATGGTTACATTGAAAGTTCCTAAACGAGTCAATGCAACCCCGTCGTTGCGGGGAAGTATTTCGTGCCTCACCCAAGGAACACCGCACTAAGTACTCGTTTGCCTGGTTCTACACATGGGATTGTGCCTGATTTGACGGAACATTATAGCCGAGCGCTACGCTAGGGCGGTGAGTTCGCGCGCGAACCCCGAAGCGCCACTCGAAGCTGGCGGTTTGGAGGTACGAGGGTTGGGCAATTACCGAAGCGGGGAAGCCGGGGAAGGCAAGCTGTTTTGTCAGAATGTCAAGGGATGATATATGAGAACAGAAATGGGAGAAGAAGAAACAATGAAAACATGAAGAGCCAAGATGTGCGCCTGTGACAGCAAAAGTTCGAATAAGCCACTTGGCCATAGCGCAGGACCGTCAAAAACGCAAAAAAGTGCACGTGGGCTCCCAACTCTCGCCGCTTTTAGGTAGAGTGTTCTCAGCACTTGAGAAATCGATAGTCGGGATCGACAGCTGCAGATGTTGGAGAACCTTGGGTCACCTCGCGGCAATTTACAGCGAGGCGTAGGAGTAGCTTTGAAAAGGTCACGACCGGCACCGTCCCCTCGTTATTCGCGAACCAAAATTTGCGTTCAGAGTGACTATGTTTTCACCGTCATGTTTCAAACTGCTCCTTTTTCTAGTATCGCTTGTCCCCCAAAGTAAAGGCCAATGTTGGCGGAACGGTCCATGCGACGGACCTGAGGATCCGTCGTTCCCGGGTCCTTGGGATGAGTACATCTTTGCGCCCAATTCGCGGATTGTCACACCCAAAACCGTTCTGTCTTTTCCAGATGGCGAGTTCATCTCTCAGTACGATGAGGGCGTGATGGTTCTCGACAAGGACACTCCAGAGCTCGTTTTCGATTTTGCCCAGGAGGTCGGAGGCATCGTCACGGTCGAATTCGAGTCTCCTGGGGGCGATAGCGTTCTTTCTTTAGCATTCACGGAAGCTAGGGACTATATAAGTCGCGAATCTGACAGTTCTAACGGAAACCTGACCCCGGACGGCCACTTATCGCACAAAATCAGCTCCAGTGGACCAGGCATCTACACTGTACCTGATCCAAAACTGCGCGGCGGCTTTCGGTACCTTACGCTCTACCAAGAAGATCAAGATGCTTCACCTTTGCAAATCAAGAGAGTCGAGCTCGAGATTAGCTTCCAGCCAACATGGCCCAATATGCGGGCCTATCAGGGATACTTTCACTCTGAAGATGAATTGCTGAATAGAATCTGGTATAGCGGTGCCTACACGTTGCAGACCAACTCCGTTCCAAGCAACACCGGTCGCGTCGACACATACCAAGTCGAGAACAGCTGGCAGAACGATGCATTTGTAGGCCCAGGGGGTACAGTTCTGTTGGACGGTGCTAAGCGCGATCGATGGGTCTGGATCGGAGATATGGGAACTGCTGTGCCAAGTGCATTCGTCAGTACGGGTGATATGAGCAGCACGAGGCACGCGTTGCAAGTAATGTTTGACAATATCGTGAGTCCCATCCTGACAAAAGCCATTGGGATGTTGCAACAAGTAAGACTGACTTACATAAAGAGGGGAAGTGGCCTTCTTCCAAAAGCAGGTCCTCCGTACCTCGCCTACGACAGCGATAGTGAGTAGGCCTAGGTGATTAGTTTCACATTCTGACCAAAACCCAGCATACCATATGTGGACTATGATTGGGGTATACAATTACATACTCTACACCGGTGATAGTGAATGGGTCGCAACAATCTGGCCGAAGTATGTCAGGGCATTGGATTATGCTCAAGGACTCGTCGGTGACAGAGGCATTGTGAGTGTTAATGGCACCGCCGACTGGGCTCGCTGGCTGTACTCAACAGAACGAGCATCAGCAAGTATGCTGTAGGTAGTCCTGAAAAAGTCCTGAAAAGCGGGGGATCCAAATGCTGACACATGTGTATAGTCTGTATCGCTCCTTGAAGACGGCGAAGGACATTGCTACCTGGCTTCCAGATCTGACTGACGCCTCACAATTGGCTGAACAGTGGTCAGATGAAGCAGGAGACCTGAAAGCAGCGATCATGAACGAGCTCTGGGATGACGCCTTCGGTGCGTTCAGAGAGAGCCCTGACGATAGAACACTGTTTCCTCAAGACGCCAATAGCATGGCACTAGCCTTTGGTGTTGTTGAGAAGGGGAGCGATAAAGCAGAGAGAATCTCTAATTACCTTGAGACCAATTGGACTCCCATCGGCCCCGAGGTTCCTGAACTAAAAGGGAACATCACCCCCTTCGTTACAAGCATTGAGCTAGTAGGACACTTCCGAGCTGGGTTTCCTGAGCGCGCCGTGCAGCTCATGCGTGACGCTTGGGGCTGGTACATCAACCATCCCAACGGGACTGGCTCGACAGTTGCCGAGGGATATCGTGTGGATGGGACATGGGGTTACCGCACCGACAGAGGGTACAAAGATGCCACATACATGTCTCACGCGCATTGCTGGAGCAGTGGACCGACATCTTCCTTGTCGGAGTATCTTGTTGGCCTGCGAGTTACCGCACCGGCCGGCAAAGAGTGGTCGTTCGTGCCGGAGACTGGCGTCTCTGGCCTGGGCGAGGCAGAAGCTGGATTTTCAACGAAACTTGGCAAGTTCTCGGCGAAATTTAGAGTTGAAGGCAAGCGCGCACACTTGCACTGGGATACACCCTTGGGTACAAAAGGTTGGGTGTCCCTACCTGGAAGGAAGGGAGTATGGGTAGAAGGGGGGAAAGGGGTAAAAACTGTCTGTGTATGAAGATAAGCACCAAAATACAACGGAAGGCTCGAAATTCCGATGTCAGTGCAATTTACCCTCACATTTCCTGTTAGCAGATCCTTGTTGAACAGTTGGTGGTTCGATTGGTTTGGGCAACCGGTGTGCACATTTCTGGCAGCTGAGGGAGTTTCCCACTCACGATGAAGCCGCCATTGATTGAAGAGCCTGGTGCTCTATTTTTAAGACAGCTTAGCCCCCAGGCCATTGACATCTGGGTCCCAGAAGGCTGACGACAAGAGCCGGCATCGGTGTCTGGTAACCCTTTCAAGTCATTCAAATCGATGAAACAACTCACCAAGGCCGCTCAGTAGAACCCGCTAATTGACAATCACATGGACCTCAGTCTGGAATAACGTGGCACACTGTAAGGATCGAGTCTCCGCGTCGCCTTACATCACCCTAGGAGCTTTCAGCACCATGTTCGTTACGTGCTTCGCGAACCATTGACCTGAGCTTGCGCTTCTTCACTATACAGTCCCAGTTGTGAAATAACCTCATTACCTGAAGTTTCAATGAGGCTCGGTATGAAAGTACATGATTTGAAACAAAAGTACCGACAGAAGGGAGCGCAGGAAGATGATCTGCTGTGATTTATGGGTAAGGATCTTGTCATCAACATCCAATATAGCCAGAGCGAATTGCTCCTGCTTTGCACCTTCCCAACCCGAATCAACTGGTGACCTGGCTTGAAAATATGTTCACTCTAGCCTTTTCAAACTTCCTCGCGGGAACCCTGTTGTTGAAGAGTATGTTGACTTCGGCGGGAAGTCTACCCCTTGTCTCAGGGAGCCTGTAATACGTCCATAAGGTCGCGGCTGCGCACGTGAAGCACCATATAAATGCTCCCTTGCCTTTGAGGTCCCAAGCTGTTGGGTTCAGCATCGCGGTCTGCAAGAAATTCGCCGCTATGGCAAATGCGAGATAGCAAGATCTGCCAAATGCAATGGTTCTGTTCCGCAATCGAACGGAAGGGATTTCAGTGACAATTGTGAAGCAGACCGGTCCGAGGGTAATATGATAAAGGATATTGTTCCAGATGAGAAGGCCTCCAGATGCCCAGGAGCGTGTCGCGGAAGCCTCATCTGGAAGCGCCAGCATTCCCACCAGGGCCAGTGCGAACCCCATGCCGAGCAGACCCCATAGGTACATTTGGCGTCGACCAACATAAGGCGTAATGAAGAAGCAAGCAATGACTCCAAGGCAGCCAAGGCCAGTCATGCCCAGCCCAAAGTTAAAAGCAATGCTTTGGTCCTGGCCAGCTTGCTCCATGAAGTAGGTAATATTGCTGCTGAACCAAGTCCCCGACAAGACTTGACAGACCCAAGCTACAGCAGTGATTTCGGTTCGCCGCAGGTTGATACCATCAAACATGTCCCTATAGGTTGTACCTTCTTGGACTGACTTTTCTTGCTTGTTCGTCACGTGCATCAAACGAAGGGCACCATTGATTTCCTGGTCTGACACCGTCGGCGACGCAAGGTCTCGCAGGGCTTGCCGGGCATCGTCACGACGGCCTTTTCGCAAAAGCCACCAGGGCGATTCGGGAGCGAAGAAGACGACACAAGCAATCGGCGGGAGCCAGATCCACTGCACAGCGAACGGGATGCGGTAGGCCCATTCGTCACTGCGGTCGAGGCACGCTCTAAGAACGCCGACACAAAAGAACTGACCAAGACTCCAGCATAGGCTGATGTAGCTTGTCAACAGGGAGCGAAGAGCCAATGGCGCAACGTCAGCGGCATAGGTACTCGCCATGCCCTGGAACATTCCCCAGGGAGCACCGCAACACAGTTCGCCCAAAAATAACATCTCCACGCTCCGGGCAGAGTAGACGATATATATAGAGACAGCCATGAGTCCTAGGCCAATGAACATGGAGTGTCTGAAGCCAAACTTCTCAATGAGATGCCCGGCAAGGATGAGGCCGAAGATGGCGCCCACAGAGGAGATTGCAGAAAGCGCTGACTGCCAGCCCGATGACAGTTGGTAATCGCCGTTTTCAAGCTTCGTGCCGTATTGTTGACGGAATTGCGGGACCGAATAAAAGTTACCCATGAGTGCCATGTCGTAACCCTCCATGATGATCGCGAGAGAGATGCCGAGAGAGAAAACGAGAGCTCTGGGATACAATCGGACAGCATCGCGGAACGTCATGTCGTGTTCGAAGTCGACGGCTTGCTGCCCGTCAGCATCTGCTCCAACATTGGGACTGGAGCGTCCATTTTTGTCCGTGAGCGGATCCAAGAGGTTCTCCAGCTCAATCTCTGGGAGAGCCATGACCGAACAGTGTCAGATGTGAAAGGCTCTCTCAAAAGCCGCGAGGGATTCCGAGAGATGTGGGTTAAGCCGATGCAGGAAGCTCATGGGGAAAAGGTAAGTTGAAGCTTGCTTACGCGCGTCGCGTCATCTTTCATCGTCAGCCAAGGCTTTCGGGACTGGGGTAACGCGTGAAGGCTGTTGTCTCAGATCCACTGTCGGTGCTTCGAGGACGACTTACCCTGTACTATAGCCCGTCAAGTTCTGCCACCACCCAAGGCTTCCGTACTAGGAGAAACGGAAGGTAGGTAGAAGAAAAATGGAGGGAGGTTTATCAAGGCCTCTATCGCACTTGAATTAGATGAAATAACCTTGCTACCTCTGATGCTAATTATGCTACGCTGCCTGGTAGGTGCTAGCACGATGTTGATGTTTTTGCGGACAATCGTCACGCCAGCGTTAAAGGAACGCAATGCTCAACATTTCATGACAACTTCAGGAGTATTTTGGCTTTGATTGAAGGAACTTTCTCTGATTTTTGAAAACTTAAACCTGTAACAGCCCATCTTTGGGGTTACTCAGCACAAAGATTCGAGGAGTAAGACTCTGGAGGAAGTTATGGTGTGAAGGGTTAGAGGAGCAGATGAAGGTTTACGTGAGGAGGAGCTGAAGACGCTAAGTGCTTCCCAGGACGCTAGTGGTGGTAATATGACTATATGAAGAAGCGAATATGCTGTACCCGAGTACAAGATGTCGGGTCATTAATGGAAGAGTATCGCCGCAGGGTTCGAGATCACGCAGCTTGGTAGTTCCGCTCCGATGATGTAATAGACGGATGCTACTGTGAGAATTCTGGCGGTGCGTAGAATTTAGATAAGATTCAGAAACAAACTGGGTTGCGAAATCTACGGAGAAACATTCAGACTTCCAATGTGCACTCGCGCATTGTCTTTGAGAAGTTAAGTATTTGTTGCAAGCTCCTGGTCATAAGATTCAATCTGGCTCACATCATGTGAAATAGGCCAGTGATAATATGCAAAAGGAATTATGGTATCATGAAATCACTCGAATTTGCCGGAAGTTGGTACACTCACGACGTGTTAGCACATATTCGCTTCTCTGTTTTCTAGACTAGCTGATCTTGATCCCTTTCGCCTGATCCTGAAGTTTGGTCTCTAATTGCCTTTCCAAAGCTAGCGGAAGCAACTCTGGGTACCACTTCTCAGCCGTTTCCACGAAGCTCGTGAGCATACTAACAAACACCGTGTCACCCACTGAGTTATCGTGAATTCCCATAAAGAAGCTTCCGGCGTCCGAACAAACCGTCTTACCGACTGCCAGAGACGCGACGTGTGGGGGAACGTCGTACTCAGCGTGACGAAATGCGTCTAGTGGTAGTACTTGGTCCATGCCCTATAGCCGGGTCATTCTATAAAGACATTAATGGACCGCTGGGAATAGTTCGAATCCACGGGCTCAGCAGGGTTACAAGGGATACATTGATACTCCTGGCATCGGGTATGTAGCTCAAAAAGCGGCCAATAAAGGCAATCTGGGTGTATTCTCTTTCGGCAACCAGTTCGCGCGCGCCAGGCCGAGGGCAAAGACCTCCGGAGCCGACAATGAGTCCGCCACGGTCTCCATGCTAGCTATCCCTATGGCATCTCTCACCCCAAGTTCTATCCTGACAAAGCCTCTGGAAGCTCTTCTCAATCCAAAGGAACTTGGCTAGTATGATAATGGCGGGTTGGTAATTGGGACAGGACCAAAAGGTTACTGTAAGACGACTTGCAGGCCGCTTGAACAGTTTGTGAAAGCTTCCTACTGTCCTCAACTAAAGCCATGAAGTACCTTACTACCCCTAGATCCTTAGGGCTATAGGACGCTACGGTTGTGGCTTGTGGCGCAGACCTGGGTGCAGCGTAGGTCGCCTATCTCAGGCGGCCCACCTGGTTGCAGCTCTAGTTATGCATAGTCAGGTTCCAAAATTCTCGCGGCATTCGACACCCTCTTAAATGAAGCAACTAATTCAACCCATCCGTAGCCACCTCAAAGTGATAGAATTTCTATTACTCTAAGGTTACCCACAAGGCTCGTCTTGGTCTCTATCCGCGCTCAAAAGGAATGATACAAGTTTTCTTCTGTATAGGCTTAGCATCAATTCTAGGGGCCAGAAAAAGCCTTGTTACCATGGTGGTAGCGAGTTTTCATATAACCGACTTGTGGATAAGATTTAAGCTACTTGCTCCTCTCAGGTATGGGCTATATATAAAGACTATAACCAAAGCCAAATCGATTAACGATTTCAATCAATTTGAGCTCAAGTAAAACCATTACCCTATTCGCACTTGAAATAAAACGTTAAGAATCGGATGGGTGAAGGAAATAAAAGGGTATAACTATCAGGAGGCCCCAGAGAGGTAATAAGAGAGAGATCTGGGTCGCAACTGGTGACTATGTTCACCTCTGAAGATCTGGTAATTGAAGGATTATCTGCTATGTCCCCTATGTAAGTGCGCACGTACAGTAGCCCTCCACCTGTGTTGCAGGGTACTAGTAGCGAGAACGCTACGAGGCCCCGGACATCATCCGGAAGACCAACACCAGAGAGCTGGGACGTACAGACACACCAGCACAAATATGACCCGGTGACTATAGTATATTGATTCCTGTATTCATGGCTGTTCCTTCCTTGCCTCTCTTCTTGCTCTGTCCGTATTCTTCCCCCTTCATTTTCGCTCACGCCATCGTCTTGTCGTTCTCACGCTCACTGATCGATCCACACCAGCTCATCCTCTCGAACAGACTCGCAAAGATCCGACTGTGAAAGGGTTTCTCCCGGGGCAGCTGAGAGACTGAACGACCACGACGACCCGTCCGGCATTTTCACGCTTAGTTCGTATGAATTCCTCTCGGGGGAGGTCTGGCAAGCCTTGATGTTGAGCGACTTTGCGATGTCTTCATGGCTCATAGACGGATCGCAAACCTGCAGACTTTGAGCGTTATCTGACGAGCCACCGTTACTGGGTACCCCCTTCAGCAATAGCTGGCCAACGAACGTCCCCCCCCCAACAGCAATGAAGCCGCCTACTGCGTTTCTGTGAACCTCTGGGTCTTGAAGAATATCGAGAAAATAAGGGCCAATGTCGACGACAATTTTTGAGATTAAGCGCTCGCCGAGGTTGAGAAGGGTTGACCCGGCGTTCTGGAGTTTATCGCCCGCTGATTCCGCGCACTCGAGAACCACAGCGCAAACACTCTCAAGGTCGCGGTCTTCGAGACTTGTCGTGCCAGGGTTAGGGCTGTAACCGGGGACTTTGTTGGCAGCGGCCCTTTTTTCAGCTGTCAACGACCCGCGCGTGTGGACTGGGACCGAAGTCAATCAGCAAGCATTCAATAATTGAAGTCTTGAATCTTACTATTATCATCCCACTTGTCTGGGTTGACAGCCATGAACAAATCGTCAGAGACTTGGTGCCATCGCTGAATTACACCACTAAAGTTCGCGTAGTTGCCGTGAGCAACTTCGTCGGTGGGGGAGCGCGACTCGAGGTCAACAATGGCGCGCCCGAGGGTCTTTCCGGCAAGCGCCAGCGTCAAAGTCCAGATAAATGACTTCATATTGCTTGATAATTGAAGTAGTGTGAATTCGTAGCTTGTCGAGCTGAAATGTCCTCAGTCAGGTCGAGGACATTTATACCCAGCTTCAGCATATCGTCCCTTTCTCCGCTAAGTTACATAGCGATCTACACTTCGCCGACCTACACAGGGATCTGCACTTCGCCGACCAATGCATAGGATTTGAATATACGTATGTTAAAGTGGGCTGCCAACACCGATCCCCCAGTCCCTGGCCCCGGTTGTGTCATCGTGGTAAACAAAGGTGGGCCTTCCAAGCACCGACATCCGGAATTTGACTCGCTAGGTCGAGTTCTTGGTACTCAATCGAGACTTTTAAGCCGCCAAAAGACATGCATATGCCAAGTGTCAAGGGACCAAAGGATTAAAGGATCGTTGTTGATCAATGGTGACGACGGTTGCCAGCTAGGATCTGTAAGGGAAGGAATCATCTGCTGCACGACCCCATCAGATAGCTCATTCATGCACGGCACTCCTTCTTATGGGTTTCCATCAGGCACTGGTTTGAGCACAAAACGGTCGAATAGGTGAAGTGGCCATTGTGTGGAGAAGTGTCTCAGGACTGCAGCTGCCATGGCACGGCTCTGAATCAGGCACCCCAAACTGCCAGGCAGCCACAACCAATCTGGGGCTCTTGGTCTTGGACATCGTCATCGCGAATCCTGATTCATCAGTAGCAAGACATATCCAGGGTTATACTTTGAAACATTTCTCAACACTCAAGCTCATTGTGGCAATGCCGATTACGCGGACTCACTGTCGAGGTCGGCGACCACAGCATCCATCGCTCCGTCGCACCCTATCATGACGATACTCTTTGGGAACATAGGAGAATTTTGAAAGTCGCCTCAGGCTTGCCACTGCTTCAACGTAACTGTCTGGGCAGACTCGGATGTCGATGAGGTTGTGCAAGAGGGGCAGGCTTGGTGATGACCCTCGCCGGTTGTCTGAGGGCTTAGGAAAGTATAAAGACCCAACGTCCGACCGCCAATTTACCACCATCTCAGACGCAGAAATAAATCACATCCACAACCACAAAGCACTTTCGCAACAGGCGTAAATTCACATCACTACATACCCTACGAACACAACCATGCGTCTTCAGCAATTCGTTCTCATCGGCATCTCTGCATGTCTCTCACAGGGTGTCCAGATCCCTAAAGACGCAGAGAACGGTGTCTACGTGGCCGTGGACGATGGCAACGGTGGACTCAAACCCGAGCTGCTATCTCGCCATGTTGAGAGCACCAGAGACACCTTAGATCGACGTGATCCCACCCCTGGTGCCGAGATTGGTGTAAGTTTTGCAACTTTCAGAGACTAGACAGTGACTGACCTTTAAAGTGTGAGGGGAGCGGTTTGAGCTATAGCGACCTCTCACGCGCTCAGGCAGCTCTCTACGACTACTGCGGCGCGAGCAACGTCATTCCTTCGCCAAGCAACTATATCTCCTACAAGATTAATGACGCCATTGCCTACTCTTGCAACTACGGCGGCCCCAACACCTGCGCCGATCACGAGGCCAAGGCTGCATTTGCTGAGATTGCCGGACACTGTGGAGTACCATCCGCTCCTGTTGGTGGTTGGTATGTTTAACCCTGATCCTGAGGTTGACATCGTTAAGAAAAAGGGGTGATGCTTACTACTTATAGGTACTGGATGGAAGACTGGGCAAAGAACTATGGTTATATCAGCGCTGGAGACGGGTTCTGCACTAACCTGTGAGGTCTCAGCGTAGCCTAGAGGATGATGAGATTTGGCAGGGAGGACGTGATCACAGGATTAGGGAACCATGGAGATCTAATTCAAAAAAGCTTACGGCGTGGCCTCCATGGAGTCTTTGGTAGTTGTCGACAATTAGGTGATCAGCAGCTAGCGAAACTGCAACAATCTTGCTCTGCCACTGAGTATCGAAAACTCACAGCAGCCAAAGAAATTTCACACATGCGACTTCTATTGCTCGTATCTTCATAATGTCCAATCTCTTCTTTGTTTATAATGTGAAAAGAATACGTGGATTATCATTTTTCGTTCCGGTCGGGGTTTTCGAAAGCTCATGTCTATCGATGAGAATTGCCGACCACATTCCACGCGCAACGACGCACGTCGCCGCTTGTGAGAAGCGCCCGTGATAAGAGGCGTTCACTACATTCGGCTTAGCCCTAGCACGTTAGGCTTATCCAAGCTACAAACCAATCATTGCTAGGCAGGAAAAGGGTTTCTTGGCGGAGTTTGATCCACACGTCGGGAAAACGAACATGCTAACAATATAAAAAGCTTACGGTCCGTCTATTACCCTTACACCTGTGGAGTAGAGTCCAAATTCTCCTGGCCTTGAGGCCATACCTCTCGCTCTCTACCTCACTCAATACCCTATTTTTCTCCACGCGCTCTCTCACATGTCGTCTGACGCAAGCTCACCTTCCATCGGACATTTAGCTGTCGAGCCAAGTCCTTGGGATGAATCCATCGTTGTTGCCGCAGCTACGGGACTCGTCGAGGAGGTGCAGAAAGAGCTCGACAAAGGAGTGAACGTGAATGATTATGATCGCGAGTTCGGGAAAACAGCACTGTCCTGGGCCGCTGAGAGGGAACACGCTCATATCTTGCAACTCCTCTTGGAGCATGACGCTGATCTCGAATGCTTAGAGCCCACTCATGGCAGAACGCCGTTGCTGGAGGCGGTTGCAAACGGTCGTGTAGCAGTCGCAAGGCACCTGATCAACGCAGGAGCTTCCCTCGAAACCCGTGACGCGATGGGAGAAACGCCATTACTCTTAGCGACCAGAGAGGATCGCGTTTTACTTGTCAAACTCTTGCTGAGAAAAAAGGCCGACCCAAATGCCAAAGACTTGCGCTCTGGCCAGGCTGCATTGTCGCGGTCAGCTCCGAATGGAAACAAGCCCATCCTGAGTATGCTCCTTGACTACAACGCCGCAACGGACATCACAGACGATCGTGGCCGCAAGCCACTGTCATGGGCCATTGAACAGGGTCATGAGGAAATTGCGTCCATTCTGGCGGGCTACAAGCCGGATGTGGGGCCGGTAGGCGCCGTTGGAAACATGACAACACGGGACCCCGCTGAAGTTTCCGATGATGACCCTCTCGCAAAAGCTATGCTTGCAGAGTATACACGGAAGGTTAAACGAATTTTGAATCACTGCACCAGTCTGGATCTCAGAGACGAACATGGAAAAGCTGTCTTATGGGCTTCGAAGAGGGGGTACTACAAGATTACCAAGATTCTCCTCGACAAAGGGGTCGCAGTGAACCAAGAGGACAAGGACGGATCCACTGCTCTTTCATTTGCAGTTGACAATGGGCATACTGAGCTCGTTTCCCTGTTGCTGGACTGCAAGGCCGATGTCAACTCCAGAGAAGATGAACAGACGACACCATTGATGGTTGCAGCTATGAGGGGAGAAGCGAAGGTAGTCTCTCTATTGCTGGAGGCAGGAGCAGATCCCAATGCCCAAGACTAGGCTGTTTGGTCCCCACTACTACAGGCCGCTGCCGATGGACATGGAGCCGTGATACCTCTGTTGTTTGAGAGGGGTGCAGACCTTAGCGCGCGAGATGAGAACGAACAGACTGCGATCAGTCTAGCCGCAGAACACGGGCATCTGGGGGTGGTGAAGATGCTGCTGGTGGGAGGTATTTCCGCTGACAACGACGAGACAGACCAAACACCACCTGGAAAGGCGCTGGGCCATGAATTGGACACCGAGGATTTCTCAATCGTCAAACTGCTCCTCACACATGGCGCAGACCCTTTCTCAAAAGTATACCACGACAACCGTTCACCTTTGCAGCTCGCGGTAGTAAACGGCCACAGGGATATAGTGGAGCTATTCCTCAAGATCAAGCCTAGATCAAGGAATTGGAAGCAAGAATATGTCCGTGAGTCAATCTGCCAGGCTGCTATTCGTCGGATGGATGACTTTTTGGACTTGCTATTCGAGCACTACGATTCCGAGGACCACAACACCGAAACGCCCTTGCAGTGGGTGTACAGCCGAACCTGTTCGTGCGAGACCGAGGTAGCCGCCAGTCTCTTGAAGCCATATCTTTCGCCTAGGGCGGATTACGGAGAGATGGAGAACAATGATACGCGTGGTTCACTATAGTGATTGGCGATACATTGGCCCAAATATTAAGAGTGGCTCTTCCCACCATTATCATTTCTCCATCATCCGGTACGTCATCAGCTCTCCAGCACTGAACGAGCAAAAAGCTTCACTCCTTTGAGCAAGGCCGCAATGTGTCGGCCCAGTCTCTCGTCATCTTCAACTTCGTGATCACTTCCGCCTTGCGTGGAGTGGCCTCCAACGTACAGATCAGTCTAACGTGTGCTTAACTATCGCATGAAGGGAAAGAGCGTTGGCCAATGCAGTTTTCTTCTCTGCCGCCAAGTACATCGTTACTACTTTCTTCCTGGCCACGGCTGATATGGCACCCCACCGTCAAGGCTAGTACGCTTACTCTCACGGAACTGATACTTTCCGGTCAGCAACCCAGAGAATGAAATCAATAGAGCTCTAAGAAAGACATAACCACTCGTGAGAGGGGGGCAAGATACGCTCAGTCCTTTCTTCTCTAGCCGAACTCGAGGTGTTAGATCCCAATCTGGTCATCGCAGGTTTCGAGCTTTTAGACAAGAACATAAAAACATGACCTTGAAACTTGAGGAGAGAAAGCTTTCAATTGTCTTTCTCATCGCCAGTCCCTCAACAGGCTCGTTAAGGTATGACACGAAAGCAGCACCTAGGTCAGTTTCATTCTCAGACGGTCCTCGGTTGCTCAAGTGAGAGCAAACAGGCAATCCGGATGTCCACCACAAGCCACACAAGCGAAGCCCCTATCCGCAACAGCAGCTTCTGGTGTCGGCGCATTAGTAGATGCTATGAGCCGAGCGATATGTATCATGGTATCATATTAATCTTTCCCACCTGATAGCCCAGTTTGCCTGAAGGCCTGGACACTACGAGCTTTTTAAACTCTTGTTATATTCCAATCACAGCTCTTGGATTTCTGCAGTTGCATTTTTAGTTGTGTTTTAATAGCAAGGACACATCCTGACACCTTCTTGTGAGCAACTCGAATGCATCAGAGTAGAGCGGTGCGGAGATCGGACCCGTAATGACACGCGCCGTCGGACATTGCGCAGTACTTCGTTGAAATCCCCGCAAGAGCATCAGAAGCCAGGCCGGTGGTCCCGGGCAGAAGACCGCTGAGGCTGTAGGTTTCAATAAGCGCGAATGCCGAGCCCCACTACTAATTCGCCAGTAGTTGGTTTCTTTCGCCGCGGAGGACGAAATCCCGACGACGGCGCTTTCCGTCTCGGACGGGCCTCGGTCATACGAACGAGGCGCAATGGCTATTGCAGTTAAATAGATTAGGTGCCGCCGTAGGACGGCTTATCTTACCATTAAACGTCTCAAAATCACTGATTGTGAGACCTTTGGCTCGACCACCATCGTCATGTTGTCCCCAACGGGCCAGATCCCTCTAGTTGTCATAGGCTGGGGTCGTGAAAACGGCATCATCTTCATGCCCAAAGTCTTCGCTGAGTATAGTACGCCTTATGTAATGACAGCCATGATGGACTTCGTGGAGACCCAGGAAAGATACCGTTACTCGACCCAGAACCTCGGAGCGGTCCTACATAACCTTCATCCACGTCCACGGGCTCTGGTCATTGGCATTGCCGTCCACCCTTCGCTCGTTGATGAGATGACGGCTGAGTGGGAGAATTATGTTCAAGTTGTCTTGAAGAAGGAATTTCAGGAAAATGATGAGTGGAAGAAAAACGTCTGCGTTACTGTAAGAGTTAGACCAACGCATTGTCATCTCCGGAGGGCTAAATTGCGTTACAGCTACCGCTCACACATTACGTGAACCCAAGCGTGGGACGTCCACCAATGGATATGGGATGGGAGATTGAGATGTTCAGGCAGCTGGATGCTGTCTTTAGACATGGAGTGGTATGAGCCCCAGGAGAGTAATGAGAAGGGGTAATCTGCCTATTACGAGGTCCACTTGTGAGTATCGCTGGAACCACGAAATCCTGGGCTCTGCCCGTTCGGCGCCAAGGGTGGTACCCATGAAGCTGTTTGCTATGTTTCTCAGACTCGGTGCAGCTTCGTCGGTCAACCGGATGCATGTCGACGTGTCCAGCTACGTAGCAGAACAAGCAAGCGTTGAAAGGTCACAATCCAAAAGTAATGGCGCCTTACGAAGGTACGATGGTTTTGGCATACCAAGTCTTACCTTTGGGTCATTTGTGAAGCAGCTCGATCGCAGACAGACACATAGGCAACTCCCAGGGCGAGTGCCTTTTTCCGAGGTTGGCATCAGCCCGTTACAGTGCCACTTTGAATAACAGCTCTTGAATCTTGTTATCGTTAATGCCGCAATCGGCAGCAACCTAGGGTAACATTATGCTAACCCGCGGAATGGATCAGCTTACAGATCTCGTGTTGAGGCCCGGCAAATCAGCACGACTCGATGCGGTATTTTATTCGCTCCATCTGTCATTGAAGTCTTGTAATACATGACCCACATCACACTACACTGCATGTTATTTTGCAGCATCCTCCTTCATACTTTCCTGCACCCACTTGCGAACAGGGTCTGCCAGCTGCGCAATAACCTCCTCACTTTGATCAAGAGACTCAAAAATAGGGTTCTCCGAGGGCACACGGCGGCCTTTCTCAAAGCCGGGGCGCTCAAGAAGCTTGTAGAGCCAATGTTTGACGGCAGGAAACTCGTCTAAATCTACTCCAGACCATTCTGCAAGTAGTCAGCTACGCCGAAGCATCCTGTCGCCACATTTCAACCCACGGGAAAGGGGGAACCTACGTGCAGCTGCGGCCCATCCCCAGCAGCAAATGTCAGCGACAGTTACCCTGTCACCCACGATGTATCCCCACGGAGACTTCTGTAAGTGGGTGTCCAGGGTGCGGTATAGGCGGCGCGTCTCATTCACGTAGCGATTGACGCCATACTCAATCCTCGTGGGTGCGGACCCTGGGTGGTCAATTAGCATAGAATTCACACACGATGGTTTGCATCTATGCCTACGGTTGAAATGCACTGCCTGACCTTGCATTGGGCCCAAGCCGCCCATTTGCCACATTAACTATCCACGAGCGTCAGGACCACACACAATATTGCCAACAACCTCTGCAACAGGGTCTGTTCGAGAAAATATGAGCTTACCCAGTTGTTGACCTCCCAGTACTCCCTTGAGCCTCGGGGATAGGAAACCTTGTGGTCTCCATCATACCGATCTACGAGATACTGTAGAATACTTCCACTCTCGAAAATGCGAATCTCCTTGCCATCGTCGTACGTGTCGGTTAGCGCAGGGATACGGCCGTTTGGGTTGAGGCCTAAAAACCACGCCTCTTTTTGTATGTTCTTCATGATGTCGATCTGAGTTACCTGATAGGGCAAACCCAATTCCTCCAAAAGGATGGAAACTTTTATACCGTTGGCCGTGGCAAACGAATAAAGGTGGATGTTGGGCTTTGGAGAGACTGCCATCACGACGAACGACGGTGTTGATCTCAGTGGGAGGATTGGTGTCGGACTTTTCCACCTGTTTATCAGGCCTTCAATACGAGTAAATATGTTGTTACTGTCGAAAACCGCGAATGTCCGAGATGTAGGTTGATGTTCGTCGGTGAGGAAATGGGCTATGCTTTATAGATATTTTGTCACCCTAGACCCACGGCGCTCCGGAGTAGACCTTGGAGAGTCACTTACTATTGATAAGCTAGAATGCTCGAAACGATGTAGCGCAGACTTTAGCGCCGTATAAATGACTTGTGGGTCGAAGTATATTTCAAGCTTATCTAACAAAAAGACTAGATGACGCCTTCGATTTCTAATTCATGGCGTAGCATTGCTAATCCGACATTCGCCCATTGAAACTCCGGATTTGTCATGCGTTCCTCTTATCATGAGATCTTAGAGCTTTATAAGTACCGTAAACCTCTGCATAGCTAGCTAAAGCGCAGTCGTAATAGAGTGAGGATGGAGGGGTTTCCACGAGCTTTAGGTTGGCGTGAAAAGCACGACCGAACATGACAGCAATCAAGACCAAAAGTCATCCCCGTTGCAACGCTTTGACGGCCTAGCCTAATATGAGATGAGAACGAAAACAATGAAACCACCAACCGATGTCACGTGTTTTGCTTGTAATCGATCGGTCATAACCGTAATAGGCAAGGAGTTGGGGGTCGTTCGATCCAAGAAATAGAAGAACCGCTAAGGTATACAGCAGACGGATACCAACAGCTGAGGATAGTTGTACCAACGACGAAGAGACTTCGGATATCCGACCACTGCATATATTGGCGCTTCGATTACGCCTCACGAGGATTCTTGATGGCTGCTCTGTCAACAAAGTTTGGAATAAAAGAACGCGCTCTATGGAAGTACCTGTAACCAAAGGCACCCGTTGAGAATCTGGTATGATCGCGGTAAATAGCAGACCGAATAGCATCGAAAGTACGCCTGAAGTAATATAGGGTCGCCAACACCATCAAAAGATCTCAGTCCTGCGCATGTTCAATGTGCTGTAAGCGATTGAACCGCTGGCCGCGAAGAGTTCCATGTTACCCATGAATAAAACATAAAATCCACAAATTGCCTGCTACGCCTGCACGAACCCATGACTTTGTACAAACTTTCAGGTACGAAGCAAGACTACAGAGTAACAGTAAGCACTTTTGTGGCATAGTGCGAAAGGACGGCCATCGGGGGCGCTTGAAGCGTTGCCGCCATGGCAGCTAGGTGACTACCAAGAACACTCTGCAATTCGACAGCACTACTCTACTCTTGTAACGGCAAATACTACGGTAAGCCTGCGCAATAACCAATGCAGAGCATCATGGGCATGCAGTGACGTTGGATTGCAAAAGCTACCTCAAACAGACTAATACCGCCCCCAATGAGTAATCCGGGGTTTCTGGTCAGAGCCTTGAAACCTGTTCTGATGGTCCTCAAAGCTCATGAGTGTTCCCGTCTTCCAGGCTTTAAGTTGAAAGACTTATTCACCTAAGCCCACGTTGAACATAGCGGTGCTCAACTTGTCAAGCGGAGTTCGCTTCAGGTATTCCTCGACTGATACATGCTGAAGGCCTGCGTACGGGCTTTTCAATGCCTCAGGTCCGATATGTGTCTGGCCATTGGAGGAATAGTACTTATAATATCTGTGATGGGAAACATTAGGATGCTGCCATGGAACCGGTTGAACGACTGCTAGACTCACAGTGGCAACCAGGACATGTAGTCGCTGGGATTCTGCGCTTGCTCTGCTTGCATCTTGGTTTTGAGATCATCCAGATCTCCCAGCCAGGTGACCTTTGGTTTCAAGTTGTAGACCTTCTCAAAGATCTCCGGAAGCTCTCGCGTGGATCTCCTATCTCCAAGAACTGCAACAAATCAGTACTTTCACAACTGACGGCTGGGTGACTTTGTGCTGACATTTTTGGAATCCCACTGCCCTCTCGTCAAGAGCTATCAACGAAACGAATTCGGCAGCGTTTTCATAGCTTGTAAGCTCCCAAATTTCGTCGCCCTTGCCCCAAAGTGACAGGGAATTTCGACTTGGGTTAAAAGCACCAAACCACGAACTCCAAAATGTATCCAGGAATGCGCCAATAAGGACATGAACACCTTTGATTGTCCTCCCTTGGAGAAAGTCGTACACTTGCTTCATTGGATCCTTGGCAGGAAGTTGACCGTATTCCAGCTTGGTATAATCGATAGTGTAGTCACTAGCCACGTAGCGAGGAACGCCTTCGGCTTCACTGGCATCGATCAGAAGCTTTTGGCCATCTAGCATGAGATGGTCATCTCCCGCGTAAGCACAAACGACCACATTGGCTCCTCTAACGAACGAACGTAGCCCAGCTTGGTTCCAGGCGTCCCCTTGAACGACTTCTAAGGCGGATGCAGACCGGATGGACTCAGGCAGCTTGTTTGGGTCTCTAGCGAGACCCTTGACAGCCACGTCTTTTCTCTTGAGAAGTTGAGCTGTGAGGGTTCGGCCGAATCTGCCCGTCACTCCAGCAACGGCGACAGTGAAGACCATGGTGTCGGTGGTGGCAGTATGTCGGTAGTATTGTGTATAGCAGAAATTTCGAAGTCCGATAATATCATGTTAAATGACTTGGCAGAAGCATTGGGATCAGGTACTTTAATACTTTTATTGCACATCTCCTCCCAACTCAAGCTGGCCGGGTAGGTACTGTTGAGTCAAACGTAATCGGCAACTTTGAAGATTGCAATGTGCCAATATCTGCGACCCAGTTCTGTCGCCAATCACAGTCTCAGTATGGGTCTCTAGACAGCCGTAGAGCATGACGCCATTCCCAGATGTCCCCGTTCGCCTCGCAGTCCGAGCAAGGCCGAGGACCAAGACAAGGGTTAATGATGGAAGAGGAGAGCATACACTGCAGCCTGTCTACGTATTCGCCGGTGGGAACAGTAAATATCTATTATTAATGTATTATTCTCCAAGTTCAAAGACTCACATGACTGAAATCACTGTCGATCGGATCCGGCATTCTACATAATGCAGCGACAGCCGTTACCTGATTCTGACTGGGACGACAATGGCGGCAGATGACCTGGCTTGAGTAAGACTGCAAGGTCTGATCCGCATCTGCATTACTACACACCTCCTCTGCCATCTCCCCCAGCGTCTCCACAACCACCTCCGCTAGCATCTCCGCTAGCATCTCCGCTGGCACCGCCGGTATCATCTCCGCCAACACCTCCACAAGAACCTACCGGCTACTCGTGCGGCGCGCCTCCTTATACAAGGTCTAGATAGTGCGGTGAGGTGTTGACGAACATCAAAGCGGCGCGCTGCGGGTGTGGTTCGCATTTAACTCCCCGCTTGTGTTATGGGGAGAGCGGGGGTCCCGATTATAGTTATTGAAGTGCAAGTAGTCCCCTCTCCACACAGAAGATTGTAGTCTAGCGCGAGGTTGGAGACAAGATAATTACATACTATGAGGAACAACATAAAGCCAACCCTCGGACATGCCTTCGCCTATGGACGTGACCCCCACTCTCGGATCATCGGTGAGGCTTATTAGCCAAGGAGCCAGCCTAGACCTAAGATTTGCTTCCTATCAGACTTTAGGCATTTGATAGTATGATTGTGAGATATGCTACCTTAGAGCCTACAGCTGCTGTTCGCAATTTTCATAGCCTTGGAACCAATATCGAACCCTTTATGTGTAAACAGAAGCCTCCACTGCTTATCCAGTCAGTCTGCCACCATGGCAAATTCCATAACATGGCTTGCTGCTACTTATAGCGGGAATATTATAGCCATGGCCCCCAAGTTTCCATGTTCGGAGGATGCGACCATGTACTCAATGCTACGGCAAATGCTTAAAGCGTGGAATCGAGCATTCCGCCTCGCTAAGCCGACACCTGATATATCGCCTGGCAAAGACTGAACCGTTTGCCACGCATGGTATGAGCACAAGCAGCCGTCATAAGCGTCCGAGGTTGATGTCCCTAAATCCAACCCTAACCTTTCTGCCAGTCCGTAGAGAAGGAGGATAATGACATCAAAGTGTACGGCCTCGGATGCTTGGTTGAACGTCTGGAAGTGACAGACTGATGCGAAAGGCGAGTCATGCCCCCAAGGCCACACAAAGTATCTTGAATCTGGACTTTCTACATTCCAGACTCCGCGGAGATGATCAAGATCATCCATAGTGCCTATAATCTTAGCCCGTAGATCAGAGAAATTCGATGACGCCTTGTCGTCGAAATCTAGGACATCGAGGTCCTCCATTAGTCCCGGTATTTGACATAGGATATCCTGGATGCGAATCCACATCGACTTTGGCGAATCGGAAGTTGCCCAAGGGACTGTTTGCCAGTTATGGCGTTCCAGGAACGTCCTCTTCCGCTGTGCAATACAGCCAACGGCCTATTACAGCATCGTCATCAACAAGCTAGGATCTAAAACGAAAGCTCGATGACTTACAATGAAACTCCTATTGATGTTGAGCTATATATTCGTGGACGAACTTTGAAAAGCATCCGGCCCAGCAGCTTCCGTCTGATGATATGCACTATCAGTTGATGGTTCTGAGTAAACCTTCACCTTGGATACTCACTAGAGCTGCTAGTCCACGCGAGTGCTGAATCCAGGCTGTCGAACTCGAGCTACATATCATCTCTTACATTCCAAGGAACGAGCAACACCAAAGGCCCGTGAGCCATTGCATGCTGCCCCTGGCGAGGTGGCTGGATGCAGCCAGTTCCTTCTGGATGCAATGAAGCGCCTCAACATAGCGCAATCTAGACTTGGTCACCATATGACTGAGACCACTCACACGCCCAAAAAAAGCTTGCCCCACGCTCAAAATTGCCACATGTGCTGCTGAGCGACGATTGCCGTAGATAAGGACATCAATTAGGCCAGTGTCGCCTGGGCTTTGCGGGGCGGTGCAGGTCGGAGGTCTGTAAAGCTTGGCGAGGAGATGGAAAATGACCATATATTCTTGGAAGGCGTTTAGGGGAATGAACACGCCCATCGGGGTGCGCGATCGGCGCACTAGGCCTGCGCAGGGCTGAAGATGGATATGTGATTCTTTGGTGCATTTGACCGCCAAGCATGACGACGGACTCAATCCCTTAGATACCAGACCCGCGTCCAGCGATGGTATGAATATCAATGGCCTCTCGTAGCCTAGGGAATCGCGCTTGCTCTTCTCGCAACGGAAACACTGTGGTCGACGTTCATCTGCACCCAACTTTGTTTAGCTGTACGAATGAAAAATGACAGCGGAGCCGTGCGGGCAAGCCTCGCCATTCCATCTTCATGACACTTACCGCATTTCACCTTACGCTTCTTGCAAGTAATGCATCCTTTGCTGTGAGTCGTGCGTCCTCTCCCACTCATGGCCGAGACCTTATTTGACCAAAGGAGCTGCAGCCCGTGGGGCAATACGGTGAACCTCCAAGAATTTACAGCTTGAATTGAGCGCTTGCAGACTAAAAGTATGAGGTAGTTGGGCAAGATGCCTCAATTACGCAGAGCGAGGCGAAGTTTCCAGTGCGCGCAGCTCAGAAGCACGGACAACTGTGCTTGAGCCAGGTTCAAAGAGTTCGTGAAGTGCTGTTGTGGTCAGATATTAGTCGGGAACCCCAACTACCCAACAGGCAGGGTGGCGGTGGAGAAGGACTCGCACAGAAAGACCTAAAGCGGAAAGGCCAGGGTCATTAACAGCCATTCATGGGTCCAATGAGTCAGCATAATCGGGGTTCAACTGTGGTTGAGATCCGAACAGCCGGCCTGCTTTACTCCGCCAACATTTCCATGAACAAAACGATTTACCGTCGCAGGTGGGATACCCTCGATAGCTGTACTTGAGTGGCTGGAACTCCTGATTTGGACATTCAATGCGATACTCCCTCGATAAAGGAGGATGTAAGCTTCCAAGGTGTTCATGATAAAAGAATTTGACGAGTATATAAGCCTGTTATTTCCGCCTCGTCGAAGGTAGCAATGCATCACTTATAAGATGTTGCTAAACTCGCCTACACTGCCCTCAACTCGACAGATCTTGCTGCGTACGGTATGGACCAACAAAAGCTGTGCCATTCCAAAAGTCAGGCACAGCACGACTGGGATAGGACAACCCACACTCCCACAGACATGGGGATATACCCTCACCAAGACGACTCATTCGACACAACATATTCAACCCCCTTCTCAGGCTACCCTATTCATTGCGTCAACCTCCCTCCCAGCTACAACAACATCGTCCTCAACCCAGGTGGACACACTGTGGCTTCTGAACCTCGGGTCGCCGCCCCATCAAACCCACATGCAGTTCATGAGAAGCTCGTTGCGATTCCGTCCACAGGACACAATCTTGGGGCGCCAATTCTCCGGGCTTGGCCTCCAGCTCTCGAAGGGAGAGGCATCTCCAAGGTCGACTTTTTGAACTTGATCGATCGACTCAACCGCGTGACAATAAACAGTCCCCCGATCCAAGTCTTTGGTCTAGCTGGGAACATCGTCAGCATGGTGCCACTCGCCACGGCTCATATTGTGGGCAGTGCTGTGAATGCCAGCGCAATGATGGCTGGCGTTGCTGTTCGCAAGGTTTAAACGGAGATGCTGCTGCGCGAAGTCAATAGGGACATGTTCAAGCCATTGGGTCTGAGTGTCAAATTGACCAAGATGGAAACAGTGGCTGCAATGGCCAGGATACCAATCGTCGGCCCAGACGGCAAGATCGACAAAAGTAAATATCTTCTTCCGCCGCTGGACAATGACGACGGGCTCCAACAACCAGTTGGTGTCCATCAGAGACGCCTGATGGCACTGCAGCCCTACATATCACCTCTGGTGATAGAGGGTTTGCCTGACATTGATAACCTCAAAATTTCCTCTCCAAGATGCACGGGTCTGTCAGCGCACGACAAGCTTCCAAAGAAGAGCAAAAGATGATGAAGAAGAGGGAGAAGCCGAGGAATCCAAGACAAGATGAAGAAGAGAAAGCACTGCGAAAGGTGATTTTTCTTGTTGTCGAGCGCATTCAGGCTGGCGTCGTGTGTTGAACCCCCCCAACCTGCTCTGCTTTTTCCGCAATATACCGGGTAACCCGCCGGTATAACCTCTGGCGAAGTCTCATTTGATTTCCAATTATCATGTTATATATCATTCAAATATTTAGCTTCTATAGAAATTGACGCGTTTAATTTGTAGCTTCACGGTCCTTTCCAAGCTAGTCATCACGCGTTTTTCATCCTGTACAACGACTCCTTTCTAGACCACGTGCGCTTGGAACGCAGCAACTAGCTCCTTCAGGTTAGCTGACTTTGCGGCTGCTGAGTCCTCGGTCTTCTCCAGAGCTAGCAGATTCGTACAAACTCTTCTTTTTTAGGATATACGCGCCCCTATCTCGAATCCGAGCATGTTCGTGTGTAACCCTCTAATTTAGAATCTTACTTAGCGGTGTACTTAGGCATCCCTGTCCACCCGACGCACACGAATATTCTCTGACTTGACCATGACACTCCAGGCATCGATTCCAGCGATCCGTCGAGGTTGAGAAGGACGTTGGGTTAAAGCCTTGGATGGGCCGCCGGTGCCTCACTGTCAATTATTAAATGGTATCTTTCCATCTATATCTAGCTTCTCCCCTTTCCAGTCCTAACCCAAAACGGGGGCAATAGCAAAGCAAATCGCTTAGATATTACCAAGAGGTGCTGTAGCAAGTGCAGGCCAAGCTGCTCTGCTGGAGTCACTGCCGATCCAAGAGCCGGAAAAAGCTGTCCAAGACGATAAGTCTGTTTAAGGACACCGACTGTGAGGGAATGGCCTCCCAAGACGACCGTGGTGACTGGACTCCAATGGTTATTTGCGTCCCGATAGACACCGCATCTATAATTTATCAAGAGCCGGACAATACATCTGTGACCTCCACAGACCCGTAAAGCAAGCGAGTGTACCAATCTCTGCAGGAAGCATTGATTGACGCGCCATTCTGCATTAAAATCTTTGTGACCTCTACGTGACCCTCAGCAGCTGCTGATTTCAGGGGGGTTATCCCGCACTCACTAGCCCAGTGTCATGTCTGCACCCTGACTTGCTAGGTACTGAATAATATCCGCGTAACCTTCTCCGGCGGCCACACAGATCGGCGTGAATCTCTAATCTTTCTTACAGTATGAGAAGTTGACGCCATGCTCTACAAGAATCCGCACCGTATTAAGATGGCTGGCTTTATCTACCGACTATATGAGAGTTTATACATCGACTGTAGGAGCGTTCGGGTCGGCTCCGTAACGTAGCAAGATATGGAGCGCTTCCGGGTAGTTCTTAGTGGCGGCCTCATTTAAAAGAGTAAAGCCATCCTTATTGCCCGCTGTATAATTCGCTCCGTGCTATATAAGGTATTCGAGGATATTCGCATGCCCGGTAACAGCGGCAAAGTAGGTATGGGTCTGTCTAGTTTCACCGGCAGCGAATATATTCTCTCCATTAGCAATAAGTCTCTTAATCTCGTCGAAATCGCTTTCTTGAGCTGCTATATTAAATGGAGTAGGTCCAGGCCTGCTATCGCCATCCCATTCTCCCACTGCCTGCGAGTACGCTAGGGGGGGGATAGAGGTAGGCCCTTCTCTTTCAGGGATCGTAGACATGGATAGCGGGGGGGGGGGGGGGCGTGGGAGCAATTAAGTTTATATTCGACGCTATGGGGCTAGCTAGAGGAGCTTCTTATCGCAGACGTCGCTATCATTTTAGCTTTCATACCCTCTTATTTTTAACCGCTACGAGAGGCGTATTCGATTTAAGAGTAAATACACTACCACAATCGAAGCGAGTAATAGTTAGAAAGACGAGGAGGGGGCTTAATAACTGCCGGGTCGGGACCAGTACCTATATAAGGGCCCTTTACCTTAGACGATATAAACGCCTTCTGGTTTATGTACTTTATAAAGGAGTTATATATATTACTTTTTCTATAAGACTATAGACCAATGAAGTTAATTAATGCTAATAGACGCGCCGAGTTAGAGTTATAGTCCTATGAGCCTATGATATCGAGTGCCTAATTATTCCTAAATCAGTCTCTTCCTAGTTCCACCCCGGCTCCGCATATTCTTTGGCTCTACAGACCTTCTGGTCTCATCGGCACGGAAATGCTGAGGATGTGGTTTGAGGATGGACGTGTTCGAGGCTAGGTGTGTCTGGGGCTACCCTGAAGCCATTTGCATGGCTTTAGAACAGCAGCCTGTTTTTATTATTAGTATTGTCATATTCTCTGCTTCCAGCGGCCTTTAGGCCGCTTAGCCCCCGTAGATCAACACAGGACATGCTGGGTTACTGCCTTTGTCTATAGGTTCGACCATGAGATTGACTGTATTTTAAGCGTTTACGATTGAGCCGATGCAAAAGTATAACATAGATGTGGTTTAATACGGTTTTAGCGAAACAGTACCATATTCCGGATCGTAAGTACTCCCACTGACGTTCTCGCCTTAATCTCGGTTTGATATCTTTTGTGGTCCTATAGCTCAGGCACGTCTCAATACATTACCAATTGCCTCCCATTGATAGCATCAATGAAGAAACTCCACGTGTCGATTTCTTCAGCTCTTCCTTATTTCTTAGTCTATCATGACCTTCTCACTTCTTCCCCATCTTCACCCTCAGCATCCTCACGTCCACCTCCTGCACGACCCCATCCTCGCCCATCCCAAACACCCACTCGTCTAGCGTCACACCCCCATACGCCGGCGCCCCCAGCGACGTCCACTGTATCAGCCCCGGGTCCTGCACCGCTCCGCCCGCCCCGGTCGCGTTGAAAAAGCTAGCCCGGAACCCCAGCCGCGACACGTACGACGCCGTGCCGTTCCCTTTGGTCCGCTCCGTCCGCAAACCTGACGGGAAGAGCCGCGCAGACTGCCCAGCGCTGTAGAGCGGGATGAAAGGGCTCGAGGGGCCGATGACCTCGACGCCGCGCGCGGAGAGGTGCGTCACGATGAGGCCCGGGTTCGACGTGTCGACATTAATAGTCACGGAACTGTTTGTCACGGCGTCGGTGTACGTCCCCGCGAATTTAGAGCGCACCTCCTCGCGCGCTTGAAGCTCCGCGGCGGGTAGAAAGACGGTACCGACGGTGTTCATGAGCGTCTCGCGCACGGCCGCCGAGTTGGACTCAATGGGACCTGCAGAGAAGACCACCGCGCCGAGGCCGTGCTCCGGTGACAGCACCAGCGCGGCGCGGTAGCCGCCCATGTCACCCTGCTTGGTGTAGAGCTGCGTCAGCCTCTTGTTATCGAGCAGCAGGTGGCGGATCTCCCACGGCGCGCCAACGGCCGAACCGAGCACGCCCGTCTGGCTCATGGGCTTCAGCCAGCGACGGGTTTGCGCGGCGGACAGTGTGGTGGATTTCAGGATCGAGCGCCCGGCCTTGAGCATGTCGCCGGCGGAGCTGTAGATGGACCCAGCCGGGTCGATGGGGCCCATCTCCCAGTCCCAGCCGACGGCTGAGGCGTTGCCAGGGATAACGCCGCCGCAGGAGGGTGGCGTGGTAAAGCTGCTAGCGGTCATGTTGAGGGTTGAGAGAATGTTGGCGCTGATTGCACTGCTAACGGGCTGGCCAGTGATTGCTTCCTGGGCGAATCCGAGAAGGGAGTAGGCGATGTTGCTGTATGCGGGGGAATATCCGGTCGGGAAGATGGGATGCTGTTTGAGGAGCTGGGCCATGGTTTCTAGAGATTTTAACTCAGGTAAATGCCTTACAGGTTCTAACTCTCTTACCATTTCGTGTGCATTCCCTCATCAAACCGGCCACGCCGCACTGGGGGATATCGTGATCAGGTAGAGAGGGTAGACCGAAAGCCATGGCTTGCTGCGGACCCATCTGGGCCGACATGTCCGTCTGGAAGGCTGTTATGGTCAGCCCGGTTCTCTTAGGCCACTCGTTCTGTTCACGACTCACGATCACGAGGAATGCCCGCCAGGTGGCTCGCAAGCTGACCAAGCGTCACCTCGCCCCAACGGACATGGTCAATGTCGTCGTAAAGCACTCCGTCCGAGGGACCCCCTGCGACCCCCAGCTCGGGGACATACCGCGTGATGGGGTCGTTGAAGTGCTCATCGCCCACCTCCATGAGGAATGACCACACGCTGAATACCTTGGATACGCTAGCGATGCGGAATATCGACTCGCGGTTAACCTCCTCGACACCCACGTCGTAGTCGGGCGTGAAATATCGCTCGTAGAGGGGCTCTTCGTCGGCGGTCGAGAAGACGGCCACGGCCCACGCCGTCTCGTTGGCCTGCACAATCGGAGAGCGGAAAATGTCTTGGTCAAAGCGTTCGATGGCAGAGGCGAGGGTTTGGGAGCCGCTGAGGGAGGATGGTGCTGGAAAGGCTGGACCGGCGAGGGCGGCTCCAGGGGGAACGGTGTCCTGCACGGCTTGAAGGGCTGCGAGAGCGCCGAACAGGGATGCTGGATGGGACTTCATGGCGTGGAAAGGGTAGGAAAGAGAAGCTGCGCAAGTATACAATAGTATCAAGGGATTGGCGGGTGGACCATTCGAAGCAAAGACTGAAAGTAAATGAGTCACTGGTGTAAACGGTGTCCCTCGCCTCGAAGTACTCCGAGCACCTTATATATACACAAATTCAATACTTTACTAGCTGGCTCGCAAACGCCCCACTAGGCTTGGACGTGAATTCGTACGCTTGTCACAACCACGAAGGACCGGGGTCAATGAACCCGCGTGTGCTACGCAAACTGTGTTTCGAGCTTCAGCGGCAGTAGAGACTCGCAATTGACCCGCCCAGGCTTACATCCTCGTAAAGCACTCATGCTTCATCAATTGGAAACCACTAGGTACAGAGGCTATACAGACCTGCGGCAAAACACCCACTCAGACTCCCGCCGAATAGTCTCTTCGTCTCGCACGAAGAAGCATATCCGTCTCCGAAGCACGATCTCTCCTTTCTCATCTCTCTCCTCAAATACTTCAGGCTCCACATATGAGTCCCTAATCCTGTCCTCATCCCGCGGTAGGCGGTCTATGCCCTCTTGCGCATTTGCCTCCGCGCCCTGGCCGTGCTCCCACTTGATTACACACTGTCCTATTGCGTACATACTCCCTGCGTCCCATAGCGACTCCCGACGGCTTCCCATCGCTCTGAGCATCTCCAGCGCCGCAAGACGCAGGCCCAAGTACCTGCACTTGATGACCACGAAGTGCAGCAGCGTCGCAGTGCCCATACCGAATCTGAACTTGGTCCATCGCTGCTCTGGCCCCTCCACCCGAGCCAGCTCAATGATCCTCTGGAACTCTCCAAAGTACTCGTCGCTGGCCGTCTCCTCGCGATGAGGGGCGATGTTCGTCCAGATCCAGCACACAAGCCATCGCATCTCCAGGTTGCGGCAGGCCTCATAAGCTTCTTCGGAATCCTCCCCCTTGAGCGCCTCAAAGGCACCGGACCACTCCTTCAAGTCCCGTAGCAACGCCGTCCGCATTTCCAGAGCGACAGGCGGCATCCTTTCTTCTCCAGAACTGAGGCGGTACCTGTCCAGCGACCTCACCAACCTCGCCACCCTCCCCATCAGCGCGTCCATGTCCGCAGCCGCGGACGTGAAGTCCCCAAATTCGTCCCCTTTCCGTTCGTCCGGTCGCAGCAAGGGGAACCCCCCCGCGGTAAGCGTGGTGTCGAAGAAAAACGGAAAGATGCTGAGGTGCCGCAGCATCGCGGTTACCTCTCCCTCGCAACGCCCCGCATCTGTTGCTAACAGTATCCCGTGGCGACAGTGATTGATCGCGGCCGGGACGTTGCCACGCAAGAACTCGATGCAGGTGAAGAGCACGGAGAGGAGTAGCACAACACCCAGCTCAATTTCCTTTGTCGTGAAGGCGAGGCGCAGCGCCTCGTTATAGTGCCGCAACGCGACCTCCCCACCTCCTACGTCCCTCCACTCGGGTTCAAAGTCCTCGTATAGCAGGCTGATGGCTGTGACGGCATGTCGAGCTACGGCCTCGCCCGTCGCGAGCTGCATCACCAACCGCGTCCAGAAGACGCCCTCGAAGCCGAACGGGCCCCTGAGCGCTGGCGCGACGACGTGGCAGAAGTAGTCGAGGGCGCGAGTTTGGGCGCCGGCGGCGAGGGAGGGCGAGGCAGATGGCTGGCGGAGGAGGTGGCACCAAGAGAGGGAACCGACGGGGATGGGCGTGTAGCCTGCACAGGAGCGGTGGGCGGAGCGGCATCGTAGGCAGGCTGGACGACCCTCGTCGCATTTGATCCGTCGTTTTCTGGGGCTGTAAGAAAACCAAATCTTTGTACGTTTGTCTTTGGGGTGTGGTGTTGCGACTCACTTGCAGGTGATGCAGCCCGTGCGGACCTTCTCCACGCCCTTGCGCGGCATGGTAGTCGCGAGAAAGGAGGCAGTTGCGTTGTGTATCTAGGGATGGACAGAGATGGATCATGATTCGAGCCTGAAGCAAATGTACGAAGTAATGTCGGTCTGCACATATTGACGGAGCCATTCTCGCCCGGCGTTTCATGTAAGGACAGCCTCCACAGTGGGGCGAGTGCGAGCTCGTCTCACAATCCTGTCGGGCCTTTTGACATTCGTTCGAGGCTCACGTCATTATGCCCTGTCTGTCTTGGTGGCCTTGACAAAATACTGAAATTGCCGTGAGAAAATCTCCGCCTCATCTCTCATAGTAATAGGAATCGTTAGCACCCCTTGCGATAATTAATTTTAGTAAGATATTTAGAGGCGCTTACCTGTGACGTTCGGGCCTGGTCTAGCCATAGGGTAGGTAGATCAGAAGGTCGGTTTATTATTCGCAGTACATTAGGTTATAAGTGCGAGACTAGGTAGTTATTATAGTTAAGTGCTAAAGTTATAGAACTAGAGGTAACTAAGTATTAATAATAATGTTAATAGCTAAGTTATGTCTAATAAATATAAGTGACTTATAGATTCTATATATTAGTTAGTGATATAAAGGAACGTTATAATTTAATTAATAAGGCTTATTATAATCCCCTAGGGCTCACGGTAAGCCTATATAGGAGCATTATAAGCTAGGGGGCTAAATAGGTGTTTTAATAATTATTAAAGGGAATTAGTGGGGGTGTTTTAGAGTTACGTGAAGGCCGTATAACGGGTCGTAACAATAACCCCACGATAGGGTTATGTGTGCCTATGTATGAAAAAGCTACCCATAGGCCTTAATAATATAGAACCTCTAGAGATTAATATAGTCACCAGTCTTAGGGTTAGTTGGGTTAGGGTTAGGGTTAGGGTTAGGGTTAGGGTTAGGGTTAGGGTTAGGGTTAGGGTTAGGGTTAGGGTTAGGGTTAG